>CP032249.1:0-5000000 GCA_005610355.1 Gossypioides kirkii | reverse complement strand
CCCTTATCTCGGACTTGCCCCTGAGCGTGCTGAGATCATTTCTCGTTTATTTCCCATCATCTTTGGCAATGTCATCTTGTCTTTGAACAAGCACAAATCCCGTCAACAGAGAGTAGTCTTCAGAGAATTCTCGATAAGACTTTTTTGACTTTTCACACGGCTTTGAGACCATACTAATAAAAGTCATGAATCAATACACCTTCTTTTGCCCCTTCTTCAACAGGTGCTTAGTGACTAAGATTGCTAGGACATGAGTGACTCTTTTGTCAAGCTGATAAAATGAATTTGCAATCGTGTCCTCTACATGCCCCAACATTTTAAGGAAAATGAATAACTCAAACGTGTTTGAGATGAATACGCCATCATTTTCCTTGTATCTGAGCATACCAAGCCTTGCAGGTTTTCCAAATGTACTTGTTCTCTTCTCTTTCCTTAGACCTTATCGACTCGAGTTCTCAAGCAATGGAGCAGTGTAATGTATTCTTCTATAGTTTCTGAAGGTGAAGCGACTAAGTTGAATCCCAATACTGTGTTAGGACTCGAAAAAGGTGTAACTCTACTTTGACCTTAAGCAAGTAAGGTCGGTCATTATTATTTTGAAACCTCGTGCAATGAGATAGAGTGATGTATTCTTTTGCCGCGGGTATCATGTCTTCCTTTCCAAATGTGAAGTCATTAGAAGTTGGACTCTAATACTAAATGAGAGCTCGGGACCTATCAAGTAAGTCAACATATTCGTGATTGGATATCCGCCCCATTTTGTCCTTCATGCTTCTTTCAGCTCTAGCAAACTGCTATGACCTTTTATGTACTTGGGTGTAATCTTGAATCCCTGACATACATTCCTTTGACAGGTCATCACTTTTATCTTTGACCATTTATGCACGACCACGTTGAGTTCTACCTCATCAAGGAATCCGTTTTCTTATGACCAGTTTGCCATTTGGTAAATAGAACGTGAATCAACACCTTTTTTATGAGAATGCAATGCAAACAGTTTCAAAATATATTTCAATTAAAAGTAAAAATATAATTGTGTCTCTTACCTTGCTCGAGTAACCATTTGAAGATTTGGCATAATCTTAGGCTCTCAAGGAATCATGTACAAGTTAATAAAATGTGCAGCTTATGAATGCATGTATGCATAAGGAAAGATATTGACTTATAATTCATTTTCCATTTACAAAACTTAATTTGGATAGCAAGTTTCTTAATATAAAGCAAATTACATAAATGGTTTTGCTTTGGTGCCCAAAGCCTTGATTTTCTTGAGAAGTCCTGCTAGTTTTTGACTTCGTTTCGTCTTCGTCTCGTATTGTATGCTTAACTCTTCTGCTTCAACCACCAGAGTTCACACATGATCGGCTACTCCACGAATTTGATTTAAGGCTTCACCCATAACACGATCCCTTTCTTTGACTTCTTTCTGAGCTTGTTGAAGATGCCCCTCATTTGTCTCCAAAGTCCTTTGCAAAGAAGCTTCTAACTCTTCCACCCTCTTATTCAGTCTCTCGATCTCAATTCGGCTTGCCTTCAACTCTATTACTGAATTTAGATTATGATGCCTGTACAAGGATTCCTCAAATTCTCATATTCGAGCCTTTAATCCAGTCACCTCAGCTTGGCTTTCCAGAAGGCTACTCTTCATAGCATTTTCCTGAACTTGAGCGTCTTGAAATTTGTTTTTCCAGTGACTTGTTTTATTTTTCTCTCCGCGGATTTCTTGCTGCCACTGCTCTGATGTCTTACCTAAATCGGCAGTCCTCATTGATAAGCGAAGCTTCTTGTAGTCCTTTTTCAGATTGCTGAGATCCTCTTCAGCCTTATTCTTTCCTTTTCTCAATTTCTCCGCTTCTAACTTCTGAACATCCACGTCCAATCCTAAAAACATCTTCTCTTCTTCCAACTTTTCTATCATTTTTTTCATCTCGACATTCTTCCTCTTAAAATCTTGTTTAATTATCTCTAGTTCAGTCGGGACAACCTGTAGGTGCTCTTCAATTGGGCAAACAATCTCTGGGTTTGGCACAGAAATGTTGTCGTTAATCCTTCTCTTTCTCCACCACTTATATTCCGCAATTATCATGGGATTGGCATTGAATGCTTTCACTCTTCGAACCTGGTTCCATGCGTTTGAGATTTCCCGAATCCTTTTCTTACTATTTTCTCTTCAGTATGCGAATTTACACTCAGCCAACCATTGAATCGCGGGTATGAACTGTCTTGATCTGTATTGTCTTGAAACCATCAAAGGTGCATATCCTGTTGCTCCCCATATTCCTGCTAACGAGACCCAGTCGAAGTCTCTGCATCGGTATAGTATTTTATCAGGAGTGAACCACGGTGCTCGCCATTCTATGTTTTCATCTTTAAGGCTCTGGAGTATGGCCATCCATTTTTCTTCTGAGAAATTTTCTTGTTTTTGCGAAGTTACGAAGTCTTTCAGCGGGGAGTAATCCTTGGACAAGTACTGATAGAAGACCTTTTCAGTTTTCCAGAAGTGACTATAAAACCATACCATCAGCAATGGTGCGCAAGCAACAAATCGTCCTTCTCCCTCCTTTCTGCACGCATTTAAGGACCTGAAAGTTTTAGCTAGTATAGCTGGGAAGGGTGTAACTCTTTTACTTAGCTGGTCAAACAAGTCTATCACCGGGTCTTCTATATGTCCCAAAGTTTTTGGAAAAATGACCAACCTGTAGATACTGAGGGCCAGGATATCGATTTTCTTCTTTGTATCTGGATGAACCAGTACCAAATCCCATCGACTTTTCCACGCGATGCACTTGTTGTCGCCTTTGACCTTAACTCGAGCTGTAACCCACTGTTCACTCATGCCTGTGATGTTTATCAATCTTTTAACAATGGTCGAGGGATTTGAAGCTCTAGAGTAGGCTTTATCCACTGAGATTTTTGGACAACGAAACAACATGGTATATTCCTCTATTGTGGGTGTCATGTCTATATTCCCGAAGGTAAAGCAACTGTAGGCTGAGTTCCAATATTATGTTAATGCTCGAAAGAGGAATTCGTCTACCTTAACCTCGAACAAGTATGGCAAATCTCCGTATTCTTGGTAAAAGGTCTGCTTCATGCTATTATCCCAACTGTCCCATATTTCTTTTAATTCTAACACATTGTTTTGAGCCGTATTGATCCTAGTATAATCCCAAAGTTCTGACTCGTATCCTTCCACTAAGCTGTCCCCCTTTTGGCGTTGAGTCTCCTCCGACCACATATGCAAGACTGTATTGTCCTCCACTTTATCTAGGTACTTGTTTTCCATGATCAATTCTCTTGTTGGTAACTGAACTTTTAGTCTATACCTTTCCTTTATATGATGATGCAATGCAAAAAGGAGACAAAATGAACGAGTTAGCAAAACACAATAATATCAATATTAAAGTATAAAACACAGAACCTAAGATTTTGTCTCAGAAGGTTGCTAAAAGGTTGACCCTAACTCCGTCTAGAGTATGTCCTTACGGGTTACTATATGTGGTTTTAGGCTCTAAAGTAAGGGTACCCAAACCAACAGATTCCTCAATCCTCACCCATTACAGGCTCATACGGATGAGTTTGGTTTAGGGGGACACATTTCCCACATGTTTGCACGGAAGTGAAAACTTCACGAAAACAAGGGTATTTTGTAATCCCGAAAGCGATTCACTATCCTGCACGGAGGTGAAGACCTCACGAAGGAGTAGCTTCCCACTTTCACTTAAAAGGTAATATCATATGCAAATGTATGAAAATTTACATTGGCAATAGTATAATGTCATAAAAAGATGCCGAGGATCGAATATTAAACAAAATCGAAGTTTAAAAGTTTTCAAAAAGACCCAAAAATAATCAAATTTAGCTTGACTCTTGTTTATTTTGAAAATTCCCCAGTGGAGTCGCCAAGCTGTCGAAACCATCCTTTTATGGAAATCGACGTGTTTTGAAAAATTACTTGAAAATTCGGAAAAGTGGGTGTTTAAAAAATGGGAGTCGCCACCAATCTTTTATTTGGCTGTGATTGGATCACCACAAAACGTTAAAACGTTTTAAAATGTTGGTCTTCGAAATCCAGAAAATGAGTTCGGGAGTCGGTTACGCAAGAGGAAGGATTAGCACCTTCATACGCCTAGAATTGGTACCGTATTGATTATTTTCGTGTCTTAATTTGTAAACCTTAAAAGCTAGAATAAAGTTTTGTAACACCCCTACACTCGGTTTATACGTATAAACCCAATATAGAAGCATTACATTACAGTACGGTACAGAAAGTCGAGTAATGAAAAATTTTCTTTCAAATAATGTGTAATTGAATCATTTTACTCAAAATATCATAAAATAATCAAGTATCATCAAAATAACATTTATAACCCATTCATTGAAGACATATAAGTACCATTTGTACATGCCACTTCACACAAAATAAATACACCTTGTCTTGCAATCTTCCAATGTTGATGTGATTTGATGAGAGGCACCTAATCCAACTTTAGCTTCTCAGTGGTCTTATACCTACGCGTTGAAACAAACGCGTTAAGCCGGTAAAGGCTTAGTAAGTACTACAAGTGTCATTAATCATTCATCTTTTAATCACTCATTTCAAACTTAATTCATAATTATTTATTCATGTAAAATACATAGCTTTATGTATATAACATTTAACTTACATTAGTGTTATGAATTCACATGTTCTTCCTCATTTTACATTTTAGTCATTTCAATCTCTTAGCTTACTTAGTTTTATCATTCTTTGATTTCTTATACATATATTATATTTACTTTTCATGCGATTATCATTTCGCTTACTTCGATGTCATAATTTGCACATGCTTTCTTTTTCACATTATTTACCCTATTAACAAGACTCGGACCTTGGCGGATACACGGATCCAACCAAACACACCAGAATGGCACCCAGTGCCTCATCGGATAGTTCGAAGCAATAAAGTGACACCCAGTGTCTCATCGGCCTAGCCGAAGTAAAGTGGTACCCAGTACCTCATCGAATCTATCCGAAGTAAAATAATGACACCCAGTGTCTCATCGACTCGAGGTCGAAGTATCCCTGAACTCTTCCAATCCTATGGCATGCCAACTATATCCGACTCAGCCCGACTAGTTAATAGGGATTTTCAATTTACAATTCATATCACTTTTAATTTCAACTTCACTTTCACTTTCACTTTCACTTTCAATTTTGATCACAAATCATTCACAACTCATACATCATATATACATTTTTTCATCACATATACATAGTCACGTATTTCTCACATTTATTTCCTCAATGACTTTCACAATATCATCATTTTATCATATAATCAATATTTATAATTAAACACATAATATTTCATATATACATTTTTTTCTCACATATTCATCATCACATACCTTTTACTCTTATTTTCACATTAATTTTCAAAACTGTCCACTTGCGTCACAGCCACTAAATTATTTATATCTTGAACTAGAGAATTCAAAATTAATATCCGCTTAATTTTCTTGAAACTAGACTCAAATATCTTTTCACCATAAAAATTTCAGAATTTTTACTTTATCCATTTTGTACAGTAAATTATTTCAATTTAGCCCTTCTCTGCTGCCTAGCAGTTTCGACCTTTCTTTACTTAATTTTTTTTATCTTTTAGTACAGATATCCAATAATGTTATAGTCTATTTCTTTTGAAATTAGACTCATTAAGGATTAAACCATATAAATTTCAATCTCTAATAATTTTTATACATTTTCTATGATTTTCCAAAGTCAGAACAGGGGAACTCGTATCTGCTCTGACCTTGTTACACTAAAACTAGTATATCTCAGAATATAAAATTCCTTTTCTTTCACTGTTTCTTCCATATGAAACTACATTCAATAAGCTTTAATTACATATATAATTCAACTCTTAAATCTTTTTATACAATTTTTTTGGTGAATTTTTGAAGTTAGTCCTCTGTTCTGTCCAAACTATTTTAATGAGATTAATTCCTTTCTCATGCTTCTTTACACTAAATTTCATTCAATCACACATAAATATCATACTTATAATTAAACATCTGATTTTCATCATTATTAATCATATATATTAAAATTATAAACACTTTAACTTAATTATTACTAAGTCTTTTAATACTTGTAATACTTACAATTCTTGTAGATAATCTCTTCTCACTCCATGGCTTTCTCCTTTCCTTTTCCTTCAATTTGGTCCTTCTCCTTCTTTTCTTTCTCTTCAATTCCATACAAAACACATATATTCTCATTAAAATCATTCTAACATATCATAATCTATGTTTCTAAACCAAAAACTAACATATATTTAAAGAGGAGTTTAGCTTTCTTACCTTAATCACTTGTATTCAACACTAATTCTCATTTTCTTTCTCCTCCAAGACAATTATGGATGCATTTCTTTTAACAATTGGATAGCTACCACACTTCTCTATTAATTTTATTCACTAATCTTGAAGAAATTTGGAAGAAACTAGCTTAATTGGTTTATATTTGGTGAAAAAGGACTAATTTGTAAGAAAAGCAAAAGTTGAAATGGTAGAAAATGGTGGCCAACGTGAAGTACCATGGCTGATGGCTTTTATAGCCTTTTCATCATTTCTTTTCTCCATTTCTCTAGATTTTTCTATCAATTTCTCTTTATAAAATATCTTTATTTAATAATGGTAAAATTGCACTTTTAGTCCTTGGGCCTTCCAACTTTACACTTTGGCCCAAAACATTGCCTCCAAAAATATCTTCCACCAAATTACTCTTTTGCCCCTCCTTAATCAATCTAATTCCCATGATGACTTGTAATTCAATTTGGATAAATTGCTATTTAGTCCTTCCTCCTTTCTCACAATTACTAATTAATCCTTAAAATTTTCTAACCTTCATCACTTCAACTAAACATTTCTAATTCTCAATTTTATTTTATCATTATTCCAAATCCGATTCAAGCACGTGGATGTTACAAGTTTAAACAACTATCCTCTAATGCATGAGCTATGTTTAAGAAATCGATTTTTGCTTGGAAATCTCACTTTCAACATGATCGAGGAAGAAAAACTACGTCCAGTGAGTTAGGACATAATATTTCGAGATCCAGAAATAACAAGTTTTCCTTTGTAAAACTCAAATTTTGAAAGAGAATGTTAGATTATCTTGATTTAAAGAAAGGTTGCACCTAGTAAGTTAAGGTGCAAAAATTTCAAAATCGAAGATAAGGAAACATTGTCGCAATAAAAGGGTATTCGATTATTTCAATTTTAGAGAAAAAATTACACCTAGTCAGTTAAGGCACAAAATTTTGAAAATCGAAATATAAGAATATTGCCTCGATTTTAAAGTTTTTATGAAAACAATTTTAGAAATAAATATATGAGTTGAATATGAATGAGCAATTGATAATGATTATTAAATAACACGAAGCGAAATAGACAAATGATATATAAAATCAAAAAATGTAAAATACGAACACATAATAATTAAAATTAAATGCAAGTATTGATAAGGAAGAAAGATAAAGCAATCAGGGTTGAAAATGAGACTTTTTGGATACCCGGGGCCAAAATGATAATTTTAGGAAAATTTAGGGTTAAAAATGACATTTTAGATTATCGAGGGTAAAACGGTAATTTTTGGAAGAATCGGGATCAAAACGGGACATTCTGGATACCCTGAGGTAAAATGGTAATTTTGGACTATAGGGGGCAAAATGGTAATTTTGGGAAATTTTGAGGTTAAAAATGATAGTTTAGATAATAGAGGGTAAGATGATAATTTTTAGAAAAATCAGGATCAAAAATGAGATTTTTGAATATTCGAGGGTAAAATGATAATTTTAGGAGTTTCGGGGTCAAAAATAGAATTTTTGGAAGTTCGAGGGTTAAAAATGGAATTTTTAGAAGTTTGGGGGTAAAAACATAATTTTTGGAAGTTTCGAGGTCAAAAATAGAATTTTTGGAATTTTGAGGGTAAAAAAGTAATTTTTGGAAGTTTCAAGGTCAAAAATGGAATTTTTAGAAGTTCGGGGGTCAAAATGTAATTTTTAAACAGTTTAGGGACCTTCAAGGCAATAAAACCAATAATAGGTGACACGTGGCAGCCCCGTAGGCATCCTGAAGTCAAAGAACGAATTTGAAAACCATGAAAAATTCTTGGGCCAATTTTGTAATTAAACAGAAGTTGATTTAAGGATTAAATTGGAATAAATTAAAAATAAGGGGGACCAATTTCATAAATAAACCAAAATTAGGACACGTGGCAGCCTCTGGTGCTTTCAAAAATTCAAAGGACTAAATTAAAAAGCATTTAAAATTACTGGGCAAAATTAAAATAAATTAAAAGTACCAAAAGGATTAAATTGAAATAATCAAAAATACGAAAGGATTAAACGCAAAATATCCCTTTTCTCAAAAACACGCGGATCCTGATTGTGTCGGGTCAAACCAATTGGGTTAGGGTGAAATGACGCCGTTTTGGAGTGGTTTGACCACACCCAAAATGCTGCCGTTTTAAAAACCCTATAAAATCCACTTTTTAAACTAAAATTTCATTTTTTTTTATTTGTTCAAAAAAATTTTAGAAAACTCTCAGCCTCTCCTTTTCTCTCATGAACCCAAGGGTCGGCCACCTCCAAAACCACATCCGGCCGTCTTTCCGACGGGATCTCACCACACTTGCGTCACCCCACGTCACGCGCAACCTCCGTGCCACCGTCCATCACCAGCCGATCGCAACACGCGCCTTTCGATCACCAACCTCGGTGGTTCTAAGGTATGAAAATCGCTCCCCCTTTTTCATTTCTTTTTGTTTTTCATTCGAAGTCAGATTTGGTTTCAAACCAGATCTGAAAATTTTCAAAATCTTTTCTTTTCATCTTTTTTTCTTTTGTTTTTCTTTTAAAAAACCCAGATCTAGAAATTTCAGATCTGGGAATTTCTAAAGCCCTTTTCTTTAAACCTTTGTTCTTTCTTTTTTTAAAAAAAAATCATTTATCTCATGTATTTTGATTCTGTTAATCCCTTTTTTAAGAACTTTGAAACGTTTTCTTTGTTTTTCTTTGCAGGTTCAAGAATGAGCGCAACGGCATCGGAGGGAAGGTTCGACCGGCGACTCCGACAACGGCGCGATCAGGGGAGTACCACTCTAACCTTTCGATTTTCATTTTTATTATTTTAAATTATTTATTATTAAATATTAATATTATTAAAACAGTTATTATTAATGTCATTAATGTTTTTAAAACAATAATAATTATTATTAAAACGTTTATTATTATTGATGTCGATTATAACTTTGAAAACCAAACAGACGTATATGTCTATTAAAAACAGTGTGAAATACTTAATACATACATTAATGCGTACTGGAACGGGTGACTTACATTTTCGAGTGATTAATGAGGATAAGTATGCATTGTATATACCTAAATGCTTTGAATATTTCTAACTTTGACTTGTCTCTGCTGTTTAGTATGGCTATCCAATGCTTTTGTTTTCTACTGACTGCCCTTTTGGTTTCTAGCTTCTAATGCTCTATGATATCGCTTTTTGTTAAGAACAATTTTGTATTGGTTTTTTGCTCTTCAAAACAAGGGTTTGAATATATTTTCAAAGAAGGGTTTTTTCATTGATTTCCAGAACTGGGTTCCCCCCTTACAATCGGTTTGAATCTGGTTTTTATATAACCAGAAATTACAATGATGTTAAATTGTTTTTACATCACTTAATGCCTTTCTTTTTTTCTTTTTGCAGGTCGGCGAGGGTGGCTATGGTGGGTTGTAGCAGTGGCGGTGGCAGTGCAAGTGGCCTGCCCATGTTGACGTGGCGAAACAAGATTGGCTGAAGGTGAGGTGACTGGTGCAATTGGAAGCAAATTGGGTTGCTGTTTTGGGTTATTTAGCTTGGGTTGAATGTAGTGGGTTTGGGCTTAAGTCAATTGAGTTAGCTTTAGACATTGGACCCAATTTTTGATTTGCATTTGGACATTGGTTTGTAAATGGACATTTATTGGGTTTCAATTTATAATAATTTTAAATTTAAAATAAATTTAGACTTAAATTAAATTCAAATTTAAAGTTTGAATTTTAAATTTAAATTTAAAATAAGTCTAAATTTAAATCAAATTTAATCTTAAAATAAATTTAAAGGGGCTCGATCAAAATTGAGCTCCAACAGAAACTATGACGTTTTAACATGAAAGTTCAAACCTTTATTAAATAATGGGATATTTTCCCTTTAATCCCTCTACCTCTTAAGCCTTTCCAATTTCGTCCTTTTTTTAAAATATTTTTTAACATAAAATTTGTCCAACAATTTTAATTGTTTTTCAAATTGGTCCCCTGACTCTTTGGAAGCTTGAGAGGCTGCCACGTGTCCTTTTTTTATTTATTTCTGCATTTGGTCCTTCCTATTTCTTCATTTGTTTCAATTTCGTCATTAAATCAAGTTTTATTTTATTATAAATTTACCCTGTAATTTTAATTTATTTCCAAATTAGTCCTCTCACTTCTGAAAGCATGAGAAACTGCCACGTATCCATCTTTTTGGTTTTATTGCCAAGAAGGTCCCTAAACTGTTTAGAAATCATATTTTAATCCCTAAACTTTTCCAAAATTATATTTTAACCCTCGAACTTCTCAAAAATTATATTTTTGCCCTTGAACTTCTCAAAAATTACATTTTTTACCCCTAAACTTCCAAAAATTACCATTTTACCCTCGAGCATACAAAAAATCACCATTTTGCCCTCATATGTTCCAAAAGTTTGATTTTAATCCCAATTTTCCAAAAACTTCGATTTTGATCCCTAAATTCCTCAAAAATTACGTTTTAATCCCAAATTCTACGAAACTCCATTTTTAATCCCATTTGTTTTGTTTTTCTTTTTTCTTCAATGTGCATACATAGAATTTAATTATTATTCTTTCGTATTTTGTATTCTATTAATTTTATGTTTAATCTCCGTGCACTTATTGATCTATTTAATTATTTTGTTTTGAGTTATTTAATTTTTGGTATAAACTGCATATCCATATTTAATTCACACATTTGTTTTCAAAATTATTTTTATACAAATAAACCTTTAAAATCGAGGCAATGTCCTTTTCATGTGAAAATCTCGAAAAATCATGCCCTAACGTGTCGAGTGTGATTTTTCGTACAATCTACACAAATCGAATATCCTCTTCTAAAATTTTCAAATGCCCTTTAATTTCGAGATTCCGAGAACATCGTGCCCTAACGTGTTGGTCACGACTTCAATTCTCCGAGAAAGTCGAAACAAACGGGCATTTTTCCTCAAATCTAGTTTTTGAAAATCACATAAAATAAAATGTATCCGAAGATCGTATTTTAAAACTCAATACGAAATTTCGAGTTCTCAAAAAAAAATATACAAATAGATTTAAAACAAAAACGAGGCAATATCTTTTCGCGTGAAAACTTCGAAAAACCATGCCCTAACGTGCTAAGTGTGATTTTCGTATAATTCACGCAATCGAATATCCTCTTTTAAGGTCTTTCAAAATGTCCTCCAATTTCGAAAGTACGAGAATGTAGTGCCCTAACGTGTTGGACACGACTTCCAGTTCTCCTAGAAATTCGAAACACACGGACGATTTTCCTCAAATAAGATTTTTAAAAATCATGCAAAGTTTTCTAAAAACAAAGATCATATTTTAAGTTTTATTCGATTTTTCAAAACTGTTAACAAATCAGGACCCGAAAGTAATCAACATGGTACCAATTTTAGGCGTGTGAGGGTGCTAATCCTTCCTCATACGTAACCGACTCCCGAACCCATTTTCTGGATTTCAAAGACCAAAACATTTTTCAAAACGACTTTTAAACGTTTTGTGGTGATCCATTCACAACATATAAAAAGATTGGCAGCGACTCTCATTTTTTGATCATTTAAAATATACATATTTGGATTTTTAAATATTGTTCGAGACCTGTTTGTTTTCCGAAAATGAACATTTCGACAAGTATAATATCATCATGACTGTTCTTTCGTTCTTGAACAAGTAAAATGGTGCATTTGTAGATTAGTTTTGCCTAGAGAAGGAAAATAAGGGGAAAGGGAAGGGAAAAAAAACCTAAAAAGAATAGGATGATGATTTTAATTTTAAAATAATTTTAATAATTTATATTTTAAAAAATAATTTTAATAATATTATATTTTAAAAAAATAATTTTAATAATTTTAAAATTATTTGCTGACATGGCATATAAGACAAAATAGTGATACGTCAGTAACTGCATACGTGGACTTCCTAGATGGAAATTTTTTTGCCTTATCAGCACCATTAGTCAACTAACAGCCACGTCATCAAGACCATTAAAAAATGACAAATTTGACCAGAAAACAAAGATTATGTATGAAAGTGAACCAAAAAAAACCTTAAGGGCCAAAGTGACCAAACACACAAACGTTAGGGGCTAATTTTGTCATTATGCCATTATAAAAATAAAATAATATAATATAAAAAAATTAAAATTAACTCTTACCATTTGCAATTGGTCGACGAAGATATGCTTTCCATCGAGACGGATTAATTATGAGAAATTTGTGTAAAAAATTTAGCGAATTATGAAACTTTTGAGAATTCTGAGAAAATTGAGTGAAAAATAAAAGGGGAGGGGGTATTTATAATATATATATATATATATTAAATTTTTTAATTTTTTAATATTACCGTTGGCTATTTGACCATTAGGTCCTACGTGACAAACACGGGTAAAAACGTGTCCACGTATACGCTTTTTTAAGAAAAATGTGTCTATATGAACGCGCTTTACCTGAATTCCCCTTGACATAGCATCCACGTGGACACATTTTTACAAAATTGGCCGATTCCCATAAATAATTTTTAATTTAATTCATTTCCGTAAATAAAAAAAATACTTTTATTGATAAAAAACCCACCAAAAAGTTCGGTCAGGTGAATCAAGTTATTGTTATAAAATTATAATATTTTTTTAAAAAAGGAAGAATATTACTCACACATGTTCTCAGCAACCGTCATGCCTTACATAATCATGCAATATTTTTCCTCAAATATTGAACAATTATTTGTAAGATTTAAATTTGTTGACTTTTAAAAATAATTATTAATGTGCATGTAACCATACATCTTCGTACTAAATCGCAAGCAATTCAAATTATAATTAATTATTCACAAATTTATATTTCAAATACATAACAATTTAAATACAATTATATCATATGAAGTTATCTAGAAAAATCAACAATTTAATTAAATTTTCAAGGACTTATAAATAATTTTACCTTTTCTCCAATTATCCTCGGTGTAATTTAATTCTTGATCAATTTGAAGGACCAAAAGTGTTGAACTTAAAACCCTATTCCTTCCTTCTTTGTTTGGGGTGGAGAAGAAGAAAAGATGAACAATTGACTTTGTTTCTTTTTAATTGTCATTTTTAGTTTGTTTAATTTTTTTAATTAATCAAAATTAACCATAATTAAATAACCTTTAAGTATAATTAACAAATTTAATGGATTCCAACTAATACCCACCACCTTTTAGCCATATGCTAGGGGTTCAATTGCTCATTTGATCCTTAGGTTATTTAAAAATCCATAGTAATCTATAAAACTACTAAAATAACATAAAAATACTTTATTTGAAGCTCCTAAAATATAAAAAAGAACCTAATTTTTCATATCAAATTATAGCAAATCAGATCGCTTAACATCATTCTTTAGGATGACCATAATAACCTCACTAGAAATAGATAATTGGAAGGGATTCATACTTAACTCTTTGAAGTTGAGTATTACTTCGAATTTTAGAAACAAAGGGATTTCTCACATCGAAACTAATCGCCATTCAATCAAAACGCCCTATAGCCATTATCGGTGTCGTAATGAATATGAATGACAATCTCGATCATCTCCCCAATTGCATGCAAAATACTTTTCTTGTACATCAATCTAAGAAGACCCTACAAACGATTCCAAGCAGTAACATTATGGGAGTATTCTTGCATTAAACTAAAGTTTAGAGCCTATGGTTGAATAGTCAAATATTGACCGAAGACCACCCAAAGTCTTTCAACTAAAACTTTAGCATTGTAAACACTAATTAATTTTGGTTACTGTTTCAGGAAATTGTGCTACCAAATGTGAAACAAGTAACATGGTTGTTTCACTTAATATTTCTTTTGAAATAACAACTCTTATTTAGAATGATTATTATTTAGAACAACGAATGTTTGAGAATTGATATGTCTGAAACATCTATGTTCAAAACAAGGTTCAATTTAGAATAGTTGGCTTTCCATTTGAGAACTCATGTTAAAAACAACTAAAGTTCAACTCTAAATCAAACCGAAATTAATCAAATTTTATCTCTAAATGTATTTAAATAATACACATGCTATAAATTAATATAAATAAAATATTAAAGATGTTAATTCAACCTTCTAAATGTAAAGGGATAATTTTCAAACATTCTAAAGTTAACATCTTATTAGGAAAGATGATACAAATAACAAGCATTTAATAAATGTCAAATTGTGAAAGTTGTGCTTATAAAAGTTCATTGATTAATTGTCCGTGCAATAAACAACTATTTTTGTTATATAAGGATGTCTTAATCTTACTATTTTACCTAAAACTTTATTTATTTTTTAATAATAATTTTATAAATATATTTATTATATAATTTTTATACAATTATGCTAAGCTTTTACTTTAAATTAACATTAATTTTCTAAAGTAATTTCACGCTTTACGAGTACTATGCCTGTAATTATCTTGTGCAAGTGTTCTTCCTATACACTTTTATGAATAATTATTTTATAATAACCCACGTTAAAAAAAATAAAAAAATTTAATATGGGCAGAACGGGTCTAGAATTTTATTAGAATCCGACCTAGAATTTTGTTAGGATTCGGCCCATGGACAACTCTAGTAATGAGTTTAATTGTTATTGAATTAGTGATTTAATATAAATATATAATTAATATAATATAATATTATCTTATAACATAATATATTTAAACCGGGGTCGAACAAAAAAATCTTATTCAATACACTTTTTTTTAATATATTGGTGTGATTACATGGTAGTATCTGTTCATACTTTCTTAACCCTTTAACAACACATACCTTGCACACACAGGTACTCAAACCCGAGACTCCTAAGATGAACAACATCCTCTTTTCTATTGGAGTTACTTGTTATGGTTTTATCTAACATACTCTTAATTATAAGTGTACCGTAATCTAATAATTAAAAAAAATATTACCAAAAAGTTCCGTCACGTCAAATTATTGTTATAAAATTATAATAAATTAAAAAAAAAGGAAGAATATTACTCAGAATGTTCTCAACAACCGTCATGCCTTACATAACCATGCACTATTTTTCCTCAAATATTGGACAGTTATTAATGTACATGTAATTACATTAAATAGCAAACAATTCAAATTACAATCAATCATTTACAAATTTATATTTCAAATACATAATCATTTAAATATAATTATATCATATAAATTTATCCAAAAAAACAATAATTTAATTAAATTTTCAAAGACTTATCGATAATTTTATTTTTTTCCTAATTATTCTCGATTTGGTTTAATTCCCTATGAATTTGAAGGACCAAAAGTGTTGAACTTAAAACCCTATTCCTTCCTTCTTTGTTTTGGGTGGAGAAGAAGAAAAGATGAACAATTGACTTTGTTTCTTTTTTTTTTTTTTAATTTTGTCTTTTGTAGTTTGTTTAATTTTTAATTAATCAAAATTAACCATAATTTATTAACCAAGTATAATTAACAAATTTAGTGGATTCCAACTAATATCCACCACCTTTTAGCCATATATTAAGGTCCAATTGCCCAATTGGTCCTTTGGCTATTTAAAAATTCATAGTAATCTATAAAACTACTAAAATAACATAAAAATACTTGATTTGAAGCTCCTTTTGAGAACTTAAGTTAAAAACAACTAAAGTTCAACTCTAAATCAAACTGAGATTAATCAAATTTTATCTCTAAATGTATTTAAATAATACACATGCTATAAATTAATATAAATAAAATATTAAAGATGTTAATTCAACCTTCTAAATGTAAAGGGATAATTTTCAAACATTCTAAAATTAACATCTTATTACGAAAGATGATACAAATAACAAGCATTTAATAAATGTCAAATTGTGAAAGTTGTGCTTATAAAAGTTCATTGATTAATTGTCTTTACAATAAACAACTATTTTTGTTATATAAGGCTGGCTTAATCTTACTATTCCAACTAATACTTTCTATCTAAAAATAATTCTAAAAATTAAATTAAGCCCTAATCGAAAACTATGCTTATTTGTCGTATAATCATTTTCTATGTTAGTTGTCATATAAATTTTTAATAGACCATGAAGGGTTTCAATGGAGAAATCAATTTCAAAAGCTTAAATGATTGCGAAACTTTGATCAAGAGCTTAATTGGGTGTAATTTTGATTAGACACTTAATTTATTTTTTATTATTTTAAGATATTTTTATCATTTAAAAAAACCATATAATTTTTTAACATATTGAAATTCAAAATACTTCATTTTTCTAACAGGGGAGAAGCAATAAAACATAGTCCTAGTATTTAAACTCGTTCAATGGGTAAATTATTTTTTCAAATCAAAAAGCTCGTTCAAAATTTTAAAAAATTTACAAAAAAAATTAATCAAAAAATAAATTTAGACAAAAAATTATACCGTTTTAAAATATATGTTTTAAAATATGAAAAGAGACCGAGCTTTAAAATGCAAAGAAGATATAAAAATCAAATATATGTTTTAAAAAAATTAAATGTTGATATTCTTTTAACCATAAATTTAGTATAAAAATTGAATGAAAGAAGATATAAAGAAGATATTTTTTTAACCATAAGTTCAATATTTCTGTTTTTTAAGCACGAGTTTTAAATGGGGATGAAGAAAAATATAGATATTGTTTGAACATCTGTTACATCAAATTAGCAATCAATAGCTTGAGTTACAATTTATTCTTACCCCAAGAAAACCTGTTTTGAATTTTATATTTCAATTTAATTTAATTTAATTCAACATGTGATAAAATATTTGGAACCTTTTGAGTAAATATTTTATTTTCCAGGGACATTGCAGTTGACGTGGGTCCTCTTAGAAAATGAGGTTGCCTTCAATTATTGGTAAGACCTAGATTTGACAAAGATTTAACAAGAAACTCTGAGTCAGATGAACACCACCTCAATAATTATGTGACTTTTACAATAAGTGTCTTCTTAGGATTTGAAGCAGACACTGCTGAAGAGTTTAAGGAGGATCTAAAGAGTAGTTTTTGAAGACCTACAAGACCATGCCTGAAAAATGAGAGCAAGTGTGTGATGTGAATGTTCAATTGTTAGATATGGTGTCCTAAGCATAGTATATTCGTTTGAATACTTGTAATTTTTTTGAATAGATTGAGAAATAAAATTATTCATTAATTATATTAATACTTTTTGTATATTATCCTCACATGGTTTTTGTAAAATAGAAGCAAATATTAGCTTATTGGTTGTCTAATGTTTAACTAATACTAAGCGGTATTACGTGGTCGAAGTGTAATATGAAAAGACAACTTTTATTAGTAGACAAACCTAAACATGTCCTTAGTCTAATAGGAAATAAGAAAACCGACTGAAAGACTAATATGTCATCTATCAAGTCCAATTGGGGAGATTATTTATCTTGGGCATCAAAGCGGATGACTCGCAAAAGATTAAGGTATAGATGTGACCAACTGGACTAACAATATATCGGACTAAACCCAAGTTGAATAAATTTTGAGTTCATTTATGGATTTATTCACTTGTGATGTTCATAGTGACATATTTTAATCCCGAGTGGATGATGAATTATGTATGAATGACTCTATACTTTTATGTAAGTAAAAGCCTGAGTTCGAATAGATAAGGAACCGAAAGCTGGTGCGTTAGGTCTACAACTTTTGTAGTATGTAGCATCATTCACAATAGTGGAATTCATAGTCCAAGACATGGGTCAATGATATCCTCTCATTTACATTACATAATAGATGAAAGTAAATTTGACCACGAATAATTTTTCTTTGTGATAAATGACTTAATTACTACTTTATAGTAGTTAACTTTTCATTAAAGAAGATGTAATGGTTACCATGAGATAAAATATGATCATCTTGAGAGAACAAATTTATCCAAAAGAGAATAAGTATATGTGGTAACACACTTATGACAAGGTCAGTGAACGACCATTGGTCGAGTAGCTTTCGTAATGGTATGTCATTAGGGAGAGTTTAGTCACGATACTATAATGAAATGACTTTGTGACAAAATGAGTTTACCATTAATAGGCAAAAAGCTGAAACTTAATTATAAATCATTTGAGCTCTAATCACATATGACCAATCGATCCATCCCTTATCTCGTTGAAACCATAAATGAATTGCATGTCGAATCAAATGAACAAAAATAGATAAAAATGATAAAGTTAGAGAAATGAGTTACATTTGAAAATGAATGTGATTTTCTCACTAAGTATGACAATGACTTCAGAATTAATTTATGATTTTTTGAATTATTAATTCATCGAAGTTTGAAAAATAGATTTAAATTAATTTGTCATGAATCCATTGAATATAAAAAAGTTAATTATATTTTCTCATAGATTCTTTTACAGTAAAGTTGTTATTATAATAATGAAATTTGGTTTGGGTTGAGAAAATTATTTAATTGAGAAATTAATTGTAAACTGAAAAATATATTAGATTTTTCCTACGTAATTTATCACCTTTTTACTTAAATTCATTGTTAAAACTAAGTAAATGTTTCATAAATTAATGAAATATGTGAAAATATGAAATTAGGACATAGAAATTATTAAAATGTGATTTTATGCTTTATTATATAGTTTTCATGCATAAAATGACTTATTTTATATTTATTTGAACATATTATATTTTTAAGACATAAAGTGGGCCATGCATGATTAAATTAAATAATAAAATATAAAATCATATTTAATAATTCATTTTAAATATTTCATTAAATAATTTGGGCTGAATTAATTAATTAAATTGGGTTAATTTTATTTCTTTAGTCCTTTAATTAATTTATTTATTTTTGACAAGTCTGTTACACTTTGCTGAATCACAAAACCATCCAAATTGAAGATCAAGTCAACGCAATTTCGGGTACGCATGGCTGCCCTCATAAGCCACTTTTTGGTTTAATTGCACAAGGTCCTTGCAATGTTGAAGAAATCAGAGATTTGCCCGAAGATTTACATTTGACCAATTCTCAGTCCTGAGTTACTATGGCATTTAAATTGCTTAAAAATCAAGCAAAAATTCATTCAAATTCCATTAATCATGGACAGCCACCCTTTGAAGAAGCTTGAAAAGATTAAACCTCTCTATTTTTAGCAAACTACTATCCTCTCTTCACCTATAAATAAGACCCCATTTCACCATTCCCAATCATCCCTCATCCCTCATCTTTCTTTCCTTACTCTCAATTCTCTATAGCATTTCCCATTTCCCACACCTAGCATCATCTCTGCATAGAGATTTTAGCAATTAAGCCTCTTAAAGAGCCCTTGGTCGGCCACCTTAGAGAGCCATCAGCAAAGGAACAAAGTGAAGGAACGAAAGAGCCCTCTTCGATCAGAGTCTTGGGTGACAGCCACTTTAATTTGGGTTTAATCTTTCTTTTCTTTAATTTAATCTAAAAATGTTTGCTATGTGTTCTTTGTTCTTGTTTACAGCAATGTTAGCTTAATTTTATTTAAGCTAGGATAATTGCTTTGATTTAATAATATTTATTTGATTCATGCTTATGATGTTTATGCCTCAATCAATCATGTTTTCAATTAAAATCAAGTTTGCATTTCGTTCATACGTGATTGAAATGCACTTGAATTAGCTGAGCGATCCTAACCAGACGACGGCTAGTAGACACATAATTGAAATGTGCATGCTCAATTTAGATCCTAACCCGATTAAATTGCAGGTTACATAACAACTCTAACCAAGCTCTGTTATCTGCATAGTTTTTAGATTTGTGTGATTAAACTGTTTCAAACCTAACACGTCCCTGTTACCCCACACGAATGCTAAGAAACCCTAAGTAAATAAGGATCAGTAAAATGCATATTTACTAAGCAAATGATTCCGAAAGGACCTAATGTGGTTTCTAAACTCATGAAAGATCGAGTTGCCATGGAATGTTTTACCTAATGTTATTAAGCATGTTGATAATAAATTAAATTTAATCAAAGTAATTGTTCTTGTTTATTTATGTTATAATTGTTGCAAATTGTGTTTAATCTTGCTAAAATCCATTTCATACATATACCCTGCATACTTAGGTTAATTTGCATTAGGGATCAATGCATTTAGTATATTTAATCATCACTTCTCAATTATATTGTGTTTTTAAAATTTACCAAGTTGTTAATATAATTTTACAATTAAGTGATTTAACATAAATACAATCCCTGTGGAGACGATAACTCGATACTTACTTATTACTTGATAACGACTGCGTACACTTACACAAACCTACGCGTTATGAGTTTTTGGCGCCGTTGCCGGGGATTGTTAACTATTACCATAGTCATTTTTGTGAAATTATTTATTTTCAATTTGGTTTTTATTTTTAACATTACTAACTTATTCTTTTTAATTTTGTGATTTTCTTTTCAGGTGTTTATGAACATAGATTGGATTATCGATTTACTCCTTGTAGACCCTGAAATTGAGTGAACTTTCATACAAAGAAGATGTGAACGAATAGCTCAAAGACAAGTCGAGATGGACCTTGGAAATCAGAATCAAGACCAAGGTAATGAAGTCGATCGTGTGCAAAATCCCATCCTCATTGTCAATGATAGGGATCGATGCATCAGGCAATATGATGTGCCACTTTTCAATGAGTTAAATCCAGGAATTAGAAGGCCAGATATTTAGGCAACCTAATTTGAATTGAAACCAGTAATGTTTCAAATGCTACAAATTGTGGGCCAATTCAGTGGTATGCCCACGGAAGATCCACATCTCCACCTTCGATTATTTATGGAGGTGAGTGATTCATTCAAGATAGTCGGTGTGACTGAAGACGCACTGAGGTTGAAGTTGTTTCCGTACTCGTTGCAAGATCGAGCATGAGTATGGCTCAATTCATTGCCACCAAGTTCCATATCTACATGGCAAGAATTAGTAGAAAGATTTTTGGTTAAGTATTTCTCGCCTAGCAAGAATACTAAGTTGAGGAACGAGATCACAACTTTCCAACAATTGGATGACGAGTCTTTGTACGAGGCTTGGAAGCGATTCAAGGAGTTACTTCGTAAGTGTCCTCATCATGGGATTCCTCATTGTATCTAGTTAGAGACATTCTATAATGGTCTCAATGCACATATAAGATTGATGGTAGATGCTTTTGCGAATGGTGCAATTTTGTCTAAGTCTTATAGTGAGGCTTATGAGATCATCAAGAGGATCGCTAGCAACAACTATCAATGGCTAACAAATCGAGCAGCTTTAGAAAGACGTGTAATCGGAGTTCATGAAGTTGATGCTCTCACTTCATTATCAGCTCAAGTATCGTTTATTTCCTCTATGTTAGAACAGTTTACCGCTAATAGTGCTAATAATTTTGCAGCTCAGCCACCAAGTCCGTTTGAAGTAGTTTTCTGCGAGTATTGTGGGAAAGGTCATTCTTTTGAGAATTGTCCATCAAATCCCGAATCAGTGTACTATATGGGGAACCAACATCAAAATAAGAGTGGACAAGGATCCCAGTCTAACTTCTACAATCCTTCATGGCATAATCATCCTAACCTTTCTTGGAGCAACCAAGAAAATGGACTGAACAACAACTTTATGTAGCATAGACCCAACCAATCTCAAGGGTTCAATCTGCAAGCTCCAAAACCACCTCAAGCTGAGTCATCAAATAGTTTGGAGAACTTGTTGAAAGTGTACATGGCAAAGAATGACGCTTTAATCTAGAGCCAAGCAGCAACACTGAAAAATTTTGAAAACCAAATGGGTTAGTTGGCTACGGAGCTTCGTAATAGACCACAAGGAACCTTGTCGAGCAATACTGAGAATCCAAGAAATTTAGGTAAAGAACATATCAAGGTAGTGTCATTGTGAAGTGGTAAAATTCTTGAACCTCGAATGATTGATGTCGAAGATGAGCCTGTTGAGAAGGAGGAGAATCAACCAGCTGTTGAAGTTCCTACATCAAAAGAGTTAAAATCTGCAAAGTCTGACAAGGTAAATCCTAACTCGGTGAATTCAGATAGTTTAACATCTTCTTTGGATGCAGATTTACCTACTCAGAAGAGTTGTCCGATTCAACCGAAAGTTCCATCACCTCTATATCCGCAAAGATTACAGTAACACAAGAAAAAATAAGAGGTGCAATTCAAGAAGTTTTTGGATGTTCTGAAGCAGTTACACATCAATATTTCGTTGGTGGAGGCTTTAGAACAAATACCGAATTATGTGAAGTTTATGAAGGAGTGCAGTGCGTTCTTGCAGAACAAACTGCCGCCAAAATTGAAAGACCCAAGAAGCTTTACTATACCATGTAACATTGGTGAATCTTATTGTGGTAAAGCTTTGTGTGACTTAGGAGCGAGTATCAATTTGATGCCTAAGTTTATTTTTAAGATGCTAGGGATAGGTGAAGTAAGACCAACGACTGTGACACTTCAGCTAGCGGATCGATCATTAGCATATCTCGAGAGAAAGATCGAGGATGTTTTGGTAAGAGTCGATAAATTTATTTTTCCTGTTGATTTCATCATCTTAGATTTTGAAGTAGATAAGGAAGTGTCGATCATCCTTGGGAGACCTTTCCTAGCCACGGGAAGAACGTTAATTGATGTGCAGAAAGGTGAACTTACCATACGAGTTCAAGACGATCAGGTAACCTTTAACATTCTTAAAGCTATGAAATTTCTCGACCCGATAGAAGAGTATTCAGTTATGGAAGAGATAGAAACCTTGGTTTCTATGGAAAATAATTTTGAACAAGACCCACTAGAGAAAGCCTTAGAGTTTGACCCTTCGGAGGATGAAGAATGTAAAGAAACCATGGCTTTGATAGAAGCCAATCCGAGAAATTTTATTCAATCCACACGGTTTGAACCGTTGGAGTTAGAAGTCAGAGAATTTGTGCAACCAAAGTTGTCAATTGAAGAACCACCTAAACTCGAGCTAAAGGTACTTCCTTCCCATTTAAAATACGTTTATTTAGGTGACTGTTCTACTTTGCCTGTGATTATTTCAGTAGAATTAATGAAAGATCAAAAGGAGCAACTAATTGCTGTTCTTAAGAAATTTAAGAAAGCAATTGGTTGGACCATAATTGATATTCGAGGTATAAGTCTTTCTTTTTGCATGCATAAAATTATCTTAGAGGAAGGTGAAAGAGCTCGAATTGACGGACAAAGGAGGCTCAATCTTATTATGAAAGAAGTTGTGAGAAAGGAAGTGATCAAATGGTTAGATGCAAGAATCATCTACCCTATTTCAGATAGTTCGTGGGTAAGTTTGGTGCAATGTGTGTCGAAGAAAGGTGAAATCACGATTGTTGAAAATGAGTGTAACGAGTTGATTCCAATGAGAACTGTTACTAGTTGGAGAATTTGTATTGACTACAGAAAATTGAATAAAGCCACTCGGAAGGACCACTTTCCGTTGCCTTTTATGGATCAGATGTTAGATCGACTGGTAGGTAATGAATTTTATTATTTTTTAGATGGCTATTCGGGATATAACCAAATAGTTGTAGCTCCGGAGGACCAACATAAAACAACCTTTACTTGTCCATATGGTACGTTTGCTTTTAGGCTAATGCCTTTTGGTTTATGCAATGTACTTACAACATTTCAACGATGCATGATGGCAATATTCACTGATAGGGTTGAAAATTTTGTTGAGGTTTTCATGGATGATTTTTCTGTTTTTGGTGTGCGAATAGATGAATCTTCTCCTTAACTGGGAGAAATGCCATTTTATGGTTAAGGAAGGGATTGTCTTAGGGCATAAAATCTCAAAGAGAGGAATTGAAGTTGATAAAGCAAAGGTGGATGTAATTGAAAGATTACCAGCCCCAATCAATATGAAAGGAGTCAAAAGTTTCTTAGGCCATGCAGGTTTTTACCGAAGGTTTATCAAAGATTTTTCAAAAATTTATAAACCTTTGTGTTTGTTGTTAGAGAAAGATACAGTGTTTGATTTCAACAAAGCACGGTTAGAAGCTTTTGAAGATATTAAAAAACAGTTAATCTAAACCCCAATAATCATTACACCTAATTGGAGCTCGCCTTTTGAGTTGATGTGCGATGCAAGTGATTATATCGTTGGAGATGTAATGGGTCAAAGAAGAAACAAAGTGTTTCACCCTATTTACTATGCAAGCAGAACTTTGACGGGAGCCCAACTCAATTATACAGTAACTGAAAAGGAACTCTTTGCTATAGTTTTTGCTTTTGACAAATTCCGCTCATATCTTATAGGCATCAAAGTTACAGTATTTACTGACCATGCTACCATTAAATACTTACTCACAGAGAAATACGGGAAACCGAGGCTAATTCGTTGGATACTCTTACACCAAGAATTTGACCTTGAGATCCAAGACAAAAAAGGTATCGAAAATCAAGTAGCTGATCATCTGTCAAGGTTGGAGCAAGATGAGGAAACTCGATCATGTGTGCCTATCAATGAGAATTTCCTAGATGACACTTATTTGAGGTAAGTCGAATTCATGAAACACCTTGGTTTGCTGATTTTGCCAATTATCTTACATGTGGAATAATTCCTCGAGAAATGGCATACCAACAAAGGAAGAAACTCCTTCATGATAGTTGGTATTATTTTTAGGAGGATCTATTTTTGTTTAAACACTGTGCAGATAATATAATTCGAAAGTGTATAGCTGAAAGTGAGATTGTCGAGATCTTGTATCATTGCCATTCATCTCCAAGTGGGGAACACTTTGGTGGTTCACATGCTGCATTAAAAATTTTGCAAGCAGGTTTCTTTTGGCCTACACTATTTAAAGATGCTTATGCTTATGTGAAGAACTGTGATAGATGCCAAAGGATTGAAAATATATCAAGGAGAAATGAGATGCCCTTGACAAACATTTTGGATTGAGTTATTCGACGTTTGGGGCATTGACTTCTTAGGTCTGTTTCCTTCTTCATATGGGAACAAATATATCTTAGTTGCTGTGGATTATGTATCCAAGTGGGTTGAAGCCGAAGCATACCCTACAAATGATGCAAAGGTAGTCATGCAATTTCTACATAAGCATGTGTTTACACGATTTAGGACTCCAAGAGCTATTATTAGTGATGAAGGTTCTCATTTTGTGAACAAATGGCTTATGTGGTTGCTTGAAAAATATGATGTGAAGCACAAGATTGCTACTGCTTATCACCCCCAATCGAATGGGCAAGTTGAAAGAGTGAATCGTGAAATCAAAGGTATCCTTGAAAGGGTAGTACGCCCTAGCAGAAAAGATTGGTCTCGAAGGCTCGATGATGCTTTATGGGCCTATCGAACAACATTTAAGACACCGTTAGGAATGACTCGATATCGGTTGGTCTTTGGAAAGGCATGTCATTTGCCATTAGAGTTGGAGAATAGAGCTCACAGGGCTTTGAAGCAATTGAACTTTGATCTCAAGCAAGCCGGTGAGAGAAGGATGTTACAACTTGATGAGTTGGAAGAGCTGAGGTTGTTTTCCTATAAGAATGCCAAAATGTGTAAAGAAAGATCAAAGAGATGGCATGATAGTCATATATAACCTCACAATTTTAAAGTAGGTTAGAAGGTTTTGTTGTTTAATTCAAGGTTGAAGTTATTTCCTAGGAAGCTTAAAACCCGATGGAAAGGACCTTACACCATCTATCGAGTTTATCCTTATAGAGCTGTTGAATTATATGACAATTACGGAGGTACGTTTAAAGTTAATGGTCAACGTCTCAAACACTATTAGGATGGTGAAGTTGAGCGAGTTGAATCCTCGTTCAAATTAACAGACCCTTGATTTTTCATGAACTCATTTTGTAAATAAATAAATAATTAGAACTTATTTTCTTAACTTAGTACATTTAATTAATTCTGTCTAAGGAGATTGGAACTTAAGCGAGACCACTGTAACCCCTCCAACCTTTCCTGGAATTAATTTAATGTAATCTGTTAAGAAGAAATTTTCTAACTGAGTTTTAAAATTTTTAAGTTTCATTCTTTATTGTTTAAATTTTAATTTTAATTGTTATGTTAATAAAGGGGGTCAAATTTGGCCCAAGTACTAATCAGTTTTTTTTAGTAAGCCTGTAAATACAATCTGAGTTTGAGGCCCAAGACAGCAAAAAAGAGGGAAAATACCCATGCTTTGCGGCTACTCTAATTACTTGCTGCCCAAGTAACCCTAATGTAGCTAAATTTTTTCTACATGTTTTTCCTAATTTTTCCCTATATAAACCTCTCTTCATTCTACTATTTTTCATATCCCTCAAAGTAATTTGCTTAACCCTAAAAATCCCTAAATTTCCCTCTTGTGCCGTTAGCCTCAAATCCCGAAAGAAACCCTAGTTTTTCTTCCCTTGTTGATGAAGTCACCTATTACCATCGAAAAAGATTGTCGAAGCACCAACGTTGCCGTCGCACATCGTCATTGTTGTCGCCACACATCATCGTTGCTGTCGCACATTGTTGTTGTTGTCGTACCATCCTTGCCGTCGCATGGTTTTTGCTTTAGTAAGTTCTTACACCACCTTTTCGATTTCTCTTCTCTCCCTTGTGCCAGAACTTTCCCGAATTTTCGAAAAAAGATACCATGTCTTGCAAAGGAACTAGATCTTCAAAGACTACACTTGAAAACCCGATTTTGATCTATGAAGAAGTGAAAGAGAGATTTGATTCAATCTTCAAGCATCAACCTATGATGCCAAAAAAAGGTTTTAACTTGAAGAGTCATGATTTGATGGTTGTTCCTGTACCTATTAGAAAGAAAATTAATGCTCTTAAGTGGGAACAATTTTGTGATGCTCGTTCACTTCCTGATGATGAACTAGTTCGAGAGTTCTATGCTAGTTTAATTATGCAAGATGCTACTGAGGTCATCATTCGAAAGAAAAAGGTACCTCTTACTTCTAAGTCCATCAATGATTTGTTTAACTTACCTGATGTTGAAGAAGATGAGTACTACCCTATGATGAACAATATCAATTGGGATTTTCTTCAACAAGTGCTTGATGTTGTGACAAATCCGAGATCCCAATGGATTATAAGAAAGTTTGGGAGCCATTCTTGCCAAAGAAATACCTAAAGCCGGTAGCAAAGGTATGGTTTTATTTCGTTCGCTACAGTTTCATGTGTATCTCACATAGTTCCACCATCTCGATGGAACGAATGCTCTTGTTATATGCAATTTTGACAGAAAGGTTCATTAATGTTGGGAAAATTATTCTCAATGAGATTTATGATTATGCTAAAAAGAAGACAGGAAGTGCTTATTTCCCATCATAAATCACTTCATTTTACTTAAGGGCCCATGTTAAATCGCAAGAAAATCTGAAGGGGCAATATGTTCAAGGGTGCATTACAAATCATGATCTTGAAAGGTTAGTAGAGAAGGTGCATGAGCTGAATCAAGGCGAGCAAGAAGAGCCAACTGATCCAGATACCGAGGAATCAACAAATGAAAATGAAACTAAAGCTAATTCAGTTACAGACACTGAAGAAGAAGAATCTGGTAAGGAACCGAACAGTCCTAAACCAGTTGAGGGATCTGCAAACCCTAAACCAAAGGTTGAGCCAGAAGAAGAAACAGTCAAGCTAAGTGTTGAACCTAAATTTACAACTCCAATGTCGACTTCTGCAAGCATTTCAAAGAAATCGGAGTTGTTAATTATGATGGATATGTGCAAGTTCATGCACAATCAACAACAAACTTACTGGAAATATGCAAAGATTAGAGATGACTTAATTCGAAATACTGTTAAGAATATCTCTAACACTTTTGTTCCTGAGTTCCCAAGTACTATCTTTGAGACATGGAAGGAAGATACTGACTATGCAAGCAAAGATGGAGCTAAAGAAGACAAGGGAATGAGTTAGAAAAATAAAAAGGGGGATTCTTGGCTTGTTATTTATTTAATTGTTTTCAGGTTTTTAGGAATTTATTTCTTTCGTAATTAGGATTTAATTTTTGTAGAATAAAACATAGCAAGCATGAATAAACTTAATACTTCTTTAGAAAGAAAAAGACTAAGTGATATGGTAATGGGAATGAACATGTCTAGGATTGGATTGTTAAGGAAGACTTGGTATTTAAGCAGTCTTAATGACTCACCTCTCTTTCCTTGCAACCCTATCTGGTGTTCAGTTTTCATTCATTACTTTGTTCTTGCAATGAGAACATTCCTTCTTTTTAAAGGGGGGTAAGGCAAATTAAATAAATTGCTCAAATTTTAAAATTTTCAAGTATGTTTCAATCATTTCTTTCATAAGTATGTTCTAATAAATGAATGTTTAGACAAATTTTTTGTTAATAAGATAGTTTGTATGCAAGTATGAATGATGATTCTGCTTAAGTGAATGTATGTTATCATAAAGAATGGAATGCTTGTATGATCTTAGTCTTAGTTAATATTTGCCATGAACACTTAGTTTCTATTGAGATTAGACATGCATGAAGGTTTATATCTTTAGAATTGACTTTCTTGAGGCAAAATCCTAGGAGACATAAAAATTTAAAATGATATAGGCACTATTTCTTTGGATCGTTTGAGCCTTTTCAAGCCAACATTATGATATTAGACCCTTAAAACTGTAATTTTGAGCTTAAATGCCTATTTATTACAATGTACCTACGTTATAAGCCACATTACCATCTTTTTAAGTTATCCTAATTTTGTGCACCCATCTTAACTAAAGTTGTTTTGGTGATCAAAATTTGAGGAAAATTTTCAAAAAGATGTACGTGTTCATGTTTAAAAAAAACGAAGAAAGAGAGAAGAAAAGTTTGTTCAATCTCTGAAAAGAAAAATGTATGAACATGAGTTCAAAATAAGTTTGGGGGTGTTCCAAAGGTTCACTTAAAGAAAAAATGCTATATTTCGAGAAATCTAAGACAAAGTTAAAGGTTAAGATTTTTGAAACTGAAATGTCTCATCTCTTAAAATCTCTACCTTTAACCGAGCCCCATTACAACCTTATAAAAGACCTATTGATTTGATGATTATGTCACCTACATTAGTGGAGAGGAAGTACTAAGTTCAACATATGAAGATCATAAATAAGCCTTATGATTGTTTTGCTTGATTGATGAGAAATTATGTTGAATGAAGAATGTTATCTTTGACTGTGACATGCATACAAACTATAATTCATGTCGACATATTTTGAAACTTAGTATAAAATTCTACAAATGTTTGCATATGAATTACTTGTTAATAAAGAAGATCTATGAGTATGAAGTTATTAATGCATTATTATGAGACAAAGATTGATGCTGCTTACACAACTAGCACATTTTGCCTTAGCAAGACCTTTTGCTGTACATGAACATTACTCGGGACGAGCAATTATTTAAGTTTGGGGGTGTGTAAACTGAAAAATATATAGGATTTTTCTTACGTAATTTATCACCTTTTTACTTAAATTCATTTTTAAAACTAAGTAAATGTTTAATAAATTAATGAAATATGTGAAAATATGAAATTACAACATAGAAATTATTAAATTGTGATTTTATGCTTTATTATATAGTTTTCATGCATAAAATGGCTTATTTTATATTTATTTGAACATATTATATTTTTAAGACATAAAGTGGGTCATGCATGATTAAATTAAATAATAAAATATAAAATCATATTTAATAATTCATTTTAAATATTTCATTAAATAATTTGGGTTGAATTAATTAATTAAATTGGGTTAATTTTATTTCTTTAGTCCTTTAATTAATTTATTTATTTTTGACAGGTCTGATAAACTTTGCTGAATCACAAAAACATCCAAATTGAAGACCAAGTCAACCCAATTTCGAGTACACATGGCTGCCCTCATAAACCACTTTTTGGTTTAATTGCACAAGGTCCTTGCAATGTTGAAGAAATCAGAGATTTGCTCGAAGATTTATATTTGACCAAGTCTGAGTCCTGAGTTGCTATGGCATTTAAATTGCTTAAAAATAAGCAAAAATTCATTCAAATTCCATTAATTATGGCCGGCCACCCTTTGAAGAAGCTTGAAGGGACTAAACCTTTCTATTTTTAGCAAACTACTATCCTCTCTTCACCTATAAATAAGACCCCGTTTTACCATTCCTAATCATCCCTCATCCCTCATCTTTCTTTCCTTACTCTCAATTCTCTCTAGCATTTCCCATTTCCCACGCCTAGCATCATCTCTTCATAGAGATTTTAGCAATTAAGCCTCTTAAAGAGCCCTTGGTCAACCACCTTGGAGATCTATCAGCAAAGGAGCTAAGCGAAGGAACGAAGGAGCTCTCTTCGATCAGAGTCTTGGGTGACAGCCACTTTGATTTGGGTTTAATCTTTCTTTTCTTTAATTTAATCTAAAAATGTTTGCTATGTGTTCTTTGTTCTTGTTTACAGTAATGTTAGCTTAATTTTATTTAAGCTAGGATAATTGCTTTGATTTAATAATATTTATTTGATTCATGCTTATGATGTTTGTGCCTCAATCAATCATGTTTTCAATTAAAATCAAGTTTGTATTTCGTTCATACATGATTGAAATGCATCTGAATTACCTGAGCGATCCTAACCAGACGATGGCTAGTAGACACATAATTGAAATGTGCATGCTCAATTTAGATCCTAACCCGATTAAATTGCAGGTTACATAACAACTCTAACCAAGCTCTATTATCTGCATAGTTTTTAGATTTGTGTGATTAAACTATTTCAAACCTAACACGTCCCTGTTACCTCACACGAATGCTAAGAAACCCTTAGTAAATAAGGACCAGTAAAATGCATATTTACTAAGTAAAGGATTCCGAAAGGACCTAATGTGGTTTCCAAACTCATGAAAGATCGAGTTGCCACGGAATGTTTTTCCGAATGTTATTAAGCATGTTGATAATAAATTGAACTTAATCGAAGTAATTGTCCTAGTTTATTTATGTTATAATTGTTTCAAATTGTGTTTAATCTTGCTAAAATCCATTTTATACATATACCCTGCATACTTAGGTTAATTTGCATTAGGGATAATTGCATTTAGTATATTTAGTCATCACTTCTCAATCATATTGCGTTTTTAAAATTTACCAAGTTGTTAATATAATTTTACAGTTAAGTGATTTAACACAAATACAATCCCTGTGGAGACGATAACTCGATACTTACTTATTACTTTATAACAACTGTGTATACTTGCACAAACCTATGCGTTACATTAATTTAGAAAATAATATTTATTTATGGAAAGAGAAAAAACATGTATGGGGTTGGTTTAAATTATAAAGTGTTGGTTAAAAGTCTTGGAAGCATATATAATTGAACCTAGTACAGGAGATGCGTAATTTCCTCTTGATGAAAACAATGTGACGACAAACCCTAATATTTTTACCTAGGGTTGCCGCCCTTCTCTCCTAAATATTAGGGATTTATGTTTTTTTTATTAATAAATATATTTGAGTTCTACTAGTTCAACTAAAATTCTCACAACTCTTAATATAAATAAATGGCACTAGTAGGCTTTAAAGTAGACCTTAGAAAAGAGAGAAACATAAGTCTCTAATAAGTTTTCAATATTGTTATTTTGCCAAAAAATGGTGAAAATTTATTTTCTAGAATAAATTCTATTTTCTAGAAATAACAATCCTACCGACTTCTATTTAAGAGAGTTTTATTTTTCCATTGAAAGTAAAGAAAATAATTTTTGATTTTTTGTTTGATTCGATAGTGTTCAAGCCCACACTCGAAGTAGTTCGTGGTATAAGAATAGCAGAGAAGGTCGTTCAATTGAAAGTCAAGTTTTCTACCCCAAAACACAGGTGCTATTCCGAGAAAAATTTTATTAATATAAATATCACAAATCGACTCTATTTTCAAAATTTTATTTTTCCAATATGCAAGAAAAGCGTTGTTGAACCGAATTTTTTTATAACACCAATTGTTACAAAAAAGCATTTGAAGGAGGAAAGTTTAAGTTGATCAAACATGTAGAAGCCAAAGAATCTTTGCTTGTTGAAGAGCTAGACAACCTGGTGAACACTCAGAAGCAATTGGTTGCAACCAAATTTATGCTTCAGAAGTTTAATACTAGCAGTAGTAAGCTAGATGAAATTATTGCTACTGGAAAGAGAGATCCAAGAGAAGAAGGCATTGGATATGTGGACAAGTGAAAATCCATCCTCAAAAGTCCAATAGTTTTTGTGATTAGTGTTCAACAAAACCTAAGTTACTCTCCATAAATTAACTTGGCATTACTATGGTACATCTAAACATATCATACCACGATGTTTCAAAGTGTTACATGATTTGAGATGGAGACTTGCAATGCCTATAAAAGTACCCACTTCTCGTGGCACATTGCATGTGAAGAAGCAAAAGCTTTTGTGGATGAAGAAGGAGCAAAAGTGTATGCTTATTGCACAGTAATCTTTGAAGTCAACCATGGATGATGTGTGGTTCTTTGACAGTGATTGCTCACGACACATGGCAAGTAATCAAACATACTTATTTGATTTTAAAGATTGCCTGGTTGGTAAAGTTACCTTTGGAGATGGTAAGAAGGGCTACATCCTTAGAAAAGGAACTTTAAATGTCCTTAGAATGCAAAAGCTAAAGAATGTGCTTATAGTGAATGATTTAAAAGCCAACTTGGTAAGTATTAGCCAATTGTATGACCAAGGCATGCTTGTTAACTTTACCAAAGATAAATTCTTTGTTCCATCCAATTTAGAAGAGAAGATCATAGAATGACACATGCATTTGACAATTGCTCAAGGTGATTCAATAGTTAATCACAATAATGGAAGAGTTTAAGACCTATAGTCATGGTGTGAGAAGCTTGGTCATATACATGGATCTCATTAGTATTATGAAAACTTAAAGCATAGTTGGAAAACACTATGTGCTTTTGTTTGTGGATAATTTTTCGAGGTTTACTTAGGTAAGGTTCCTCAAAGACAAATTTGACACCTTTCATGAATTTAGAAAATTGTGAAGAAAATTGTGTGTTACAACCATGCATCTTCTATCATATCCGCGAAGATTGATGTCATGCATCACATAAAGGTGGTAGGCACATTGCATAAGTTGAACGGTATTCACCGAAAAGCATAAGTCCCAAATGGGTAGGTGAACATTGTCTTCTCTTGATCGTTAGGATGGATTGGTATTTGATGATATATAAAATAACCATCAAGAAAGAAATAATATTCTTTCCTTACCAATCTATCCAACATTTAGTCAATGAAGGGTAGCAGAAACTAATGTTTCCATGTTGCACCATTGAGTTTTTTGTAGTCGATACATACACGCCATCCTATCACTGTTCGAGTTGGGATGAGTTTGTTCTTCTCATTAGCAAACATAGTCAACCCACCTTTTTTTGGAACACAATATGTTGGACTAACCCATTTGGTATTAGAGATTGCATAAACTATGCCAACATCCAACCATTTCAGTAATTCCTTCACCAATTCCTTCATCCTAGGATTCAACCACCTCTGAGCATCTACTATCAGTTTCTTACCTTCCTCTACTTGACAAAGTGTTGGGCTTATTCCCTTGATGTCAGCAATTGTCTAACCATTTGTCTTCTTATGCTTCTTGACCACCTCCAAACGTACTATCGTTCAGAGTATATTTTGGACTTTCGCAAGTATACGGGTTGAGTTGTAATATAGTGTTACAACGAAGTAAAGAGTATTCCAAGGATTGTACCCAAAGGTGACGAAGCACTAATAATCCTAACTCCTACACTGAAAAAGATCTAATTAGTACTCTTTTTAAGATTATAGTACGAAAGAGAAATAAGGGTTTTGGTTTTTATAATAATAATAATAATAATCATAAAAGCAAACTAAAGTAACGGAGAATGAGATAGGAGATCGATAAACTGGATTATAGGGAATTAGCTTGCTTTGGCATGACTTCTTCAATTATTGCTTTTGAGGTTTTCGTTCATCAACTAGTCACTACCTTATCAGGATCTTCTGATCTTCCACTAACATAACGAGTCAACAAGAACTACTTATCTTCTGACCTCAACGTTTAGATTGGTTTGGGGTAAATGTGTTCACGAATGGACAATACCAATTTTGGGTTAATTCTCATCTAAATGACTTTCTGGGGTTGTCAAGCCTAGGGTTTGTTCATGAAGGGATTAGTTCCTCATGGTTTCTTGAAACATTATAAATTCAATACAAAGAGTATGCATAAGAAATTGAATTGAAAATATAATTGAAAAGAAACTTAATGATTTGTATTGTAATCTGTTGGGATGAATCCACAAGCGTTTATTCGAATCTTACAAATCTGGTTTTTGTAAAACAAGAATAAAAACAACTAAATCCTCAAGAAAAAAAAACTAAACCTAAATTTCAAGAAATAAATAAAGCTAAGAGAAAGGTGTGTAAAACTAAGTGCTCAAGGAGCTTATTTATAGCATTTGGATGGTCATTTTCCTTAGCCCCTAGGTTAGCTATTGTTCTTTAATTTTATGTTGTGTTGTGAATACCAAAATGCCCCACACTCGGTGCATTTTCGCATTTAGAAGTCTATTTCATGACACACCAGATCCATGTTGCGACATAAAAGGTAGTATACTCCTTTGGTATGATTTCCAAGCATTGTTGTAACACCCGAAACCCGGAAACCATCGTCGGTTAGGGCCCCGGTGTAACTCTATTCATCAATCATTGTTCTTCTTTTAAATCATGTCATTTAATCTTATATTATCAAAGAAATACAACCATTAAGTCAGAAATTAACAATTAGTTATAATCACTATTCAACAATGGCAAAAAGATCATTTTTAAGATTTTTGGAGACTTCTACCGATACTTGTTGGACAAGTAGCGATAGTTGTCAAGTCAGTAACCAGTTTAGGAATAGTATAATTTTCTACCGATATAAGTGTCAGTTCTATCGAAACAAGTCTCACTTTTACCGATACAAGTCTTACTTCTACCGACACCAAAAACTCCAGAGAGCTAAGAAGTCTAACCCTGCAATTTCTACCGATACAAGTATGCCAACTATCGATACCTTAGTAGGTAGAACTACTGACACTTCAGTTGGTACTATCGATACAATACAAGTCAGAATATAACCTCTCTCCTACTTTGTACTTCTACCGATACATGTATGGGATCTATTGAAACAAGTATACAGAATTTAAATAATCATGCATAAACTCAAGTTTATCAACCATTCATCATTTCATAACCTCATAATTCAACATGATAATACATCAAACATAGTTCAAGGCATTTCATACATCTTATAGAGTGGGTAGATCACAATGGACTAACTTAGAAACTTGTTAAACATTTATCTAAAGTTCATACCATGAAACTTAAATAGTTTATACAAGAAGTATGAAGCGATTTCATCCTAGTACATGCTATAAAATCGAGTGATGTAAAAACTACTGAACGAGCTCTCTAGATAGTGTAATGTCTTCAAGATGGTTCAATCTTTAAGTCACAAAATGGAATCTACAAAACCACAACAATTTCACTGGTAAGCTTCATAGTTTAATAAGTTTGCAAGATTCATCAATTTACCGAATAACATGTGGTGAACAAATCTGTAAATCAGTCAAGCCAATATAGGACTGTACTTTAGCGTTCGTTATTTGTTTTACTCCCTGTTGACCCAAAAGTCATAATGCTCGTTTCACTTCCTATTGACACAAAGGTCATGCCTGTTACCAGTATACGATGCTCCTCACAGTCATCGATACGGTATAACTGTTCCCTACGATGCTACTCATACCAAGCTGATGAGAATATGCAATCAAGCATAAATCTCAGCCATCATAAGGCCTGTAATCCATTCTTGGATTCTATTCACTTTACAGTGACTCACGATACCGTAGAGAATCCACAATAAATAGAGGATCTCGGTCATCGGACCATTAACTTTGGCACAAGGCCGGTAACTCTTCTTCTGTCGTTTCTATCTTTCATATCTTCAAGTTGTCGCTCCAATCATCAACAACCATACAAAAGGCGGTTATAAGAAGTTACAAGTAAGAATTAAACATTACGAACTTACCGGACTGGATTGTAGTTGTGGTTGGGCTCCAAAGACTGTTCTGCTAATTTCCCTTCCCGCGATCGGTGGCACGATCATAGTCTACATCCACAAATCATCCAATTTCTCACATAAATCACACATTCAAGCCATTTAACATAATTTGATCATTTTTAGGAAAATTATGATTTTACCACTAACCTTTTACTTTTATTTAATTTAGTCCTTAAGCATAAAACATGCAAATTAACCATTTTCTATTCAAACAACCACAGTTGAACATCAAAGGAGGTATTCCTCACACTCTCCAAACAACTATTTCATTCCAAGCATATGTAATTTCATCATTTTTGTATTTTAGACCTTAAACCCTAATTTCATCCAAAATTACTTTACAAAATTAATGAATCTATTCACCAAGGATACAAATCTATCCATATCTTTCAAGAACAAGCATATTCATTAATGAAAAGTTTTATAACATTTGACAAATTCACAAATTAGTCCTTAGATTAGATAGATTAAGCTAACACAGACTCAAAAACATAAAAATTACTAAAAACGGGCATCGTTTGCTTACCCAAATTAAGGCTCAAAGATTTGAACTCCAACCCTAGTTTCCTAGTTCTTCCGTGGAAGAAGAAGATGAAAAAGATGAGAATTTAATCTTTTATTCTTAATTTTCACTTAAATACTTAATGGTAAAATTGTAAATTTTAAAACTTTCTTAATTAACTTTGTTAATCACTTGTTTAGCTTTAATTAATCATATTTACTTCTAATATTTTCCATGATAAAGCACCCACTAAAATCTTTAGGGTAATTTGACCATTTAGTCCTTTTAGCTTATCAACTCTACTTTTGTGTCTTTTACGATTTAGTCCTTTCTACTCAATTCATTATCTAGACATTAAAATTTCTTATCCAAAATTTTAAGCAATGCTAATAACATCATAAATATTAAAATAAATAAAATTTTAGCTCGACTCGTCGGAGTTGTGGTCCCGAAACCACTATTTTTGGCACCACTAAAAATCGGGCTGTTATAACTCTCCCCCTTCGGGAAATTTCATCCCGAAATATCTTACCAATGAACAGGTTAGGGTACAGTGATCTCATCGAGGCCTTTGTCTCCCATGTGGCTTCCTCTAACCCGTGACGACTCCACAATACTTTCACCAATAGTACTCTTTTGTTCCGTAGCTCTTTTAATTCGTGAGTTAATATTCCAATCAGTTCCTCTAAATACGACAAATCCGACTAAATCTCAACCTCAGAAGGTGTAATCACATGAGAAGGATCTGATCTGTACCATCTCATCATCGAAACATGGAATACATTATGAGTTTTCTCAAGTTTCTATGGTAAAGTCAGCTTATAAGCTATAGGACCAACCTTCTCAAGGATCTCATACGACCCAATAAATCGCGGACTCAACTTGCCTTTCTTGCCAAACCGTAACACCTTCTTCCAAGGTGAAACTCTCAAGAAAAGTCAGTCTCTAACGGTAAACTTTATATCCTTCCTTTTTAGATCTACGTAGGACTTTTGTCGATCCAACACTACTTTCAAACAATCATGGCCAAACCTTGTCTTCGATATCGTGTACCAAGTCGATCCCAACCAACTTTGGCTCGCTCAACTCTGACCAATACAAAGGTGTTCTGTATTTTCTACCGTATAGTGCCTTAAACAGTGCCATCTTGATACTTGACTAATAGTTGTTATTATAAGAAAAATCTAACAATGATAGATATTTCTCCCAACTACCCTCAAACTCGAGTATACAACAACGCAATATATCCTCTAGGATCTGTATCACTCGCTCTGACTGACCATCCATCTGCTAATGATATGCAACGCTGAAATTTAATCTGGTTCCCAAATCCTCATGCAGCTTACCCCAAAATCTCGAGGTAAAACGTGAAACCCTATAAGAGATAATAGATATCGGTACCCTGTGCAGTCTCACGATCTTAGATACATACAACTCAGCCAACTTTTTTGATGGGTAATCCACTTGAATAGGAATGAAGTGGGCTGACTTAGTTAATCTGTCAACTATAACCCAGATTGAATCTTTCTTCCTCGATGTCGCTGACAATCCTATAACAGAGTCCATTGTGACTCGCTCCCATTTCCATTCTGGGATAGTGATAGGCTACAATAATCCGGACGGTACCTGATGCTCAGCTTGTACTTGCTGACACACCAGAGATCGAGTCACAAACTCAGATATCTCCCATTTCATACATGGCCACCAATACATCTTCTTCAGATCGTTATACATTTTCACACTCCCCAGGTAAATGACATAAGTGCTGTTGTGAGCTTTTGTCAGAATGTCTCGTCTCAAATCCAATTCATTAGGAACGCACACTCTACCTCTAAAATACAACATACCATCCTTATCAACTATAAACCCTATGTTCGCATCATTCTGCATTTGCTCTTTTCTAGCTACAAGCTTCGGATCATTTTCCTGCAACTCTCGAATCCTCTGTAAAAATAATGGTCTCGTCCTAAACTTAGCAATAATAGAACCATCGCTTTCCAATGACAAGTGAGCATTCATCGCCCTCAGTGCAAACAACGATTTTTGGCTCAGGGCATTAGCAAAAACATTTGCCTTCCCTGGATGGTAGTTAATCACAAGATCATAGTCTTTTAATAGCTCCAACCATCGATGCTTTCATAAGTTCAACTCCTTTTGTGTAATCAGATACTTCAAACTCTTATGATCGGTGAATACGTGACATCTCTCACCATATAGATAGTGACATCAAATCTTTAATGCAAAAACTATGGCAGCTAACTCTAGATCATAAGTTAGATAATTCCTTTCATGTGTCTTTAACTATTGGGAGGCATAGTCTATCACCTTCCCATCTTACATCAAAACACAACCCAAACCATTTAATGAAACATCACTGTAAACAACAAATTCCTTTCCTAATTTAGGCTGCGTCAATATCGGAGCTTTATTGAACATTCTCTTAAGCTGGTCAAAACTCTATTGACACCCCTCTAACCAAACAAACTAAGTGTTCTTCTGTAGGAAATTTGTCAATAGCAAAGCTATAATAGAGAAATTTTTCACAAACAGACTGTAATAACCTGTCAATCCCAGAAAGCTACGTACCTCAGTAACATTTTTCAGAACTTTCAAATCGAGGATAGCTAAAATTTTGCTCGGATCATCTCGTATTCCTTATACGAATACCACATGACCCAAAAACCCAACTTCTCGCAGCCAGAATTCACATTTGCTGAATTTCGCATACAACTATTTTTTTCGCAAAATCTGCAATACCTCTCTCAAGTGATGAGTAGGCTCTGACTCTGTTCTAGAATAAATCAGTATGTCATCAATAAATACAACCAGAAATCTATCTAACTGAGGCTAAAACACTCGATTCATCAGATCCATAAATGCTGCTAGGACCTTTAGTCAACTCGAACGGTATTACCAGAAACTCATAATGTCCATACCTGGTTCTGAATGTTGTTTTCATCACGTCACAATCCTTCACTCGCATTTGATAATAACCTGACTGAATATCTATCTTGGAAAATACGATTACACCTCTCAACTGATCAATTAACTTGTCAATATGAGGCAATGAGTACTTATTCTTGATTGTTACCTTGTTCAGCTCTCTATAATCTATGCACATCCTCACCGAGCCTTCTTTTTTCTTTACAAAGAACATTGACGCACCCCAAGGCGACACCCTGGGTCGTCGTATAAAGATTCTGTCTAACAATTCTTGCAACTGAACTTTTAATTCTTTGAACTTGGTCAATTTCATTCTATATGGTGGAATCGAAATTGGTGCGGTGCCTGGTAACATATAAATACCAAACTCTACCTCTCTGATCGGTGGCAAACCCAACAATTCTTCTAGAAACACATCCATAAATTCTTTAATAACTGGTACCTGTTTCAATTCCATCCCTGAAACTCGTGGGTTAAGAATATATGCCAGAAATGCTTCATAGCCTTTAAGGACCATTTTCTGTGCTGAAATAGTTGAGGTCATTCTGGTTCCACTGATCAATCTACCGGACTCAACCATAATCACTTCACCTATTGGGCTTTTTAAATCAATCTTTCTTCACTTGCAGTTCACTACTGCATCATGCTCGAATAACCAATCCATACCTAAGATCACATCGAACTCAGTAAAATGTAACAGCATTAGGTCAGCAGGAAATTCACAACCCTAGACTTTCAGTGGACATTTACGACATACCAATTAACAATGACACTATGACCCAACGAGTTTGTAACTTGCACATCAAATTCAGTCAACTCGACTAACAATTTCTTATCAGTTGCTAATGCAATGCAAATATAGGAATAAGTCGATCATAGATCAATCAAAGCATATACAATATCATTAAAAAGATAGAATATACCGATCACAACATCGGGAACAGTAGACTTCTCTCTAGTTGTGATGGCATATGTCCGTGCAAGCACTCGAGCCTCAAATCGGGCTACATTACCCCTGTTATCGACTTGATTCTCGCCTGAACTACTGCTTCGTCTCGGGTGTCTTCCTTTCGATGGAGTAATAGAAGGTTTCACACTCTGATCCTCTTTCACCTCTGAGGTCATCAAATAGTTTTGCATAAAATGATTTGTACCCCCACATCGAAAACAAGCTCCTTCTATCTTTCGGTACTCACTCGCATGATACCTTCCACAATGTTCACATGGTGGGTTCGGCGCATTCCGAACACTAGCTACACTGGCTGCCGGATGATTCTGAAATTTAGACTATGGTGGTCCTAATCTACTCCTGCTCAGAAATGCAAAAGAGACTGCTCCGCGAGCTTATTTTCTCTGAGTTTTTACGGGGGTGGCATAGAGAAAGTCATGATGATATTATTCTTTCCCGACTCCCTAAACCTCTTTTCTCTCTGTCTCTTGTTATTGTAGATTTCTTCCATCTTTTAAGCTCTGTCTACTATAACCACAAACGATTGACTTTCAGAACTGCCTATATTCATTTTGATCTTGTCATTCAGCCCGTCTTCAAAACGAACGCACATTGCCTCATCTGTTGTTACGATCTCCTGAGCATACTTACTTAGTTATACAAATTCTCGTTCATACTCTGCCACTGTTTTGCTTCCCTGTCTCAGTTCTAAAAATTCCATCTTCTTTTTATTCAGGTATCATTTTCTGACATATTTCTTTTTGAACTCTGTTTGAAAGAATTCCTAAGGAATTTCATTTTCAGGCATCACTGCTATAATCATTGCCCACCAGTTGTACACCTCATCTTTCAGTAATGAGGCAGCACACCTCAGATAGTCTTCTGGAGGACATGCCACATTTAAAACTCTTAGTGTGTTTTCCAACCAGTATTCAGCTCTAAAGGGATCATCTTTTGTGCTTCCCCGAAAGTCTTCAGCTCCGTACTTTCTAACCATGTCCGTCAGGATGCGACGCCTTTGTTCCACCACTAAAAAGGGTGGAGGTCTAATTGAAGGTGCTATCGATCAGGCAGCTGGTTGCGTAACAGGAGGTGAAGGAGGTGGTACCGTCGGATTTTTTCTCATAAACTCCGAAAACCACTTTCCTATTAATCCGAAGAACATGTTCTTTGCTTCATTTTGTATCATCGATAATATCGAAGCACTATGACTAGTCCTGGGATCATTAGTTGGGACATTGTTGTTTACCTTGTTAGTTACATAACGAGTCAACAAGAACTACTTATCTTCCGACCTCAAAGTTTAGATTGGTTTGGCGTAAATTTGTTCACGAATAGATAGTACCAATTTTGGGTTAATTCTCATCTAAATGACTTCCTGGGGTTGTCAAGCCTAGGGTTTGTTTCTCATTCTTCCTTTTTCAAACAATTAATCCGTTGAAAATCCTTATACAATAATCAAATCATCATACCTTCACTCCCTAATCCCCCATGAAGGGATTAGTTCCTCATGCTTTCTTGAAAAATTATAAATTCAATAGAAAGAGTATGCATAAGAAATTGAATTGAAAATATAATTGAAAAGAAACTCAATGATTTGTATTCCAATCTATTGGGACGAATCCACAAGCATTTATTCAAGTCTTACAAATCTCGTTTTTGTAAAACAAGAATTAAAACAATTAAAGCCTAAAGAAAAGAAAATAACTAAACCTAAATTACAAGAAATAAATAAGGCTAAGAGAAAGGTGTGTAAAATTAAGTGCTCAAGGGACTTATTTATAACATTTGGATGGTCGTTTTCCTTAGCCCTAGGTTAGTTGCTGTTTTTTGATTTTATGTTGTGTTGTGAATACCAAAATGCCCCTCACTCGGTGTATTTCCACTTTTAAAAGTTGATGTCGTGACACACCAGATCCATGTTGTGACATAAAAGGCAGCATACTCCTTTGGTATGATTTCCAAGCATTGTTGTAACACCTGAAACTCGAAAACCCTCACCGGCTAGGGCCCCGATGTCACTCTATTCATCAATCACTATTTTTCTTTTAAATCATGTCATTTAATCTCATATTATCAAAGAAATACTACCATTATGTCAAAAATTAACAATTAGTTAAAATCACTATTCAACAAGGGCAAAAAGGTCATTTTTAAGATTTTTGGAGACTTCTACCGGTACTTGTTGGACAAGTATCGGTAGTTGTCAAGTCAATAACCAGTTTAAGAATAGTACAATTTTCTACCGATACAAGTGTCAGTTCTAACGAAACAAGTCTCACTTCTATCAATACAAGTCTTACTTCTATCGACACCTAAAACTCTAAAGAGCTAAGAAGTCTAACCCTACAATTTCTACCAATACAAGTATCCCAACTACCGATACATTAGTAGGCAGAACTGCCAATGCTTTAGTTGGTACTACCGATACAATACAAGTCAAAATATAACCTCTCTCCTACCCTGTACTTCTATCGATACAAGCATGGGATCTACCGAAACAAGTATACAAAATTCAAATAATCATGCATAAACTCAAGTTTATCAACCATTCATCATTTCATAACCTCATAATTCAACATGATAATACATCAAACATAATCCAAGGCATTTCATACATCTTATAGAGTGGGTAGATCACATTAGATTAACTTAGAAACTTGTTAAACATTTATCTAAAGTTCATAACATGAAACTTAAATAGTTTATACAAGAAGTACAAAACGATTTCATCCTAGTACATTCCATAAAACCGAGTGATGTAAAAACTACCGAACGAGCTCTCGGGATAGTGTGATGTCTTCAAGATGGTCCAATCTTTAAGTCGAAAAATGGGATCTACAAAATAACAACAATTTCACTAGTAAGCTTCATAGCTTAATAAGTTTGCAAGATACATAATTTTACTGAATAACATGTGGTGAACAAATCTGTAAATCCGTCAAGCCAATACAGGACTGTACTTTAGTGTTCGTTATTCATTTTACTCCCTGTTGACCCAAAAGTCATAATGCTCGTTTTACTCCCTATTGACCCAGAGGTCATGATGCTCGTTTTACCCCCTATTGACCCAAAGCTCATGCCTATTACCAGTGTATGATGCTCCTCACAGTCATTGATACGGTATAAGTGTTCCCAATGATGCTGTTCACACCAAGCTGATGAGAATATGCAATCAGGCATAAATCTCAACCATCGTAGGGCCTGTAATCCATTCTTAGATTCTATTCACTTTACAGTGACTCACGATACCGTAGAGAATTTGCAACAAATAGAGGACCTCAATCATCGGACCATTAACTTTGACACAAGGCCAATAACTCTTCTTCTGTCGTTTCTATCTTTCATATCTTCATGTTGTCGCTCCAATCATCAACAACCATACAAAAGGAAGTTATAACCACTTACAAGTATGAATTAAACATTATGAACTTACCGGACTAGATTACAGTTGTGGTTGGGCTCCAAGGATTATTTTGCTAATTTACCTTCCCACGATCGGTGGCACAGTCGTAGTCTATATCCACAAATCATCCAATTTCTCACATTAAATCACACAATCAAGTCATTTAACACAATTTGATCCTTTTTTGGAAAATTATGATTTTACCTCTAACCTTTTACTTTTATTCAATTTAGTCTATTTTCTATTCAAACGACCATTGCTAAACATCAAAGGAGGTATTCCTCACACTCCCCAAATAACTATTTCATTCCAAGCACATGTAATTTCACCATTTTTGCATTTTAGTCCTTAAACCCTAATTTCATTCAAAATTACTTTACAAAATCAATGAATCTATTCACCAAGCATACAAATCTATCCATATCTTTCAAGAACAAGCATATTCAACAATGGAAAGTTTTATAACATTTGAAAAATTCACAAATTAGTCCTTAGATTAGCTAGATTAAGCTAACACGGACTCAAAAACATAAAAATTACTAAAAACAGACATCGTTTGCTTACCTAAATTAAGGCTCAAAGATTCGAACTCCAATCCTAGTGTCCTAGTTCTTGCTGTGGAAGAAGATGAAAAAGATGAGGATTTCATCTTTTCTTATTAATTTTCACTTAAATACTTAATGGCAAAATGATAAATTTTAAAACTTTCTTAATTAACTTTTTTAATCACTTGTTTAGCTTTAATTAATCATATTTACTTCTAATATTTCCCTTGATAAAGCACCCGCTAAAATCATTTAGGGTAATTTGACCATTTAGTCCTTTTAACTTATCAACTCTGCTTTTGTATCTTTTACGATTCAGTCCTTTCTACTCAATTCATTATCTAGACATTAAAATTTCTTATCCAAATTTTTAATGCAATGCTAATGACATAATAAATATTAAAATAAATAAAATTTTAGCTCTACTCGTCGGAGTTATGGTCTCAAAACCATTGTTTTCGACACCACTAAAAATCGAGTTGTTACAATTGTCATGACATCCTATGCTTTTGTCGTGACATAAAAGACAACTTCAGGATTCTTTGGTTTTTGGTCCCTATGTTGCAACATCTCGTGTCTCATGTCGTTACATAGTGGTCAACTTCGATGTACTTCGTCTTCTAATGGTCTCCTGTACACTTACAAAGTTCATTATCCAATTCTCGTATTGTAGACAAATAGGCTGCAATAAATATCAATATCTACAAGTGTATTATTCTCTTCCAAATATCCATACTTTATATTCTCAGGTAACGGTTTCAATTCCAAAGTTGAAGGTTTTATTATGGGCAGAATCATCTCTTCTGATACATCTTCCAATGGACCTAACAATTTCTTACAATGTCGCCACCAATTCAATCGATACAATCATTCTTGCTTAATGTCAACATTTTCCTCATCTTGCTCGATATCCGTCATATCATCGTCATTGAACATCACACACTATGTTCCAACTAACTATTCTCCTTTAAACCCCTTAATGTCTTCCTCCAAAATTTCCTTTAATTGCTCTTTGGTATCCGTATGCCTCTCACTTAATTCATCCATAGCATCAACCGAACGATTTCCCTCAATCAACTTTATTTTGCATGTTGACCTCGACACCCTATTCCTTTCCCAAGTGGAAATATTCCCACTCACATTTTTTAGGAGGACCACTATTTCATGTATCATTTTAGTCCAAATAATGCCTCCCATAATGAAATCGAGCTGAGCTTTGCTACTATTGTCCAGCCCTTCATAAATGTGTTGTAACTGCATTGTCATATCAATACCACCCCCAATTAATTTCTAGAGTATTTTCTTAAATCTGTGTCATGCTTGCCCTTGGTTTCTTCAAGATCTTGCTTAATCACAAACAACTCATAATAAGTGTAGAGTACCATAGTCATGGATATAGTTTGTCGCAAGAACAATTACACAAATTCATCCCATGTCGTGATGGTTTCTAGTGCCAATGTTTCTAACCATGATTTGGCTTCACCTCCCACAGCGAATGGAATTACAAGTTATGATCTCGTTTGAAACCCTTCGCATAAACAATTATACTAAAAAATTGTTTAGACTGGCAAAGATATATTACTAGTTTCATCACTTCACTACTACAAAACTGTAGACTTGTTTATATTCATACCAATAGTGTAGGGTTTATCTTAAACTATGGAATAGTGATTTGTGGAACGACAATGCTAAAATTGAGCCAGATTTTTTTTGAAGAATATTTGACTGAGGAGTGTGGTCATTCTACACTTAACAAGGCATTAATTGCACACAAGCAGCCCTAAGTATCCATAAATAACAATCCTAGTTATCCACAAATATCTCACCAAAAGTCAATAAACAATAAAATTAAATAAAACCAAAAATATATTGCAATAAAAAAGCAAGTGTTGTTGTATCTATAAAGTTAGGATTAACTACTTATCCTAACAAACATGCAAATATTACCACTAAATCAACTTAGTACCAAAACATCCCAAGCAACGACACCAATAAATTGACCGAACCTTGACATGCATGCACTAGGGATGAAAATAATGCAATTGAATATAAATGTATATGCGGTATATGCAAACAAATAGGTCAATTTGTAATATAGGTTGTATAACGAAATACTGAAAGTATTTTGAGGATCATACCCAAGGGAGGTATGGCTAAATAGAGCTAAGAAGTAGTAACTAACACACTAAGCTAAGTCTAGATAGTTACTACACTACTAACTATAGTACGGAGAATTATTAATTGAGATGTGAATTTGACTAAAAAAACTAAATTTCATAAATACTAAAATTACCAGATTACTATCGAGAATGGAAAACAAAAAATTGATTAACATCCATGGTTGTAATTAACCTAAAATTAGTGATTTTACTGATTAATTAATAATTAAACTAACTAATATCTTTCAGCCTAGAATTAAATTAATTAATCAACTTAGTCTAGTTATCTTTTGACTTGATGTATCTAAAGTGGGTAAATCAAATTGGTTCTAACTAAAATGCCTTTTTGGTCTCATATATCTAATTTATTACCTATAGTCATTAATTCTAAGGTTTTAAGTACATTTGATTTAATCCAATTAATTGTTTTTTAAACCCTAACTTTAGACTAACCACACCCACTTACTCCCCATTCTAATTGCACTTAATTTGATTAATTCATATAACATTAAAATAATGAAAAATGAAGTAAAAGGGTAAGAGATTACTTAAAATTCTAGACAAACTGATGTTGGAGATCACTTGGGCGGCACACTAAGCCGTGAGTACTCGCGATTGGAAAATCTGTATTGAAAAAAGGCTTAAAAATAAAGAAAAGAAATAAAGAACAAAAATAGAAAAAATTTGAGAAATCACTTAGAAAGAAAAACTGCAAAATAACAAGATTTAATCTCTAAATCTATCTACTATAATAAACTAAAATATAAATGAGCCTCCCAATCTAATGTTTCAAGTTATATTTACAATACTAATGGTGTTTGATCGAATTAGTTTGACTCAACCCTTAATTACAAGTTAATTATGATTGTACAGATGGAAACACCTTTGCAGATTTTAAGTTCGTCGAACGTTAATATTGTGACATTCCAGGTCCAATGTCGCTGGCAGATTGCTCAAGTCTCTAGAGAAGAGTTGAATGTCCCAACTTTGCTTCCTCAGTGTCGTGACTTTGCTACACTTTTGGATCAAATTTCATCTTTGGGCTATTGTCTAGAATGTTGCGACTCCATAGTCGAATGTCACAACTTATTGCTTCCAATTTCGTGACTTTGGAATTAGTATACTTGCCTTCTTGTTGTTGGTCTAAATTTTTCTATGTGTTGGAGTAGCCTTAATGTCACGACTTTAATGTTTGAATGTAGTGACATTCGGTCTAGTCCACAAACTCTTTAGATTTGGTTTTTTCCTACTGACCACCTTCGAACGTACTTCCGTTCGGCGTGTATTTTAGGGCTTTCGTAAGTATACGGGTCAGGTTGTAATAAAGTGTGTGTTATAACGAAACACTTGGTAGTATTCTGACGATCGTACCCAAAGGAGGCTTTAAACAATAGTGATTTAGATCCCTATAAAGAAAATAATTAATTAGTACTATTTTTAAGGTTTATAGTATGAATGAAAAATAAAGAGTTGTGGTTGAAAAGCATAAAATAAAATAAAACAAAGCAAATGAAAGAGATAGTGAATTCGATAAATAGATTTGGGGAGATTAGGTCGCTTCAGTATGGGTTCTTCAACCATCGATTTTGGGGACTTTGCTTTAATCAACTAGTCGCTACCTTAGCAGGATCTTCCAATCTTCCACCAACATAACGAGTCAGTAGAGATTACTTACCGCTAGATGTCATAGTCTAAACTGGTTTGGGGAAAAGGTGTTCACGAATAGGCAATACCAATGTAATTGTCATTTGAGAACAACTCATGATAAAAACAACTAAAGTTCAACTCTAAATCAAACCCATATTAATCAAATTTTAACTCTAAATGTATTTAATTAGTAATAGTTCATTACACTTGCTATATATAAATATGTTGAGGATCAACCCATATAAATAACAAGATGATAAAAATGGAGAAGAACGAACACAAATATTTTACGTGAAAAACCTTTAAAGAGGAAAAAACCACGGATAAAGGAGGCTTCGACTTTTTAGTAAATTAGTAAACAAACAAGAGTACAATATGGAGAAAATTAACCTAAATGTACTAATCGTATATTACCCAAAATCCCGAATACAAAGCTCAAAATCCCAAAGAGAAAACTAGTAAACAAAGCTCTAAATCTCATAAGGCACTGACAAAAGGGGTATAAAAGACTCTCCATAATTACCAAGAAACTCTCACCAAAATTCATATGTGGCTACATCTTGTCACCAATAAAGAAAAGCTCTTTTTCTAATTGACTTCACAAAACAGGGATATAAGGCCCCTTTAAATAGGCTATGATTAGAGTTCTAATCATACTAAAATATCCCTGAATAATCAGAGTTTTACTGGGAAAAAATTGTAGAGTTTAAGAGAAGAACATGAGGCACACCCCACAAATTTCCACCTTGACTCGTATTTATCATGCTTCCTTTTCCATTCCCTATCACGGGCCTAACTCGCATTTTACTGTATCACGGGCCTAACTCGAATTTTGTAGAATGTCAACCAAGTCTAAACTGTGCTCGAACTTGGAAACTAAAATACTCCTAGTCTTCAAATCAAAGTTGTATAATGCAACAAGGGTGAGTAATATCCAAACAGGAGAGAAGACATCAACTCTCTCCACTTAACTATAACCTTCTGCGCCCAACCTTGCCTCAAAACATCTTGCGAACCATTTGAGTCCTTAAAATCAAAAGGGAATGAGATTCTTCTCTAAATCATTCACATGCATGACATTTGACTCGACTCCACCTTATACTAGATTATGTGGAGAGCAACGAATAATCACTCTTATCTTCAGCCACATCATCTACCCCTGTAATTATCTAAAACTGATAGAAACTAAAATTTGTGATCTGTTGAACTTTTCGATATCCAAAATCGTTGATGTGTCACCGAATGAGTCAATTTGCGGAAGTAGAATCAAGCTCTAATACCAATTTGTTGGGTATCAACCTATACAAACAATGAGATAATAATAGTGGAGAAGAGCGATCACAAATATTTTACGTGAAAAACCCTCAAAGAGGGAAAAATCACGGGAAAATGAGGCTTCGACTTCTCACTAAATGAGTAAACAAACGAGAGTACAATTTGGGGAAAATTAACCTAAATGTACTTAACGTAAATTAACCAAAACCTCAAATATAAAGCTTAAAATCTAAAAGAGAAAATCGATAAACAAAATCTTAAATCTCATAGAGCACTCACAAAAGAGATATAGAATACTCTCCCTAATTACCACGAAACTCTCACAAAAATTCATATGCAATTACATCTTGCCGTCCCCAAAGAAAAGCTCTTTTTCTAATTGACTTCTCAAAACAGGGATACAAAGCCCCTTTAAATAGGCTAAAATTAAAGTTCTAATCATACTAAAATATTCCTGAAACAATCAGAGTTTTACTGAAAAAAATAATAAAACTTATTTAGAAGAAAAATGCGAGACACACCCTACAAATTAATATTAATATAATATTAAAAATGTTAATCCAACCTTCTGAAATGTAAAAGGACAATTTCCAAACTTTTTAAGGTTAACATGATGATACAAATAACAAGCATTTAATTAATGTTTACTATTTTATTAGAAAAGGAAAATTAAAGCTTACAAAAAAAATTGGAAAACATGACACATAAAATTTGTTAATATTTTGTTATTGTGGATTTGTTCCCTATTTCTCAATTAATTATTCTTCAAGTTACAATAAAAAAATATGACCAAGATCTTTAATATTAAGTTTAATAAACTAAAAAAATTAAGTAATGTAAAAAATAAGTTTTGAAAAAATAAGTATTAAATTTAAGTAGTAAAATATGTTTAGTATACTACTTAAAATTATTTATTGAGTTTATTTAAATTATTTGATAAAGAATAATATAATCTTAAAAAAATAAATGAATTTATTCTTTGTTAAGAAAGTGAATCTACTATGGTCTTTTATCTTTTTTATTATGTATTATCAAACATGTTTAAAAACTTAAATTACTGAAAATATTAATTTTTAATTTTTTTTTCAATCAACAATGATTAAAGCTAACTCATATATGCAATTTGAATTAGACTGTTTTTACATTAATACAAAATTAGTACACATCAAATTTCGAGTAAATAAAAATAATTTTTGTAGAAATATAAAATAAAAGACTGCCGAATTTCATGCTTTACGAGTACTATGCTTGCAATTATATTGTGCAAGTGTTCTTCCATACACTTTTATGAATAATTATTTTCTTTTATATAATATTAAAAATAACAAACCCACGTTAAATGAATGTTTAAGACAAACTTTAATTATTGCTTAATACAAAATAACACAATTATTCTGTTATGTATATGTCATATTTTGTTTGCATCTAATATTTTTCATTCATTTGTTCTATTACTTTCGGTGAACAAATACCTAATTCCGAAATATAAAACATGATTTCTTCTCTTGGTTTTACTCTTGATTTCTTTTGGTTTAATTTCATTTTTTTATTTTCTATTCTTGACTTTGGATTATGTATAACATAAAATCTAGAAAAATTATTAGGTGTAACTTTCTAATATGAGTATATATATTGCCAGGGAAATCTAATATGGGTATCTACCTCGGTATTCATTTTCAAATTTCCATGAAAATCTGTTATTCTATGTTCATCCCGCCTTTTAAAACAATGCTAATCTTCTCCACCTTACTTGTATTCATCACTTTTGCTTTGTGTTACCTCTTTAAGCTTCAATGGCAGCGCAATGCCCAAAAGCCTAAGCAACCCTCTCTTCCTCCAGGCCCTAAACCTTGGCCTATTGTGGGAAACCTCCCTGAATTCATCATAAACAAGAAGAAAACTTCGGTGTCTCATTGGATACACAGTTTCATGAAAGAAATGAACACCGAAATTGCCTGTATTCGTCTAGGAAACGTTCATGTGATTCCCGTCACTTGTACTGAAATCAGCCTCCAATTCTTGAGAAAACAGGATGCAATTTTTGCTTCAAGACCCCTTACCATGGCCACTGATGTCCTCTCAAAAGGGCACTTAACCACTATTTTTTCACCCTTAGGTGATCAGTGGAGAAAAATGAAGAGAGTTATGGTCAGCGAACTGCTTTCACAGGAAAGACATCGATGGCTTCATGAGAAAAGAGTTGAAGAAGCCGATAACCTCGTGCGTTACGTACTTAATCAATGCAAAAATGGTGATGAAGGTGGCCGTGTAGACTTAAGACTGGTTGCCCAACACTATTGTTCCAATGTGACGAGGAAGTTGATCTTTAATAGAAGATACTTGGGAGAAGGGAAAGCAGATGGTGGACCTGGTTTTGAGGAAGAAGAATACGTCCACGCCATTTTTGCTTTTATCATTCATCTTTATTCCTTTTGTATATCTGATTACTTGCCATTTTTGAGAGGCCTCGACCTAGAAGGGCATGAGAAAATCGTGGAGGACGCAACTAGGGTTCTAGAGAAATATAACAATCCCATTATTGAAGACAGGATTCAACAATGGAGAGATGGCAAGAAACATGAACCTCAAGACTTGCTTGATGTTTTGGTTTCTTTGACTGATGACAATGGTAACCCACTACTATCCGCGGACGAGATCAAAGCTCAAGTTAATGTATGTCTTTCCTTCTCTCTAATTGTTTTGAACAAAATATAAGCCACCAACATGTTAGAGTTTATTAAAAATTGAATCATAAGGTCCTGAAAATAACATAAATATGATATAATATACACGTGTTATCATAGAAAATCAACCTTATATATTGATAATTTTTCTTTTCAACTTAATTTTCAGGAAATTATGGTTGCAGCAGTGGATAATCCATCAAATAACTTAGAATGAGCACTTGCGGAGATGTTAAATAAACCAGAGATACTACAAAAGGCCAGAGACGAATTAGATATTGTGGTTGGAAAAGATAGGTTAGTACAAGAATTTGATTTCCCACAACTTAACTATATTAAGGCATGTGCCAGAGAAGCCTTTAGACTTCATCCCATTGCACCATTTAACCCTCCTCATGTGTCCGTGACTGATACAACTGTGGGCGGCTACTTTATCCCTAAGGGTAGCCATGTGATAGTTAGTCGGTTTGGGATTGGACGAAACCGTAAAGTTTGGGACGAGCCAGACGAGTTCAAGCCAGAACGTCACCTTCAAGATTGTAATAAAGGCGAAGAAGTGGTGCTTGCAGAGCCAGATTTGCGGTTTTTTACATTCAGTAGAGGAAGGAGAGGGTGCCCCGGAGTGGTGCTTGGAAGCTCGATGACTACCATGATGTTTGCGAGGCTATTGCAAGTATTCGATTGGAGCATCCCGACTAACCAGGAAACTATTGATCTTTGTCCAGGAAAGGGAGTTCCCTTTCTGGCTAAACCACTGCTTGCTGTTGCAAAGCCACGATTGCCACCCCATGTCTACTCTGTTTCAACTTAAAGTGAAATTCGGTGATTAACTCCTTGACGAAGAAAGGGGTTGACAAGGAGACCTATTTGTGGTTTGGTTCTAATGAAATTGTTTTTATCCATAATATGTATTTCTTGTTGTAGTTTATTTCGGTGTTTGTATTGGGTGTATTCACTTACATTCTTATGTATTGTTTTCTCATTAATAAAAAGGCTAAATTAATGATATATACCAATTTTTTATTTCGTCTTTTACATTTGTTTTAAATTAGGGAAATAAGCCATTTTTTAGAAAGAGTGTGTGAAAGCACATGCAACTGGATGCGTTTTTCACCAACGGTAATTTTTTTTAACATTGACAATGGTAATTTTTTTAAAGGGCCCGTCGTTAATTTTTTTCCCTATAAATATTAGGTCATTTTTCATTATTTTCACTCAAATTCAACTCTTTCAATTATTTCTAAACTCTCAACTCTCTCAATTCTCTCAACTTTCTCAAGTTTTGTTTTAAATTTTCCAATACGCTTGTTAAAAATATTATAGTTTTATTTAATTATTTTGTATATTATTATTTTCAATTAAATTATCACAAATGACAAATTCTCTTATTTGTTTCGACGACATGCACATTTCTTCACTTAAGCGGTAATGGTAAGATGAAATATTAAAATTCGTTATTTCAATTAAGTTAATTTTAAAGTATTTTATTTTTGAAAATATTTTAAATCATTTTTTGTCGATATAAATAGGCGGATGATCGTGTTGTGGAGGAGTTCATACATAACTTGTCAAATAGCCTAACTATCAAAATTCGTGGTTACTTGGAAGATGCGAGATTCTTGCATGCTTCTCGTATGCTTGGGGGCTGCAAACTCGATCCTACACTCATTAGCACGTTGGTGGAAAGATGGAGGACGTAGCTTTACAACTTAGTTTACCGATGGGTAGGTCAATTGTCACGGGGTTAGCGATTGTTCTTAGTAAAGAGGACCTCTGCGAGGCATTTCGGGGAAGGTGCCTAACAAGTTTCAAGGTGGTCGGATAGATATGAAGTGGTTGGAAACCAATTTCAAAGATCTTCCTCTGAAAGCGCTCGACATCATCAAAGAACAATATGCTTGGGCATTCATCCTAAGGCTAATCGGGAGATTCTAATGTCTGATAAATCTCGAAATGTGGTACACATAAGGCAGCTACTACACCTAGTCAACTTTAAAGAACACGAACTAATGAGTTGTGGATCAGTTGTGTTGGCAAAATTGTACCGGGAGTTGTGTTGGACAACGGAACTGAATAAGATGTCAATCAATTGTTGTTTGCTCTTGCTACAGTCATGGGCCTTGTGGTTACTACCATTTTTACGTCCCAGAGTGAACGACCCATATATGTTATCATTGGTAACAATGCAAAAGTCATTTCTTAATAAATATGTAGTTTGTATAGTAATTGTTGTTTATTTATTATTTGTTTGAGTTAACATATCACTTGTATAAGTGGAACCATGGGCCGAGTTACGTGGGACTACCTAAGTAGCTCGAAGATATCCGGATGCTACTAGATCAACGCTCGGAAGTCGAGGTTAGTTACTTATTTTTTCAAACCTATTATAATTATGCAATGATTTGTAAAATAAAAGTTCGTACATAACAAAATTTACAATTGTGCACTTCAGTTTGAATGGATGCCATATGCCGACTCGAATATCATAGAATACATCTCGCCAGAATTTTTTTTCCAATCAAAATATGCGGGACGCGAAGGTGCCATTGATAGTATACGCGATGGTGGAAATGTACGAATTGGATCGAGTGATGCGATAGTTCAGGTGAAGGCAACAAATTCTACCATCACTATGAGACATGGAAGCACTACTCAAGCTAGACCTGCAGGAGAAGAACAACGAGAATTGGCAAGACTACTAGAAGGAGTACATCGACATTTGAGATCATAGGATAAAATTCTTACCCATTCGCGAACCCTTTTTTAATCAGACACGATGGCCTGTTTGGAGTAAATGTCGTGGTTTAGAGTCACCGACAGGTCGTATCTGCTATCGGTTGAGGTGAGGAGTAGGCAACTTCGTTAGAAGAGGCAACAACGAGTCGACCAACAATGTAGGACCGAAAGGGGTGCCGTGACAGGTCCGTCACGGCCTCCGACCCAACACGCGCCATATATGTCTACACTACATCCCGATCAGTTCACTCCACTTATTCCTTTTCATTTCACTAACCCCGTGTTTTTTTTCACAAGCACCACGCTACACACCACCACAACATCTTGCTTCTACGTCTCTCGCAAATACATAATTCGAAGAACCTCTTCCTCAGCATTCCACACCCCTATGCTGACATAGATGCCAATGCAAACGCCAAGCCTGATGCAAATTCCACGGACTGGACTCCTGTAAATACCACCTCGACTTACGTATTACAGGTTCGACCGTCGTAGTAAATTACAGACTTCACTCATCGACTCATTTCAATATCGACTACAAATTGGATGAGTAGAAGCAATAAAATCTTCAGACAATTATCTAAAGAAATGCAAATGAATCTTGCAAATCAACTCTTTGATGTTTGATATGAATTTATTGTGTGCCTAAGTTATGAATATTTTGATACTTTAATAGGAAAATAGAATGAGAGAGGGAATGTGTGCTTCAAACTCTATTTTTTAGGACGCTCTTTCGTCAAATAATGATAATAAAAGGCTTTTCGGTGCTCGAAAATGCATTTCACAGATCACATAATTTCATCAGAAGCGTGCTTTAGAGGGTAGTCAGTGCCTCAAAACGTGTATCAGATTTCACTGTGATTCTTGGGGTCAGATACTTATTTTTAAGACTTTAAGAAAAATGTTAATGAAGACTCGTCCAACTGGGCGAGCTTCCCTGCTAACATGGCAAGAAAACGCACCTAGCTGGATGAGTCTTCACTAACATTTCTAAAGTCTGGAATAAAAATACCTGACCACGAGAATTTTCCTACAGCTTTGAAACACGTTTTGAAGATACTCGATAAAGACGCTAGTTCTACGACGTGTTCTCGACCACGAGAATTTTATATTTTGCAATCTCACCCTTCCCTCGCGCCTATAAAAGGGGGCTCCCACTCCATACTCCATCATCCCTCAAACATCATCTCTCCTGGTCTCTATCACTCCACTATACAATATTTCTCTTTCTTCGTTTTCTTCCCAACCTCAATGTTAAAATTCCAGTCACTAATAAAATTTTTCGTTAGAGGTATTCTTGAGTTTTCAATGATACGATATCTCTCCGAGACGCACACATTTCATATATCTTGTCGAGATGGGACCAATATCTCTGAAACCTATCTTGTGAAAGTCGGGTTTTGAGGTGATTTTACTTTGTACGATCACGAGTGAAAGTCTACGTAGATGTCTCAATCGATGATTGTTATGTGGTAATGGATCGGGGTATAACGAGGAGCCAGTTAAAGATCGTTACACGAGTATGAGCTCAAACTTTTCGGATACTAGGAAATGTTGCCTTATGAATAGCATAAAAAAGTTTGAGGGCATAATAATAGGGAAAACCTGTGAGGCTTCTCGCTATAACCGGTGTAATGTTTTTTTCCATTTCTAAGCAGTCGATACCTTTAATCTTCTTCTTATCTGAATGTCGGCACCGCTTCGGATATGAATGAAAGGTTAAAGATATCGACTGCCTGGAAATGAAGAAAAAAATTATGTTGATTACATAAAAAATCCCTCTATTTTTCCCTATGATTATGACCTCAATCTTATGTATGATATATATAATGAATCATTTGCGGGTATCCAAAAAGTTTGAACTCGTGACAGCATAACAACCATCCACTAGTCCTCAGTTATACTCGAACTCGTGACCGCATCATGACAGTCGACTAGGACCTCCATTTAGACTTCGACCCGTGGCCGTATCAAGCACTATCACCCCAGGACCTGACTTCTATAGAATACATTTCTGAGGTAATTGTCATATCTCTCCATGACATATGAAATGTATGTCTTTTGAGACGTGTTATCATATCTCTGACCCCTCAAATCTACCTATAAACTTTCTCAATTTCACCTCTAAAACGCAAAACCTAAACCTTTAAAAAACCTTAACCCTACCAAAATTAATAAACCCTAACCTTAATTAGGCGTGCTTTCATACTTTCTCTTCAAAATCAACATATTTCCTTATTTTAAAAAAACGATCTAAAAGGCCAAATAAAAAAATATGATCTTTAACGACGTTTTTCTCACAAACACCACTAACAATAACATCTTTTACCAGCTCATTTTAATTCATATAGAACTCAAATTTTAACATTTTTCCTGTAAATTCAAATCCAACCAATAACTTCAAATCTAAATGATAATATCACGAAAGAAATATATATATATGATTTAAATTAATAAATAAATGAAAAATATATTCAAAAGTGGTATTGTGTATATTATTCTCACAATAAAAAAACAAAAATCTAAGATGACGAATTCTGCGATTGATTCTGCTGAAACATTTTCATTATATTTTGAAGATGTAATTGCAATCCGTCATACTTTATTTGAGACTTTGCTTCCCTCGTTGCTACCTTGGCTTCAAGTTGTAGTTGAAATTCATCATATTTTCTTTGAGCATCTGCTTCTCTCGCTGTTGCCTTCGCTTTAAGTTGAGCAATTTGCTCAACTGTACTCGCTTGCATCTAAGCGCCATTTAATCTCTTAACCTTTGAACTTCAGCTTGATCCTAACTCCCCGAAGAAATGTATCTATGCAAGCTGGATCCAAAATATTAAGTTGTGCTAACAAAAGATCCTTGAAATCGAACCTGACCATACCTTTCAAGACCCAAAACTTCAATAATAACTCGATTATCAATATCCTCTAGATTAACCAAACTATTACTTAAAGCCATCGCTTCATACTCTGTCTTCTTATCCTTTAATTTATCATAATAAATCAATCAAAGAGTTAGAATCAAAATATATAATCAAACAAATGTAACATAACTGGGTATTATTTGCATTACAGACGATGAATTAAACCATTATAATTAAACATGATAAATATTTAAAATAATTTAAATTTTATTAAATAAATATACCATAATTTCTACAACATCAATAGTCGTAAAAGATCAATCTTTCTTTGTGTAATGTCAAAAAGCTAAAGACGTCCAACTTTTTGATTAGATGACAATTCTTACATTATATTAGGAAAAATATTATTTAATAGAAATTAGTTAATATTTGACACAATTTATAAATTCAAAATACCTCATAATCAACTACACAAGCAAAACTTCTCGATCCAACTGTGTGCGTGAATTTTTATTTTTGCCTACTTGTAGTTCTAACACGCTCACAATCCTACATTATGAAATTATTATTACGTATATAATAAATATTATAACCCGAAATAATTACAAGAGTTTGGTAGTACGTAATACCTCTCCTTTCTTTAAATTTCAAAATCTAACTTGTTCTTCCCATTGGTACCTCAACATTCCCGACGAGATATTTCACAATTTCTCTTCGAGGCTTATATTTTTCTTAAAATATTTTTTCTATAAAGTACTTTTATGATCTCTCCATTTCTTTCCTAATACTTTCTTTACATAATTGTTCGAGACCTCTAAAACAAATCTATCCTGCAAATAATATAAGTTTAGAAAGTAAACATAAATTAAAATTAAACAAAGTATTATAAATTACATTCACCTTATTACCTTAATATTATCAAGAGCTTGATTTTTTTTACTATCAGGCATATGATGCCATGACTCATAGTTGATTGGCAACAGATTAACATTTCGTGCTATAATGCCCAAGTATCCTCCCAAAAATCGAGCTTCTGATCCAACAGGCTGACCATGACTATTTGCAGATACTTTAACACGCTTCTCAAAATTTAGACTGTATAAATCCTTTAATAGCGTACGTCTTCGAATTCTGTGCCCTTCAAAATTTTCAGCTAAAAAATTGTATACGATAATATTAAAATTTGAAACAAAAATAAAAAATAAAAGTGAACAAGCATGTAAATTAAAGTTAACATTACCTTGATTTTCTACAATTTCAACAACTATATTCGAAACATTCGAAGATCCTAAAGCAGTCTGTTGATCACTATTTATTTCTTCCGAATTTGGAAGATTTTGAATAATACTTAGATCTCAGAATTTTCTTCTAAACATATTATCTCCAATACTAAATACATCCAAAATAAAGTCGATTCTTAAACATATATAATTGAAAAGAATAGCAATCAACATACCAACACAGTTGCACAAAAAACAACAAAGTTGAACTACATTCATGAATAGCCTTTTACTGTAAAGTAACGTAAGCTAATATAGATAAACATCTTTGCAATCTTCAAATTTCGTACAATGATGTGATCCTATCAATAAATGATTTTAAGTTTTTTGCAAAGTCTTATTACTTACGCGTTTTAAACAACTAACCCATTAAACTTGAAAGTACACCGAATTTCCTATCTTACTTTATCTCATATTACTGTTAAATCTTTTAAAGATGTAGAGCTTGAAAAGCCATAGATGCATCTTTGCTACATATCCCAATTGAAAAGCCAGCACATAAACCATCCATTGATATGATAATCATGCCAATGGGCATAAATCAAAATGACCAAACAGAACAAAGAAAATCTTTTGTATTCAGAGCAACTCAAGCTATGCCAAGAGAAAAAGTAAAACAGCAATAGAAAAGAATACGGTCAATGAGACGACATATACCACCACAATATTAGAAAAACTTATTCTTTCGTCGTAGATTGGTGACCAAAATGATATAGTAATCATACTGCTTTGGAATTGTGCTGTCAGAGTTAGAGATGGTGAACTTTTATCATCAGATATATATATATACCACCAAAAGACACTTTTATTTCTACTTTTGTATGGTTAAAAAAGAAAAAAAAAATAGTTGCTTTATTAGCCTGACAGTATTCAAAGCTAATGGTCATTTTAATCATCAAAAAGCAAAACAATTCACTAGCAGGACAAGATAAAAAAAAGATCCAAACTTTAAGGTGCCTGATTTAATAATATCATTTATTCTTAATTCTTAAGAGAAACAATGATGAACCAATAACTAAGCAAACATCTTTACATCACAAATTCTGACACTTAACAAAGCAAAAGCAAATACCATTTATAATAGCATTTCTAATAGCTAAACTCAAATAAGAACTCACAAATTAAAATTAAGCTCAAGTTCGATGAAGTTCTATTATTCTAGTTTGAATTGAACTTGGAGATAAAAACCAACTACTTGAAATTGTGAACTTACTCGATTAGCCTAGTTTATCTAATAAAAAATAAATTCAACCACAATACAAGACTTCAAGCTCGACGTACTTGAGCTTTTGTTAACATACAAATATTTTTTGACTTTTTCATGTACCTCTCGCAGCAAGCTACTCTAATTCAAATGGATTAAGGTTTCAAGTAGCAGTGATGAACCAATGACTAAGCAAACAGCTTCATGTCACAAATTTCCAAACTTTACAAAGCAGCAAATATCATTCATTAGAACTCTACTAAAGCATTAATATATTGAAATCCAAGCAGACTATAAATAAAAGAACAAATGCAATAGCACCCGGCAAGGATCCGATATGCACTACAGAAAAAAGAACAAAAGCAAATTTCATTCTGATAATGGGAAAACAATAATAATTAATCACTTTCCATGGACAGAATCAACAAACTTCAAGTCGAAAAACATAGAAAACAGAAATGTTTCAGTTAGTAAAATACCCAAATCATAAATTCCTCAGAAAAAGAATCAGATATGGTAAATCAAAAGATATGAATTAGGAGATAGGAGTACGTTTTCCAGCACCTAATACTTGGTCAAGAGCCTTCTCTCTGCCAAAGGGGCGATAAGCTTTGATCTTGAGAGAGACGGCGTGAGCATGAGAGCGCTGTCGTTGTCGGAATTGGAGAAGGATAACAGCAAGGAGACTGTTCAGTGGATCTTGTTTGCAGAAAGTTTAGCAGAAAAAACAAATTTTAGGGTTCCTAATCGAGGTTTTCAGTATGGTTGGGGAAGAAATTAGAAAATGGCAATGTACAGAAAGTTTAAGAACAGTTTCTTTTTCACTAATTGAACCCTAGCCTTCTTGAACACCCCCCCCCCTGCGACTATGCTATTACACTTTGCCAAAGGACAAAAGAAAAAAAATAAGAAGAAGAAGAAAACCCACAAGCAAACAGAGAATAGGAATTAGAAAGGGATTAGAAATGGGGGAGAGAAACGAGAGAGCGGAGAAAAGGATAAGAAATTTGGGATTTGGGGGACAGAGGGTTGGGGAATTTTATTGTTAATTGGGAGAAGAGTAAACGTCACTATTGCAAAATTTTTAGTGGCGTTTTTTCATAAACGTCGTTAATGCTTTTTACCTCACTATTGCTTAATTTTTAGTAGCGTTTTTCTCATAAAAGCCGCTAATGCTCTTTACGTATTACGACATTTTCTCATAAACGCTATTATTGTTTAATCTTTAACGACGTTTTTCTCATAAATGTTGCTAATATTATTTTTATATCAAATTTTAGAATAAATTTTAAAATTTGAAATATATTTTAAGTAGTAATATAATATTAATTATAAAAATAAATCTATTTAAGAGTTAAATTAATCATTGATCTAAATCAAATTATTATGCTTTGAATAAAGACTTCATAAAATCGAATTAATCTAATTCATTTTTCATAAAAAAAATTAAATTTATTTAAATTTAATTATAATATATATAATATTATCTTCAACTAGTAATTTTATTTTTTATTTTTAAATTTAATGATGATTAGGTTTTCATTAATAAAATTTAGTTAACTTAAAAACTTCACAAATATAATTAATTATTATCTTATTTTGTTTCTTACTTTTATTATTTTGTTAACCTAACACAAAGACGCGTTTTTTTTTTACTTTTATTTTGTATATTCTAATATTAATTATCATTATATGTATCAAAGTTATTTTTCATACTATTTTTTTAAGGCTACCTTAATACGTACTCACAAGTGTTAAGTTTGGTGCATATCAAATCACTACATTAAGACATACTGTGAATATCAGGAGATAATACTTTAAAGTTCGTGAAAGTTGAGTTCAAGATTAGAAGGTGTTTATTTTGTTGTTGGCTTTCTCAACCAAATTAAAATTAGTGGAAGTTGACTCCAAAGATGTAGACTTTCACTCTGTAAATACCTACTTTTATTCCTCCTTTCTTTTTATTCAGCTTTTTAATTAAATGTGGCTTTCAACCTTTTAAATGAAGTTGAACTTGACCATCAATTTTTCAAAAAGAGCCAAAATAATTTTTTTAATAAAATTATCAACTAAAACGTTAAATTTATAAACATGTCAGCTCATATGGTAAATCAAGTATATTTCATGCTAATTTTTTATTTTTTATGAACTTTTTTAAATCTTGATTTATTTTTACTTTTAGAATTTTTAAATTATTTATTGACATAACATATAAGATAAATAATGTAATGTTAGCATTAAGTACACATGGACTACTGTGCTGGTTGACACATCAACATCATTAAAAAATTAATATTTTAATCAATATTTTTATTAAATAAAAGCAATTTGACTTTTTTGAATGATTAATGTCCAAATTTAACTAAAAAAATGAGAGTCAAATTGACAAAAAAAAGTGAACAATAACTAAATTTATCATCATGTTTTTTAACTTAGTGCTTATAATATTTTATTGGCATAATGTCACATTTAGCCCTTAGCGTTTATATCTTTTATCAATTTGAACCTTATTCTTTTTTTTAGCTACATTGGGCATTAACCTTTTGGAAAAAGTCAAATCATTTTTTATTAAAAATACTGACTAAAACATTATTTTCTAGCGATGTTGGCATGACAATGCATGGCAGTCCAAATATACTTCATGTTAACATGATACTATTTGTCTTATACGTCACTTCAATAAATAATTTAAAAATTATAAAAATAGTCAAAAAATTTAAAATTTAAAATTCAAAAAATATTATAAAAAGTTCACAAAAAATTAGCATGGAGCACGTGCGGATGTTATGTTTGTTGTAATATTTTAACATTTTCGTCAGTATTTCTATTAAAATAACAATTTGACTCTTTTTTTAAAGGTTAATGGTCAAATTAAACTCTTTCTAAAAGGTTTAATGCTAAACTTAACTCAAAAAAATTAAGACTAAATTGACAAAAAATATAAATATTAAAGGGTTCTATGAAATTGTGATTCCATGCCATCCTATCCTTTTCCAATAAAAAAATGATAAATTAGATTTTTCCTCTTAATTTTCAGCTTTTTATGCTTGGAAAAATTCAAATTCAATTAAAAATGCTAAAAATTAAGAGAAAAAAAATCTGATTTGTCATTCCTCTATTGGAAAGAGGATGTTATTCATCCTAGGAGTCCCGTGTTCGAGCGCCTATGTGTGCAAGGTGTGTGTGCATTGTCAAAGGGATAAGAAAGTATGAACAGATACTACCATATGTAATCACACTAGTATAAATAAATAAAAAAGAATGATTTGATGAAAATTAATTGTTAATATTATTAGTTAATTTAATTTAAGATAAAATAAAATGTAAATAAATGTTTATGGGAAAAAGCCGCTCTTGCTTAACCTTTAGCTGCTTTTTGTCATAAACGCCGCTAATGCTCTTACCTTTTGTGGCGTTTTCTCATAAATGCCATTAATGCTCTTAACTTTTGCGGTGTTTTCTCATAAACACCATTAATGCTCTTACATTTTGCGGCATTTTTCCCATAAACGCCGCTATTGCTTTACTTTTTGCAGCGTTTATGGGAAAACGTTGCTATTGATTTACCTTTTGCGGTGTTTATTAAAAAACGTCACTATTGCTTTACTTTTTGCGACGTTTTCGATCCAAACACCGCTCAAAACGCCGCTAAAAACCTATTTTGCTGTAGTGTTAGTTGTTGAGCGTTCTCGCAATTAATTCACACAAGAAAAGATTGATGGTTTGAGACGTCCTCGATTACTATAACCAACTTATTGATTGGAAGAGAAGACTTGTTATCAAAAATCGATTTGAAACCAGAGCCAAAATCGAGTTTGAATTTAGAAGATCATCACATCGGTTTATTTAATTTAATTTCCTTTCTATTTATTTTATTGTTATTTCGATCTTATTTATTTTTATTATTTTTTACTTCTATCATATTTAATTCTTTTTTCTTAATTTTTGAACAAATCATCACATGTCATGGGAGCAGCAGCTGCCTGATGAACAACCTGGTTAAACCAAATGATAATTTTGACTTTTTTATAAAATTAACTCAAAAAATTAATTAATTACGTAAATGACTTATTTTTTTTATTAAACACATAAATGATCTAAAATCTACAATGAAAGTTGGTGGAACCAAATAATATGGTGCCACCAACATGCCACATCAACCATTCAAATAAAAAATCAATTTTTTGATGGAGTCATATAGATTGGCGCCATATTTATAAATATCATGGAAATACTTAAATTTCTGAAAAACAAAGGGACTTTAAAAAAATTCTTTTTTAAGTGGAGCCATTCTAAATGACGTCACTAATTTTCAATGTTGTATTTTTTTTAAATTTTTTTTTAAAATTTAAATTTATTTTTTTAAGGATCCATTCTACATATCAGCATCCCATTAACTTTTTATATTATTTGTTTTTTATTATTTATTATATAATAATTAAATTTATATTTCCATCTTAACTAATGTATTCTATTTTAATTTTTAAAAATAAAATTAATGTATGAGGCATTAATAAAAATATTAATTTTTATTTTTTTCAAATATTTTTTAATAGAAACGTGTGGATAACTTATTGTAAATCTTTTATTAATTTTAAAATATATTTTACATATTTTAATTTTTAAAATTGTCAAGTATATTTTAATTTTTTTAAAACATATTTTACAGAAAAAAGAGTTTAAATAAAAATACGTTTTAAAATTAAATAAAAATAGAATATATTAATTAAAATAAAAATATATACATTTAAATTAAATTATATATCCAACACTTATCATTACCTTAATAAATTTATGTTTTTTTTACTAAAAAGTGGTTGAAAGAAGTGGTTGTAAAGTTGCTCTCCAAACATTTAAATCAAATTCAAATTTTAAAATTATTATTGTTTGGTAGATTTTAATTGAATATCACTTTAATTCAAAGGTTAAATTGTGCATATATGCAATTTTTGTTGTTAATTGGTTAAATAGTTCATTTTTTTTTCAAGATTTAGGGAAATAGGTTAATTTTGGAGATAGTATGTGAAAGCGCATCCAACTGAACATATCAAGAAAGAGTGCTTAGATGGAAGCGTTTTATGAAAATTCCGAACAAAATGCATCCAAGTGGGCGTACTTTCCCTGACATGTCAATAAAAACTCGTCGAGCTAGACGCGCTTTCTTGCCAACATGTGGAAAGCTCGTCCATCTGGATGAGCTTTCCTGACAACTGTACGGAAAGCTCACCCAGTTGAACGAGCACGCTCAGCTAGATGCACTTTTCATACTCTCTATCCAAAGTTGACCTATTTTCATAATTCTTCAAAAAATAACCTATTTGATCAATTAAAAAAATGACAGATATAGCTAATTCAGCTTAATTCAAACAAGAATTACTCTAAATGAATGACCACACAAATTATTCTACCAAAAAATTAATTAATAATTATTGGAGATCAACCCGATTAAGCAATAAACAAGTAAAAATAGCGGAATAAATTGACAAATTGAACACACAATTTAACGTGAATAAACCCCTCTGAAGAAGATAAAAAACCACAGGCAAAGATAATTTTACTATAATGGCAAAAGAATGAAGAGTACAAAAGATGGAGATAAAAACTAAACACCAAAACCCAAAAATGAAGAACCCTCAAAATGTAAATACTAAATTCTCCAAAAGTGTTAGGAGTTCTAAACTCTAATGGGTATGTTTCTAAGGTTGTAAAAGAGTATATTTATAAGCTAAATTCCTAGGTCAAATAATAATAAAATAATTTATACTAATAAGAATTTGACTCAAACATATAAACAGAGTTTAATTGAAACAAATAAATAAAGTTTAACTGAAAGATTATTTCTCGAATTTGACTTGAAATAGGAGTCATAATTCAACAAATCTCCACCTTGCCTCATATTTTCACAATGACATTTTTGCCAAAGCTTGTCACGGGCCTATCTTGAACTATGCAGGGAATTAACTGAGTCGAATCTGTGCTTAGAAACTGGAAGACTTCTAGCCTTCGACTTGTGCACTGCCAAATCAAAACTAACTCGGGCCTGATTTTCACGAACACAGTGCCCTAACTTTTCAAAACCTGTATCCAAAAGAGAACCTCTCTTCAACGAAACAGTCATACCTATTTCCCTCCTATGACCAAGTTACTTTTGCTTCAAACGAGTTGACTTCAACTTCATAATGAATCAGGGACGTCCGATTTCACCGGTTACTATAGAACCTTCAAGAATATAAAGATTGTCAGTCTTTTTACCTTTTAACAAAAAGAGAGCTCCACGAGACACCTTAATGCCACTAGAGTCGATGTTGATCCTGCAACCTTTCGAGTCTAAAATACTCAAGGAGATGAGATTCTTTCGTAAATCAGGTACATTCCTGACATCTGATAGTGTCCTAATCGTACTATCGTGCATCCTAATTTTAACAGTACCAATACCGATTACCTTACTGGATAAATCATTTCCCATGTGCACAACCGAACTATATGTGGAGAACCATTCTCTGTTGGGTCACATGTGGAAAGAACATCTTGAATATAGGAGCCACTCGGACATAAGCTCGGAGCTTTCACTCGTTGACACTAACAAGAAATTATCACCGCTTTCATCGGTCAAATTAGAACCAGCTACATCTTCCTTGTTACTCTACACAGCCCTTTTATTTCGTAGTTTTCAACAAGCTGCTTTGACGTGACCTAATTTCTTACAATAACGACACCTTTTGTCTCGCTTCTTTGATGCTACCAAAATGAAAGCTTACTTATCTGCCTTACTATCAGAACCAAACTCATTGTCGAGTTTATCTTTGCTCAATAAATGACCCTTCACATCCTCGGATGAGAGTTTGTCTATACTATAAATCAAGGTCTCCCTAAAAGACTTGTATGAAGGGGGTAAAGATCACAACAATAGCATAGTCTGATCCTCATCGTTAATTTGAACCTTAACATTATTTAAATCATTCAAAAGAGTAATGAATTGACTGATGTGATCTCTAAGAAGCTCATCTTCATTCATGCGAAACATAAATAGATGTTGTTTCAGCACTAAATGATAAGCTAGAGACTTAGTCGCATAAAGAGTTTCTAGCATTTTCCACAAGGCAGATGAGGTATTCTCCATCAATACCTCCTGCAATACCCTATTCGCGGGGCACAACTAGATTGCAGACAGGACCTTTTCATCAAGTTCTTCTCATCTGACTGATCTAGATTCTCGGGCTTTTTCTCAGGAACGACCTTTTTCAAACCGGTTTGAACTAGAATTTTCATCATCCAAACTTGCCACAAATTAAAATTTATGACACCATCGAATTTTTCAATGTTGAACCTTGTTGTTGTCATATCTGAATGGGCTAATCTACGAAAATTGAATTAGCCCTAATACTACTTGTTGGAGGTCAACCCGATTATGCAACGAAGAAGTAAAAATAGCGGAATAAATTGAAAAATTGAACATACAAATTTAACGTGAAAAAACTCTTCCAAAGAGGATAAAAAACCACGAGTAAAGATAATTTTACTATAACGATAAAAGAATGAAAAGTACAAAATATGGAGATAAAAACTAAACACCAAAACCCAAAAACAAAAAATTCTCAAAACGTAAACACTAAATTCTTCAAAAGTGTTAGGAGTTTTAAACTCTAATGGATATGTTTCTAAGGTTGTAAAAGAGCCTATTTATAGGTTAAATCTCTAGGTCAAATAATAATAAAATTATCTATACTAATAAGAATTTGATTCAAACAAATAAACAGAATTTAATTGAAACAAATAAATAAAGTTTAACTGAAAAATTATTTTTCAAATTTGAATTAAAATAGGAGTCATAATTCAACAATAATAAATAAAATTATGTTTCTTAATAATAATAAAAAAGCTAATGGTAGAAGGAATAAAATTGTGGCAGGAGTGAAGGAATAGTTTGGAATTTGTAACTTCGTATTTCTTCTTTACTATGGTATATAATTAATATAATTGTGAGGGAGAAAAAAGAGAGAAATATTTATATTAGTGTTTATATTTTCTAAAAATGATTTTTTTATTAAACACTAATATAATTTCTATCTATCTATCTATATATATATATATAACGAATTATTACATATATAATTATATATCAATTTTTAATACACAAAAAATAATGTAAACACTATTTTTTTTTGTTTTGTGTATATATTGATGTATTCAAGTTCTTTTAATGTATATATTGATCCATTTTTTATATCGTCCGTCCTGGCGTCATTATTTACCATAATACTCAAGACATAAACAAAGCATTGGTAAATTCAAAAGAATTTAGTGAGAGTTAATCACTGAATTACCTTGACGGACACTTTTATCTACTTCGGCGAATACCTTCACAATTTCAGGCTTATACTTATATGCCGACTACCATATTCTTTACTTACCATTTCTCTTTTGGCAAAAAAAGAGAGGAGATAATGTTATGAAAACCTGAGGCTAGGGTTTATCACTAAAACCTATGATTTTGTCTTGGGGCTAGCATGGGTCGGATAGGCCTGGGCTAGACATCGTGGATTCAGTGTACTCGTCCTGCAAGCAGCAGCTATGGACGGTGGCAGGCGTCGATATATGCCGAAGGGGAATCCTGTTTTACATGTTTCATGTTTGTCTTGATCCACCATCATCTTCCTCCTCGGATACTTCCCACGAAGTTCGAATCGACCAAGTGTGTCACGTGAAAGGTACAAGCAACTGTGATCAACAAACAGTAACGGCAATTTTGTTCTTAATTTGTGACAAAGGGAACTCATGCTCCTGTTGATTAATCATTTTTGAAATCGAAGTATACAATAAGTTAATTAATTATTCTTTTCATGATTGTTACTTAAAATTGCGAGTACAATCTCTCCATCATTATTATATCAAAAAGATTTGTTGGGTTAAGTCAACAAACTCAAATTTTCTTTCCCTAATTTTTCTTTAATATTCAGAACATAATTAAACATTATATGTAATTATTACAAATAAATATTTATAATGCTCAGATTTAAGATTTTGGATTTAAGGGATTAGAATATTGGGTTTAGAGTCTACGATATCAAGTTTAGAGTTTTATTTAATTGGGTTTTGAGTTTACGGTAATTTTTTTTAAAATTTTGGTAGCTTAAAAATTGTATTCATTCAACTACAACTCTATTGTTGGACCACAATCGGTCTTTTACTAGTATGACTAACAAGATAAAAAATTATGGGTAAAGTAGACTTTGACTTTTCATTAATGAGCAAAAATAAATAAGAGTACAAGATGGAGAAAAAAATGATCTAGATATACAAATCCCTAATCTCAGAAACAAAACCTTCTCTTGAAAACAAAGTTCTCTTTTTTTTTTCACTGCCTCTATTAAGGTTTTAATAGCCCTTTAAATAGGTTAAGATTAAAAGATTAATATGACTAAAATATCCCTAGAGTAATTAGAGTTCGACTAGAAAAAAGAGTCTTGCTTGGTTGTCAAAATGCGGCTGCGTTACTTGAGGAATGCATCGCATCGTCGCGACGTTACATGCTTCTTTGTAAGTGCCTGCAAAGTGTTCGAAAAATCCGAGACACACTTCATATATTTGTTATTGTTGGAACATATGAATGTAATAATTGATTATGATTATTTATCATGTGAGTTGGTGTCAATTCAATTGTAAAATTATCAAAAGTTCATCTCTTTTATAGAGTAACAGATATTATTTTGGGTATTAATATTTTTTTTTATTTTAATAAATCTAAAATATATGTACACATGATGAGTATTAGAAGATTTGAATCCAAAATATCATAACTTTCACTATTTCAATTTTATAAGTTCAATTAAAATGACATTTACTTTTATATAATTTTTTTATAAGTTTATTAAATAGTTTTTTTTCACCAATATTGTAAGCAGGGGCGACACTAGAGGGGATGCAGAGAATTGACCTTGAAAAAAATTATGTTTTAACTGCTTTAATTTTCAAAAAATTATAAATTAATACATGCTAAGAATGCATTTTGGGCCCTAAAATGATAAAATTGTGATTTAGTCTTTTCAAAATTATAAAGTTTTAATCATACAATGAAAGAATTACATTTTGACAAGAGATGTTCATGGGTCGAATCCATGCAAGGTATCTAGACCAAATTTCAAAACACGGACTCAACTCGACCTAAAAATGGGGCCTACTTTTTGTCCAAGCTTGACCCAATTTAAGAAAAGTAAACTAGGATTCGACCTGGCTCGTCCATATTTGATTTTTTAGATTATTTTTATTTAAAAATATTTTATTTAGAAAATAAAATACATTAAATGAACTAAAAATGCTAAAATAAAAATTTTCTAACACATTAAAAATACATTAAAAAGTATTTATATTTAAAAACACTATCATAAGTATAACAAAATATTTTATTTTATTAAAAAACACTAATAAATATAATAAACATTTCATTGTATTCAATATAGTTTTTAAAATTTTTATATTTTTAGTTGGCTTATTTAGTTGGTTAAGTTTTTTTTTTTTTAGGTTTTGAATAATGAATTTAATTGTTATTGGGTTAGTGATTTAATATAAATATAAATATATAATATCTTATAACATAATCTATTTGGACTGAGCTTAAGGAAAAAATACTTGTCAAAGGTCTAACCTATATAAAAAGCTGGTCTTAAATTTTACTCAAATCTATTTTTTAAATCTCTTTTTTTATTCGAATCCTCCCAACTTTCAAATGAACTTTCAAGTTGGATGAGTAATCCGACTCATCTATCATGCACTCTTAATTATATTAAAAAACAATAAATATTACCAAAAAGTTCCTGTTATAAAATTATAATAAATTTTAAAAAGAGGAAGAATAGTACTCACACAAATTCTCAACAACCGTGATGCCTTACATAATCATACAATTCTTTTTCCTCAAATATTGGATAGTTATTTCATTATGTTGGAAATGAGCACTGTAAGATTATATGTTATTAATAAAATTAAATATCGACAATAAAAAAATATCGCAAAGAAAACGGGAAAAAATACACACAGATTTTACGTGAAAACCCTTTCGAGAAAAAACCACGGGCAGAGTAGAAGAAGATTCATTAATATCAAAACTTGAATGATTATAAGAGGAGATGACTATGCCTATTTATAGGTTGAAAAACTTTATTCCAATCAATAACTAATAGAAGTAACGTAGTAAGGTTGAAACACCGTATTCTAATTAAAATAAAATAGATGACTTATTCTAATTAAAATAAAATAAAAGAAGTCTAGTTTATTTGGACTTTACTTTTATTTTATTTTACCACTGAATTTTATTTTAACAAGAATTCTAGTCACTCAATTCTAACAATATCCACCTTAACAAGAATTCTAGTCACCCAATTTTAACAATTTCCACATTAACAAGAATTCTCTACGAACAAGAACTCTTAACGAACAAGTTCTCCACCTCTTCCACAAAACCCCTTGAGGGGTATTTTTCAACAATGAGCACCAACCAAGTCCAAGCAATACTCAAACTTGGTTATGGGAAGTGACTTAGTCATCATATTTGTAGGATTTTCATGAGTACTAACTTTACTCACAATAATATCTCCACGAGCAATAATATCACGTACAAAATTATACCGAACATCAATGTGCTTTGTTCTCTCATGAAACATTTTGTCTTTTGTAAGAAAAATGACACTTTGATTGTCACAAAATATTGTACCAATCTGAAGATCTTTATTGAGTTCACCAAAGAGTCTTTTTAACCAAATAGCTTCTTTACAAGCCTCGGTAATCGCAATGTACTCATCTTTAGTGGTAGACAAAGCAACTGTAGTTTGCAAAGTAGCTTTCCAACTAATTGCACAATTCTCAATTGTAAGGAATACCCTGTAAGAGATCTTCTTCTATCTAGTTCTCTAGCAAAATCAGCATCATCATACCTAATGACTCAATCTCTAGTTCTTCCAAACTGTAAGCAAACATCAGTAGTACCTTGTAAGTATCTCAAAATTCGTTGAACTGCTTTTCAATGTTTTTTACCGGGATTCGCCATGTATCTACTAACTGCACTGACTGCATATGATAAATCTGGATGTGAGCAAACCATAACATACATTAGAGAACCCACTGCACTAGAATATGGAACACTTGAGATGTAATCAATCTCATCATCTGATTGAGGAGACAAAGCCGATGAAAGTCTAAAGTGGGCTACTAATGGAGTACTAATAGGTTTGGCACTCTGCATATTGAACTTGCAAAGAACTTTCTCAATGTACCCTTTCTGACTTAGGTATAACTTACATGCCTTTCTGTATCTAAGAATCTCCATCCCAAGCATCTTCTTTGCTGCTCCTAAATCTTTCATCTTAAATTCTTCACTAAGTTGGGCTTTAACCTTTCTTATCTCTTCTTTATCTTTCACTGCTATCAACATGTCATCAACATAAAGGAGTAGATACACAAAAGAACCATCACTGGTTTTCTTAAAATAAACACAACTATCAAAACTGCTTCTTTTGAAATCATGGGTAGTCATAAAAGAATTAAACCTCTTGTACCACTGCCTTGGTGACTGTTTCAAACCATAAAGGGACTTTTTCAACAAGCAAACATAGTCCTCCTTTTCTAAGACTATAAAGCCCTCTAATTGTTGTATGTAAATATCTTCCTCAAGTTCTCCATGGAAGAACGCTGTTTTTACATCTAATTGATCAAGCTCCAAATCATACATGACCATAATACCAAGTAAGGCTCGAATCAAACTGTGTTTCACAACTGGAGAAAACAAGTCTGTGAATTCTACACTGGGAACCTGACTGTAACCTTTTGCAACAAGTCTTGCTTTATATCTGGGTTCTTCAATTCCTAGAATCCCTTCTTTCCTCTTGAATACCCATTTATAACGAATAGTCATTTTACCCTTTGGAAGCTTCACTAAGTCCCATGTTTTATTCTTATGGAGTGATTCCATCTCTTCTTGCATGACAATCATCTACTTTTCTGAGTCTTCATAGCTAACTACCTCGGAATAAGTAGATGGCTCTTGATTTGCATTAATATCTTCAGCTACATTTAAAGCATAAGCTACTAGATCAGCCTCGGCGTACCTCTTCGGAGATTTAATTTCTCTTCTAGGTCTATTTTTGGCAATAGAATATTATGGTAATGAAGTGACTCTATTCTGAACTTCTATACTAACTTGGACTCTATTGTAGATACTAGATCAATCTGAAACTCCACCTGCTTTTGTTGTTCTTTACTGGAAGAGTCTTTAAGAGATAAGTTAGGTAACATAGCAGTTTCATCAAAAACAACATCTCTGCTAATCACAACTTTTCTATTTTCAGGGTACCATAACTTATACCCTTTTACACTAGCTTTAAAACCAAGAAAAACACATTTAATAGATATTGGTTCCAATTTTCCATTATCAACATAAGCATAAGCAAGTCACCCAAAAATCTTTATATCATAATAATCAGCAAGCTTACCATATCTCTTGTGGAGTCTTTTTCTCAATGGCAACGGATGGAGATCGGTTGATCAAAAAACATGCAGTAGAGGCTGATTCAGCCTAAAATGACTTCAGTAAATTAGCATTCGACAATATACATCGAACCTTCTCCATGATCATTTTGTTCATTCGTTCTGCAACACCGTTTTGCTGTTGAGTATAACAAACTGTTAAATGTCTCACGATCCCTTTTGATTTGCACAATTCATTAAACTCATCAGAACAGAACTCCAAGCCATTATCTGTGCGAAGGTGTTTTATCTGTTTTCCTGTCTATTTTTCAACCATAGTTTTTCAAGACTTGAATGCGGAAAGCACATCGCTTTTTTGCTTCAGAAAGAATGCCCAAACTTTTCTGGAAAAATCATTAATAAGAGTTAACATATAATTAGCTCCACCTCTCGTAGGCACTCTAGATGGTTCCCAAAGATCAGAATGAATATAATCCAATGTTCCCTTCGTGTTATGGATTCCTCTGGTGAATCGAACCCTCTTTTGCTTCCCAAAAACGCAATGCTCACAGAACTTCAGTTTGCTAATGTCTTGCCCATCAAGAAGTCCTCTTTTACTCAATTCTTCCATGCCGTTTTCACTCATACACCCTAGACGCATATGCTAAAGTCTAGTAATATCATCATCTGACAAGGAAGAGGAAGCGATTACAACATCACTAGTAATAGTTGAACCTTGCAAAACATATAATTTGACAGTCTTTCTCTGTCCTTTCATCACAACGAGGGAACCCTTGCTAATCTTTAGAACCCCACTTTCAACTGTGTACCTATGTACTTTTGAATCAAGAGTACTCAACGAAATCAAATTCTTTTTCAATTCTAGTACATGTTGCACGCCACTATGAGTTCTAACGACCCCATCAAAATCTTTATTTTGATTGTGCCAACACCTGCGATTTTACATGAAGCATTATTTCCTATCAAAACAACACCTTCAGACACAACTTCATATGTTGTAAACCAATCCCGATTGGGACTCATATGGAAGGTGCAACCAGAATCGAGGATCCACTCCTCGCTCACTTTAGATTGTCGATAGAAGCAACTAGGAGTTCACCATCACTGTAGTCTTCTACTACATGAGCTTCACCGGATTGTTCTGGTTGTTTTCCCTTTTAATTCTCTGTCTCCCTTTTGATCTTATTTTGCAACTTGTAGCACTCTTCCTTACTGTGTCCTTTCTTCTTGCAGAAGTTATAAGTTTTACCTCTATTTGAAGATCTTGATCTACCTTTAGATTTACTGCAGGGATTTTGTTCCTATGCCCTCTCACGATTATCATCACTATTTCGATCTTGTCTTCCATGAACAATGAGACCCTCTCTTTGAGAGTCAGATTCAACCACAAGATGCTTCATCTTGTCATACGAGGCTAAGGAAGCATAGACTTTATCAACTGAGAGAGATTCACGGCTATACAAATTTGTATCTTTGAAGGTTGAATACGATGGTGGCAACGAACAAAGGAGAATTAACCCTAAATCTTCTTTATCATATTGAACCTCTATGACCTCCAAATCCGAGACAATTTCTTTAAATACATTCCAGTGTTCATGCACAGACACTCCTTCTTCCAAACGATGAGAATACAGGCGCTGCTTCATATGCAATTTATTGGTTAGGGTTTTCGACATACATAACTGCTACAATTTTGCCCATAATGCAGCAGCAGTCTTCTATTTTGACACATCTTATAGAATTTCATTCGACAAATGCAGCTGTAATTGCGTCAAAGCCTTTCGATCTTTACGCTTCTTCTTTTCATCTGTCAAATTCGAAGACATCTTATCTAACCCTAATAAGGTATCCTCCAAATCTATCTGCGTAAGAACTGCTTGCATCTTTACTTGCCACAACGCGAATCTGGTGTTACGATCCAACAGCGAAATATCATACTTCAATGTCGCCAATATCGTGATCGAGACTAGTAACCTGAAAAGCTCTGATACCAATTTAATAAAATTAAATGTCGACAATGAAGAAATATCACAAAGAAAACAGGAAAACACACACACAGATTTTATGTGAAAACCCTTTCGGGAAAAAACCATGGGCAGAAGAGAAGAAGATTCACTAATGTCAAAAATTGAATGATTATAAGAGGAGATGACTATAACTATTTATAGGTAGAAAAACCTTATTCCAATCAACAACTAATAGAAGTAAGGTAGTAAGGTTGAAACACCTTATTCTAATGAAAATAAAATAAATGACCTATTCTAATTAAAATAAAATAAAAGAAGTCTAGTTTATTTGGACTTTACTTTTATTTTATTTTACCACTGAATTTTATTTTAACAAAAATTTTAGTCACCTTAGAATCTCCACCTTAACAATAATTCTAGTCACCCAATTTTAACGGTTATGTTTTCAAAATTTATTTGTAAGATTTAATTTATTTTGCTTTTAAAAAAATATTAATGTACATGTAAACATATATCTTCATACTTAAATAGTATTAAAACTGTTCATGGGCTAAGACGAATTCGGAATGAGCTTAAGGATTATATTAACATACTTTGTATTTGTTTAAGCTCAGCTTGACCCAAAATATAAGCTTAAAATTTTGTCATAATCCATCCATATTTGCAAATAACTAACCCAAGCTCATTTTAGGCATGCTAATATTATTTTTAATTTTTTTAAAAATATTTTAAATTTAATATTTAATAATTTAATATTATTTATTAAAATTTCTTATATAATCATCTTAACATTATTTTCACTTAGACGTATTTAGTTCATATAATCATTTCTTTACAATTTAGTCCATGTATAACCTTTTGGCCTTACACCTCATTTTGGTATGATCCTCGGAATACTACCAAGTGTTCCATTGTAACACTATATTTATAATCTGACCCGTATACTTGCGGTAAGCCTAAATCTACGCCGAACGGGAGTACGTTAGAGGGCGATCAACATTACAAACTCTTAAGCCTAAAAAGTCAATTTGTGTTTACTCTTTTTCTTTGGTCCAATTTTGCACGATAATAGCTGTATGGTCATATGTATTAAGGGTAAGTAGACACATCAAGGTGAAGTTTGTAAAAACAAGAGTGAAACAGGAAAATCAATATGGAATATGAACTTTAGAATAGCTAGAAAAACGAAAACAATGAACAATCCAGAAAGAAAGAAAAGATGAGTAGAAACAAAAGAAGAATTCTTGAGTAAGAAAAAAGTATGAAAAGTGACAAAGTCACAAAAACACAAAAAAAAAAGAAAAATTTTGTTCAAGAAATAAAGGAATACTCATAGGCTAGATAAAGGGATTAGACCATATTGAGATTTTCTAAGTGGAGAGAAAAGGAAGGTGAGAGAAGGAGAAATAAGGAGGTGAGAGGGAATGAGATACTAAAGGGCAAGAATAGGGAACAATATAATATACCAAACTGTTTTCGTGTTTCTAACCTCTTGTGCTTACTAGTTTTTGAACTTCATACCTATCCTAAGTCTCAGAAAGTTACAAGTTGAAAAGACATATGTGACCTAAACAACTCCATGCATAAATAAATATGACATTACATAATTTCATCATGACTATCTATACTGTACTAGGATAATTGGAGTACTTGTATTAGGCATTGATGGAGTTATACTAATAAAATCTTGACATTTGTATCTTTTGTAACTTATTGAACTTAGATGTTTTGATAAAAATGGTAAAGGTACTTGCTCATCATGTTGAAATTATTGGAAGATATATAATGCTTAGAGTAGATATTGTGAACTCAATCCTTGTATGATACATACTCAAGCTCTTATTTTTTCTTTTCTTTTCTTTTATTTTGTTTGCTTAAGGACAAGCAATGACTTAATTGTGGGGGAGTTTGATTTGCTGGATTTTTTACCTAGTAGATTGAACTATTTTTCACTCTCTAGGAGCTTGAAATTAAACATTTTCCTTTTGTTTGCTTAGGGTTTTAGTTTAGTTTTCTTTTATGGAATAAATTGTGTAAAAAGTGTAAAAAGGTGCTTTTTATTATCTTTAAGGTCGATTGAGGCCTATGGGTTAGCTAACGAACTTTGTGAGTGTGTAGGAGACCTTTAGAAGACGAAAAAAGATGAAGCTGATCACTAGGTCACGACACGGACTGAGCTGTGTCACAACAAAGGGACCAGACCTGAAGATTATCAAGATTGACATCTATGTCGCGACAACGCCTGGAAGAATGACCCAAAGGAGTGGATTGACTTCTTTTTCGTGACACGGCTCCTATGTGTTGCGACATCGACTCCTGAACATGGATTTGACACTAAGTGAAGGGTGTTTCGGTCTTTACAATGCCACTTAAATAAGGTGTGAGCTCTCACCAAAAGTATTATGTAAAAATGTGCTTTTTATTGTCTTTAAGGCCGATTGAGGCCTAGGGGTTATCTAAGAAACTTTGTTAGTGTGTAAGAGACCTTTAGAAGACGAATAAACATGAAGTTGATCACTATGTCATGACACAGAATGAGTTATGTCACAACAAAGGGACCAGACCTGAAGATTATCAAGACTGACTTCATGTCGTGACACAGGCATGGTATGTTGCGATAATGCTTGGAAGAATTACCCAAAAGAGTGGATTGACTTCTCTATCGCGACACGACTTCTGTGTGTCGTGACATCGACTCCTAAACGTGGTTTTGATATCGAGTAAAGGGTGTTTTGGTCTTTACAATGCCAATTAAACACAAAGAACGACAACTAACCTAGGGTTGAGGAAAATAGTCGTCCAAGGCTATAAATAGGGCTTTTGGCACTTACATTGAGACATCCTTAGTTTAGCATTTTAATTTCCTTTGTTATTTCCATTTCAGTTTTATAGAAACGAGATTTGTAATATTTGCATAAACGATTGTGAATTTTATTCCTAACAGATCGCTATACAAATCTTGAGTTTCTTTTTAATTCATATTTTCGGTCTCGAATTTAATGTTTATTGTTATTATTGAAATTATGTTCTTTAAAGAAACCATGATGAACTAATCTCATTGTGAGGGATTAGGGAGTGGAAGTATGGTTATTTAATTATTGTATACAAAGATTTTCAATTGGATCAACTGTTTGGAAAAGGAAGAACATGAAGCAAACCTTAGGTCTGACAATCCTAGAAAGTCATTCAGGTGGAAATTTACCCAAAATTGGTATTGCCCATTCGTGAACAGCTTCACTCCAAACTAGTTTAGATTGTGACATCGAGAGATAAATAGTCTCTATTGACTCGTTATGTTAATGTATGATCGGAAGATCCTGTTAGGGTAGTGACTAGTTGATTGAAAAAGAATCCCCAAAATCGATGATTGAAGAATCCATACCGAAGCGAGCTAAACCCTCCAAATCTATTTATCAAATTTTCCTATTTCTTTTTTTGTTTTATTTCCTTTATTTTATGTTTTTCTTTAAATCCCCAAACTCTTTCATTCTATTTTCGTACTTTAAACCCTAAAAAGAGTATTAATTAAATCTTTTCTTTGTAGGGATGTATATTACTATCGCTCAACCTCTTTTGGGTACGATCCTCGGAATACTTACCAAGTATTTCATTGTAAACAAACTATATTACAACCTGACTCGTATACTTATGGAAGCCTTAAAATACACACCGAATAGGAGTACGTTTAGGGGCGGTTACCTATTTTGCGACATCTTTTATCTCGTGTCATGACATAGTGATTAGCTTCGATATAGTTCATCTTCTAATGGTCTTATACACACTCACAAGTTCGTTAGCCAACCTTTAGGCCTCTATTAGCCCTATAGTCAATAAAAGACTTTTTTTTACACATTTTATTCACTAAAGTAAAAATGAAGTAAGTCTTAAGTAAAACTTAACGAAAATGCCTAATTCCAAGCTCCTAAAGTGTGAAAACTAGTTTAATCTACTAGGTCGAATTACAGTAAATCAATCTCCAAAATTAGTACGCCACCCATGCGAAGTCTATGAAATTGTCCAACAACCCATTCTGTAGCAAGAGTCCACTTAAATGATCGTATCTCTTGACTAGGACCAAACCACCTAGTAGGAATCCCAAAACCATCCCCAAACAAGCTACGAACTAGAATATACTTCCCCCGAGTCAGGCCAAGACTACTGGTGTGGTTCCGGATGATGGTTTTCAATCCGTTGCGAGGGGAGAAGTAATAACACACCGCGACTCCCTTACATTACTGCCTTTCAACTGATACAGATGCTGAAAAATAGCAAGCATCGGTACCTCGCTACGTTGGGAGCAGTCAAGGAAGTAGGCCATAACCAACCACTAAGAGAAACCAGAAAGCTGGCTTAGAGCCAGGCTATAGTCGTGAAGAAGATTGCAGAATAATAGGTGTAGGGGCTAATGGAAACTGACCTTCAGGTATCAAGTGGGAGAAGGAAGATATCCTCCATGGCCTCGCATAGACAATGCGACCCCAAAGGAATAGAGAACTCGTAAGCGAAGTGGGGGATTTGTATCCCCCGCATGACCAAAACCCGTGTCATCTCCTCTATTTTGGTGGTGCAATTGTACAATTTTTTGGTAACCAGAACTAGTGGCTATCGAGGCAGATAAGGTGGGACAACTTCACGATTGGCTCATCTCATCTTACCCATAATGTCAACAAAGGGAATGAATAGAAATTGAGAAAAAGAAAAAAAGATCTGAGATTACCTTTGCATCGATTGAAAGTACTAAGAAACTTTGAAATCTTGAAGCTTTGGTAACTTACCCCTCTTTTTTAAAAAAATTCCTTTCTCATTCTTGACGTTTCGTGTTACCAAGGAGAATCAAAGGCCCAGATGCGAGCAGAACGGTCAGATGCTCGCTCCCAATAATTGATTGAACTCATGATGAAACAATTGTTATGCACCACAACTCATAGCGTGCTCAGCAAGTTGCATTTATGATTGATACAATAGGCCTAAAAAGAACCACTTTGTAATACCCTTTAGGCCCACTAAAGATGGATTGGATTGTTATACACCAATAGCCATTGACCCGACTCCTGGAAAGAATCCAGATCTCCGACCCATAACCTGATGGATAGCTCGCAAGAGAAGAGCCCGCGGGGAGAGCTCGTTGACAGTGCTCGTAAAGGGAGCTCGCCGAGCCCGCAAACATAGCTCACAAGGAAAGTTCGTAGGGAGAGCTTTCCAACAATGATGGCGAAGAGAGCTCACCGATAAGGTTCGCAAAGAGAGCTCATCGATAAGGCTCGCAAGGAGAGCTCATCGACAATGCTCGCATGCTATTCAAACGGTCCAGCCATGTGACCAACAAGTACAGAGCTCACAGAGGACACCAGTCAAATGAACAAAAAGGACCGTGTGGTCCATGGACACACGTCCAACTAACGGGCTACGAAGGCCATAAAGAATGTCAGTACTAGGGATAAAAGATGTTAGTGCCAGAGGCCATAGAGTCAAGACAAAATAGTGGGTCCTACTATGAGCTGTAATAGTACCCATGCAGTCATGTATAAATACCCCCGATGTTTTCTATCAAAAGGATATGAAAAATATTACTCAATAAATCCATATTGAGCACAAACTTTAAACGCTTTTGTTTTTAATTACCGTCACAGTTGATCCTCCCTCTTCAATCAATCAATTCGTAATGCCTAGGTTAGGTCTTACCTCTTTCTATATTTTATTCCCATTTTTTTTTCTTTTTTTTTTCACACTTGAGTTCTTTTCGGGTTTCACATGTAATTTAGGATGGATTTGGATAGGCGATGTGTTTACTTGTGGTTAGTGTAAAAACAATGATGGCGGTGAGATAGATAGTGATACTGTAGCGTGAGACAAAAAGTAAGCTAAACGCATCGCACCCCACTGTTTTATTCTACTTTAACTTTTTTTATTTTTCTTTTTTTTTTCTTTTTGATAGTTTCATTTTAGTCTTTAAACTTGGAAGTCATAAAAGTTTAATGATATGATGTAATATCAAACTGACACATCAACTTTTGATGAAATCTAAGTTTAGAGACCAAGATGGATTTAATTGTCAAAATCAAATATCAAAGTGGATAAAAATACAAATATTAAAGTGGATTTAATTATCAAATTCAAGGGTAAAAAATTATATTAAACTTTTCAAGAATGATCACTAATAATCTCTAAACTTAATTCTTTATGCAAAGTACTAACACTAAAAATATAAAAAAATATGTTGTTAGACTTTGAATTTTAATAAAATTTGAGACTTGATCATTGTACTTTAAAAGTTATTTCAAAATATTAGTCTAATTATCAACACAATTTATTTATTTTTTGTTAAAACTTGTTAACATGATATGATTTTTTTTTTATAAATCATATACCATATCATATGAGGTTAGTTTATTAATGAATGAATGTGAAGACAAATATGTTGTGTTGGGGAGTTGAGATAAAATTATAAAATTTGAGAGAGTAAAATTAAAATTTATATATATAATTGAGTGGGCAATAATGAATTTTTTTTTCTAAAATTTTTTGACATAATCCATAGAACTATCCATAATCACTCCTCAACCCATAAATAGAAGGAAAATACGCTTCAACGCACTCGAACACAAGTCCTCTTGCATTGACAGAAATGCTCATGCCAATTGAACTAAGACTCAATCAACTTTTATCAACGAAAATTAAATCTCAAAATTTTTGAAAAATATTTTCTATGTAATTTAACAATAAAATCACATGTTGTGAAATGGGTTTGAGATTGAATGATTAAAGAATTAAAATTCAAGATCACAAGTTAAATTTAATTAATTTAAAGAAATAATTTTTTTAAACATAATATCAAACAAGTTTGAATTAGATTTCTAGATTGTAATTCATTAAGAAAATATTTAAATTATAATAAAAAATTTAGGTTTAAAAAAAATTATAAAATTCAACAATGAGAACAAAGTATTCGTCGCTAAAATCAGAAAAACAAAATGAAAGAGGGGTTCGTTTCAATGCATACAGCTAGTACCATGTGACTGAGTTGACTAGAAATAGCTAAGCAAGATTCACGTTTATACACCTTTCCCAAACTCGCTAACTCAGACCCCTTTAGTGACAAAATTTTTGTTTCCTAGCCTTTGCTTAGTTGTGCATTGTCAATTCGGTTCACATGCACGTCAACTCAGCTTTACCGACGACGGCAAATACTTTTTTCTTAATACAAAGAACTTACCTTTTTTTTTCTTTTAATTATCTTTTTGGAAGATAATTCTCTAAGTTTAATTTTTCAAGACCCATCATATATTTGATTATTATTAAAATTAATAATTAAAAATTGAAAATTACTTTGTTAATATAAAATATAACCACATAACTTGAGGGGACGAATTATATGAAATATAATTTGACAAAAAACCGAATGTCATACAAGGTGGACACTAAATCTAAAAGACAATATAATTTATATACAAAATTAAAAAAATCTAAAAATCTATAAGTATTTTTTTTTTTTTGTAAAGTTGTAGTTGCTATTGTTAACTTTGTAAAAATGTCCATTTAATTAATCCAACCATACTTAAGTCTGTTAACAATTTAGGTGTAGTTTTTATAAAAGTCCAACAATCGGCATTATCTATACAAAACATTTTAAGAGGTTTCTTTGCAGCGGAAATCATCAGTTCAATCAACTTATTAACCTTAGTCATATAGCATGCATAGTTCGAAGTCAATATACTTATATATAACCTGTAAAATACGATCTAAGTATGAATGTCATTCATGTGAGAAAAACCCAAAACGAAAACAATCCCAAACCACAGTATAAATAATTTTACACTCCAAAATCGAATAATAATAATAATAATAATAATAGTCGAATGATAAAATAAAAATGAAAGTTCAAGTAGTGTCTAAATTCCGCCGTACGTCCGCATGCCAATTTCGATCCTAAATTTGTTCATTACCTAAAAAGTTGAGGTAATGGATGAGCTTAACAAGCTCAGTGTGAGATTAAACAAACAAATATATATATATATATATATAATATTTCATATATCATTCAATAGCACAATTGAATATTGACATAACAATTTCAATGAACATGATCATGACAAAATGTACATATGAGATCCTACCCATACCAACCGCTACACACCACGAGTTCCTCAGAACCTGTCTACCAAACTCCAACAAATGCGAGCATAGCTTGATGTGGTAAAACCATCGAATAATCAATAATGCAGAAAGTCTGCCAAATAACAAATAGTGCGATAAAGATTGGCAATATCATATAGTGCGATAAGATCGTCAATCCCCTCAGTACTCCAAATGCAATGCACTTGAATACGAATAATGCAATCTTAATATGCTGCCGATATTCCACAGAACTCCTTCGTCAACCACAAAATAACTCATCCCAATGCACATGCAGGATGTCATGCAAACTCATACATAATCACATTTCAATACTCTTCACATTTAACTGACATGTTCAACATGCTCTCAATCAATCAAATATTTTTAGTAATAAGAAACAGTGTTCCAATTTTCAAATTATCATTATCATGGAATCTATCAATATCGTTCAATTTCTCATACATTACGAATTTTCGCATAAATAGCAACCTTTTCAATACGTATATCATAGCAAATATTTCATGCATTTATATCATCCATAAACTCAATATATTAGCATATCATGCTATTCAAACAATCATTCTCATACCACATAACTCAAACATGCATCACATTCTCAATCAAGAATTCACACTGTCAAACTAGCACTTTGCTAACCAATCAACCGTTTAGTGCTCGAAACGTACCTGGTTCGACCTCTCACAAAATCATTTATTTGACTATTAAGTCAATCCAATCAGCAAGCTAAATAACATTTTTAATGACATTTATAAATTTTAGACAAGCTTCTGAGTTTAGAACTCACACCTTATTTTTTGCTCTTTTGCAACACACTAGTGAATTTGCATTTTCCTTAATAATCTTTAAATGAACCTAGACCAAAATTCAATATAAATTCATTCAATTCACCTCATAACTAGCATCTTAACTCTCACTTAAGGGTTCAAACTAATCGTCGAAATTATTATCATTTTACGAAACCAACTATTTAGATTTCTTTCCCTGTTTTGATGTGAATCGCACTAACGAGCGTCTTTCGATTTTACGGTTAATGTGGAGCGTTTAGGTTAGCACATAACACGATAATATATTGTATATACATCTTGACTTAGACTGTTTTTACATTAATACAAAATTAGTATACATCAAATTTCGAATAAATAAACATAATTTTTGTAGACAAAAATAAAATAAAAGGACTACCGAATTTCATGCTTTACGAGAACCATGCTAGCAATTATATTGTGCAAGTGTTCTTACTATACACTTTTATGAATAAAAGACAATATTAAAAATAGTAAACCAACGTTAAATGAATGTTGAACACAAACTTTAATTATTGCTTCTTACAAATTAATACAATTATTCTCTTATGTACGTGCATCTAATATTTCTCATTCATCTGTTCTATTATTTTCTGTAAAAAAAACCTAATTCCGAAAATAAAATATGATTTCTTCTCTTGGTTTTGCTCTTGGTTTCTTCAGGTTTAATTTCACTTTTTTTTTCTACTTTTTGACTTAGGATTATGTATAACCTAAAATAGGATATCCTAATATGGATATCTAATATGTATATGTGTATATATATATTGCCAGGGAAATCTAATATGGATATCTTCCTTGGTCTTCATTTTCAAATTGCCGTGGAAATATGTTACTATATGTTCATCGCTTCTTTTAAAACAATGCTAAGCTTCTCCTCCTTGTTTTCATCACTTTTGCTTTGTGTTACCTCTTTAAGCTTCAATGGCAGCGCAATGCCCACAAGCCTAAGCAACCCTCTCTTCCGCCAGGCCCTAAACCTTGGCCTATTGTGGGAAACCTCCCTGAATTCATCATAAACAAGAAGAAAACTTCGGTGTCTCATTGGATACACAGTTTCATGAAAGAAATGAACACTGAAATTGCTTGTATTCGTCTAGGAAACGTTCATGTGATTCCCGTCACTTGTACTGAAATCAGTCTCCAATTCTTGAGAAAACATGATGCTACTTTTGCTTCAAGACCCCTTACCATGGCCACTGATGTCCTCTTAAAAGGGCACTTAACCACTAATTTTTCACCCTTAAGTGATCAGTGGAGAAAAATGAAGAGAGTTATGGTCAGCGAGATGCTTTCACAGGAAAGACATCGATGGCTTCACGAGAAAAGAGTTGAAGAAGCTGATAACCTCGTGCGTTACGTACTTAACCAATGCAAAAATGGTGATGAAGGCAGCCTTGTAGACTTAAGACTGGTTGCCCAACACTATTGTTGCAATGTGATGAGGAAGTTGATCTTTAATAGAAGATACTTGGGAGAAGGGAAAGCAGATGGTGGACCTGGTTTTGAGGAAGAAGAATACGTCCACGCCATTTTTGCTTTTGCCATTCATCTTTATTCTTTTTGTATATCTGGTTACTTGCCATTTCTGAGAGGCCTCGACCTGGAGGGGCATGAGAAAATCATGGAGGATGCAACTAGGGTTTTAGAGAAATATAACAATCCCATTATTGAAGATAGGATTCAAAAACGGAGAGATGGCAAGAAACATGAACCTCAAGACTTGCTTGATGTTTTGGTTTATTTGACTGATGACAATGGTACCCCATTACTGTCCGCGGACGAGATCAAAGCTCAAATTAATGTACGTCTTTCTTTCTCCCTAATTGTTTTAAACAAAATATAAGCCACCAACATGTTAGAGTTTATTAAAAATTGAATACTAAGACATGAATATAACATAAATATGATAAAATATACACGTGTTATCATAGAAAATCAACCCTATATATTGATAATTTTTCTTTTCAACTTAATTTTCAGGAAATTATGATTGCAGCAGTGGATAATCCATCAAATAACATAGAATGAGCACTTGCGGAGATGTTAAATAAACCAGAGACGCTACAAAAGGCTAGAGACGAATTAGATACTGTGGTTGGAAAAGATAGTTTAGTACAAGAATCATATTTCCCACAACTTAACTATACTAAGGCATGCGCTAGAGAAGCCTTTAGACTCCATCCCATTGCACCATTTGACCCTCCTCAGGTCTCCGTGACTGATACAATTGTGGGCGATTACTTCATCCCTAAGGGTAGCCATGTGATAGTTAGTCGGGTTGGGATTGGGCGAAACCCTAAAGTTTGGGACAAGCCAAGCGAGTTCAAGCCAGAACGTCACTTCTAGGATTGCAATAAAGGCGCAGAAGTGGTGCTTGCAGAGCCAGATTTGCGATTTTTTACATTCAGTAGAGGAAGGAGAGGGTGCCCCGGAGTGCTACCATGATGTTTGCGAGGCTATTGCAAGGATTCGATTGGAGCATCCCGACTAACCAGGGAACCATTGATCTTTATCCGGGAAGGGGAGTTCCCTTTTTGGCTAAACCACTGCTTGCTGTTGTAAAGCCATGATTGCCATGTCTACTCTTCTTCAATTGAAAGTGAAATTCGGTGATTAACTCCTTGACGAAGAAGGGGGTTGACAAGGAGACCTATTTGTGGTTTGGTTCTAATGAAATGGTTTTTATCCATAATATGTATTTTTTGTTGTAGTTTATTCGGTGTTTGTATTGGGTGTACTCACTTGCCTTCGTATGTATTGTTTTCTCATTAATAAAAAGCCTAAATTAGTGATATATAACAATTTTTTTATTTCGCTTTTTACATCATTTTTTAAATTAGGGAAATAAGTCTTTTTTTTTGAGAGTGTGTGTGAAATCACATTCAGTTGGGTGCGATTTCCACCAACGATAATTTTTTGAACATTGAAAATGGTGAATTTTCTGAAGGGCCCAACGTTAATTTTTTTCCCTATAAATACCAAGTCATTTTTCATTTTTTTCACTCAAATGCAACTCTCTCAATTATTTCTAAACTCTCAATTATCTCAAGTTTTATTTTAAATTTTCCAATACGCTTGTTTAAAAATATTATAGTTTTATTTAATTATTTTGTATATTATTATTTTCGATTAAATTATCGCAAATGGAAAATTCTCTTATTTGTTTCGACAACATGCATATTTCTATTGCTAAAGCGGTAATGGTAAGACGAAATTTTAAATTTCATTATTTTCAATTAAGTTAATTTTAAAGTATTTTATTTTTGAAAATATTTTAAATTATTTTTTGTTAATATAAATAGGTGGATGATCATGTTGTCGAGGGGTTCATACATAACTTGTCAAATAGCCCAACTATTGAAATTCGTGATTACTTAGAAGACATGAGATTCTTGCATGTGTCTCGTATGCTTGGGGGTTGCAAACTCAATCCTACACTCATCATCGCATTGGTGGAAAGATGGAGGACGTAGCTTTACAAATTGGTTTACTGGTGGATAGGCCAGTTGTCACGGGGTCAGTGGTTGTTCCTAGTAAAGAGGACCTCTACGAGACATTTTCAGGGAAGTTGCCTAACAAGTTTCAAGGTGGTCGGATATATATGAAGTTGTTGAAAACCAATTTCAAATATCTTCCTCTAAACGCCCTCGACGTTGTCAAAGAACAATATGCTTGGGTATTCATCCTAAGGCTAATCGGGGGCATTCAAATGTTTGATAAATCTCGAAATGTGGTACATATAAGGTGGCTACTACACCTAGTTGACTTTAAAGAACATTAGCTAATGAGTTGGGGATCAATCATGTTGGCAACATTGTACCGGGAGTTGTGTTGGACGACAAAACCGAATAAGATGTCAATCAGTTGTTGCATGCTCTTGCTGCAGTCATGGGCCTTGTGGCAACTACCATTTCTATGTTCCCGAGTGAATGACCCATATATGTTACCATTGGTAACAAGGCAAAAGTCATTTCTTAATAAATATTTAGTTTATATAGTAATTTTTGTTTATTTATTATATGTTTGAGTTAACATATCACCTGTATAGGTGGAACCATGGGCCGAGTTACGTGGGACTACCCGAGTAGCTTGAAGATATCCGGATGTTGCTAGATCAATGCTCGAAAACCAAGGTTAGTTGATTATTTTATCAAATCTATTATAATTAAGCAATAATTTTTAAAATAAAATTTTGTACATAACAAAATTTACAATTGTCCACTTTAGTTTGAATGGATGCCATACGTTGACTCGGATATCATAAAATGCATCCTGTCGGGATTTTTGGCCAATTAGAATATATGGGATGCAAAGGTGCCATTGATAGTGTACGCGACGGTGGAAATGCACGAATTGGATCGAGTGATGCGATAGTTCGGGTGGAGGCAACAAATTTCGCCACTATTATGAGACATGGAAGCACTACACAAGCTAGACCTGTGGGAGAAGAACGACAAGAATTGGCAAGACTACTAGAAGGAGTACATCGACATTTGAGATCGTAGGATGAAATTCTTATCCATCGGCGAACCCTTTTTCTCATTAGACACGGTGGCCTGTTTGGAGTACATGTCATTGTTCAGATTCATTGAAAAGCCGTATATGCTATCGATTGAGGCGAGGAGTAGGCAACTTCGTTAGAAGAGGAAACGACGAGCTGACCAGTAGTGTAGGTCTGAAAAAGGTGCCGCGATAGGTTCGTCACGGGCTCCGACCCAACACGCGCCACCGATGTCTATGCTACATCCTGATCAGTTCGCTCCAGTTATTCCTTTTCATTTCACTAACCCTGTGTTTTTTCACAAGCACCAAACTACGCACCACCACAACACCCTACTTCTACCCCTCCTGCAAGTACATATTTTAAAGAACCTCCTTACCCGGCATTCTACGCCTTCATGCTGACATTGATGCCAATGCAAACGTTAAGCCTGATGCAAATTCCACGGACTAGGCTCCTGCAAATACAACTCCGACTTGCGTATTACAGATTTGACCGTCGTAGTAAATGACAAATTTCACTCGTCGACTCATTTCAATATCGGTTACAATTTGGATGAGTAGAAGCAAAAAATCTTTAGATAGTTATCCAAAGAAATGCAGACGAATCTAGCATATCAACTCTTCGATATTTGATATGAATTTATTACGTGCCTAAGTTATGAATATTTTCGTACTTTAATAGGAAAATAGAATGAGAGAGGGAATGTGTGCTTCAAACTCTATTTTTGAGGACTCTCTCTCATCGAATAATGATAATAAAATGCTATTCAGTGCTAGAAAATGCGTTTAACAAATCACATAATTTCATCAGAAGCATGCTTTAGAGGGTAGTTAGTGCCTCAAAACATGCATCAAGTTTCATCGTGTTCTCTGGGCCAGATACTTCTTTTTAAGACTTTAAGAAAAATGTTAGTGAAGATTCGTCCAGTTGGGCCAGCTTCCTTACTGACATGGAAAGAAAGCGCGCCTAGCTAGACGAGTCTTCACTAAAATTTTCGAAGTCTGGAATAAAATACCTGACCACGAGAATTTTTCTACAGATTTGAAACACGTTTTGAATATATTTAATGAAGACGCTGGTCTTACGACGTGTTCTCGACTACGAGAATTTTTTACTTTGCAATCTCATCGTTTCCTTGTGCCTATAAAAGCCGGCTCCCTCTCCATACTCCATCCCTCAAACATCATCTCCCCCGACTTCTATCCCTCCACTATACAATATTTCTCTTTCTTCATTTTCTTTCAAACCTCGGCGTTAAAAATTTCGGTCACTAATAAAATTTCTCGTTCGACGTATTCTTGAGTTGTCGGTAATTCGATATTGCTCTGAGATGCCCACATTTCATATATCCTGTCAAGATCGAACCATTACCTCCGAAACTTATATTGTAGAAGTCGAGTTCTAGGGTGATTTTGCTTTGTACGATCATGGGTGAAAGTCTACGTAGAGGTCTCAATCGACGACCATCATGAGGTCATGGATTGAGATATAACAGGGAGCCAATTGATGGTCGTTGCACGGGCATGAGCTCAAAATTGTTGGATACTCGGATATTTTGCCTTATGAATACCATACAAAAGTTTGAGGGCATAATAATAGGAAAAACTTGTAAGGCTTCCCGCTATAATCGGCGTAATGTTTTTCTCCATTTCTAGGCAGTCGGTTCCTTTAACCTTCCTTCTTATCCGAATGTCGACACTACCGTGGATATAGGAGGACTTTCAGGCGAGGAGTAGCTATTTTGGTAGAGTGAAGGTGATTCTCCTTTATGGCCGACAACAATTATCATTATTAAATAACTACGACTGTTGCCGCACCGACTCGAGTTTGACCTCTACTTTCGTCAAAACACCTGCTCTCTTCCTAAGAGCTCTCTTGTGTCCACCTCGGTGTCAGGCTTCAGATAAGAATGAAAGGTTAGAGATATCAGTTGTTTGGAAATGAAGAAAAAAATTACTTTAATTACATCGAAAATCCCTCCACTTTTCCCTATGATTATGACCTGAATCTTATGTATGATATATATAATGCATCATTTGCGGGTATCCAAAAAGCTTGAACTCGTGACTACATAACGACCGTCAACTAGTCCCCAGTTATACTCGAACCTGTGACCGCATCACGACTATTGAATGGAACTTCCATTTAGACTTTAACCCGTGAATGTATCAAGCTCTTTCACCTCGAGACCTAACTTCCATAGGAAGCGTTTTTGAGGTAATGGTCATATCCCTTCATGACATATAAAATGAATGTCTTCTGAGACACATTATCACATCCCTAACACCTCAAATCTACCTATAAACTTTTGTGATTTCAATCCTAGAACCCAAACCCTAACCTTAACAAAATTAATAAACCTAACCCTAAGAGAGAGTGTGAAAGCGCATCACACTTTCTCTCTAAAATCGACCTATTTTCCTAATTTTTAAAAAAATGACCTAAAAGGCCAAATAAAAAAAAACCTAACATATATCATTATTTTAGCCTAATAAAAATGCTAAACTACACCCGCAGTCACTAAAATAATAGTAAGTAGAAGTTTTGGTCACTCAACTTTAAAACGTTATAAAATGGTCACTGAATTGTTTGAAAGGTTTAAGTTATTGAGCTGTTAAAATAATTTTTTATAACCTAAATTCAAACAACTTTCTTCTCTGATTTTCAAAATTGATAATAGATCGACATGGATTTAAGGTATATTCTTCTACTTATCGACATATACTGATCTATTGTACCAATTCTCGAGTTATCATCCGGAGATTGCTAGTAGGACCTTTTTAAAAAAAAAAAAGTGACTTAAATAAAACTTCTGAATAATTATGTGACTTAAATGAAACTTTCAAATAGTTCGGTGGCCGCTTTTTAACTTTTTAAAGTTAAATGACCAAAACATAAACTTACTAATAGTTTAATGACATTAGGTGTAGTTTACTTGATAATATGCCCAATTTATATGTATATTATGTTTAATTTTGAAAATTTCTTAAATGAATTGTCAGTAATTTTGAGTTTATTATTTAATATTGATCATGTACTAAAATAAACCTGAAAAATAAAAAGAACCGAAAATGCGGGTTGCCGTAAAAGTTGTGCCAAAAACTATTAAAAACTTTATTTTGGGATTTAATAATAATAATAATACTTTTATTTTTTATTAAGAAAATATTTTATCTAAATATCTCTAGATTAAAGAGATCAAGTAGAATTTATTTTTTTATTATTTTAATATTTGTCAATATAAATGATAAAATGGGACAGCAGTCACTGTACTTGGGATTAGAGAATTCAATTCTATCTGTTGCAACTTTTTTTCTTTGCCTGCTCATTATTGCGCCTCTAGTTCATAATTTTTCTTTTCTTTATAAAAACACTTATTGAATCCTTCATACGAACATGCTTAATTTAATGAGTAGCTAAATTCTTCATTTAGTTTTAGGCTGATAATCAGTCTTGAAGAAAACTATGAGATTTGAAATTTTATATTAGTATTTGTTATTTCAGTTAAGGAGATATACACTATCGTCTAATAAATTTGTATTGGTACGTAGTTAAAAAAGTTTGTTGATTCGGTATTTATAGATATACAGTTGGAAGAATTAATATGATTATTTGTCGTATTCGATCTATTAAAAAGCATATTGGTGTGTCCAATTAAATGGTTAGTTGAATCCATCAAGAGAAATAGTAATCAGATTTAAACTATCCATATAGTTGATGCTTTGATTCGAGTTGAACCCTTCTAGTTCTCAAAGCTAACAAAAAACTAAATCGTGAATTTCACCAAAAAAAAAAAAAAACTAAATCGTGAATGCGTGTTTCGTGATTATTCGTTCGGTAAGGGCTAGTTGTTGAACGTTCCCACAATTAATTTACACAGAGAAGGGTTGGTGGTTTGAGGCGTCCTCGATCACTATAATTAACTTATCAATTTAAAGAGAAGACTTGTTATTAAGAATCGGTTCATAATCAGAGCCAAAATCGAGTTCGAATCTAAAAGATCGTCATATCGGTTTATTCAATTTAATTTCCTTTCTATTTATTTCATTGTTATTTCGACTTAATTATTTTTATTATAATTATTTCTATCATTTTTATTTTAATCAAATTTAATTCTATTATTTTTTATTTTTATACAGATCATCACATGTCATGGGTGCAAAAATTGCCTGATGCACAACCTGATTAAATCAAATGATAATTTTAGATATTTCAATCTTTGTGGATTAACCATACTTCGTATATTACTATTTATATACTATTTAGACATAATTTTTTTTTATTTTTGTTGGATCCAATACCTATCATTACTAAAAAGTGGTTGAAAAATGTGGTTGCGAAGTTGTCTCCAAATATTTAAATCAAATTCAAAATTTAAAACTATTATTGTTTGGAAGATTTTAATTGAATATCACTTTAATTCAAAGGTTAAATTGTGCATATATGTCATTTTTTTTGTTAATTGGTCAAATAGGTTTTTTTCTTCAAGATTTAGGGAAATAGGTCGATTTTGGAGAGAGTGTGTGAAAGTACATCCAGCTGAACATGTCAGGAAAGAGCGTCCAATTGGAAGCGTTTTATGATAATTCCAAAGAAAACGCGTCCAACTAGACGTGCTTTCCCTAACATATCAGTAAAAGCTCGTTGAGCTGGACGCGCTTTCTTGCCAACTATGTGAAAAGCTCGTCGAGCTGGATGAGCTTTCCTGACAACTGCACAAAAAACTTACCTAACAGAATGAGCGCACTCAGCTAGATGCACTTTTCATGCTCTTTCCTTTTAAAATTGACCTATTTTCCTAAATCTTCAAAAAATAACTTATTTGATGAATTAAAAAAATAACATATATAACTAAATCAGCCTAATTCAAACAAGAATTACTCTAAATGAATGACCACACAAATTATTCTACCAAAAGAAATTAATTAATAATAAATAAAATTATGTTTCTTAACAAAAAAAAAAAAAAAACTAATGGTAGAAGGAATAAAATTATGGCAGGAGTGAAGGAATAGTTTGGAATTAGTAACGTCGTATTTCTTCTTTACTTGTATATAATTTATATAATTGTGAGGGAGAAAAAGAGGAGAAATATTTATATTAGTGTTCATATTTTCTAAAAATGATTTTTTATTAAACACTAGTATAATATCTAAATGTATATATATATATATATTTAGATATTATACTAGTGTTTAATAAAAAATCATTTTTAGAAAATATGAATTATTACATGTAGAAATTATATACCAATTTTTAATACACAAAAAAAAATATAAACACTATTTTTTTTTTTAAATATTGATGTATTCAAGTTTTTTTAATGTATATATTGATGCATTTCTAGCATCATCCCTCATGACACCATTATTTATTATAAGGGAGTAACTTCCATAAGAATGATCCTAAAAACCTTAGTTTTTAGGCACCAATAAAATTTTGCCACATCATCAAATTTTAAAGATATAAAATTTTTATTATACACTCATCCATAGAGAAATTATTTTATGGACAAATCCCATAACATTATTCATGATCCCTTTCTAATTATTTAATTACATTTTAACAATTTTCTCATGTCAATAACACATAATTTTTAAAAAATTTTAGCCTAAACCCAAAATCCAAAATCATGAACTTAGAATCTCGAACCATAAACCCAAAATATATAGAAAAAATTAGATAAAACTAAACCACCATGCAAGGAGGAGAAAATGGGCTCTACTCATCGGCGACAACGGTGTTCGTGGATAACATACCAGGAAAAATGCATTGGAAAGGATTGTGGGCTTTATTCAGTTATTATGGCAAGGTGATTGATGCTTTTATTCCTAATAAGAGAAACAAAAAGGGATTAAGGTTTGGTTTTGTGAGGTTTTCAAACAGAGAGGATGCACAAAGAGCTATCGATAGAATAAATGGTTATGTCCTTTTAGGATATCGAATTGGGGTGAAAACGACAAGGTTTAAAGGGAAAAGAATGATATGGAAGAAAAGGCTTAATCAGAATAAACAATACATTAACAATATGAACATTGGAATGCTTACTCAGGAGGAAAATGTTAGTGTGAAAGGAGTAACGGATGAGAAGCTAAATGAAGAACAGAGAGTGGTTAATGAAAAGTTGGAAAAGAAAGGTGATAATATTAGAGTGGTGCAAGGTTTTATGGAAGAGGAATTACTGTGCAAACTTCAAAGGTGTTTAGTGGAAAAGTCTACGTCGATATGCGAGATATAGAATATGGAGGATCGATTGTCAAAACTAGGTCTCGGAGAGCTCTCGATTAAGCGTATTCAAGGAAGATTCCTTTTATTTGAAGTTCCAGATGAAGATTTGATGGAGCTACTGAAAACAAACGATTGGACATACTTGAAGGAGTGCTTCATTAACATTGAACCATGGTCGAAGAAGATATTATTGAAGGAAAGGATTGCTTGGATTGAAGTTGCAGGTATACCATTACATTGTAGGAACTATGAGTCATTTAAAAAGGTGGCGGGGTTATGGGGTAACTTGATATCTATGGGGGAAGATTGGAAGATCACTAACAGTTATTAGAAGGTGGAGATGTTGATATCAATTAATCAACCAAATCAGATTGATGAAGTGATAACTTTGGTGTAACAGCCCGTTTTTCAGTGGTGTCAGAAACAGTTGTTTTGGGAACCACAAAACCCGACAAGAAAATTTTTATAATGAATGTTTAAATTAAATAAGTCAAAAATAATTTTATATGAAATTTTGAATTGACGAATTTTAATTATTGAATTAAAAGTTAGTAAGTGGTTTGGTTCAAAAGTCAAGTGGTTTTAGAAAATGAGGTATCGGGACCTCGTTACTGAAATTAAGGGCTAAAAATATTTACAGAGTCTTATTATATGTTAATTGAAGTTTGGTTGAGTAATTTTGATGATTAATTGCTTAATTAAGGAAAAAGGAGTAAATTGTAAAAGGGGTAAAAGTTAATTGCTATTGATTAAAAATAAAAGGGACCAAAGTGGTACTTACACCATGGTAAAAAAGTCCAAGCGGTGGAGGATATGATTACCTTCCACTAACTTTTGGAATATTTATTCCTTTAGTCCTAAATAGTTTAAGGTTAAATTGAAATAAAAGTTTATTTAGTTGGAATTTAAAATAATTGAAGGACCAATTGTGGCATTGGACCCTCCTTAAATGGCTTAATAATAGAAATGAAGTGGAATTCTTTAGATTTTGGTAAATTGTTGTTAAATCCTGATTAATATTTACGAGGTCATTAGTATTGTATTAAAATTTGGTTATGAAATTTAATTGTTTAGATAGTCAATTAAATGAAAAAGATTAAATCGTAAAAGGTGCAAAAGTTGAATTAAAAGTATTAGGTGTCAATTGGAGGTTTAGTTGAAGCACCTAAATAGTAATTAAACCACCTACTAAGTATATGGACAGTTTTGGCCTTTTAAATGGCTAATTTCATGAAAATTAATTAAGGGAAAAATAGTAAATTGCTAAATAAATGGTTTTTAAACCAAATTAAGAAAGAAACAAGTTTTTTTTCATCATCTTCTTCTTCTCCAAAATAGAATCGAAACCTTAAACACCATGGGAGGGAGCTTCGACCAACTTTAGTTCATGGGTTTAGTATGTAAATCTTGCTCGTTTTTAGTAATTTTTATGTTTTTGAGTTTTTGTATTAGCTTAATCTAGCTAACCCAGGGACTAATTTGTGCATTTGTTAAAGGTTATAAATTTTTCCATTGATGAATGTGTTGTTTCTTGAAAATTTATTTAAGTTTATTAAGCTTGGTTGTTGGACTTGATTATTTTGTAAAGTGCTTTTTGATGATTTTAATGTTAAAGGATTAAAATGTTAAAGGAATAAATTTGTAAGGACTTGAGGTGAAATATTACAAAAATTGGGCTGTAGAAATGCTTATAAACATTTGGAAAGCTTTAAATTTAAAAATAAAATGGTTAATTTGCAAGTTTGGGCTAAAGGACTAAATTGAATAAAAGTGAAAAGTTAAGGGTAATTTTGTAAAAATACCAAAATGCTTAATTACATCAAATGATTAAAAATTCGTGTTGATTTAAATAATGGAATGAAATTATTGTAAAAGATCAAGATCGTGTTCTGATCATGGAAAAGAGAAAATTACAAATTTGCCCCTGAGGTTCACTTTAACTGCAATTTCATATGGTAAGTTCGTATAGTAAATATTTGACTTAATTTTTGTTTGTAAATTATTGAAACAATTTAAGTGTGTTGTATTTAAATTTGTTTGCTTAGTAAATATTAAATTGAGGAATGAAATTAAATTGAAATGAACTGGTATTGAGGAGCATGATTGAAAGTAGCAAAATGATATAGTTAAAATCAGGTGACAATGAAACGCTTAAATGATTAAGTGTTGTGTTAGTTATTATTAATGTTACGAATGAATTAATTTGATTGATATATGACAAATAGTAAATCGAACTAAATGACATTGTTAGTTAATTTGATATTATGTTTAGTAAATAAGGATTATATGGATGTTTGCTCAAAATGGTCTAACATGATGAAAGTTAATTACAATGAACATAGTATATGACAAATATGAACCTTGTAAAAAATTGGGACATAAAGGACATGTCATTAGGGCTATACAAAATCGGGAGCTAGTCTTGGATGACTTACTGACGAATAGTCCCTGTACTTAAGCCGATACTACAAATCAATCCGGTAAGTTCGTATTGTTAAATTCCAATTTAAATTGCATATTTTGTACTTGTATACAGTTGCTGTAAATTTGGAATGATGAACGGAAGTGAGGAAGATGAGAACAAATGAAAGGAAAAGATAACGGGCTTTGAGCTGTAAATGCAAAAGGTCCGATGACAATGTGTCATCGTAAGTATATGAATCCTTTACGGATTATGAGGTCCGATGACTATGTCCGATGACTATGTGTCATCATGAGTATATGAATCCTTTTCGGATTATGAGGTCCAATGACTATGTGTCAACATGAGTATTAAATGAGAAATGAATCCTATTACGGATTAAAGGTCTGATGACTCCATGTCATCGTGAGTTACCAAATGCTAATTGAAACCAACCTCGGATGAATACAGCTTACTCCTCTTGGTTAAATTTTAGATTGTACAACTTTGAACTTTGGTAAACCTATTTAACTCTATGAACTTGCTAAGTCATGAAAAGCTTACCTGTGAAATTGTTGTTGTTTTGTAGATTCTATTTTACTGCTTGAAGATCGGATCGTCTCGAATAAATCACACTATCTCGAGAGCTTGTTCAGTAAACTTTAAATCACTTGCTTATATGGCATGTAATAGGATGGTGTTGTCCTTTATATTACTTATTTCGGATTGTTGGATTCCTTGATATGATCTTAATGAAATATTTTATGCTTGTTCAATGTGAAATATAGACTTTAAGTAATGTGATGTATTATGATCATGTTACTTAAGTTGTTTTTTGTGTAATGGTTAAATAGCATGGTAACATTTTGATGAATGTTTTGATAAATATTCTTTGTTGTTATGTGAAGCATTAAATACCAATATGAAATGTTTATGTAGGTATGATTTTGAGAAATTGGTAAATGCTGTGGACTATTGTGAAAACTTGGAAATTTATGTATATATTTGACATCTGCATACTTGTTTCGGTAGTATTCTTGCTTGTATCGATAGAAGTACAGAGGAAGTGAGATGAAGGTTACTAACTTGTGTTGTTTCGGTAGATGCAAGATAAGTATCGGTAGATTCAAGATAAGTATCGGTAGTTCTACTTATAGAAGTATCAGTAGTCAGTGAACTTGTATTAGTAGAAGTTGTAGGATAGAACTTCTTAACTCTCTAGAGTTTTTAGTATCGGTAGAAGCATGATTTTTTCGGTAGTTATGTCGCAAGTATTGGTAAAACCATATTGAGTATCGGTAAAAATCTGCACCATTTTTGAACTGTTTTTTGGCTTGACAACTACCGATACTTCTATAACAGTTATCGATAGAAGTCTTAAAAAATCATGGAAATGACCTTTTTGCCCTTGTTGAGTTATGATTATAATTAATTGATGATTTATGACATGATATTAAAAGATGAACAATGATAAATTAATAGAAAGACACCAAGACCCTAACCAGCGACGGTTTCAGGTTTTGGGTGTTACATTTGGAGGTGGAAGATAGGTGTTTTACGATCAGGATTAAAGAGAGAGGTTTGTCAGAAATAGGAAATGATGATCAAAAAAGGAAAAAGAGGAGACATGTGAAGGAGGAAGGGGAATCACTGGTAGTTCAAAAACAAGCTCTGAATCGTTTCATCTTTCGGAGGCTAGCCCAAATGACAGTATGGAACTAGTAAATACAATCAACGTGGAGAAAGGTGTAAAAGAAAAAGAAGGTCAAGTCTTGTCAAATTTAGAAATAAATAAAGAAGATATTTTAAGAGGGTGTAGAGAGGTGGAAGAGGTGGCAGGAGGTAGGGGTTTGGATAGGGCCAAAGAGGATCTAATCAATATAGGCTTATTGCCTCAAGTTATGGAAGAGGGCTTGATCAAATTGGAAAGATGGAAGTGGGCTTAGACATGGAAGAAACACAGACCCAAAAGGAAGATTTTAATAATGGATTAAAAGAAATCACATTCAGTAGTTTTGAAGAGGAGTGTGAGGAGGAATTTGTCGTGAGAGAGGAAATAGAGAACGAAAATTTTCATAAAATACAGAACAGTAAGGCAAAGAAGGCTTTGAACAAAAGGATACGCTCAATGCGAGATCTTCAGGACGGTATTTTATCGTCGAAAGAGAAACAAAGAAGGGATCAAGAAGAGAGGAAGCAAAAAGGAAAATCGAAGGTAAGGACTGAAGAGAGAGCAATCAATTTGTCATTGTCAGACTCTGATATAAGCAATCGTCAAAGAGTCATATTAAGGGAAGCAAGAAGGGCTTAGGAAGTTGGAAAGAAACTGGGGTTTAGTGTAACAGGGGATTAGGATACGGTAATTAGAGAATTCTACAGATTGGAAGGACAATAGAGGAAGGAAAAGGTGAGTTTGTCTACTGAAATTGTAAGATCTTTGGAAATTGGTGATAGTTTGTTTTGAGTTTTTGTCTCTGTTGTTTGTATGAAATTATGAGAATTGTGATATGGAATTAAGAGGATTGGGTTTAGATGTAAAGATTACGATGGTTAAAAGATTGATACGGGTGTCAAAAGCATCAGTGTGTTTCTTATAGGAGACAAAAGTTGATATGGTGTCATTAGAGTTAGTGAGAAAGTTGTGGAGGAATGATGATGGTGACTGTCGATTTGTGGCTACCAGAGGGAGATCAGGGGGTTGTTGACAATATGGGATAAGGAGGAGTTTAAGGTAGTTAAAGTTTGGAATTACAGTAGAATTTTGGTGATTGAGGGTGAATGGATTAAGGAGGGATTGGGAGTCGTATTGATTAATGTGTATGGCCCTAACGATATGTTAAAACAAAAAGTCCTATAGGGAGTGTTAGAAGACTTGAGATGTCAGTTTATATCTCCTTGGATTATAGGAGGAAACTTTAATGTGGTCAGAAGCAGGAGTGAAAGAAGCAATTGTAGAGGGCTGGAAAAGGGTTCAACAGAGTTTGATAATTTTATTAATAATTGTAACTTGGTGGATATGCCGTTAATGGGTAAAAAATTCATGTGGTTTGGCCTTGAGAATAAGAGGAGTAGATTGGACAGATTCTTATTGGATAAGTTTTGGTTGGATAATTCAAGGATCTTCAGTAGCTGTGGTTAAAGAGATCGATCTCGGATCATATTCCACTGTTGCTTGCAAATGAATTGGTGGACTAGAGTCCTAGGCCTTTTAAATTCTTAAATGTGTGGCTGAAAAACAAGGAATGTGCGAGTATAATTGAGATGGAGTGGGCTGAAATGAATAACATGCATGGAAATGTGGCTGTTAAGTTGAGAAGATTGAAGGGTGTTTTGAAAAAAAGGTGCAAGTCTAACGGTAATGTGTTGGAGGAGAGGATCAATGATTGTGAAGAAAGAATTAGAGAACTTGATGATGAGAGTGGCAAAAGGAAGTTAAATGGAGAGGAATTAAAGGAATTCAAGAGGTTAAATTCGGATCTTTGGGAGGCTATAAGGTTTAAGGAAGCAATATGGAGACATAAGTCTCGCATGACGTGGTTGAAAGAAGGTGATGCAAATACAACACTCTTCCATAGATCGATGAAGATAAGAGAAAAGAATAAAACAATATACGACTTGAAAATTGGGTGACAATGGTGTTGTGAACCGAAGGAGCTTAAAATGAGAGTTTTTGAGTTCTTCAAAATCATTTTCAAGGCCAACCGAGGCAGTGGAAGATAGATTTGGAGCTTAAATTTAGAACTTTAAAGGAAAAGGAAGTTAGAGGTTTGGAGGCATCGTTCTCAAGGGAGGAGATAAAAGAAGCAATTTGGAGTTGCCACGAATCAAAAGCCCCCGGCCCAGACGATTTTAATATGTTTTTTATCAAAAGTGTTGGAGCTTGGTAAAGGAGGAGATATTTAATATGATGTCGGAATTCTATAGGATGGGGAAACTTGTGAAGTCCATTAATTCTTCTTTCATAACATTTACCCCCAAATCAGAAAATCCTAGCGAAATATCTGATTTTAGACCAATATGTTTGGTAAGTTCACTATATAAGATAGTAGCAAAAGTTCTATCCTAAAGGTTAAGGGAGATTATTGGAGAAGTGGTGAGCAAATATCAATGTGCGTTTATTCGTGGGCAACAGATTTTTGATGGAATTTTAATCGTGAATGAAGTTATAATTTGATGAAGAGGATGGAAGGATTGAGAGGTAATGTGATTTTCAAATTAGATTTTTCCAAAGCGTACAATTGTGTTCGTTGGGAGTTTATGGAATTGGTTTTACGAAAGATGGGTGTTGGAGCCCAATTTTGACCGGGCCCAAACTAAACTCATTTTAAAATTTATTTTAAGATTAAATATATTTTGAATATAAATTTATTTTAAATTTAAATTTTGTTTTAAAATTTAGGTTTATATTTAAATTTAAAACTTATTATAAATATTGAAAGTCCAAAGATAACAGGCTCAAATAATGTCCAAATACAATTTGATGTCTATCCTTATAAGACCCAAATTGGGCCCAAATTTCAAAATGACCAAAAGTCTAATTTACCCAAACAAGTCCAAACCTAAACCCAAATTACATTAACCCCAAACAAACCCATTACACTTCAAACCCAAATTGCACATCTGGCCCAAATTCACAAGTCAAAGCATGGCAGCAACTTGCTACCAGCCACTTTCTATCTCAGCCAACCAGGGCATGCCACGTCGACAGCACCAGCATCATCACCAACCAACCACTTGCTTCTGCCACACCCACCGTCCTCAACAGCTGCAACCGCCACTGCATCATACCTGCAAAGGAGAGGACAAGCATTTAAGTGAAAGTAGACAAAACAAAATCATTGTAAAAAATGGCTATAAAGCCAGAATTGAAAACCATTGTAAGGGTTACGAATTCTCTGAAAGAAATCAACAAAAAAAATACCAATTGCAAAGTCAATACTCAAACAAAATAGATTACAGTTAAAAGTGACCAGGAAATATACGAAGCAAGGGAATTAAAGCTCAAAACAGTTTCAAACAGCTACAATAACATCAGTCCACGAGGTACAAATTCACTTACATTTCATTTCTGTTCGTTCATCATAAAAATCTGAAAAGTTTTAAGTGCATTAACATCCACATTTACTGCCCATTTATATTCCTCCAAGGTTTAAAGTATTTAATTCATAACAAAATATTTATTTACTATACAGTGTATTAATACGGATTAGTTAAGTATCCATTTTTTTATTAGTAATAAATGTTTAATAATCTTTGATAATATTGATAATAATAAATGTGTTATTTATAATAATATTAATAACACTAATACTAATACTAATAATAATAAAAAAGAAATTGAAAGGTCAGAACTTATCTGCTTCCACCGAACTGAACCTAAACCATCACCGTCGGAGCCGAAGCCTACCACCATCGCCATTTCACGCCTATCGAGAATAGATCTGCGAAGAATCAAACGGTAGTACAAATGACATTTTTAAAAAATACAAAATATTTTGTAAAAAAAAAGGGTGAAACAGATCTAAGTTTTAAAAAGGGTTTTCTAAAGTTTGAAGATCTGAAAAAAACAAAAAGTTTCAAACCTTTTTAAGGAAAAAAAACAAAAGGAAAGAAAAGAAAAGGCAAGAGCTTTACCTTCGAACCCCGGCGGCGCGTGAACGATGAAGCACGGCGCGTGGACAAAGAACGACGGCACAAGTACCAATAGGCGACGGGCGTCGAGGTGTGGTGGTCACGCTCGCCGGTCGGCAAGGCACGTGCGGTGAAGACTCGCTGGGGCGGCGATCGTAGCCTGATCGGACTTGGAGAGAAAAAGGGGTGGTTTTGAGAAGGAAAAAGAAGTTTTTTTGAAATGAAATGAAAATAAATTTTTTTCCTAAAAGGTGGTTTTTATAGCACATAGAAACGGCGTCATTTAGGGGAGGGATCAAAATACCCAAAACGACACCGTTTTGAACTAGCCCATGCTCGTCCGACCCGACCCGATCCGACCCGCTAGGGATCCGCGTGTTTTTTGAAAATGGTCTATTTATGCATTTGCCCCTTTCGCTTTTTTTAAAATTTACAAGTAGGTCCTTTCTGTACTTCTAATTAATTTTAAATTGACCCAATAATTTTTAATGCTTTTCAATTTAATCCCTTAACCTTTTGAAAGCACCAGGAGCTGCCACATGTCATGATTCTGGCTTATTTATGCAAATGGTCCCTCTTACTTCTAATTTGCTTCAATTTAGCCCTTAAATCAAGTTCTATTTAATTACAAAATTAACCCAAATTTTTTTCATGGTTTTCAAATTAGTCCTTTGACTTCTGAACACCTGAGAGGCTGCCACGTGTTACTTATTTTTGGTTTTATTGCCCTGAAGATCCCTAAACTGTCTAAAAATTATATTTTGACCCTCAAACTTTTCCAAAATTCCATTTTTGACCTTGATTTTTCCAAAAATTACTATTTTACCCCCAAACTTTCCAAAATTCCATTTTAACCTCGATTTTTCCAAAAATTACCATTTTACCCCCAAACTTCAAAAAATTCCATTTTTAACCACGATTTTTCCCAAAATTACCATTTTACCTTCGGATGCCTAAAATTCCATTTTAACCCTAAACTTTCCCAAAATTACCATTTGGCCCCCAAATTTCCCAAAATTACCATTCTACCCCCGGGTATCTAAAATCACTTTTTTAAACCCCGATTATTTTATTCTTCTTCCTTTTCAATATTTGTATTTAAATTTTAATTATCATGCATTCGTATTTCATATTTTTGATTTTTGTATATAATTTATCTTCTTAATTGTTTTGCTTTGTGTTATCTAATAACCAATATTAATTGCTCATTCATATTAAACTTACATATTTGTTTTCAAAATTGTTTCCGTAAAAACTTTTAAAATCGAGGCAATATTCTTTTATTTCGAATTTTGAAATTTTGTGCCTTAACTTACTAGGCACGATTTTTCTTCAAATCGGAATAATTGAATATCCTTAAATCGAGGCAATGTTTCTTTATCTCTGATTCTGAAAAATTTGTACCTAAACTTACTAGGTGCGACTTTTTCAAAATGAGATAATCGAATATCCTTTTCCAAAGTTAAAAAAATTTTTACAACAAAGGAAAGCTCGTTATTTCTAGATCTCGAAATGTTACGTCCTAACTCATTGGACGTGACTTTCTTTCTTGATAACTTTGAAATAGCGGGACTTCCAAACAAAATAGACTTCTTTTAAACGTAACTCATGCATTCAAGGATCGTATTTTAAACTTTACTCGAGTTTTCAAAATTTTACAAACAAGACCTTAAGATAATCAATGTGGTACCAATTTTGGATGTATGAGGGTGCTAACCCTTCCTCATGTGTAACCGACTCCCGAACTCATTTTCTGGATAGCGAAGACCAAAATTATTTTTAAAACGGATTTTAAACGTTTTGTGGTGGTCCAATCACACCATATAAAAGGATTGGTGGTGACTCCCATTTTCCAATTTTAAAAATAATTTTTGAAACTCATCGTTTTCAAAAAAAGATGGTTTCGATAGCTTGGCGACTCCACTGGGATCTTTTTTTAAAAAAAGAGAGTCAAGCCAAAATTGATTATTTTTGGGTCTTTTTTGAAGACTTTTAAAGCTTTGGTTTTGTTTAATATATGATCCTTGACATCTTTTGTGCGACATTATATTATGTGATATTGCTAGTGTAAATTTGCATTCATCTGCATATGATATTGCCCTTTTAAGTGGAAGTGGGAAACTACTCCTTCGTGAGGTCTTCACCTCCGTACAGGATAGTGGATCGCTTTAGGGATTACATCAGTACCCATGTTTTCATGAAGTTTTCACTTTCGTGCAAACATGTTGGAAATGTGTCCCCCTAAACCGAACTCGTCCGTATGAGCCTGTAATGGGTGAGGATCGAGGAATCTGCTGGTTTGGGTACCCTTACTTTAGAGCCTAAAACTACATATAGTGGGCCGTAAGGACTTGCGTTAGAAAGAGTTATACTCAACCTTTTAGCAAACATCCGAGACAAGCTCTTAGGTTCTGTGCTCTATACTTGTATATTGATATTGTTGTGTTTTGCTAACTTGTTTATTTTGTCTCTTTTTGTATTGCATTTTCATCATCATATAAAGGAAAGGTATAGACTCAAAAGTTCAGTTACCGATAAGAGAATCGATCATGGAAAACAAGTACCTTGATAAAGTGGAGGACAATATGGTCGTGCGTATGTGGTCGGAGGAGACTCAACGCTAAAAGAGGGACAGCTTAGTGGAAGGATATGAGTCAGAGCTTTCGGATTATACCAGGATCAGTACGGCTCAAAACAATGTGCTAAAATTGAAAGAGATATGGGACAGTTGAGATAACAATATGAAGCAGACCTTTTACCAAGAATATAGAGATTTGCCATACTTGTTCGAGGTTAAGGTAGATAAATTCCTCTTTCAAGCATTAACACAGTATTAGAACCCAGCCTATAGTTGCTTCACCTTCGGGAATGTAGACATGACATTGACAATAGAAGAACACACCACTCTGCTTTGTTGTCCGAAAATCTCAGTAGAAAAGGCCTATTCCAGAGCTCCAAATCTCCCAACCGTTGTTAAAAGGTTAATAAACATCAATGATATGAGCGAACAGTGGGTGGCAGCTCGGGTTAAGGTCAAAGGCGATAATAAATGCATCACGTGGAAAAGTTTACGAGATTTGTTACTGGCTCATCCAGATACAAAGAAAAAGATTGACATCCTAGCCTTAAGTATCACGGGTTGGTCATTTTTCCAAAGGCTTTGGGACATATAGAAGACGCGATGATAGACTTGTTTGATCGATTAAGTAAAAGAGTTACACCCATCCCGGCCGTGCAGAAAGGAGGGAGAAGGTCGATTTATTGCCTACGCACTGCTGTTGATAATATGGTTTCATAGTCACTTCTGGAAAATAGAAAAAGTCTCCTATCAATACTTGTCTAAAGATTATTCCTCGTTAAAAGATTTCGTAGCTTCGCAAAGACAAGAAAATTTCTTAGAAGAAAAGTGGATGGCCATACTCCAAAGCCTTAAAGACGAATACATAGAGTGGCAAGTAACAAGATACGCACCTTTGCTAGTCTCAAGATAATACATATCGAGACAGTTCATACCAGTGACTCAAGGGCTAGCTCAGTGTGAATTCGCGTATCAGGGAGAAAATAATAAGAAAAGGGTTCGGGAAATCTCAAACACATGGAATCAGGTTCGAAGAATGAAAGCATTCGGTGCCAATTCCATGATAACTATAGAATATGACTGGTGGAGAAATAGAAGGATCAACGATAACACTCTTGTGCCAAACTCGAAGATTGTTCACCCGATTGAAGAATATTTACAGGTTGTCCCGACTGAGCTAGAGATAATTAAACAAGATTTTAAAAGGAAAAATGTTGAGATGGAAAAAATGATAGAAAAGCTGGAAGAAGAGAAGGTGCTTTTAGGATTAGATGTTGATGTCCAAAAGCTAGAAGCGGAGAAAATGAGAAAAGCGAAGCATAAGGCTGAAGAAGATCTCAATAGCTTAAAGAAGGACCATAAAAAGCTTCGCTTGTCAATGAGGACTGCCAGTTTAGGTAAAACGTTAGAGCAATGGCAGCAAGAAATCCACGAAGAGAAGAATAAACAACTCACTGGAAAAACAAGTTTCAAGATGCCTAGGTTCAAGAGAATGCCATGAAGAGTAGCCTTCTAGAAGCCAAGCTGAAGTGACTGAATTAAGAGCCCAAGTACGAGAGTTAGAGGAATCTTTGTACAGATATCGTAGTCGAAATTTAGTGATGGAGTTGAAGGCAAGCCAAGCTGAGATCAAGAGATTGAATAAGAGGGTGGAAGAATTAGAGGCCTCTTTTCAGAATAGTGAAATATGAACCGAGATTCTGGAAAGGATATTGGAGACAAATGATTAGCATCTTCAGCAACCCTAGAAATAAGTAAGAGACAGGGATTATGTTATGGGTGAGGCTTTAAATCAAATTCACGGAGTAGTTGATCATGTGCAAACACTGGCAATTGAAGCAGAAGAGTTAAGCATACAATATGAGACGAAGACGGAACGAGGTCAAAAGCTAGCAGGACTCCTTAAGAAAGTCAAAGCTCTAAGCATCAAAGCAAAACGATTTATGTAATTTACTTTATGTAAAGGAACTTGTTGTCTAAATGAAGTTTTCTAAATGGAAATTGAATTATAAGTCAATACCTTTCTTTTGCATTCACGCATTCATTCGCATTGCATACTCACATTTTAACACAATAAATCTCATTAAATAAAATTTGATTCAGTTAAACCCGAAAAAATAAAGAAATCATAGCCTTACGATACTCGGAGAGCCATGGACCAGAGAATAGAAAGGCTAGAGCAATTACAAAAGGAAATGCAAGAGAAAATGTAGGCTCAGTTGCAAGATCAGCTGGAAAGAGTCCAAAGGGATATGAGAGACCAGATTATTGAGTCTCAAAGCAACATAATCAATCGATTGACCCAATTATTGCGGGAGTCGAAAAAAGGGAAAAATCCTGCAGAAGGCCCAAGGGAGGAAAATGAAGATCCTCAATATCCTCTTACCTTTACTCCCGTGCACCACCAAGTTCCACCGGAAACTAACTCACGGGGCACCCATCTTCATGTGGGTGCAACCTCAGCCCGTTGGTACCTCGGGCCAAGTTAATTACTCGATTGGATCAGGGTCTAACCCTGGGAAAACTACTGCGAACCCCATCAATCCCGACTTCGATGAGATAATGGTGGCAGAGAGATCAAAATTGGAGGTTTCCAAACAAATAGAGGAGCGCTACAAGTGGTTGGAGCATAAGGTCAAGGCCATGGAAGGGGCTGACACCTGCTGTGGGATAAATGCTAAAGAACTAAGCCTAATTCCAGACTTAGTGCTGCCCAAAATTCAATACTCCATAATTTGAGAAATACAATGGGACAAGCTGCCCAGAAGCTCACATTACAATGTTTTGTTGGAAAATGACAGGATACGTCCATAATGACAAGTTACTGATCCACTGTTTCCAGGATAGTTTGGTAGGATCCGCTGAAAGTGGTACAATCAGTTAAGCCGTGCAAAGATTAATTCATGGAAGGACCTGGCCCAAGCCTTTATGAAACAATACGGGCATGTTACTGACATCGCTCCGGATAGAATCACTCTGCAGAATATGGAAAAAAGGCCGAGCGAGAGTTTTAGGCAATATGCTCAACGATGGAGAGATATGGCAACTCAAGTGCAAATGCCATTAACGGAGAAAGAGACGACCATGCTTTTTGTCCATACACTAAAAGTACCATATCTAAACCACTTGTTGGGAAATGATACGAGAAATTTCTAAGACGTAGTTATATCTAGAGAAATGTAAAATTGACGTTGGAGACAGTGGAAAAAGACCAGCCCTCAGAAGGAAAGAAGCCAAAGTAAACAACGCAGGTATGTACAGGCCAAATTATGCGAAGTCAATTATGATGACGCAATCTAAAGCCCTTGCAAGCAATTTCCAAAGTCCACCAAAGTTGGAGCCAAGCTCTAAAAAGAACACTAAAAGGATTCAGTTCACTCCTATTCTGGTGACATATAAAGAGCTTTACCAGCAATTATATGACCAACATGCAGTGGCCCCGTACTACACGGAGCCTGTACAACCACCCTTCCCAAAATGGTACGACGCCAATGTTCAGTGCGAATTTCATGGAGGAGTAACCGGGCACTCCATTGAAAGCTGTTTTGCTTTTAAGAAGATAGTGGAAAGATTAATTAAGATGAAGCGGATAAGATTCAATGAGCCGTCCGGACCTAATGTAGTTGAGAACCCTTTACCAGCCCACCTTGATCAGAGGGTAAATGTGATTACTAGAGCAAAAGGTAAAAAGTTTAAGACCAATATCGGAGAGGCCAAATCTCCTTTGAAATGGGTGTGGCGTCAAATGATAAACAGAGGAATGATTACGCAGAATGGTGAAGATACAACAATAACGGCCAAGAATTATTGTAACTTCCACAATGCTGAGGGATACGAGATTCAACATTGTGCGAAGTTCAAGGTTCTGGTACAGGATCTGATGGATCGCAAAGAGCTGGAGTTTTTTGAAGAAGAGGAAGAAATAGAGGATATCTATGCTTCCGAAGAAAAAAGGATGAATAAGCTTGATCGCCCAGTGATAATTATCTCTACGTCCAGGGGTACTGAGACAAGAAGACAAGCGACACCTTGCGTTATCGTACGGAAACCTACACCGTTTCCTTATGAGGATAGCAAGAGAGTCCCTTGGAATTACGGGTGTAACACAATAACACCCAAATATGAGCATTCCTAAGAAGATGTAAACCTTGTTACCCGTAGTGGGAAATGCTATGACTTGAAAAAAGAGAAAAAGGAAGCTGCAAAAGGAAAGGCATTAGCAATTGAACCAGAAGGAAAAGAGACTAATGAGCCTGAGCAGGTAAATGAGCCAGTAGCAGAAAAGGAAGCAAAAAAATTCTTAAAATTTTTGAAACACAGCGATTACAGTGTAGTTGAGCAGTTACACAAACAACTCGCGCGCATATCGATCTTAGCACTATTGTTAAGTTCAGAAGCCCACCACAACGCATTAATGAGGGTGCTCAACGAAATGTATGTGACCAATGACATATCCGTGTGCAAACTGGATCGCCTGATTAACAACATCAGCGCTGACAATTTTATGTTCTTCAGTGACGATGAGATCCTCTCCGGGGGAATGGAGTCAACTAAGGCTTTACATATTACCACTAGCTGTAAAGGGTATACCTTACCCGAAATGCTCAACGACAATGACTCAACTTTAAATGTATTGCCACTAGCCACCCTGGAAAGATTACCAGTCGATAGCTCTTACATGAAGACATGTCACAACATAGTTAGAGCTTTCGACGGAACAGAAAGAAGAGCGATGGGCCGAATTAAAGTACCATTGCAGATAGGCCCAAATACCTACGAGTTGGACTTCTTGGTGATGGATATTAAGCCTTCCTACAATTGTTTATTAAGGAGACCTTGGATCTACTCAGCGGGAGCAGTACCATTCTCACTTCATCAGAAGCATAAACTGGTAACCAATGGAAGATTGGTTACAATAAATGCAGAGGAGGATATCATTGCATCTGTGACAAGTGATGCCCCGTATGTAGAGAGAAACGAGGAGGCGATGGAATGTTCCTTTCGATCGTTAAAATTCATCAACGCAACATTCATTAAGGAAGGAAGAAAAATTCTTGAGCCAAAGTTGTCACGAACCATGAAAATGGGGTTACGTTTGACAATTGAAAAAGGGGCACTGTCAGGAAAAGGGCTTGGGAAATATCTGTAAGGGATAATCAATGCACCAGCACCACTAGGAAAGTGAGACCGCTTCGGGCTGAGATATAAGCCAGATGTGAAGGAAAAGAAGAATGAAATAGAAAGGAAGCGAGAGATGAGAAAAGCACGACTGGACGGGGAGGAAATCAAGTGGGAATCGATGACCTTTCCTCATATATAAAAGACTTTCATTTCGGTGGAATGAGGCTTAAAGAGGAAGAGAAGACTGGAAGAATTGTGACAGAGTTGGACATTAATGCCATCTCTGAAGAAGGCAAAGGAAGGAGCTTATCTCAAATTTGCCCGTACGCACCAGGAAGCATTCTGGACAGCTAGACGGAAGAAGAGCTCCCTGTAGCCTTTACGATATTTTTAGAGTAATACTCGACACATATCTATCATTCTATGTCCGAGAGCAATAGATATCTTTTGTAAAAGCGCATTTGAATTTTATCCATTAATGAAAATGCATTTTGCTCCCTTTTGACAAATATCTCTTTAAATTCTTTCATTCTAATTCAAATAAATTGTTTTCCCTTAACCTACACAAATTAATCATTCTTGAATTTTGTATAGATACACTCATACTCATACCATACAATCATTCTTAAATTTACTTTGTTCATTGGACCACTCTCATTCTTTCGACAGATCCTTGTATATCAATAATATGAGTGACACTGACTATGAACCTCATTTCGAATGAGATATGTGTCTCGAGGAACCTCAAGACTTTGAAGATGACCAAGACAGTAACTTATCTCCTGATTTACTGCGAATGATGGAAGAAGAAGAAAAATAGATCTTGCCCCATAAGGAGTTAATAGAAATTGTAAGAATAGAGGATGAATGTGAAAAGAAGGAAGTGAAAATTGGAACCAGCATCTCGGCAGAAACACGAAAAGATCTTATCAAGCTGCTCAGAGAGTTCAAAGATGTCATCCCCTGGTCTTACCAGGACATGTCGGGGCTAAACATTGACATTGTAGTCCATAAGCTCCCGATAAAAGAAGAGTGCAAGCCCGTCCAACAAAACTCCGCAGGATGCGACTAGATGTGTTGCTAAAAATAAAAGAAGAAGTTCAAAAGCAATTCAACGCAGGTTTCCTCCAAGTGGTTAAATATTCAGAATGGGTTGCTAATATAGTCCCCGTCCCCAAGAAAGATGGGAAAGTACGTATGTGTGTGGATTATCGAAACTTAAACAAGGCCAGCCCAAAAGACAACTTCCCGCTGCCTCACATTGATACCGTGGTAGACAATACGCCAGGTCATTCCTTCTTCTCTTTCATCGATGGTTTCTCAAGATATAACCAAATAAAGATGGACCCTGTAGATATGGCGAAAACTACCTTCGTCACAATGTGGGGGACATTCTGTTATTAGGTGATGCCGTTCAAACTTAAAAATGCAAGGGCAACATATCAAAGAGCCATAGTGACATTGTTTCATAATATGATGCACAAGGAAATTGAGGTCTATGTCGATGACTTGATCTAAAAGTCTCGAACTGGGGAAGAACATGTAAAGGTCTTGAGAAAGTTGTTCTTGAGATTAAGGAAGTTTCAGCTAAAGTTAAACCCAGCCAAATGTACTTTTGGGACTACTTCAGGCAAGTTGTTGGGTTTTGTGGTCAGCCGAAGAGGAATTGAGATCGATCCAGACAAGGTTAAAGCTATACAAGAATTACCCCCGTCTCGTACGCAAAAAAAAGTTAGAGGTTTCCTCGGGAGATTGAATTACATCGCTCGGTTCATCTCACAATTAACTAAGAAATGTAATCCCATCTTTCGTCTTCTTAGAAAGCATAACCCAGGTGAGTGGGACGATGAGTGCCAAAGAACTTTTGACAATGTTAAGCAGTATTTGTCTGATGCTCCGGTCTTAGTACCACCAAGTCCCAACAAGTCATTAATCTTGTACTTAGCAATTTTTGAGAATTCCATGGGATGTGTCTTAGGCCAACACGACGAAACTGGAAAGAAAGAGAGAGTCATATACTACCTCAGCAAAAAGTTTACCGACTGTGAAGCAAGATACTCCTCGATAGAAAGCTATATTACGCGTTGGTTTGGACTACCCGAAGATTACGACAGTACATGCTGTACCACACAACTTGGTTAATCTCAAAATTAGACCCTCTCAAATACATGATGGAGTCAACTGCATTGAACGAAAGAATGGCTAGATGGCAAATCCTACGGTCAGAATTCAACATAGTCTACGTAAGCAAAAAGGCAGTGAAAGGAAGTGCAATAGTAGATTTCCTAGCCAGTAGAGCTCTGGAGGATTACAAGCTGATAAACTTTGACTTTCCAAATGAGGATCTAATGTATATTACAACCACCGAAGAGGGGACCACAACAGAGCATCCTTGGCGATTAAATTTTGATGGTCCTTCAAATGTCGTGGTCAAATGGAATCGGGGCAGTCTTAGTATCGCCAGAAGGAGACCATTATCCCTTCACAAGCAAACTCGATTTCGATTGCACAAATAATATGACAGAGTACGAGGCGTGCATTATGGGGATTCAAGCAGCCATAGATCGAGGGATCAAGGTTTTAGAAATTTATGGAGATTCAGCGTTGGTAACCTACCAGCTTAAGGGAGAATGGGAGACAAGAGACTTCAAGTTAATTGTTTATCGAAATATGGTCCTCGAATTGATCAAAGAATTCGACGAGGTTACATTCCAATACCTCCCACCTAAGGAAAACCAAATGGCTGATGCTTTGGTTACTCTAGCCTCGATGATAAAAGTAAACAGGCCAGAGGATATGAAGCCCATTCGAATGAGCATTTACGAGACTCCAGCCCATTGCTGCAAGATCGAAGAAGAAGAGAAAGAGGAACATCCTTAATACCAAGACATCCTCCAGTATGTAAAAGACCGTAAGTACCCCGAAGGAGCTACTGAAAATGATAAAAGGACATTGAGAAGGCTCGCAAACGAGTACGTCTTAGATTGAGAGATTCTGTATAAGAGGAGAAAAGATCAGGTGTTGCTAAGATGTGTTGATGCAATCGAGACTAAGAAAATCCTAGAAGAAGTCCATGAAGTGATTTGTGGAACCCAAGCTAATGGATTCAAAATGACCAGGCAGATCATGAGATTTGGATACTACTGATCGACCATGGAAAGTGATTGCATCAACAATGCCAAAAAATGCCACAAGTGCTAGATTTATAGAGATAAAATTCACGTACCTCCATCGCCTCTGCATGCCATGACTTCTCCGTGGCCCTTTTTTATGTGGGGCATGGACGTTATAGGGCCGATTTCACCAAAGGCTTCTAATGGGCATAGATTCATCTTTGTAGTTATTGACTACTTACCAAGTGGGTGGAAGCTGCCTCTTATTCCAACGTTACAAAGTCTGCAGTTAGCAAGTTCCTGAAAAAGGAAATCATATGCCAATATAGAATGTTAGAAAAGATCATATCGGATAATGCACCGAACTTGAATAACAACACGATATCAGAGGTTTGTGAGCAATTCAAGATCAAGCATCATAATTCATCTCTATATCGCCCAAAGATGAATGGAGCAGTGGAAGCGGCAAATAAAAACATCAAGAAGATCATTGCAAAGATGACAAAAACCTATAAAGATTGGCATGAGAAATCACCATTCGCCCTCCTTGCTTATAGGACTTTAGTCAGAGCGTCTACTGGGGCAACGCCATTCTCACTTGTATACGGGATGGAAGCTATTTTACCCATCGAGGTGGAGATTCCTTCTCTCCGAGTCTTGTCAGAGCTAAATTTGGACGAAGCAGACTGGGTCCAAGCTAGATATGATCAGTTGAACTTGATCAAAGAGAAGAGATTAAGAGCCATCTGTCATGGTCAGATGTACCAGAAGCGGATGATGCGTGCTTACAACAAGAAGGTCCCCCCTAGAGAATTCCAAGAGGGAGATCTAGTCTTGAAGAAGATACTCCCAATACACAAAGACTCCCGAGGAAAATAGATGCCTAATTGGGAAGGGTCGTATGTGGTGAAGAAAGCCTCCTGTGGAGGAGCTCTAATTTTGATTGAAATGGATGGCAATGAGCTATACAGCCCAATGAATTCAAACTCGGTGAAGAAATATTTCACCTAAAAAAATGGAGAGGCCAGGATGAAAACTCATGAAAGGGCATCTTGGAACCAAAGGGGTTTTGAGTTGAAAACCCAAAAAGGGCAGCTCAAATGCGAAACAAAGGCGATCAATTGTTCCCTCAAAAGTGACAAGATAGAGAAATCTTACATCTTGGGGCATCGACAAAGTACTCCAGAGTCTCCAGATACATATCAAGCAGAAAGATGATTCTCAGATCAGAGAAACTCATAATTGATAACTGGGCATCTAATACAGTTCCTTGTAATTATTTTGTTCCTTGTAAATATTCGGTATTTTTCTTTCTTTAGCCAACAATTCTTCAAGCTTTGACTTTAATACAATCTCATTCTTTTCCACACTGCCTAAGTATTTTCATACTAAGATAATGGACTAAAATCGCGTGAAAAAGCAAGGATCCGCGAGTATTATTTTAGAAAATTCCTAAATGATACAAGGACCCTAAACAAAACCACCAGTTAAAAGAATCAAATTTCGTGAGAATATGCCAAGTCATAGATTCGAGAAGACATAAAAAGATGGCCCCAAAGCAGAAGAAACTAATTTTTGAAAAATTAAACATGGATCATGCACATCCATATAGTTAGGAGCATTTTTAACTCATTCTGAGCATGGCATCCTACACAATTTGGCCTACCTAGAGGCCCAATTGAGCATATTCTACAAGTCTCAGCACCATGAAATATGACGGGAAAGATCTACGACCGCAATGGCGGATCCAGTACCGCAAAGACATGAAAGGAAAGATCTAAGCCGCAACGGTGGATCCAGTACCACGAAGACACAGGGGAAAGGTTTAAGTCGCAATGGCGAACCCAGTACCTCAGAAGACATGAAGGGAAAGATCTAAGCCGCAATGGTGGATCTATTACCACGAAGACACAAGGGAAAGGTTTAAGTCGCAATGATGAATCCAGTACCTCAGAAGACATGAAGGGAAAGATCTAAGCCGTAATGGTGGATCCAGTACCACGAAGACACAAGGGAAAGGTTTAAGTCGCAATGGCGAACCTAGTACCTCAAAAGACATGAAGGGAAAGATTTAAGCCGCAAAGGTGGATCTAGTACCGTGAAGACAAAAAAGGAAGGGTTTAAGTCGCAATGACGAACCTTGTACCTGAGCAACCTAAAAGATCGAACCCTTGACGGTAAAACTTCTACCTCGAAGTCATAGTGGATCAAATCTAAACTACAATGGCATGTCTTTATCTCTCTGAAGTTGTAGTAAGAGCAAGATGAAGCTTCAACATCGAATCCTACCTTCCTAAAGTTACAGTGAAGCTGGATTAAAACTACAGTAGCGGATCTCAATCTCCATGAAGTTGTAGTGGAATGGAGTGAAGTTACATCACCGATCTTTTACCCCGAGCCTGGGGCAGATCATCATCAACCAATCCCCTACCTCGAGTCTGGGGTAGATTGTAGTTATCCAAAACAACGAGATGGTCGTGCTCCTGAATTGAGAAAAAGGCCAAATCAATGACACCAAACCATTGGAATTACAAGTGAATCAAATAAAGCTACAGCGACGCAATTCTGAAATACTCTTAATCCAAGATGGAATCACGATATTGCAGAAAAGCGAAGGTAGTAAGCTAAACGACCGACGAAGCTGAAGGTAGGTCAGTTGGAGAAAGATCGTCGAGGAAGTGAGACACGACAAAATTGGGCCTTTTAGTCTTTGCTCCGATCCTGTTACACAGTAACGAGCAAAGAGGGCAACTGTTGGAGCCCAATTTTGACCGGGCCCAAACTAAACCCATTTTAAAATTTATTTTAAGATTAAATTTATTTTGAATATAAATTTATTTTAAATTTAGGTTTATATTTAAATTTAAAACTTATTATAAATATTGAAAGTCCAAAGATAACAGGCCCAAATAATGTCCAAATACAATTTGATGTCTATCCTTACAAGACCCAGTTGGGCCCAAATTTCAAAATGACCAAAAGCCTAATTGACCCAAACAGGTCCAAACCTAAACCCAAATTACATTAACCCCAAACAAACCCATTACACTTCAAACCCAAATTGCACATCTAGCCCAAATTCACAAGTCAAAGCATGGCAGTAACTTGCTACCAGCCACCTTCCATCCCAGCCAACCAGGGCATGCCACGTCGATAGCACCAGCATCATCACCAGCCAGTCACTTGCTTCTGCCACAACCACCGTCCTCAACAGCTGCAACCGCCATTGCATCATACCTGCAAAGGAGAGGACAAGAATTTAAGTGAAAGTAAACAAAACAAAATCATTGTAAAAAATAACTGTAAAGCCAGAATTGAAAACCATTGTAAGGGTTATGAATTCTCTGAAAGAAATCAATAAGAAAAAACCAATTACATAGTCAATACTCAAACAAAATAGAGTACAGTTAAAAGTGACCAGGAAATATACGAAGCAAGGGAGTTAAAGCTCAAAACAGTTTCAAACAGCTACAATAACATCAATCCACGAGGTACAGATTCACTTACATTTCATTTCTGTTCATTCATCATAAAAACTTGAAAAGTTTTAAGTGCATTAACATTCACATTTACTGCCCAGTAGGCGACGAACGTCGAGGTGTGGTGGTCACGCACGCCGGTCGACAAGGCGTGTGCGGTGAAGACTCACTGGGGCGGCGACCTTAGCCTGACCGGACTTGGAGAGAAAAAAGGGTGGTTTTGAGAAGGAAAAAGAAGTTTTTTTGAAATGAAATGAAAATGATTTTTTTTCCTAAAAGGTGGTTTTATAGCACATAGAAACAGCGCCATTTAGGGGAAGGATCAAAATACCCAAAACGGCACCATTTTGAACTAGCCCATGCTCGTCTGACCCGACCCGATCAGACCCGCTAAGGATCCGCGTGTTTTTTGAAAATGGTCTATTTATGCATATGGTCCTTCCACTTTTTTTAAATTTACAATTAGGTATTTTCTATACTTTTAATTAATTTTAAATTGGCCCAATAATTTTCAATGCTTTCAATTTAATCCCTTGGCCTTTTGAAAGCACCAAGAGCTGCCACGTGTCATGATTTTGGCTTATTTATGCAAATGGTCCCTCTTACTTCTAATTTGCTTCAATTTAGCCCTTAAATCAAGTTCTATTTAATTACAAAATTGAGCCAAATTTTTTTTCATGATTTTCAAATTAGTCCTTTGACTTCTAAACACCTGAGAGGCTGCCACGTGTTACTTATTTTTGGTTTTATTACCCTAGAGGTCCCTAAACCGTCTAAAAATTATATTTTAACACCCAAAGTTTTCTAAAATTCCATTTTTAACCTTGATTTTTTTGAAAATTACATTTTTACCCCTAAACTTTCTAAAATTCCCTTTTTAACCTCAATTTTTCCAAAAATTACCATTTTACCCTTAAACTTTCCAAAATTCCATTTTTGACCCCAATTTTTTCAAAAATTACCATTTTACCCTCGAATTTCTAAAAATTCCATTTTAACCTCGACTTTTCCAAAATTACCATTTTACCCTTAAACTTCCTAAAATTTCATTTTTAACCCTAATTTTTCCAAAGTTACCATTTTACCCCTAAACTTCCAAAAATTCCATTTTTGACCTCGATTTTTCCTAAAATTACCATTTTACCCTCGAATACCTAAAATTTCATTTTTAACCCTAAACTTTCCCAAAATTACCATTTGGCCCCCAAATGTCCCAAAATTACCATTCTACCCACGGGTATCCAAAAATCACTTTTTTAAACCCCGATTATTTTATTCTTCTTCCTTTTCAATATTTGTATTTAAATTTTAATTATCATGCATTCGTATTTCGTATCTTTGATTTTTGTATATAATTTATTTGCTTAATTGTTTTGCTTCGTGTTATCTAATATCCAGTATTAATTGCTCATTCATATTAAACTCACATATTTATTTTCAAAATTATTTCCGTAAAAACTTTTAAAATCGAGGCAATATTCTTTTATTTTGAATTTTGAAATTTTGTGCCTTAACTTACTAGGCACGATTTTTCTTCAAATCGGAATAATCGAATATCCTTAAATCGAGGCAATGTTTCTTTATCTATGATTCTGAAAAATTTGTACCTAAACTTACTAGGTGCGACTTTTTCAAAACGAGATAATCGAATATCCTTTTCCAAAGTTAAAAAAAATTTTACGACAAAGGAAAGCTCGTTATTTTTGGATTTCGAAATGTTACATCCTAACTCATTAGACGTGACTTTCTTTCTTGATCACTCTGAAATAGCGGGACTTCCAAACAAAATCGGCTCTTTTAAACGTAACTCATGCATTCAAGGATTGTATTCTAAACTTTACTCTAGTTTTCAAAATTTTACAAACAAGACCCTAAGATAATCAATGTGGTACCAATTTTGGGCGTTTGAGGGTGCTAACCCTTCCTCATGCGTAACCGACTCCCGAACTCGTTTTCCAGATTACGAAGACCAAAATTATTTTCAAAACGGATTTTAAACGTTTTGTGGTGGTCCAATCACACCATATAAAAGGATTGGTGGTGACTCCCATTTTCTAATTTTAAAAATAATTTTTGAAACTTGTCGTTTTAAAAAAAAGATGATTTCGACAATAGGCTTTGGGGACAAATGGATTGGTTGGATAATGGAATGTGGGTCAATGGAAAGGGTGGCAGTCCTTATAAACAGGTCGTCCACAAATGTGTTCAGTCTTGGTAGAGGGCTTCGGCAAGGAGATCCCCCCTCTCTCCATTCCTGTTCATTTTGGTGGTTGAAGTACTTCATTTATTGATATTAAAGGCTAGAGAGATGGTGTTAATTGAAGGAATTCACGATGTTATCCCGGGATAGGATATCTCCCATCTTCAATTTATGGATGATACAATCTTGTTCTTGAAGGCGGATAAGAGTGTGGTGGAAAATATGAAATACATCCTACGATGCTTTGAGATGTTTTCGGGACTTCGTATTAATTTTAAAAAATCGTGTATGGTTGGTGTTGGTGTTAATGAGGAAATCCTTAGCAGAATGATAGCTATATGCAAATGTAAAATAGGTAAGCTTCCTTTTGATTACTTGAGGATTCCTTTGAGAGCGGATCCGAGGAGGGTGGCTACTTGGGATGCTATGGAGGAGCGATTTAGAAAGAAACTTTTGAGGTGGAAATGTAGATCATTATCGTGGGCTGCTAGAGTGATGTTGATTAATGTCGTACTGTCATCATTACCGATATATTTCATGTCTTTATTCAAAGTGCTGGTGACGGTGATTAAAAAGATTGATAAATAAGGCATAATTTTCTTTGGGGTAGCTTTGACGGTAAAAGAAAGATGGAGAAAGTTAGGTGGAAGAGGATCTGCAGCCCAAAGGAGTTTGGAAGGGCTGGTGTAGTGAATTTAGCAGTTAAAAATAGAGCATTATTTGCAAAATGAAGTTGGCAATATACGGTTGAAAAAGAGGCATTGTGGAGAAAAGTTATACTAGCAAAGTACAGCTTGAGTTATCATCATTGGAGGTTTAGAGCAAATAAAGTTAAGGCAATGTCGATTATTTGGAGAGGGATCGTGGAAAACTTTATAGATGATGGCGTGGAGAAATGGATGGGGCAGAAGGATTTTAGATGGGTGGTTGGCATTGGAGGTTCAATTTTGTAACATCCGTGTTTTTGAACTGGAGTTGGAACAGTATAAGGAAGGAGTCAAGAATTAGAATATGTAGCTAAAATAAGAAGATTAGGAAAATTTAAGGATTGATTAGTAATTGTGAGAAAGAAGGAAGGACTAAATAGGAATTTATCCAAATTGAATTATGAGTCATCATGGGAATTAGATTGATTAAGGAGGGGAAAAAGAGTAATTTGGTGGAAGATATTTTGGAGGCAAAGTTTTGGGCCAAAGTGTAAAGTTGGAAGGCCTAGGGACTAAAAGTGCAATTTTACCATTTTTATTAAGTGAGATATTTTAAGAGAAAATTCTAGAGAATTTGAGATAGGAAAAATCAATTAAAAAGTAAATATATCTGCTCTCTCCATAAGCTAGCCGTCCAAGCCTTCATCTCTCATTTCTAAGTTTTGCTTTTATTCCAATTAAGTCCTTCCACTATTGTTAAGCCCTCCAAGCTTCAAAATCCTCCCTTTTCTTTGAAATTTCCTTAAGAAAGGCATAGAAGGAAGTTAGTAGACACCTTAATTTCTTTATAGAGTCCACTTTGAAGTGCTAAAGTGGGTAGGGATTGAATTAGAATTTTGGAAATTCAAGAACAAAGGTAAGAGATGATTCAATTTTCATGACATACATGTATATTTACATAATCTAGCATGAAAAAGTATTGAATTTTAGTCTTAAGCTTATATGTGTTTGTATGAAATTGAAGAAAGAGGGAAGAAGAAGAAGGACCCAATTGAAGAAAAAGGAAAGGAGAAAGCTAAGGTGTGAGAAGAAATTATCTACAAGTGAGGTAAGTACTACAAGTATTAAAAGACTTAGTAACAATTAAGTTAAAGTGTTTATAATTTTAATATATTTGATTAATCATGATGAAAATGAGATTTTTAATTATAAGTATGACAATTATGTGTGATTGAATGAAATTTAGTATAAAGAAGAATGAGAAAGGAATTAATCTCATTGAAACAGTTTGGACAGAACAGAGAACTAAATTCGAAAATTCACCAAAAATTGTATAGAAAGATTTAAGAGTTGAATTAAATATTTAATTAAATCTTATTGCATGTAGTTTTATATGGAAGAAACAGTGAAATAAAATGAATTGTATATTTCTAGATATACTAGTTTTTGTGTAACAAGGTCAGAGTAGGTTCAAGTTCCCCTATTCTGACTTTGAAAAATCATAGAAAAATATAGAAAAATTATTAGAAACTTAAATTTATATGGTTGAATCCTTAATGAGTCTATTTTCAAAGTAAACAGACAGGAACATCATTTGATGTCTGTACTAAAAGATAAATAATTTTTAGTGAAGAAAGGTCGAAACTGTCAAGTAGCAGAGAAATGGTAACTTAGAAGAATTTACTGTAGAAATTGGCTAAAGTAAAAATTCTGAAATTTTTATGGTAAAAATATATGTGAGTATAATTTCAGAAACATTAAGAGGATATTAATTTCGAATTCTGTAGCTAAAGATATAAATAATTTAGTGACTGTGACGCAAGTGGACAACTTTGAAAATTAATGTGAAAATAAAAGTAAAAGGTATATGATGATGAATATGTGAGAAAAATATATGTGTGAAATATTATGTGGTTAATTATAAAGATTGATTGTGTGATTAATTGGTGATGATCAATATGTGAGAAAAATATATGTGTGAAATATTATGTGGTTAATTATAAAGATTGATTGTGTGATTAATTGGTGAAATTGTGGATTTATTTGAGGAAACAAATGAGAGAAATACATGAATATGTATATTTGAATTGAATTTGAATGATTTGTGATCAAAATTGAAAGTGAAAGTGAAAGTAAAATTGGAATTGAAAGTGATATGAATTGTAAATTGAAAATCCCTATTAACTAGTCGGGCTGAGTCGGATATAATTGGCATGCCATAGGATTGGAAGAGTTCAGGGATACTTCGACCTTGAGTCGATGAGACACTGGGTGTCATTATTTTACTTCGGATAGATTCGATGAGGTACTGGGTACCACTTTACTTCGGCTAGGCCGATGAGACACTGGGTGTCACTTTATTGCTTTGACCTATCCGATGAGGCACTGGGTGCCATTTTGGTGTGTTTGGTTGGATCCGTGTATCCGCCAAGGTCCGAGCCTTGTTAATAGGGTAAACAATGTGAAAAAAAAAGAATGTGCAAATTGTGACATTGAGGTAAGTGAAATGATAATCACATGAAAGGTAAGTACAATATATGTATAAGAAATCAAAGAATGATAAAACTAAGTAAGCTAAGAGGTTGGAATGGCTGAAATGTGAAATGAGCAAGAATATGTGAATTTATAACACCACTATAAGTTAAATGTTATATACATAAAAGGTATGTATTTTACATGAATAAACAATTATATGAATGAGTTTGAAATGAGTGATTAAAAGATGAATGATTAATGACACTTGTAGTACTTACTAAGCCTTCACCGACTTAACGCATTTATTTCAACGCGTAGGTATAAGACTTCTGAGAAGCTAAGGTTGGATTAGGTGCCTCTCATTAAATCACATCAATATCATAAGATTGCAAGGCAATGTATATTTATTTTGTGTGAAATGGCATGTACAAATGGTATACCTACGTGTCTCTAATGAATGAGTTATGAATATTGCTTTGAAAATTTACATGAATTGAATGAAATGGTTAAAATTGTGTTTTGGACTGATTTGAAATATTGGGAAAGTTTTTAAGTTGTTTCAGGGGATTATTACTAAGTTTTCGGCTATATTTATTGATTTTAGAACAAAGGTATCGATATTTGCCCTGTTTTGAGTAAAAATTACATTTTTATTATTTTCAAACTTGTTTTAAGTCTCGATTTTGATTATACTTGATTATTTTGTGATATTTTGAGTAAAACGATTCAATTACATAGTATTTGAAAGAAAATTTTGTTATACTTGTTTTTAATTCTCTGACATTGTATGTAATACTCTTATACCGGGTTTATACATGTGAACCGGGTGTAGGGGTGTTACAAATGTTGTTTTGGGGAACGTTTGGTGTGCAACTCGCCCATTAAAAGAGTTGTTCCCCAGGCTACATAGGTTGTCAAGAATGAAAAATGGTGTTGTTGCTGACTTTTGTCTAAATAGTGACTGTAATATTGTTAATTGGAGTGTTGTTTTTACTAGGCTTCTTATGGATAGAGAATTAAGTGCCCGTAGGAGACTCGATGAATTGGTCAAGAATGTGGTGAGGTGTCCAAAAAAAGAAGACAAAATTATATGGATGCATGATGTGAAGGGTGAGTTTTCGGTGAAGAAACTTACTGGTTTGCTGAGCAAGGAAGAAGGGGGAATGACTAAGCTTGCTTTTGATAAGATATGGAAGCTAAAAGTTCCACCGAGGGTTTGTAGTTTCCTTTGGTTGCTTGCGATTGATAGAGTTCCTACAAAAGATTTTTTAGTTAAAAGGTGTGTGTAGATTCAAAACCTTTTAAATGTTTGTACATGATGTGAAAGAGTGTCAGAGGAAGCATGCCATCTGTTTTTTAGTTGTAATTTCGCTGAATGTTTCTGGAGGAGAATTTTTGCATGGTGGGGAGTTTGTTGGAAACCAGTAAATGGGTTCGAAGATTTTTATGAATCTTGTGTAAAGGTTTAATGGGATGGTCACAAGAGAAGCCTGTGGTTGATTGCGGTGGCAGCAGCATGTTGGACTGTATGGTTAGCTAGGAATGCGATGGTATTTGAGAAAGTTGTGCCATCTATGGAATCTTTGATTTTCTCATAAAAAATTAGAGCTTTGCTTTGGGTTTAAGTGTTTGTGGATGACTATAAGATACAGGAGCATTTTTGGTGGTTAAAACCAGCAGAGTGTAGGATTGATTCCGTCAATTATAAGACGTTGTCGAATTGGCATGTTCCTTTAGGTGGTGGGATGAAGTTCAATGTCAGTGGGATGGCCTAAGAGGAAAAGACGGGTTGCGGTGGTGTCCTTAGCGATGAGAAGGGGCTTGTTCGAGCAGTTTTTTTAGGACCTTGTAAAGGTGCTATAGATGCTACTGCAGTGGAAATTGGGGCGGTAATTGTAGCATTGGATGTGCTTATCGAGATGGGGCGACCGGATTATGGTAAGATAATCTTCGAAGTGGGATCAAAGAAGGTGTTAGACTGGTTAAGGTGAAAGGTTAGTAGGCCCTGGTCTATGCGGGGAAAATTCTTGATCATGGAAAGAAAGTTAAAAGGTATGGGTGATGTCTTTTTTGCCTCTGCAGAACAAAGTGGGAATGAATTAGCAATAGCATTGGCTACTACAGGTGTTAAATGAATGGTGATGTTTAAGGCATGGTGGTGAAATTCTTTACTGCGGTATTGGTTTAGCAGCGATCCTTGAATGCTTTAGCAGGTTTGGTGTGTTGTTTTTGTATTCTGATTGGATCAGGTGTTAGCAGATTTGGAGTCTTGTACCTTTGTCCTGTTTTTTTTTCAGTTTTGCTGTGTTGTTTGATTTTAGCTGCAGTAGATATGGTCTGATGTATGGTATCGGTGGGCTGCATCTATGTATGCAGATTCATTTTTTCTATCATGGACAGATTGACTATAGCAAAAAAAAACCCAAAATATAGAACCTTAAACCGCAAACCCTTGAACCTTAAATTTAAACTCTAGTTTTCAAAACTATAAACCCTAAATTTAAACCTTAAACCTCAAATCCAAAATCCAAACCTGAACCCTAAATTTTAAATTCGAACATAAACCTTGAACCTTGGGATTTAGGATCTAAGATTCTGGGTTTTAAGTTCAAGGTAAAAAAAAAGACATTTGTTTATAATTTAAAAAATTAATTATTTTAAATAATTTAATTAAAAATAAATTTAGTTGGAGAAAATATTAGATATAGATGAGTGTATGATAATATTTTGTTATTTTTAAAATTTAATGATGTGACACTATTTTATTGATGTCTAAAAATTATACGGTTTAGGATGATCCTAATATAATTTATTCTCTTATTATAATACTTGAAATATAGACAAAATATTGATAAATTCAAAAGAATTTAGTGAGAGTTAATCATCGAATTATCTTGATGAACACTTTTATCTATTTCGACAAATACCTTCACAATTTGAAGCTTATACTTATACGCCAACTACCATATTCTTTACTTACCATTTCTCTTTTGGGAAAAAAGAGAGAGGAGATAATGTTATGAAAACATGAGGCTAGAGTTTATCACTAAAACCTATGATTTTGTCTTGGGGCTAGCATGGGTCGGATAGGCATAGGCTAGACATCGTGGATTCAGTCCAGAAACCATCATCTTCCTCCTCGGACACTTCCCACGAAGTTCGAATGAACCAAGTGTGTCACGTGAAAGGTACAAGCAACTGTGATCAACAAATAGTAACGGAAATTTTGTTCTTTGTGACAAAGGGAACTCATGCTCCTGTTGATTAATCATTTTTGAAATCGAAGTCTACAATAAGTTAATCAATTATTATTTTCATGATTGTTACTTAAAATTGTGAGTACAATCTCTCCATCATTATTATATCAACAAGATTTGTTTGGTTAAGTCAACAAATTCAAATTTTCTTTCCCTCTTATTTTCTGTGTAAGCAAGTTTTTCTTTAATATTCAGTATACTAAAAATTTTATTCAAACATAATTAATCATTATATGTAACTATTATAAACAAATATTTATAATGCTTAGATTTAAGATTTTGGGTTCAAAGATTTAGAGTTTAGAATATTGAATTTAGAATTTAGGGTCTCGAGTTTTATTTAATTGGGCTTAGAGTTTAAGGTAAATTTTTTAAATTTTGGTAGCTTAGAAATTTTATTCATTCACCTACAACTCTGTTGTTGGACCACAATCGGTTTTTTACCGATATGATTAAAAGAATAAAAAATCACAGATAAAGTAGGTTTCGACTTTTCACTAATGAGTAAAAACAAACAAGAGTACAAGATGGAGAAAATTGATCTAGATGTACAAATCCCTAATTCCAAAAACAAAACCCTCTCTTGAAAACAAAGTTCTCTTTTCTTTTTCTTTTTCACTGTCTCTATTAGGGTTTTAATGACCCTTTAAATAGGTTAAGATTAGAGGGATAATATGACTAAAATATCCCTAGAGTAATCAGAGTTCGACTAGAAGAAAGAGTATTGTTTGGTTGTCAAAACGAGAATGCATTACTTGATAATACATCGCGTTGTCGCGGCGTTACAATGTTCTTCGTAAGTGCCTACAAAGTGTCTGAAAAATCCGAGACACACTCCATATATTTGTTATTGTTGGAACATATGAATAACACTCCATATATTTGTTATTGATTATGATTATTTATCGTGTGAGTTGATGTTAACTCAATTATAAAATTATCAAAAGTTCATCTCTTTTATAGAATAACAGATATTATTTTGGGTATTAATATTTTCTTGTTTTGATAAATCTAAAATATATATACACATTATGAGAATCAGAGAATTTGAATCCAAAATATCATAAGTTTCACTATTTCAATTTTATAAGTTCAATTAAAATGACATTTACTTTTATATAATCTTTTTATAAGTTTATTACATCATTTTTTTTCCACCAATATTGTAAGCAGGGGCGACACTAGAGGGGATGCAGAGAAGGGCATTGACCTTGAAAAAAATTATGTTTTAACTACTTTAATTTTCAAAAAATTATAAATTAATACATGCTAAGAGTGCATTTTAGGCCCTAAAATGATAAAATTATGATTTAGTCTTTCCAAAATTATAAAGTTTTAAACATACAATTAAAGAATTACATTTTAATGAGAGATGTTCATGGGTCGGGTCGGGTCAAGTCCATGCAAGGTATCTAGACCAATTTTCAAAACATACGCCCAACTTGACCTAAAAAATGGGTTTACTTTTTTGCCCAAGCCTAACCCAACTTAAGAAAAGTAAACTCGGATCCGACCCTACCCGTCTATATTTGATTTTTTTAGATTATTTTTATTAAATTTTTTTTTAGAAAATATAATACACTAAATGAACTAAAAACGCTAAAATAAAATTTTTCTAACACATTAAAATGTATTTATATTTAAAAACACTACCATAAATGTAATAAATATTTTATTGTATTAAAAAAGACTAATAAATATAATAAACATTTTATTGTATTCAATATAGTTTTTAAAATTTATTTATAATTTAGTCCATGTCTAATCATTTTTACTAAATCGCAAACAACTCAAATTACAACCAACCATTCACAAATTCATATTTCAAATACATAACAATTTAAATACAGTTATACCATATGAACTTACCTAACAAAATCAACAATGTTGAATTTTTAAGAACTAATTGACAATTTTACCTTTTTCCCAATTATCCTTAATTTGATTCAATTTTCGATCAATTTGAAAGAGCAAAAGTGTTGAACTTAAAACCCTATTCCTTCCTTCTTTGTTTCGGGTGGAGAAGAAGAAAGATGAGCAATTGACTTTTTTTTCTTTTTAATTTTTTCTTTTGTAGTTTGTTTAATTTTTTAATTAATCAACATTAACATATTTAACCATAATTAATTAACTTTAAGTATAATTAACAAATTTAGTGGATTCCAACTTATATCCACCAGCATTTCGCCATATACTAAGATCCCAATTTCTCAATTGGTCCTTCGTCTATTTAAAAATTCATAGTAACGAACTTTTGCAATTTAGTCATTTTACCTTAATTTATTATCAATTTGACAAAAATTAAGGGATCAAACTTTAATTAACATTTACACTAACCTTGTAAAAGTTAAATAATAATATTTATGGACTCGAACATCGAAAATAGGGTTTTGAAACCATCATTTTTGATACCACTGAAAAACGAGCTTGTACATTTCTTGTTTGTGGCATTTTGTAACGTTTTGAAATATTTCCCGTTCTTTGACATTTATCGTATTCTTTTGCGAACTCATTAGCATCTTGGATCATTGTTGGCCAATAAAATCTCGATTGCAAAACCTTCTGCAGTGTTATTTTACCTCTAAAGTGGCCATTACAAGGCGAAGTATGGAATCTAATTAGAATATCATTCACTTCTTCTTCTGCCCCACATTGTCTGATTAATTGGTTTGCACATTGCCGAAAAGCATACGACTCTTCTCAAATGTAATCTTCTGCGTCATGTATAATTTTCTTCTTTTGTTATTTCGAAACATTTGCAGAAAGACTCCTTGCACTAAAGAGTTGACTATATCTGCATACCAAGGCATTCACTACTTTTTATTCATTACCCAATTATGTTCACCTTGCAATAGATGCTCGTCTATAAACTTTTCGTAGATCGCCTAATTTCCTCCTTCTTTAGCTGTAACATCTCACTCGGTGAAGCCTTAGAGTTTAGGTAATGTTTATAGAAGTAAGGTTTATAGAGTAAATTCTAAGGAAAAATAGGGTGTTAGATTTAACTAAGTGTTTGAAGTCTACGAATACGCCTTTGGGTGAAGTCTGTGTTAGGCAAGTTTAGTGGTTTAGCGAAGTCTATGGATACCCTAGTTGTTAGAAGAAAAATGATTAATCTTCAAGGCTAAGCCTTAGTCTGACAAGAATCATTTGTTATTTTATTATTTTATTATTCTAGTAAACCAAATTAGTTGGTCTAGTGAGAGCTAGTTAGAAAGGAACTAAGTTTTTCAATTGAAAGGACATGCATTTAATATGAGAGAGAAAGTTCTTAGTCATGGGTATCAGAGGAAGGGTAGTGGATGAAATAAATTTGCCAACTAAGTTTTCCTTTCGTGTACACCTGTATAAAGCCAACATTGGCTTCCTAAGCAAGTTTTATGCTTTCTTTGGCAATCATATTTTCTCTCCAAACTTTCTCTTCAAATTTTCTCACAGAAACTCTAGACTTAAAACATGCTTGAAGACTGGGTACGTTGTACTCAACTAACTCCACCGTCGATTGGTACATGTTAAATATCAATGAAACTTAATTTATTTTCATGGTTATTTACGGGACCCTAGGGTTTCATGCTTTAGGGTCAGTTTGAGGTGTAAGGAAGATGAAATGTTCTTGTTAATGTTCTTAAAATCGTTTAGTTTTTATGGAAAAAGATATAATGTGTAAACTCTTGATATCATAGCTCAAGAAATTCCTGAAAGCTCCCGAAATAAGGGCAAGAGTCCTACTGTTTGAACTTTTTTAGCATTTTTCTAGCTCCATGTGTGTGTAATGGTTTTGTTCTTTTCTAGTTTAAGGTAAGTATACCTGTCCTATGAAGATGAAATGTTTGTACAAGAGTAACTAATGTTTACTGTAAGAATTTTGGTCTGACATGTTTGTGTAAATGTAGTAAGGGCCTTGCTTAATGTTAAGCCAATATGGATTAAAGAATTTCTAGTGAAGATTTCACGATTTTGAAAATGTATAATCTTAATTATCCTTAAAATTGTAAGTGTTTTACAACCCATATTCATTTCCCATACCATTATGTGGTCCACTCCTACGAAGTTTTAAAAGAAAAAGAATTTAAGGTAGTGACATGCCAATCCTAGGTCCTCCTTAAGGATCGGGCTTGGGGTGTTACATTAGCATCTATTCTAGTCTAGGTAGATGCTCTGCAACTTGATTTTCAGTCTCTTTTAGGTCCAAGATCCAAAGATCAAACCCTTAAAGAAGAAATACCCATTTAATTAATTTGACCTTAGTTTCTCTCTTCTTCATGACATATTTCTAGGCTGAATGGTCGGTATAAACATACACTTAGTTTGCGATCAGATAAGGCCTAAAATTTTCATAGGCAAATACTACCGCCAACATCTCCTTCTTAGTAGTTGAATATTTTACAGTGTGTCAAGTTCAACATTTTGCTTGCATAGTAAATGAAGTGAATTTTCTTTTTCCTTTTTTGTCCCAATACTGCCCCCAAAAACATAGCCACTTGCATCGCACATGATCACAAAATTTTTTCGGAGCCATCACTAATTTATTTTTCATCACCTAAAAGGCTTAAGCACATTCTTCATCAAATACGAATGGAGTGTCTTTCTGAAGGAGTTGATTCAATGGTTTCGCAATTTAAGAGAATTCCTTAATTGATCATTTGTAGAATCTCGCATGTTCGAAAAAAATTTTAGATCATATGGACTAAAGTTGGAGATGGTAGCTTTTTGATGACCTCAATCTTAACTCTATGAACTTCCAACCCTTTCTTGGAAATATGGTGTCCCAGGACAATCCCCTTGTTTACCATGAAGTGACATTTCTCCTAATCCTCCCAATTAAGAACCAAGTTCCTGCCTTCATACCTCTATAGAACCTATTCTAGATTAGCCAAGCATTCAGTACATGAATCTCATAATTTCTGAATAGGCAGGTGAACATTGTCTTCTCTTGATCGTCGGGATGGATTGAATTTTATGGTATTCAAAATACCTATCAATAAGGAAATAATATTCCTTCCCTGCCAATCTATCCAACATTTGGTTAATGAAGGATAGCAAAAAGTAATATTTTCGTGTTACACCATTGTGTTTTTTTTTAGTTGACACATACACACCAGCCTATCACTGTCCAAGTTGGGATGAGCTTGTTCTTCTCATTAGCAACCACAGTCAACCACCCTTTTCCAGAACACATTGAGTGGGACTAACCAATTCGCTATTAGAGATTGCATAAACTACGTTGACATCCAACCATTTCAATAATTCCTTCTTCACCACTTCTTTCATCGTAGGATTCAATCGCCTATGACATCCACTACTGGTTTCTCACCTTCCTCCAACTGAATTTTGTATTGGCAAAGTGTTGGGCTTATTCCCTTGATGTCAGCAATTGTCCAGCCAATTGCCTTCTTATGCTTCTTCAACACATTTAGTAGGACCAATTCTCATTTTGTAGAAAAATGTGTTGCAATAATTACTGGTAGTGTATTATTCTCTTCCAAATATCCATACTTTAAATTCTCAGTGTATTCTTCTCTTCCAAATATCCATACTTTAAATTCTCAGGTATCTGTTTCAGTTCCAAAGTTGAAGGTTTTACTATGGACAAAATCATCTTTTCGGATTCCAATGGGCCTAACAATTTCTTACAGTGTCTCCACCAATTCAATCAATACACTCGTTCTTGCTCACTATCAACATTTTCCTCATCTTGCTTTGTATCTGTCATGTCATCATTATTGGACATCACACACTTTTTTTCAACTAACTATTCTCCTTTCCACCCCTTAATATCTTCCTCCAAAACTTCCTTTAATTGTTCATTGGTATCCATATGCCTCTCACTTAATTCATATGTAGCATCAACCAAACAATTTCCCTCAATCAACTTTATTTTGCATGCTGACCTCGGCACCCTATTCCTTTCCTAGGTAGAATCATTCCCACTCACATTTTCTAGAAGGATCATGTTGGAAAAAATTCGGTTCGAAAATGGTTTTCTTGCGCAGCTAAAAATAAAAATTCTGAAAACCAACCTAGTTTGTGATATTTATAGCAATAAACCCTAAACTAAAATCGTACTTGTGTTTTCGGATAGACAAATCCTTTTCATTCGCAGCTTTTAACCAAACGATATTCTCTGTTATTCTCGTACCACAAAATGCTTTATGTGTAAGCTCGAACGATTTGAATTAAACACAAAACTAGAAATAGTTTTCTTTTCTTTGGGTGAAAACGAAAATTCTCTTCTCAAATAGAAACAGATAGAATTGTTATTCAGAAAAATATATTTAATTCTTAGAAAATAAAAGTCTCTCTATTTTTTGGCTGAATAATGATATTTGAAAGTTGTGTTTTAATAGCCCTACAAGTGCCATCTATTTATAGGGAAAAAAGGTAGAACCCTTGTTGAACTAAAGAAGTTTCTATCAACTAGAATAGCAAAATCCTAGTTTTACTAGGATGTAGGGGGCGACAACCCTAGTTAATTATACTAGGGTTTGTCGTTCCCCCTTATTACATAAGGGGCTTTTGGGCCTCTTCCATATCGTGTGCAATTACTAGTACTTCCCGAACTTTTAATCCAATACTTTATAATTTGATCCAATAAAATATCTGATTCTCTACTTCCCAAAATAAACTTCAATATATTTCCAATTAAATTATTTTCACAACCCAATTCTAATTCCTTAAAATCATGACAACTTTACCGCAAAGGAATCTATGAAAAATATATTTAATACTTCTGCATTCAACGGTTCACTATAATCCAATGATTTATCTTCATTTTCAAACTTCATTTATTCGAAAAACAAAAATTAAATTTTTAGGTCATTTTTCATTTTTATTTTCATTTTGGAGAAAACTACATTCATTTTCAAATGATTTCATTTCTTCATTTTTATTTTCATTTTGGAGAAAATCACAATCATTTCCAAATGTTTCTTATTATTCCATTTCACTATTTCTATTCATTTTTGTTCATTTGATTCAACATGCAATTCATTTCTGGTTTCAATGAGCCAGTAGATGGATTCCAAATTTTCACTTATTAATTATAAACTCATTTAGTCACAAAGTCATTCTACTATAGTATCGTGATTGAGCTCTCCCCAATGGCATACCATTATGAAAGCAACTCGATCAGTGCTCATCCAATGACCTTGTCATAAGTGTGTTACCTTCATAGGATATCTTTAATTTCTTTGGGATAATATTTGTTCTCCCAATATGATCATTTTTTATCTTATGGTAACCATTACATATTCTTTCATGAAAAGTAAATCACTATCAAATAGTGATCTAGTCATCCATCATAAAGACAAATGACCCGTAGCCACATTTACTTTTCATCACCCATGTAATGCCAATGACAGGATATAATTTACTCATGTCTCAGGGTATGAATTCCACTATTGTGAATAACACTACATATTGCAAAAGTTGTATACCCAATGCACTAGCTTTCGACTCCTTATCTATTCTAACTCAAGCTTTTACTTACATCAAAGTGTACGAGTCACACATGCACAGTCCGTCATCCTCTCAAGATTTAGGCATGCCATAGTATGAACGTTACAAGTGTATAAATCCATAAACAGATTCAGGGTCTATTCTTTTTGGGTGTAGTCTAATATACTATTAGCTCAATTAGTCACATCAATGTCTTTATCTTTTGGGAGTCATCCACTTCGCTGCCCAAGACAAGGCATCTCCCTAATTAGACTTGATAGATGATATATTAGTCTTATAATTGATTTGCTCATTTTCGATTAGACTAAGGGCATGTTTAGATTCATCTACTAATAAAAGTTGTCTTTTCGTATTATGATCCGACCACATAATACCGCTTAGTATTAGTTTAAACATTAGACAACCAATGAACAACATTTGCTTTAATTTTGCTTTGCATTAAAAATTATATGAGGACATTATACCAAGTATTAATCTAATTCATGAACAATTTTATTAACCAATCTTTTCAAAAAAAATTACAAGTGTACATTGACGAAAATACTACACTTAAGGTACCAAATCCAATAGACCATTATTTCAGGTTCGTTTGGGTCCAAATAATGCCTTACGCAAAGAAATCAAGCTGAGCTTTCTTACAGTTGTCCAACCCTTCATACAAGTGTTGTAACTGCACATATCAATACCACCCTTGATTAATTTTTGGAGAATTTCCTTAAATTTGTCCCATATTTGTCTTTAGTTTCTATAGGATATTGCTTAAATACAAACAACTCATCGTGAGTGTGGAGTATCATAGTCATGGGTATAATCTATAGCAAGAATTATTACACAAATTCATCCCATGTCGTGATGGTTTCTGGTGGCAACGTTTCTAACCATGATTTTGCTTCAGCTCCTAAAATGAATGGAATTACAAACAGTTTTATGATCTTGTTCGACACCTCCCACATAAACAATCGTGCTACATAATTGTTCAAATCGACGAATAAATATTATTGGATACATCACTTCACTACTACAAAATTGTAGATTTGTTGATATCCATACTAATAGTGCAAGGTTTATGATAATGCTTAAACGTGACATACTTTTGGATATTAATTATATATATATATATATATATATATATATATGAGTATGATCCTACTAATTTGGGCTATTTATGATTCTTTTATCTTGTAGGGACTAAATTGAAGACAAATAACAAATTGAGGCAAAAAGCGTGAATTTGAAAGAGAAAGTGTGGAAGACTTGAGAAGAGTTTTGTTAGACATAAAGACTTTATTTTAATTTAAACTCTATTTTTTAGGATTAGTATTTAGGATTATTATTAGGATATTGTTTATATTTAATTTTTATTTATCTTTTAAGCTTTATCATATTTAGAGTTTAAATTAGATCCAACTATGACAGTATTGTTTAGATTTAATTCTAATTATCTTTTAGAGTTCAGATTGGATTCAACTAGAGATTTCTATGTACTATAAATAGGGGATGAAGTGATATGAATTTCTCACTTCCAATTCTCTATAAAATCTTCCATCTCCCAAAAACCCTAGCCATTTTCTTTCAATAAAAGTTCTATTTTCATTTAACTTGTGTTTTCTCCCAAAAGCTTGAGCAACTAAAACCCTTATAGCCGAAGGTTATCAACATTCATCCAAAAAAATTCATGAGGCTTAGAACCGACACTTAACTCTTTTCAATCGAGTATTCATCAATTCTCCGCATTACGAGATTGACGCTTTTGTTCATATCCCTTCAAAAGTAATCTTTTCATCTTGTGCGAAGACGGCCGCTTTGTATGTTTTGAGAAGGTTACACAGTCGGTTCGCTAACTTGCTGCGTCAGAGGTTGTCGAGCCAAAGAGACAAAATGGCGTGGCATTCGTCATTTAGAAGGGATGATCTAGTATAAGACGATCCCATTGGAGCGACGGTTGGCTAGAGTTAGGTTCCTCTTAAAAGCTATAACTGGAGCTGGTGGTCGTAGGCGTCCTCTTCCACTATAACTGGCTTATTCGGCCACGAGAAGAACCATCTAAAAGTCTATGATTGAACCAAGAAGGAATCAAGATAACCGGAGGCTGGAACTCTCGAAATTGATAAAACCATTCTTTTCTCAACTTTGTTTACTTTTCTGCAATTTTAATTATTTCAAACCTTCAATCGTTAATTTCTTTTAATTTTGTTTTTTATTTCTCCAGGTCCGACACTTTTCTTGGGCACGATTTCGCCCAGGATCTCGACGTACAAGATTTTGCAACATTCAAGTCCCTAAGGATTTGACCCTACTTCCCTTTTACTATTATTTTTGATATTTTTAGGAATAGGTTAAATTTGGTGCTCCCAACAACACACCAGTTTATCTTAAACACCAATTTATCTTAAACTATGAAATAGTGATTTGTGGAATGACAATGGTAAACTTGAGCCAACTTTTGTTGAAGAATGTTTGACTAAGGAGTGAGCACCTAGTTATCCACAACTAACAATCATAGTTATCCACAACTATCTCACTAAAAGTCCATGAACAATTAAATTAAATAACACCAAAAATTGATTGCAATAAAAAACAAGTGATGTTGTATCTATAATGTTGGAATTCACATATTATCCTAACAAGCATGCAAATATTACCACTAAATCAACTTAGCACCAAAACCTCTGATAAGTAGCAAAAGTAATATGTTTTAGTCTCATTCTTAATATGTTTTTGGATAATTAATCTATTTAAAATAATGAATTTTATGTTCATAATCCTTTAAATTCATGCTTCTATACTTAGGAAAGCATTTGGGAGCGAAAGGGGCGAAAAACAAGCGAAAACCGTACAAAAAGAGCAGATTTTAGGAGCCACACGAGCTAGACACATGACCATGTACTAAATCGAAGATAAAAAGGAAAATTTGGGGCAAAAAGCGTGAATATGAAAGAGTTAGGAAGAGATTTATTGGACATAAGATTTTATTTAAATTTAAACTTTATTTCTTAGGATTAATATTTAGGATATTTATTGTTATATTGTTTATATCTAATTTTAATTTATCTTTTAGGCTTTATAATTTAGAGTCTAATTTGGATCCAATTAGGGAATTATTGTTTAGATTTAATTCTAATTATCTTTTTAGAATTTAATTTGGATCCAACTAGAGATTTTCATGTATTATAAATAGGATATAGAGTGATATGAATTAGGCACTTCCAATTTTTCTGTAAAATCCTTCATTACCCAAATCCAAGCTGTCAGGGATTATTGAAGGAAATAACTGAAGAAACACCATAGAAGCCATCTTTGAAGTCGATTTCCATGAAGATTTAAGACCTCTTTCTAAATTCTTTTGATTTTACTATGAGTTTTTCTTAATCTTATGTTTATATTGACTTTAAGATGTTTCCATTTATTAGCATGAACGAAATTCCTAAATACCTAGGGGAGATGAACCCTAGGATGAATTCTGTCATTTGATTTCTGATTTTACGTAATAAATACTTAGATTTTGTTCTCAATTATGTATGCTTAATTCTTGATTTAGTGTTCTTTAGATATTAATTCTTGTTAGATATGCTTAAATCAGAGGAGGAATAGACCATGTTTAAGAGTAGATCTAGCATAATCGAGTGGAGTTGCATGCAATCCTAGAAATAGGACGACATAAATCTATCGGATTAGAGTCAAATCTAATAGGGGAATCCATAGATGAAATTAATGCAACAATAGGGGTTTTAATTAGAAAGAAATTTTAATTAATCAACCTAGGGTCAGTTGCTTTTATGCTTGAATAGAGGTATTAGCATAATTTAGGGATTTCTACGGAACAAAATACTAAGCGAATAAATTGCTTAATTCAGAATGATAATGACAGATGAAATCTAAGTGGAGTCTTTTCTAGGTATTGTTTGCTTCTTGGTATAAAAACACTTAATATTTCTTACTTTAATCTTTGTTGCACTTTTTATTAATTTAGTTAAATTAGTTTAGAATAATCACTTTATTCAACCTGTTAGATAATAGGGAAACAGTTATTACTAGTACTTTTAGTCCTTGTGGAAATGATATCTTTGCTCACCGTAACTATACTATTAATTGATAGATGCACTTGCCTTAGTCATATTTTTAGTTAAGTTTCGACTGCATCAAGTTTTTGGCGTCGTTGCTAGGGACTAAAATATTAGGAAAACTTTATTTCTATTACTTTAGCCATTTTTTTTGTTTTACTATTTACATTTTTAATTTAATTTTTTATTTTAATTTTTTCCTTTTTTTACTTCTAGCAGGTTCTTTTGGTTTATGACTAGAGGAAACCTGTCGGGACCACTTCTTCACGACTCTGAACTTGAAAAGACTGCTCGTAAAAATCGTAAAGAGGTTAGAGAAGCTAAGCAAAATAAAAAAACTTTAGTAGACGGTAAAAAGGAAAAGGATATTACTGTGGAGATGGGTGACAATCGAACTAACCAAGTTCCTCCTGCTCTCCCTGCTTCTCTTCCTAATCCTCTTACTCGTCGAACTTTGTATGATTATGCTAAGCCTACTCTGATTGAGGCTGAAACGAGTATTATCAGGCCGAATGTTAATGCAAACAATTTGAAATCAAAATGAGTATAATTCAGATGGTACAATAATATGTTTAGTTTGATGGTTTGCAAGATGGAGATCCAAATGTTCATTTGGCTAATTTTCTCGAGATTTGTGACACTTTCAAAATTAATGGTGTTACTGATGACTTCATACGCTTACGGTTGTTCTCGTTTTCGTTGAGGAGCAAGGCAAAACTGTGGTTAAATGCTTTACCACAAGGTTCTATCACTACTTGGGATCAAATGACTGAGAAGTTCTTGTTAAAATATTTTTCGCCAGCTAAGACAGCTAAGTTGAGGAATGACATCTCTTCTTTTGTGCAGTTTGATATTGAGACACTTTATGAAGCATGGGAGAGGTTCAAGGATTTATTGAGAAGGTGTCCTTATCATCGGTTACCTTTATGGCTCCAAGTTCAAACATTCTAAAATGGTTTGAATCCCTCAACTAGACAGATGATTGATTCAGCAACTGGGGGAACTTTGAATAACAAGACACCGGAAGAAGCCCAAGAATTTATTGAGGAGGTGGCATTAAATAATTATCAGTGGTAAGTTACAAGAGTAAAACCTGTGAAGGCAGCAGGAATTTATAATGCTAATGTCGTTTCTATGTTGGCTCGTCAGGTTCAAACTCTTAATAAAAAATATAATGGTTTGAATTTTTCTCAACAGGCACATCTAGTGATGCAGTGTAATGACAATGGAGCGGGGATGATGAGTTCAAAATATTTCCATGAGCAAACAAAATTTTTGGATAATAATTCTAGACGTCAAAATAATCCATATAGTAATACTTATAATGCAGGTTGGATAAATCACCCAAATTTTTCATGGGGTGGTCAAGGAAACCAAAGATAACAAATTTCTTTGGGTTTTCAGCAGTCTCATCAACAAGAAAAAAAATCAAACCTTGAAGAAATGCTTGGTAAATTTATTTTGGTTTCTGAAGCGAGATTTCAAAGCAATGAGACAGCTTTAAAAAATCAACAGGAATCAATTCATGGTCTCGAAAATCAAATCAGACAGCTTGCTAAACTAGTTTCAAAAAGACCACTAGGTAGCTTACCTAGTAACACTGAAACTAACCCAAAAGAGCAAATCCATGTAATCATTGTTCAAAGCATGGAAGGATTAGTTGAGCTTGATCAGAAGCCGAAGCTAAAAGCTATTGTGAAAAATAATGAGGTTGAGGAAAGCAAGAAAGAGCATAAGCTAATGCTTAAAGAATACTAACCTCGAATTCCATACCCAGAAGCATTGAAGAGAGACCACATAAAAGAAACATATGGTAAATTTCTTGAGCTCTTTAAAAATTGGATATTAGCTTACCTTTTGTTGAAGCTCTTTCGCAGATGCCGAAATATGTAAAATTCTTAAAGGAGTTGTTACCAAATAAGAGGAAGTTAGATGACTTGTCAACTGTGAACCTTAATGCAGTTTGCTCAGCCATTGTCCAAAACAAAATACCCAACAAACTTAAAGATCTAGGGAGTTTTACTATTCTTTGTCTCATTGATAGTTTACATGTTGATAAAGCTTGGCTGATTTGGGTGCTAGTATAAATGTTTTGCCTTATAAAATGTTCAAACAACTTGGTCTTGGGGAACCTAAATCCACTAATATGAGTATTCAGTTAGCTGACAGATCAATTAGATATCCTAGGGGTATTATTGAGGATGTACTGGTAAAAGTAGATAAATTTATATTCCCTGTTGATTTTGTTGTATTAGACATGGATGAGGATATTGAGGTGCCTATGATTTTAGGTCGACCCTTTTTAGCCACTACTAGAACTATCATTGATGTGGGTACTGGTGAACTTGTGCTTCATGTATGTGATGAAAAGATTACTCTTAAAGCATATAATTTTGTTAGATTCCTGAATGAGTATAATGATGATAATTGTTCTGTTAATGTTAGTAATCATGTGACTCAACACTTTTTGCAGGAAATCACTAATGAAAGCATGATGGAGCCAATTGTGATTCAAAGTGATAGAACTCGAGTGGTAAATGAAGATCGAATGTTACAACTCGAGGAATTAGATGAATGGCAAACAAAGTTTGACAAGAACTCGAGGAAACCCAAGGAAGAACCAACACAAACCATGAAGTGCATGTCAAGAAGATGAACATATTTAAAGTGGGAGACAAAGTGTTATTAGACAAATCGGATCCATGAATGTTTCCTTCAGAATTCAAGTCAAGTGGGTCCGATCCTTTTGTGGCAAAAATTGTCTTCCCCTATGGTACAATTGAGGTAACACATCTTGATTACGGCACATTGAAGGCAAACAATCAACGTCTCAAATTTTATTGTGTTGGTAATATTGATAAGGGGAGAGAGGAACTTCAGTTTCAAGATCTGCCATAACTATGAGCTTAAACAGGTAAGTCAAGCTTAGACTTTAAACAAGCGCTTCTCGGGAGACAACCCGAGTGTTTTTATTTTTTTAATTATTTATTTTACTTTTATGTTTTTAAAAAAATTGAAAATTTCAAAAAAAAATTAGTATATTTATTTTCATTTTTAATTTTAGTTTTAGTTTTAGTTTTAGTTTTATTTTATTTCATTTTTAATTTTAATTTTAGTTTTAGTTTTAGTTTTAGTTGTTATCTCCCTCTCTTACTTGTCTTTGTCTATTTTCTTATTAGTTTGCTCGGAAAATTGGACTTTCTTTAGACTCGTTGCATTCTTAGTTTTTTTCCAATTCCGATGAAATCATCCTAATTCAGGGAAGTTTCAATTCCTTTCCTCTTTATGATATTGTGCTTATTCTGCTTATATCTGTTTGTACATTGAGGACAATGTACATCTTAAGTGTCAGGAGGTTGATTGTGTATAATTGTGATAAAATCCCTAAATAATTTATTGTGTTTAAGTAATTTTCTCATACCCCATAAGAGTAAATTTTTGCTATTTGGAATTTTTATTGATTTTGTTTTGAGATTGATTTGTGAATCTTTTATGTATTGGATGATTTAATCTTTAAGATATGAGAGAGTCAAGCATAATGAGTTGTCTTCAGAATTAAATATTTTAAGTTGTTTCCCTGAATTAAATTATTATCTTCAAATTTTAAAATTGTAGGTTTGACATTAAAACCATAGTTTTTGTGAGCTTTTGAGCCTATAGAGCATATGTTTTATTTCGTGCTCATGCTATTTTTAGTTATGTGTATGTCAACTTGATTTGTTATTCTAGAACTTGCTTTGATTATACATGTTGAGACCACATTATTGATTTGATATGCTGAGATGATAGAGGCACTTAGGATTTAACCCACTTTACCTTTAAAAAGCTTACCTATTAAATTAACCCCTAGTGAACCCCATTGAGCCTGACACCATTTTATTCATTAACTCATAATATTAACCCATGATCCATATAATTGTGGTATAACTACCCTTTTATTGACTCACTTTTTGTCGAGAATTGATTTGGTAAAGTTGCCTAACTATGTTCTACTATCTGAATTGTTGAATTTTATTATTTAGAAAAAGAAAAAATGAAAAAAAGTCGAAAAAATGAAAAAAATCGAAAAAATTGAAAAAAAGGAAAAAAATTGGAAAAAAGAAAAAGAAAAGATAAAAATGGGTTTGAGCTAGAGTCATTAGTGCCATATACTGTTGAAAAGCTTGTGTTTATTATTTATTATTCGTGTTGATGCACTTTCTTTTAATTCAGCAACAGATTTTTTTTAATTTGGTAACTTTTCAACTTGATATCGATTTTAACCAATTCTTCTAGCCTTTTCCATACCCTTAACCTTGGCCTCATTACAACCTTGTAAAGACCTCTTAATTGGTGTGTCATGTCATTTTACAGTGGTCGAGATTTGATTTTCATGCAAGCTTATGGCAATAACATTTTGTGTTTGACAATTGAGTCCTTATTTAATAAACCTTAAACACTTTGAGTGCTTTGAGTGAATCTTTAGTGAGGATGTCAATTCTTGTTGATTTTGAATTTAAGGTAATTTTTTAGATAAGGGGAGACACCTATATTTTTGTGCTAAAAATTTTGTTGCTTAGATTGCTTGAATCTTTAGTGTTCTTTTAGATGAATTTCTAGTACATGATTGTTTGCAATTTATCCTAAAATATTATTGATGAAAATGAAGAATTAAGAAAGTTAACTTGAATGTGGGTTGAGAATTTTGCTTGAGACAAGCAAATGCTTAAGTGTTGGGATATTTGATAAGTGGCAAAAGTAACATGTTTTAGTCTCATTCTTAATGTATTTTTGGATGATTAATCGATTTAAATAATGAATTTTATGTTCATAATCCTTTAAATTCATGTTTCTATACTTAGAAAAGCATTTGGGAGTCACACGAGCTGGACACATGACCATGGACTAAATAAAAGACAAAAAGGAAAATTTGGGACAAAAAGCATGAATGTGGAAGAGTTAGAGATTTATTGGACATAAGATTTTATTTAAATTTAAACTCTATTTCTTAGGATTTATATTTAGGATATTTATTGTTATATTGTTTATATTTAATTTTAATTTATTTTTAGGCTTCATAATTTAGAGTTTAATTTGGATCCAATTAGGGAATTATTGTTTAGATTTAATTTTAATTATCTTTTTAGAATTTAATTTGGATCCAATTAGAGATTTTCATATATTATAAATAGGGGATAGAGTGATATGAATTAGGCACTTCTAATTTTTCTGTAAAATCCTTCATTCCCCAAATCCAAGCCGTCGGAGATTATTGAAGAAAACAACTAACCATAGAAGCCATCTTTGAAGCCGATTTCCACGAAGATTGAAGACCTCTTTCTAAATTCTTTTGATTTTACCATGAGTTTTTCTTCATCTTGTGGTTATATTGTCTTTAAGATGTTTCCATTTATTAGCATGAACTAAATTCCTAAATACCTAGGGGAGATGAACCTTAGGATGAATTCTGTCATTTGATTTCTGATTTTACGTAATAAATATTTAGATTTTGTTCTCAATTATGTGTGCTTAATTCTTGATTTAGTATTTTTGAGATATTAATTCTTGTTTTATGTGATTAAATCAGAGGAGGAATAGACCCTGTTTAAGAGTAGATCTAACATAATTGAGTGGAGTTGCATGCAATCCTAGAAATAGGACGACATAAATCTACCGGATTAGAGTCAAATCTAATAGGGGAATCCATAGATCGAATTAATGCGATAATAGGGGTTTTAATTAGAAAGAAATTTCAATTAATCAACCTAAAGTCAGTTGTTTTTATGCTTGAATAGAGGTATTAACATAATTTAGGGATTTCTACGGAATAAAATACTAAGTGAATAAATTACTTAATTTAGAATGATAATGGCAGATGAAATCTAGGTGGAGTCTTTCTTGGGTATTGTTTGCTTCTTGGTATAAAAACACTTATTATTTCTTACTTTAATCTTTGTTACACTTTTTATTAATTTAGTTAAATTAGTTTATAACAGTCACTTTATCCGACCGGTTAGATAATAGGGAGACAGTTATTGCTAGTACTTTTGGTCCTCGTGGGAACGATATCTTTTTTCACCGTAACTATACTATTAATTGATAGGTGCACTTGCCTTAGTCATATTTTTAGTTAGGTTTTGATTGCATTGTCCTCCCCGGCAACAAAACCAACAACTTGATCGTGCCTCGACATGCGTCCACTAGGCTGAAACTAATGTGATTTAATATAAATGTAAGTGACGTATCTGTAAGGGAACATATCATATTGTAATATAGATTGTACAAAGAAATACCGGAAGTATTCCAAGGATCCTACCCAAGGGAGGTATGACTAAATCGAGCTAAGCAGTAATAATTAAGACACTAAGCTAAGTCTAGATAGCTACTACACTACTAACTATAGTATGACGCATTATTAAATGAGATGTGAATTTGACTAAAAACACTAAATTGCATAAATACTAAATTACCTGATAATTGTCGAGAATGGAAAATAGAAATTTGATTAACATCCATGATTACAATTAAACTAATATTAGGGGTTTTCCCAATTAATTAATAATTGACTTAACTAATACCTTTCAGCCTATAATTAAATCATCTAATCAACTTTAGTCCACTTATCTTTCGATTTGATGGATCTAAATTGGGCTAAATTGAATTGGTTCTAAGTAGAATACATTTTCGATCTTATCTACCTAAATTACTATCTAGAGTCATTACCTCTAAGGTTTTAAGCACATTCGATTTAATCAAATTAGTTAATTTTTAAACACTAACTTTAGACTAATCAGACCCACTTCAATTAATCAATCTCCCTTTGAACTTAGTTACTACCCATTCTAATTGCACTTAATTCGATTAATTCATAAAGCATTAAAATAATGAAAAATGAAGTAAAAGATTAAGAGATTGTTCAGAACTTTGGAGAAACTAATGTTGGAGATCACTTGGATGACACGCTAATCCGTGAGTACTTGCGATTGGAAAATCCATATCGAAAAAAGGCGTAAAATAAAGAAAACAAATAAATAACAAAAATAGCAAAAATTGAGAAATCACTTAGAAAGAAACTATAGAACAACAAGATATCCCGAAATCTATCTAATCGACTAAAATAAAACATAAACGAGCCTTTAATTACAAGTTTATTATGATTGTACAGACGAAAACACCCTTGTAGATTTCAAGCCAGTCGAATGTCAATGTCTTGACATTCCAGGTCCAATGTCGCGACTTTGCTACACTTTGGGATTGAATTTCATCTTTGGTCTACTATCTCAAATGTTGCGACTTCCAGGATTGAATGTCGCGATTTCATAGTCCAATATCACGACTTCTTGCTTCCAATGTTGTGACTTTGGAACCAATATACTTACCTTGTCGATGTTGGTTTAAAATTTATCTATGTGCTGGAGCAGCTTCAATATCGTGACATTAATGTTTGAATGTTGTGACATTCGATCGAGTCCACTAATTGCTTAGCTTTAGCTATTTCCTTGACACCTCATCAAATTGTTAAAACTTCCTTAGGCTCAAATTGGCCTAATTGGTCAAAAAAATGTTATAAAAGCACTCATTTTATTCAATTGACAACAACTAACATCTAATCTATAAAACTACTAAAATAACATAAAAATACTTGATTTCAAACTCTTTAAGTATTGAAAAGAACCTAATTTTCCATATCAAATTATAGCAAATTGGATTGGATAACATCTTTCTTTAAGATGACCATAATGACCATACTAGAAATAGATAGTTGGAAGGCACTCATACATAACCCTTTGAAGTTAACTATTACTTTGAATTTTAGAAACAAAGGGATTTCTCACAAAAAAATTATAACCATTTAAGCAAACTACCCTATTGCCATTATCGATGTTGCAATAAATATGAATGACATTTTTTATCATCTCCCCAATTGCATGCAAAACACTTTTCTTGTACATTAGTCTAAGAAGACTCGACAAATGAATCCAAGCAATAACATTATGGGAATATTCTTGCGTTAAAAGTAAGCTTAGAGCCAATGGTTGAATAGTCAAATATTGACCAAAGGCCAATTCCTTTCAACTAAAATTTTAGTATTGCAAATACTTAGTTTTGGCTATAGTTTCAGGAAATTGTACTACCAAATCTAGAACAAGTAACACGGTTGTTCAGTTAATATCTCTTTTGAAAGCACAACTCTTGTTTAGAATAGTTGCTATTCAGAGCAACGAATGTTTGAGAATTGCTTTGTCTGAAACATTTATTTTCAGAATAAGGCTTGAAGTTAGAATAGTTGACATCCATTGTAATTGTCATTTGGGAACAACACATGTTAAAAATAACTGAAGTTCAACTCTAAATCAAACCCATATTAATCAAATTTTAACTCTAAATTTATTTAATCAATAATAATTCATTACACTTGCTATAAATTACTATAATATAATATTAAAGATGTAAATTCAATGTTCTGAAATGTAAAGGGACAATTTCTGAACTTTCTAAGATCAACATCTTGTTACAAAAGATGATACGAATAACAAGGGTTTAATAAATATCAAGTTGTCAAGTTGTGCTTTTAAAATTTCATTGATTAATTGAATATACTATGATGTGTAGCAAATAAACAACTATTTTTTTATATAAGGAAGCTCAAGATTTTTTGTTTTGAACATCTATTTCAATTACGAAAGTATCTGAAAGTTTCTACGTTGATACAATGCTTAGTATTACTCATAACCCATCTCAACCCTTAAATAGGAGGATAAAAGTGCTTCAGCATGCTCAAACCTACGTCTTTCTCCACTGGCAACAATGGTAATGCCATTTCAATGGAGCGAAGACTCAATCAGCTAAGATTTAAATCTAAACTAATTTCTAAGTGTTTAATTAAGCTAGTATCATCTATTAATGAGTTCAAACTCAATTAAAAAATTTCCAAAACATATTATCTTTACCAAATAAAAAAATATTATTATGAGGAATGAAATTTTAACTTAATACTCTATAGAATTTAATGTCTTAATTTTACCAATTCAAGAAATAACATTATGGGAGTATTCTTGCATTAAACTAAAGCTTAGAGCCTATGGTTGAATAGTCAAATATTGACCAGGGACCACCCAAGGTCTTTCGACTAAATATTTAGTATTGTAAATTCTTAGTTTTGGCTACTGTTTCATGAAATCGTAGTACCAAATGTGAAAAGAAGTAACACGGTTGTTTCACTTAATATCTCTCTTGAAAGAACAATTCTTGTTTAGATTAATTTTATTCAGAACAACGAATGTTTGAGAATTGCTTTGTCGAAAATATCTATGTTCAAAATAAGGCTTCAATTTAGAATAGTTGACATCCGTTGTAAATGTCATTTGAGAACAACACATGTTAAAAAAAACTAAAGTTGAACTATTAGTCAAACCCATATTAATCAAATTTTAAGTCTAAATGTATTTAATCAATAATAATTCATTACACTTGCTATAAATTAATATAAATACAATATTAAAGATGTTAATTCAATGTTCTGAAATGTAAAGGGACAATTTCTGAACTTTTTAAGATCAACATCTTGTTACAAAAGATGATACGAATAGCAAGTGTTTAATAAAGGTCAAATTGTCAAGTTGTGCTTATAAAATTTCATTGATTAATTGTCTATATCATGTTGTGTAGAAAATAAACAACTATTTTTTTTTATATAAGGAAGCTCAAGATTTTTTGTTTTGAAAATTTATTTCAATTATGAAAGTATTTGAAAGTTTCTAAGTTGATACAATGCTTATTACTACTCATAACCCATCTCAACCCTTAAATAGGAGGATAAACGTGCTTCAGTACGCTCGAACCTACGTCTTCCTCCACTGGCAACAATGGTAATAACAATGTCAACCAAGCTAAGAATCAAATGGCTAAGATTTGGATCTAAACTAATTTTCTAAGTGTTTAATTAAGTTAGTATCATCTATTAACGAGCTCAAACTCAATTGAAAAATTTTCAAAACATATTATTATTACAAAATAAAAAAATATTAATATGAGGAATGAAATTTTAACTTAATACTCTATAGAATTTAATGTCTTAATTTTACCAGTTCAAGCAATAACATTATGGGAGTATTCTTACGTTAAACTAAAGCTTAGACCTATGGTTGTATAGTAAAATATTGACCAGAGACCACCCAAGGTCTTTCAACTAAAATTTCAGTATTCTAAATACTTTGTTTTGGCTATTGTTTCTGGAAATTGTGCTACCACGATTGTTTCACTTAATATCTCTTTTGAAAGAACAATTATTGTTTAAAATAGTTGCTATTCAAAACAATGAATGTTTGAGAATTGATATGTCTAAAACATCTATGTTCAAAACAATGCTTCAATTTAGAATAGTTGACATCCAATGTAATTGTCATTTGGGAACAACTCATTAAAAACAACTAAAATTCAACTCTAAACCAAACCCATATTTTAACACCCTAAACCCAGTCGAGACGAAACGACCAACTCAGAACACCACATAACAAGATAAAACATTCACACATTTGTAAATCTAATTAATCAAGTCTATATCACATAATAATAAGTGCAACATCATTCATAGTTTAGTTTAAAAGGCATAAACATACTTGAAGCCGAATATTACGAATATTAGTTCCGATCTTAGATAAATACATATCCTAAAGTATCATCTGTTTCCAACTTAACAAACCGTCTACCATAATTAACATCCTACTAATCCTAACAAAGTGATTGAGTGCTTGCATTGCTGCCCTTCAAGCATGAGATGAACCTGAAACTTAGTAAGTCTCATTAACATAACTCAAAAGGACTACTAATCAATTCTCCCATCAGTCTCATACAATCTAACTAGGAAAGCAGTTGTAAGACAATTTATCAATAATGTAGCAGTGTTTACAGTGTCACGGCTAGTACAGTAATAATGGTGCAGCGTTTATAGTTTACTGCCAGTTCAGTAGTAGCTTTGCAGTGTTTACAGTCTCACTGTCAGTTCAGTGGTAATACACTCTATGGCCAACCATCATCTCAGTTCAGTTCAATGTCACATTTGTGTACACACATGTAACATCTATCAACAGTCCTCAAATATACCATAACATGCTCAGAACCATGTTGCTTAAGTGTATAATAACATTCACAGTCTAACATAAGTTATGTAAGTCTCATGGTTCATTTGCGGTTACTCGTCATAGGGTTAATACTCGAACCAACACTACACATGGCCTGGCACATGGTCATGTGCTAGCCCGGGTGTCCCACCCATGTGACCACTGTACCTGTAATTGCAAAACAGTATATTCACACAGCCTGACCCACGCTCGTGTGTGCATATTGTTTAGTGACACTTGCTATAAATTAATATAAATATAATATTAAAGATGTTAATTCAATGTTCTGAAATATAAAGGGACAATTTCTGAACTTTCTAAGATCAACATCTTGTTACAAAAGATGATACGAATAACAAGCATTTAATAAATGTCAAATTGTCAAGTTGTGCTTTTAAAATTTCATTGATTAATTGTCTAAACTATTTTGTGTAGACAATAAACAACTAATTTTTTTTATATAAGGAAGCTCAAGATTTTTTGTTTTGAACATCTATTTCAATTGCAAAAGTATCTGAAAGTTTTTAAGTTGATACAATGCTAGTACTATTCATAACCTACCTCAACCCTTAAATAGGAGGAAAAATGTGCTTCAACACGCTCGAACTTTCGTCTTCCTCCATTGGCAACAATGGTAATGCCAATATCAACCAAGCTAAGACTCAATCGGCTAAGACTTAAATCCAAACTAATTTTCTAAGTGTTTAATAACTTAGTATCATCTATTAATGAGTTCAAACTCAATTGAAAATTTTTTGAAACATATTATTTTTACAAAATAAAAAAAATATTAATATTAGGAATGAAATTTTAACTTGATACTCTATAGAATTTAATGTCTTAATTTTACCAGCTCAAGCAATAACATTATGGGAGTATTCTTGTGTTAAACTAAAGCTTAGAGCCTATTGTTGTATAGTCAAATATTGACCAAATTTGAAGTTTCAAAGATCAACATCTTGTTACAAAAGATGATATGAATAACACGCGTTTAATAAATGTCAAATTGTCAAGTTGTGCTTATAAAATTTCATTGATTAATTGTCTAGACTATGTTGTGTAGACAATAAACAACTAATTTTTTTTATATATAAGAAAGCTTAAGATTTTTTTGTTTTGAACATCTATTTCAATTGTGAAATTATCTGAAAATTTCTAAGTTGATACAATGCTTAGTACTACTCATAACCCATCTCAGCCCTTAAATAGGAGGATAAACGTGCTTCAGCACTCTCGAACCTACGTCTTCCTCCACTAGCTATTGAAATATGACTTCAATTTCAAGTCAAATTTGAGAAATAATTTTTCGGTTAAACTCTGTTTATTTATTTCAATTAAACTCTGTTTATTTGTTTGAGTCAAACTCTTACTAGTCTAGATTATTTTATTATTATTTGATCCAAGATTTTAGCCTATAAAACCTTAGAAACACACCCATTAGAGTTTAGAACTCTTAACACTGTTGGAGAATTTAGTGTTTACGCTTTGAGGGTTCTTTATTTTCGAGTTTTCGGGGTTTAGTTTTTATCTCCATCTTTTGTACTTTTCATTCTTTTGCCATTATAGTAAAATTATTTTTGTCCATGGTTTTTTATCCTCTTCGGAAGGTTTTTCCACGTTAAATTTGTGTGTTCAATTTCTCAATTTTTTTCGCTATTTTTACTTGTTTGTTGCTTAATCGGATTGATCCCCAACACTGGCAACAATAGTAATGTTAATTCCAATCGTGCTAAGATTCAATCAGCTAAGATTTAAATCTAAACTAATTTTCTAAGTGTTTAATTAAGTTAGTATCATCTACTAATGAGTTGAAACTCAGTTGAAGAATTTCCAAAACATATTATTTTTACAAAATAAAAAAAATACTAATATGAGGGATGAAATTTTAACTTAATACTCTATAGACTTTAATGTCTTAATTTTACCTATTCAAGCAATAACATTAGGAGAGTATTCTTACGTCAAACTAAAGCTCAAAGTAGTCAAATATTAACCAAAAACCACCCAAGGTCTTTCAACTAAAACTTTAGCATTGTAAATATTTAGTTTCGGCTACTATTTCAGGAAATTTGTGCTACCAAATGTGGAACAAGTAACACAATTGTTTCACTTAATATATCTTTTAAAAGAACAACTCTTGTTTAGAATAGTTGCTATTCAGAATAACGAATGTTTGAGAATTGCTGTGTCTAAAACATCTATGTACAAAATAAGGCGTCAATTTAAAATAGTTGACATCCATATAATTGTCATTTGAGAACAACTCATGTTAATCCAATTTTAACTCTAAATGTATTTAATTAATAATAATTCGTTACACTTACTGTAAATTAATATAAATATAATATTAAAGATGTAAATTCAACCTTCTAAATATAAAAGGACAATTTTCAAACTTTCTAGAATCAACATCTTGTTACGAAAGATGATACAAATAACATGCCTTTAATAAATATCAAATTGTCATGTTGACAAGTTGTGCTTATAAATTTTTATTGATTAATTGTCAATATTATTTTTGTTATATAAAAATTTTAATGTCTTAATTTTATCATTTCAATCAAACTTTTATTTATTTTTTAATAATAATTTTTTATAAATATATTTATTATATAATTTTTATACAATTATGCTAAGCTTTTCCTTTAAATTAACATTAGTTTCTTATGTAATTTTGTTTGATTGTTTCTAATTTTTATAAAATTATATCCAATACTTTTAATTGTGTTATCAAACATGTTTAAAAACTGAAAATATTAATATTTCAATATTTGTTTTCAACCAACAATGTCTAAATCTAACTCATTTATACATTTGTTTTAGGAGAACTCATATATACATTTTGACTTAGACTTTTCCTACATTAATACAAAATTAGTATATATTTTTTATATATTTATTGAAGGGTACATCTAACGTTTTTAGTTAACCATATAATGACATTTTATTAAAAACATTAACACCTAATAAAATTTATCACAAATAAATTCAATTTATCAATTTTTTTAATTGTAAAAACATATATTTGCAGTAAATTAAATATAAATCATATGTTTATGTATACAATGGTACACATCAAATTTCGACTAAATAAAAATATTTTTTGTAGGCAAAAATAAAATAAAAAGATTGTTGAATTTTGGTTTAGTTTAAGAATGTTTCTCAAATGTAAAAATATTTTTGAAGAGAAGTTAAAATTTTCAACTTCTAAAAAAAGTGCTTTTGAGCTAATTTTTTTACTCGGGAGAAATATTTTTTCTCACAAAATGTAGTTTGTTTAGAAACATTTTTATTCCAAAAATATTTTTTGGAAGCAATACTAAACAGATTCTATGTTTTACGAGTACTATACTTGCAATTATATTGTGCAAGAATTGTTCCTATACACTTTTATAAATAATTATTTTTTATACAATATTAAAAATAGGGAACAAAATTCACGCAACTTAACTCACGTTAAATGTATAATAAAAACTTTAATTATTGCTTCATACAAATTAAAACAATTATTATATAAATTATTCTCTTATGTACATGTCATATTTTGTTTATTCATTTGTTCTATTTTTTTATGTAAAAAAAAAGTACCTTTTTAAATCAAATCTGATTTCTTTTCTTTGTTTTGCTCTTGGTTTATAATAGGTTTAATTTTTTTTTCTACTTTGATTCTGGATTATGTATAACCCAATATAAGAAAATCCAAGTTCAAAATACCTATCAAATAAAAAAAAAGTAAATTTAAGTATTAAAAAAATCAAAAATTAAATAAAAGTAAAAAATGAAAAAATATATATATGTGTGTGTATATATTGCTAGGGAAATCTAATATGGGTATCGTCCTTGGTCTTCATTTTCAAAGTGCCATGGAAATTTGTTACTCTATGCTCATCGCTCCTTTTAAAACAATGTTAAGCTTCTCCACCTTATTTGTTTTTATCACTTTTGCTTTCTGTTACCTCTTTAAGCTTCAATGGCAATGCAAAGCTCAAAAGCCTAAGCAGCCCTCTCTTCCGCCAGGCCCTAAACCTTGGCCTATTTTGGGAAACCTCCCTGAATTCATCATAAACAAGAAAAAAACTTCTGTGTCTCATTGGATACACAGTTTCATGAAAGAAATGAACACCGAAATTGCTTGCATTCGTCTAGGAAACGTTCATGTGATTCCCGTCACTTGTACAGAAATCAGTCTCCAATTCTTGAGAAAACATGATGCTAGTTTTGCTTCAAGACCCCTTACCATGGCCACTGATGTCCTCTCAAAAGGGCACTTAACCACTATTTTTTCACCCTTAGGAGATCAGTGGAGAAAAATGAAGAGAGTTATGGTCAGCGAGATGCTTTCACAGGAAAGACATCGATGGCTTCACGAGAAAAGAGTTGAAGAAGCTGATAACCTCGTGCGTTACGTACTTAACCAATGCAAAAATGATGATGAAGGCGGCCTTGTAAACTTAAGACTGGTTGCCCGACACTATTTTTGCAATGTGATAAGGAAGTTGATCTTTAATAGAAGATACTTGGGAGAAGGGAAAGCAGAAAGTGGACCTGGTTTTGAGGAAGAAGAATATGTTGACGCCATTTTCGCTTTAGTTATTCATCTTTATTCCTTTTGTATATCCGATTACTTGCCATTTTTGAGAGGCCTCGACCTGGAGGGGCATGAGAAAATCGTGGAGGATGCAACTAGGGTTCTAGAGAAATATAACAATCCCATTATTGAAGATAGGATTCAACAATGGAGAGAAGGAAAGAAACATGAACCTCAAGACTTGCTTGATGTTTTGGTTTCTTTGACTGATGACAACGGTACCCCACTACTGTCCACGGAAGAGATCAAAGCTCAAGTTAATGTACGTCTTTCCTTCTCTCTAATTGTTTTGTACAAAATATAAGCCACCAACATGTTAGACTTTATGAAAAATTGAATACTTAGACATGAAAATAACATAAATATGATATAATATACCTATATATTGATAATTTGTTTTCAACTTAATTTCCAGGAAATTATGATTGCAGCAGTGGATAATCCATCAAATAACTTTGAATGGGCACTTGCGGAGATGTTAAATAAACCAGAGACGCTACAAAAGGCCAGAGATGAATTAGATAATGTGATTGGAAATGATAGATTAGTACAAGAATCTGATTTCCCACAACTTAACTATATTAAGGCATGTGCCAGAGAATCCTTTAGACTCCATCCTGTTGCACCATTTAGCCCTCCTCACGTGTCCGTGACTGATACAACAGTGGGCGACTACTTCATACCTAAAGGTAGCCATGTGATAGTTAGTCGGATAGGGCTTGGTCGAAACCCTAAAGTTTGGGACGAGCCAAACGAGTTCAAGCCAGAACGTCACCTCCAGGATTGTAATAAAGGCGAAGAAGTGGTGCTTGAAGAGCCAGATTTGCGATTGTTTACATTCAGCAGAGGAAGGAGAGGATGCCCTGGAGTGGTGCTTGGAGGCTCGATGACTACCATGATGTTTGCGAGGCTATTGCAAGGATTCGATTGGAGCATCCCGACTAACCAGGGAAGCATTGATCTTTGTCCAGGAAGGGGAGTTCCCTTTCTGTCTAAACCACTGTTTGCTGTTGCAAAGCCACGATTGCGACCCCATGTCTACTCTTTTTCAACTGAAAGTGAATATAGTGATTAACTCCTTGACGAAGATGGGGGTTGACAAGGGAGACCTATTTGTGGCTTGGTTCTAATGAAATTGTTTTTATCCATAATATGTATTTCTTGTTGTAGCTTATTTTGGTGTTTGTATGGGGTGTACTCACCACCTTCTTATGTAATGTTTTCTCATTAATAAAAATTCTAAACTACACCGACGGTCACTAAGATAATAGTAAGCAAAAGTTTTGGTGACTCGCATTTAAAACGTTATAAAATGGTCACTGAATTATTTGAAAGGTTTAAATTATTGAGTTGTTAAAATCATTTTTTATAACTTAAATCCAAACAATTTTCTTCTCTGATTTTCAAAACTGATCATAGATCGACATGGATTTAAGGTATGTTCTTCTACTCATCGATGCGTACTGACCCATTGTACCAATTGTCGATTCATCGTTTGGAGATTGCTAGTAGGACTTTTAAAAAAAAAATATCAAGTAACTTAAATAAAAACTCCCGAATAGTTATGTGATTTAATTGAAACTTTCAAATAATTCAATAATTATTTTTTAATATTTTAAAATTAAGTGATCAAAACATAAACTTACTAATAGTTTAGTAACATTACGTATAGTTTACCTGATAATATGCTCAATTGATATGTTTATTGTGTTTAATTTTGAAAAATTATTGAATGAAATGCCACTAATTTTGAATTTTTTATTTGATTTTTGATTATGTACAAAATAAAAAAGAACCGAAAATGTGGGCTGCCCTAAAAGTTTTGTGCCAAAAAACTATTAAAAACTTTATTTTGAGATTTATTTATAATAATAATACTTTTAATTTTTCATTAAGAAATATTTTATAAATATCTATAGATTAAAGAGATCAAGTAGAATTAAATTTGTATTATTTTAATATTTGTCAATATAAATGATAGAAAGGGACGGTAGTTCCTGTACTTGGGATTAAAGAATTCAATTGAGATTTGGATTGTTCTTTTCTATCTGTTTCAACTTTCTTTCTTTGCCTGCTCGGTATTACGCCTCTACTTCATAATTTTATACTAGTATTTGTTATTTCTTGAGATAGACACTATCGTCTAATAAAATTGTATTGACATCTAGTAAAAAAACTCGTTAATTTAGTGTTGATAGATATACAGATGGAAGAATCGATATGATTAATTGTCGTATTTGGTTTACCAAAACACATATTAGCGTGTCCAATTGAGTGGCTAGTTGGATCCGTCAAGGGAAACAACAATCAGATTTAAACTACACGTGCAGTTGAAGCTGTTGATTTGAGTTGAGCCCTTCTAGTTCGCAAGACTACCAAAGAGCTAAATTGTGGATGTGTGTTTCATGGTTGTTCATTTGGTAAGGATTAGTTGTTGAACATTCCCGCAATTAATTTATACAAAGAGGATTGGTGGTTTGAGTCATCTTCGATCACTATAACCAACTTACCGGTTGAAAGAGAAGACATATTATCAAAGATCAGTTCGAAATCAAAGCCAAAATAGAGTTTGAATCTAAAAAATCATCTCATCAGTTTATTTAATTTAACTTCCTTTCAATTTATTTTATTGTTATAATATTGATCTTAATTATTTTTATTATAATTATTTTTATTTTTTTAATTTTAATCAGATTTAAATTTTTTTTTACACAAATCATCACACGTCATGGACGCAACAATCGCCTGATGCACAATCTAATTAAACTAGATGAAAATTTTAGATATTTCAATCTTTATGATGGATCATACTCTCAATATCACTATTTATATATTGTTTAAGCATAAGAATTTTATTTTACATTATTTTTAGTTTACTATTTTTAGTTTTGTATTTTAATTATTTTACTATGTTATTTTTTTGTGCCTTTATTAATTTTATATTTTTAATAGTTTTCCTATCTAATTCAATTAAAGAAAATTTTGTATATTTGTTAGAGTGATTCAATTTAAATAAAAATTTGTGTGACATGATGTGCCTGAAAAAAAGTCATGTTTTACCTCCTTTAAATTTCATAAAATTATAAATTAATACATGTTAAAATAGTATTTTGGTCTTTAAAATAATAAAATTGTAATTTAATCTTTCTAAAATTATAAAGTTATAAACTTACAATAAAATAATTGCATTTTGATGAGAGGTATTTATGGGTTAGATTGGGTTGAATCTATGCAAAGTATCTAGACTAATTTTAAAAACACGGACCCGACTTGATCAGAAAAATGAGTTTACTATTTTTCCCAAGCCTTACCCAATTTAAGAAAAGTAAACCCAGGTCTAACCCGATCCATCCATATTTGATTTTTTAAGATTATTTTTTATTTAAAAATAATTTTTTAGAAAATATAATACACTAAATGAACTAAAAAGGATAAAATAATTTTTTTAACAAATTAAAAATAGATTAAAAAGTGTTTATATTTAAAAACACTATCATAAATATAATAAATATTTTATTATATTAAAAACACAAATAAATATAATAAATATTTTATTGTATTCAATATAGTTTTTAAAATTTTATATTTTGGTTGACTTATTTAGTTGGGTAATTTTTTTTAAAGATTTAAGTAATTGATTTAATTGTTATTGGACTAGTGATTTAATATAAATATAAATATATAATTAATATAATATTATCTTATAACATAATACCTTGTCCAATGCCTGGCCCATATGAAAAACAGGTCTTAAATTTTACTCAAATTCATTTTTCGGATATCGTATTTTGTTCAAATAATATATTTGTGTGATTTCATGATAGTATCCGTTCATACTTTCTTAACCTTTTGATAACGTACACACAACTTGAACATACAAATGCTCGAACTCGAAACTCCTAAGATGAACAACATTCTCTTTTTCACTGAAACCACTTGTTGAACTTACTCTAATAAAAATTTTAATTTAATTTTAACCCCTCCAAAAGAAATCATACACTCTTAATTATAAGTGTATCGTAATTTTATAATTAAAACAAAAATAAATATTACCAAAAAAGTTCCGTCAGGTAAATCAAGTTACTGTTATAAAATTATAATAAATTTAAAAGTTTCCATATTCTCAACAGCCAGTCATGTCTTACATAATCATACAATATTTTTCCCTCAAATATTGGATAGTTATTTTATTATGCTGGAAATGAGCACTGTGAAACAAAATTTCGATGTTATGATCATTTGGGAAAAAGGAATTATAATATCGTTAAATTAATTATACATGTGGTTTTGTTTTTTTTAATTGATTAAATAGATATTTTTTATAGATTTAGGAAAGTAGATCAATTTTGAAAAGAGAGTATGAAAAATACGTCCAATTAGGCATGTTTTTTACACAGTTGGCAGAAAAGCTTGTCCAATTGAACGAGTTTTCCGCATAGTTGTCAAGAAAGCTCGTCCAGCTGGACGAGGTTGTGTTGATATGTTAGGAAAAACGTGCCAACTAGATGCATTTTCTTTGGAATATTCAAAAAATGCTTCCAACTAGATGTGCTTTCTTGAAATGTGCAAAAGCACGTCCAATTGGATGCGCTTTCATACACTGTTTCCAAAATCGACCTATTTCGTTAAATCTTAAAAAAAAAAACGACCTATTTGACCAATTAAAAAAAATAACATATATACACAATTTAACCCTAAAATATTTAGACTAAATTATGTGTACTTTTATTTTGTCTTCACTCTATTTTACTTTTGCTTTCATTTATTTATATATGGAAGAATCCAAACCAAACTAGAGTAATCTTAATACAAGATTATATGTTATGTTATGTTTTCCAAATTTATTTGTAAGCCTTAAAAAAATATATTAATGAACATGTAAACATGTATCTTGCAAATTTTGTTGAGTCAATGTGGTGGGTATGTTTGTGGGATTGTGAGTGGAGTATTTGTAGTCATCATACCAAGAGTGTGGCGAAGATTGGTTAAAGTTTAACCTTGAAGGTTCATCATTAGGTAAACTTTGCTCGACAGGGTGGGGTGAGGTTCTTAGAAATTCAAAGGGTTAGAAGAGATGCTAATGTTATGGTAGATTTGTTGGAGATGTCGGGGTGCTTCGATTACTAATGTTAATCTGCAGATTAGTGATTGATAACTATTGTTGAAGGTTTCATATGGAAATGGCAGAGCATCGTTGAGTTCACTTAAGATGATGGTTTCATTGTTGTTTCATCAAAGAAGTTTTACCGAATCAGTTGGAGCGGTTCTTGGACTGTCAAGAAACAGTATTTTGTGCCTATTTGAAAGTCAGTGATGCTTTTTCAAGGTGTGATATAGTTGTTTTTTTGGGTTTTGCTCAAGTTAGATGACTGTATGCAAAACTATCCTTTTGGGTACTAATAATTTCTTTGACGGAGAAAAAAAATATTGAATTTAAATTATAAAATATGTTTGGCATACTACTTAAAAATATTTATTGAGTATATTTAAATTATTTAATAAAGAATAATATAATCTTAAAATATATAAATAAATGAATAAATTTATTCTTTGTTAAGTAAGTAAATCTACTATCATTTTCTATCCCTTTTCGTAGAAAAATTACATCCAATATTTTTTATTGTGTATTATCAAACTTGTTAATATTCAATTAAGTTTTTTGAGCACTTTATGGAATAAGATGTAAATCTAACTCTGATAAGATTTAAATGACGACATTGAATAAATATCGCAAAGAAAACGAAAAAGAACACACAGATTTTACGTGGAAATCCTTTCGGGAAAAAAACCACGGGCAGAGGAGAAGAAGATTCACTAATGTCGAAAATGGAATACTATACAAGAGGAGATAACTACGCCTATTTATAGGTTGAAAAACCTTATTCCAATCAACAACTAATAGAAGTAACGTAGTAAGGTTGAAACACCTTATTCTAATTAAAATAAAATAGATGACTTATTCTAATTAAAATAAAATAAAAGAAGTCTAGTTTATTTGGACTTTACTTTTATTTTATTTTACCACTGTATTTTATTTTAACAAGAATTCTAGTCACCCAATTCTAACAATCTCCACATTGACAAGAATTCTCTACGAACAAGAACTCTCAACGAACAAGTTCTCCACCTCTTCCACTAAACCCCTTGAGGGGTATTCTTCAACAATGAACACCAACCAAGTCCATGCAATACTCAAACTTGGTTATGGGAAGTGACTTAGTCATCATATCTGCAGGATTTTCATGAGTATTAACTTTGCTCACAATAACATCTCCACTAGCAATAATATCACGCACAAAATGATACCGAACATCAATGTGCTTTGTTCTCTCATGAAACATTTGATCTTTTGTAAGAAAAATGACACTTTGACTGTCACAAAATATTGTACCAATTTGAAGATCTTTATTCAATTCACCAAAGAGTCCTTTTAACCAAATAGCTTCTTTACAAGCTTCGGTAATTGCCATGTACTCAGCTTCAGTGGTAGACAAAGCAACTGTAGTTTGCAAAGTAGCTTTCCAACTAATTGCACAACCCCTAATTCTAAAGACATACCCTGTAAGAGATCTTCTCCTATCTAGGTCTCCGGCAAAATCAGCATCAACATACCCAATGACTCCATCTTTAGTTCTTCCAAACTGTAAGCAAACATCAGTGGTACCTCGTAAGTATCTCAAAATCCATTGAACTGCTTTCCAGTGTTCTTTACCGAGATTCGCCATGTATCTACTAACTGCACTGACTGCATATGACAAATCTGGACGTGAGCACACCATAGCATACATTAGAGAACCCACTGCATAGAATATGGTACACGTGACATGTAATCAATCTCATCATCTGATTGCGGAGACAAAGTCGATGAAAGTCTGAAGTGGGCTGCTAATGGAGTACTAATAGGCTTGGCACTCTGCATATTGAACCTGTAAAGAACTTTCTCAATGTACCCTTTTTGACTTAGGTACAACTTACATGCCTTTCTATCTTTAAGAATCTCCATACCAAGCATCTTCTTTGCTGCTCCTAAATCTTTCATCTCAAATTCTCCACTAAGTTGGGCTTTAACCTTTCTTATCTCTTCTTTATCTTTTGCTGCTATCAACATGTCATCAACATAAAGGAGTAGATATACAAAAGAACCATCACCGTTTTTCTTAAAATAAACACAACTATCAAAACTGCTTCTTTTGAAATCATGGGTAGTCATAAAAGAATCAAACCTCTTGTACCATTGCCTTGGTGACTGTTTCAAACCATAAAAGGGACTTTTTCAACAAGCAAACATAGTCCTCTTTTTTTGAGACTATAAAGCCCTCTGGTTGTTGCATGTAAATACCTTCCTCAAGTTCTCCATGCAAGAATGCTGTTTTTACATATAACTGATCAAGCTCCAAATCATACATGGCCACAATGCCAAGTAAGGCTCGAATCGAACTGTGTTTCACAACTGGAGAAAACACATCTGTGAAGTCTACATTGGGAATCTGACTGTAACCTTTTGCAACAAGTCTTGCTTTATATCTGGGTTCTTCAATTCCTGGAATCCCTTCTTTCCTCTTGAATACCCATTTACAACGAACAGCCTTTTTACCCTTTGGAAGCTTTACGAAGTCCCACGTTTTATTCTTATGGAGTGATTCCATCTCTTCTTGCATGGCAATCATCCACTGTTCTGAGTCTTCACAGCTTATTGCCTCGGAATAAGTAGATGGCTCTTGATTTGCATCAATATCTTCAGCCATGTTTAAAGCATAAGCTACTAGATTAACCTCAGCATACCTCTTCGGAGGTTTAATTTCTCTTCTAGGTCTATTTTTGGCAATAGAATATTGTGGTGATGAAGTAACTCTATTCTGAACTTCTGTACTAACTTGAGAAGTTGACTCTATTATAGATATTGAATCAATCTGAAACTCCACCTGCTTTTGTTGTTCTTTACTAGGAGAGTCTTTAAGAGATAAGTTAGGTAACAAAGCAATTTCATCAAAAATAACATCTCTGCTAATCACAACTTTTCTATTTACAGGACACCATAACTTATACCCTTTTACACCAACTTTAAAACCAAGAAAAACACATTTAATGGATCTTGGTTCCAATTTTCCATTATCAACATGAGCATAAGCAGGACACCCAAAAATCTTTATATCAGAATAATCAGCAGGCTTACCAGACCATATCTCTTGTGGAGTCTTTTTCTCAATGGCAATGGATGAAGATCGGTTAATCAAAAAACATGCAGTAGAGGCTGCTTCAGCCCAAAACGACTTTGGTAAATTAGCATTCGACAACATACATCGAACCTTCTCCATGATTGTCCTATTCATTCGTTCTGCAACGCCATTTTGCTGTGGAGTATGACGAACTGTCAAATGTCTCATGATCCCTTTTGATTTGCACAATTCATTAAACTCATCAGAACAAAACTCCAAGCCATTATCTATGCAGAGGTGTTTTTATCTGTTTTCGTGTCTGTTTTTCAACCATAATTTTCCAAGACTTGAATGCGGAAAACACATCGCTTTTCTGCTTCAAAAAGAATGCCAAACCTTTCTAGAAAAATCATCAATAAGAGTTAGCATATAATTAGCTCCACCTCTCGAAGGCACTCTAGATGGTCCCCAAAGATCAGAATGAATGTAATCTAATATTCCCTTCGTGTTATGGATTCCTCTGGTGAATCGAACTCTCTTTTGCTTCCCAAAAATGCAATGCTTACAGAACTTTAGTTTGCTAATGCCTTGCCCATCAAGAAGTCCTCTTTTACTCAATTCTGCCATGCCAATTTCACTCATATGCCCTAGACGCATATGCCAAAGTCTAGTAATATCATCATCTGACAAGGAAGAGGAAGCGACTGCAGCATCACCAGTAATAGTTGAACCTTGAAAAACATATAATTTGGAAGTCTCTCTCTGCCCTTTCATCACAACGAGTAGAAGAAGATTCACTAATGTCGAAAATGGAATACTATACAAGAGGAGATAACTACGCCTATTTATAGGTTGAAAAACCTTATTCCAATCAACAACTAATAGAAGTAACATAGTAAGGTTGAAACAGCTTATTCTAATTAAAATAAAATAGATGACTTATTCTAATTAAAATAAAATAAAAGAAGTCTAGTTTATTTGGACTTTACTTTTATTTTATTTTACCACTGTATTTTATTTTAACAATAATTCTAGTCACCCAATTCTAACAAACTCATATATACATTTTGACTTAGACTATTTCTACATTAATAACAAATTAGTATATATTTTATATATTTGTTCAAGGGTTTATATATAACGTACTTATTAAAATAGTGATATTTTATTAAAAATATTAACACCTTGTTAAAATATCTCACAACAAAATTCAATTAATCAATTTTTTATTTCTAAAAACATACATTTGAAGTAACTTAAATATAAACCATATGTTTAAGTATAAATTGTACACATCAAATTTCGACTAAATAAAAATAATTTTTGTAGACAAAAATAAAATAAAAAGACTGCTGAATTTCGTGCTTTACGAGTACTATGCTTGCTTCCTATACACTTTTATGAATAGTTATTATATAAGCTTTCTTTTATACAATATTAGATGAAGTTCACATGATTTGAATTCACATTGAATGAATGTTTAATAAAAACTTTAATAATATTCATACAAATCAAAATAATTATTATATATATATATATTGCAAGGAAATCTAATATGAGCATCCTCCTTGGTCTTTATTTTTAAATTGCCATGGAAATCTGTTACTCTATGTTCATTGCTACTTTTACAAGCTTCTCCACCTTACTTGTTTTCATCACTTTTTCTTTTTGTTACCTCTTTAAGCTTCAATGGCAGCGCAATGCCCAAAAACCTAAGCAACTCTTTTCCACCAGGCCCTAAACCTTGGCCTATTGTGGGAAACCTCCTTGAATTCATCATAAACAAGAAGAAAACTTCGGTGTCTCATTGGATACACAGTGTCATGAAAGAAATGAACACTGAAATTGCTTGTATTCGTCTAGGAAACGTTCATGTGATTCCCGTCACTTGTTGTGAAATCAGTCTCCAACTCTTGAGAAAACAGGATGCTATTTTTTGCTTCAAGACCCCTTACCATGGCCACTGATATCCTCTCAAAGGGGCACTTAACCACCATTTTTTCACCCTTAAGAGATCAGTGGAGAAAAATGAAGAGAGTTATGGTCAGCGAGATGCTTTCACAGGAAAAACATCTATGGCTTCACGAGAAAAGAGTTGAAGAAGCTGATAACCTCGTGCGATACGTACTTAACCAAAGCAAAAATGGTGATGAAGGTGGCCTTGTAGACTTAAGATTGATTGCCCAACACTATTGTTGCAATGTGACGACGAAGTTGATCTTTAATCGAATATACTTGGGAGAAGGGAAAGCAGATGGTTGGCCTGGCTTTGAGGAAGAAGAATATGTCAACACCATTTTCGCTTTAGTCATTCATCTTTATTCCTTTTGTATATCCGATTACTTGCCATTTTTGAGAGGCCTCGACCTGGAGGGGCATGAGAAAATCGTGGAGGACGTAACTAGGGTTATGGAGAAATATAATAATCCCATTATTGAAGACAGGATTCAACAATGGGGAGATGGAAAGAAACATGAACCTCAAGACTTGCTTGATGCTTCGGTTTCTTTGACTGCTAACAATGGTACCCCACTACTGTCCGCGAACGAGATCAAAGCTCAAATTAATGTGTCTTTCCTTCTCTCTAATTGTTTTGAACAAAATATAAGCCACCATCATGTTAAACTTTATTAAAAATGGATTACTAAGACATGGAAATAACATAAATATGATATAATATACACGTGTTATCATAGAAAATCACCCCTATATATTGATAATATTTTTTTTTAACTTAGTTTTTAGGAAATTATGATTGCAGTAGTGGATAATCCATCAAATAACTTAGAATGGGTGCTAGCGGAGATGTTAAATAAACCAGAGATGCTACAAAAGGTTAGAGATGAATTAGATACTTGTAACACCCAAAACCAGAACACAGTCGTCGGTTAGGATTTTCGATGTTTTACTGTTCATCGTTCACTGTTCAACTTTAACACTGTATTATTCAACTTTATTTATTAAAGTTATCACTTCACACATTATTTATATATCATCATTTAAACATAAACACAATTCAATAAGGGTAAAAATGAAATTTCTAACAATTTAGGAGACTTCTACCGGTACCTAATGATCAAGTATCAGTAGTAGCCAAGCCAGTAAACAGTTCAAAAACTGTGCAGATTTCTACTGATACTTGTGCTAATTCTACCGATACAAGTATAATTTCTGCCGATACAAGTCATGCAACTACCGATACTAAACTCCAGAGAGCTATAATTCTCACCCTACAACTTCTACCGATACAAACATACAAACTACTGATACATCAATACACATAACTACCGATACAACTCAAGTCAGTGAGCAACCTCTCTCCTACCCTGTACTTCTACCGATACATGCAAAAATTCTACTGGAACAAGTATGCAGTATTCCAAGAACTATGTCAAAACAAAAGTTTACCAACTCAAATTATGCATTAAGCCATCACACAACTTACAAAAATATCCAAGTCTTTACATAGCATCTAAATTCATTCCCAAATTACACTTCATGCATAATTACATTCAACATAATAAGGTTTATCATTTCTAATACAGAATAAAAGATAATGTCATCCTAGTACATGCCAAATAACCAAGTGATGTAAATACTACCGAACAAGCTCCCGGGATAGTGTGATGTCTTCAAGATGATCCGATCTTCAAGTCACAAAATGAAATCTACAAAACAACAACAATTTCACTGGTAAACTTCATAGCTTAATAAGTTCGCAAGGTTCATCAATTTACCGAGTCTTAAGTGATAAGCAACTTTATAAATCTGTTGAGCTAGAACAGAACATCAAAGATCGTTATTCGTTTTACTCCCTGTTGACTCAAAGGTCAAGATGCTCATTTACTCCCTATTGACTCGGGGTCATGCTTGTTACCAGTATACTATATTATTCTTAGCCATCGATACCTACGATGTTGCTCACACTAAGCTGACGAGAAAATGCAACAAGCATAAATCTCAAACATTGTAAGGTCTATAATCCATTTTTTGATTCTATTCACCTTACGTTGACTCACGATTCTGTAGAGAATCCGTAACAAATGCAGGATCTCAAACATCGGATCATTTTCTATCTTTGGTACAAGGCCGAAAAATTCTCATCTCGTCGTTTCTATCTTTCATGTTTCCAATCGTCGTTTCTCATTTTTAACAATCATTAGAAAGACAATTATAAGCAGTTATTAATAAGAATTTAATGTTACGAACTTACCAGACTGAATTGTAGTTGTGGATAAGCACCAAGGACTAATCCGCTAATTTTCCTTTTCCGCGATCCGTGGCTCGATCATAATCTAAATCAACAAATCGTGCAAATTTTCATATTAAATCATTCTATCAAATCGTTCAACTCAATTTGATCTTTTTAGAAAAATTACAATATTACCCCTAATACTTCCTTTTTATTCAATCTAGTCCCTTCAACATTAACATGCAAAATACCCCTTTTCTTCTAAACAAATTCTAGTCGAATACTCATAGTACTTATAGAAACCTCTTCAAGTAATTTATTTCAATTAAATTCACACAATTTCATCACTTTTACATTTTGATCCTTAAACCTTAATTTCATCAAAAATCATTTTACAAAAAGATCCAACCCAATCATCATGCATTCAAAACTATCAAAAGTTTCAAGAACAAGCATATTCATCCATGGAAAAGTTTTTGACATTTGACAGATTCACAAATTAGGCCTTATATAAGCTAGATAAGCTATTACGGACTCAAAAACATAAAAATTATTAAAAACGATCAAGGTTGCTTACCCAAATCAAAGATCAATGTTTGAATGAAAAACCCTAACTTCTCTTCTCTCTTAGCCGTATGGAGGAGAGAGATGAAGTGAAAAAGATGAATTTTTCATCTAAAAAATTCTTTAATTAATTTATATATTAATGACAACTTTGTAAATTTTAAGACTTTCATCATTAAGCTTTAATTAAACCTATTTATAACCAATATAAATCATGCTAATCCACCCACTAACACTCCTTTGGTTAATTTACTCATTTGGTTCTTCTAATTAATCATTTCAACTTTTGCAACTATTACAATTTAGTCCTTTCTATTCAATTATCTATTTAACATCAAAATTCCACCTTTAAAACTTAATACGAGGCTGGTGACATTACAAATATTAATAACTAATATTTATGACTCGACTTATCGGAGTTGTGATCCCGAAACTACTATTTTCGACGCCACTAAGAACCGGGTTATTACAATACTGTGGTTGGAAAAGATAGGTTAGTACAAGAATCTAATTTCGTTAGTACAAGAATATGATTTCCCACAACTTAACTATATTAAGGCATATGTCAAAGAAGCCTTTAGACTCCATCTCATTCTACCATTTAGCCCTCCTCATGTGTCCGTGACTGATACAATAGTGGGTGACTACTTTATCCTTAAGGGTAGCCATGTGATAGTTAGTCGGATTGGGCTTGGTCAAAACCCTAAAGTTTGGGATGAGCCATGTCAGTTCACGCTAGAACGTCATCTCCAGGATTGTAATAAAGGCGAATTGGTGCTTGCAGAACCAGATTTGCGGCTGTTTACATTCAGTAGAGGAAGGAGAGGGTGCCTAGGAGTGGTGCTTGGAAGCTCGATGACTATCATGATGTTTGCGAGGTTATTGCAAGGATTCTATTAGAGCATCTAGACTAATCAGGGAACCATTTATCTATGTCAAGGAAGGGGAGTTCCCTTTCTAGCTAAACCACTGCTTGCTGTTGCAAAGCCACGATTGCCACCCTATGTCTACTCTTTCCGGTCTGGAAGTGAAATACAATGATTAACTCCTTGACGAAGATGGGGGTTGATAAGGGACACCTGTTTGTGGCTAGGTTCTAATGAAATATTTTTTATCCATAGTATGTATTTGTTGTTGTAGCTTATTTCGGTGTTTGTATGGGGTGTATTCACTTATGTATTGTTTTCTCAATTTAAAAAAGTCTAAATTAATGATATATACCAATATTTTTTGGCCTTTTAGGCTTTTTTTAATTAGGGAAATAAGTTGTTTTTTTAGAGAGTGTGAAAGCGCAACTAGCTGGACGCGCTTTTCACCAACGATAATTTTTTTAAATGTTAACGATAAATGGTAAATGTTTTCCTATAAATATGAGGTCATTTTTCATTCCTTTCACTCAAATCCAACTCTTTCAATTTTTTTAAACTCTAAACTCTCTCGATTCTGTCAAGTTTTGTTTTAAAATTTCCAATAGTCTTGTTTAAAAATATTACAGCTTTATTTAATTGTTTCATATTATTTCGATTAAATTATCATGAATGACAAACTCTTTAATTCGTTTCGACGAAAAGCAAATTTTTGTTGCTCAAGTGATAATGGTTAATCGAAATTTTAAATTTCATTATTTTCAATTAAGTTAAATTTAAAGTTTTTTTTTAAATATTTTAAATTATTTTTTCGATATAAATAGGTCGATGATTGTGCTTTGGAGGGGTTCATACATAACTTGTCAAATAGCCCAACAACCGAAATTCTTGATTACTTAGAAGACGTGAGATTCTTGCATGCATCTCGTATGCTCGAGGGCTGCAAACTCGATCCTACACTTATCAACGAGTTACTGGAAAGATGGAGGTTTGAGGCACACACATTCAATCTTCCATGCGGAAAGTGTACAATCACACTCGAGGGCATTGTTTTACAACTTGGTTTAACAGTGGATGAGCTAGTCGTCACGGGTTCAGCGGTCGTTCTTGGTAAAGAGGACCTTTACGGGGCATTTTTGGGGAAGGTGCCTAACAAGTTTTAAGGTGCTCGGATTGATATGAAGTGTTTGGAAACCAATTTCAAAGATCTTCCTCCAAACACGCTTGACGTCATCAAAGAATAATACACTCGGGCATTCATCTTGAGGTTAATCGGGGGCATTCTAATGCTTGATAAATCTCGAAATTTGGTAAACATAAGACGGCTACTACACCTAGTCGACTTTAAAGAATGCAAACAAATGAATTGGGGATCAGCCATGTTGGTAACATTGTATCGAGAGTTGTGTCGGGCAACAAAATTGGATAAGATGTCAATCGGTGAGCCTGATCACGACTACCATTTCTACGTCCTCGAGTGAACGAACCATAAATGTTCCCATTAGTAACAAGGTAAAAGTCATTTCCTAATAAATATATAGATTCTTTATTATATGTTTGAATTAACATATCGTTTATATAGGTGGAATATTGGATCGAGTTACGTGGGACTACCTAAGTATCTAGAAGATATCTGGCCGCTATTAGATCAACACTTGGAAGTCGAGGTTAGTTAATTATTTTTTTCCAAACCTATTATAATTACACAATGATTTGTAAAATAAAATTTTGTACATAAAAAGATTTACAATTGTGTCTTCAGTTTGAATAGATGCCATACGCTGACCCGGATATCATAGAATGTATCCCACAAAATTTTTTGGCCAATTGGAGTATGTGAGACGTGAAGGTGCCATTGATAGTGTATGCGATGGTGGAAATGAATGAATCAGATCGAGTGATGTGATAGTTCGAGTGGACGCAACAAATTTCGCTGCCACCGCGAGACATTGAAGCACTACACAAGCTGGACTTATGGTGGAAGAACGAAGAGAATAGGCGAGGCTACCACAAGGAGTACATCGACATTTGGGATCATAAGATGTAATTTTTACCCATTCGTGAACCTTTTTTCTCATCAGACATGGTGGCTTGTTTACAGTACATGTCGTGGTTCAAAGTCACTGGCAAGTTGTATCTGCTATTGGTTGTCGCGATATTTTTTCATCGACTTTGGCCCAGTACGCGCCACTGATGTCTACGCCACATCCCGATCAATTCACTCCACTTATTCCTTTTCATTTCACTAACCCTGTATTTTTTTACAAGCACCACACTATGCACCATCATAGCACCCTACTTCAACCACTATCTCATGTACATATTTCGAAGCACCCTTGTCCCTAGCATTCTACGCCCCCATGTTGACGTTGATGCCGATGCAAACGTCGAGCTAGATGCAAATTCCATGGACTGGGCTCCTACAAATAGCACCCCAACTTTCATATTAAAAATTTGACCATCATAGTAAATGAAGGATTTCACTCGTCGACTCATTTCAATATTGGTTACAAATTGCATGAGCAAAAGCAAAAAAAATCTTCAAACAGTTACCCAAAGAAATGCTAACGAATCTCGCAACTCAACTCTTCGATGTTTGATATGAATTTGCTGTGTGCCTAAGCTATGAATATTTGTGTACTTTAATAGGAAAATATAATAACAAGAAAGGGAATGTGTGTTTCAAAATCCATTTTTGAGGACGCGCTTTCGTCGAATAATGATAATGAAATGCTCTTTTATGCTTAAAATGTGTTTCATAAATCAAATAATTTCATCAGGAGCATGCTTTAGAGGGTATTCAGTGCCTCAAAACGTGCATCAAGTTTCACCGTGATTCTTGGGGTCAGATACTTCTTTTTAAAACTTTAAGAAAACTGTTAGTGAAGACTTGTCCAGCTAGGCAACCTTCCTTGCTGACATGGTAAGAAAACATGCCTAATTGGACGGTTCTTCACTAATATTTTTCTTAAAAGTTTGAAAAAGTACTTGACCACGAGAATTTTTCTACAAAGTTGAAGCACATTTTGAAGATACTCGATGAAGACATTGATCCTACGATGTGTTTTCAATCATGAGAATTTTCTATTTTACAATCTTACCCTTCCCCTGTGCCTATAAAAAGGGGCTCTCACTCTATACTCCATCATCCCTTAAACAACATGTCTCCTGGCCTCCATCCCTCCACTATACAATATTTCTCTTTCTTCGTTTTCTTACTAACTTCAGTGTTAACAATTTCGATTGCTAATAAAATTTCTCGTTCGAGGTATTTTTAGGTTGTCGATGATGCAATATCACTCCGAGATGCACACATTTCATATATCCTATCGATATTGGACCATTACCTCCGAAACCTATCTTGTGGATGTTAGGTTCCAAGATGATTTTTGTTTGTACGACCATGAGTGGAAGTATATGTAAAGGTCTCAATTGACGGTCATCATGCGACCATGGATCGGGGTATAACGGGGAGCCAATTGATGGTCGTTACACTAGCACGAGCTCAAACTTTTCCAATACTCGAAAATGTTGCCTTATAAGTACCATATAGAAATTTGAGGGCATAATCATCGGGAAAAACTGTGGGGCTTCCCGCTATAACCAGTGTAAATTTTTTTCTCCATTTCTAAGCAGCCGGTACATTTAATCGTCCTTCTTATCTGAAGGTCGGCACTGCTGAGGACGTAAGAGGACTCTTAGGCGGGGAGTGGCTGTTTCGAAGGAATAAAGGTGATGCTCCTTTTGGGGCAACAGCGATTGTCATTATTAAACAATCTGCAACACCCCATACCCGACTTGATTGTCAGACTTGAGTAACAAGACGCTACATCAACATCGTGACCTTTACACATGCATGTAAAAATTTTAAGCAATGATAATTGCCAATAACTAAATCAATTTCAGAGGTGTTCATGACTTAACAAACATTAACCGACATTAGAAACAATTGAAAAACATGCTTAAATTTCTAAAGAACCCAACGTAGGTATCGATACGCAATCACAGGTCGATATTTATCAAGATAAATATTGATACCATTTTAGCATTCTATTTTTCCTTAAATTTGAAACCAACCATTTTATCAATACCTAAACAAAGGTATCTATATTTTTATCCCGAGTATCGGTACTTGTGAAAGGGTATCGATACAAAATTGAGCTACTATTTTGCTACACATTTGTTCCAACACTAAGGTATTGATACTTATGCCTCGAATATCGATACCTCTATACAATTCAACAAAAACACAACAAACTAGGGTAAAATTCATAGGCAAACATATTCCTCTTCAACATACATCACCAAACACGTTATCCAACATCAAATTGACCATACATATAGTCCAAAGCAACATCAATACTTCAACTATCCAGGCTAAAATAAAACAAATAAAATGATATTAACATCCATTAAAATCCTTAAAGTTTAAAATCATAATAAACCATCAAGGACACAATAATAACCAGCCAAAATTCTAACCACATTTCATTAATTCCCAAAGTTCAACAAAAAAATAATTTCATCTACTCAAATTACTATAGCTTAACTTGGTTCACTTCCTTGGACCGTACTGCTGACACCGAAAACGCTAATTATCTGCAATAGTTTATAAGGAAGTGTGTGAGTTTAAACAAGTTTAGTGAATGAATCAAAATTTACTGCAAATATATTCGTTAAATAAAAGACACTAAAGCACAATTACACGTACGTAACTATAATTACAAACTAACAAAACCATGCATCTCTTGCTCATACATTTGACTTTATACTCACATATATATACATATAACATATTTCACAAACAATTCATTAAGTGATAATTCGACAACTTGCGACTATGAAATGTAAAACTAGGCTCTATCACCACACGTTGGATACACAGATCTCCAACACACCAATAACTCAAAGAGTCGAACACATCCCAAAAGTGTAGCATCAAGCTAACACTTTCCAGCACACCAAGATATCCCAATGAATGGAGTTTAGCTCACATTTCCTTATCTATCCAAACTATCCCAGGCATCAATGCCCCAAATCACAACACAAAGGTGAGTACTCACAAATCCTATGACATGCCAACTATATCCAACGGTCTCAAAAGGTCACAAGGCCAAAGCATCCACAATTATACACATATTTACTTATCATTTTCTACACATTTTCATTGTTATTTTACATCATACACAAAAATGTCACTACCACATAGCATGCTTACCATGCTCTCCATTGTTGCACTTAAAAATGCTAACATTTAACTCAGTGAGCTATAACCGTAACAAGTCACACATACATGCATAAAACAGTAGTTCCATATCACATATTAACATAATCACATTTTTACAAAAACTACATAGAAGGAGTAAGAAGGCTTACACTTGGAACTTAAGATAGGGGTTTAGGCTACTCCAAAGGTCCCATTTAACACTATGAATCGTGTCTACAATTAGCAACTCCAAAACACTCACCGTTCACGCTTTCACCTATTTACCGAGCTTAAACTAGCTTTTCTTTGCCTTTCGCTTTGCTCGTAGAGCGGTCCAACGATTTCAAATCTTCTCACATATTAATCACACAAGATACACAATTAATTAGCAACCATAACACACCTTAACCAAACAATAACGAAGGTCTAAGGATAGTTCCTTTTGGAACTAAAATTTTCGACTAGCATAGCTAAAACTCAAATATCTTAATCCACACTCGATCCCATTGCTCAAAATTGATTCTAAACATCTAATTATTCAATAAAGAATGAATTCCACCCCCTCAAAACACCAAAAAATCCTCAGACTTGTGGTTCTGAAAATTTTGATATCTATGGCCATTTTTAATGAACACTCAACAAAACCTTCAAATCTTTTAACAAAACTTCAAAGCAAATTTAAAAACTTCTAATCGCATCAAAAAAAGTTGAAAAATATATAGAAACAGTAGTTTTGTTTAAAAATATAAAATCTACCTTTAACAACCCCAATTTCGGCTAACATGGAAAATCTTTGTTTCAATTGATTTAATACTTGATTTAAATTGCTTGACTATATTAAAAATTATTAGAAAACCAAAACCTTATCTAGATTGTGGATAAAAAAATGGTTGATGACATTCCAAGAAAACCCATAATGTGAATAACAATGGTTTTAATGGTGTACTTGATATTTTTCTTTGACTTGAGAAAAGACTTGGTGTTTGGAGATTTCAATTAATGGCAAGAAAGGGAAGGGAATGTTTCTATTCTCTTTTTTTTCACATCGATAGTAGTGTGAAGGGGGGAAAATAGGTTGATTTCTAAAACTTATTATAATTGTATTTAAGCTACTCTTAAATTAAACCCTTTTACAAATCAGTCCTCTTTTTAAAATTTAAAGCCTTTTTCACACTATATTCATAAATTGGTTTAAATTTTTAATGGCCATAGACGAAGATATTTTTTGGTTGCATATACCAAATACTCGAACCCAATTTCAAGCCAAAATTCCAAAACTACACTCGAAACTTCAAGACCCAATTTTTGGATGTCATACAACCTATTAATAATTACAACCACAGTCGCACCGACTCGAGTTTGACCTCTACTTTCGTTGAAACATCTGCTGTCCTCTTGAGAGCTCTATTCTGTCCACCTTGGTGCTAGCCTTCGGATAAGAATGAAAGGTTAAAGATATCGGCTGCCTGGAAATGAAGAAAAATTAAGTTAATTACATCAAAAATCTCTTCATTTTTCACTATGATTATGATCTCAATCTTATATATAGTGTATATAAGGCATCATTTAAGGGTATCCCAAAAGCTTGAACTCATGATCGCATAACAATCGTCAACTAGTCCCCATTTATACTCAAACCTGTGACCGCATCACGACTACCGATTGGGACCTCCACTTAGACATCGACCTGTGACCATATCAAGCACTATCACCCTGAAACCCGACTTCCATACAATAGGTTTTTGAGGTAATGGTCCTATCCCTCCATGACATATGAAATATATATCTTCTGAGGCGTGTTATCAATCCCCGACCCTCAAATCTACCTATAAATTTTCACAATTTCGCCCTCTACAACTTTAACTTGAAACCTTTAAAAAACCCTAACCCTTACAAAATTAATAAAACCTAACCCTAAGAGAGAGAGTTTGAGAGCGCACCTAGCTGGACGCACTTTCAAAGTCTCTCTCCAAAATCGACCTATTTCCCCAATTTAAGAAAAAATGCCTAAAAGGCCAAAAAAACCCACATATATAATTAATTTAGCCTAATAAAAAGGCTAAACTACACCTACAATCACTAAGATAATAGTAAGTAGAAGTTTTGGTCACTCGACTTTAAAAACATTATAAAATGGTCACTGAATTATTTGAAAGGTTTAAGTTATTAGGTTGTTAAAATCGTTTTTGTATGACCTAAACCCAAACAATACTTTTCTCTAATTTTCAAAACTAATCATAGATCAGCATAGATTTAAGGTATGTTCTTCTACACATCGATGTGTATTGATCTATTGCACCAATTGTCGAATCGTCGTTTGGAGATTGCTAGCAGAACTTTTGTTTAAAAAAAGTGACGTAAATAAAAACTTTCAAATAATTATGTGACTTAAATGAAACTTTCAAACAATTCAGTGACTGTTTTTTAACTTTTTAAAATTGAGTGATCAAAACATAAACTTACTAATACTTTAATGACATTAGGTGTAATTTACCTGATAATATGCCCAATTTACTTGTTTATTATGTTTAATTTTGAAAAATTCTTGAATGGAATATCACTAATTTTAAGTTTATTATTTGATTTTAATTACTTACAAAACTAAATCTGAAAAAAAAATAACTTTATTTTGAGATTTATTTATAATAATAATACTTTTAATTTTTTATTAGGAAAATATTTTATTAATTTTTTTTTGAATATACTGGTGTGATTACATGGTAGTAACTGTTCATACGTTTTGACAACGTACACACATCTTGCACACATAGGCGCTCGAACCCGGGACCCTTAGGATGAACAACATCCTCTTTTCCATTGGAATCACTTGTTTTTTAGAAAAATGAAAGTAGAAGAAGCAACCCCAACTTTGGGGTTCGGGGTTTCCTGTTATTACATCGAGTCGGACCTCGTGTCGGTTCATTTTTATTTTATTATAATTATATGATAATTTGTCCCTCGCCTAGTTGAAAAAGAGTTATAAGGTGACTCTTCTCAAACAATCTGTGGTACAAGAGTCAATATTGTATTGCTGGAATATATCAACTAGAGGCGAATCTAGGGGGCTGGCAGGGCCTTAGCCCCCCTAAAATGAAAAATTGCTGTTTAGGCCTAGTAAAGGTAAAATTACACTTTGCCCTCTCCTAAAATTATAAAATTTTGATTTAATCTTTTAAAAATTATAAAGATATAGACTACTAAAAGTTAAAATTTAATTTCGACTCCCTCTAAAAAAATTTTCTGACTTCGCCCCTAGTATCAACAACTTTGAAATTCAGCTTTTCTTTTTTACGTTTCCATGCTCTTCGGGAGTGGTATTTATAAGTCAAAGCAGCCATGAATGTGTATACCAAAACTTTACGCTTGCTTGATTGGATTTCAAATTTGCCACACTTGGTGCTGATGACTATAAAATGATGTTCTCAAAGGGGGTTAGATCTTTGAAATAAGTCAATGAGTTGGTAAATCAAATTAGATGCTTGGTATCATACATATTCCTCAAATAGTAAAAAGTGCACATAATCAAATTTGAAATTAGGGAGCCTAGTATTAGTTTTGGAATCTCAGATTTCATGGCTATTTTATTGAATAATAATCAGCGTGCTCCAATGTAATAAAGTGGCTGACCGGTTATGGGTATTCAAGATTGGGTGATCACCACCCACTTCAACTTCTTAATTTTAATTTTTTTTTTTATAAAAAGAGAACAAAACTCTAACAGTAATGTGACTAACGTAATTTGAACTCAAATCACACTTGAGACGGTGAACATCTTAACCATCAAGTCAAAATGCAAAATTCTAATCTTCTTTTACTTTAATCTTTTGCATTTGCTATGAAGGTGTTGCTTGATAAAATAATAATAATAATAATAATAATAATAATAATCAGTAATTAAGGCGCAATTTGATAAATATGATAATAAGGCAAACTTTAGTTTCTGAAACGTGGGATTATGCCACAAGACAAGCTCGCATAGTTGAAAAGAAACGTTACCATTTCTCCACGTGCCTTTGCTTTAATCCTAAGCCTTTCTTTCTTGAACAACCTTTTGACTATTGAATAATGAGTTTTTGCGCAATGATATTAGACTTTCCAGTGGATGGAATAAAAAATTAGTTGAAAGTATTGGTTTGAAGAATGTTATTAAATTAGTTAAATCGATGTACCGTAAAAATATCGGTTGTCTGTGTAGGTTCGCACTAACTATTTTGGAGGCTGTTGTGTTGAACTTGCAAGTCTAACTATTTTGGAGGCTGCGGTGTTGAACTTGCAAGCCTGAGATGACAGTTGAAACTTTGAGCTTGTGCTAACTGTTTTGGAGGCTGGGGTTTTATACCTACGAGCTTTAGCATGACAACTGGGAGCTTTTAACTCTCACTAATTATTTAAAGGCTGCGATTTTGGTCTTGCGAGCCTTAATGTGACAGCTGGGAGTTTGTAATTCTCACTAATTGTGTTGGAGGCTGTGGTGTGTAACTTGCGAGCCTTAATGTTAGGGATCGACTTGGTTAAATAACAAAAAAGTAAAAATAGTGAAAGAAATTGAGAAATTGAACACACAAATTTAACGTGAAAAAACCCTTCCAAAGAGGATAAAAAACCACATGTAAAGATAATTTTGCTATAATGACAAAAGAATGAAGAGTAAAAAAGATGGAGATAAAAGCTAAACACCAAAACCCGAAAACAAAAAACTCTCAAAACGTAAACACAAAATTCTCCAAAAGTGTTAGGAGTTCTAATCTCTAATGGGGGTATTTTCTAATGTTGTAAAAGAACCTATTTATAGGGCAAGTTCCCAAGTTAAATAAATTATGCTAATAAATGCAAAATATATATTATACTACTAAATCTTCTAGAAATATAATATATTTTGTTTAACTTGACTTGCAAGAAGTCTCTTCGATTTTGTTTAACTTGAGTTACAAGTAATCTCTTATTTGATTGAAATATAAGGCATACTCAACAAATCTTCACCTTGACTCGTATTTCCACAATACCATCTTTGCCAAAACCCACCAAGGGCCTATCTTGAACTATGTAGGGAATTAACTGAGACGAATCTTGCTTAGAAACTGGAAGACTTCTAGCCTTCGACTTGTGCATTGGCAAATCAAAACTAACCAGGGTCTGATTTTCACGAACATAGTTCCCTAACTTTTCAAAACTTGCATCCAAAAGAGAACCTATCTTCAATGAAACGGTCATACCTTTTGCCCTCCTATGACCAAGTTACCTCTACTTCAAACGAGTTGAATTCAACTCCGTAACAGACGAGGGACGTCCTATTCAACGGTCACTGTAGAACCTTTCAGAATATAAAGACTGCCAGTCCTTTTACCTTTCATTAAAATGAGAGCCCATGAGATACCTTAATGACGTTCGACTCGATGTTGATTCTTTAATCTTGTGAGTCTAAAATACGCAAGGAGATGAGATTATTTCGTAAATCAAGTACATACCTGACATCTGAGAGTGTCCTAATTGTTCCATCGTGCATCCTATTTTTAATAGTACCAATACTGATTACCTTACTGGATGAATCATTTCCCATGCGCACAACTCCTCCTTCAACTAAACTGTCTGTGGAGAACCATTCTCTATTGGGACACATGTGAAAAGAACATATGAATCTAGGATCCACTCGGATGTAAGCTCGGAGATTCACTCATTGACACTAACAAGAAATTATCACCGCTTTCGCCGGCCAAATTAGCACCAACTACATCTTCCTCGTTACTCTCAGCAGCCTTTTTATTTTGCAATTTATAACAATCTGCTTTGACGTGACCTAACTTCTTACAATAGCAAAACCTTTTGTCTCGCTTCTTTTATGCTACCAAAATCGAAGCTTGTCTATCTACCTTGCTATCTAAACCAAACTCATTTTCTAGTTTGTCTTTACTCAACAAATAACCCTTCACATCCTCGAATGAGAGTTTGTCTCTACCATAAATAGGGTCTCTTTGAAAGACTTGTATGATAGGGGTAAAGAACACAATAATAGCATAATTTGATCTTCATCACCAATCTGAACCTCAACATTATTTAAATCATTTAAAAGAGTAATAAATTGACTGATGTGATATCTAAAAAGCTCATCTTCATTCATGTGAAACGTAAATAGACATTGTTTCAACACTAAACGGTTAGCTAGAGACTTGGTCACATAAAGAGTTTCTAATCTTTTCACAAGGAAAATAAGGTCTTCTCCATCTATACCTCTTGCAATACCCTATTTGCGAGGAACAATTGGATTGTAGACGAGACCTTTTCATCAAGCTCTTTCCATTCTGATTGATCTAGATTCTCAGGTTTTTTCCTGTTAACGACCTTTTTAGGCCAATCTGAACTAGAATGACCATCATCTAAACTTGCCACATATTAAAATTTTGTGACACCATCAAACTTCTCAATGTCAAATCTTATTGCTACCATCTCTACACAGGCTAATCTGTGGAAATCGAACTAGCTCTGGTACCAGTTGTTGGGGATTGACTCGATTAAGCAACTAATAAGTAAAAATAGTGAAAGAAATTGAGAAATTGAACACACAGGTTTAACATGAAAAAACCCCTCCAAAGAGGATAAAAAATTACAGGTAAAGATAATTTTACTATAATGGCAAAAGAATGAAGAGTTCAAAAGATGGAGATAAAAATTAAACCTCAAAACCCGAAAACAAAGAACCCTCAAAATGTAAACATAAAATTCTCTAAAAGTGTTAGGAGTTTTAATCTCTAATAGGTGTATTTTCTAAGGTTGTAAAAGAGTTCATTTATAGGCTAAGTTCCCAAGTCAAATTAATTATGTTAATAAATGCAAAATATATATTATACTACTAAGTCTTCCAGAAAGATAATATATTTTGTTTAACTTGACTTGAAGCAATCTCTTAGATTTTGTTTAACTTGACTTGTAAGTAATCTTTTATTTGACTGAAATATGAGGCATACTTAACAATTAATATTATAGCTGGGAGTTTGTAATTCTTGCTAACTGTGTTGGAGGTTGCGGTTTGTAACATGCGAGCCTTAATATGATAGATGGGAGTTTATAAATTTTGCTGTGTTAGATGTTGCGGTTTTGATCCTACGAGCCTTAATGTGACAGTTGGGAGTTTGTAACTCTCACTAATTGTGTTGAAGGCTATGGTTTTGATCCTGTGAGCCTTAATGTGTCAGTTGGGAGTTTGTAACATTCGCTAATTGTGTTGGCGGCTGTGGTTTGTAACCTGTGAGCCTTAATGTGACAATTGGGAGTTTGTAACTCTCTCTAACTATTTAAACATAGAAGGTCACGATATGAGTGTCGAGTAAACTGTTAAAAAATCAACAAAAACAAAAGAAGGCTAAAAGCATACAAATATCTGATTAAATAATATTCATGTTGTAGTTTCGTATGATGAACCTGTTCTCTATCGAATTCTATGAATAACATGCAAACTTGCATGGATTTCATGACAAGTACCAAATGATACCCCTACCTCGAAGAGATGTGCTATACCTTTATTTCACCATTTTAACAATTGTTTAATGAAAGAACACTATAAGATGAAATTAATCCTTTTGATTCACTCCGCTTAATGATTAATCACTAGGGATACCATCTCTTCATTTTGGATTGGACTGCAAGTTCGGTATTGTATAACTATAGAATACATATGTATATTTTAGCATTCATGTAAAATTTATGCATGAGAGGTAGAATATTAAAGGTTGTGAGCTTAACTCTGCTAACCTTAAAAATCAGACGGGATCATAGGTCCGCTAGCTGTCTAAGAGTTACGAGCTTATCTTTGCTAACTCAAAAGATCAGAGGTTGCGAGCTTAACTCTGCTAACCTTAGAAATGACCTATCTTCAAAATGACTGTAACAGCTCGATTTTCAGTGGTATCAAAAATCATGGTTTTGGGACCACAACTTAGACGAGTCAGGTCATAAATTTAGTTATTTTAAATGTTTCTAGTGATATATGCATCATATAAATTACGAGTTGAAAATAGCATTGATTAGATAGTTAATTGAATAGAAAGGACTAAATCATAAAAAGGATAAAAGTATTGATGTTTAATTAGAAGAACCAAATGAGTAAATTAACCAAAGAAGAATTAGTTAGTGGAATGGAATGTGTGTTAAGTGAATATAACATGATTAATAAGGTTAACAAAATGGTTAAATAAAGTTAATTATAAAAGTCAAAAAAATTACAAGTTTGCCATTAGTATATATATGAAATTAAATTAAGAAAATGAAGAAAAACATCATAATTTCTCACCTACTTCTTCTTCATTCGGCCAAGAGGAGAAAGTTAGGTTTTTACAATTTCAAGCTTTAAGCTTTGATTTGGGTAAGCAAACCTTGATTGTTTTTAGTAATTTTTATATTTTTTAGTCCATATCAGCTTAATCTAGCTTATGCAAGGACTAATTTGTGAATCTGTCAAATGTTAGAAAACATGTCATTGTTGAAATTGCTTGTTCTTTAAAGCTTTTGATATATTTGAGTTTTTGATACTTGGGTTAAATCTTTTTGTAAAGTGATTTTTTATGAAATTAATGTTTAAGGACTAAAATGTTAAAATGGTAATATTATTGTACTTGTTTTAAAATAAATGGATTTTCTTAGATGTATAAGGAGACTATGAGTATTCGACTGGTATGGGTTGAAGAGGAAATGAGTATTTTGCATGTTTTGTGTTGTAAAGACTAAATTGAATAAAAAGAAAAGGTTAGGGGTAAAATCATAATTTTATCAAAAAAGGGGTTTGATTATGTTAAATGAATTGATTGTGTGATTAATATGAGAAATTGAATAAATTGTGAATGTAGACTACGATCGTGCCACCGATCGTGGAAAGGGAGAATTAGCATAATATTCCCTGGAATCCATTCACAACTGCAATCCAGTCCGGTAAGTTCGTATGGTTAAATTTTAACTTAAATTGCTTATTCTTGTAATATGACTATTGCAGTGAGATGAAATGATAATCGAAATTGTGTAAGACAAGTGTGAATGAAATACGAAAGATAAACAAGTTCGAGCTATAAACGAAAGAGTCCGGTGACTAAGTGTCATCGTGAGTAAATGAATCCTTTACGGATTAAAGTTTCGATGACTAAGTGTCATCGTGAGTAAATGAATCCTTTACGGATTAAAGTTTCGATGACTAAGTGTCATCGTGAGTAAATGAATCCTTTACGGATTAAAGGTCCGATGACTAAGTGTCATCATGAGTAAATGAATCCATGACGAATTAAATGGTCCGATGACAATATGTCATCGTGAGTATTAAATGAAATGAGTTCCTATGTGGAACAAGGGTCCGATGACTTTGTGTCATCGTGAGAAATAAATGTGAGTAAAACCTACCCCAGATGTAAACAGTTTTCCATTAGGTTAATTAGATTTTTACAACTCTTGAAGTTTGTTAAATCTATTTAACTTTATGTACTTACTAAGCCCTAAAGTGCTTACCTGTGGAATTGCATTTGTTTTGTAGATTCATTTTTGCTGTTCGAAGATCGGATCATCTTGAAGCATCACACTATCTCGGAGTTGTTCGGTAGATTTTACATCACTTGGTTAATGTGGCATGTACTAGGATGATGTTACCTTTTCTTTATACAATGAGTTTGTGAAAAACCTTGTTATGTTTGATGAAATGTTGGATGTAGTACTAAGTACCTTATATTGATATAAATCTTGTATTTGTGTTGTCTTGAATGCATAGATAAAGTTGTGCTTATATGAAAACAATGAACTTGTGTTTGGTACAAATTCTAGAGATTTAGCTTACTTGTTTCAATAAAACCCATGTGTGTTTCGGTAGAAGTGTAGGGTAGGAGAGAGATTATTAGTAGTTAAATTGTGAGTATTAGTAGTTGTATATATAAAAGTATCGGTAGTTTGCATGCTTGTATCTGTAGAAGTTATAGGATGGAAATTTAGCTCTCTAGAGTTTATAGTATCGATAGATGCATGACTTGTATCGGTAAAAATTTCACTTGTATCGGTAGAACTAGTACAGGTACCGGTAGAAATCTACACTGTTTAGAATTGTTCATTGAATTGACTACTACCGATACTTGACCTTCAGGTACCGGTAGAAGTTCCCTAAAATGTTAGAAATTCCATTTTTACCCTTGACAAAATAATGTTATGTTTAAATATTGTTTTAAATCTTGAGAAATGATTTTTGAATTGAATAAAGATGTCAACAATCAGATATGTGTAAAAGATGAATAGTATAATATGAATAGATGAAACTGAAATCCTAACCGACGATAATATTTGGGATTTTGGGTGTTACAATGACTATACACAAATAAAGAAAGAAAATTATACACAAGGTGAAAAATTTAAGGTACCTAGAAAGCTTATGATGATAATCTCATATTCTTCACTAACCTTAACTTAAAGGAATATAAAATGGCATACTCGTCAGGATAATTACCTTGAAGACTAAGCTCACACGGTTGAGCTTACACAGTTTTCATTACACATTTTGAGTCCAAGCTGTTAGAATCGTAAAATAAATCTGAAATAAAACTTAATAAACCATAAACCATGATCTGTCATGTCAAATAATCAAGAATAAATCAAGAAAAAACTAGATGCGAAAGCGTAGCTGAATTCGTCAATTTGAAATCTATGGATCTTGGGGTTTTGATCTTCCAAATTAGCACACAAGCAATTTTGAGAGGGTGGCTCTCTATTTTCCAAAGATGTGATACTAGAAAAGTTACTCATGTCTAATTTGAGAACCATAACCCTAATATATAACTTTGGCACATTAGCCCTAATTTCAAATCAACCCATCATCAATTAGAAATTAGTTACTAGAGTATCTACACATATTTGACCCATACTTTATTTAATAATTAAAATCCAATAAACCTTAACTAAATTAGATCACTTTTAATTTGGGCTAACCTATTATGATAGTAAATAATAACATGTAATTACCCTTATTATAAATGTGATGTCCATATTTTCCAACAATCTCTCACTTGGACCATATATATATACTAATTACTCTATAATTACATGTCATTATATAACCTTATGAGCTCAAAACTTTACTATCATATCCAAAAGATATTCCGAACAATCTCGTCCATTAATTATGTTAACATAGAAACAAGGCGACTTTTGTTACATATATCATAATTAAATCCTCCTTGATCACGTATATTAACACAACCAAATGACACAAATCAAGTATGGATGTGTAGAATGAAAATTAAATGCAATATGATTTAAACATGTCTATTTCCAACTTATCCTCCTTAAACCTTAGTGAGATCAAACTTTACCAAAATTAGAGTGTGAATAAACCAAATAAACTTTATTTTTGCAAAATATAAACTTAATAGTTGTAAACTGAAACAACTGAAAATGTGTCTATAAAATAAAAATATTCAAAAGTACAAACTCTAACTAAAACCAAATATCCTTATATGACATTATACCCATATAAACAATGTGCTCATGAAAAAACCTTGGGTGTAGTCCCTTAGTAAGTGAATCCGCAATTATGGATTTTGTCTTAATATGCTGTATAGGCACCTAACCACTCTGAACTTTTACTTTAACAACTAGGAACTTAAAGTCTATGTGCTTTGATTTTTATATTCTCATGTTTCTATTGAAATAAAAGACTGCAAATTGTTTTCACAATTTGCACCTTTACAAAATCTTGCATCCATATTCCATCAAAATCGGAGTTTGTATACCTAATGATCTCTAACTGATCAAACCTCCGATATGTAAGCATGTAATATTTTGTTCTTTGAAAGTACCATATAACCCTCTTAGATGTTATCCAATGGTCTAAACCAGGGTTGCTTAAATATTTTCCTAACATCCCAATAGGGTTGCTTAAACTATGTTGTTAGGTAATTCAGGGTGGTAGGTCATCGTTGTGATCTGTCTATTTTATGCGAAATGCTTATTTTATGAGATCTTTTATGTCGTGTGAGTCACTATTTGGTGTGAGTTGTATTAATATGTGAATCGTTATTGTATGCCTTCTTTAACCTGATTGATGTGTTTATTTGTGGTATGTTGAGCACTCACTAAGCTTCAATAAGCTCACCCACTCTTTTATAATATTGCAGTGACTTAGCTTGTGAAGAGGTGGGGAAAGTGAGCCATCCAAGTTATGGGATTTAGAATTAGATTTTTTTATAATAGTTAGGTTGTAATTAGACATTATGGACTCTTTAAATTGTTTCACTTGAAACTTTTATTACTAAAGTACTTTAGATAGATGTTTGAATGGTGGATTGTGATTACTTGATAATTAGTTTGATTAATTGTTTGACTAACTTGCAAGTGCAAGATAAAGAGTTGTTAGTCATCGAGGTAAGTCTTAGATGTTTTATGTGTGATTTGGTAAGTAAAAATGAGTTACTATGCATGAAATGTAAAATCGGACTAGTTACGTAAATTGTTATTTTACTCTGAACTAATTTAATGATAACTTGATGAAGTGTGTGTGATGTTTAAATAGATTTTCCAAAAAAGATTGATATGTATAATTCTACAGTACTATTTACAAACTTTGTGATATGGTGTTTTTCTAACATTTTATTATACTACATTTTAAATCTAATTATATGTTTTTAAACAAAACTATTTTCCAAGTCCTTACAAATATAATCTTTTAAAAATATCTTTTTGTGTGCTTGTATATTTATTGATGTTTTTGAAGTAATTGCCTATTAAATATCAAATTATAAATTTAGTTTTGGGGTTGGTTTGATGATCTGAGTAGCACAGCGAAAGCATGATTTTAGGATTTTAAATATTCTCTTAATGATGTTGTGATATGATTGGTCGGTTGGTGTGCTTTGTGATGGTTTTGGCAAAAAATCACTTCGATGAATAGTGTGACACTCGAAATTTGAATCGAACAGTCTCAATCGAATTTGGGGCGACACACACTTCTTGCAATAAATCACATAAATGTATTGAATCACACAATCGAATCATTTTTGAGATACGAACTAAAGTTTAAGTGATCCAAAAGACCAATTTTTAGAAAACATTCAATTCCAATGAAAAATGAAAAGACTACAATTAATAAATATGTGCATCTTTTAATAAGGGGAATGTCGAAACGTTTATTTTTGGGAAAACAAACGGGTCTTCGAAAATATTTTTAAATTGAAAAATGGAAAAAATGGGAGTCGCCACCAATCATTTATTCGGTGTGATTGGATCACTGCAAAACATTTAAAGTCCATTTTGAAAAACATTTTGGTCTTCGAAATCCAAAAAACAGGTTCGGGAGTCGGTTACGTGAGAGGAAGGATTAGCACCCTCACACGCCCAAAATTGGTATCACGTTGATTATGTTAGGGTCTTGTTTGTAAAATTTTGAAAACTCGAGTGAAGTTTTAAAATACGATTTTTAAATGCATAACTCATTTTGATGTACATGTTTAAGAAATAAATCGATTTTCATTTAGAAGTCTCGCTATTTCGAAGTGATTGAGGAAGAAAGTCACGTCCAGTGAGTTAGGACATAACGTTTCGAGATCCGAAAATAACGAGCTTTCCTTCGTAGCAGTTTTTAAACCTTCAAAAGGGTATTCGATTATTTTGATTTGAAGAAAAATTGCGCCTAGTAAGTTAAGGCACAAATTTTCAAAACCTGAAATAAAGAAATATTGCCTCGATTTTAAATATTTGTATTTTAGAGAAAAATAAAAAAAATAACTTTAATTAAAATATAGAGAAAAAATGAGCATGCAAATTAAACACGAATTATGCAATTAATGGCAAAGTTAAATAACACAAAGCACGAACAATTATACGAATGAATAAATATACGAGAATAAGTAAAAGAATAATGAAATACAAAAAGCATGAATAAAAATCAAAGAATAAGGTTAATAAAAAATACGAGGAATAATAACTAAATTTTATATACGAAAATCGAAAAATATAGGGACAAAAATAAAGTTTTGAAAAGTTTGGGGGTAAAAATGTGATTTTAGAAGTTTGAGGGAAAAATGTAATTTTTGAGAAGTTCGAGGGTAAAAATGTGATTTTTGGAAGCTCAAAGGTAAAAATGTGATTTTTGGAAGTTTAAGGGTACAAATGTCATTTTTGAGAAGTTTGAGGGTAAAAATGTATTTTTTGAGAAGTTCGAGGGTAAAAATGTGATTTTTGAGAAATTTAGGGGTTAAAATGTAATTTTTAGAAAGTTCGAGAGTTAAAATATAATTTTTGGAAAGTTTGAGGGTTAAAATGTGATTTTTGCGAAGTTCAGGGGCCTCTTAAGCAAGAAACCCAAAGAAGAGTGACTCGTGGTAGCTTCTTAGGCTTCCAAAAGTAAGAGGACCAAATTATAAAGCTTTTAAAATTACTGGGCAATCTTGAAATAAAAATAAAACTTAATTTAAGGATGAAATTGAAACAAAGGAAAAATAGAAAGGACCAAATATAGAAATAACCCAAAAATGGACACATGGCAGCTTCTCAAGCTTCCATAGAGTTAATGGACTAAATTGAAAATGATTTAAAACTGTTAGGCAAATTTAAAATAAATAAAAAATGGCATTAAGGACGAAATTGAAACAATCAAAAAATGCGGAAGGACGGAAAGGGTAAATAACCCAACTTTTAAAACACGCGGATCCTGAGTTAGGTCGGATCGAGTCAGGTTGGAGTTGGGTCTGGCATGAAACAATGTCGTTTTGGTGCTTAAGAGCCTAGACCAAAACAACGTCGTTTTGGTTCTTTATAAATCTCATCTCAAGCCCCTTTTTTTCATTTTTCTCTCTTTTCTCTCCAAAAAAGCTTCAAAAGCCCTCTCTTCTCTCTCCCTTCCTCCTCATACCCGACCAAGGACTCCAGTGACCAACTGTCGTCGTCCACCGTCGTCTGCCATTGATCGTTGCCTTCCGTCGTCGTACACGGTGGCCTAGAGGTAAAAATCTCCCATTTTTATTTTTATTTTAAAAAAAAAATAGATCTGGGATTTTTCAAATATCTAAACACCGAAAAAGCAACAAGGTTTCGGTTTTGGTATTTTACTTCCAAACGTCTGTTGTCTTATTATTTTTTTAAAAGAAACAAATGGGTCTAGATCTAAACTAGATCTCTTCAAATTTTCGAAAAAAAGAAAAGTTTCGTTGCTGTTCTTTGTTATTCATCTTTTTTTAGATCTGTTTCGCATATATATTTTTTTATCTATTCTTAATATATTCTTTTTTTTCTTTGCAGATTTGCATACTAGACACATCCTTCGCGATTATGGGTAGGATCGGAAGGGCATCGGTCGGAATTACGATGACGGTGGTGACTAGGTCAGGTACGACCCTTCAACTCTTTATTATTTTATTATTATAATATTTATTATTTAGTTATGAAAACATCTCAATTATTAACAATAGTAATAAATGATAATAATGATATAAATAAGTATATTAACATACATTTAAAAGGAAAACGTTTTGAAATTTAAGTAATAAATAGACAATAAATGTACCTCAAGAATCAATTAGTTTAATCTGATTGTATTCTAATATCAATTGCCTTGTACTTCTATCAATTTCCAATATGCTATCTGTTTCTTTGTGTATTGCTTTTAATGATCTCTGTGTATTTTGAATAACTGTTTTGTATTGATTTTGAATGCTAGCAGGAAAAAAAAGGTCCTTTACAGATTTTGCATTTTTGCTCTATATAACTTTTACAATCATTATAATTTGTCCTTTTGTCATTGAAACTGCTGACTTCTTTTCTTCAACTTGTTCTACAAATGGCAATGGCAGTGATGGGAGTCTTCGGTGATGGCAGATGGTGAGTAGCCCTGAGTGACGTGGCAAACTCTGAGTGGCTAGGCAGGATGGCTGGCAGCACAAGTTGCTGCATTGCTTTGGCTTAGGTTTAGAGTTTAGGTCATTTGGGCCTGTTTGTAATTGGATCAAGGGTAATCGGGCTTGGTTTGGGTGTAATTAGGTTTTGGTAATTGGACATTAAAAATTTGTAAAAGGGACATTTTAAATTTAAATTTAAAATTTGTTTATTTTGGGTTTTAATTGGAATGGGCTTGACCAAACTGAGCCTACTACAACTGCCCCTCTTTGCTCATTGTTGTATAACGAGAATGGAGAAAAGACCCAAAAGGAGGCCCAATTTTAACAAGTCTCATTTCTTCAATGCTTTTTCTTCAACTGGCCCACCCTTCGCTTTGTCGGTCGTTCAACTTCACTGCATCCGCTTCTCTACATCTTCGATGTTGTGATTCCATCTTGCCTTAAGGTAATTTCAAAAAGACAAAATTTGCTGCTGTAGCTTCACTCAATTCACTTGCAACTTCAATTGAGATTCGTTATTGTAGTCTTTGATTCAATCCACTGACTCTCTGAGGTAGAAGATTCACCATTACATCTTCTATTTGTTCCTCTTCAACTTTAGGGTATACGATTCACCATTGTGGCTTCAATCTTTTCCCGTCACGTTTCTAAGGTGTTAGGTTCACCGTTGCAGCCTTAACCTTTCCCTTCATATCTTCATGGTATCGGATTCACTGTTGCGACCTTAATCTTTCCCATTGCATCTTCTATAGTATCGAGTTCGCTGTTGCGATACCAACCTTTCCCTTTATATCTCCGTGGTACCGGGTTCGCCCTTGTTGCCTCAACCTTTCCCCTCGCATCTTCTTAGGTACCGGGTTCGCCGTTGCGGCTTCAACCTTTCCCTTCGTCTCTTCATGGTACCGGGTTCGTCGTTGCGGCCTCAACCTTTCCCATCACATCTTTTAAGGTACCAGATTCATCGTTGCGGCCTCAATCTTTCCCTTTATATCTTCGTGGTACCGGGTTCGCCGTTGTAGCCTCAACCTTTCCCATCTCATCTTCTTAGGTACCGGGTTCGCCATTGCGGCCTCAGCCTTTCCCTTTGTATCTTCATGGTACAGGGTTCGCCGTTGCGCCCTTAACCTTTCTTATCACCTCTTCTTAGGTACCGAGTTCACCGTTGCAGCCTCAACCTTTCCCTTCATATCTTCATGGTACCGGGTTCACCGTTGCAGCCCCAACCTTTCCTATCACATCTTCTAAGGTACCGGATTCACCATCGCGGCCTCAATCCTTCCCTTCAAATATTCATGGTACTAGGTTCACCGTTGCGGCCTCAATCTTTCCTTTTATATCTCCATGGTATCGGGTTCACCGTGACGGCCTTAACCTTTCCCATCACATTTTCTAAGGTATTGGATTCGCCGTCATGGCCTTAATCCTTCCCTTCATATTTTTAGGGTATTAAATTTACCGTTACGGCCTCAATCTTCCATGTCAAACCTGTAGAATATGCTTTCATGGACCTCTATGTACGCCAGGTTGTTATGATGATTTGATTAGAAAGAATTACATGCCCCTAACTAAATGATTGTGCATGATTGATGTTAGATTCAATTTTATCAGTTCTTTTTCTGTTTTTGTCTCTGGAGTGATATAGTCTATCGCTCGTTGCAGTTTTGTACCACCCTGTCTTCTTTTAGACTTAGCTTGAACTGCTTGTTTTCAAGTTTGTTTTCCAATTAGTAGTCCTATTTCGGGGCCCTATACTATTTAGGAAATTCCAGAGTAATGCTCATGGATCTTTAAATGATTCATATTATTAGTTCATTAACCGTTATTTTAAATGCTTGAACGAGATTATAAAAGAATAAAGTCAAAATTTATTGAAGACACAATTCAAAAGAAAAGACCAAAAGGAGGCAAATTTTGGTCAAGAATTTCCAAGTATACAACAAAAGACAATTAGATGCCCCGGATATCCCAGGATGAGCTTCTTTGAGTCGACTTACTGAGAATCATTCTGAGCCCAAATATGTGTCTAGATGACTTGGAGTGCTTTGTTGATGCTTCAAGCTATAATTTTCTTCCATCTTGTTACAATTGAGAGAGAACGATCACTTTGAACCCGTTCTTGAATTTGAGTCGCCCTTTACGGGTTTTCAACTCAAAATCCCTTTGGTTTCAAGACGCCCTTTACGGGTTTTAATCACGATCCTTTTTTTCGAGACGCCCTTTACGGGTTTTCATCTCAATCTTTTTTTTAGGTGAAGTATTTTTTTCACCGAGTCCGAGTTGACGGGGTTGTGCAGATCCTTACCATCCATTTCTGTTAGAATGAGAGCTCCTCTTGAGATAGCTTTCTTTACCACATAAGGCCCTTCCCAGTTGGGCATCCATTTCCCTCGAAAGTCTTTATGTATGGGAAGTATCTTTTTCAAAATTAGATCTCCCTCATGGAATTCTCTAGGATGAACCTTTTCGTCATAAGCTTGCATCATTCTTTTCTGGTACATCTGACCATGATGGATAACTCTTAACCTCTTTTCTTCGATTAAATTCAACTGATCATATAGGGCCTAAATCCATTCTGCCTCATCTAATTGTAACTCTGTCAAGACTCGGAGAGAAGGTATTTCAACCTCGATAGGTAAGACTGCTTCCATACCATATGCTAGTGAGAATGGTGTTGCCCTAGTAGAAGTTGTGATTGAATTTCTGTAAGCAAAGAGGACAAATAGTAGTTTTTCGTGCCAGTCTTTGTAGGTCTCAGTCATTTTCGCAACGATCTTCTTGATGTTTTTGTTAGCTGCCTCTACTGCTCCATTCATCTTTGGGCGATAGGGAGATGAATTGTGATGCTTGATTTTGAATGGCTCGTAAACTTCCTCTATTGTGCTCTTATTCAAATTCAAGGCATTATCGGATATGATCCTCTCTGGCATCCCATATCGACAAATGATCTCCCTTTTCAAGAACTTATTAACCGCAGATTTCGTGACATTGGCGTAAGAAGCTGTCTCTACCCATTTGGTAAAGTAATCGATAACCACGAAGATAAATCTATGACCATTAGAAGCCTTTAGAGAAATTAGCCCAATGACATCCATGCCCTACATAGAAAATGGCCATGGAGAAGTCATGACATGAAGGTGTGAAGGAGGTACTTGAATCTTGTCTCTATAGATTTGGCACTTATGGCACCTCTTAGCATAATTGATGCAATCTCCTAACATGGTAGACCAGTAATACCCAAATCTCATTATCTACCTGACCATTGTGAAACCATTGGCGTGTGTCCCATCAATGCCTTCATGAACTTCTTCTAAGAACTTTCTAGCTTCAACTGCATCGACATATCTTAGTAACACCTGATCTTTTCTTCTTTTGTACAAGATTTCCCCGTCTACGACATATTCATTTGCAAGCCTTCTTAATGTCCTCTTATCATTATCAGAAGCTTGCTCGGGGTACTTACGATCTCTTACATATCGGAGAATATCTTAGTACCATGGGCAATCATCCCTTTCTTCTTCTTCTTCTTAAATATCATAACAATGAGCTGGAGCCTCATAGATGCTCATTTGAATGGGTTTCATATCTTCTGGTCTATTTTCTTTAATCATCAAGGTCAAAGTGGCAATTGCATCAACCATATGATTTTCTTCTCGTGGGAGATAATGGAATGTGACATCATCAAACTCCTTAGTTAACTCGAGAACCAATTTTTGGTAATCAATTAGCTTAGAATCCCTCATTTCCCATTCTCCTTTGAGTTGATAGATTACTAGTGCGGAGTCTCTATATATCTTCAAAATTTTGATTTCACATTTTATGGCTACACGAATTCCATGATACATGCTTCGTATCCTGCCATGTTATTCGTGCAATCAAAATCGAGTTTACTAGTTAAAGGATAGTGGTCTCATTTTGGTGATACCAAGATTGCTCCAACTCTATTACCCGTGGTGTTTGAAGCTCCATCAAAATTCAATCTCCAAGGATGTTCCACTGTGGTTCCCTCTTTAGTGGTTGTAACATACATTAAATCCTCGTTTGGGAAGACAAAGTTCATTGGCTCATAGTCCTCTGAAGCCCTACTAGCTAGGAAGTCTGCAATGGCACTCCATTTTACTTCCTTTTGATTGACATAGACTATGTAAAATTCAGAAAGTAAGATCTGCCACCTAGCCAATCTTCCATTTAGCACGACTGACTCCATCATGTATTTCAGAGGGTCTAGTTTTGAGATTAACCAAGTGGTGTGGTACAACATGTATTGCCTTAATCTTCGCATGGTCCAAACTAGATCACAACATAGTTTTTCAATTGACGAGTATCAAGTCTCACAATCAGTGAATTTCTTGCTGGGATAATATATTGCTCTTTCCTTCTTTCCAGACTCATCGCGTTAACCTAGTAGGCATCCCATAGAATTTTCAAAGACCGTCAAGTATAAGATTAACGGTTTATTAGGAATTAGAGGTACCAAGACAGGAGCATTGGATAAATAATCCTTGACCTTGTCAAAAGTTTCCTGGCATTCATCATCCCACATACCTGGATTGCGCTTTCTAAATAAACAGAAGATATGATCACATTTCTCAGTCAATTGGGAGATGAACCGAGCAATGTAATTTAATCTCCCTAAGAACCCTCGAACTTCTTTTTACATACTGGGTGGTGGTAGCTCTTGTATGACTTTGACTTTATATGGATCAATTTCAATCCCCCTTTTGCTGACTATAAAGCCTAACAGCTTTCCCGAAGTGGCTGCAAAAGTGCACTTGGTTGGGTTTAACTTTAGTTGATACTTTTTTAACCTCATAAACAGCTTTCTCAAGATCTTTACATGCTCTTCCTCTGTTTGAAATTTTACAATCATATCGTCGACGTAAACTTCAATTTCTTTATGCATCATGTCATGAAACAAAGTTACAATAGCTCTTTGATAAGTTGCCCTCGCGTTTTTAAGTCCAAAAGGCATCACCTTGTAACAAAATGTTCCCCATAATGTGACAAACGTGGTTTTCTCCAAATCTTCAAGATCCATCCTTATCTGATTATACCCGAAAAAACCACCCATGAATGAGAATAAAGAGTGACCTGCTGTATTATTTACTAAGGTGTCGATGTGAGGAAATAGGAAATTGTCCTTTGGGTTAGCTTTATTTAAATCCTGATAATCCATACACATACGCACTTTCTTATTTTTTAGAAATAGGGACTATGTTGGCTACCTATTCTGAGTATTTAACTACTTGGAGAAAACCGGTGTCAAACTACTTTTGACTTCTTCTTTTATCTTTAATAACACATCTGGTCTCATCATTAAGAGCTTTTGCTGAATAGGACTGCATTCTTCCTTTATGAGGAGTCTGTGTACCACAATGTCAATACTCAAGCCAGGCATGTCTTGGTAGGATCATGCGAAGACATCTTGGAACTCTTGAAGCAACTCAATAAGATTTTTTCTGGTTTCCATGGAGATGCTTGTCCCAATTTTCACTTCTTTCTTTTCATCTTTGCTCCCTAGACTAATAACTTCCACAAGTTCTAAATGAGGCAGGATTTATTTTTCTTCTTTTTTCATCGTCCTTAACGGATTAGGAGATAAATTACAATCTTGATCATCTTCAAAATCCTGAAGTTCCTCTAAACACATATCTTGCTTAAAATGAGGCTCTAAGTTGGCATCAGTCTTACTCATATTATTGATATTCAAGGACCTGTTAAAGGGAAAAAAAGAGGTCCAAAGAACAAAATGAATTTATGAAAGAATGATTATATGGTATGATTATGGGTATGTTTGTCAAGAGTATGTGTTAAGGAATGGTTAATTTTATTTATTGGATATGTACGAACAGTTTATTGAATTGGATTAAGAATGAAAGAATAAGTAGCGAAAGATTCGTCATGTAAGATAGAAGATGCATTTCATTCAAAATAATAATGATCATGGGCCCTTTTACAAAAAGATCCATATTGCTTTCGAGCCTAAAGCAATAGGTGTATTCTGAGCAATACTCTGAAGAAGCCTTAAAGACTACAAGGAGTTCCTCCACAGTCCAGTTGTCGAGAGTACTCCCGGGGGTTAAAGGATAAATTTCTGTTGAGCGTCTTTCTCCATTTTCTTCCCCGACAACATTGATGCTCAAATCTTCACTGATCGCATTCACTCCTTGATCGGGATGGTTAGGCAAAGGGTTTCCCGCCACATTGGGTCCAAATGACTCGTCAAATATTATTTTCTTTTTCTTGATCATTCTCTCCACCAGCTTTTTGAAAGTGAAACGATTCTAAATAGAGTGTCCCACTACCCCGTCATGATACTCGTACCGAGCATTCGCATCATACCATTTCGAGAATGGGGGCAGTACTGGATCTGAGTAATATGGAACAACCACGTACTGATCATATAGCTGCTGGTAAAGCTCTTTGAATGTCACCGGGATGGGCATGAACGAGGTTCTTTCAGTATTCAGCCTTGCGCTTGGTCCCAACCTTGGAGGATTTCGGTTGTTGGTCATTGGCGCATTTGATGGTGTTGTCATGATTGGTCCTACGTGGTTCGGCCTGTACATGCTTGCATTAATTATTTCTGCCTCTTTTTTCTTGAAAGCAAGCCACCTAGCGCTTTCTCCAACGTCTATATTCCCACTTTTAATATCGTTTTCGATCCTTTCTCTAGACAGGACCATGTCATAAAAGCTTTTAGTGGCATTCCTCAGCATATGGTTGATGAATAGAGCCTTCAAGGTATTGATAAACAACATTGTTTCTTTTTCTAATAGAGGTGGTTACACTTGAGTTGCCATATCCCTCCATCTTTGGGCGTATTGCCTAAAGCTTTCGTTGGGCTTCTTCTCCATATTCTGTAATGTGATCCTATCGGGGATTATGTCGGTAACATGACTATACTGCTTCATAAAAGCCTGTGCCAAGTCTTTCCATGAACTAATTTTTGCACGACTAAGCTGATTATACCACCTAGTAGCAGAACCTACCAAGCTGTCTTGGAACCAGTAGATAAGTAATTGGTCATTGTAGACATGTCTCGTCATTTTTCTGTAGAACATGGTGATGTGAGCCTCTAGGCAACTCGTCCTGTTATATTTTTCAAATTCTGGGGTCTTGAATTTAGGCGAGAGTACTAGGTCTGGTACCAAGCTCAACTCCTTGGCGTCCATCCTATAGAAGTTTTCAGATCCTTGCATTGCTTGGATTTTTTCTTCCAACACTTTGTATTTTTCCTCTATTTGCCTAGGGAGATCCATTCTTGCTATTTCATCAAAGTCAGAAACACCAGCATTTGCGACATTTTCTCCTGGGTTGGATCCTGACCCTATTGGACAATTATTTGGTCTTGATGTACCAGTGAGATGTTGTTGCATTCTTATTATGATAGGAGTACCCTGCGTATATGCTTCAGATTGGATTTAATTGTATGGGGGAGTAAAGCCTGGGGGATTAATGGAATCCTCTTCTTCTTCCTCGAGATTTATTACGGGACCTTTTTTTTATCAGATCTCTCTCTTAGCATTCGGGCTAATTGATTGATTATATCCCTTGGATCTTTCATGTCTTGTTGCATCTTTTCCATTTGATCTCGTAATTGTGCATGCATTTGCTCCTGCATGTCTCTTTGTGTTTGCTCAAGCCTTTCAATCCTTTGTTCCATCACTTTCGATTTCGTGCCAGTGTAGTAACGATGGGGGTTCTCAATGGTTTCGATATAACTGTATTAGGTTTAATTAATTAGGTGTTTTTTTTTTGAATTTTATGCATGTTAACAGATGCAATGCTTATGAATGCATGTATGCATAAGAAAGGTATTGCCTTATAGTTCAATTATATTAGAAAACTTTACTAGAAAATAAATTCCTTTACATAAAACAGATACGTATCGTGACGTAGTATTCAGGAACTTTTAATCTTTGCTAGAAGTCATTCAAATTCGCCCTGGTTCGTCTCTGACTTTCGGTCCAAAATATCAGCTTGAATGGTTGAGTGATCGGTCACTTCTCCTACTTGGACCAAAACTTGGTTGGCTACGTGATCTTCATTTCGTCTTGCTTATTTGGCAAATCATTGATTTTCCTTTTTCTTTTCTTTCTTTGTCGTGCACGCCCGACCATATTATTTTCCATTTTATCAAGGAACTCATTTTCTTATGACCAACTTTCTTTTTAGTAATTGAACTTAGAACTATACCTTTCTTAATATGGGGATGTAATGCAAACGCATAAAAACAACGGAGAACACAAGTTAGTATGATAATAAAATACAGATATAAAAACAAAGAACCTAGGCTAAGGAGATTGCTAACGGTTTAATGTGATTCCATCCTAAGGTGGGCACTTAAAGCTCACTATATGCAGTTTATGTTCTAGAGTAAGGGTACCTAAACCAGCAGATTCCTCAATCCTTACCCATTATAGGTTCATATGGATGAGTTCGATTTAGGGGGGCACATTTCCCACATGTTTGCACGGAAGTGAAAACTTCATGAAAACATGGGTACGAATGTAATCCCGAAAGCGATCCACTATCCTGCACGGAGGTGAAAACCTCACGAAGGAGTAGTTTCTCACTTTCACTTAAAAGGGCTGTAACAAATGCATATGAATGCAAACTTAACTAGCAATATCGACATATAAAATCACACAAAAATGCAAAGGATCATTTATTAAACAAAATCGAGTGTTCAAAATTTTAACAAAAAGAACCAAAAATAGTCAATTTTTGGCTTGACTCTCTTTTATTTTAAAAAAATTTCCCTAGTGGAGTCATCAAGTTGTTGAAACGTTTATTTTTGGGAAAACAAACAGGTCTTCGAAAATATTTTTAAATTGAAAAATGAAAAAAATGGGAGTCGCCACCATTCATTTATTCGGTGTGATTGGATCACCACAAAACGTTTAATTTCCGTTTTGAAAAACATTTTGGTCTTCGAAATCCAGAAAATGGGTTCGGGAGTCGGTTACGTGAGAGGAAGGATTAGCACCCTCACACGCCAAAAATTGGTACCACGTTGATTATTTTAAGGTCTTGTTTGTAACATTTTGAAAACTCGAGTGAAGTTTTAAAATACGATTCTTAAATGCATAAGTCATTTTGATGTACATGTTTAAGAAAGAAATCGATTTTCATTTAGAAGTCTCGCTATTTCGAAGTGATTGAGGAAGAAAGTCACGTCCAATGAGTTAGGACATAACGTTTCGATATCCGAAAATAATGAGCTTTCCTTCATAGCAGTTTTTAAACCTTGAAAAGGGTATTCGATTATTTCGGTTTGAAGAAAAATCGCGCCTAGTAAGTTAAGGCATAAATTTTCAAAACCTGAAATAAAGAAATATTGCCTCGATTTTAAATATTTGTATTTTAGAGAAAAATAAAAAAATAACTTTAATTAAAATATAGAGAAAAAATGAGCATGCAAATTAAATACGAATTATGCAATTAATGACAAAGTTAAATAACACAAAGCACGAACAATTATACGAATGAATAAATATACTAGAATAAGCAGAAGAATAATGAAATACAAAAAGCACGAATAAAAATCAAAGAACAAGGTTCATAAAAAATACGAGGAATAATAACTAAATTTTATATACGAAAATAAAAAGAAATAGGGTCAAAAATGAAGTTTTGGAGAGTTCGAGGGTAAAAATATGATTTTTGGAAGTTTGGGTGTAAAAATGTAATTTTGAGAAGTTCGAGGGTAAAAATGTGATTTTGTAAGTTCGGGGGTAAAAATGTAATTTTTGAGAAGTTCATGGGTAAAAATGTGATTTTTGGAAGTTTGGGGGTATAAATGTTATTTTTGGAAGTTTAAGGGCAAAAATGTAATTTTTGAGAAGTTCGAGGGTAAAAATGTAATTTTTGAGAAATTTAAGGGTAAAAATGTAATTTTTGGATAGTTTATGGGTCAAAATGTGATTTTTACGAAGTTCAGGAGCATCCTAAGCAATAAACCCAAAGAAAAGTGATACATGGCAGCTTCTCAAGCTTCCAGAAGTGAGAGGACCAAATTATAAAGCTTTTAAAATTACTGGGCAATCTTGAAATAAAAATAAAACTTAATTTAAAGATGAAATTGAAACAAAGGAAAAATAGAAAGGACCAAATGTAGAAATAACCCAAAAATGGACACGTGGCAGTTTCTCAGGCTTCCATAGAGTTAAAGGACTAAATTGAAAATAATTTAAAACTATTTGGCAAATTTAAAATAAATTAAAATGGCATTAAGGACAAAATTGAAGCAATCAAAAAATGCGGAAGGATCGAAAGGGTAAATAGCCTAATTTTTAAAAACATGCGGATATTGAGTTAGGTCGGATCGGGTCGGGTCGGAGCTTGGGTCTGGCATGAAACGACGTCGTTTTGGTGCTTAAGAGACTAGACCAAAACGATGTCGTTTTGGTTCTCTATAAATCCCATTTCAAGCCCCTTTTTTTCATTTTTCTTTCTTTTCTCTCCAAAAAAGCTTCAAGAGCCCTCTCTTCTCTCTCCCTTCTCTCCTCATGCCCGACCAAGGACTCTAGTGACCAGCTGCCGCCGTTCGTCGCTATCCCTCGCTGTACACGGTGGCCTAGAGGTAAAAATCTCCCATATTTAAAAAAAAAAAAAACACAGATCTGAGATTTTTCAAATATCTAAACACCAAAAAAGCAACAAGGTTTCGGTTTTGGTATTTTCCTTCCAAACGTCTGTTATCTTATTATTTTTTTAAAAAAAAACAAATGGGTCTAGATCTAAACTAGTTCTCTTCAAATTTTCGGAAAAAATAAAAAGTTTAGTTGCTATTCTTTGTTATTCTTCTTCTTTTAGATCTATTTCGCATATATATTTTTTTATCTATTGTTAATATATCCTTTTTTTCTTTGCAAATTTGCATACTAGACGCATCCTTCGCGATTGTGGGTAGGATCGGAAGGGTATCGGTCGGAGTTACGACGATGGTGGTGACTAGGTCAGGTACGATCCTTCAACTCTTTATTATTTTATTATTATAATATTTATTATTTATTTATGAAAACATCTCAATTATTAACAATAGTAATAAATGATAATAATGATATAAATAAGTATATTAACATACATTTAAAAGGAAAACGTTTTGAAATTTAAGTAATAAATAGACAATAAATGTACCTCAAGAATCAATTAGTTTAATCTAATTGGTATTCTAATATCAATTGCCTTGTACTTCTATCAATTTTCAATATACTGTCTGTTTCTTTGTGTATTGCTTTTAATGATCTCTGTGTATTTTGAATAACTGTTTTGTATTGATTTTGAATGCTAGTAGGAAAAAAAAAGGTCCCTTACAGATTTTGCATTTTTGCTCTATATAACTTTTACAATCATTATAATTTGTCCTTTTGTCATTGAAACTGCTGACTTCTTTTCTTCAACTTGTTCTGCAAATGGCAATGGCAATGATGGGAGTCTTCGGTGGTGGCAGATGGTGAGTAGCCCTGGGTGACGTGGCAAACTCTGAGTGGCTGGGCAGGATGGCTGGCAGCACAAGTTGCTGCATTGCTTTGACTTAGGTTTAGAGTTTGGCCCATTTAGGCCTATTTGTAATTGGGTCAAAAGTAATCAGGCTTGGTTTGGCTGTAATTAGATTTTGGTAATTGGACATTAAAAATTTGTAAAAGGAATATTTTAAATTTAAAATAAATTTAAATTTACAATTTATTTATTTTGGATTTTAATTGGAATGGGCCCGGTCAAATTGAGCCTACTACAAGGAATTTTCTCTAGATTTAAGTTGTTTTGGTTTGAATTTATATAGAGTGGTGATTAAAACTCTATATAAATATTCGTTTGACAAATATATTGTAAGTACAAGTATTTAATAAATATCAAATTGTCAAATTGTTTGGTTGTTGTTTATAAATTTTTATTGACTAATTTCAAACTTTTTACGAAATTATAACTATCAATTTGTTTGCAAATTACGAAGAAAAGAAAAAAAGACATAGTCAAAAGAGTAGAAGTTACATATATTAAAATTTGAATTATTGCTTTATCAAAGAATGTGAACAGAACCATTATTAGTAAATTCTTGTAATGTGAAATTTTTATTAAAATTTGAATTATTTTATTGGTAACAAAGATTAATTAGAACTTCATTCAACAATAAATATTACTAATTGGGTTGATAGTTGTATTGGTATTGCCCAGTTTTAGGTACGGATATTAAATTTATTCGTTAGTGTTGGAATATATGAATTAATAATTAATTATAATTATTTTATTTTTAAAGAGAAATTCATTAATTTATTTAATGAATGAGATTATATAATTCAGAAAAAATAATAATAAACATTTGTCGTACATGTTAAAGGACAAGCTCCATCAACACAACAAAAGCTTCAACTTCAGAATCAATAGAACATTATGACATGTTGACAATAGGTTCTGTCACAATTCAAACACAACATATCAAGAGTGATTGCAAGTAATTAGTACAATAAGAAAATCAGTCTCGGATGGTTCAAAGTGGCGAGCATAAATCGACAAATGAACCGAGCATCCACTAAACTAGAGAGGACGGCGACAAAACTAACCCTAAAATCACTTGCAAAAGCAAGACTACATGTATAAATAAGACAAAAAAGTGTACTACAAGAGTAGACAAAAACTTTTAAAAGTGAAAACTTATTAAACAATAGAAAACAAATAAAAAATATATATAAAATTTAAGATAACACGAGTCTAAACTGACTTATGAAATCATTTATTATTCAGAAACTCTCAAAACAAAAACAAATTAAAAGTCAATGAAGAGCTACCCACTTTGTAAAAAAAAAGTGTCGGTGGTTGGTAGTGTTTCAACGATGATAGGCACCGTCATCTGTCCATCACAACTGGTGAAGACAACAAAGATACTCACAAAATAGATCTACAAACTGAAAAAGAGAATATGCATGGAGTGAATGAGAAGAAGAAAGAAAAAGGTTGATGTGTAAGAGAAAAAGACGGGCGATAACCAACCCGAAGACTAACATCGCCGCTAAGCAAAAACAAAAAGATAAGAAACGAACGATTTGGATTTTGTGATTGTCCAGCTTTTTTTACTTTTATTTTGAAATAACAGTATTGTACAATTATATATCGGATTTAGGTTTGAATATTAATTTTATTTGTTATTGTTGGAACATATAAATGTAATAATTGATTATAATTATTTAATATGTGAGTTGGTGTCAACTCAATTATATTAAAAATTTATGTGAGTTGGTGTCAACTCAATTATATTAAAAATTCATCTCTTTTATAGAGTAATAAATATTATTTTGGGTATTAACATTTTCTTATGTTGGTAAATATAATATATATGTTACAAATTTCATTATCTCATACATATTTTTCACCAATGGCAACACTAAAAGGGGCAGAGAAGGACATTGACCCCTAAAAGGAATTGTGAAGTTGTGATTATAAAATTTCATTGATTGATTGTTTATACTATTTTTGTCGTGTAGTCAATAAACAACTATTTTTGATATATAAGAAAGTTCTGGATTTAATTTTTATACGAGAGTTAAGCTTATCAGTCTTTCATTATAATTTCGTAGTTGTTTTATTTTGCTGGTCTTTGTTTATTAAGAAGGGGTTGGAGACCTTATGAGGACTTCTTTTTATATTGTTTTGAGTAATGCGAGGAAGATACATTATGAGGACAATGCTTACTTTTTTTTTTCTACAAAAGGAAAGTTGAAGCTTACACATAACATGGCATAACCTATGATAAACTCATATTAAAATTTGTTAATATTTTGTTATTGTGGGTTTGTTCTAACTACCTATTTCTCAATTATTATATAAAAATACAAATCATGTTCCATACAAATTAAAAAATTATTATATATATTGCGAGGGAAATCTAATATGGGTATCCTCCTTGGTCTTCATTTTCAAATTGCCATGGAAATTTGTTACTCTATGTTGATGGCTCCTTTTACAACAATGCTACGCTTCTCCACCTTACTTTTTTTCATCACTATTGCTTTGTGTTACCTCTTTAAGCTTCAATGGCAGCGTAATGCCTAAAAACTTAAGTTGCCCTCTCTTCCGCCAGGCCCTAAACCTTGGCCTATTGAGGGAAACCTCCCTGAATTCATCATAAACAAGAAGAAAACTTTGGTGTCTCATTGGATACACAGTGTCATGAAAGAAATGAACACTGAAATTGCTTGTATTCGTCTAGGAAACGTTCATGTGACCCGTCACATGTCGTGAAATCCGTCTCCAATTCTTGAGAAAATAAGATGCTATTTTTGCTTCAAGACCCCTTACCATGGCCACTGATTACTCTCAAAAGGGCAGTTAACCACTATTTCTTCACCCTTAGGAGATCAGTGGAGAAAAATGAAGAGAGTTATGGTCAGTGAGATGCTTTCCCAGGAAAGACATCGATGGCTTCACGAGAAAAGAGTTGAAGAAGCTGATAACCTCGTGCATTACGTACTTAACCAATGCAAAAATGATGATGAAGGTGGCCTTGTAGACTTAAGACTGATTGCCCAACACTATTGTTGCAATGTGAAGAGGAAGTTGATCTTTAATTGAAGATACTTGGGAGAAGGGAAAGCAGATAGTGGGCTTGGCTTTGAGGAAGAAGAATATGTCAACGCCATTTTCGCTTTAGTCATTCATCTTTATTCCTTTTGTATATCCGATTACTTGCCATTTTTGAGAGGCCTCGACTTGGAGGGGCATGAGAAAATCGTGGAGAACGCAACTAGGGTTGTAGAGAAATATAATAATCCCATTATTGAAGACATGATTCAACAATGGAGAGATGGAAAGAAACATGAACCTCAAGACTTGCTTGATGTTTTGGTTTCTTTGACTGATGAAAATGGTACCCCACTACTGTCCGCAAACGAGTTCAAAGCTCAAATTAATGTACGTCTTTCCTTCTCTCTAATTGTTTTGAACAAAATATAAGCCACCGTCATGTTAAACTTTATTAAAAATGGATTACTAAGATATGAAAATTGTCAAAACGTTTATTTTTAGGAAAACAAACAGGTCTCGAAAAATATTTTGAAAACCGAAATCGAAATATGGGAGTCGCCACCAATCTTTTATTTGGTGTGATTGGATCACCACAAAACGTTTAAAATCCGTTTTGAAAAATATTTTGGTCTTTGAAATCCAGAAAATGGGTTTGGAGTCGGTTGCGTGTGTGGAAGGATTAACACCCACATACGCCCAAAATTGGTACCACATCGATTATTATCCGGTCTTGTTTGTCAAAATTTTGAAAACTTGAGTGAAGTTTTAAAATACGATCCTTAAATGCATGATTTATTTTGATATACATGTTTAAGAAAGAAATCGATTTTCATTTAGAAGTCTCGTTATTTCGAAGTGGTCGAGGAAGAAAGTCCACGTCCAGTGAGTTAGGATAGGACATAACGTTTCAAGATCCAAAAATAACGAGCCTTCCTTCATTGTAGATTTTAAACCTTGAAAAAGGTATTCGATTATTCTGGTTTGAAAAAAAATTGCGCCTAGTAAGTTAAGGCACAATGTTTCAAAACCCGATATAAATGAATATTGCCTCGAATTTAAATACTTGTATTTTGGAGAAAAAATAAAAAAATGGCTTTAATTAAAATATAGAGATAAAAATGAGCATGCAAATTAAATACGAGTTATGCAATTAATGACAAAGTTAAATAACGCAAAGTACGAACAATTATACGAATGAATAAATATACGAAAATAAATATAAGGATAATGAAATACAAAAGCACAAATAAAAATCAGAGAATAAGGTTAATTAAAAATACGAAGAATAATAATTAAGTTTTATGTACGAAAATCGAAGAAAAAGAAAAAATAGAGTAAAAAATGAAGTTTCGAAGAGTTTGGGTTCAAAATGTGATTTTTAGAAAGTTCAGGGGTAAAAATGTGATTTTTGTAAGTTTGAGGGTAAATATGTGATTTTTGGAAGTTCGAGGGCAAAAATATAATTTTTGAGAAGTTTGGGGGTAAATATGTAATTTTTGGAAGTTTGAGGGTAAAATGTGATTTTTGGAAGTTCATTGGCAAAAATGTAATTTTTTAGAAGTTCGAGGGTAAAAATGTAATTTTTGGAAGTTCGAGGGAAAAATGTGATTTTTGAAAGTTTGAGGGTAAAAATATGATTTTTGAAAGTTTGGGGGCAAAAACATAATTTTTGAGAAGTTCGAGGGGTCAAAATATAATTTTGGAAAAGTTCGAGGTGAAAATGAGATTTTTAAGGAAAATAGGGGCCTTTTGTGCAATAAACCCAAAAAATGCCACATGTCAACTTCTTAGACCTCTAAAAAGCCAAAGGAATAAATTGAAAAATAATTAAAATTATTAGGCAAATTTAAAATAAATTAAACGTGTGAAAAGGATGAAATTGTAAAAATCAAAAAAGCGGAAAGACTAAATGGGTAAATAACCCATCCTTAAAAAACACGCGGATCCTCAGGAGCGGGTCGGGTTCGAAAACGGGTAAGGCATAAAGCGGTGCCGTTTTGGCACTTTAATCCTCTTTATCAAAACGGCGTAATTTCATTGGGGTATTTAAACCCAAATTTGCTGAAAAAAAAACACACTTTGCATTTCATTTTTTTACAAAAATTCCTTTCCACCCTCTTCTTTGCTCTACTCTCTCTCATCAAGGCCCCCATGGCCAGACCTAAGGTTCGGCCTTTCTCTATCGTCGGTTCGCTATCGCCAGCCATCAGGAGCCATCGTCCACGATTGTCGGTAAGTGAAAAGTCTCCCTTTTCTTTTTCTCTTGCGCACTTGTTCTCTGAATGCTTGGAATCTGCCTTTGATTCTGATATTAATTGCCTGTCTTTCTACTTGACTTCAAATGTTATCTGTTTTTGTTGGTTTTTGAATGTCTTTTTTTTGTATTGATTTTGAATATTCAACAAAAGGTCCGCCCCCATACAAATGTTTGAATTCGGTTTTTATAACCTATTTTACAATCATGCTATTTTGTTTCTTCTAACTAAATGCCCGTCTCGTCTTCTTTTGCAGGTTCGACTTGCAGTGGCAATGGTGGCAAGTTGGCCATGGCGATGCTGACGTGGGGGCATCTGAGTGGGCAAGGCAGGCTAGTTGGCAGCACAAGTTGTTGCCACTAGGGTTTTTGAAAATTTTTAGAATTGGGCTATTTGGGTCTGTGCGAGTGTTGGATCATGTATTTAGTTTTAGGTTTAGTGTTTGAGTTTTGTAATTGGGTTAAATTTTGGGGTTTGTAATTGAGCTCAAAAAATTTGTAATTGGACACTTTAGAAAAGGGACATAAACTTAAAATTTAAAATAAATTTTAAATTTTATTTTTGGGTCTATAGTTGGACCCGGATAAATTAAGCTCCAAGAAACATAACATAAATATGATATAATATACACGTGTTATCATAGAAAATCACCCCTATATATTGATAATCTTTTTTTTCAACTTAATTTTCAGGAAATTATGATTGCAGCAGTGGATAATCCATCAAATAACTTAGAATGGGCACTTGCGGAGATGTTAACTAAACCAGAGATGCTACAAAAGGCCAGAGACGAATTAGATACTGTGGTTGGAAAAGAAGGTTAGAACAAGAATTTGATTTCCCACAACTTAACTATATTAAGGCATGCGCCAGAGAAGCTTTTAGACTCCATCCCATTGTACCATTTAGCCCTCCTCATGTGTCCGTGACTGATACAACAGTAGACGACTACTTCATCCCTAAGGGTATCCATGTGATAGTCAGTCGGGTTGGGCTTGGTCGAAACCTTAAAGTTTGGGTCGAGCCATGCGAGTTCAAGCCAGAACGTCATCTCCAAGATTGTAATAAAGGCGAATTGGTGCTTGCAAAACCAGATTTGCGATTGTTTATATTCAGTAGAGGAAGGAGAGGGTGCCCGAGAGTGGTGCTTGGAAGCTCGATGACTATCATGATGTTTGCGAGGCTATTGCAAGGATTCGATTGGAGCATCTCGACTAACCTGGGAACCATTAATCTATGTCAAGGAAGGGGAGTTCCCTTTCTGGCTAAACCATTGCTTGCTGTTGCAAAGCCACGATTACCAATCCATGTCTACTCTTTTCGGACTGAAAGTGAATTACAATGATTAACTCCTTGACGAAGATGGGGGGTTAACAAGGGAGACCTCCTTGTGTCTTGGTTCTAATGAAATTGTTTTTATCCATAATATGTATTTCCTATAGTAGCTTATTTTGGTGTTTTTATGGGATGTACTCACTTACGCACATTCTTATGTATTGTTTCGTCATTACTAAAAATGTGTAAACTACATCCAAAGTTATTAATATATTAGTAAGTAAAAGTTTTGGTAATTCGACTTTAAAACATTGTAAAATTGTCATTAAAGTAATTGAAAAGTTTAACTCATTGGATTGTTAAAATCGTTTTTGTATAACCTTTATTTATACTTATACCAATTGAAAGCTTCTTCTCCTCCTCTTCTACAGTTTAGTTTTTTTTTTTCATGAAATAGCTTTAAAATCACGAATTTGTAAACCAAAATCTAAATAACTTTCTTTTTTTATTTCCAAAACTGGTCATATATTAACATGGATGGTATGTTCTTCTAGTCATTGATAGGCATTGATCCATTATACCAATCATCATTTGGAGATTGCTAGTAGGACTTTTTTTAAAAAAAAAATAATAAAATGACTTTAAATAAAAACTTCCGAATAGTTATGTGACTTAAATAGAAACTTTCAAATAGTTCGGTAACAATTTTATAACTTTTTAACGTTGAGTGATCAAAACATAAACTTATTAATAGTTTAGCGACTTCGAGTGTAGTTTACCTAATAATATGCCAAATTTACACGTTTATTGTGTTTAATTTTAATAAATTGTTGAACTAATTTTGAATTTATTATTTACTTTTCTATTTGGTGTAAAAGTAAATCTGAAAAGTAAAAAAGAACAGAAAATGTGAACTGCCATGCAAATTTTGTGCCAAAAGAACTATTGAAAACTTTACTTTGAGATTTATCTAAAATAATAATACTTTTAGTTTTTCATTAAGAAAACATTTTATTTTTTTAGTATTTTATTTTTTGATATTTTTAAATATATCTAGATTAAAGACATTATGTCGAATTAAATTTTTACTATTTTAATATTTTTAAATACAAATGATAGAAAGGGACGGCAGTCCCTGTACTTGGGATTAGAAGAATTCAATTGAGATTTGGATTGTTCTTTTCTATCTGTTTCAACTTTCTTTCTTTGGCTGCTCCTTAATGTGCCTCTATTTCATAATTTTTCTTTCTTTTTATTTTGTTTATATTTTTTAATCAACCTTCGTTGAATCCTTCATACGAATATGCTTAGGGCGATTTTGAATTGCCGATGTATTTATCTTTTGTAAAGTTAAAAATAATGGTGACAGTAAAATTAATTAATGTAACTGTAAGATAAAAGATTCCATCACATCACAAGTATAATGAATCCAAAGACATCAAAAATGAAATTAATTACTGTAATTATAAGGTAAACAATTCCACCATATTCAAAGGCACCACATAAATTTTTTAATAACTTTTTATTTCATGAGTAGCTAAATTTTTATCCAGCTTTATGTTGATAATCAATTCAAAAAAAAAATGTGAGAAAAGAATTGATAATCAATATTTGTTATTTCTCCAGTTAAGAAGATAGTGTCTTATAAAATTGTATTGATATCCAATAAAAAAGAACTCGTTGATTCGATGTTAAGTATAGGGTGTTACATCATTGACATCACTTTATATGTAAAGATTAGAATCACAACAATAAAAAAACGGTAAATAATAAAATAATTTTTTCAAATGGGAGAAAGGTACATGAATGAATGGTAATGAAAAAAAATAGAAAGAAGACCCAACAAATCCTAGAATACGATTAGGCAAAAGGAGTTCCATTGATAGTTTTATTTGTTGAAAAATAATGTTTATTAAGGAATTTTGAGGTATACTATTTATGGATAAAATTGGAGTTTTAAAATAATAAATTTTATTATTATATTCTACTCCATGAGACCTTTAAAACGATATATAATATATTCAAAATGGTTGAGTAATGAATGAAAAATTGAAACTCAAAGTAAGTTACATGAAAATGATTGTTGAGAAAAAATGGTGCTTAAAACCTCATATCTCACATTGTTAAAAGTGTAGTATATAGGAAGGGTTTATAAGTTAAAAGCAACATGTTAATTAATAAATGACTAAATCAAAGCTCTTTCTTAAGGGGTGTTGATTAAACCAAAACAGGTTAGGAGCACACTTACTCGATGTGAGTGACGTGAAATGTCTGGATTGATTGAGCCTTTTGGGCCTATTAAATTTTTTAGCTCATTTGAATATTTTTCCTTTTTGGTGTTTCAAAGGCAGTTATATAACTTTATTTGTTTTAATTTTTTTTGTAACTTACCATGTTAGTAACCTACATAACATTATGTTTATAACTTTCCTCATTATGTTTGTTTTAACTTTCATGTAATCGTTTCATGAAAATTTACTATAAATAGGTTTTTCTCTTTTCATTTTAACAAAACAAGAACCACTTTTGCTCTCTCTCAAAATTTGTTCATATTTTCTCTCAAAATTTCAGTTTTGTTTTTGGTGATAGAGGAGGCTTGGTTAGTATTCGCCTGTTACAAAAGTTATGCTACTTTTGGTAACTGATCGTTGTTGTATCCTGGAAGATAGACGTCCAAAAAAATTTTAGCATCGAGGAGAGGGCAAATCTGTCTTAAGGAGACTGTTTATACAAGCCTCAACGGATTTCTATTTACAATCCATTTACAAATACTACGTAAAATATACTTGTTATTTATTTTTAAATTTATTATTAAATTTAAATTATATTTATATTTTTTATATACCAGCTTTTTGTCTAACACTATTTTAGCATCAAACTTGTGGTTTGACTGAACCATGAAAACCCACCACACAACTCAATAATGAAACAAACAACAAACCAAAACCTTCCACATTCACACAAAGACGTATACTCAACAACTAGTGATGTTTTTCCTTTTCTGTTAGCCATGTTGAAATATGTATGCAATGGACAACGAAACAACCTAAGCTCTTTGTCTTCAATATGTCAACTTTCTTATCCATTAGTTTTTTTTCTTTAGATTTAATCAAGAAACTTGAGGTTATGATTTTTTAAAAATATTGTGAAAAAAATTTAAGAACAACTTATTATTATCTCAACCCAATCATATTCACAAGGCCATATATTTGTTATTTTATCAATAAATTATCACAATTCATACACAATCCATTTGAATTGCATTGAAGAGTAGTCAAACAAATATTGCGTTACTTGCAACAAACAAAAAAAAAATCTTGATCTTTGAATATTTGATTGTTGTCACTCTAATCTCTACATATATAGTGATGTAGATTGAGTTGGTGATCCTCAACGATCGTGTATCCACATCAGACTAAATTATATTTTATGGTCTCACTCCAATCAATTAGACATTAAAAAAAGTTACTATTGCACAATCTTCAACTGATGTTGAGTATCATGATGTTGTGGCTACTTTCTGAAACTCTCTGGGTCAAACATCTTGTTCAATAGCTTTAGATACCGTTTGAATCCATCTAAAATATTGTGTGACAATTTGAGCTACACTCTACCTTGTCAACATCATGTGTTGCATAGCAAGATTAAGCATTTTGAAATTGATGTTCACGTTTTTAGCTTCTATGTTGATAGTAAGGAACTTGATGTTCATCATATCCATGCCGTTGCCAATATACTCACCAAGACTTCTAAAACAACCTTTCACTGTATCTATTGACTCAATCTTTTAATTACGGGATATACCTTATTTTGAATTATTATTTACGCTTTATTTTGACTTAACCTTTTTATCTTTTAGAATTTTTTTGTTGGGATACTTTAGATTTCATTAGTTAAGATTTATTAGCTTTTGTTTTGTGTATCTAAAGATACAGTCTCCGTTCTCATCACGAACCACTACTTTGGCAGCTGCATTTCCTGAATCCAATTGCAGTGCACTGTCAGTATTAAGGAGGACTCAATCCCTAATTGTCAGTTCTTCAAAGGAAGGCTCATGGCGACCAATCGGTTCTTCTCTAAAAGCTGAAAAGAAATGTTTGGCCCAGCTATATGAAACTTGGATTATCTTTCTCGAACTCCATGATCTTCCTTGAAAGATGAATACATTGGGTAGAAAGGGAATATGTTTACTTTCACGTGTCCGTACATAAAAGTCGACGATGACATTACATCTTTCCAATGCCAAGTTACGTCCTTGTATTGCAACATGGACAAAAAACCATCAAAATCAAAATTAAGAATTACAGTAAAAATGAAATCCCTCTCTCTGGTTTTAGCTTTGTCTTAAGTTTTTCCCTCTTTTCTTTTGGCTTGACTTTAGTGTTTTCTTTGGCCTTCTATCATTTTAAATTCATAAAACTTGACTTACAGTACTAAATTATTTTTAATTTGATCCATTTATTTCTCTTAGATACTATTTACTAATGTTCATCATTTTATACCTTTGTCAGTGTTGCTTCCTCACTTTACATTCTATCTTGATGCGAATAAAGATACCAACTATTATATATAGTTACAAGTGAAGTCTCTATATTTTTCACAAAGTATAATTATATTTGCAAAGTTACAAGAGAAGTCCCCATATTTTTCCAATTTAATGTTCAAGAATTTTCAAACTATGTTTCATGATTAATTTAATAATATTTTTATTTTTAAATTTAAAAGCAAGATATTTACTCTCTCTTTTTTTCAATTATCTATATTACTCAAATTCTTAAATTTGTTCACATTTTGAATAAATTACCTTTAAAGCTAACAATCAATTATACGAATTACAACTTTTTATTTTTTTACATTTTCTAAAAATTCCTCTTCAATATTTTTTCAAAGAACACGTTTTGTTTTCTATATTTAACACTCTATTTGTATGATACATATACATTAAATTATATTAATACGCGTACATAATTTGGATAGATTATGTATATATGTGTATGTATGTGTCTATATATATTGCCAGGGAAATCTAATATGGGTATCTTACTTGGTCTTCATTTTCAAATTGCCATGGAAATCTATTACCCTATGTTCACCGCTCCTTTTACAACAATGCTAAGCTTTTCCACCTTGTTTTCATCACTTTTGCTTTGTATTACCTCTTTAAGCTTCAATGGCAGCGCAATGCCCAAAAGCCTAAGCAGCCCTCTCTTCCGCCAGGCCCTAAACCTTGGCCTATTGTGGGAAACCTCCCTGAATTCATCGTAAACAAGAAGAAAACTTCGGTGTCTCATTGGATACACAGTTTCATGAAAGAAATGAACACCGAAATTGCTTGTATTCGTCTAGTAAATGTTCATGTGATTCCCGTCACTTGTCCTGAAATCAGTCTCCAATTCTTGAGAAAACAGGATGCTATTTTTGCTTCAAGACCCCTTACGATGGCTACTGATGTCCTCTCGAAAGGGCACTTAACTAGTATTTTTTCACCCTTAGGAGATCAATGGAGAAAAATGAAGAGAGTTATGGTGAACGAGATGCTTTCACAAAAAAGACATCGATGGCTTCATGAGAAAAGGGTTGAAGAAGCTGATAACCTTGTGCGATACGTACTTAACCAATGCAAAAATAGTGATGAAGGCAGCCTAGTAGACTTAAGACTGGTTGCCCGACACTATTGTTGCAATGTGATGAGGAAGTTAATCTTTAATCGAAGATACTTGGGAGAAGGGAAAGCAGATGGTGCACCTGTTTTTAAGGAAGAAGAATACGTGGACGCCATTCTCACTTTAGTAATCCATCTTTATTCCTTTTGTATTTCCGATTACCTGCCATTTTTTAGAGGCCTCGACCTAGAGGGGCATGAGAAATTTGTGGAGGACGCAACTAGGGTTCTAGAGAAATATAGCAATCCCATTATTGAAGACAGGATTCAACAATGGAGAGATGGCAAGAAACATGAACCTCAAGACTTGCTTGATGTTTTGGTTTCTTTGACTGATGACAATGGTACCCCACTACTGTCCATGGACGAGATCAAAGCTCAAGTTAATGTACGTCTTTCCTTCTCTCTAATTGTTTTGAACAAAATATAAGCCACCAACATGTTAGACTTTATGAAAAATTGAAGACTTAGACATGAAAATAACATAAATATGATATAATATACACATGTTATTATAGAAAATCGACCCTATATATTGATAATTTTTTTTTTCAATTTAATTTTCAGGAAATTATGATTGCAGCAGTGGATAATCCATCAAATAACTTTGAATGGGCACTTGCGGAGATGCTAAATAAACCAGAGACGCTACAAAAGGCCAGAGACGAATTAGATAATGTGGTTGGAAAAGATAGGTTAGTACAAGAATTTGATTTCCCACAACTTAACTATACTAAGGCATGCGCCAAAGAAGCCTTTAGACTCCATCCTGTTGCATCATTTAGCCCTCCTCCCGTGTCCGTGACTGATACAATAGTGGGCGACTACTTCATCCCTAAGGGTAGCCATGTGATAGTTAGTCGGGTTGGGCTTGGTTGAAACCCTAAAGTTTGGGACAAGCCATGCGAGTTCAAGCCAGAACGTCACCTCCAGAATTGTAATAAAGGCGGAGAAGTAGTGCTTGAAGAGCCAGATTTGCGGTTGTTTACATTCAGTCGAGGAAGGAGAGGGTGCCTTGGAGTGGTACTTGGAAGCTCAATGACTACCATGATGTTTGCGAGGCTATTGCAAGGATTCGATTGGAGCATCCCGACTAACCAAGGAACCATTGATCTTTGTCCAGGAAGGGGAGTTCCCTTTCTAGCTAAACCACTACTTGCTATTGCAAAGCCACGATTGCCACCCCATGTCTACTCTTTTTCAATTGAAATTGAAATGCAGTGATTAAATCCTTGACGAAGATGGGGGTTGACAACGGAGACCTGTTCGTGGCTTGGTTGTAATGAAATTGTTTTTATCCATAATATGTATTTCCTGTTGTAGCTTATTTCGGTGTTTGTTTTCTCATGTATTGTTTTCTCATTAATAAAAGGGTAAACTATTAAAATATTCAGTTTTGCTTGTCTCATGTTACATTTCAGCCGCTTATGTCTGAAATATTACGTTTTAGTCACTTATGTTAATGTATTGTAACATTTTAGTCACTGAGCCGTTAATTGTCATTAATGGTGTAACGGTGAGTTGATAAGTACTAAAAGCAACATGTTTTAATCTCGTTCTTAATGTGTTTTTTGAATGATTATTCGATGTAAAATGGTGAATTTTATGCTCCTAATAATTTAAATTCATGTTTCTATACTTATGAGAGCATTTAGGAGCAAAAATCAAAAAAATGGAGCAGATTTTAGGAGCCACATGACCATCTGCTAGGCCATGTGGATTTCACGAATTACACTTCAAAACACGCGGAAAATGCAATTTCTAAGTTTTTTGAGTATTCTAAGACATAGATATACTAATTTTGATAATATGAGAGTAAGTAGTCAGAGAATTTGAAGAAAACAACTTGCAAAACACAATTGAGGCCGTCTCTGAAGTAGATTTCCATTAAGATGGAAGATCTCCTTTTAATTTCTGCAAAGTTTATTATGAGTTTCTTTATTTCTTGCGGTTGTACTCTATTTGAGACGTTTTTCTTTGCGGTTATGAACTAATTTTCTAAATACCTAGAAGAGATAAATCTTATGATGGATTCTGTTATTTGATTTTTGTTTTACGCAATAACTCAAAATTCGAAAAACAAATTTGAGTTGACTCTAATAACTTTATTCATTTAATTCAAAATTTAAAAAAAAAAATTAAATCGAATCGAGTTTTGCTCACCGCTATTGCAAGGCCACGATTACCACCTTATGTTCACTCTTTTTATTGGTTAAATGAACAAATTATTAATTTTATTACCTACATTTGTTAGTGAACAAAAACCTCAGCTTGAAAGGTTGGTTTGATAATTTGTACTCTCTTTTTTATTGCCACAAATTATTTATGTTACTTGAAATGCATTCTAAATATTATTTTAAAAAATGGAATATTAATTATTGTATTGTACCACTCGCTACTATTTGTATTGGTCCGTATGTACTTCCATTTTTGAAGATTATGGGCAAGTGAAACAACCAGAATATAGAGGTAGTACAAAGCAATCGTTAAAGAAAAGTAAGAAACAACTAGTCGTTGCAAGGTCAAGTGCAGAGGCAAAATATAGAGGCATAGTTTTTGGAGTATGTAAATTGTTGTGGTTGAAGAAATTGCTTGAAGAATTAGACATTAATCCTCAAAGTTCAATGAATCTATGTTGTGATAATACTCCAGCAATTGAGGTTGCTCGCAACCCAGTTCAACGTGATCGTACAAAGCACATAGAAGTTGATAAACACTTTATAAAAGAAAAACTTGAAGCTAGAACCATTTCATTGTCTTTTGTAAAGTCTGAAGATCAACTCACTGACATACTTACCAAGGTTGTTTCTAGCAAAGCTTTTGAATAAAGTTTATGCAAGTTAGGTATGTGTGATATCCATGCACCAACTTGAGGGGGACTGATAGAAATCAAGGAGTTGATTGAGACAAATTTGATGAGATTTTATTCTTTAGGATTGAGCCAATCCTTGATTATAATTTGATGACATTTTATTCTTTAGGATTGAGTCAATCCTTGATTATAGGATTGTTCGATATATACAAAAATTCTTTCATAATTGTGTTAAGTTAGATTTTCCTATCCTCTAATTGTGACCTCCAATTGCATGCTTATTGTGATTCGGATTGGGCTGGATGTCCTCTTACTCATCTTTCCCTTACCGGTTAATTCATTCTCCTTGGTTCCTCCCCCATTTCATGGAAAACCAAAAAGTAGACTGTAGTTTCTCGCTCATCCACTAAAGCTGAATATTACTCCAAGACATATATTTTCCTTATTTATGTATATCATCTTCCGTTCGAGGTGCTATTGCAATGTAACATCCCTGTTTTTAGTGCTGTCAGAAACAATGATTCAAGATCACAAACTCCGATGAGTTAGGTCATAAATTTATTTATTTTAATAATTATGGTGTTATTGGTATCGTATTAAATTTAGATTAGGAAATTCTATTGATTAAATAGTTAAGTAAAAAGGATTAAGTTGTAAAAGGTGCAAAGGTAGAATTGTTTGATTAGAAGGACCAAATAGGTAAATAAGCCAAAAGAGATTAAGATAGTGGAATATCATGACATTTAGGTGTTAATGGAATGATTAATTAAGGATAAAAAGTGATTAATTAGCTAATGATGAAAATCATAAAATTTACAAAATTGCCATTGTTATATAAGTAAAATTAAAAGAAGAAATTAGCTTATTTCTTCATATTTTCATCTTCTTCATTCAGCCAAGAGAGGAAAAATCTAGGGTTCCATTGTTGAGACTTTAAACTTTGATTGGGTAAGAAAACCTTGATCGGTTTTAGTAATTTTTATGTTTTTGAGTTCGTATTAGCTTAATCTAGCTAATTTAAGGACTAATTTGCGAATCTGTTAAATGTTATAAATCTTACCATTGTTGAATATGCTTGTTCTTGAAAGTTTTTGATGGATTTGAATGCTTGATGATTAGATTTATTGATTTTGTAAAATAATTATTGATGAATTTAGGGTTTAAGGACTAAATTATGAAAATGGTGAAAATGCATATCTTTGTTATGTAATAATTGCATGTAGGTGTTGGGTGAATACCCATAGATATTCGATTGGTACCAATTGGAATGAAAAATATTTATTTTGCATGTTTTGTACGTAAGTACTAAATTGAATAAAAATGCAAAGGTTAGGGGTAATTTTGTAAATTTCCCAAAAGGATTTATATGCATAAATTGATCAAATTACATGATTTAATGGGAGAATTGATTGATTTATTGTGTTAGATCGAGATCGAGCCACCAATCATGGAAAAGGGAAATTTTCAAAATAATCCCTAGAGTTTCACTCAAACTGCAATTCCGTTCGGTAAGTTCGTAATGTTAGTTTATATTCATTGTAATGTTTCTTTGTGTATTTATCACTGTTGTAGCAACTCAATAAAAGTTTATTGTTCGAGGAGATTGGGAAAAAAATGAAAAAACGAGATGTCAGGCTTGGGGCCGTTTATCTGAATCGACGCGATGGCTGAGATCCTGCATATGTTGCAATTTCCTGATAGCTTGTGTGAGCAACATTGTGAGTCGACAGATTCTGAATGAATATTGATTATATTAACCCTTACGATGGTTGAGTTTCTACATATGTTGCGGATTCTAATCAGCTTGTGTGAGCAGCATTGTATACTGGTTAAACTATGTCTAGGCTTGTAAGAGCTAACTTTGTCTGGGCTTGTAAGAGCTAACTCTATCTGGGCTCGTATGAGCTAAATTTCTAAAAGACCTAAAGACATCAATCCGAAACTATTTTCATAGGATTATGAAGACATTTTATTAAACTTAATAAGCTTACCTGTGTATCTGTTGTTGTTTTGTAGATTCATTTTGTTATCTAAAGATCAGATCACCTTTAAGAATCACACTATCTCGAGAGATCGTTCGATAGTATGTACATAACTTGGTTATATGGCATGTACTAGGATGATGCTATCTTTTGTAATACTTGAATTTTAATAGAATGTTTCATTGATGAACTTAAGCTTGTATGTTTTCTTGATATTAAAAGTAGGCAATATGCATTGAAATGCAACGACATGTGAATTCATGAAAACTTGATGTGTTTGGTAATGAGAAATGCTGGTAAATTTGGAAACTTGTGTGAATATTTGAATTCTGCATACTTGTTTTGGTAGAAGTGCAGACTAAGAGAGATGTTAGATATTGACTTGCATTGTATCGACAGTAAAATTTAAAGTACCGGTATTTCTGTTTACAGTAGTATTGGTAGTCCGAGTACTTGTATCAATAGAAGTTGCAAGGCAAAATTTCCTAGCTCTCTGGAGTTTGTTGTATTGGTAGTAGCATGAATTGTTTCGGTAGATGTCATACTTGTATCGATAGAACCTCCTCAACTACCAATAGGAAACTGCAACTCTTTTCAAATTGCTCACTAACTTAACTTCTATCGATACATGTCCAATAGGTACCGGTAGAAGTCTTCCAAATTTGTTAAATGACATTTTTACCTTTAAGAAATTGTGTTGTGATTTAAGATTATATTTAATTGCATGCATATTGTTATTTTATCTTAAATGATGAGATATTGGGAATTTATTTAATGATAAATGAACAGAAAGACTCCGGAACCCTAACCGACGATGGTAATAAGTTTTGGATGTTATATTTAGTGGTATCAGAGCTTACGATTTAATCAATTCTTAGACTGAAATTGTGAATTTAAAGGTTTAGAGTTACATGTCATATAAACCTATGATAGTATAATTATAATGGATCCGATCTAACCTTGAATTTTTGCAGATAAGTAAAAATATCCGACTCTGAACGAGGTGAAACCAATGAGGTAAATAGTAATATTCTGACTTCTTTTGGTGCAAGTCGAGGTGAATCGGTTATATCGATGACGAAAAATGAGGCGAAAAATATGTTCTTTGGCTTGATGGCTTAGTGGTTTTCTGTGTTTATGCGAAATAATCCAATAACTCCACAACCTCCACCTCTTCTTGTATGACCTGTGGTACCTCTACCTCTTCTAATAGTTGAGCATAAGCACCGTATTTTGAAAGATAAGGTTAAGAAGTATGGGGAAGAGGAATTCTAAAGAAGCACCGAAGATGACCCATCTAGAGCTGAATACTGACTGGAGAATACCTTGAGAGTTCTAAATTAAATGGTCTCTCCTCTTGAAGACTACTTGAGGTGCGTCGCATCATTGCTGAAAGATGAAGCTTATAGCTGGTAGACTATAATGCTGGCTGTAGTTCCTAAAAATGAAATCAATTGGGAATTCTTTCAAACTAAATTCAAAAAGAAATTAATCAGCAAACGATATCTAGATCGAAAAAAGAAAGAGTTTTTGGAATTGAAACAGGGAAACATATTAGTTGTCGAGTATAAACGAGAATTTGTTTACCTCGGCAAATATGCACGTGAGATAGTGTTGATAAACGAAGCTATGTCTATCCATTTTGAAGATGAGTTAAATAATGAAATTAAAATGATGGTGGGTGATTCAGAATTATGATCGTTTGTGGTGTTGACTGATTAAGCATAGAAAATGAAGGAAATTTACAACCACAAGAGGTAAAGGGAGAAGAGTTTCAGAGAATTTAATAAAAAGGCTCCTTCTAAAACTTTCTCATTGACATCGCCAAAAAAATTCAGAGAGAATGAAAATCAAGTGACAGCTTCATCTGGTTTCCAGAGCAAGAGTAGATCGGGACAACCTGAAACTAGATTTCAAAATAGGCCTGCAGAGAGTGTAACCAGTGTTCATAATACACCTAATCCGGCATGTGGGTACTGTGGGAGATTTCATCAGGGCGAGTGCCCATTGAGGAAAAGAGCATGCTTCCAATGTGGAGCAACTGATCATATGGTACAAAATTGCCCGATGCCACCTGAAAAAGAACAGAATCAGAGTATAAAACCCGTAGTCACACCGTAAAAGGGTATACAACCAGGTCAGAGCAGTAATATGGGCGAAAATCATAATGATAATAAAGATAATGCAAATAGGTCTGAGGTTCGAGCGCCTGTACGAAAATATGCCATTCGAGCCAGAGAAGACGCTACTGCACCTGATTTGATGACTAGTATATTCTATCTTTTTTATGTAATTGTGTGCTCTTTGATTGACCCAGTGTTGACTCATTCTTATATTTGTACTACTTTAACTTCTGATAAAAATATGCCTGTTGAGTCAACTGAATTTAATGTAAAAGTTACAAACCTTTTGGACCACAGTGTCATAGTTAACCTGGTGTGTCGTAAGTGTTCACTGAAAGTTCAGGGCTGTGAGTTTCCTATTGATTTGATGTTAATACCCTTTTGTGAGTTTGATGTGATATTGGGTATGGATTGGTTATCGAAGCATGATGTGGTGGTTAACTGCAAACATAGATGGATGGATTTAAAATGCCCAACAGGTGAGATGATCATAGTTGAGTTTAGAAAGTTGAACAGTAATGCTAGAGTAATTTCATCTATTTCTGCATAGAAGATGGTTCGTAAGGGCTGCGAAGCGTTTTTGGCTTATATACTTGACACTCAAAATTCGGGAACAGAATTGAATCAGGTACCTATTGTTAATGAATTTACATATGTGTTTCCTGAATAGTTATCGGGATTGCCTCCGATCAGAGAAGTAGAGTTTGATATTGATCTAATGCCTAGCATTACTCCAATATATATTCCACCATATAGAATGGCACCGACTAAGTTGGAAGAACTTAAGGCACAGTTGTAAGAATTACTAGACAGAGGTTTTATTCGTCCTAGTGTATCACCTTGGGGCACACCATTATTGTTTGTGAATAAAAAGGATGGTTTGATGAGAATGTGCATTGACTATCGACAACTTAATAAAGTCACAGTAAAGAATAAGTATTCATTGTCTTGTATTGATGAGCTATTTGATTAGTTGAAAGGTGCAATAGTATTTTCTAAAATAGATCTCAGGTCAGGTTATTATCAAATTCGAGTAAAGGATTGTGATATGCCGAAGACTACATTCAAGACTCGATATGGGCATTACGAATTTCTAGTAATGCCGTTTGGGTTGACTAACACTCTAACAACATTTATGGATTTAATAAACAGAGTTTTCCAACCCCAATTGGATAGATCTATAGTGGTGTTTATTGATGATATACGGATCTATTCCAAGATAGAGTTAGAGCATACTCAGCACTTGAGAGAGGTTTTGCAGATTTTGAGAGAAAAATAGTTGTATGCTAAATTCAAAAAATGTGAGTTCTGGCTTCAAAAGGTTGGATTTTTGGGTCATTTGGTATCTTCGAAAGGAATACGGGTTGATCCGAGTAAGGTTTCTACTATTCTCAACTAGAAAGTTCCGAAGAATGTTTCTGAGGTACGTAGCTTTCTGGGACTGGCAGGTTATTACGTCAATTTGTTAAACATTTCTCTCATCATAGATTTACTGATGACAAAGTTAATTCAAAAGAATGTTCAATGCATTTGGTCAGAACCCTATCAGCAAAGTTTTGATCGGCTAAAGAAAATGTTAACAGAAGCTCCAGTGTTGACATAACTTGAGACAAGAAAAGAATTTTTTGTATACAGCGATGCGTCATTGAATGGTTTGGGGTGTATATTGATGGAAGCTGGGAAAGTAATAGCTTATCCTTCCCGACAGTTAAAGCTGCATAAGAAGAATTATTGACCCACTATTTGGAGCTAGTTGTCATTGTCTTTACACTAAAGGTTTGACGTCATTATCTTTATGGTGAGAGATGTCACATATTTACTGATCATAAGAGGTTGAAGTATTTGATGACTTATAAGAAACTGAATTTGAGGCAACGATGACGGTTAGAACTACTAAAAGATTATAGCCTTGTGATTGATTATCATCCGGAGAAAGCTAATGTTGTTGCAGACGCACTGAGTCAAAAATCAGTATTTTTCTTGAGGGCAATGAATGCACATTTGTCTCTAGAGAGTGATGGTTCTATTATGGTTGAACTCAGGACAAGAATAGCATTTTTACAGTGGATTCGAGAGTTGCAAAAAAATGATGCAAAGCTTATAGCCAAGAAAGAGCAGATTCAGTGTGATGCCACTACTGGATTTATTGTGGATACTGAGGGTATGTTGTACTTTCGAGGTAGGGTATGTGTTCCTGATGATTAGGATTTGAAACGGAACATTCTAACAAAAGCTTATAGTAGTACGTACTTTATTCATCCAGGAAGCGTGAAAATGAATAATGATTTGAAGAAAATGTACTGGTGGCTAGGTATGAAGTGTGAGATCTTAGAATTTGTAACTAAATGTCTGGTGTGTCAATAGGTAAAAGCTGAGCAACAGGTCCATCTGGGTTACTATAGTCTATTTCCATCTTTGAGTGGAAGTGGGAACGGATTACTATGGATTTTGTTACAGGATTACCAATGACAACGAAGAAGAAAGATTTGATCTGGGTTATAGTAGGCAAATTGACGAAGTCAACTTACTTCATTCCTATCCGTGTGGATTTTTCACTTGAGAGGTTGGTTGAGTTGTATGTATCAGAGATTGTACAACTGCACGTAGTACCAATGTCTATCAACTTTGATAGAGACTCACGTTTTACATCGAGATTCTGGGTTAAGCTACACGAAGCTCTAGGAACCAAGTTGAATTTCGGCACTGCATACCATCCGCAAACAGATTGTCAATCAGAACGAGTGATACAGATTGTGGAGGTTATGTTACGATGTTGTGTACTTGAGTTCGAGGGTAGTTGGGAGAAATACCTATTGTTGGTAGAGTTTGCATAGAATAATAGCTATCAGTCCAGTATTAAAATGGCATCGTTTGAGGCACTATACTGTAGAAAATGCAAAACACCCTTATATTGGTCAAAGCTGAGTGAGCCTAAGCTGGTTGGGACTGACTTGATACATGAGATGAAAGATAAAGTTCGGGTAATCCGTGACTGTTTAAAAGTAGCGTCTGACCGATAAAAGTCATATGCAAAACTCAAGAGGAAAGATATAGAGTTTATCATTAGAGATCGAGTTTTTTTAAGGGTTTCACCTTGGAAGAAGGTGTTACGTTTTGGCAGGAAAGGAAAGTTGAGTCATCGGTTTATTGGGTTATATGAGATCATCAAGAGAGTTGGTCCTATAGCTTATAAGTTGGCTTTACCGCTAACACTTGAGAAAATTCATAATGTTTTCCATGTTTCGATGTTGAGGCGGTATCAATCAGATCCTTCTCACGTGATTACTCCCTGTAAGTTTGAGATACAGTCGGATTTGTCATATTTAGAGGAACCGGTTAGAATTTTGGCTCATGAGGTAAAAGAGCTGCGAAAAAAAAAGAATACCGCTGGTGAAAGTCTTATGGAATCGAGACGAGCTAGAGGAAGCTACATGGGAGATAGAAGCTTCGATGAGATCACAGTACCCTAATTTGTTTACTGGTAAGAAATTTCCCAAAGGGAGGAGAGTTGTAACAGCCTGATTTTTAATGGTGTCAGAAACAGTGATTTCGGGATCACAAACTCTAACGAGTCGGGTTGTAAATTTATGTATTTATTTTAATAATAATTGTGTTATTGGTATCATAGTAAATTTTGGTTAGAAAATTCTACTGATTAAATAGTTAATTAAGTAAAAAGAATTAAATTGTAAAAGGTGCAAAGGTAAAATTGTTTGATTAGAAAGACCAAATAGGTAAATAGGTCAAAAGAGATCAAGATAGTGGAATATCATGACATTTAGGTGTTAATGGAATGATTAATTAAGGATTAAAAGTGATTAATTAAGCTAATGATGAAAGTCACAAAATATACAAAATTGTTATTGTTATATAAGTAAAATTAAAAGAAGAAATTAGCTTATTTCTTCATATTTTCATCTTCTTCATTCGACCAAGAGAGGAAAAACCTAGGGTTCCATTGTTGAGACTTTAAGCTTTGATTGGGTAAGAAAACCTTGATCGTTTTTAGTAATTTTTATGTTTTTGAGTTCGTATTAGCTTAATCTAGCTAACATAAGGACTAATTTGTGAATCTATCAAATGTTATAAATCTTATCATTGTTGAATATGCTTGTTATTGAAAGCTTTTTATGGATTTGTATGCTTGATGATTAGATTTATTGATTTTGTAAAGTAATTGTTGATGAATTTAGGGTTTGAGGAGTAAATTGTGAAAATGGTGAAAATACATGTCTTTTTTGTGAAATAATTTCATGTAGGTGTTGGGTGAATACCATAGATATTCAATTGGTACAAATTGGAATGAAAAATGGTTATTTTGCATGTTTTGTACGTAAGTACTAAATTGAATAAAAATGTAAAGGTTAGGGGTAATTTTGTAAATTTCCCAAAAGGATTTATATGCATAAATTGATCAAATTACATGATTTAATGGGAGGATTGATTGATTCATTGTGTTAGATCGAGATCGAGCCACCGATCATAGAAAAGGGAAAATTTCAAAATAGGCCCTAGAGTTTCACTCAAACTAAAATTTCGTCCGGTAAGTTTGTAATGTTAGTTTATATTCATTGAAATGTTTCTTTGTGTATTTATCATTGTTGTAGCAACTCAAGGAAAGTTGATTGTTCGAGGAGATTGGGAAATAAATGAAGAAACGAGATGTCAGGCCTGGGGCCGGTTATCTGAATCGATGCGATGGCTGGGATCCTACATATGTTGTAGTTTCCTGATAGCTTGTGTGAGCAGCATCGTGAGTCGACAAATTCTAAATGAATACTGATTATATGGACCCTTACGATGGTTGAGTTTCTGCATACGTTGTAGATTCTCATCAGCTTGTGTGAGCAGCATTGTGAGTGGGTAATCTGGACCATATCGATGATTGAGTTTCTGCATAAGTTACAGATTCTCATCACCTTGTGTGAACAACATCGTATGCTGGTTAAACTCTGTCTAGGCTCATAAGAACTAACTATGTCTGGGCTTGTAAGAGTTAACTCTATTTGGGCTCGCATGAGCTAAATTTCTGAAAGACTTGAAGAAATCAATCTGAAACTGTTTTCACAGGATTATGAAGACATTTTATTAAGCTTAATAAGCTTACCTGTGTACCTGTTGTTGTTTTGTAGATTCATTTTGTTGTCTTAAGATAAGATCACCTTGAAGAATCACACAATCTCGGGAGCTCGTTTGGTAGTATTTACATCACTTGGCTATATGACATGTACTAGGATGATGTTATCTTTTGTAATACTTGAATTTTGATAGAATGTTTCATTGATGAACTTAAGCTTTTATGTTTGTTTGATGTTATAAGTAGGCAATATGCATTGAAATGCAATGACATGTGAATTCATGAAATCTTGATATGTTTAAAATGTATTTTGTGTTTGGTAATGAGAAATGTTGGTAAATTTGGAAACTTGTGTGAATACTTGAATTCTGCATACTTGTTTCAACAGAACTCTTGCATGTTTCGGTAGAAGTGTAGAGTAAGAGAGATGTTGGTTACTGACTTGCATTGAATCAGTAGTAAAATTTGAAGTATAGGTAGTTCTTTTCATAGTAGTATCGGTAGTCCGAGTACTTGTAACGGTAGAAGTTGCAAGGCAAAACTTCATAGCTTTCTCGAGTTTGTTGTATCGGTAGTAGCATGAATTGTTTCGGTAGATGTCATACTTCTATCGGTAGAACCTCCACAACTACCTGTAGGAAACTGCAACTCCTTTCAAATTGCTCACTGACTTGACTTCTACTGATACTTGTCCAACAAGTACCGATAGAAGTCCCTCGGATTTGTTAAATGACATTTTTACCCTTAATAAATTGTGTTGTGATTTAATATTATATTTAATTGCATGCATATTGTTATTTTATCTTTAATGATGAGATATTGGGAATTTATTTAATGATAAATGAACGGAAAGACCCCGAAACCCTTACCGACGATGATAACGAGCTTTGTGTGTTACATGCAAGGCCACGGTTACCACCTTATATTCAGTCTCTTTTTGGTTAAATGGAAGACAGAAAAAGAAAGACAGTGATGTTGTAAGGAATAAAATAAATAAAATATTAATTTTATTACCTACATTTGTTAGTGAACAAAAATCTCAGCTCGTAAAGTGGGTTTGATAATTTGTACTCTCTTTTTTATTGCCACAAATTATTTATGTTAGTTAAAATGTATTCTAAATATTTTTAAAAATGGGATATTAATTATTGTATTGTATCACTCGCTACTAATTGTATTAGTCCCTATGTACATCCATTTTGGAAGATTATGGGCAAGTGAAAGAAATATTAGCCCTTCCAACTGTCCACTTCCTTGTTTCCATTTTGAGTTGTTAGTTGTCACTCCAATCTTAGTAATCTTGAGAGCTTTGAGTGTTTGAATATCCATAGTACGAATCTTTAAACTATCGATTGAAATTTGTTAGTTGAATTTAAAAAAAAAAATCAAATGATCTAGTAAATTAAATAAAAATTTATGTATATTTTAATGACTTAAATTAAAATTTTTAAGTAGTTTAATGACCATTTCATAACTTTTTAAAATTGAATAACCATTTTATAACTTTCAAATAGTTTTAGTCACGTTTAATGTAATTTACCTTAATAAAATTTACTTCAAAATGAATGGCCACACAAATCATCATAGCAAAAGCTATTAAAATTTAAATTTAATGTCAAAACATTATCATTTAATCAAATTTAAGCAATTTTTATTAGGAAACTCTAATTAATTTATAAAATTTTAAAAATAAAAATATTTAAGAAGTTAAAAATTTTGAAATAAAAAATCAATTTTCAAAAATAATTAAAATAAAATTATATTAAGACAAATTAAAACATCAAACTTCTTCAAAACAATAAAAATAAATACTCATAATAACTTTTTTATCCCTTCATTCAACTTCACAAAAAAAACTGCTAATATCAAATAATAAAAGTATTATTAAATATCAAATATTACTAAAAGAATAATGATAAAATAATAACAATTGATAACAAATAAAAATGACAATCGAACATTTTGTGGTAACAAAATAAAACTTATCAAATAATACTAAATAGTTGTTTTTCGGTGTTCTATAAATTTTAGTGTCACGGGCCAGAGTTCAAAACCTGCGACCATTGCACAAAATGAGTCCCATGGAGGTTTGTCGTTGACATTGGGATCATTTAGTCCATATGAGCTGGCCCGATTCAGAGAGCTGTTGGTCAAGCCTATTAGATTAAAGCTTGGGTGGCCTAATGATGAAGATTTGGTAACTTTAAGGCATCTTGACAAATATGGGAACTAATCCTAGAAGATAAGTGAGAATCATATCTTTATGATTAGATAGGATTTGATTTGGTTGTAATCTTGTAAATCTCATAATTTAAGTAATAGGCTAATCTCATCCTTCGATGTAATTTGATCTTGACCATCGATTATGGGGGAGCTCGACTATAAATAGGGAGCCTCCTTTCATTTGTAACTCACTCCATTCTTTGTAATTGTTTCTTTGTGAATACAAGTTGAGAACATTTACTCAAACACCTCTCGTGCTTATTTTTTGTTGCTTTCTGTTGTCTTTTGAGCCTTCTTTTGGCTAGTCGCTTCCACCATACAAATTGGTGCCTTGGAGGAATTCCTTTGAGAATCCTCAAATTGTGCTAGTTAGGCTGACTTAGGTGTGTTTGAAAGATAGGATCGGCTAAGGCCGCACGGATTACGAGACTAAAGATCTAGCCCCGTGACAAGTGATATCAGAGCTAAAGGTTACGAAGGCACCATTTGTGATGTCAAAAGAAGTTGCTGAGCAGAAGTGGCTTAGGAAATCGTTAAGGGACATGCTATCGACTATGGGGGACGCGAAGGAGTCCATCGATGGAGCTCATGAGCGCATAGACGACTTGAGGGAAAAATCGGGGGACTATGTGACAATGAGTCTCAACAAAACTAGGGATGAGGTAAAAGAGTTGCTTAATTCCCATAGGTCTAAGCTGACAGAAAGGAGCAATGCTCTCGAAGCCATACTGTTGGCTTTGAAGGAGGAAACAATGGCCACGACGAAGGCTTTGAGCATGAGACTAGAGGAGCTTGAGGGAGAGCTTGTCTTGTGTCGAGCAGCCGTGGGGAATGGAGGAGTGTCAAGTGCAACACTTAATGATGTCCCAAAGTCGAAAGAGTTTGTGAGGACAAAATCTGCATGCGATGTGGATAATTTCTTGTGGAGGATGGAGAACTACTTCCGTGCCAAAGGCATCAAGGATGGTGCAAGTAAGGTAAATATTGCTTCAATGTTTCTTACTGATAGTACGCTTTTATGGTGGCGAGACAAGACCATAGATAAAAGCCATTGTGAGATTGGAATGTGGCAAGAGTTCCAAGATAAATTGAAGGGACAATATTACCCAGATGATGCCGAGGAAGAAGCTCGGGCAAAGTTACGATGGCTAACACAACAGGGCATAATTGGGGAGTACATTTGAGAGTTCAAGGAACTCATGCTCTGAGTTAAAGATGTGTCTGAGAAAGAGGCATTGCTTGTCTTCAAGAATGGATTAAAGTCATGGGCTAGACAGGAAGTGGAACAAGGAGGTGTCTAAGAGCTGTCAAAAGCCATTACGGTAACGGAGTCTATGGTCAAGCTTGGTCTAGGGAAAGACAAGCTTGGATCTTCCAAGTCCGAGGAAAGGGGCGCATGTGAAAGGAATCACAAGGAAAATGATAATGGTGGTGGCAACAGTGACAATTATGGTAATGGGAAACCACGAGTTGGGAAGAAGAAACCCAATAGAAAGCGAGGCAAGTTGAAATGTTTTCTTTGTGATGGTCCACATTTGCTGAAGAAATGTCCAAGGAAATCCGAGTTGTCTAAGAAGGGCAAGCCGGAAGGTAAGGCCACGAGACTTAGTTCGAGCGTAAAGGGTGTCGAAGCCAAGGAGGCTGAAAGTGAGAAGAAGCCAGTGAAGTGCTTCTTGTGTCATGGTTCGTATGGGTTGCGGTAATGTCCGAAAAGGTCTGCCATTGATGAGGCAAACAAGTTACCCATGAAGCTTGGTTCGAGTGAAGCCAAGGGCGCAAAGAGGAGCAAAAAGAAGTGAGTCAAGTGCTTCTTGTGCCGTGGTCCGCATGGGTTGCGGAACTGTCCAAAGCAACAATCCATGAAGGTCAAAGAAAAGGCAACATCGAAGCTTGTTGATTCATCAGAGGGGCTTCCACCCAAGGAAGAGGTGAGCTTGTCGTCGGACTTAATAGAGAAAGCCGCAATGAAAAAAATGAAGCCGGGACCAATGAGGCTCAATTTGAGGAAAGCGATGGAGTTGGCCGAGTCATCGGTAAGGCTACAACCCATGGAAGGGGTGAGTTTGGCATCGAACTCAGAGGAAGAAGTTGATATGCAAACTTGGAAGCTAGGTTCAATGAGGCTCATTTCTGTTGACACATCAGACGAGCTTCCACTTATGGGAAAAGTGGGTGGTGCATCAAAGTTTACGAAAGTGACGATGCAAGCTGGACAGTTGACCAAAGTAAATGCGACGAGTAAGACACATTCGGAACACTTTGATAGTGTTTTGCATTCTAACTTGGTTGCTTGGCAAGAATGTAGAGGCCCTTTCAAAGTTCTAAGCATGGAGGCAGAGGGACTGTGGGCGATTCGAGGCCAAGTGATGTGAATCAAGAGGATTCTGATCGAAGCAAGTCAGAATGTTGGCAAGTAAGTGCTGAGACTTCTTGCCAACAAGATGTACCAATAATTGAGATGGTTCGAGTTAAGAGGCGACGAAAGTCGAGGCGAAAGTTACAAAAGAAGGGATGACCCTATAGTGAGACTAATCGAGAAAATGCTAAGGCAACGAGATGAGACCGAGGTGAATCAAGTTAGTTCCATTCTGGAGCCACAACGAGGGCGTTGCGAGAATGGGTGGGGGAGAATGTCACAGGCCAGAGTTTAGAGCCCGTGACCATTGCACATAATGAGTCCCATGGAGATCAGTCATTGACATTGGAATCATTTAGCCCACATGAGCTGGCCCGATTCAGAGAGCTGCTGGTCAAGCCTATCAGATTGAAGCCTAGGTGGCCTAATGATGAAGATTTGGCAACTTAAGGCATCTTGGAAAATATGGGAACTAATCCTAGAAGATAATGGAGAATCATATTTTTAGGATTAGATATGATTTGATTTGGTTGTAATCTTGTAAATCCTATAATTTAAGGGATAGACTAATCTCATCCGTCGATGTAATTCGATCTTGACCGTCGATTGTGGGGGAGCTCAACTATAAATAGGGAGCCTCCCCTCATTTGTAACTCACTCCATTCTTTGTAATTGTCTCTTTGTGAATACAAGTTGAGAGCATTTACTCAAACACCTCTCGTGCTTAGTTTTCTGTTGCTTTCTGTTGTCTTTTGAGCCTTCTTTTGGCTAGTCGTTTCCGCTATACAAATTGGTGCCTTAGAGGAATTCCTTTGAGAATCCTTAAATCGTGGTGGTTATGCTGACTTAGGCGTGTTTGCAAGAAAGGATTGCCTAAGGCCGCACAGATTGCGAGACTAAAGATCTAGCCCCGTGACACTAGTGTCTTGTTAATGCATCTATTTATCATATAATTGGAACACTAATTAATCAATTGAAAATAAGTATAATTCCATATGAATCCAAAGTTTAATAAAATGATAATAACCGCAACACTAATAATGAAAGATTACTAATAAAATAAATATAATGTAAAATATTTTATATTTATATAAAAACACTATTAATACGATAGTTCTAGTTATTTTATTTTATATTAATAATCTTTTATCATATTTATTTGAAAAGAGAAATGAAAGTAAAAAATTGCATCAACGTTGAAAATTCCGAGGCTCAACTCATTTTTAGAAAACATAATTAATTATAGCCAGAAAGATAAAAATAAATTATCTCTAAACAATCTAAGATATCGATTCTTTTGTTGTAATTAATAGCCTATGGTATAGATGTTGTAATTAATAGCATGAGTTGCATATGATAGTTTAACTTGCATTGATCTTTGAATTGTAGAAGTAGAATTGAATTTATTACTTAACGTATGTTTTTGTTTTGGTGTGCAGGTTTGGTTAATGCTAGATTTTGAATATCGACATCAGCATCTAGGCGTAATCTCGGACTTAATAAAGTTTGTGTAGTTTTTTTGTTAATTAATTGGCATGTATATAGTGGAGTCCTTTTATATTTTACTATGTTTGTGAAGTTGAGTAGAATTTGCTAAGGGCATGTATTTATGTTTTGTAAGTTGGTATTTAGAATTGATGTCTTGATCATATGCTAAATGTTGATAGATGATAAATTAGAAATCATCCAGATGAATTGGGAGTATAACATAAATGAATAGTGCCTTGATGGTATAAGTATGCTTTTGCTATGTTGAAATGCTTAGATGAATGAGTTAGTATGCTTAAAATGATAGAATTGAATGGTTGTATTTAGGTGAATGATTTGAGAACTTGTATAAGTTAGAAATAGTGTGATTAGGTGCTTATTTGATGAATTGATGTTTTGGTTGATTGGGAAATGGTTGGTTTGAATATGAGGTATATTTCGGATTGGTTTGTGCAGGTTCTAAGAGTGCATATTGGCACCAAATTGAATAGGTTTTGGTTTGGACATGATATGGGCACCAAAATAGAAGATTTTGACATATTTGACACTAAAGTATCGATACCTTGGTAAAGATAACGATACTTAACACTTTTCAAGTAATTTTTCAAGAAAAATAATCTCAATACGGTATTGATACCGGACTAAAGTATCGATACTTTATAGTAGAGTACTGATAGTTTACTAGGGTATCGATACAATTGGTTTTTGTTAATTTTTGACAAAACATCGATTGGTTTTTGTAAATTTTCGGTAAAACATCGAACCTTAAAATGGTATCGATACTTAGAGGTAAGTATTGATATTGTAGGCTTAACATCGATACCTTTCGATTTAAATTGATTTTTCTGTACATCAAATCTAAAAACAATATCAGTACCTGATAAGGGTATCAATTCCTGATCTGAAACTTTGAAAACCTTGTAATTTGAACCTATTTCATGTTCATATTAGTAATTGAGTTTTCAAAAATTTGATTGAGGCTCGAAAACGTTTTTTTTAGCACATAACAACTGTATTATGAAATGTTTGAGTGTTAAAAGATTAAAATTCAGTATTTTAGAAGATAGTTACTCCGACAACGAATGTAACATTCTGTTACTTGGATCCAATGATCGGGTTAGGTGTCGGAGTGCTACACACTTACTCCCTACTTTCCATGGTTTTCAGAACGAAGACCCTCACAAACACTTAAAAGAGTTCCATGTAAAAAATATAAAATATAAAAAAATTTAATAAATTGTAAAAATTATTTAAAATTTTAAAATTCATTAAAAATTAATAAGTGGGTAAACTACCCTCAAAGTCACAAAGATATTAGTAAGTATATGTTTTGGTCAGTCAACTTTAAAACGTTACAAAATGGTTACTGAACTATTTCAAAGGTTTCATTTAAATCACTGGATTATTAAAATCGCTATTGTATGATAATCTCTATCCACACTGCATACAACAATTGAAAGCTCTCATTTCCTTTCTCTTCTACAGTTCATTATTTTCATGAAATAACATTGAACGTCATGAATCTACGAACCAAAATTTAAATAGCTTTTTTCTCTGATTTTCGACACTGACCGTTAGATCAACTTGAATCTAAGGTATATTCTTCTACTTGTTGATGGGTATTGATCAAATCGTAGTTTGGAGCTTGCTAGATAATTTAAAAAAAAAAAAACTTAACAACCTAATGATTTAAATAAAAACATTCAAATAATTCAATGACTTAAATGAAAACTTTCAAATAATTTAATTACCATTTTGTAACTTATTGAAATTCAGTGACCAAAACGTAAAGTTACTAATAGTTTAGTGCAAGGTAGTCAACACCGCACTAGTGGGTGCATCGTTTCCTATTGAAATTGGTACGTATTGGTACCGGTCCGTTTAGGTGTATTTAGGGGTGAGCGTTTGATTGAATCGAATCGAATGAAAAAAGTTTGAGTTAATCAAGTTGACGAATCCTATTTTATCATCCTAACTCGATTTGAAAATTTCTCAAATCGAATCGAGTGAGATGGAATTTGAATCGAATATATTTGTTTGAGTTAAATTTTAAAAAATATCTTTGGTCATTGTAACCACTGTCACCTACCGTAATCAAATTTGTTATTTACTTTTATCACCTCATAATTTATTTATTAATCTTTTACATACGGGTTAGCTTTTTTGGTTGCTTAGTTACTTCAATTATATTCTGATTCTTGTCACTATATATTTTGAAATTAAAAATATATTAAATGTAAAAATGTGATCTTTTTAATAAAAGTTATTTTAAAGATAAAATGTAAAATTGACACAAACATAAATTTTTAACTCGAATATTTTATGGCATAATCAATAATTCAATTTTAATAGAAATTTATAAACATGCAGTATGATTAAACAATTCAGTAATATAAATAATACAAAATTTGAAATTTAATTTAATAATATATGTAATACCCAATTTTGACTGGCCCACCCATTTAAATAAAAAACCCAATTTTTATTTTTATTTTTAAATAAAATTCAAAATATAAAATCCATTAAAAAAGTCCAAAATTACAATTAGATAAATAAGAACAAAAAAACCCATTACAAAACCAAAATAACCGAAGGCCCAAACTAACCCAAATCACCTAGTCCAATTACAAACAAACCCATTAACTAAACCTAAACTTTTCAAAAAAAAAACCCTAATATGCTTCCCCCAATCGCCGCTACCCCCAAAACTTCGATTGCTATTCGTGCCAAGTCAGCATCGTCCTTGCCACGTCGCCCTCGTCATGGCCATACAAGGCACCTTCTAGATCTACCTGCAACAGAAAAGAAAAAAAATAAAAAACATAAAGAAAAAAATAAAAAAGCCTGTAAAATGGCTATAAAAGCCGCATAAATCCTTTTAATTTTTTATTGGCGAATACAAAGAAATCAAAAAATTTATCAATGTATTATCCTTTTTATTTTCAAGTCTAAAAATATATATAATACAATAATAAATAAAAAGTATTAGGTTTTTTTACCTGTCGATTGGAGTCCTCCGTCGTGGACGAAAAAGGCTCTGTCCTCGATGACGGACAAACCGCTTTAGGGCGTGAGAACCTCGAATCCTTTCAGATTCACATGGGGTTCTATCGTAGAAAGGGGGTTTTAGAGGCACTATTTCTTTAAAAAAACAGAAAAATCGAGGCTTTCCTTTTTTTAAATACTTGAATGAGAATTTGGGGATTTTGGCCTCAGATCTGAAATTGGGGCCTCAAAAAGGTTAGAAGAAGGGCTTTTTCGAGTTTTCGACCACCGTAGGTGATGGTCACCGTCGTCAATGATCGATGGCTCATGGCGGGAGGTACTGTAAACCTAGGGCCGACCTCCGAGGTGTTTTGAGAGAGAAGGAAAGAAAAAGAAAAGGGTTTTTTTTTTAAAAGCATGAAAATGATTTTTTTTAAAAAAAGATTTTTGGGTTTTATAATGCCTTCAAAACGACGTCGTTTAGGATTTATTCCATAAGCCCCAAAACGACGCCCTTTTGAGTTAGTACCCGAGATACGACCCGAACCGCCCTGAGGATCTGCGTGTTTTTAACAAATGGTCTATTTTCTTTTTATCCCTTCCACATTTTCATCCTTTTTAATTTCACTTTTTAATTTTAAGTCATTTTAATTTTTCCCTTTAATTTTTTTATTTTTCAATTTAGTCCCTTGACCAATAGTGGACACTTCGGGGAATGACACGTGTACAGAAGCTAGGATATTTTCCCTTTTAGTCCCTGTAATTTTTATATTGTTTTAAGTTAATTCTTTATTTTATTTTTTAATTTTAACCTTTAATTTGTTTATAGTTTTAATTTAATCCTTTGTTTATTTCATTGAGCCCCTTTAATTTCTTTTTTTTTTTGTAATTTATGCTTTATTTTTTATTTTTTATTTAGTCCCTTTTATTGTTTATTATTTATTTATTTATTGTTTTTTGTATTTAATTTATATTTTATCATTTTTATATTATTTTTATTTTGTTTTTATTAGTTTATTTGTTATTTATTTCTTATGTCGTTTCATTTTTTTTGTCTTTTATTTTATTACATATTTTTATTTTGTCTTTAATTTAATTATGTTTAATTTTACCATGACTGTGTTTTTATATATTTATTATTGCTTCCGTCATTAACTAATATTTATTGCCATTATCATTATAATTATAATTATATTTTTTATTTGTTATCACTACTATTTTTTATTTATTTGTGTTATTAATGATATTTAATTGTATTTATTTTATTCTATTCATGTATGTATTTTTTTTTATTTTGCCGTCATCAAATTGTAAATTATATTTATACATATTAATTCATTTTTGTATAATATTTTAATAAATAAATCACATGATACTTTAATTTTTTTTATGTAATACATAAACAACTTTCAAAATCGAGGCAATATTCTTTACTTCGGGAACTGGAGAAATTTATGCCCTAACTTACTGGGTATGATTTTCTCTTCGAACTAATATAATTGAATACCCTATTTAAAATTAAAATATACAAGATTTGAGGCAATAATTAGAAACACTCTTTACTTTCAAATATTCGAGGGGTTGTGCTCTAACTTAGTGGACATGACTTTCCATCTCAATTGACTTGAAATAAACAAGCTTTCTTGGAACGATGACAATGTGCAAGTGTAAACAATTATATTCAAGTAATAAAGTGACAAGTAATGTCGAGTATCGTATCTATAGGGATTGTGCTATGAAAAGTATTTATGAAATATTTAATCAACAAATTGGTTAGGAACAAGATAATAATTGTGAAGGATATTAATCTAAAGTATTAATCTAAACTAAATTAATCTAAGTTAAAGATCAAATTAAATTCAAAGTTTCACCAATTGTGCAAAACTGTCAAAAAATCATCAAATTCATGCTTAATATTTATAAAAATAATTAAAAATCAATATGTTGAAAATTTTAGCACAAATTAATTATTTTATAATTAAATTGTATTTTCGATATTAATTATTAAGAATTTGCATGAATTTGAGTTTAAAAGGGTATGAAAAAATCTATATATTTTTATCGTTCCACACCCCCAAACTTAATTCATTGCTCGTCCCGAGTAATGCACAAATCACAAAAGAGTTGATCATTTCTCTTCATACTTATGAATTCAAAATAATTAAGCATAAAACAAGAATTTAGAAATTATGTAGCTCAAGTATTTTTGATTCAATTATCTTCAATTATCATCATGCTTATCTCAATAAAGACATGTTAAAATCCTATCACTCAATTTCTATTCTCTCAATTAAGACCAAACTGCAATAATTAAGTTTAACTTATGTCTTCATATGTTGAACATAGCAATTTCTCTCCACTAATGTAGGTAGCATTAAAATATTGAATCAAATAGGTCTTTTGCATATGTTATAATGGGGCTAGGCTAGGGGTAAGGAAAAGATAGATAATTTAAGCTAAAACCCTAGATTCAGCTTGCAGCAGACCTTCAATTTCACTAACTTTTTTTCGAACTTTGAATGCTCATGCTCTTTTTTTTTTTCTTTTTCTTTTGAGTACATATGCTCTATTTTTTTTCCTTTTTCTTTTTCTGAGCATTATTTTTGTATGTACGATACTTTTATTGAGCATTTTGGTACTTCTTCCTAACTCCCCCAAACTTATTTTCAGAACATAATCTTGATAAACTGAGTCTAGTAGTTGGGACAATTTAGAGATAAGTACAAGAGATAAAATGGCTTATAATTGTAGGATACAAAGAAAATCAGACCATATAGTCTTAAAGTTGGCTTTAAGGGATAACATTTATCAAGGATAGCTTGAAAGGCTCAAATGGTCCAAACAAATGTTGCCTAAATCATTTTCAAAATTTCATGTTTCCTAAGATTTAACCTCAAGAAATTACTAAGTCAATTCTTGAGACTTAAACTTTCATGCATATCTAGCTTCTTTAAGGAATTAAAAATTTTATGATATGATTCATACATTGATATAATTAAGGGTAGCATTCATATCATGGTTCAGCTTAACAGCATAACCATTGATATAATTGATTTTTATTTATATTAAAGCTTAACATAATTAACAGAAATTCAAATTTTCAAGCAAAATTATAACTAAATTCATAAAATAAAAAGAAATAATACTTACTAAGAAATTCTCAATTTTCGGTCCCCCTACTTAAATTGAACAATGTCTCCATTATTAAAAGCAATAGAAAATGTAAAAATAAAAGTTAATAAATATTGTACACTAGGTAGGATCATGAAAGAGGAGGTGAGTCAAATTGACTACTTAAGCACCAAGCTTTTTCAATGTTCAATCCTAGACATGTACATATTTATTACCACACTCTTATTTTTTTAAGTTACTCAATTATTGTCTTTAACCTCTTAATTTATTATGCAAAAATTAAAAACTAACCTAATGACCTAATCTAAATTCATTCAAGAATTAAAGACTGAAAATAAAATAATAGAAATTAAATAAAGACAAGTTTCCCCCCATTTATTTATTATCAGACCCTCTGGACTTCAACTCTTCTTTTGCTTCGTAGTCTCTATTGTTGCTCGAGTCAGCTTGCTCCTTCTTGTCCATTGGAGGCCATGGTTTAAATATGTAATTTGAAAATTTAGGCACAAAGAAAAATGGGTCACGAAACACTTTTTCAAGTGCACTTTCAAATGCATCATCTCGTATCTTCGTGTATCTCCGATAAGATTGTTGTTACCACTGCATGTGTTGCATGCAATCCATCATCTTTTATAGCTCATTTTGAAGTTCAGATTGAGGTAACTGAGGTCTTGGTATGGATATGTCAGGCTCGTATATTCGTTCAGTAGACTTTGTTTCATCATGCATTCCAATCGGTTCTGTCACCAAAAGATCTTTATTTTCTTCATGATCTTCTTCTTCTTTAAGATCTTCTTTTTCTTCTTCAGCTTGCTATTGAAGAATGAAATTTCTTGCTACTTGAACAAGGTCCCAATCAGTACTCGCTCCTTGGCTATATCTTGTTTTCTTCACGTTCCCAAGAATTTCAGCTTTTAAGCATAATACTGTGGCCGTGAAAGGAAAATACGCTCGAACAGAACATCTCGTGGCACGATTCCAAATTTCTTTGATGATGATCTTTCCCATGTCAATGGCCTTTTCCATCAGAATAGAATAAAGCAACACCATTCGTTCCAATGAAACAGTAGTTTCTTATGGGATAGGCATGAGACTGAATCGAACGAAGTAAAACCAAACTTTTGCTAACGGTGTCAAGTATTCTCTGCGACATGTACGAATTCCACTCTTTGACACTGTTCATTCAGACCCTAGAACTGTAAGTTCTCGAAGAATTTCTTGCAATTTCTTAGCCTCTAAGTTTTTCATCAAAATAAAGTACTTGTCTTTTTCGAAATTAAGTTAAAGAACTCATTAATGGTGCTTGACTTTAACGATACCTTGATTCCTCGGACAGGAATTTCTGTAAGATCACTCGAGGTAAAATTTGTCTAAAATTCTTAAACCAATTCCTCATCTACTCTTGGTCGCTTTTCACAAAACAGTCCCTAGTTCAGGGCTTTAGAAATTTTTTGCATATTTGCCATGAAATTCGCATACTTGCTTTCTTTCCAAGTAAACCCTTTCTCTAGCAGCATCTGCTGATTTTTGAACACATTGTCATATCTTGCCTTAGCTTCTACAATGTGGAATTTATTTCGTACTTCTTCAATTGTGGCACGAGTTCTCTCGTGAGGCATGATTTTGACCAGATCAATCAATAAAATAGACACAAATATTTTTCTAATTTTTAACTAGTATCTTAACAATTAAAAATAAATTAAAAAGTTAATGATTAAATAAATTAAAAATTAGAAAAAATAAATCTTACCATCGTTTGATGAAAAAAATCCAAATTAAATAAATAGGGTAAAAAGAAAAAGGTTTTAATCTAGGGTAAGTTTGGAGGATAACTTAGCTTTTTAGGGCAATGGGACACAAGACTTAGGCTCTTGGGGCGTGCGGTGCGCACGGCTAGATGATGGCGCACAAGGGAAACAAGGGCGTGTCTTGGCTCGATAGCAGCTAGGTGTGTGATTGGCCTATAACATCATAACAGTTATGCAAGCGAACACACGTCGAAGCAAGTATAGTTGATAGATTAATTCTATCGGATATCGATCCCACAGGGAATAGGTTCTTGATGTCTATATGTCGAAGCAATTAAAACTAAGATTAGAGACAATGTGAGTAAAGATGTCAGCGCAATTATATCTGATCTGCACACTAAGATAGTTAAAATTGTCAATGTAATTATAAAAGTTAAATGTCAGTGCAACTGAAAGTAAATTAAATTGTTGTTGAAGTTTTGAGAATTTAAATGCAGAAAAGTAAAATGATGGTCAACTGTGAAGATCTGGAGTGGATCGCTAACTTCACTAAGTCGCAACTCTAGATGTGTCGACAAGGTTTGAATAGATGAACTGTCGCAGCAATCGAGTTCCAATGAAATCTTACCAATAACAATTCTCCGTTTAGTTAAGACTCAAGCACCCTCAATTACCCAACCTCTCGGTGTGACCAACATTGTATACTCAAGAACAAGTGATCAGAATCTCTTCTAATCCTAAGCAACTCTTGATGTCTTGCTTGTTAACCTAACTTGTCACCGCATCTCTTAATGTTGGTAGACTGGAAATGCACTCTCGTGTTTGATGCAATTAGATCCAAGAATAAACAGATGAAAAGAATTAAATAAGTATCAAAGTAATTATAACAATGAAAGATACTATCGTATTTATTCAAATGTCAATAATAGTTCATCATCATAAGAAGAGAGGAGTTAGAAAATACATTAAAGCATACTATCTCTAGGCTACTCGGATTATCCCCTAACTGCTCCACTTGAACAGCATCAAGCACTCCCCGTCAGGAGTTGTTGCTCGTCGGCTCCGTCAGCTCGTCGTACTCCAGCTTAAAATCCCTAAAAAGACAAAATAATTACAAATTTAGTTCCTTCAACGATATCTTTCTTCATCTTTTCTCCTCTATTTATAGGCTTCAAAAATGGTAAATCTTCTCTCTTCATTCTTAAGTCCAGATCCAAATTGCAATTGTCAAAGTTTGTTACAGTTCAGCTGTGCACTCACGCAGATCTGGTGTGTTCTTTATGGATCTGCAAGTTGTCGCGACATTGCTAGGCGCGATCTAAAATCCTTAATTGCGGCGACAACGTGTGATTTTCTTGCGCTGGTGCTTCCAGGTGTGATTGTAGCTTGAATTCTCTCCTTTCAAGTAAAGATTCCTATGCGGCGACATTGCTAGTCGCAATTTCAAGCTGAATTTGTGGCTGCATTTTCAGATTCTTTTTAGCTTTGGTCTTCTGAAGTGGATCCTTGTGCTGATAATTTTAAGACACAATATATATGCTGCATGTGACAACATTAGTGCACAAAAATAGATAAAATAACAAGAATTTAAACCAAGCATAAATGAGTTAGAAAACATAAATACTAAGTATGAAATGCATAACATGCATACTAAATATGGCACAAAAGAGACAATTAATACACAAATTTAGGGAGAAAATAAGTGTCATTTCTAATGCTACCACACCCCCAAACTTCAGTGTTTACTTGTTCTCAATAAACAAAAATCAACAAAATCACATACCAACATGTCACCGCAATTATTATTCTCACAACTTAAATTTTTTGGGATTCTAATGTACAAATTACATTCACATGATAGAATAATGCACCGACAATTTAGATGCATGAACAATTAAAACTGCAACATCACTCATGTTAGTAACATGCTTTGAATCCTACCCTTTCTTAAACCAATACAAAATATATAGCAATTTTTCTTTTTCTTTTCTCTTTTATATGTGACTGAGAGATGTCATTGCATTATTCTACCTTGGTTCCTGGGAAATAACGATAGGGTGTAACAAACCCCCAGGAGTTATGTAATTACGTCGACACACATTCTTACAATGACAGCCTTTGGCTAGATGATTTTTTTAACACATGCAGCGGAGTGTTCTCCCTTGAAAAGTCACAATGCATTCACATTGAAGTGTTTCTTATTTTGATAATGTTGCTGCAATCGGCAAGTTAGCATTCTAATCAATTCAAGATTTATGCATCAAATAAAAAATTATGGTCACATTTTTGTTAAAATTCTGCATATTTTCATTAACTAAAGAAACAAGTAAAATTCAAATATGTGGGTGCAATCACATTTCCATTTCACTCAATATCCCCCCCGAACTTAATGTTTGCATAGTCCCCAAAGCACTGACAATATTATACAAATAAGAATGGAAATGCAACTACAATGCAGTTAAACTAATATGAAAAATGCAATGACAATGAAATGCATGCAGCTACCTACAGAAAATTAAATTAACTCATTTATTCAGCAGCCGATGTCGTGGCTGCTTTGGTTTTCTTTTTCTTTTTCCTTGGGTGCTCACCTTCCTCTTTGTGTTTTCGTTTCTTGTCCTTACGCTGCTTCTTTCTTTCCTTCATACCAATTGGATCGACGGATTGCTCCTCCTCAGCTGGTTGGGTGACGGTCTCATCAATAGTCACATCTGATGGATAGACCTCAGCAAGTAGGGTCACATAGGGCACGATAGCTAACGGGTTAAAATCCTCCGCAATGCTGGTGACTACTTCAGCCTGACTCGCATTTGGTGGAGTCATATCAACACTAAATGCCCCCACACTAACGGGTGCTTCGACAATATCCTCAGCGATATCTGTCGAGGCATCTTCCTTCTTCTCCTACTTCACTGCAGGGTCCTTCATTTTATGTTCTTCTTCTTCATTCTCTTTCTCTTGGCCATCTTGCTTCTCCACTTCATCCACAGGCCTTTCTTGCTCTGCTTCCTCCATTTTAAGCTGTTCCTGCTTAATGGGGTCTTGTCAATGCCTTCCTCTATGTCCACACCCATAGCTGCCCTCTTTGCCATATTAGCCCTAAGGCTGTTCGAGAACACTTCTTCGAATAAATTGGCTATAGTTCGGTAGCAATCCTCCATATCATTAGAATGCTCTTCGTCATCTGAAATATGGATTCTCATTGGAGAGGGAACATTTTGTGCCCTACCATCAGGAGTAGATTTTTCAAAGGATGAGGGAGCTTCCCTAACAATGGGTGGAAAGACGGGGAACTTAGGCAAAGGATTTGGACTCAACCTTCTCAATGCGTCGACAATAGTCTTGTTTCACACTCTTCTGTACACATAAAATAAATTTTGTTTGTAGTCCATCTCCTCCAATGCGCTGACAATACGCATTTGGTGCATATCGATGCGATCAATGTTGATTTCCATTGCAGCCAATTTCTTCCTTAACTACGGATCTGTGGGTGCATCAGTCTGTTTTTCCTTCTTTCCTTTTCCCTTGTCTTGCTTCTTTGGTGCTTCTCTCGCCAGTGGCGTCTCTTGACCCCTCGTCATTCTCTCGATGGAAATATCATTGATGGGGCTCTTTTTGTCAAGCACCTCTTCCCCATCTCTGGGCACAATGCCTTTTTGTTTGCAGAGTAGCATAATTAGGGAAGGGAAAGGTAATATACCTGTGTGTTTGGATGCGGCTTCAGCAATTTGGTTGTGGATAATTGCGCCAACATCAATATGACGGTCCTTTAGATTTGAGTGCAAAATGCACATACGGTCTAATGTCGCCGTAGTGCTGTGTGTAGAAGGCAAGAGACGGTTATTCACGAAGTGCAACCACTCATTGCTGAAGGTTGTCAAATATCTCTGGTGCATGGTGTAGTTATGTGGGCCATTACCCGTCCAAACAGCACCATCAACGCAGAGATCCCACAACACCTTATCAGCTCCTTCATCGTTCAACCTTTCCATAAACGGAGCGTGGTCATCTACCTTCTTAGGAATCCAAAATAAAACATTTATATGGGTAGCACTCCATGGTACTAAGCCCTCTCTCACGAAGATGAATTCTTGCTCAAAATCCACAAGATTTGTATAAAATTCCCTTACCATTGTAGGAGAATAACCAGTCGGGTGCTCACAGAAGAATTCTCATCCTAAGCGGCTGATGGTCCTTGCGATTTGCTTCCCCAACATCTGATGTAGGGATAGTTGTAAACCTTGCTCTGAATGGTAGTTTCTTTTCAGTATCACAACATTATAGCGGTCCTTGGTCGCTTTTGACAGAAACAAGATCGGCTCTCTTAGTGGAGGTTGGGTTATGGTCGTAACCATGGTGGCAAAAGTTTCAAGGGTGGCTTTAGAAGGCATCTTCGCACCTCTTGTTCTGGCCATAATAACTCAAGAAAAGGGTGAAAAGAGATTTGTAGAGAAAATAGTAAACAGGTGAGATTAACAGTAAAAACAACAAGGAAGATAAGTTGTAGCAACAATGGTGATTGTGAGTGGAAAAAGAAAATGTCAGAGAAGGGTTTTATAACTCCTTAATGGAAAAAGTCGTGATTATTACAAAAAGCTTAGAGAAACGTTGCGTCTGCAGTCAATAAATGCCAAGCTGCAGATCGTACCTTTTCTTTTGATTGAGCGACTGAGAGAATATGAAGATCAATCGACGCGATTCTTACTGAAAAAGTTTTGCTGACTCATCACAGAATGCGTCGACAAGTTGTGCTCTGGGATGCATCGACAAAAAGATGTTTTTTATTCCTACATAACATTGCAAAGAAACAAGTAAAAGTGAAATAAGTACAAAGAAATATAAAAATGCGTTGACATTATTTAAATGTGACCAAATATATGGTCTCGCTTTGTTCTTTGACTTTTGGGCTTGTATAATGCTTCAGACGTTGGTCATTCACTTTGAATTGTTGCCCATCATTCAAATTCTTAATTGTCACCACCCCATTTTGGAATGCTTCGACAACTTTAAAAGGGTCTGACCATCTTGAACACAATTTACCTAGATGCAGTTTTAAACGTGAATTAAACAAAAGTATAACTGACCAGGGCTAAATTGTCGACGCAAGATGATATTGTCGTGCCATCTCTTGGTCTTTTCTTTGTATATTGCGGCATTCTCATAGGCATTATGGTGAATTTCTTCTAGTTCATCATTGTCCAACAATCGTTTTCTTCCAGCAGCATCATAGTCCAAATTTACCTGCTTGATTGCCCTCATGGCTTTGTGCTCAAACTCAACTAACAGGTGACGTGACTTACCAAACACTAGTTGATATGGCGACATCTCCAACTGGGTTTTATATGTGGTGCGAAGCGCCCACAATGCGTCATGTAGCCGTAAAGACCAATCTTTCCTAGATGGATTAACCACCTTCTCAAGGATGCTATTGATTTACCGATTGGACACCTCCGCTTGGCCATTTGTTTGTGGATGGTATGTTGTGGCCATTCGATGCTTTACACCATATATTTTCAATGCTGTCGCAACTTGATTATTGTGAAAATGAGTACCTTGATCGCTTATTAAGGCTCTAGGTGTTCCAAATCTCGTAAGGATGTAAGTGTGGAAAAACATCAACACCGTTCTAGCATCATCTTTTGGCACCGCAATTGCTTTGATCCACTTCGATACATAGTCAACAGTAACTAAAATGTACACATTCCCAAAAGAGTTTGGGAATGACCCTATAAAATCTATACCCCAAATGTTAAAAAACTCCACCTCCATAATAGGCTGAAGTGGATCCTTGCGCTGACAATTTTAAGATGCAATATATATGCTGCATGTGACGACATTAGTGCACAAAAAGAGATAAAATAATAAGAATTTAAACCAAACATAAATGAGTTAGAAAACATAAATACTAAGTATGAAATGCCTAACATGCATACTAAATATGGCACAAAAGAGACAATTAATACACAAATTTAGGAAGAAAATAGGTGTCATTTCTAATGCTATAAGTATGGCTCTTGACAGCAGCAGTAGCACGAATGCCTGGGCAGCAGTAGCAACACAGACGTGTAAGCCTGTGGCGTGCGAATCAGCTGGAGCGTAAGTGACCAAGTGTGAGGGCTTGCAAGAGTTGCGAGAGCTTGCGAGCGACGATGTCCGACGATGCTCGATGACCTCCGACAACTTTTGATGGTGGCTACTGTCGGCATAAACTACTAGGTATGGGATGGTTTGAATGATAAACGAATGAAGAGGGATGATATTTATAATGCATGGAGTGTAATTTTCATTCAAGCTATCACATAAATTAAATTATTAAATAACATAAGTCCTACTTTAAGTTAATAATAATTAACATAAAAATATATTAATTGCTATTACTTAATTTATTTGAATTAAAACTCTAAAATAAATCCTAATTAAATTTGATAATAATTAATATAAATCATAAAAATTAATTTTAATTTTATATTAAGTATTATCAAATTTAAAATAAAAATAAATAAATAAACTTTATTTTTAGCTGTTTAAAATATTTACAAAAAAAGACAACTAATTTTAATATTTGCAAAAAGCACAACCAAATTTTTAAAAAAATCAATTAAGTCCTTAAACTTAAAATAATTTGAAAATTGGGTTGTAATTAAAACTTGGATAAAAAAATTGACCATTTTTATTTGCAAAATTTAAAATAAAAAAATTATTTTCTTGACTTAGGAAATGATTTCTTGGAAAATTATGTTAAAATTAATTCCCAAGAAAGATTGGAGGGTTCACAAGTAGTCCCGATTAAAATAAAAACAACAAAAATTAATCATCAGATAAAATGAGTGACGATTTATCCAGCTCAATTTCACATCCCCAATAATGTTTCAACCGCTGAGCATTGACTCGAAAATTACCTTTCTTACTGCGGAGTTCCACAAATCCGTATGGAAATATTTTATGGATAGATGGACCGAACCAACGTGATTTCAACTTACCTGGAAAAAACTTCATTCTAGAGTTAAACAATAGGACTTGTTGACCTGCTTCGAACTCTCTGACTCGAATGTGCTTGTCATGCCATCTTTTTAATCTTTCTTTGCATAGCTTGGCATTATCATAAGAGAATGTTCAAAATTCTTCTAACTCATTGAGCTGAAGCATTTGTTTCTCTTTAGTAAGCTTGGGATCCAAATTGAGCTGCTGAAGCAGTAAGCTTTGTGTTCTAACTCCAGAGGCAAATGACATGCTTTTCCAAATACGAATCTATAGCGATACATCCATAAAGGTGTCTTGTATGTTGTTCTGTATCCCCATAAACCATTGTTAAGTCTATTGGACCAATCTCGACGATTTGGACACACTACCTTCTTGAGTATGCCTTTTATTTCTTTATTCGCCAGCTCAGCTTGCCCATTCGTCTGCGGATGGTAAGCTGTAGCAACCTGTGCCTTATTTTGTGTTTATTGAGTAACCACTTCAACCATTTCTTCACAAATGGGACCCTTCATCACTGATGATGGCTCTGGAGTTCCAAACCGTGTGGACACCTGCTTCTGTAAAACTTTCTTCACTACCTTTGCATCATTTGTCAGATATGCCTCGACTTCAATCCATTTTGATACATAGTCGATTGTAACCAAAATATACTTGTTACCAAATGATGGAGGGAATGAACCAAGAAAGACAATACACCAAACATCAAACAATTTCACTTCTATTAGTGACATTTTCAATCCTTTGACATCGATCACAACTTCTGACATAGGCATATGCATCTTTGAACAATGTCAGCCAAAAGAATCCGGCTTGCAATACTTTGGCCATAGTATGTGAACCTTCAAAGTGTCCCCCACTTGGAGCTGTGTGACACTGATATAATATTGCTCGTACTTCATCTACTGCCACACATCTTCTGATCATCTGATTTACACACTTCTTAAAAAAGTACGACTCTTCCCAAAAGTAGTACTTAGCATCATGAAAGAACTTCTTCCTTTGCTGATACGTCTTATCATAGGGAATTAACCCATAAGCTAAGTAGTTAGTAAAATCAGCAAACCAAGGGGTGTTATGACTTACCTTGAGTGTATGTTCATCAGGGAACATCTCTTGTATGGGAATAAGAGTTGAATTTTCTTCTTGTTGCTCCAATCTAGACAAGTGATTAATTACTGGGTTCTCTATGCCTTTTCGATCTTGAATTTCTAGATTGAACTCTTGAAGTAATAAGACCCAATTAATCAGTCACGGCTTGGCATCTTTCTTGGCAAGTATTTAATTGTCGAATCATCCGTAAAGACTGTCACTTTCGTACCTACAAGATAGGATTTAAACTTGTCAAACACAACTGCAACTGCAACTGCAACTAATTCTTTCTCTGTTACCATATAATTCAGCTGAGCTCTTGACAAAGTCTAACTTACACAGTACATAGGATGAAAAACTTTGTTCCTTCGCTAGCCCATCACAGCTCCGGTCACTTGCATCACACATTAGTTCGAATGATAATTCCCAATCTGGTGTGATGATAATTGGTGTTGAGACTATCCGGTTCTTCAAATCATTAAATGCTATCAAGCATTCTTCATCAAAGTTGAACGTCGATTCCTTCTCTAATAACTTGCTTAAGTGTTTAGCAATCTTAGAGAAGTCCTTAATGAATCTTTGGTAGAATCCAACATCTTGCAAAAGCTTCTAAAACCTTTTACAGATGTTGGAGATGGAAGCTTATCAATAATATCTACTTTGGTTTTATCAACTTCAATTCCTTGTCTTGTTATTTGGTACCCCAAAACAATACCTTCTTGTACCATAAAATGGAACTTTTCCCAATTGAGAACAAGGTTTGTCTCTTCGCATCGCTTTAATACCTTAGTTAGATTAGCTAAGCAATCATCACAAGTGTCGTCGAACACTGAAAAGTCATCCATGAACACTTCCAAATACTTCTCAACCATGTTAGTGAAAATGGTCATCATACATCTTTGAAACGTAGCAGGTGCATTACATAAACCAAATGGCATGCATCTAAATGTGAACGTACCATACGGGCATGTGAATGTCGTTCTGTGTTGATCTTTTAGTGAAACTGTAATCTGATTGTACTTAGAGTACCCATCTAGAAAATAGTAATAGTCTTACCCTACGAGTCTATCTAACATCTGATCCAAGAACGACAAAGGAAAGTGATCTTTCCTTGTCGCTTTGTTCAACTTCCGATAGTTAATGAAAATTCTCCATCTCATAACCATTCTAGTTGGTATCAACTTATTGTTTTCATTCTTTACGACCATAATACCTCCTTTCTTCGGCACGTACTGGACTAGACTAACACATGAACTGTTTAAGATGGGGTAAATTATACCCGCATCTAACCACTTGATAATTTCTTTCTTGACAACATCCTTTACAATAAGGTTCAGTCTCCGTTGTCCATCAATCATTCCTTTCTTATCATCTTCAAGGATGATCTTGTACATGCATACAGATGGACTAGTACCACGAATGTCGACTATGGTCCATCCAATAGCCTTCTTGAATTGCTTCAACACTTTAATCAAATTTTCTTCCTGCTCTTTGGTTAGTTGTGCTAAAATAATCACATGCAAAGTAGAAGCGTCACCTAAATAAACATATTTTAAGTGCGAGGGTAATACCTTGAGCTCTAATTTAGGTGGCTCTTTAATTGATGCTTTCAGTTGAACGTAATTTCTACTTTCTAACTTCAATGATTCAAAATGAGGTTGTGGATTAATTCCCCTCGAATTGGCTCTCAATAAAGCTAAGTTTTCCTCCCCCTCTTCATCACTTAGATAGTTTGTCAGCAAAATCTTTTCTAAAGGATCTTCAATAGAGTTGAATTCCTCTTTAATGATTAACTTTCTAGCTTGGTCATTGCAGAATAATCATCAACTACATTAAGAAATCTCATAGACTTAAAAATATTAAAAGTTACTTGATCGTCCTGAACACGCATAGTTAACTCGCTCTTCTGCACATCAATAAGGGTTCTTCCAGTTGCTAAGAATGGCCTTCCTAAGATGATTGACACTTCTTTATCTACTTCAAAGTCTAAAATAAAAAAGTCAGCAGGAAAAATAAACTTATCACACAAGCCAATACATCTTCAATTTTTCCTTCAAGATATGCTATAGATCGATTGACTAACTGAAGTGTAACTATAGTTGGTCTAACTTCACCTATCCCCAACTTTCTGAATATTGACATGGGCATTAAGTTAATGCTTGCACCCAAATCACATAGTGCTTTACCATAATAAGTAGCTCCAATATTGCAAGGTATGGTAAAACATTTAGAATCCTTTAATTTTGGGGGTAGTTTGTCTTAAAGATATGCACGACATTCCTTCATTAGGGCTACTGTCTCAAATTCTCCAAGTCTTTATTCCTTTGACAGGATATTCTTCACGAACTTGACATAATTTGGCATTTGCTCAAGTGCTTTTACCAATGAAATGTTTATATGAAGTTTCTTGAGTACGTCAAGGAACTTCTTGAACTGGACTTCCTGCTTCTGCTTCTGAAGTCTTCGAGGGTAGGGTGGTGGTGGATTTCTAATTTGAATTAGCTTCTTCATCTTTTGTGGCACTTCTGCATCTAACGAGGTTGTTAGATCATCAAACTTGGTTGGTTTAGAAGTCTCATTCTTAAAATTCACCAGTTCTGGTTCTGGTGAAACTAGTTCTGGTTCTGGTTTTGGCAAAATTAGAGCTTCAACACTTGGTTGAACTTTTACTAATTCTTGAACATCAACTTGCTCTTATTCGACTTTAACCGTATTAGGTTCCAACATTTTTCCACTCCTCAATGTCAACGGTTTGCAATGCTCCTTCCCCAGATTTCTCAAATTTTTCGTATCACTTGGCAGAGCACCTTGTGGACGGTTCTTCAGTTCAGTGGCAAGTTTTCGCACTTGATTCTCCAAATTCCTTAGAGTGGCATCATTCTTTGCCATATATGCCTTCAATAAACTCTCTAAGCTATTGGAAGATTCAGCTTGTTGTGGCTACTGAACTTACTAGGTAAATCCTTGTGGCTGGGTCTATCATGGTTGACCATAAGTGTTACTAGGTCTAGCCACTTGATTACTCCATGAGAAATTAGGGTGATTTCACAAAGATAGGTTGTAAAATTTTGATTGCATTCCCTGCCTCCCTCGGTTTTGGTTCTGGTTACCCATGTAATACACATATTCTAGGTTTGATGGCCATTCTTCTAACAAGTGCCCATTTCAACAATAGACACAGGCTACATTCTCGAATTGATTAGGTGGCTGAGCTACAACATTATTAAACCCATTAGTAGTAAAATTTTTAAGCATTGAGGAAATCGATGATACTTGAGCTGCAAGTGAAGTTAACAGATCAACGTCGTGAATTCCTGCAACTCGTCTTCCTGAGTTTGCTCGGTTAGTCGGCCATTGGTAATTATTTCTTACGATCCTCTCTATAATTTCATAAGCCTCATTATAAAACTTAGAAAGAATAGCTCCATTGGCAAAAGCGTCTACTACCATCCTTGTGTGCGAATTAAGACCATTATAAAACGTCTCTAATTGGATACAATACGAAATTCAATGATGAGGGCATTTTCTTAACAACTCTTTAAATCTTCTTCATGCCTCATACAAAGATTCGTCATCCATTTGTTGGAAAGTAGTAATTTCACTCCTCAATTTAGCAGTCTTGCTTGGAGGGAAATACTTCCTAAGGAATCATTTCGCTAACTCTAGCCATGTTGTAATAGAATTTTGTGGGAAAGAGTTTAAACAGGCTCTAGCTCTATCCTTTAGTGAAAATGGGAACAACTTCAGTCGAAGTGCATCTTCTGACACTCCAGCTAACTTGAAAGAATCGCTCACCTCTATGAACAATCTCAAATGAAGAGGAGGATCTTCGATAGGCATTCCACAGATTTGGCCCACTGTCTGAAACATCTGAAACATCACTGGCTTTAGTTCAAATTGTTGTGCCTCGATATCGGGTCTTCTAATTCCCGAATTAAGCTCGTGGAACAATAGCACAACATCACTTACTAAAATTCATTCATCTCTTGAACATATCTCTATGCCAATTCAACCAACTAAACCAGTTTTAATAAGTAAATGTGTTAATGCACATACATACTTTATGAAAGCAAAATAATCTCTTGTACATATATCTATGCCAATTTAACTGACTAATTAACAATCATAAACAAGTAAAGGATCAAGTGAAGTAATAATCATATCTCTATGTTGAAACAATTTAATTATAAAAATCCTGCAAGTTATGCAAGGATATGTATTGTTTAATACCATCACTAATCTAACATTCAGCTCCCTTAGAAGATTAGACATGCACAAATTAAATAGTGTGCCCATTAATCATAATTTCAATCCGCTTAAATGATTAATTCAATAATAATATCACAAGGGTAATGCAATAATAACTTATGCATGATAATATTTAATTAAACAGAATATTCAGGGCCTATAACAATATAAACATGATTTAAAATAAACAAGCAATCAACACAATCAACCCAACACTTAAAGAAATTTAGCATTCATAATAGCATTCATCATAATAACAAACAAGAATCTAAAATAAAGAAAAAGACTAGGATTAAATTCGGCAATTTCTTAAGAACTGTTGTCGCATTCTTTGTCGTTCTTGCTCGATTCTTTTGAAATCGAGGTCTTTGATGAACACTCAAAAAAGCTATTTCAAGGGTTGAAGAACCACTCTTTCTCAAGAGGGGAAATCGATAAAGGAAGAGGGAAAAATGGAATGAAAGGCTTAGAGAGAAAATTAGAGAAAGAAGAGAGAATGGAGTGGATTGATGTGGAAAATGAGGTGAGTAAGAGTTGGGGGCTATATTTAGTAAATGAATATCAGCCACCAACATCCCTTGGCCGACCATGCATGGGCAAAGTTTGACAAGTTCAAACTTTATTAAATTTGGCTTGGGGTGAATATTTAAAACCACCAAAAGTGGAGGGGTTTTAATAGGATTTAGGGAAACTTTAAGGGTTGTTTTGCAAGCTTGAAAATTCAACATATTCAGCTGAATTGGACAGCATTTGGAGGGTGTCGAAACCATTTTTTTGAAAAAACGTGTTTCGAAAAATTATTTTAAAATTGGAAAAATGGGAGTCGCCACCAATCTTTTATTTGGTGTGATTGGATCACCACAAAACGTTTGAAATCTGTTTTGAAAAATATTTTGGCCTTCGCAATCCAGAAAACAAGTTCGGGAGTCGGTTACGCATGAGGAAAGGTTAGCACCCTCACACGCCTAAAATTGGTACCACATTGATTACTTTCGGGTCTTGATTTGTAAAATTTAAAAACTCGAATAAAGTTTAAAATACGATCCTTGAATGCATGAGTTACGTTTAAAAGAAATCGATTTTTTATTTAGAAGTCTCACTATTTCGAGGTGATCGAGATAGAAAGTCACGTCCAATGAGTTAGGACATAACATTTCGAGATCCAGAAATAACAAGCTTTCCTTTGTTGTAAACGTTTGAAAAGGATATTCGATTATCTCGATTGAAAGAAAAGTTACGCCTAGTAAGTTAAGGCACAAATTTTCAGAATCAAAGATAAAGAAACATTGCCTTGATTTAAGGGTATTTGATTATTCCGATTTAAAGATAGAATGTCCGTTTACTTCGACTTTCGCAGAGAATTAAAGTCGTGACCAACACGTTAGGGCACGATGTTCTCGGAAACTCGAAGTTAAAAGGCATTAAAAACTTGGAAAAGGATGTTCGATTCGTGCGAGTTATACGAAAAATCACACCCGACACGTTAGGGCATGATTTCTCGAAGTTTTCACATGAAAAAGACATTGCATCGGTTTTGAAATAATTTTGAAAATAAATGTGTAATTTTAAATATGAATGAACAGTTAATAATGAAGATTAAATAACACGAAACGAAAATGAGAAGATAATTGATATACAAAAATAAAAATACGAAGTACGAATGTAATAAGAAACTAAATATAAACATTAAAGAGAAAGAAAAACAAAATAAACGGAGTCAAAATGTGATTTTGGATGCTCGACGGTAAAACAGTAATTTTGAACACCCGAGGGGCAAAATGGTAATTTTTGGAAGGTTCAGGGTCAAAATTGGAAATTTTAGGCATTCAGGGATAAAGTGGTAATTTTTGGAAGGTTCGGGGTTAAAAATAGAATTTTTAGACATTCGGGGGTAAAATGGTAATTTTTGGAAGTTTTAAGGTTAAAATGGAATTTTTGGACATCTAGGGCAAAATGGTAATTTTTGGAAGTTTTAGGGTAAAAATGGAATTTTTAGACATTCGGGGGTAAAATGGTAAATTTCAAATAAATCGGTGTAAAAAATGGAATTTTGGATAGTTCGAGGGTAAAAATGTAATTTTTGGAAACTTTAGGGTCAAAAATGGAATTTTGGAAAGTTTGAGAGTAAAAATGTAATTTTAGGAAAGTTTGGGGGTCGAAATATGATTTTTGGATAGTTTAGGGACCTACAGGGCAATAAAACCAAAACATGGTAACACGTGGCAGCTTCTCAATCATTCTGAAGTCAAAGGACCAATTAGAAAATTATCGAAACCATTTTAAAACGAGGTTTCAAAAAATTATTTTAAAAATATGGAAAAAATGGGAGTTGCCACCAATCTTTTATTTGGTGTGATTGGAACACCACAAAACGTTTAAAAGCCATTTTGAAAAATATGTAGGTCTTCGAAATCCAGAAAACAGGTTCGGGAGTCGGTTATGCATGAGGAAGGATTAGCACCCTCATACGCCCAAAATTGGTACCACATTTATTACTTTCGGGCCTGGTTTTGTGAAAACATTAAAAACTTGAGTAAGATTTAAAATACGATCTCTGTCTTTAGAAAACTTTGCAAGATTTCAAAGGAAGGCCTTTTGAGAAAACCCGTCCCCGTGTTTCGAATCTCTATGAGAACTAGAATCCAACACGTTAGGGCACTATGTTCTCGGAGTTCCAAAATTGAAGGACGTTTTGAATGATTTTGAAGAGGATATCTGATTTGCATGAATTACGAAAATCACACTCAGCACGTTAGAGCGCGATTTTTTGAGGTTTTCACACGAAAGGACATTGCCTCATTTTATTTTAAAATCATTTGTATATATATAGATAGATATTTTGAGAACTTGAAAATTTTGTATTGAATTTAAAATGCAATCCTCGGACACATGATTTGAAAAATTTGCATATGGAATGCCCGTTTACTTCGATTTTCATGAAGAATTAATGTCGTGACCAACACGTTAGGACACGACGTTCTCGGAATCTCAAAGTTAACAAGCATAAAAACTCGAAAAAGGATGTTCGATTCGTGCAAGTTATATGGAAAATTACACCCGACACGTTAGGGCATGATTTCTTGAGGTTTCCACACGAAAGGAACATTGCCTTGGTTTTAAAACAACTTTGAAAACGAACGTGTAAGTTAATAAGGGAAATTAAATAACACGAAGTAAGATAACAAGCAGATAAAAGGTATGCAAAAATATAAAATGCGGGTGCATAATAAATAAAAATAAATGCAAATATTGACAAAGAAGAAAAATGATGCAATCGGGGTTAAAAATGGGACTTTTTGGATACCCGAGGGTAAAATGGTAATTTTAGACTCTCAAGGGCAAAAATGGAATTTTAGGAAAATTTTAGGCTAAAAATGATATTTTGGATATTCGAGGGTAAAACAGTAATCTTTAGAAAAATCGGGATCAAAAAAGGAGTTTTTGGACATTCGGGGGTAAAATGGTAATTTTAAAAGTTTCAAGGTCAAAAATAGAATTTTTGGAAATTGAGGGGTAAAAATGTAATTTTGGGAGTTTTAGGGTAAAAAATGAAATTTTTAGAAGTTTCGGGGTCATAAATGGAATTTTTGAAAGTTTAGGGGGTTAAAATGTAATTTTTGGACAGTTTAGGGACCTTTAGGGCAATAAAACCAAAAATGGGTGACACGTGGCAGCCTCTTAGGCATCTTGAAGTCAAAGGACTAATTTAAAAATCATGAAAAATTTTTGGGCCAATTTTGTAATTAAACAAAACTTGATTTAAGGATTAAATTAAAACAAATCAAAAATAAGAGGGACAATTGCACAAATAAGCCAAAATTATGACACGTGGCAGCTTCTGGTGCATTCAAAAAGTTAAGGGATTAAAATTGAAAAGCATTTAAAATTATTGGGCCAATTTATAATTAATTAAAAGTACAAAAAGGACTAAATTGAAAAAATTAAAAAATACGAAAGGACTAAATGCATAAATAACCCATTTATTAAAAACACGTGGATCCTAGGTCGGGTCAGGTCGAATTTCGAGTCGGCCATGGGTCAAGGCATGAAACGACGTCGTTTTGGCCTCTAAAATCAGACACCAAAACGACGCCGTTTGGATGGGAGTACTTAAGCCACATTTTGCTTCAAAATTTCATTAGGCTGCCATTTTTAAAAAAAAAACAAAACAAAACAATAAAACCCCTTTTTCTCTCAATCCTTAGGGCCGACTGAATCTTGGCTTAGCAATGCCTCACCGTCCGGCGCCCGTCATCAGCCCGTGTCGTTGTGTACTGCCGCCGGTCGACGCCTCGATCCCAATCCACCGTCCTCCGACACCACGCGCCATTACAAATGGTCACCGGTAAGTCTCTTTTTCCCTTTTTTCTTGTTCTTCACTTCTTTTTTAAACGCTGTTTTTGGTTTTCCGTCTTTTCTCAAACAAATCCCTTTTTCATTTCTTTTAAAAAATACAGCTTTAAAAACTTGCATTTTCATCTTTGTTACCCAGATCTTTTCGTTTCCTTTTAGAGAGTTTGATTTTTATATTTTAGTGCCCGATCTTTGTTTCGAAATCTATTTTTGATTTGGGTTTAGATCTGTTTCATATTCTCTGTTTTAGAAATCCGTTTTTAATCCTTTGCGTTCCTCTTTGTTTTGCAGGTCCGTGTGCGATGATGCATGGTCGTGGTCCGGCGGTGGCTTCGCGGCGGTGAATGGCGACGGCGTGGCCCGGTGGTCCGGTTGAAGTAGATACGTCTCTGCCTTTTCAATTTTCTTTTTTTATTTAAATTATTATTATAAAAAATTATTAATATTTATTAAAATTATTAATAACATTAATACTTATTATAAAACGTCTTTAATACTTTCCTTGTTATTAATGCCCCCTGCAAACTTTAATGCATCTGTATATAACAGTTACACCTTGAAACAATTAAGAATAATGAATGGTGATAATGGGAGTTTTAATGCATGTACCTTAGGGACCGAATGGTTAATATTGAATCATAAATAGCGATAAATGCAAGTTAAAAGTACCTGGATAGCTTAGTGTCTTGAGAATAGAACTGGTGTTTGTTCCTACTGCTGGATATACTGTTTGAATGTCTCTTCTTGCAATTAACTGCTCCTATCTTGGTTACCAATTGCTTCGAAAATCTATTTGCTTATATGGATTGGTAATACAAAGGAATTCTGTTTTGTATTGGTTTGAATGTACTGTTTTCTATTGATTTTTTTCCAAAAAAAAGACCCGTTTTAGAGTATTGAACGCAGCCTTTTAAAGCCTCCATTTCATCATTACAAATTTGTTTCATGCTATTAAAACCTGTCTATTCTTCTTTTGCAAATTTCAGCTTGCAGTGGCGGTGGTGGCAGGGTGGCAGTGCGAGTTAAAGCTGAGGAGGAGCTGCTTGGGCTGACGTGGTACCTTCTGAGTGGCTGTGGATGGCAGCAGCAGGTGCAAGTGGGGTGGCAACAGACCCACTTGTGTTGACTACGGGTCATTTAGGTGCTTTTGGGCCGGTTGTAATTAGGTTTGGGACTTAGGGTCATTTAGAATTGGGTTAGTTTAGAAATTGGACCCAATTTGGGCCTTTGATTTGTAATTTGGACATTTGTTTGGGCCCATTTGGGCTTATATTTGGACATTCTAAATTTGATTTTAAGTTTAAAACTATTTTAAATGTATTTAAATTTCAATAAGTTTAAAATCAATTCAAACTTAATTTAAAAATCAAATTTTGATCCAAGTTGGGCCCGGGCAAAATTGGGCTTCAACAAAAATTATTTAAAATTTTTGGGCTAATTTTGTAATAAAACAAAACTTGATTTAAGGGAAAATTGAAACAAATATAAAAGGGGAAGGACCAATTTCATAAATAAGCCAAGTTAGGGACACGTGGCAACTTTTGGTGCCTCAAAAGGGTTAAAGGATTAAATCGAAAAGCATTGAAAATTGTTGGGCCAATTTAAAATTTATTAAGAGTGTGAAAAGGACCTGATTTGAAATTTATAAAAAAAGCGGAAGGACCAAATGGGTAAATAACCCAAAACTTAAAAACACGCGGATCCCACGGGTGGTTCGGGTCGGACGGGTCAAGCAAAATGATGTCGTTTTGGGGATTAAAGGCCTAAACCAAAACGACGTCGTTTTGGTCTTCTATAAATGTCTTTCAAAACCTCGTTTGGCCGGTCAAACTCCAGCCGATCAACCCCCAGTCCATCACGCGCGTAGCCACCATGCATCGTCCATCGCCGCCGATCAGCCTTCGTCCATGGTGCCTTCGTCGCGAGTGGTCCCTTCTTCCCTCCACTCGCCGTCCGAGGTAAGTTGATCGGGATTCCTTTCTCCTATTTTCTTTATTCATTTTTTAGAAAAAATCCTTTCCTTTTCATCTAAAAATATTTTCATTTTTCCTTTTTTAAATCCCTCTTTTAGAATAGATTTGGGTTTTCTCTCTGAATCCGATTCTTTCGGTTTGTTTCAAAACCCAGATCTGACTTCACATGCATGAGATCGTGATCGGACTTGAAAAACATTTCAATTCTTGTTATTTCCTTTTTTAAAAGATGAGAGATCTGTTTCTTGTTCATTTTTTTTGTATTTTTAAAGATTGGACTTCCATTGTACTTCAAATTTTAACCGATATTTCGTGTCTTTTGTAGATCTGTGTACGACGGGGAGCGGGCGACGTTCGGTGGCGACCTCGGTGTGATTCCGACGACGGCGGCATCCAAAAGGGGAAGTGGCCCTACTGACTTTTCAATTTCCCCTTTTATTTATTTTATTATTATTGTTATTTATTATTCTTATTAATATTAATATTAATGATACGTTTTGAAAGAAGCAATAAATATTAACAGTGATCTTAAATGCGTGTATCAATGCATACATAGAAACTGATGGATTTAGAAATTTGAAACGTAAATGGCAGTAAACATATGTTGAATGTTACCTGGCTGATTTCAATGCTTGAGTGTTCTAGTTGCTTCGAATGCTTCTTGCTTATATTTCTGAAATGCAATCAGCCTTTTGTATTAATCCAGTGTTTTTAAAAAAGGTTCATAACCATTACAAAATGTTTTAGTTCTGCCTTTATAGCCATATTTACAATGATTTTATTTTGTCTGTTTGCCATTAAACTACTATCTATTCTTCTTTGCAGGTTCGACAATGGTGGTTGGGGCAGCTGGTGGCAGTGCAAGTTGAAGCTGGTGGCAGGGCTGGTGGTGCTGACGTGGCATGCCCTGGTTGGCTGGGATGGAAGGTGGCTGGTAGCAACTTGCTGCCATGCTTTGACTTGTGAATTTGGGCCAGAGATGCAATTTGAGTTTGGGGTGTAATGGGTTTGTTTGGGTCAATTTGAAATTGGGCCCCAATTTGGGCTTTGATTTGTATTTGGACTTTGAAATTGGACTTGGAATTTAATTTTAAAGTTTAAGTTTAATATTATTTCAAATTTAAACTAAATTTAAAAATGAATTTAAATTTAAATTTAGAGTAAATTTAAATTTAGAAATAAATCTAAAACCAATCTAAACTTAAAATTAAAAGTTTGACCCAAAGTTTAGGCCCGGTCAAAATTGGGCTTCAACAGAGGGCACATGGGCTAGCTCAAATCAGTGTGGTTTGACCCTCAGTTGCATGCACTTTAAGCCACTTTGCTTCAGCCTTTATAATTTATTTTTAATCTAAATTAATTGAATTAAAAATATAATTATAAAGTATAATTCTGCTTCACGTTGGACCGACCATTGGCTGGAAAATATTCTTCTTAGCTCTTCATTGACTCGGTATAAAAATTCCCTCAACGGTTCAAGCTGTCGGTAGTGTTTGCCGGGCCGAATTTCACAAATTGTGCAAAACTGTAAAAAAATCTCCAAATTCATACTTAATATTTATAAAAATAATTAAAAATCAATATATTGGAAATTTTAGCACAAATTAATTCCATTTCTTCACAAAATTCGATTTTAAAATGACATTGACACATATCATTCATGCATTTAAAGATCGCATTTTAAATTTTCCTCGAGTTCTCAATTTTCAACAACTAATACGTAAATAATCGATTAGGTATCAATTTAGTGCATGTGAGGGTGTTAATCCTTCCTCATACGTAATCAACCCCCAAACCCATTTTCTTTTGATTTTGACGATCAAAATATTATTTTAATAATTTTAAAATACATTTTAAGGTGATCCAATCAGACCTATTTAAAAAAGATTGGTGGCGACTCTATTTTCGATTTTCATTCATTTTTTCTAAAAAATAATAAAAGTCGAGACTTACGAAAAAAGGTTTTGACTATATAAATAATATATATAAATAATATATATAAATAAATTTATCACTACTTAGGTTTGGAGGTTTTTTTGGATGATTTTAATTTTTGATTTGGGGTAAAGGGTGAGAAGTAAAAGTTTAGGGGGAAATAAAAAGTTTTTTTTAGGGGGGTTTGGAGAGTAAAATTTTGGGGAAAGTAAAAGAGGAGAGTAACTTTTTGGAAGGAAAATAATCAAAAAAATTGGGGGGAGGGAATGAGTTTGGAGTAGATGGGTGGGAGGGCACGGGAGTAAAAGTTTTGGGGAGGAAAGTAGGAAGGAGTAGAAATTTTGGGAAGAAAGTAGAAAGGTTTGGAGGTTTGAGATAAAAATCTAAAATATTATAATTTGATATTCGGTTTATTCAAATTATTCAAGTTATTCGAATTCAAAAAATTAAACTCGATTTGAACTCAAAATAAAAAAAATATTAAAGTTGACTCGAATAACTAGATTCGTTTAACTTGAAATTCAATTTTTTTGAGTCAAATCGAATTTTGCTCACCCCTAGATATATTATTTCGTATTTACCAATATTTTTGAAATATATATAATATGTAAAAATATAAAATGAATTAGATCAAATATAAAAATATTAATGAATTATATAAAATAATCTTCAATAAACTTTACAAATAAAATTTCGTTATTCAATAAATATAAATTAAACAAGGAAAAAAATCATCTCACACATTAAACAGCAACATTATTTAAAGAAAAATCTACAACAAAATTAAAGTTGTCTTTGTAAAACTTTTTGAGTTTTTGTTTTATTTCCTTTAGTTTGTTTGTTAAATAAATTCTTTAATTCTTTATTCTCTATTGATTTTTCTATTTTAAATCTTAAAGTTACTACCTGGTTAAGTTTTAAATTTTAAAGTTGGTATAATAAAAAAAATTAAAATTGATAAAAGAATAATAAATTTATATATATTTTTAATATTATTCATGCACTATTCGATGCACAATATTCTAACTGGGGCAAACGAAATTGGATAGAACAAGTTGGTATAGTCGGTACGGACCAAAATTTTCACGGTTAAAATTTAAATTTTAAAGTTAGTATAATAAAAAATTAACATTGATAAAAAGATAACAATTAAGTTGATATAATATATATATTAATATTATTCATGCTCTAGTCGATGCACAATGTTCCAAAAGGTACAATTGAAAATAGGTAAAACGTACCAATATAGACCAAAATTTTTAACGATGTAAAAAAGAAGTCAAATAGAGAAAGGAATAAACTAAATAGAAAATTTTGTCTTTGTAGTTGTTGCTAAGTAGCAAGTTAAGTGTTGGCAGAAGTCATTGAGGAAGTTGGCACTTCACCAAGCACTGCAAAACACAAAACAAAAACAAGGACACAAAGATTGTTTACGGAGATCAATTTCCCTAGTATGTAGAGCCCAGTTCAGTGATAAATATCCACTTAGAACAAGCGATACTAAATCTATCACACCCAATGGCAATTTCCTCACTTTTACACCTTTGAAGACTAGAACTCTCACCACTTAATTCAACCTATAAATTTAGTTTATAAAACCACAACACAAAAGTTTTTACAATCAAATGCACTCTCACAAATAATGTTCTTTATTTGAACAGATTAAGTGCTGTCAAATAGTACATAACCTATACAAGTCTCTCAATTATATAGAGTATTTCGAGACTTGCTAACATAATAAAGATCTAACATAATCCCTATTAAACAACAAATAGTTAAAAACAATATAATAATAAATAAAGTAAACAAGGCTTGTTGGCAACTAAGTCTTCTATGTTTCAATCCAATCCAACTTCCTCCATCCAAGGGATTAAATAGACTTTATCTTATCTGATTCTTTAAATATGTTTCCCCAAGTGATATGATATTTATTGATGAGTTAGATACTATCTATGATTTCAACTCAGCTCAAATATGTAGTTCAATAAATTGCCAATCACACAAATGTGAGAAAAAAAATTAATATGTGGCAATGTTTCAGGAAGTGGACACTTCTTCAGGCAGATCTCAATCATTCCATATTTTTCGACAATATCATCAAATAAACCTTAGCGTCTCTTTAGCACATTTCTTTTAATTTCAAACACTTAGATAAACAATTAGCTCCTCCTTAGCATATCCCTTTAATTTCAAACAATATCTATGATTTCAGCTCAACCTAAATATGTGGTTCTATAAATTGCCAATCACACAAATATGAAAGAAAAAGAAGCCAGTTCATCATAATGTTTTAGGAAATGGGCATTTCGTCATGTACATCTCAATTATTCCCTATTTTTCAACAATCTTCCACTTCAACAATTTGTTGAACAAAACACATACAACACAGAAAACTATATCATCAAATAAACCTTAACTCCTCCTTAGCATATTCCCCTTAATTTCAAGTACTTAGATAATAATTACATAAATCAACCATTAATGATAGGTAATATGTGTCAACTAGTAGCTAATCAAGGAACTATTAGTCTTTGTCAAGAAAAGGGGGATTCATTTCTGTGTAAACCATTTCTTTTTGTTGCAAAGCCATAATTGCCATCCCATGTCTACTCTTTTTCAAGGTAAATGGAGAGAAAGAGGGAGAGAGAAAAAACGAACGCTAAATTTATGACTTGATCGAAAAAAAAAGTAAATAAAATATTAATTAAAAGGTTATGTATTTTAAAAAAATTATGTAACAATCAAATAGAATTTTAGTTAAAATAGTAAAGTTGAATGTCTAAAATAAAGGTATTTAAATGTACTAAAAAAATCATGGTATCTAAATTTCAAATTTTACTGTGGATTTTTATTGATTTTATAAAAAAAATTAAAAAGATAAAAATATCATCATAATACTATAACTTACTTTATAAACATAATGACCTTCTAATCATTTTTCGGCCGAGTTGTTCAATTGACTCAAGACACTAATTCAATTAGGAGATTAAATAATTATATTGACTCATTATGTTAGTAGAATATCGAAAGATCCTGTTAAGGTAGCGACTAGTTGATTGAAGAAAAATTCTCAAAATCGATGATTAAAGAATTCATACTGAAGCGAGCTAATTCCCATAAATTTGTTTATCAAGTTTTCACATCTCTTTCCCTTGCTTTATTTCTTTTTATTTTTATTTTTTTAATTCAAACATGAAATTATTCTATTTTATTTTCGTATTATAACCCTAAAAAAAGTACTAATTACTTCTTTTCTTTGCAGGTATTTAAATTACTACCACTCAGTCTCCCTTAGGTACGATCCTCGAAGCACTCGTACTTCATTGTAACTATATTACAACTCGACCCGTATATTTGCAGAAGCCCAAAAATACATTCCGAATGGGAGTATGTTCGGAGGCGGTCAAGTTGTTGGCGCCGTTGCCAGGGAGGCAACACCTTTAGTGATTTTAATTTTTGCATTTTAAATAAGAATAATTAGGAAATTTTTAGGTTATAGATACAAATCTTTTTTAGTTATCTTTAACTTACGTTTACTAACTATTTTCTTTTTCTATTTTAGCATATGCCTCAAAGGAAAGGAACAACCGTCTAGTCAATCGTTGATTCATAGAGACTAAGTTAGTGAAGATCTTTTAACTATGGACAAGTTTGACTACATGTGGTTTAACGATGAGATGATTTATGATAATGAAATATACGAGGAGGGAGTGTATGAATAATTAGAGATCATGGAAAATTAAAAACTGTTCATGATAGAACTAAGCTAACACGAAAATGAAGCCTCAACGCACCAGTGGAGTAACGATCAAAGTATTGATATAGTTGAACATCCACATAAGTTTGCCGGTACTTTATATGAGGTACTTTAAAAAAAATCATGATATGTCCGAAAATTTAGACATGCCTCCTTGTGATTTGTATGAGATGCCTTCACATGAAACCACTAGGACGAATAATTATAAGGTATTATCAATCATGTCAGACATGATGGCGCAAATGTTGAAAATGATGTAAGAAATATCTAAAGCATTGCCTCCAAGGAAAGAGGACATGTCTGACATTTACAACTCGGATCATAAGAACCCTTGTATTGTCGATGACCATTATGAGAATTGTGATAAGATTCAACCTTAGCTTGTAATTAAAGATCATGGAGATGAGTTGAACATAGTTGAAGTGTTTTCTGATCCAATTTACATAGCAATAGATCTAACCTGAAGGTAGAAGTGACAGATGAATTAACCACTAAAATGGAGCTTAAGCCAATTTTGAATGAAAGTGTAGAAGAGCCAATACACTTTTTGGTCATAGAAGAGAAGGTGTCAGCCGAAGAGATCAATGAGCTCCACTCATTCTCATTTGACAAGGGAAACAAAGTTCAAGTGACCAAACCTTCATGCGACATTGAGGGGAGGAAGCACGAAGCAATAATACCTCGAAAAATGATTAGGGGTTGGCTTGGATTTGGTACTAAATGGCTTGTAATGTGGATGTCACGTCGGTCGAAAATAAGACAACATCATTGGAATCGACCGAAAGAGATGGTTTATATGTATCGACAATAGAACAAACGATGAATTAAAGTATCGTGAACTAGTTAGAAGTTCTTCTATGGTGGCGACACGGATTGTCCCAGTTTCTAAAGAGCTTCTATTTTCTACTTTAAATGTTGTTATTTTTTTATTATTTTATTATTTATTTATTTTATTAATTTTAATTGTGTTTAGTTTCTTTTTCAATAGCAGGAAGCAAGGTAATGTTGTGACACACCGATCTCAGTGTTGCGACGGAGGTGGAAAATTGGAAAATTTCGAAATTGATGACGATGTTACGATACACCATTTTTTGTTTTAAGGCAAAGGTGGCAGATTAGAAGAACTCCGAAATTGAGAAAAACGTAGCGACGCAGGATCTCCATGTCATGACACAGTAGGTTTGAAGGCTATGTAGCGACACCAACATCTCCGTGTTGCGACATCAACTGCAATTTTTGTAGTGTCAACTCGACCCAATTGTGCAACCTGGCAACTAAACCCTTATATTTTATGATTTTTAGCACTCTAAAACTGTAGTTTTCACTTACTATAAATAATAAAACATATTTTTAACCATATATTGCATTTTAACCTTTTATAAATCTTTTTAAAAAAATCCTAAAAATCTTTTACTTGCCTACTTTTCTTTTGCTATTCAGATTCTCTCAATCTCACGAAGTAAGAACGAACATCAAGTGCAAGAGGAATTACACCAACTCATGTTAAGGGTTTTTAACTTTACAATTTCTCGATTTATTATAGTTACAATGCCTCCTAGAAAGATTAGACAAACCATTGAATCAGAACCGTCAATGGGTCCAACCCATTCAAGATTTGCAAACAAAAATATCAAAAAGCATTTCAATTAACTTCAAGGAAAAACATTTATTTTGGAAAGGAGATTTGATTTGTTGATTGTCATTTGCAAAGAAATATGGTCACTAGTTAGATCTCATAGGTGGGAACAGTTTTAGACGATTCCCAAAGAACCAACAGTAGTCCCAATAGTTTAGGAATTTTATGCTTCACTGAGAGATTATATATCTAGAGCTAATGATGAAATTACATAGGATACGATAGTTGTAAGAGAAACTAATGTCAAAGTCTCCCCTAAACTTATTCGTAAATTCTTTGATGCTCCATACTATGAACATGATTTCTTAGATCAAACTGACTTAGAATACTTCAAAGACACAGATATGGAGAATGTAATAAACTATCCCACTGAAAGAAGGGGTGAATGGAAATTTAGGCCAGGCACTAGTATTTCTACTTCATTTAATCAAGTTGTCATGTTTCCTGAAGAAAAAATGTGGATCCAATTTATATGCACTCGTATTGTACTTGCTTTAAATGTTTCTAATGTCAATACCTTTCGAGTAGTATTATTGTTTGAAATTTTGTAGAAAAAAGCAAGTTTTTATAGGAAAATGGATCCACCACAACATGAGTAAGTGTGTGGGAAGCCAAAGAGTAGGAGTATTCTTTCCGCACTTAATTAAAGCTTTGTGCAAAAGGGCGGGAGTGCCCATGACATCCACTAAGTAGTCTTTAAAGCCGTTAAGGAGCATTATTGGCGATACTCTTTTCCAACAATATGTTGAGCTTTGTGCCAAGCAAATTAAGGAAGGGAAGAAGAGACAAGGTGAAATGGCGGCCACACCGACTTCATTAAAAAGGTTGGCAACATCCTACCAAGAAGTTGGTGAAAGAAGTTATCAAGGTTAGATTGGATGATATAGTGGATACAGGAATTGAGACCATTGTTTCAAGAATTTCCTCGACAAAATAAAATTCGAGTCCCTAACTACACCGAATATGTTTGGGCAAACAAACGAGGAACATGAAGAGGAAGAGACCGAAGGTGAAGAAGAGGAGGATGAGATGGAGGAAGATTAACTAATTATTTTTAAAATTTTATTTTAAACGACTTGTAATTTTGGATAATTTATATTTGTGGACATATTTATTAGTAGGAGTAAGAATATCATTAGATTTATTTTTGCATATGTACTTCTTAATTTTTATGTAGGAACCCCATATAAAGGAGACACAACATTTGGAGCTATTCACGACAAAAGGAGAAGGAACCCACCATTAGTAGAGGAGCCTTTCACGATCAATCGGGTAACTTCGTTCCTTACTTTTAGGGGCTACACATTAAAGATAACGTGTTTTCTAAATTGTGGGGGGTAACATAGAATTTTTTTTACTTTTGTTTATTTTTTCTTTGTCGTGTACTTGAGCTTGTAGAAATACAAGTGGTTGGTTAGAAGCATGTACAATAGGTTGATTGTATCTTTTGAATAAATTTGGCATGATGATGAATAGTTCTTAAATTTTTTTAGCATGAAACTACTAAGTTCTATAGGTTACACTAAATATAGATAAAGAGGTATTATTTTTACCAAATTATATGAATAATATGAGGAAACGAGCATGCTAGTATATATGATAAATGGTAATTTTGGGATTATGTGATTAAATTGATATTTGTGCATATTGAGATGCTTAGGGATGATTTAAGGCATTGTTGGATACATTTAGAGGCAAAAAACAAACCTTATTCTAATTTTTCATTTAGTATGCATATTTGAGCCTATTGATCCTTTTTTATGAACCGCATTACAAACCAATAAGCCTAGAAAAGTCAATTTGTTTTTACTCTTTTTCTTTGGTCTGAATTTGCACGATTATAGATGTATGGCCATATGTATTAAGGGTCAGTAGACACATCAAGGTAGAGTTTGTAAAACAAGAGTGAATTAGGAAAATCAATGTGGAATATGAACTTTACAATTGTCAGAAATATGAAAACAATGAAAATTCAAAAGAAAAAAAGAGACGAGTAGAAACAAACAATTAAAAAAATTCTTGAGTAAGAAAAATTATGAAAAGAAACAAAGTCACAAAAGTAAAAAAATAAAAAAAATTGTTCAAGAAATATAGAATATTCGTATGCTAGCTAAAGGGATTGGACCATATTGAGAGAAGGAGAAATAAAGAGGTGAGAGGGAATGAGATACTAAAATGGGAAGAATAAGGAACAATATAATGTGACAAACTATTTTCGTGTTTGTAACTTTTTTGCTTACTATTCCTTTTAACTTCATATTTGTCTTAAGCCTCAGAACGTTACAAGCCAAAAAGACCTATGTGACCTAAACAACTCCATGCATGAATAAATATGGCAATACATAGCTCTATTATAACTATTTATATTGTACTAAGATAATTAAAGTACTTATGTTAAGTCATTGATTGAGTGCTACTAATAAAATCTTTGTATTTGTATCTTTTGTAATTACTGAATTTAGATGTTTCTAATAAAAAACAGTAGGATTACTTATTCATCGTGTCGAAATTATTGGAAGATATATAATGCCTAGAGTAAATGTTGCAAACTCGATCCTTGTATGATATATGCTCAAGGTCTTATGTTTTTCTTTCTTTTCTTTTGTTTTTTTTTTGCTTGAGGACAAGCAATGACTTAAGTGTAGGGGAATTTGATCTATTGTATTTTGACCTAACAGATTAAACTACTTTTCACACTTTAGGAGCCGGAAATTAAGCATTTTTCTTAAGTTTGCTTTAGATTTATTTCAGTTTTTAGTTATTGAATAAAAAGTGTAAAAAGTGTAAAAATGTTCTTTTTTAAATTTAAGGCCGAGTGAGGCCTAAGGGTTAGCTAATGAACTTTGTGAGTGTGCGGGAGATCTTTAAAAGATGAACAAATATGAAGCTAATCACTATGTCATGACACGGACTGATCTGTGCTGCATTAAAGGGACAAGACCTGAAGAATGTCAAGACTGTCTTCTATTTTGTGACATGAGCATAGTGTGTCGCGATAACGCTTGAGAAATTTACCAAAGGAGTGGACTGTCTTTTACGTCGCAACACGGCTCCTGTGTGTCGTGACATCGCTTCCTGAACGCAGAATTAACACCAAGTGAAAGGCGTTTCGGTCTTTACAATGCCACTTAAACATGAAAAACAGCAACTAACCTAAGGTTAAGGAAAACGACCGTCCAAAGGCTATAAATAGGACCCTTTAGCACTTAGGTTTACACATCTTCTACTTAGCATTTATTTTCCTTTGTAATTTAGGTTTGGTCATTTTTTTATTTCTTTTGTTATTTCATTTATGTTTTGTGTGGAAACAAGATTTGTAACTTCACATAAACGATCATGGATTTTTCCCAGCAGATTGCTATACAAGTCTTAGTTTCATTAAATTCATATTCTCAATCTTGGAATTCATGTTTACTTATATTATCGAATCTATGATTCTCTTTTAACTTATGTGTGAAATGTTATGTTTTAGTCACTTATGTTATCATTTTGTAACATTTTAGTCATTGAGCCACTAATTTTAGTTAATAGTGTAAAGGTAAGCTGACGCAGCTTGTTAAATCATTATTTCAAACGAGAATTTTAGGTTAAATTCTACAATTTGTCCCTATATTTTTTACATTTTGAGCAATTTAAAGCTATAATGGAAATGTGTAATGCCATATTCACTCATGCATAGGACTATTTAGGTCACATAGGTCTTTTCTGCTTGTAACGTTCTGAGGCTTAAGATATGTATGATGTTCAAAAGAATAGTAAGCACAAAGGGTTACAAACACAAAAATTGTTTGGCACATTGTATTGTTCCCTATTATTCCCTTTTAGTATCTCATTCCTTGTTATCGCCTTATTTCTCCTTCTCTCACCTTCCTTATTTAAGATATGTATGATGTTCAAAAGAATAGTAAGCACAAAGGGTTACAAACACAAAAATTGTTTGGCACATTGTATTGTTCCCTATTATTCCCTTTTTAGAATCTCATTCCTTGTCATCGCCTTATTTCTCATTCTTTCACCTTCCTTATTTCTCCAATTAGGAAACTTCAATATAGTCTAATCCCTTTAGCTAGCCTATGAGTATTTTACATTTCTTAAACAAGATTTTTTTCTTTTTGCTTTTGTGACTATCACTTTTCATACTTTTTTCTCACTCAAGATTTTTTCTTTGTTTGTTTCTACTCGTCTCTTCTTTTCTTTTGGAATTTTCTTGTTTTCATATTTCTGGCTATTCTAAAGTTCATATGCCATATTGGTTTTCTTATTTCGCTCTTGTTTTAAACCCCACCTTGATGTGTCTACTTACCCTCAATACATATGACCATACGTTTATAATCGTGCAAATTAGGACCAAAGAATAGGGTAAACACAAATTGACTTTTCTGGACTTTATAGTTTGTAATGTGGTTCATCAAGAAGGGTCAATAAGCCCAAATATGGGTACTAAATGGAAACATTAGAATAAGGTTGCTTTTTGACTCTACATGTATCCAAACAATGCCTTAAGTCATCCCTAAACATCTCAATATGCATAAATGTCAATTTAGTCACACAATTCCAAAATTACCATTTATCATATATACTAGCATGCTTGTTTCCTCATACTATTCATGTCATTTGGTACAAATAATATCTCTTTACCTATATTTTAATGTGACCTATAAAACTTAATAGTTTCATGCTCAAAAATTTAAAACCTACTCATCATCATGCCAAATTTACTCAAAAGATAGAATCAACCTACTATACATGCTCCTAACCAATCACTTGTATTTCTACAAGCTCAAGCACACGACAAAACAAATAAAAATAGAAATAAAAAATAAACAATAAAAAAAATTTCTATGTTACCCCCCACACTTTAGAAAACACATTGTCCTCAATGTGTAGCCCCTAAAAAGTAAGGAATGAAGTTACCCGATTGATCGTGAAAGGCTCCTTTACTAATGATGGATTCCTTCTCATTTTATCGTGAATAGCTCCAAATATTGTGCCTTATTGGTGCAAGGTTCCTACATAAAAATTGAAAATACATATGCGAAAAGAAATCTAATGATATTTCTACTCCTACTAATATGTAAGTCCACAAATATAAATTATCCAAAATTACAAGTCTTTTACAATAAAATCTTAAAAATAATTAGTTAATCTTCCTTCATCTCATTCTCCTCTTCTTCACTTTCTACTCCACCTTCAGTCTCCACCTCTTCATGTTCCTCGTTTGTTTACCCAAACATGTTCAGCGTGTAGTTAGGGACTCGAATGTTATTTTGTCGAGAAAATTCTTGAAGCAATTCTCTTAATTCCAGCATCCACTGTATCATCCAATCTAATTATTGATGACTTCCTTCACATACTACTTGTTGGGATATCGCCAACCTTTGTGATGAAGTCGGTGTGGTCGCCATTTGTCATTGTCTCTTCTTCCCTTCTTTAATTTGCTTGGCACGAAGCTAAACATATTGTTGGAAGAGAGTGTCACTAATAATGCTCTTTGATGGCTTTAAGGACTGCTCGGTGGATGTCATGAGCACTCCTGCCCTTTTACACAAAGCTGTAATTAAGTGGGGAAAGAATACTCCCACTCATTGGCTTCCCACACACCTACTCATGGTGCGGTGGATCCATTTTCCTATACAAACCTACTTTTTCTGCAAAATTGAAAACAATAATACTGCTCAAAAGGTATTGACATTAGAAACATTTAAAGCAGGTACAATACGAGTGCATATAAATTGGATCCACATTTTTGCTTTAGTAAACATGATAGCTTGATTAAACGAAGTAGGAATACTAGTGCTTGGCCTAAATTTCCGTTCACCCCTTCCTTCAGTGAGATAATTTATTACATTATCCATATCTATGTCTTTGCAATATTCTAAGTCAGTTTTGTCTAAGAAATCCTGTTAATAGTATGGAGCATAAAAAAATTTACAAATAAGTTGAGGGGTGACTTTGACACTTATTTCTCTTACCACTACCATATCCCATGTAATTTCATTATTAGTTCTAGATATATAATCTCTCAGTGAAGAATAAAATTCCTAAACTATTGAGAGCACTGTTGGTTCTTTAGGAATCGTCCAAAACCATTCCCACCTATGATACCTAACTAGTGGCCATATTTCTTTTCATATGATCATTAACGGATCAAATCCACTTTCCTGAATAAATGTTTTTCCTTCAAGTTCATTGAAATATTTTTCGACATTTCGTTTGTAAATCCTAAAAGGGTTAAACTCGTTGATGGTTCTGATTCAATGGTTTATTTAATCTTCCTAGGAGGCATTGTAACTATAAGAAATCGAGAAATTGTGAAGTTAGGAACCCTTAACCAAAATCGAAAAATATAAGGGTTTAGCCATCGGGTTTCGTAATTGGGTCGAGTTGACTCTGCAAAAATTGCAGCCGATGTCGCTACATGGAGATCTTGTGTCATAATATTTTTCTCAATTTCGGGGTTCTTCTAATCTACCACCTTTTTCTCAACACAGAAAATGGTGTGTCACGATATCGTCATAAATTTCAAAATTTTCCAATCTGCCACCTCTGTCGTGACTCTAACATCAGTGTGTCGTGACATTACACTGTTTCTTACTATGGAAAAAGAAACTAAATGCAATTAAAATTAATAAAATAAACGAATAAAAAATAACAACATTTAAAGTAGAATATAGAAGTTCTTTAAAAATTGGGACGATCCGTGTTGCCACCATAGAAGAACTTCCAACTGGTTCTCAACACTTTGATTCGTTGTTTGTTCTATTGTTAATATATATAAACCAGCTCCTTCGGTCGATTCCAATGATGTAGCCTTATTTTTTACCGATGTGACATCCACATTACAAGCCATTTGGTACCTAATCCGAGCCAACCCAAATCATTTTTCGAGGTATTATTGCTTCGAGCTTCCTCCCCTCAATGTCACGTAAAGGTTTGGTCACTCGAACTTTGTTACCCTTTCCAAATGAGAATGAGTGAAACTCATTGATCCCTTCGATTGGCAGCTTTTATTCTATGGCCAGAAAGAGTATTGGTTCTTCTACACTTTTATTCAGAATTAGCTTAAGCTCTATTTTAGGGGTTAATTCATCTGTCACTTATAACTTTAAGGTTAGATATATTGCCATGTCAATTGAATCGAACCACTTCAACTATGTTTAGCTCATCTCCATGATCTTCAGTTACAAGCTCAGGTTGAATCTCATCATAATTCTCATTATGGTCATCGACAATACAAGGTTCTCATGATCCGAGTTGTAAACATCAGACATGTCCTCTTTCCTTGGAGGCAGCACTTCAGATATTTCTTACATCATTTTCAGCATTTGCGCCATCATGTCTAACATGTTTGATAATTCCTTAGAATTATTAGTCCTAGTGGTTTCATGTAAAGGCATCTCATAAAAATCACAAGGAGGCATGTCTAAATTTTTGGGCATATCATGGTCTTCTTCAAGTACCTCATGTAAATTACCAACGAACTTATGTAGATGTTCAACTATATCAGTACTTTGATCGTTACTCCACTGGTGCATTGAGGCTTCGTTTTCGCGTTGCCACAGTTCTATCATGAACAGTTTTTAATTTTCCATGATCTCCAATTCTTCATACACTCCCTCCTTGTATATTTCATTATCATAAATCATCTCATCATTAAACCACATGTAGTCAAAATTGTCTATAGTTAAAAGATCTTCGCTAACTTAGCCTCTATGAATCAGTGATTGACTAAACGGTTGTTCCTTTTTGATTTGCCAGATTTTGACCTCGTAGATTGAACTACTTTTTGCACTTTAGGAGCTTAAAACTAAGCATTTTCCTTAGGTTTGCTTAGGATTTAGTTTATTTTTCTTATATGGAATAAACTATGTAAAAAGTGTAAAAAGGTGCTTTTTATTGATTTTAAGGTCGAGTGAGGCCTAAGAGTTAGCTAATGAGCTTTGTGAGTGTGCAGAAGACCTTTAGAAGATGAATGAGTATGAAGCTGATCACTATGTCACAACACAGACTGATCTGTGTCGCAACAAAAGGACTAGACCTGAAGAATGTCAAGATTGTCTTCTAGGTTGAGACATGGGCATGCCGTGCCACGACAACGCTTTAGAAATTCACCAAAGGAGTGGATTGTCTTCTACATTGTGACACGACTCTTGTGTGTCACTACATCGCCTCTTGACCTGTGTTGCAACAAAGGGACCAAACTTAAAGAATGTCAAGACTGTCTTCTATGTCACAACACGAGCATGGTGTGTCGAGACAATGCCTGAGAAATTCACCAAATGAGCGAACTATCTACTACGTCGTGACACAACTCCTGTGTGTCGTGACATCGCCTCCTGAATGCAGAATTAACACCAAGTGAAGGGCATGGTCTTTATAATGCCACTTAAACATGAAGAACAACACCTGACCTATGGTTTAGAAAAACGACTGTCCAAAGGCTATAAATAAGGCCCTTTAACACTTAGGTTTACACATATTCTACTTAGCATTTAATTTCCTTTGTAATTTAGGTTTAGTTATTTTTATTTCCTTTTTTATTTCATTTTTGTTTTGTGGAAACGAGATTTCTGATATTCGCATAAACGATTGTGGATTTTTTCCTAATAGATTGCTATAGAAGTCCTAGTTTCTTTCATTTCATAATTTCAATAATAAATTTCATGCTTACTTATATTATTGAATAGATGATGTCCAAAGAAAAATGAGGAACTAATTTTGTTGTGGGTGATTAGGGATTATGGAGTAAAAGTGTGGTTATTTAATTATTGTATACATGGATTTTCAATTGGATCAATTGTTTGGGAAAGGAAGAACGTGAAAACAAACCCTAGGCCTGACAACCCTAGAAAGTCATATGTGGAAATTAACCCAAAATTGGTATTTCCTATTCGTAAACACCTTTATCCCAAATTATTTTAGACTGTGACAATAAGAGATAAGTAGTCTCTATTGACTTGTTATTTTAGTGGAAGATCAAAAGATCCTACTAAGCTAGTGACTAGTTGATTGAAGAAAAATCCTCAAAACCGACGATTGAAGAATCCATACTGAAGCAAGCTAATCCTCCATGCATCAGATTATCAAATTTTCTTATCTCTTTCCTTTGTTTTATTTTGTTTATTTTATGTTCTTTAATTCAAACCTCAAACTCCTTTATTTTATTATCATACTATAAACCCTAAAAAGAGTACTAGTTAATTCTTTTCTTTGTAGGGATTTTAATTACTATAGCTTCGCCTCCCTTGGGTACGATCCTCAGAATACTTACCAAAGTGTTTTATTGTAAATAAACTATATTACAACCTAACCTATATACTTGTGAAAGCCCAAAAATACACACAGGACGGGAGTACGTTTGGAGGCGGACACTTTCCTTTGAGGCATATACTGAAATCGAAAAAGAAAATAGTTAGTAAACGTAAGTTAAAAATAACTAAAACAATTTGTATCTATAACCTAAAAATTTCCTAATTATTCTTATTAACAATGCAAAAATTAAAATCATTAAAGGTGTTGCCTCCTCGACAACAACGCTAACAACTTGACCGCCTCCAAACGTTGTGTGTTTTTGGACTTCCGCAATTATACGGGTCGAGTTGTAATATAGTTACAATGAAGTAACAAGTACTCTGAGGATCGTACTAAAGGGAGGTGAAGCGATAGGAATTTAAATCCTTGCAAAGAAAAGAAATAATTAGTAATGTTTTTAGGGTTTATAGTACGAAAGTAAAATGAAAGGTTTTGGGGTTGAAATTAAATAAAATAAAATTTAAAGTAAACAAAATAAAGTAAAGGAAAAGATATAAGAAAACTCGATGAATAGATTTATGGGAGATTAGCTCGCTTCAGTATGAATTCTTCAATCGTCAGTTTTAGGGTTTTTCTACAATCAACTAGTCACTATCCTAGTAGGATCTTTTGATCTTCCACTAACATAACGAGTCAACAAAGACTACTTATCTTTCGATGTTACAGTCTAGATTGGTTTGGGGTAAAGGCGTTCACGAATGGTCAATACCAATTTTGGGTTAATTCCTACCTAAATGACTTTTTGAGGTTGTCAGGCCTAGGGTTTGTTTCACGTTCTTCCTTTTCCAAATAATCGATCCGCTGAAAATATTTATACATTGATCAAATAATCGCACTTTCACTCTTTAATCCCCCGTAGTGGGATTAGTTCCTCATGGTTTCTTTGAACATCATAAATTCAATATGAAAGGTAAACATAAAGATTGAGATTGAAAATATGAGTGAAAAGAAACTAAGAATTTGTATAGCAATCTGTTGGGACGAATCCACAGTCATTTATGCGAATATTACAAATCTCGTTTCCACTTAAAACAAAGATGAAAATAACAAAATAAATGAAAAATAAAAAAAACCCTAAATTATAAACGAAAAACTAAACTAAGGAAAAGATGTTGTGTAAACCTAAGTGTTAAAGCGTCTATTTATAGCATTTGCGACGGTCGTTTTCCTTAACACTAGGTCAATTATCGTTCCTCGTGTTTAAGTTGCACTGTAAAGACCAAAATGCCCTTCACTTAGTGTTATTTTCGCGTTCAAGAATCGATGTTGCAGCACACAAGAGCTGTGTCTTGACGTAGAAGATAGTCCGCTCCTTGGTGTGTTTTCTAAGCATTATCATGACACACTATGCCTGTTTCACGACATAGATAGCAGCTTCAGAGTTCTGTAGTTCTGGTCCTTGTGTTGCGACATGAATTGTTCCGTGTCGTGACATAGTGATTAGCTTTGTTATTGTTCATCTTCTAAAGGTCTCCTGCACACTCACAAAGTCTGTTAGCCAACCTTTAGGCCTCACTTAGTTCTAAATTTAATAAAAGGCACTTTTTTACACTTTTTACACATTTTATTCAATGTAAGAAAATTGAACTAAATCCTAAGCAAACCTAAGGAAAGTGCTTAATTTCAAGCTCCTAAAGTGCGAAAACTAGTTTAATCTGCTAGGTCGAATTACGGTGGATCATTAAGTTAACATTTAGGGTTTTAAATAAGTTTAAAAAATTTAAAAACTCATCATCATCTTATCTTTTTTTCTCCTCTAATATTTTAGGGAACTGAACGGTCATGCCTTTATCTTATTTAGGGATATCATCCTTTTTTCTGGCTTTTCTTATAATGTTACCTTTTTGTTTATTGTGACTTCAATATCATCATCTAAGAGGATCTCTATGATGTTGTTTGGCTTTTTATGCTCTTCTTCCTCATTAGGTTTTCTAGGTTACTCAGTAATTTCCTCTCTTCTAGGATTATTCTCTGTGTTGCTAGGGATGCCGATGCCAATCTTTCTTTTAATGTCTCCCATCATACTCATTAACTGGCCCATTTGTTCCTCTAGTTTTGTCAAAGTTTTCGAAGGATTAGTGCACTTAGACTACACTTGCTTTTACCTCGGTGCACATAGATTGCACCTCCCCCTCTAGTTGATCCAACATTTGACCACATACAGTATGGTCGTTTTGATTAACTCTCCCTAGTTGCCTCTATAAAAATGGAGGTTGATAATTTTTACTTCTCTATGGGTTGGCATTAGCACTTCCTCCTTTATTTCCTCCCCATCTCAAATTTGGGTGATCTTTTCAATCGGTATTATAGGTATTTGAATAAGGATTTCCACCCCTATTGATCGTCTCTGAGCGTACTCCCGTTCAGCGTAGATTTCGGCTTTTCACAAGTATACGAGTCTGGTTATAAATATAATGTGTTACAACAGAACACTTGGTAGTATTCCAAGGATCGTACCTAAAGGAAGCGTAAAGTTGTAGTAAATAAAATCCTTGCAAAGAATAAAGTATTAGTACTTATTTTAGGGTTTATAGTACGACAAATAAAAGAGTTGTTTTGAAAGCATAAAATAAAAGATAAACTAAAATAGAAAATAAAGGAAAAGTTTGAGTTGTAGAAAATCTTATAAATGACTTTAGGGAGATCATGTCGTTTTTGTATGCTTTCTTCAATTGTTGTGTTTTGGGGATTTTCCTCCAATCAACTAGTCACTACCCTAGTTGGATCTCTCGATCTTCTACCGGCATAGTAAGTCGATAGAGATTACTGATTGCCCCCGAACATACTCCCGTTCAGTGTAGATTCTGGCTTCCGCAAGTATACAGGTCAGGTTGTAAATATATGTGTTTACAATGGAACACTTGGAAGTATTCCAAGGATCGTACCCAAAGGAGGCTTAAGGTGATACTAAATGGAATCCTTGCAAAGAATAAAATTCATTAGTGCTAATTCTAGGGTTTATAGTTCGAAGGAAAATAATAGAGTTGTGTGAAAGCATAAAAATAACAAGGTAAAAATAAAATAAGTAAATAAGAGATCTGATTTGGGGAAAAGGTGTTCACGGATAGACAATACCAATTTTGGGTTCATTCCCACCTAGATGACTTTCTAAGGTTGTCAGGCCTAGTGTTTGTTTAATGCTTGTCTTTTCCCAAACAGCTGATTTGAAAGGTAAAACCCTGTAAAACAATAATCAATTAATCATACGTCCACTCCCTAATTCCCTAAAATGGATTTAATTCCTTATGGTTTCTTTATTCATCAATAACACAATATATGAAAACATGTAAATCAAGAATTGAATGAAAAAGAAACTAAAATTTATTAAGCTATCTATCTGGAAAAATTCCTCGATCGTTTATACTAGTTACTACAATCTCGTCTCGAAAACTGAAAATACAAATGAACTAAAAACTGAAAACTAAAGTCTAAGTAATGGTGTGTAAGCCCTAATGCTAAAGGTTCTGTTTATAGTTTTTCATGGCTATTTTCCCTCAACCCTAGGTCAGCTGTCGGTCTCGTGTTTAAGTGGCATTGTGAAGACCAAAACACCCTTCATTTAATGTGAGATTCACGTCCAAGGGTCGATGCTATGACACACCAGGTCATGTGTCACGACATAGGCATTAGTCTCCATGTAAAGCCTCATCCTTCAAGCTTTGTCGCGACAAAGCTACTATGTGTCACGACAACAAAGTCAGATGTCAAGTTCCTTAAGCCTGGTCCTTTGGTTGCGATGTAGCTCAACCTATGTCGTGACAAAGTCATCAATTTTCTTTTAGTATACTTCTTGTTGTCTCCTGTACACTCGCCAAGTATGTTAGCTAACCTTTAGGCCTCATTTGGCCTTAAAGATGAATAAATCATCATTTTAACACTTAGGTTACACAATTTATTTAAATAAGAAATTTAAACTAAATCCTATTAAAACATAACAAAAATATTTGATTTCAATCTTTTCAAATGTGGAAATAAGTTCAATCTGCTAGGTATGAAACTGACAGGTCAATTACATATTGCTAAATGTCACAATCTAAATCGGTTTGGGGAAAATATGTTCATGGATGGGTAATACCAATTTTGGGTTCATTCTCACCTAGATGACTTTCTAGGGTTGTTAGGCCTAGTGTTTATTTGATGCTTTTCCTTTTCCCAAACAACTGATCCAAAAGGGAAAATCCCTGTAAAACAACAATCAATTATTCATACATCCACTCTCTAATTCCTAAATATAGAATTAGTTTCTCATGGTTTCTTTATCAATTAATGGAACAATATATGAAAACATATACATGCAAAAGAGAATGAAAAAGAAACTAAAAATTGTATTAAGCAATCTGTCGAGAAAAACTCCTTGATCGTTTACGCAATTTACTACAATCTCGTTTCAAAAATTGAAAATGCAAATTAAACTAAAAAAACTAAATCTAAGGAATGGTGTTCAACCCTAGTGCTTAAAGTGAGGAATCCCAAGATTGCCTGCTACGTCGCAACACAAGTCCTGGTGTGCCGTGACATTGGCCCCAGACTCTAACTTTGCATCCAACAAGGGGCATTTTCATCATAAAAAGGTACGTTATAAAATTTGCAAATTTGAAAAGGCAAAATTGAGATGTATTTTCCCCGTATGCATACTTTATCTAAGGCCCTATTTTTAATAATGTCCTCTTTTAAGGAAGCATAAAATTCATGAACAATAGGTACAACAGCATTACTTATCGGGGAAGCACAAAATTGTTCCCATTGATGGTACCTTACGAGTGGTCAGATTTCCTTGCATAGGACCATCGATGGTTCGAATCCCTATTCTTGTATGAGAGGTCGGCCTTGTGATGCAAGAAAATATCTTTCGATTTTGTCATCCGTGAATTGCTCGTACTCGAAGTCACTATCGTTGTCTTGCATCATAACTCTCTTTCGTGGAGGCATTATAATCTAAACAAAGAAAGATGAATAATAACCAACAAAATAGTAAAAGTTTAAGCAATACCTTAATATTTCTTTGCCAACAAGGGTCGATTGTGTTTTGATGAATAGAGGAAATCCTTAAAGGTATGACGGGTTGAGTTGGAAAGGGAAGGTTGAGAGATTTAAGGGTTCTAGGATTGATTTTGAAGTGTTTAAGTAATGTGAATAAGTTTAGTGTTAAAGTAGTATATATAGGAGTGTAAAAAGTAAAGGTTTTAAGGGTTAAAATTTGGGTAAATAGGGTTTAAGGCACTGGGTTACGCGAGCGGGTCGGGTCAAACATGCAAAATTTGCAGTCGACATCACGATGTAGCCTAAGTATGTCGTAACAAACCTGCCAGTGCCTGTTTTTCACGACGTAGCTCTCCCAATGTTGCGACAAACTCTTCAGTCCTGAAGTTCCAGCAAACTGCCTCTTATGTCGCAATGTAGCTCTCCCAATGTTGCGACATAGCTATCAGTTTTGAGTTTTTAGCATCTTAACCTTTTGGTTGCGATGTACGAGAGGTATGTCGTGTCATAGCATGCCTGGGTGTCCTTGAAGCAGTCTGGTTGCTTCGTCGTGACGTGGCGTAATTGTGTCACGACAAATCGATCAGATTTAAATGAAATACCCTGAAACGGATGAATTGTTATTACATTAGTAGCTTGGTGACTAGAATTTAGAATTAAGGGTTAGTTCTTGTTAGAATTATCTAGCAAGAGTGTTAGTGTGCACTTCGACCCTCGAGAACAGTCCGTTTTATCACTATTCATCCAACAGCTGTCGTACCAAGCTACTCTTTGACGGTTATCTCTTTCCCAAAATTTTCCTTTTCTTCCTCTATAGATCACCGCCAACTCTTTTCTTCGGCTGTATCTATTTACGAAGTCTACGAATTTATACCACCACTAATTTCACATGATTGTTTTATCATTGATCCATTTGTGAAATTCACATGTCTTCACATGGTGGATTAATAGCTTCTCGATCACCTCGTTTAGTAAAAGTGGTGGATTCACTACAAATCCATGTGTTGATGTTGCAACAACTATTTGTTTTCCTTTGTGCTTTCCATTACTGCATTCTAGTTCATGTGGCTCGTGGTACCACTATAGTAATTGCCTCTCCCACGAATGCACACTTTCGTACTCCATGGAGGTGATTATCACACTAGTTGAGGATTAGGACCATGGCTCAGAAATATTCCCTTTTTTACAAAAATTGAAAAAATTTCACATTAGAAATTTCTCTAGGGATTTGCTGTACCAGGAAAGTATTATACATAGTAGCCATTTTCCATTGGAAATTGAATCTTTGATAAGATATCTTCAACTAATATTTCTTTTGTTGATGGTTTTACGATAGTCATTAGTTGAAGATATAAATTTGGCATATGGGAACCGTCTTCTTCCTCTATGGGGATTGACTCGTCATTAAATTGGGGCTCAATCTCAATTTTTAAACAATTATCCAATTCTCCTTCCAAAGGTAAGATTTCGTCCTGCTCTGCGTTCTAATTATCTTATTCAAAACATTCTCTTTCCGTTTCCTCTTCTATCCATCATTCCTGTTCTCGTTCTATATGTTCAGATTCAAAGCACATCTCCCTAAAAGACTGACAATTATGTGGATCGAAGATCTAAGTTTCTTCACGGAGTTGACTTAACTCCAACATCAATAATCTCTGGTTTTCCTACAAAGAATAAATGTAATTAGCTAATTTTAGGGTTTATAGTATGATAAATAAAAAAATTATTTTGAAAGCATAAAATAAAAGATAAACTAAAATAGAAAATAAAGGAAAACTTTGAGTTGTAGAAAGTCTTATAAATGGCTTTGACGAGATTAGGTCATTTCTGTATGATTTCTTCAATTGTTGAGTTTTGGGGATTTTCCTTCAACCAGCTAGTCACTACCCTAGTTGGATCACTCGATCTTCTATCGGCATAGTAGTCGATAAAGAATAGTTATTGCTATATGTCACAATTTAAACCAGTTTAGGGAAAAGGTGTTCACGGATGGGCAATACCAATTTTGGGTTCATTCTCACCTAGATGACTTTCTAGGGTTGTCAGGGCTAGTGTTTCTTTGATGCTCTTCCTTTCCCAAATAGCTAATCCGAAAGGTAAAATCCCTGTAAAAACAACAATCAATTATTCATACGTCTGCTCCTTAATTCCCTAAAATGAAATTAGTTCCTCATGATTTCTTTATTCATCAATGAAACAATATATGAAAACATATAATTGCAAAAGAGAATGAAAAGAAACTAAAAATTGTATTAAGCAATATGTCAAGAAGAATTCCTCGATCATTTACTCGAGTTTCCACAATCTCATTTCAAAAACAAAAAATACAAATGAAACTAAAAAAAACTAAATCTAAGGAATGGTGTTCAACCCTAGTGCTTAAAGGTCCTATTTATAGCTTTTAGATGATCGTTTTTCTCAACCCTTGGTCAGTTACCATCCTTCATGCTTAAGTTGTGTTATGAAGATGAAAATGCCCCTTGCTAGATGCAGAGTTAGAGTCTGGGGCTGATGTCACGACACACTAGGACCTGTGTCATGACATAGCAGGCAGTCTTGGGATTCTCGTTGCTAATCCCTTTGTTACGACATAAGGCTACCTATGTCGTGATGAAGCGATCAATATCATTATGGCCTAACTGCTACTAGTCTCCTATGCATTTCATGAAGCATGTTAGCTAATCTTTAGGACTCTTTTGACGTTAAAAGCAATAATACAACCTTCTTAGAACAATTTATTAGAAAACGAAACTAGACTAAAAATTAATAAAACATAAAGGAAATTACTTGATTTCAAGCTCATTAAATGTGAAAATAAGTTCAATCTGCTAGGTACGAAACCGGCAGATCACCTATTCTAGCATAGTTTACATCCTCGGTGGTATTAGTGAAGTAGTGATAGAGAGGCTTGTCATCCATTTGTGACGATGATGCTCCTATTGCAGATTCGATTCGGTTAAGTTTATCCAACAGTTGCTGGTATTTATCATTTTCTTGAATCATTTTAACCGAAGCGGATTTCTGCCCATATATGAACCGTTCAGTCGACCACTGATAGGAGTTCATTGCCATATTCGCGATCAGTCCATAGGCATCATTATAAGTTTTGTTCATCAGGGCTCCTCTTGCCGCACCATCAAGTGAACTCGTAATGGGCCAAACCTTGAGTAGTCGGGATAAACTGTCTAGACTTGTACTGCCTTAGCACGAGTAGAGGAGCATATCCCACACCTCCCCTATAACGACCCGAATAGAGCGGTACTGGAATTTAAAATTTTGTAACCACAAACTCTGGCTAGCAAATTAATAGTTGTGTTTAATTACATATGAATAGTATATGTAGTAGTAATATATATAAATATTAATAGAAGAAATAAAGTTGGATAGTAAATATGAGACGTAGGGATTGAATTAAAAAGTATGAAATTTTTAATGGTTAATGTCAAGGGAGTAAAATAGTATGACAAGTAAAAGAAGGATTTTGCATGTCAAATTACACAAAAATAAGGTAGTGGGTTTTGTTGGGATTTAAATGGATTAAAAATATAATATCATAATGGGTTTTAAGCCGGTAAATAAATAGCAGGCCTTCAGTCAGTGAACAATTAACAGGCTTCAAGCCAGTTAATAAATAGCAAGCTTCGAGTTGGTGATTAAATAGCAGACTTCGAGCCAATTATTAAATAGCAGGCTTCGTGTAGGTGTATAGTCGACACATACCGAAAGGATATTTTCTTAATTTTTGAAAAGTTGGTATGGCCAAATTGGAAATAGGTGTTGTGTATTAATTGTTACTTGTGAGGTGGTTTTAAGAGTGTGTTATGTTACATTAATACTTATTTGGTGTGATGTTTTCTTGTAGGTTGTCGGATTTTTGCTATTGATCAGAGAGTTGTTGGAGATCACACTATCTTTTGTCCATACGCTAGATGTTACTAGCTTTTGAAACTTTATATAATGGCATGTACATAGGTTAGGTTTTAAGTTAGTATAGTGATGACTTAAATCTTTTAAAAGTTGGTTTGACCTTAGCAAATGGTCATTTTGTATTGATGGAATTGTGATGGGTAAATATGTTGCCTTGTGATTGTATGTTTGTGAATGTTATGGTTACTGAAAAAGAAATGGAATGAATGTATGAATGCTTTTTGTCATTTTTTCTTTGAGTAATTTGAATTGTATAAAATGTGGTGCCTTTGGTGGGCATATTGGTTGAATGGTTGTTTGAGAAGATTACATGGTACATGGTAGGTTAATTAAAGCTTTTAGGTCATGATTGTATACAATAGGTCATGGTAACTTGTTGTGTAATTCTTGAAGTGTGCATGTCTTGTTTAGGAAGTAGTTTTAGGCATACACGGCCTGTGACATGGGCTGTCATACGGCCTTGTGTTATATTAATGTGTTGTATAGGGTACACGGGCTAAGACATGGTCGTGTGGCCCAATTTCGTATAGTCACACGGTCTAGTACACAGTCCCACTCACGGGCGTGTGTTACAAGTCAATAGGGATATTTCGAGTAGATACACGGTTTGGCACACGTGCTGATACACAATCGTGTGACCGTAGTTCGGAGGCACACACGGGCTGGTACACGAGCGTGTACCCCTTTTTCACCAATTCTTTCTAACTTCCCTTAATGCTCTCCAACTTGATTTTAACCTATTCCAAGTAGTAAATAAGTTAATCTTAGAGACTTTAATGTGTGTTTTGGGTATTGAGATTATGCATTTGTGATATTAAAGATTGTATGTACATTTATGTTGGGTTGTGATGATAATATGAAACTTAACTATGTAATATGATTAGTAAAGCTTCCTAACTCTGATTCCGGTAAAGAATACAAGTTAAGGGTGTTACATTTATTGGTATTAGAGCTACGATTTAGTCGATTCTAGAACTGAACGTAGCAGGTGTCGAGTCTAGAAATACATGTCATTATATTAACTGTGATAGTGTGATGACTCTTGATCAGATTGATTGAATTCTTAATAGATTAAAGATGTCATCTGATTTTGATTGAATAATATCTGATGACGCGAAAAGTAATATTCCAGCCACCGATCAAGGGGCTACACACAATGTACTAGAGTTTCAAGGGCCTAGAGATGAGGATCCCAATGCTTTCCTTCATATGGTACAAGACATGTTTAATGCTTATATGCGTGCGAACTCGAGAGCTCGACAACAACCACCCCCTCGTCCTCAAAGCTCCGTATGAATTAACCCTCATAGAGTTTTTACTGATAAAATCAGGAAGTGTGGTACCGAAGAATTCTATGGTAATGTGAACAATAATCTGGCTAAAGCCGAATATTGGCTGGAGCATACACAGAGGGTTTTAAATGAGATGTTATGCCCTCCCAAAGATTTCTTGAGGTGTGCGACCTCTCTTCTGAAAGAAGAAACTTTATACTAGTTGACAACCATAATATCTGTTGAACCGAAAGAACGAGTGAATTGAGAATTTTTCAAAGCAGAGTTCCGGAAGAGATACATTAGTAAGAGATATTTAGACATGAAGAAGAAGGAATTTCTTGAATCGAAGCAAGGCAACAGATCAGTGACGGAATATGAATGCGAGTTTGTTCAACTCAGTAAGTATGCTCGTGAGTTTGTGTCCACAGATGAAGAAATGCATATTCACTTCAAAGATGGTTTAAATGATGAAATCAAGCTTTTGTTGGGAGCAATGGAAATCAAAGAATTGGTAGTTCTATCTGATAGAGCTCAGAAAATGGAAGAAGTACTCAATCATAAGAAGCAAAAGGAGATGAAAGCCCATGACTTCGACAGACGAAACTTTAGTCGAATGCTTTTCGGCCCTCCACAGAAGGAGATGAAAGAATCGAGTAATTTTATCTTAGAACCATTTAAATTCTCAAGTAAATAACCATTCAAGCAACACAACATCAGACCGTCAACAACTTCAGTAACAAGTGTGGGAAGTGTATGACACATACCCGAATGGAGTGTAACCGATGTGGTTGAAATCATTTCGGAGAATGCAAATTGAAAGATGGATCCTATTTCATATGTGGATCCTTTAAGCACTACAAAAGAGATTGCCCGCAACGAACGGAGTTGAACAAAGTCAGAGTACAAAATCGATAGTCACAAATATCAAGGGCAGGAGATCGGGAGCTAGTATTGCTATGAGAATCAGTTGAAGTGGAACCAAGGATACCATAGTGTGATCTGAAGCTCGAGCGCCTGCAAAAGCTTATGCAATACGTGCATGTGAGAAAGCTTCAGCTCTAAATGTTATCGCTGGTACATTTTTTATCTTTGATATTAGTGTCTATGCTTTGGTTAATCCGGGATTGATGCACTTGAATATATGCACGATGTTAGTGTCAGATAAGAATTTCCCAGTGGAATTAATTGAAATTGTGATTAAAGTAACTAATCTTTTAGGCCAATATGTGATAGTAGAAAAGGTTTGTAGGAATTGTCCCTTGAAAATTACAGATTGCTACTTTCTGGCTGATTTGATGCTGTTACCCTTCCATGTGTTTGACGTGATCCTAGGTATGGATTGGTTAATGTTACATGATGCTATTGTGAGTTGTAAACATAAGAGGATTGAATTGAAATGTCATGATGGTGGAAAAATAATGGTTGAAGCAGATGGGTGTAGTAATACTTTGAGAACTATCTCAACTATGACAGTTGAGAATAGTATTCATAAAGGTTGTGATGCATACTTGGCATACATTTTGGATACCAAAATTTCGAAACAAAAATTGGAATCTGTACCAATTGTGAAGGAATTTTCAAATGAGTTTCCAGAGGAATTACCGGGGTTACCACCGATCAGGGAAGTTGAATTTGCTATTGAATTAACACCGAGAACGATTCCTATATCGATTGCTCCGTATCGAATGGCACCTGCCAAGTTGAAAGAGTTGAAGACACAGTTGCAAGAATTAACTGATCGAGGATTTGTGACACCTAGCTTTCCCTATGGGGTGCTTCGATACTTTTTGTTAAAAGGAAAGATGGATCATTACGGTTATGCATTGATTATCGTCAAATGAACAAGGTTACAATCAAGAATAAGTATCCTTTACCACACATTGACGATTTGTTCGATCAATAAAAAGGTGCGAAGGTGTTTTGAAAGAAAGATCTTTGATCGGGTTATTACCAACTTGATCAGCCTGTAAACGTCACAACATTTAAGTGCAAGCAGACACTCATCGATGCAAGTATAGTTGATATACTTGTTCTATCGGATATCGATCCTACGAGGATAGAGTTCTTGATGTTCAATTATCGAAGCAACTAAAGTTAAAATTAGAAGAATTGTTACTAAGAATGTCAGCGCAACTGAGTTATATCTGCACAGCTAAAAGAGTTAAATTGTCAATGCAAATATGAAATAAATTGTTAGAGCAATTTAAGATAAAACGAACAGTTGTTGGGATGTTTGTAGAGATAATTTTAGAACTTAAAATAAATGGATCAAGTGTAAAGAAATAAGAGGATCACTGATTTCACAAGTTGCAATACAAAATGTGGCTGTAAGGTAACAAATAGATGAATTGTCATCGCAATTATACTTCAATGAAATCTTACTGCTACCACTCCCACTGTTTAAAAAAGACCCAAATTCTAGTAAGTACCACACCTTCCAGTGCTGGTAATGCCTTGCACTTAAGAACAAGTGGCCAGAATTCCTTCTTAGCCTCAAGCAACTTCCGTTGTCTTGCTTGTTAATTTAACTTGTCACCTCACCTTCCAGTGACTGTGACTGCAATCACACTTCTATGGTCAAAACGATTAAATCCAAAGATAAACAGATAAAGAGAATAGAGTAGAAATCAAATTAGAGCTAACTTTAAATGGTACTTTCACACTCAATTGATAATCAACAATATTCATCAACAATTAAGAGGTATCAAAGAAAAAGTCGAAGCATCCTATTCCCAGTTTACTAGAACTATTCCGTGATAGCTCCTCTTGCACCGCAGTTAGACACCTCTCGTCAGAAGTCTTGCTCCTTGCTCATCATATCACCTTCCTCCTAACCTCAAGCTTCCATGGCAGCTCGTTAGAGATTTGAGAAATTTTTCAGAGTCTAATTCTTCACCACTTGATGCTTATCTTCTTCTTTTCTCTCCTATTTATAGGCTTTGGGAATTTCAGATCTCCTTCCTTCTCAAATCTAACCATTTTAGCAGCTGTACAACTTGGTTAATTCCAGCTGTGTACTCATGTAGATCTGGTGTGTTCTTCAGGCATCTACAAGTTGTCGTCGCATCTCTGGGCACAATCTCTGATCTTTACTTGCGACGACAACTTAGCATTCTCCTACGGTGGTGCTTCCAGGTATGTTTGTAGTGTGAATTCACTTGTACGAGGTGAAGGTCTTCATGTGTTGACATCTTTGGTCGTAATTCTATGCTAAATTTGTAGCTGCATCTTTGCACACTTTCCAGCACTTATCTTCAGAAGTGAATCTTTGCGCTGACAGTTTTAGATGAAAAACTTATGCTGCATACGGCGACATTAGTAGTATACAATAAGCTAAAATGAAATGATTTAAAGTCATTCAACATAAGTTAGAAAATGCAAATATTAACTATAAAATGTTTAACATGCATATTAAATATGATACAAAAGGAACAATTAATACACAAGTTTTAGGGAAAAATAGGTGTCATTTCTAATGCTATCACACCCTCAAACTTGAGTTTTTACTTGTCCTCAAGTAAATAAAAGTTAACAAAGTCACAATCAATATTGTCACCGCAATCATCATTCTACCAACTTAAGTTCTCTAGAATCTTGATGTATATATTGTATTCATATGACAGAATGGTATTTCCAACATTTTAGAGGACTTCTACCGATACCTGATGGTCATGTATCAGTAGTAGTCAATTCAATGAACAATTTAGAACTGTGCAGATTTCTACCGATACCTTTACTAATTTTACCGATACAAGTATAATTTCTACCGATACAAGTCATGAAACTTCTACCGGCACAAGCTTACATACTACCGATACATCAGTAACATGAACTATTGATACTTGCATTTCAACTACCGATACAATCCAAGTTAGTGTACAACCTATCTCCTACCCTGCACTTCTACCGAAACATACATGAACTCTACTGAAACAAGTATGCAGAATTCAATGAATCATGCTTAAACTCTAGTTTATCAACCATTCATCATTTCATAACTTCAAAATACAGCATGCTAATACATTGCACATACTTTTAAGACATCTCATACACCTTACAAGATATGTATGTCTCATTGAACTAGCATACAATATTATGGTCAACATTCAACTAAAATTCATATTAAGGAATTTCATAATCTCATACAAGTAGTGCAAAAGACAACTTCATCCTAGTACATGCCATATTAATCAAGTGATGTAAAAGTCTACTGAACAACTCCAGGATAGTGTGATGCTTCAAGATGATCCGATCCTCGAACAGCAAAAAAAATGAATCTACAAAACAAATGCAAATACACAGGTAAGCACTTTAAGGCTTAGTAAGTACATAAAGTTAAATTGATTTAACAAACTTCAAAAGTTGTAAAAATCTAATTAACCAAATGAAACATTGTTTACATCTGGGGTAGGTTTCACTCACATTTGTGACTCACGATGGCATAAAGTCATCAGACCCTTGTTCCGCATTGGAACTCATTTCATTTAATACTCACGATGACATATAGTCATTGGACCCCTTTGTTCCGTATAGGAATTCATATACTCACGATGACATTGAGTCATCGGACCTTTAATTTGTCATGGATTCATTTACTCATGATGACACTTAGTCATCGGACCTTTAGTTTGTCATGGATTCATTTACTCACGATGACACTTAGTCATCAGACCTTTAATCCGTAAAGGATTCATTTACTCACGATGACACTTAGTCATCGGACTCTTTCGTTTATAACTCGAACCCCTTTATCTTTCGTATTTCATTCACACTCATCTTCCACAAATTCAATTATCATTTCATCTAACTATAATAGTCATATTACAAGAATAAGTAATTTAAGTTAGAATTTAACCATACGAACTTACCGGACTAGATTGCGGTTATGAATGGATTCCAGGGACTACTCCGCTAATTTTCCTTTTCCTCGATCCGTGGCACGGTCGTAGTTTACATTCACAAACCATTCCATTTCTTACATTAAATCACACCACCAATTCATTTAACACAATATAATCCTTTTTGGTAAAATTACGGTTTTACCCCTAATAGTTTCCTTTTATACAATCTAGTCTTTTCAACACAAAGCATGAAAAATAACCATTCTCACACACAACTAACCATAACCGAATTCTCTTAAGTATCTATTCAACCCATTCATATATTTATTTTTACAACAATACATGTAATTTCACCATTTCCACACTTTAGTCCTTAAATCCTAATTTCATCAAAAATCACTTTACAAAAAGATTTAACTCAAGTATCAAACACTCAAATATATCAAAAGCTTTCAAGAACAAGAAATTTTAACAATGGCAAGTTTTCTAACATTTGACAGATTCACAAATTAGTCCTTGCATAAGCTAGATTAAGCTGATACGGGCTCAAAAACATAAAAATTACTAAAAACGATCAAGGTTTACTTACCCAAATCAAAGCTCAAAGATTGGAAATGAAAACCCTAGGTTTTTCCCCTTAGTGCCGTGTGAAGAAGAAAGACGAAAGAAAATGGGATGAAATTCTCAATTTCTTTCTTTTAATTTCATATATATAAATGGCAACTTTGTAATTATTGAGACTTTCATCATTAAGCTTTAATTAAACATTTTTAACCTTTATTAAATCTATTTACTCTTAATTTAACCCATACCAATCCACTAACTTATACTCCTTGGTTAATTTACTTATTAAGTCCTTCTAATTTAACAACTATACCTTTATCCTTTTTTTATAATTTAGTCCCTTCTATTCAATTAACTATCTAATCAATGATATTTTTGAATCATAATTCACACGATGCATATATCACCAAAAAAAATTTAAAATGAATAATTTTACGACTCGACTCGTCGAAGTTGTGGTCTCGAAACCACTATTTTCGACACCACTGAAAATCAGGCTGTTACACTAATCTTTCCTCCGACCATATACGCACAGCCATGTTGTCCTCTACTCTAATAAGAAACCTATTTCTCATGTTAAGCTCTCTATTTAGTAATCGAGTACAAATCAACACATTTCCTAGAATGGTAATGCAATGCGAGGAAAACAACAAAAGACAAGTCAGTATAATCATCACAGAATATCCAAAAGTAAATTGTAACTAAAAGCAAAAATCAGAGTACAAAAATGCTTCTCTCTCCTATGTTTGGGTGACTGCTAAAGGTTCGGCACGATCCATCTTAGGGTGGGCTTCTAGGGTCGACTATATGCGGTTTAAGTTTTAAAGTAGGGGTGCCTAAACCGGCAGATTCCTCAATCCTCACCCATTATAGGCTCATATGGATGAGTTCAGTTTAGGGGAATACATTTCCCATATGTTTGCACGGAAGTGAAAACTTCATGAAAACATATGTACGAATGTATTCCCGAAAGCGATCCACTATCCTGCATGGAGGTGAAGACCTCACGAAGGAGTAGTTTCACACTCACTTAAAAGGGTAAAGTAATCGATCAATGCAATGCATGAAACCCTCACTTTCGACCTAAAAATAGATTGATAGACAAATTAATTTAAATCAAATACATATGAACACAAAATGCAAGAAAGGATCACAAATTAAATTTAAACCAAATTCTAAATTTTCAAAAAAATACCAAAAAAATAATAGACTCGTCGCTTGACTCTCTTATTGGTCCCTAGTAGAGTCGCCAAGCTGTCGAAACTATTTGTTTGAAAAAAGTCCCGACCTTTATTTTAAAATCGAAAATGGAGTCACCACCAATCTTTATTACTTGGTGTGATTGGATCACCTTAAAATATTTTAGATTCATTTGAATAAACGTTTTGGTCTTCGAAACCCAGAAAATAGGTTCGGGAGTTAGTTACATGTGAGGAAGGATTAGCACACTTACACGCCCAAAATTGGTACCTAGTCGATTATTTAATGTCTTAATTGTTGAAAATTGGAGAACTCAAGTAAAATTTAAAATGCGACCCATAAATACACGAATGAGATGCTTTAATGTCATTTAAAAAAAATCGGATTTTGTGGAAGAAGCTCATTTATTTTGAATGAATCGAGAAAAATCATGTCCAGTAAGTTGGGGCACAATATTTTCGAATTTTCGGAAATAAAGAAAATTTATTGATTTAAAATAGGATACTCGATTATTTAGGTTAAAAGAAAAAAATCATACCTAGTACGTTTGAGCACAATTTCTCGAATTCCCTAAATAAAATAACATAGAACATTTATTAATTTTAAATGGGATACTCGATTATTTAGGTTCAAAGAAAAAAATTATACCCAGTACGTTGGAGTACAATTTATCGAATTCCCTAAATAAAAGAACATTAACTTTTTTTAAAAATAAATTATGTATTTTTTTTAAAAGAAACAAAATACCATTTATTTTGTTAAAATATTTTACAAAAAATATAAACGAATATGTATTAATTTTAAAACATACATGGATAAATAAATGGAGTTAACATACTTAATGATAAAATAACAAATATACATGGCACATTCATAAAATAATAAATCAAACAATATTAAAGCAAAAGAAAAATAAAAGTAAGTAATTGAATAAAAAGCAAAAATATTAAATAAATAGATATACAATATAAAACACATAAAAAAATTACGAGTTGACTATCAAAAATAGATAATAATTAATAAAAAGTAATAAAAGATTTAAATAGATAAAAAAAACAAAACCAAAGAGTTAAATTTAAAAAAATAAAAATAAAGGACTTGATTTTTTTTTTAAAAAAAGAAATAAAAGGGGGAAATTTTAAAAGGAAAAAGAGTTTGAGGATCAAATCAAAATCAAAATAACATTTTAAAGTGAAATATGCAAAAAGGAAATATTTGGGGTTTAAATTTTAAATTTGAAAAAATCCAGGGACTGAATGGATAATAACCCCAGGGTTCATACACGTGTCACCTCCAAGTGCACCCAAGGTCAAAGGACCTGGATGTAAATGGAAGCAAATTTCATGGTAAAATCAAAATAAACTAAAAATTAAAAAACAAGGACGAGATTGAAAACATTGGAAGGATTGCGAAAATAATTAAACCATTTTTAGAAAACAAGCGGATCCCCCTTTGGGTCTGGATCGGTTCTCGGGTTTTTGGCTGAAATGGCACCATTTTGAGCCATGGGTAGGGGCTCCAAAACAATGTTGTATAGTGCTCCAATAAAAACCATTTTTTTGGTTTTAAAATCATTTTAACCCCCTAAAAAAACACTTTAGAAACCTTTTTTTTCTCTCAAATAAAAAACAAAGTCCGACCCTAGGCTTCCGTCCTTCCATCGTAGGTCCGTCAGTCGTCGTCGCCCACGGTGGCTGGATTTTCAAAAAAAAACCTCATTTTTAGCCTTTTCAACTCCCGGATATAGATCTGGTGTCAAAAACTTCAAAATCAAAATAAGGTATGAGAAAATAGAGAGAAACCTTTCGGTTTTTAGTTTTTTTACACTATTTCTTTAACGGAGTCCCGTACAAATATGGATTTGTTAGGAGAGTCTCCGTTTCGAAAGCAAACTCCCCTTCACGACAGAAGAGCGTGATCGACAGAAGATTAGGTAAAAATTTTTGAAACCTTAATTTTTATTTTTTATGTTTTTCAAATTTTAAAAATAAAATACAACTATTTTTTCACCTTGAAATTTCTTTCTTTGCTATTCAATTCTCTATAAACATTTACAATGGGTTGGTGTGGCCTTTATAGTCGAGAATAAATGTTTACAATATATTTTTTTCTTCTTATTTCTTCTTTTCTTGTTTGCAGGTCTTCTTTGGTGTCAATGACAAAATCCCTTCCGGTCAACGGCGACGCTTCTTGCCATTTCGATGCAAGGGAGGTAGAGAAGTCAGATCTCCTCGAGTTGGGTGTACAATGTCGTGGCAGCTGACGTGACCACAAGTAGCGTCAAAGAGGGGATTAATGTTTTAAGGTTTCCTAAAATTTTTAAGTTTTGGGGCCTTACATGTTTGGGCTTGTGGGTAAATGGGTTGTGGGTTAGTTTGGGTTTTGTAAATGGGATGGCAAATTTTGTTAGAGATTAGATATGGGTTTTTGCTTTTTGTAAATGGATTTTAATAATAATAATGGACTTGGACTTTTTATGGTTTTTAGATTTTTGTGTTTTTATTTTATTTTTGTCTTTCAGTTTTCTATTTTGTTTTTGTTGGGCTGGGTGAAATTGGGGTGTTACAGTCGGCACTGGCCTACGGCGGACTCGCGGTGGTGACACATCGGGACCCTAGGACGGTTGAAGGTCTTTTGAGAAAAAGGAAAATGAAAAAGGATTTTTTTTAAGCAAAGAGTGAAAATGAATTTTTTTTAAATTTTTTTACTTTTATAAAGGGTTAAAATGGTGCCGTTTTGTGTCTAATCCATAGGAATCAAAACGACGCCGTGTTAAGGCAAGACCCGAAACCCGGCCCGTTTAAGACCTGAGGATCCGTGTTTTCTAAAAATTTGGGTAATTTATTGCTCTGGCTCTTCCGCATTTTTAAAACATTACAATTTAATTCTTTTCCATTTTTTATTATTTATATTTAGCCTATTAATTTTAATTTCCCTACAATTTGATCCTTTCTTTAATTTCATCCCATCTAGTGTCTGTTTTTTTTGCAAAATAAACCCTACTATTTTCATTTTATTTAATTTAACCCGAATTTTTTTTATGTTGATATTATTTTATTCAATATTTATTTTTGTTTATTACTTTTATTTCTTTCATTAAATTTGCTTGTTAGCTATTTTTTATGAAATTCATATCTCCATTTTTATTTAATTTAATTATTTTTTGTATTATCTTATGATATTTAATTGCATTGATATTTTATTTATTTGCACGCCATATTTTATCTTGGAATTGATTAATACCTTATTATACCTTGATTATTTTAGAATTTTTTCCTAATTAATTAATATATAGTGCTATTATTACCATGACTATGCTATTATTTTATTATGTTATTAGTTGTACTCATTTAATTCATTCTATTTTTGCATGTTTTCTATTTGTCATTATAATTGTGTACATATTCATTTATTTATTTATGTATAACATTTTAATTCATTTTAAATATATAAATCGTTTTAAAAAAAAATTGAGGCAATGTTATTTGTTTATGGAATTTGAGAGAATCATGTCCTAACCCACTGGGTGTGATTTTTTTCTTCGAACCGAGATGATCGAATACCTTATTTAAAATACGAGATTTTGAATAAATAATTAGAAATGATTTCTATTTTTGAATTTTCAAATTATAATGTCCTAACTTACTGGATGTAACTTTTCTTCTCTATTAATTCAAAATAACGAGCTTTCGTCGTAATTTTTTAAAAATGAACAAACATGTCATTCATGCATTTAAGGATTGTAATTTAAATTTTTTTCGAGTTTTTAATTTTCAACTATTAAGACTTTAAATAATCGATTAGGTACCAATTTTGGGCATGTGGGGATATTAATCCTTCCTCACGTGTAATCGACTCTCGAACCCGTTTTATAGTTTCAAAGATCAAAATTATTTTAATAATTTTAAAAATCTTACAAGGTGATCTAATTACACCTATTTTAAAAAATTATTGGTTGTTACTCCGTTTTCATTTTTTTCAAAATATAAAGACTTTTTTTCAAAAAATAGTTTCAACATATTGTTTGTTTATATTTCTTTTCAAAACTTACAAGTTTGCAACGGAAAATTTTGACAGGTAAAAATTTGGAAAACACAATTTGTTATTTGAAAAGCCAATATTTTTCAATTAAAACGAGCGTCATCAATAAAATTGTTTAAACAATTTCAAGCGGAAAAATGAAAATAAAATTCAAAACCAAACAGTCCATACATAACAAAATACCATAACACAAATTTTTAATTAACCAAAAAAAAATACTAAAAGATTTTTAACCGAGCTCCTATCGCACCGACCTGTCGTAAATCTGAGGATTACCTGAAAATATCAATTAAACATAATATGAGTTTTTGAAATTCGGTGTCTAACAAAGAACTGAATCAGTTAATTTATATCAGATAGATTTAACAGAAACAGAATCATATCAGAGCAGTACAGATACAAACATATATTTCTACTCCCATCTACTACACACCATCTCGACCATCCCAACACACCATATGAAATATAAAACACTCATCCAACCCTACACACCATTTAGTGTCAATATGACACTTTACAGAATAATTGCAGCTGAGCTGCCAATTTAGTAGACGAATTTTCACAATTTATAGATGCACTTCCTCCATATAATAAAAACCCATCCCAGATGCAAATACAAAACGTAACAGAATTCAGACGTGATTAAGTTTACTAGCAAAACATAACAAATACAGAGCATACATAGCATTTTTCGAGTTAGTAATAGTCTATTACAAAATTTACTTATCATTTACCGTCTCAAATATATGAACAGATATCAGATTTTATGCTAACAGATGACCAGATTCATATTTTATAACTTATTTGATCACATACTAACCCCACGAAAGGACTATAGTCAGTTTACGACCTTAAAAAAATTCATAATTTTAGGTCTCGTTACACACCTGATATGATTTTGATGAGTAATCAACTACGATATTTCCAATACCTAAAATCAACAACTAATCGTTCAAATTAGTAACGATTCATCCGAAATTAACCCTTTTTCCTCACAACTACGACTCCAATTTGATAACCTTGAGTTCCCCCATTAACTACAAAATATCAAGTACTTATCCAAAACGAATCAGTAATTCCAACTACAATTACACCGAAGGAGGAACGTTAAACCCGAGATCCTCACCTTTCAAAGATTCACACAAATCAAAACTACGCAGCGAAAAGAAACAATTCATTCATCAAAATCCTCTAGGAATAATCTAATGAAGAACACTTACTCAAGACCGCTACACGATTAGCCGAGCGATGAATGTCCAAAAGCCAATTCGTAGCAAAGGAGGAAGGTAGAAACCGAAACGAAATCAAAAGAAAGAAAAGGCAATTATTGAATAGGGACAAATATAGGTAAAACAAAATAAAGAAAAATAAAAGAAAAACTTTGAAATTCTTTGCTGAGGAACAAATTGAATCGCAAAAATGGGAACAATTGGGGAGAGAGATAAGGGTAACGTGACTTAGAGGAGCAAACTTTTAGGAATAAAATTCCATTATTTTCACCTAACTGCTTCCAGCCATCCCAATTTGACTCAAACACCCAGATATCCGACACACGAAAAACGCTAACAAAAATAAAACTTGACCACACACATAAGAGCTCAAACTCATGACCTCCAACACTCCATTAAAGCCCTTAACCCTTAAAACAAACACTAATTCACAATAAAAGTTAACAAATCATGGATACTAAATTTGGGACGTTACAGATTTTTACGAGCAATCTTTTCAAACTCATCGTAAAAAGTAATGGATTCAATAGGTTTCCTCTAATCATAAACTAAAAGAACCTGTCAGAAGCAAACAAAAAACTTAAACTGTAAAAGTTAAGTCAAAAACAAAAATATTTAAATAAAAATAAAAAATGGCTAAATTAATAAAATTAAAGTTTTCTTAATATTTCAGCCCTCGACAACGGCGTCAAAAACTTGATACAGTCGTAAACCAACTAAAAATCTGACTAAAACAAGTGCACCAATCAATTAATAGTATAACTACGATGAGTACATAAATTGTTCCCACGAGAACTAACAGTACTAGTAGTTACTGTATTTTTATTATTTAACCGATAAATTGGAGAGATTTATTAAAATTAAAATTAACTAAATTAATTAACTACGAACACGACAAAGAATAACTCAGGAAAATAATCAAATAAATGACCAAGAAGCGAAACAATACCTAAGAAAGAATCCACCTAGATTTCATCGTCATTATCAATCTGAATTAAACAATTTCTTCACTTAGTATCTTGATCCATAGAAATCCTTAAATTATACTAATACCTCTATTCAAGCACAAAAACAACTGACTCTAGGTTGATTAATTGAATTTTTTTTCTAATTAAAACCCCTATTATCGCATTAACTCAATTTTTGGATCCCCTATTATATTTGACTCTAGTTCGGTAGATTTATGTCATCCTATTTCTAGGATTGCATGCAACTCCACTCAATTATGCTAGATCCAATCTTAGACAGAGATTTTTCCTCCTCTATTTAAGCACATTAAACATGGATTAATAGCCTAGAAATATTAAACCAAGGGTTAAGCACACATAATTGAGAACAAGATCTAAGTATTTATCGCGTAAAACAGAAATCAAAAGACAGAATTCATCATAGGGTTCATCTCCCCTAGGTATTTAGAAAATTAGTTCATAATCACAAATAAAAACATCCTAAAGATAGTAAATCCACAAGAAACAATGAAAGTCATAATAAACTTCAAAGATATTAAAAGGAGATCTTCAATCTTAATGGCAATGTGATTCAAAGATGGCTTCAACGGTATTTTTCGAGTTGTTTCCTTGAGTATTCTATGACAGCTTCCTCCCCTCTTCTCATATTTTAGGTCTTAAAATGCTCGAAAAACCTAAAAATTGGGTTTTTCCGTGTGTTTCTGATGCAATTTGTGATTTCCACACGGTCTGACACATAGTCATGTGGCAGCCCGTGTGACTCCTAAAATCTGCTCAATTTTTTCGATTTTCGCTCTTTTTCGCACCTTTTGCACCCAAATGCTCTCCTAAGTATAGAAACATGAATTTAAAGGATTAAGAGCATAAAATTCACCATTTTATATTGAATAATCATCCAAAAACGTATTGAGAACGGGGTTAAAACATTTTTCTTTTAGCACTCATCATAAGTTTTGGTTTGTTGTTTGTTTCATTATTGTGTTGTGTGGTGGGTTTTCATGGTTCAATCAAACCACATGTTTGATGCCAAAATAGAACTATCAATGGACCCCCTTTCATGTACCTTTCTTCGGTTTGAATAAATTATTTTATTTGAGTATGTATAACCAAAAACTCAAATAACTTGAATGAAGACAGAAATAAATTTGTCAAAAAAAAATTTATGAAAAATAGTGTGAACATGTTTGGGTTGAGGTAATAGTAAGACATTCTTAAATTTTATACACAATATTTAAGAATATTGTCTTCATGACCTTGTGCACAAAATTTAAGAATAGCTTATTATCATATCAACTAAAACATTTTCATAATATTCTTCATCAAATTTTGTTTTCATGGTTTGATTCAACCATGAAAACCCACCACACAACTCAATAATGAAACATGTAGGAGCCTAAATTCCTCCGGCCTACTTTAAAAATAAATAACCCAAAGTTTAAATATCCAAAAAAAAATTAAAGTCCAAAATACAATTACCCCAAGCCCAAGTACAAACCCAACCCAAAATTACATACCCAACTTCAACCACCGTTGCCCCTGCCACATCCACAAGGATCTTCTAGATTTGCAACTGCCTGCAAAATCAAAAGAAAAAAATAAAATAAAAGAAGATATGTAATATTTGTGCTATAAAAACACAAATCCGACTGTAAAAAAAGACACATATTGCAGGCATTACACACATCAATAGCAAATCAAAAAAGAAATTTCGCAAAGGTATTTTTTTTCTTCGAATCTAAAAATAAATAATATTTTAGGTTTTTTTTTTTACCTTGACCTTTCCGTTTCCATCGCCATCGTAAGCACTTCGAGGTGGCTATCTCCGATGAAAGGTAGCATTTGCATGGTTAAGGATCTCAGAAACCCTTCGGAGTTCATCGGAACTTTGTTAGAATGTTTTTTTTTAAATTTATTGAAAACCGAAAGGTTTTCAAACTTTTGGGGCATTTTGACCTCGATTTTGGGGAAAAGAAATTTAAATATAGGTTCAAGGGAGTTGAAAGATCAAAGGGTAGTATTTTGGGATTTTTCGACCACCGTAGATCGCGGTTATCGTCGCTAATGATCGACGATCTACGACGGAGCCCCACCGTCCCTGATGATCGGTCTAAGGGGTGTTAAGAGAAAATTAGAAAGGAAATAGAAGTTTTTTTTAAGGGGAAGTGCAAATGAAATTTTTAAAAGAATTTTGACTTATATAGTTATAGCGAAAAGGCGCCATTTTGAACCTAACTCAATAGGTTCAAAAACGACGGCATATTAAGTGTACTTGACAACTTTACTCGTTCGGATCTTAGGATCCGCGTGTTTTCATTCAGATGAGTTATTTGCCCATTTGACCTTTTCGTATTTTAAAGGTTTTTTAATTTAGTCCTTTTCCATTTTTATTTATTTTAATTTTTCCTTTTAATTTTATTTGCTTTACAATTTAGTCCTTTTACCAATAGTGGATCCTTTTAGGGAATGACACGTATACAGAGGAGGGGATATTTATCCCTTTGGTCCTTATAATTTTTATTTTGTTTTTGTTTTTAATTCGCACATTTAATTTGTTTGCCCATACAATTTAGTCCTTTATTTAATTTTTTCCATTTATTTCTATTTTTTTATAATTTAGACCTTATTGTTTTATTTTTATTTAATTTAGTCCTTGTTATTTCTATTATTTGTATTTATTTGAGTATTAATTTTATTTATTTATTGTTATTTTGTTTTTATTTACTTATATGTTGTTCTTTTATGCCATTATTTATTTATTTTTTTGCCTTTTATTTAATTTGCATTATTTATTGTTTTTATTATTTGTTTTTTTACTTAATTTCATACCCTTTCATTATTGTTTTACTTTTACCTTTTATTTAATTATATTGGTATTCAATTATTTTTTTTGATGATTGTATTTTCTATATTTGTTGTTATTTGTATTATTAATTAACTAATTCTTATTGCCATGATCATTATTGTATTTTATTTATCATCATTACTATTTTTTTATTTTGTTTGTGTTATTTGTTATTTATGGTATTTATTTTATCTTATTCATGTATATAATAATTTTTATTTTTTTATTACCAAATTACAAACTATATTTGTACATGCTCATTCATTCTTTGCAAAAGACTTTAATAAATAAATTGCATGACTTTTTTTAAAATACATAAACTATTTTCAAAAAATTGAGGTAATATTCTTTATTTCGAAAATTCGAGAGGACTATGCCCTCACTTACTGGGTGTGATTTTCTCTTTGAATCGAGATAATCGAATACCCTATTTTAAAAATTAAAATATACGAGATTTGATATAATAATTAGAAACACTCATTATTTTCAAAAACTCAAGTTGTGCCCTATCTTACTGGACATGACTTTTCTTCTCGATTAACTCGAAATAACAAGCTTGCTTCATAAAATTTGATTTTTTTTAAAACAACATCAAATCATGCCATTCATGCATTTAAGAATCGCAATTTAAATTTTTCTCGAGTTTTCGATGTTCAACAATTAAGATATTAAATAATCTACTAGGTACCAATTTTGAGCGTGTGAGGGTGTTAATCCTTCCTCATGTGTAACCGACTTCTGAACCCGTTTTATGGTTTCAAAGACCAAAATTATTCTTTTAATGGCTTTAAAAAATTTTACAAGGTGATCCAATCACACCAATTTAAAAAAGATTGGTGGCGACTCCATTTTCATTTTTAAGTCGGGACTTTTCAAAAATGGTTTCGACAGCTTAGTGACTCCACTAGGGAACAATAAGAAACTCAAGCCACAAGTCGATTATTTTTTGGTCTTTTTGTTGAAAATTAAAAAATTCAGTTTAATTTAATCTACGATCCTTTGCATTTCATTTTGTTTTATATATGTTGCTTTGATGATAATATGTTCATGTTGCTAAAATATGGCTTCTTGTTCATATGCATTGCATATTGGTTACTATACCCTTTAAGTGGAAGTGTGAAGCTACTCCTTCATGAGGTTTTTACCTCCATGCAGGATAGTGAATTGCTTTCGGGATACATTCGTACTTATGTTTTCGTGAAGTTTTCACTTCCGTGAAAACATATGGGAAATGTATCCCCCTGAATTGAACTCGTCCATATGAGCTTATAATGGGTGAGGGTTGAGGAATCTGTCGGTTCGAGTACCCTTACTCTAGGATTCAAACCACATCTAATGAACCCTAACTGCCTATCCTAGGTAGAATTATGACCAAACTTTTAGCAACTACCCAAAATAGATGCATAGGTTCTTTGTTTTAGGATTTTAATTTGTTGTTAAGTTTTATGGTGATTGTACTAACTTTCTTTAATTTTCTTTTGTTTACATTACATCCTCATATTAGGAAAGGTATTGATTTGAGCTCAATTACTAGTAGAAAACTGATCATGGAAAAAGGGTATCTTGATAAGGTAGAGGACAATGTGGTCATGCATATGTGGTCATAGGATAAGTAACACGATAAGGGTGATAGTCTAGTTGAAGGACATGTATCAGATTTTTGGGATTATACTCGAATAAGCGTAACCCAGAATAGTCTACAAGAGTTGAAGGAGATATGGGATCAGTGGAACGATGGAATGAAACAAAATTTATACCGTGAGTATGGGGATCTACCGTATTTACTTGAAGTTAAGGTGGATAAGCATCTCTTCCGAGCCCTTGCAAAGCACTGAAACCCAGCCTATAGTTGCTTCACCTTTGAAAATATGGACATGGTGCCCACAATATAGGAGTACACTGCTTTGCTTCATTGTCCAAAGAATCAAGTAAACAAGGTCTACTCGAGAGCTGCTAGTGTCCCAACTTTCTCAAGAAACTGGCGAACATTACGAGAATGAGCGAGTAATGACTTACAGCTCAAATTAAGGTAAAGGGTGATAGCAAATGCATCACTTGGAAGAGCTTGCGAGATTTTATCTTAGTTCATCCAGATGTAAGAAAAAGGGTTGACATCTTTGCTTTAAGTGTGTATAGATTGGTTATCTTTCCTAAGGCGTTGAGGCACATAGAGGACGCAGTTACTAATATATTTGGTCAGTTTGATAAGAGGATTACACCTATTCCAGCGATTTTGGCCGAGACTTTTAGATCATTAAACGCGTGTCGAAGATGAGAAGGGAGATTTATCGATTATGCACCACTATTGATGGTTTGGTTCCATAGCCACTTTTGGAAGGTAGAGGTCTCTCTTATCAGGTGTTTTCTGAGAGTTATTCCCATTTGAGAGAATTTGTGACTACGCAAAGGAAAGAGAACATCTTTGAGGAGAAATGGATGGCGATACTCCAAAGTCTTCGAGACGAAGACATCGAATGGCGAGCACCGTGGTTAATTCCTGATGAAATTCTTTATCGATGCAAATATTTCAATTGGGTTCCATTACTTGGGATATGGGAAGCTGTAAGATATGCCCCTTTGTTAATGATGAGACAGTATAGATCAAGGCAATTCATCCTAGCGACGTAGGTTTGGCTCAATGCGAGTTTGCATATAAGGGTGAGAACAATAAGAAAAAGGTCCGAGAGATATTGAATTCTTGGAATCAAGTTCGCAAAATGAAGACATTTGCTACAAATCCCATAACAACCTCAAAGTATGATTAGTTGAGGAATAGGAGAATCAACGATAACATCCCCATGCCAAATCCAAAAAATGTTCGCCCAATTGAGGAGCATTTGCAAGTAGTCTCATCTGAGTTAGAGCTCATAAAGAAAGATTTTGAAAGGAAAATTTTCGAACTAGGGAAGAAGATAGAGACATTAGAAGAAGAAAAGATGCAATTTGGATTGTATGTTGACATCCAAAGGTTAGAGGCGTAGAAGCTAAGGAAAGGAAATAATAAGGCTAAGGAAGACTTGGATAGTTTGAAGAAAGACTATAAGAAGCTTCGTCTTTCAATGAGAACCATCGGGTTAGGCAAGACATCAGAAAAATGAAAACAAGAAATCCAAAAGGAAAGGATTTGAGCGGATCAATGGAAGAGAAAGTTTCAATATGCTCAAGTCTAAGGATATGCCATAAAGAGTAAGTTGTAAGAGAGCTATGTCTAGAAAGTTGAGCTGAGGGCCTAAATAGTTGAGTTAAAGGAGTCTTTGCATAAGCACTACATTCGTAACTTTGTGATAGAATTGAGGGCAAGCCAGGCTGAGAATGAGGAGTTAAAGAAGAGAGTAGAAGAACTTGAAGCTTCTTAGCAAAATTGCGAGATTCGGATTGAGTTCCTCGAAAGAACCTTGGAGACAAGTGCAATAAAACTTTAAACTCTCAAAGGCAAGTCAGATATAGAGACTATGTCATGGGTGAAGTATTGACTCAAGTGAGAGAAGTGGCAGAACACTTGTAGACATTAGCTGTTCAAGTCGATGTTTTGAGCTTAAAGTATGAATCAGAGTCTAATAAGGGCCAAAAGTTATCTTGGCTCCTTCAAAAGATTAAGACTTTGAGCATTAGGGCAAGGCTTTCTATGTAATTTGTATTTATCTTATGTAAAGACATTCGTTTTCTAGTAAAGTTATTCTATCAGAATTGGACTAAGAATCAATACCTTTCTTGCATATGAATTCATCCATTCATATAGCATTGCATTCTATTTCATGCATTAAAATTTTAGGAAAATTTCTCTAATTAATTAAATTATAACAGTTACTTTGGAAAAGCAATAAATCCAACACACTTACGGTACTCGTCCTAAGTCTAGAGTAATGGGTTAGAGATTGGAAAGATTGAAACAAATTCAAAAGGACATGCAAGATCAGTTGCAAGCCCAGCTACATGATCAACTAGCTAAAGTACAACAATACATGAAAAATCAGATCATCAAGTCTCAAAAGGATATAATAAATCAATTGGCCCAATTACTGGCTGGGGGAATTGATAAAGGGAAAAGTCCTATAGTTAACCCTAAGGAAAAAAGTGAAGATCTTCCATATCCTTTAGATTTTACCCCGATGCATGTTCAGGCTCAGCAAGAGAAATGTGCACGAGGAGCATCTGTCACCATTAGACCACAGTCGTACCTGGCTGGCACATCAAATCTAGTGAATTACCCAATGGGCTCTGGTTCCAACCTAGGAGATAACCTAGTCAATCTTGTCATACCAGATTTTGACGAGGCAATAGAGATAGAGAAAACAAGAGCTGAACTTCCGAATCAGTTGGAGGAGCATTGTTAATGGTTGGAGGAAAGATTTCGGGTGATGGAAGGAGCTACGGTTTTTTGTGGGATTGACACTGAGGAACTGAGTTTGGTGCTAGATCTAGTACTTCCACCTAAGTTTAAGGCTCTAGAGTTCGAAAAATACAATGGGACGAGTTGCCCAGAAGCGCATATCACCATGTTTTGTAGAAAGATGACGGGGTATGTCCATAACGATCAACTACTAATCCATTGTTTACAGGATAGTCTGACGGGATCGGATGCAAAGTGGTACAATCAATTAAGCTGTTCCAAGATCAATTCTTGGAAGGATTTGGCACAGGCTTTCATGAAGCAATATAGCCACGTCACCGACATGACTCCTGACAGGATAACATTATAAAATATTAAGAAGAAACCAAGTGAAAGCTTCAGGTAATACACCCAAAGGTGGAGAGATATGGTCACTCAACTGCAACCACCACTATTTGAAAAAGAAACAACCATGCTCTTTGTTAATACCCAAAAGGCGCCATACATTAATAATTTGTTGGGAAACGCTACCAAAAGTTTCTCTGATATGGTCATGTCTGAAGAAATGATTGAAAACGCAATCAGAATTTGGAAGATTGATGCTAGGGAAAGTTCTAAGAGGTCCACTCCTAGAAGGAAGGACAATGAAGTGAACAATACATGCTTATACAGACCAAATTATGCAAAGCCAATCATGATGACACAATATAAAACCACGTTAGCCAATTATCGAAGCATTTCAAGACAAGAATCAAGCTCAACGCCGAACATTGAATAAGTCCAATTTATCCTTATCCCGATGTCATACAAGGAGCTCTACCAAAATCTATTCGATGCACATGTAGTGTCTCCTTACTATTTGAAGCCAATACAACTCTCGTTCCCAAAATGGTACGATGCAAATGCTTAATGCGAGTACCATGCATGTATAACTGGACACTTAATTGCATTGCCTTCAAGAAGCTAATTGAGAGGTTCATTAAGATGAGAATCATGAGGTTCAATGAGCTAGCGGGACCCAATGTAGTTGGAAATCCCTTGCCCAATCATATTGATCAGGGAGTGAATGTGATAGCGGAGGAAAAGAGGAAGAGGATTAAAACTGATATTAGGGAGGTCAAATTTCCACTAAAATGGGTTTGGTAGTAGATGGTCAACATGGGCTTGATCATACAAGATGTGGAAGACATAGTAATAAAAGTTGAAAATTATTGTGAGTTACATGCCACTGAGGGGCATAGAATCTAAGAGTGTGTCGAATTCAGAGCCTTGGTACAGAAGATGATGGATAATAAGGAACTCGAGTTTTTTGAGGAGATGGACGATATAAAAGATATTTTTTCTTCTAAATAAAGGGCATCAAAAAAAGCTTACAAGGCCAATCTACCGATGGTAATCATATCCAGGCCTAAGGGCAATGAGGTTAGAGAACGAATAACACCGCGAGTCATCATTCAGAAACCTGCAACATTTCCTTATAGTGATAGTAAAAGGGTCCCATGGTGCTATGACTACAACGTGATGGTGCCGAAAGGTGAGGGATCAAAGAAAGATGTAAGTCTCGTCACACATAGTAGGAGATGCTATAGCCAAGCAGATGCAGAAAATGAAGCCAATAATGAAAAAACCTTGATGGTTGAGCCTGAAAAAAGGAAGACCAATAAACCCAACCTACTAGTGAATGAGTCGATAACTGAGAAGGAAGCCAATGAATTCTTGAAATTCTTAAAGCATAGCGAGTATAGCGTGATGGAATAGTTACATAAGTAACCAGCTCACATATCAATTTTAACCTTGCTACTAAGTTCAGAAACCCATCCCAGCGCGTTGATGAATGTTGAATGGGACATATGTTGTTGATGATATTTCTGTGAACAAGTTGGACCGACTGGTTAATAACCTGAGTTTGGATAATTTCATCTGGTGATGAAATACCTTCGGGAGGCATGGGCTCAACAAAAGTTCTACATATTGTTAAAGCCCAATTTATCCGGGCCTAACAGAATTTAAATTTATTTTAAATTTAAATTTATCATAAATTTAAATTTAAATTTATTTAAATAATGTCCCAATTACAAAGTCCAATTACAAATCAAGCCCAAATTAGGGCCCAATTTTAAATTGACCCAAACAAGCCCAAATAAAAAGTGGTCCAAATACAAATTACAAACAAATAGGCCCAGTTACATATTTGGCCCAAATAAAAAAGGAGAGTCAGACCTCAGAGAGCAAATTGTGCTGCTGCCTCCATCACAAGCCACTAGCATGTTGCCACGTTAGCATCAACAGCCCCGTCACCATCATCAACCACTGCCACCAACAAGTTGTGCCTCCTGCAAGCCGAACCTGCACTGCAAAAGAGAGAAAAGACAGGTTTTAAATGGCAAAGAACAAAATATGATGATTGTAGGTATGGCTATAAAGCCAGAATCAAAATCTTGTAATGGGGGTTACTGATTTTAGGTTAAACACAAAAGAGATCAATACATACTTGTGCAAGTTTTCTTTTAATATCAATACAGTGAAAAAGCATTCAAAATTAGTTGTGAGGGTTACTCTTTTAGCACTCAAAGTCAATACATAAAAACAAAGCAGCCAATATACATTCTCAAAGGAGAAGTACAGTTCGAGTTTGATTCCCAGAATTCCAATATCCACTTTCTAGGTACATAATAAATACATTAGTGTATGTCCATTGTTTAATCATTATTTCTTTCGAACTTAAAAGGTTTTTTATATACATTAAATATCTATTTATCATACATATTAATAATTTCATTAAATGTGTTTATTATATTAAGGGAAACATGGTAACCAGTTTAGTTGTTATTATTAATTATTTCGAAACTGTTTGAGATAATAATAACTATTTAATAATAATATTAATAATAATAAAAAGAAATTGAAAGGTCGATTAGGGTTACTATCCTTTGGTTGCGCCGCCGCCGTCATCACCGGGACTATCTCCAATCGTTGTCAGCATCTCCTCGTGGGTGGATTTACAAAACGAAAGCATGAAAAAAGTTTTAGAACTGGGATTTGACCCATAACAGATTTTGAAACAATAACAAAACGAAATAAAAAAAATCTCAAAAGAACAGATTTGAAATGGAAAAGAAATAAAGAACCAGGCTTGAACTTTTAACAAATCAAACCAGGTTTCCTCGAGTTTTTGAAACAGATGTTTAAAGAAAAAAGAAAAAGGTTAAAACTTTTTTTTCGATATGGATTTAAATCCAAATCTGGGTTTAAAAGCAAAATGAATAAAAAAAGGAAGAAAAAGGAACCCCTTTTTTACCTTTTCGGCCGCCATAGAGGATAGCGCGTGCGATGCGTGCATCGGAGGATGACGGACGTGTGGTGCGCACAACGATCGGTAACGGACTAGCGCGAGACGACAGCGTGTGGCAGCAACGGTGACGGCTCGAAGCTCGACTGGCCATGGGGAAAGGAGAGAGCTTTTGAGAGTTTTTAAAGTTTTTTTTTGAAAAGAAAAGGAAAGAAATGAAAAAAAAGGCTTGCAATGGTTTATAAAGAGGACCAAAACAACGTCGTTTTGGTCTAGGCTCTTAGGCCCCAAAACAACGCCGTTTCATGCTCAGACTCATGGCTCGATCCGACCCGACCCGCTCCGACCTCAGGATCTGCGTGTTTTTAGAAATTGGTATATTTATGCATTTGGTCCTTCCGCTTTTTCTAATTTTTACAATTTAATCCTATTCATATTTTTAATTAATTGTAAATTTGCCCAACAATTTTCATTCTTTTCAATTTAATCCTTTGAACATTTTGAAAGCTCAAGAGGCCACCACGTGTCAATATTTTGGTTTATTTATGCAAATAGCCCCTTTTATTTTTAATTTGTTTTAATTTCATCCCTAAATCAAGTTTTGTTTTATTTCAAAATTGGCCCAAAAATTTTAAATCATTTTCAAATTAGTCTTTGATTCCTGAATGCTTGAAAAGCTGCCACATGTCACCCTTTTCGGTCTTATTGCCCAGAAGGTCCCTAAACTATCCAGAAATCATATTTTTACACCCCGAACTTTCTAAAAATTACATTTTACCCCCAAACTTCCACAAATTCCATTTTGACCCCTAACTTTCTAAAAATTACCATTTTACCCTCGAATTTCCAAAAATTCCATTTTTGACCCTGATTTTTCCAAAAATTACCATTTTACCCCCGAACTTTTAAAAATTCTATTTTTGATCCTAAACTTTCTAAAAACTACCATTTTACCCTCGAACTTCAAAAAATTCCATTTTTGACCTCGATTTTTCCAAAAATTACCAATTGACCCCCGAACTTCCAAAAACTCCATTTTTGACCTCGAACTTTCTAAAAATTACCATTTTACCTTCGAACTTCCAAAAATTCCATTTTTGACTCTAAGCTTCCCGAAAATTACCATTTTACCCTCGAACTTCCAAAGATTCCATTTTTGACCTTGAAGTGTCCAAAATTACGGTTTTGCCCCTAAGTATCCAAAAATTGGATTTTATCCCGTCTGCTTTGTTTTTAACATCTATTAATTTTTAATTATTTTCTCTTCGTGTTATTTAATCTTCGTTACTAATCGTTCATATTATACTCACATATTTGTTTTCAAAATTATTTTTCATAAACATTTAAAACTGAGGCAATATCCTTTTCGTGTGAAACTTCGGGAAATCATGCCCTAACGTGTCAGGTGTGATTTTTCGTATAACTCACACGAATCAAATATCCTTTTCCAAGTTTTTTAAATACCTTTTAACTTTGAGATTCTGAGAACATCGTGCCCTAATGTGTTGGTCACGGCTTTAATTCTTCGCAAAAATCGAAGTAAACGGGCATTCTACCTTCAAATCTTTTTAAGTCATGTATCCGAGGATCGTATTTTAAACTCAATACGAAATTTCAAGTTCTCAAAAAAATATATATGTATGCAAATAATTTTAAAACAAAACGAGGCAATATCCTTTCGTGTGAAAATTTCGAAAAACCATGCCTTAACGTGCTGGGTGTGATTTTCGTATAATTCACGCGATCGAATATCCTCTTTAAAGTCTTTCAAAATGTCCTTCAATTTTGAAAGTCCGAGAACGTAGTGCTCTAACGTGTTGGACACGACTTTTAGTTCTCCTAGAAATTCAAAACACACGGACGATTTTCCTCAAATAGGATTCCAAAGATCATGCAAAGTTTTTTTCTAAAAAAAATTCATATTTTAAATTTTACTAGAGTTTTCAAATGTTTAACAAACCAAGACCCGAAAATAATCAATGTGGTACCAATTTTGGGCGTATGAGGGTACTAATCCTTCCTCATACGTAATCGACTCCAGAATTCGTAGACCAAAATATTTTTTAAAACGGATTTTAAACGTTTTGTGGTGATCCAATCACACCAAATAAAAGATTGGTGGCGACTCTCTTTTTTATAATTTTCGATTTTAAAATATTGTTCGAGACTTGTTTGTTTTTCCCCGAAAAATAAAACTTTTCGACACATATCATGACCCGATGCAAAGGATACATGTTATCAGAAGTATTGATAGGCAATGGCTCTACCTTGAATGTGCTACAATTGACGACATTAAACAGGTTACCAATCGATAGTTCTCACATGAAGACATGCCATAACATACTAAGGGCATTTGATGGATCCGAAAGAAGAGTGATAGGGAGAGTTGATATACCGCTCCAAATTGGTCCAAACATGTATGAAGTGGACTTTTTGGTGATGGACATCAAGCCCACTTATAATTGTCTACTGGGAAGACCATGGATTTATTCGGTAGGGGCAATACCGTCATCACTACATCAAATGCTAAAATTGGTGACAGAGGGTCGATTAATTGTAATAAATGCTGAGGAGGACATTATTGCATCAGTAACTAGTGATGCACCTTACATTGGGACAAATGAGGAAGCTATGGAATGCTCTTTCAAATCCTTAGAATTTGTAAATGCTACTTTCATTGCTAAAGGAAATAAGATCCCCACGCCAAAGATGTCTTCAACTACCAGGATGGGTCTAAAAATGACAGTTGGAAGAGGAGTTTTACTTAAAAGAGGATTGGGGAAGAAGAAAAGAATTGTAAAAAAGGCAAGAAAAAAGAAGATCAAGAATAAGCATGGAAAAGATCAAATGCGAACCAATGGTCTTTCCTCATATATTGGAAACATTCATGTCAGGAGGTATTATCAACTCTGAATGAAAGCTAACAGAAAATAAGATGGTGGGAAAAATGGAAAGCTTGAGCATCAACACTATTTTCGAGGAGAAGAGTGAAGAAAGAAACTTATTAGGAACACGTCCTTGTGCTCTCGGAAGTGTTTTGGAAAATTGGACTGCAAAAGAGCTCCTTGTAGTTTTTAGGACTTTTCTAGAGAAATGTTCAGAACACCCTTGTTGCTCTAAGCTCGAGAGCAATAGGGATCTTTTTTGTAAAGGGCACATGACTACTGTCTTTTATTTCAATAAAAATGATGCATTTTTGTTAAACATCTTGTTGTTCATTACATTTGCTTCATACCATAATAAATCATTCTTAAATTCAATTATTCATTGGAACCTTTTTTTGCCCATATGACATGTCCCTTGATATCAATGATATGAGTAATATTGCTACCTTCCTATAGCCTTATTTTGAGCAAGATGTGTGCTCAAAAGAACCTATGGATTTTAAATATGCTCGAGATTGTAATTTATCTCTTGATCTGTTACGGATGGTCGAGTAAGACAGAAAACAAATCTTACCTCACAAAGAATCAATAGAAGTTGTGAATTTAGGAGACGAAAATGAAAAAAGAAAGGTGAAGATTGTGACTTGTATTTTTGCATAAACAAGGAGAGATCTCATTCAAGAGTTCAAAGATGTATTCACATGGTCCTCTCAAGACATGCTTGGTCTAAGTATTGATATTGTGGTACACAAGCTCCCCATAAGAAAAGAATGCAAACTGGTCCAACAGAAGCTTCGAAGAATGAGGCCTGATGTACTATTGAAGATAAAAGAAGAGGTCAAAAAATAATTCGATGTTGGTTTCCTGCAAGTGGTTAAATACTCAAAATGGGTAGCCAACATAGTACTGTTCCTAAGAAAGATGGGAAGGTGTGAAAGTGCGTGGATTATCGAGACTTAAACAAATCTAGCTCGAAGGATAATTTCCCTCTACTTCATATCGACACCTTGGTGGACAACACAACAGGTCATTCTTTGTTCTCCTTTATGGATGGTTTTTTCGGGTACAAACAGATAAAGATGCATCCTGAGTATATGGATAAAGCTACATTTGTTACCATGTAAGGAACATTTTACTACAAAGTTATGTCATTTGGACTAAAGAATGTAGGGGCAACATATCAAAGGGATATGGTGACTCTATTCCATGATATGATGCACAAGGAGATTGAGGTCTATGTCAATGATATGATCACAAAGTCACAAACAGGGGAAGAACATGTGAAGATTTTAAGAAAATTGTTCTTAAGATTGAGCAAAATTCTAGTTGAACTTGAAGCCAAGCAAATGTACTTTTGAGGCTACTTCAAGCAAGTTGTTAGGCTTCGTGGTTAGTAAAGGGGGAATTGAGATCAATCCTGATAAAGTTAGAGCTATACAAGAGTTACCACTGCCACGTACTCAAAAGGAAGTTTAAAGGTTCCTAGGGAGACTAAATTTCATCGCTCAGTTTATCTCACAACTAATCGAGAAATGTGATCCTATCTTCTGTCTTCTCAAGAAGCATAACCCAGGAGTGTGGGATGATGGATTCCAAAAGGCTTTCGACAAAGTTAAACATTACTTGTCCAATGCTCTAGTTTTGGTGCCACCGAATATGAATAAACCTTTAATCCTGTTATTGGCTGTATTTGAAAACTCTATGGGATGCGTACTAGGCCTACATGATGAGTTAAGAAAGAAAGAAAAAGCAATCTATTATCTTAGCAAGAAGTTCACTGAATGCGAGATAATATATTCGCTAATTGAGAAACTGTGTTATGCTCTGGTCTGGATTACTCGAAGGTTAAGGCGGTACATGTTATACCATACAGCTTGGTTGATTTCAAAATCGAATCATCTTATGTTCATGATAGGGTCGACTACATTGAATGGAAGAATGGATAGATGGAAAATTTTGCTCTCCAAATTCGACATAGTCTATGTGAATTAGAAGGCGATAAAAGGGAGTGCAATAGCAGACTTTCTGGCTAGCAGTGCTCTTGAAGACTATGAGCCATTAAGTTTTGATTTCCCGAATGAAGATGTAATGTACGTTGCAGTCATTGAAAAAGAAACTCCAGAAGAACACCTTTGGAAAATGAATTTTGATGGCGCTTCAAATGCCGTTGGTAAAGGAATTTGACAAGTTCTAGTATCCTTAAAAGGAGATCATTACCCTCTCATAACCAAACTTGACTTTGGTTGTACAAATAACATGGCAGAATGTGAAGCATGTATCATGGGTGTAAGTACAGCTATAGAGCGCAAGATCAAGGTTCTGGAGGTGTATGGAGATTCTGCGTTGGAAATTTACCAACACAAGGGTGAATGGGAAACGAAAGACTCCAAGTTGATTGATTATCGAAAGCTGGTTCTCGAGGTAATTAAAGAATTTAAGGACATCACCTTCCATTACCTCTTGCAAGACGAAAATCAGATGGCTGATGCTTTGGCTACCCTTGCCTCCATGATTAAGGTCAATAAGTAAGAAGATGAGCATCTATGAGGTTCCAACTCATTGTTATAACATTGAAGGGGAAGAAAGAGATAATCATCCTTGGCACCAGAACATATTACAATATGTAAAAGTTCGAAAGTACCCTGAGCAAGCAATTGAGAACGATAAAAGGACATTGAGAAGGCTCACAATCGATTATGTCCTTGATGGGGATGTCCTGTACAAAAAGAGGAAAGATAAGGTTTTGTTAAGTTGTGTCGACGCTGTCGAGGCCAAGAATATCCTGGAAGAAGTCCACAAGGGCATTTATGGAATGCATGTCAATAGTTTTACAATGACTAGGCAGATCATGAGATTCAGATACTATTGGTCAACCATGGAAGGAGATTGCATTAGATACGCTAAGAGATGTCACAAATTTCGAATTTATGGAGATAAAAATCATGTACTTCCTTCACCTCTTCATGTTATGACTTCACCATTGCCTGTTTCTATGTGAGGCACAGAAGTCATTGGGCCAATCTCGCCAAAGGCTTCTAATGGGCATAAATTCATTTTTGTGGTCATCGATTAATTCACAAAATGGGTAAAAGCTGCTTCCTACACTAATGTTACGAAATCAACGGTCACCAAATCCTTAACAAAGAAATCATATTTCGGTATGGAATGGAAGAAAAGATCATATCCGACAATGCTTTGAACTTGAACAACAGTGCTATAGAAGAGGTCTGCAGTCAGTTCAAGATCAAGCACCATAATTCAGCACCATATCTTCCAAAAATGAATGGGGTAGTGGAGGCAGCTAATAAGAACATCAAGAAGATCATTGAGAAAATGACAAAGACCTACAAAGATTGGCATGAAAAGTTACTATTTACTCTCTTTGCCTATCGAACGTTTGTCAGAACTTCTACTGGGGCAACATCTTTTTCATTGGTATATGGAACAGAGGCAGTTTTGCCCATTTAAGTCGAGATTTCTGCCCTTCGAATTTTATCAGAAGTAAAGTTAGATGAGACATAATGGATCCAGTAAAGATATGACCAGTTAAACTTGATTGAGGAAAAGAGGTTGCAAGCTATCCGACATGGTCAGATGTACCAAAAGTGAATGATGCGGCCTTATGACAAAAGGGTTCACCCTAGAGAATTCCATGAGGGAGAGCTTTAATTTTAACTGAGATGGATGACAAAGATTTGTCGAACCCTGTGAATTTAGATTCATTGAAGAAATACTTCACCTGAAAAAAAAGAGTCAAAATGAAAACCCGTAAAGGGCATCTTGAAACCTAAAATTTTGAGTTGAAAACCTAAAAAGGTAGCTCAAACTCCCAAAAATAGGGAGGGGTCAAGATGAAGACTCGCAAAAGGCATCTCGAAGCCTAAGGAGATTTGAGTTGAAAACCCGAAAGGGCAACTCAAATTTGGATCAAAGATTGGGCACGAAATAGTCTTCTCTCTCAAAAGTAATAGGATGGAGAGACGTTACATCTTGGTCATCGACGAAGTACAACAGTTTTCATGGGTACACATTAGGCTCAAAGTGTTCCTCATCAATTTGCTCAAATAAACTCATACATTGATATCTGAGGCATCTGATTTTATTCCTTTTTGCTCACTTTAGCTATTCTTGATCAATGTTTGCTATTTTTTAACCAACATTTTGCCATTTTGACCAATGTTTGATAACTTTTCATTCATTTTCATTCAAGCTTTATCTCCAAATAAATTCAATCTTATCCATTTTTGTAACCCTACTCAAATCATTTTTGCATTGAAATAACGATTAGTGGACTAATGACGATATAAGGTACAAAAGAATGTCTACATATTGCTCTAGAAAATTTCTAAAATATTACAAGGACTTGAAACAAGACCACTAGTTGGAAATAACCAAATCTGAGGGTCAGAAGGATCCTAAAACATTTAGCTTAGTGTATGACTACATCTTTGGATTTCATATTGAAGACACCAGACTTGAAAGGAAGACATGGTGACACATCAGTGATAGAACTTAGGCAAACGACGAATAATGTTGACCTAAGGACTAAAAAAATCAATCTAAAATATGACATTTTTGCATTCATATCAATATCATTCCTATGCATCTATTTAAGAGCATTTTATTCATTCACATGTTGACATTCTAGTTGCATGGCCTAGATAGAGGCCCATAAAACAGATTTTACAAGTCATATCCTCCAGAGATTGGTGTAATAGATCAGTGAAACAACAAATCCTATATCCCTGAAGTTGTAGTGGATTGAATTAAAATAAACAGTAGTGGATCTGAATCTCCACTAAAGTTGCAGTAGAATGGAGTGAAGCCACACCAAATCCTGTACCCCTAAAGTTGTAGGGGGTCAGATTGAAACTAACAATAACAAATGTCAATCTCCACTGAAGTTGCGGTGGAATGGAGTGAAGCCACAACCTTGATTCCTATATCCCTGAAGTTGCAGTGGATCAGATTGAAGTTACAAAAGCAAATCTTTATCTCCCTGAAGTTGCAATGGAGCAAGATGAAGCTTAAACATCAAATCCCATACCCCTGAAGTTGCAGTGGGCAGGATTGAAGTTACAAAAGTAAATATTATCTTTCTGAAGTTGCAGTGAAGTGGATAAAACATCAATCAGTCTAAAGTTTCAATGGTTTAAAATGAAATTACAACAGCAAACCTTATCTCTTAGAAGTTGCAATGGAGTAAGATGAAGTTGTGACACTAAATCATGTCTTCCTAAAGTTATAGTGAAGTGGATAAAGTGGAGTAAAGTAACCAATGAAACGAAAGAGCAGGTTACTTGAAAAGGAGAAGCATCAAAAAATGATATTCAGTAGGATCAGACAAAGTTGATCTTCCTTTGAGTCTTTGCTCCATTCCCGTTACACAATAATGGGCAAAGAGGGGCAGCTGTAGGAGCCCAAATTCGTCCGGCCTACTTTAAAAATAAATAACTCAAAATCTAAAAATCCAAAAAATAAATTAAAGTCCAAAATACAATTACCCTAAGCCCAAGTACAAACCCAACCCAAAATTACATACCCAATACCCTAAAAGGCCCATTACCGTAAAGTAAACCTAAAACCCTAGGAGCCTTTAAGCTTTAGCGCCGCTGCTATCCAACTTCGGTAGCCATTGCCCTTGCCACGTCCGCAAGAATCTTCTAGATCTGCAAATGCCTGCAAAATCGGAAGAAAAAAGGTAATAAATCAAAGAATGTATGTAATATTCGAGCTATAAAAACACAAATCCAAATGTAAAAAAGGACATGCATTCTAGGCATTACACGCATCATGTTGAAGCCCAAATTTATCCGGGCCCAAATTCAAACGAAATTGGAACCAAACAGAATTTAAATTTAAATTTATTTAAATTTACTAATGTCCAATTACATAACCCTTGATCCAATTACAAAACCCAAACCAAACCCAAATTACAACTGAAGCCCATGTGGCCCAAATTACAAATCAAAAACCCTAGCCTAAACCACTTGCTGCTCCACCTCCATCCCTTCCAACCAGATGCTGCCACGTCAGCACCGTCACAGTCAACTTGCCATCACCACCACTACAAGCCGAACCTGCAAAAGAAGAAGAGAAGGGCATTAAGTTGTAAAAAGACAAGATAAAATGATTGTAATAAGGCTTTAAAAGCTGAATTAATTTCATGTGTAATGGTTACGAATTTCCTAGAGAAATTAAACACAAACAGAGTGTATTTAAAGCACAAAAATAGAGATAGTGATTGAAGGTTAATACAAATAGGAAGCATTTGAAGCGACAAAGAAATAGTCAGACATTCAAGCATCGAAACTCTTAGAATTCTAAAGGGGAACGGAGGGGACAAACCTGGATTTGAATCGACACCGATGGAATCGTGAACGGAGCTCCTCCAAGCCGTCGTCGTCATTGCAGCTTCCAGTGCTGCTGTCATCACAGCTTCAAATAGGGCTGATAAAAAATAATATATAATAATATTTATTAAAAAAATAAAAAAGACCATGAAAACATATTCAAAGGGAAAGTAAAAAGGACATATATATATAATATAATGTAAATAACGACAGTTTTAAAAAGGAAAAATCATATTCCCATCTGATCCTTCTACTTTTTTCCATTTTTATAATTTAGTCATTATTATATTTTTAATTTATTTCAAATTTATCCAGAACTTTTAATTATTTTTCAATTTAGTCCCATGACTCTTTGGAAGCTTGAGAAGCTGCCACGTGTTCATTTTTTGGGTTATTTGTGCAATTGGTCCTTTCTTTTTTTTATTTGTTTTAATTTCATCCTTAAATCAATTTTTATTTTATTCTAAATTTACCCAAAAATTTTAAACTATTTTCAATTTGGCCCTCTCACCTCTAGAAGCCTGAGAAGCTGCCACATGTCCCTTCTTTTGGTTTTATTGCTTAGAAGGTCCATGAACTTTTAAAAATCATATTATGACCCCTAAACATTTTTAAAATTACATTTTAACCCTTAACCTTGTCAAAAATTACATTTTAACCCTCAAATTCCTTAAAAATACATTTTAACCTCTAAACTTTCCAAAAATTACATTTTGACCCCCGAACTACTTTAAAATTATATTTTAACCCCTAAACATTTCCAAAATCATATTTTTACCTTAAACTTTTCAAAAAACATATTTTTACCCCTGAACATCAAAAAATTACTATTTTACCCTCGAAAATCCAAAAATTATCATTTTACCCTCGAACATTCAAAAATTACCGTTTTTCCTTCAACTTTCCAAAAGTCACATTCTCGACCTCAAATTTTTCAAAAGTTCGATTTCAATCCTAAATTTTCCAAAATTTTAATTTTGACCCCAAATTCCTCAAAAATTATGTTTTCATCTCGAATTCTCCGAAACTCCATTTTTTAACCCCGTTTATTTTGTTTTTTTCTTCCATGTTCATACACAGAACTCGATTATTATTCTCTCGTATTTTGTATTCTATTAATTTTATGTTTTCAAAATTATTTTACATACAAATAAACCTTTAAAACCGAGGCAATGTCCTTTTCATGTGGAAATCTCAAACAATCAATGCCCTAACGTGTTGGGTGTGATTTTTCGTATAATTTACATGAATCGGACATCCTCTTCCAAACTTTTCAAAAGCCTTTTAATTTTGAGATTTCGAGAACGTCGTGCCCTAACGTGTTGGTCACAACTTCAATTCTCCGCGAATGTCGAAACAAACAAGCATTTTTTTTCAAATCTAATTTTTTGAAAATCACATGAAATAAGCTATGTGTTCAAGGATCGTATTTTAAACTTAATTCGAAATTGAGTTTTCAAAGAATATACAAATAATTTTAAAACAAAAATGAAGCAATATCCTTTCGTTTTCAAAATTATTTTACCTACAAATGAACCTTTAAAACAGAGGCAATATCCTTTTCGTGTGGAAATCTCAAAAAACCATGCCCTAACGCATTGAGTTTGATTTTCTTATAATTCGCGCGATCGAATATCCTCTTTTAAATCCTTTCAAAATGTCCTTCAATTTTGAAATTTCGAGATTGTCATGCCTTAACGTGTTGGACACGACCTCAATGAAATTCGAAATACACAGGCATTTTGTTCCTCGTATTTTAAACTTCACTCAAGATTTCAAAGTTTTAACAAACAAAGACCCGAAAGTAATCAACATGGTACCAATTTTGGGCATGTGATGGTGCTAATCCTTCCTTATACGTAACCGACTCCCGATCCCATTTTTTGGATTTCGAAGACCAAAATGTTTTTCAAAACGAATTTTAAACGTTTTGTGATGATCCAATCACACCATATAAAAAGATTGGTGGCAACTCTCAAATCTCGATTTTTAAAATTTTTTTGAAACTTGTTTGTTTTCCCAAAAATAAACGTTTCGACATCTTTACGACTCCACTGGGGACATTTTTAAAAAGAGAGTCGAGCCTAAAGTTGATTTTTTCCAGGTCTTTTGTTGAAAATTTTTAAACTTTCGGTTTTGTTTAATATACGATCCTTTGCATTTTTGTGTGATGTTATATTATGTTGGTATTGCTAGTATAAGTTTGCATTCATATGCATTTGTTACTACCCTTTTAAGTGGAAGCGAGAAACTACTCCTTCGTGAGGTTTTCACCTCCATGCAGGATAGTAGGTTGCTTTTGGGATTATATTCATACCCATGTTTTCGTGAAGTTTTCACTTCCTTGCAAACATGTGGGAAATGTGTCCCCCTAAATCAAACTCATCCGTATGAGCTTGTAATGGGTGAGGATCGAGGAATCTGCTGGTTTGGGTACCCTTTACTCTAGAGACTAAACCGCATATAATGAGCCGTAAGTACTTGCCTTAGAAAAAGTTATGCCAAACGTTTTAGCAATTATCCAAGACAAGATCTTAGGTTCTTTGTTTTATACCTATATATTGATATTGATGTGTTCTGCTAATGTGTTCCTTTTTGTCTCTTTTGCTTGCATTGCATCATGATACAAGAAAAGGTGTTGATTTAAGTTCGATTACCAAATAGGCAGTTTCATCATAGAAGACGAATTTCTTGATAGAGTGGAAGATAACATGGTTGCACGCTTATGGTCAGAGGAACGACAGCGTGAGAAAGAAGACAATTTGAAATAGAGGCACTTATCAGAGTTTTGGGATTATACTCGGATTAAGAGACATCTGAAGTCAGTGGGATAGTGAGATGAAGCAGATGTTCTATCAGGAATATGGAGACTTACCCTACTTACTCGAAGTGAAGATAGACAAACATCTCTTTCGAGCTCTCACCCAACACTGGAATTATGTATATAGTTGTTTCATCTTTAGAAATTTTGACATGATGCCCACGGTGGAAGAGTATACTGCTTTGATTCGTTGTCCCAAAATTCAAGTTGACAAGGCATACTCGAAAGATGCATGTGTCCCAACCTTTCTGAAAAGATTGATGAACGTAACCAGGATGAGTGAACAGTGGGTTGCATCTCAGATCAAGGTAAAAAGAGACAATAAGTGTATCAATTGGAAAGGTCTGCGAGATCTGATATTATCACATCTAGATATGAAGAAACGCATAGACATTTTTGCTCTTGGTATATACGGGTTAGTCCTTTTCCCAAAAGTATTAGGGCATGTGGAAGATGCAATTGCGATTCTGTTTAATTGGCTCAGTAAAGGAGTCATGCCCGTCCTAACAATTCTTGCTGAGACCTTCAGATCATTAAAACGCTTGTCGAAGGGAAGGTGAAGGAAGGTTCATTGGTTGTGAACCACTTCTAATGGTTTGGTTTCAAAGTCATTTCTAGAGGGTAGAAAAATTTCATGCAAAGTGTTCTCTGCCGATTTCTTGCCTTTGAGGGAATTTGTTGCCACACAAAAGGAACAAAATATATCTGAGGAAAAATGGATGGCTATCCTTCAGAACCTTCAAGATGAGAACATCGAATGGTGCATGCCTTGGTTTATCCCTGATGAGATCCTCTATTGTTGTGGCAGCTTTGATTAGGTCCCTTTACTTGGGGTATGGGGTGCCATAAGATATGCCCCTCTGCTCGTGTTGAGGCAATATAAGATGAGACAATTTATCCCTGCGACGCATGGCCTAGCTCAGTGCGAGTTCTCTTGCAAAGGGAATGATTACAAGAAAAAGGTCCAATAGGTGGCAAATGCATGGAAGAAAGTACATAGGATGAAGAAGTTCAATGCAAGCCCGCTGACGACATCAAACTATAATTAGTGGAGAAGTAAAAGAGTTAATGATAACATTCCAGCGTTGAATCCCGAAAATGTTTGGCCAATAGAGGAATATTTGCAGGAGGTCTCGTCAAAGGTAAATATCATGAAACAAGACTTTGAGAAGATGAACGCCGAATTCAAAAAAAGGATAGAGGTTCTGGAAGAAGAAAAGATGAAGTTGGGACTAGACGTGGATATACATAGGTTAGAGGTTGAAAAATTAAGGAAAGGAAAAAACAAGGTTGAAGAAGACTTAGAAGACTTGAAGAAGGTTTATAAGAAGCTCCGTTTGCCAATGCGAACCGTGAGATTAGGTAAGACATCAGATCAATGGCAACAGGAAATTCAGATGCAAAAAGATTAAACAGAGCAGTGGCAAAGGAAATTCCAAGACAGTCAGGCTCAAGAAAACGCCATGAAAGGAGAACTGTTGGAAAAACAAGTTGAGAAGGCCGAACTGAAAGCCCAAATAACTGGGTTAGAAGCCAGAATAATGGAGTTAAAAGAGTCACTACGTAGACACCATATTCGAAACTTCGTCTTAGAACTTAAAGCGAGTATGGCCGAGAGCAAGGAATTAAGGGAAAGGGTGCAGGAATTGGAGGCTGCACTCCACAACAATGAGATTCAAGTGGAGATCCTTGAAAGGAATCTGGAAACCAGCAAATGGCACTTATGTAAAGAAAGAGACAGGCCAAAGAAAGAGATTATGTAATGGGAAAAGTACTGACCCAAATGAGAGAAGTCGTTGATCACATGCAAGAGTTAGCTGTCGAAGCTGATATTTTGAGCCTCCAATATGAATCAAAATCAGAACGAGGATAGAAATTAGCTGGGCTTCTCGAGAAGATCAAAGCTTTGGGCAATAAGGCAAAGCCATTTGTGTAATTTCGCTTTATATTAAGAAGTTTTTCTTCTAGAGGAGTTGTTCTAATGGAATTGAGTTCAAAGTCAATGCCTTTTCTTACATTGCATACATGCATTCCTTCGCATTGCATTTTCACATATTTTAGCATGATAATTCTAACTAATTAAAACTTTAATAGTTACATCAAGTAATCATTGAAAATCTACATCACTATAACATTCGTAAAAAAACCAAAGCTTTGGAGCAAAGGCTAGAGCAAATTTAAAAGGAAATGTAAGATCAAGTGCAAGTGCAGTTGCAAGACCATTTGGCAAAAAGTACAGCAAGATATGAAGGACCAGATTATAGAATCTCAAAAAAGCATTATAAGTGAGCTAACACAACTGATAAAAGCAGGGGTGGATAAAGGAAAAGGTTCTGCTATAAGCCTAGGGGAGGAGAGTGAGGAGCTTAGATATCTCCCAAGCTATGCTTCTATGCATAGTCAAGCACCGCCGGAAACGTATCCACATGGAGTACCTGTAACAATAAGAGCATAACAACACCGAGGTGGTATGCCAGGGCCAGCAAATTTTCAGATGGGATCCGGTTCCAAACCCGGAGATAATTTAGCCATTCCCGTATTCCATGACTTGGATGACGTAAAGGAGACAGAAAGAGCAAAGCCTGAGATCCCTAAACAATTGGAGGACAAATACAAGTGGTTGAAAGAAAAAGTGAAAGCAATGGAAGGTGCTAATACCTTCTATGGCATTGACGCTAAGAAGCTGAGCCTTGTCCTAGACCTAGTGCTCCCCTTGAAATTGAAAACACCTAATTTTGCCAAATACAGCAGGATCAGTTACTCCAAGGCCCACATTACCATGTTCTACAGGAAGATGACTGGGCATGTCCATAATGACCAGTTATTAATACACTGTTTTCAAGATAGTTTAACAGGATCTGCAGCTAAATGGTATAATCAGTTGAATCGTACCAAGATAAGCTCATGGAAGGATCTGACACAAGCATTTATGAAGCAATACAGTCGTGTAACTGACATGACACCTAATAGGCTACACTGCAAAGGATGGAGAAAAAGCCAAATCAGAGTTTCTGACCATACGCTCAAAGATGAAGGGACGTAGTAACCCAGGTACAACCACCATTGTTGGGAAATGAAACAACTATGTTATTTGTTAATACTCTAAAGGACCCTTTCATTAACCATATGTTGGGAAGCACTACCAAAAGTTTCTTTGACATGGTTATGTCAAGGGAGATAGTAGAGAACGCAATCCGAAGCGGAAAAATTTAGACGGGAGAAGGTGTCAGAAGAAAAACTCCCAGAAAAAAGAAAAATGAGGTCAACAACGCAGACTCTTACAAGAAAAGTTACTCAAAACCAATGGTGATGGCATTGCCCAGAACCACGGAAGGAAACTATCAAAGAAATCTAAGGTAGAGGTTTGGTGTGAGACCAAAAGTGGAATTCATTCCTATTCCTATGACATATAGAGAACTTTATCCGAGATTGTATAAGGAACATCTCGTGGTGCCAATCCATGTAAAGCCGTTGGTACCGCCATTCCCGAGTTGGTACGACGCGAACGCACGATGTGAATATCACGCAAGGATAGCCGGACATTCAATTGAAAATTGTACGGCCCTAAAAAGGCATGTACAACAGCTCATCAATGCCGAGGTCTTGAGATGTGAGGGTCCAGTGAATCCCAATGTATCAGGGAATCTGCTACCCAAACATCCTGATCAAGGGGTGAATGCAATAGTCGGAGGAGATCAAGACTCGCATTGAGGAAGTAAGATCACCCTTGAGATGGGTATGGCATGAAATGATAAAAGTGGGTTTAATTGCCCAAGATTCGAGAAAAGCAGTGAGAAAAGGACACTACTATGAGTTCCACAATAACGAAGGGCATGAGGTTTAGGAATGCGATGAGTCAAAACTATGGTACAAGGATTGATGGACAATAAAGAGTTATGAAGAATAAGTGGAAGAAGTATGTGCCTCCGAAGAGGGCACAACTAAGAAAGCTTTTGGGGTTAATAACCCAATAATAATCATCTCACGGCCAAAGAAGGACGAAACTAAAGCAAGAGGTGCTCCCATAATAATAATTCAAAAACCAGTAGTCTTCCCTTATAAGGATGACAAAAGGGTACTTTGGAATTACAACTGTAATGTAACGGTATCAAGAGGGGAAAATTCCAAGGTTGAATCAGAATGAGCTCGAGAATTGAGTCTTGTCACGCGTAGTAGGAAAGACTAAGGCCCTACAAGAATAGAAAATGAAACATTTGGAAAAAAACCTAGAAGAGTCGAAAAGAGGGAGTACTAGTGGACTAAAGTCACCAATTAACGAGCCAGTAATAGAAAATAAGGCTAAGGAATTCTTGAAGTTCCTCAAACACAGCGAATATAGCGTGGTGGAGCAATTACACAAGTAGTCGACTCATATATCCATTTTAACGTTGTTACAAAGCTCAGAAGTATATCGTAATGCGCTAATGAAAGTATTAAATGAGACTTATGTGGCCGAGGACATTTCAGTGAACAAACTAGACTATTTGGTCAATAATGTCAGCATCGATAATTTCATCTTTTTTAATAATGACGAAATACCCTCAAGAGGTATGGGATCAACAAAAGCGCTACATACACCACCCGCAGTAAAGGTTACACACTACCTGGTGTATTGATTGACAACAATTCAGCCTTGAACGTTCTACCATTGACAACATTAAAGAGGTTACCGATCAATAGTTCTCATATGAAGACATGTCATAATATAGTGAGAGCGTTCGATGGACCAAAAGGGAAAGTTATGGATCGGATCGAGATACCATTGTTGATCGGTCCAAACTCATACGAAGTAGACTTCTTAGTAATGGATGTCAAACCAAGCTACAACTGCTTGCTTGGAAGACCATGGATTCATTCGCTAGGAGCCATGCCATCATCATTATACCAAAAGATGAAATTGGTGACCAAAGGACGATTAGTCACAATCAATACTGAGGAGGACTTAGTTGCGTCAATAGCAAATGATACACCATACATTGAAGCAGATAATGAAGCTTTTGAATGTTCTTTCTGATCCTTGAAGTTCGTCAATGCAACCTTCATCGCCGAAGGAAGCAGAGTCTCTGTACCCAAAATATCAAAAATCACAAAGATGGCTCTAAAAATGACAATTGGCAAAGGAGCCCTAACTGGAAAAGGACTAGGATGGTCTCTTCAGAGGAGAATCAACGTGCTAATATTGGAAGAGAAACAAGATCACTTTGGCCTAGAGTATAAACCAGACGCGAAAGGAAAGAAAAGGGAGCTGGAAAAGAAGAAGGAACGAAGGAGAGCTCGATTGGCTGAAGAGGAGATCCAATAGGAGCCAATGATTTTTCCCCATATCTCAAAAACATTAATATTAGGAGGAATAATCAATTCAAGGCCGAAGGTAGAAGAGAGAGAAGGAAGACTAATTGAAGCAATGGGAACAATGAAGGGTTTTAGCATCAACGCTGTATCAGAGGAAGGAAATGAAGGAAGAAACCTATTGGAAATTCGTCCTTTCGCCCCTAGAAATACTCTTGACAACTGGACTATAGAGGAACTCCCTGTAGTCTTTAGGGCTTCTTCAGAGTAATGCTCAGAACACACATGTTGCTTTAGGCTCGACAGCAATATGGATCTTTTGTAAAAAGGCACATGATCATTATCTAGTTATTTTAAATGAAAATGCATCTTCTATCTTATATGGCCAATCTTACGCTAATTATTCTTTCATTTTAATCCAACTTAACAAACCATTTGTACATACCCAATAAATAGAATTAATTATTCTTTAATATATACATTCTTGTCCAATTTGAAAAACATACTCATACTCATACCAGATAATCATTTTTTCGTAAATTTATTTTGTTCTTTGGACCTCCTTTATTTCTTTGACAGTCCTTGAATATCAATAGTATGAGTGACCCTGATGCTAACTTAGAGCCTCGTTTCGAGCAAGATATGTGTTTAGAAGAACTTCAGGACTTTGAAAATGATCGAGATTGTAATTTATCTCCTAATCTGTTAAGGATGATGGAAGAAGAAGAAAAATAAATCTTGCCTCATTCGGAACCGATAGAGGTTATCAGTTTGGGAAACGAAGATGAAAAGAAAGAAGTGAAAATTGGGACAAGCATCTCCCTAGAAACCAGAAAAGATCTTATCAAGTTACTTCAAGAGTTCCAAGATGTCTTCGCATGGTCTTATCAAGACATGCCTGGCTTGAGTACTGACATCGTGGTACATAAACTCCCCATAAAGGAAGAATGCAAGCTCGTTCAACAAAAGCTCCGAAGGATGAGACTTGATGTGTTATTGAAAAAAAAAAGATGAGGTCAGAAAGCAATTTGATGTTGGGTTTCTCCAAGTAGTTAAATACTCAGAATGCGTAGCCAACATAGTCCTTGTTCCTAAAAAAGATAAGAAAGTGCGCATGTGTGTGGATTATCGGGATTTAAATAAAGCTAACCCAAAGGATAACTTTCCATTACCCCACATCGATACCTTAGTAGATAATACAGCAGGTCACTCCTTATTTTCATTCATGGACGATTTTTGTGGGTATAACCAGATAAGGATGGATCTTGAAGATATGGAGAAAACCACGTTTATCATGCTGTGGGGAACATTCTGTTACAAGGTGATGCCTTTTGGACTAAAAAATGCAGGGGCAACTTATCAAAGGGCCATGGTGACTTTGTTTCATGACATGATGCATAAAGAAATTAAAGTTTATGTCGACGACATGGTTGCGAAATCCCGAACGGAGGAAGAGCTTGTAAGGATCTTGAGAAAGCTATTTAGGAGGCTAAGAAAGTATCAATTAAAGCTAAACCCAGCAAAGTGCACTTTCGGAGCCACGTCAGGAAAGTTGTTGGGCTTTGTAGTCAGCAAAAAAGGGATTGAAATTGATCTAGATAAAAGTCAAAGCCATACAGGAGCTACCACCATCTAGTACGCAAAAAAAAGTTTGAGGGTTTTTAGGGAGACTAAATTACATTGCTCGATTCATCTCACAGCTGACTGAGAAATGTGATCCTATCTTCCGTTTGCTTAGGAAGTGCAACCCAGGTGTATGGCATGATGCATGTCAGGAAACTTTTAACAAGGTCAAAGACTACTTGTCTAATGCTCCCATCTTGGTACCTTTAATTTCTAATAAACTGTTGATCCTGTACTTAGCAGTTTTTAAAAATTCTATGGGATGCGTACTAGGCCAGCACGATGAGTCTAGAAAGAAAGAAAGGGCAATATATTATCTCAGCAAGAAATTCACCGATTGTGAGACTTGATACTCGCCAATTGAAAAACTATGTTGCGCTCTAGTTTGGACCACGCGAAGATTAATGTAATACATGTTGTACCACACCACTTGGTTAATCTCAAAACTGTACATGATGGATCAGCTGCTTTGAATGGAAGATTGGCTAGGTGGCAGATCTTACTTTATGAATTTGACATATTCTATGTCAATCAAAAGTCAATAAAAGGGAGTGCGATAGTAGACTTCCTAGTTAGTAGGGCTTTAGAGGACTATGAGCCAATAAACTTCGACTTCCAGAACAAGGATTTAATGTATGTTACAACCACTGAAGAGGGAACCACAATGGAACATCCTTGGAGATTGACTTTTGATGGAGCTTCAAACGCCATAGGTAATGGAGTTAGGGCAGTTTTGGTATCACCAGAAGGAGACCACTATCCTTTCACCAGTAAACTTGATTTTGATTGCACAAATAACATGGCAGAATACGAAGCATGTATCATGAGAATCCGTGCAACCATAGAACGGGGAATCAAAGTTTTGAAGATCTATGGAGACTCCACACTAGTAATCTACCAACTCAAAAGAGAATGGGAAACAATAGATTCTAAGCTAATTGATTATCGAAAGTTGGTTCTTGAGTTAACCAAGCAGTTGGATGACGTCACATTCCATTATCTCTCATGGGAAGAAAACCAGATGGCTAATGCTCTTCGTTGGCCTTGATGATTAAAGTAAATAGATCAGAAGATATGAAACCCATTCAAATAAGCATCTATGAGGCTCCGATTCATTGTTATGATATTGAAGAAGAAGAAGAAGAAAGGGACGACCGCCCATGGTACCAAGATATTCTTTAGTATGTAAGAGATCACAAATACCCCGAGCAAGCTTCTGAAAATGAAAAAAGGATGTTGAGAAGACTCACCAATAAATATCTCTTAGATGGGGAAATCTTGTACAAAAGGAGAAAAGATCAGGTGTTGCTAAGATGTGTTGATGCAGTTGAAGCTAGAAAGATTTTAGAAGAAGTTCATGAAGGCATTTGTGGGACACACGCCAATGGTTTCACAATGGCAAGGCAAATAATGAGATTTGGGTATTACTGGTCTACCATGGAAGGGGATTACATCAATTATGCTAAGAGGTTCCATAAGTGCTAGATCTATGAAGACAAGATTCATGTACCTCTATCACACCTTCATGTCATGACTTCCCCTTGGCCATTTTCTATACGGGGCACGGATGTCATTAGGCCAATTTCTCTAAAGGCTTCTAATGGTCATAGATTTATCTTCGTGGTTATCGATTATTTCACCAAATGGGTAGAAGCAGCTTCTTATGCCAACGTCATGAAGTCTACGGTCAACAAGTTCTTGAACAAAGAGATCATCTGTCGATATTGGATGCCAGAGAGGATCATATCTGATAATGCCTTAAATTTGAACAATAGCACAATAGCAGAAGTTTACGAGCAATTCCAAATCAAGCATCACAATTCGTCTCCCTATTGGCCGAAGATGAATGGAGCTGTAGAGGCAGCTAACAAAAATATAAAGAATATCGTTGTGAAAATGACTGAGACCTACAAATATTGGCACGAAAAACTATCATTTTCCCTCTTTCTTACAGAACTTCAACTAGAACTTCTACTAGGGTAACACCATTCTCACTAGCGTATGGTATGAAAGCAATCTTACCTATTGAGGTTGAAATACCTTCTCTCCGAGTCTTGACTGAGCTACAGTTAGATGAGGCAAAATGGATCCAGGCTCAATATGATCAGTTGAATTTAATTGAAGAAAAAAGGTTAAGAGCTATTCGCCATGGTTAGATGTAACAAAAAAGAATGATGCGAGCTTATGACAAAAAGGTTAATCCTAGAGAATTTCATGAGGGAGATCTAGTTTTGAAAAAGATACTTCTCATACATAAAGACTTTCGCGGGAAATGGATGCCCAACTGGGAAGAACCTTACGTGGTAAAGAAAGCTTTCTCAGGAGGAGCTCTTATTCTAACAGAAATGGATGACAAAGATCTGCACAACCCCATCAATTCAGACTTGGTGAAAAATTATTTTGCCTAAAATTGAGATGAAAACCCGTAAAAGGCGTCCCAAAAAAAAGGGATTGAGATGAAAACCTGTAAAAGGTGTCTTGAAACCAAAGGAATTTTGAGTTGAAAACCCGCAAAGGGCGGCTCAAATTCAAGAACGGGTTCAAAGTGATTGTTTCTCTCTCAATAGGATGGAAGAAAATTACAACTCAAAGCATCAACAAAGCACTCCAATTCTTCTAGACACATATTTGGGCTCAGAATGATTCTCAACAAGTCGGCTCAGAGAAGTTCATCCTACGATATTCGAGGCATCTAATTATCTTTTGTTGTATACTTGGAAATTTTTGACTAATGTTGCCACTTTTGATCCTCTTTGTTGAATAGAATTTTCAATAAATTTTGACTTTATTCCCTCACAATCTTGTTCGAGCATTTTACATCTAAAATAACTGATAATGAATTAATAATATGAATCATACAAAGATCCATGAGCATTACTCTGGAATTTCCTAAATGGTACAGGGGCCCGAAACTGGACCACTAATTGGAAAACTTAAAAACAAGCAGTTTAGGCTGAGCCTAGAAAGAGACAGGATAGCACACCCATGACAGAATTTGGACAAGCGACAGGCTATGTTAACCCAAATAATAAACGAACATTCATTTTGATCATGGCATCTTGATAATTCGGGCCTACATATAAGGTCTATAGAAGCATACTTTACAGGTCATCCCCGCAAAATGGCAAGATGAATTAAGAAAACATTGAAGTTGATACCCTAAAGACAAAGAGGAGTAAATTGAGGTCGTAACAGTAAATCTTTTGCCTTGAAGTTACAGTGGATTGAAATCAAATTACAATACCAAGTTTTCATCTCTTTGAAATTGCAATAAGAGCAAGATAAAATTTCGACATCAAATCCTATCTTTCTGAAATTGCAGCGAAGTTGGATTCAAACTACATCATTCAAGTTTTACCCTTAATCAAGAAAGACAGATTGAAGATTCCGATCCTTTACCCCAAGCCTGGGGTAGATCACCATCAACCAATCTCTTACCCTGGTCACGGGGCAGATTGCAGCCATCCGGTCTCTTATCCCGAGCCTGGGCCAGATCATCATCAGCCAATCTCTTACCCCGAGCCTGGGGTAGATTGCAGCCATTCGATCTCTTACCCTAAGCTTGGGGCAGATCACCATCAGCAAATCTCTTACCCCTAGTCTAGGGCAGATTGCAGCCATTCGATCTTCTACCCCGAACTTGGGGCAGATCACTATCAACCAATCTCTTACCTCGATCATGGGGCAGATTGCAACCATCCGATCTCTTACCCCAAGCTTGAGGCAGATCATCATCAGCTAATCTCTTACCCCGAGCCTAAGGCAGATTGCAGTCATTCTATCTTTTACCCCGAGCCTGAGGCAGATCATAATCAGCCAATCTCTTACCTCGATCATGGGGCAGATTGCAGTCATTTGAAGCAATAAAGTGGTCATCTTCCTTACGAGATGTAGAGAAGTGAACCAAATCTGTCTTCCTAGTGAAATACAAAGAAGTGGATCAAGATATGAAGCTACAACACCAAACCCTGAATTTCCAAGGGAATTGAGTGAAGTTACGGTAGCAAATTTTGTCTATTTGAAATTGCCTCAAGGCAAGATGGAATTATAACGTTGAAGATACAGAGAAGTGGATGCAGTAAAACGACCAACAAAGTGAAGGGCGGGCCAATTGAAGAAAGAGCGTCAAAGAAAACGAGACCTGATGAAATTGGGCTTCCTTTTGGTCTTTGCTCCGTCCCTGTTACACAGCAGCGAGAAAAGAGGGACAGCGTTGAAGCCCAAATTTATCTGGGCCCAAATTCAAACCAAATTGGACCCAAACAGAATTTAAATTTAAATTTATTTTAAGTTTAAATTTATTATAAATTCAAGTTTAAATTTATTTAAATTTACTAATGTCTAATTACAAAACCCTTGACCTAATTACAAAACCCAATCACTAAACCAAACCCAAATTACAACTGAAACCCATGTGGCCCAAATTACAAATCAGAAACCCTAGCCTAAACCACTTACTGCTGCCACCTCCAACCCTTCCAACCAGATGCTGCCACATCAGCACTGCCACAGTCAACTTGCCACCACCGCCACTGTAAGCTGAACCTGCAAAAGAAGAAGAGATAGGCATTAAGTTGTAAAAAGACAAGATAAAATGATTGTAATAAGGCTTTAAAAGCCGAATTAATTTCATGTGTAATGGTTACGAATTTCCTGGAGAAATCAAACACAGACAGAGTGTATTCAAAGCTCAAAAATAGAGATAGTGATTGAAGGTTAATACAAACAGGAAGCATTTGAAGCCACAAAGAAATAGTCAGACATTTAAGCATCCAAACTCTTAGAATTTTAAAAGGGAACGGAGGGGACAAACCTGGATCTGAACCGACACTGACGGAACCGTGAACGGAGCTCTTCCAAGCCGTCGTCGTCATTGCAGTTTCTAGCGCTGCTGTCATCGCAGTTTCAAATAGGGCTGATAAAAAATAATATATAATAATATTTATTAAAAAAATAAAAAAGACCATGAAAACTTATTCAAAGAGGAAGTAAAAAGGACATTTATATAAAAAAAATATAATGTAAATAATGGCAGTTTTAAAAAGGAAAAATAAAAAATTCGAAACTGTTTTTCTTTTGAAGATCTTAAAAAATCATATCTAAACTCAGGGTTTTTTTGAAAAATAAAGTTTTAAAAAAAATGAACCCTTTCTTAAAGGGAGATCTGGCTCGGTTTTGAAATCTTCAAGCCTAGATCTATTTTTTAAAAGCAAATAAAAGAAAAGGCATGCTTTTCCTTACTTGAATGGTCGAGGATGGTGATGTGCGACAGATGCGACAGCAAACATCCGACGGTCCAGCGACCTCCATGGACCGATGATCGGATAAAGAGAGGGGGGTCAAAGAAAAAGGGAAAGGTTTTTGAGTTTTTTTTTGTGTGAAATGAAAGAGGAAATGAAAATTTTCAAAGAAATTTAACTTAAATACCCTTATCAAAACGGCAGCGTTTTGGTATGGATATTTAATGCTAAAACAGCAGCGTTTCAAGCCCAGATCCAACCTCCGACCCGAGTTCGACCCGACCAGCCTCAAGATACACGTGTTTTTTAAGGATGGGATATTTACCCATCCGGTCCTTCCGCTTTTTCCATTTTTATAATTTAGTCCTTTTTATATTTTTAATTTATTTTAAATTTACCCAGAACTTTTAATTGTTTTTCAAATTAGTCCCATGACTCTCTGAAAGCTTGAGAAGCTGCCACGTGTTCATTTTTTGGGTTATTTGTGCAATTGGTCCTTTCTTTTTTTATTTATTTTAATTTCATCCTTAAATCAATTTTTATTTTATTCTAAATTTACCCAAAAATTTTAAACTATTTTCAATTTGGTCCTCTCACCTCTAGAAGCTTGAGAAGTTGCCACGTGTCCCTTTTTTTTGTTTTATTACCTAGAAGGTCCTTGAACTTTTAGAAATCATATTTTAACCCCTAAACTTTTCCAAAATTACATTTTAACCCCTAAGCTTCTTAAAAATTACATTTTAACCTTCTAAATCCTTAAAAATTACATTTTAACCCCTAAACTTTCCAATAATTACATTTTAACTCCCAAACTTCTCTAAAATTACATTTTAACCCCTAAACTTTTCTAAAATCACATTTTTACCTTAAAATTTTCAAAAATTACATTTTTACCCCAGAATATCCAAAAATTACCATTTTACCCTCGAACATCTAAAAATTACCATTTTGCCCTCGAACATCCAAAAATTACCGCTTTACCTCCAACTTTTCAAAAGTCACATTCGACCTCAAATTTTCCAAAAGTTCGATTTCAATCCTAAATTTTCCAAAATTTCAATTTTGACCCCAAATTCCTCAAAAATTATGTTTTCATCTCAAATTCTCCGAAACTCTATTTTTTAACCCCGTTTATTTTTTTTCTTCCATGTTCATACATAGAACTCGATTATTATTCTCTCATATTTTGTATTCTATTAATTTTATGTTTAATTTTTGTAAATTTATTTATCAGCTTAATTATTTTGTCTCGTATTATTTAATCTTTGCTATTAACTGCCCATTCATATTTAATTTATACGTTTGTTTTCAAAATTATTTTACATACAAATAAACATTTAAAATCAAGGCAATGTCCTTTTCGTGTGGAAATCTCGAAAAATCATGCCCTAAAGTGCTGCGTGTATTTTTCGTATAATTTACACGAATCAAATATCCTCTTCCAAACTTTTCAAATGCCTTTTAATTTCAAGATTTTGAGAATGTCGTACCCTAACAAGTTGGTCACGACTTCAATTCTCTGCGAAAGTCGAAACAAACGGGCATTTTTTTTCAAATCTAATTTTTTGAAAATCACATGAAATAAGCTATGTGTTCGAGGATCGTATTTTAAACTTAATTCGAAATTGAGTTTTCAAAGAATATACAGATAATTTTAAAACAAAAACGAAGCAATATCCTTTCATTTTTAAAATTATTTTACCTACAAATGAACCTTTAAAACTGAGGCAATATCCTTTTTGTCTGGAAATCTCGAAAAATCATGCCCTAACATGCTGGATGTGATTTTCGTATAATTTGCGTGATCGAATATCCTTTTTTAAATCCTTTCAAAATGTCCTTCAATTTCAAAATTTCGAGATTGCCATGCCTTAACGTGTTGGACACGGCCTCAATGAAATTCGAAATACACGGGCATTTTGTTCCTCGTATTTTAAACTTCACTCAAGATTTCAAAGTTTTAACAAACAAAGACCCGAAAGTAATCAACATCGTACCAATTCTGGGCGTGTGAGGATGCTAATCCTTCCTTATTCGTAACCGACTCTCGAACTCATTTTCTAGATTTCGAAGACCAAAATGTTTTTCAAAACGAATTTTAAACGTTTTGTGGTGATCCAATCACACCATATAAAAAGATTGGTGGCGACTCCCATATTTCGATTTTTAAAATATTTTTCGAGATTTGTTTGTTTTCCCAAAACAAACGTTTCGACACATCAATAGCAAAATAAAAAAGAAATTTCGCAAAGGTATTTTTTTTTTCTTCGAATCTAAAAATAAATAATATTTTAGGGTTTTTTTATTTACCTTGACCTTTCGGCTTCCATCACCATTGTAGGCACTTTGAGGTGGCTATCTCTGGATGAAAGACAGCTTTACATGGTTAGGGATCTCTGAAACCCTTTGGAGTACATCAAGACTCCATCGAAGTTTATTTTTTAAAAAAAAATTGTTGAAACCGAAAGGTTTTCAAGCTTTTGGGGCATTTTGACCTCGAATTTGGGGAAAAGAACTTCAAATCTGGGTTCAAGGGAATCGAAAGACCAAATGGGTGTATTTTGGGGTTTCTCGACCACTGTAGGCGACGTTACCACCGTCGATGATTGACGGTCTACGGTAGAGCGCACCGTCCCCGATGCTCGATCTGAGGGGAGTTGAGAGAAAATTAGAAAGGAAATAGAAGTTTTTTTTAAAAGGGGAGTGAAAATGAAGCTTTTAAAAGAATTTTGACTTATATAGCTATAGTGAAATGGCGTCGTTTTGAGCCTAACTCAATAGGCTCCAAAATGACGCTATCTTAAGCGTACCCAAGGACCTAACTCGTTCGGACCCTAAGATTTGCGTGTTTTCATGCAGGATGGGCTATTTTCCCATTTGGCCCTACCGTATTTTTAAGGTATTTTAATTTAGTCCTTTTTCATTTTTATTTATTTTAATTTTGCCTTGTAATTTTATTTGTTTTACAATTTGGTCCTTTGACCAGTAGTGGACTCTTTTAAGGAAAGACACGCGTAAAGAGGAGGGGATATTTATCCGTTTAGTCCCTGTGATTTTTATTTTATTTTCTTTTTGTTTTTAATTTGCACCTTTAATTTGTTTGCACTTACAATTTCGTCATTTATTTCATTTTTCCTATTTATTTTGTTTTTTATAATTTAGACCTTACTGTTTTATTTTTATTTAATTTAGTCCCTCTTATTTTTATTATTTGTATTTATTTGTTTATTTTAGTGTTTAATTTTATTTATTTATTGTTATTTTTTTTATTAACTTATATGTCGTTATTTTATGCGATTTTTTATTTCATTTTTTTGCCTTTATTTAATTTGCATTATTTATTGTTTTTATTTTTTACTTAATTTCATACCCTTTTATTATTGTTTTATTTTTTCCTTTTATTTAATTATATTTTTATTCAATTATTATTTTTTTCATGATTATATTTTTCTATATTTATTGTTATTTGTATTATTAATTTATTAATTCTTATTGTCATGATCATTATTGTATTTTATTTATCATCATTACTATTTTTTTATTTTTTTGCGTTATTTGTTATTTATGGTATTTACTTTATCTTATTCATGTATATAATAATTTTTATTTTTGTTATTACTAAATTGCAAACGATATTTGTACATGCTCATTCATTCTTTGCAAAATACTTTAATAAATAAATTGCATGACCTTTTTTTAAAATACATAAATCGTTTTCAAAAAATCGAGGCAATATTTTTTATTTCGGGAATTTGAAAGGATTATGTTCTAACTTACTGGGTGTGAGTTTCTCTTTGAATCAAGATAATCGAATACCCTATTTTAAAAATTAAAATATACGAGATTTGAGATAATAATTAGAAACGCTCGTTATTTTCGAAAACTCGAGGTGTTGTGCCCTAACTTATTGGACATGACTTTTCTTCTTGATTAACTCAAAATAACGAGTTTTCTTCATAATATTTTTCATGAGACAAATATGCATGAGAGAAAAGGTATGCAATGAACAAGCAAACAACCTAAGCTCTTTGCCTTCAATATGTGAACTTATCTTAGATTTTTAATTGGGAAACTTGCGATTGTGATTTTTTTTTGTAAATATTTCGAACAAAATTTAGGAATAGCTTATTATTTTCTCAACCCAAACATGTTCACAATATTCTTCACCAGATAAATATGCATGAGAGAAAAGGTATGAAATGGACAGCCAAACAACCTTAGCTCTTTGTCTTCAATATGTGATATTTCTTAGATTTTTAATTACCAAACTTGGGGTTGTGATTTTTTTTTTGTAAATATTGCGAACAAAATTTAAAAATAGCTGAACTTAATAAGTGACTCCAGTGGAAAAGAGGATGTTATTCATCCTAGGGGTCCTAGATTCGAGCGCCTGTGTGTGCAAGGTGTGTGTGCGCTGTCAAAGGATTAAGAAAGTATGAACAGATACTACATTGTAATCACACCAGTATATTCAAAAAAAAATTTAAGAATAGCTTATTATTTTCTCAACCTAAACATGTTCACAATATTCCCAAAGATCTTCACAATATATGTTAGAATTATGTTATCCGAATCCCACCACATGTTAAAAAATTAAAATACACATTAAAAAATCAACGAAAAGCTAATCACTTTCTAAAAGAAACTACCGATGGACGGTGGTGTTTCAACAATGATAAACACCTTCATTTGTCTATCACAATTTGTGAAGATAACAAAAATCCTCACAAAATAAATTTATAAACTGAAAAGAGAGATTATATTAATACATATACATTAAATTATATTAATACGCGTACATCATTTGGATAGATTATGTATATATGTATATGTATGTGTCTGTATATATTGCCAGGGAAATCTAATATGGGTATCTTCCTTGGTCTTCATTTTCAAATTGCCATGGAAATCTATTACTCTATGTTCTTCGCTTCTTTTACAACAATGCTAAGTTTTTCCACCTTACTTGTTTTCATCACTTTTGCTTTGTGTTATTTTCAGGGATTTAAATTGCGGTTGCGGTCGCGTTTTCGATCACGTTGCGTTTATCGCGGTTGCGGACATTACGGACGCTATTACGAACACCGCGGATATCGCGGTTGTGAATTTTTTTTAAATTCACACAATTTATTGTAAAACATAATAATTATAATTATAATTATAAAAAATTACTTTTAATGATTTTTAAAGTATTTTTCAACACTTTTGAACTTTCTTTTAACTTTTATTCAATAGATTTTTTAACATCTAAAAACATTATCACAAGTAAAAAATTTCTTATAATTTATAGCTAGAGATTATTTTTTAACCAAAAAGTAGAAAGAGGTGATATTATTGTAATATAAAAAGATTGAGCATATTAAGATAAGGAAGACCAACACTACAATTAATAAAATAAAATTGACAGCATAAAAACCATAAAACAATGGGCGGTTTAAGTTTCCAATATTCAATAAATCCAACTTAGAAAAAAAACCAACTTAAATGTTCCAAAACTCTTCAACTCCACACACCATCTCTTATTCTCTTTTCTTTTTAATAACATTGGATTGGGCTTATTATAAAAACAAAAGCAGTACAAAACAGATCCAAAATAAAATAAAAGGAAACACACAGATCCAATAAGAACCAATTTAGTGAAAAAAATGAAATAAAAGAAAAGAAGGATCTAGATCCCCACCAACTCAAATGCCCAATTGGATAACTTAATGCCATCATCAATGCTGCAAGTAACAATCACTCTGACGTTTCCATTATTCAAGAGAAAAAAGCTTTCTTCCTTCATTTTTTCTCATCTTCATGCTGTAGCCAAACAAAAAAGAAATCAATTTGGTTTTCTGGCAATGAAAGGTCTCTCCTCTACAATTCACCCAACTCTCCCTACGAAACAAACACAAAAATACCAAGCAGATCGGTTGGAAATACCATCAACAGCATCTCGTGAGTGGGATGTTTCTCTCTCCACCGTTGTCTCCTCTAGCACAAGTCATTTTTCTGACATGCATGTTCATTCTTTTACGTATCGAGCAGTTTCTGATACGTATCCGACCATGTACGACACTGGTACGAGGGGTTGTCCACGTGTCCGTGCTTCATAGGATAAGTTACTTCTTCTACTCCTATGATCTATCTGTTTATTTTACAGTAACGAAAAAGAAAGGAATAGCGGCCCGTTATTGTCGCAATTGAACGTTACCAGTTAAATTGCGGTCGTGATCTACCGCTATTGGTATGATTCCGTTTCACGCCGCTATTTTGTGCTATTTTCGACAATAACAATTGCGGATGGTACCGCTATCGTTATATAGTGGCCGCTATTCTGCTACCCGGCCATTTAAATCCCTGGTTACCTCTTTAAGCTTCAATGGCAGCGCAATTCCCAAAAGCCTAAGCAGCCCTCTCTTCCGCCAGGCCCTAAACCTTGGCCTATTGTGGGAAACCTCCCTGGATTCATCATAAACAAAAAGAAAACTTCAGTGTCTCATTGGATACACAGTTTCATGAAACAAATGAACACCGAAATTGCTTGTATTCGTCTAGGTAACATTCATGTGATTCCCGTCACTTGTCTTGAAATCAATCTCCAATTCTTGAGAAAACAGGATGCTATTTTTGCTTCAAGACCTCTCACCATGGCCACTGATGTCCTCTCAAAAGGGCACTTAACCATTATTTTTTCACCCTTAGGAGATCAATGGAGAAAAATGACGAGAGTTATGGTCAGCGAGAAGCTTTCACAGAAAAGAGATCGATGGCTTCATGAGAAAAGAGTTGAAGAAGCTGATAACCTCGTGCATTACGTACTTAACCAACGCAAAAATTGTGATGAAGGCGGCCTAGTGGACTTAAGACTGGTTGGCCGATACTATTGTTGCAATGTGATGAGGAAGTTGATTTTTAATTGAAGATACTTGGGAGAAGGGAAAGCAGATGGTGGACCTGGTTTTGAGGAAGAAGAATACATCGATGCCATTCTCACTTTAGTAATCCATCTTTATTCCTTTTGTTTATCTGATTACTTACCATTTTTGAGAGGCCTCGACCTGGAGGGGGATGAGAAAATCGTGGAGGACGCAACTAGGGTTCTAGAGAAATATAACAATCCCATTATTGAAGACAGGATTCAACAATGGATAGATGGCAAGAAACATAAACCTTAAGACTTGCTTGATGTTTTGGTTTCTTTGACTGATGACAATGGTACCCCACTACTGTCCATGGACGAGATCAAAGCTCAAGTTAATGTACATCTTTCCTTCTCTCTAATTGTTTTGAACAAAATATGAGCCACCAACATGTTAGACTTTATGAAAAATTGAATACTTAGACATGAAAATAACATAAATATGATATAATATACACATGTTATTATAGAAAATTGACCCTATATATTGAAAAAAAAATTCAACTTAATTTTCAAGAAATTGTGATTGCAGCAGTGGATAGTCCATCAAATAACTTTGAATGGGCACTTGCGGAGATGCTAAATAAACCAAAGACGCTACAAAAGGCCAGAGACGAATTAGATAATGTGGTTGGAAAAGATAGGTTAGTACAAGAATCTGATTTCCCACAACTTAACTATACTAAGGCATGTGCCAAAGAAGCCTTTAGACTCCATCCCGTTGCACCATTTAGCCCTCCTCACGTGTCCGTGAGTGATACAACAGTGGGCGACTACTTCATACCTAAGGGTAGCCATGTGATAGTTAGTCGGGTTGGGCTTGGTCGAAACCCTAAAGTTTGGGACGAGCCAGACGAGTTCAAGCCAGAACGTCACCTCCAGGATTGTAATAAAGGAAAAGAAGTGGTGCTTGAAGAGCCAGATTTGTGGTTGTTTACATTCAGTCGAGGAAGGAGAGGGTGCCCTGGAGTGGTGCGTGGAAGCTTGATGACTACCATGATGATTGCGGGGCTATTGCAAGGATTCAATTGGAGCATCCCGACTAACCAGGGAACCATTGATCTTTGTCCAGGAAAGGGAGTTCCTTTTCTAGCTAAACCACTACTTCTTGTTGCAAAGCCACGATTGCCACCCCATGTTTACTCTTTTTCAACTAAAAGTGAAATACAATGATTAACTCCTTGACTAAGGTGGGGGTGGCAAGGGAGACCTGTTCGTGGCTTGGTTGTAATGAAATTGTTTTTATCCACAATATGTATTTCCTATTGTAGCTTATTTCAGTGTTTGTTTTCTCATATGTTGTTTTCTCATTAATAAAAGGGTAAACTATTAAAATAGTCAGCTTTGCTTGTCTCATGTTACATTTTAGTCACTTATGTTTAAAATGTTACATTTTAGTCACTTACGTTAATGTATTGTAACATTTTAGTCATTGAACCATTAATTGTCGGTAACAGTGTAATAGTAAACTGATAAGTGCTAAAAGTAACATGTTTTAATCCTGTTCTTAATGCGTTTTTGGATGATTATTCGATGTAAAATGGTGAATTTTATGCTCCTAATCCTTTAAATTCATGTTTCTATACTTAGGAGAGCATTTACGAGTTAATGGAGCGAAAAACGAGTGAAAATCGAAAAAATGGAGTAGATTTTAGGAGCTATACAGGCTGGGAACACGACCATGTGATCCACATAGGCTGGACACACGGCCATGTGAGCCACACGGGTTGCCACACGTCCATGTGCCAGGCCGTGTGGATTTCACGAAATGCACTCCAAAACACGTAGAAAACGCAATTTCTAGTTTTTTCGAGCATTCTAAGACATATATATACTAAATATGATAAGATGAGAGTAAGCTGTTAGAGAATTTGAAGAAAACAACTTGGAAAACACCATTGAAGCCATCTCTGAAGCAAATTTCCATTAAGATTGAAGATCTTTTAATTTTTGCGAAGTTTATTATGAGTTTTTTTATTTCTTACGGTTATATTGTATTTGAGATGTTTTATTTGCGATTATGAACTAATTTTCTAAATACCTAGGGAGATGAACCCTATGATGGATTTTGTCATTTGATTTCTGTTTTACGCAATAACTTGAAATTCGAAAGAAAATTCGAGTTGACTTAAATAACTAGATTCATTTAATTCAAAATTAAAAAAAAAATTTAAAATTTTTAAATCGAATCGAATTTTACTCACCGTTATTGTAAGGCCACAGTTACCACTTATGTTCACTCTTTTTTTGGTTAAATGAAAGAGAGAAAAAGAAAGACAGTGATGTTGTAAGGAATAAAATAAATAAAGTATTAATTTTATTACCTACATTTGTTAGTGAACAAAAATCTCAGCTCGTAAGGTTGGTTTGATAATTTGCACTCTCCTTTTTATTGCCACAAAGTATTTATGTTATTTAAAATGTATTCTAAATATTTTCATTCTGAAAAAAATTAAATTACAATTAAAATTCTAAAATTTAGAATGAAATTGTTGATGTGTCATAAAACTATTGGAAAGGGATAATATCCCTGTTTCATACAATCCTTTCTCTTGTATTGGTCCCTATGTACATCCATTTTGGAAGATTATGGGCGAAATATTAACCCTTCCAACTGTCCACTTCCTTGTTTCCGTTTTGAGTTGTTAGTTGTCACTGCTATCTTAGTAATATTGAGAGCTTAGAATTTTGAATATCTATAGTCATCGCTTGAAATTTGTTAGTTAATTTTAAAAATAAATACTCATAATACTACAAAAAAATTTATTTTCTTAATCTTGATCTTCAACTTCAATCTATAATCATCATTATTATCTTCGATCAATATAAAATAATAAAAGTATTATTAAATATAAAACATTAACAAAATAATAATGATAAAATAATAAAAATTGATAACAAATAAAAATGATAATCGAACATTTTTGTGGTAAAAATATAAAACTTATCAAACAATACTAAATTGCAACACTAATAATGAAAGATTGCTGATAGAATAAAACAATGTAAAATATTTTATATTTATATAAAAACACTATTAATACAATAATTCTACTTTTTTATTTTATATTAATAATATTTTATCATATTTATTTGAAAAGAGAAATGAAAGTAAAAAAGTTGCATGAACGATTAAATTATTTTGTTATTTTCATATTATAATTAATAATATATGTAATAGCTATACAATATTTATCTAAGAAATTTTATTATTTTTAATTTATCCAATTGTATTCAATGAATTAATAATTAATTCAAAAGCCTAAAATAATCCATTAATAAGAAATCCCAACATGCTTTAAATTTATAAAATGGGCTTAACAAATAAATGGGCCTAAATTACATACTAGCCCAATTATTCAACTCAATCCTGTCAACAAATACTTTCATGGGCCTTGAAGCACACTAAAATCGAGTTAAATGAACTCAATTTTTAAAAAACATATTTAATTATAGCCAGAAAGTTAAAAACAAATTATCTCAAAACAATTTAAGATACCGATTCTTTTGTTGTAATTAATAGCCTATGGTATAGATGTTGTAATTAATAGCATGATTTGCAAATGATAGCTTAACTTGCATTGATGTTTGAATTGTTGAAGTATTATTCAAAGTACGTTTTTGTTTTTCGTGTGCAGATTAAGTTAATGCGAGATTCTGAATATCGATATCAGCATCTAAGCGTGATCCTGGACTTAATAAAATTGGTGAAGTTTTTTTGTTAGTTAATTGGCATGTACTTAGGGAGACCTTTTATATTTTGCTATGTTTGTGATGTTGAGTAGAATTTGTTGATGGCATGTATTTATGTTTTGTAAGTTTGGTATTTAGAATTGATATGTCTTGATCATATGCTAAATGTTGATAGATGATAAACTAGAAATATGCAAGATGAATTGGGAGTATGACATAAATGATTAGTGCCTTGATGATATAAGTATGCTTTGGCTGTGTTGAAATGCTTAGATGAATGAGTTTGTATGCTTAAAATGATAGAATTGAATGGTTGTATTTAGGTGAATGATTTGAGAACTTGTATAATTTGGAAATAGTGTGATTAGGTGCTTATTTGATGAATGAATGTTTTGGTTGATTGGGAAATGGTTGGTTTGAATATGAGGTACATTTTGGATTGGTTTGTGCAGGTTGTAAGAGTGCATATTGGCACCAAATTGAATAGGTTTTGGTTTGGACATGAAACGGGTACCAAAAATGGAAGATTTTGATATATTTGACACTAAAGTACCGATACCCTAGTAAAGATATAGATACTTAACACTTTTCAAGCAATTTTTCAAGAAACATAATCTCAATACAATATTGATACCAGACTAAAGTATCGATACTTTATAGTAGAGTACTGATACTTTACAAGGGTATCGATATGATTGGTTTTTGTTAATTTTTGGCAAAACATCGAACCTTAAAATGGTATTGATACCAAGGTATCAATATCGGTACTTAGAGGTAAGTATTGGTATTGTAGGCTTAACATTGATACCTTTAAATTTAAATTGATTTTTCCGTACATTAAATCTAAAAATAGTATCGATACTTGATAAGGGTATCGATTCTTGATTTGAAACTTTGAAAACTTTGTAATTTGGTCGTGTTTCATGTTCAGATTAGTAATTGAGTTTTCAAAAGTTAGATTGAGGCTCCAAAAGTTTTTTAACATATAACCACTGTATTATGAAATGTTTAACTATTAAAAAGATTAAAATTCGGTATTTTCGACAATAATTGCTCCAACAACGAATGTAACATTCTGTTACTGGGATCTAGCGATCGTGATGAGTATTGGGGTGTTACACACTTACTCCCTACTTTCCATGGTTTTCAGAACGAAGACCCTCACAAACACATAAAAGAGTTCCATGTGATTTGTTCCACCATGAGACCGCAAGGCGTAACCAAAGAGCAAATCAAGCTAAGAGCTTTTCTGTTTTCATTATCGGATAAAGCAAAAGATTGGCTCTATTATCTACCTTTCTGAACTTTAATTCATGTTGGTTGAGTGTAATTAGATTAATGGATGCTTCATATGATCTTTGTGCATTGTCCTTTTCTGTTTATATGTTTGATATAGTCGATTTTGGAATTATCAAGAGATTATTTTTAGAAGCATGCTTATAAAGGATGATCTAGGTAACAATATGAATTGTTTTAACCTTGAGTATCAAACTAAATATTGATGAATGATCTAGATTATAATTTTCGAAATTAGCATGAGATTTGATAACTTCGCTATCTACTTTATGAGCCACACATTGAACCAGTGGCCTAACTAAATAATCGAGAGTGAGTACTTCGGGGTAAATATGAGTAAAATAAAAGAGTATTTAGATTTGATTAAACGAGCAATTCGGGATAGATGATTGAGTTGTCAAAAGTAATCGAACTAACTTCAAAAACAAAAATGAAAGGGAACTTAACTGTTCATTGGGCGAATTATGTTTCAATCTCATGCTTATTAATTAATTTGTGATGATTTGATAATTTTGGTTTGGTACTACATACTTGGTTGAAATTGTAAAGTTTAGGGACCTAGTGACTTTTGAAGCATGTTGAATTTTGGATGTGATTCTTCTAATCTTGTTTACACATTGCGTATCAAAAATATATATAAATTATACAAAAATTTTAAAAATAAAAATTACAAAAAAATTGAAAAAAACAAATTAATTGAAATTAATAATTATATTATAAAAATGTAACAGGAATTGTAAAAAAATATTTAAAAAAATTTAAAGCTTATTTAAAAATATAAAATATAAAAATATTTAATAAATTAAATATTTAATAAATTGTAAAAATTATAAAAAAATTGTAAAATTTATTTAAATTTTTAAAATTCATTAAAAATTAAAAATAATATAAAAAAATTAATAAGTGGGTAAACTACCCAAAAGTCACTAAGATATTAGTAAGTATACGTTTTGGTCAGTCAACTTTAAAATGTTACAAAATGGTTACTGAACTATTTGAAAGATTTCATATCACTGGATTATTAAAATCGTTGTTGTATGATATTCTCTACACTGCATTCAACAATTGAAAGCTCTCATTCCCCTTCTCTTATACGGTTCATTTTTTTTCATGAAACAACATTAAACGTCACAAACCTACGAACCAAAATTTAAATAGTTTTTTCTCTGATCTCCGACACTGACCGTCAAATCAACTTGGATCTAAGGTATATTCTTCTACTTGTTGATGGATATTAATGCACCATACTAGCAATCAAATCGTAATTTGGAGCTTGCTAGCTAAGCTTTCTTTTAAAAAATACTTAACAACCTAACGATTTAAATAAAAACTTTCAAATAATTCAATGACTTAAATGAAAACTTTTGAATAGTTTAATGACCATTTTGTAACTTTTTGAAGTTTAGTGACGAAAACGTAAACTTACTAATAGTTTAGTGCAAGGTAGTCAATACCGCACTAGTGCGCACCGTTTTCCTATTGAAATTGGTACGTATTGGTACCAGCCCGTTTAGGTGTATTTAGGAGTGAGCGTTTGATTGAATCAAACTAATCAAATGAAAAAGTTAGAGTTAATCAAGTTGACGAATCATATTTTATCATCCTAACTCGATTTGAAATTTTCTCGAATTTCAAATCGAGTCGAGTGAGATAGAATTTGAATCAAATCGAATACATTTGCTCAAGTTAAATTTAAATAAAAAATTACTTTGAGTCCTTGTAACCACTGTCACACACCATAATCAAATTTGTCCACCGTAATCAAATTTTTTATTAACTTTCATCACCTCATAATTTATTTATTAATCTTTTATATACGGTTTAACTTCTTTGCTTGCTTAGTTGCTTCAATTATTTTTTGATTCTTGTCACTATATATTTTAAAATTAGAAAATATATTAAATGTAAAAATGTTATTTTTTTAATAAAAATTATTTTAAAGATAAAATGTGAAATTGACACCAACATAAAATTTTAGCACGAATATTTTATGCTATCATCAATAATTCAATTTTAACAGAAATTTATAAAGTTTTAGTATGGTTAAACAATTCAGTAATATAAATAGTACAAAATGTGAAATATAATTTAATGATATAAATAGTAAATATAAATAAATGTATTACTACTTAAGTTTAGGAGTTTTTTTGGATGATTTTGATTTTTAATTTGAGGTAAAAGGTGATAAGTAAAAGTTTAGGGAGAAATAAAAAGTTTTTTTGAGCAGGGGTTGGGGAGTAAAATTTTGGAGGAAAGTAAATGAGGAGAGTAAATTTTTAGAGGACAAATATTCAAAAAAAAATGGGGGGAATGGTTTGAGGTAGATGGTGGTGGGATAGGAGGAGAGTAAAAGTTTTGGGGGTGGAAAAAAGTGGGAGGGAGTGAAGTTCTGGGGGAAAGTAAAAAGGTTTGGAGGTTTGGGGTAAAAACTTAAAATATTATAATTTGATATTTGATTTATTCAAAGTATTCAAATTATTCGAATTTAAAAATTCAACTCGATTTAAACTCGAAATTTAAAAAAAAAATTAAATTTTACTCGAATAACTCAATTCGTTTAACTCGAAATTCAAATTTTTTTTATTTTTCTCGAATCGAATCCAATTTTTCTCAACCCTAAATATATTGTTACATATTTACCGATATTTTTGAAATATATAATATGTAAAAGTATAAAATGAGTTAGATCAAATATAAAAATATTAATCAATTATATAAAATAATCGTCAATAAACTTTACAAATAAAATTTCGTTATTCAATAAATATAAAATAAACAAGGAAAAAATATCTCACGCATTAAACAGCAACATTATTTAAAGAAAAATCTACAACAAAATTAAAGTTGTGTCTGTAAAACTTTTTGAGTTTTTGTTTTTGTTTTTTCCTTTAGTTTGTTTGTTATATAAATTCTTTAATTCTTTATTGATTTTTCTATTTTAAATTTAAAGTTACTACTTGGTTAAAGTTTAAATTTTAAAGTTGTATAATAAAAAAATTAAAGTTGATAAAAGAATAATAATTATATATATTTTTTAATATTATTCATGCACTATTCGGTGCACAATGTTTTAGCTAGGGCAAACAAAATTGGACAGAACGAGTTGGTGCAGCCAGTATGAACTAAAATTTTCACGGTTAAAATTTAAATTTTAAAGTTGGTATAATAGAAAATTAACGTTGATAAAAGGATAACAATTATATATATATTATTCATGCACTAATCGATGCATAATATTCCAACTGGTACAATTGGAAATAGGTAGAACGAGTCGGTCCAACCAGTATGGACTAAAATTTTTAACGATACAGAAAAGAAGTCAAATAGAGAAAGGAATAAACTAAATAGAAAATTTTGTCTTTGTAATTGTTGCTAAGTAGCAAGTTAAGTGTTGGCAGAAGTCATTGAGGATGTTAAGCACTATGAAACACAAAACAAAAATAGGGACACAAAGATTGTTTACACAGATCGATTTCCCTAGTATGTATAGTCCAGTTCAATGAGAAATATCCATTATCTTCAAACACTTAGAACAAGTGATACTACATCTATCACAACCACTTAATTCAACCTGTAAACTTAGCTTGTAAAACCACAACATAAAAGTTTTTACAATCAAATGCACTCTCACAAATAATGTTCCTTATTTGAACAAATTAAGTGCTCTCAAATAGTACATAACCTATACAAGTCTCTCAATTATATAGAGTGTTTCGAGACTTGCTAACATGATGAAGATCTAACATAATCCCTATTAAACAACAACTAAAAGAGCTAAAAACAATATAATAATAGATAAGGTAAACAAGGACTATTGGCAGTTAAGTCTTCAATGTTCCAATACAATTTAACTTCCTCCATCCAAGGGATTAAATAGACTTAATCTTATCTGATTCTTTAAATATGTTTTTTCAAGTGATATGATCTTTATTGATGAGTTAGATACTATCTATGATTTCAACTCAGCCCAAATATGTAGTTCAATAAATTGCCAATCACACAAATGTGGAAAAAAAAAAACCAATCTGTCACATTGTTTCAGGAAGTGGACACTTCTTCAGGCAGATCTCAATCATTCCATATTTTTCGACAATCTCCTTTGTCGAAACGTTTATTTTTCAGGAAAGCAAATAAGTCTTAAACAATATTTTAAAATGGAGTCACCACCAATCCTTTTATGTGGTGTGATTGGATCACCGCAAAAACGTTTAAAATCCGCTTTGAAAAATATTTTGGTCTTCGAAAATCCAGAAAACGGGTTCGGGAGTCAGTTACGCGTAAGGAAGGATTAGCACCCTTACACGCCCAAAATTGGTACCACATTAATTACTTCCGGGTCTTAGTTTGTTAGAATTTAAAAATCTCGAGTAAAACTTAAAATACGATCTTTGTCTTTAGAAAATTTTACATGATTTTCAAGAATCCTTTTTGAGGAAAATTATCCGTGTGTTTCGAATTTCTAGGAGAACTGGAAGTCGTGTCCAACACGTTAGGGCACTATGTTCTCGGACTTTCGAAACTGAGGGACATTTTGAAAGACTTTAAAGAGGATATTTGATTGTTTGAATTATACGAAAATCATACCTAGCACGTTAGGGCATGATTTTTCGAGATTTTCACATGAAAGGAATATTGCCTCGCTTTTGTTTAAAATTGTTTGCATATTTTTTGAGAACTTGAAATTTAGAATCAAGTTTAAAATACAATCCTCATACACATAACTTCTTTCATGTGATTTTCAAAAATTAGATTTGAAGAAAAATGCCTGTATGTTTTGAATTTCTCGGAGAATTGAAGTCGTATCCAACACGTTAGGGCATGACGTTCTCGGAATTTCGAAATTGACAGTTATTTTAAAAGGCTTTAAAGAGGATATTCGATTGTGCAAATTATACGAAAAATCACACCTAGCACGTTAGGGCATAATTTTTTGAAATTTTAACACAAAAGGACATTATCTCAATTTTAATTTTTGTTTTATCAAAATGCAAATATATATATATTTGTTTTTAAAAAATAGAGGAGAAAGAGCACAATGATTATGGTGATGAAATATAACATAACATAGATGCGTAATGGCAAGTGAGTATATGGTGAAATAATACAATAATATATATACATTCGATATATGGAATGAAATGCTACATTGTCAACTAAACAAATTTAAAAGATTTTTTTTCTTTTTAAAATAAAATAAAAACAATGGTAGAAAACGAATTTAAAATTTTAAAGATTGAAAAAAGGAAAAAAAAAGAGTAAAATAATATATACATTCAACACATGAAACAAATTAATACATTAACAAATAAACAAAAGTAAAAAGACTTTTTCTTTTTAAATTAAATAATGCATAAAACACATAAGAAATTTGATTTACAAAACGAAGCAATAAAGAAAAATGAAAATATTTTAAAAAACAAAGTAAAACTATAAAAAATTTTAAGAAATGACCTAAATTTTAAAAATGGAAAATTATTTTGCTAATTTAAAAAACAATTTAAAAACATGAATGTACCAATTTAAAATCAAATGAAATAAAGAGGGATTAAGTTGAAAACTCAAGAGAAGGACAGGGACCATGCACATAAATTCACCATTTTATAAAAAAATGTCGTTTTGGCACTTTGTTCTTCCTCTCCAAACGGTGCCGTTTGCACCATGGTTTTTAAACCCAATTTTTGCTGAAAAATTCATTCCTCTCCTCCTTTTCACAAAAAAAAAAACTCTTTCATTCCTTTTTCTCTCTAGCTCCCTCTCTTTCCACCATGTCCAACCGAAAGGGCAGACCTTGGCCCGCCGTCGCCACGCTGCCTCCGTCGCCACGAACCACCATACACGGCGTCAAGTAAGTTAAAAAACTTTTCTTTTTTATTTCTTTAAAAACAAACCAATATGAGTTCAGATCTAACGAGATCGAACCCAGATTATTTCTTTTAAAAAACGTTTGATTGTTTTCTAAATCTTTTTTTGTTTTTCTTTTTTTTACCCCTATTCATTGAAGATTTGTTTGTATTTTTTTATTTATGTTCTCATTCTATTTTCTGAAAAAAAAATATTTTAGATCTAAACTTAGATCTGTAAAAACAAATTTAAAAAAAGGTTTGACGATATTTCCCTTTTTCATTTCTTTGAAACCTGTTCTTTGTTTTGTTTTTATTTTCACTTTTTTTGTAAAAAGTTAGATCTACAAATCGATGAAAAGAACAGTGTTTCAGTGTTTGATGTTTTTCTTTTTCATTCAGATCTACCCTCTGGAGCACCCTTACGATTGTAGACGAGATCGGAGGGGCTCGGTTAAACTTCGGCGATGGCGACTACAAGTCAAGTACGCCCCTTCATCTTTTTTATTTATTTAATATTATTTATTTAAAACCGTTTCAAATTTCGTAAGAAATAAATAAATAATTAATAAGTATATTAATATATAATAAATAATAAATTGGTGTATTAATGTAAAAAACGCTTCAAAAATCAAAGGAAAATAATAAATGCACAATAAAATCAATGTATTAATATATATTTAAATTATATACCTCAAGAACGAAAACTGGAAGGCCTGAAAATCTACTTAGTATTGCTTTGAATGTTGGTATTTGTATTAACTTTTGGATCACTGGTTTATGTGTATTGATCTTTGAAAATTTTGTAACTTATTTGTATTGATTTCAAAATGCTAAAAAAGGTCCCCTGTTACAATTTTTCATACGGCTTTTATAGCCGAGTTACAACTTGCATTTTTTCTGTCTTGTCTTCTCTGTTTTTTGCAGGTATCTTCACATGGTGGGTGGTGCTTTCGACGGTGTCAGATGGTGGCAGAGGCAAGTGGGGTGATCAACAATAGCAGCTTCAAACCATAATAATTTAGGGTTTCAATTTTGGTTTGGGATTTGAGCCACTTGGTCCTTTGTACACTGTTAGGCTATTTTGTAATTTTGGACATTATAATTTGGACTTTATTCCAATTTCTCTTAAAAGCCAAGTCTGGTCAAAATTGGATTCCAACAGCTGTCCCTCTTTGCTCGTTACCATGTAATGGGAACAGAGCAAAGACTAAAAGGAAACCCAATTTCGTCAAGTCTCGTTTCTTTGACACTCTTTCCTCAATCAGCCCACCCTTCAATTTATCAGTCGTTCAACCTCACTGCATCCGCTTCTCTACAACTTTTAATGTTGCATTTTCACTTTGCCCTAAGACAAATTTCAAAAAGGATAAAATTTACTACTGTAGCTTCACCCTATTTGCAACCTCAAGGTTTGGTGTCATCGTAGTCCTTGATATCTTTTGACACTCCAATAGTTTAGTGTTGTAGCTCCATATCTTAATTTTTTTCTCCATATTTTACTAGAAAGACGGATTTGGTTCACTTCTCTACGTCTCGTCAAGAAGATGGCCATTTTATTGCTTCAATCTGCTTCTTCGTATCTCATTGGGAAACTGGGGTTCGAAGTTTTGCTCGCATCGAGCTTTAGTTTCATTAATTCTGTCTACTCATCAGGAAAACAACCGCATCCCTTATTTTGATCCGCTTCCCTGTGTCTCATCAGGAAAATAGATTTGGTCCACTTCTATGTATCTTATCAGGAAGACGACTATTTTATTGCTTCGACCTGCTTCTCAGTACCTCATCACGAAGCTAGGGTTAGAAGTTTCGCTCACATTGAGCTTTGGTTTCATTGATTTGGTCTACTTCTTAGTATCTTATCAAGAAGATGACCGCATCACTTATTTTGATCCGCTTCTCTATATGTCATTAGGAAGACGGATTTGGTCCACTTCTCTGTATCTCATCGGGAAGACGACCATTTTATTGCTTCGACCTGCTTCTTAGTACCCCATCAGGAAGTTGGGGTTCGAAGTTTCGCTCACATTAAGCTTTGGTCTACTTCTCAGTATCTCATCAGGAAGATGATCGCATCACTTGTTTTGATCTGTTTCTTTGTATTTCATTAGGAAGATGGATTTGGTCCACTTCTCTATATCTCATCAAGAAGACGATAGCTTTATTGCTTCGACCTGCTTCTCAGTACCTCATCAGAAAGCTGGGATTCGAAGTTTCGCTCACATTTAAGCTTTGTTTCATTAGGTTGGTATACTTCTCTGTATCTCATCAGGAAGATGACCATCTCGCTTGTTTCAATCCGCTTCTCTATATCTCATTAGGAAGATGGATTTGGTCCACTTCCCTGTATCTCATCAGGAAGCTAACCATTTTATTGCTTCGACCTGCTTCTTAGTATCTCATCAGGAAGCTGGGGTTCGAAGTTTCGCTCACATTTGAGCTTTGTTTCATTAAGTTGGTATACTTCTCTATATCTCATCAGGAAGATGATCGCCTCACTTGTTTCAATCCGCTTTTTTGTATCTCATCAGAAAGATGAATTTGGTTTACTTCTTTGTATCTCATCTGGAAGTTGACCATTTTATTGCTTTGACCTGCTTCTCAATATCTTATCAGGAAGTTGGGTTCGAAGTTTTGCTCATATCGAGCTTTGGTTTCATTGATTTGGTCTACTTCTCAGTACCTCATCAGGAAGATGACCACCTCATTTGTTTTGGATAACTGCAATCTACCCCATGATCGGGGTAAGAGATTGAATGGCTGCAATCTGCCCTAGGCTCGGGCTAAGAGATTGGCTAATGGTGATCTGCCCCATGCTCAGGGTAAGAGATCGGATGCTTGCAATCTGCCTCAGGCTCGGGGTAAGAGATTGGCTGATGGTGATCTACCCTAAGCTCGGGGTAAAAGATCGAATGATGGTAATCTGCCCCAAGCTTGAGGCAGGAGATTGGCTGATGGTGATCTGCCCCAAGCTTGGGGTAAAAGATCAGATGGCAGTAATCTGCCCCAGGCTCGGGGTAAGAGATTAGTTGATAGTGATCTGCCCTAGGCTCAAGTTAAGAGATCGGATGGCTACAATCTGCCCTAGGCTCGGGGTAAGAGATTGGCTGATGGTGATCTACTCTAGGATCGGGGTAAAAGATCAAAATCTTCATTCTGTCCTTTTTTATTAAGGGTAAAAAAACTGGAATCTTCAATCTGCCCTTTTTAATTAAGGTAAAAGACTGGAATCTTCAAACCACCCTTCTTGATTAAGGATAAAAGACTTGAATGATGATGTAACTTCACTCTATTCTAATTTGCAGTTTTGATATGCTTCACTGTAACTTCGAGGTAGAAGATTCGCCATTGCAATTTCAATTTGCTCCTCTTCGACTTTATAGTATAAGATTCGCTATTGCGGCTTCAATCTTTCCCATCACATCTTCTAAGGTATCGGGTTTGCTGTTGCGGCCTCAATCTTTCCCATCTCATCTTTTAAGGTATCGGGTTCACCGTTGCGGCCTCAACCTTTCCCTTCAAATCTTCATGTTTTTCTCAGTTCATTTCGCCATTTCGCGATAATGAAACTTGTAGAATATGCTTTAATGGGTCCATATGTAGACCAGATTGTTAAGATGCCATGATTAGGATGAATCAAATGCTCCTAAGCAGGTGAGTATGAATGATTAATTAAAAATGTCATTTTGAGAAATGATTTTATTTTTAAGTCCTTAGGTCGACATTGTTCGTCGTTTGACTAAGTCCTATTACTGATGTGTTATCATGTTTTTTTTTGGTATGGTATTCTTTTTCATGGAACCTAAAGAGGTAGTCATATTTGTTTCAAAACTGTTCTATCCCTCGAGTTTGTGTTATTTCCAACTAGTGATCCTGTTTCAGGTCCCTGTACTATTTAGAAATTTTCCAGAATGATATGCAGAAATCCTTCTATTCCTTATATTGCTGATCACTAACCGTTATTTCAAATGCAATGATGCTTGAATCAAGGTTATAAGGTGGATGAAATTGAATTTGATTCCAAACAAATGTTGCATGAATGAAAAGGTTGTTGGCTTATTAACCGCTATTTTGATGCAGAATTACTTGAACATGGTGGCAAGGCGAATGAAATTTTATTGGAGGTGAAGCTCACATGAATGAAAAGATTAAAAATGACCCATATTGATCAAAAAGTTTCCAAACATAAAGTGGACCAAGAATAGGGTTAGGTGCCCAAGATATCAAAGTATGAGCTTTACCGAGCAAACTTGATGAGGACCATTCTATGCTTGACATGTGTTCATGAAACTTGGAGTACTTCGTTAATGCATCAAGGTGTAAAGTTTCTCCACCTTGTTACTTTTGAGAGAGAAGATCACTTCATGCCCCTTTTCTCTTATTCAAATTTGAGCCGCCTTTTCAGGTTTTCAACTCAAATCTCCTTAGGTTTCGAGATGCCCTTTACGAGTTTTCACCTCGACCTCTCCTTTTCTTTTTCCCGTTTTTTCTATTTCCTATTTCCTATTTCCTGTTTTCTTTTTTCCTTTTCTTTTTCTTCTTTACTTTCTTTTTTATATATTTTTGCTTCATTGAATCTGAGTTCACGAAGTTCGGCAGGTCTTTTCCATCTATTTCAATCAAAATCGAAGCTTCTCCAAAAAACTTTCTTCACCTTATGGGGCCTTTCCCAATTCAACATCCATTTTCCTTTGAAGACTTTTGTAAGCAAGATCCTTTTTAAAATCAGTGCTCTCTCATAAAATTCTCTACAGCGGATCCTTCTTTGTCGTAAACCCTTGTCATTTGAATCATGACGGATGACTTTTAGTATCTTTTCTTCAATCAAGTTTAGCTGACTGCATCTGGATTGGATCCATTCTGTTTCATCGGCTTTGACAAAATCTGGAGGGAAAGAAACTCGACTTCAATGGGTAGGACGACTTTCATTCTAGTAGGAAAGGTGTTGCCCCGATGGATGTTATGATAAAAGTCTGATCAGTCTTGAAAACAAATGGTGATTTCTCATGCCGAGCCTTTGTAGGTCTCTGTTATGAATCCTCTTAATATTCTTATTGGTAACTTTAAATGCCCTATTCACTTTTTTTTTGTGATGTGGTGCTGAGTTGTGATACTTGTTCTTGAATTGGCTGTAGACTTTCGCTATTCTGTTGTTGCTCAAATTCAAGTCATCGTCAGATATGATCCTTTTTGGCATCCCATATCGACATATAATCTCATTTTCAATAATTTGTTTAACCGTCGATTGGCATAGGAAGTAATAATCAATAATCATGAGGACGTATTGATGCATGTTAGAAACTCTTTTGCAAAGTTGGCTCGATGGTGTCCATGCTGCACACAGAAAAAGGCCACGACGTGGAAAGATGAATGAGAATAAAAAAATTTCAAGATGTCCTTTACGGGTTTTCGTCTTACCCCTTTTTTGTTTTCCTTTTTATTTTTGCCTTGGGTTTCAAGATATCCTTGATAGGTTTTTATCTTGACCCCCCCTTTTTTTATTTGTTTTGTTTTTCTTTTTTCTTCTTTTTTTATTTTTCCTTAACACGTCGAGTCTCGATTTTTGAAGTTTCTGTTGAATTTGATTGCATTCTTCCTTTTATGGGCACCTGGGTGTCACGACATCGGTTCTTTAAACTTGGCATGATTTGATAGGATCATGTAAAAGACCTTTGGATTCTTGAGGCAGCTTGCCTTGTTTCTACAAAGACACATGTCACGATTCTCACTTAAAATCACAACTCTTCAAGGTGATGTTTGTTTCGTGTCTTGCTCAACCGTCCGTAGCAGATCGAGAGACAAGTTACATTCTTGATCATTTTCAAAGCCTCAAAGTTTTTCTAGACACATGACTTACTCAAAAGGGTCTAAGTCAATAGCAATGTCACTCATGGCTTTGATATCAAGGGATCCAAAATATGGGTAAGAAAATGAATTTAAGAATGAACAACCATTTGGCTGAAAAAGAAATACAAGAAGTTTGCCAAGTGAGACACAAAAAATGCATCATTTTCATCGAAATAAAAGACAGTGGTCATGTGCCCTTTATAAAAGGATCCTTATTACTCTCAAACTTAGAGTGATAAGTGTGTTCTGAATATTTTTCTGGAAAAGTCCTAAAACTATATGAAGCTCTTCCATATTCTAATTGTTCAAAACACGAGGGTGCAGGGATGAACTCTCAACAGGTTCCACTCTCCACATGACTTTTTCTCAAATTTTTATCATTCTCCATCTTGATTTATCATGTTTCCTCTCACCTGTTATTTAAGGTTGATGACTCTCTCTCACACGAGTGTTTCAAATATAGGGGATTTCATTGAAATTTAATGCATGAAGTGCAGTGCAAATGAATGGTAAAATGCATACAAAAAGGCATTGATTCTAGTTCAATTCCGTTTAGAACAACTTTACTAGAAAACAAATTTTTGTGCATAAGGCAGATACATGTATGGTTGTGCCTTAATGCTCAAAGTCTTAATCTTCCAAGCTAATTTGCTCTGGTTTGATCCTTATTTCCAGTCCAATGTACCGGTCTTGAATGGTTAAAGTCTGCAAATGGTTAGCCTTTTCTTGCACTTGGTGGAGTCATTGCTTGCAACATGGTCCCTATCTCAGACTTGCCCCTTAAGAGCATTGGAGTCATTCCTCATTTATTTCAAATTTTCTTTGGCGATATCTTTTTGTCTTTAGATAGGCATAAATTCCTTCGGCGGAGAGTATCCCTCAAAGAATACTCAACAAGAGACTTTTCAATTTTCAAAAATGGCCATGGACCCATTCTAGCAAAAAGTTGTGCACCAATACACCTTCTTTTGCCTTTTCTTTGATAAGTGTTTAGTGGTTGAGATTGCTAGAATATGAGTGATACACTTGTCAAATTGGTCAAACAAATCTGCAAACGCGACCTCTACATGCCCCAACACTTTAGGGAAGACGAAAATGTTAACATTCTTTCCTGCATCTGAGTGTACTATGCACTCATTATCCCCTTTTCCTTGATCAGGACTGCAACCCACTGCTCACTCGTCTATAATAGACCTTATTATTCTTAATCCTTGGGCAATGAGGTGACGTATCGTATTATTCATATTTCTTAGCTAGAATAGTTAAGGCAAATCATCATATTTGAATTAGACATTTGCTTCATTTTGCCTTCCATACTTCTTTCAGCTCTTGCAAACTGTTATGGCTTTCATGATTTTGGTGTAACCCTAAAACTCTGATATGTGCCCCTTTGATAGGCAATCACTTTTCATTATTGTTTTTCTTTGACCACATATACGCACGACCACGTTGACTTCTACCTTATCAAGGAATCCTTTTGCTTATGACCAGTTATCTATTTGGCAATAGAACATGAACCAACACCCTTTTTTTATGAAAATGCAATGCAAATAGATTCAAAATATATTGAAATTAAGGCAAAAATATAACCATGTCTCTTACCTTATTCAAGTAACCACTAAAGGTTTGGCACAGTTCCATTCAAGGTAGGCTCTCATGGGATTAAATGCAAGTTAAAAAGTGCAGCTTATGAATGCATGTATGCATAAGAAAAGGCATTGATTTTGAATTCAATCCCATTAAAACAACTTCTCTAGAAGACAAAATTCTCCACATAAAATGGATTACATACGGGTTTGCCTTATGGCCTAGAGCTTTTGATCTTTCTAGAAGTCTGGCTAATTTTCGTCCCCACTCCGATCTTGATTCATATTGAATGCTCAACATATCAGCTTCGATGACTAATGGTCGCATGTGATTAGTCACTTTTTCATCATTTGCATAATCTTTATCTCGAACATGTCTCCGAGCTTGTCGAAAATGCCCCTCACTTGCTTCTTGATTCCTTTCAAGGATCTTGATCTGAATTTGAGTAATCTTTCTTCAAGTCTTCTAAATCTTCTTCGACTTTGTGCTTTCCTTCGACCATAAGTGCAAAGTCATGTTATCTTCCACTTTATTAAGAAATCCATCCCCCATTATGAAACTGTCTATTTGGTAACCGAATTTAAATCAACACCTTTTCTTGTATGATGATGCAAATGCAAGGAAAAGAAAATAGGTAAAAAAGAAAAAGTTAGCAAAAACATCGATACAGGTATAGAACACAGAACCTAAGAACTGTCTTGGATGATTGCTAAGAGGTTCGGTATAACTCCTTTTAAGGCAAGTACTTACGACTCATTACATGTGGTTTAGTCTCTAGAGAAAAAGGGTACCCAAACTAGCAGATTCCTCAATCCTCACCTTTTACAGGCTCATATGGATGAGTTCGGTTTAGGGGGATACATTTCCCACATGTTTGCACAGAAGTAAAAACTTCACGAAAACATGGGTACGAATGTAATCTCGTAAACGATCCACTATCCTGCACGGAGGTGAAAACCTCACGAAGGAGTAGTTTTTCACTTCCACTTAAAAGGTAGTAACAAATGCATATGAATGCAAACTTATACTAGCAATATCAACATAATATAACATCACACAAAAATGCAAAGGATTGTATATTAAACAAAACCGAAGGTTTAACGATTTCAATAAAAGACCCGAAAATAATAAACTTTTGGCTTGACTCTCTTTTATTCTAAAAAATGTCCCCAATGGAGTCACCAAGCTGTCGAAACGTTTATTTTTTGGGAAAACAAACAAGTCTCGAACAATATTTTAAAATGGAGTCGCCACTAATCCTTTTATGTGGTGTGATTGGATCACCGCAAAACGTTTAAAATCCGCTTTGAAAAATATTTTGGTCTTCGAAAATCCAGAAAACGGGTCGGGAGTCGGTTACGCGTAAGGAAGGATTAGCACCCTTACACGCCCAAAATTTGTACCACATTGATTACTTTCGGGTCTTAGTTTGTTAAAATTTTAAAATCTCAAGTAAAACTTAAAATACAATATTTGTCTTTAGAAAATTTTACATGATTTTCAAGAATCCTTTTTGAGGAAAATTATCCGTGTGTTTCGAATTTCTAGGAGAATTGGAATTCGTGTCCAACACGTTAGGACACTATGTTCTCGGACTTTCGAAACTGAAGGACATTTTGAAATACTTTAAAGAGGATATTCGATTGTCTGAATTATACGAAAATCATACCCAGCACGTTAGGGCACGATTTTTCGAAATTTTAACATGAAAGGAATATTGCCTCGCTTTTGTTTAAAATTGTTTGCATATTTTTTGAGAATTTAAAATTTCGAATCAAATTTAAAATACAATCCTCAGGCACATAATTTATTTCACGTGATTTTCAAAATTTGATTTGAAGAAAAATGCATGTAAGTTTTGAATTTCTCGGAGAATTGAAGTCGTACCCTACACGTTAGGGCACGACGTTCTCGAAATTTCGAAATTGAAAGTTATTTTAAAAGGCTTTGAAGAGGATATTAGATTGTGCAAATTATACAAAAAATCACACCTAGCACGTTAGGATATAATTTTTCGAAATTTTAACACGAAAGGACATTGTCTCGGTTTTAATTTTTGTTTTATCAAAATGCAAATATATATTTTTTTAAAAAATAGAGGAGAAAGAGCACAATGATTATGGTGATGAAATATAACATAACATAGATGCGTAATGGCAAGTGAGTATACGGTGAAATAATACAATAATATATATACATTTGATATATGGAATGAAATAACACATTGTCAACTAAACAAATTTAAAAGATTTTTTTTCTTTTTAAATAAAATCAAAACAATGGTAGAAAACGAATTTAAAATTTGAAAGATTGAAAAAGTTAAAAAAAAAAAAAAAGAGAGCAAAATAATATATACATTCGACACATGAAACAAATTAATACATTAACAAATAAACAAAAGTAAAAGGACTTTTTCTTTTTAAATTAAATAACTGCATAAAACACATAAGAAATTTGATTTACAAAACGAAGCAATAAAGAAAAATGAAAATATTTTAAAATACAAAGTACAACTATAAAAAAATTTAAGAAAGGACCTAAATTTTAAAAATGAAAAATTATTTTGCTAATTTAAAAAATAATTTAAAAACATGAATGTACCAATTTAAAATCAAATGAAATACAGAGGGATCAAGTTGAAAACTCAAGAGAAAGACAATGACCATGCACATAAATTCACCATTTTATAAAAAATGTCGTTTTGGCACTTTGTTCTTCCTCTCCAAACGGTGCCGTTTGCACCATGGTTTTTAAACCCATTTTTTGCTGAAAAATTCTTTCCTCTCCTCCTTTTCACAAAAAAAACTCTCTCATTCTTTTTTCTCTCTAGCTCCCTCTCTTTCCACCATGTCCGACCGAAAGGGCAAACCTTGGTCCGTGTCGTCGCACTGCCTCTGTCGCCACAAACCGTCATACACGGCGTCAAGTAAGTTAAGAGACTTTTCTTTTTTATTTCTTAAAAAAAAAACCGATCTAGATTCAGATCTAGCGAGATCGAACCCAGATTATTTCTTTTAAAAACGTTTGATTGTTTTCTAAATTTGTTTTCGTTTTTCTTTTTTTTACCCCTTTTCATTGAAGATCTGTTTGTATTTTTTTATTTATGTTCTCGTTCTATTTTTTGAAAAAAATATTTTAGATCTAAACTTAGATCTGTAAAAACAAATTTAAAAAAAGGTTCGACGATATTTTCCTTTTTCATTTCTTTAAAATCTGTTCTTTGTTCTGTTTTTATTTTCGCTTGTTTTTTTTTGTAAAAACCTAGATCTACAAATCGATGAAAAGAACAGTGTTTTAGTGTTTGATGTTTTTCTTTTTCGTTCAGATCTACCCTTTGAAGTACCTTCACGATTGTAGACGAGATCAGAGGGGCTCGGTTCGACTCGGGTGACGGCGACTACAAGTTAGGTACGCCCCTTCATCTTTTTTATTTATTTAATATTATTTATTTAAAACCGTTTCGAATTTCGTAAGAAATAAATAAATAATTAATAAGTATATTAATATATAATAAATAATAAATTGGTGTATTAATGTAAAAAACGCTTCGAAAATCAAAGGAAAATAATAAATTCACAATAAAATCAATGTATTAATATATATTTAAATTATATACCTCAAGAACGAAAACTAGAATGCCTGAAAGTCTACTTAGTATTGCTTTGAATGCTGGTATTTGTATTAACTTTTGGATCACTAGTTTTTGTGTATTAATCTTTCAAAATTTTGTAACTTATCTGTATTGATTTCAAAATGCTAAAAAAGGTCCCTTGTTATAATTTTTCATACGGCTTTTATAGCCGAGTTACAACTTGCATTTCTTCTGTCTTGTCTTCTCTGTTTTTTGCAGGTATCTGCACATGGTGGGTGGTGCTTTTGACGGTGTCAAATGGTGGCAAAGGCAAGTGGAGCGATCAACAGTAACGGCTTCAAACCATAGCAATTTAGGGTTTTAATTTTGGTTTAGGATTTGGGCCACTTGGGCCTTTGTACACTGCTGGACTATTTTGTAATTTTGGACATTGTAATTTGAACTTTATTCTAATTTCTCTTAAATGCCAAGCTTGATCAAAATTGGGTTCCAACATCTTCTTTTAACAATTGTTGAACAAAACACATACAACACAGGAAACTATATCATCAAATAAACCTTAGCGCCTCTTTAGCATATTTCTTTTAATTTCAAACACTTAGACAAACAATTAGTTCCTCTTTAGCATATCCCCCTTAATTTCTAACAATATCTATGATTTTAGCTCAACCCAAATATATGGTTCAATAAATTGCCAATCACACAAATATGAAAGAAAAAGAAGCCAGTTCGTCGTAGTTTTTAGGAAATGAGCATTTTCTCATACACATCTCAATCATTCCCTATTTTTCAACAATCTCCTTCTTTAGCAATTTGTTGAACAAAACACATGCAACATAAAAAACTATATCATCAAATAAACCTTAAATCCTTTTTAGCATATTCCCCTTAATTTCAAGTACTTAGATAATAATTACATAAATCAACCATTAATGATAGGTAATATGTGTCAACTAATAGCTAATCAAGGAACTATTAATCTTTGTCAAGAAAAGGGGGATTCATTTATGGGTAAACCATTTCTTGTTGTTGCAAAGCCACAGTTGCCACCCCATGTCTACTCTTTTTCAAGGTAAATGGAGAGAAAGAGCGAGAGAGAGAGAAAACAAACGGTAAATTTATGGCATGATCGGAAAAAAAATTATGTAAATAAAAATATTAATTAAAAGTTTTATGTATTTTAAAAAATTATATAACAATCAAATAAAATTTTAGTTAAAATAGTAAAATTGACTGTTTAAAATAGGGTATTTAAATGCACTAAAAAAATCATGGTATCTAAAGTTCAAATTTTACTATGGGTTTTTATTGATTTTATAAAAAATTTAAAAAGATAAAAATATCATCATAATACTATAGCTTACTTTATAAACATAATGACCTTCTAATCATTTTCCGGTTGAGTTGTTCAATTGACTCAGGACATTAACTCAATTAGGAGATTAAATAATTATATTGACTCGTTATGTTAGTGGAAGATCGAAAGATCCTGCTAAAGTAGCAACTAGTTAATTGAAGAAAAATTCTCAAAACCGACGATTGAAGAACCCATACTGAAGCGAGCTAATCCCCCATAAATCAGTTTATCGAGTTTTCACGTCTCTTTCCCTTGCTTTATTTCTTTTATTTTTATGTTCTTTAATTCAAACCTCAAATTCTTCTATTTATTTTCGTACTATAACCCTAAAAAGAGTACTAATTACTTCTTTTTTTTGCAAGGATTTAAATTACTATTGCTCAACCTCCCTTAGGTACGATCCTCAGAGTACTCGTACTTCGTTGTAACTATATTACAACTCGACCCGTATACTTGAAGAAGCCCAAAAATACATTTTGAACGGGAGTACATTCGAAAGCGGCTAAGTTGTTATGTCGTTGCCGGGGAGGCAACACCTTTAGTGATTTTAATTTTTGCATTGTTAATAGCAATAATTAGAAAATTTTAGGTTATAGATACAGGTTTTTTAGTTATCTTTAACTTATGTTTACTAACTATTTTTTTTTCGATTTTAGTATATGCCTCAGAAGAAAGGAACAACCGTCTAGTCAATCGCTGATTCATAGAGACTAAGTTAGTGAAGATCTTTTAACTATGGACAAGTTTGATTGCATGTGGTTTAACGATGAGATAATTTATGATAATGAAATATACGAGGAGGGAGTGGATGAAGAATGGGAGATCATGGAAAATCAAAAACTATTCATGATAGAACTGAGCCAATAAGGAAACAAAGCCTCAACGCACCAGTGGAGTAATGATCAAAGTATTGATATAGTTGAACATCCATATAAGTTCACTGGTAATTTATATAAGGTACTTGAAGAAGGTCATGATATGCCCGAAAATTTAGACATGCCTCCTTGTGATTTGTATGAGATGCCTTCACGTGAAACCACTAGGAAAAATAATTCTAAGGTATTATCAAACATGTCAGACATGGTGGCACAAATGTTGAAAATGATGTAAGAAATATCTGAAGCGTTGCCTCCAAGGAAAGAGGACATGTTTGATGTTTACAACTCGGATCATAGGAACCCTTGTATTGTCAATGACCATAATGAGAATTGTGATGAAATTCAACCTAAGCTTGTAACTAAAGATCATGGAGAAGAGTTGAACATAGTTGAAGTGGTTTCAGATCCAATTGACATAGCAATAGATCTAACCTGAAAGTAGAAGTAATAGATTAATTATCCACTAAAATGGAGCTTCAATTTTTAAATGAAAGTGTAGAAGAGCCAATACACTTTTTAGCCATAGAACAGAAGGTGTCAGAAGAAGAGATCAATGAGTTCCACTCATTCTCATTTGACAAGGGCAACAAAGTTCGAGTGACCAAACCTTCACGCAACATTGAGGGGAGGAAGCTCAAAGCAATAATACCCTGAAAAATGATTTAGGGTTGGCTCGAATTTGGTACCAAATGGCTAGTAATGTGGATGTCACGTCGGTCAAAAATAAGGCAACATCATTGGAATCGACCGGAAGAGCTGGTTTATGTGTATCAATAATGGAATAAACGATGAAAAGTGTCGAGAACTAGCTAGAAGTTCTTCTATGATGGCGACACGGATCGTCCTAGTTTTTAAAGTTCTATTTTCTACTTTAAATGTTATTATTTTTTCGTTTATTTTATTAATTTTAATTGGGTTTAGTTTCTCTTTCCATAGCAGGAAACAAGGTAATGTCGTGACAAATCGATCTTAGTGTGGCGACGGAGGTGGCAGATTAGAAAAATTCAAAATTGATAACGATGTCACGACACACCATTTTTTGTGCTATGACAAAGGTGGCAGATTGGAAGAACTTTGAAACTGAGAAAAACGTCGCGACATAGGATCTCCGTGTCGCGACACATTAGGTTTGAAAGGGATGTCGCGACACCAACATCTCCGAGTCGTGACATCAATTGCAATTTTTGCAGGGTTAACCCGACCCAACTACGCAACCCGACGGCTAAACCCTTATATTTTCCAATTTTAGCACTCTAAAATCATATTTTTCACTTACTATAAATAATAAAACATATTGTTAACACTATATTTCATTTTAACCTTTTATAAATCTTTTTAAAAAAACCTTAAAAATCTTTCACTTGCCTACTTTTCTTTTACTATTTAGATTCTTTCAATCTTAGGAAGTAAGGATGGACATCGGGTATAAGAGGAATCACACGAACTCAGGTTAAAGGTTCCTAACTTTACAATTTCTCTATTTCCTATAGTTACAATGCCTTCTAGGAAGATTAGACGAACCATTGAATCAAAACCGTCAACGGGTCCAACCCTTTCAAGATTTGCAAACGAAAATATCAAAAAATATTTCAATAAACTTCAAGGAAAAATATTTATTCAAGAAAGGGGATTCGATCTGTTGATGGTCATTTGCAAAGAAATATGGCCACTAGTTAGATATCATAGGTAGGAATGGTTTTAGACGATTCCCAAAGAACCAATAGTAGTCCCAATAGTTCAAGAATTTTATGCTTCACTGAGAGATTATATATTTAGAACTAATGATGAAATTACATAGGATATGGTAGTGGTAAGAGGAACTAGTGCCAAAGTCACCCCTAAAATTATTTGTAAATTATTTGGTGCTCCATACTATGAACATGATTTTTTAGATCAAATTGACTTAGAATACTTCAAAGACATAGATATCCACAATGTAATAAACTATCTCACTGAAAGAAGGGGTGAATGGAAATTTAGGCCAAGTACTAGTATTTCTACTTCATTTAATGAAGCTATCATGTTTCCTAAAATAAAAATGTGGATCCAATTTATATGCACTCGTATTGTACCTGCTTTAAATGTTTCAAATGTCAATACCTTTCGAGTAATATTATTGTTTGAAATTTTGCTGAAAAAGTAGGTTTGTATAGAAAAATGGATCCACCACAACATGAGTAGCTCTGTGGGAAGCCAAAGAGTGGGAGTATTCTTTCCACACTTAATTACAGCTTTGTGAAAAAGGGTAGGAGTGCTCATGACATCCACTAAGCAGTTTGTTGATACTCTCCTCCAGCAATATGTTAAGCTTCGTGCCAAGAAAATTAAGGAAGGGAAGAAAAGATAATGATAAATGACAACCACACCGGCTTCATCACAAAAGTTGGCGATAGCCCAACAAGAAGTTGGTGAAGAAAGTCATCAAAAATTATATTGGATGATACAGTGGATGCAGGAATCGGGACCATTGTTTCAAGAATTTGCTCAAAAAAATAACATTTGAGTCCCTAACTACACACCGGATATGTATAGGCAAACAAACGACGAACATGACGAAGACGAGATTGAGGGTGAAGAAGAGAGTGAAGAAGAGGAGGATGATATGAAGGAAGATTAACTAATTATTTTAAGATTTTATTTTAAAAGACTTGTACTTTTGGATAATTTATATTTGTGGACTTATTTATTAGTAGGAGTAAGAATATCATTAGATTTCTTTTTGCATATGTACTTCTTAATTTTTATGTAGGAATCTCATATAAAAGAGACACAACATTTAGAGCTATTCACGACAAAAGGAGAAGGAACCTACCATTAGTAAAGGAGCCTTTCACGATCAATCGGGTAACTTTGTTCCTTATTTTTAGGGGCAACACATTAAAGACAATGTATTTTCTAAAGTGTGGGGGGTAACATAAAAAAATTTTATTTTTACTTTTGTTTATTTTTTCTTTGTCGTGTGCTTGAGTTTGTAGAAATACAAGTGATTGGTTAGGAGTATGTACAATAGGTTGACTGTATCTTTTGAATCAATTTGGCATGATGATGAATAGTTCTTATATTTTTTAGCATAAAACTACTAAGTTTTATAGGTTACAGTAAATATAGATAAAGAGGTATTATGTGTACCAAATGATATGAATAATATGAGGAAATGAGCATGCTAGTATATATGATAAATGATAATTTTGGGATTACGTGACTAAATTGACATTAGTGCAAACTGAGATGTTTAAGGATAACCTAAGGCATTGTTTGGATACATTTAGAGCCAAAAAGCAAATCTTATTCTAATTTGCCATTTAGTACCCATATTTCAGCTTATTGACCCTTTTTGATGAACCACATTACAAACTAATAAGCCTAGAAAAGTCAATTTGTGTTTACTCTTTTTCTTTGGTCTGAATTTGCACGATTATAGATGTATGGCCATATGTATTGAAGGTAAGTAGACACATCACGGTGGAGTTTGTAAAACAAGAGTGAATTAGGAAAATCAATGTGGAATATGAACTTTAGAATAGGTAGAAATATAAAAACAATGAAAAATCCAAAAGAAAAAAAAGAGAGAAGTAGAAACAAACAAAGAAAAAAATTCTTGAGTAAGAAAAAGTATGAAAACTGACAAAGTTACAAAGTAAGAAAAGAATAAAAAAATCGTTCAAGAAATATAGAATACTCTTAAGCTAGCTAAAGGGATTGGACCATATTGAGATTATCTAAGTGGAGAGAAAAGGAATGTGAGAGAAGGAAAATTAAGGAAGTGAGAGGGAATTAGATACAAAAAGGGGAAGAATAGGGAATAATAAAATGTCTCAAACTATTTTTGTGTTTGTAACCTTTTGTGCTTACTATTCTTTTTGAACTTCATACCTATCTTAAACCTCTGAACTTTACAAGCCAAAAGACCTATGTGACATAAACAACTCCATGCATGAATAAATATGGCATTACATAGCTCTATTATAACTATTTTTATTGTACTAGGATAATTAAAGTACTTATGTTAAGTCATTGATGGAGTGCTACTAATAAAATCTTTGTATTTGTATCTTTTGTAACTGTAATACCCCAAACCCGGCCTAAAAGTTTTGACTGCATCTGACGTAGTTATATTAACACATTGAAAATCGGTTTTGCGTTTAGAAATTTTTAGTTATCTACGAATTAAGTAAAAATCAGAATTAGTGCAAATTAGTTTCTAACCCGAAAGATATAGTCATAGTTAACTCAGTGCAAACCAATCCGAGCCCCCGTATGTCGTACGATCCCAAGTTAGATGTTTACCTTAACAAATGAGGATAAGACAAATGGTGAGCTACCAATCTCGATACATGATTAAAAACCAATACAATTAAATCGTAACAACACAGGTAAACTTAATGACATTTACACAACCGATGCGGAGCAGTTCTAGAGTATCGCATAGATGTCTCTTACGAACCAAAGGAATTTCTACTTGAATTCGGACTCATTATCACTTCAGATCTCAGTTACTCACGTTTCATAAGTGACAACAACCGTTCGTTTCAGACACATAGCAGAAGGTCGAACATGAGATAAATACAATTCCAAATACAGATATAATACAAGTACAGTTACAGATGCAAACATGATACAGATACAGTTATAGATGCAGACATGATACAGATATAGTTACAGATGCAAACATGATACAGATACAGTTATAGATGGAGACATGATACATATATAGTTGTTGAAGCCCAAATTTGACCGGGCCCAACTTGAATTAAAATTTTAATTTTTTTGAATTTATATTAAGTTTGAATTTATTTTAAATTTGTTTTGAATTTAAATTTAAGTAAATTTAAAATGGTTTTAAACTTAAGATTAAATTTAAAATGTCCAAATACATTTTGAAAGGTCCAAAATACATGTCCAATTTACAAGCCCAACTGGGCCAAATTCGGTTAAGCCCAATATCCATTTCACTACCCAAAATACAAGCCCAAACCCTTGACCCATTATTCAATCCAAACTAGCCTAACCCTAACCTAAACTGCTGCCTCCCCACTTACTCCTGCTGCCGTTCATCCATGGCCAACCAGCGTGCGACACGTCAGCACTAACGTCACCACCAGCCAGCCACTTGCTCTGCCACCGTCACTGCAGAACCTCCATTGATGCAACCTGCAAAGACAAGACATAATTTAGTAGCATAAGACAAATTAAAATGATTGTAATTTTAGGCTATAAAGCCCGAATTGAAACCAGTTGTAAAGGGGGGGAACCCTTGTCTTGGAACATCAAAAAAGATCAATACAAAATTAGTTTTTTCAAAAGCAATACAATAGAGTATTGAGTACCAGAAACAGAAGTCAATCAGCAGTAAGAAGAAGCAATCAAATAGCCATTATCAGGAAACAGAAACTAAGCATTTAAGTCATTCAGGTATTCAATGTATACTTATTATTATTATTATTAAGTTTTTAAGAACCTAAAACCATGCGTTTCAAGTATGCATTAATGCATTAAAAACACCTTGATGCCCCTCTTTATTATTGTCTATTTGTTTTCAAAACGAGATAAGTATACATTAATTTCTTTTTTTAATAGCATTTATATTAATGATAATAATAAATGTTTTACTAATAATAATATTAAATGTTAAGTAAAAATAAAATAGAATTTGAAAAGACTTATCTGTGGCCATTGGTGTTGCCGTCGTCGGAAATCGCACCAAAGCCACCGCCGCCGTCGTTCTTTCAAACCTTACATCCCCGGTCATTTGTTTGTTCTACATCGCGCATGGTTCTATAAAGAAAACACAGAAGATGAGTTTAATATGACAATGAAAATCAAATTTTTAAGGCAAATAAAGGAACCGATCTGTGGATGAAAATAAAAGATTAGTTTTAAAAACTAAAATAAATGGATTTTTTTGTTAAGAAAAAAAGAAGAAGAAGAACATGGTTGTTTTAGAAATTTCTAGATTTGGAAAATCCAGATCTAGGTTTTGCAAGGATGAAAAATGAAGCTTTAAAGAAAGAAAATGAAAAAGGAAAGAAGTAAGAAAAGAAAACTTACCTCCGACGGCGCGTTGGACGGTGGTGCGCAGGCGATGATCGGCGGCAAATCGGCATGGGTTGGCAGCGCGTGGCTGCGGCAGTGATGTGTGGTCATGCATGGGACCTCACGCGCGAAGAACGGTCGGGCATCAAACGACCGGCGGCCGGCCATAGCATGAGATGAGAGAAAGGAGAAGGAGAGTAAACTGAGAGAAAAAAAGGGTTTCAGTTTGTTTTAAAAAAGGAAATGGGAACCAAATGATTTTCAAAGCACAAATTTAACTTTTATATGCTTTTCCAAATGACGCCGTTTTGGTGTCCGATTTTAGATGCCAAAACGACGTCGTTTCATACCTGACCCGATCCGAACCGCCCAAGATCCGCATGTTTTCAGCTTTTGGGATATTTACCACTTCGGTCCTTTCGTATTTTTTGATTGTTCCAATTTAGTCCTTTTTATACTTTTAATTAATTATAATTTGACCTAGTAATTTTAATTATTTTTCAATTTAATCCCTTGAATCTTTGAATGCACCAAAGGCTGCCACGTGCCACTATTTTGGTTTATTTTTTTAATTAGTCTTTATTTTTAATTTGTTTTAATTTAGTCCCTGAATCATGTTCTGTTTAATTACAAAATTGGCCCAAAATTTTTTCAAGATTTTCAAATTATTCCTTTGACTTCAAGATGCCTATGGGGCTGCCACGTGTCACCTTTTTTGGTTTTATTGCCCTGAAGGTCCCTAAACTGTCCAAAAATTGTATTTCAACCCTCGAAACTTTAAAAAATTACATTTTTTACATCAAAACTTTCAAAAAATACATTTTTGACCCCAAAACTTCAAAAACTTACATTTTTGCCCTCGAAACTCCCGAAATTATCATTTTTCCCCCGGATGTCCAAAAATCCCATTTTTTATCCCGATTTTTCTAGAAATTACTATTTTATCCTTGATTGTTTAAAATGTCATTTTTAACCCTAAATTTTTATCAAAATTACCATTTTGCCCCCATACATCCAAAAAGTCTCATTTTTTATCCCAATTCTTTCGAAAATTACCGTTTTACCCTTGAACATCTAAAATGTCATTTCTAACCCTAAATGTTCCCAAAATTACCATTTCCCCCAAGAGTCCAAAATTACCATTTCCCCCAAGAGTCCAAAATTACCATTTTACCCTTTGGCATCCAAAAAGTCCCGTTTTTTATCCCGATTCTTCCAAAAATTACCACTTTACCCTTAAGTGTCTAAAATATCATTTTAAACCCTAATTTTTCCCAAAATTACCATTTTGCCCCCGGGTATCCAAAAAGTCTCTTTTTTTAATCCTGATTGCACCGTTCTTCTTCCTTGTCGATATATGCATTTAGTTTTAATTATCATGCACTCGTATTTTTGATTTTTGATTTTTGCTTACCATTTTATCTGCTTAATCATTTTTCTTCATGTTATCTAATATCCATCATTAATTGCTCATTCATATTAAACTCGCATATTCGTTTTTAAAATTAATTTCATAAAAACTTTAAAATCAAGGCAATATTCTTTTATTTCGAATTTCGAAACTTTGCACCTTAACTTAGTAGGTGCAATTTTTCTCTAAAATCGAAATAATCGAATACCCTTTTATCGAGGCAATGTTTCCTTATCTTCGATTTTGAAATTTTTGCACCTTAACTTACTAGGTGCAATTTTTCTTTAAATCAAGATAATCTAACATCCTCTTTCAAAAAATTTAAAAAGTTTTACAAAGGAAAGTTTGTTATTTCTGGATCTCGAAATACTATGTCCTAACTCACTGGACGTAATTTTTTCCCCTATCACGTTGAAATAGCGGGACTTCCAAACAAAATTGATTTCTCTAAACATAACTCACGCATTCAAGGATAGTATCTTTAAATTTTATTCGAGTTTTTAAGGTTTACAAATTAAGACCCAAAAATAATCAATACGATACCAATTCTAGGCGTATGAGGGTGCTAATCCTTCCTCATGTGCAACCGGCTCTCGATCTCATTTTTTGGATTTCGAAGACCAATATTTTTAAAATATTTTAACGTTTTGTGGTGATCCAATCACACCCAAATAAAAGATTGGTGGCGACTCCCATTTTCTAAATACCCATTTTTTGAATTTTAAAATATTTTTCGAAACACGTCGTTTTCCATAAAAAGGATGGTTTCGACAATAGTTACGATGAAAACATACAGATATAGTTACAAATGCAAACACAATAACCCCATCCACTATAAACCATCTCCGTCCAACCCAACACACCATATAGGTATATAGTACCTATCCAACCCTACACAACATTTAGTGTCGGTATGACATGTTGCAACGTTCACAGTTTTACTGCCAAATCAAATATAATCTCAAGTGGGAACTAATGAAATAGTTCAGATAACTACCTTCAATTCATATTTCCCAACCCATGAAAATACCGAGAACACATGACAAATATGTATAATCTACCAACAAACGTGATCATACAATCCTAGTATAATAGTGTGCTAAGATTATTCGTAACCAGTTCGTACAGTTATCCAAGTACCAAATATCCATAATCAAAATAGTAACACAGAATCGTAGTTGTATGCTTAACAAAACACGAATCGTACCTGAATGAAATACACACTATAGCACATTCAAACAAAGTCGCATTACACATTATCAAGTCGCTATTAAGTTTCTTATATTAGTGTAACCTACGTACAGATAGCATATTGTAAGATAACAGATCACAAATATCGAGTTTATATCTTATTACAAACCATATGTCTCAAAATAGTATACACACGCCCGTGTGTCAGCCCATGTGCCCCAGAACAATATACACACATCTTGACACACGCCCGTGTGACAGCCCTTGTGCCTCAAAATAGTATACACACACCCTAACACATGCCTATATGCCTCAAAATAGTATACACACACATCCTGACACACGCCCGTGTGCCTCCAAACAATATACACATATCCTAACACACGCCCGTGTGCCTCTAAACAGTATACACACACCCTAACATACGCCCATGTGCCAACCCGTGTGCCTCCAAACAACACCAATTCAATGAGAAAAATACAGAAAAACATGATAATCGAAAGGGGCTTTGATACCCACCTGTTACATGACGATATAGAAGTCCCCAAATGCAATTTGCAAGCCTAAAACAAGTCTCAACATCCAATTTCATCAAAACATTTGCAACATACGTATTAACAAAATCAATGTTCAGACGAACAAACCAAACTACCAATCAAAACCTCGGAACTATTTTGAATAGCTTTCCCCCAACTCGCACAATAACAATTAACAACGAATTAATCAACCCAATTTACCTTAAAGCGTATTGGAGGAAGCAAAACCACAACACAGCGTAGCAATTATGCAAAGTGAGCAGAACAGAAAGAAAAGTTTAAGAACAAACTTAGACCAAAAACAGAGTGGAAAAGAAAATGAGAAAGAAACGTTTTCTTTTCTTTCTTTTTAAAAATAACTGTAAAGTTAATGAACTATTTAAAATTCAAATCAATTTTATAGAAAAGTGTAAAAATATAAATCTTGGTTGCATACATAGTGACTTGAACACAAAATTAGCGAATAGACAGATGCTTAACCATTAAACCACTAGGCTCATAGTTAACATTAATTGATCGGAATACCTTATAACACACATGTTCAAAGGTAGTCGTTTAATAAATAGATGAAAACAAAAAAATCATATTTTAGGAAGTAGGATTCGAACCCAGAACCTCACACACCTAACCAGAACTTTTAACCACTAAACTAGATCAAATCACTTGTCAAAATTTCTCAAATCTAGCTCTAAAATTGAGAGATAACTACTCATGATTCCAGTAAACCGATTCCTTCTAACCCGTATTTTGGGATGTTACAGTAACTTACTCAACTTAGATGTTTCTAATAAAAAATGGTAGTATTACTTATTCATCATGTCGAAATTATTGGAAGATATATAATGCCTAGAGTAAATCTTGCGAACTCGATCCTTGTATGATATATGCTCAAGCTCCTATGTTTTTCTTTCTTTTATTTTGTTTTTGTTTGCTTGAGGACAAACAATGACTTAAGTGAGGGAGTTTGATCTGTCGTATTTAGAACTAGCAGGTTAAACTACTTTTCACACTTTAGGAGCTTGAAATTAAGTATTTTCCTTAAGTTTTCTTTAGATTTATTTCAGTTTTTAGTTATTGAATAAAAAGTGTAAAAATGTGTTTTTTATTGACTTTAAGGCTGAGTGAGGCCTAAGGGTTAGCTAACGAACTTTGTGAGTTTGCTGGAGATCTTTGGAAGACGAACAAATATGAAGCTGATCACTATGTCACAACACGGATTGATTTGTGTCGTAATAAAGGGACCAGACCTGAAGAATGTCAAGATTGTCTTCCATGTCGTGACACGAGCATAGTGTGTCATGACAGTGCCTGGAAAATTCACCAAAGGAGTGGACTGTCTTCTACGTCGTGACACGGCTCTTATGTGTCATGATATCGCTTCCTGAACGCAGAATTAACACCAAGTGAAAGGTGTTTTGGTCTGTACAATACCACTTAAACACAAAGAATGACAGTTGACCTAGGGTTAAGGAAAATGACCATCCCAAGGCTATAAATAAGACCCTTTAGCACTTAGGTTTACACTTCTGCTTCGCATTTAGTTTCCTTTGTAATTTAGGTTTAGTCGTTTTTTCGTTTCTTTTGTTATTTCATTTCTGTTTTGTGTGGAAACAAGATTTGTAACTTCACATAAACGGTTTTGGATTTTTCCCAATAGATTGTTATACAAGTCTTAGTTTCTTTAAATTCATAGTTTCAATCTTGGAATTTATGTTTACTTATATTATCGAATCTATGATGCTCAAAGAAACCATGAGAAACTAATCATGTTATGTGGGATTAGGGAGTGAATATGGTTATTTAATTATTGTATACAAGGATTTTCAACGTATCAATTGTTTGGAAAAGAAAGAACGTGGAACAAACCCTAGGCCTGACAACCCTAGGCAGTCATTTAGGTGGGAATTAACCCAAAATTGGTACTGTCCATTCGTGAAAACCTTTACCCCAAATCAGTCTAGACTGTGACATCGAAAGATAAGTAGTCTTTATTTACTCGTTATATTAGTGGAAGATCGAAAGATCTTACTAGGGTAGCGACTAGTTGATTGAAGAAAAATCTCCTAAACTGATGATTGAAAAACCAATACTGAAGTGAGCTGTTAATTTTTGTCATGGAACTGTTAATTTTCGTTAACGGTGTAATGGTAAGTTGACGCGGCATGTTAACTCATTATTTCAAAAGAGAATTTTAGGTTAAATTCTACAATTTGTCCTTATATTTTTTTCATTTTGAGCAGTTTAATTTTTTATGTTCTTTTAACTTTTTTTCTTTATTTTCCATTCTCTTCTACTTCTCCCCCTATTTTCCTCCCTTCATCTTTTTAACGTAGTTTTTCTATGTTTTTCATTTGTTAAAACTAATCCATAAGCTCGTCTCACTCAAAAAAACTAAATTGTTCAAAAAGCCAAAAGTATAGGGACTGGTTTTAACAAATGAAAAATATAGAAAAAAAACTATGCTAAAAAAAATGGAGAAGGAAGGAAAACAGAAGGAGAAGCATAAGAGAATGGAAAAAAAAAAAGAAAGTTAAAGGAACATAAAATAATAAAATAAAATTACTGAAAACGAAAAAATATGGAGATCGATTATATGAACTAACGTAAAATTTTTGTTTGATATGATGATTTAACGTGTCACGCTAACTTTCCGTTACACCGTTAATGATAATTGATGGTTTAGTGACTAAAATGTTACAATATGATAACATAAGTGATTAAAATTAACTTGAGATAAACAAAAATGATTATTTTGATAGTTTACATTTTCTTTTTTAATATTGTGATTCTAAAACTCAAACCAAATGATATTTAAAATTAAATTAGTGTGATAAGCTCAATCATAGAAAAAGTGGGCATCTTTTGTTGGGGGAATTTCTCTATAGGATTAGAAGCTTATGAGTAAAATGAGACAAATATATGGTAAGTAAAAGAGTTTAACAATTGTCAAGTTGTTGTTTATAAAATCCTACACTTATTGTAAGTAAAATTAGACAAATATAAGGTAATTACAAGAGTTCAATAATTGCCAAGTTTTTTTATCAATTAATAAATGTAACGGTTTCAAAGTTTACTTTTTAAAAATGCGTTCGATGATGATATTAAAATTTTTAATTAATACAAATATTTCAAAAAAAAAATGTTGAAAAGGATATGCGGATAGCTACACATCACCTAAAATTGAAAATTTTAAGTTGAATTCAAAAACTCATATTTGAAATAAATGATCTTTTTTTTTGTTAAAAATAAAAAATTTTAAATATTATATTTAAATTTTAGCCAAAACTATCCTAATAATATAAAATATTATATTTTAAAATTAAAATTACAAAATCTATCATTTTCAAAAATCAAGAATTACTTTTAACAAGCAATGCACTTAATTTTTACTAATATAGCAAATAGTTTTATAATATAAATTTAACATTTATAAAATTTAATACTTAAATTTTCAGTTTATCAAATAAAATCTTAATTTTAATATTTTAAAAAATTATTACTATCAACTTATTTGCTAATTAATAAGTCTAATTAAAGTGAGTTAAAATTGACTTAACAAATAAATTGAATCAATTCGGGTTAAAATACTTGGAATTATTGTATAAAAATTAAGAAAAATAATAAATTAACAAAATGATTAGAAACATCTTTTAACAAAATTTAAAAAAAAAAGTCATTTTTGAAATATTATATTTAAATTTATTTATCACTTTAATAACAAAATTTATAAAGAAATTATAATATATTTAATATTTTTTTATTAATGCATATCATTAACCTGTGCATCACACCGATAAAAAAAATAGTATTTATTATATAACAAGATAAATGAACATTTTAAGCAACAATCCAATATGTCATCTTAATATTATGACGACGCACAGACAAGTCATTCAATTTTCTATTCTTAGTAACAATGGATGAATTTTAACTTTAAAAATAACTAAATTTAAAAGTAATTTTTTAAAAAAACAATAATTTTTTTTAAATAACTATATGTTTAAAATCAAATTGCCAAGTTGTTGTTCATAAAATCCATACAAATCAAGACAATTATTATATAAGTTATTATATATGTATATGTATATGTGTATATATATTGTGAGGGAAATCTAATATGGGTATCCTCCTTGGTCTTTATTTAATTTTTTAATTTTGCCCAAACATTTTAAATAGTTTACGATTTAGTGCTTGACTAAAAAATAACCCTAAAGCTATCACGTGTCAAAATTTTGGATTTATTGCCCATGAAGCCCCTATTTTATCCAAAAATTTAAATTTGACCCTTGAACTTCCCAAAAATTCAAAATTGACCACCAAACTTCTTGAAAATTTAGTTTTGAACCCCGAGCTTTCCAAAAATTTGATTTTGACCCTTGAACTTTCCAAAAAATTGATTTGACCCCTGAACTTTCTAAAAATTATATTTTGACCCCATTTTTTCTTATTTTTCATCTTTTTCGCTTTTGAATTTTATTTAAATTTTAATTTAATCATTTCACATTTTTTTAATCTTACCCCTTATTATGTTTTTTTTTTTAATTTAATCCCTTATCATCTCTTTTCTTTTAAATTTGGTCTTTTTTATTCTGTTTATCACTTTTATATATTTTTATCATATTATTATTTATTTTGAAATTCAATTAGTATTTTATTTTATTTTTTTCTCATAATGTTGATTTATTTATTTATTATTTTTACCTTCATTTAATTATTTTTTTCTTCTCTAATTTGATAGTATTCGATTTGTTATTTTGTGAATGCATTTTTTATATTTTTCATTATATTATTGATCCATGTGCATTACTTCTTATTGCAATTATATTGCTATTCCATTTTTATTTTTTTATTTATTTTTGTAATTTAAATTTAATTGAATTTATTTATTTATTTCATGCATGTATATTTTGTCATCTTGTTATTTTTCAAATTGTAAATTAAAAACATATTTATTCAATCTTTGAAAAATCTTAATAAAATAAATTATATGTCATTTTTCATTACTACCTAAATTAATTTAAAAAAACGAGGCAACATCTTTTATTTTTGGGAATTCGAGAAATTATACCCTAACGTATTGGGTATGATTTTTCCTTGAACTTAAATAATTAAATATCCTATTTAAAATTGATAAATGTTCATTGTTTTCGAAGATTCGAAAAGATTGTATCCTAACTTATTGGACATGATTTTTCTCGATTAATTTGAAATAAATGAGCTTCCTCCACAAAATTCAATTTTTAAATGACATCAAAACATCTTGTTCATGTATGTAAGGATAGCATGTTAAATTTAACTCGAGTTTTCAAATTTTCAACAAATAAAACCTTTAAAAATCGACTAGGTACCAAATTTGGGCGTGTGAGGGTAGTAATCCTTCCTCACACGTAATCAACTCCCTAACCTATTTTCTGGAATTCGAAGACCAAAACTTTTGTTTAAATAAACTTAAGTATTTTACGGTGACCCAATCACACCGAATTAAAAGATCGGTGGCGACTCCCATTTTCGATTTTAAAATTAATAGTGGGGACGATTTTCAAAAAGGATTCGACAGCTTGGCGACTCCACTGCGAAAATTTTTAAAATAAAAGAGAGTCAAACCAAAAGTCGATTATTTCTAGATCTTTTTGTTAAATTTTTTTAACTCGGTTTAATTTAATATATGATCCTTTACATTTTTTGTGATGATACTGTATTGATACTGCTAGTATAGATCTGCATTCATTTGCATATGTTACTACGCGCTTTTAAGTGGAAGTGAGAAGCTATTCCTTCGTGAGTTTTTCACCTTTGTGCAGGATAGTGAATCGCTTTCGGGATTACATTCGTACCTATGTTTTCGTGAAGCTTTCACTTCCGTGCAAACATATAAGAAATGTGTCCCCCTAAACCAAACTCGTTCGTATGAGCCTGTAATGGGTGAAGATCAAGGAATTTGCTGGTTTAGGTACCTCTACTCCAGAGCTTAAACCGCATATAGTGAGCCCTAAGTGCTTTCCTTAGGATAGAACTACACCAAACTGTTACCAGTTTCCCAAGCCTAAGTTCCTTGTTTTATATCTGTATTTTGTTATCATACTGACTTGTTTTCTTTTGCTTTTTTTAGTTTTGCTTGCATTACATCATCATATAAGGAAAGGTGTTGATTTAGGATCGATTACTAAATAGAAAACTGATCATAAGAAAATGAATTTCTTGATAAAGTATAAAACAATATGGTCGTGCGTATATGGTAAAAAGAAGGACGAAAAAGAAACTGGTGGTTTGCCAGACGAGTAAGGTTGAAACGAAGACCGCACAACAAGTCAAACTTTGACCTAAGTACGAGAAGTGACTAATCATTTGACCATTCAAGATTGACATTTTGGACCTAAAATCGAAGTCAAACCAAGGCGAAGTCAGAGGATTTCCTTGCGAAGATTAAGACTTTTGAACACTAAGACATGACCATATACGTATCTGCCTTATGTAAAGAAATTTGTTTTCTAGTAAAGTTGTTCTAATAGAATTAAATTATGAGTCGATACCTTTCCTATGCAAGTATGCATTCATAAGCATCACATTTTATTAACATGCATTTAATTCCATAAAATGAGCCCCAAGAGCCTACCTTAAATAGAACGATGCCAAACCTTTAGCAGTTACCCGAATAAGGTAAGAGATACGATAATATTTTTGTTTCTTTACTTCTAATTGCAATTTATTTTCAAGTTTTATGCCAGTACTAATCATACTAACTTGTTTATTTTGAACCTATTTGCATTGCATTTCCATCTAAAAAAGGGCGTTGATTCATGTTCGATTGCTAAATAGAGAACTAGTAATAAGAAAATGAATCTCTTGATAAGGTAGAAATCAACATGATCGTGCATATGTGGTCAAAGAAAAATAGCGTCAAAAGGGTGATAGTCGGTCAAATGGGCACCTATTAGAGTCTTAGGTTTACACTCAAATAAATGTAACCCATAACAAGTGTATTACTTTGAAAACCCCGCAAGACATAGTACACTCAGATGCAAAAAGGAATGTCGACATCTTCATCTCAGGCACGTATGAATTAGTAGTCTTCTCTAAAGTGTTGAGGTAGGTAGAGAACGCGGTAACAGATTTATTTATCCGACTTGACAAGAGAATCACTCATGTTATAATAATATTAGCGATTAAACACCTGTCGATGAGAGGGCAAAACGAGATTTATTGGGCACAACTTTTTGATAGCCATTTTTTAAAGTGAAAAAGGTCTTTCATCGAGTATTCTCTAAAGACTCCTCTCTGTTGAAAGAATTTATGGCTATCCAGATACGAGAAAATATCACCAAAGAAAAGTGGAAATAAACGAAGAATGACTTCAACGCTCTTAGGGGCAAGTCTGAGATAGAGACCATGTCGTAAGTGGGGATTCGACCAAGTGCGAGAAATGATTAACAACTTGTAGACTTTAGCCATTCAAGACCGACACTTTGAACTTGAAATCAAGGTCAAACCGGAGCAAAAATTAGCTTGGAAGATTAGGACTTTAAGCATTAAGACATGACCTTATATGTATCTACCTTATGTAAAGCAATTTGTTTTCTAGTAAAGTTGTTGTAAAAGAATTGAACTAAGAATCAATGCCTTTGTTTCATACGCATACATGCATTCATTATAATTGCATTTCATTGCATTCATAGAAATAAAAATCCTACATATCTAAAACAATCGTGTCAAGGGAGTGTTAACAACTTTAATAAAAACTAAGAGAAAAATATGATAAATTAAGATAATGTGAGAATGTTGAAAAATTTGAGCGAAAGTCATATGGAGAGTAAACCCATTGAGAGTTCATCCCTACGCCCTTGGAAGTGTTTTGGACAACTAGACTGTGAAGGACCTTCCTGTAGTTTTTAGGACTTTTCCATAATAATATTCAGAATACACTTATTGCTCTAAGTCCGAGAGTAATAAGGATCCTTTTGTAAAGGGTACATGATCACTATCTGTTATTTCAATAAAAATTATGCATTGTTTTTATCCCATTTGGCAAACACCTTATCATTCTTCTCATTCGTTCATACCACAATTAACCATTCTTTAATTCAATTATTCTTAGGATCCCATTTTATCTCTATTCTATGTCCCTTAATATCAAGTAAATGAGCGATGTTGCTGTTAACTTGGAGCCTCATTTTGAGGACATGTGTCTAGAAAAACTCAGGACTTTGAAAATGATCAAGAATGTAACTTGTCTCCCGATCTACTATGAATACGGGAGCAAGACGAGAATAAAAAATTACCTCACAAAGCATCAACAGAAATTACGAGTTTTCGGGAATGAAAATGAATAAGAGATAAAAAGGATGGAAATGGGACATGTACCTCCGCAAAAATAAAACGAGATTTTATAGAGTTGCTTCGATAATTCGAAAAGGTCTTCGCATGGCCCTATCAAAGCATGTCGAGTAATGAACTGATGTCATGATACACATACTCTCATAAAAGAAGAATGCAATCCATTTCAATGGAAACTTCAAAGAATGAGGCCTGACACACTTTTAAAGAGGAGATCAAAAAAAAGAGAGAGAAGAAAAAGAAAAGAAAAGAAAGAAAAAGTCAAAATGAAAACCCACAAAGGATATTTTTTTTAAAAAAAAGAAGAAGAAGAAGAAGAAGAAAAGAAAAAAGGAAGAAAAAAGAAAGTCAAGATGAAAACCCGCAAAGGGCATCTTGAAAACCTATATATCTCTTTTACCTCTTCACGTCATGGCTTCTTTCTATGTGGGGCATGTACGTCATTGAGCCAAATTCGCCAAAAGCTTTCAACGGGTATCGATTCATTACTTCACCAAATGGGTAGAAGTTGCTTCATATGCCAATCAACGGTTAAGCAAATTCTTGAAAAATAAATTATATGGAATGCCAAAGAGGGTCATGTTCAACGACAACTTGAACAACGACATGATAACGGAAGTCCACGGCCAATTCAAGATCAAGTATCACAACTCAGCACCATATCGCCAAAAAGTGAATGGGACAGTGGAGGCAGCCAATAAGAACATCAAAGGATTGATTGGAAAATAGCAGAGACCTAAACAGGCTTGGCATGAGAAGACATCATTTACTCTTTACGCTTATTTGGACGTCCATCAGGGCCTACATCGAGGCAACACCTCTTTCAAAGGCAATTTTACCTCTTTGAAGTCAAGATTCCCTCCATCCAAAGCAGAACGAAGCTAATCCAGATTTGATTAGTTAAACATTGATAGAGGAAAGGGTGCTAAAAGCCATCTTCATGATCATATTAATCAAAAATGAATAACAATGGCTTGTGACAAAGAAGGATCCGCTCTAGAGAATGCCACAAGGGAGCTCTAGTTTTGAAAAGGATCTTGCCTACAAAAGACCTCCGAGGAAAATGGATGCCGAATTGGGAAGGGCCCTATAAGGTGAAGAAAGCCTTTTTTGGAGGAGATCTGACTTTAACCAAAATGGAAGGCAAAGACATGCCCAACCCTATGAACTCAGCTTAGGTGAGGAAGAAATTTCACCTAAAAAATAAAAAGGGAAAGAAAAAAAGAGAAAAAGAAAAGAGAAAAGAGAAGAAAGAAAAAAGAAAAAAGAAAAAGGAGAGGTCGAGGTGAAAACCTGTAACGGGAACCTCGAAACCTAAGGAGATTTGAGTTGAAAACCTGAAAGGACGGCTCAAATTTGAATAAAAGAAAGGGGCATGAAACAATCTTCTCTCTCAAAAGTAACAAGGTCGAGAAACTTTACACCTTGAGGCATCGACAAAGTACTCTAGGTTTCATGGATACATATTAAGCTCAGAATGGTCCTTAACAAGTTTGCTTAGCGAAGCTTATACTTTGATATGTAGGGCACCTAACTTCATTTTTTGCTCACCTAATGTTTGGCAACTTTTGACCAATGTTTTTCATTTTTAATCTTTTCATTTATACGAGCTTTGCCTCAAATAAAATTAAAATTTATCCACCTTACAACCTTGTTCAAGCATTTTTGCATCGAAATAACAGTTAATGGACCAATGATTCATAAACTTTTCATTCATACGAGCCTTGTTTCTAATAAAACTCACTTTCATCCACCTTACAACATTGATTCAAGAATTTTCTTTGCATTTGAAATAACGATTAGTGGTCTAACGATATAAAGAATAAAAGGATTTCTGCATATCGCTTTGAAAATTTTTTAAATATTACAGGGACCTAAAAAAAGACCATTAGTTGGAAATAACCAAACCCGAGGGTTAGAAGGGTCTTGAAACAAATAGTTCAAATTACGAATACCTCTTTCGGTTTCATGTCAAAGATACCATACCAAAATAAGAACATGATAACACATCAGTGATAGGACTTAGACAAATGACAAACAATGTCGACCTAAGGACTAAAAATAAAATCATTATCAGAGATGACATTTTTGCATTCATCATTCATACCCATCTAGTTAGGAGCATTTGACTCATCTTGGTCATGACATCCTAAATAATTTGATCTACATAGAGGTTCATTAAAGCATATTTTACAGGTTTGATAGGGAAGATTGAGGCTGCAATGGTTAATTTGATACCCTGGAATACGAAGGGAGAGGTTGAAGCCACAACAGCAAGCCTTGTACCTTAGAAGATATGATAGGAAAGATCGAGGCCGCAACGACGGATCTAGCACCATGGAAATAAAGGGAAAGGTTGAGGCCGCAATGACAAACCCTGTACCTCAGAAGATGTGATGGGAAGGATTGAGGCTGCAACGGCGAATCTGATACCATGAAGATATGAAGGAAAAGGTTGAGGCTGCAACGGTGAACTTGGTACCCTAGAGACGTGATGGAAAAGATCGAGGCCGTAACGGCGGATCTAGTACCATAAAGATATAAATGGGAAAGATTGAAGCCGGAACGATGAATCTTGTACCATGGAGATATGGAAGGAAAGGTTGAGGTCGCAACGGCGAACCCTGCACCTTAGAAGATGTGATAGGAAGGATTGAGGCCGCAATGGCAAATCTGGTACCATGAAGATATGAAGGGAAAGGTTGAGGTCGTAACGGCTAACCTGGTACCTTAGAGACGTGATGGGAAAGATCAAGGCTGCAATGGTGGATCTAATACCATAGAGACATAAATGGGAAAGATTGAAGCCGCAACGATAAATCTTCTACCTCGAAGTTACAGTGGATCAGATCAAAGTTACGCAGCAAGTTTTTATCTCTCTGAAGTTACAATAGAGCAAAGCGAAGCCATCATCCAATCTCTTACCCCCATCATGGGGCAGATTGTAGCCATCCAATCTCTTACCCTGATCATGGGACAGATTAAAGACATCATCCAATCTCTTACCCTGATCATGGGGTAGATTGTAGCCGTCCAATCTCTTACCCAACCAGAGGGCAGATTGAAGACACATCAATCTATTACCTTGATCATGGAGCAAATTGAAGCATCTGATCTTTTATCTCGATCATGGGGCAGATTGAAGACATCATCCAATCTCTTACCCCGATCATGGGGCAGATTGTAGCAGTCCAATCTCTTACCTCGATCAAGGGACAGATTGAAGACACACCAACCTCTTACCCCAATCATGGGGCAGATTGTAGCCATCCAATCTTTTACCTCGACTAAAGGGCAGATTGAAGACACACCAATCTCTTACCCCCGATCATGGGGCAAATTGAAGCATCTGATCTTTTGCCCCGATCATGCAGCAGATTGAAGACATCATCCAATCCTTTACTCCGATCATGGGGCAGATTGTAGCAGTTCAATCTCTTACCTCGATCAAGGGGCAAATTTAGGACACACCAATCTCTTACCCCGATCATAGGGCAGATTAAAGCATCTAATCTTTTACCCTAATCAGAGGTCAAATTGAAGAAACACCAATCTTTTACCCCGATCATGGGGCAGATTGAAGCCACCATCCAATCTTTTACCCTTAAATCAAGAAGGGCAAATTGAAGTTGTCATCTCACAGAAGCGAATCTCCTTGAAGTTGCAGTGGATTAGAGTGAAGCTTTAACACCAAATCTTATATCCCTGAAGTATCATTGGATTGAATCAAGACTACGATAGCAAATCTCAATCTCCCTAAAGTTATAGTGGAATGGAGTGAAGCTACAGTAGCAAATTTTATCTCTTCAAAGTTGCCTTGGGGCAAGATGAAGTCACAACGCTAAATCCTATCTTCCTAAAGTTGTAGAGAAGTGGATGCAATGAAGTTGAACGACCAATGAAGCAAAGAGCAGGTCACTTGAAGAAGAAGTGCCAAAAAAGCCAAATTCAGTGAGACCGAACAAAATTGGTCTTCCTTGAAGTCTTTGCTCTGTTCTCGTTCCATAGCAACGAGCAAAGAGTGGCAACTGTTAGAGCCCAATTTCGTCTGGGTCCAACTCAAAACCCAAACCCAAAAATAAACTAAAAACTAATAAATAAGTTTAAATTAAATTTATTTAATTTAAATATCACTTTTATAACCAATTTACATAGATTACCCAAACCAACCTTAGCCCAATGACCCAACACAAACCCAAATCTAACACAAACCAAACACATGCCCATCAAGCCCAAAATCTAAACTAAAAAAAACCCCAGAAACCCTAACATTTCCAGCCTCCATACCTCCCATTGGTCACCCTTCGGCCACGTTAGCGAGCACACCACCCCAAGGCACCACTCCTTGAGGCCTACCACCGTCGCTGCCACCATGTGAAAAGACATGCAAAATAAAAAAGAAACAGAGACAAGGACAAGAAAACAAAATCAGGAAGATAATATTTCAATCGGCTACAAAAGCCATCATCAATATGTAATGTTCAGAAAAAATAAAAAAAACAGCAAAAAAACATATTCAAGAAGTTCAACAGGTTATACGAACAAGGTATTTCAGTCATATGTTTATATCTTTTTTATTTTTGAAAAACTAATACAAAATAAGTAAAAAATAAAAAAAGAAGATTTTCATTCGAAATCAAAAATATATATATCAAAATTAATTTTTTTTAGTTTTCTAGAAATCACGATCTACTTTAGTAGATCTATTTTTTAGATCTAAAATCGGAAGAAAAACACAAAAAGGAAGAACCCAAAAAAACTAAAAATCGAACAGAATTTTGTGTTGTAGCTTCAATCCGATCCACTACAACTTCAGAGACACAAGATTTCGTGTTGTAGCTTCATCTTGCTCTATTACAACTTCAAGGAGATAAAGATTTGCCACTATTAGTTTAAATCTAATCCTTGCAACTTCAAGGATATAGGATTTGGTGTTGTAGCTTCATCTTGCTCTACTGAAACTTCAATGAGATAAAGATTTGTCACTGTTAGTTTTAAATAAATCCTATAACTTCAGAGATATAGGATTTGGTGTTGTAGCTTCATCTTGCTCCACTGCAGCTTCAGGGAGATAAAGATTTACCACCGTTAGTTTTAATTTGATCCTTACAACTTTAGGGATATAGAATTTGGTGTTGTAGCTTCATCTTGCTCCGCTGTAACTTCAAAGAGATAAAGATTTGCCACTGTTAGTTTTAATCTGATCCTTGTAACTTCAGGGATATAGGATTTGGTGTTATAGCTTCATCTTGCTTCTCTGTAACTTTAGGGAGATAAAGATTTGCGACTATGATTTTTTATCTGATCTACTGCAACTTCGGGGATATAGGATTTCGTGTTGTATCTTCATCTTACTGCACTGCAACTTCAAGAAGATAAAGATTTGCCACTGTTAGTTTTAATCCGATCCACTGCAACTTCAAGGATATAGGATTTGGTGTTATAGCTTCATCTTACTCCACCGCAACTTCAATGAGATAAAGATTTTCAATAGTTTTAATCTGATCCACCGCAACTTCATGGATATAGGATTTGGTGTTGTAGTTTCATCTTGCTCCACTATAACTTTAGGGAGATAAAGATTTTTTACTGTTAGTTTTAATCCAATCCTTGCAACTTCAAGAAAATAGGATTTGGTAGCTTATTGATCCATTACACCATTCTTCGAAGACGGGACCTGTAGAATATGTTTCATTGGCCTATCTTTTCCAAGCAATTAGGATGCCATGATCAAATGCTCTTAACTAGATGGGTATGAATGATGAATGCAAAATGTCATCCTTAAGAATAATTTTTTTGGTCCTTAAGTCGACATCGCTCGTTGTTTGTCCAAGTTCTATCAATAATATGTTACCCTGCCTTCCTTTCAACCCTAGTATGAAACTCGAAAAGGTAGTCACAATCTAAACTATTTGTTTCAGAACCCCTTTAATCCCCAAGTTTGGTCATTTCTAACTATTGGTCCCGTTTTAAGTCCCTATACTATTTCAAAGCGATATGCAGAAATCTTTTTATGCCTTATAACGTTATTAGCCCACTAACTATTATTTCAATGTAAAAAGTGCTTGAACAAGGTCATAAAATGGATAACATCCCATTTAATTGGAGATAAAGCTCGAATGAAGGAAATGAAAGAAAAGATTAAAATGACAAATATTGGTCAAAACTTGCTAAAGACAATGTGAGCAAAAATGAACTTAGGTGCCCTAGATATTAAAGTATGAGCTTCTCCGAGCAAACTTGACGGGGATTATTCTGAGCATGATATGTGTTTAGGGAATTTGGAGTGCTTTGTCGATCCCCAAGATGTAAAGTTCCTCCACCTTGTTACTTTTGAGGGAAATAACCATTACATACCCATTCTTTGCTCCTAATTTGAGTCGCCCTTTTCGGGTTTTCAACTCAAACCTCCTTTGGTTTCAAGATGCCCTTTGTGGATTTTCATCACGACCTCTTCTCTATTTTTTTATATGTGAAGTATTTCTTCACTGAATTCGAGTTGGTTTCAACATGCCCTTTGTGGGTTTTCATCTCGACCTCTCCCTTTTTTTAGGTGAAGTACTTCTTCACTGAATTCGAGTTCACGAGATTAGGTAGATCTTTGTCGTCTATTTCAATTAAAATCAAATTTCCTCTAAAAAAGACTTTCTTCACCACATAGGGTCCTTCCTAATTTGGCATCCATTTTCCTCAGAAGTCTTTTTATATAGGAAGGATCTTTTTCAACACCAAATCTCCCTCATGAAATTTTATAGGGCAGACCTTTTTGTCATAAGCTCGCGTCATTCGTTTTTGGTACATCTACCCATGATGGATAGTTCAGTCTTTTTTTCTCGATCAAGTTTAATTGATCATATCTGGATTGGATCCATTCCGCTTCATCTAATTTTAGTTATGACAAAACTCGGAGAGAAGGAATCTCGACTTCAATGGGTAAAACTGTCTCCATTTCATAAACGAACGAAAAAGGTGTTGCCCCAGTGGAGGTCCTGACAAATGTCAGATAAGCATGGAGGGCAAATGGTAATTTCTCATGCCAGTCTTTGTAGGTTTCTGTCATTTTTCCAATAATCTTTTTGATGTTCTTATTAGTTGTCTTCACTGCCCAATTCATTTTTGGACGATATGGTGCCGAATTGTGATGTTTGATCTTGAACTGACTGCAAACCTCTGATATCGTGCTGTTGCTCAAATTCAAAATGTTGTCAGATATGATCCTTTCTGGCATTCCATATCGATATATAATATCTTTCTTAAAAAATTTGCTCACTGTCGATTTTGTGACATTGGCATAGGCAGCAACTTCTACCTACTTGGTGAATTAATCGATGATCATTAAGATGAATCGATGCACATAGGCCCAATGACATCCATGCCCCACATAGAAAAAGGTCATGAAGAAGTCATGACGTGAAGAGGTGAAGGAGGTACATGAATCTTATCCCCGTAAATTTAGCATTTATGACATCTCTTGGCATAACTGATGCAATCTCCTTCCACGATGGACTAATAACATTCAAATCTCATGATTTGTCTGGTCATTGTAAAACCATTAGCATGTGTTCCATAAACGCCCTAAAAGACCTCTTCTAAAATTTTCCTAGCCTTGATAGTGTCCACATATCCTAGTAACACTTGATCATTTCTCCTTTTGTATAAGATGTCTCTATCTAGGACATACTAATTTACGAGCTTTCTCAACGTCCTTTTATCATTCTCAATTGCTTACTTAGGGTATTTTCGATCCTTCACGTACTGCAATAAGTCATAGTACCAAGAGTGATCATCCCTTTCCTCTTCCTTGATATCATAACAATGGGTTGGAGCCTCATAGATGCTCATTTGAATGGGCTTTATGTCCTCTTGCTTGATGACTTTAATCATGGAGGTAAGGGTAGCCTATGCATCATCCATCTGATTATCATCTCACCGGAGATAATGGAATGTGGCGTCATAAAACTCTTTAATTAATTCTAGAATCAGCTCTCGATAATCAATCAGCTTGGAGTCTTTTGTTTTCCATTCACCCTTGAGTTGATAAATTACCAGCGTAGAATCTCCGTATACTTTTAAGACTTTGATCTTGCGCTCTATAGTCGCACGGATACTCACGATGCACGCTTCGTATTTTTCCATGTTATTTGTACAACCGAAGTCGAGTTTTCTAGTGAAAGGGTAGTGATCTCCTTTCGAAAAACCAAAACTGTCCCAACTCCGTTACCCGTGTCATTCGAGGCACTATCAAAATTTAATTTCCACAGATTTTTTTTCTAGAGCTCCTTCTTCAGTGGCAACAGCATATACTAAATCTTCGTTCTGAAAATCGAAATTTAAAGGCTCATAATCCTCTAGAGCTCTGCTAGCCATGAAGTTTGCTATTGCACTCCCTTTTACCGCCTTCTGGTTCACGTAAACTATATCAAATTCAGAGAGAAAATTTTGTCATCTATCCATTCTTCCATTCAATGTAGTTGACTCCATCATTTACTTTAAAGGATCCAATTTTGAGATTAGCCAGGTCGTATGGTACAACATGTATTGCCTCAACCTTCGAGTGGTTTATATCAAGGCACAACACAACTTCTCAATTGGCGAATATCTTGTCTCGTATTCAGTAAACTTCTTGCTAAGATAATAAATTGCTCTTTCTTTTCTTCCCAACTCATCATGTTGGCCAACACACATCCCATAAAATTTTCAAATACCGCCAAGTATAATATCAATGACTTATCTGGACTAGGTAGAACCAGAACTAGGGCATTGGACAAGTAATGTTTGGCCTTGTCAAAAATCTTTTGGCATTCATCATCCCATACTCCTGAGTTATGTTTCTTGATAAGACGAAAGATGAGATTACATTTCTCGGTTAATTGTGAGATGAATCGAGGAATGTAATTCAACCTCCCTAAGAAACCTCAAACTTCTTTTTGAGTATGCAGCGGTGGCAACTCTTATATAACCTTGACTTTATCCGGATCAATCTCAATTCCCTTCTTGTTGACCACAAAGCCCAACAACTTGCCCGAGGTAACCCCGAAAATGCATTTTATTAGGCTCAACTTTAGCTGAAATTTCCTTTATCTTAAGAATAATTTTCGCAAGACCTTCACATGCTCTTCTCCTATTCGGGACTTTGCGATCATGTCATCAACATAAACCTCAATCTCTTTGTGCATCATATCATGAAATAAAGTTACCATGGCTCTTTGATATGCTGCTCCCACATTTTTCAGTCTAAACGGTATCACTTTATAGCAAAATTTTCCCCACATTATGATGAATGTAGTATTCTACATATCTTCAGAATGCATCTTTATCTGGTTGTATCCAGATATTCCATCTTAGTGAATGACCTACCGTGTTGTCCACTAGAGTATCGATGTGGGGTAACGAAAAATTATCCTTCAGGCTAGCCTTGTTTAAATCCCGATAATCTATGCACATTCACTCTTTCCCATCTTTTTTAGGGATGGGGACTATATTGGCTACCCAATCCGAGTATTTTTTACTACTTAGAGGAAACCAACGTAAAACTGTTTCTTGACCTCCTCTTTTATTTTTAATAGCACGTCGGGCCTCATTCTTCGAAGTTTCTATTGAATTGACTTGCATTATGCTTTTATGGGAAGCTTGTGTACTAAGATGTCAGTACTTAGGCCAGATATGTCTTGATAGGACCATGCGAAGACATCTTTAAATTCATGGAGCAACTCAATGAGATCTCGTCTTGTTTCTGTAAAGATACTTATACCAATTTTCACCTCTTTCTTTTCTTCTTCTTACCCCAAACTTACAATTTCCACAAACTCTTTGTGAGGTAAGTTTTGTTTCTCATCTTGCTCTGCCATCCTTAATTGATCGGGAGACAAGTTACAATCTTGATCATCTTCAAAGCCCTGAGGTTCCTTTGAACACATCCTGCTCAAAAGAAGGCTCTAAGTCGGCAATAGCGTTGCTCATATCATTGATATTAAGGGACCTGTCATAGGGACAAAAGGAGATCCAAGAACAAATGAATTTAAGAATGATTAACTATAGTATGAGTGTGAATGAAAAGAATAGTAAGATGTTCGTCAAATGAGACATAGAAATACATTGTTTTCATTGAAATAAAGGTAGTGGCCATGTGCCCTCTTCACAAAAGGATCCCTATTGCTCTCAGGCTTAGAGCAATAGGTATGTTCTGAACATTACTCTGAAATAGTACTAAAAACTATAGAAAGCTCCTCGACAGTTCAGTTGTTCAGAACACTTCCGAAAGTGTAAGGACATTCTTGATAGATTCCCCTTTTTATTCCTTTTCTTAGATATAGCGTTAACACTCAAATGTTTTAACATTCCCACAATCTTGATTGTCTTGCTTTCTCTCAATTTTCGTTAAGGGTAGATGACTTTTCCTGACATGACTGTTTCAGATATGTAGGATTTTTTTCGTTAATGAACGTAATTTCTTTGAACAACTTCACTAGAAAACAAGTTCCTTTACATAAAGGGGATACATTTGTAGCCTTGCCTTAATGCTTAATGCCTTAATCTTCCTAAGAAGCCAAGCTACTTTTTGGTCTCAATCCGACTTCTATTCATATTTCAGGCTCAAAACATCAGCTTGAATGGCTAGGGTCTACAAATGGTTAAACACTTCTCGAATTTGGGTCAAAGCCTCGCCTATAACATGGTCCCTATTTTTGACCTATTCTTGAGAGCTTTGGAGTTGACTCTCATTTGTTTCCATTCTTCTTTAGAGATATCTTCTCGTCTTTGGGTAGCCATAAATTCCTTTAACGAAGAGTAGTCCTCAAAGACACTAAATAAGAGACCTTTTCCACTTTCCAAAAGTGACTATGGAACCAAACTAGCGAGACTTGTGCATAACCTATGAATCTCCCTTCACCCTCTTTTCGACATGCATTCAAAGATCTAAAAGTTTTGGCTAAGATTGCAAGGACGAGAGTGACCCTTTTGTCGAGTCAATCGAACAAATCTATGACCGCATCCTCTATATGTCCTAATTCCTTAGGGAAGATGACTAATCCATATAGACAAAGACATCGACCTTTTTCCTTGTATCAAGGTGTACCAAGATTAAGTCTCATTGGCTCTTCCAAGTGATGCACTTATTATCTCCTTTGACCTTAATCTGGGTTGCAACCCATTGCTCGTTCATCCCGGTTATGTTTATCAGTATTTTTAAGAAAGTTGAGACATTAGTGGCTCTAGAGTAGGCTTTATCAACCTAAATCCTCGAGCAACAGAGCAAAGTAGTGTACTCTTCTATCGTGGGTACCATGTCTATCTTCCCAAAAGTGAAGCAACTATAAGCAGAATTTCAATGCTGCGTGAGAGCTCGAAATAGATGCTTTTCCACCTTAACATCATGTAGGTGCGGTAAAAGCACCATATTAGCGATAAAACATTTGCCTTAGTCCATCATCTCACTGATCCTATATTTCTTTCAACTTCTGCAGATTATTCTGAGTCACATTAACCCGGGTGAAATCCCATAACTCCGATATATGCCCCTCTGACAGGTTGTTTCCTTTCTCTTATTGCTTTTTCTTTGACCACATACGCACAACCACATTGTTTTCCACTTTATCAAGAAACCCCTTTTCCATGTTAAGTTCTCTATTTAGTAATCGAGCACAAATCAACACCTTTTCTAAGATGAAAATGCAATGCAAACAAATCAAAACGAAATGAAGTAAGTCAGTATAATTAATACAGGAATAAATATTTGAACACAAATTACAATTAAAACAATGAACAAAGGTTAAAAGCGTCTCTCCCTTACACTTTATTTGGGTAATCACTAAAGGTTCGACACGACTCTATTTAAGGCTGGCTCTTAGGGCTCGTTACATGAAGTTGGGTCCTAAAGTCAAGTTACCTGAATTGGCAGATTCCTCAATCCTCACCCATAATAGGCTCATACGGACCAAGTTCAGTTCAGGGGGATACATTTCCCTATGTTTGCACAGAGGTGAAGACCTCACTAAAACATAGGTACGGATATATCCCAAAAGCGACCCACTATCTTGCACGGAGGTGAAGACCTCACGAAGGAATAGTTTCTCACTCCCACTTAAAAAGGGTGGAGTAGAACAATCATGCAATATGTGAAAAACCCTCACTTTCAACTCAAAAATAAATCCAAAAGCAAATTGATTTTAATCTAAAACAATCATACAATAAGAAAGGGATCGTAAATTAATTTAAACTGAATTCTCAATTTCTAACAAAAAGATCAAAAAGTAATCAACTCGTGACTTGACTCTCTTATTGTCTCCAGTAGAGTCATCAAGGTGTCGAAACCTTTTTTTGAAGTCCCAACTTTTATTTTGAAGAACGAAAATGGAGTCGCCACCAATCCTTTTTAATTAGGTTTGATTAGATCACCTCGAAACTCAATCATTTTTAAAATGACAATTTCTTTTTGGTTTACGAAATCAAAAAGGGGTCTGGGAGTCGATTACGCGTGAGGAAGGATTAGCACCCTCATAACGCTCAAAATTGGTACGTTGTTGATTACTTAGTGTTTTAGTGTTGAAAATCGAGAAATTGAGGAGAATTTAAAATGCGATCTTTAAATGTGTGAATGATATGATTCAATGACATATATAAATTAAATTTTAGAAAAGAGCTCATTTGTTTCGAGTCAATCAAGAAGAAAAGTCATGTTCAGTAAGTTAGGACACAACATCTCGAATCTTCGAAAATAAAAAATATTTTTAATTATTGCTCAAACCTTGTATATTTCAATTTTAAATAGGATTTTCAATTACATTGGTTCGAGGAGAAAACCATACCGAGTAAGTTAGGGTACAATTTCTCGAGTTCCCTAAGTAAAAAACATTGCCTCAGTTTTAAATATTACTCGTGCATTGCGTAAAAAAAATTAATGTGTCATGTGATTCATTTATTCGAGCATAATGTGAAAATGAACAAATATATCTAAGCATAGTATTCAATACAATAATAATAAAATTATAATTATAACGATAATTATACTAATAATAATACAAGTAGCACATAAGTAGTAAAACAAAAATAATGATCGTAACGATAATAAAAAATAATAATGTAGTTATGATGATAATAGCAATAATAACACAAATCAATGATGCAAAAATAACAATAACAATAAATAAAAAAATATTTGTAATATGATAAATTAAACACAATAAATCAAGGGTATAAATAAAAACGCGTAATTAAATGGGGCAAAATGTAAATAAAAATGTTGGAAACAATGAAAATAAAAATAATTAAGCAAAGGGGCTAAATTGAAATTTAAAAGAAATTTAAAGTGCAAAATAAACAAAACAAAACAAAATATAAGGGATCAAATTTAAAAAATAAAATAATATAGGGACCAAGATGAAATAATACGAAAATTAAAAGATAAAAAATATGAATTGCATAATTTAAAGGGTGAAAATGCGAAATAAAAGAAAATAAATCTACTGGAATATTAAAAAATGAAAAGAAAATAAAGGGACTAAAATAAAAAGGACTAAATTGAAACATAAATAGAACTTAAGGTATATATTAAAAAACCAAAAAGAAAATAAGGGACTAAATTAAAACAAAATAAACAATTTAAGGGTTAAAAAGCAATTATCCCAACTTGTACACGTGTCACTTCCCAAAAATGGGATTAACGGTCAGAGGGTAAAATTGCAAAGATAATAAAATTACTGGGGTAAATATAAAATAGAATCAAATGAAATAAAGGGATGAAATTAAAAAAGAAAGGAAAAGAGGAAGGGACTTGATGGCAATTAGACCCTCCCTTTGAAAACACGCGGATCCTAAGGGATCCGGGTCTTGTCATTGAGTTTGTGCCAAAGTGACGTCGTTTTAGGGCCTATGAACTTAATTAAAAAACAATGTCGTTTCTATGCCCTATATCAGCTAAAAAATTTGAAAAAAAATCATTTTTAAACTTTGTTTTTAAAAATTTTTCTTTGCTTTTCTTTTCTTTTTTCTCAAAAGCCCCTTGCCGGCCATAGGTCCGTTGTGGCCACCGATCATCGACGACGGAGGCCGCCACCTCTGGTAGCCAAAAATTTCCAAAAAAACCTTTTGAATCTTTTGAACCCCTTGAACCTAGATCTAAGCCCAAATCTTCCTAAAAACTAGCTAAAGTTTTGAAAAAGAAAAAAAAAGCAACAAGGACCTTTCGGTCTCTCCCTTTCCTACGAAGCCTCGGACATATCTGAATGGATTTGGAGGCCTTCCACGTTAGAGGGTCGTCCTTCCTAGGGGACGAGGTCCTCTTCCACCTACGACGATGGTGGAACACGAAGGGTCGATAAGTAAGAAACCTTTATCTTTATTTTTTTTCAAAAAATAAAAAAAGAATCAAATTATAACTCAATTTTTTTGTGTATATTTCTTGTGTTTGTGTCCACAAAAATTACAGATGATTTGTTCGGCTTTTATAGCCTATTGATATTACAATATTTTATTTTTGTTTTTTGTTTTTCTCTTTCTTTTTCTTTACCTTTTTTGCAGGTAACATCGACGGTGGTAGGGGGTTGTCAAACCTTTCATGCTTGATTGGAACCATTGGCTTCATGGTGCTTGAGTGCCTAGTTTTTCAAGGATGCAGGTGGCTTGGGGTTGTTCAGCAATTATTGTTGTTGTGGCTCTTGATTTGTAGTCATTGTTCTGTTGTGAGTTTGACCCTTTGGTTTTTCTCAAGCAACAACCCATTTGGATTGAAAGAAAAGGACCCAAATTCAGAAAGGACTTACATTCGAGTTTCAATTTGTGGCAAAGGGTTCTAAGTTGCAAGGTACATTTGAATCGATTGTCAACAGAGGAAAAAAAGTGAAGAAGGAAGAACTGTATTTCAAAGAGGGTGAAGAATATGAAGCCAAACCATGAGAATGAAGAGAAGGTTGAGGTCGAACTTGAATTGAAGACCAAATTAGTGGAGAAGGAAAAGTCGAAGCATAAGAAGGATAAGAGGAGAAACATAAAGAGAAAGATAAGGGAAAATAGGAAAATAGAGAATGGTGAAATTGGAGAAATGAAGAATATAAAGGAGAAAAAGACAGAGAAGAAGGAGAAGATGCACAAAGATGAAGATGATGATGAGAACACAGAGAAAAAAGAAAGAAAAAAGACAAGGAGGCGGAGATGGTAAAAGACGAGGTTGAGGGAGAAAGAAGATGGAGAGAAAGGAGAGAAGAACAAGAAAAAAAGAAAAGAAGCATAAGGAGAAAGAGATTAAGGGAGAAGAAGATGAAGAGAAAGATGAGAAGAAAAAGAAGCAAGACATAGAGAAGGACCAATCATCTTTTCTTTTCTTTTTAACCCTTTGACTACTCGTCCAACGTGGCAAGTTAACTGTCCACATCAACTATTTAACTAGTCACATCAATTACCCCGTTAAGCCTATGACGGAAAATGCTAATGAGTGACTGATTTGTCACTTTTCAATAACATTATTGACTGTTTTGTTATTTTTCCAAAATTGAGTGACTGAAATGAAATCCAAGTGACTGTTTTGTCAACTACCCCAAAGTTGAGTGACTGTTGATATAATTTACCTATTTTTTATTTACTTCAAATTTGGGGGAAAGCTAAAGAAAGAAAAACAAAATAAATTTTAGGGATAAATACCAAAATTATACATGAACTATGATTTAATGCGCAATTGTATACATAAACTTTGATTTTGTACATTTTTTATACATGAAAATTTGATTTGATTTTATTCTTGTAAATTATTAACACAATTATTGTTATAACATCATTTTATGTTTATATATTGCATACATAAATAATTATATTTATCCAATATAAAAATAAATTGATGTATTTATTTCTTTAAATGTGTATGATTAAATCAAAATTAAAGTTTTATGTATACATGTGAACCACAATTAAAAATTCACATGTATAATTGCACCAAATTAAAATTCATGTATATAATTGCACATTAAATCAATATTTATGTATAATATTGAGATTTATCCCTAAATTTTAAGATATAATTCTTTTTGGCTTAATAAAAAATTTGGCCACAAACGTTTACATGTTTTGTCAAAATGATCCTAATTGAAATTTTAAATCTATTTTGGCCATCAACCTTTGTTTTTTTTTTTTTCTAATTGTTTTTTCTAACATATTTGATGAAAATATCATTAAAAAATTAATAAGGATGATGTGAAATATTTTTAATGAAATGTAATTTATTACTTAGATAATTCAATAAAATAATTACATGTGAAAAATAATAAAATAAATAAATAATTCATAAAATTAAATAAATAACTCTTAATTTAAAAAAAATAAACATAATTATCTAAAAAAATTCAAACCAGAACTATTACTTACTACATAAAAAAATTTCCATTAATGAAATATGTAAATCCATGGGAAAACAACGTTTTCTCAAGTCACATATCTGTTTAGATTAAATTTTAACTAATTCTTTTTATTTGTATTTTAGTTAATAAGGTTTTTCCTATAACAATATACAAATTTATTGTTAACAACAATAATAATTATTATAATAGATTAGTTAGAAATATTGAAAAAAATTGGCATAATGATACATTTAGCTCTTAACATTTACAATTTTTTTATCAATTTGGCAATTATTCTTTTTTTTTTTAGCTAAATTTGATCATCAACCTTTTAAAAAGAGTTGAGTGTGATCATCAACTTTTAAAAAAAGTCGAATTAATGTTTTTAACGGAAATACTAATTAAAACATGATAGCTCATATGGCAGTTCACATGTACTTCATGATATATATATATATATATATATATAATTTTTATGAACTTTTTATCATTTTTATAATTTTGAATTTTCTATTTCTTGAAATTTTTTATATTTTTAAAATTATTTATTGACATATATAAGGTAAATAGTATCATATTAGTATGAAGTATATGTGAACTACCACGTGAATTGCCATATCAACATTGTCAAAAACAATAAATGTTTTAACCAATATTTTCATTAAAGAAAAGCGATCTAACTCTTCTTGAATAGTTAATGATCAAACCTAATTAAAAAAAATAAGAATCAATTTGATAATAAAATATAAACATTAAGGACTAAATTTATCATTACATTAAAATATTTATTGTAAAAGAAAATTAAATTCTTATTTATCTTTATTTTAGTAACTTTTAATATCATTTTGTTACAATCCCTAACGTTTGCACTAAGAATGAATACAATCATTTAGCAGCCCAAAAAGGGAAAAAGAAAGAAAAAAGAAAAGGAAATTCGAGTCTAAAGCCTGTCGTAGTAAAATTTAAGTACAAAACAGGTGGTGGTTAAAGGACAGATACGATACAATTGGTGCCTGCAGTGCAAAAGAATGAACAAAGTACCATCGGAAAGCGCAGAGTATGGGGTAATAGAGGGTTTAATTAGACTCTGGATGTTCCAAGTTTTCGTTCAAACATGCGTTTCAGAAGGAAAACTTGAAGGATGCTTGCCGCTATAAGTGCAACTGATTCGAACATTGCCTTGTGAAGTGCTCGTCGCCCCAAGCTATCAGTCACTGCCCACAAATTACACCACATGTTAGTAAAAAGCAAAGGGGCATCAATTTTTTTGATGTATACTCAACCTATTGCCTGTCGATCAGTCTGAGCCTCAATCCAATGCTGTTCGAATTGGATGTTGTAAAGAGCTTCCTCCAACCTTGTTATCTGCTCCATCAAAGGACTGAAATGCTCTGCATACATCATTGAGAAATAATCATCATTTTTCTCCCTCTTTAAAGGCAAACAAATAGAAGAAGCAACGTTTAAACTCACCTTCTTTTGCATGCTGATGTCTGTACGTAAAATGCCCAACTTGTACGTCAAAATCAATGGTTTCATGATATGGAGATTGGTTAATAAAGCAGAAGCGGTATACCCCTTTCTTGTGGACAACAAACTCGTATCTTTCACTTATTTTGTTACGAAAATCATGAATCTGTTCCCCTCCTGGTCCCTTTATCTGATCATTTCCACAAATGGGATTCACACAAATCGTATACATCATATTTAGATCTCCATTTCAATTGGATATTTTCAATAAAATCAAACCCAAGAATCCAATCAATAAAAGAAAAGGAGAGGGGAGGCAGGGGGGCGTTTACCACAAGATCGACGCCTTCGTCGCTAAAATGCCAAGGTGCCTCGGCCTTGATTACAACGAAAGAGACGTAAACAGTGTCTCCTTCGTACTTGACATCATGGGATAAACATTCTTCTTTGTCTATCACGAATCTAACCCCTTCTGCTACTTTCAAGCTCCATAGAAACAAACTCATTGCTGCCCATGCTATTTCGCTTCTCTTCCATTTTCTTCCCGGCATCTCTACAAAAAAAAAAAAAAAAAAAAACAGAATCCTACAGTTTAGATCGTTGGTTGTTTTTTAACAAGATCAGATCAAGGGATAATGTCTTAAAGAAAATTTTTTATAATACTTCAATGTTACCTAAGAGATTTGTTTTCGAAAAATAGTGTGATTTACTTTTTTACTATTTTCAACCAAAAGAGAAATTTGATTAAATTGAAGAGTTTCCGGGGAGACCAGACACTCATAACTATTGTTACGCTAAGACAATATTTTATAAAGGAAAATAAAGTAAATTATGTAGCACACAAGTAGGTCAAAAGGGTTTTATGTAATAAATTTATAAAATTATATTAGTTCAAATCATTAAATTGTGATACTAATTATTATTATTTTTTGGATTTAAATTTATGATTCTATGTATTTTTTTAAATTTAGTAAAATATATAAATATCTTTACAATAATATTTATTGTTTTTTAAAATAAATGATTTTTTATCAAATTTACAACTAAATTGAGACTCGATTAATGGGTTACACCAACTTAATTAAATATATTACAATAATAAATTAGATTAATAAAAACAAAATTAAGAAAAAGTAAGGAAGTAATATGTATGTATTTTGTCTGGGAGTTTAAATTACATTAAAATATCTTAAAGTTTTATTTTTAAGCATGTAAAGTCATAATTTTTTTTTAAAATTTATTAACTTAATGTCATCTACATTCGAATACTAGATCAATTTTCTTTATAATAATATTTTAATGTTAATTATGTTAATTTTCGTGTTTGTTAATTAAATAAAATTAACTATTAATGTCACTAAAATTAGGTTTAAAATTTAATGTTTCAAGCTTAGTGTTTAATATTAAGATTTAAGGTTTTGAATTGTTTGGTACATTTTCATGGTAAGATTCAAATAGAATATAATTCTCGGGAATTTGATTGTTAAAGAATGTGATTATCAAAAATATAACATTACAGTGTTTGGTATATCAAAAATACTGGAAAGTTACATTGAAGTTTTTGATTCACTAAACACTTTACTAAAATGCGATAGTAAATTTTGAAATTGACCCATCAAATCAAATACAAATTTAATTAAATTTAATAATTTTCAATGATATTTATTTTTAACAAATTTAGCTTATTATTAACAAAATTTATTTTTAATAAAAATTTATAAATAGAAATAAATTAATATATTATTAATTTGATAATAATTTTAAATAGTTTACATGTATTAAAATATAATACAATTTAAAATTTAATTCGTTAATATTTAAAATAAATTTAAAGTTAAATAATTTGTATGTTTTTGTGTTGAAAAAGTATTGCGTGAAAATAATGAAAATAAATAAGAAAAAAGTGTAATTTTATATAAATTTTAACTTTTTAATTACATGAGAAACCAATTTTCAAAGTAATCACATCCTCAAAGTTGAAGGAAAGTAACTCCTAATGAAAGTTACATTACCCGGAAAATTTGTATCATCCCTCACTCGTCCCGATTGTTGATATGATACGAATGGAAGATGTTACTGAAGCATGTACGGATAAGAAATCTTGAATTTTATTTAAGAGTTAAAATTTTAAAACAATTTTTTTGCATAATAATTAAAATATATTTTAGACAAACTAAAATTTTTAAAAATAATTTGGAATTGATGCAGAGTGGATCGGAGGTGATTGCAACTTAAAATGAACCCTGAAAGGTCAAAACGACTTAAATTAGTCCAATGTTGAAACAGGGGCGAAATCATGTCACGATGTGACTGACTAAGGATGTCGTGAACCGAAAAATGTGAAGTCGTGACATTAAGCACAGAGATCGCGACGTCACTCACTGTCCCCAAAACACTTCAAAAATACTCTAAAACATCTTTAATACCATCAAATCATATATCATGGTGCCATAGCATTTAAAAGCATTTCTAAATCATATTTAAACTTAATACCAAGTCATAAACATGTTTAAACCAATTTATAATTCAAAAAATTGTCTTAACCTTTCAAGGAGGTTACAAACAACACTTGCATTTACAAATCCAAATACTTATAAACACTTATGATAGTCTAAGTCTCTATTTACATTCCAATAACTTGTACAAATAACATTTAATAATTAAAGGAGAACCTTAAAAACTTGATGGGTGATGCGATGCTCCCGAACGAAGCTTCAAGCTTTTCGAACAAGGTCATTTACTTATGCGTTTAAAACAACTAATGTGTGAGATTTAAAAATTTAGTAAGTAGCCAAAGATAAACTTACTTATCCTATTCCTTATTAATGTTGAGTCCCCTATAAACAAGTCATATAAGATTCACTTAAGCCGCATTCTAGTGTCACTAATCAATTCATTTAAATTAATTGAATTATGAGGCTCAACTTATATTTTAATGATTCATTAGACAATAGCTTATAAAAAGTTCGTATGAGGATTACTCTCCCTCCTAATTTTTTAAACCTTTGTTTCTTAACTTTTTCAAAACACGCATATACATTTATTTATCATTTATGACGCTTATTTTTTATTGGAGTCATCCATTTCGTTTTCATTTCCTTAACAAGGATAAACACTTTTAGAGTACCTTATCATTTTAAATTCTCATTTGCTTATTTGTTCATTTAACTTATTTTCATCCATTTAGTTATAGAAAATTTAGTTCATGACCCTTAGTCTGGCTTTTAGCCAACTATAGTCACATTTAAAGTTTATTATTCGCATTTAATCCATTTTCGCTCATAGTAAACTCCAATAAAATTGATACATAGGACACCTCCACCAAACCTATGAGCACCGAAGTGCTAAATTGTAAATTAGCGTAAAACATCCCTCCATCACACCAAAGATATCATGAGAGCATAAACTATACCACACCAAGATGCTCATAACGGCAAGGCTCGAAGGCGATATAAAGCACACATAACTGCAAAACCTCCAACAAAGCTCCAACACGCTATAGCCCCTAGTTGAAATTTCAATCGTATCCTAACATTTCACTAAGTCTAATAGGGCACATTACAATTATAATTAAAATGTATCCATCTAGGCCATTTACACATACATATGCACATATCATGTAAGAACACTTTAAGTGCTTTCACATACTTATGATCAAAACTATATTAATAAAGGCTTATGAGTATGATCATTTTTTACATGTAGGCACCATAGATGCTTTACATTTACAAACACATTTCCACATTTCTTTAGGTCTTATACGTTTCGTTTCATTTAATGGTTCAAATTTGTGTAGAGTTATATTTTTATTTTTCTTTATCTTTCAAAACAAAACTATTTACTTGAGTGACAATCATTAAATTATTTATTTCTCAATAAAAAAAAATTTGGAATCAAAATCCATTTAATTTTTAAAAACAAGACTCTTGAAACTTTCAACCACACATTTTCCAAAATTTATTATCTTGTACAAACATGCTAACAAGTTTTTAAAGTTTGGATAGAGTTACTGTCAAACAACTCTGACCTCTCTTTGCTACAAAATATATTAATCTAAAAATATAATTTGGATGAATTCACCATTTATTTTATAGAAATAGACTTAATAACACTTTTATAAATATAAAGCTCATCGTGTAATTTTTTTTGAATATATTGGTGTGATTACATAGTCAAAACAAGGAATGTTGTCAACATTTTTTACCTTAGATTCTTAAACTTTTGTTATCTTGTAATTCATCTTATACAATTCTTAACAATTTAAGTAAACTATTCAAAAGTTTTTTTTAAGTTATTAGGTTGTTAAATTTATTTATTTTTTTAAAAAGTTCCGCCGACGAGCTATAAGCGATAATTCGATGGTCAGTACAGTGGATCAGTACACATCGACAAGTAAAAAAACATATCTTAGATCTAAATCGATCTGATGGTTAATGTTGAAGATCAGAGAAAAAACTATTTGATTTTTGATTCACAGATTCGTGACGTTCAAAATTGTTTCATGAAGAAAAACTGCATTGTAGAAGAAGAAAGGAAAAAAAGAGTTTTCAATTGGTGCATGTAGTGAGAACAGAGAAAACTACATAACATCGATTTTAATAATATAATAATTTAAATAAAAATTTTAAATAATTCAATGATTAAATTATAATTTTTTTTTGTAATTAACTGACTAAAATGAATACTCGCTCATGATTGTGACTAATAATATAATTTATTATTTATTTTATTGTTAAATTCTTAAGTAGATATTTTGGAGGAAACACGTAACTTTTAGTTTGACCGCAAATTTGCGTCACTTCCGTCAGTGGCTGAGGTTACTATATATCCCTTAAACTTGCGTGTCCAAATATACTCTATATCTTTCGCATTCCATTTATTTTAGTTATTTAAAATAATATTTTTTATAATTTAATTATTTAATTTTTAGGATGTTTTTATTTTAACCATTCAATCGTTAAATTTTTAACAATGGTTAACTAGGGGTAAAGTTATAAAATTTTTAAGGGGTCGAAATTAAATTGTATATAGTAAAAATATAATTTTATCATTTTAATAGCCTATATTTTTATAATTTTTAAAGGATTAAATTAAATTTTTTATTATTTTTGGAGGTTAAAGTGTAATTTTACCATTACAAATTAAAAATTTTAAGGGGTCTAAATGGAAAATTTTTATTTTAGGGGTGATCAGAGCTCCTGCCAGCCCCTTGGATTTGCTACTGCGGTTAACTTTACATGCTACATTATGTTTATACTTTCATTTTGGTCAGCCAATTTTTAGGTTGTTTTCATTTTGTTCATCTAAAAAATATTTTTTAAGCATGGACCGGGGTAAAAATTAGCGGTAGAAACTAAAATAATTAACAAAATTGTTAAATTGCACATGTTTATCTTATTTTTGATTTTTTTAAAAAAATATTGAAATTTTAAATTTTAAAATATTAAAATAAATTGAATAAATTGTTGAAAATTTTTGATCCATTGATAATGTCAACTAATTTGTTAGTATAATATTAAAATTAATTAACTTAATCTCCTTTTAAATTTTAATTTTTTTTCTATGTTTCCATATATCCTTAATGAAATCAACCCAAATACCTCATATTTAATAATTATCTACGAAACTTAAATTTCTTTTAATTATATAATCCTGAATCTTTCATGCTAAGCTAAAAGTAAAAGAAAAAAATACTTGCAATTAATTACATTAATTATTTGTCTTTCGTTTGGATAAAGAAGTGTTGAAAAAAATAAGAGTTGAATCTTAATATTTAAAAATTTATATTTCAAAATCTAAATTTAGAATTTTTGATAATGGGATAAATAAGTACAATTTGACAATTTTGTGTATTATTTTAGTTTTTACGACTTTTTCACTTAAATGCTTAATTTTTTTATCCCAATCAATACTTAAAAAAGATTTTTTAGATGACCAAATGAAAGTGAATTAAAAATTGGGTGGCCAAAATAAAAGTACAAACACGATGTGGCATGTACCCTTAACTAAAATGAAAATGCTCTAAAAGTGTGACCAAATTGCAAAGATTTCATTTTGAGTGACCAAAACAAAAGTACCCTAAAAGTAGGGTGACCAACTAGGGAGTTTACCCTATTTTCTATCCGTAGTCTAGTTTTACAGGGCGATGCGGTCAGATATTCTTTTGCCTTCACATTCCTTCTATCCAAACAAACACATAATCTAGCTCTCATGCGCAACGTTTTGGATCCACTTTGTCTTTTCCCAAGCAGCATCTAGCAGCTAGCCGAAGTTAGTTCACATCTCATTATGCTATATCATGGGTTTTCAAATATCTAATCTTGCATTTTAAGGCTTGTAAGAAAGTCATCGTTTTTCAGTTTTATGTGAATCAATCCTTTATAAAAAGGGGAAAAATTTTATCTGTTCCTCACAATGTCAGCAAGCACCAACCTCATCTGTTGCAACTTCACTTACGTACCTCAAAACTCTTCCAAGTTCAAAACTTTAATCCGAGCTAGAAACCTTAGCCAACAAAGTCCTTTACTTTCCAAAGGAACCTCAAATTCCTCAGTCTTCCTTAAACCCAACAATCGTATTGCTTTAGTTTCCCCATTTCAGCAAAAGGGAGTTCTTCAAATATGTCAAAGTTCCTTGAACACCCAGAATTCTGAAGAAGAAGCGGATCAGGATAAAGGGCTCTCGGTTGATAATGGTAAAGAAGGAAGGGATTGGACAACCTCTATTTTGCTTTTTGTGTTGTGGGGTGCTCTCATGTACTATGTTTTCAATCTCTCACCGAACCAAACGCCGGTATTTTCCGAACCCAACTTGTTCTTTTTTATGGTAAATGCCTTTGTTGGGTTCCTTGATTTGAAATTGGGATCGAAATTCCTAAAGTGACTTTCATTGCCCAAAATAACTTGAGTTTCTTGGATGTTTTGGTATTCTGATTTATATGCCGCTTTTCTTTCCTTGCTGTGATTTTTGTTAATCATTTTCTGAACTGAATAGTAATGCAAAAAGCTTGGGTTTTAAATTTTATGGTCATTGGTTACTCATTGTTCTCCATGGAGTTTCTTCAAAGGCCTTTTGGTAGTTTAAATAATTCCATTTCCCTTTGCTGTATTTGTATCTGCATTCATTTGTTGCCTTTTTGTTTGTTTTTTTGGTGCTAATTTTAAGTGCTTTTATATGAAATGTTAATAGGACTTAACCGGTGCTGCCCGCATGTGACAGGCCTACCTAGCATGTAACAAGTTTTTCAAAAAAATACTTAGTCCTTTTTGAGATAAGCTTTTTGATAGCTCTTAAACAACCTCCATTCATGTATTTCATGAAGGTAAATTATAAATTTTAAGTTTAAAAGGTAATGTAGCATACAAACATGATGATATGATATCATATTCTCCTGATTATGCTGAAGGCTGACTGGCCGAGAGTTTACATATTAAGAAATTCTTGAAGTATCAGTCTAACATCTGCATTAAATCCCTAACGTGGATTATGACCTCTTTGCAGTCAAGGGACATGTATTTTTTGAAAAAGCTCCTAAATTTGACGGGGGATGATGGTTTTAGGATGAATGAAGTACTTGTGTCCCAATGGTACATAATGGGACTGTGGCCATTAGTGTACAGCATGCTGCTGCTTCCTACAGGCAGAAGGTACCTCCAACTTCTCTTACCGCGTACCTTATCTGAACCTGTTATCTTCATCATGCTATTTTCATTTCCGCTTTCTTTCTGCTTGAGAAGGTAAAGATTATTGAAATGGATGATAACTGATTATATCTTCTTAGAAACAGAGCATGCGAATGGACTGAGGGACTTTGTAGGATAATTAGAATGAATGATGATTTAGTTTTGTTGCTTTTTCTGAAGCAAACGTAATAGGATTGGGTGGTACTGGTCAAAGTAGCACACTATCTTGTAGGTCTAAACTTTTATGATACTAGTTGGAGCCTAATGCAAGAGGGCACCCCCCCCCCCCTTTTTTTTTTTGGTTCCTTGAAAGAGGCTATTACTGAGACTTGAATCTATGATATCTTATTGTTGTGCTAAGATCCACACTTTCTTTAGTTAGCATTAATTAGTTTAAATGGTCTAATTTTAGTTAATATTTTATATATTTGCAGCTCAAAAAACAACATTCCTGCCTGGCCATTTCTAGTACTTTCATGCTTTGGTGGGGTATATGCTCTTTTACCATATTTTGTTCTTTGGAGTCCACCACCACCACCTATTGATGAAAATGAGCTTGAAAAATGGCCTTTGAATTTTCTGGAATCAAAATTAACCGCTGGGGTAAATACTTCTGTTTCTCCCCCATATACAATTTCCGTAAAATCTTCGGCCAATACCTTACATTTTTGGCACGAGAACTTCTGTTCCTCTAATCAGTGTTTAATTCCAACCTTATACTTTATGTACTGCATCAACCATATAGCAGTTTGTTGGTACTATTTCATGAAAATCTTTGTAATTTATATATCCTAGCATCTTATTATTTCTTTGGATGAAAGCACTGTCGCATGTCATTCAGTATGCTTGGGATTTCATTAAAGGTCCAAGTTGAGAAAGATTCAGCTTATAGCTAGATTTCTACTGATTTTTTTTCATCTCATATCAAGTTGATTAGTTGGTTGTCAATTGAAGACTGCTTTGAGGAAGTGTAAAAAATCATTTGAGATTAAAATAATAATAAAAAAAGAAGCATTATTTCATACCCACAGGCCCTGACTTTGTTTTTCTTTTCTCTCTAAACTTGCTTTATTCGTGAATGAGAAAAGTAATCCACTATCCAAACTCATTCTAGTTTGTCTCAAGTACTTTAGTTTTTAAGTTTTCTGTGATCTTATATTCAAGTTGAGTCCTTCAACTATTGCAAATTGATTATAGGTTAGATGCTTAACATATATTCCATCATGTGTACCTCAAAAACTGCCTACATGTGGACAACCTCACAGGAGGTCGTCAACCTTGCATGGGGTTAGGCAGGAAGAACATAACCATGTTAAGCATTCAACCTAAAATCAATTGGTAATAGGTGGAGAGTAACCTGAATATAAGACCACAAAAAATCCAATACTAAAGATGTGGGATAACACCACTTAACAACATCCTTTCCATTGATAGAAATGGAAAACTTGTTGTGTGCTTGAATTTTTTGTTGTGCAAAAAATGCAAACTAACTTCGTTACACATCAGATGCTGCTTGCTGCAGGAATAGGATTAATAATTTATGCAGGTCTAGCAAATGCTGATATTTGGAGAGAGTTTTACCAATACTTCAGGGAAAGCAAATTTGTAAGATTGTCAATCTTTTGCTTGACCGTGATTCTTCATGATTGTTTTGTCAGTATGTATATATAAATCTCATGGAATTTAATATATTCATGCTGGGAACCGAATCTCCATCTTGCAGATTCACATCATGAGCCTTGATTTTACTCTACTTTCTGCCTTTGCTCCTTTTTGGGTTTATAATGATATGACTGCTCGTAAATGGTAAGACAATATCGAGACTACTAAGCTCTTTCTTTGAATTTAAGGTTCAAAACTTCTATAAGAAGAGTTTATATGGCATGACATAAGTTATGAGAATGGTTTTCCTAATTTGCAGGTATGACAAAGGTTTTTGGCTTCTGCCCCTATCATTGGTGCCAATCTTAGGTCCTGCTCTATATCTCGTCTTACGGCCATCGCTATCAGATTTGCCTGTTACAGTTAGCAAAACTACATCCGAGTAAAATTAGAATTTAAGCTTGTCTTTTTCTTCTGATGAACATATACCAACCATGGAAAGGGTCCGAACAAGACGATGGAATTAGATAACGATTGGTGGCATCCCACTGCAAAAGGCAGCTGGTGCCACATGATGAAGAGTTACAATCAGAAAACCATCACTCAATGTTTCCCACCCATATATGCATACATGCTCATATATATTTCCTTACATCGATATTTTGCTGATATATGGTGTACTTTTGTATTGACTATTGATAATAAAGGTTGCTTGTATATTTCTCGCTTTGCTCCATGGAGTATGTAGGAACTTGTTTCATTTGCTTTGAGTGAAAGGCTATTTACAATTCCAAACCTGTACACACTTCTAACTTATATTTGACATTTCTCACATTCTTGCCTTGTGATATCTTAATATTATATGTATATGAACAATGTTAATGGATATTTACAAAAGAATAAACAATGGAGAGAAATCTGAACTCGATCTTTACTAAGAGCAATAAGATAGACGTGGGATATCATTCATTGTTATTATGGATTTAGAAAAATATGAATCCCTGTAGATGCATGAAACCATAACCGAATATCCACATATTACAGTTTTCTTCTGGTAGTGGATGATGCTACTACGATGTACATTTGATATTTTGAGAATAAAGCTGGCATGACATTGATCTCAAGCGTCTTAAAATGTCTAAACCCAAGCTAAACAAGCCAAATGGCCGGCCTCGGACTCTCCATAGTGACTTTGCATAGTTGTTATCTTCTTCCACTGTTGAAAGCTCCCCATTTGACTTGCAAGTCGACAAAATTAAGATGGACGTGTAACAAAATCTGGATAAGTCATATTTTTCTTGTAATCATCGCTGTTTCAAAGATTAAAAACCAGTTTGTAAGTGATTCTATGCAAAGCCATATTTGTCATAACTTCGCATTATTTGTAAAACAGGCAGCTGGTATGCTTAACAAGTTCCTGAATGTTCGTAAACTTGCCCCTTTCTATAGCCATGGTCGGCCTAAACCAGTGGCTCAACTTCAGCAAGAGCCAAGGGAGAATCAGGGGACCTCAGCTCTAAAGATTGTTCATCCTGGTGGGGTTGTCGAGAGCTATTACATGGCAATCCCTGCAGTTAATATAATGAAGAACTACCCATCTTCCGTATTAGCTAGACCAGAAGTTTTTAGGAGACCATGGGATTCATTGGTCCGGTCACATGAGATCCTCACTCCTGGTCAAAAATTCTATGTCGTCCCTCGTCATACTGTAAGAAAGCTTCGTCAAAGGATCAGAAAACCCAGTGGAGAAGTTTCAGTATCACAATCCTCCATTGATGTATCCAAGTATGGTTCATCAAGCAAACAATTTGAAGTTAGTGATTCAAGTGGGGTAAGTGGTTCATTTACTAGTAAAAGCAGGAGCAAAAATGGAACAAAGAAACATGTAAGCTTTGCAGGCGTTGATGTCATTAAGACCAACAAGGATGATGGCATTGCCATTGCTGACAACTCCAAGAAGAAATCTAATGTTGAGTTCCAGCAGCAAGGACGGAAAGGGAAGTCGAGAAATGTCGTTTTATGGCGGCCACGGCTTGCGGCCATTAGTGAACATCATGGCCCTGGTGAATGATATGATTATCATATCTTTATCTTTAATCCAATTCAAATTTTCAAGATTATTCTGATGAACTAACAACCTTAATAAAAATAATAATGATATCCGATGAAGGTTTTTTAATGAAAATTCCTTTGTATTGGAGACATTAAATCTTGCTTTGGGAGTAATCCAATTTGCTGTTTTAAAAAGGAAACTCTTGTTCCAATATCATTGGCAGCTTATACTAATTTTAATTCTTGTATTGGAATTTGGAAACATTATAAGTTTAATAGTATTATATTTAACATTTTAACATGATATATTTGGACTTTTTCTTCTGCTTTTGGCGGATTTTAGAGCAAAGATTAAAAAGGGCAGAAAAGCAAGACAGCAATACCTGTCTATACAGAACAGCAGCTTCACAGCTTTGAGAAAGAACCCTGAAAATAGAAATGGGCATGTCCAAGAGGTGGCACCACCAGCAACTCCAATGACCGTTGTCAGAAGTGCCATCAAAGACCAAGAGGAAGAGATTTGGATTAGAACCAACAAAACCTTATAGGAGAGCTTTCTGAGAAGCTGATAGCTGGAGACCTTGAGGCCAATTGAAGCTACTAGAGATATAAGAAAAGTTGTGAGAAAATCGTACGGTAAGACACGTACGAAGTTTGCAGTTGCGCTGCTCGATTGTTTTTCATTTTGTTTTCAAAATGAAAATTTTGGGTGAGAATCTGTAGGAAAAGATGGTTACTTGATGCATTCAATATCTCCATACAGATGCTCTAGCTGTTGACAGTGCACCTGAACAGTATATTCCTAGTAAAACTGGAATACATTCAGGATAGACGTTTTAGTTTCAGCTATGCCATTTCTTTTCTTTCCCCATGTTAATGGCTCTGTCCAGTCTAGGAATATTATTCATTACGATACCGATTTCCAGAGTATCTCGCTTGAATCAGTTTCTTTTTATGTTGTTAGCAATGCAGTTCTGAGCTTTTTGTTCTTGCCACCATCCTCTTCTTTCATCTGTTAACTGAGGTGTTAATTTATGATTCCCATTTGTCGTCCATTTTGTTTCGTAATGGCGGGAATTAGCCACGGCAGCGATATTAACACTCAACTTTGCTTTCTAGACTGTTGAAGATGGCTCTCATGTCAGCACACAGCACGCCGTTGGAGCTTGACTTTCTTTGTGCAGGGAACACATCCTTAATTCTATATGATATTGCCGTTTGCCTGGGCAGAGCCGATAAAGCTGTTGAAACTGCCAAGAGGTTCCTGGAAGAAATGGTTCCAAAAAGCATTGAACTTGGCATGAACCACATCCAACACAGGGCTGCATCTCGTGCACCTGCCGAAGTTCCATCTACATGAACCAAGTAAAGCAGTTAAAATTTGTGTCCATTCTCTATATAACCATCCAAGAGAGTGAAATCAATACAGTAAAATCTGATGAATCAGGTTTCATTAGGCTTTGTTGTTCATCTTCACCCTTACTTGTTTATATATAAAACACCCTCTCATCAAAATCATAGGAGAGGCAGAGAGCATTGCAAGTAACACTTTTTATTAGGGTCGAAGAAAAGTTTTACTTTATTAAATTAAGAAAATTATTTTTAATTGGATTTTCATTAATTTAAAAGAGCAGGGCCCATGCAAAGCCCTGAATTCATCCCTGCGAGTAGCCATAAGAAACAATGCATGTATTGCGCATCACCTTACACATTATCACACTGTGATTAAACAAAAAGTAGGATTAATGTATTTTTCATGATTCTGGCCAAAAAGAAAAACAATTGTGATTATAAATTTTAATCATTAACAAGTTTCCCAATTTCTCTTCTTTTTCATCTTAACAAATCCATCCATCTAGAAAGCCTGAGCTTCATCTTGAAAGAGGTAAGTCGAATTCTTAAATTACTTGCTGACATTCATTTCAATTTCAAGATCAATGAACCCAGATCTGTAAAGTCTTAATTTTTTTAGACGAAATTCTTGGATTTTAGTGGATTTAGTTCGTTGTAAAGATTTTTAGTTCATTAACGAAAAATGTCGGGTCGTCCTGCGTCCTACAGAAGTCGAAGCTCTAGGCCAGAGAACCTGGGAAAAAATTCTTTACATATGGTTGCCAATATTTGTTTAACTATATTCGTAATAGGAGCTCTAGTGGTCACTATTATAGCCGCTACTTATGAACCAGATGATCCACTGTTCCAGTCTCCTACCAAGATCACAACTTTCCTCACTTCCACATCAAATTCTACGTTTCAATCGGATAATAGAGTCATTAAAACCGGGGAGGATTTAATGGCTGCCAACCAGACCGCATTAGCCACTTTTGGCAGTGGTACTGATGCAGCAGAAACCAAGGCGACGACTACGTATGAAACTAGTTCATCAGAATGTGAGGTTGATCCCAAAGAACCACTTGATTGTAAGGATCCAGAAGTGTTTCAATTGATGATGCAAAAGGCAATTGAGCGTTTCAAGGATATACACTTTAACCGGTTCGGGAAGCCAACTCCTGGACCCGAGGGGAATACTTGTGATATGGCCTGGAGGTTTAGGCCTAAGCAAGGGAAGGCAACTGGTTTTAATAAGGACTATAGGCGGTTTGTGATCAATAGAGATAATTGTACGCTTAGTGTGGTGAACATTGGGGAATATCATTCGGGTGTGAATGCAAGGAAGAAGAAGAAGAAGAATAAGAATAAAATACCCGGATATGAGCCAGCTTCGGGCTTGCAGGATCAAGGTGGTTTCTCTTTGCCTGCTGCTGGGGAAATGGTGAACGATTCACTTCCGGTTGTCGAGTCCGAAAAGGCATTTATTGGTGGGAAGTACTTGATTTATGTGGGTGGTGCAGATAGGTGCAAGAGCATGAAGCATTATTTATGGAGTTTCTTGTGCGCATTGGGGGAAGCACAGTATTTGAAGCGAACTCTGGTTATGGATATGACCCTTTGTATGTCTTCGGTGGACACTTCATCGAACCAGGACGAGGAAGGGAAAGACTTCAGATTCTACTTTGATTTTGAGCATCTGAAGCAAGCAGCCTCAGTGTTGGATCAGGATCAATTTTGGCAACTTTGGGATAAATGGCAAAGGAAAGATAAATTAAGTCTTTTCGTTGTTGAGGATTTCAGGATGTCGCCGAAGAAGCTTACTGAGGTGAAGCAGTCATTGATTATGAGAAAGTTTGGATTCGTAGAGCCGGATAATTACTGGTACAGAGTTTGTGAAGGAGAGACCGGATCTGTTGTTCAAAGGCCATGGGATCTGATAAGGAAATCAAGAAGATTGATGGATTTAGTTGCAGCAATTGGATCAAAGTTGAACTGGGATTATGACTCTGTTCACATCGTGAGAGGCAAGAAGGCGAGGAACCGGGACCTATGGCCTAATCTCGCCCAAGACACCTCGCCTAATGCCCTTCTCTCGACCTTACAGAATAAGATTAAAGATGGGAGGAATGTTTATATAGCAACAAATGAAGCTGAAACATCCTTCTTTGAACCTTTGAAACACAAATATACCACTTATTTTCTTAACGACTATAAGGAACTTTGGGATCAAAGCAGTGAGTGGTATTCAGACACAGCAAAGCTTAACAATGGAGCTCCGGTCGAATTTGACGGTTACATGAGGGCCTCTGTTGATGCAGAACTTTTCTTGAGAGGGAAGAAACAAATCGAAACATTCAACGATCTGACTAACGATTGTAAAGATGGTGTAAACACCTGCAATACTGCAGCCATTTAATCCTCATATTGATGTCTTAAACTTCATTGCAACATTTGGGTATGTTCTAACTGTAGTTGTAACTAGTTTCTTCCTTACCTTTTAATAAACTGCATCACTTACGTGGTAGCTTTGTCATTCAGTGGCATCTCTTGAATCTTGTACTTGCAGATTATTGACCATCAATGTTACATGGCATGGCATGGCATGGCATGAAAACCAACTTCAACATTTCTTTGTCAACTGTGTCATGTTGTAGTCGTGGGATGGAATTTGCCTTCTACATTGTCATTTCTTTTACATGTCTACATCCCGCAACAAGTAGATATCCCAAGTTACTGAAACAGACTGTAATTCTATTTGTGTGGGTGAAAAATATACTTCTAAAAAACTAATTATATTTAAAAAAATAAATTGAATTATAATTTTTTTTAAATTGAATAATTATTTAAAAATATTAAGTACCCCTTAATGATATTTTATTTTTGTAATTTCAATTTTTTTTAATATCACATGCATGTGAAATTCTTAACATGACACATAAAAAATATACGAGATTAGAATTTAGAAGAATAGATTAAATTGTTAAAAAACGAAGCTTAAATATGTAAATACATTATATTAAGAATATTAAATGCAATACAATTATTTATCATATTGTTATTAATTATCTTTAGTTGAAGTCGAGTTAACTTGTGATAACAACTCAATCAATATTATCAATACAATAAATTCTATTACACATGTATGCATGTGGAAATCAAGTATTTAGAACACAGATGTAAGTTTAAAAATAATATAAAATAAATAACGAAATGAATGGTTTGAAATTAATTACTAGTAACACCTGGAATATTTAAGATATTAAAATAAAAAAATTAGATTAAATTGTAAGTATAACGAAATTTAAATACATAATTACATCGAATTATGAATACTAAATGAATACAAGTATTTATCATGGTAATAAATAGTACATAATAAAATTAAAATGTATGAAAAAATCATGATAAAGCAATTATAGGTTTGGCAGGAGTATTATTTTTACACATGTTTTAGTATATTCAATCGGAAATATTTAACCACTCCTATGACTTATTTTTAACAAAGAGAAGAAATTTTTTTTTATTTTAAAGAGAGATTATTTTTTACAAGAGTTATTACTCATATTTTAAATTTCAAGTTTAAATTTATAATAACTATTTTTATTTTATGTCTAATTATTGTAATACATTTGTAATAAATACTTTTCCTTACACAAATAACGAAATGACCCGAACCCCCAATAACCGAAGATATTATTAATGTATCCGGGTTTTGTCTCTCTAACCTCCGTGGAGAGTCGTGTATGGTTCACGAAGGAAGACACGTCAATTGGTGGAGATAAATATTTGCAAGACTCGAGAAATATGCTAGTATTAGGCATGTGAATAATAATGGACCTAGGCACGCCGTAGCTTGAACCACCAACATAGGCTTAAAGGTAACTTGTTTGTAAACATGGTATAACTTGAGCTACAAAACCTTGACGTGTGGACAATACCTTTGATTGTTTAGGGTTTGGGTCGATTGTCATGAGGACAACACTTTGAAAACTTCTCTTAAGGAAATTCGTTTTCCCTCCCAATAAGGTATTTTTAAATTGTTGTAAAGTTATTATGTTCAATTTATTTGGATTTTTATTTAACTATATTGTTAATTTGTATTTATTTTTTGTTTGTTATAAATAAATTTCATTTACAATTAATTTTTTATTTCATTTTATACTCTTCGTGGATTTGGATTAGAATGTCTGCGGGTTCAAATATTCAACATATACTTGAAAATGTTAAATTTAAATTTTTTTACAAATTCGGATATGGAACGAATAATCATATTTAATTCGAATTTGAATTTGAATAATTTTACTCAAATAATTTTAAGATTTAAATTTTTAAACAAATTTATAACTTCAAATTTGGATAATTAAAGAATTATAGATATCCAACCTAATGCTATTCCTAGTTAATTCGATTCTCACGATTTTCTTATGAAAATTTTCATTACAATTGTCAAGCTTTTACCCAAAAAAATAATTTGCAATCCATGAAGATTTCTTTTTTAATATTGCAATCCCTAGAGATAAATGGATATAAACCACATTCATTTTACATTAGTAAGAATTGTACATAATAATCATACCTTATATTCGTAACTAAACAAAAGGACAAAAAAGAAAAAAAAAACAAAGGGAAAAAGAAAAATTAACATACATAACTGTAATTTTTAAAAGACACACACTGAAATCAACACATACTACTACTATAGTACTGCGTCAAACTAAGCATTGAGTTAATTCATCCTACCCCTCCTCCGATTCTGCATCTTTCGTCCAAAATACTTGACAAACAACTTAGGTTTCATCGGGTTGAAGAAGTAAGCCAGAACTACTCCATTCACTACCTCACTTCCATATTCCAACACGATTGCTTTCCACCCTAATTGAACCCATGATTCTTCACCTTCATCTTTCTTTGTCAATGACAGCGACGCTGGTGATAAGCCTTCGGGATAGCATTTCTTTGACAATGGATTGCCACATAATCCTTGGTTGCCCTCAAATGAGTTGTTTTCAAACGTACCAAATTGTTTGCCTTGCGGTATGGGTCAGATCAGCTGATTATGAGAGACATTGAAAAATCCAAGAAAAGTGAGTTGCACCAGCTCTTGAGGGATCTCCCCGGAGAGTTTGTTCCGAGAAAGATCCAAAGCTTGGAGGTTTGAGAGATTTGCCAATGATGATGGAATTGGACCTGAAAGAAAACTGTTGGAAAGGTTAAGGAATTGGATTGCCTTTAGAATTTGAATGTCTTCTTGAATGTAGCCATCAAATTTATTGCTTGAGAGATCAATGGCTACCAAAAAATCTTGAATCTTCTGATATTTTGTTTCCACGCCTGCCTTTGTATATGTATAAATACTAAATGAATACAAGTGTTTATCATAGTAATAAACAGTACATAATAAAATTAAAATGTATAAAAAATCAAGATAAAGCAATTCTAGGTTTGGCAGGAGTATTATTTTTACACGTGTTTTAGTATATGTGTTAGAAATAAACCAATTCAATCGGTAATATTTAACCACTCCTATGACTTATTTTTAATAAAGAGAAGAATTTTTTTTATTTTAAAGAGAGAGTATTTTTTACAAGAGTTATTACTCATGTTTTTAATTTCAAGTTTAAATTTGTACTAACTATTTTTATTTTATGTCTAACTATTGTAATACATATGTAATAAATACTTTTCCCTAATGTTATTACACATAACAAAATGACCCGAACCCCCAGTAATCAAAGATATTATCCATGTATCCAGGTTTTGTCTCTCTAGCCTCCATGGAGAGCCTTGTGTGGTTCACGAAGGGGGCACCTCGATTGGTGGAGATAAGTATTTGCAAGACTCAAGAAATATGTTAGTATTAGGCGTGTGAATAATAATGGACCTAGGCGTGCCGTACCTTAAACCACCAACATAGGCTTAAAGGTAACATGTTTGCAAACATGGTATAACTTGAATCAGGTGCAGTAATTTTTGGATAATATAATCTTTTTGGTTTTTTCCAAGTCATTTTGTTAATTTGTTGTTCATCTGACTGGTCAGAGTCAGATTGAGAAGATTAGTGTAATGTATTTACTGAATGTTGGGCTTGCATTGGAGTATCAAACGCAATTAATTCAAACTTGAAACTTTCCAAAATATCAAGTCTATTTTGGATTTCTGCCAAGAAATCATTTTGGAATTTTTGGAAAGGTTTTGGAATTTCATAAGGTGTAAATATTGATTCTTTAGAACTTTTTTCAATTATTTCTTTCGCTGAATTCTTTTTTATTGGTTGACATTCTACCAAATTTTCAATATAATCCAATTGTTTTCCTATTGTATGAAGACTAATATTGGTATAGTTGTTTAGTTCTATTATCATTTTAATATCTTTTGATGAGATTTGTTTTCCCTCATCAGGAGCTCTCATTCTTAAAGAGCTTACTTTTATCCCAGTATTTTTGTGAAGATATTGAACTTCCATTAAAGGGGGATGTTGGGATTCAACTTCTCTTTTATTTGTTTTCCATTTAGTATTATTTTTTATTGTATTAATAGATTCTAAATAATATTTTTCAAACCATTCAATTAATTTTATATGAATTTTATGAGCATTCATGAATTCATAATACTCTTGAAGAATACTTTTTTTTTTATTCTTATAATTTTTAAAACAGTCTTCTCTTTTTTGTTTATTTTTGTTAGAATAAAAGTGTCTTCTACACCATTCTTTATTGATTTCAAAAGTCTTTTCTAGAACAAATATTTTTGAATTTTCTTCTTGTCTTGCATTATTAGTCATTGATGAATATGTTGGTGACATGTTGGGTGAATTTTGAGGACTTTCATCCTGTCTAGCATAGATAGGTTGAGCTATATTTGAGGAATTATCTATTCATTGTAAATTGGTCCTAAATGTTGTTGGGATAGAAGAGACGGATGCTCTAGCTATTCTAAAATTTGCTATTTGTGTTTCTGGATTTGATTCTTCTTATAGATTTAACCTCCTAAAAGGTTGTGTTGGTACTTCCTATTTCAAAGGAATGTCTTGGAGGCAATCTTTGTGGCCTATTGAATATCAATTCAATTGTGTCATCTTGGTGTTGGGAAATTCCACTTAGTAAAGTGTTTCTAATTGGAGTTGGTGCAACAGGATCTGTAGCACCTTCTAATTTCCACCTATCAAGGAGGTTTATTTCATGCCATTGTATTATTCTTGGGATTGTGGCATGAGATCTTGAAGTATCTGTTTCTATTAAAAGGGTTTCTCTTTTTGGGCCTTGAAGTAAAACATTGGTATTGACTACGAAATACATAGGTTTGAAATGGAGTCTATAGACTAAAGTTAATATTTCAGATCCAGGAAGCATTTTATAATTATGGGTATGAATTTGAAGGGTTAAAGATTGTAAAATATTTTTATCAGTTAGAGAAACCATAAAATTTGGGTAACAATTAAAATGTATTGGGCCAGTACATAGGCTTTTTTCTATAGTTCCTATTAGTGAGTCATTAAACATAATGTGTCTTTCGTCTCTTAAAACAACTAAAATTGAAGTATTTTTTGTGGCTTCAACGCTAAAAGGTTTAACACCAACTTTCACTAATCCAAAATAGACATATTTTTATTTTTATTTTTGAGTTTATTAATGACGACTTTATCTAATAATTGAATCATTCATATTCTTTTTGAATAGGTAAACTTCTTTCTTTTGTTTTTATAATGTAACTACAAAAAACATTTAAATTTTCAAAGGATGTTTTCTTATAAACTTGGTTTGTTGGAACTCTCAGGAGAGTCCAATTATCAAATCTTTAAGGAATATTTTCATAATGTTCTTGTTCATTAACAGTGTTATTTGTGGTTTGGTTAGACTCTTGAGATTGATTGAAAACAAAGCTTGCAAAAGAATTGGTTCTTCTAAAAAATAAAAACATTCTTTGTTTTCTTATTTCCTACAGGGGGTTTTACTATCAAGATTCCTGAATTACTATAGTTGTTTATAGGAATACTTTGTTCTTAACAAGCCTAACCCATGGCTAAGTAGATTGTGTATCAAAACTCAGCAAAATAATAATATATTAATAAAGACAGTTAAACTAGAACTCGAAAATAACGAAAATAAATTGAATAATTTCAAATCTTAAAAATACCTGCTTCTCCTTGGCTCTGATACCAGATCGTTTCAAGGATCTAAGGATCGGAGAGATGGAAAATTGTAATGTCATTCAAAATAATAATGTAATTAAAATTTGAAAACTTAAATTTTGAATTTTGAATTTTAAAACTTAAATTTGAAAATTAAAAACTTTGGAGAAACTTTGGAGAAACAAGTTTATTTTCTCTGTCTTGGGTGTTTGAAGTCGTGTCTTCAATACAAAATTTAGAGTATTTTTTAATCCAAAAGACATTACATTCCATTCGTATTGTCTAAATGATACAGTAAATGCCGTTTTGTATCTTTCTTCTTCTTTTATTTGGATTTACCAGAATCTTGATTTCATGTCAATTTTTAAAAAAATATTTGCATATATATATATTAATAGTTACGTAGGAATCAAATTGCTAAAAATTAATACTCCATAATAATATCTTATAATATCTCATTAAGAATAAAATTACTAAAAAATAATATATCATAATAATATCAAATAATAATATTCTAACAGTGAATAATGATAATAAATTTAATAATTCAGTAAAAAAAATATTCACTTAATATATATCATTGACCCGTATGTATTGAAGTGTCAAAGGCGCAAATTGTAAAAACCGTTGTGGTCGTCCATTTTCTTCTGTTGTTTAAGTAGGGAAAAATATACATATTATGATTCAAGAAGTTTAAATAATATAATATATATCTTTTTAATATATTGATTTGATTATATAGTGGTATCTGTTTATATTTTTTTAACTTTTTGACAAAACAATATTTTAATTTTTTTTGAATATATTGGTGTGATTATATGATAGTATCTGTTCATACTTTCTTAATCCTTTGACAACGCATACACACTTTGCACACACAAGCGCTCGAACCCAAGACCCCTAGAATGAATAACATCCTCTTTTCCACTGGAGCCACTTATTGGGTCAAATAACATTTTAATTTAAAATAAAGTGTTCTAAAAATGTTTTATTTTAAATATGTATTAAAACATTATTATAACTTAAATAACAAAATAAATTGTATTTGACACATGTAATTCATAAAATATGCCAACTTACTTTAGTATTCTAGTTTGCATAATCGTGTGATGCACAAGATGATCGTGTATCAATGTAATTAAATTAAATTAATTATTCTAATTCTTTTTAAATTAAATCGTTGCACTTAAAATTTTATATTAAATAAAAACTATTATAACATAAATTTTCTGTTCTTTAATTTGCAAATACGATATTAAATTGATAAAATGTTAACATAAATTCTTAAAATCATTAAAAAAATAAGTAAAAATAATATTATAATATTATAATATTAAATAAATAATAAGTGTATAATGTAATTAAAAAGCTAATGACATCATAATGATATTGAATAAATTAGTTATGCATATTGTGTCAATCGCTCCAACTACAGGTTCTCAATATTAGAAAATATAATAAATTATAATTTTTTTATAAAATTAATAAAACTAATTTAAAATTAAAAAATGTATTAGAATTCTTAAAATAATAAAAATATTAAAAAGTTTTAAAACTGATATAAACTTATATAGAAAAATCATAAAAATTTGAATTGGATCGGTTAACTCGAAATCGACAAGATTATTGATTCGGGGAAAGCCATTAAATTGATTGACTTGGGAATCAGGTGGTTGAATCGATTTTATTTTTATTTTTATTTTTATTTTATTTTAATATTTTTATCAAACAAAAATTTTATTATCCAACTATTAGCAGAATGAAATATTCTAACCTAAGATTTCATAACTAAATCAATGGTTAAATTGATCATGCCATCGGTTTGTCAGTTCGACTATTCAATCCAACCGACTAATCTAATTCAATTCATTTTTTTATGATTTTTTTATAATTTTTTAAGTTTATATCAATTGTAATATTTTTTAATTTTTATTATTTTTATAGAATTTTAATACTTTTTTTCTAAAATTTTAAATATCTTAAAGATGTTTTATTAATTTTATAATGGCTTAAAGATGTAAAAAGTCCTCAATTATTTTCAAAAAAAAAGAAGAAGAAGAAGCAATTAAACCCAACAAGAAAAAAAAAACCTAACAAGTGGCTCCAATGGAAAAGAGAATGTTGTTCATCCTAAAGGTTTTGGGTTCGAGTGTTTATGTGTACAAGATGTGTGTGCGTTGTTAAAGGGTTAAGAAAGCATGAACAGATACTACCATGTAATCATATTAGTATATTAAAAAAATGCATAAAAAAACCCTCAAATTTTTTAAAAAAGTAATTAAACCCTGCTTTTATTTTGCACTCAATTGGATACTTGAACCACCCCTAATTTTTTCAGTTAAAGCCATCACGTGTCACAACCACAGTGTGACATGTGGCAAAAAATGGTTAAAGGACCTTTTTGATTCATTTTATATTTTTTTATATTTTTATTAAACTTTAATAATTTTTATTTATTATTATTTATATTTTTTATCGCATGTCATGCCGTGATTGTGACATGATGTGGCTTTAATCGAAAAAATAAGGGGTAGTTAACTTTAACGGTGAACTGATAAAGTTAATGGTCAAAGGGACTTTTTAATGTATTTAATAGTACAAGTACCCAATTGAGTGAAAAAATCGGGAGCTTAATTGCTTTTTTTGAAAAAGCTTGATGGTTTTTTTGATGCATTTTGAAAGTTGAACTACTCAATTGAGTGCAAAATAAAAGCAGGGGCTTAATTGCTCTTTTTGAAAAAATTTGAGAATTTTTTTGATACATTTTAAAAGTTCAAGTACCCAAGTGAGTGAAAAAAAAAGTAAGGGTTTAATTACTTTTTTGAAAAAGTTTAAGGATTTTTTACACTCTTTTATAATTTATTAGAACTCATTAAAATTTTTTATTTTTTTTATAATTTTTATAACTTCATATAAATTTTTATATTTTTTTAATAGTTTATAATATTTTATATTTTATATTTTATATTTTTTCTATTTTTTATTTTTTAATCATTTTTATGTGAAAAATATTAGAGTAACCCAAAAGTTGTCATGTGCAATGACGAAAACTGTTACCAAAGGGATTTAATTGATTATTTTAGTTAACGGAACAGGCTTAATTGGATATGAAGTTAGTACAGGGGCTTAATTGATTTTTTTTAACATTTTCTTAAGGCTTTTTTTGACATATAAGCCATTTTTTGAAGGTATCATAGTATTATTCATTATTGGCATAATGATAAATTTATCCTTTAACGTTTACATTGTCAATTTGATCATTTTTTTAGCTAAATTTGACCCTTAATCTTTTTAAAAGAGTCAAATCATTTTTTTTAATGTAAATTATTACTAAAACGTTAATTTTTAATGTTGTTGGTATGGCTACTTGCATGGTAGTCCATGTGCACATCATAGTAACATAATATCGCTTATTTTATATGTAACGACAATAAATAATTTAAAATTTATAAAATAAAAAAGTAAAATAAATCAAAATAAAAAATATATAAAAACTCAAAAAATTAGCATGGAGTATATGTGGATTGTATGTAAGCTGCCATGTCTAAAAATTCAAAAATTCAGTTTGTCGAAACCATCTTTTTTGGAAAACGACATGTTTCGAGAAAATTATTTTAATGTTGAAAAATAGGAGTCGCCACCAATCTTTTATTTGGTGTGATTGGATCACCACAAAATATTTAAAAACCGTTTTAAAAATATGTGGGTCTTCGAAATCCAGAAAACGGGTTCGGGAGTCAGTTACGCATGAGGAAGGATTAGCACCCTCATACGCCTAAAATTGGTACCACATTGATTACTTTAGGGTCTTGATTGTGAAATTTAGAAAGTTCGAATAAAGTTTAAAATACGATCCTCGAATGCATGAGCCATGTTTAAAAGAAATCGATTTTGTTTGGAAGTCCTGCTATTTCAAAGTGATCGAGGAAGAAAATTACGTCCAGTGAGTTAGGACATAATATTTCGAGATCCAGAAATAACGAGCTTTCCTTTGTAAAACCTTTTAAATTTTGGAAAAAGATATTCGACTATCTCGATTTAAAGAAAAGTTGCACCTAGTGAGTTAAGACGCAAATTTTCAGAATTGAAGATAAGGAAACATTGCCTCGATTAAGGGTATTCGATTATTTCTATTTGAAGAAAAATTGCACTTAGTAAGTTAAGGTACAAAATTTCAAAACTCGAAATAAAAGAATATTGCCTCGATTTTAAAGTTTTTATGAAAATAATTTTGAAAAACAAATATGCGAGTTTATTACGAATGAGCAATTAATAATGGATATTAAATAACACGAAGTAAAATAGTTAAGCAGATAAACGGTAAGCAAAAATACGAAATACGAGTGCATAATAATTAAAATTAAATACAAATATTAATGAGGAAGAAAAATGATGCAACCGGTGTTGAAAATGAGACTTTTGGATACCCGGGGGACAAAATGGTAATTTTGGACTCTCGAAGGCAAAATGGTAATTTTTTGAAAATTTAGGGTTAAAATGACATTTTAGACATCTGAGGGTAAAACGGTAATTTTTAGAAAAATAGAGATCAAAAATAGAATTTTGGATATTCGGGGGTAAAATGGTAATTTTTGAAAGTTTTGGGGTCAAAAATATAATTTTTGAAAGTTTCAAGGTCAAAAATAGAATTTTTGAAAGTTCGGAGGTAAAAATATAATTTTTGAAAGTTCGAGGTCAAAATGGAATTTTTGAAAGTTTAGGGGTAAAAATATAATTTTTAAAAGTTTTGGGGTCAAAAATGGAATTTTTGGAAGTTCAAAGGTAAAAATGTAATTTTTAGAAGTTTAAGGGCTAAAATATAATTTTTGGATAGTTTAGGGACCTTTAAGGCAATAAAACCAAAAATAGGTGACATGTGGTAGCCCTTCAAGCATCCTGAAGTCAAAGGACTAATCTAAAAATTATGAAAAATTCCTGGGCCAATTTTGTAATTAGACAGAACTTAATTTAGGGATTAAACTAAAATAAATTGAAAATAAGAGGGATTATTTGCATAAATAAGTCAAAATCATGACACATGGCAGCTCCTGTTGCTTTCAAAAGGTCAAAGGGGCTAAATTGAAAAGAATTAAAAATTATTGGGCCAATTTAAAAAAATTAAAAGTACAGAAAGGACTAAATTGAAACAATTAAAAAATACTGAATGATCAAATGCATAGATATCCCTTTTCTAAAAAACATGCGGATCCTAGGCCGAGTCGGATCGAATTTTGGGTCGGTCCAATGGGTTAAGGCAAAACAGTGCCGTTTTAGCCCCAAATGCCCCTCCCCAAAACGCAGCCGTTTTGAAGCTGCTCTAAAGCCCACTTTCAAACCAAAAAAATTCATTTTTACTTTCCATTTAAAAAAGCTATCCCCCTCTCTTCTTTTCTTTCTGGAGGATTCCTTTTCCTCCATGGTCGCCCGTACCTTGGCCGAACTCCGGCCTGTCGTCCGACGCGTGTGAGGCCCCACGCACGCCCCATGCCGCTTCCCAACGTCATTGACCACCGTGCACCATAGCCGTTTGTTCACGCGCCGTCACCTTCGATCACCGGTAAGTCCAAAAGCCTCTTTTTCTTGGTTTAAACCGTTAGATTGGTGTTTTAAACCTTGAATCTGATTTTTTTACTCTTTTCAAAACCCAGATCTTTAAAAAACTTGAGCCTTTTTTAGCCTTTAAATCAGTTCTTTCCTTTTATCTAAATATGTTCCTTTTATTTTATTTTTTAAAAAAGATTTCTTTTATTCCTTGGATCTAATGTGGTTTAATCCTTTTTGAAATCGACTATTATCCGTTCTTGTTTGCATTTTATTCTCTTGATGTTTCTTTTGCAGGTTTCTTCGATGTGACGAAGACGGTGCTCGGGGATGACTCTGACGGGATTCCGGCGATGGCAGCCAAAGGGACGTAGCTTTCTGACTTTTCAAACTTTTATTTAATATTAATATTAATTATTATTAAAATATTATTGTTTATTATCTTACTTAATGCCTTTGGGATATTGTTCTTGAAATAAATAGGAATAAATAATAATAATAATAATAATAATAATAATAATAGTACAGCTAATGTATTAATAAACAATGTATATGTTGAAACATTTTTAATACTTAAGAGGGGTAGTTAATGCGTTGAACGAAAATATTAATTCATAATGAAAGCCAATAAGTATGCTATTATGAACTTAATTTTTATAAAAGTATTTCAAACTTGAAAAAAATAATGAGTAAACAGTAAATGCATCAATGTTTATTTTGTACCTGGAAAATAGAAACTGGAGTGCTTGATCTTTGTTTTGTGTTGCTTCGAATATCTATTCACTTGTATTGTTTTGTAAAGTTCAAAAGAAACAACAAGAGGTCTGTAACCAAAGTTCCCCCCCCCCCCCAATTACAAGTGTTTGAAATCTGGCTTTATAGCCATTTTACAAATGATGATAATTTGTTGTTTGTGATTAAATGCTTGTCCTTTCTTTGCTTGTTACAGGTTCATCCATGGCAGCGGCTGTGGCAAAGGCAAGTTGCCTGGAGGTGACATTACTGACATGGCACGCCCTGATTGGTTGGGATGGAAGGTGGTTGGTGTAAGTGGTTGATTAGGGTTTGACTTGGGTCTGTTGAGATTTTTTAATTGGGCTTGGATCAGGGTTTAGGTGATTTGGGCCGTTTGTTTGTAATTTGCATTTGAACCAGTTCAAAATTGGGCCTTGATTTGGATCATGTATAGGACATTCATTTGGAATTTTCAAATTTTTAAATTTTAATTCAAAATAAATTCAAATTTAAAATAAATTTAAACTTAACATGAATTTAAATTTAAAATAAATTCAAATTTAAACTAAAAGTTGGATTTGGTGTTGGGCTCGGTCAAAATTGGGCTTCTACATAGTCAATACTCTAATTTAAAAAATGCCATGTCGACTCTTTTTCAAAAGGTTGATTGTAAAATTTGACTCTTTGGTTAGTTACCTAAAAAAAATTACAGTTTGGTCACTGAAATTTTCAAAAGTTTTCTTTTAAGTCATTGAGGTTGTTAAAATCGATGCTATATGACTTTCTCTATTCGCAGTACCTACACCATTCGAAAGTTCTCATTTCCCTTCTCTTCTAAAGTTTAGTTTTTTTATGAAATAGCTTTGGATGTCACGAATCTACAAACTAAAAATCAATTAGTTTTTTTCTCCAATATTTGACACTGACCGTCAAATCAACTTGAATATAAAGTATGACCTTCTACTCGTCGATGGGTACTGATTCACCATACCGATCATCAAATCATTTCTTAGAGCTCGCTAGCAAAAATTAAAAACAAAAACTTAAATAAAACCTTTTAATAGTTCAATTACGTAAATAAAAACTTTGAATAGTTCAATAATCAAATTATAGTTTTTTTCAGTTATATGGCTAAAACAAAAACTTATCCATAAATTATAGACTAATTGTATAATTTACCCTAAAAAATCTTCAAATTAATAAATGTGCCTTACATATGTGAATAATCATGATAAATGTATTAGAAACGGTGAAAAAATGTTTACTCAAAATACAAAATGAACTGATATATATCATTGATCGTTAAGTATAGAAGTGTCCAACACGCAAATAGCCAACCTCGATTTAATTCGATTAATTAATTTAGTTTTATCGAAAATCAGTTAAAATATTTTTGAAACTTCGATTAATGGTTAATTTAGTTTAAAATTGAGTAATTAATCGAATTAACTGAACTTAATAAATAATATTATATATTATGTATATTAATTCTGATAATTCGACTAAATGAATATTATCAATTTTTAATATGTTTTATGCTTGTTTTAACAAAAAAAATATAAATTTCAGTTAATTTGGTTAATTGATCGAACTAATCGAAATATTTCGGTTCAGTTAATTTTTTTTTTAAAAAATTCGATTCGGTTAACAATTAAAAAATTAAAAATTTGATTAATTCAATTAATACTAATTCAATTTGATTAATCGAATGATTAATCGTTGAACACCCGTATATTAAATTGACAAAAACAAGAATTTATGTATAGAAGTGCCAAACACGCAAATAATTAATTGAGCAAGACTTCAACCAGTACTGTCAATTTATGTAACTAGAAACTTATTCTTTGTGGATGACAATGTTAATGAGTGAAAATTACATGTATTTGGACTAGCAAATAGGAGAATTTATGCATAGAAGTATCAAACACGCAAATAGCAATTAATTAATTAATTGACCAATACTTCATCTAGATACGGTCAATTTATGTACATGACATTGTGGACTAACAAAAAGGAAAATTAATGATGGTCTCATCCAACGGTTTGGTTGCTGACAAGCAGGCATGTGGCAGGTTCTTGTCCAAGAATTCATCAATGCCGGTACATAAACGCTCCAGCTTCGGGGTCATACGGGTAGACTTTGCCATCTCCTTCAATTTCTTCGTCCACCTTCAATCTTACTTCGAATTTCAGGTAGTTATCTTCCAACACAACCCCTTTTTTTCACATTATATAACAATAATCAAATTTTTGTTTTGGTATTTATATTATGTTTAATTTTATATTTAATTTGGTGTCAGAGAGAGTGTCAATTCCCTTGACCACCAAATCTGTATAAAGATCGTTTTCATATTTAAAATGTTGACAATTTATTGAACTACTTATATGGATTATGTTGAGTATATGGACATTATCTAATCCATTAATAAATATCATATTAGTTGAGGAAATATATTTTTGAGATTAGATCAAATCGGATCACTCTTATCCAATCTCTTGAATCAAAGAAGTTGGATTGGATTTGAATCATTGAAGATTTAACTACTAAGAATCCTTGTCACCTTGTTTATTATTATTCTATTATATTCAACTTGAAATGTGGTTATTTTATAAGGATTGTGATAAATCTTCTTATATAAACAAGTCTCGATAAACTCTATATAATTGAGAGACTTGTATAGGTTTATTTACGAAGAAAATTAAGCACTTAATTTGTTCTAAGTAAGGAACCTTATTGTATGAGTGCATATTAATAGTAAAACCTTTGTGTTGTGGTTTTACTTACTGAATTCACACGGGGTGAATTTATTGATGATAGTATTGAGTTTTCAAAGTACAAAGGTCAGGGAAATTATTACAGGGTGTGATTGAGTAGGTTCACTTTGTATAATTGTTGATGAGAGTGAATATTTCTCACTGAACTAGGCTTCACAGACATAGGAAAACCAAACTGTATAACCAACCTTCTTGTAACACTCTTCGCCCATCTCTATTGTCGAATTAAGGTTAGATTATGCAACAGCATATAACCAGACAAGAGCATACCATTTCTGTTTAAAATATTAACTTAAAGTGATCATCTATAAATAAACATTCAATACTCATGCTAGTTACACAAAGACGATATTTAAATCGAGTCTATGAAACTCTAGAATCAATTCAGAAATAAGTAGGGACTAATTCGAGTCATGTTAAGAAAATTAAGGTAAAAATAGAAAACAGGGGTCACACGGCCATGTGGCCAAGCCATGTTACAGGGCTGAGGTCGTGTGGTGCAATAGACTAACCCGATTTCTACTACCTCAATTTTTGGGATGTGATTGTTTGCTCATTTTATTTATTAGACTAAGGACACGTTTAGGTTCGTCTACTAATATAAGTTATTTTTTTGTATTATGATCTGATCACGTAATATCACTTAATATTAGTTAAACATTAGACAACTAATGAGCTAATATTTTATTCTATTTTACTTTACATAAGAAAACCACATGAGAACATTATACAAAGGATATTAATATAATTTATTAATAATTTTATTAATCAATCTATTCGAAAAATTACAAATATACAAATGAATATACTACACTTAAACACTAGATCCAACAACAATATGCACGATACTTGATATGTGTTATGTTGTTGGATTAGCAAGCAGATACCAATCGAATTCAAGTCAACCCCATTGAAAGGTTGTGAAAAGGATACTAAGGTATCTAAAGGGCATTATGGATTATTCCTTGTGCTATTAAGGATGTGATTTGAATCTGATTGGGAAGGAGATTTAGATGAAAGAAAATCTACATTAAGATATGTTTTCTTGTGTAATAATGGTGCAATCTCCTAGGCCGGCAAGAAACGAACTTGTATTGTATTGTCCGCAATGGAAGTTGTATTTGTGGCAATTTCAGTGGCAACTCAAGAGGTAGTTTGGCTTAAATAATTCTTGATTCATTTGGGATTTGGTAAAGATGCATCACAAGTGTCAGTGAATTGCAACAGTCAAGTTGCAATCTCATTCACTAAAGATCCCAAATATCTTTTAACAACTAAGCACATAGACATAAAGTACAATTTTGTACGAAACATGGTTGCACATATCTATACAAGAGATGGTTTTAAACCCTTTATACAAAATTAGTTGGGAGAAATGTTTTTACTAAATAATCTAAATCTCTAGAATTTGATGTACTAGTTGCAGTGAAACTTATGAGCAAATTATTAACAATTGATGTAAGTTAGAGATCCATATTAATGAAATTTATTATTAATGCCTATTGAAGTTTAGTATTTTTTATCCTTCAATGCATTTACAAATGCCTATATATATCTGTTAAGTATCTAAGAGAGCTTAAGCTTAAACTAGAATTGCCTAGATAGCAGATCACAGTGATGAAAATATGATTGAAAGTGAATAATAAATCCCACAATTCACTTTTCTCAGTCTTTAATTATTAGGTGTGATTCTTGTTGATATATTCATTAAAGGTAGAGCTGTAGACTCAAGTTAGATATTAAGTGTATCTAACATACATACGCCCCCAAGAAAAGGGAAAGTAATACCGTAACGTGTGTTTCATGCATTAAACAACCAATATGGGTAACAAAAGTTTTGATCTTTGCTTCTAAATTGTGTGATACCCATGAGATCAACTAAATATTTTTGTAAGGCACCCTTATGAGCTTTGATTGTTTGTTGAAGTTTCATTTCATTCTTAGTTATCTTAGTATGTTATCAATGATCAAGTACGATTCAATCTAATGAAACATATCTAGAGACAATTGAATTGAAATAGAGAGATTCAAAGAAATAGGAAGATCATTATAGTGTCTCACTCAATTTTGTTCACAGACCAATCAATCATGTTCTAATAGTGAACATGATTGTGAATACAAACATTCATTGTAATTCTAAAAGAGATCACAAATTCTACTAATATTCACGAGCTGCTGTATACCCTCAATGGCATGGTTATATAGCAACTAGCTCTCATGAATAATGAATGTTGGTCGCACAGTCTACTTCCTAGTATGAGAATTTATTGTTATATATTTGAATTGTTAAATAAGTTAATATATTTTAATTATATTTAATAATTTGAATAATGTGTTAAAAATTAATTACAAAAATTAAAAGTTAATTTTCTAAAATTCAACCTTAATTTCAAATACAAATAATAAAAATTCGTCCAAAGCAAGCATCCCTAATATAATACCATTAATTAAATGCAAATTATATTACTATTGTAATATTAATAAAATCACATGATTGGCAGATAATAATTAAAATAGATTCATAAAATATAATAAGTCAAATCCCAAAGTCCATCAAATTTTGATCCAAATCTATTCAAGTCTTAAAATTAATTTCGTATATTTTTTTATATCCATTTTATAGTTGATGTTCAAAATTCATGATTGTTCTTCTTAATAATGTCAAATTTGAGAACTTGAATCTTTTCATTAGGAGTGCAATATATCTTACCATTACACCCAACCACTTATTTTCGATAAGCAATGTGGTGATATACAGAGAGAAAATCACAACTCATACTTCATACTAGGGGTGAGCATTCGATCGAATCGAATGAAAAATTTTCGAGTTAATCGAGTTTTCAAATCCTATTTCATCATCCTAACTCGATTTGAAATTTTTACGAATCGAGTCGAGTGAGATAGAATTTGAATCAAATCGAATCGAATATATTTATTCGAGTTAAATTAAAAAAATTAATTTGGTTTTATTTAATTTTATGTAATTTTTAAAAAAAAATATTTTTATTTAAAGTTTTTAAACATGACTATACAACGAAAAATTGAAATAAATAAGTGAAAAAATCAAAGTAAACAATGACAACACAACAAGATTATAATAAAAAAAAATAAACAAAAGTTCAAGTAAACAACATAAATCCAAGTAACAACAATAACACAACAAGATTAGAAAAAAAGATAAGCAAAAGTCCAAAATACAATAAAAAGCTAAACGGCAACACCATTCCAAACAACAAAACAAAAAATAAAAACAACACTACAAAATTCAAATAAACGAACAGTAATAACACAAAAGCTTCTTCTTTTTGAGGGTTTTAATTTAGATTTTTTTTTAGGAAAAAAAAATAGATTTTGGGTTTAGAAAGTTAATATCTTCAATTTCTTTTCCAAATAAAAACTAAATAAGTACACTTAACCAGAATAATAATAAACAAAAAGGAACAATAAATTTAGACACGAAAAGGAGTTGTTTATGAGTGTTTTTGAAGAATGAAATTATATTTGGGTTTAAAAATATTTTGGTTTAATTTATGAGTGTTTTTGAAGAATGAAATTATATGTGAGTTTAAAAATATTTGGGTTTAGTTTGTTGATGGGTTTTAAATATTAAGAGAAAAAATTGGGTAAAATAAATGATTTGGGTTTTGAGGGAAAAATGGATATAGTAAATTGGGCCTGGGTATCGAGTTTGGGTAATGTAAATTTAAAATTAAAAATAATATAATTTTATTCGGTTTATTTGAATTATTCGAATAATTCGAATTCGAAAATTAAACTCGATTCGAATTTGAAATTCGAAAAAAAAATTCAACTCGATTCGTTTAACTCGAATAACTCGATTCGAATAATTCGAAATTTTATTCGAATTTTTTTTTAATTTTTCGATTCGAATCAAATTTTGCTCACCCCTACTTCATACTTCAAAGTTCAAACTTCTCTCCTACAGCCAAATGGGTGTGTGGCTGATATTGCTATAGATCATGTTGGATAATACTCCTCTCAAGTTAGATCAGCAAAACAAAAGGGCTATGAATGTCGATTCATTTTCTGGTTTTGCTACCTTTGATTACATTCCCTTGCTGCTAGAGTGTCTCTGATTTATGAATGAAATGACTTGTTTGGAAGCAAAGAAAATGATAGAAACAGCAAGAAAACTAAAACAGGCAACAAAATCCTAGAAAAACGTGGTGATCTTTCTTTTGATCAACATTATATGGGATGGGCTAGCTGACTGCTACCGTAATGTTTCAACAAACCAGTATTCACAGGAATATCGGATGTTGACAAATGAGTGAAACATGCTCCCAGATAGAACATCAGAAACCTGTCATCAACATTCACACTAGAACAGCTATTGCATCACAAGGCAGTATCCTGTCTGGAAACGACAGGATACTGAATATGAGGTTATAATCTTCCAAATGGAAAAGACAGAAAGAGATTCGGATATAACATCAGAGACCTTGACAACATGTACATTCATCAACACATCACCACATCAAGTAAAAACTTGCGGGTAGCTTAGCACTAAGCCAATGCTCATTACATTTAATTTATATACCCATATACCATAACCACCCTGTACATTCAAATTCCCTCATGCTCATCATGCTTCTTAATGTTCTCACCCCATGCAGCAACTCTCTTCTTCCGGCAGCAGAGGAGTCCTGCAAAGAGGGCAAGTAACTTTCAAATAATTCAACCATTTTTCCAAGCACACCTTGTGAAAGAGATGGCCGCAAGGCAATCGGTTAATCTCCGATTTAGGCTCAAACTCAGACAGGCAGACCGGACAGTCATTCTCGGCTCGCTTGCAACTGCATAAAGTGTCGAATTGAATTGCCGGCGTCCTACTCCGGAACTCCTCAATGTAAATTTCAGATGTACTGAGGTGGACATCAAATGATTCATTTTCGATGGAATCCGGGGATGGTGATAACGACGAGAGATGGATACCGGCAACGTGAAGGATGGATCGAAGTATGCCTTTAATTACAGATATCGATAAAGCTGTGTTTACCAAGAGTATACATAGCATTCCTTCTGATGGAGATGGCAGACTGGAGAGACCCATTTCTTGTATATGAAACTAAGTTTCAGCTGAACAAATGATCATATAATGTATAAGACCTGGAAAAACATAAAACATCCATTAGAACACCAAAGTAAAAGCAGATCATCAAACTTATCACGGCCTAAACAAAGAGTTTGATTCAACTATACTCCATAAACTAAAAAAGGCAAATCAGCATCCGAGATTTCAAAGGAGAATTTAGATCATTCAAAACTGTGCAGAGCTAAGATCTTAAACTTTTCCTTATCAAGATCTAGTATGGTAATAAACATGGTCAAAACATAAAATCAAAGCTATAACAAAAGAAGGGGAAGGAAAAAGATACCAAATTTCCAATTTGGAAACAAGATAATAGAGATCTAACATTTCATTACATGTAAACCAAACATTTCTTTCAAGACCAAGATTTGAGTTTGTTTTAAGATAAGAAACTTACACAAACAAAAAAAAAAGGGTCAACTTTGCTCTGCAGAAAACACCCAGAACAAGAACTAAACAAGATTTTTCTTTTAGTGGGATCAATGAAACATGAAGAAAGGAGATTTGGGTTTGATGTTTGAAGTCAGGTAACGGCTGGCAGGCTGTGCCAATGTTACCATCCTTCTATACTTAAATAGCAACCCCCACCCTAACCCTGGAAACAAACTATGGTTAATGTTCCGGGTTCTCGGGACTCTATATAGCCCTTAACTATGGTCACTTTATATCATCAATCTATTTACTTCACTTTAGTCTTTAATGTTTTTAAACCTAATTTTTAATATTAGAAGATTAGATGAGATTCTCAGCAGCTATCGACTTTCAGCAGTTTGAAAAGGAAGTGTCTTTCTCTTGTTTTGGTACAACATTTCCACTTTTAGCTTAGCAGTTTTCGGCTGGAATTTTCATTTGGCAATTTAAGTCAAATTATGTTAAGTATTCCATTATTAAAGGGTTAATAGACCATTTAGTACCTGAGAATAATTTCAATATTCAATTTGGTACATAAATTTATTTATCTCAATTTAGTATTTAAGTGTAGCTTCAATGTTTAATTTGGTTCTTATCTCAATTTAGTATTTAAGTGTAGCTTCAATGTTTAATTTGTGTTCTTAGATCAAACGGTATCATATAACTCAATGAATATTTGACACATGTAATCTAATAAAAAACCTAGGCACTTGATTAAGATAAAGAAAAAAAAATTTAAGTGTTGAATTGAAAAAATTCAAGTACTAAATTGAAAAAAACCCTCAAATATTAAATAGTGAATATTAAAACCAAACTTAAGTATCAAATTGATAATTGAAACTAAACTAAGATAATAAATAATATATTAACTCATTATTAGAACTTTAGTTTATTAGAAATCAATATTTATTCTCTTTGGTTACATAACCAAGTTACAAATTGAAACTGGAGATTATTTATAGGATTTAAACCCTGGTGATTGGATGCAAACAGAACCTATAATAATTCCAATCTTAAATAAAAGGATAATACGTTTTAGTGTACTTGAACCCACATTTTTTTGTATTGATAATAATGTTGATATCAATCAAACTAAGACTCGACCCAGGTTATATAATCTAGTCTTTTATTATCTTTGTTAATAAATTTTAGCTTTTTTTAAACCCCATGTAATAGTTTGATGGTCAAGAGTGTTCATTGCTCCAGATATGACCTGAATTCGAGTTGCACTAATAATATTTATTGTTTGGGCTTTACCTTGTTATTGTAATGCACTAAAAAAATTAATTTTTTCTTCCTTGAAACAAAAAACTAAGTGAATGTGATTGAAAAATACATATACTACTATTCTTCAAAGAGAATGAATTGTATGAAACAATGATTTATAATAATTTAATATCACATCAGTAATTTTATTTTAAATTTTAAAATTTTTTATTTGAATTTAATTTTTTTTATAATAAAATATTAATATAATATTAAACTATTAAAAAATAATACAGATACCATTACGTTTAATAAGATAAATTTTACATTCAAATTTAAAAATTATTATCAAATGCATTAGTTTGGATAAGAAAAAGATATTTTTAAAAGTATAATAATGATGATAAATAGAAACAAGAAATTATGAAATCCATTAGCGTGAGGTGAGGTCCTTTTCCCTTCCTTTCTCTTCATCGTATCTTCAGCTACACTGTGACAAGTGGCCGTTAAGATGTGATTAGTTGTGTCCTCAGCATTCCACGTATCTTTTTCTCTATAATTAAACACTAGAGTATATGATTTGGGGAGGTGGATGGACCCCACTATTTATTAACTCTGTTTTGACCCTATAATTTCCACATCCCACGTGTCCAAATCTCAGTGGGGTAAATGCAAACATGTCAGCAGATTAATGGAATTGGGTCACATTCCCAAAGTCCTATGTTCCCAATCATGATGTAAACGTGTCAAACAGTCAGATGCGTTTCTATTTTCTAATCTGCAACAATGTTTTTGTAATAATTGAATGCTTTTTTTTTTCTATTTGTTTTATAATTTATATAATTGATTTTTTATGCAATTATTCAAAACATTACAAAAATTGTAAAATTGTACTAATTTATATCATTAAATAATCCTTTTCTGTAATTTTAGCTCGTAAAAAGTTGACCCTAAAACCCCTCGTTTCTTACCAAAAAAATCTTTGGAAGTCTTGCCTTTTGTCTTGTTGTCTTGTCCTTCTCAATTTTTAAACCAAATAAATTAGTCTTTTTCTAAAATTTAGAGTAATTTAATTTTTGTTAATTTTACAAATAAATAATTAAAGATAATTAATTTCAATTGATATAATAGGAAATTTAATCATCAAAGTTTACACATTTTATTAATAGGTAAACTATCAAAATAGTTATTTTTGTTTGTTTTAGATTATAGTTTAGTCACTTATGTTTGAATATTACGTTTTAATCACTTACATTATCATTTTGTTACGAAATAGTTACTTTATCATTAAGATTTGTTACCTTCCATTTAACAGTCCGACGTAACAGTTAAAATAAGTTTTAAATGTCAACGTGGATATTCAATTAAGATGAGAAAAGTTAATTTTTTTATGAAAATAGAATACAAAATTCTATCCTAAAACCCAATTTTCTCTAGTTTAAGAAAAATAACTATTGAGTTTTTTTGCTACCATCAGAGAAGAGAAGAGAAGAGCAGAGCAACAAAGAATAAGAAGAAGAAGAATAAATGGATGCACCAACCCGTATACATGCTTGCTATTGTGATTGCATACAATACACAAATAAATAAATATAAACCATGTCTTTTTTGTCTATCACAAAGAAAAACATGAAAAGATGGACCACCCTTTTGCAAAAAAAAAAAATAATATTTGAACCCAAAACTTAGGTAAAAAAAAACACATTACTTACTGTAATTCATGTTTGGACCCTCCATTGAATCGGTTATTTATTCTTCCATTTTAAATAAAAAATTAACCGATTGATGGAGCACTCAAATTGATTTTTATTGTTTCGATTCAACAAAGATGAATATGAAAATTAATGATTTTTTCAGTTAAAATGAAAACGAAAACTAAAAGTAAAAGGAAACAAGTGGTTTTTTTTTTCAGTTCAAAGATTAATATGATGCATTGGTTTTGATTATTTCAAGAAACCAAATTAACATTTTCCTTTAGTTAATTTAGAAATTTAATTAATTAAATTTATTTAATTAAAAATAAATTAATTTACTTGGTTGAACATCCATGTTCGCATTTTAAACCCGTTTTAACTGTCACGTCGGGGTGTCATTTTGGAGGTAACAGATCTTTAACAGTAGAGTTATCATTTCATAACAAAACAATAATATAGGTGATTAAAACGTAACAATTCAAACATATAAAATGTAACTTGGAGCAAACAAAAGTGACTATTTTGGTAATTTATTCTTTTTTCAATTTGGTCATAATGTAACAAATTCATCCCATAATATTAATGTAAATGTGTAAATGTTGAGATTGAATTTGTTTATTTTTTAAAATTAAGACTAAAATGATAAAATATATAAACATCGAAAATTAAATTTATTATTATACCAATTAAAATTATGTATAATTAAAAAAATTACATCATAATTAATTATCTTTAATTACTCACTTTTAAAATTAATAAAAATTAAATTTTTTTAAAAATTTATTCAATTTCAAAGGGTAACATCAAACCCATAACTTGTTACAATCAATAACTGTTGTAGAATTTGGGAAATGAAAAGGTGCAAACAACACACCAAATTGAGATAACATACAATCATGTATTAATTATATTTATATTATTAAATTTTAAACAAATTAAGAATAATAATGTTAACTATATCTGTTTTTAGCGATACAGGATTTGGTCCCCATTTATTAATATTTAATTATTAACAGTAAGATATGTGACATTTTGGTTTTCAGATTTTTCTTTTTAAAGTCTATATACATTCTTCCTCTTTTGTTAGTGGTGTGGGGACGCTGACTACTATATTGAGGAATAATTTGTCTCTTATTGTAGTGGATGAGATCAAAATTTTTTTTAAAGATCGAAATTAAATTGTAATTTTTACGATAGTAAAAATATTAAATATTTTTAAAATTTGGGTTTATGAGAAATTTATAAGTAATTATAATGAAATTTAATTAATGTAAAAATACAATCGTAATGATATCCTATGACAAATAAATTTGAAAAAGAGTGGAAATTGTGAAAGCTTCTGAGCTTCCAATCTTATCATAAACATACAGAGAATCTGATTGGCTCTTCTGATGATGCATTTTGAAACATTATCTCAAAACATTTTTTATTCATTTATTTAATCAAAAAATTCAAGCAATGTATGATATTGATTCACTAAAAACAACACGTGTACGAAACCCACAGGCACTGATTGGCTTGATTGATTAGGTAAAGAAGCGTCACCGTCCGATGAACTGTCAAAATCTGAAAGACAAAAGCTAAAAAGATTTTCTTTAAATAAATATAAAGAAAAGAATATTGCTCTGCTTTTATATTCCCCAATCCAATCTCAATGAATCGGAGTTGAAAACGAAGCGTGCTTACGAAATTTGCTTTTCATTGGAAAAATCCAATCCTATGTTAGTATATTCGAGAGAAATTTTTGAAATATCGTCAATTCTCAATAATCATAGATATTGTCTCGAAATTAGTCTAGTCAAGTAGTATCATATCTTTTTAAAAAGGCTAGTTATGCTTTGGTTGGTGATTCGATTTACATCGCATTCAACTTTATCGATTAATTATTTATGCGTTCTTTAAGTACGTACTTTCTCCACCAATTGAGGTACTCCCACTCCAAGAACTCTTGGTGCGTTTTGCGAAATTAGGAGACAAAACTCGATTCCTAGAATAATATCTACGATTGTTTGGGGCTATATCGACTTCTCGACGGACGACACTTAGAAGACTTCTCTTGAAGGAATTGATCCCCCTCAACAATAATTAAATTTTCTTGTAATTACAGGAAATTATATTTTTTAGACATGTAGCTGACAAAATATAACTACATTGTAATTCTCATTATCATGTTTGATTGTACAAATTGTAGTTACGTAACTACATAATTTTGAAATTTTGAAATAAATATTAATTATTATAAAACTATCAATAATACTTGAGAAAACAATTCTATAAACAACTAACAAAACTTAAAATCAAATCATTGTATCAGATGTATTAGTCTAAGAAAGTATTCCACAATACAATTACTATTAACAAGAAAAATAGACACTCTATGCAATTTTATCTAATTACTCATGTAGTTTATATTTGTCGGGCTATTTCTTATCTAACATTAAACATATACTCACTGCGATCACCAATTTGTCATTGACCAAGTATAAATAATTAATAATAAATATTATGCAATTTATTTAAAATTAGTATAAATAATTTATGATACATAATATCTAACATGTTAATTATTTAGTAAGTCAAAATGTATAAAAAATTATCCCTTTTTCAAGAAAATTTTAAATTATTTAAATGAGATTGTAAAATAATATAATTATGTTTAAAAAATAAAATATATGTCATAAAATTAAAGTGCTATTATTATTGAATAAAAATAACATTTTAAACTTAGATAATGTACGAGACTTGTAACAATATTATTTAGTGGTATCGGAAAGTGTGGTTTCGGAACCTTATTTTCGTAAATCGGGTCTGTAAATATTAATATTTATAATTTAGTCCCTAAATCTTAATTAACTATTAAGTTGACAAAATTTCTTGTCTAAACTTGTATAATATATTGTTACATCAAAGTTTAGACAAGAAATTTTGTCAAATTAATAGTTAATTAAGGTTTAGGGACTAAATTGTAAAATTTAATCGCTATAAGTTTTTAATTTACCAAAGGCTTATGGACTTAAATTGAAATTATTCAAAGATTCAAAATGGTAAATCAACCATTTTTAAATAGGAGTTAGTGATTGATGATGGCATCTTCCACTATTGATAATTAAAATATTTAAATATATTAATTAAGTTATGTTAAATTAATTAATCTAGGTTAATTAATCATTAACCAAGGTATAAAAGGTTAGAATAGTGGAAGCTTGTCATCTTTATCACCTCTTCAATCGTCCAAAGCCATTGAAACCTAAGGAGAAAGGTTTTTAGTCCCAAAAGCTTTGTAGCATAAATTTTAAGGTAATTTCAAGTTTTTGAAAGTTTTCATTGTTGATTTCTTGAAGAATTATGCTTGAAACTGATAGATTTAAAGTTTACATTAAGAAAAGGATTAGATTGTAAGGTTAATTTAGCTTAATTATTAACTTTGTTACATTAGGGACCAAATTGAATCAATGTGAAACTTGTCATAAAATTATGTTAGGATTTGAAACTATAAGGTCCCTAATGAGAATGTACGAAATCAGATTTTAATCCGAAGCCAAGAATCGAAAGTTAAGACTATTTCGAGTTTAGGGACTAAATTGAATAAAATATGAAATTTTAGAGACACCAAAAAATTAGTTCAAATAGGGTTCATTCATCATTGTATAATATGAAAATGTTTGGTATTGATTGGTTGTATGAAATAATTGTATATATCAAGATTTGGGTCCAAGTGGAACTAATAGGGAAAAAGCTAAAGTTGTGGATTAGTTCTCGAAATGTATGTATGTATGTATGTATGTATGTATGTATGTATGTATGTATGTATGTATGCATGTATGTATGTATGTGGTTGTTTATTTTGTTTCTTGATTTCAACTTTAATCCTTACATAATTCCATAGACTATTTATAGTTTTAACGGGGATACATTTTTGCATCAATCAAAAAGGATAAATCTTAAGAATGCATTATACAATTACTGTTTGGATTTCTTTTCATTTTTTTTCATATATGTTTAACAATTGATACCATAAATTTATAGTTGCTCTTTCTAATAATGTCGTCTCCAAAATTTTAGAAATGTCTTAACATATCTGGAAGTATAAAACGAAATTATAAAATGAGACCTTTTAAATTAATTAACTATTAGAAAATTATAAATTTTTTATTTAAAATTTATATTTTTAGTCTTAGAGATGCAAAATTATATATTAAACTATTATAATTAATCTCTAATAATATTTTCTTTTCAAATGATAAAATAGTTAATTCATTTCATCTTTGTTGAGACATTGTTGACCTGAGGTAAGATTTTATCGATTTTAGTTTTGAGAAAATTTTCTCAACTGATGCAATAGAAACTGGAATAGTTAATATTATTCTATAAGCAATATATGCATTTAGGAATAAAACCAAAAATATCTTCATATATTTTAAACTGTTCAAATCTATTTTGGAGAGAAAAAATTGTTTGATCTATTATGTATAAAAAAATAATCGATTTTAAAAGATGATTGAGGAGATTTTATTGTGTCATTATCGATATTCTCATCGATAGTTGATTTCCACGAAAAATATGTTCTTCACGAAATTTAAGTTTTATTTCCATCTCAATAGTTATTTCTTTAGCACACGTCATATCATTTTGAAGTCCATCTTCTCTACATTTTTCAAAAAAAAAATTGAAAGAAGACTTTTTAATTGTTCTATAATTACATCAATTCACATATCTTTTGATTGTAAGTTTTTATTAGCCGAATTCACAACAAATAATATTTCATACCAAATAGTCATACTTGGCCAAAATTTAAAATTTTCAAGCTCATATGTTGCGAAACATTCAATTCCATTTTAAACTTTAGGATCATTACTAATTTCAATTAATTTCAATATAGCATCTATTATTAGTGGAGCGTAAAGCCTTATAGCTTTAACACTTTCTTACAACTTTTCCAATTTATTTATCACAATGATTTAAGAGTTAGAGTCGATTTATGATCTTGTAGAATTTTTCATCTTTTCGTTGAAAAAAGAAAATAATGAGTATATTCATTATAGTACTCTAAATTAGGTAAAATATAAAGTAGTAATACAACTATCAAAGTTTAGTAGAATAATATAATCTGGCAAGAAATTGATTGCCAATGGTCACCAGAGAAATTCAAAGAGATATTCTTAAATCTTAGATTCTTAAAAAATATATGAGAGGATTTCAATTCCGAGGCTAAGAAAAACTAAAAACTTTTACAAAATTAAAAAATTTTATGAGAATGAGAGAATTAGAATGCAACAAGAGAAAAATGTGTTGTTTGATTGGTTTAATTATGGTAGAAAACTTTTAATTTTTTTTGGTGAATTACAAAAGGAGGGTAAAACCCTAACAATAATATGACTGGCGCGACTCGAACTTAAGCCACACTTGGGACAATGAACACTATTTATTATCAGATCAACACACTAATTCTAAAAAAACTTTTAATTATGTATCAATTAAAATCACTTTCCAAAATCATCACCATCCAATAAGTTTTCCTCTTTTAATGTTGGCTTTTTGGCTTCTAATGATTTATTACTGTTAGGTCTAGATTTATTAAATTTTAATGTTTACAATAGTTGTTAATTTTTAATGAGTAAATAGGAAAATCGTAAAGTAATAAAGGAGTAACTTAATAACCTACTTAATGCAAAGTAATAAATGTTTTTTTTTCTTTTGATGATATGAAAGATATAAATAAATTCACATAATTTTGGTTCAATTATCAATACAAAACGTTTAAACTTCTATTTAATAGATAGTTATAAATATATAAATATATATACACACATGAGGTTTATATTTTTCGAGGGCTTAAAATGAAAATTTTACTTGATTTACCCTTGAGATGCTATTGTAAGGTTCGAATATGTGTTTTCTCTTTAGAAGTACAATGTATACTATTACAACCAACACTTGTTTGTACTTAAAATTCATGGTTTTTTGCTGATTGAATCTTAATTTGATTGACATTAACATTATTGTCGATGCAAAAAGGATTGGGAAGGGGTTATCTGTAATTCTTAGCTTTCTATAAAAAAAGAAAAGATATAATAAAAACCTATAATGAAATTAATGTTAAAATAAGATTCATGATGTTTTAATACGCTAGATTTAAGGTGTAAAAATGCAACAACTTAAATCAAAAACAATATCAACTAATGTTAGATGAAGTGATAAAACATATTACACTCTTTGTGACACCCTAAACCCGACCTAGAAGAAATGGCTAAGTCAAAAATGTCACAATGTAATCACAAGAATAGAAACAAAACTTAAAAGACTATTACACACTTAGGTTATAAATATATATCATCATGTCCAACATCAAGTTAACAATACTGTTATAAGTTCATAAATCCTACAAAGTAATCCCCATCTTAGCCTACGAGTACTAAGAAGAAATCCTACGAAACCTAAAATGACCGAGCTCCAAGATCGTCGTCCATCACGTCTGGAAAGACCTTGAAACCACATTCAATAGATCACCACTTAGTATAATGATAACTCGTAAAGTTCATTATAAAGGTATGCAAGTCACGGAAACAATTGTGTGGTAATGCAATGATAGTCTAGTAGTGTTTACAGTGTCACTACTGCTTCAGAGTAGCATTGCGGTGTTCACAGTCTCAACTCCAATTCGGTATGTCATTGTAGTGTTTACAGTGTAACTACCAGTTCAGTATATCATTGCAGTGTTTATAATGTCAATGCTAGTTCAGTATATCATTGCAGAGCAATCTCTCGGTAAGCGGTTTAGGTCATGCAAGCTCTATGTTTAACCTACGATCACATAATACCATGTTTACACTTGAAATGACCCTGCACACGGCCTGACCCACGGTCATGTGCTCACTCATGTGTAACACACGATTCAACACACGCTCATGTCCCCATCCCGTATGGCCACTGTACCTGAAAATACAAAACAACAAGTACACACAGTCTGGCACACGGTTGTGGGTCCCGCTCGTGTGTCTCAAGTCAGTATACACACATACGGTTTGGGACACGCTTGTGGGTCCCATGTACACTATATTTCAAAACAATATGCACATATATTTTGACACACGCCCGTGTGTCCAACCCGTATGTCTCAAGTCAGTATACATACAAACCAATATTCATACACGGTCTAACACACGTCCGTGTGTCCAGCCTGTGTGTCACAAGTTAGTATACACACACGGTCTGGCACACGACCGTGGACGTAGCCCATATGTCTCATGTAGGTTGATTAGATGGCACACGCCCGTGTGCCAGCTCGTGTGCCTTCGAATAGCAGCAATCCTAACAAAAATCTATAGAAAAATGACAAAAACTCGAGGGATTTAGATATCCTACCTGAAGTATAACGATATACAAGTTCCTGAATGTTGCTCCGAAGCCTAAATCAATTCCCAAGTAACCAATTCAGTAATTTAACTCACAAAACATAATTAATCGACACTTAAGATCTACCAGAACCTCAAACCACCACACCTTACCTTTGCACGAACACACAATCACGAATTACAGTCTAGAATAAACCAAGACGTATTTCAATTAACAATTCTAACAAATTCACCAATCACCATTTTCAACAGTTAAACCTTCACAATCAAGTTTTACTTATAAACTCAAAGATTTTCGAAAACTTACGTTGTGACGTCTCAAATCGTAATAATAACACAACAATCACTTCAATTACTGCTCGACACTAAAAATGGACATGTTTAATGGTATAAAGAGTTGATTCGGTAGGAGTTTTCTTATTCAAGACAAGCCAATTCAAGAAGAAAGATAAACCAAAAAAAAGAAAAAGAAAAACCAACCATGGAAGGAGTTCTTAACATGTTTTTAAAATGTTATTTGCCGAAAAAGTGTAAAAATAAATGCGCTATACATATACGTGCCGGGATTCGATCACGTGACCTAAAATCAAATAGATAAAGACATGACCATTGAACTACTAGGCTCATCGTTGACACTAATTAAGCAGAAAATAGTATATGCCACAACCTCAATCACTAATATTCAGGAAAAAAAGGTAAAATGCTCGAGGTGCCACTCGAACCCCAGATCTCAGATAAACAATTAAGTAGTTAACCACAGTAATAGAGACATTTTCAGTGACAACTCAAATACGAAGGTTTAAATTTTGGGGCATTACAACTCTCCCCCTAAAGAAAATTTAGTCCTCGAAATTTACCTGAATTAAACAATTGCGGATACTATTGGCGGATAGCATCTTCGAGTTCCCAGGTGGCTTCCTCCCTACCGTGATTCTACCAAAGAACCTTCACCAGCAGAACTGTTTTCCTTCGTAGGGTTTTAACATCCTGTTCACGAATCTGGACAAGTTACTCTTCGAACGTTAAGTCGGGTCGCACCTCGATCTCTTCCACCGAAACGATATGAGAAGGATCGAAGCGATACCTTCTCAACATTGAAATGTGAAACACATCATGAATGCTGTCAAGTTCAAGAGGTTATTCAAGCTAATATGCTACAAGTCCAACCCGCTTCACAATCCGATAAGGTCCTGTTAAACTAAGCCTTATTAGATAATATGTTTTGATATAACAAATTAAAGTGTTTTTGAATAAAAGCTAAATAGAAAAGACTCTAGTGAGACTTCTACCAGTAGAACTCCACTTCTACAGATACAATTATAGTTCTATCGATACCTTGAACACGTCTACCGAAACAAGTCAAGTCAGTAGCCAAAGTTCAGTATCTCTTACACTTCTATCAATACTCTAATGAGTTTTATCGATACCAAATAAAACCCTCTAGATAAAACGACTCCAACGGTAATATTTTGTAAAGTCGTCTACCTTGGGACTTCTATCGGTAGAACTTTACTTTTACTGATACAACTTCAGTTCTACCGATACAAGTATGCTTCTACCGAAACAATGAAGCTGCAGATTGTATTTAATGCTGATTTTTATAGTTATAATGGTTACATTACTTTCCCAATAACCACAACGATTGAAATTCACTTAGAGGGTATAAATACTATCTTCCAAAGTCTAGCATAAAGAAAAGAATGTGCAAAGCCTAAAGATCAATCAAAAACAACCTAGAGCTTAATTCTTTCTTACCTTTTCTTATAAACACTTGTGAGCTTTCATTGTATTTATTTAGCTCAAGTGTTCTTCTTTGTATTTGTGCTTAATTGGCAAACATCTCGATCTTCTAAGGATTATTTCTTTGTTTGCTTATTTGTTTCTCTTTTGAGAGAGGGTTTATACTTAAGGTTTGGATAGAAACCTTAAGGAGTTATCTCTTAAGACTTTAGGGTATAAGTCTTAAATAATTATAAGGTTAAACCTTGTCCTCAAAGATTATAGAAATCTAGTGGATTTGGGAAAATCCTTAGTTGTGAAAAGCTAAGGTAATGGAGTAAGCATTTGAGGCCGAACCACTATAAATCCTTATCTACTTTGTTACAAAATTAAATTACTTCCACCACAACTTTTAAAAGGTCGATTCAACCTCCGTTACCGTTATTATCGAGTTGGTCCATCGAGCTAACAGATCCGATGAAATGCGGATTCAATTTACCCTTTCGTCCAAATCGGAGGACCTTTTTCCACGGTGATACCTTTAAGAGTATCTGATCACCTACAAAGTACTTTATGTCCTTTCGTTTCAAATTTGCATAAGATTTTTGTCAATCAGAGGCTGCTTTCAGCTGATCTTGAATTAACTTAACAGTATTCTCAGTCTTAGACACTAGTTCAAAGCCCAATACCCGTCTCTCCCTTAACTCAGTCCAACACAAGGGAGTCCGACACTTACAACTGTACAAAGCTTCGTAAGGTGCCATTTGGATACTAGATTGGAAACTGTTATTATAGGCAAACTTGGCTAATGGCAAATGATCCTCCCAACTGCCCCTAAAGTCAATTGCATAACTCTGGAGCATATCTTTCAAAATTTGTATAACCCGCTCTGATTGACCATCCGTTTAAGGATGATACGTAATACTGAAATCCAATCGCGTGCCCAACGCTTCATGTAACTTCTTTCAAAATCGCAAGGTGAAACACGAATCTCGATCTGAAACGATTGAAATAGGAACTTCGTCTAACCTCACATCTCAGACACATAAAGTTTAGCAAGTTTCTGAAGGGAGTAATTAGTCTGAACTAGTTGGAAATGAGTAAATTTGGTCAATCGATCAACAATGACCCAAACAAAATCTTTCTTAGTAGGTGTAAGAGGTAGCTCACTGACGAAATCTATCGTTACTCATTCCCACTTTCATTGAGGAATCTTAATCTGCTGCAGTAACCCTAAAGGTAGCTGATGCTCAACCTTTACCTTTTGGCAGGTCAAACAGTGCGAAACGAAGGTAGTCACCTCCCGTTTCAACCCAAGCCACCAGTACAGTTCGCATAGATCACGATACATCTTATTCCAACCCGAGTGCATAGCATAAGGACTATTATAAGCCTTCTGCAGAATCGATGACCTTAATTCTAGATACTTAGGTACGCAAACATGACCCTTGAAACACAAGACTCCATTATTGTTCAGACTAAACTCCGATGCAACACTCGACTCAATTATTCGTTGACGTTCAACTAGAAACTTGTCCTGTAATAGTTTATCTCGAATCTGATCAACCCAGGTCGGTTTCACTTGAAGCTCGACTAACAACCCCCACCATAAAAAAAACTTAATCGAGCAAACATTGACAGCAGTTCAGTCATCACTCGACGATTGAGAGCGTCAGCTACAACATTGACCTTACTAGGATGATACTCTATCGTGCAGTCATAGTCCTTGAGTAACTCGACCTATCGACATTGTCTCATGTTCAGCTCTTTCTAAGTTAACCGATATTTGAGACTCTTGTGATCGATATAGATTACGCACTTCTCACCATATAGGTAGTGCCTCCAGAATTTTAATGCGAACAAAATGGTAACTAATTCAAGATCATAAATAGGGTAATTACTCTCATGAGTTTTGAGCTGTCATGACGCATATGCTACGACTTTACCGTCTTGCATCAGAACATAGCCCAGGCCGATGTGTGGCGCATCATTGTAAATTACAAAATCCTTACCTGACTCAGGTTGCACCAACACAGGAGCTTGCGTCAACACTGACTTGAGCGTCTCAAAGCTCGCCTGATGCTCCCTTAACCATTTGAATGGAACATTCTTTCGCAGAAGTTTCGTCAGAGAGGATGCTATCAAGGAAAACCCCTTGATAAACCTTTGGCAGTACCCCACTAACTCGAGAAAACTCCGAAGCTCAAACATATTCTTCTGTTGTTTCCAGTTTATCACCGCTTTAATTTTCTTAGGATCAACTCGGATCCCTTCAGCGGTAACCATGTGATCTAGAAAGGACACCTCCGATAACCAAAACTCATATTTACTAAACTTCGCGTAGAGTTATTTCTTGCGAAGCTTTTGAAGTACAATTCGCAAATGCTTATCATGTTCTATCTCAGTTTTGGAATAAATCAAGATGTCGTCTATAAAAACCATTACAAATCGGTTCAAATATGGTTAGAACACCTGATTCATCAGATCCATAAGCACTGTCGGGGCATTGGTTAACCCAAATGACATCACTAGGAATTCGTAATGCTCATAACACGTTTTGAATTTTATTTTGAACACATCCTCATTTTTAATCTTTAATTAGTGACAACCCAATAGGAAATCAATTTTTGAAAACACTGAGGGTCCCCGAAATTGGTCGAACAAGTCATTAATCTTCGATAATGGATACTTATTCTTTATCGTCAGTTTATTTAGTTGACGATAATCGATACACATCCGCATTGTGCTATCTTTCTTTTTAACAAACAAAATCGGTACTCCCCATAGAGACACACTCAGCCGGATGAACCCTCGATCGAGGAGTTCCTATAACTAGTCCTTCAACTCAGTCAATTCCTGAAGTGTCATGTGATAAGGAGCAAGGGACATCGGAGCAGTATCCGGTAACAAATCTATCCCAAACACCACCTCTTGAGTTAGTGCCACCCTCGATAGTTCTTCAGGGAATATATTTGAAAAATCCCTAACCGTCTGAATGTCACTAATAGTTAGCTTAGACGGTGTAGGATCAGTGATAATGGCAAGATACGCCTCACAACCTTTCCTTAACAGTTTCTCGGTCACAAGAGTGAAGATGACATTGGATAAGTAATTTCGACGCTCACCAATCAATACTATTTCACTATTTTCTTTAGTTCATAAGGTAACCCTCTTTTGCATAATCTAGACTAACTCGATGCTTCACAAGTCAATCCATTTCCAGTATTAAATCAAACTCCCCAAACGGAAGCTCCATTAAATTCGCTGGAAACACAACCCCTTGAATTTCTAACGGGACCTTCCTATGCACTCTGTCAACCCGAATGGATTGACCTAACGGACTAACCACAAAAACCACACTAGCAATGCATTCAGTAGATATATGCAATTTCATATATACAGTTTTAGCTACATAGGAATGAGTAGATCCAATATCAATCAAGGCAAAGTATGAGATTTAGTAAATAAAGAATGTACCCACAATAACATCGACGTTGTCCTTATCCTCATGGTGTCTAGCTGCATAAACCAATACCGATTATCGAGCCTCGATTTGGGTCACATCTTTGTCCGGTGCCCCACGACCTCTACTAAATGCAGTACTACCTCTACCAGGAACGATACTACCTCGACCAGTGCCTCAACCTCTAGGCTGTGGTGGCATCGCTCTCACCGACTGAACGGTGCTCGCAACTGTCACTAGTGCCTGATCAGGTCGATGCGAACAGTCTCGCACTCTGTGTTCCAATAACCCACAATGAAGACATGCTCCTATCTTCCTCCAACACTCGCCCATATTGCGTCTACCACAATAGTCACAACGTGTCACTGCGCTATAACCAATTGATGCCTCGACTCTCGGAGGTCATCGAACTTACACCATTTCTTAGGGCAGGAAACACTACCAGCAGATCCTATCTCTCTTTTAGCCTTACCCTAAACCTTCTCCTATTTTTTTTCTCGCGCACAGTGCGCTTAACCTCTTCAATAGCCTTTACCTTATCCACTAACACAGTAAAAACACGCTCCCTTTAAGAAGCTATCAACACCCTTAGTTCATACCGTAACCTTTTTTCGAATCTCTCACACTTGTCATACTCAGTAACAACTACCACTTAAGCATACCTGCTCAATCTCAGAAACTCAGCCTTATACTCAGCTACGGACCGCTCTCCCTATTCCAAACTCATGATTTCTCTACAATGAGCCTCGATGTAATTGACTCTTACATACTTGTTTTGGAAAGCATTCTTAAAATATTCCCAGGTCATTGGCTCAGGCTGAGTGCCCTGCTTTGCAGTCAACCACCACTAATATGCCTCGTCCCGTAACAAAGATATGGCACCTTTGAGTTTCTGTGTCAGAGTATAGTTTATGTTATCCATGATTCGCTCAATTACTTTTAGCTAATACGCGATCATAGTAGGAGCAACCCCAATGACACCCCTAAATAGTTCAACCCCGTTCGAACAAAGCCGCTCAGTAATAGAAGCCTGAGAAACAGGTCCAACACGGGTCTCAATGACCCTCTCCAATACCCGTAACATAGCTTTGGACACTATTTTACAAAATAATATGCACATACGGTCTGGCACACGCCCTTATGTCCAGCCCGTGTGTCTCAAGTCAGTATACACACAAACTAGTATTCACACACGGTCTAACGCACGCCCGTGTGTCTCAAGTCAGTATACACACACGGTCTGGCACACGACCGTGGACGTAACCCGTATGTCTCCTGTAGCTTAATTATATGGCACACGGCCTGGACACACGTCCGTGGGCCTTCAAACAGCAGTAATCCTGATAAAAATCTGCAGAAAAATGACAGCAACTCAAGGGATTTGGATAACCTACTTGAAGTATAACGATATAGAAGTTTTCAAATGTTGCTCCGAAGCCTAAATCAATTCCCAAGTATCTAATTTAGTAATTTAACTCACAAAACACAATTAATAAACACTTAAGATCTACCAAGACCTCAAACCACCACACCTCACCTTTGCACGAACACGCAATCATGAATTACAGCTTTGCGGAAGGAGTATCATCGTGACCCACTCCTAGAATAAACCAAGACGCATTTCAATTAACAATTCTAACAAATTCACAACTAATCACCATTTTCAACTATTAAACCTTCACAATCAAGTTTTACATATAAACTCAAAGATTTCCGAAAACTTACATTGTGATGTCTCAAATCGCAATAATAACACAATAGTCACTTCAATTACTGCTCGATACTAAAATGGAGAGGTTCAATGGCATAAAGAATTGATTCGTTGGGAGTTTTCTTATTCACAAGCCAATTCAAGAACGATAAACAAAAAAAAAACCCAACCAAGAAAGGAGTTTTTAACATGTTTTTAAAATGCTATTTGCCAGAAAAATGCAAAAACAAATACATTGTACACATACGTGCCAAGATTCGAACACGTGACCCAAAATTAGATAAATAGAAATATGACCATTAAACCACTAGGCTTATCATTAACATTAATTGTGCAGAAATCAATATATGCCATAACCTCAATCACTAATATTCAAGAAAAAGAAATGCAAAATGCTTGAGGTGTCCCTCAAACCTCAAATATCAAATAAACAATTAAGCACTTAACCACAATAACAAAAATATTTTCAATGACATAACTCAAATACAAAGATTTAAATTTCGGGGCGTTATACTCTTAAAAAAACTAAGTCTAAATCCTAAATGCAAACCCCAAAAAATTTATCTTCACGAAACATAAAACCTGCATTGGTTCAAAAAAGAAAGGGAAAAAAACAGTAAAACGCTCCATATTCTATTCAAAATGCAACTTACATAGTGGATATCTTAAAAATATTTAAAGATGATAAATCCTTTTAACATTCCTGTTTAAGAGGAATAAGCGACGAGTAGTAGTTTTTTTCTTCTCTTTTGTATAAATTACAGACTATTTCATCCAAGTGCATGTGATTAAATCCTTTGCTATACATCAAAAGAGAAAATTTTACAATTGCATGTTTCTTGACAAATAAAAGATCTGTGGCTATACATTCATTAGAATAAACAATAAAAAAAAAATTTAAAAAGAGAGCAAAATTAGAGCTGCATGCTAATTAGCATGTAACTTAGCATTACAAGTTGGAGCTTCTTAGCATGTCATGGTGTCCGGTGCAGTCGAGCAAGCATGGCCTGTCAATGGTAACAGCAACAGCAACAGCAACAGCAACAGCAGTAGCAGCTTTATAAGAGGGCTGGGAACACATAAAGTGTCCGACATAACAAACACTGAGAGCATATATATATATATATATATATATATATATATATATGTAGCTTGGAAGATCTAGCATTTTGATTCCCATACGAAAAAATTAAAAGAATTTGAGCAGGTGAACTAACTTGCATGCATTACAGCAGTGAAGGCAATCAACGCAGACCTTGACGAATGATGCCGCAATCCGTTAATTGTTTATGGTTATGGAGAACCATGCCCAACCAATTTATTCATGGTTTTTTTTTTTTTGCACCCAACTAACAACTGGCTTTCCTTGATATAAGGATAGTAAAAAAAGTTGTACTCTCAGCAGCTTTGAGTTGGGTTCACTGGATCGTAATCATAGTCATCACCAGCTTTGACAAACCGTCCCTTCACGCGCTTTCTCACATCAGCCCTTGCTTTTCGAGAGGCGTATCTCACTTGCTTTTCAAATCTATCATGCAACGCGGAAGACGTTGAATGTATAAATGATGATTGCAAACAAGACTAGAAGTAAAATAAAATGTTAACCTACAATATAGATTCTATATCGATCTTCCAAATGGATTGTTGACAAATACACAGAGATGCAGATAAAGTGGATCACAAATTCACATTTGCTTACTTGAGAGCACCACAGTGAAACAGACTCCTGCGGTGTCAGGATTAGTAACTAAAAATGCACAGCCTACAGATTACAATACTGAGATATAGGTAATTGGCATAGACTTACTTCCGTGTTTTCTTCTTTTCCTTGTAACGCATGACAGCATCACTTCGAGTTGCCGATGAGAAGGGCCCTTCAGATGGAGGACAACAAGGGGCCTCTCCCATGAGAAGCATTGATGAAGCTCCACAATCTTGGTAATCTCCTCCGCTACTCTCTCCAGTAAGGCCAGAAAATGAGAAGCTCGAATGGTCTTGCCTTGCCATAAAACACAAAATTGAATCGGTTTTATTGCTCATCATGGAATCAGCAGATGCTGCATTGCTGCATGCTGGCTGGATTGCATTCACCAGTCCAACAGATGAGCCCTGGACAAGAATATTTAATGCCAACCGTAAGAACATTTGCCGACTACAAACTTGAAATTCTCAGGGGTTCAAATTAGGGAATGATTATTTACAGTAATACTCCTAAAGGAGAAAAAACAAATTTGTAATAGTCAAGCAGATTAAAGCTCCAATATTTGGAAGTGTACATTTGACACGAGCATAATTGACAAGAAAGTTGCTGTATTAACAATCAAATTCAAGATAATGCTGAAAGATTAAGTACTAGCATACTTACAAACTTGAGAAATCCTACCAATAATGGCTATATAACCAACACGATTTAAAAGAGGGATATTTTCCCAAAATTGAACAAGAGTAAACTTCCTTTTGGTATGTTGGTCATGTCTGAAAATACGGGGTTATTGTTTTCATGTATATACTTCTGACCCAAGTAAAGAGGGATATTTTCCTTCTGTGGCTATTCAAAATGAAGACTCAAAGATGGAAAGTAAAGACACAAAGCATGTCTGAAAGTCAAGGTTATTGATGAAACTGATACCCCCAACAGAATAAATAGTTCCCTCCAAGTAGCAGAATGGGAAGAAATAAAAGCTGAAATATCTAAGAATGCCACGTAAAAAGAAAAGCATAACATCTAGGAGAATGGCAATACTACTAAAAGAATAGATGATACAGATACCACAAAGCAAGACGAAAAGAGATGAGAGAACCTCAGCAGCCACTGCACCCTGGTAGGAATCAGTAGCAGACATGTCCTTCGTCCCAAATAAGCTATCAATCCCACCATTCTCAAGAAGTTCTTCTGAATGATTGAGAGTTACTCCAAAGAGTTCTTCATATTTTTCAAGGTTCAAATCAATTTCATCCATGTTGAAATCATCATAAAGATAATCTTCGCAAACTCCAGGACACTTTATTTGAGGACAAGATAACTGCAAATTAACAAAGGTAAGAGTTAGCCCCCAAACAGAACATATTGTCTCTACTAATAGTCAAGGAAACGTGCAGAAATTTTGAATAATGAAGTTTTCACACATATGCCAAAAATTATCTTGGATCATCTAATGCAAAAATTATCTTGTTTCCTATCACCTTCACACTCCCCTTTTCCCTCTTGATTAAAAACAAAATTGTAGAACTTCAATGATGTAGATGGATGGTATGCGTCCCGGAAGTAATTCATGTGTTTAGAATAGGAGAGATCTACATTCCAAGTTTATGAACCCATGGAAAAAATAGGCATAAGAATAAAAGTATAGTTGAGGACAAGGTTACAGTTTAGTAATCATACAATGAAGTCTGAAATGAATCATCTACAATATTACCCTAAAATTAAGTCGCTTTTGGGCCAAGTAACAGAAATATCCAAAGGGACCAATAAAAATACAAAATGAACAGAGGTTTAATGAAAGAACAAAATCTTCTACATATACCAGAAAATTCAAGTAAAAAAGACATCCTAGATGTACCTTTGATTTCCATCATAAAAGGTACTCATAAGAAAAGCAAGGAATAGAAATCGGCATATAGTTCCTCCCCAGAAGAAAGTTGACACCTTAACCTCAAAGCTGGTTTTCCAGCCAGAACGAAAAGTTGGCACTAACAGTCACTGTAATATGCTTTTCAGCATTAAGTGCAGATTTTAGAATGCATTAGCAAATTTAAACCCGCTTCATCATAGTTGTTTACTATTACCCCATGGAACTCAGATAGCAAGGGCTAGGAAGTGCCTCAAAAACATTTTATCTAAATTCATTAAAGATAAATATTACAAATTCATATTTACCTCGGTTAATGATGTATTGGTTGTTCCAGCTGGCTGATCAAGTAATCCTGGTCCAGATCCCAGTTCAGGAATTGAAGTCCCACTACAGCTACTTCCCCTATCCACATTGTGATCATGATTAACTTCAGCAACACCATTATCATTCTGGCTAATAGTATTTTCGGTAGGGCACCAGGAAGTCTCGGTGATGCTCATTTGCCCTAATTCCTGCTCACATGTAGATTCACCTGCTGAAGGGGATTGTGAAAAAAACGACCATATGGAAGAAAGTTCTGCCGATGATGGGCAACCAGAATAACAATTAATTGTTTGCCTCCTATGTGTCGAATTCAAGGTAGAGGTACCGTGACCCATCAAATCACAATTCTGACAGAGAGATACCCTTTCTTCAACACATCTAACAAAAGCAGGTTGTGAATTGCATCTTTCACATAACAATGTTCTCGAATGACGTTTTGACAGTGCGTTAGCAGAATGGACGTTTCGATCGCAAGACAAACATAAACAGGCAGCATCAGATTGGCAATATACCGTTGACGGTTGATTCCCACAGAAATCACAAATGTAACCCATTCCAATCACACTACCCCAACAAAAGCTAAAACTTTTCTCTAAAATTTACAGACTTCTAAGCAAATAATATATCAACCAGGGCAAGTAGCTTCCGAGATGATCATTGACTCCGCTATTTCTCCTTCAATAGCTATCAAGGGCGAAAAAATAAGAGAAAAGAAAAGAGTTAGCTATTACAAGAGAACTCAGTTCATGTATGTTGTAAAAGCATGCTAATCAGTAAAAAAAAAAAAAAAAACTTATATATCCATTGATTATAGAGGTTGCTTAATTCCTACTTCTCAAACAATAATGATACAGCTCAAGGTCAAATTCTGGAAGACACTGTAATCATAAAAGGCTTTCACGTGATTATCACTATTTAAGGGGAAAAGTCTCAATAATGTTATGATCACAGCCAAAAAGTGAACAGTTTTAAACACCAATAAATCAATGCAAAACACACACTCATAATAGAACAAGTAGAAAAAGAAAACATACACTCATAATCCATGACGACTACAACAGTCAAATAAAATAATAGAAAACAAAGAAAAATGAAAAAAGGAAACAGCAGTGGAATATGCATTCCAGGAAAAAGAATTATAAGCAAAACAAATTCCATTTCAGAGCATATTAAACAAAACAATCTAATATCATAAACAAGGTAAAAGGTTGAACGTAAATCAAAGAAGAAAACTAGAACTATAATCCAAAGATTTAAACTCCATAATCAAAACAAACAGCTTAAGCAGGAAAAAAAAACAGATGATCAATAAACAAACCAAGAGACCCAGAAATACTAACCAAAATACAAATCCAAAACCCAGATACAAAAAAAAACTAAATTGAGTGAAGGACCCAAAATGAAAAATCAAATTACGAACTAAAATAAAAGAAAATAAGAAATTTACCTTGATTAAAAAAATGGATAAGACATAAGAGGACAAGATCGGTTGCTAGCTGTACCATTAAAATTTAAAAATTAACAAAAAAATTATGAGAAACCCTAGAACAAAGTGCTTTCCAGAATTTGTCCCTCCCTCTCTCTCTATTATTTTCTTTTAATTTTGTTCTTAATTTTTTTTTTCTGTGCTTTCAGTTTATGCAAGTAAGAGAAGAGATACTGAGATGGAAAATGGTGGGGTGTATATTAGGAAATGTGATGACATAAGCTGAGAAAAAAGTATAAAGAGAGAGAAAATAAATTTTAAATTAAAAATCAGATAAATTTAATAAAAATAAATAAAAGGGCAAAATGGTAGTGAAAAGCAAAGTGGAGCACTGTTCTTTTCATATATATAATATTATTAAAATTTTGACTAAGATCTGTACCAAAAAAAAAAAATTTGACCAATATATCATCAATTCAATCTTAATTTGGTTATAAAATTATCGATAAAAATTATAATTTTTTTAATATAAAAATTATAATATTTAAATCAAAATATTATGATTTTTATTATTTCAATTCTAATATTTTTATCGAAATCACATTTAATTTTCATATCAATTTTTATAAATTTATCGCATTTAGCATTGTTATGAGCATTGCATAATGATTCTTGGTTTTTGTTTTTTGATACAATATCTAGAACTACTCATAATTTCACCTCAATCCTTAAATAGGAGGATAATATGTTTCAATGCATTTGAACACATGTGCTCTTGCACTGACAAAAATACTAATGTAAATCAAATTAAGACTTAATCTTGTTATTTTAATTTATTTATAAGTATAAAAATTTTATGAATAACTTGAAATAGTATTTTAAAAATAATAAGCTTTTAATTTAAGCAGTTTTTTTAATTTATTTTACAGATTATCAAGTTTTATTTTTATTTTAGGTTCAAATATTAATTTCAATTACTCAGATCCATAGTTAAACAAACAAAATAATGTCAATTTTTTAAAACAATCAGCACACACGTAAACTTATAATACTCATGATCAAGCTAAAATTTAATCGATATATTTTTAAAAAAAATATTATTTAGTGTTATTTAAGGAGCTTTCAAATTTCAAAAATATATAAATTATTTAAGTAATAATAAAATAAACAAGGGTTTTGTTTCTACTTGTGGAAGGTAACTACTTAAAATCCAATGAGACAAGACAACAACCTAAAAAGTAAAGCCTAAGATAATAGATTTAATATATTTAATGCCCACTTCTCAACTTGAACTTTGAGGGTAAGGTTGAGAGTTTAAGGAAAGATTTTGGTTTTAAATTCAGAATTATTATTTTTTTGGTGGATAATAAAAAAGGATAAAGCCTTAATAATAATATGATTGATGTAATTCGAATTCAGATCATACTTGCATTAAACATCTTTGATCATCAAACAATACATAGATTCAAATTCAAAATTATTTTAAGGCTTTATCCCTTCTTCACTTCACTATTTGGTAGGTAAGCACCAATATATTATTAACTAATAATGTTGTAAAAGTTTCACTTCACTCTTAGGTTTTTTGCCCATGGAAATATAATAAAATATTGTAATATATTTAAGCCTTGAATATTTAAATATTACTATTGATGGATCAGTTTATATTAGTAAATTGAGTTTTAATTCGATTAATATAGATATTGTTATCAATTTAGGAGGATATGAGTTTAAATGTGTTGAAGCGTATTATTTTTTTTATTTATGAGTTGGAGAGAAACTATGAATAGTTTTAAATATTGTGTTGAAAAGAACATATATAATCAAAATTATAATGAAATTATTAAAAAAAATTGATACTAATAATAAAAATTGTATAAAAAAAATTTCAAATAGCTCTCAAAGTTGTCTATTTTTATCAATTTTGTGTGCAATGTGATTGAAAAAATATTTACATGACCTAATATTAAATAATTCTAAAATATTAGATAAAAAATATCAAAATTCAGAAAATCTTCAACATTTATTACAATAACGTAATTTAAAAAAACTTAAAATTAAAGGAAAAAAGGGAAAAAAAGGTTTGGACATGATTATCATAATAAATAACAATGTTTCATATAATGACACTAAAACAAGAATTATTTATATACTGATCTATTTGTTGTATTTTGAATTGTACGGATTGGGAGAAGATATGATCAAATTTTATAAAAATAATGAATCGTATAAAGTGATGATTAAAATTTTTGTCGTATATTTATTTAATAATTTTTATTCATAATATTGTATAAAATAACCCATTTATCATATTTAGTGAAAAAGGCCATTGAAGATCCAAGAATGGGGTTTTTTACTAAAATAATATTTAAAAAATAATATATACCAAAATAATATATTCTCCCCGTTAATTATCAAAATAGTACACTTGGGGGAGTGGTGCCTATCTGGTAGGCGGCACCACTGTGCACTCTGACAAAAAATAATTTTTTATTTATTTAATATTAATAAAATTATTTAAATCATATTTTTTTTTAAAAAAAAACTGATACGGGTTTAGGTCAAACCCGATACATAAATACGGGTGTGGTATTTTTGGGTGGTGCCTATCTGGTAGGCGGCACCAGTGGTGCCTACCTACCAGGCGGCACCTCATTCACTCTCCCCTGCAGCCTTTTCCTCGTGTTGTCCTTCAACCCTGCATGAAAAAAAAATGTAAGATATATGGGGACTTTAAAATGGTCCCCAAACACACAACATTTAGCAAAGAAAGAAAAGAAGAAGAAGAAGGAGGGAAGGAGGGTGGAACAAGAGAGAAGGGAAGGAGAGAAAAGAAGAAAAAAAAGAAGGTATGTTGGATGATTTTAAATAGAAATTTTACTTGTTAAATGATTTTAAAAAGAAGAAAACTAAATTTTCTTTTATAAAAATGACTTAAAATAAATTTTAAATAGAAATTGCTTCAAATTTAAGAGTGATTTTAAAAATGAATGACTTAAAATTATTAAGACATGGTCCAATAATTATATTAATAGTATATTGGATGAGGTGACCATGTATTATATTTCTATGATTTCACATATTATTATTTTCTAAAATACATATTTTGCCTTTCTTTATCATATATATTATATATGTATGTATGAACCCCTTGTAAATAATATTTTGTTAAAATATTTTAACAAACATCAATTGATATAAACTATAGATTCATCAAAATATGGGTAAAAAATAAATTTATTCATATTATATTAAATTATGACATGCATGAAAAAAGGTATGTAAAAGTATACTTATTAAATTTTTATATAAAAGTTAAATGAAATTTAATTGAGTTGATAAAGTTAAAATTTTAAATCCATTTTATTGATTTTATATAAAATTTAAAAAATACACTAATAATAATCTAATGGTTTCAATTATTTTACTTAGTATGCAAGTGTCACAGGTTGAGATTTTAACTCCGATCACGTGTGGCCTTAGGGTTGGTTCCTATAACAAGAGGCCGAATTCAACTTTCGATCTTTGTTTGAGAATACTAAAGTCATGGCAAGCACAAGAAAGCACAAGAAAGAAAAAAAGAGTTTATATTTGAGATTATTTTATTTAATTCATTTGATATATTTAAATATTTTATATATTAAATATTTTTTAAAAATATTTTTTAAAATGAAAAATTAAAGAAAAAAATAAAAAACATTAGTAATTATTTTAATATATTTAAAAAAGAAACATTAAAATGTGGTTAATTGCCCTTCGTGATAATTAATTTTTAAAAAGTAAAAAAGAAAGAAGCATAAATGTAGTAAATATTTTATTTTTTTTATAAAACAAACGATATATTTTAATAAATTACAAAATAATTTTTTAATATAAATTTAACACTTTACCTGTAAAATGTAAGAGTAAATTCAATAATTAAAATTTTAATTTATCAAAGTAATCAATATATAATTATTTGTTTTTATATATATCAAGAATTTTAATTAATTCTAGTTAAAAATTGTATTAATTACTTCTGACAGATTGATAATCTTAATTTTTTTATTGCAGATATGAATATAGATTCTTTAATTAAGGATGATAACCATATATCCGCATCTATACATATACAGGTAATAAATTGTTAGTTGTTAAAGTATAAAAAGTTCATTTAATTTACGATATTAAACTAAGTTATATTAACTATATCGATAATTTAATAGTCTCAGGATGTGTACCGGAAATTAAGAGGTCGCGTAAATGGGATAAATTATGAACCGGACGAACGTATCATGCCATACTTGATTGCAGTTGGATTTGGAGCTGCTTCACTGATCCGGACATTTGATTTGCGTTATGACTTAATTTTCGCTTTGGTCGAGCGGTGGCGGCCAGAGACCCACACGTTTCACTTACCATGTGGCGAGTGCACTATCACACTAGAGGATGTTGCATTGCAGCTTGGGCTTCCAATCGACGGGATGTCCGTTACAGGGTCATCGACGGTATCTGACCCGACGGCCCTTTGTGAAAGCTTATTGGGAGTCTCACCCGGTGATGGTGAATCGAGATTTACGGGATTGAAGTTCACATGGTTAAGGGAAAGATTTCACCAACTACCAGCTGATGCCACCGAATTTGATGTGAGGTGTGCCGCTCGGGCTTATATATTACACCTTATAGGGGGTGTATTGATGCCGACGGCAAATAGAAATAGAGTGCACATCATGTACTTGCCCCTATTGACCGATTTTAATGAAGCGGGTCAATATAGTTGGGGCTCGGCAGTACTAGCGATGTTGTATCGTGAGCTTTGTCGATGCATAAAGCCTGCTGCCGTTGACATTTACGGGTGTCTAATATTGTTACAATCGTGGGCCCTATATCGGATGCCTTTCTTGGCTAATATCAAACACCTGCCATACGTTTTTCCACTCGTGAACAGGTGATAACATCTAATCTTTGTCCACAATTATTTAATTTTTTTATATGTAAATTTGATGTAATAAGTTATTTATTGTAGATGGCGTGGGAATCCGAATATCGGAAGGTCATTCACGGTTCCGATATATCGACAGATGATCGAGACACATACGGGGGAGATGGTAAGTTATTCGTGGCATGCAATTACATGAATATTCATTTATTAATATTAATTGAGTCGTCTTACTATAACAATGTTATTTAAATTTGCAGTTCCTTTGGATGCCCTATTCGGTCCCTGAGGTGGCGACTATTATTCCCGATTTTGCCCGTAACCACTCGTACTTTTGGTGCCTTGATATACCAGTTATATGCTTTCAGACAGTCGAGTGGTACCACGGGGATCGAGTACTTCGACAATTCGGGTACATACAAACCATTCCGAGAGATCCATTGATTTAGGAAATATTCATGGTATCGATAAGAAGGGGAGACAGGGAATGGACTGGGGGCAAGTGCACAAAAGATACGTTGCCGTGTGGGCGAGACGGGCGGAGCGGATACCTCAACGTGACATAGATCACGGTTTCACTTTTGAGGTATCCGTAGAGTATAAACAGTGGTATTTTCAGACGGGGAAACCATATATATTTGGTGGGCAAACAATGTTTGTCCCCCCGTTCATGCTACCACGTGGGCACCACTTTCAGCCGGCTGAGCCTGAGCCTGAGCTTGAGCCGCAGTACTATTCGGAGTTGTATCATCCAGGGTGGTCAGGAAATGCATATAATACGAGTTGGTCAGCGCATAAGTATCATTCAGACTTTCTCGAGTCCAGCACCGATGAGCAGGATCCGAGATCGTCTTTGATGTTTGATATCTTCAGCCCAATACCACCACAGTTCTCTATTCCTTTCAGCTCATTACAGTACTCTACTCCTCCTCGCCCATTACCGCAACATAACTTTAACCATGGCTCATCATCATCAATGACACCCGAAGGTGCGGAAGACGATGATGTTGAACGTCGTGAGCACCCGCAACGTGATCGTCGACCACCACAACGTTTTACTCCTAGAACCACACCATCGAACCATCAAATGCGATGAGATGGGCCATTAAATATGTTTATGTTTATGTTCTTATTTATGTTTATGTATGCAAATATTTTGTATTTCCCTTTTCTACAAAACAACTACTTATGATCGTTTAATGTCATTTGCTAAACCTAATTAAATAAATTCAAACATAAAAATTATTAAATAAATTCAAATTTAAATAGAATTAATTCCAAATTCAATCATAAACTTAATTAATTCCAACAGAAAAATGACCAATAATAATAGCTTAAGTCGGGCCCGATCCAGATGACTGGCCAATATGATAGGTTCGTTGGGGGCAGTTACGTCGAGTATGTCCAGCTAGTCTACAAATTCCACACAGCTTGCTGCCGTCTATTCTTTCCATAATGTCCATTTCGTTGCGGATTCTGGAAACATTCGGACGACCTTTCGGATTCCTTCGTAAACCTCTGTTCGGTATAAGCTCGAAAGTCATCGGATGCACCTCCCATGTGGACAAATCAGGCAAGACGGGGAACTCATTTTCCCAAATACGTAACGTGCGCTGGAGAGTGTAAACGGGGTCGATGAACTGTTCAACATTGAGCGACACTTTAGCACAAGCTGCAACGACATGTGCACATGGATAATGGAGTGTATCGAACCTCCTGCAATCGCAGTGCCTATTCTACAAATCAACCCCGTATGACCTAGGTGGGATACCAGGTTTTCGCCCAATTGTCTCTGTAACTTGAAATCGTTGAAATTGTCGTGAGTATATTTCAACGTTCATCGTCCTCGCTCTCTGACGGTTTGCATCCATTGCATTCCTGACAGTTTCGACAAAAACGTGTCCGGCGTTCATCTGGTTGATTTGTCGCGTCCCCATCACTGGCATCAAAGTAGCCAGCCTGTAGAACGTAGCCGAGAACACTGATGAAATCGGTAGATGTCGTATTCTCTTAAACACGCCATTAACCGACTCTGCTAGGTTGGTCGTCATTTGACCATATCGATACCCGTCATCAAAACTTTGAGCCCATTACCACGGCTCCATAGTACCCAACCACTCTCGTAACGGCTTGTTCGTTTCACCTTCCATGTCACGCTCAAGTCTGGTCATTTTTTACCGAAATCGGTGTGGCTCTAACTCGTACGCTGTTGGAATATTAAGAAAACATAAGTTATGCTCTCGAATTAAAACATAAAAAAATATAACTTAAAACAAAATTTCTTTACCAATTCTCACAAGTCGTCTTCGCCAGTCTGCATTCTTATATTCTTTTTGAAAGTTTGCTGCAATGTGTCGGCTACAATAAACCGATCTCCATGGTACACCGGTACATCTAATGGCAACAATAATCCCCTTTCCTCTATCGGAGATGATGCAAATATTATCGTTATGAACAACGTACCTCCGCAGGTTCGTCAAAAAGAATTTCCATGATTCCATATCTTCTTTGTCCACAATAGCAAATGCTATCGGGAGCACGTTCTGGTTCCCGTCTTGAGCCACCGCAATTAATAGAATCTGCGTATATTTTCCGTATAGCCAGGTCCCATCTACTTGGATAAATGACTTGCAGTGAGGAAATGCTCTAACACAGGGTTCAAACGTCCAAAATATATATTGGAAAATTCTTCTTCCCGGTTGTAAGTTGTTATCCGGACCATAATAAGGCCGTGTCACCAACTCAATCGCAATTCCGGGCACGTATTGTCGCATTGCGGCTATCCACCCTTGCAGCTCATTGTACGATACATCCCAATCACCGAACAATTGTTCCATTGCCATCTGTTTTGCAATCCATGCTTTTCGATATGAAACTCGATAATAGAATCGTACTTGCATCTCGACAATCAGTGTAGAAACTTTGATGGTCGGATCGTCCTTCACCATTGGCATGATATATGTGCAGATAGTTCTGGAATCGAGTTTTCGATGATCTTCTGACAAACGTGTTGAACTGCATGTGTGAGGCCCAACAAATTTTCTTATCTCCCACTTTTGCGACTTCTGGATAAATGCAGCTCGTACCCGCCAATTGCAGCCTTCTGTCGAACACTCTCCAATATATAATGTCGGTTTAGACACAACGACTTTGTAGTCCACTGACAAATTCATGCTATATCGCTTAATGGCAAATACGCACTCTTCCTTCGAGTCAAACCTTTGACCCACGAACAACTGTTCAGGTTCTGGTGTAAGCGTCAATCGGTGAGCAGGCATTATATCAGGGTACTCTTCAAAATCGGCTGCATATGCCGCATCAGTGTCTATAAGTGACATGTGTGCCCCAGTAGGATAATTGTGCATCACAATACGTCGACCATCCGAGACCTCGTCATTTAGGCCTTCCTCATCGATATCATCCGGGACCTCGTCCATGTCGGGATCACTAGCAATATCGTCCTCGTGATCAGAAGGATCACTACTATCATCTCCATCATCACCATCCGTATCATTATCGGGTGCAACATTAAGATCGATATTAATCCCACTGATCCCGCAAGCTACAGCTTGATTATCAACGTAGGATGTCGGAGCCATCATACTTAATGGAGTGGGATCTTCAACTCTCTCAACATCAGTTAGCTCAGCAAATAACTGAATCGGTGCATTTTCATTACTCTGATTCCCACAATAAAGAGCGATCATTGTCTCAACATCTTCATTATCTACGAGTTCCATCTCGGTAAATTTGATAGGATCTGTTAAAACTGGAAACTTATAGAAAAGTTTTGAAATCCTTCTCCCACAACGTCTAGCAATTCTTTCACTAATCTTTGCCTTCATATTATCCACCGAGACATTTTTACTAAATCTCATTGCTAGTTGTTGACGACATTCAAATACACATCCAATTGTTGTTGTTAAAATTTTCCCATCGAAAAAAACGCATACGAAAAATTGATTTTCCATCTGTTAAAAGAAATAAATAACATTTCTTACACAAATAATATAAAAAATTATTTATTCTAAATAAATAAAATTATAGTTAAAATTTTCTGCTAACCTTCTGTTTCCTTTTCTTCTTCAAAACTTTTGCTTCCTTTCCTTCTTCAAAAATTTACTGTTATTCATTCTTCAAAAATTTGCTGTTAAACAGATCTGATGGGGTTTAAATAGCATTGACAAAGGCACCACTAGTGCCGCCTACCCAGTAGGCACCACTAGTGCCGCCTACCTAGTAGGCACCCACCACTTGTCAAATTTTAATTTTATTTAATTTAATTTTCTTTTTTTAATTTAAAAATATATAAAAGTGTATTATTTTTTATATTTAAATTTTTCTTATATTATTATTGTAAAAATCTGGAGATTATTATTATTTTGATAAATAAATATTTTTTATATTATTTATTTAAAAATATTGAGTTATTCTTATTTAATATTTAATTTAATTTTTTTAATTTTATAATATTTTTTCTACAATTCTTATATTTATTAAAAAATATATATTTATATTATTTAAGTTACTAATTTTTTTGTATTATATTTTGGTGTATAATATTTTTTTTGTATTAGTTTTGTAATAAAAATACGAGTTGGTGCCACTTGATAGAAATGCACCATTGGTGCCGCCTGACAGGTAGGCACCACTGGTGCTGCCTGTCAAGTAGGCACCACTGGTGCCGCCTGTCAGGTAGGCACCACCAATTTATACTATTTTCGTATTTTTATACCGGGTTTTATACTTACCGGGTGTTTTTTTAATAATAAAAAATTATTTTTTGTCAGAGTGCACAGTGGTATCGCCTACCAGATAGGCACCACTCCCCCAAATGTATCATTTTGGTAATTAACGAAAAGAATATATTATTTTGATATATATTATTATTTTTAATATTATTTTAGTAAAAAACCCTCCAAAAATTGCTTAAGTGGTCCACACCACAATGTTGTGGTCCCGCTACTATTTTATAAATAACAAACAACAATGATGCCAACACTTGATCAACTCAATTTAATTTCCACTTTTTTTGCTGTACAAACTATTCAAGATGCTGCGTTTTGATCTGTAATGACGAGAATCAACGTCACCATTTATTTCTTCAAGCTGAGGATTAGCTCTCTTTGGTAGGGAGCACTGCCTCTCATAAATAGCATTTTGATCTCTCAAGATAATAAATTTTCATTTTAAAATTCTTTTGAAAATTTTAAAATATATAATGAAAAAATTGAACTTATAATTTAATTTTGTCCTCTTACAATGAATTTTTAGCTTGATCGTTTTTAGCCTAAAACATTTATAATAATATGTCAAGACATAGGTTGATTTAATTAGTTGAGTACTTATTATCAGGGTTTAAATTTAACTAACGTTTTCATTTAATGAATGATTTATAAGTATCACTTTCAATTTTATACAAAACCAATGGCATACCTTAATTCTGGATTATGGAATATTAAAATCAACCACCAAACGATATAGGAAAAAGAAAAAGCTGCACTTAATAGAGGCGGGTTTTAAGTATATACTGAGTGCAATATTTCACTTTTAAACAACCACAAAGCTAAAGAAATGTTGTACAAATTTGAGAAAGAAATCTAATCTACCATTTAGGCATACACTTTACTCCAAGTCATCTAAGAAAAATATAAACCTAACAACGGTTGAATGGTAAAGAGTTCGATACTCTTTAAGCAAGATTTTGGATTTGACTTTTGTGAATAATAAAACTAATATTGAGAGAGATTTCTCTTTTGTTTAGGAGTTCAACTCAACTTGATTTTAAATTTAATACTATCTTTTAATATACAACTCGACTTTAAATTTAATAAATTTAATACTATCTTTTAATATGCAAGTCAATATAATTAATTGACTTGGTATAAGCATCAAATATAAATCTTTATATTGTACACCAACCCATCCATTTACTTTTGGATAATCAAGTCTAATTAATTTGTCAACATCAAATTGTATTTTAACTTTTTTAAGTAAAAAAGGTACAAAGTTCAAGCAATAAAACATCTAAGTAACTTGAAAGAAATAATAGAAAGGGTCAGACAATCAATCAAGAAACAAGTTAGATCACCTTTCATGAATTTTAAGCAACAGCTGACTGCAATTCGTATTATATCCCACAAAATCCAACAACATGGGCCCTAGTTTTCACTACAATATGCACCCATTGCCATGTTAAACCTAAACATTTAACCATAGAATGCAAGCCATGGCTCTCCAGCACCACCACCACTTGCTGGCTTTGCTGTTGGAATCCAATCTGTGCTAGTTTGCTGTATCTGGAAGTATGTCCCGGTCGTGCTTGCTGCAAGCTTTCCTATCTCATACAGGGTCTGAAAAATCATTTCCCACAATTACATAACAAATAAATCAATATTGATCTCAAAACCCACTTAGCATGCCAGGATAAAAAACATGAAACCAATTAACAAGAGGTGCATGGTATGCCACGATCCGATAACCTTATTTGCTTAAAATTGCCAAAAAATGAATACCTGTAGGTCCTCACTTAAAGCTTGATTAAATGGGCTTTGGCTTCTTTGCCCAACTATAATAGAAGTTGGCAAGTTTGCAGCACGGACCAGGTGAAGAAAGCAGGCTAAAGGTTCGTAATGAATTTGCAAAGATGGAGGTGGCTTCTGGGTTTTGGCAGAAATTGCTCGACTTACATCAGTCTCGGGGCCTACTTGGATACCATAGAGAGGAAGCTTGCCGCTATTCGTTGTCAACAACCTACCTTCCAACTTAAGCTTTGATGCCGGTACAAGAAAAGGGGCTATGATAGTGGGTACGGTAGATGGTATGTGCTCTGCATCTGCAATTTTAGTTAGAACTGAATTTATAGCCTGTGACAGTAGTGGCGGCTCCAAATGATCCAACATTACCATTGTTGCCTACAATGAAAGATACATTTCTTTCAGTGTGTTCAGTACGAAAGATGAAAAGTATAGTTAAAAAGTGGTTAGTGGTAAAGTTTTGAATAAAATTAATTTTATGTTGAATGCGTACAAATACAAATCCTCTCATTTTCCCTGTTCTTCATCTTATCACAAATTAAGGGAAGGCTGGAAAGAAAGCAGTTTTTCCTTCCAATCCTTACTGTTCCTCACTCTTTCCCTCCTACCAAACACAGGATTAAAGTCATCATTCTATTTATTGCAGTAACCCAGAGGATTCATACACCCATTCTTGAAGACAAATGGCCTTAGTCATTTTCACGCAAGGCTGTTCTTTCTCAAGGATGATTGCTTAACCACCAAGATCGTGGGATCAACAACGCCGACAAAATGAAGGCTTGAAAAGAAAATGATTCCCTTGCCGGCTACTATTCAAATCTATTTCTATCCTCAGTTTATGTCTCATGGTCTGCATCTCCTTAAGTCACATTCATCATCATCATCTTATCGGGAACACAACAAAGGAATATCAATTGATCAGCAACTATGAAACCATCAATCCGGCAGGAAAAACTTTTCTAATCTACCCCCAGGAAAAACTCTAAAAGTAAGACTTATACTTTTTCAACTAAAAAATCTAACCTTTGAATATGTCGACTGAAAGAGGGTTCTGTGAGGCGCTCCCTTCCTAGTTCCTAATGAGCTTTTTACCCATTTAAATTATTGAAGAACAATATCGAAGTAAACAGTCCTCTATTTCTCTCATTTTACCAGGAACCAAACACTCTAGAAAAAGAGATAACTTGATAGGTTCTTCATTTACAATCAAACTTACAAGCAAATCAACAAAATTACATTCACCAAGAACATAATTTATATTTTTTTTTAAAAAAAATAGGTCTTGAAATTAATGGCAAAAGGAAGTAATCCTTCAAAAGAAACAGTACCTTTAGATTTTCTCCATCCATAAATTGAGTAACAGAGGCATCCAATTTTGCATCCCCTAATTCCAGGTCGACTAACTCGAAGCTTAAAACATATAAACATAGAAAAGGCAGCTTTCTTAATCAGTGTTTTCAACGAAGATCAACCAAGAAGAGACAGGGAAAGAGAGAGGGGGCTCACGCTTTACTAAAAGGATGGGGAGTTGGACTGAGAGCTCGGGCGATGGCGTTTCCGAACCCATCTTGGTCATGGTAAACGAAGAACACATTCGAAGAAACCTTCAATCTCCGCAACTTCCCACTTAGTGTTTCTCCGCTGTTTTGAAGTGAGAGTGATTCCAGATTTTGCTCTAGATCCATGGAAACTATACGGCACTCGATGACGATGATGGGCTAGTTCTCTCCTTCCATGAACACTCACTCCTTTTTAAGAGGGTTTTCTTTTCTTGGAGAACAATACTAATAGTATAGTAATAAAATAAAGGTTAAAATTTGCTCCAAGTCTCTGTACTTTTCATACAATTCCAATTTAGTCCTCTACTTTTCTTTTAATTATATGAATCAAGGTAAGTGAAAGTATGAGAGCAATGTTATTTTATGAACAAATGTAATATCAATATTATTATTTCTAAATCATGTGTGGCTATTTCTGAATAAATCAAAGCAGTCGAGACTATCTGCTTCAATAACTTTCAATATCAGGGAGTACATAATTTACAATACTTCAACAATATACATGAATTTAAATTACCTGTAAATGTATTTTTTTTAATGGAAACTGCAAAAAGAAAAAAAAATTGCTTTCAATATCCTCACTCAATTTTCCAGGCATACAGGAACAAGCTGAATTCGGTTGCCGTGGCGGGGCTTAGTGTAGAATAGTACTTGCTTCCGGCATCGCTGTCTCCTTCTTGGCTACTTCCTTCTTTGTCACTCTCCGCATCGGCCGCCACCGGTTTGAATATAAACACGCCGTGGCCTGTTCCAAGGCTGCTAAACAACCAGTCATGGACATCCCACATGACTTGAACCGGTTGCTTATCGACCAGAACAGTCTGGTTCCCTCTGAATTTCCATTGCAAATTCTTGACGTGAATCAAAACTACACCATCCATGCTAATCCACATTTCAGGGTCTTTAATTCCAGTCATCGAACTCTCAACAACAATTTCGTGTTCTTTGCTTTTTTCATCGAATCTAGCTCGTGTCGCGAAGCTTTTCTTGGCAAACACGTTTTCCTTCTTGTAAATCAAAAAGGGTTGAACCAAAGCCGGTCTCGCTTTCGTTCTTTTGTATGCTTTTTTCTTGTAATCCCCCAATAATAGAACGACTTCTTCGTCAGCAACTAGGCCGACATAATAGTCCGAGACGGGTTCGGGGCCACTGGTGAATTTAGCTGAACGAAGATCCCAGTAAACATCCACTTGGTTCCCTTCAACCTCAAAGGATTTATACCCTTTTTTGCTCCAGAAATGCCACGGCTTAAGATCGATCTTGCACGAGTACTGGAAACTACCTTGCGTGCTATTCACCAGGATGCTGAGAGAGTGGTTCATAAGGTTCTTACACCACAAAACCTTGACATTCCGACAATAACTTACTATGTTCGTTTGGTACATCAACGTGACGGTGGTCTGAGCGTTTTTATTGTTTGCCTGAGGGTGAGGTTCTTCCGTTATTCTTTCTGCATAATACGCCGAGCTTCCAACTGACTGAGTTCTCATGGGAAAATGAAATGCCATTTGTAAATGCAATTTTTTTTTATTGATTTTTCATGCAAAAAACCTCTAAGAATTCAATTCTACCGCATCTGATCTGATAGTAAAAATGGTTTTCAGGACTGTTCATATATGTATGTAGATTTATAACCCTATATGTGTATATGTATAGGGGTAAAAATCAGGTTACCTTGTATTGGGAAGTTTCAAGGGATTAAACCGACCTGAAACCTTAGCTGATGAACAATGGTAACGAAAAATATTAATAAATGGTGCCAAAATGAGATTGCAGAAGAGAAATGTGTGAGCATGCTTGTTTGGTTTTGGCAGAAATTGTGATTTTCTGGGAAAGAGACAGAATGAAAGAACAGACAAGGAACTTTGTCTCTCCATGGAGTGAAAATCTCCATCTAAAGGTTGTAAGCAAAGAAAGGTGTCCGAAACAAGGGGATGACGAAATTTTCCTCCAACCAATTTGCTATATTTAGTCTAAGTTTGCCATTTTCTAAGGAAATTATACCATTTGTATCTTAACCCAAAGGCGACATTTCTAACTGTTATATCAATAGGTCTAACCGCTACACAGGAGGGGTCTATGTAAGAAAAATAAATAAGAGACAAGGGTACCAAGCCTTAAGTTGCAATATTCTTGCTGACATGAACATCATGGTACTGACATCACAGTCAATGTTACAATGACCTGATTTTTCATCCTTTACACATATATTCTACAATAAATTTAACTGTGCAAAGGTTCATTTACACTACATCCAGATTTTCATTAGCTTCATTCCCTCTTGCATCGTCATTTTCATATCCATCTTTTTTATTTCCTTTTCCGGATAATCTCCTGCCACTAAGTCTAGCTTTTAGGATTCCTCCGATGTGATGGACCGAAGCATCAGCCTGAATCGCCTCTATGTATAACAACTTCACCAAGTTCCTGAAGCGACGCCGAAAGGTCGGTATCCGAGACATGGAAGCTACTATTCCCTGCAATCTGTCATAAAATGAAAATTGCGTCACAAGTTCAAAGAGTTGTTTAGTTTTTCAGATATAGCTTTTGTTATACCTTCTAATTATGGCTTGAAGCTGTGCTCTCCTGACACTATCTTTGGATGGATAACCAGAATCATTCCAGTCCTCGGGTGTTTCGTTTTTGCACTCCATAACCAGCTTCCTTAGACAAACTTCTTCACTTTCATCTAATTCGAGCTTCTTTAATTGCTCTTTCATGACAAAAAGCGGTCCAACAAACCATTCAAACACCTTGTCCCTTGGCATATTACTCCTAGTCAGTTCCGCATTATCACCTGGGAATTCAATCACACATAATCATATGACTGTAACCCCAATATCCTCCACAATGCTAACTGAAGGGGGAAAGAAACACATACCTATAACTATGCCATATGCATCAGCCTTAACCGATGTCAGCAGACACTGCAAGATGGACCAAGCTTGTAGTTTTATGCACAACTTTTTACAATTTCCCTTAACAATGCATTCCTCAATGTCCTTGATAGTTATTAGGCCATCACAGAGGAGTATCCGACCATTGACCTCATAGGATTTAAAAAGCCAGTCCCACACCTGTAAAAGTTTCAAACATAATTGAGTTCTTATACATTAGACATTAATTTGATTTTTATAGGTCAAAGAGCAGACCTGCATAGGTCTATACTGTTGAATTGGCCACTTCAACGTTCTTGAGGTTTCTGAAATGAGTTGTGTGCTTGATGCCTGACCTTTACTCTCCAGTTCATTGTAAAAGTTGTTGTCAACCTTTTCAATCTCAGGATTACAGTCCATGTTTCTACGATACCGGAGCCTGGCTGTCAAACAGATGTCTCATAATCATAACCAACAGATGTGTAAAATAGAAAAAATCCAGGGAATAACAAGGATACTATGTCACTCGGTCTTGGGGGTGAGTGTCACATTTTTTCAAGGTTTTTCCTGGTATTTGGAGGGTTCTTGGAGGTTGAAAGCAACATAGGAGACATATACATGGCTCTTCTTGTAAGTAATCTAAAGAACATTAACACATGTTGTACCTGGGCAGACAGGATCCTTCCCTCACATAGAGTAAATCATTTACGTACTCATCAAATAGCGAAACCACAGATATAATATAAGAAAATCCCATATGAAGTGAATCTTCCTGAAGTTTAACAAACATATGTTAGACAAAACTTGAAACAAAAGACATATATAAGAGCGTAAAAACGGAGAAAGGAACATTTTCCAGACCTGATGCACGATAACTCCACTGTAGAGTCCCAGAAAGAAGCTTGCAATGATAGCTCCAACTACAGCTCCCACAACAGCCAAAGGCCATAAAATGATTGCTAAACCAGCAAAGGGAACACACACTGTCTCCAAGAATGGTCCTTCCCGACCAATTAAATCTTCGAACAACCTTTTCCATCCTTTGAACAGCATATATGGGCTTTTCCATAGAGTAACAACTGTAATCAAAGGCACATCAACTAACATGCCAATCAAGGCAACCAACAAACAACCTGGTAATTTCATTAACCTTGCAAGAACAAAATGGAATAAATGCAAAGAGTTAACTCATATATATTGACTGGTATGAAGCAAAGCTTAAGAAGGGACGTTCTTACTTTACATCCATAGGCTTCTCACTCGGAGGCATTTTTTCGCTTAGCTCATCCATGTAGGAGAAGTATGAGTGGAAGCAGAAATCTGTGAAGTCCACCACCACCGTGCAGCTTCCTTTAATGGTGGACAGACAACCATCCTGGCAAGGAATTGCTAAGTTCTCCAATTCAATTGTTCAAAACAAGTGTTTTGCATGCAAATAACAGACCGGACAACCAAGAGAAAGGCAACTTACAGCAAAGCAGTGGTAGCATTTGTCGATCGCATTTTGCCCTGCTGCCTGAAAAGTTGCAATGAGGGGAGCAAAAACTCCATACCCTATTCCACCTAATATGCTTCCGGCAACAGCCACGACTGGCCAGAGACCCAGCGGTACAATCAACGACACCAAAACCACAATCTTTAGAGCCAGTCCCAGTCTCTTCGTTCTAAAATTACAAGTCCAAGAAACAGAAAATAAGGACAAAACACAAACATTCTCTACTTCCTAGAATCAGAGATTCATCTATATTGCAAACACACATGACACATCATTTCAATGTGACCGGCGACATGCTATGAATATCAATGGCGGAAGAAGCTAAAACCTCCCAAAGCTATTTAAAATAAAAGGGATTAGATGTAAGGAAATAGAAATCCAAGGAAACAAACCTTGTTACAGAGAAGTAAGTCCATATAAAATGTGCAGGCCAAAGTCCAATCACCACTGCTGAATTCCCGCTGCCGATAATTGCCACCGCTACTGGACCGATGATTGCAGCTGTTAACAGAACCAAAAAGATTTGCAAAAACTAAATAAAACACCCATTTTTGCACTAATCACTAATCTAACCATTCATTTCAGTGTTCAAATATGGGTCTGTTGTTGTTGTTGTTGTTGTTTGTAATTTACCTTTGAGAAGGCCAAGGATAAAGAGTAAAGAAAAGAAGGGAAGAAATGAAACGAAGCTCCAGAGTTTAGCCAACAACCCCGAGGGAACCTCCATGGTTGTTTGCTTGCAGTAAGGCTTTAGAGATGTTTGAAGGGCAATAATGGAAAGAAAAAGTGTTCTGCGTAATCGAATGTGTGTCATAGGCATAGTTCAAAGGTACAGGAATCTGTTATATTAAAATTAGAACAGATGAAAAGCTGGTACGTGGCAGAAGAAGGTGGTTCGCGGGACACGTGACGGGCGAGGAGTGAGGAGTTGGGGGTGACATTGACACCTCCCCGGGGATCATGCTCTTGGCGGGAACCAACCGACTTTAAGGTTGTCTCATGTCTTGCCGTTGCAATGTTAAGGATGTTAATGTAATTTTACCCTAATCTGTTCTCCTCTTCATTTCCTTTGTTTTTTCTTTTAAAAATTTCAGTCTAGATAAGATGTTTTATGTAAACTATAAAGATAGTCTTTTTTTTTTTTTGAAATATTTTTTAATTATTTATGTTATTATTTAATTACAAAATAATTATCTTATTATTAAAATTTATTATTTTTCAAATATCAATTCGACATTACAGTTAAAATAAATTTTAAATGTCTACGTGAATATTTAGTTAAAATGAGAAAATTAAATTTTTTATAAAACTTAATTTTTTTCTGTTTTTCATTCCATTTGAATTTCAATGATGGCATTTAAAACTCATTTTAATTGTCACGTAAGATTATTGTTTGAAAATTAACAAATATTAATTATAGAATAATCATTTCATAACAAATCAATAGCATAAATGATTAAAATATTACCTGCAGCAAACCAAATTGATTATTTTAATAATTTACCCGACATTTTATCACTTGAATTATTTAATAATTCATTCTACTATTATGCAATTTGACACAAGCATTCATATTATAATTTTATTTAATATTTTACAATAAACAAAACACCAAACGGGGTCGTAATATCTGGCGCCAATCACTACTTGAGCCATCCGTACAATTAATGGCTCCTGGGGGAAAAGGGAATGTTTGGAATCTAGTCATTTAATAGAAAAAAGGAAGTGATGAAGTGCAGTCGGTTGAGTTTATGATCATCTTCAAAAGGAATATATTAAAAAGATAATGCTTTTTTTGGAAGTCAAAGGTGCACACAGAAAGTAGGTTGGATAATACGAACCGCTCCACGTATGAGTGTATGAAATTAGAAACTAGTGTCTGTCTTTGTACGGCCAGTTATGTCATGGGTTGAAGGCAGATCAGATCAGCAGGAGGCCCAGCCCTTTGGTCTCTCTTCTTGTTTCTCCATGTATAGGTGAAAAAGATGATAAAGAGGATAGACCTGCCTGAGTCCTCTGATGCCAACTAGGAAAGGGCCAACAACACAACACCGCTCATTTGACACCATCCATAGTTGGCATTCAGGGAGCCAGGCACATCATTTCCATTCTTCCATCTCACACTTACAATTCCATTCAAAACAAAAAAAAAAGAAGAAAAAATCAGAACAAATGATCACTTACAGTTCAATCTTTGGCTCACAAGCAACACCCCATCTGCTGCAGAGACTTGCTTCCAAGATATTTAGCTCATCACCCTCCCTCTGTTTTCATTGCTCTCTTTCAACCCATATATATGTATGTAGTTAATGTCTGTGGGATCTAAATGCTAGGTGTGGCTAAGTAAAGAGACAAGAAGAAGTACAGGGAGAGAATAAAGAGAGGAGAAAAGACTGAAAAGTGGTCGGCAAACAGTTGGATTTTGGCTTTTAAATGATAAAATTCAAACATTAATTGGCATTGAAACTTCCTAAATCTTGGCTTTTTAGTCTCTAATGACAGGAGTGAAGGTGGCAAGGTCATAGCATGAGACAATTTGACAGCCTTGGTTTGACGGATTATTTAACTGTCCTTTTGTACCCTAATTTTCGGCAAATGGAACCCAGATGGGAAGTGCAATATAAATATTTCAAGTTGATATTTGAGTTAATATTTTGGGTATTTGAGGATGGACCCTCTATGGGGTTATAAAGTTAATCCAATGTTGTTTGTGTATTTATTATAAAACATATTATAATTCGACTCGAAATTCGATTTAAAATTCAATCCGAAAAAACTGTTTTATATACATTTTTAAAGATTTTTTTAAGAAAATGGTACTTTTTTTTTTACTTCTTCATTAGAATACTCTTTTTTTTTTTTCACTTCTGTTAATACTGTATATCAAATTTGACTGAAACAGAATATTTGGGAACATTATTGCATGTGGGATGTGGGATGGCATGGATTGGGCCGTGATGAGCTCTAATTTTAGCTTTCTATTTCTACACAATTGATCTGATTTTGATTATATCGAACCATCATTGCTTGTATTGGAATATCTACAATTGTGGTCGGCGCGGCGGACTTATCAACTGTGAACTTCGCCCGCTTCTGAATTCCGTCAAATAGTCAAACTTGGTTTAACGGTTTTTGTTTTCTTCATGAAATAGTAGCTAATGCTTTCAAACTTCAAACTCTTTCAAAAAGAAAAGGTAATAAAATATTTCACACCGTCCATTCTTTTCTCTCATTAACTTGCGATAATTACTGCTATAACTAGGTTTATTTTCAGTTTATTATAATAAAAAATACTATCAAAAATCTTATCACATGTTTATGTGTGTGAAAATCATAAATTTTGAAGGTAAATGTGTATTTAGAAATAACATATAATAAATATTTAATGACAAATTTGATCACTAACGTTTACATATTTTATCAAAATGACCCTAATTATATTTTTGAGCCTTTTTTGGCCATCAACCTTTTTTTTAAATTTTTTTTCTAACATATTTAATGAAAATACCATTAAAAAAGTCAACAGAGATGATGTAAAATTTCATATGTGGAATATTTTTAATGAGATTGTAATTTATTACTTAAATAACCCAATAAGATAATTACATGTGAAAATAATAAAATAAATAAATAATACATTAAATTAAAAAAATAACTCTTAATTTAAAGAAAATAAATGTAATTATTTTTAAAAAATTAACTCAGTAGAAAAACTTCTTAGTAAACAACCAAATGAAATATTGAAACCTTTTGAAAGAAAAGAAATATTGAAAGAAAAAGTAATTTAAAAAAAAAAAGTTGATGGCAAAAAAGGGCTCAAAATACAATTAGGACCATTTTGACAAAACATGCAAATATTAATGACCAAATTTATCATTAAACTTAAAATAAATAATGAAACGTAAGGTTTGAAACTAATAATAATAACACATGCAATATATGCGGAATTAAAACAAAAAAAATAGTTTAACTTGTGAACAAAAAAATTGAAATAGGTAAATATACCATATTTCAATATTAAATGTACTCCAATTGTTTATTACAGTATTGTCTTTTTTCTATAGCACATAAAAAATGTATTGAGTTAGTGAAAGAAAAATTCAATATTAAAATCCTATATTTAAAAAAAAAAATCCTATGATGTATAAAGCATGCATAATAAAATTGAAATGTATAAAAATATCAAAATAAAGCTTTAACTATATGCTAAATTAAATGTTTTACTAATGCAGTTGGCATGAGTTTAAACTCCACTCTATTAATATTTTTTTAGTTTTTTAAAGTGAAATGATTAAAATACCTGCAAATAATATTATTTATTTTAATTACAAAAAGTATTCTCGTAACTTCCTAATTGAATTGGTGTCACTTTCAACCGGGTGACATCAACTCAATCAAGAGCTTAAATAATAATATAAAGGATAAACTATAAAAATAGTCACTTTTGTTTGTCTTAGATTACATTTTAGTCACTTACGTTATCGTTTTGTTACGAAGTGGCCACTCTGCCGTTAAGCTCCGTTATCTCCCTAACAACAATCCTACATAGCAATCCAAATTGGTTTTAAATACCAACTTGGATGTCCAACTGGGCTTTTCTTTTTTAGTTGTAATTAATTTAAAATTTTCAATTAATTAATTTTTTAATTAAAAATTTATTCTCATTTCAGTTGGACATCCAAGTTGGCATTTAAAACCCATTTGGATTGCCATGTAGGATTGTCATTAAGAAGGTAATAGAGCTTAACAGAAGAGTGACCACTTCGTAACAAAATGATAACGTAAGTGACTAAAACGTAACATTTCAAACATAAGTAACTAAAATGTAATTTGAGTCAAACAAAAGTGACTATTTTTATATTTTACCCTTTAGTTTATATATCATTTGTGTATTTCGATATGATTTCCAACAATCATTGTTTTAATGTTTCATTCTATTTAATATACTTTTTGACTTATTAATGTTAATAATCTTTCATCAATTATTTTCTTACATGCTACTTAATTCAATAGTCTAATTGGATATTATTTATAGAGCTAAAATTAAATTTAAATTAGTATATAAATCTAATATTAATTAAGTGATAATTAATTAGATTTATTTTTCATACTAAACTTTAATTTTTATTACTCACATATTTTTTTAATAATTTCATTATAGGTTCTAATCATATCTGTTTTTTTTTTTTGATACTATGTCTAAAACTATCCATATATACTCTCCAACCCATAAATAGGAGGACAATACGTTTCAGTGCACTCAAACCCACATCCTTTTACATTGACAAAAATACTCATACCAATCGAATTAAGATTCAATCAACAATTAATAACAACATTTATAGTAGAAGATCCTTTAAGCAGTATTAGGAGTTAATAAAAATATTTTCTAATTTATTAAAATATGAAATTAATCTATAATGCTTAGATTTCCATATTATAACTCTATTTATATAAATAAATTATCACTATTAAATTTTTATTATTAGAATATTTATATATTTTTATTTAAATTTTAATGTTGGGAACAATATTTCGCATAAGATATTGTGTTAAGTAGAATTAGAAGTTCGTAAAAATATTTCTAAATTAAAATGAATATCTATTATTAAAATATTATCTGCTTGTACCTTTTTCCATGTTATAACTCTATTTATAAAAATTAAATTATTACTACTAAATGCTTATTATTAATATTTTTATATTTTTATTTAAAAATTAATGGTGGGAACAATATTTATATTATTACTACTAAATATATATTTTTATTTAAAAATTAATGAATTAGGAGTTTCTCTAAACTTGTTCTTTTATATATACTAATTTCTAATGTCACATGTGTTGCATGTGATTTTACGTATTTAATATTTAATTAATTTTTTAAATATTATATTTTTAATTACAATAATTAATGTAAAATAATATTTTTTTATTTTAATTATTGAATATAATTAAAATAAATTAACTTATTAATTCAAATATTATAATATAAATTTTCAAATAATAATTAAAATATTTTTAACATATTCAACATACAATACAATTTTACTTTATGTAATTAATGCAAAGTAACATTATTCAAAATAATAACCAATGAACATAACTAACTTTAATATTAATTAAGTGATAATTAAGGTACTTAAAATTATATTGAGGTAATAACTTTATTTTAAATTAATAAAATTAGTATAATTTTTTGAGCCCAACGAGTGACCAAATGGAAAAGAGAGTATTGTTTATCCTAAGAGACCCAGGTTCGAGCACCTGTGTGTGTATATTGGAGTGATTACATGGTATATTTCTTAACCCTTTGATAACACACACCTTGTACACACAGGTGCTCGAACCCGAGATCCTTAAGATGAATAATATCCTCTTTTTCACTAGAATCACTAGTTGGATTTAAACTAATAATTCTAAATTAAATATTGTAATTATTTTAAATTGTGAATTTATTAATATAGTACAAAATAAACAATATTCATCAATTCAAAATAAACAATATTCATCAATTCAAAACTTTTTTCAAACATGTGCTTTTATATATATTAATTTCTAATGGCACATGAGTTGCATGTGATTTTACATCCTTAATTTTTAATTAATTTTTAAATAAAATATTTTTAATTGTTGTAATTAATTTTTTAATTCATTATTCGAATTGTTAAATATACTTAAAATATAGGTTTAATATAAAAAATTTTAACAAAAAAAATGTTAAATAAGATAAGTAGGTATGGAGCTACTTATCACTTAATTTAGAAAATATTAAGTTGATTTTATTTTATTATAAAAATTAATATATTGTAAAATAAACTCTTCACTATTTAATTTTTATTTCTATTTTTTTAATAATAAATAAATTTACTATAATAATTTGTAAATAATATACAATTAATATGTAACAAAAAAAAATATCAGGTAAAAAATTAAAAAAATGTTTTAAAAAAACTTTTTTAAAAACTTTTTTAAATGATTGTTATTGTAAAAACTCTTTTAATTAAACTTTTAAGTAATATTTGTAAATTAAATTATAATTATTTTTAAATTTATAATTTGTTGAAACCACCTCGAAAACGAAAGTTTCGGAAAATATTTTAAGTTTTGGAAAATGGGAATAAAAAGAGAGTCGCCACCAATCTTTTATTTGAGTGTGATTGGATCACCACAAAACGTTTAAAAACGTTAAAACATCGGTCTACGAAATCTAGAAGAATAGGCTCGGGAGTCGGTTACGCACGAGGAAGGATTAGCACCCTCGTACGCCCAGAATTGGTACCACATGATCATTTTCGGGTCTTATTTTATGAAAACAATGAAAGCTCGGGTAAAGTTTAAAATACGGTATTCATTTTGAAAGGCTCTGTATAATTTTAAAGGAGACCTTTTAAGAAGAACTCGTCCCCGTATTTCGTTCCTCTTATGAGAATTAGAAAACGTGTCCAACACATTAGGACACTACATTCTCGGAGTATCGAAATCGAAGGACGTTTAGGGAACTTTTGAAGAGAGCATTCGATCGCGTGATTTGTACGAAAATCATACCTATCACGTTAAGGCAAAATTTTTCGAGGTTTCCACGTGAAGGAACGTTATCTCGTTACTTAAAAATTTGGATATGGATAGGGTGTGTTAAAAAACTTTTAAGGGGGGGATATCTCTTTCGTGCGAATTACGAAAATCATACCCCGCACGTTAGGGCACGATTTTCGGAGTTTTCACACGAAATAATATTACCTTGTTTTCGTCATGAAAGTCCTTTACATATATATATATTGAGAACTTGAAAATTTCCCATGAAGGTTAAAATGCAATCCTCGAACACATGATTTGAAGAATTAAAAGGAATACTCGTTTACTTCGATTTTCACGAAGATTTGAAGTCGCGACCAGCACGTTAGGACACGACATTCTCGGAGCCTCAAAGTGAACGGGTGTAAGAAAAACTTGAAAAGGATATTCGGTTCGCACGAATTGTACGAATAAATCACACCCGACATGTTAGGGCGTGATTTTCCGAAGTTACGCTCGAACCGAACATTGCCTCGATTTTTTTTGAAGTAATTTGTAAATGAAAGTGTAAGTTTTAAAAAACACGAGTAGCAATTAATAAGAGACATTAGATACGAAGCAATATAATAAGCAGATAAATAATGTGCGAAAATATAAAATGTAGGTGCAAACAAACGCAAATATTGATAAGCAATGAAATCGGGGTGAAAAACGAGACTTTTGGATACTCGGGGGCAAAATGGTAATTTTGGTAAAATCGGGGTTAAAATGGAATTTTAGAAGATTTGGGGGTAAAATGGTAATTTTCGGTGAAATCAGGGTTAAAAATGGAATTTTAGAAGCTTCGGGGGTAAAATGGTAATTTTAGGTGAAATCGGGGTTAAAATGGAATTTTAAAAGATTCGGGGGTAAAATGGTAATTTTCGGTAAAATCGAGGTTAAAATGGAATTTTAAAATATTCGAGGGTAAAATGGTAAATTTTGGTGAAATCGGGGTTAAAAATGGGATTTAGGAAAGTTTTTGGGGTCAAAAATGTAATTTTTGAAAAGTTTTGGGGTTAAAATGTAATTTTGGAAAAGTTTTGGGGTCAAAATATAATTTTTGAAAAGTTTTGGGGTCAAAATGTAATTTTTGAAAAGTTTTGGGGTCAAAATATAATATTAGAAAAATTTTGGGGTTAAAATGTAATTTTTGAAAAGTTTTGGGGTTAAAATATAATTTTAGAAAAGTCTTGGGGTCTAAATGTAATTTTAGAAAAGTTTTAGGGTCAAAATGTAATTTCTGGACAATTTAGGGGTTTACACAACAATAAAACCAAAAACAGGTGACACGTGGCAGTCCCACAAGCATCCAGAAGTCAAGGGACCAATTTGAAAATCTTGAAAAAATTTTGGACCAATTTTGTAATTAAATAATAGTTGATTTAAGGATTAAATTAAAACACATTAAAAATAAAAAGGACTAAATTCATAAATAATCCAAAAAATGACACGTGGCAGTCTCTGGTACAGTCAAACAGTCAAAGGACTAAATTGAAAAGCAATTAGAATTACATGGCAAAATTGCAAATAATTAAAAATGCAGAAAGGACTAAATTGAAGCAAATAAAAAATACGAAAGGACCAATCGCGCAATTAGCCCTTTTATTAAAAACACGCGGATCCTAGGTGGGTCGGGTCGGGTCGGACCGGGCCAAACAGGTCCTATATATATATTATTTCATTTTATTTTTTTTCATTTTTCTCATTTTAAAAGAAAAAACAAAATCCTCCCTCTCCTTTTCTCTCAAATTCCCCCCTTCTTTCTTTGGCCGGCCAAGGCTCCGGCCTAGCTCCGGCAGGCGCCTGACCCGCGCGTGCGCGCGCGTGGCTAGTGCCCCGGTCACGCTCCGACTTCCTCCGGCCAGACCTGACCCCTGTCGGACGTACACGCGCCGTCCGACCACCGTCCGGCCGCCGTCCAAGGTAGGGTTCCTCTTCTTTTCTTTCCTTTTTATTTTTTCTTCTCTCTCTCTTTTAAAAAAGAACCATTCGGTTTCTTTTTGATCCGAAAATCCCCTGTTTTTTATTATGTTTGAAACCAGAGCCCAGATCTGGACCCAGATCTGGGATTTTCAAAGCATCTTCTTTTATACATTTTGGTTTCGAAACTATTTTCTTTGGTGTTTGTTTATGTAGGATTCGAACGATGATGAAGTCGACGGCGTCCGGGCTTGCGGTGGTGAACGGCGGCAGCGCAACAGACAAGGGGAGTACCCGGTCCCTTAGAATTCTTTTTTTATTTATTATTTCAATATTATTAATTATTAATATTAACTATAATCATAAATATTAATTATAATTATTAATTATTAATAATATTTTTATTAATGATATAGGAATTATAACTGTCCACATTAATATTTACTGATACATTCATTCACTGTTTTGGGAAACTGAAACGACTAATAAATGCATGTTCATGTATTGTATTAACTCTAAATATTTGAAATTGTAGTCGTAAATGTATGTATAATGAATACCTGTTTCTTAATACTGGAATGGGTTGGTATTGAGTTGGAACTGGTCTTTGCCGATTATTTGATGCTTGGCCGAAAGTTGTTTGGTATTGAAAAGGCTAGTGTATTGATTTCAAATGCTGAGTTTGTAACCGAAAAAAAAGGACCATTTACAATGAATTGATTCTGGTTTTTATAACCAGAATCACTATGATGCTATTTTGTTGTTTACCCTTAAATGCCTGCCTAATTTCTTTGCTTGTTGCAGGTTCTTCTTGGCACTTGTGATGGCAGGGCATGGTGGAGCAGGTGGAGCAGGTGGAGCTGGTGGAGCAGCAGCAGAGGCACGTAGGGGTCAGATTTAGGGTGAAACGGGTGCAAGCGGCCCCTGTTTGGGTTGAAAATGCAATTGGCCTTTTGTAATCGGGCCCTTTTTGTAATCGGGCCCTTTTTTGTAATCGGGCCTTTTTGTAATTGGGCCTTTAATTTGGGCCCTTCTTGTAAATGTAAATTGGATTTTGATTAAATTATTTTAAATTAAGTTTAAATTTAAAATAAATTTAAATAAGTAAATTTAAATTTATTTTAAATTTAAACTTAATTTAAAAAATTTAAATTTAAGATAAATTTAAAAATGAATTCAAACATTAACAAATCAAAAGTCCAGCCCTGGTCAAAATTGGGCTTCAACATAATTATCGTAACTTCTATTAAATTATAATTATTTCAAAATACATAATTATCAAAAATTTTATTTTACGTTAACTTTTTTAATTAAGAATAATTCTAAATTAAATACTATAATTATTTTCAGATGTCTATTTAGTAATATGTTAGAAAATAAAGGGTATTATCTTCGATTCAAATTTTTTCTAAACTTGTGCTTTTATATAAATTATAGATATTATAGATAAATTAAGAATACGTGATGCTTTGGGTTGGTTGACCTTGCTCGTAGTTGACCTCATTGTCTTACACTTTTGGGATGTTTTGCATTGATTGAGCTATAATTTTTCTTCCAATTTCCCACAGACAACATTGGTTGTTATGACAATCAAATTATACAAAATTTTTGGGGAGATCGTAGTGATGGGTCACACCATACGGTGCAAGGAGCCACTAAAGATAGAGATTTAGGGTAGTATTTTAGTATAGTGATGGCTAATGGTTGATTTCGCATGTTTTGTTCTTTTATCTCCCCTTGATCTTGGATTTGAAGGTATTTATAAGAGAATCAGGTTTGGAGTGAGTCTTTCATAATATGATTATCTCTGTAGTAAAGTTCAATTTGGACACAGGTTAAGTTTTGGCTTGAATATATCTTAATGTAGGTTTGGTGTGCTTGGATAGTCAGAAGAATTAATAAAATTGAACTTGATGTGACAATTGTTCTTGATGATGCCATATCGATACCCTTCTTAACTTGAGGTATCCAGGCATGGGGTGTTTACTTTGTATAACATAAGTAAGAAAAAAATTAAATCATTATTTGGAGTTTAAAGTTGGTAATTTTTTCATATTAGGGTTTGAATTTTTTTTGTTCAAGTTAAGTATTAAATTTGGCAACTGTTTCTATATTGAGACTTGAATTGACAATTTTTTTCATATTGAGGCTTGAACTTTTTTCGATTCAAGTTAAGCCTTGAACTTGACAATTGTTCTCACATTAGGACTTGAACTTTAAGGTTTTCAAAGACTAACTTGGAAAAAAAACAATTCAATTCCGAATGTGAGAACATTTGTCAAGTTTAGGGCTTAACTTAAACAAAAAACGTTCATGCTCCAATATGAGAAAAGTTGCCAAGTTCAATTCCCAAAATATGATTTAACCCCCCCAAAAAAATGGAAATTGTTAGCCAATATCTTCTAACGTTAGTTAAGATGACACATGGTCTTATGCATGGGTTAGGCTATCCATCCAAACTCGAAGGTTTCCTCGACATATGAAAAGGTTTAGAAAAAAGTACGAGGTTTGAGCTTGAACAAAAAAAAATAAGCTCGTTTAAAATATGAATGGGTTTAAGCTTCAACATTCAAGGCTCGATCCCAACTAGCCTACTTTATACTTTTGTAATATATTTTTGTTTCATTTCTATATCTTATGTCATTTCACATAAAATCAAAATACAATAATACAATACCATGAAAACATTAAAATATATTTAAGTTGTCTAGATTTAAATTTTTTAATAAAATAAAAATCCTCTAAAATATTAAATATTAAATTAAAAATAATATAAACGGGTTTAAAATAGATTTGAATTACACATTTATAAATTTGGACTGAAAAGATATTAGATTAATATTTCGGATGAAGCTAAATTTGGATAAACATAAAAAAAATATTAATAGTATACATAAATCCAGTCCTGTATATTGTATTATATATATTATGATATTCTTTAATGTATAATATATAAGGTAAAAGGACAGCATAATTTGTAAAGCAGCATTGAATTAGTACGGTTGATCGCCCTATATCTTGTCCCCCTTCAATTATTTAGTTTTGAACAAAGTGGCATCTCTAACTTCAAACACCCGACATCCTTTCCTTTTTATTTTTAGTACCACAGAAAGGGTACCATCATTTCATTTACTTTACCAAAAACTACTCTTTTTCTTGGAATGTGAATGATTTTTATTTTGTGAAATGAATTTTTAAAATGTGTTTTTACCTATTATTAAATCATATTATTTTCGAACCCCATATGACGGTATGATAGTTAAGATGTTCACCGTCTTAGGTGTGACTTGAGTTCGAGTCGCATTAGTCGCATTTATTATTTGAATTTTGCTTTGTTCTTATAATTCACAAAAAAAAAAAAATCATATTGTCTCCCACTTGTATCAAGGTTGATTTGGATTATATTTTCGAGTCTTATTATTTGCGAGGGTCAAGATCAAAATAAAACGGTATAAGAAATTATCCTGTCCTTCAACTTTATGAAATTTTCTTTTCTATCTTTCCATTTAATTTTTCATTCTTTTTATCTTTTAAACCTATGTTTTTTTATCAAATTACTCCAAAAAAATGAAAAAGTTAATGTTTATTAATTTTATTGACGTGACATACATATGAATTATCACGTGAATGAAATGTCAACATTTAATTAATTTCATGTTTTATTAAACTTTTGGATTCCATCCAAACAGTAGCGTAATGAGATTAAGAGTGAAATTTGCTTTTAAAACATGTTTGATGGTTGAATTGGGTGCTTTCATTTTTTTTTTTTGGTGAATAAGAAAATGACAAATTACATCATATCAAAGGTTCGATCACACCACGAATTTTATCTTCTTGGAGATCCCCTAAGACCTCTTTAGGAGGCATGTCAAATAATTGTAAGCTCGACTTCCATGCAAGGCAATCCTTTGCTAAGCTGTCTGCAATCTTGTTTGATTCTCTAGGTACTACTTTGATCCTCCAATGTCCATCAGAATATAAAATCCTTTGAACCATTCGGAGAATATAAATACTTGTATCATCCATCTGTTTATCTGACAAGATCTGAGCCACCTCGACATTATTTGTTTGAATTGTGAAATGACGATATCCATTTTTTATTTAGTTTTGAGGCCTTATTTGTTTATATTCAGATAGTAAATGATAAAATGTGCTTAAATGCACTTGAATCCATTTTTTCTTGTATTGATAATAATGTCAATATCAATCGAGATAAGACTCAATCAATAAGTATAAAATTAAATTGTCTCATTTATTTTAAAATTAATGAAGTAACTTGACCCTTTAGTATATAAATGCAATAAATATTTAATCTTTTTATACAAGTATTCAATTACATTACAATGAGGAAGGGGGAAAGGGTTTATAAATATAAGAATCGAACGTTAGTTCTCATGCCTATCAACTTAAAATTCACACAAATTTATGACTAAAAATTAGTGGCGTGGTTAACAATAAATATTTATTTTTAATTACAAAATAAATCGATTTTTTAAAATTACAAATGATTACTATGCAAGTTACATTAGAATCAATGGTTTCACTCACAAAGCACTAAATGACCAAGTAAAGTCATAGGAAACCAGAATATGTTTAGAATATTAAGCATTCAATAGTTTTCTCCTTATGCATGAATGTAATTTTTTAGATATTAATTGGATGGCCCGAAAACACGTAAAAGATTAAGTTTAAGATTTTTAAGTGTGGGTTTGGATGAGCGGTGGGATGCGGTGTGGTGCATTTAATTTATTTTTGTTTTATGTTACAATATTCAATCTTATCGTTACTGTTATTTTTATATTAATTACAAGTAAACACACCCACATCCAAATTCACTAACTGTCATTCTTTCTCTGCTCTGTCAGATCTAATTATCATTATTATTTAATATTATAAAGAGAACAAGATTTGAAGCTGAGTGTAAGAGTATCATTGGATCAAGTGTTGGGAGCTGAGTGGGAGGTGGGAATATAATCATGTGAGTTTAATTCAAGCTTAAGAAACTACACTTTGACTTCAATTTTAATGATTAAAGTTCGGTTTAAATTTAATTAAGCTTCCTTCATTAAGCTCACTTAATTATTTATATTTGAAGCGCTTTGAATAGATAATTTTTAAATTATTTTGATATTAAAAAAGGTTTCAAAATTTAATATCTTTTCAATATTTACATACAATTAATTAAATTTTTTTTATAAAATATACAGGAAAGATTTAATAATTAAAAATATAAAATTTTGTTTAGAAAGTAATATAAAGTAAGTATTGGAGAATATTAAAATATATGTAAATAATTTGAATAGAATACTGTTGAAGAGATAATCATCAGTTAGTTAAGAGCGGATAGTTAGTATATAAATGTATATCAGTTGTAATTTTATATACAATTTTCATTGAAAAACTGATATCAAATTTCTTTTTCTTTCGTCTTTTCAGATCAATTCTTCATTGTGTTAATTGTTATGATTTTTGGAGCTGCAATATGTCCTACTCTTTAAGTATATATCATCCATTATTTTTAGGTAAATAAAATAGTAAAAAAAATAATTTAGATTAGGATTTGGTAGTAGATTTTTCTGCATTTTAAATTCATAAACTTGTTGTATAAAATAAATAGCTTGGCAATTAAATTATACACAATGATTTTAACAAGTTCTTTAATATACTTTCAGTCCTAATTTACCTACAGATTGATATAGAGCTATTTCTTAAAGGATATATGAAATCAAACAACAACTAAAAACCCATAAGCACTCTTCATCCACCTACATACATGTAAAACCATAACCATTAAAAACATGAATACAAAAGCCTCGTTCATAGCAATTGCTCCGCCGATTTTTGACGGCTCAAATTATCAATGATGGGCTGTTAGAATGCAATTTTATCTTGAAGCTATTGATGTGTGGGAAGCTGTAGAACAGGAACATGACATTCCTCCCAATAAAATTGAATGTCGACGATGAATAAATATCACAAAAAAACGAAAAGAATGAACACACAGATTTTACGTGGAAACCCTTTCGGGAAAAAAAACCACGGGCAGAGGAGAAGAAGATTCACTACTGTCGAAAATTTCATAATTACAAGAGGAAATGGCTATGCCTTTTTATAGGTTGAAAAACCTTATTCCAATCAACAACTAATAGAAGTAACGTAGTAAGGTTGAAATACCTTATTCTAATTAAAATAAAATATATGACCTATTCTAATTAAAAAAAAGAAGTCTAGTTTATTTGGACTTTACTTTAATTTTATTTTACCACTGAATTTTATTTTAACAAGAATTTTAGTCACCCAATTCTAATAATCTCCACCTGGACAAGAATTCTCTACGAACAAGTTCTCCACCTCTTCCACAAAACCCCTTGAGGGGTATTCTTCAACAATGAACACCAACCAAGTTCAAGCAATACTCAAACTTGGTTATGGAAAGTGACTCAGTCATCATATCTGCAAGATTTTCATGAGTACTAACTTTGCTCACAACAATATCCCCTCGAGCAATAATATCACGCACAAAATGATACTGAACATCAATGTGCTTTGTTCTCTCATGAAACATTTGATCTTTTGTAAGAAAAATGACACTTTGACTGTCACAAAATATTGTACCGATATCTTCAGCCACGTTTAAAGCATAAACCACTAGATCAGTCTTGGCATACCTTTTCGAAGGTTTACTTTCTCTTCTAGGTCTATTCTTGACAATAGAATATTGTGGTGAAGAAGTGGCTCTATTATGAACTTCTGTACTAACTTGAGAAGTTGACTTTGTTGTAGATACTGGATCAATCTGAAACTCCACCTGTTTTTGTTGTTCTTTACTGGAAGAGTCTTTAATAGATAAGTTAGGTAACATAGCAGTTTCATCAAAAACAATATCTCTACTAATCACAACTTTTCTATTTTCAGGACACCATAACTTAACCCTTTTACACCAGCCTTAAAACCAAGAAAAACACATTTAGTGGATCTTGGTTCCAATTTTCCATTATCAACATGAGCATATGCAGGACATCCAAAAATCTTTATATCAGAATAATCAGCAGGCTTACCAGACCATATCTCTTGTGGAGTCTTTTTCTCAATGGCAACGGATGGAGATTGGCTGATCAAAAAACATGCAGTAGAGGCTGCTTCAGCCCAAAACGACTTCGGTAAATTAGAATTCGACAACATACATGGAACCTTCTTCATGATCGTTCCGTTCATTCGTTTTGCAACGCCGTTTTGCTGTGGAGTATGACGAACTGTCAAATGTCTCACGATCCCTTTTGATTTGCACAATTTATTAAACTCATCAGAACAAAACTCCAAGCCATTATCTGTGCAGACATGTTTTATTTGTTTTTTTGTCTATTTTTCAACCATAGTTTCCCAAGACTTGAATGCGGAAAACACATTGCTTTTCTACTTCAGAAAGAATGCCCAAACTTTTTTGGAAAAATCATCAATAAGAGTTAGCATATAATTAGCTTCACCTCTCGAAGGCACTCTAGATGGTCCCTAAAGATCAGAATGAATATAATCTAATGTTCCCTTCGTGTTATGGATTCCTCTGGTGAATCGAACTCTCTTTTGCTTCTCGAAAACGCAATGCTCACAAAACTTCAGTATGCTAATGCCTTGCCTATCAAGAAGTCCTCTTTTACTCAATTCTGCCATACCATTCTCACTCATATGCCCTAGACGCATATGCCAAAGTCTAGTAATATCATCATCTGACAAGGAAAAAGAAGCGACTGCAACATTACCAGTAATAGTTAAACCTTGCAAAACATATAATTTGGTAGTCTTTCTCTGCCCTTTCATCATAACGAGGGAACCCTTGCTAATCTTTAGAACCCCACTTTCAGCTGTGTACCTGTGTCCTTTTGAATCAAGAGTACTTAATGAAATCAAATTCCTTTTCAATTCTGGTACATGTCGCACGTCACTAAGAGTTCTAACGATCCCATCAAACATCTTTATTTTGATTGTGCCAACACTTACGATTTTACATGAAGCATTATTCCCCATCAAAACAACACCTTCAAACACAACTTCATATGTTGTAAACCAATCCCGATTGAGACTCATATGAAAGGTGCAAACTAGAGTCGAGGATCCACTCATCGCTCACTTTAGAATTATCGATAGAAGCAAGTAGAGTTCACCATCACTATAGTCTTCTACTACATCAGCTTCACCGGATTGTTCTGGTTGTTTTCCCTTTTGATTTTCTGCCTCCCTTTTGATCTTATTTTGTAACTTGTAGCACTTTTTCTTAATGTGCCCTTTCTTCTTGCAAAAGTTACAAGTTTTACCTCTGTTTGAAGATCTCAATCTACCTTTAAATTTATTACGGGGATTTCGTTCTTGTGTCCTCACACGATTATCATTGTTGTTTCGATCTTGTCTTCCATGAACAATGAGACCCTTTCTCTGAGAGTCAGATTCATCCACAAGATGCTTCATCTTGTCATACGAGGCTAAGGAAGCATAGACTTAATCAACTGTGAGAGATTCACGGCTATACAAAATTGTATCTCTGAAGGTTGAATACGAAGATGGCAATGAACAAAAGAGAATTAACTCTAAATCCTCTTTATCATACTGAACCTCCATGGCCTTCAAATCTGAGATAATTTCTTTAAACACATTCAAGTGTTTGTGCACAGACGCACCTTCTTCCAAATGATGAGAATACAGATGCTGCTTCATATGCAATTTACTGGTTAGGGTTTTTGACATCATAACTGCTATAATTTTGCCCATAATGCAGCAACAGTCTTCTCCTTTAACACATCTTGTAGAATTTCATTCGACAGATGCAGCTGTAATTGCTTCAAAGCCTTCTGATCTTTACGCTTCTTCTTTTCATCTGTCAAATTCGAAGGCATCTTATCTAACCTTAACAAGGCATCCTCTAAATCCATCTGCACAAGAACTGCTTACATCTTTACCTGCCACAATGCGAATCTGGTGTTACGATCCAACAGCGGAATTTCATACTTCAATGTCGCCATTATCGTGATCCAGACAATAACCCGAAAAGCTTTAATACCAATTTGATAAAATTGAATATTGATAATGAATAAATATCACAAAAAAACGAAAAGAAAGAACACAGATTTTACATGGAAAGCCTTTCGGGGAAAAAAATCACGGGTAGAGGAGAAAAAGATTCACTAACGTCGAAAATCTCATAATTACAAGAGGAGATAACTATGCCTATTTATAGGTTGAAAAAGCTTATTCCAATCAACAACTAATAGAAGTAACATAGTAAGGTTGAAACGCCTTATTCTAATTAAAATAAAATAGATTACCTATTCTAATTAAAATAACATAAAAAAAGTCTAGTTAATTTGGACTTTACTTTTATTTTATTTTGCCACTGAATTTTATTTTAACAAGAATTCTAGTCACCCAATTCTAACGCCTCCCTTAGCAAACAATCCAACGGTGACTCAGATGAAAAATCACAAAGATCGGAAGCAGCAAAGATCAAAAGCCAAAGCTAGCTTGTTTGTAGCAGTCTCAAGTTCTATTTTTTTATAGAATAATGACTTTGGAAACTCCCAAAGAAATTTGGGATTTCTTAAATGAATGAGACGAAAGGGTCAGAGGTATGAAAGCATTGAATTTGTGTAGAGAATTCGAGTTGGAAAGGATGAAAGAAACAAAGACGATTAAGGAATACTCTGATAGATTTTTTCGCATTGTCAACAATGTAAGACTCCTTAGCACTAATTTATCTTATTCAAGGATTGTGCAAAAAAATCTCGTCATAATTCCTGAAAGGTTTGAGACCACAATTTCATTTATGAAAAACATGAAGACCTATCAACCATCACCTTGACAAAGTTGTTGAATACTTTACAGGCACAAAAATAAAGGAGAGGCATAAGACAATGAGGAACAATAGAGGGTGCTCTTCAAGCCAAATCACAAAGTTACAATGGTGGCAAAAGCAAGAAAAATATGCAGAGTAAAAATAGACAGATTAGAGGTTCCACAAATGACGAAAAAAAGACAATAACACTCAAGTTTTTCCTTATTGTCTTTACTGTAAAAAAAACCAATCACCCACAAAAAAAGGTATTGGTGGAGGCTGGATGTGAAATGTAGTAAGTGTCGAAAATTAAGGCATGTAGAGAAAATATACAGGTCTTCACAACAAAGAGAAGCTAATGCTGCTCAAAACCCATAAGATGTCAACCAAATGTTTGTGGCATCCTACTTCACCACTTACAGCTCAACCGAGAGTTGGCTTATAGATAGTGGTTGTACAAACCATATGTCTTATGATCGTGAACTTTTCAAAGAGCTTCATCAGGCTGATGTCTTTAGAGTCAGAATTGGAAATGGGGAATATATCGTTGTGTAAGGCAAAGGAACAGTGGCGATTGAACGTCACATAGGTTTGAAATTTATTTCTAATGTCTTATATGTGCATGAAATTAATCAGAACCTTTCAAGTGTTGCTCAACTATTGGAAAATGGATACAAGGTGTTAGTTGAAAAAAAATGCAAAATCAAAGATGTAGAAAATAGAGATGTGTTCAAAGTCCATATAACAGACAAAAGCTTTGCCTTAGATTTGATGTAAGAAGAGCAGACTGTTGTACACAAAGAAGACAACAATTCTTTCATTTAGCACAAAAGGTTAGGGCATTTTCACCATGTCGTTATACTTTCTATGAAGAAAAACAATCTTATAAAAGGCTTGCTTCATTTGAATAATGAGCTAGTTACATGTGAAATAAACAAGGCTCCTTTTCCCACAAAATAAGGCTTGGAGGGTTGTTCAAAAATTACAGTTGGTACACACTAATATAAAAAGGCCTATTAGAACATCGTCATTGAATAGCAGTAAGTACTACATTGCTTTCACTGATGATCACACAAGATTTTGTTGGATTTATTTCATGAAGTTGAAATTTGAAGTTGCTGACATTTTTTGGAAGTTTAAAGTTTTCGTGGAAACTCAAAGTAGTTGCAAGATGCAAGTGATCAGATATGATAATGAAGCTGAATATACTTACAAAAATTCAATAAATTTTGTCAAGATGTAGACATCGAGCATCAGTTGACTACACCCTACACTCCATAACAAAATTATGTGATGGAGATAAAAATAGAACAATTATGAATATGACAAGGTTCTTATTTCATGACAAATGGTTGCTGAAGAAATTTTGGGCTGAGGCAGCAAACATAGTAGTTTATCCACTTAATAGACTTCCAACCAAAGCTTTGTATAAAAAACCCCATTTGAAGCATGATATGACTACAAACCTGAATTTATTAATATGAAAGCCTTTGGTTGTTTGTGTGTCTCTTACATTCATCAAGTTAAGAGAGACAAACTGGACAAGAAAATAGATGTTGAAATTTTTATAGGCTACAACTCATCCTCAAAGGCTTACAGAATCTACTTGAAAGAACAAAACAAGGTCATAATCAATAGAGATGTTCAATTCCATGAGTCAGATAGTTGGAGTTGGAATGCTGATAAAAAGCTTGAGTTTCATGAGGAAGATGATGACATAGATGATGAACCTGTTAGAGGAACTCGACCACTTTCTGACATCTATCAAAGGTGTACTTGTAACAGCCCGATTTTCATGATATCGAAAATAATGGCTCGGGACCACTGTCTCATCTACTCAAGGTCGAAGTATCCCTGACCTCTTCCAATCCTATGGCATGCCAACTATATCCGACTCAGCCTGACTAATTAATAGGGATTTTCAATTTACAATCCATATCACTTTCAATTCCAAATTCACTTTCACTTTCAATTTTGATCACAAATCATTCAAATTCAATTCAAATATACTATTAATTCAATATAAATTTTCATTCATCTCAATATTAACGCTTACCTCATATTCATTTATTAAATATAAATATCGAAATAAATATTAAATAATGAATAATTCAGATTATAGTAATACAAACCCGGATTTCGCGATTACTCCTCTATAATTTTCTCCTTTCCTTTTTGTGCCGATGCTTCGGGTTCTTTGCTAGCTACGAAAATAATAATTTACACTATTAATTACAGCACTAATTTATAATAATAATTGAATTTCTATCCAATTTATACCCTAATTCCAATTTAATCCTAATTAACTCATTTATTTTTCTAACTCAATTCATGCTTTATTTTTATTCAATTTCCTTCCATATTCTACTTAACTATCTAATGTTCATAATAAAACCCTAATTTAAAATTTCTTTCAATTTAATCCCTCTATCACCAAAATTATAGCTTCTTTTACAATTTAATCTCTTTATCAATTGTAACTTGAAATTCATTCAATTAAATCCCTAATTCACTATTTTGTTCAACATGAACTATGTTCAAAAACCTTAAAACTTCCAAGGCCTTAACTTAATTTCATCAAAACTTTATTCTAAAGCTTCTAAAACATCTAATTTAAGAGAAAATGGCTTAATTGACTTACCAATTAAAGCTTAAAGCTTCAAAATTTTAGTTTTCCCTTTTTCTTTTTCCTTCTCTTTTCTCCCTTTCTTTTTTGTTTAAGCTTCTGTTCTTTTATTCCTTCTTTTGTTTCTTTTTCTTTTCTTTATTCTTTTATGTCTTAGATATATATATTAATAATAATATTAATAAATTATAAATATCTATTTGCTTAAATAATAAGCAAATTAATATTTATTTTACAAATGTACAAATATAATTTTTACACATGTATATTTTATTTCCATACATTTGGCTTTAATTTATATATATATTTCATTAATCTAATAAGATAAATCAATTAAATAATAATTTATACTATTATATTATAATATTAAATAATAATAACTTAAATTATTAAAAATCTTTAGATTTTTCTCATTGTTTTGCCGCCTCAAATTATGAAATAAGCATAATTGCCATTTTAGTTTCTCTTTCTTTCTTTTAATTTATAATTAGACTTTCACCCTTATTCAATTTAGTCCTTTTTACTAATTACTCTAAATTAAGCTAAATTCACCTAATCAAAGCCTAATTAAACACACTACTAGACTCATAGTTACTCCTAATAATTATTTACGAACTCGTTTTACTAAGACAGAGGCCTTATAACTCACTTTTTCGGTGCCCGTGAATTTAGGTCATTACAAAGTGGACAGCAAGCTTCCACCCACTTTGGATATTTTTGAGTGAAAATTTAAATTAAAAAAGAAAGAAAGTGGGATTAGGTGAGAAAAGGAAATGAAAAGGGAATGATTATAAACCATTTAAAAGAGTTAAGAAAATAAAAATAGACCATTTTCTTTCATCTTCAACAAAAAAACGTCAAGGTCACCATTGTTGAGAAGCAAAGAAAGTTTGGGTTAATCTTTCCCTTGATTTGGTAAGTTCTTGAGCTTAGTTTTAATGATTTTCATGTTTTTAAAGTTGTTTTAGCTTGGTCTTGACAACCCAAGGGTTAATTTGTGGGATTGATGAGTATTTTGAGACTTTCCGTGAAAGAAGTAAGTTTATTTGACTGCTTAGTAACTAAACCCTTGAGGTTGAAGGTCATATATATAGGTTTGTCAAGGTTATTTGGATAATTTAGGTTCAAGGATTTACTTGTGAAATCGATAAAAACACAAGGGTTAGACGAGAATTAGAAGAAAATATATGGTTAGAGTGAAGACATAACAAAAGTGTAATACTTTGGTATGCTTGACTAATGATATAATGTTAAATCTTAAAATAAGGATCAAATAGCACAAGTGTTAAAGTGTTAAGGATAAATTTGTAAAATTACCATAATAAGGATTCTATTTTTAATTTTGGTTATTAAATTGAATATTGAATGATTGAATGAAAAAATGATCGTTTATATCAAGACACGCAACAACTAGGTTTGAGACGAGGAAATGCCAAGGTTATGGAGTAGTCATCGACTCTTTTTGCACTTTTGTACCAGCCGAGGTGAGTTCGTAACTTAGTTAAATTGATTATATATATATATATTCATAAACTTGAAATATTGTATTTGGTTTGCTTTGCTTATAATTGTTCAGGAAATACTGATTTGTTATAATATAATATGCAATGACATCGATATATGCCCCGTTGGATTTTGAGGAATACTAGGATACACATTGTAACACCCAAAACCCGAAAACTATAGTCGGTTAGGGTTCTGGTGTCTTATTATTTATTTATGTCTGCTCATCTTTACATAATATTTTTCAGATTTTATTTCTATTAAAGGATTGTATTCCACACGTTATAAATCATTATTTGATTATAAGCACAAATCAGTAAGGGCAAAAAGGTCATTTTCGACATTTTTGGAGACTTCTATCGATACTTGTTAGACAGGTGTCGGTTGTTGCCAAGTCAATAAACAGTTTAAGAATAGTGTAGATTTGTACTGATACAAGTGACAGTTCTACCGATACAAGTGACTCCTCTACCGATACTAGTCTTACCTCTACCGATAGTAAAAACTCCAGAGAGCAAAAAATCTTACCTTGCTATTTCTTTCGATACAAGTATGTAAACTACCGATACTTCTAAACACATGACTATTGATACTTGTTATTCATCTACTGATACAACCTAAGTCAGTGAGCAACTTCTCTCCTACCCTGTACTTCTATCGATACATGCATTGGTTCTACCGAAACAGGTATGCAAAATCACACGAATCATGTTTATCAACTCAAAACATTCATGACATCAATTTGCATTAAGTTAAAACGAGATACATAGATTCCAAACCATAACATAATGTTTTTAAGTCTATATTCCAACTTACACAACATGCATTTGCTACATTCATCAACATAACAAGATTTTCTCAATCCAAAGTACATAAGCAAAAGAAAACATCATCCAAGTACATGCCATAAGATCGAGTGATGCAAAAAATACCAACAAGCTCCGCGATAGTGTGACTTCGAAAAGATGACGATGATCCAATTTTCAATCAGCAAAATGATATACAAAACAACAATAACATCTTTAGTAAGCTTCATAGCTTAGTAAGTTCGATAATTTAAGGAGTTACCAAACATTTGTAATAAGCAACTATAGCTTAATCGAGCTAGGGTAATCCCATTGTTTCTTGAGTTAAATACAACTTTCATTTTCCTATCTATAATTTTCTGTTACCAGTACCTGATACTGCTCACACGAGTTATCGAGGACTTGTAACATATGCAGTACCCTAGCCATCGATACAGTGTGTCTTTAAACTGTCCCTTTAATGATGCTACTCACACGAGCTGTCGGGAGTATGTATAAGGCATAAGTACCAGCCATCGAAGGGTCTATAATCCATTTAGGATTCATAACTCTTTCCCAAATCACGATGCTGCTCACACGAGCTGTCGAGGACTCGCAACATATGCGGTACCCTAGCCATCGTACAGTACTTTTTCAATAGCATAAAGCCTACTATCTTTTTTTGTTTCATTTCCTCAATCTCTTCAACGCCAAATGCTTTCGATTTGCTGAACATTGATAATATACATACAAGAAATATTAAGTAAAATTTACATTACGAACTTACAGGACTAGATTGCAGTTGAGGAAAGGCTTTAGGGACTAATCCACTAATTTCCCTTTTCTATGATCTATAGCACGATCGTAGTCTACATCCATAAATCATTCAATTTCTAGCATTAAAACACTCAATCAGATCATATAACATAATTCGATCCCTTTTTGGTAAAATTATAATTTTACCCTTAACCTTTTACTTTTATTCATTTTAGTCCTTAAACACAATACATGCAAAATAAGATTTCTTATTACACAACCAACATCAATCGAACAATCATAGGGTTCCACAAGTCCCTACACTTCAATTATTTCACACCAAATACACACAAATTTCTCTATTTATTGTTTTAGTCCTTAAATCCTAATTCCATAAAAAATCATTATACAAAGTCAATGATTCAATTCATCAAGCATTCAAATTTATCCATAACTTTCAAGAACAAGCATTTTTATTAATAGAAAGTTTTATAATATTTGACAGATTCACAAATTGGTCCTTGGATTAGTTAGATTAAGCTAATATGAACTCAAAAACATAAAAATTACTAAAAACAATTATCATTTACTTACCCAAATCAAAGCTCAAATGTTGGAAGAGCAAACCTTAAATTTCTCCTCTTTTAGCCGTTTAGGTGAAGAAGATGAAAGAAAATGGTGAATTTTCATCTTAATTTCCTTTTTAATTTAATATATATACTAATGACAATTTTATAAATTATTAGACTTTCTTAATTAACCTAATTAATCATTTGTTTAACTTTAATTAATCCTATTTATATTTAATTCATCTCATGACAAACCACCCACTATAACATTTTTTGGTTAATTTCCTCATTTGATCCCTTTAGTTGGACAACTCAACTTTTGCATCTTTTATGATTTAATCCTTCCAATTTAATTAACTATCTAAACGCCAAAATTTCATAACCAAAACTTAATACGATGCTGATGATGTCATAAATATTTAAATAATTAAATTTACTACTCGACTCGTCAGAGTTGTGATCTCGAAATAACTATTTTCGATACCACTGAAAACTGAGCTATTACACACATGACTAGATTTTAGGATTACAGCTTATATGGGTACTGGTCTTAGATGTCATACCGATGGTTGATCCAACATTTATTGCGAATTTTTCACAGCTCGTGTGAGCAGCATAGTGTAGCCTAACATCACGACCCACAGCTCGTGTGAACAAGCCCATTTCACAGCTCGTGTGAGTATTACAAGTTATATGGGTGCTGGTCTTAGATGTCCTACCGATGGTTGAGATTCGACATTTATTGCAAATTCTTCACAGCTCGTGTGAGCAGTATCGTGTAGCCCAACATCACGACTCACAACTCGTGTGAGCATTACATGTTATGGAGATGTTACATCACACTTAGTGTGGAAAAGGATTCAATTATGACCCATGTAGTTCCAAAGATCCAACGGGTACATAAGTAGCAATATATACTAGAAAGGTGATAAAACACGATTGAAATGCAATGTAAAATACAAGATCGAGTTCATGAGAATCTTGAGAAGAGAAACTAGTTATACGAGAGTATGAAAATGAATTGGAAAATGTTTATTGTGAAATATGTAGTTTGGTAAGTTGATTTCTTGTTATGAACTTATTAAGCATTATACGCTTACGTGGTTGATTTTCATATTCTTATAGATCTTCAGAAAGCTTGATCGATTGGGGTCATTAGAGCACCATCACACTATCTAACCACCATTTTGGTAGCTCTCGGTTGCTCATTCTAGGTTATAAATGGCATGTATAGGATTCAAAATTATGTTGTTTTGAAATGAATTAAGTAACATGTCTATTTTTTGTTTTATTGTTATTAAATGTTGTTTGAGAAATAATGTAAGTTGCTTTGAAGTTAAATACTTAAGAAAATGTTGATGTTGAGAAGCCTGTGTACTTGTATCGGTAAAACTCTTATGACTACCTATAGAAGTACAGGGCAGATTGAACTTTAACTACTAACTTGATTTGTATCGATTGAAGTTTTCTTAAGTATCAGTAGTTCTCAATAGTATCAGTAGTTGTTTCACTTGTATTGGTAGAAGTTGCAGGGCAAATCTACTTTGCTCTCTAGAATTTGTTGTATAGGTAAAAGTATGGGATGTACCTGTAACAGCCCATTTTTCAATGGTATCGAAAATAGTGATTTTGGGACTACAAACCTGATGAGAAAACTTTTATAATGAATGTTTAAATTAAATAAGTCAATAATAATTTTATATGGAATTTTGAATTGAAGAATTTTAATTATTGAATTAAAAGTTAGTATAAGTGATTTGGTTCAAAAGTAAAGTGGTTTTAGAAAATGAGGTATTGGGACCTCGTTTCTGAAATTAAGGGCCATAAATATTTTTATTAAATATTTATAGAGTCTTATTATATGTAATTAAATTTTGATTGGGTAATTTTGATGATTAATTGCTTAATTAAGGAAAAAGGAGTACATTGTAAAAGAGGTAAAAGTTAATTGCTATTGATTAAAAATAAAAGGGACCAAAGCGGTAATTAAACCATGGTAAAAAAGTTCAAGCGGTGGAGGATATGATTACCTTCCACTAACTTTTAGAATATTTATTCATTTAGCCCTAAGTAGTTTAAGGTTAAATTAAAGTCAAGTTTATTTAGTTGGAATTTAAAATAATTGAAGGACCAATTTTGTAATTGGGCCCTCTTTAAATGGCCTAATAATAGAAATGATGTAGAAATCTTTAGATTTTGGTAAATTGCTATTAAATCCTAATTAAATGAGGATTTACTAATTATTAGTCTATTTTCTGTATGATCAGGAATGGTGATTTTGAGGTCACAACTTCGATATGGAAGATCGTAAATGTTAATTATTTAATATTTAGAAGTCATTAGTATCGTATTAAAATTTGGTTTTGAAATTTTATTGTATAGATAATTAATTAAGTAAAAAGGATTAAATTGTAAAAGATAAAAAAATTGGTTTCCATTAGTTAAAAGGTTAAAGAAAGCTAAGATGAAGGACTTGTGTGGTAATTAAGCCATTAATAGCCATAGTGGACTGTTATGGGCTTATATTTGTTAAGAATTTAAGGAAAACATTAAAGGACAAATTGGTAATTTGATAATTAAATGGTTTAAAGTAAAAATTATTAAACAAATGTATCATCTTCTACATTTTCTACCTTAGAAGACCGAATAAGCCATTGGAGAAGGGAGAAAGCTTCGGCCATTTAGGGCTTGCTAATTTAATCCAGATCGTGTAATCGATCGTGAAAAAGGAAAAAAATTATGAATTTGTCCCTAGAGTTCACTTTAACTGCCATTTCGTCTGGTAAGTTCGTAACATTAAATTTTCATTTAAATAGTACATTATTGTATTCTTTATAATTGTTGTAGAACAAGTTATGGTACTTGAAATTAAAAAAGATGAATAAGAAGTGAAAGAAAGAGATATTAGGCTTTGAGTCGGTGATTTGAAAACCGACGCGATGGCTGAGGTATCACATGTGCTGCGAGTCCTCGACAACTCGTGTGAGTAGCATCGTGTGTCGGAAAAGAGATATGAAATCCTAAAATGGATTACAAGCCCTACGATGGTTGGGATTTATGCTTGAATGCATATTCTCTACAGCTCGTGTGAGCAGTATCGTTAGGGGATAATTTATAGACAGATATTGTACCGATGGTTGGGGTACCGCATATGTTGTGAGTCCTCGATAGCTCGTGTGAGCAGCATTGAGTGCTAGTAACAGAAAGGTTCTAAACAGGAAAGTTTAAATACTAAAGATGGTTTGAGGAAGCAACAATTTACCTAAGCTCGGTTGAGATATAACTGCTTTATGCATATGATTGGTAACTCTTTAAATTCTTCAAACTTACTAAGCTATGAAGCTTACCAAAGATGTTATTGTTATTTTGTAGATTATTTTGCTACTTGAAGATCGGATCATCTCAAAGAAATCACACTATCGTGGAGCACATTTGGTAGTTTTTTTTCATCACTTGGTTATATGACATGTACTAGGATGATATTACCCTTGAAATGCTTGATTTTAGATTGTTAGTTTCTTTGTTGAACTAAACTTGCTTGCTTGATGTTGTAATTAAGCAAATTTCTTTGGTAATGAATTGACATGTGAATTTAAGAATCTTTGTGATGATTGGTTGTATTTTGTGTTATATGATGAAACAAATATTGTTATGTATAGATTTTACAGGATGAGAATTTGAATAAGAGTATTGTGTTGAATGATGGTTGATAAACTTGAGGACTTGTGTGAATAATCGAATTCTGTATACTTGTTTCGGTAGAATTCTTGCATGTATCGGTAGAAATATAGAGTAGGGGAGAGGTTGGTTACTGACTTATATTGTATCGATAGTAACATCCGAAGTATCAGTAGTTCTAGTTCATAGTAGTATCGATAGTCCGAGTACTTATACCGGTAGAAGTTGTAGGGTAAAACTTCTTAGCTAACTGGAGTTTTTAGTACCGGTAGAAGAATGACATGTTTCGGTAGAAGTCATACTTGTATCGGTAGTATTGTCTCAAGTATCGGTAGAAGTTTGCACTGTTCCTAAACTGTTTACTGACTTGACAACTACCGGTACTTGTTATCTAAAAATCATGGAAATGAACTTTTTTCCCTTGTTGAGTTATGATTATATTTAATTGATTATTTATGACATGATATTAAAAGATGAACAGTGATAAATGAATAGAAAGACTTCAAGACCCTAATCGGTGATGATTTTTGAGTTTTGGGTGTTATAGACATGAAAATGGATATCATGATATGTGATATGAATATTGATTCTTGATTGATTGAAATGTTGTAAATGAATGGGTAAGATTAAATGGAGTTAGTATTCTGTGTTGCAAGTTTGTAATTAAATAAATTGTGATTAATTTGTATGTAAAAAAAATCGAAAAGTTCTGTAAACCCTGAGACCTTAGACTAGAGGTGATTACGATTTTTGGATGTTACAGTACATGTAGTACTTATACTTGTATTGGTAGAACTCCCACTTCGGCCGGTAGGAAACTGCAGTTATTTTTTCATGCTTACTTATTTGACTTTTATCGATACTTACTCAATCGGGTATCGGTAGAAGTCCTTCAAATTTTGAAAAATGTCAATTTTGACTTGAAACAAATAAGAATGATTTCAAAAATTGAAAATTCTCTTATGAGAGTTGAAGTGAAATCATAAAAGTCAAGATATGAGCTTAAATTAATGAGAAATGAGATTTTTTTTAATGTAATAACCACCTACTCAAGTCCAAAAATCGAACTAGGCAAGGGGTGTTACAGCAATGTTGTTATGATGGAGCCTATAGGGTATGAAGAAGCTACAGTTGATAAAAAAACTGTTGGCAGTAATGAAGGAAGATCTTAGCATGATTGAAAAGAATCAAACATGGGAATTGGTGGACAAACCAAATCACAAGAATGCTATAGGAGTGAGATGGGTTATAGAACCAAACTCAATCCTGATGGTTCTGTAAATAATTATAAGGTGAGGCTGGTCGTCAAGGGGTATGCTCAAATGTTTGGGGTAGATTTTTCAAAAACTTTTGCTCCGGTTGCTAGGATGGATACTATACGAATGTTATTGGCCCTTATAGTGCAAAAAGGTTAGCTTATACATCAAATGGATGTCAAATTAGCATTTTTGAATGGGTACTTAGAGGAAGAAATATTCATTGAACAACCACAAGGCTTTGTCGTTCAAGAACAAGAAGAAAATATGTATCGGTTAAAAAATGTACTATATGGCTTAAAACAGGCGCCAATATCTTGGTATAACAGAATTGATGCATATTTGCTTGACTTAGGCTTTGAAAAATTTCTAAGTGAGTTTACTTTGTATATCAAGAAGAATGGTGATGAATTACTTATGGTGTCTCTTTATGTTGATGACGTACTTGTAATAGGAAGTAGACTGGAGCTGATAAACAAGTTCAAAGAGGAGATGAAAGAGGTTTGTCATTCCTAATCCAACTTTCGTATATTCTGTTAATGTGGCTCAAAAGAAGAGGTTCAAAGACAGATGTGATCACTGTAAAATCAAGGGGCATAAGATGGAGAATTGTTAGAGGTTAATTGGATACCGCCTAATTTTAAGTTCACTAAAAGGAAAGCTTCAACTGGATTTATGGTGAATAATGTTGTGGTGACTGATTCTACTATTATGCCTGGTAACATTGGTATGTCCAATACCTCTAAAACAACATTGTTTATACAAGCACAATATCAACAAATTCTAAACCTATTGAATAAAGACTCTTCAATTGAAGTTGTTGCAAGTCTAGCCGGTATGATCTTACCTTGTGAGTGGATCTTGGACACTGGTGCTACCAACCATATGCTATCTAACTTCTAGTGTTTGGGATATCTTGTTTCTTGCGCAGCATCCTCATATTGTGTTCAATTAGCTATTGGTTCATCCACTCTGATTACTCACATAGGATCTTGCACCATTGATCTTGATGCTAAACTAACAAATGTGCTTTATATTCCAAATTTTTGTTACAATCTTATTTCAATTTCCAAACTTACTAAAGATCTGAATTGTTTTTTTTTCATTTTATCCCCATTTTTTTCTTTTTCAAGATCTCTCAAGTGGAAAGATAAAGGGGATTGGTAAAGAACAAGGTGGTGTTTACGTCCTCCACCTTTCTAAAAATGCCACTTTACTAGCTTCAAACACAGTTAACACCTCATTCCACATAACTGTAACTACAGAATCCTTCTTACTTTGGCATGCACGTCTTGGTCATGCTTCCCTTTCAAAGTTGAATAAGATGCCTTACATACCATTTACATTCTGGAATATTTGTCCCATACAACAATTCCTCTTGCGAAACAAACTAGGTTATCTTTCCCAATAAGTAAAACTTGAGTTGAAACAATTTTTCTCTTATCCATATTGACTTGTGGGGCCCTTATAGAGTTGTTACACATAATGGGCATAGATACTTCTTAGCCATCGTTGATGATTACTCACGCATAACTTGAGTGTATATTTTTAAATATCTATTTCAATCTTAATGGTGCATATAATTTGTAAATATAGTGATAAACTTAAAAAAAATATTTTTAAACAATTTTAAAATTTACAGCATATTATTACGTAAAATTGTAAGTTGAATTATTGAATATAAAAAAATTGTAAGGACTTATTATGAAAAATATAACCTTCAGAACACCATTAAAAATTATATAAAAAACATGGAGGGTTTATATTGCAATTTCTCCCTCCACAACTGTTTTCTTTCATCCCTTGGCTCGTGTTAAATTTTTCTGATGTGAACACATCAGAAGTTTAAAAACATTGTAATATAATGTTTGTGTGTTTATATATATGAATGATATGATTAGTTGTATTCACTATATATAAATCAAGTTATTTGGTAACTTTAAGAAAGAAGTTTAATAATTTACAAATGGGTGAAGATTACTTGCATTCAAATTTTAAAGTAAATAAATAAATAAAATTAAATGCTTGACATTTAAATACAAATTTGATAAAATATAATAAACGCTTTACATGTGTGATTATTTATCGTATTTATTATTTCGAATTTTACCATATTTTTGTATTTCATTAAAAAAAATCAAATATACTTATTTGATAAGTTTAAAAAAAATTAATAATCTACAAGTAAAGAATACTTGAATTAAAATTTCAAAATAAATGAAATTAAATGTTTGACATTTAAATGCAAAGTTGATCAAATATATTAAATGCTTTGAATGCACATATATTGATTAAGAAGGTGCCACTTGTTAATATTTTATATTATTTAGGATAATTTTAGGTAAAAGTTAAATATAATATTTTAAATTCTTTATTATTAATAAAAAAAAGATATAATTTATTTCAAATATGATTAAGGTTTTTAACATTAAGTGATATGTAACTATTTATTTATTTATTTTTAATATTTTTTGTAAAATTTTTGTATCAATTAAAAATTTTAAAATCATTATCCAACACATTTTATTATTACAATTATTAGTTGATAAAAAAAAAAACTTGACAATTATTTAACTCCTATACTTACCATATATTTGTCTAATTTTACTTATAATAAGAGTGTAGGATTTTAAAACATCAACTTGGCAATTGTTAAACTCTTTTACTTACCATATATTTGTCTCATTTTACTCAAGAGCTTATAGTCCTAGAGAAATTCCCCCTCTAAAAGATGTCTACTTTCTCTATGATTAAGCTTATAACAACAATTTGATTATAAATATTATTTGGTTTGAGTTTTAGAATCACAATATTAAAAAAGAAAATTAAAAGTCATGGTGAATTCGTTCAGAATGGTGAGCACACCAATACTGTTGAACTTTTTAAGATTGACGAGTTATCACAAAGTGATGAGCTTTTTACTTTAACAAGCTGTGATCATAGGAAAGATGCGAACTAGGGTCGTAATAAAAGTTACGAATTGTTTAAAGATCAACCATGAAACTGCAAAGCAAATGAAAAATTTTTAAGAGCAAATTTTATTTACATAATATATTTTTTTTTCTAAAAAATTTAATATTTATTAATATAATATATTTAACATTTATCAGTATAAAATCTAACTTACTTCTTTTCATGTTTGGCATATATATTATATGTATATATATGATTAGTTGTATTTACTATATATAATCATGTGAACTAGTTTGGTGACTTTAGGAAGGAAATTTAATAATCTACAAATTACTTGAATGTACACATGCCAATTAAAGAGGTTGGCCACTTGTGAGTATTTTACACTATCATCTTAGATAATTTTCATAAATGCTTAAATATCCTACTATTAAATAAAATGAGTAAATAAGTCTTTGTATATTAAATAAATAATAATAATTTTCTATTAAATTTTTTATTCATTTATATGGTTAAAAATTAGCGCCAATGATAGAATAATTAGACTATGACACGTGAAATGTTAATGTACAGAGGTCAATTTTTAACAGTAAAATGATTAGTTTACTCTTTGATCTAACGTATAAGTTAAGATGTTCATAGTTCGGTTAAAATTGAATTAACGACTGAACCGATCTAATTCGGTTAATTAGTCGGTGATTGAATTTAGTTCAATCGGAGGTTGATTAATGATTTTTTGAAATTTCAATTATAGGTTAATTCCGTTCAAAAGTAACTAATTAATCGAAATAAATAATATATTTTTTAATATTAGCAATGTATTTTTTGAACTATTATTTTTATATTAACCGAAATAAATAATTTATATTTTATATCACATATATTTTTAAATTATTATAAAAATAATATTAACAATTTATTTTTATATGTTTTATACTTATTTTAGCCAAAAGATAAAAACATATATATTTTGATTAATTTGGTTAACAGATCGAATTAACTTAAATATTTCGATTCGATTAATATATTTGAAAAAAATTCGATTTGATTAATGATTAAAAAATTTTATATTTCGGATAATTCGATTTGAGTATTAATCAAACCGACCATTTGAATATCCTAAGTATAAAAATTAACTTTTTAATTTTTTAAATAAAAAAATAAAATGTAATATAACAATCTCCATAATACTTTTTATAGGGGTAATATTTTATTGTTGGTAATAGGGATAGCCATAATATTAGAATTGACTTAGCCCAATATGTGGACTACAGTTAGTCAAATGGCATACAATGGAGTGAAACTCCTGCACCCACCTCACAATGGCATAAATGGCAAAATAAAGTAAGCCTCCATTTTCAACTTAATCTCAGTGCTAAACAATGCATCTCTATGAACCATGCAATGTTTACTTATAAACCAATCATACTATCATTTCAATATACGAGAAAGAATTATATAAAATAGTAACGTCAAATTATCTGTATTTTTTTTTAATAATTTTATATCATATCAATACTTTCATCTTTATATATTATTATTTCATAGAATCTTTTATCATCTATATATATATATATATATTATTTCTTGATATGGATTGGATTGTGCCATCAAATAAGTAGACAAAGCAACCAGTCCAAAGATGAGTGTTTAAGTGGCCCCATCGGACGCCCAGCTGACACATGCTCGACTCCTCTTCTAGACCCTATATCGACGGCCATCAACCTTGCTCCGTAAAATAAATGAATTTCATGTTTGTCAATTCTCAGCTCATAATTGCCGATTATGTCACCCTTCCCACCATCCTTTTTCCTTTTAATCATCGTCAAGTTTAGCCCCGTCAACTCCAAATCTACATTCCAACCAAAATCACGCTAAAATTGTTATTTTACTGTTTCATTTATACTCTTAAACCCATTATAAATAAGTCTGCCATCGCCATTAAAATCCTGCAATTGGACTTCACATGTTAATGATTTTGCTTTTGGTTTCTTTCAAAAGTCAGAGTTGAGATTCTATTATGATTAAAAATTGTGTTTAATTATTTCGAAGACTGTGTCATAACCACAACTCCAAAATCCCTGTTCCATTCTACTTTATTATATAAGCAGAGGGGTTGGAACAGAGGTGATACAGAACAGAGCAAGCTGCAGGCCAAGCAAATGAGACTTTCAAATGCTACCCTTTGTTTGGTTTCCTTTCTTGTTTTCTCCTTTTTGCAGAGCCCCGCATTTGCTGTCAAAAGGGTAAGCATTTCGATTCAACCCCCACTTTTTTCTTCCATCAATGGTGGTTACAATGATTATTGAAGAAAATAGCAAAATTTCCATGGTGGTTGTTGTTGATGTAGTCATATGTGGTATACCTGGGAGGTCATTCGCATGGAATCCAATCTTCATCGGTTGATCTCGATGCTGTGACGGAATCTCACTACCATTTTCTCGGATCATTCCTCGGCGGGTAAGTTCGTTTCGTGGAGTAAACATATTTGAAGCTTCTTTTTTTCTTCTTTACGTCTTGAATGATTTGTTTCGAAACAGCCATAAGCATGCTCGAGAAGCTATCTTTTACTCTTACACAAGGCACATCAATGGTTTCGCTGCCAATTTAGACGATGAAGTAGCAGCTGAGATCGCAAGTAAATGGTCATTTCTTTTTTTATTTTTCTTCTCTGCTTCAATTTTCCCGAGAAACTCTGTTGAAAAACTCTTTATCCGCAGGGCATCCCAAAGTAGTTTCACTGTTCTTGAACAAGGGAAGAAAGCTACACACAACACGATCCTGGGATTTCCTAGGTTTGGAACACAGCGGTGTCGTTCCATCCAACTCAATCTGGAACAAAACCAGATACGGTGAAGACACCATTATCGGAAACCTTGACACTGGTGAGTTACATCTGAATCTTTCATATGATTACCGGTCTTGTAATAAAAACTACATGGAACTGACTGGACAATGTGTTTCTTTCTCCACCAGTTTTGTTTGTTTTATCAGTTAACTTCGTCTCCATATGACAAAACTCATAAATGAATACAGATTGGATCTAACATATTAATAATTTTTAATTTGAAAAGTTGAAGTCAATAGAAAAAAAGGGTTTTGCTTTTTATAACGTTGGAATTAAGATACAATTTGGATTAAATATACCATACACGTAGCTTAAATTATGAAAGATTCTGATTTTCCCTGAGATGCAGTCTTTTACTAGTCCCACTGCATGTTCCTGCATGACGAAGGGTCTATATTATAAATGTATAACGTAGCTATTCCATTGATAAGGCAGCTTAATATTATAAAGGTGAGGTAGAAAATGGGGTTGGATAAGGATTGAAAAGTAGTGGAATAAAGCAAGAAATCAAAGATGAATATTGCCCATAGTTTGCTTGTATTTTAGTGAAGGGCTTTGACTTTCACAGCCATTAACGCATGTTGAATGGGGATTGATTTTTTTTGTTTTTTGGGTTTTATGCTAAGGTGTTTGGCCTGAATCAAAAAGTTTCAGTGATGATGGGTATGGACCGATTCCTTCAAAGTGGAAGGGAATCTGTCAAAATCAGAAAGATGCTGGATTTCACTGCAACAGGTCTGTTTTTTATTTGTTTCTTTCCCCTGCCATCCCCACCTTTCATCCCACGCCCATGGCAGTGGTTTACTTTTTTCTAGGATGATGTTCATTTTGTCTTCTTTCCACCTATTGTGTTTAAATTTGATGAGGAAAGTAGCTAAAAACCCAGTTCAAAGAATGCCCTTAATAGAAACCGTTGGTTATAGCATAATGTAGGGTTCAATTGTGGAAATGTCTCCATCGTTGTGAACCCAGAAAGAATGTGGCATGTATGCAGACTGCAGATGTGAAGTTTAGGAAATGTAGGAATCTTCATCAGTTCCAATTTGATGGTGGGGATGGACCACTTTATCTAAGAGTTATTGTTTTTTTTTAAAAAAGGGTTCTGAATTTTAAACTTAACACAAATAGAAAAGGGTGTATACTCTGGTTGAAGTTCCATTGGAACAAATAATGTTCCATTGGAACATAAAAATGCTCTAATACGGGACAGATACCTATATCGAACACTCACACATGAATCCGAATAACATAGATTCCATCATTAGGACCATAACCATTGGAGTTTTAGTCTAAGAATAATGAGATTCCAAAAACCAGTACCCAGTTCAGCCACCCTTTTTTTATGTCATTAAACTTACTAAAAAAAATGAAGTGTCTGTAAGTGGATAAAATCTAGATAAGATTCTTTCATCACCTATTTTCTCCCTCACATTTGTCAATGAAAATAAGTCATGTGTTTAAAATTGTTTACTTGATATAAAAAGAATTTCATGTTATATGTTTTTGGTAAGTGAGCCATTTTTAATTCTTGGCTTGCTTTTCACTGTGAATCAAGACTTTCTCTGTATTCTGAAAACTTTTGTTTATAGTTTATTACAACCTGTTTGGAAATCTCAAACAATGAGCTAATTTGTATTACCTTTCCACACTAATGACAGAATAGTTTAATCTGATATTCTTCTATAGTTAAACACTTTGTTGCCTAAAAGCAAGACAGCAAAGAATTGTTTATGTTGCCATTTAAAAAAACATCAAATATAATGTAATTTGAAAGCCATTGAAAGATGTAGGTTCATGTTCTTGGACAAGTCTAAAAAAAACCTTTGAGACACACGCTATAATCAGCTTTAATACGGTTCACTTTTCATGGTTAGCAGCAAAGTTTCGTGGGCCGAGACTCAAAGCTCGGGCCAGTATTGGTGATTGGTTCAACGCACTGACTGTGACACAAAGCTTCTGGCCGCTTGTATGGCATATGCATGCGTGCACTGCTTTGCTTGCCACTTGCAAGTGCATAAAATATTCATACTTATTCTGATATTCCCTTGCTGCATTCAAGTGCATAAAATGTTATTTTTATCAAGCTATTGTCCTATTATGGTGTCTTTTTGATCCTGGAAAAAGCTACTGTCCCTTTTCCTGAAGGTAGTTTAGGTTTATAAAGTTGGTATCTAAATCGAAATTTAAGTTTGTTTATTGATGATGTGTGTTCTTTCTAGCATTTCTAAACCATGTTAGTGCCTAAATGGTTGGATTTATGTTAAAGGAAGCTAATTGGAGCGAGGTACTTCAACAAAGGCTATGCATCTGTTGTTGGCAAACTCAACTCGTCATTCGATACTCCACGTGATAAGGAAGGTCATGGAACGCATACCTTATCGACTGCTGGGGGTAACATGGTAGCCAGGGCAAGTGTTTTCGGTTTTGGCAAAGGAACCGCAAAAGGTGGATCCCCTAGAGCCAGAGTAGCAGCATACAAGGTGTGCTGGCCACCTGTTTCAGGAAATGAATGCTTTGATGCAGATATATTGGCAGCTTTTGATGTGTCCATTCAGGATGGTGTCGACGTGCTGTCAGTTTCACTGGGAGGAGATCCTACTGTCTTTTTCAATGACAGCGTTGCAATCGGTTCTTTCCATGCTATCAAGCATGGAATTGTTGTGGTCTGCTCAGCTGGAAATTCAGGACCTGCTGATGGCACTGTCTCCAACATTGCACCATGGCAGATAACAGTCGGAGCCAGCACAATGGATAGGGAGTTTCGTAGTGTTGTTGTCCTTGGCAACAATATGCACTACAAGGTTATTTCATCCCTCCCTTCAAGTCTGGTTACTTAAGAGCAAAATGATAAATATCGTCAAACATAAGTTGAAATGCGATCAGGACTAATAGAATAAAAAGTAGCAACATAATCATCCAATTGAATGCAGAATTAAACACAAAAATGGAGAGAAAGCAAAATACTACTTAAGATTTTTGGTTCATAACATGCTTCACATGTTTTCACCTAGCACTGATAAATACTTATATTGCCTTTTTGAAGGGACAAAGTTTATCAGCAAAAGTTTTGCCAGACAAGAAGTTCTTCCCTCTTTTAAGTGCAGCAGATGCCAAGTTGGCGAATGCATCCATTCAAAATGCGTAAGGATACAACACTTGTAAATAGTGTACCATGGTTTCAGTTATACCAACTGTTCAGTAATATACGTATCTTCTCTTCTCCTCATCTTTTGTAAATATACATGCTGATTTGTAAACATCATGCAGAACATTATGCCAGGCTGGTGCCCTTGATCCTAAAAAGGTGACTGGAAAGATCTTGGTTTGTCTTCGAGGGAAGAATGCGAGGGTGGACAAGGGTCAGCAAGCAGCTCTGGCTGGCGCTGTTGGCATGATTCTTGCGAATGACATTCTCACAGGGAATGAAATTATTGCAGATGCTCATGTCCTCCCAGCTTCGCATATCAATTACACTGATGGTCTTGCTGTTTTCGCTTACATTAATTCAACAAAGTGAGAGGATCAATAAATATGTTACCCTTACGAGTCATTCTGTGAGCTTATATGGCAACAGTATTAGACGTTCACTGACCATGTATGGATATCTGGAACAGGAATCCCATGGCTCGTATTTTGCCCGTGACCACGCTAATTGGAACAAAGCCAGCCCCCTTCATGGCAGCATTTTCATCAAAGGGACCTAATACCATCACACCTGAGATCCTCAAGGTACTTGCTACCAGCAGCAGCTATATATATATTTGTTTTTTCATCTGCTAAATTGTATCTCATACTCGGTATTTTTGTATCCGGTATTCAGCCTGATATCACTGCACCAGGAGTGAGTGTAATAGCTGCCTATACAGAAGCAGAAGGGCCAACAAATGAAGATTTCGACAAGCGCCGAGTTCAGTTTAACTCAGTATCAGGCACTTCAATGTCATGTCCTCATGTTTCAGGCATTGTTGGCCTTCTTAAAACCCAATATCCTAATTGGAGCCCTGCAGCAATTAAATCAGCTATTATGACCAGTGGTAAGAACCCTGTTACCTTGAACAATAAACCTTACGTTTCCAGTCCTTGAATTTTCATTCAGATTATGATTGCAGAATAAACCCCTACATTTTGTCCCCCTATGTTGCAGCAACCAAGTTGGATAACGCAAACGAGCCAATTCTAAATGCATCATACATCGAAGCCGGACCGTTCAGCTATGGATCGGGACATATACAACCAAACCTTGCTATGGACCCTGGACTTGTTTATGACTTATCCACTAAGGATTACCTAAACTTTCTATGCACATTGGGGTACAACGACACACTAATATCAACATTCTTGCAGGACAACTACAAGTGCCCCGGTTCGATCAATCTTGCCAACTTCAACTACCCTTCAATCACTATCCCAAACCTTGTTGGATCCATTACAGTGACTAGGACTGTTAAGAATGTAGGAACACCAGGCACTTACACAGCTCAAGTGCAGAAACCAGTTGGAATTTCGGTTAAGGTTGAACCGAAAAAATTGAAGTTCAAAAAGGTAGGTGAAGAGAAGACATTCATGGTTAGCCTGAAGGTTAAAAAAGGTGAAGCAATTAAGGAATATGTATATGGGCAGCTGATATGGTCAGATCATGTACACTATGTTAGGAGTCCTATAGTAGTGAAGGCAGTCTAAAAGTATAAAAGCTGTCAAGAAAAAAAAAAGGCTTGGGCTAGCATTAAGGTTTTAATCCCTGGATTTAACCCATTGGTTGCTACCTCTTATTTGCATTAGGCATGGCCTTCAATGTGTTCTATATTATTCTTCAAGGCCAAACAATAAATGATTGAAATCCAGTTAGATGAATCAGACCTTTCTCTATCTTTCTTTTCCTTTTAATTTTCTGTAAAAGTACAACTGATTTATTTTAGACACGTAGCCATAAATAAATAAATACAATGAAACTTAATGACTGTCTTCATTTTGCACTGACGAAAACAGTTCACTGAGTACTAAGCGGAGCATAACAAAGATATCAATTTCTATACAGAATTTCTACGGTAAAATCTAAGAATATAAAAGATGGTGGGAGATCATAAAGAAACTTTTTTCTACATTTCTAAGTGTATCCAACATATGAAATTTCTCTCTTATTTATAAGAGGTCTTCTGTCTCTTCATAGGGACATAACTATCCAAACGGACAGTCATATCTTTAACCATAAACATAATTATTCAATAGCTATTAACTTGAATAATTATAACTTTTTGTTATTAATTAAGTGATATAACTTTTGGTGACGAGAGACATAACTGATCATTATGAATAGTGACAACTCTTGTTTAATTACCAAGTGACATTATTTTTAGATCACTTGTAGCTTCTCAGTTATAACTATTGGAACATTATAAATATTTTGAAAATGTTTCAACATAATGTGCTCAAATTCACATTCTTTTCCACTTACAATAGTATCAATACCAATCGAGCTAAAACTCTATCTATACGATAAGTTGGGGGTGAAACTAAATTTTTTTTAAGGGCCGAAATTACATTGTCATTTTTACAATAGCAAAAATGTAATTTAACTATTTTAATAATTTATATTTTTATAATTTTTAAAGGATTAAATTAAATTTTTATATTTGTAGGGACTAAAATGCATTTCTTTTTTACTAATTTAAAATTTTAAAAATTTTAAAGAATTTAAATGATTGTGAGTCATGACAATATGTGCTAAGGAAATGCGGCTCTTTTTGCCTAAGTTTCAAACAAAATTGACAATGTAAATGTTTCACTGTTTTTTTTTTTTAAATTATAAAAGTAAATTTTTATGAGTTTTAATTTAATTATTTGAGATAAAAAAAGGTTTAAATGATAAATTTTAAATAAGTTTAGTGATTTTAATATTTAAAATCCTTCTTCCTTTTTTCAAATTAAAAAAAAAAAAAATGCAATTTTTGAAGGAAAGAACAGAAATGGAGGAGGAGGAGATCATCAATCTCTCTTTTAATTCTTTTGATTTTCTTTTAACACTTTCATGCTTTGCACACGCCTAACACTATTAAAACCCTTTTTTTTCCTTGTTTGTTTTGTTTATTTTGGTAATATAAAATCGAATTATTTTGTTTGAAAGATCTGATCATTCAATTTCCAAAACAAAAGTTCAAAATTAAGGATTTTGGGTCTTTGGGTTTGTGCAAATACGACCACAAACGATGTCCTACTCTTACCTTTTCAAGTACATTATCATTGGAGATACTGGTACGATTTTTTCTTCTTTTTTTGAATTTGGATATCTGGGTCGTTTCTCATACCTTTTATGATTATCATCTGAATTTTCTGGGATTTTCTTTTTGTTGTCACTGTCATTTTCTTTGCTTGTAATGTGATTAGCCCCTTGATTCCTATGGCTTTATTAAGCATCACAATGTGTTAGCATTGCTGAGACAATGAAGGCTGAAATTGCATAACTAATGAAGCTCTCCTGCTTTAAGCAATTTTGCATATGATATACTCATTCTGGCCATGTCTGCAATTCTGTATTAGAGTCTTAGAAAGTGTGTATACTATTACTACATGCTACTACAGCATGAGTATGTTATATTTGTTTCTGCAGGAGTTGGGAAATCATGTCTTCTTTTGCAATTCACTGACAAAAGATTCCAGCCTGTTCATGATTTAACCATCGGTGTTGAATTTGGAGCCAGGATGATCGGCATTGACAACAAGTCAATAAAGCTTCAAATCTGGGACACAGTTTGTTCTTTTAGCTTCTTAATGTTTTACTTTATTGTTACATCCCATTTAATATGTCTGTATGTGTGTTTGGACCCTTATTTGTATTGCTTAAGACATTAAAATCTGAAACATGTTTCTTTTGTGTTGTGAATGATGGATTTTGTTGGTTTTGTTTAGGCCGGCCAAGAGTCATTCAGATCCATTACAAGGTCTTACTACCGAGGCGCTGCCGGTGCACTTCTAGTGTATGATATTACTAGGTATACATTCTCTGGTTTAGGATCTCTTTAGTTAAGTCCATGAGCTTGCTTAAGCTTTAAGTAACCCATGTCTACATGAATATATGGTTCATAATCAGGAGGGAGACTTTCAATCACTTGACTGGCTGGTTGGAGGATGCAAGGCAGCATGCAAATGCAAACATGACCGTGATGCTTATTGGCAACAAGTGCGATTTGGCTCATAGAAGGGTTGTGAGCACAGAGGAAGGTGAGCAGTTTGCCAAGGATCATGGCCTGGTATTCATGGAAGCCTCGGCGAAAACGGCTCAGAATGTCGAAGAGGTGATATAAAAAAACACTTTCTTCGTAATTGAGATAACCCGTACAATTAAGGTTGTCGATGATATTCATTTGCAGGCATTTATAAGCACGGCTGCCAAAATCTACCAGAAGATTCAGGATGGAGTTATTGACATATCTAATGAGGTTAGTTTTGTAATGCTTATAGTTACTTTGCAATTTCATCTTTTATTTTTGGTGAATTACAAGAGAAGATTAAAGTCCTAACAACAAAACGACTAGCCTGATTCAAACCCAAGCCACACCTAAGGCAGTAATTACCTTGACCATCAAGCCAACATATGGGGTTCAGTTTTATTTCTCTTTTCAAGTTTTAGGATAGTACATGAATTCCGGATTTGGTGAGAAATTGTTGGGTATTGGAGAAGATTAGCTTTTAACAAGGCAGCCATAATGGAATGGATGAATACTTGTTGGATCATTAACCGTCAGTTCATGTTCTGCTTTGTTACAGTCTTATGGTATAAAACTTGGACATCAAACCGGCGCTGGTTTATCAGGTGGTAGAGATGGTTCGGCTTCTCAGGCAGGCAGCTGCTGCGGCTAAATTCTTTTTCTGCAAGTTTTGAGACTCAACTTTTATGTGCTTTGGTTTCGGATTTATACATTTCTTTTTGTTTTGCTGTTGGATTATGAGATTTCTTGTCGATCCGTATGAATTTAGTGAGATATATATTTTATGATACAATATTAAAAAAGTAAATTATAAAAATAGTTACTTTTATTTGTCTCAGATTACATTTTAGTCATTTATATTTGAAATGTTACGTTTTAATCACTTACGTTATCATTTTGTTACGAATTAGTCACTCTGTCGTTAAGCTCCATTGCCTCTCTAACGACAATCCTACGTGGCAGTCCAAATGGATTTTAAATGCCAACTCCAACTGACTGAGAATAATTTTTTCAATCAAAATGGAAAATCAACTAAAAAAAAAGAAGACGAACGATTTTTCTTTTACAGTTCAAAGTTTAATTAATTTAAAATTTTCCATTAATTAAATTTATTTAATTAAAAAACCTATTCTTATCCTAATTAGACATTCAAGTTGACATTTAAAACCCATCTAGACTGCTACGTAGGATTGTCGTTAGGTAACGAAGCTTAATGGCAAAGTGATCACTTTATAATAAAACGATAATGTAAATGACTAAAACGTAACATTCCAACATAAGTAACTAAAATGTAATCTGAGACAAACAAAAGTGACTATTTTTATAGTTTACTCATGTCTAGAATTATTCATAATTTTTTCTCACCCTTAAATAAAAAGATAAATGCGCATCAACACGCTCAATCTCACGTCCTTTTGTCTGGTAATAATACTAATATCAATCAAACTAAAATTTAATGAATAAATAAAAAATTCAAAATGTGATTAAAATTATTTGATTAATTTTTTTAAAATAAATTAATGTTTATACAATTTTTTATAATTAAATTCAAATAAAAGTGAATTTCAGCTAAATAAATAATCATAAATTCTTTATTCTTTATACAAGCAAAATCTAGTGTGATGCATAAGAATATATATATATATATATATTATCAACTTACAGGATTTAATGCTCCTTCCCCAGAACTTTTTACATTATACTCTGTTATAAATTCGATGAACTGAGTTGGGATATTTGTTTTTCTCATTAGATTCGATGAACTGAGCATTTGACAGATTTTTCATGAATTTGGGTTAGTCTATTGTCACGACCTGGACTTTAATCAACCAATTTTATTGAATAATTCATTTTTAAGTTGTTTAAGCCAACCTAAAATACTCAAAAGTCTCAAAACACTATATCTTTTACTTACAGAATGTTTTTTCTTTCTGCCAAACTTACATCATATTTTAATAATTAACTTTTTATATATATCTACTATTATTAACTTTCGAAATTTGTTTTTCAAACTTTTGGATATTATAAAATGATGGTTATTATATACTTACAAAATTAGAAATGATAGGCAATGAGTCGAAGTTGACTTCAAAGGTCAAAAGTATTAAATTTTGTGCTTTAAGTGTAATATATTCGTTTGTATATTTGTATTTTTTTCGAACAAGTTAATTTAATAAAATATCTATGAGTTGCATTAATATCCTTCGTATATTTTTCTCAATAATTTTTCATGCAAAACAAAAAGGAAGCAAATATTAGCTCATTAGTTATTTAATATTAATTTAATACTAAGCGGTATTACGTGGTCAAATAATAATACGGAAAAATAACTTGTATTAGTAGATGAACCTAAACATGTCTTTAGTTTAATTGGAAATGAGAAAACCAATTGAAAGACTAATATGTCGTTTATCAAGTCCAATTAGGGAAATATTTTTGTCTTGAGCATCGAAGCGGGTGACTCATAGAAGATAGTAACATAGATATGATTGACTAAACTGATAGTACATCGAACATGATTCAAGTAGAATAGATCCTGAATCCGTAATGGATTTTTTCACTTGTGATATTTATAATGTGGCATACCTTAATCCTGAGTGAATGATAGATTATATATGTGTGACTCGTATACTTTGAAATAAGTAAAAGTTTGAGTTCAAATAGATAAAGAACTAAAAGCTGGTATGTAGTGTATACAATTTCTACAGTATGTAGCATCATTCATAATAGTGTAATTTATAACCCAAGAAATAGGTAAATAATATCCTTTCTTTGGTAATAGATGATAGATGAAAAGTAAACATGACCACGAGTCATTTGTCTTTATAATGAAAGACTTAATTACTAATGGTTACCATGAGATAAAATTTGATCATATTGAGAGAATAAATTTATCCTAAAGAGATAGGATATCCTATGAGGATAACACACTTATGACAAAGTTATTAGATAAACACAGATCGAGTAGCTTTTGTAATGACATATAATTAGGGAGAGCTCGATCATCTGCATATTTATATCAACAAAAAAATAATTTAAAATATTAAAATAAACTTTAAATTTAACTTAATTCAAAATAATGAAAATTAAAAATTTATCTTACCATTATGGCTTGAGCGACAAAAATGTACTTATCGTCGAAACGAATCAAAGAGATTGTCATTCATGAAAATTTAATCCAAACTAATAAAATAGGAAATAATTAAAAATAATAATATTTTAAAATGAGCGTATCAAAAAAATTAAAATAAAATTTAAGAAATTTGAGAGAGTTGAAAAATTAAAAAGAAAAGAGTTGAATTTTATTTTAAAAAATAAAATTAGATGGTATTTATAGGAAAAGAAAATTGACCATTGCTTCCCCTTTAAAATTTTTTTATCGTTGCTAGACAACATTGAAAAAGTTGTTGGAATTGACTGTTAGAAAAAAACACGTCTAATTGGACGTGCTTTTTGTTTCTATCTTTAAAATCGATCTATTTAAAAAAAATCGTAAATTTTTAAAAGAAAATACAAATTTCTTTAATTATATCTCAATTTATTTACGCAGAATTTTTGTATTTTTGTATCTTTAAATACTAATTCACCTTATTGGATGCATTACCCTTTTTAATCTATTTCAACAAATAATTTAGGAATTAACTTATTTTTATAAATTTTGTCCGGAAAAAATCTTAAAAATTTATATTTTAATTAAATAATGTGATCTCGGTTTACTAGTGAGATGACAGCCACCCAATTATTCTTCACTGATTCACCGATTTTTTTCTTATAAAATACAAAACTAAAGGATTATGAAATCTCAGAAAAGCCCCTCAATAGCGACAGAAGCATTCTAAAATCAGCTAGTAAATTTACAGAGACATTAAGGGCAATTCCATGGCTGAATTCCCCATCAATTTCAGATCTTTCTTTAAAGCTGCTACTCCATCCTCATATCATTTCCGTAAACTTTCCGAACATGGCTGCTTCGAGATTAATTACTACTACTAAGACGTCGTCATCCTCATCCAATGCTGCTTCAGTTTCTCCCTCTAGCGGTATATTCTTGGCTCCTCGAACCTTGTCATTCTCGGCTTCTGCTCTGTCAGGTGACAAGCTTGTTTCCAAAACTGTTACTTCTTTCCTGCAAATGAAACGAACTCCGTTCATCATTTCACCGAAAGCAGTTTCCGATTCTCAGAACTCTCAAACATGTTTGGACCCCGACGCTAGTAGAGTAAGCTTTATGTTTATCACTGTTTCTGATATGCTCAAAGATCTAAGCTTTTTTGTTTAATATACATTTTGATGAAAGATAAGAGAAATTCTTGTGATTATTATTTTGGCAGAGTGTTTTGGGGATTATTTTGGGAGGTGGAGCAGGGACAAGGCTTTACCCACTAACAAAGAAGAGAGCTAAGCCGGCTGTTCCATTAGGAGCGAATTATAGGCTAATTGATATTCCGGTTAGCAATTGCTTGAACAGTAATGTATCCAAAATCTACGTTCTCACTCAGTTCAATTCTGCTTCTCTCAATCGTCACCTTTCCCGTGCATATGCTAGTAACATGGGTGGTTACAAGAACGAAGGGTTCGTCGAAGTTCTTGCTGCTCAGCAGAGTCCTGAGAACCCAAATTGGTTCCAGGTCTGTTGTTGATTATATCACTCAAATGGATTTCAAATTTCAGTACTTCTTTGGGGTTTTGATTTGCTAAAGTTTGAGTTTGAATGTACAGGGGACAGCGGATGCGGTGAGGCAGTATCTATGGTTGTTTGAGGAGCATAATGTTTTGGAATTCTTGGTTCTTGCTGGGGACCATTTATATAGAATGGATTATGAAAAGTTTATCCAGGCGCATAGAGAGACTGATGCTGATATCACCGTAGCTGCATTGCCCATGGATGAAAAACGGGCTACTGCTTTCGGTCTGATGAAGATTGATGAAGAGGGGCGTATAATTGAATTTGCTGAGAAACCGAAAGGGGACCAACTTAAAGCTATGAAGGTAGAATCTTTATTCGGATACAAATTTCATGCTGTTGCTGTTTTTTAGGTTTTGAGTTTGATGTTGTTGTTTTAGGTTGATACAACAATTTTAGGTCTTGATGATGAGAGGGCAAAAGAGATGCCTTACATTGCTAGTATGGGCATATATGTTGTTAGTAAGAATGTGATGTTGGATCTTCTTAGAGAAAAGTTTCCGGGTGCCAATGATTTCGGAAGTGAAGTCATTCCTGGTGCTACTTCCATTGGGATGAGGGTAAGTATGCTTTTCATACATCACTTCATCTGTATGGCTGTTACCTTTATCAAGCTCATTGCTAGAATTTTATGCATGATGGGATTCATTTATGTTCCCACATTGATCTTTTCTTCACTTCATGGAGAAATAGTTATACTTGTTTTGGAGTTCTAATTGCTTTCAAATCCATGTAGGTGCAAGCTTACTTGTATGATGGCTACTGGGAGGACATTGGTACCATTGAGGCATTTTATAATGCAAATCTGGGAATTACCAAAAAGCCAGTGCCAGATTTCAGGTTGTTTTAGTTCATCAATGCATTATTATTATGATTAGTTGATGATAAAATTAATTACCTTTATGGTTTTGATCTTTCTTCCTAGCTTCTATGACCGTTCGTCTCCAATCTACACCCAGCCTCGATATTTGCCTCCATCCAAAATGCTTGATGCTGATGTTACAGATAGTGTTATTGGTGAGGGTTGTGTTATTAAGGTCAGTTCCTTGGGGCTAGGTCAATACTCTGCCTATGGAAGTTAGACAATTGATGAGAGTTAAATCATCTTGGTATTTTGGTTGATTGCAGAACTGTAAAATTCACCATTCTGTTGTTGGTCTTCGATCTTGCATTTCTGAGGGTGCAATCATAGAAGATACCTTACTGATGGGAGCAGATTATTACGAGGTATAATGGCCTGAAAATAATTAGCTTTCTTTTCTATTTGACACGTACTATTGCCTCTGTGACAATCTCTTCTCTTTTCCTTCATCCAGACTGATGCTGACAGAAGGTTTCTTGCTGCAAAGGGAAGCGTTCCAATTGGTATTGGAAAGAATTCGCACATCAAGAGAGCCATTATTGACAAGAATGCTCGAATTGGTGACAATGTGAAGGTTGTTTTTTTTTTTTTTTTTACCTTACATAAATTTACTATGAATTTTTTGTGGTCTCAGCACAGTAGTTAAACCCTCAGGGACAGATGAGTTTCAGTCCCTAAATTCTCACCGGCACCTAGGTGCTGCTTTCTTCTGCATAGAATTTAGGGTGGGTTTGGATGGACTGTGCGGTGCGGTGCATTTAGCTTACTTTTTATTTCACGTTATAGTATCGGTACAGTACCTAATCTTACTGCTATCGTTGTTTTTACACTAACAGCAGGTAAACGCATCGTCCATCCAAACCCATCTTTAGTCTAGCATAAAAACTCTTCTCCTCAGCTCTTTTCATAGATTTGGCATTGCTTGTCACCTTTCTAATGAAATCGTTAGTTGTTGAATCTCAAGGCAATAGTACAAAGTTCTTAATTGAATGCCAACAAAAAACAAATGGATTTATTGCAATAACAACTTCAAGAACATTTTATCCCATCTAAAAGATCCATGCTTATTAGATTTCCAAGGTTAAAACGTTGACAATGAATGTTGCATTTGTTTTTCAGATCATTAATAGTGACAATGTGCAAGAAGCTGCAAGGGAAACGGACGGATATTTCATAAAGAGTGGGATTGTGACAGTAATCAAGGATGCCTTAATTCCTAGTGGAACTGTAATCTGAGGAAGCTTACGTTACCACTGCTTAAGGTACTGTTCCAATAGCCTCGAGAAAGTAATGCAATTGCACATTACTTCCACTTTTCTTATACCTGATGTAATTTCCCATTGTGATGTATATTTTTAGGTAGTGTAATAATATATTAAATAGAGAGAGGACATCCGGAATTATGCTGTAAAGATATCTTAAATGCAGGAGTGGCATGGCCATGGAGAAACATTCATTATGTACTGTCATTTAGCCCTTAATGCAAGAAAACAATTAGTGATATATGAATGCATGTATCTGATGGACTACAATTAATGTCAAACCCATCTTACAGACATAAAGGGTTAGAATTTTGTACCTATGAAGTATCTTTTGTTATTATACATTATATATTGAAGACAGAAGGTAGAAAAGGTAGAAGGGTCTTTATTATTATACAACAGCTTTAATCTTCGTTTTAAAAGGATTTAACCATATTTAGTAGACAACAAAAGATGTAGATTGTTTGAATTAGTAGGGAATGGAATACGGATTTCATCCTCCGTTGATGGGACCTTGGTGTATTCTTTCATTAGGGTCTGGGGAATTCGTACTGGTAGGAGGATTTGGCCTCAAACTCCGACGGTATATATCACTCTTCAAACTGCCTGTTATGTGCACAAAGCCAAAAATTACAAGGACATACACTTGACAATTCATTGTATATTTTCATGTGTCAACGATTGTGTTTGAGAAGGGTGTACCCTGGATATCTGAGAAGTGGGGTATTCTTGCTTCAACCAACACACAACCTGAATTCCCCGTTGATAAAAGTAGAGACGCCAGAAGCAGAGCAAAGATAAGTGGTGCATTGTTATCTTTGGAGCTCCTTTTCATTGTTTCCTTGCTTATAATAGCAGTAGTAGTGTTCATGGTGTTTGATCAAAGCCTGGCTCAGTATTTATACATACAGAAACCTCCGCCTTCAGCTTGTTCAATGCCCATGAATTTGAAGCCTCGTTATTGAATTTAACGTCCACAATTAAATTAGCGCGTCTTGACTCATTGAAAACAAGGAAAAAGAAGAAAAAATGGCTAAAGATGCTTTACGTTATTGACTCTTCGAATCTAGTTGCATGTTTATGAAAATGTTGTGAACAATTAAATATACGGTACATTGCTATGTAAAATTTTTAGGGTCAGACTATTATTTTATTTGTTTCAGGTTACATTTTAGTCAGAAATATTATGTTTTAATCACTTACGTTATCATGTTGTAACATTTTAATCATTGAGACGTTAATTTCCGTTAATAGTGTAATGATAAGTTGACATGACACGTTAATCATCATATCAAAAAAATATTTAAATCAAATTATATAATTGATCTTTATATTTTTTTCATTTTAAGCAATTTAATGTTTTTCTTTTACGTCCTTTTAGCTTTCTTTTTTTTTATTCTCTTGTCAAGAAGTTTAAACAAAAAGATTAAATTGTCAGTAAAAAGAGGATTATTGAGTTAAATACAAAGGTGAATGTTTTTTTAAAAAAAAAAAAAAGAACGGAAAGATGATGAGGAGTGTAGTGCCATAGCAAAATCTTGAGAAGCAAATAGGGAAACAAATGGGATGCATGGCTGGTTTTTATTTCTCATCTTCATCTTCTTTCTGGCAAATGCCTTTACTTCCCTAAGCGCCTGCCTCCCGTGGAAACACCGATTGGTTTTTATTTCTCATCTGCGTCCTTTTTTTTTACATTGGTTTGTATTGTTTTATCAATTTTTTTTTTAATTTGCTTCAGACGAGTGAAAAGAAAACGAAGCAAGTGAAGTGAAGACCGTTGAGACACCAACAATATTGAGAAAATTAGAGAAGCAGCCACAAGGAAGAATAACAGCGTCACCGAACCGTTCGAAGCAATCTCCGATTACATCGAAGCTCCAATCTCTGGCATCAGAACTTTCCACGCCTACTGGTAATTAGGCAAGTCACTTCTCCCCCTTCTCGTTTTTGAGTACAAAGAAGGTAGCGTGAGGTCATCATGGAAATTCTTCAAGGAAGTCCGAGGCTCTTTGTGGATAGTAGAGCCGTTGTTGATGTTAAAGGAAGCCTTAAGCCTCGAGAGATTCATACAAATGCCTCCATATTATCTATGAACCAATGTGAAGATGAGGTGGATGATAACGATAAACAACGGCGGTCACCAAGCGTAATTGCAAGGCTCATGGGATTGGAACCGTTACTGGATTCGAATCTCGAATCGGATAGAAAAACTCAAAACGAAAAAATATAGGGATCAATTGTATAAGTTAACCTAAAATTTTCATTTAAAATGATGATTTAATGTGACATCTCAGCTTACCGTTAAACTGTTAACGATAATTAACAGCTCAATTATTAAAATATTACAACACGATAAAAAAAATTAAAAAAAAAAGCATGTGTCTTGTTTTTTTAAATATATAATTTTTAATAATTTACTATACTCTTACAAAATACTTTCAATCTCTAACTTTACTTGTAGAGTCTAAAACCTCTACTGAATAATTCGTAGCTAATATTTGTAATAAACACTCAAGATTTAATGTAAAAGATCCAATTGATTAGCCAAAATACTTTATGTATTTTTTATATATTTAAAGTATCTTTCCTCCATTTTATTATATATGAAAATTAATTTTTTTAGTGATAGTTTATTTTTTTCTCACCTTTATTTGTTGGTAATTAAATATTGGTAAAATAATTTTTTTGACTTTCTAACTTTACAAAAAAATATTTTAGCCATTTATCAAAAAAATATATTTTAGCCCTCCATTTAATTTTTCATTTTTTAGTCTTTAAATTTTAGTTTTTTGTCAAATCACCTCAAAATGAATAGAAAAATTAATATTTTTTATTTTGTCGATGTTGCATACAAGTGGATTGTCACGTGGACACATCAACATTTAATTAATTTTCAAAATTTTAAAAATTAGAAAAACATAAAAATTATTTTAAAAATTAGAAATCATTAAAATTATTAGAAAAATCTAAAAATTATAAAAAAATATTTTTAAAATTTAAAAAATTAATTAAATACTAACGTGTTACCTATGTGTCAATTCATGTGTATGCCAAGGTAATAAAATTAAAACCCCATTACCCAGAGCAACTTTGCAGATATTGAGCTTCCCCTTGAGCTCCTCAATCTATTCCTTTAAGGCCGACACCATGGCCTCAAGAGCATCATTCCTTTAAGTCATTTCACCCATAACGGTATTCAGGACCCCTTGCATCGAATCGACATTAGCATTGAGGGCCTCACTTATTCTTTGAGTTAATCTTTCCTCGATTTCAGCTCTGTGGCACGTCTATCAATTTCCTCAAAGGTTTCCTCCACATCACCCATGGAGCCCTCAAGTTTGGCAACTTTGTCTTCCAATGCTAATAGTATATCCCAAAGATACAATTTACTTTACATCAACTGTACAATTTAATTCACAAATGAGGGGGAAGACCTCTATTTATAGTTGAGCTCCCCATATTGGGAAGGCAAGTTCTTAGAGTAACTTTAGAGTGCTAAAAGGTCGATCTTATATTCATAGTTTTCAAAGGTATTAATAGGAGAGATCCCTGGTCCACTGTATGACATGGCTAGATAAGCAACCAATCTTGTTAAATGCGTAATAGATAATCATAGGCATGCATTATAAGATTCTATCAATATGAGATAGTCAAGCTTAAATAAACTCCTTATAGTTTTGAAAGTGTGTTCACATTAAGATAACATTCACCCTTACGTGGTTAGTTCTCTTTTAATATAGCCTCTCTCTTTTGTTCCTTTTCTTTTATTATTGCTTATCCAAAAAGAAAGTAACGAAGAAGGTGATTTGTAAATGTGAAAGATTCTAATGGTGAAATAGAGGCTTCTTATACATTTACCATGATTACGACACATGTCGACACGAGAATGGACCAAAGAGATATCAATAAGCGATCCTCCTTTTTGCATCGTTTGGATGATCATTTAGTGATTAACTATCTATTTGTGTCGTACCCCCACGGGAGGGTTGTCTATCATTAATCACCTAATTGGACTCTCTATTAAGTTATCTATTATTAACAAATATGCTCTCCTCAAGAAGGGACCACTTAGAAATCATTGTACCCTCCATCAAACTACAAACCAAAGTTTTGGGAATTTCAAACGCACTTCCCCATACTTTCCCTTCATCGTAAATGACTATTCAAGCTGTAAGGGTGAACCATTCCAAATTGGCACCCGCTATTTTATCTGTAACAACTACCACTCGCGAGGATAACTTGCGGATGATCTAGAGGCAAGACCACTTTATAACCTACCTCTCAACTAGAGGAACTATTGTTACATCCAAGGGTTTCCCGAGAGTCATAATTGGATAAGTATCATCTCTCCTATAAATATCCAATGGTATCAACATTGTAGGGGGACTACTCTCCACCTACAAAACCTTAACTTTCTGACCCTTTTTTACTCGAGTTCCTCTACCTTTCTAACTCTCGACCCTGCTTCTTTAACCTCGTAGATACTATGTATCAACAAGTTCGAATATAATTAGAAAATAAGGAAGGAGCAATCCCTTAAGTGATTTTTGAGATTGACTCTAGCCAAGTTCCTCGTGGGAAATCATAGAAATTTATTAATTAACCAAAAGTCCATCACCGTATGGAAAAAGGTGAGGGAGAAAACCAAAACCGCCCATTACTACCTTTGAAATTTTTAGGAAGCTGCAAAGCAGACTTATCAAGATCAACTTCCTAAGACGAGAAAGTGAAGGAAGACCGTTTCTACGCAGGGAGGTCTGGTGCACCGTGGCAACCTGCCTGCCACACATCATCAGGTTTCAAATTTATTCTTTGCCATTGAAAATTCAGAGCTTTCTCACTTTATCTCCCTATAAATCTCCGGGTCTGGCCTTGATGAAACCATGAATGTGGAAGTGGAAATGAACAATGAAGCATAATAATACTAATGCTGTTTTGTTTTCGCTGCTTCTGGTGTCTATACTTTTATCAATGGCGAGTTCTGGCTCTCTTTTAGCTGAAGCAACAGTTCCCAACTTCTCAACCATCCAAGGTTTGTTTTCCATACTTTTTCTTTTCCACATATTATCTTTCTTCACCTCCACTTTCATTATTTTTATTGAAGTGTATATGCTCCAATATTTAAGAATAATTTAATTCTTTAAAAATGTGAAATTCGTTTTAATTTAGCATTTCTCTCTACTTAATTTATATTATTATTTAAATCATTGCCTTAATTGATATTAAGAGAGCATTTGAACCGTTAAAGATTGTGTGATTCGAACCCTGTCACTTGTCAAAGAATAATAACAAAAATAGAGGCAAAATAAGGGGATCTGTGGGGCGAAAGTCCGAGGGTCGAAACTATACTTCTTCTATTTGACATTCATTAAAAAATGATTTTTCAACCCTTAAATGTATGTAGTCAAAACTACTATTGTATCATTCGTTTTTCAACATTAGTGAATTTTTCGTCATCTGCTCGTGGTTTTTTATCGAAAGGGTTTTTCACATAAAAATTGTGTTTTTATTTTTTTTCTTTTCTTATTTCTTTACGATCATTCTATGGCCATTATCGACGTTTATTATAACATGAACCATGACATTTGAATTGATAAAACTTTAATTTTACTACTCAATCAATGCTAAAACCTAAATATCTCGTTCGGTTATTTGTGTAATAACATGAGAAAAAAGTTTATTCATTGCATATGATATTACAGTAGTTAGACATAAAATAAAGAATAATTAGTACAATTTTAATCTTGAAATTAGAAAGATCATAAAATCTCTTGTAAAAAATGAGACATTTTCAAAATAAACGAGAATTTTTCTTTCAATTTAATTAATTAGCTTATTACTAACTAATGTATTAAAACACGTATAAAAAATAATATTCCTACCAAATGTACGTTTTAATTTAATATTGTACATATTACATATATTATTATTAATTAATTAGTTTCAAAGCATATATTTATTATTTATTATATGTTATTTTTAAATATACTCTTATATTTAAAATACGTAATTTTCATATGCACACATGTCTAATATATTATTATAATTACATAGCTAAAAATACACATCCCACTGAAAAATACGTCAAAAGCCCATAATTACATGCAATAACAGAAAATCTAGTTCGTTTAAGTTTGGCACGTCGAAGTTTGAAACCAGATCCTCCAACCGGCAATCAAAGCTCAAACCTAAACCCACCTCCCCATCAATATTTCTAACCACCTGAAGAAAGTCCAAACCCGGGCCGAAGTGACCATCAAGATAAGGCTATTATCAAATAAAAAAGTATTTTGAAGAAGTGTTATGGAAAAATGTACTTTGTAATTTAAATATTTAGTATTGCTGTAATAATACAGTAAAAAAATAAAAGTACCCTTTAAATAGTTAGTGCAAAAAAGTTTTTTTTTTTGATAATTTCAATGACAGAACATAAAAAATTAAAAGGTAAAAGCACTTAAATCCAATTTTTACGATTGAGTAGAAAACACTTTTGGTTGAAAATGAATAACTTTTCAATGAATACCCTAAAAGATATAGTAATTTATTAGATGTTTCAACTTTATAAAAAAAAAAGTCAATTCACTATCTTTTTAATCTTTAAATTTGTATTTTCATCAAATCACTCAAAAATAAATGGATTAAAGTTTTTGTTGTTGATGTGGCATACATGTGAATGACACACTAACATTTAATTATTTTTTTAAAATTTTTAAAAATCCAAAAATTATAAAAATTATTTTTAAAATAAAAAATCATTAAAAAGTTATAAAAATTATAAAAATATATTTTTAAAATTAATTAAATGCTGACATATCATCCATGTGATAATCCATATGCACTCATTTCAGCAAAGTTAATAAATATTAGGTTTTCATCCATTTTGAGATGACCGGACAAAAATATAAATTTCATGAAACTTAAAAAACCTATATTTGTATATCATAAAATGTTGCCTAAATTATACTTTTCTTTCTCAAAATTGATGGTTAAATTTTTTTGGTCACTAGTGCTACCTAAGTTACTTGAATATTCAACTGAAATTATTTAAATATTTATGATACATATATTACTTTATTTATAATAATATTTTTTATTAAAATTATGTGATTCGAATCTCTTCGCTTATTAAAAAAATAAAACGTAGTAATTGATGCAAATTTTGAGTGAAATTGTATATCATGAACTACAATTTAAAATCTCTTTTAACAGAGACAAGCATCAGCGGATGTAAAAATGCCCCATCAAGATATTCTCATTGGATATCACCTACTACTACTACTACTACTACTACTACTACTACTAATAATAATAATAATAATATCACCACCTTTAGTACATTAAAATTTAACATGGTAAAGCCATATATTTTGGTTGCCGGAGTTGGATTTCATTCTCATTTGTATCCGACTGGGGGCAACTGTCGGGGCGGTGTATTTGGGATTGGGGGAGTCCCACCACTTGGAGGTAATGGCTTCAGATTCCGATGCTGTATCCCACTCTCCAAGCTTTATGTTTTATACACACCCAAAATCTTTGATGTGAATTGTTAGGTATAATTTTATTCAAAATTGAAAATCTCTTAATTCAAATTGGTGAATTATAATAATAGAGTAAAGCTAAAACAATAAACACGATTAGCACGATTCGAACTCAGATCACATTTGAGACGATGAACATCATCAAACTATCAAATGGGATTCAAATTCAAACTATAATTTCAATAACACATCAAAAGATAATTTTATTTTAAACACAACCTTTAATTAATAATTTTAAAACTTATATTTACATGTAAATATATTTTTTATAAATATAATTGAGATATATTTAAATTTAAAAAATAAATTGATACAATGTTCATTACCTTAATTTCAACATTGAAATTCAAATCAAATTTAAAACTCTAATTTAGGGTAGATTTGGATAAACGGTACGCTTACTTACTGTTAGTGTAAAAATAACGGTGACAGTGAGATTAGATACTATAGCGTGAGACAAAAAGTAAAATTAAACACACCGTCCATCCAAACTCACCCTTATTCATACTCCTCGGCATTACAAATAAAAAAAAAGGTGATGAAAAAAGAAAAACAAACCTTGGATGGCTAAGAAGTTAGGAATTGTTGCTTCAGCTAAGAGAGAGGCTGAACTGGCCATTGATAAAACTATAGTCACCAGAAGCAGCGAAAACACTACTTCATTATTCTTCCAAAGCCTCTTCATTGCTTATCTCCACTTCCACCTTCACGGTTTCATCAAACCCAGGCTGAGTTTATATATACACAGAGAGAGATGAAGCTATAAATTTTCAATGGTACAGAATTTTAAAATCATGGAGTTTTGAATTTAGGGTTCACCGTTGATTACCGCGTGTTGACTCATTGTAAACTTGAATAAAAGAAGGTGAAAATCAAACATGCAAAAGCGAAGGGTACTCTAATTTTCAGCATTAATCTCTTTGAATATAGGCTACCATATCTTTATTAAACTATAACTTTATTTTCATAATATACAGAAATCTTTTTCTTCTCTGCGTAGTGTTCAAGTAAAAGTCGTTCGCTCGTGGATAAAAAATATTTGATCTAAATTCCACATTTATTAATTAGTTTATTTTGAAAGAAATGTTGTGCTTTATTAAATGTTAATAATTATTTAATTATTGTTTAAATAGATAACTAGAGATTGAAACAAAATCGAACAAAACTGGTTAAATGCAAAGTAAAGCAAGGAGAGAAAATTAAAACATGATATTTGTTAACACAGTTCAAATTCATTACTAGACGTCAGATCATGTACACTAAGGGTTAGGTAGAAATATTTTGATGGTTTCAAAAATGAATTTGAATGAGCGTGTAGACCCTTACTAAAATGTGCTTAAATGAAAAATATTGAGTGAACAAAAGTAATGTGAGGGTTAAAAGCAAAGCGAGTGGATAAAAGCATGGATAGAGTTAAAAGCATTGTGAGTGAAAAGAGTGAAAACTTTTATAATGTGCTCAAATTAAAAATCATTTCATGAGCTTAAAATAAATCTTTCACTTCTATAATGCACAATTACTCGCTAGTTGGTTGTACTCACTAATATCAACCCGTATATTCCTCATATTTGGAGAGAAAAGAGAGATGAGAGAAGGAGAAATAGAGTGATGAGCTTAAAAATTAAAATTGGGGGGAAATATGGGATAATGCTGTAACAGCCTGTTTTTTAATGGTGTCGGAAATAACGATTTCGGAATCTCATTTCCAATGTTCGAGTCTGTAAATATTAAATATTAATATTTATTAGACTAATATAAAAATATATTTTTGCTCTTTAATTTTGTCAAATCGATAGTTAATTATGGTACAGAAATTAAATTGTAAAAGTTTATCGCTATATATTTTTGTAAAAGTTAATTATGGTACCAAAGGACCAAATGAGCAATTAAACCCTTTTTAATATGACCGGTGGTGGATGTTAGTTTTAATCCACTACTGTTAATTTAGATTAAAATTAATTAATTAAGCTGTAGTCAATTAATTAAAACTAAAATAAGTATATAAGCTAAAATTAAATGAAAACAAAACATTTACGTTCATTTTTTTCTTCTTCACGAAACAAAAGAGGAGACTAGGGTTTTAAACTTTCAAAACTTTCGGACTTCAACTAGCAAGTTCAATAAAGCCATTTTCTTGTAATTTTTATGTTTTTAAGGTTATGAGAGCTTGATTTAGCTAGCCAATTTACCAATTTGTAAAACTATTAAAGTTTCTAAAAGTTATCATCGTTGATTTCTTGAATATTTAATGTTCAATTGATATACTTTAAGCTTAGATATAGGGGTGTGAAAATTTCGAATAAAACCGAATTAATTCGGTTAATTGACTGAATTCGGTTAATCTGTCGATTAATCGAATTATTTCATTCGAGGATCGATTAATAATTTTTTAAAAGTTCGATTAACGGTTAATTCGGTTCGAAATCGATCGGTTAACCGAACTTAATAAATATATTATAATATATAAATATTAGCCCAAAAATCAGTTGGTTAATTCAGTAAAATTTTTATGTTTTATGCTTGTTTTAACCAAAAACTAAAAAACGTATAAATTTTGGTTAATTCGGTTAATCGACCGAATTAACCGAAAAAGTTCGGTTCGATTAATATTTAAGGGTTTAAAAAAGATTGGTTATTTTGGTTAATGGCAGTTCGGGTCGGTTAACCAATTGAACACCCCTACTTAGATATGTAAAGGGACTAGATTGTAAAGTGTAAATTATTAGTTTTGTCCAAAAGGACTAAAATGCATAGATTGCGAATTTGATGTAAATTTTTGTAATTTTAAATAGTACAGGGTCCTAGAATGATATAATTGAGATCGGTTTCGAAATCAAAATTCAAATTTGAAAGATATTGCAATTTTGATTTTAAAGACTAAATTGAATAAAATGCAAAAATTTAAGGTCATTGAAAAATGAAACTGAACCAATCCATGCATAAAATAGAATATTATAAACTATTTGGAATTGATAAACTGAACTGAATTATTTTTTAGATCGAGAATTGAACAAAAGCGATGATAACCAGAGAAAAGGCAAAATTATAGATTAGTCCTTACAAATTCAACTTGTTTCCTGATTTGACTATGTAAGTTCATACGGTATAAATGTGTCTAAGTTTTTGTGCATTTAAATTGTGATTATATATGTGTTTGGTTGTGAATTGGTATAAAGGTGAGATTTGGACTAAATTGTAAAGAAATGTATATATGTGTGTTGAAAATGTTCAGATGAATTTAGTAAAGGTCTTGTATACATTGATACAGATTGATTACTGATGATTACCAAGATCCAACATTTGTAGCAGACTCAAATATACATGTGACACAGGTTTTCCATACAAGGGGTTTTGGTTCTAGGTTGTTCGAGTTTGGGTTGTATTTACTTGGGCACTCTGAATTGTGGGATCTGTGGTTGAGCCATTGATGGCATCGAACTCATTTTTGAGAGAATCATCGGTACTTGAGTTTGGCATGGTCTTCCACTCTCACCGTACCAATTGTTAACCGTTAAGAATAATAGATGGAAAAAGATGGTAGTTTGTACGATGGAACACCTAGGTGGAGGTTAAAGAGAGGAGTTTTTCTACTAGAAGAGCTTGGGGTTAAGGGAAAAGAAGTGTATATGAGAGACTATGACCTATTTGTATGGGTCCTTTGTAACACCCCTCGCTTGACTCGGTCGTCGGGTCTGAGTTACGGGATGCTATAGTTATTTTTGGAGAAACTACCAATGAAAACATCAAGACCTAAACCATATAAACATGTGAACATTTCATAATTACAATCATAAAACAAAAATGAAACCTTTTTCTAAGACTTAATTGTTAAATTCGAACATGAAATAGGGCTAAATTGCAATATCTCAAAATTTCAAAACAAGTATTGATACCCTTGTTAGGTACCAATATTATTTGAAGCTACTTCAATCGAATCATGATAAACATCTTTTATAAGTGTTTCACGAATTTATTTTCAACACAAAAATTCGAATCTAGATTTCTCTTCTCCTTTCTCTTGTTTTCACATTTATTTTGAATGTTTAAAATTTGATTAGTGAAAATTGCATCTAGAATTATCATGAACTAAGAACCTTAGAAAGATTGACGAGCGAAAGTGGGAATGATTGGCTAAAGGTTTAAGATTTATCCCAAATTAGTTGGCCTAGGTTAAGCAAAATTGAACCCTAAGACTGACAACCTTAGGAAGTAACTTAGGTAGGTGAGGCCGAAAGGATAGTCTACTTAAGACCACTTAATCTATCATGGTTTAAGCTCTCAGGTCGAAAGATAAGTGGGTAAAATTGATCAATTAATTAGTTATAGGCAGATAGGTATTAGCTAATTTGTTAAAACTTGGATCTGAAGTTAATCACAAACACGAAAGTGAGTTAATCTTCTATCTCATAAATTGATTAAATTTCGATTATTTATTTTAGTTTTTATTTTATGTTCTTTTATATAATCTTTTTATTATTTTCTTGTCCTAATATAATGAATATGTGATTATTATTTAGACTTATTAGTGCGTGAATTGCAATTAAATTTAAACGCCCTCCCTTGGATACGATCCTTGGAATACTTCCTTGTGTTCCGTTGTAACACTTTAAACTATATTATAATTTGACATGTATATTTCCAAATACTACACTTTAATTACATTTAATTGCAAATTTACACCCCAACGCACATAAGTGGTCACATATTAAATCTTTTTGGAATGTTATCTTTCAAAGGAGCTAAGATGTCAGTAGATGAAAAAATGGTTAACCATATAGATTCAAGGACTAGCAAGAAAGGCAGAAATGAGGTCATCTAACACATGCACACATATGTTCACATAAACTGTAAGAGAAAGAGAGTGAAAGAAATTACATTTTCCAAAACTATTGAGTACTGAAGCCATCGATTGATAACCACTTCATATCTAATAAGGAAATCTTTGATATTCTCATACATTTCTCCAGCAAAGGGTGAAAGATCTTATTATTGAATTGCTTAGAGATGGAAAGTAGCTTAATGTTAAGGCCCTCTATGCTAGATGGTTCTAGGTATGCCTATTAGAAAGCTCAAATAAGTGCCTTAATCAAGTCTTTAGATGAAAAAGCTTGGAGGGTTACGTTGACTGGTTAGGAGCTTCCTATAGCTGATGTTAGGGGTGCGAAAACTCCAAGCTAGAAACAACATGGACTACAAAGGAAGACAAGTTGGCTAATGCAAACTCAAAATCTCTCAAATTCCATCTTCAATGGTTTGGACCTTCAAGATTTTAGAATGAGTTTTTTATAACTAACGTTAGTGGACTATTTTCGTCAGTGTAAAACATAGACAATCATTGAGTTTCATTGTATCATCGAGATTCATTTGCTAGTTACTTGTTTCCACACCAAAATATATAAGTAAGGGCAAATAGAACTTTAAAGATAGTAGCATAATTACGTGCCTTGAAGCTTTCGATTAGTTTCTTTTATAAATTTATTTTTATCCCCACACAGCAAGTTGTTGACTGCAAAAAATAAGTATATTTATTGTGTTTTTATTACAATAAAATGAAGCATTAATTTGTAGAGAGAATTTTATGATTGTTGCTTTGAAGGATTTAACAAAAAAAATCACCTATATAAGTAAGGTTTCAAAATTGCATTTGGAGGTCAAATATCCTCTTAAAAGGTACTAAAATTTTAAAAGTCGTGAATCTCATGTGATAGCCTGATGGTTTGATGGTTAAAGGTGTTCACCGTTTCAGGTGTGGTTTAAGTTCAAGTTGTACTAGATGCGTTTGTTGTTTAGGCTTTGTCTTGTTGTAATTCACCAAAAAAAAATTAAAAATGACATTTAATTTTTGGACTTTTATAAGTCTTTATTGAAATGAATTTCACCGTATTATTTGCGGTTAATGTAAAAGAAAATAGTGACGATAAAATTAAATACTGTAATGTGAGACAAAAAATAAATTAAATGCACCGTATCGTCCCGTTCATTTAAATCCACACTTAACCATGGCCTGGGTGTTAGGCTCGTGTTGGGCTACTTAATGTGCTTGGAGGATTTGGCCTTAGACTTCGACGTGCCAAACTTAAACGGACTAAATTTTCTGTCATTGAGTATTCAAAGAACAATAATTATTTATTTAATTTAAGTATTCAAAGAACAATAGTTATTTATTTAATTCAAGTTATATATATATATAATATTTAAAAGGAGCTAATATTGATCCATGCAAATTTCAATTTAACATGTTAATAAATTCAATTGATTTAACCCTTTAATATTTATAGATTCTATATTTTATGTAACTATTAAAATTGGGATGTTATATTTGACATATTTTTTCAGTGGGATGTATATTTTGAATCAGTATAATCATAATAATATATTAAGTAGAGAGGATTTATTAAATAATTTCACCTATAATGAATTAAATTATTCTTACATATTGAACTTTTTTCAGCTCATTTGGACTATCGATAAAAGTGTTAGGAAGTTTTTGGACTAATAGATAGATTTCATTTTATTTTTTTATTAAAAAATAGGAAAATTAATACGTATACATTAAATAAAAGAGGAAAGTGGTTATTTTATTAAAGATTTCATCTATTTTTATGGTATATCAACATAAAGTACACATGACAAGTCACGTGTAACTATCTGCTTCCTTTAATTGAACAAGAAAACTGCAACCCATGGTTTCATAATACTTTTACTCACTTCAATAAAATAATAAAAATGGAGGTGATGAAGGATAATATGAGAAAAGAAGTAGCAAAAACAAACCTTGGAGAGCTGAGAAGGTGGGAATGGTGGCTTCAGCAAAGAGAGAACCGGAACTCGCCATTGATAAAAGAATAGACAGCACAAGCACAGAAAAGAAAACTGCATTGTTATTACCATAGGAAGACCTCTTCATTCTTAACTTCCAGCATTCATGGTTTCATCAAAGCCAGGCTGAGTTTTATATATACACACAGAAAGAGAGAGAGAGAGATAAAGTGAGAAACCTCTTATTTTTCTATGGCAAGGAATTTCAAAAAGTTCAGTCTTCACATAATAATTAGCGCGTGTTGACTGACTTAAACCAAACAAAGAAATAAAAAAATTAATTAATTAAATAACCAATTAAATCCAACAATTTAATTTTTAAAACATTCAACAATTCCTTCGAAAGCAAAAGGTAAGATCTTTTTAACTATAAATTAGATATATCTATATATATAATCGTATTTAACACTCAGTTGAATTTGAATAAATTATTTGATTTTCATCCTGATGTTGATTATTTCATGGTTGAATTGATTGAGTTCTCTAATTTCAATAATATTAAATGGTTGTTTCTTTAGCTAAAATTTTGAAAGTTTTTTTTTAGCGAAAGTAATTTTTGATTGAGTTATCGTCATTGATCTCGTCAAAAATAGCTTGGTGTGTTTTTTTTTCTTCTCCCACCTCTTCATTTTCCTTCTCTCGCCTCTCATCTTTCCTCCTCCATGCCCATCTTTCCTCTTATTGACATCCTTCTATTCTCCCGCGTGTTCTTGTGGAATAATAAAGCTGGCTTTGGCCTCTCAAGTCGATTGTACTCATTTAGGGCCCTCCACCTTGGTAGTGGTTTTTCCATTGCAATGAAGGCAAGGACATGATGGGGTTCTATGCATCATAGTAGCTTCTCCACCCTGATGTATCTTCAATATTCATTTGTCAATAATTTTTTTGCACACTATAATATAAGTGGGAGTGAATAGAACCTTGAAGAAAGCAGCATTGATAAACAATATTAAGCCTTCATTAATTTCTCATAAATTTATTTTATCCTCACATACCTATAATGACAACTTGTTTCATGTAGAGTATGCTCTCTTTCGAAATTTATTTTGTTGATATTTATGAAAAGTCAATTACTATCAAATAGTAATTAAATCATTTATCACAAAGACAAACGATATGTGATCACGTTAACTTTTTATCTATCATGTAATGCTAATGAGAGAATATCATTTACACTGGGCTATAAATTGCACTATTATGGTTGATACTACATAATGTAGAAGTTGTATACCCACCACACCAACTTTAATTCCGTATTTATTTAAACTCAGGCTTTTACTTGCATCAAAGTATACAACTCACACATACATAGTCCATCATCCACTCCGGATTAAGATATGTCACACTATAAACATCACAACAGAATAAATCCATAAATAGATTCAAGATCTATTCTACTTGGGCCTTGTCCGATGTACTAATAGTCCAGTCAGTCACATCTATGTCTCTATCTTCTAGGAGTCATCCGCTCTAATGCTCAAGACAAAGCATCTCCCCAATTAGACTTGATAAACAACATATTAGCCTTTCAATCTATTTGCTTATTTTTTATTAGACTAAGGACATATTTAGGTTCATTTTCTAATATTTGCTTTCGTTTTTTTTTGCGTGCAAAAATTATTAAGGACAATATATAAATAATATTAATGCAAGTCATGGATAATTTTATTAAACCAATTTGTTCGCAATAATACAAGTATATAAAATAATATACTACACTTAGGGCATCAGATCCAACATTAAGTTCTACTTGAGTATGTTGTGAGGTCTGCCATGTGGGGTACAACAAACATGTGACAACCCAGAAGTCAGTGGTGTCAGAAAGAGTACTTTTAGGACCCGTTTCCAAAAACTGGAATGAAGGTATATTAGAAGTGAATTGAAGTTCGATCGGGTAATTTTATCAAATTTGAGATTAATTAGGGTACAAAAACTAAATCGTAAAATTAAAAAAAAGGTTAAATTATTAAAAATTGTTATTAATTAGAAATAGAATTGCGAACAAAGTGGTGATTATACCACCTTGGAATTATATTGGCCGGTTGGTAACTGAGTTATATATATGTTATAAGATTTTAGTTTAAATAAATTATAGCAAAAAAAAACTAAATAACATATGATAAGTGCAGTAGAAGGAATGAGAAAGCTTTTCCTTCCATCTTCTTCATGAAAATTCAAACTAGGAGAAAAGATGGAGAAGAAACATCCGACCATTGGAGTTTAATTTTAAAGCTTAATTGGATAGTGTAATTTAGTCATTTTCTTATATTTTTTATGTTTTCAAAATCTCGGGAGCTTAAGTTAGTTGCCTCGTGTATTAATTTTTGAAACTGTTAATTAAAGATTGAGAATGTTATAACTGAAGAATAGTTAAAGTTCTATGGGTTAATTTGATAGATTTTAAGTTTATAGTTGAAAATGACTAAATTGTAAAGTCAATTAATGGTTTTGTTCAATAGAGACTAAAATGCATAAAATTTGAATTTGTGGTAGAAATGAAAATTAGGAAGTCCAATGAGGATTATAGTGCAATCAACATCAAATATTGAAGCTAAATTTGAAAGTTATGTTAGTCCCGATTTTAGGAACTAAATTGAATTTTTATTGTAAAGTTGCAACTGAGTATGAATTTGATTTTGTATTGATGATTTGGTGTATTTATGTTAATTTGTAGATAACATCAACCTGGATTTCTCAAAATGGAAAGGAAAAGATAAAGTCATCGATGAATAGCTCGAAGTTTACAGTTTGTATTTCTATAACACAAACCTTTTCAATTGTTGCATTTATGAACTGTGTTGCATGGAAGTAATATAAGGTAAGCTGGAAATGATAGAATGAGCCAAATTGAATCGATTGAATTAGTTGTTTTTTTATAAGGACTAAATTGAATAGTTATAAAAATATGATATATTGTTATAATTATGCAATTGAAATCAAATTGTGATGAGCAGGGATTTAAATAGTTGACAGGTAGCGGAATAGCGGTCGCTATATAGCGGTAACGATGCCGTCTGAAACTGCTACTGTCGAAAATAATGGTATGAAGCGAAATCACACTAATAGAATAGTAGTGGATCATGGTCGCAATTTAACGGGTAACGGTCAATTGCGACAATAGCGGGTCGCAATTCCCGTTATTGTTTCGTTACGGTAAAATTAAAAAAATAATACTATAATTAAAATTTTATGATTTTATCTATTTAATGATTTTAGTTAATATAAAATTCACGACCGTGATACTCGTAGTGACCGCAATAGCATCCGTTATGTGTGCAACCGTGATAAACGCAACACAACCGAAAATGTGATCGCAACCGTAATTTAAATCCCTGGTGATGAGTTATACTATCACATATGTGAATTGATGATTTGTTAATGAAATGTTGTGAAATTGAGAAATTGATTATTATAAATTGAAACAAGGATGGATAGTGAACATTGGATTATAGATTCAAAAATGTAAAATTTGATATATATATATATATATATATATATATATATTGACATGTAGTTAGTCATATTAAATTTCATTTAAACTTTCGATTGTTGATTAATGCATTACAAATTTATATTATGTTCTAAAGTTCAGATATAGAAATACCACTAAGATATACTCAGCGTATGATTTTGTTTTTCGTGCGTAGGCTAAGTACTTTTCAATTCAATTGTCACGCTTAACATCCAGCGGAAATCCCAGACTCAAGTGTTGGTGGTGTTTTATTTCTATTCATGACATGTACCTAGGATGTTATTTGATTATATAATGTTTTGTTTTGGATTCTAGTTGGCATTTTGAGAGTAATGTATATAAATATGTATGTAAGTGTTGGGAATGGTCATGTCAATATTATCTTATTAAAGTAGTTTGGCATATATGCTTAATGGTCTAATTGGTGAGAAGATAATATGCTAATTAATGTGTTTGGTTGATACATGGTGATGAAAGTTATGGATGGTAGGCTTGTGTTGAACTTGTGATGAATGGTAAGTTTTGTGCATGCTTGTATGGTTGATATTGAATCATTATAAGGTGTTATAAATGGTTAAATGTTGTATGCGATGTTAATTGTATTGGGGTGTCTTGGAAGGCATATTGGATTAGTTTGAATATGGTGTTATGTTTGAATTTGGATTGTTGGATTGAGGATTCAATTATGGCATATTGGTTACACACTTAGGTTGGGTGATGTTTCTGGTATTATATTAATGATATTGATTTGGTTGCGAATTGGTATAGTGTGATACTTGTGGAATAAGTGATTTAGGTTTGAAAAGCTTGTTTTGGAAGGTTTCTATAGGTGGACACTGTCGTGTTCCATGCACAGGCATATGGCACAGTTATGCGGTTTGTATGTTTAGGGTGATTTTGGTGCACACGACCAGGCAACACGATCGTGTGATATCTTTTGAATATTTGCACTTTTGATCCATATGGCATCAGGTTGTTACACGGCTTGCCTACAGGGCCGTGTGATCCATCCCACACGGTCTCATCCTTTAACACAGTCAGGGGACACGACGGTGTGACCCTTATTTACACAATTTTCTTAAATTTTTCTTTTTGTTTCAATCTGATCCTTGTTTGATACCAGGTTGGTTTTAAGCTTTCGTAAGCTCGATATAAACTTGAAATTGATTTTAATGTTTATTATACTTGATTAAATGTGATTTGTTGATATTTAATTGAGATTTTGAATTATAATTCACATGTAAATGTTTCATAGTTGCCTATAGCATTCTATTACTCAGGTTTGGCAACTGGACCGATTAAGGTGTGTTACAAAACATCCTCCACTCTACAGTGCAAGGCATTAAGAATTCTCTTCACATTGTTGAGGAAAATTCCTAACTGCCACAATTAGTAACAAGGGAAGAACTATACTACCGTTGCTACAATTGACAGGAATTATATTGGTTAAGATAGTGACATAGTTACACGCCTTGAAGCCTTCAATAATTTTTTTTATAAATTTATTTTTATCTCCACACACCAACAAGTTGTTGATTGCAAAGAAGTATATATATTGGGTTTTATTACAATAAAATGAAACATTAATTTGTAGAGAGAATTTTATGATTGTTAGTAAGAAAGATTTCAGAAACATCACCTATATAGGTAAGTTTTGAAACGTGCATTTGGAGGATTTATTTCTCTTGGCATACATGATCTTACTAGACATAATAATTTTAGATTTGATAAAATTACATAACGTAACTACCATAAAAAACCATATAGATTAGAACCCAACGAGTGACTCCAGTAGAAAAAAGGATGATGCTCATCCTAAGAGACTTAGGTTCGAGCACCTGTGTGTGCAATGTGTATATGCCTTGCCAACAAGGGAGAAACTAGGGAGGCTGGCAGGGGCCCTGGCCCCCTCTAAAATGGAAAATTTTCCATTTAGGCCCTTAAAAAATTTTAAAATTTTAAATTAGTAAAGGTAAAATTTACCCTATGGCCCCTTTAAAAATGATAAAATTTAATTTAATCCTTTAAAAATTGCACTTTTACTATCGTACAAATTACAATTTAACTTCGGTCCCCCCAAAAAAATTTTCTAGTTTCGCCTCTGCTTGCCAAAGGATTAAGAAAGTATGAATAGATATTACCAATACTGGTGTGATTACATGTACTGGTATGATTACTTGGTAATATTTTGCACACACATGTGCTCGAACCTGAATTTTCTAGAATGAATATCATCCTCTTTTTCACTGGAACCATTTATTGGGTTCAAAATCATATAGATTATTAAAGCACCAAAATTTATATAAAATATATAATATCTTAAACACACAAAAATACAATTACAAGATGATATTAATTAGCAGAAATTAAGTGCATGGACCTAATCTTGTGGAACACTTAGTTATGTTGGCCTGGGTATTGGGCTGGTGTTGGGCTACGTAGCGTGCTTGGAGGATTCGGCCTTAGACTTCGACGTGTCAAACTTAAACGGACTAGATTTTCTGTCATTTGGTATTCAAAGGACAATAATTATTTATTTAATTTAAGTCAATATATATTATATATATTTAAAAGTAGTTGATATTCATCCATGCAAATTTCAATCTAACATATTAATAAATTCTATTAATTTAATCCTTTAATATTTATAGATTCTATATTTTACGTAGAGGTGCACATGGGTCGGGTTCGGATCGAATCCAACCAGGATATTAACACTTTATGTTTGTCTAAGCTTGACCTGATCTGAAATTTGGGCCTAAAATTTTACCAAAATCCACACATATTTACAAAAGACCAACTCAAGCCCATTTTATGTCCACTCATATTTTTTTAATTTTTTTAAAAAATTATATTATTTTAATATTTAATAATTTTATACATTTTTTATTTATTAAATCTTTTTATTATAATCATTTTAACATTATTTTAATGTTTACATTAGAGTAGTATTATATATTTAGTATATATTTATTTTTTTTAAAGTGTTCTAAATTACATAATATATAAAAAAACATAATATAAAATATTATAAACTTAAAATGGGTCGGGTCGAGCCGGACTCGGACTTGAATATTCAAACCTAAGCCCAAACTCATATTTTAAACAAAATATCTGTTTGCTCATTTATTTAATATACAAAAATTAATTTATCTATTTTTTTAATATAACAAAAAAATTGTAACACAACTACTAATATAAAGACTTTTATAATACTTTTATGACTTCAATAAAAATAATAAAAATGGAGGTGATGAAAAATAAGATGTGAAAAGGAGAAGTAGCAAAAACAAACCTTGGAGAGCTGATAAGTTGGGAATGGTGGCTTCAGCTAAGAGAGAACCAGAACTCGCCATTGATAAAAGAATAGACAGCACAAGCACCGAAAACAAAACTGCATTATTTTTACTATAGGAAGACCTCTTCATTCTTAACTTCTCGCATTCATCAAAGCCAGACTGAGTTTTATATATACACACAGAAAGAGAGAGTGAGCGAGAGAGAAACCCCTTATTTTTCAATGGCAATGAATTTCAAAAAGCTCACTCGGATTTAAAAATTCAGTGTTCACATAATAATTAGCGCGTATTGACTCGTTAAACACAAACAATTAATTAAATAATTAAGCAATCAAATTCAACAATTTCTTCGAGAGCAAAAGAAAATATCTTTTAACTATAATTAGATAATCATATTTAACACTCGGTTGAATTTGAATAAATTATTTGATTTCCATCCTGATGTTGATTATTTCATCGTTGAACTGTTTGAGTTGACCAATTCATTCTAATTTCAATAATATTAGATGGTTGTATAATTTTTTTCTTTATTCATAGTTAAAATTTTGAAAGTTTTGGGTAGTGTCTAAAGTAATTTCTGATTGATTTATTGTCATCCATCTGGTCAAAAACAGTTTTGTCCCTTTTCTTCTTCTCCCATCTCTTCATTTTCCTTCTCCTACCTCTCATCTTTCCTCTTGTCGGCATCCTTCTGTTTCTTCAACGTGTTCTTGCAGAATAATAAAGCTAGCCTTTGGCCTTTTCTTTGGCTCCTCCCGTGAGATAGGCCTCTCGAGTAGATTGTACTCGTTTAGGGCCCCCATTACGGCAGTGGTTTTTCATGAGCTACCCGCTTTTAGTGGAACATGCTAGCTTGAAGCAGATCCATTGCAATTGAGGCAAGAGCATGACGAGACTCTATTCATCATAGAGGCTTATCCACCCTGATGGCTGAACACCTATGTACACTAGTGAGGCTTTTCACCTTTGCTTCCTCTAAAGGGGGAATGACTATTACAACATTTTCAAAATGTGCACGGTGTTTCAATCGTTGTAAATGAAAAGTTATAAATAATCAAAAGTTATCATTATTTATAGTGATGAGTTATGTTTCTTAAATTAAAAAATTATGTCACTTGGACAAACAGACATAATTATTCAAATAAATATATATTAAATAATTATGTTTATTACTAAATATATGACTATCTATTTGGATAGTTATGTCCCTATGAAGAGACATGAGGCTTCCTATATATAAGAGTGAACTTTCATTTGTATGACATGTTGGTAATGCAAAATGACATATCCTACATTGATTGAGGAAAGGCTTATAAGAGAGTTTAAATATAGTCTAGTCTTTTATCTTCATTCGGTAATTGAGGTTCAACATGTGCGTGTCATTATTGCTTGCTTGACTTGTGTTCATGTTGTTTTGGAGAATTTTTTTGCTATTTTTTTAGGTTGTTACAATTTTGAAAAAGTAAGTTTTTGACCGTTGGATTGGCCCAACAAATTACTATTTTACCCTTTTAGAATGTTCCATACCTCACCTGTTTCTTTTTCATATATTTTTCGATCAGTTTTTCAGCTCGAATTTTCGGTTATTTTTTTATTTCTTTGAGAAGAGCAATATCAATTTTGTTCCATCTTCTTTAATCGGGTGTACAAATATTGAAGTATTGTGTTAACTTTGGGGGCGACATCCACTATTTGATTACACCGATCAGGACGAATTTGCGTCTAAAACAGTGATTCTTCCACAACACAATTATTATTATTTCATTTATTTACACATGATTTATTTCTCCCATCAGTGCTAAAGATTTTGTTTTACAGTAATATATTTCCTACATGACACCCAAAAAAACATAGAAACAAAGTTTCTTTCAATTCTCCCACATCTCTATATTCCTAGATTGTTCAGTAATTGTTTACAGAAATTAATATTTTTGCTATACTCCGCTCAGTGCTCAAAGGATTGTATTCGTCAGTGCAAAACGTAGATAATCATTGAGCTTGATTGTATCATCGAAGTTCATTTGTCAATAACTCTTTTGCACACTAATGGGTGGCATTAATACATGCCTTGAAGTTTTTATTAATTTCTCATAAGTTTATTTTATCCCATACACCAACAATGATAATTTATTTCAAGTAGAGTATGCTCTCTACCAAAATTGATTTTGTTGATTTTTAGTTCTTGTCTTATTTTGTTTGTACAGTTTGTATTAAATTTGTATGTATTTTGTCACATTTTGTTGGTATCAAATTTTAGGTATATAGCATTTCTGTTAAGGAATGGCTTACATGCAGCTAGTATTTTGGTAGTATTTTGTAGCAGCAATCAGCAGGAGTTCTACTTGAAGAAATTAGTATATTTTGTATTTTGTTATCTTAGTTTGTTTTGAACTAAGCTGATGATGTAATGCCTTAGTTTTAGTGCTGATGTTGAATATTTAAATCAGCTAGTATTAGGGTCATAAGCTATGAAAATGAAAGCCATACTTTCTATTGTTGGTTAGGTAGATTTATGTGGCTGATTTTATCTTGCACCATACTATATGGCAGAATAACTTATGTATATTTCTCTTTACAAAAAAATACATATCAGATTACAATTTTACAATCCTTTTGTTCTCATTTTCTCTTCTTTTTTCCCTGCAATTTTACTCGAAAATCCTTTGTTTCTTCTGCAAGTCTATGTAGCTTTATGCTCAAGACATTACAATCCAAACTGAAACTGTCCATAACTCTAACAATTGGTATCTAGAGCTTGCTTCTTAGAGGACCTTTCTTCTTTGCTAATCTCAAAAAACTCCATGTCTTCTTCTAGTTACTCTCCTATACCACCACCACAGTTTAATGGTGTGAACTACCACATTTGGGTAGTAAAAATGAAGACCTACCTGCAGACACTTGACTTATGGGAGGTTGTTAATGCTATTGTTGAACCATCACCCTTGAGAGCTAATCCCACAGTAGCTCAGATCAGGCAGCACTCTGATTATATGGCCAAGAAATACAAGGTAATGTCTTGCCTTCAAAATAGTGTGTCAGACTGGATTTTTACAAGGATCATGGCCTGTGAGACTCCAAAACAGGCTTGGGATAAGCTGAAAGAAGAGTTTCAAGGCACTGAAAAAACAAAGCAACAACAGTTGATCAACTTGAGGAGGGATTTTGAAAACTTGAAGATGAAGGAGACCGAGACAATCAAGGAATACTCAGACAAGATTATGGCAGTTGTCAACAGCATAAGACTTCTTGGGGATCAGTTTAGTGAAAGAAAGATAGTGGAGAAAGTTTTATCTACTCTAATTGAGAGATATGAGGCTAAGATATCTTCTCTAGAAGACTCAAGGGACTTGTCAAAGATTACCTTGACAGAGTTGATCAATGCCTTCTATGCACAAGAACAGAGAACAACCAACAGACAAGAGGAGCATCATGAAGGAGCATTTCAAGCTAAGGGCAAAACATCTTCGAGCTCTTCCAACACCAAAGGGAAGAAGCCATGGACTGACATCAAAAAAAAGTCTAAAAGAGATGGTGCCAAGAAGAAATTTCCTCCTTGCTCTTATTGTAAAAAGACCACTCATTTGGAGACCTATTGCTGGTACAGGCCTGATGTGCAGTGTAAGAATTGCAAGAAGATGGGACACGTTAAGAAAGTTTGCAAGAACAAGGGTCAGCAAAAGGAACAACAACCACAACAGTCTAACGCTCAAGCTCAGGTGGCTGATGACACTGATGCTCTGGTGGAGCAAGTGTTTGCAGTATCTTACATAGCAATTAGGAGAAAAATAACCAAAGGTTGGTTATTAGATAGTGGTTGTACAAACCACATGACACCTGATACTGCTATCTTCAAGAGGTTATATAGAAGCTTCAATACAAGAGTCAAAGTAGGAAATGGACTGTAAATTAAGGCAGAAGGAAGAGGAGATGTGCTGATTGACACTCCAACAAGTACCAAACTTGTTTCTAATGTACTTTTAGTGCCTAAAATTTATAGAAATCTACTTAGTATTGCTCAGTTAGTAAAAAAGGGTATTCTGTGTTTTTTAAGAACAGAGGGTGCTTAATTCGTGGTCCATATGGATCTATGCTCATGAAAGTGGCTATGTCTGATAGAAGTTTTGTTGTTGATTGGAATGAAAAATCAGATAGAGCTTTTACAACTGTTTTAGATGAATCAAAGTTGTGGCATAAAAGGATAAGACATGTCAACTATAAATCCTTAGCTCAGTTGTCTAAGGAACATTTGGTTCAAAATTTTGTGAAGATAGTTGAGCATCAAGATGTTTGTGATATGTGTCAAATGGGAAACCAAGCAAGGCTTCCCTTTCCAGTAAACAAAGCTTGGAGAGCCTCTAAAAAGCTACAGGTGGTTCATACTGATGTTTGTGGTCCTATGAAAACTGAATCCTTTTATGGCAGCAAATACTTTATTCTTTTTATTGATGATTTCTCCAGGTTTTGTTGGGTTTATTTTCTCAAAAAGAAGTCAGAGGTTGCTTTAGTTTTTTGGAAGTTCAAGATAACAGTGGAGAATTATTCTGGTTGCAAGTTGAAGAATTTGAGATCAGATAATGTGATAGAGTATACTTCTGATTAGTTTCAGCTTTTTTGTGATGATTCAGGAGTTGTACACCAATTCACTAATATCTATACACCTCAACAAAATGGTGTTAGAGGAAGAAAAAATAGAACTCTCATGGATATGGCCAGATGTCTGATGTTTGAAAGAAGTTTACCAAGGAACTTTTGGGCTGAAGCAGTCAATACTGTTGTGTACCTTCAAAACAGGCTACCAACAAAAGCCTTGCTCGAAAGGACTCCATTTGAGGTTTGGTTTGGTCACAAACCATCAGTAGCTCATTTAAAGATTTTTGGTTGCACTTGTTATACACATGTTCCAATAGTCAAGAGAGACAAGCTTGACAAAAGAGCTCAACCTGGTACCTTTATAGGGTACAGTAGTGACAAGAAAGGCTATAGAATTCTCAATCCCTTAACACTTAAGGTGTATGTGAGTAGGGATGTTGTATTTGATGAAAAATCATCATGGAACTAGGACAAGTCAGAGCTTGAACAAGTATCTGAAGACTCTGTACCAGATCAAAATGAAACTGACCAGATTAATCAAGAGATGGATTCTGATGATAAACCAGTCAAGGGAACAAGGTTGCTAAGTGAAGTGTATGAAAGAGTTGCTCTGGCTGATGTTGAGCCAATTAGTTTTGATGAAGCTGATGCACAACAAGGTTGGAAGGAAGCAATGGTTGCTGAAATGTCAATGATTAACAAGAATCAGACTTGGGAGTTAGTTACAAGACCTGTCCACAAGAAAGTCATTGGGGTAAAATGGGTGTTTAGAGCAAAGCATAATGCTGATGGAAGCTTGAACAAGTTGAAAGAAAGACTTGTTGTTAAGGGTTTTAGTCAGAGGTATGGTGTTGATTATTTTGAAACATTTGCACCTGTGGCAAGACTTGATACAATCAGGCTCTTGCTTGCATTGGCAGCTCAGAAGGAATGGAAAATACATCAGCTAGATGTTAAATCTGCCTTCCTAAATGGATTCCTCAATGAAGAGATTTATGTTGAACAACCAGAAGGGTTCAAAGTGGCCGGTGAAGAAACTAAAGTCTACAAGCTAAAAAAGGCCTTGTATGGCTTGAAACAAGCACCAAGAGCCTGGTATGACAGAATTGACTCTTATCTGTCAAGTTTAGATTTTGAAAGGAGCCTTAGTGAACCAACTTTATATGTGAAGAAAGCTGGAGATGAGACACTTATAATTGTTTCAATATATGTGGATGATCTCTTAGTGACTAGTGGAAACAAAGAGATGCTGACAGATTTCAAGAAGAAGATGGAGAGCATGTTTGAAATGTCAGCTTTGGGTGAAATGTCCTACTTTCTTGGTATGGAAATATCTCAAACTCAGCAAGGTATTTTCATAAGTCAGAAGGCATTTGTCTTAAAAATTTTAAATAAATTTTGTATGGAAAGTTGCAAAGCTGCAAGCACACCAGTTGCCATTGGTGACAAACTTTCTAACCAAAGTGACTATGAAAAGGTGGATGAGTCTAGCTATAGGAGTTTAGTAGGATGTTTGCTTTATCTAACAGCCTCAAGACCGGATATAATATTTGCAGTCAGTCTTTTGTCAAGATTTATGCATTGTTACAATGTAACACACTTCCAAGCTGCAAAGAGGGTCCTAAGGTACATAAAAGGAACTCTTAACTTTGGGGTTAGATTTGTTAAAACTGAGAACATGCAGCTTCTTGGTTTTACAGACAATGATTGGGCTGGTCCTATTGATGACATGAAGAGCACCTCAGGGTTCTTATTTACTCTAGGATCTGCAGTCTTCTGCTGGAGTTCAAAGAAGCAATCTATTGTGGCACAATCTACAGTTAAGGTCGAATATGTTATAGCTGCTGCAGCTGTCAGTCAAGCAATACGGCTGAGGAAACTTATGGATGATTTAAACTTGCACCAAGGAGAAGTAACAGAGATTAATTGTGACAATCAATCTGCTGTTACAATTGCAAAGAATCCAGTGTTTCATGGTAAAATGAAACACTTCAAGATCAAATTTCACTTTGTGAGGGAAGCAGAATAATCCAATGAAATTAAACTGATTCATTGCAGTTCAGAAAATCAGTTAGCTGATATTTTAACAAAGCCTCTTGGTACAGCAAGATTTATCAGTTTGAGAGCCAAAATAGGTGTTTGCAGCATGCAAGCCAAGGAGGAGTGTTAAGGAATGGCTTACATGCAGTTGGTATTTTAGTAGTATTTTGCAACAGCAATTAGCAGGAGTTCTACTTGAAGAGATTAGTATATTTTGTATTTTGTTATCTTAGTTTGTTTTGAACTAAGTTGATGATGTAATGCCTTAGTTTTAGTGCTGATGTTGAATATTTAAATCAACTAGTATTAGGGTCATAAGCTATGAAAATGAAAGCCATACTTTCTACTATTGGTTAGGTAGATTTATGTGGCTGATTTGATCTTGCACCATACTCTATGGCAACATAACTTATGTATATTTCTCTTTACAAAAAAATACATATCAGATTACAATTTTACAAGCCTTTTGTTCTCATTTTCTCTTCTCGTTTCTCTGCAATTTTACTCGAAAATCCTTTGTTTCTTCTGCAAGTCTATGTAGCTTTATGCTCAAGACATTGCAGTCCAAACTGAAACTGTCCATAACTCCAACAATTTCTTAGAGATTTTGCAGCTATTCTAAACTTTGGGGCAATTGGAAGTTGAAACAAGGGAATATCCAAACAACTATCAAAACGTATAATTAAAACAAACCATACTAAAAATAACAAGAATATATGATTTTTTTCGAAATTTATTAATACAAATTATTAATGTATTAAAAATATAAATATATAATTATAACACATGAAAATTATATGAAGGCAATAATTACAATATATACCTTTGCATATGAAACAGAGAAGATAAGCTGAGAAATTGTTCTTATTTCAATGTAATTTCAATCAGAAAAAGAATACATAATGTTTTAAATATGAAAAACATAAGAATGATTTAATGGCTTTTTGGGCAACATCTGGGTATATATATTTTCAGATATACAAAAAGAATATATGAATTGGAAACTGTATTTGTGTTGTACGTATATTAACAATATGCAAAACATGATTAGTATTAAACGTAGAAGTAGGTGGATGAATCCGTTGCATTAGCTGGTTCTCTGCAGAGGATAGACCGAGCTTCAATTATCGATCGAGGCAGCTCTATATCTTTTTCTTGGAGCTGATTTCCTTGCAACCGTTACATTTGGGATGCAAATGTGTCATCTAGTATCTACAAAACATAAAAACCATTATCAATGGTTATGTCATGACCACTGCAAAATTGGACTCTTTCATTTTGTATTCATACATGTCTGTATCCGACACTTACCCGAACCCATGTAACATATTGGTAGTACAAAAGGACTTTCAATAACATGAACATGTATATATAAGCAGATGACTTAACCCCAAAGCATAGTACGATCTGGTGAAAATAGTAGATTGAAACATGTGAGAAAACAATATAAAGTTAAGTTAAAAAGATCTAAAAAGTTTCTCTTCTTCACTTGGCCCATCCTATCCCAAAATCCGCGGTAGGTTGCTACAAATATCCTACTAGTGAAGACCTCATTTATGTTAGATATAGACTCAATCAATTGTGAACTCAGCATCTGTGTTGGTTTTTATCAGCTCACAAACATGAACAACTCAAAAACATGTAAAAAAAACCCCTCCGAAGAGGATAAAAAACCACGGACAAAGATAATTTTACTATAATGGCAAAGAACGAAGAGTACAAAAGATAGAGATAAAAAAACTAAACCCCAAAAACCCAAAAATAAAAAACCCTCAAAACATAAACACTAAATTCTCCAAAAGTGTTAAGAGTTCTAAACCATAACGGGTATGTCTAAATGGATATTTTTTAAGGTTGTAAAAGAGTCTATTTATAGGCTAAATTCCTAAGTCAAATAAAAATAAAATAATCTAGAATAATAAAAGTTTGACTCAAACAAATAAATAGAGTTTAATTGAAACAAATAAATAGAGTTTAACTGAAAGATTATTTCTTAAATTTGACTTAAAATAGGAGTCATAATTCAACAAATCTCCACCTTGACTCATATTTCCACAATGTCATCTTTGCCAAAGCCCGCCACGGGCTTATCTTGAACTATGCAGGGAATTAACTGAGTCGAATCTGTGCTTAGAAGCTCGAAGCCTTCTAGCCTTCGACTTGTGCACTGCTAAATCAAAATTGACCCGGGTTTGATTTTTACGAACACAATGCCCTAACTTTTCAAAACCTGCATCTAAAAGAGAACCTCTCTTCAACGAAACGGTCATACATTTTTCCCTCCTATGACCAAGTTGCCTCCGCTCCAAATGAGTTGATTTCAACTCCGTAAAGGACGAGGGACGTCCTATTTCACCGGTCACTATAAAACTTTCCAGAATATAACGACTGTCGATCTTTTCACCTTTTAACAAAACGAGAGCCCCATGAGTTACCTTAATGCCGCTCGACTCAATGTTAATTTTGCAACCTTTTGAGTCTAAAATACTTAAGGAGATGAGATTCTTTCGTAAATCAGGTACATACAAGACATCTGATAGTGTCCTAATCGTACCATTGTGCATCCTAATTTTAACAGTACCAATACCGATTACCTTACTAGATGAATCATTTCCCATGTGCATAAGTCCACCTTCAATTGAATTGTATGTGGAGAACCATTCTCTGTTGAGACACATGTGGAAAGAACATCCTGAATCTAGGATCCACTCGGACGTAATCTCGGAGCTTTCGCTCGTTGACACTAACAAGAAATCATCACCACTTTCATCGGCCAAATTAGCACCAGCTAAATCTTCCTCATTACTATTAGTTGCCCTTTTATTTCGCAGTTTGTAACAATCTGCTTTGACGTGACCTAATTTCTTACAATAGTGATACCTTTTGTCTCGCTTCTTTGATGCTACCAAAACAAAAGCTTGCTTGTCTGCCTTGCTATCTGAACCAAACTCATTATCGAGTTTGTATTTGCTCAACAAATGACCCTTCACATCCTCAAACGAGAGTTTATCTCTACCATAAATCAAGATCTCCTTAAAAGGCTTGTATGAAGGGGGTAAAGAGCACAACAATAGCATAGCCTGATCCTCATCGTCAATCTGAACCTCAACATTATTTAAATAATTCAAAAGACTAATAAATTGACTGATGTGATCTCTAAGAAGCTCACTTTCATTCATGCGAAACGTAAATAGACGTTGTTTCAGCACTAAACGGTTAGCAAGAGACTTAGTCGCATAAAGAGTTTCTAGCCTTTTCCATAAGGCGGATGAGGTCATCTCCATCAATACCTCCTACAATACCTTATTCGCGAGGCACAATTGGATTGCAGACAAGGCCTTTTCATCAAGCTCTTCCCATTCTGACTGATCTAGATTATCGGGCTTTTTCCCAGTAACGACCTTTTTCAAACCAATCTGAACTAGAATTGCCATCATCCGAACTTGCCACAAATTGAAATTTGTGTAACCATTAAACTTCTCAATATCGAACCTTGTTGCTGCCATCTCTAAACGGGATGATCTACGAAAATCGAATTAGCTTTGATACCGCTTGTTGGGGATTGACCCGATTAATCAACGAACAAGTTAAAAATAGCAGAAGAAATTGAGAAATTGAACACACAAATTTAACGTGGAAAAACCCCTCCGAAGAGGATATAAAACCACGGGCAAAGATAATTTTACTATAATGGCAAAAGAATGAAGAGTACAAAAGATGGAGATAAAAATTAAATCCCAAAAACCCGAAAATAAAGAACCCTCAAAACGTAAACACTAAATTCTCCAAAAGTGTTAAGAGTTCTAAATTATAATGGGTATGTCTAAATGAGTATTTTTTTAAGGTTGTAAAAGAGCCTATTTATAGGCTAAATTCCTGAGTCAAATAATAATAAAATAATCTAGAATAATAAGAGTTTGACTCAAACAAATAAACAGAGTTTAACTAAAAGATTATTTCTCAAATTTGACTTGAAATAGGAGTCATAACTCAACAAATCTCCACCTTGACTAATATTTCCAAAATGCCATCTTTGCCAAAGCCCATCACGGGCCTATCTTGAACTATGCAAGGAATTAATTGAGTCAAATCTGTGCTTAGAAGCTGGAAGCCTTCTAGCCTTCAACTTGTGCACTGTTAAATCAAAACTAACCTGGGTTTGATTTTTACGAACACAATGCCCTAACTTTTCAAAACCTACATATAAAAGAGAACCTCTCTTCAACGAAACGGTCATACATTTTTCCCTCCTATGACCAAGTTCCCTCCGCTCCAAAGGAGTTGATTTCAACTCTGTAAAGGACGAGGGACATCCTATTTCACCGGTCACTATAAAACCTTCCAGAATATAAAGACTGTCGATCTTTTCACCTTTTAACAAAACGAGAGCCCCACGAGTTACCTTAATGCCGCTCGACTCAATGTTAATTTTGTAACCTTTTGAGTCTAAAATACTTAAGGAGATGAGATTCTTTAGTAAATCAGGTACATACCTGACATCTGATAGTGTCCTAATCGTACCATTGTGCATCTTAATTTTAACAATACCAATACTGATTACCTTACTGGATGAATCGTTTCTCATGTGCATAACTCCACCTTCAATTGAACTGTATGTGGAGAACCATTCTCTGTTGGGACACATGTGGAAAGAATATCCTGAATATAGGATCCACTCGGACGTAATCTCGGAGCTTTCGCTCGTTGACACTAACAAGAAATCATCACCACTTTCATCGGCTAAATTAGCACCAGCTAAATCTTCCTCGTTACTCTTAGTTGCCCTTTTATTTCGCAGTTTGTAACAATCTGCTTTGACGTGACCTAATTTCTTATAATAGCGACACATTTTGTCTCGCTTCTTTGATGCTACCAAAACAGAAGCTTGCTTATCTGCCTTGCTATCTGAACCAAACTCATTGTCGAGTTTGTCTTTGCTCAACAAATGACCCTTCACATCCTCAAAAGAGAGTTTATCTCTACCATAAATCAAGGTCTCCCTAAAAAACTTGTATGATGGGGGTAAAGAGCATAACAATAGCATAGTCTGATCCTCATTGTCAATCTGAACCTCAACATTATTTAAATCGTTCAAAAGACTAATAAATTGACTGATGTGATATCAAGGAAGCTCATCTTCATTCATGCGAAACGTAAATAGACGTTGTTTCAGCACTAAACGGTTAGCAAGAGACTTAGTCGCATAAAGAGTTTCTAGCCTTTTCCATAAGGCGGATGAGGTCTTCTCCATCAATACCTCCTACAATACCTTATTTGCGAGGCATAACTAAATTGCAGATAAGGCCTTTTCATCAAGCTCTTCCCATTCTGACTGATCTAGATTATCGAGCTTTTGTTTGGTAACAACCTTTTTCAAACTGATCTGAACTAGAATTGCCATCATTCGAACTTGCCACAAATTGAAATTAGTGTCACCATCAAACTTCTCAATATCGAACCTTATTGTTGCCATCTCTGAATGTGCTGATCTGTAAAAAATGAATTAGCTTTGATACCACTTGTTGGGGATCGACCCGATTAATCAACGAACAAGTTAAAAATAGCGGAAGAAATTAAAAAATTGAACACACAAATTTAACGTGAAAAAACCCCTCCGAAGAGGATAAAAAATCACGGGCAAAGATAATTTTACTATAATGGTAAAGAACGAAGAGTACAAAAGATGGAGATAAAAACTAAACCCCAAAAAACCCGAAAATAAAGAACCCTCAAAACATAAACACTAAATTCTCCAAAAGTGTTAAGAGTTCTAAACTATAATGGGTATGTTTAAATGGGTATTTTTTTAAGGTTGTAAAAGAGCCTATTATAGACTAAATTCCTAAGTCAAATAATAATAAAATAATTTAGAATAATAAGAGTTTGACTCAAACAAATAAACAGAGTTTAATTGAAACAAATAAACAGAGTTTAACTGAAAGATTATTTCTCAAATTTGACTTGAAATAGGAGTCATAATTCAACAGAAAGAAAGGAAACAAAGCTAAAAAGAACTTAAAAATTTAAGAAGAAAGTCACTAATCTTCATTGCATAATCTGTTGATAAAATACAAACATAACATAAATGGTAATTTACTAACAACTAAAACTAGAATGACTTGTACAAGCTTCTAAGTTGCTAAGTCAATTAAGTCACATCCTTAGCCTATCAAATTCAGCTGTCATAGCTGATCTTTTATTAAAAACAACAAAATTACAACTTAACTAGATAAGTCAGCATGTTACAAACTAAATTAATATAGTTACATTAAAAACTAAATATTCCAAAAGTTGCTGACTCTGCCATCTGCTGCTGATGCTGCTCTGACCTTGCTGGTGCAGTTGGCTCATTTTGTTTTGCTGCATGGTTGCTAAACATTCAACACTCCTCCTTGGCTACTATGCTGCAAACTCCTATATTACTTCTCAAGAAATCAAACCTTGCATAGGCAAGAGGTTTAGTCAAAATATCTGCAAATTGAACTTTAGAGCTGCAGTGCTTCAGATTAACTTCTTTTGCTAACTCAGCCTCTCTAACAAAGTGATACTTGATCTTAAAGTGCTTGGTTTTGCCATGAAACACAGGGTTCTTGGCAATAGCAACAGCTAACTGATTGTCAACTCTGACTTTAGTAGCTTCACTTTGCTCTTCATTTAAATCACTTAGGAGCTTCCTTAGCCAAATGGCTTGATTAACAGCTGCAGCAGTTGCAATATACTCTACTTCTGCTGTTGATTGAGCTACAGTCTGTTGCTTCTTTGAACTCCAGCAAAAAACTCCTGAACCAAGAGTGAAAAGATACCCTGATGTACTCTTCATGTCATCAACCGAACTAGCCCAATCACTATCTGAATAGCTAACCAGCTTCATCTCCTCAGTCTTTCTAAACTTCACTCCATAGTTTAATGTCCCTTTGACATATCTCAATACTCTTTTAGTTGCCTTGAGGTGTGTAACATTGCAGCAATGCATGAACCTTGATAGCAGGTTGACTGCATGCACAAGGTCTGACCTTGTTGCTGTCAAATAGAGCAAGCAACCTCCAAGACTCTTATACCCTTTTTCATCAATTCTCTCAAAATCACCTTTGCTTGAGAGCTTCTCACTTAAAGCAATTGGTGTGGTCACTGGCTTGCACTTATCCATGTAGAACTTAGAGAAAATCTTGGAAGCAAATGCTTGCTGTCTAATGAAAATTACATCCTGTGTTTGAGTGACTTCCATACCAAGGAAGTAACTCATCTTGCCTAAGTCAGACATCTCAAACAAATCTTACATCTCTTTCTTGAAGTCAGTGATCAGCTCCTTCTTGCTTCTAGTCACCAACAAATCATCCACATAAAGTAAGACAATTAGCAAAATTTCAAAATCAGCCTTCTTGACATAGAGAGTAGGCTCACTAACACTCTTTTCAAATCCCAATTTTGACAGGTAAGAGTCAATCTTGTCATACCAGGCTCTTGGAGCTTGTTTAAGGTCATACAAAGCCTTCTTCAGTCTATAAACCTTGTACTCTTGACCAGCAACCTTGAAGCCATTTGGTTGCTCAATGAAAAGTTCCTCCTCGAGGAAGCCATTTAGGAAAGCAGACTTGACATCCAATTGGTGTATCTCCCATTGTTTCTGAGCTGCTAAGGCAAACAATAACCTTATAGTATCCAACCTTGCCACTGGTGCAAAGGTTTCAAGGAAATCAATGCCATATTGCTGACTATACCCTTTCACAACAAGCCTAGCCTTGTGCTTGTTCAGTGAACCATCAGTATTGTGCTTGGTTCTGAACACCTACTTCACTCCTATGACTTTCCTATGCACAGGCCTGTCTACCAACTCCCAAGTGTCATTCTTTTGGATCATGTTCAACTCTGTCTGCATTGCTTCCATCCAACAATCTTCCTTTTCAGCTTCCTCAAGTGTGGTTGGTTCCACAATGGTCATATCACACCTCTAATAAACTTCAGTGATAGATCTTGTGCCTCTAACAGGTACATCATCATAGTCCTCTTCATTTTCAGATTTATCCTCAATTTGTTATAGCTCAACATCATTCTGATCTTGTTCAACCATGCTTGCATCTGTCCCATTTCCAAAAACTATTCTCTTTGAAGCTCACATCCCTGCTTACCACAATTTTTTTGGTTGAAGGATTATACATCTTATATCCCTTCTTGGTGCTGCTATAGCCAACAAAGATCCCAGGCATGGACCTTTTCTCAAGTTTGATTCTCTTTTCAGCAGGAATCAATGAATAACAAGTGCAACCAAAAACCTTCAAATAGGATACTGATGGTTTGTGCCCATACCAAGCTTCAAAGGGTGTCCTACCTTTAACTGCATTTGTTGGCAATCTGTTGAGCAGATACACTGAGGTGTTAACTGCCTCAGCCCAAAAAATGTTGGGTAGTTTGCTTTCAAACAACAGGCACCTAGCCATATCAAGCACAGTCCTGTTTTTTCTTTCACATACACCATTTTGCTGTGGTATGTAGATGGTGGTCAGCTAATGTTGAACTCCAGCTTCCTCACAAATTTTTTGAAAGTTTTGTGACACATACTCAGTGCCATTGTCTGATCTGATGGCCTTCATCTTGCAATCTGCTTGGTTCTCTACTAATTCCTTCAGTTTACCAAAGACCTCAGCCACTGCTGATTTCTGCTTCAAGAAACTCACCCAGCAAAATCTTGAGAAATCATCAATAAATAAAGCAAAATACCTACTCCCACTTAGTGAAGAGGTCTTCATAGGTCCACATATGTCAGTGTGTACTAGTTGAAGGTTCCCTTGTGCTCTCCAAGCCTTGTTCACTGAGAAAGTCAATCTGGTTTGCTTGCCAAGCTGACAAACTTCACACACATCCTTCTTGACTTTCACATGAGTCATATATTCAACAAGATTCAACTTGTGCAGCAGGCTAAGTGACTTGTAGTTCACATGTCCTAGCCTTTTGTGCCATATACAAAACTCATCTGTTGTGCATGCATAACTTCTTGCATCTAACTTGTTTACATCCAAAACAAAAGATCTGTCAAACATAGATACTATAACTAGTTGTTGACCATTCTGATCCTTGATCACACAACCATCTTTCTCAAATATCAATATATACCCCTTTTCTAATAGTTGACCAACACTCAAGAGGTTTTGATCAAACTCGGGTACAAATAGCACATCAAAAATGACTTTGTTACCTGTCAAAGTGTTGATCAGTACCTTTCCTTTGCCCTTGGCTTCAATGAATTCACAATTGCCTATTCTGACTTTCGACTTGTAGCTAGTGTCCAAGTCTTTGAACAAACTTTCCTCAGAAGCCATGTGGTGTGTGCATCCACTATCAATCAACCAATTCTTCCTTACCTTGCTTGAACTACCAAAACATGAAGCTGTGAAGACATACTCCTCTTGAGCTTAGACATCTTCAGCAGCTTGAGCTTGGTTTTGCTGCTGAACAGGTGCCTTCCCTTTGTTCTTGCAGACTTTCTCCATGTGACCAAGCTAATTGCAGCTTCTACATTGTATGTCTGGTCTAAACCAACAATACCTCTCTAAATGACTGGACTTCTTGTATTGTGAGCATTATGGGAATTTCTTCCTGCTCACATCCTTTTTGGCCTTTTCTTTCTTTTCTAACCAGGGCTTTTTGCCCTTGTAACCTGAACTGGTGCTCAAACTCTCCTTGGTTCTGACTTGAAATGCTGAATCTGAATACTCCTCCATCCTATTTGCCCTCTTTTGCTTTTGTGCATAAAGAGCATTTATCAGCTCTGTCAGAGAGATGGTTGACAAATCCCTTGAATCCTCCAATGAGGAGATCTTGGATTCATACTTCTTAAGAAGTGTTGTGATGACTTTTTCAACCACTCTCCTATCACTAAACTCATTTCTCATCAGCCTGATGTTGTTGACAGTAGACATGATCCTGTCAGCATATACTTTGATGGATTCAGACTCCTTCATCTTTAGGTTCTCGAAATCTCTTCTCAGGTTTATCAGTTGCTGCTTCCTGGTCTTGTCTGACCCTTTAAACTCTTCCTTCAGCTTGTCCCAAGCCTGCTTTGGAGAGTTGCAGGCCATAATCCTTGTGAAGATTGCATCTGAGACTCCATTCTGCAAGAAGGACATGGCCTTATACTTCTTGGCATAGTCCTCATTGTGCTGCCTAATTTGAGCTATGGTTGGATTAGCTCTCAAGGGTGGTGGCTCTGTGTCTGATTGAACCACACTCCATAGGTCATACGCCTGCAGGTAAGTCCTCATCTTCACTAACCAGATGTCGTAATTCTCCCCAGTAAAAATAGGTGGTTGTGGAGCTGAAAAGATCATGGCTTTAGCAACAAACTGAGCACAAAAAATTCTGTTTCTTTTCTTTCAAAACACACAACAATAGTAGATAACTTTCAACAAAACAGGTCCCTCAAAGAATCAAGCTCTTGATACCATTTGTTGGTTTTTATCAGCTCACAAACATGAACAACTCAAAAACATGTAATGAAAGAAAGGAAACAAAGCTAAAAAGAACTCGAAAATTTGAGAAGAAAGTCACTAAACTTCATTGCATAATCTGCTGATAAAATACAAACATAACATAAATGGTAATTTACTAACAACTAAAACTAGAATGACTTGTACAAACTTCTAAGCTGTTAAGTCAATTAAGTCACATCCTTAGCCTATCAAATTCAGCTGTCATAGCTGATCTTTTCTTAAAAACAACAAAATTACAACTTAACTAGATAAGTCAGCATGTTACAAAATAAATTAACATAGTTACATTAAAAATTAAATATTCCAAAAGTTGTTGACTCTACCATCTGCTGCTGATGCTGCTCTACCCTTGCTCGTGCAATTGGCTCATTTTGTTTTGCTGCATGGTTGCAAAACATTCAACAGTCTGCATTCTCTCACAGATTTCAGCCTCTCCATCTTCTTCCTTTATTTCCTCAAGTATCCTTTTCAGTCTCGTATTTCTATTTGCTTGTGTCTGAAACAGTCATTTGATTTGAGTGTTTTCCATTTTCAAGTAGCAAAAGAAAGAATACAAGAAATCATATCAAAATAGGACTTACATTGTTGACAAGCTTCTCTACTGTTGCCTGCAAGTAATTTTTGTACTTTGTTCTCAACATAACAGTGATCCCATTCATCTGCTCTCCAAACAGTGACTTCTTGTCTCCTGTGAGAGGCAGACAGGCTGCCCAAGACTTTAAAACATCCTCCACTCTACAGTGTAAGGCATCAAGAATTCTCTTCACAGTGTTGAGGAAAATTCCTAACTGCCACCATTAGAAACAAGGTAAGAACTATATTCAATGCTGACACAATTGACTGGAGTTTAATTATATTGGTTATGTTGCACTTACTTGGCTGGGAATCGAATATAGAGCTGTCGACTGCCTTCTTGTCAACTTCTGGACATGCATGCTAAATCTTTTCGGAATACTATCTTTCAAAGGAGTCAAGATGTCATTATATTGTTTCTCCAGTGCTTTAACAATGGCTCTTTCCACATTGGCAACAGCCTTCATGTAAAACCAAAATTATGCAAAGTCAGTAGATGACAAAATGGTTAACCATAGATGTTCAAGGTCCAGAGAGAGAGAGTACTGAGGTCATCTAGCACATGCACACACATGTTCAAAGACATAAACTACAAGAGAAAGAGAGTGTAAGGATATTTACATTTTCCAAGACCAGTGAGTACTAAGGCCATCGATTGATAACCACTCCATATCCAATAAGGGAATCTTTGATCTTCACATACATTTCTTCAGCAAAGGGTGAGGTTGAGTGATTTGTTGTTACTCCTGACCACGGCACCTGCAACAAGCACATGATTATGTCCCAAAGTCAATATTCAACAGTTCCAGGTAAGTTGTTTCAGATTCTTGATAATGTTTATGAAAAAGAACCCAAGCTATACCTTTTCAGCCTTACAGAGATCGAGTAACCTAAGCTGCATATCCTCAACCCACACCATTATATAATTGTGGAACAAACTCCTTGAGTCTACTCCACCCTGCACAGTACTGGAACAGGCAAGACAATTTGTAAGACAAAGAGCTTCAACTCTAATATACAAGGCCATAACCCAAATTTAGATACTCATACAGGATTCTTTCACAAACAGGCAAATTTGAAGTATTTTATTCCAGCTTATACAAAAAGATTTCAAATAAGATTTCTTTCACAAACCTGATGTTCCATGACTCAAGATCCCTCTCAAAATCCGCAATTGCAATCAAAAGTTCATTAACATGTGATGCAGGACAAGATGGAGGCTATGCAGGAAGGAAACTGGTAAGCCTCTTACACAACTCGGTGCTATATACTTCAGCTGTGATATTTGACAGGTCGATCGAACTGGAGCAGAGGCATATATGTCAGAAGACATGAAACAATCAGTTAATCAGTACATGGTTATGATGATATTTCTACAACTCAGTGATATATGTCATTACCTGGGGAGTATGTGCTGATTGTGGATCTTGATGTCTGCCTGAATTTCTTTGCTAATATTTACACACAGATTCTTCATTTTCAAATAAGCTGTTGAGATGGTAATGGAGTCCAAGAGAAAACCTTCAGAGTTGTTTGAAACAAACTCATCAGTTTCAACCATGTGGTTCCGACACCTTTTTTTGGCTGCAGTCTGTAAAATCTTATCATAACTGGCATTAGATGTTTGCTTAGCGTATAGAAACAAAAGGCAAAAACAAAAAGACAAAGCCTGCTTGCAGGATCAGACAGTTAAAAGGGATGACCCATTAATAGATGCATGGAAAAATTTCCGCTCTATTGAACATATATAGTAATATTTTCATGCATTTGCTGAATTAAACAAGTTATCAGTACCAAAGGGCTGCTTTTAAAAAATAACGCTAAGCTGGCTGAGAGATTTGATTAGTCATTACTGAAGAACTGAAATTACATGCAAATAGTTTCTCAACATAGTCTGAGCATCAGGAGATAGTATATCATGAAGCAGAGTGAATACTTGAACAGCAGGAGCTAGAGCTGGTGCTGCAGTCTCCTGTGTTGGTCCAAACAAGTCAGCAAGCCCTGTGGGAAATTTCTCATCCAACGATTTGTTGTTTTCAAAAGCCTTTGCCAAGTGGCTCTCAATTTGTGTTTCACAACACAGAAGTATGCCTTTCTGCAAGAGAGCATGCAGACGAGCCATCTCAATGAAGCATTTACATTATGTAGAAAATGTTAAAATAGCACAATCCCACATCTAAAATGTACAAAGTCGTGGAGATTTTGTACTACTATAAATAGGGGTTATTCCTCTCTCCTTATCTGTAATATTTTGCTTGTAACTTTTGCAGTAAAATATATTTGATAGTGTCTGAGAATGTAGGCATAATTTGCCAAGCCTCATTAGAACGTAGTCAAAGCTTTTGAAACTTCAAAATAACTTAGCATTGGAAACACAATCGGTACTTTAAAGGCAACTCTCTCACCATTTTAAAAGACAATATGAAAAAAAAAAATCCATTAGATCAAATGAATTTGACAAAAACTGTAACCAGAGATGCCTACCTCCTGTCTTGTCAAGCTTTTTTCATTCCTAGCCTTTAAAATGGGTACAAGCAACTCATTTACAAGCTCTAAGCAGTCTTTTGTTGGTGTGGCTACTTTCATGACATGTAATAGATATCTACATGAAACCAAAAGAGTTAAAGCATTACAAGGAAAGAGCAAGGAGTATGATAGAATTCATAATATTACTGAAAAAGAACAAGTAGATCACATACCTCAATTTTGTATATGAATCAGAAACTCCATAGTAGTCAGCAAACTCAGTCAATAACCACTGCCATGGTCCCTGTAACCTCAAGTTTCTGGAATGAAAACGTTGTGCACGCATTGAAGCCTCAAGTAGTAGATCGTAGGCTAGAGTCTTCACAACAGGCCCACTCTAAAAAGATGGAAAACACAGTAGGTAAAGTATACTCATGCATGCTCACTTGTATGCTTTTAGACACTGACATGCTTAAACATTTTAAGTCCTGCTCCGCACAACTATCCATGCACGTGAAAGAAAATTCTTGTTGTAGATAATGGAAACTGATTAACTAACTGCTAATGAAATGAGCATCAAATTAAAAAAAAGCAAAAAGAAATTTGTATGTCTTTCAGAAGAACGCAATTCTGGTTTAGGAAAGGACAAATGGAGCTTGATTCGAGAAAATAAGGACTATTTTCAAGAGAATTCCATACAGCATATCTAGTTCTTATAATTAAGTCAATTGAATTGTCCTAGATGTGGAAAACATAATACCTCTATCTGACTCGTCTCATCACTAGTAATTGTACTTCCAATTGATAGTTGGATCTTCCCGACACATTCTTCATCCTCATGGTATATGGGCCACCATCTGATTCTCTCATTCTGCAGAAATAGTCGAGCACATCAGATTATGAAGGATGGTTTTCATCCTTCAAAAACACGATTGTTAAAAATAGATAATGATACATACTGGATTATCACTCAAAGATGAAACTGGTATTGTTGCTCTTCCCTGGACTAATTTCTTCTTGTCTTGAACTTCCACCAAAAGAGCATCACCTTCAGTCTCTGGGAAACTAAAAGCACATGCAAGTATAAGATTTTCCTACTTTTCAAAGCATAACTCTCATCTTAGATGAGGTCTCTCATTTACACAGCCAAGCTATGTTAACTTAGACAGAGTGACAGACATGACAGAATATTAAGATCAATTATGACATGGCATACACAGGACCAGCTTTTATTGCTTTGACTGTGAGTTATAACAGACTTCCTGTCAACCAAAGTACAAGCCTAAGTCTAAGATATAAATAGCAACTCACAAGACATGGTAATCACCACCCCCCGGGTGCAAGCAGATGGCTGAACTTGGTTCAACTTTGGTATCTTCTGTAGCACTCTTCAGCTGGAATAAGCAAGATAACGGCTCTGTAAATATGAAAAATAACATATTAGTTCAGAGCATTACGGTATGGAAGTTCCAACAATATGTGTAGTCCCTGTCTTTGTTAAGAGAAGGAGACATGCTGAAACATTTTGTTAGGAGGTAGGTAGATTTCAATTGGTTGTAAAACAATTTAGCTGTTAGCTGTTAGCTGTTACACGTGTTTAATCAGCTTAAGCATAACTTCCAATAAAAAGGGAAGCTAAAGTCTGATTTACACTTCTAGATGTCAGTTTCATCTTAAGCTCAAAGTTATAAAATAACTAAAATACATTAAATATTATATCATAACAAACACAAACCTTCAGATGCCACTGGAAATGAGGCTATTTTAAGAGAATTCATGCCAGCTTTTACAAGTGATGAGACATGCCGCACATACTCCGCTCCCACTTGCATGTACATTGCACTTCGCTGAGAGTACATACTCCTGAGTTTCCTCCTTGGAATAATGCGAAGTTTCTTCACTGCAATTATCCAACATGAACAACTTAGATTTTAAACTAAAAGAAATCATCCTATGAAAGAGTTTTGATTTTATCTTTAACCCTCAAATTACAAGAGATTAAAAAGATATATATGGAAGTCATTTTCCAAACTAATATAAAGCTATAAGTAACAAAATAATAAAAATTCTATTATAACAAGCAATAATTTCATAGCCCCACCCGTCCTTCTAAATATTAAATTTCTATATACAATTTTCATAACAACATTGATCTTACCTTCCACTCTTATCTTTCCAACAACCTTCTTTGCCTTCAATGAAACTTGAGTAGTGCTCACTTCTACTGGTTGTACACTTCGTGGTTGCAGCAAAAATTTGTGTAGCCTATATATTTAATACACATTGAGACTTGAGAGATCATTGAAAGGCTAATGGGAACAAATTTATGTTCCAAAGAAGAGAAGGAACCTACCCAAAGGCACTTCGCAGTAGAAGGCACTCATCACGGAGAATTCAGGAGCCTCATGGCAGCCTCTTGCCCATTCGTATAGACATAACCGGATGCATGCATCATAAGCAATTAAAGTCTGCCATGCATATTGACCACTGGAACAAAGAATTACAAAACAAAGAATGTGAGATAAGTAGTTTACAACACAAAAAAAATTCAATAAAGATCAACTTAGTTTACAGCACAAAAAAATTTCAATAAAACTCTATGGAGATTGCATCTGGTGTTATAGTGATGCAAGTCATCAGACATGTTACTTTGCCAATAAGGCATCTTTTCTTCTTTGTTTGTATTTGCAGTTTCATTTACTCTGCATAAGACAATGTTAAGAAATATTAGAAATAGTAGTATATTCCAAGCTAAACTGACTAGCAACATACGAGTAGAACAAGTACTAAACGAGGAAAGGAGAAAGTTACGGAATAGTCTGCTCCAGTTTAATCGACTACCGTAATTCCGGTAAGTTCGCACTTCCGAACTTAGTATTAACGTCCATTTAATTATTTAAATACAATTATCTTTGGTTATTAAATTGAACTCTTAATATTATATCTTGTTCCATGTATTTGATTAAATAATAAATTGTATAATGAGAAGTGAGGAATTGGTTGTTTGATGAATATATGTTGTCAGTTTAACTGATTAGAGCTAGGCTCACAATTGCGGTTTATCCGCTAGGCACTGGGTGCCAAGATTTGACGGATATTTGTCAGTTTAACCGACTAGAGCTGGGCTCACATTCGCGGTTTATCCGCTAAGCATTGGATGCTAAGATTTGACGGATATTTGTCGGTTTAATTGACTAAAGTTGGGCTCACATTTGCGGTTTATCCGCTAAGCACTGGGTGCTAGGATTTGACGGATATTTGTTGGTTAATCCAACTAGAGCTAGGCTGACTTTTGCGGTTATTCTGCTAGGCGCTGGGTGCCATAATTGTCAGTTTATCTGACTAGCGCTGGACGCAAACTATTGGTTAATCCAACTAGAGCTGGGCTCACTTTTACGGATTATTCGTTAGGCACCGGGTGCCATGAATTGATGGTAATAGCAATGACAAATGGATAGAAATTGAGAAGACTTATGAGGATGTATGTCTATATTTGTGGAGTAAGAATTATAAGGAATGGAAGTATTATGCATATTTAATTATATGCATTAAATGAAATGTTGAATTTGGAATCATGATTTTGTATAAATGAAAGCTTAATTCGGAGATAGTAAATATTCATGCAAATGATTTGTGGTGAATAAAGATTACTAATGTAATTGAATCTTTCATGATTTCAGGTTATCCTAATAGTAGATTACAACTCAGTATCAAATTGAAAATCCCGAACTCCAAGTCAATGAGGTCACTTTTTGTTATTCTGACATGCACTTAGGACTAGTTTTGTGTAAAGGTCTTATAAGAAATGACTAAATGTGAATATTAGTTTCAAAGTAGTTGTTTTGATGTGAATTCGTTTTGAATGGTATGTGTATAATGATTTGGTAAATTATGAAATATGCAAATGTATTAGCTTAATGGAGTGTATTGAATTATGAATAGTGTATATGTTGGTATGATGCTTATTTGGGTAATATGTTTGGAGGGGAAAAAGATTGAATGAAACAGTGACACCACGTCATTTGTGTCCCTTTTCCAATAGTTTTATGCCACATCAGTATTTTCATTCTTAATTTCAACATTTTCATCCTGAAAAAAATCAAATTACAATTAAAATCCTGAAATTTAGGATGAAATTATTGATATGTCATAAAACTATTGAAAAAGGATAATATCCCTGTTTCATACAATCCTTTCTCATTTGGAGGATGGTTTAATTATAATGTGATAATTGAACATTATATATTTATTGAATGATTTATATGTATTTGAGATAATGCTTTAAATGAGTTCGAATATTTGTTATAAATGATTTAATGATTTTATTATATTCGATAATATTTTGAGACCTTAAATCTGCGACAGTTATGGGTTACGGATGTTACAGGTTTACTGAGTGTCATAATTTGATAGGAACCATCTCTCCTATAAATATCCAATGGTATCAACATTGTAGGGGGACTACTCTCCACCTACAAAACCTTAACTTTCTGACCCTTTTTTACTCGAGTTCCTCTACCTTTCTAACTCTCGACCCTGCTTCTTTAACCTCGTAGATACTATGTATCAACAAGTTCGAATATAATTAGAAAATAAGGAAGGAGCAATCCCTTAAGTGATTTTTGAGATTGACTCTAGCCAAGTTCCTCGTGGGAAATCATAGAAATTTATTAATTAACCAAAAGTCCATCACCGTATGGAAAAAGGTGAGGGAGAAAACCAAAACCGCCCATTACTACCTTTGAAATTTTTAGGAAGCTGCAAAGCAGACTTATCAAGATCAACTTCCTAAGACGAGAAAGTGAAGGAAGACCGTTTCTACGCAGGGAGGTCTGGTGCACCGTGGCAACCTGCCTGCCACACATCATCAGGTTTCAAATTTATTCTTTGCCATTGAAAATTCAGAGCTTTCTCACTTTATCTCCCTATAAATCTCCGGGTCTGGCCTTGATGAAACCATGAATGTGGAAGTGGAAATGAACAATGAAGCATAATAATAGTAATGCTGTTTTGTTTTCGCTGCTTCTGGTGTCTATACTTTTATCAATGGCGAGTTCTGGCTCTCTTTTAGCTGAAGCAACAGTTCCCAACTTCTCAACCATCCAAGGTTTGTTTTCCATACTTTTTCTTTTCCACATATTATCTTTCTTCACCTCCACTTTCATTATTTTTATTGAAGTGTATATACTCCAATATTTAAGAATAATTTAATTCTTTAAAAATGTGAAATTTGTTCTAATTTAGCATTTCTCTCTACTTAATTTATATTATTATTTAAATCATTGCCTTAATTGATATTAAGAGAGCATTTGAACCGTTAAAGATGGTATGATTCGAATATTGTCACTTGTAAAAGAATAATAACAAAAATAGAGGTAAAATAAAGGGATCTGTGGGGCGAAAGTTCGAGGGTCGAAACTATACTTCTTCTATTTGACATTCATTAGAAAAGGATTTTTCAACCCTTAAATATATGTAGTCAAAACTCCTGTTGTATCATTTGTTTTTCAACATTAGTGAATTTTTCGTTATCTGCTCGTGGTTTTTTCTCGAAAGGGTTTTTCACATAAAATCTGTGTTTTTATTTTTTCTTTAATTATTTCTTTTCGATCGTTTTATGGCCATTATCGACGTTTATTATAACATGAACCATGACATTTGGATTGATAAAACTTAAATTTTACTACTCAATCAATGCTAATACCTAAATATCTCGTTCAGTTATTAGTGTAATAACAAGAGAAAAAAGTTTATTTATTGCATATGATATTACAGTAGTTAGACATAAAATATTAAAATAAATCTATCCGATAAAATGTTATATAAGTAGTAATTAGTAAATACAACATTTTTTTTAGAATATGTAAATACAACAATTAAATTATAGATTTTATCTGAATGTCAATTGTCTAGTCCTTTATTTTCATAATGCTTATTTTCCTTAATAATTAATTTATAATTATTAAATTTATTTATTTAATTTAATTAATAATTTTAAAACCTATATTTGTATATCATAAAATGTTGCCTAAATTATACTTTTCTTTCTTCAAATTGATGCCTAAATTTTTTTGGTTACTAGTGCTACTTAAGTTACTTGAATGTTAAACTGAAATTATTTAAATATTTATGATACATATATTATTTTATTTATAATAATAATTTTTATTAAAATTATGTAACTCGAATCTCATTATTTATTAAAAAATAAAATACAGTAGCTGATGCAAACTGTGAGTGAAATTGTATATCACGAACTACAATTTAAAATCTCTTTTAACAGAGACGAGCATCAGTAGATGTAAAAATGCCCCATCAAGGTATCCTCATTGGATATCCCCTAAAAATAATAATAATAATAATAATAATAATAATAATAATAATAATAATAATATCACCACCTTTAGTACATTAAAATTTAACATGGTAAAGCCATATATTTTGGTTGCCGGAGTCGGATTTCATTCTCATTTGTATCCGACTGGGGGCAACTGTTGGGGCGATGTATTTGGGATTGGCGGAGTCCCACCACTTGGAAGCAATGGCTTCAGATTCCGACGTTGTATCCCACTCTTCAAGCTTTCTGTTTTATACACACCCAAAATCTTTGATGTGAATTATTAGGTATAATTTTATTTAAAACTGAAAATCTTTTAATTCAAACTGGTGAATTATAAAATAGAGTAAAACTCGAACAATAAGTGCGATTAGCATGATTTGAACCCAGATCACATTTGAGACGATGAACATCATCAAACCATCAAATGGGATTCAAATTCAAACTATAATTTCAATAACACATCAAAGGATAATTTTATTTTAAACACAACCTTTAATTAATAATTTTAAAACTTATATTTACATGTAAATATATTTTTTATAAATATAATTGAGATATATTTAAATTTAAAAAATAAATTGATACAATGTTCATTACCTTAATTTCAACTTCGAAATTCAAATCAAATTTAAAACTCTAATTTAGGGTAGATTTGGATAGACGGTACGCTTACTTATTGTTAGTGTAAAAACTACAGTGAAGTGAGATTAGATACTATAACGTGAGACAAAAAGTAAGTTAAACGTACCGTACCGTCCATCCAAACTCATCTTTATTCATACTCCTCGACATTACAAATAAAAAATATGGGTGATGAAAAAGGGAAAACAAACCTTGGATGGCTAAGAAGTTAGGAATTGTTGCTTCAGCTAAGAGAGAGGCTGAACTGACCATTGATAAAACTATAGTCACCAGAAGCAGCGAAAACACTACTTCATTATTCTTCCAAAGCCTCTTCATTGCTTATCTCCACTTCCACCTTCACGGTTTCATCAAACCTAGGCTGAGTTTATATATACAAAGAGAGAGACGAAGCTATAAATTTTCAATGGTACAGAATTTTAAAATCATGGAGTTTTGAATTTAGGGTTCACCGTTGATTACCGCGTGTTGACTCATTGTAAACTTGAATAAAAGAAGGTGAAAATCAAACATGCAAAAGCGAATGGTACTCTAATTTTCAGCATTAATCTCTTTGAATATAGGCTACCATATCTTTATTAAACTATAACTTTATTTTCATAATCTACAGAAATCTTTTTCTTCTCTGCGTAGTGTTCAAGTAAAAGTCGTTCACTCGTGGATAAAAAATATTTGATCTAAATTTCACATTTATTAATTAGTTTATTTTGAAAGAAATGTTGTGCTTTATTAAACGTTAATAATTATTTAATTATTGTTTAAATAAATAATTTGGTTCGAACAACTTCATTCTGCTAGAGATTGAAACAAAATCGAACAAAATAGGTTAAATGCAAAGTAAAGTAAGAAGAGAGAATTAAAACATGATATTTGTTAATACAATTTAGATTCATTACTAGACGTCAGATCATGTACATTAAGGGTTAGGTAGAAATATTTTGATGGTTTCAAAAATGAATTTGAATGAGTGTGTAGACCCCCACTAAAATGTGCTTAGAATGAAAAATATTGAGTGAACAAAAATAATGTGAGGGTTAAAAGCAAAGCGAGTGGATAAAAACACAAATAGAGTTAAAAATATTGTGAGTGAAAAGAGTGAAAACTTTTATAATGTGCTCAAATTAAAAATCATTTCATGAGCTTAAAATAAATCTTTCACTTCTATAATGCACAATTACTCGCTAGTTGGTTGAACTCACTAATATCAACCCATATATTCCTCATTTTTGGAGAGAACAGAGAGACGAGAGAAGGAGAAATTGAGTGATGAGCTTAACAATTAAAATTGGGGGGGACATATGGGATAATGCTGTAACAGTCCGTTTTAATGGTATCGAAAATAACGATTTCAGAATCTCATTTTCGATGTTCGAGTCCGTAAATATTAAATATTAATATTTGTTAGACTAATATAAAAATATATTAAAATTTGCTCTTTAATTTCGTCAAATTGATAGTTAATTATAGTACAGAGACTAAATTGTAAAAGTTTATCGTTATAAATTTTTGTAAAAGTTAATTATGGTACCAAAGGACCAAATGAGGAATTAAACCCTTTTTAATATGACCGGTGGTGGATGTTAGTTTTAATCCACTACTGTTAATTTAGATTAAAATTAATTAATTAAGCTTTAGTCAATTAATTAAAACTAAAATAAGTATATAAGCTAAAATTAAATGAAAACAAAACATTTTATGTTCATTTTTTTCTTCTTCACGAAACAAAAGAGGAGACTAGGGTTTTAAACTTTCAAAACTTTCGAACTTCAACTTGCAAGTTCAATAAAGTCATTTTCTTGTAATTTTTATGCTTTTAAGGTTATGAGAGTTTGATTTACCTAGCTAATTTACCAATTTGTAAAATTGTTAAAGTTTCTAAAAGTTATCATTGTTGATTTCTTGAATATTTTAATGTTCAATTGATATATTTTAAGCTTAGATATAGGGGTGAGCAAATTTTGAATAAAACTGAATTAATTCGGTTAATTGATTGAATTCGGTTAATCTGTCGGTTAACCGAATTATTTCATTCGATGATCGATTAATAATTTTTTGGAAGTTCGATTAACGGTTAATTCGGTTCGAAATTGATCGGTTAACCGAACTTAATAAATATATTATAATATATAAGTATTAGCCCAAAAATCGGTTGGTTAATTCAGTAAATTTTTTATGTTTATACTTGTTTTAACCAAAAATTAAAAAACATATAAATTTCGCTTAATTTGGTTAATCGATCGAATTAACCGAAAAAGTTCGGTTCAATTAACATTTAAGGGTTTAAAAAAGATTGGTTGTTTTGGTTAATGGCAGTTAGGGTCGGTTAACCAATTGAACACCCCTACTTAGATATGTAAAGGGACTAGATTGTAAAGTGTAAATTATTAGTTTTGTCCAAAAAGACTAAAGTGTATAGATTGCGAATTTGATGTAAATTTTTGTAATTTTAAATAGTACAGGGTCCTAGAATGATATAATTGAGATCGGTTTCGAAATCAAAATTCAAATTTGAGTAATATTGCAATTTTGATTTTAGAGACTAAATTGAATAAAATGCAAAAATTTAAGGGCATTGAAAAATGAAATTGAACTAATCCATGCATAACATAGAATATTATAAACTATTTGGAATTGATAAATTGAACTGAACTATTTTTTAGATCGAGAATTGAACGAAAGCAATGATAACCAGAGAGAAGGCAAAATTATCGATTAGTCCTTACAAATTCAACTTGTTTGCTAATTTAACTATGTAAGTTCGTATGGTATAAATGTGCCTAAGTTGTTGTGTATTTAAATTGTGATTATATATGTGTTTGGTTGTGAATTGGTATAAAGGTGAGATTTGGACTAAATTGTAAAGAAATGTATATATGTGTGTTGAAAATGTTCAGATGAATTTAGTAATGGTCTTGTGTAAACTGATACAAATTGATTACTGATGATTACCAAGATCCAACATTTGTGGCAAACTCAAATATACATGTGACACAGGTTTTCCATACAAGGGGACTTGGTTCTAAGTTGTTCGAGTTTGGGTTGTATTTACTTGGGCACTCTGAATTGTGGGATCTGTGGTTGGGCCATTGATGGGATCGAACTCATTTTTGAGAGAATCATCGGTACTTGAGTTTGGCATGGTCTTCCACTCTCACTGTACCAATTGTTAACCGTTAAGATTAATAGATGGAAAAAGATGGTAGTTTGTACGATGGAACACCTGGGTGGAGGTTAAAGAGAAGAGTTTTTCTACTAGAAGAGCTTGGGGTTAAGGGAAAAGGAGTGTATATGAGAGACTATGAGATGTTTGTATGGGTCCTTTGTAACACCCCTCACTTGACTAGGTCGTCGGGTTTAAGTTACGGAATGCTACAATTGTTTTCAAAGAAACTGCCGATGAAAACATCAAAGCCTAAACCATATAAACATGCGAACATTTCATAATTACAATCACAAAACAAAAATTAAACCTTTTTCTAAGACTTAATTGTTAAATTCGAACATGAAATAGGGCTAAATTGTAATATCTCAAAATTTCAAAACAAGTATCGATACCCTTGTTAGGTACCAATATTATTTCAAGCTACTTCAATCGAATCACGATAAACATCTTTTATAAGCTTTTCACGAATTTATTTTCAACACAAATTCGAATCTTGATTTCTCTTCTCCCTTCTCTTGTTTTCACATTTATTTTGAATGTTTAAAATTTGATTAGTGAAAATTGCATCTAGAATTATCATGAACTAAGAACCTTAGAAAGATTGACAAACGAAAGTGGGAATGATTGGCCAAAGGTTTAAGATTTATCCCAAATTAGTTGGCCTAGGTTAAGCAAAATTAAACCCTAAGATTGACAACCTTAGGAAGTAACTTAGGTAGGTGAGGTCGAAAGGATAGTCTACTTAGGACCACTTAATATATCATGGTTTAAGCTCTCCGGTCGAAAGATAAGTAGGTAAAATTGATCAATTAATTAGTTATAGGCAGATAGGTATTAGCTAATTTGTTAAAACTTGAATCTGAAGTTAATCACAAACACGGAAGTGAGTTAATCTTCTATCTACATAAATTGATTGAATTTCGATTGTTTATTTTATTTTTTATTTTACGTTCTTTTATATCATCTTTTTATTATTTTCCTGTCCTAATATAATGAATACGTGATTATTATTTACACTAGTGCGTGAATTGCAATTAAATTTAAACGCCCTCTCTTGGGTACGATCCTTGGAATACTTCCTTGTGTTCCGTTGTAACACTTTAAACTATATTATAATTTGACATGTATACTTCCAAATATTGCACTTTAATTACATTTAATTGCAAATTTACACCCCAACGCACACACGTGGTCACATATTAAATCTTTTTGGAATGTTATCTTTCAAAGGAGCTAAGATGTCAGTAGATGAAAAAATGGTTAACCATATAGATTCAAGGACTAGCAAGAAAGGGGGAAATGAGGTCATTTAACACATGCACTCTTATATTCACATATTAAATTTCTTTTTTTTTTGTTTGTTCTTTTTTCAAAAAACATATATCGGGATTCAAATCAACCCGATCTAACTTTAAATATTCGAAATAACACTAAAGGTTTTATCTTTTTTTTTAAAAAAAATATTTTCAAATCGAAACTGATTTACATGCTTTTGATTTTTTCTTATTATAATTTTACGAAATAGATTTGAAATCAAATTTCCAGATCTTGAAATAAAAGATAGCATTATGTATATTTTTTATTTTTCTTTTTTTTAAATCTATTTTATATTATTTGTTTTTTTTATTGTCATATTTTTAAAATAAAAGAAATAAACATATATACATATACATCTACTTTCGAAGTAGGTAAAAATAAAAATATATATGTATAATACAATGATATACCTTAGAAGGTAGACTCTTGATTATTGTGTTCAAATGTTGCTCCTTGATATCTATTGCTTTCGTAAATGCTTGTGTGCATGTATATTTTGAAACGAAAAACACCCATGCATCAAATGTGATGTCTAAACTTTTTATTGATTTTTTGTTTTGTCCTTCGTCTGAATCAAAGAAGAGAGCGCCCTATTACAGATCTGAGATGATGGCTTTATAGCAAAAAGTTTTACATGATGCACTATTCTTTTGTCTCTATTTTTTTTTTTTTTGCATCTGTTCCTTGCTATCTATTTTGCTCTTTGTTGTAGGTGTCACATGGTGACAGCGATGGTGGCAGGCCTCAAGGAGTGGTACCTTGGGGTGTGTGCTCGCTGACATGGTCAAAGGGTGATCAAGGGGTGGTGTGGTGCTAAAGAAATCCTATATCATTTAGGGTTTTAGATTTTTTAAGATAGTGAGCTTATTGGGCTTGTTGGGTAATTAAGTTTAGGATTTGTTTAAAAATTGGACTTAGTGTTTGGGTTATTTGATTGAGTTTGTAAATGAACACTTTAATTTATTTTGTATCTCATTTTTTGTTTATTTTTTTGGTTTTATTTTCCAAGCCCAAGTAAAATTGGACCTCTACAATTTCAATAACACATCAAAGGGTAATTTTATTTTAAACACAACCTTTAATTAATAATTTTAAAACTTATATTTACATGTAAATATATTTTTTATAAATATAATTGAGATATATTTAAATTTAAAAAATAAATTGATACAATGTTCATTACCTTAATTTCAACTTCGAAATTCAAATCAAATTTAAAACTCTAATTTAGGGTAGATTTGGATAGACGGTACGCTTACTTATTGTTAGTGTAAAAACTACAGTGAAGTGAGATTAGATACTATAACGTGAGACAAAAAGTAAGTTAAACGTACCGTACCGTCCATCCAAACTCATCTTTATTCATACTCCTCGACATTACAAATAAAAAATATGGGTGATGAAAAAGGGAAAACAAACCTTGGATGGCTAAGAAGTTAGGAATTGTTGCTTCAGCTAAGAGAGAGGCTGAACTGACCATTGATAAAACTATAGTCACCAGAAGCAGCGAAAACACTACTTCATTATTCTTCCAAAGCCTCTTCATTGCTTATCTCCACTTCCACCTTCACGGTTTCATCAAACCTAGGCTGAGTTTATATATACAAAGAGAGAGACGAAGCTATAAATTTTCAATGGTACAGAATTTTAAAATCATGGAGTTTTGAATTTAGGGTTCACCGTTGATTACCGCGTGTTGACTCATTGTAAACTTGAATAAAAGAAGGTGAAAATCAAACATGCAAAAGCGAATGGTACTCTAATTTTCAGCATTAATCTCTTTGAATATAGGCTACCATATCTTTATTAAACTATAACTTTATTTTCATAATCTACAGAAATCTTTTTCTTCTCTGCGTAGTGTTCAAGTAAAAGTCGTTCACTCGTGGATAAAAAATATTTGATCTAAATTTCACATTTATTAATTAGTTTATTTTGAAAGAAATGTTGTGCTTTATTAAACGTTAATAATTATTTAATTATTGTTTAAATAAATAATTTGGTTCGAACAACTTCATTCTGCTAGAGATTGAAACAAAATCGAACAAAATAGGTTAAATGCAAAGTAAAGTAAGAAGAGAGAATTAAAACATGATATTTGTTAATACAATTTAGATTCATTACTAGACGTCAGATCATGTACATTAAGGGTTAGGTAGAAATATTTTGATGGTTTCAAAAATGAATTTGAATGAGTGTGTAGACCCCCACTAAAATGTGCTTAGAATGAAAAATATTGAGTGAACAAAAATAATGTGAGGGTTAAAAGCAAAGCGAGTGGATAAAAACACAAATAGAGTTAAAAATATTGTGAGTGAAAAGAGTGAAAACTTTTATAATGTGCTCAAATTAAAAATCATTTCATGAGCTTAAAATAAATCTTTCACTTCTATAATGCACAATTACTCGCTAGTTGGTTGAACTCACTAATATCAACCCATATATTCCTCATTTTTGGAGAGAACAGAGAGACGAGAGAAGGAGAAATTGAGTGATGAGCTTAACAATTAAAATTGGGGGGGACATATGGGATAATGCTGTAACAGTCCGTTTTTAATGGTATCGAAAATAACGATTTCAGAATCTCATTTTCGATGTTCGAGTCCGTAAATATTAAATATTAATATTTGTTAGACTAATATAAAAATATATTAAAATTTGCTCTTTAATTTCGTCAAATTGATAGTTAATTATAGTACAGAGACTAAATTGTAAAAGTTTATCGTTATAAATTTTTGTAAAAGTTAATTATGGTACCAAAGGACCAAATGAGGAATTAAACCCTTTTTAATATGACCGGTGGTGGATGTTAGTTTTAATCCACTACTGTTAATTTAGATTAAAATTAATTAATTAAGCTTTAGTCAATTAATTAAAACTAAAATAAGTATATAAGCTAAAATTAAATGAAAACAAAACATTTTATGTTCATTTTTTTCTTCTTCACGAAACAAAAGAGGAGACTAGGGTTTTAAACTTTCAAAACTTTCGAACTTCAACTTGCAAGTTCAATAAAGTCATTTTCTTGTAATTTTTATGCTTTTAAGGTTATGAGAGTTTGATTTACCTAGCTAATTTACCAATTTGTAAAATTGTTAAAGTTTCTAAAAGTTATCATTGTTGATTTCTTGAATATTTTAATGTTCAATTGATATATTTTAAGCTTAGATATAGGGGTGAGCAAATTTTGAATAAAACTGAATTAATTCGGTTAATTGATTGAATTCGGTTAATCTGTCGGTTAACCGAATTATTTCATTCGATGATCGATTAATAATTTTTTGGAAGTTCGATTAACGGTTAATTCGGTTCGAAATTGATCGGTTAACCGAACTTAATAAATATATTATAATATATAAGTATTAGCCCAAAAATCGGTTGGTTAATTCAGTAAATTTTTTATGTTTATACTTGTTTTAACCAAAAATTAAAAAACATATAAATTTCGCTTAATTTGGTTAATCGATCGAATTAACCGAAAAAGTTCGGTTCAATTAACATTTAAGGGTTTAAAAAAGATTGGTTGTTTTGGTTAATGGCAGTTAGGGTCGGTTAACCAATTGAACACCCCTACTTAGATATGTAAAGGGACTAGATTGTAAAGTGTAAATTATTAGTTTTGTCCAAAAAGACTAAAGTGTATAGATTGCGAATTTGATGTAAATTTTTGTAATTTTAAATAGTACAGGGTCCTAGAATGATATAATTGAGATCGGTTTCGAAATCAAAATTCAAATTTGAGTAATATTGCAATTTTGATTTTAGAGACTAAATTGAATAAAATGCAAAAATTTAAGGGCATTGAAAAATGAAATTGAACTAATCCATGCATAACATAGAATATTATAAACTATTTGGAATTGATAAATTGAACTGAACTATTTTTTAGATCGAGAATTGAACGAAAGCAATGATAACCAGAGAGAAGGCAAAATTATCGATTAGTCCTTACAAATTCAACTTGTTTGCTAATTTAACTATGTAAGTTCGTATGGTATAAATGTGCCTAAGTTGTTGTGTATTTAAATTGTGATTATATATGTGTTTGGTTGTGAATTGGTATAAAGGTGAGATTTGGACTAAATTGTAAAGAAATGTATATATGTGTGTTGAAAATGTTCAGATGAATTTAGTAATGGTCTTGTGTAAACTGATACAAATTGATTACTGATGATTACCAAGATCCAACATTTGTGGCAAACTCAAATATACATGTGACATAGGTTTTCCATACAAGGGGACTTGGTTCTAAGTTGTTCGAGTTTGGGTTGTATTTACTTGGGCACTCTGAATTGTGGGATCTGTGGTTGGGCCATTGATGGGATCGAACTCATTTTTGAGAGAATCATCGGTACTTGAGTTTGGCATGGTCTTCCACTCTCACTGTACCAATTGTTAACCGTTAAGATTAATAGATGGAAAAAGATGGTAGTTTGTACGATGGAACACCTGGGTGGAGGTTAAAGAGAAGAGTTTTTCTACTAGAAGAGCTTGGGGTTAAGGGAAAAGGAGTGTATATGAGAGACTATGAGATGTTTGTATGGGTCCTTTGTAACACCCCTCACTTGACTAGGTCGTCGGGTTTAAGTTACGGAATGCTACAATTGTTTTCAAAGAAACTGCCGATGAAAACATCAAAGCCTAAACCATATAAACATGCGAACATTTCATAATTACAATCACAAAACAAAAATTAAACCTTTTTCTAAGACTTAATTGTTAAATTCGAACATGAAATAGGGCTAAATTGTAATATCTCAAAATTTCAAAACAAGTATCGATACCCTTGTTAGGTACCAATATTATTTCAAGCTACTTCAATCGAATCACGATAAACATCTTTTATAAGCTTTTCACGAATTTATTTTCAACACAAATTCGAATCTTGATTTCTCTTCTCCCTTCTCTTGTTTTCACATTTATTTTGAATGTTTAAAATTTGATTAGTGAAAATTGCATCTAGAATTATCATGAACTAAGAACCTTAGAAAGATTGACAAACGAAAGTGGGAATGATTGGCCAAAGGTTTAAGATTTATCCCAAATTAGTTGGCCTAGGTTAAGCAAAATTAAACCCTAAGATTGACAACCTTAGGAAGTAACTTAGGTAGGTGAGGTCGAAAGGATAGTCTACTTAGGACCACTTAATATATCATGGTTTAAGCTCTCCGGTCGAAAGATAAGTAGGTAAAATTGATCAATTAATTAGTTATAGGCAGATAGGTATTAGCTAATTTGTTAAAACTTGAATCTGAAGTTAATCACAAACACGGAAGTGAGTTAATCTTCTATCTACATAAATTGATTGAATTTCGATTGTTTATTTTATTTTTTATTTTACGTTCTTTTATATCATCTTTTTATTATTTTCCTGTCCTAATATAATGAATACGTGATTATTATTTACACTAGTGCGTGAATTGCAATTAAATTTAAACGCCCTCTCTTGGGTACGATCCTTGGAATACTTCCTTGTGTTCCGTTGTAACACTTTAAACTATATTATAATTTGACATGTATACTTCCAAATATTGCACTTTAATTACATTTAATTGCAAATTTACACCCCAACGCACACACGTGGTCACATATTAAATCTTTTTGGAATGTTATCTTTCAAAGGAGCTAAGATGTCAGTAGATGAAAAAATGGTTAACCATATAGATTCAAGGACTAGCAAGAAAGGGGGAAATGAGGTCATTTAACACATGCACTCTTATATTCACATATTAAATTTCTTTTTTTTTTGTTTGTTCTTTTTTCAAAAAACATATATCGGGATTCAAATCAACCCGATCTAACTTTAAATATTCGAAATAACACTAAAGGTTTTATCTTTTTTTTTAAAAAAAATATTTTCAAATCGAAACTGATTTACATGCTTTTGATTTTTTCTTATTATAATTTTACGAAATAGATTTGAAATCAAATTTCCAGATCTTGAAATAAAAGATAGCATTATGTATATTTTTTATTTTTCTTTTTTTTAAATCTATTTTATATTATTTGTTTTTTTTATTGTCATATTTTTAAAATAAAAGAAATAAACATATATACATATACATCTACTTTCGAAGTAGGTAAAAATAAAAATATATATGTATAATACAATGATATACCTTAGAAGGTAGACTCTTGATTATTGTGTTCAAATGTTGCTCCTTGATATCTATTGCTTTCGTAAATGCTTGTGTGCATGTATATTTTGAAACGAAAAACACCCATGCATCAAATGTGATGTCTAAACTTTTTATTGATTTTTTGTTTTGTCCTTCGTCTGAATCAAAGAAGAGAGCGCCCTATTACAGATCTGAGATGATGGCTTTATAGCAAAAAGTTTTACATGATGCACTATTCTTTTGTCTCTATTTTTTTTTTTTTTGCATCTGTTCCTTGCTATCTATTTTGCTCTTTGTTGTAGGTGTCACATGGTGACAGCGATGGTGGCAGGCCTCAAGGAGTGGTACCTTGGGGTGTGTGCTCGCTGACATGGTCAAAGGGTGATCAAGGGGTGGTGTGGTGCTAAAGAAATCCTATATCATTTAGGGTTTTAGATTTTTTAAGATAGTGAGCTTATTGGGCTTGTTGGGTAATTAAGTTTAGGATTTGTTTAAAAATTGGACTTAGTGTTTGGGTTATTTGATTGAGTTTGTAAATGAACACTTTAATTTATTTTGTATCTCATTTTTTGTTTATTTTTTTGGTTTTATTTTCCAAGCCCAAGTAAAATTGGACCTCTACAATTTCAATAACACATCAAAGGGTAATTTTATTTTAAACACAACCTTTAATTAATAATTTTAAAACTTATATTTACATGTAAATATATTTTTTATAAATATAATTGAGATATATTTAAATTTAAAAAATAAATTGATACAATGTTCATTACCTTAATTTCAATATCGAATTTCAAATCAAATTTAAAACTCTAATTTAAGGTAGATTTGGATAAACGGTACGCTTATTGACTGTTAACCGAATTATTTCATTCAAGGATCGATTAATAATTTTTTGGAAGTTCGATTAACGATTAATTCGGTTCGAAATCGATCAGTTAACCGAACTTAATAAATATATTATAATATATAAGTATTAGCCCAAAAACCGGTTGGTTAATTCAGTAAATTTTTTATGTTTATACTTGTTTTAACCAAAAATTAAAAAATGGATAAATTTCGGTTAATTCGGTTAATCGATAGAATTAACCGAAAAAGTTTGGTTCGATTAATGTTTAAGGGTTTAAAAAAGATTGGTTGTTTTGGTTAATGTCAGTTCGGGTCAGTTAACCAATTGAACACCCCTACTTAGATATGTAAAGGGACTAGATTGTAAAGTGTAAATTGTTAGTTTTCTTCAAAAGGACTAAAGTGTATAGATTGCGAATTTGATGTAAATTTTTGAAATTTTAAATAGTACAGGGTCCTAAAATGATATAATTAAGATCGGTTTCGAAATCAAAATTCAAATTTGAAAAATATTGCAATATTGATTTTAGAGACTAAATTGAATAAAATGCAAAATTTAAGGGCATTGAAAAATGAAATTGAACTAATCCATGCATAAAATAGAATATTATAAACTATTTGGAATTGATAAATTGAACTGAATTATTTTTTAGATCAAGAATTGGACGAAAGCAATGATAACCAGAGAAAAGGCAAAATTATCGATTAGTCCTTACAAATTCAACTTGTTTGCTGATTTAACTATGTAAGTTCGTACGGTATAAATGTGTCTAAGTTGTTGTGTATTTAAATTGTGATTATATATGTGTTTGGTTGTGAATTGGTAGAAAGGTGAGATTTGGACTAAATTGTAAAGAAATGTATATATGTGTGTTGAAAATGTTCAGATGAATTTAGTAACGGTCTTGTATACACTGATACAAATTGATTACTAATGATTACCAAGATCCAACATTTGTGGCAGACTCAAATATACATGTGACACAAGTTTTCCATATAATGGGTCTTGGTTCTAGGTTGTTCGAGTTTGGGTTGTATTTTCTTGGGCACTCTGAATTATGGGATTTGTGGTTGTGCCATTGATGGGATCGAACTCATTTTTGAGAGAATCATCGGTACTTGAGTTTGGCACGGTCTTCCACTCTCACCGTACCAATTGTTAACCGTTAAGATTAATAGATGGAAAAAGATGGTAGTTTGTACGATGGAACACTTGGGTGGAGGTTAAAAAGAAGAGTTTTTCTACTAGAAGAGCTTGGGGTTAAGGGAAAAGGAGTGTATATGAGAGAGTATGAGATGTTTGTATGGGTCCTTTGTAACACCCCTCGCTTGACTCGGTCATCGGGTCTGAGTTACGGAATGCTACAGTTGTTTTCGAAGAAACTACCGATGAAAACATCAAAACCTAAACCATATAAACATGCGAACATTTCGTAATTACAATCACAAAACAAAAATTAAACCTTTTTCTAAGACTTAATTGTTAAATTCGAACATGAAATAGGGCTAAATTGTAATATCTCAAAATTTCGAAACAAGTATCGATACCCTTGTTAGGTACCAATATTATTTCAAGCTACTTCAATCGAATCACGATAAACATCTTTTATAAGCTTTTCACGAATTTATTTTCAACACAAAAATTGGAATCTAGATTTCTCTTCTCCCTTCTCTTGTTTTCACATTTATTTTGAATGTTTAAAATTTAATTAGTGAAAATTGCATCTAGAATGATCATGAACTAAGAACCTTAGAAAGATTGACAAACGAAAGTGGGAATGATTGGCCAAAGGTTTAAGATTTATCCCAAATTAGTTGGCCTAGGTTAAGCAAAATTAAACCCTAAGACTGACAACCTTAGGAAGTAACTTAGGTAGGTGAGGTCGAAAGGATAGTCTACTTAGGACCACTTAATATATCATGGTTTAAGCTCTCCGGTCGAAAGATAAGTAGGTAAAATTGATCAATTAATTAGTTATAGGCAGATAGGTATTAGCTAATTTGTTAAAACTTGAATCTGAAGTTAATCACAAACACGGAAGTGAGTTAATCTTCTATCTACATAAATTGATTGAATTTCGATTGTTTATTTTATTTTTTATTTTACGTTCTTTTATATCATCTTTTTATTATTTTCCTGTCCTAATATAATGAATACGTGATTATTATTTACACTAGTGCGTGAATTGCATTTAAATTTAAACGTCCTCTCTTGGGTACGATCCTTGGAATACTTCCTTGTGTTCCGTTGTAACACTTTAAACTATATTATAATTTGACATGTATACTTCCAAATATTGCACTTTAATTACATTTAATTGCAAATTTACACCCCAACGCACACACGTGGTCACATATTAAATCTTTTTGGAATGTTATCTTTCAAAGGAGCTAAGATGTCAGTAGATGAAAAAATGGTTAACCATATAGATTCAAGGACTAGCAAGAAAGGGGGAAATGAGGTCATTTAACACATGCACTCTTATGTTCACATATTAAATTTCTTTTTTTTTTGTTTGTTCTTTTTTCAAAAAACATATATCGGGATTCAAATCAACCCGATCTAACTTTAAATATTCGAAATAACACTAAAGGTTTATCTTTTTTTTAAAAAAAATATTTTCAAATCGAAACTGATTTACATGCTTTTGATTTTTTCTTATTATAATTTTACGAACTAGATTTGAAATCAAATTTCCAGATCTTGAAATAAAAGATAGCATTTTGTATATTTTTTATTTTTCTTTTTTTTAAATCTATTTTATATTATTTGTTTTTTTTATTGTCATATTTTTAAAATAAAAGAAATAAACATATATACATATACATCTACTTTCGAAGTAGGTAAAAATAAAAATATATATGTATAATACAATGATATACCTTAGAAGGTAGACTCTTGATTATTGTGTTCAAATGTTGCTCCTTGATATCTATTGCTTTCGTAAATGCTTGTGTGCATGTATATTTTGAAACGAAAAACACCCATGCATCAAATGTGATGTCTAAACTTTTTATTGATTTTTTGTTTTGTCCTTCGTCTGAATCAAAGAAGAGAGCCCCCTATTACAGATCTGAGATGATGGCTTTATAGCAAAAAGTTTTACATGATGCACTATTCTTTTGTCTCTATTTTTTTTTTTTGCATCTGTTCCTTGCTATCTATTTTGCTCTTTGTTGTAGGTGTCACATGGTGACAGCGATGGTGGCAGGCCTCAAGGAGTGGTACCTTGGGGTGTGTGCTCGCTGACATGGTCAAAGGGTGATCAAGGGGTGGTGTGGTGCTAAAGAAATCCTATATCATTTAGGGTTTTAGATTTTTTAAGATAGTGAGCTTATTGGGCTTGTTGGGTAATTAAGTTTAGGATTTGTTTAAAAATTGGACTTAGTGTTTGGGTTATTTGATTGAGTTTGTAAATGAACACTTTAATTTATTTTGTATCTCATTTTTTGTTTATTTTTTTGGTTTTATTTTCCAAGCCCAAGTAAAATTAGACCTCTACAATTTCAATAACACATCAAAGGGTAATTTTATTTTAAACACAACCTTTAATTAATAATTTTAAAACTTATATTTACATGTAAATATATTTTTTATAAATATAATTGAGATATATTTAAATTTAAAAAATAAATTGATACAATGTTCATTACCTTAATTTCAATATCGAATTTCAAATCAAATTTAAAACTTTAATTTAAGGTAGATTTGGATAAACGGTACGCTTATTGACTGTTAACCGAATTATTTCATTCAAGGATCGATTAATAATTTTTTGGAAGTTCGATTAACGGTTAATTCGGTTCGAAATCGATCAGTTAACCGAACTTAATAAATATATTATAATATATAAGTATTAGCCCAAAAACCGGTTGGTTAATTCAGTAAATTTTTTATGTTTATACTTGTTTTAACCAAAAATTAAAAAATGGATAAATTTCGGTTAATTCGGTTAATCGATAGAATTAACCGAAAAAGTTTGGTTCGATTAATGTTTAAGGGTTTAAAAAAGATTGGTTGTTTTGGTTAATGTCAGTTCGGGTCAGTTAACCAATTGAACACCCCTACTTAGATATGTAAAGGGACTAGATTGTAAAGTGTAAATTGTTAGTTTTCTCCAAAAGGACTAAAGTGTATAGATTGTGAATTTGATGTAAATTTTTGAAATTTTAAATAGTACAGGGTCCTAAAATGATATAATTAAGATCGGTTTCGAAATCAAAATTCAAATTTGAAAAATATTGCAATATTGATTTTAGAGACTAAATTGAATAAAATGCAAAATTTAAGGGCATTGAAAAATGAAATTGAACTAATCCATGCATAAAATAGAATATTATAAACTATTTGGAATTGATAAATTGAACTGAATTATTTTTTAGATCAAGAATTGGACGAAAGCAATGATAACCAGAGAAAAGGCAAAATTATCGATTAGTCCTTACAAATTCAACTTGTTTGCTGATTTAACTATGTAAGTTCGTACGGTATAAATGTGTCTAAGTTGTTGTGTATTTAAATTGTGATTATATATGTGTTTGGTTGTGAATTGGTAGAAAGGTGAGATTTGGACTAAATTGTAAAGAAATGTATATATGTGTGTTGAAAATGTTCAGATGAATTTAGTAACGGTCTTGTATACACTGATACAAATTGATTACTAATGATTACCAAGATCCAACATTTGTGGCAGACTCAAATATACATGTGACACAAGTTTTCCATATAATGGGTCTTGGTTCTAGGTTGTTCGAGTTTGGGTTGTATTTTCTTGGGCACTCTGAATTATGGGATTTGTGGTTGTGCCATTGATGGGATCGAACTCATTTTTGAGAGAATCATCGGTACTTGAGTTTGGCACGGTCTTCCACTCTCACCGTACCAATTGTTAACCGTTAAGATTAATAGATGGAAAAAGATGGTAGTTTGTACGATGGAACACTTGGGTGGAGGTTAAAAAGAAGAGTTTTTCTACTAGAAGAGCTTGGGGTTAAGGGAAAAGGAGTGTATATGAGAGAGTATGAGATGTTTGTATGGGTCCTTTGTAACACCCCTCGCTTGACTCGGTCATCGGGTCTGAGTTACGGAATGCTACAGTTGTTTTCGAAGAAACTACCGATGAAAACATCAAAACCTAAACCATATAAACATGCGAACATTTCGTAATTACAATCACAAAACAAAAATTAAACCTTTTTCTAAGACTTAATTGTTAAATTCGAACATGAAATAGGGCTAAATTGTAATATCTCAAAATTTCGAAACAAGTATCGATACCCTTGTTAGGTACCAATATTATTTCAAGCTACTTCAATCGAATCACGATAAACATCTTTTATAAGCTTTTCACGAATTTATTTTCAACACAAAAATTGGAATCTAGATTTCTCTTCTCCCTTCTCTTGTTTTCACATTTATTTTGAATGTTTAAAATTTAATTAGTGAAAATTGCATCTAGAATGATCATGAACTAAGAACCTTAGAAAGATTGACAAACGAAAGTGGGAATGATTGGCCAAAGGTTTAAGATTTATCCCAAATTAGTTGGCCTAGGTTAAGCAAAATTAAACCCTAAGACTGACAACCTTAGGAAGTAACTTAGGTAGGTGAGGTCGAAAGGATAGTCTACTTAGGACCACTTAATATATCATGGTTTAAGCTCTCCGGTCGAAAGATAAGTAGGTAAAATTGATCAATTAATTAGTTATAGGCAGATAGGTATTAGCTAATTTGTTAAAACTTGAATCTGAAGTTAATCACAAACACGGAAGTGAGTTAATCTTCTATCTACATAAATTGATTGAATTTCGATTGTTTATTTTATTTTTTATTTTACGTTCTTTTATATCATCTTTTTATTATTTTCCTGTCCTAATATAATGAATACGTGATTATTATTTACACTAGTGCGTGAATTGCATTTAAATTTAAACGTCCTCTCTTGGGTACGATCCTTGGAATACTTCCTTGTGTTCCGTTGTAACACTTTAAACTATATTATAATTTGACATGTATACTTCCAAATATTGCACTTTAATTACATTTAATTGCAAATTTACACCCCAACGCACACACGTGGTCACATATTAAATCTTTTTGGAATGTTATCTTTCAAAGGAGCTAAGATGTCAGTAGATGAAAAAATGGTTAACCATATAGATTCAAGGACTAGCAAGAAAGGGGGAAATGAGGTCATTTAACACATGCACTCTTATGTTCACATATTAAATTTCTTTTTTTTTGTTTGTTCTTTTTTCAAAAAACATATATCGGGATTCAAATCAACCCGATCTAACTTTAAATATTCGAAATAACACTAAAGGTTTTATCTTTTTTTTTTAAAAAAATATTTTCAAATCGAAACTGATTTACATGCTTTTGATTTTTTCTTATTATAATTTTACAAAATAGATTTGAAATCAAATTTCCAGATCTTGAAATAAAAGATAGCATTATGTATATTTTTTATTTTTCTTTTTTTTAAATCTATTTTATATTATTTGTTTTTTTTATTGTCATATTTTTAAAATAAAAGAAATAAACATATATACATATACATCTACTTTCGAAGTAGGTAAAAATAAAAATATATATGTATAATACAATGATATACCTTAGAAGGTAGACTCTTGATTATTGTGTTCAAATGTTGCTCCTTGATATCTATTGCTTTCGTAAATGCTTGTGTGCATGTATATTTTGAAACGAAAAACACCCATGCATCAAATGTGATGTCTAAACTTTTTATTGATTTTTTGTTTTGTCCTTCGTCTGAATCAAAGAAGAGAGCCCCCTATTACAGATCTGAGATGATGGCTTTATAGCAAAAAGTTTTACATGATGCACTATTCTTTTGTCTCTATTTTTTTTTTTTTTTGCATCTGTTCCTTGCTATCTATTTTGCTCTTTGTTGTAGGTGTCACATGGTGACAGCGATGGTGGCAGGCCTCAAGGAGTGGTACCTTGGGGTGTGTGCTCGCTGACATGGTCAAAGGGTGATCAAGGGGTGGTGTGGTGCTAAAGAAATCCTATATCATTTAGGGTTTTAGATTTTTTAAGATAGTGAGCTTATTGGGCTTGTTGGGTAATTAAGTTTAGGATTTGTTTAAAAATTGGACTTAGTGTTTGGGTTATTTGATTGAGTTTGTAAATGAACACTTTAATTTATTTTGTATCTCATTTTTTGTTTATTTTTTTGGTTTTATTTTCCAAGCCCAAGTAAAATTGGACCTCTACAATTTCAATAACACATCAAAGGGTAATTTTATTTTAAACACAACCTTTAATTAATAATTTTAAAACTTATATTTACATGTAAATATATTTTTTATAAATATAATTGAGATATATTTAAATTTAAAAAATAAATTGATACAATGTTCATTACCTTAATTTCAATATCGAATTTCAAATCAAATTTAAAACTTTAATTTAAGGTAGATTTGGATAAACGGTACGCTTATTGACTGTTAACCGAATTATTTCATTCAAGGATCGATTAATAATTTTTTGGAAGTTCGATTAACGGTTAATTCGGTTCGAAATCGATCAGTTAACCGAACTTAATAAATATATTATAATATATAAGTATTAGCCCAAAAACCGGTTGGTTAATTCAGTAAATTTTTTATGTTTATACTTGTTTTAACCAAAAATTAAAAAATGGATAAATTTCGGTTAATTCGGTTAATCGATAGAATTAACCGAAAAAGTTTGGTTCGATTAATGTTTAAGGGTTTAAAAAAGATTGGTTGTTTTGGTTAATGTCAGTTCGGGTCAGTTAACCAATTGAACACCCCTACTTAGATATGTAAAGGGACTAGATTGTAAAGTGTAAATTGTTAGTTTTCTCCAAAAGGACTAAAGTGTATAGATTGTGAATTTGATGTAAATTTTTGAAATTTTAAATAGTACAGGGTCCTAAAATGATATAATTAAGATCGGTTTCGAAATCAAAATTCAAATTTGAAAAATATTGCAATATTGATTTTAGAGACTAAATTGAATAAAATGCAAAATTTAAGGGCATTGAAAAATGAAATTGAACTAATCCATGCATAAAATAGAATATTATAAACTATTTGGAATTGATAAATTGAACTGAATTATTTTTTAGATCAAGAATTGGACGAAAGCAATGATAACCAGAGAAAAGGCAAAATTATCGATTAGTCCTTACAAATTCAACTTGTTTGCTGATTTAACTATGTAAGTTCGTACGGTATAAATGTGTCTAAGTTGTTGTGTATTTAAATTGTGATTATATATGTGTTTGGTTGTGAATTGGTATAAAGGTGAGATTTGGACTAAATTGTAAAGAAATGTATATATGTGTGTTGAAAATGTTCAGATGAATTTAGTAACGGTCTTGTATACACTGATACAAATTGATTACTAATGATTACCAAGATCCAACATTTGTGGCAGACTCAAATATACATGTGACACAAGTTTTCCATATAATGGGTCTTGGTTCTAGGTTGTTCGAGTTTGGGTTGTATTTTCTTGGGCACTCTGAATTATGGGATTTGTGGTTGTGCCATTGATGGGATCGAACTCATTTTTGAGAGAATCATCGGTACTTGAGTTTGGCACGGTCTTCCACTCTCACCGTACCAATTGTTAACCGTTAAGATTAATAGATGGAAAAAGATGGTAGTTTGTACGATGGAACACTTGGGTGGAGGTTAAAAAGAAGAGTTTTTCTACTAGAAGAGCTTGGGGTTAAGGGAAAAGGAGTGTATATGAGAGAGTATGAGATGTTTGTATGGGTCCTTTGTAACACCCCTCGCTTGACTCGATCATCGGGTCTGAGTTACGGAATGCTACAGTTGTTTTCGAAGAAACTACCGATGAAAACATCAAAACCTAAACCATATAAACATGCGAACATTTCGTAATTACAATCACAAAACAAAAATTAAACCTTTTTCTAAGACTTAATTGTTAAATTCGAACATGAAATAGGGCTAAATTGTAATATCTCAAAATTTCGAAACAAGTATCGATACCCTTGTTAGGTACCAATATTATTTCAAGCTACTTCAATCGAATCACGATAAACATCTTTTATAAGCTTTTCACGAATTTATTTTCAACACAAAAATTGGAATCTAGATTTCTCTTCTCCCTTCTCTTGTTTTCACATTTATTTTGAATGTTTAAAATTTAATTAGTGAAAATTGCATCTAGAATGATCATGAACTAAGAACCTTAGAAAGATTGACAAACGAAAGTGGGAATGATTGGCCAAAGGTTTAAGATTTATCCCAAATTAGTTGGCCTAGGTTAAGCAAAATTAAACCCTAAGACTGACAACCTTAGGAAGTAACTTAGTTAGGTGAGGTCGAAAGGATAGTCTACTTAGGACCACTTAATATATCATGGTTTAAGCTCTCCGGTCGAAAGATAAGTAGGTAAAATTGATCAATTAATTAGTTATAGGTAGATAGGTATTAGCTAATTTGTTAAAACTTGAATCTGAAGTTAATCACAAACACGGAAGTGAGTTAATCTTCTATCTACATAAATTGATTGAATTTCGATTGTTTATTTTAGTTTTTATTTTATGTTCTTTTATATCATCTTTTTATTATTTTCCTATCCTAATATAATGAATACGTGATTATTATTTACACTTATTAGTGCGTGAATTGCAATTAAATTTAAACGGCCTCTCTTGGGTACGATCCTTGAAATACTTCTTTATGTTCCGTTGTAACACTTTAAACTATATTATAATTTGACCTGTATACTTCCAAATACTGCACTTTAATTACATTTAATTGTAAATTTATACCCCAGCACATGCACGTGGTCACATATTAAATCTTTTTGGAATGTTTTGTTTCAAAGGAGTTAAGATGTCAATAAATGAAAAAATGGTTAACCATATAGATTCAAGGACTAGCAAGAAAGGGGGAAATGAGGTCATTTAACACATGCACACATATGTTCACATAAATTGTAAGAGAAAGAAAGTGAAAGAAATTACATTTTCCAATACTAATGAGTACTGAAGTCATCGATTGATAACCACTTCATATCCAATAAGGAAATCTTTGATATTCTCATAAATTTCTTCAGCAAAGGGTGAAAGATCTTATTATTGAATTGCTTAGAGATGGAAAGTAGCTTAATGTTAAGGCCCTCTATGCTAGATGGTTTTAGGTATGCCTATTAGAAAGCTCAAATAAGTGCCTTAATCAAGTCTTTAGATGAAAAAGCTTGGAGGGTTATGTTGACTGGTTAGGAGCTTCCTATAGCTGATGTTAGGGGTGCGAAAACCCCAAGCTAGAAACAACATGGACTACAAAGGAAGACATGTTGGCTAATGCAAACTCAAAATCTCTCAAATTCCATCTTCAATGGTTTGGACCTTCAAGATTTTAGAATGAGTTTTCTATAACTAACATTAGTTGACTGTTTTCGTCAGTGTAAAACATAGACAATCATTAAGTTTCATTGTATCATCGAGGTTCATTTGCTAGTTACTTGTTTTCAAACCAAAATATATAAGTAAGGGCAAATAGAACTTTAAAGATAGTAGCATAATTACGCGCCTTGAAGCTTTCGATTAGTTTTTTTTTATAAATTTATTTTTATCCCCACACAGCAAGTTGTTGACTGCAAAAAATAAGTATATTTATTGTGTTTTTATTACAATAAAATGAAGCATTAATTCGTAGAGAGAATTTTATGATTGTTGCTTAGAAGGATTTAAAAAAAAAATAACCTATATAAGTAAGGTTTCAAATGTGCATTTGGAGGTCAAATATCCTCTTAAAAGGTACTAAAATTTTAAAAGTCGTGAATCTAATGTGATAGCTTGATGGCTTGATGGTTAAGAGTGTTTACCGCTCCAGGTGTTATTTAAGTTCAAGTTGTACTAAATGCGTTTGTTATTTAAGCTTTATCTCGTTGTAATTCACCAAAAAAAATTAAAAATGACATTTAATTTTTGGACTTTTATAAGTCTTTATTGAAATGAATTTCACCTTTAAAATTCTTTGTTTAAACACAATATTTATTAAAATTAAATCATTATGTCTATCATCATGTTTACAAAATTTAACTCAATTTGTTTAGCCAAAATTAAATCATTAGATCGTTTAATTAAATTGGACTTGATTTGGAAATCAAGTCTCCAAATTCTTGATGGCATTCTTGATGAATGTTTAGAACTACTCTAAATTAATAAAAGGAGTGCTCCTAGTTAGTAGACTGATGTAATTTTATTCATACACCAAAAAAAAAATTAACTCAATTTTACGAAGCATAATGGGTATAGATATTGTGTAATTTTAATATATTTGCTTGATTTGAAAATTGATTATATAATGGAAACATTAAAAAAATAATTTGTAACAAATTCACTTCAATATGAGAACTTCAAATATCAATGAATTAAAAAAGAAAAAGGATTTATTTCTCTTGGCATACATGCTCTTATACATACAAAAATACAATTAAAGGATGATATTAATTAGCAGAAATTAAGTGTATGGACCTAAATTTACGTAACATTTAGGGTAGATTTAGATAAACAGTGTATTTATTTACGGTTAGTGTAAAAGAAAATAGTGACGGTAAAATTAAATACTGTAAAATGAGATAAAAAGTAAATTAAAAGCACCGTATCATCCCTTTCATTTAAATCCACACTTAACCATGGCCTGCGTGTTGGGCTCGTGTCGCGCTACTTAATGTGCTTGGAGGATTTGGCTTTAGACTTCGACGTGCCAAACTTAAACGGACTAAATTTTCTATCATTGAGTATTCAAAGAACAATAATTATTTATTTAATTTCAGTATTCAAAGAACAATAGTTATTTATTTAATTTAAGTTATATATATATATATATATAATATTTAAAAGCAGCTAATATTGATCCATGCAAATTTCAATTTAACATGTTAATAAATTCAATTAATTTAACCCTTTAATATTTATAGATTCTATATTTTATGTAATTATTAAAATTGGGATGTTATATTTGACATATTTTTTCAGTGGGATGTATATTTTGGATCAGTATAATCATAATAATATATTAAGTAGAGAGGATATATTAAATAATTTCACCTATAACGAATTAAATTATTCTTACATATTGAACTTTTTTCAGCTCATTTGGACTATCGATAAAAGTGTTAGGAAGTTTTTGGACTAATAGATAGATTTCATTTTATTTTTTTATTAAAAAATAGGAAAATTAATATATATACATTAAATAAAAGAGGAAACTGGTTATTTTGTTAAAGATTTAATCTATTTTTACTGTATATCAACATAAAGTACACATGACAAGTCACGTGTAACTATCTGCTTCATTTAATTGAACAAGAAAACTGCAACCCATGGTTTCATAATACTTTTACTCACTTCAATAAAATAATAAAAATGGAGGTGATGAAGGATAATATGAGAAAAGAAGTAGCAAAAACAAACCTTGGAGAGCTGAGAAGGTGGGAATGGTGGCTTCAGCAAAGAGAGAACCGGAACTCGCCATTGATAAAAGAATAGACAGCACAAGCACAGAAAAGAAAACTGCATTGTTATTACTATAGGAAGACCTCTTCATTCTTAACTTCCAGCATTCATGGTTTCATCAAAGCCAGGCTGAGTTTTATATATACACACAGCAAGAGAGAGAGAGAGAGATAAAGTGAGAAACCTCTTATTTTTCTATGGCAAGGAATTTCAAAAAGTTCTGTCTTCACATAATAATTAGCGCGTGTTGACTGACTTAAACCAAACAAAGAAACAAAAAAATTAATTAATTAAATAACCAATTAAATCCAACAATTTAATTTTTAAAACATTCAACAATTCCTTCGAAAGCAAAAGGTAAGATCTTTTTAACTATAAATTAGATATATCTATATATATAATCGTATTTAACACTCAGTTGAATTTGAATAAATTATTTGATTTCCATCCTGATGTTGATTATTTCATGGTTGAATTGATTGAGTTCTCTAATTTCAATAATATTAAATGGTTATTTCTTTAGTTAAAATTTTGAAAGTTTTTTTTTTAACGAGAGTAATTTTTGATTGAGTTATCGTCATTGATCTCGTCAAAAACAGCTTGGTTTGTTTTTTTTTTCTCTCCACCTCTTCATTTTCCTTCTCTCGCCTCTCATCTTTCCTCCTCCATGCCCATCTTTCCTCTTATTGACATCCTTCTATTTCTCCCACATGTTCTTATGGAATAATAAAACTGGCTTCAGCCTCTCAAGTCGATTGTACTCGTCTAGGGCCCTCCACTTTGGTAGTGGTTTTTCCATTGCAATGAAGGCAAGGACATGATGGGGTTCTATGCATCATAGTGGCTTCTCCACCTTGATGTATCTTCAATAGTCATTTTTCAATAATTTTTTTGCACACTATAATATAAATGGGAGCGAATAGAACCTTGACGAAAGCAGCATTGATAAACACTATTAAGCCTTCATTAATTTCTCATAAGTTTATTTTATCCTCACATACCTACAACGACAACTTGTTTCATGTAGAGTATGCTCTCTTTCGGAATTTATTTTGTTGATATTTATGAAAAGTCAATTACTATCAAATAATAATTAAATCATTTATCACAAAGACAAATGATAAGTTATTACGTTTACTTTTCATCTATCATGTAATGCTAATGAGAGAATATCATTTACACTGGGCTATGAACTCCACTATTATGATTGATACTACATAATGTAGAAGTCGTATACCCAACACACCAACTTTTAATTCCATATTTATTTAAACTCAAACTTTTACTTGCATCAAAGCATACAACTCACACATACATAGCCCATCATCCACTCAGGATTAAGGTATGTCACACTATAAACATCACAAGAAAATAAATCCATAAATAGATTCAGGATCTATTCTACTTGGGCCTTGTTCGATGTACTAATAGTCCAGTCAGTCACATCTATGTCTCTATCTTCTAGGAGTCATCCGCTTTGATGCTCAAGACAAAGCATCTCCCCCAATTAGACTTGATAAACGACATATTAGTCTTTCAATCTGTTTGCTCATTTTTATTAGACTAAGGACATATTTAGGTTCATTTACTAATACAAGTTATCTTTTCATATTATGATTTGAGCATGTACTATCGCTTAGTATTAGTTAAATATTAGATAACCAATGATCTAATATTTACTTTCATTTTTTTTTTGCATGCAAAAATTATTAAGGACAATATATAAATAATATTAATGCAAGTCATGGATAATTTTATTAAACCGATTTGTTAACAATAATACAAGTATATAAAAGAATATACTACACTTAGGGCACTAGATCCAACATTAAATTCTACTTGAGTATGTTGTGAGGTCTGCCATGTGGGGTACAACAAACATGTGACAACCAGAAAGTCAGTGGTGTCAGAAAGTGTACTTTCAGGACTCGTTTCCAAAAACTGGAATGAAGGTATATTAGAAGTGAATTGAAGTTCGATCGGATAATTTTATCAAATTTGAGATTAATTAGGGTACAAGAACTAAATCGTAAAAGTAAAAAAAAGTTAAATTATTAAAAATTGTTATTCATTAGAAATAGAATTGCGAACAAAATGGTGATTATACCACCTTGGAATCATTATGGCCGGTTAGTAACTGAGTTATATATATGTTATAAGATTTTAGTTTAAATAAATTATAGCAAAAAAAACTAAATAACATATGATAAGTGTAGTGGAAGGAATGAGAAAGCATTTCCTTCCATCTTCTTCATGAAAATTCAAAATAGGAGAAATGATGGAGAAGAAACATCTGACCATTGGAGTTTAATTGTAAAGCTTAATTGGTGAGTGCAATTTAGTCATTTTCTTATAATTTTTATGTTTTCAAAATCTCGAGAGCTTAAGTTAGTTGACTCGCATCTTAATTTTTGAAACTGTTAAAGATTGAGATTGTTATCATTGATGAATAGTTAAAGTTCTAGGGGTTAATTTGATAGGTTTTAAGTTTATAGTTGAAAATGACTAAATTGTAAAGTCAATTAATGGTTTTGTTCAATAGGAACTAAAATGCATAAAATTTGAATTTGTGGTAGAAATGAAAATTAGGAAGTCCAATTAGGATTATAGTGCAATCAACATCAAATATTGAAGCTAAATTTGAAAGTTATGTTAGTCCCGATTTTAGGAACTAAATTGAAATTTTTTTTTGTAAAGTTGCAATTGAGTATGAATTTGATTTTGTATTAATGATTTGGTGTATTTATGTTAATTTGTAGATAACATCAACCTGGATTTCTCAAAATGGAAAGGAAAAGATAAAATCATCAATGAATAGCTCGAAGTTTACAGTTTGTATTTCTATAACACAAACCTTTTCAATTGTTGCATTTATGAACTGTGTTACATGGAAATAATATAAGGTAAGTTGGAAATTATAGAACGAGCCAAATTGAATCGATTGAATTAGTTGTTTTTTAAAGGGACTAAATTGAATAGTTATAAAAATATGATATATTGTTATAATTATGCAATTGAAATCAAATTGTGATGAGCAGGGATTTAAATAGTTGACGGGTAGCGGAATAGCGGTCGCTATATAGCGATAACGGTGCCATCTGAAATTGCTACTGTCGAAAATAATGGTGTAAAGCAAAATCACACCAATAGTAGTGGATCATGGTCGCAATTTAATGGGTAACGGTCAATTGCGACAATAGCAGGCCGCTATTCCCGTTGTTGTTCCGTTACGGTAAAATTAAAAAAATAATACTATAATTAAAATTTTATGATTTTATCTATTTAATGATTTTATTTAATATAAAATTCACGTCCGTGATACCTGTAGTGACCACAATAGCATTTGTTATGTGTGCAACCGCGATAAACGCAACACAACCGAAAATACGGTCGCAACCGTAATTTAAATCCCTGGTGATAAGTTATACTATCACATATGTGAATTGTTGATTAGTTGATGAAATGTTGAGAAATTGAGAAATTGATTATAATAAATTGAAACAAGGATGGATAGTGAACATTGGATTATAGATTCGAAAATGTAAAATTTGATATATATATATATACACATATATATTGACATGTAGTTAGTCATATTAAATTTCATTTAAACTTTCGATTGTTGATTCATGCATTACAAATTTATATTATGTTCTAAAGTTCAGATATAGAAATACCACTAAGATATACTCAGTGTACGGTTTTGTTTTTTGTGCGCAAGCTAAGTACTTTTCAATTCAATCGTCACCCTCAACATCTAGCGGAAATCCAGACTCAAGTGTTGGTGGTGTTTTATTTCTATTCATGACACGTACCTAGGATGTCATTTGATTATATAATGTTTTGTTTTGGATTCTTGTTGGCATTTTGAGAGTAATGTATATAAATATGTATGTAAGTGTTGGGAATGGTTATGTCAATATTATCTTATTGAAGTAGTTTGGCATATATGGTTAATGGTCTAATTGGTGAGAAGATAATATGCTAAGTAATGTGTTTGATTGATACATGGTGATGAAAGTTATGGATGGTAGGCTTGTGTTGAACTTGTGATGAATGGTAAGTTTTGTGCATGCTTGTACGGTTGACATTGAATAGTTATAAGGTGTTATAAATGGTTAAATGTTGTATGTCATGTTAATTGTATTGGGGTGTCTTGGAAGGCATATTGGATTAGTTTGAATATGGTGTTATGTTTGAATTTGGATTGTTGGATTGAGGTGTCAATTGTGGCATATTGGTTACACACTTAGGTTGGGTGATGTTTCTGGTAATATATTAATGATACTGATTTGGTTGAGAATTGGTATAATGTGATAGTTGTGGAATAAGTGATTTACGTTTGAAAAACTTGTTTTAGAAGGTTTCTATAGGTGGACACGGACGTGTTCCATACACAGGTATATGGCACGGTTATGCGGTTTGTACGTTTAAGGTGATTTTGGTGCACACGACCAGGCAACACGATCGTGCGATATCTTTTGAATATTTGCACTTTTGATCCACGAGGCATCAGGTTGATACACAACTTGCCTACATGACCATGTGATCCATCCCCACGGCCTCAGCCTTTAACATGGCCAGGGGACACAACGGTGTGACCCTTATCTGCAGAATTTTCTTAAATTTTTCTTTTTGTTTCAATCTGGTCCTTGTTTGATACCAGGTTGGTTTTAAGCTTTCGTAAGTTCGATATAAACTTGAAATTGATTTTAATGTTTATTATACTTGATTAAATGTGATTTGTTGATATTTAATTGAGATTTTGAACTATAATTCATATGTAAATGTTTCGTAATTGCCTATAGCATTCTATTACTCGGGTTTGGCGATTGGACTGATTAAGGTGTGTTACAAAACATCCTCCACTCTACAGTGCAAGGCATCAAGAATTCTCTTCACATTGTTGAGGAAAATTCCTAACTGCCACAATTAGTAACAAGGGAAGCACTATACTACCATTGCTACAATTGACAGGAATTATATTGGTTAAGATGCACTTACTTGCCTGGGATTAGAATATAGAGTTGTCGACTTCCTTCTTGTTAGCTTTTAGACATGCATATTAAGTCCTTTTGGAATGTTATCTTTCAAAGGAGTAAAGATGACATTGTATTCTTTCTCTAGTGCTTTAACCATGGCTCTTTTCGCATTGGCAACAGCCTTCATGTAGAACAAATTTATGCAATGTTCAGTAGATGACAAAATGGCTAGCCATATAGATTCAAGGACTAGCAAGAAAGGGAGTAATGAGGTCATCTAACACATGCACACATATGTTTAAAGACATAAATTGCAAGAGAAAGAGAGTGAAAGAAATTACATTTTCCAAAACTAGCGAGTATTGAAGCCATCGATTGATAACCACTTCATATCCAATAAGGGAATCTTTGATCTTCTCATACACTCCTTCAGAAAAGGGTGAAAGATCTTATTGTTGATTTGCTTAGAGATGGAAAGTAGCTTAATTTTAAGGCCCCCTATGCTAGATGGTTCTAGGTATGCCTATTAGAAAGCCCAAATAAATGCCTTAATCAAGTCTTTGGATGAAAAAGCTTGGAGGGTTATGTTGACTGGTCAGGAGCTTCTTATAAATGTTAGTGGTGTGAAAACCCCAAGCTAGAAAAGACATGGATTGCAAAGGAAGACAAATTGGCTATTGCAAACTCAAAATCCCTCAAATTCCATCTTCAATGATTTTGACATTTAAGAGTTTAAAAGGAGTTCCTTATAACTAATGTTAGTGGATTGTTTTCGGCAATGCAAAATGTAGACAATTATTGGGTTTCATTGTATCATCGAGGTTCATTTGCTAGGAACTCGTTTGCACAACAAAGCATAAGCAAGGACAAATAAAACCTTAAAGATAGTGATATAGTTACACGCCTTGAAGCCTTCAATAAATTTTTTATAAATTTATTTTTATCTCCACACACCAACAAGTTCTTGATTGCAAAGAAGTATATATATTGGGTTTTTATTACAATAAAATGAAACATTAATTTGTAGAGAGAATTTTATGATTGTTGGTAAGAAGGATTTCAGAAACATCACCTATATAGGTAAGTTTTGAAACGTGCGTTTGGAGGATTTATTTCTCTTGGCGTACATGATCTTACTAGACATAATAATTTTAGATTTGATACAATTACAAAACATAACTACCATAAAAAAACCATATAGATTAGAACCCAACGAGTGACTCCAATAGAAAAGAGAATGATGTTTGTTGGAGCCCAATTTTGATCGAGTCCAACATTTAAACCAAAATTGAACCCAATTTTAAATCTAAATTTATTTTAAGTTTAAATTGGGTTTAAATTTAAATTTAAAAATAAGGTCCAAAATATAATTCCAAAAGTCTAAAACCCAAATTTGGCCCAATTACAAAACAAACCCAAGTCCCAACCCAATTACAAAAAACCCAACAAACCCAGTTACACAAAGTCAGAAACCCTAGCCCCTTGTAGCTGCTACCTCCCTCCCTTCCAACCAGGAGCCGTCACGTCAGCACCATCACCAGCAACTCCACCCTTCAACTTGGACTGCCACCACCGCCACTACAACCTGCAAAAGAAGACGAGACGAGCATTTAGTTAGAAGAAACAAAATAGCATGATTTAAAATAGGTTATAAAAACCGAATTCAAACATTTGTATGGTTACTGACCTGTGGTTGAACTTTCGAAATCAGTAAAAAAAATAGTAATCTTGAAGCAATACAAACACAAAGCTTCGAGATTAATACAAAAAATAGAGCATTCGACACCAGTATTCGCAGGAAATTATAATTCAAAGGCAGATCTAGCATCTCAAAGGTACCTAATAAATATACATTAATATATTTATTATCTGTTTACTATTTTGAGACAATTTGTTTAAGTATATTAATGTATTTATTTATTATTTACTAATACCCCTATTAATTACTCATTTAGTAAAATTTTCGAAACTGAAAACATATTAAATAAATAAATAATAAATAAAAATATTAAAAGAGTTGAAGGGTTGTACCTAACCTAACTGTCGTCGCCGCAGCAACTCCGAACATCGCCCCTCCGATCTCGCCCATAGTCATAATGAGTGTTTCGAGTGTGGCAGAACTACCAAAAAAATTATTATTTACAACGAATAAAAAAAGTGTGAAACAGATCTAAAAAAGGAAAAAGACAACCAAACCTCTTCTCTTCTTCGAAGATCTGAAGGGATCTAGACCCGTTCGTTAAAAAATATTAAAGAATACAAATCAAACAGACTTTTGGAAGGAAAATACCAAAATCAAAGCTTTGATTGGTTTTTTTCGGAGTTTGGCTTCTTGAAATCCTAGATTTAAACTTTTGAGAAGAAAAGGATAGGAAAAGGATAAAAAAATGACTATCTGACTTTCGATCGTCGTACACAGTGGTCGACGGCGCCGATGACCAATGCTGACCGTTGTGGACCGACGATCGGAGAAAAGAGAGGGCAGAGAAAAAAGGGAAAGGGTTTTGAGTTTTTTTTGGAATGAAGCAAGAAAATGAAACTTTTTTTAGGAAATTTTGTTTAAATACCCAATGGAAAACGGCATCGTTTAGCATTTAAGATTAATGGCCAAAACGTTATTGTTTTGTAGTTTATCCGACCCGACCCGATTTGACCCGCCCAAGATCCACGTGTTTTTGTTTAATGGTCTATTTATGCGCGCAGTCCTTCCAGCTTTTTCTATTTTTACAAATTGATCTTTTTTCATACTTTTAATTTATCATAAATTTGCCCAACAATTTTAATTATTTTTTCAATTTAGTCCTTGACTCTCTAGAAGCCTGTGAAGCTGCCATGTGTCCATTTTTGGGTTATTTATGCAATTGACCCTTTCTTTTTTTCATTTGTTACAATTTCATCCTTAATCAATTTTTACTTTATTCTAAATTTGCCTAGTTATTTTAAATTATTTTCAAATTGGTCCTCTCACTTTTGGATGCAAGAGAAGTTGCCATGTGTCCCATTTTTGGGTTTTTTGTGCATATAACCCCTATTTTATTTAAAAATTACATTTTGACCTCTAATTTCTCCAAAATTACATTTTGACCCTTAAACTTTTCTAAAATTACATTTTAACCCCTAAACTTTTCCAAAATCACATTTTCACCCTAAACTTTTCCAAAATTGTATTTTTTCCCTCGAACATCCAAAAATTGCCATTTTGACTCCAAACATCTAAAAATTACCATTTTTCCCCCGAAAACCCAAAAATTACCATTTTGACCCCGAACATCCAAAAATCACATTTTCGACCTCAAATTTTTCAAAAGTTTGATTTTAATCCAAAATTTTCCAAAAAATTCAATTATGATCCAAATTCCTCGAAAATTACGTTTTCATCCCGAATTCTTCGAAACTCTATTTTTAACCCCGTTTGTTTTGTTTTTTCTTTTCTCTTCAATGTTCATACATAGAATTTAATTATTTCATATTTTGTATTCTATTAATTTTATGTGTAATTTTTATGCATTTATTTATCTGCTTAATTATTTCGTTTCGTGTTATTTAATTTTTGCTATAAACTGTCCATTCATATTTTACACATTCATTTTCAAAATTATTTTTACACTCAAATAAACCGTTAAAACCGAGGCAATATCTTTTTTGTGCAAAAATCCCGAAAAATCATGCCCTAACGTGCTGGGTGTGATTTTTCGTATAATCTGCATGAATCGATATCCTTTTCCAAACTTTTCAAATGCCCTTTAATTTTGAGATTCCGAGAATGTCGTACCCTAACGTGTTGGATACGACTTCAATTCTTCGAGAAAATCAAAACATACGGGCATTTTTCTTCAAATCTAATTTTTTGAAAATAACGTGAAATAAGTCATGTGTCTGAGGATCGTATTTTAAACTTAATTCAAAATTTCAAGTTCTCAAAAAATATACAAATAATTTTAAACGAAAAACGAGGCAATAATCTTTTTGTGTGAAAATCTCGGAAAATCATGCCCTAACGTGCTGGGTGTGATTTTTCGTATAACCTGCACAATCGAATATCCTCTTCCAAACTTTCCAAATGTCCTTCAATTTCGAAATTTCGAGAACGTAGTGCCCTAACGTGTTGGACACTACTTAAATTCTCCAAGAAATTTGAAACACGCGGACGATTTTTCTCAAATATGATTTTTGAAAATCATGCGAAGTTTTCTGAGAACAACGATCATATTTTAAGTTTTATTCAAGTTTTCAAACTTTTAACAAATCAAGACTCGAAAATAATCGACGTGGTACTAATTTTGGGCGTGTAATGGTGCTAATCCTTCCTCATACGTAACCGACTCCCGAACCTATTTTCTGGATTCCGAATACCAACATATTTTCCAAAACGGACTTTAAACGTTTTATGGTGATCCAATCACACCAAATAAAGGATTGGTGGTGACTCTCTTTTTTTAATTTTTTTAAAATATTTTTCGAGACCTATTTGTTTTCCCAAAAATAAATGTTTCGACAATGTTCATAATAAGAGACTCGGGTTCGAGCACCTGTGTGTGCAAGGTGTATATGTCTTGCCAACAAGGGCGAAACTAGGGAGGCTAGCAGAGGCCTTGGCCCTTCCTAAAATGGAAAATTTTCCATTTAGGCCCTTAAAAAATTTTTAAATTTTAAATTAGTAAAGGTAAAATTGCACTATAGCCCCTTAAAAATGATAAAATTTTAATTTAATCCTTTAAAAATTGCACTTTTACTATCGTACAAATTACAATTTAACTTCGGCCCCCCCAAAAACAAATTTTGGTTTCACCCCTGCTTGCCAAAGGATTAAGAAAGTATGAACAGATATTACCAATACTGGTGTGATTACATGTACTGGTATGATTACTTGGTAATATTTTGCACACACATGTGCTCGAACCTGAATCTCTTAGAATGAACATCATCCTCTTTTTCACTGGAGCCATTTGTTGGGTTCAAAACCATATAGATTATTAAAGCACCAAAATTTATATAAAACATATATATCTTAAACACACAAAAATACAATTACAAGATAATATTAATTAGCAGAAATTAAGTGCATGGACCTAATCTTGCAGAACACTTAGTTATGTTGGCCTGGGTATTGGGCTGCTATTGGGCTACGCAGCGTGCTTGGAGGATTCGGCCTTAGACTTCGACGTGTCAAACTTAAACGGACTAGATTTTCTGTCATTCGGTATTCAAAGGACAATAATTATTTATTTAATTTAAGTCAATATATATTTTATATATATTTAAAAGCAGCTAATATTCATCCATGCAAATTTCAATTTAACATATTAATAAATTCTATTAATTTAACCCTTTAATAGTTATAGATTCTATATTTTACGTAGAGGTGCTCATGGATCGGGTTTGGGTCGAATCCAATTAGGATATTAATACTTTATGTTTGTCTAAGCCTGACCCGATTCGGAATTTGGACCTAAAATTTTACCAAAACTCATACATATTTACAAAAGATTAATTCAAACCCATTTTATGTCCACCCATATTTTTTTTAAAAAAAATTTAAAAAAATTATTTTATTTTATTTTAATATTTAATAATTTTTATACATTTTTTTATTTATTAAATCTTTTTATTATAATCATTTTAATATTATTTTAATGTTTACGTTAGAGTAATATTATATATTTAGTATATGTTTATTTTTTGAAAGTGTTCTAAATTACATAATATATAAAAAAATATAATATAAAATATTATAAACTTAAAATGGGTCGGGTCGGAGCCGGACTCGGACTTGAATGTTCAAACTTGAGCCCGACTCATATTTTAAACAGGCCTAATTTTTTTCCTAAGCTCATTTTTAGGCCTAATATATTTTTGCCCAAACTCTTCTAAATTTTGGACAGGCCTTCGAGCCTAGATGAATAACCCGACCCATGAACAGGTCTAATTTTACATAACTATCAAAGTTAGAATGCTATATTTGACATATTTTCTCAGTCGAACGTATATTTTGAATCAGTATAATCATAATACATACATAAGCAGAGAGGACTTACTAAACTAGACCAAATTTCACCTTTAAAGAATTAAATTGTTTTTACATATTGAACTCCCTCCAGCTCATTTGGATTGTCCATAAAAGTATTATGAAAGTTTTTGTATTAATAGTTAGATTATATTTTATTTTTATTAAAAATAGATAAATTAATACATATAAATTAAATCAAAGAGCAAATCGGTCATTTTTATTAAAATTTCATTCATTTCTATTATTAAAAATTGACGTGATTGACGAAACAGATAGTTGCACGTGACGTGTCATGTATGCCCTATACTAACATGCAATAAAAATAAATGGAATTTTTAACAAAAAAATATGTTTGCTCTTTATTTAACATACAGAAATTAATTTATCTATTTTTTTAATAAAATAATAAAATTGTAACACAATTACTAATATAAAGACTTTTAAAATAGTTTTATGACTTGAATAAAAATAATAAAAATAGAGGTGATGAAAGATAAGATGTGAAAAGGAGAAGTAAGAAAAACAAACCTTGGAGAGCTGATAAGTTGGGAATGGTGGCTTCAGCTAAGAGAAAATCAGAACTCGCCATTGATAAAAGAATAGACAGCACAAGCACTGGAAACAAAACTGCATTATTTTTACTAGAGGAAGACCTCTTCATTCTTAACTTCTCGCATTCATCAAAGCCAGGCTGAGTTTTATATATATACAAACAGAAAGAGAGAGAGAGAGAGAGAGAGAGAGAAACCCGGATTTAAAAATTCAGTGTTCACATAATAATTAGCGCGTATTGACTCGTTAAACACAAACAATTAATTAAATAATTAAGCAATCAAATTCAACAATTTCTTCGAGAGCAAAAGAAAATATCTTTTAACTATAATTAGATAATCATATTTAACACTCGGTTGAATTTGAATAAATTATTTGATTTCCATCCCGATGTTGATGATTCCATGGTTGAACTGTTTGAGTTGACCAATTCATTCTGATTTCAATAATATTAGATGGTTGTTTAATTTTTTTCTTTATTCATAGTTAAAATTTTGAAAGTTTTGTGTACTGTCTAAAGTAATTTTTGATTGATTTATTGTCATCCATCTCGTCGAAAACAGTTTTGTCCCTTTTCTTCTTCTCCCATCTCTTCATTTTCCTTCTCCTGCCTCTCATCTTTCCTCTTGTCGGCAGCCTTCTGTTTCTTCAACGTGTTCTTGCAGAATAATAAAGCTACCCTCGGCCTTTTCTTTGGCTCCTCCCGTGAGATAGGCCTCTCGAGTCGGTTGTACTCGTTTACTACGGCAGTGGTTTTTCATGAGCTACCCGCTTTTAGTGGAACATGCTAGCTTGAAGCAGATCCATTGCAACGGAGACCAGGGCATGACGAGGCTCTACGCATCAAAGAGGCTTCTCCACCCTGATGGCTGAACACCGATGTATACCAGTGAGGCTTTTCACCTCTGCTTCCTCTGAAGGGGGAATGACTATTAGAACATTCTCAAAATATGCACAATGTTTCAATCGTTGTAAATGAAAAGTTATAAATAACAAAAAATTATCACTATTTATAGTGATGAGTTATGTCACTTGAATAAACAGACATAATTATTCAAATAAATATATATTGAATAATTATGTTTATTTCACATTGATTGAAGAAAGGCTTATAAGAGAATTTAAATATAGTCTTGCCTTTTATCTTCATTGGGTAATTGAGGTTAAAGGTTCAACACATGTGTTAATATTGCTTACTTGACTTGTGTTCATGTTATTTTGAAGAATTTTTTTGTTATTTTTTTAAGCTGTTACAATTTTGAAAAAGTCGGTTTTTATCATTTGATCGGCTTTGCAAATTACTATTTTACCCCTTTAGAATGTCCCATACCTCACCTGTTTCTTTTCCATATATTTTCCAATCAGTTTTTCTGCTCTATTTTTGGTTATTTTTTTATTTATTTGAGAAGAGCAACATTAATTTTGTTCTATCTCCTTTATTCAGGTGTACGAATATTAGAGTAGTGTGTTAACCTTAGGGAGGCGACATTCACTATATGATTACACTGATCAACGCAAATTTGCGTCTAAAACAGTGATTCTTCTACAACACAATTATTATTTCATTTATTTACACATGATTTATTTCTCCCGTCAGTGCTAACGATTTTGTTTTACAGTAGTATATTTTCTACATGACACACCCAAAAAGCATAGAAACAAAGTTACTTTCAATTATCTCACATCTTTTATATTCTTATATTGTTCAGTAATTCTTTATAGAAATTGATATTTTTGCTATGTTCCGTTCAATGCTCAGTGAACTGTTTCCGTTAGTGCAAAATGTAAATAATCATATTATATGATCGAGGTTCATTTACCTGTAACTCTTTTGCACACTTATGCGTAGCATTAATATATTCATTGAAGTCAATAATTACAATATATACCTTTGCATATGAAACAGAGGAGATAAGAATGATTTAATGGCGTTTTTATTTCAATGTAATTTCAATCAGAAAAAGAATACAAGATGTTTTGAATATGAAAAACATAAGAATGATTTAATGGCGTTTATGGGCAGCATCTGGGTATATATATATTGACATATACAAAAAGAATATATGAATTGGAAACTGTCTTTGTGCTGTACGTATATTAACAATATGCAAAACAGTATTAGTATTAAACGTAGAAGTAGGTGGATGAATCCGTTGCATTAGCCGGTTCTCTGCAGAGGATAGACCGAGCTTCAATTACCGATCGAGGCGGCTCTACATCTTTTTCTTGGAGCTGATTTCCTTGCAACCGCTGCATTTGGGATGCAAAGGTGTCATCCAGTATCTACAAAACATAAAAACCATTATCAATGGTTATGTCATAACCACTGCAAATCCGGACTCTTTCGTTTTGTATTCATACATGTCTGTATCCGACACTTACCCGAACCCATGTAACATATTGGCAGTACAAAAGGACTTTCATTAACATGAACATGTATATATATAAGCAGATGACTTACCCCCAAAGCATAGTATGATCCATTATACCACACTCGGTTTTCCTTCCTTCCTTCAAGAAATTTCAGTACGATCTGGTGAAAATAGTAGATTGAAACATGTGAGAAAACAAGATAATGTTAAGTTAAAAAGATCTAAAAAGTTTCTCCTATTCACCTGACCCATCCTATCCCAAAATCCACGGCAGGTTGCTACAAATATCCTACTAGTGAAGACCTCATTTATGTTAGATATAGACTCAATCAGTTGTGAACTCAGCATCTGCATTCTCTCACGGATTTCGGCCTCTCCATCTTCTTCCTTTATTTCCTCAAGTATCCTTTTCAGTCTCGCATTTCTATTTGCTTGTGTCTGAAACAGTCATTTGATTTGAGTGTTTTCCATTTTCAAGTAGCAAGAGAAAGAATACAAGAAATCATATCAAAATATGACTTACATTGTTAACAAGCTTCTCTACTGTTGCCTGCAAGTAATTTTTGTACTTTGTTCTCAACATGACAGTGATCCCATTCATCTGCTCTCCAAAAAGTGACTTCTTGTCTCCTGTGAGAGGCAGACAGGCTGCCCAAGACTTTAAAACATCCTCCACTCTACAGTGTAAGGCATCAAGAATTCTCTTCACAGTGTTGAGGAAAATTCCTAACTGCCACCATTAGAAACAAGGTAAGAACTATATTAAATGCTGACACAATTGACTGGAGTTTAATTATATTGGTTATGTTGCACTTACTTGGATTGGAATCGAATATAGAGCTGTTGACTGCCTTCTTGTCAGCTTCTGGACATGCATATTAAGTCTTTTCGGAATACTATCTTTCAAAGGAGTCAAGATGTCATTATATTGTTTCTCTAGTGCTTTAACAATGGCTCTTTCCACATTGGCAACAGCCTTCATGTAAAACCAAAATTATGCAAAGTCAGTAGATGACAAAATGGTTAACCATAGATGTTCAAGGACCACAGAGAGAGAGTGCTGAGGTCATCTAGCACATGCACACACATGTTCAAAGACATAAACTGCAAGAGAAAGAGAGTAAGAAATTACATTTTCCAAGACCAGTGAGTACTGAGGCCATCGATTAATAACTACTTCATATCCAATAAGGGAATCTTTGATCTTCTCATACATTTCTTCAGCAAAGGGTGAGGTTGAATGATTTGTTGTTACTCCTGACCAGGGCACCTGTAACAAGTACATGATTATGTCCCAAAGTCAATATTCAATAGTTCCAGGTAAGTTGTTTCAGATTCTTGATAATGTTTATGAAAAAGAACCCAAGCTATACCTTTTCAGCCTTACAGAGATCGAGTAACCTAAGCTGCATATCCTCAACCCACACCATTATATAATTGTGGAACAAACTCCTTGAGTCTACTCCACCCTGCACAGGACTGAAACAGGCAAGACAATTTGTAAGACAAAGAGCTTCAACTCTATATTCAAGGCCATAACCCAAATTTAGATACTCATACAGGATTTTCTTTCACAAGCAGGCAAAATTGAAGTATTTTATTCCAGCTTATACAAAGAGATTTCAAATAAGATTTCTTTCACAAACCTGATGTTCCATGACTCAAGATCCCTCTCAAAATCCGCAATTGCAATCAAAAGTTCATTAACATGTGATGCAGGACAAGATGGAGGCCATGCAGCAAGGAAACTGGTAAGCCTCTTACACAACTCAGTGCTATATACTTCAGCTGTGATATTTGACAGGTCAATCGAACTGGAGCAGAGGCATATATGTCAGAAGACATGATACAATCAGTTAATCAGTACATGGTTATGATGATATTTCTACAACTCAGTGCTATATAGATATGTCATTACCTGGGGAGTATGTGCTGATTGTGGATCTTGATGTCTGCCTGAATTTCTTTGCTAATATTTATACACAGATTCTTCATTTTCAAATAAGCTGTTGAGATGGTAATGGAGTCCAAGAGAAAACCTTCAGAGTTGTTTGAAACAAACTCATCAGTTTCAACCATGTGTTTCCGACACCTTTTTCTGGCTGCAGTCTGAAAATTTATCATAACTGGCATTATATGTTTGCTTAGCGTATAGAAACAAAAGGCAAAAACAAACAAGACAAAGCCTGCTTACGGGATCAGACAGTTAAAAGGGATGGCCCATTAATAGATGCATGGGAAATTTTCTGCTCTATTGAACACATATAGTAATATTTTCATGCATTTGCTGAATTAAACAAGTTATCAGTACCAAAGGGCTGCTTTTAAAAAACACCGCTAAGCTGGCTGAGAGATTTGATTAGTCATACTGAAGAACTGAAATTACCTGCAAATAGTTTCTCAACATAGTCTGAGCATCAGGAGATAGTATATCATGAAGCAGAGTGTATACTTGAACAGCAGGAGCTAGAGCTGGTGCTGCAGTCTCCTGGGTTGGTCCAAACAAGTCAGCTAGCCCTGTGGGAGATTTCTCATCCAATGATTTGTAGTTTTCAAAAGCATTTGCCAAGAGACTCTCAATTTGTGTTTCACAACCCAGCAGTATGCCTTTCTGCAAGAGAGCATGCAGACAAGTCATCTCAGTGAAGCATTTACATCATGTAGGAAAATGTTAAAATAGCACAATCGCACATCTAAAAAGTACAAAGTCCTGGAGATTTTGTATTACTATAAATAGGGGTTATTCCTCTCTCCTTATCTGTAATATTTTGCTTGTAACTTTTGCAGTAAAATATATTTGATAGTGTCTGAGAATGTAGGCATAATTTACCAAGCCTCATTAGAACGTAGTCAAAGCTTTTGAAACTTCAAAATAACTTAGCATTAGAAACACAATCGGTACTTTAAAGGCAACTCTCTCAGCATTTTAAAAGACAATATGAAAAAAAAAAATCCATTAGATCAAATGAATTTGACAAAAACTGTAACCAGAGATGCCTACCTCCTGTCTTGTCAAGCTTTTTTCATTCCTAGCCTTTAAAATGGGTACAAGCAACTCATTTACAAGCTCTAAGCAGTCTTTTGTTGGTGTGGCTACATTCATGACATGTAATAGATATCTACATGAAACCAAAAGAGTTAAAAAGCATTACAAGGAAAGAGCAAGGAGTACGATAGAATTCACAATATTACTGAAAAAGAACAAGTAGATCACATACCTCAATTTTGTATATGAATCAGAAACTCCATAGTAGTCAGCAAACTCAGTCAATAACCACTGCCATGGTCCCTGTAACCTCAAGTTTCTGGAATGAAAACGTTGTGCACGCATTGAAGCCTCAAGTAGTAGATCGTAGGCTAGAGTCTCCACAACAGGCCCACTCTAAAAAGATGGAAAACACAGTAGGTAAAGTATACTCATGCATGCTCACTTGTATGCTTTTAGACACTGACATGCTTAAACATTTTAAGTCCTGCTCCGCACAACTATCCATGCACGTGAAAGAAAATTCTTGTTGTAGATAATGGAAACTGATTAACTAACTGCTAATGAAATGAGCATCAAATTAAAAAAGAAAAAAGCAAAAAGAAATTTGTATGTCATTCAGAAGAACGCAATTCTGGTTTAGGAAAGGACAAATGGAACTTGATTCGAGAAAATAAGGACTATTTTCAAGAGAATTCCATACAGCATATCTAGTTCTTATAATTAAGTCAATTGAATTGTCCTAGATGTGGAAAATATAATACCTTTATCTGACTCGTCTCATCACTAGTAATTGTACTTCCAATTGATAGTTGGATCTTCCCGACACATTCTTCATCCTCATGGTATATGGGCCACCATCTGATTCTCTCATTCTGCAGAAATAGTCGAGCACATCAGATTATGAAGGATGGTTTTCATCCTTCAAAAACACGATTGTTAAAAATAGATAATGATACATACTGGATTATCACTCAAAGATGAAACTGGTATTGTTGCTCTTCCCTGGACTAATTTCTTCTTGTCTTGAACTTCCACCAAAAGAGCATCACCTTCAGTCTCTGGAAAACTAAAAGCACATGCGAGTATAAGATTTTTCTACTTTTCAAAGCATAACTCTCATCTCAGATAAGGTCTCTCATTTACACAGCCAATCTATGTTAACTTAGACAGAGTGACAGACATGACAGAATATTAAGATCAATTATGACATGGCATACACAGGACCAGCTTTTATTGCTTTGACTGTGAGTTATAACAGACTTCCTGTCAGCCAAAGTACAAGCCTAAGTCTAAGATATAAATAGCAACTCACAAGACATGGTAATCACCACCCCCCGGGTGCAAGCAGATGGCTGAACTTGGTTCAACTTTGGTATCTTCTGTAGCACTCTTCAGTTGGAATAAGCAAGATAATGGCTCTGTAAATATGAAAAATAACATATTACTTCAGATCATTACGATATGGAAGTTCCAACAATATGTGTAGTCCCTATCTTTGTTAAGAGAAGGAGACATGCTGAAACATTTTGTTAGGAGGTAGGTAGATTTCAATTGGTTGTAAAACAATTTAGCTGTTACAAGTGTTTAATCAGCTTAAGCATAACTTCCAATAAAAAGGGAAGCTAAAGTCTGATTTACACTTCTAGATGTCAGTTTCATCTTAAGCTCAAAGTTATAAAATAACTAAAATACATTAAATATTATATCAAAACAAACACAAACCTTCAGATGCCACTGGAAATGAGGCTATTTTAAGAGAATTCATGCCAGCTTTTACAAGTGATGAGACATGCCGCACATACTCCGCTCCCACTTGCATGTACATTGCACTTCGCTGAGAGTACATACTCCTGAGTTTCCTCCTTGGAATAATGCGAAGTTTCTTCACTGCAATTATCCAACATGGACAACTTAGATTTTAAACTAAAAGAAATCATCCTATGAAAGAGCTTTGATTTTATCTTTAACCCTCAAATTACAAGAGATTAAAAAGATATATATGGAAGTCATTTTCCAAACTAATATAAAGCTATAAGTAACAAGATAATAAAAGTTCTATTATAACAAGCAATAATTTCATAGCCCCACCCGTCCTTCTAAATATTAAAATTCTATATACAATTTCCATAACAACATTGATCTTACCTTCCACTCTTATTTTTCCAACAACCTTCTTTGCCCTCAATGAAACTTGTTCGACACTTTTAGTAGTGCTCACTTCTACTGGTTGTACACCTCGTGGTTGCAACAAAAATTTGTGTAGCCTATATATTTAATACACATTGAGACTTTGAGAGATCATTGAAAGGCTAATGGGAACAAATTTATGTTCCAAAGAAGAGAAGGAACCTACCCAAAGGCACTTCGCAGTAGAAGGCACTCATCACGGAGAAATTCAGGAGCCTCATGGCAGCCTCTTGCCCATGCGTATAGACATAACCGGATGCATGCATCATAAGCAATTAAAGTCTGCCAAGCATATTGACCACTGGAACAAAGAATTACAAAACAAAGAATGTGAGATAAGTAGTTTATAACACAAAAAATTTTCAGTAAAGATCAACTTAGTTTACAGCACAAAAAAATTTCAATAAAACTCCATGGAGATTGCACCTTGTGTTATGGTGATGCAAGTCATCAGACATGTTACTTTGCCAATAAGGCATCTTTTCTTCTTTGTTTGTATTTGCAGTTTCATTTACTCTGCATAAGACAATGTTAAAAAATATTAGAAATAGTAGTACAATCCAAACTAAACTAGAAATGAAAAAAGGCCAAAAGACATGAGAGGCTTCCATGTGAATTGTGCCTTATGAAACTGAAAACTACATCACCTTTCTTCAGCAAGTTCAGGGCAACTCAACGACTCAGATTTCAAATCTGGTAATCCTTCTGCACTGACATCAAAACAATCTGCTTGTACTGGCTTGTAGGTTCCATCCTGAATTTGCTCAATTTCTTCTTCATCACTCCCTTCTCTTCCAATATCCAATATAGGAGGTGCACTTGGTGTCCCCAAATCTTCAACATCTTTAAATGTATTGTTAACATAACCTCGAATAGTTCCCTACAATCACCATCAAGAAAGAGCCAAAAAAAATAACAGGGAAAAAGACAAGTTTTAGCCATTGCACTAAGTGACTAGATAATCTTCTATTCATAGCAAAGCCAATCATAAAATAAAATCTGATATGAAGTAAAAGCAGCAAAATCATATTTGATAGTTTCAATATTAACACCAATCTAGACATATATGACTGTTGCAGACTGGAATTAAATCATCATTTCGGATTCAAATGCATTGCTTTTACAATTGGGAAGTAAAACATAAGGTAACAAGCGCACGCACAAATACACACACACAAAAGATGCCAGAAGACTCCTTACATGTGCATTATGTATTTGAACTCGTTCCCGGAGTCCAAAACTACCCCCTCCAGTGGCAGCTGAAGTGAAATTTTTCTTAGCAAAATCCCTAATACCCAGATCACCATCAGTAAATCTTCTACTAGTGTCAGGCAATTCAACCTTCAAATCCTGCTTTGAAAACCCTCTAGTCAACTTTGAGCTACACTTAGTTCTTTCAAACATATCCTCTTCATCAGAAAAAATCCCATTCCCAGCATCTCCACCGGAAATATCATCAGAAACCGAAGCTACGCTTTCGCCATCATTGCTGTCATCGTCATCTTCATGGAGAGCAGGAGCTATAACACTATGAGGTCCAAGCAAGCCAGAGCGGAATTTGAGAGGAGGAGGCAAGACATGGGGAGATAAAAGAGTGGCAGTGTTGTAAAGAAGAGGTGATTTGGGGAATGAGTCGTGAGGTGCTAGCTTTTCAGTCAATGGCGATCTAATTTTGGGTTCTTGATCTGTTTCTTTTCCCTGCCAAAAAAATCAAAATTTAATTGAAAATCAAAGGAAACCAAAGTGAAAAAAAAAAAGAAAGGGAAAAAAAACAAAGGAAAACCTGGTTGATCCAGTTTATTGCAGATTCGTCTAACCCTTCAGTGAACATAATGTGAGAATTGTTTTAGAAAGAATAGCTGAAAGAGAGAGAGAAAGAGAGAGCTTTGAGGTATAAGAATCAGATGAGCAGAAAGTAACGAAAGAGGAGATGAAAAAGGAAGGAGCGTGTTTGTGTTTTATTTTTTGGATCTTAAAAAATGGTAACGGCTAGTTTGAACTTTTTTTCTAATTTTTTATTTTTTCAGCTTTGCTTTATAAAGGATCCTTTTCATTTATTCTTTCTCCTTTTACTTGTACTTGTAATAAAGGGAATTAAATTAATATATATATTAAACATTTTCTTTAATGGGCCACCAGTTATATGGTCCACTACAGATTTAATTTTAGAGTAAAATTCTCAGAAGTCCCCATTTTTATAAAAAAAATTACTAAATTAAGTTGGTTTTTCGAAAAATTACGGGACTATGTCAAGAAAACGAAACATTTTCAATCAAAAGCGTTTTTTTTAGTGTTATTTTTTAGGGTTAGAATTTTGATTTTTGTTAATGTAGGATTAGAGTTAGGGTTTTGCAAGTTTTAGATTTCAAAGTTTAGAGGTTTTTATATTTTTAAAATTTTATGTATTCTTTAGACTTTTATAATTTTTTGAGTTGTAAAATTAATATTATTTTTTAAATTTTGAAATTATTTAGAGCCCAATTTAGAGTAATTTTTAAAAATAATAGGCACCAAGAAGATATTTACAATAATCGTATTTACACCAATCATATATTTAAATTATTAGAATTGTAATATTTAATTCGATTTAAAATCTATTTTTTTCGATTTTTCCGAATTCAAGTGAGTTTTAACCAAAATTTATTTGTTGATTTTTTAATTAAAAAAAAGAGAGTTAAGAGAGGAATAAAAATTGAGTGAGAAATTAAGAAAGAATTGAGAGAGATTTAAGGATATGAGAGAGAGATGAGTTGAGATTGAATTGAAAATGAATGGAACTAGAGGATTAAATAGGAAAAAAAATTAGTCGTTGGTCGGAGGAGTCATTGGGTGGTATAGTCGTTATGGAAAACCTTTTAGTTTTCCTTTTTGGTCTAATCTCATAATTTTTCGAAAAATTAACCTAATCCCATAAATTTTTTTTTTATAAAAAAAATGGCATTTTTCTGTATTTTACCCATAATTTTATTCTCTTTTTTTGCTTTCCTTTTATAAAATCTTTAATATTTTTTCTTAAAATGATTAACGAGAAATGAGAAATGATTTTATTAGTTTTCTTTTTTAAAAAAAACAATGACTTAATTGGTTTTTTTCTTTTTTAAAAGTTTGAATATCATTTTTATGCACTGCAAAACAAAAAGAAAAGAAATTTAATTATTTTTTGTAAGTTACACCCTTCTTTTTAAGATGAGGTACAAGAATTGATTTAAAAGGATATATGTGGTAATTTTGAGTTGTTAAGGTATCACAATATTGATCCAAATAATTCTTGAAATTCTAACCAATGATCTAATTGGGTATTAGAGTGCCCACAAAACATTTAAAAAAGGAATTTATATGCCAGCAAGATTTTTAATTTCTCATATGGCTATTTAATGCTTACTGAGTTTGTGAATCTCAACAATGCCTTCTCTGCTGAAATATCAAACTTTGAAATGTTTTTAAGAGACACCCTTTTCAAACGGGTAACCTCCTCTGCACCAAAAGAGGAAGATGGAGAACTTGGGTATCCACGTTTCATGGCCAAAATTATTTAAAACAAAAATTAAACTTATATTATTCTGAGGTCTCTGCAAGAAGAGGATGAAGAGCACTTCACCAAAAAAAAAAAGCCAAGAAAAGGATACATAAGCATGATACCCGAGAAGTTAACTATCGGGTTGGCGGTCAATGCAATGCTTGAGCTTATCCTAGCATACTTGTGTAAATACTGGAATTCAATCTGGTATACACAAAAGCGAGAAAACAGACATGTCCAACAGCATCTTAAAACACACTCCAAGTAACATGTTCTCGGGACAAAAGCCAAAACAAGAAGGAAGTTTCAAAGGATACAAATTGAAATCTGAGACAGAATTTTGAACCTTGCCAGACCTCTGATCAGGGACTCTAAAGCCAAAGATTGCCTTTAGCCCGGCTGCAGGTTCATCAACTGTTATGGTGGTAAATAGCTGATAAACATAATGTACTTCAGTACAACAAACGATTTTCGAAAAGATGGCAAACATGTATATCAACAACAAAGGAATATAAGAAGGAAGAAAAGGAAGTACGAATTCAACCACAGAGATCCTTCAATTGAAAAGCATTTCCGCCAAATAGGTCAGGTCCCGAGCAGTATGATGTTCTAAACAATGTTATCAAGCAGATATTCTCCTTTCTTCGTTCCAGCATAGGTAATTGCCTGAAATTAAAGGGAAAAACAACAAAACAAGGCCAAATTAATTCAAGTTCTCATAGCAGATTGAGAAATCGAACATCTTCCATGATACGTTGCAGTTAAAACATTGAGATAACCACAATGAAATTAAAGAAATTATCATACTTCAAAAATTGAACACACACAGACATGTTTGAAAAGCGTACACCTTACCTTTAATTTCAGCTTAAACTAAACATTCTTTTTTGTAATTAACATAATTTTACAATAAGACGTGCATTTTATATAAAATTAAATATGACAAAAATCACAACTTGGGTTTCACTGGACAAAGCATCTCAAATGTATTCTTTCATTATAATTAAAGAAAACATAATCTAGAGAAAAAAAATTTTAAACAAACCCAGAAAATGAGAACCAAACTTACAACACCAGTGGGAGAGCTAGTGGTCAAAGTGAACTTTTTGTCATTATGATAATCCTTGTAAACAAGATCTATAAAATCCACAAAATTTAAAAATTAGACATAAATATTACAGCTTTAAAGTTTTTTGTTTTAAAAAAAAATGGTAATTTTATACCTCTAGCTTTCTTGCCGATTTCTGCGTAGAGACCAGGACCCTTGCCCATGATATTTTGCTTGGAATTTCAGTGATAAAGAAAGGAAAAAGAAATGAAGCTCAAAACCACATAGGTGGATAAAATAATTAGGAGAATCCAAAAATTGAAAAGGGCCATCAGTTTGAAGGAGGAGGGTAAAGGTGAGGGCAAAATTTGAAAAAGCAAAAAAACAAATCTTATTTCATGCCTATTCAATGGTGAGATAAAGGAATGGCTATGCGGCCTTTTTCCTGAATACGAATGAATTCAATGCAGGTCGTAATAAATATTACAGTCAACCAAACTAATATTTGATGGCGAGCCCGTTAAATTGGGCTGTAATCTATTCCTATTTCTCCCAATCAAACATGCCTTAAAATCTAGTTACATTTAAATATTATTAATTTCCTACTACTTAAAAATAAAATTGTAAAAGGTTTTTTCCCGATTGCTAATCAGACTTTGGACTTCAAATTTCTAGTACTTATTGATTTATATTCCATGCAGAAATTGAAAAGGAACATGAAAATGGATAGATATTACAAGTAGGTTAATGGTCCCTTATAGTAGAAAGTTAAAACTTCCTTGTTCACTTGCATTGAGCCATCACACTTTGCATTGCGAGCCAAACTTGCAACCAATACAAAAAAAAAAAAAGGCTTTGCATCAAAAACCAGATAAAAGCCACATCTTAGTGCCAGCAATAACGTCCCAGAAGGTAAAGCACAAGAAATGGTTAAGTTAAAATAAGAGAGGTAAAAATCAAACATATAGCATGAATTGCTCATCTATTAACAAATAGAGAAATATGGTACAAATATACAACCTTTGAACATATCAGTTGTAAGAGCTGTAAGAAAACACCAATAACCTTGGACTATCAGATCCAAATCTTGTACACTACTACATAAACACCATAAACAAAATCATAAGAATACCTTCAAATCAACTGCAACATTCCAAATAAGCCATCCAAAAGACATCTGAAATATAACATACAATGTCAGATGCCTGTAAAAATGTAGAACAAAACTGACAGAAGGAATTCACTAGCATGCTGTGTTAGAGCTTTCCTGCCTTCCCTAATCCAATACCCTAGCTCTGAAGATTTATCCTTGGTTTGCATTGGTTTGTTTTTGTCTCAAGAATTTAAAGAGGATTCTGCAGTTTTACACAATGTAAAAAACAAGTGTGAGAGAACATCTAAACAGGACACTTCACTTAAGATAACTAAAATATGTGCAAATAGTATGATATCAGTACATACCTCGCTTGTAACTCATGAATTCCTCCATATAACTGATCTGCATGACTTCTAAATTGCAGTATAAGGTCAAAAAGGACATATAGTGACTTGTAAAGAGTTTGAGATCTTTCACCCAGGAGTGATTTTTCTACAATTGAGTAGAGGTACTTCTCATGTGCTACAAGTAGATCATCAAGATCTTTTGCAACTTCCATTTCATTGGAAAAATTGGACCATGACACCTCCAAGACTTCAAACATGATATAGTATTGCAAGTTGGTAACAAAATGATTCATCTCATACCATCGCCTCAACGTTGAAAGCAATTACAATTTTACACCATGTTGCAGCTTTGTGTATACATGTGAAGTAAGATAATTGGATTTATGGAAAAATTCTTCCAATACCAAAATCTAGAATTTCTGAACTTAGATTTAACCAGTTGGTTAATGAAAAAGATCTGAATATCAAAATCTACAATTTCTAGCCTTATCCCCAAACTGTAGTTTTTGCAACTAAAAAAAATTCATTTTGCTTCAAAATTCAAAAAAATTATGGAAAAATAACTACTTAATGTTAACTAGATTTCTCAATATTCTTCTGGGTCATTCTTATAACAATGATAATTGAAAAAAAAAATTCGAAAGGAAACCAATAATACAAACATAGTTGAAATTATAAAACAAGAAGGGAAAAAGAGGGGGAACTTATAGAGGTTCTCACAAAGGAAAGGAGGCAGCTTTGCGAAGGCGGGGTACGAGTCAGAGATGAATCCACGGTTCTCAATGACAGAATCGAGGGAGGCACCACTTTTACAACAACGACGGAATTGACGGAATCGATGGGTGAATAAATACAAGTAAAATTGCCTGGGGGAAAATTTTGCTATTACATTCGTTGTTGAATAGGCTATTATTAACCCCCTTTCACCGAATGATGATTCAGTAAATCAGAAGAATAGAAGAGAAATAGTCATTCGCCGAATGAAAAAAAGGGTGAACCAAACTATAGCTTAACTGTTCATCCAAGAATAAGGAGGGAATGCCATTCCCTCCAACCAAACGTGGCCTTGAAGTCTCATTTTTTTGAGTTTCTCTTTAAAGAGAGTGATTTCATAAAATTATTCTTTAAAATTCTTTTCTAAGGTTCAATCGGGAAAGATTTGGTGAAAAAAAAAGGTGATTTTTATTTTTTTTTATTTAATTTTTTTAAGAGTTGTGGTGAGGCTTGATTAGGGTCTAGATAGTGGAGTGTAAGCTTGGAGCCTTCTTATTAATGGAGAGGGTTTATATAATGAAGGAGCTTGGTGCAAACCCCTCTCCCTATATAGGGTTAGCAGTAAGTGCTGAAAAATTTTGGTTTAGTTGATTTTGTTGTAAAATTGAAAATTAATTGTTTTTCCTAAAATTGAGTGGTTGTTTTATTTATAACAAATTTTTTATCTCATTCGTACATTTGTTTATGAATGAGTGGTAAAGAAAATTCTTAATTTAATCAACACGATCTTCTCTATTATTGTTTTACTTCTATTTGTTTAGATTGTCGACTCTAATCATGAACCGATGAACTTATAAAAACTTTATTGATATTGTAAAATTATCAATAACTCTCAAAAGCTAGAAACCGAAAATTAAACTCTCTTATGATATAGAATTTATTTAAGGGAATCAATCTCACTAAATTTTGACAAATATCGAGACTTAATATGATATATGTTTGACCTAACAAATGATCTCTATTTATAGATAATATATCATAAGAGTCTTAATTGAATAAAGTTAAACAAAATAATCATATTGTAGTAGAAAATACAAACATTCGTTACTGGAAATACATAGGGACGATGGTAGCACCTTGTCTCTGGGACTAAGGTTGCCACCTACTGCAAGCCAGATGGGTCATTAGGCCTGTCTATTGGTATAACTAATTTAATTTCCACTTTAAACTTCAATTATTTAATTATAAATAATTAAATAATAATTTTAATAATCTCTAAGAAATCTCTTACATAGCGAAAAATGCATTCAATGCATACTGACACATGCAATTTATTCCTCCAATTCGTCATTATTTATTTATTTTATCTCATCGATTTAAATGCAAACCATCAAGATTATACCAAGCTGACGGAGGGATAGATTGAACATATATAATTAAGACTCAAATAATTTGTAATTAAGTTTCAATTCTTTATCCGTTAATTACAACATTATTTAGTCATAGTGTTATTCCACTAAAGTATCATGATTAAGCTCTCACTATTAAATACCATTACGAAAGCTACTTACCAAGCACTAGTCCAATGAACTTGTCATATGTGTATTATCTTCAATATTTTGGGGTTAAATTCATTCACCCAATATGTTTTTATTTTACATGGTAATCATTACATCTTTATTCATGAAAATTTAATTACTAACAAATGGTAATTAAATAATCCATCCTAGACAAATAACATGTGACCATGGTACTTTTCTATCTATCATATAATGTCAATGAGAGGATATCATTTGACCTTTTGTTGCGCTATAAATTCTACTATTGTAAATGAAGGTACATCATGAAAACGTCATATACCCGACTTACCGACTTTCAATTATATTACCAATTGAACTCAGACTTTCAATACATCAAAATATATGAGTCACTCACACATAGTCTGTCACTTACTTAAGATTGAGGCAAGTCACATTATAAATGCCACAAGTGAATAGATTTATAAATGGATCTAGGAGTTTTTCTACTCGTGTCATGTTCGATGCATTGTTAGACTAATCAATCAAATTTATATCTCTATCTTCTATGAGTTATCTGCTCCAATAACCAAGATAAGGTATCTTTATTTGGACTTGATAGATGGTATACTAGTATTTTAATCGATTTGCTCAATTTCTATTAGACTATAGACCATTTAGATTACCGAAAACATGGGGTTAGTAAAAGCACCAGAAAAATATGAATCATAATAACCAAGGGTGGTGCACTCATCAATATAGTATTTGGGATTGGAGCTGATGATGATGAACTTGATGCATGTACTCCTGATCGCGACCTCATGGGGGATCGTGTTTGCCTTCTACGACGAATTTGTCTATTCATTTCCTCCTCCAGCAATAGATATGACTTATCGTGAAGTTTAAATCATGCCATATAATCTAAAGACATTGCCAAATCCGGTTAGACAATTGGTTCACGCGTAAGTATGAAATTGTACCTATGTTCCTAGATGTAGATATACTTTACATGGAATTTAGGCCAACCTTCATTGGTTCTCCCTTACAAGTCAATTTTACGAAGTTTATCGAGCTCTTGAGGTGAGGGGGAAATACTTTGCATAAACCTAAACTGATGCATCACTTGATCAGATTTTTGCATCTCAACTGTTGCAAAAACTATCAATGACACTTTGACGTGCTAGATATTTTGATTTGCCAAAAATTCGGCTGGGATGCATTCTTAATTTTTTGGAAGAGTGTATGACATCCATTAAAACTACAATATGAAGTTATAAATTTTGCTAGTGCCTAATATTAAATTTCAAATTCTTAAGTAAATATTATATAATTAAAAAATTCAAAAACTAATCATGACTTATGATCGTTGATCTAACAATAATCGAATATCTTCGAGCTTGTTCGTTATACCCACACGACTCGCATCATTGTTCCACCTATTCAAATAATATGTTATTTCAAAAATATAATAATAAAAATAATATGAAAATTATATTATTAAATTAATCTTGCCTTATTTCAAGTGAGAATTGATAAGGGAAGTTTACTCGGAGACGTAAAAAATGGTAAGCGGTACCATACCCATGATTGATGAAGAAGTATACAACCACCGGTCTTAATTTTTTGTGTTTCTATTGCCCGACACATCTCTCAATACAATGTAACCAGGACAATTGATCCCCAACTGAGTAGCCCGACTTCTTTTAAGTCAACTAGTTGTAAGAGCCACTTAAATGTATAAGATTTTGAGATTTATCTAGCATTAAAAGATCCTTGATTAACCTTAGTATGAATGCTCGAGCAAATTGTTATCTTTCAACCGCACTAGAAGAGTTCTCGAGATGTGAGAAATTGGCTTCTAACCATTTCATTTTTATCCGGTTACCACTAAACTTGTCCGACATCTTGTCTAATAGTTGGTGGCAAATTAAGCTCCAATTGCCGACGCGCACTACCCCCATAACGACTGACCCATCAATCGGTAAACCGAGTTGTAATATTATATCCTCGAGCGTAATTATACACTCACCACACGAAAGATGGAATGTGTGTCTCGGGTCTCCATCTTTCCAGGAAAACACTAATAAGTGTGAGCTCTAATTTAGTCTCCTGAGCATACGAGACATGTGCAAGAATCTTGCCTCCTTCAAGTGTTGTTCAATTACACGCGGTGTCCTCGCACTTAAATTGTGTATATATGTTTCGATAATTCGATCTTCGGTCTGATTATATAAACATAAAAACTTTAAAAAATTAATAGTATTTACAACTTAATAATTATATTAATTAAAATAAAAAATGTAATAATATTTTCTTAGCATTTGTAATTTGTACACCGAAAATATGTTTGTGATCCAAACATTTAGAGGCATGGACATTTTTAAAATTTTTAAAATTATGAAAATCAAATAAAATTAAAGAAATTACAAAAATAGAAAATTGAGATAAGAAGAATTTGAGAGGAATTGAAAGAAAAAATTGAGAATAAAATGGTTGAGAAAATTGAGAGAATAGATAATACAATTGAGAGAATATGAGTGAATGAAAGAAGAAGAAAAGAAAATAACTAAGGTATATATAGAAAAAAAAAATAGTCGTTAAAAAAATTAACAGTTGAAAAAAAAGTAGTTGCCCAATGGATTAAAAATTTTAAATTAAAAAAAAAAAAAGCAAACGAGTCTTATGAGGCGCGTTTTATGTTGATGTGGCAGGACAGAGATGAAAGCGTTTCATTTTTCTAAAACCAACCTATTTCCCTAAACTTGAGAAAAATCGGCCTACATTCCTAATTTCGGTTAAAAATGAGATATTTACTTAATTCTCCCTTAAATAATGTTGGAAAAAATAATACTAGCAGTATTGTGAAAGTCGGTTTGGTTTTTTAATTTAAGACAAAAATGGTCTTCTTCTGGCTACCATGTTTCAGGTTTAGTTAGCAGCAGCAAGCAAGTAGTTAATTGTCTTTAAGGATAACTATGTTAAACTATTTTGCTTTCATATCTACAGATAGACAGGAAAAGTTACAGACTTTACCAGTCTTAGACAAGGATGAAAAGGTCTTTGAAACTTACAACTGAAAGCGGCTATTCCTTTTTACACAGTTTTGTTTAAAAGGTGCCAGCAAACCTTAAATATGATCCAAGTTACAAGCTAGCATCGAGGTTCATTGGTTCATTATCATCCCAATTAAAGAAAGCTTGTATTAGATCTTCATCAGCAGACCAGTCAATGTCGCCAGCAGCTGCAGGTGAAGTTTCCTGATGTGGTGAACTTCCAGAATGGCCATATGAAGTTGAGATATTGCCTTGAGGTGCAGGGCTAAATGAAGTTTGTGGCTGATAACCAACAGGTTGCTCTTGAAGGCCAAGGTTGGCTGAGGTTGTTAGTGTGTTGTTATATGTAGGATATGCATTCTGCTGCTCGAAATAAAACGGTGGCACTGTCATGGCTGATGTTCCGAAACCCGATAGACCAACTGGTATTGTCGTGAAATTTCCTAGGCCAGCCGAGGCTTGCCCATACAGGATTGCATTTTCCATGGCAGCTGCATCACTTAGATACTGATTGACAAGTGTCGTGCACGCACGTTCCAGGGCGGTTTTTAGGTACCTCCTTTGTGCTTCCAGACACCTTTGAGCATGCATCTCAGCCTGCAATTTTTTAGCTCCCATATCCTGGATGCACATCTAAGAACATGTAAGACTTCCCTTTGAGATTTGAGTATATAATGACTGCAATTTCAAAAATAGATTAAAGATCATCCTATATACGTATTCTAGTAATTTCCTGAATTAACTCACCTGAAGTTTCAGATAGAGTTCTCCATTAGTGTGTTTTTTCGGATTTCTTTTAGCTCTCCTGCATATTGTATGCCAATAGTCCACCATAGAAATCAAACCTTGAACCGGTTAAGCAAAAAATATATACATACATGATTAAATAAAACCTTCTCAACGAAAAGAAAGACATACCCGTTATACTGATGGGTACACGGTGGTAAGGGAATAGCACTGCTTGAACTTCCGAAGGTTCCTTTTATTCAGAATCAATACCAACATGTCATTCGCATGTTATTCATCTAAGTTAAACATCACAACACATAAAGGATGATAGTCCTTATTTTAGCCTCAGTCAATTTACATTTATACATGCATCCATGCATACATATATAGATTAATAGGAAATCTTATTGTAGTTCGTATTTCTTTAACATGTATGCATATATCGAACAAGTTGTTAAATAAAAGCATAACAAAATGATTCAAATTGCATGTTAAAATGAACAAAACATACCAGTTTGGCCTCCCTCAATCGAATCCTTATCTGCAAATTTGCCCATTCTATATTTCTGGAATACATCGATTAACATCACGGAAACTTTTAACAGTTGGTTTTAAGTGCTCAAAAGGAAACACTTAATTAAATACAAAAACTTACTTGTAAATGACTCTTGACATGGAAAAGATTGAGTCCATCAATATCCATCAGGTCCAGGACAGCCTTTGGTGTTGCTTCTGCAAATAAGATTTACATTCAGATCATTCTATATGTAATGGTAACTACAAGGTTACTTATAGACAGCGAAGGCAATATGAGTCCTCTGGAAACACGAAACTCATATTGACATGGAATTCAGTAAACTATCGAGAATTCAGTTCATGTATTAGGGTTTCCTGGCAACTAACAAATGAGCCTTAGAAAGGATGCAAATTGTATTACCAAAGAATGTGGATATTACATCAAAATTATCACACAAACAACAACCATTAAAGCAAAACAAATTGTAGTATTGTTAAGAGAAGGTGGAAGACTGGCATCGTCGTCATCTTCTTTTTGGTCGGTCCATCATTGCACAATCGAGCTTTATATCCTCCCATTACTCTCTTCCTATAATGTCAAAGAAATTCAGGGTCATTGAAGATCTTTTTTCACTAATTCCTTTTCAATCTACAGCCTTATATGATGGATTCATACAACAAAAGGGCCTAATTATATTTGTGAATCTCTAATCATCTCTTTCAGCGCATTTCCTATCATTCCCCTCAAGTAAAAGTTCTATATTCTTCCTCACTCTGATCAAAACAAAATCTAATGACAAAAGAAATGAATACTAGGAGTTCTGATTACAATTATGATCGAGTCCGTAATAAACTGAATTGAAACAAAATGATTAAAAATGGCTAATACTAAGCAGATATGGAAATACTATAACTGCAGGTGCATGAAACTGATAAAGCAGTGATTGGAAAATACAATGAGTGCATATACTGCATTCGTGCCATCTGCAGACTCATAAAGACACCCTATTTTCAGATGATGTGAACATATCCAAAGTCATCAAAGTGTGCGTGCAACGGAATAAAAGCCGACAAACTTGCAGTTGGTACCATCAAATACAGTATCAAAGAAACAAAATTAGACATACATCATCAATACTAAGTAAAACTATGAGATCGAGACGTATGGCATTTAAAGAAGCGACAAAATACAAGCCGACAAACTTTTCATATGCATTTGGAAGAGTATAAACATTATTCCTAGAATGAGATGTAACGGAACTACAAGGAGATAAATAAATGAGACAGGTAATGTTTAACGGCCACTAATCGACAAATTTTTTTTCAGCCTTGACCAGGAAGCGACACGGACAGCCTAGATTACTTTACGTCATGCGTAGAAAGGTAGAATGACACTGCAAAAGCTAAATGGGAGCATGCAGCAAGCAAATCAGCAATTATTTTTAGAAATATTGAACATAAAAAGAGATCACATGGATGAAAAGCAAACCGTATTTGAAAATATGATCAAAATATTATCTGTTTTTAAAAGCAAAGACATATAAGTAAGCACTAGTACATGACAGGAACTTAAAGAAAGGGGAGGAGGGTAGGGAGAATAGCGTCTACCATAGATGATTTAGTTTGATCTTACCTGCAAAAAGTTAGTGTATACAAAACTAATTCCGTGTACTTATATTCAAATGAAGAAAGGGAACTATCAGCATGCAGATATATAAAACAAAATCTATATCAGGAAAAGAAAATGTATATGAATTCTACCATAGATTATTTAGTTTGATCTTACCTGCAAAAAGTTGGCATATGCAAAAACTAATTCCGTACACTTATATTCAGACGAAGAAAGGGAACTATCAGCATGCAGATAAGTAAAACAAAATCTATATCAGGAAAAGTTGTATATGAGTTGAAGCAATCTTTAAATGCTTAAAACATATATTTTTGCAAAAAAAATTTAGTGGAAAAACTTGCCAAGATGATTCATTTTGATCTTACCTGCCAAAAATTAGCAACTTATGCAAATATTCATTTGCACAAGCTTATGTTTCAAACAAAAAAGGGAACTAGCAGCATTCAGTGAAAGAAAACTTAAACTATATCAAGAAAAAATTACGTATAAATCAATGTGTCTTTAAATGCTTAAAACATACAAGTTCTCTAAAAAGAGGACAAATTCAGAGAAGGCTCATGTCCATATGTAAATGAGGATGAGTTAGTTTCTCCATCAAATCATTTTAAATTACTCTAAAAATTTGTCGGCAAAGGTTATGCATGTTGCTTGAATAGCCTGGAAAGTAGTAAACACAAGCTGACAGCACACAGTTAAACAAGCAGAGTTGTTACTTTCCAAAGAAACAAGCATATATCATTCTACCAAGAAAAGAAAAAACAGAAAGGAAAAGAAAATTTTCAGAGTTGAGCAAGCAAAATGCAGTTAGAGGAGAATTTAACTATTCAACATAGAAGGATTGAAGTCCCTGAGCCAGTCTAAGCGGTTGATGCATGTTAGATATGGATGAACAGGGGAAAAAAGACCCCCTAAACATCTTGCTAAGCACTTAACATGCATGTTGTTTCCAATTGAAAGAGAAAATCAAGCTATTTTACGAGTCATTTTCTTGAGATTACTACATGCAGAAAAAGGATGAACATCATGCAATCATTTCCACCAATTCAACATATATCACTTACATAAGATGATTTTTGTTTGTCTTCTTAAGAAAGGAAAAGGATGTTCACACTGAAAAAACAATTTGGAAAGAATGAAGAAAGTATGGCGGAGAATTAAAGGAAATGAACACTGACTCTGAGGGCCACCAAGCCGATTGCAAACTTCAACAAAGTAAGAATGGAGTTCATTAGTCCATCGGAGGCGAGGTTTCATTTCATTAGTAACGATGAGCTTAGGTTTCTCCCTCACCCTTTCCACCACCTCATTACCAAAAACAGGATCGCCATTACTAACTGTAAAAGGAGGTAAATTTCCAGGGATTTCTTGCAAAGCAAGCAATGTGTTGTTATTACCACCACCCTGGTGAGGCTGCTGGTCATGTTGATTATGCCCATTGACATGATCACCTTGACCAGCCAACACTTGTTCTCCTAACACCGACCTTTTAAACTCATAAGAATTCTGACTCACAACATTGTTTTCCACCGAAACACTGCTCATTTCACTCAGAATCTCACCCATTTTCTCTTTCCTAGTACACTACTAAATTTCTTACAGTTTTGCAGGTCTGCAACACAGAAACTAAGATTACCCCCAGATATATAGAGCTGATGAATAAAGCCTGGCCAATATACGACATACCCCACAGGAACAAGAGAACTGAGGACCCCACCAGGAAAGTTTCTGTGGGGGCCACGGAACTAATAGTGTAAAAAAATATTGCGATAAATAAAAGGAAGAACAATCCAAAGGACACAACGGCTGTTTTGTAGTTATCTGGATACTGGAAAAAAAAAAGGGTGGAAGTGAGACTTTTGAACCAGGACAAGCAAGGAGAAGAAATCGAGGAGAGGGAAAGGAGCATGGGGTGGGGTGGGGTGGGGGGCAGGGGATTGCTATGCTTACCGGAGAGGTGAGTGGAAATGCATATGGTAATGGAGTACATGACGTTTACGGAGGGCGGAGGTGTCGCCGAGTGAATGGACTGTGACGGTGGGGAGGACCGGGGGGGGGGGGGGCGTTGTGGGTTTCAGTTTGTGAACTATGGGTGCATGAAGGGAAACGTGGAAGGCAGTAGCCATTCGGTGTTTGGTTTTTTGTTCGTAATTACAATCTTCCAGGCTGTGTTTGTATCTGGTTTCCGCTGAGGAGTGAATTTTTAACAAAAAAACTGTGGGTTAAATTGGGTCAAGGCCATCAAGCCCATGCTTTTCACCATTGAATTGAGTTGGTCGGAGAGTCAAAACACAATTCTTCCTTTACTAAAATATCTCAAACATGTTGGTATCTTGTCACCCAAATTTACATTCAAAATAAACCAAAAAAAAATATGGATGTTATCATATATTTTATAAAAACCTGTCATTGCAAAGATTTAAAGGATTACCAACCACTGATTTTATGAAAGTAGAAATGGTAAAATCCAGAGAACTTAGTTGTGAAGAGAGCCTCTCAGGAAGGGACAAAATTTATTAACCGAGATTTGAACAAAATTTGTCGTATTGGTTAGGTTGAAGTGCAACAAGTTGGTGTTGCTGACTTAAGGTATATGTAAGAGATGGGGAGTGTAGAGTGTGTTTTTATTTCATCTCTAAGCAAAAGTAGTCGTGATGCTTTTCTTTTCTCACTTCCTCACTTCACTCTTCCTTCATTTCTCGTACGTTTTAACTTTCACTATGCCTTTGATTTTTGTTTTGACAAATGTTGTTGATGTAATAAAACAAATTCTGGAAATTCTTTTAAGTGAGAAAATGGGTCACTAAATCTTTGTTCGGTGGAGTCAAGGAAAATTGAAAGATAGAAAATCAGAAAGACGGAAAATATAATTTTTTTTTATTAGATGGTAAAAGAAATGGAAAATTGAAAAGAAAGAGTAATTTTTTTCTTCTCTATTACTTAGTAAAGTTGAAAAATGAGAGAAAATAAAATAAAACAATTGAAAAGCACATAATTTGAACTAACATATACTTTCTTTCGATTTTCTTTCTTTCGTTATATCAATTTGAAAGAATTGATTTTTATATATTTGGATGGAAAATGATCTCTCCACCTATTTTCTTTCCTTTCGCTTTTATTTCTTACCAAGTACACTCCAAATTTATTTTTTTTCCACTTTTTCTCTCCTTCCTTCTCCACTTTTCAATCTAACCAAACACACCTTAAGTCAGCACTCCAATCCTTTTTGTTGTGTGCAACACATCATAAAAATAAGGAATTATTCTTTTTAAGCGTTGTTGTGCTAAAAACCAACACACTTTAAGGTTTTGTCCTCTGGTTTTGAAGAAAGTTGGGGTGCATCTTGATGCCGGGACAAGTAAAACCATGACTGCTGAAGAGCTTTGTGTATGGGGAGACTTGAACTTACTTGGAATTTTTTTGGTTGATATGTGAAACATCAAACTACCTTATAATTTTATCTTTGATTGCCATTGTCCTAAAAGCAACCATTGAAGAGCAGTGCATTCTCAAGATTTTGTCCTATAGCTCTAAAGAGAGTTTGGGGAACATTTCGATGCTTGAACAGACGAAATCATGTCTTTTTATGTGCAAAGCTCTTCAACAACCATGGTTTTGCCTATTCAAGTATCGAGAGGTGGCCCCTAACTCTCTCTAAAGTGAGGGGAGATAAAACTTTAAATTAATGAATTATAATTTTATATGAAATTTTAAATTGATGAATTTTAATTTTTGAATTAAGAGTTAGTATAAATGATTTGGTTCAAAAGTAAAATAGCTTTAAAAAATGAGGTATTAGGATCTCGTTTTTGAAATTAAGGACCATAAATATTTTTTTTATTAAATATTTACAGAGTTTTATTATTTGTGAATTGAAGTTTAGTTGGGTGATTTTGATAATTAATTGATTAATTAAGCAAAAAGGAGCAAATTGTAAAAGTGGTAAAAGTCAATTGCTATTGATTAAAAATAGTAAAGGGACCAAAATGAAATTTAAACCATGGTCAAAAAGTCCGAGCGGTGGTGAGATCATAACCATCCATTAACTTTTGGGTTATATATTCATTTAGTCCTAATTAGTTTAAGGTTAAATTGAAAATAAATTTGTTTGATTGAAATTTTAATATAATTGAAGGACCAATTGTGAAATTGAATCTTCCTTAAATGGCCTAATAATAGAAATGATATAAAACTCTTTAGATTTTGGTAAATTGTAATTAAATTCTAATTAAATGAGGATTTACTAATTAGTCTATTTTTCAATATGATCGGAATTGGTGGTTTAGAGACCATAGCTTTGATGTGTTAAATAACAACTTTAATTCGTCTATTCATCTTCGCCCAAAAAACTTGTTTCACATGTTTAAAACGAAAACATTATACATCAAAATAAGTACTCATCATCCAAATTAAAACAACAATAATTACTTGAACTATTTTACTTTGTTGGGTCGATTTTTAAACTTCAGATTTTTAACATCAACAATGTTGATCTCCTTACGCAAATCTTCTTATAAAAACAATTTGCTCGAAATTTAACTATGGAAACCTCTACATAGAATGTCTTCATTTTATAAAAAATTCTACTACCGAATATGAAACATAATTTCAAAATGTTAAAAAAGTTGGACATGACAAGTAAAAAAACGCTTCTAACAAGAAATGTTTTTTTTCTGAAAAGTTTCTCCTGAAATTTTATCTTGGGATTCTCGAGTTTAGGATTAGGGTTGTATCACGATTTTAAAAAACGCATCGTGGAGGACACATTTAGCTAGGACAAAGCCTCTCGCAGGAGGCGTTTTTGTCATCTCCTTTAAAAAATTATCTATTTCCCTAAATTTAGAGAATACCGACCTAAATTCCTAATTTTCATTTAAAAATAACATATTTGCCTAGTTCTCCCTATTAGTTAAAAATAAACTAATTTATTTTTAACTACTCACATAACTTATTTGTAACAAAGAGAAAAAAAAAATACTTATGTTGAAGACATTCTGTTTTTACAAGAATTTTACTCACTAAAATTTAAATTTAAACTAATTATTACCTTCATAAAATCACCCATTACCTTGATGTCTTTCTGGTCAAATCAATAAAAGAACAGTTAATTCAACAAGAAAACAAAAACCAAGTAGGCAGGATATACTAAACCCTTCTATTTGATTAAAAATATGAGAAAGATCAAAGATTGAAGGTTTTTACAATCCAACAAAATTACAACTCTCTAGAACATCAAAATAATTGAGCTGTGCGCAATCCAACAAAAACCAATAACTAGGTAACTGGAGTAAAGGAAACTGAAAATGGCAGAGCAGGGCGGAAGTATGCGACTACACATCACAAATTTTTAACTCTATCAGGTCCTATTCTCAACAGCCACCGATATAACAGATATTTTTGAATGACCATTGAAGGCCTGTTTAATATACTGATACAGTGATACATGATCGGCTACCAAACGCAAGTTGAGAGAAATCCTCCTCTTACATGCCAAAGTCTTTTTCAGGCTGGTAGCTGAAGATCGCAATGGAACCCTTTTAATCGATCTTGACAGATGAGAAAAGATAATGGACAAAATAGAATGATGTGATGAAGCCAATGGTGCCTGTAGACAACATGATTGCAATTGCCATGATCATTGAGTAGCCAAGATAAAGAATAGCTGACACAGGACCACTCAAACTCTGTAGGTCAAACACCAAGTAATTGATGGAGTATAGGAACACATAGAGTGCGACCGAACCCGAAGCAAAGAAAGCCTTCCACCACCATCGCCAGTCCTCAACGCAGAGATGCATGTAGGTAAGGACCACCGACACTTCAGCACAAACAATGATAAGCAGTAAAAGAACTATAAGCAAGAAGCCAAATACATAATAGAACCTGCCAAGCCAGATGCTAGAAAGGATGAAGAAGAGTTCAATGAACAGGGTTCCAAATGGAAGGGTCCCTGCACCAAGAACAAGAAGCCAAGATGGATATCTGCGTGCAGGAATCTCCCTTGGAATCTGGTTGGTTCGTACAGGATATTGAATAGCTTCAGCTCTGGTCCCTAAGAATCCTCCCACGAGAGTGAGAGGCACAGAAATGCAGAACCAGAGAGACAAGAGTACAAAATACAGAGAAATGGGAATTGCACCAGTGCTTTTGCTGCCCCACAGAATAAAATTCAATACTGTAAGGATAACAAAGACAATTCCAGGAAAGAAGCATGCAACCGACCAGGAAATGGACCTCCATCCTTCTGAAGTTCCCTTGAGAGTTCTCCAGAGTCGTACAGCAGCATACCCGGCAGCAATACCCAAGAAAAGATAAAGAATAATCATCCCTGTCAGTAGCATTCCTCGTGAGGCAGGTGACATGAAACCAAAAGCAGCAAAAACTATAGTGACTGCTGCCATTCCTGTAATCTGAACTCCGTCTCCAATCATCACACAGAGAAGCTTCGGGCAATCTGGTTCCCTAAAAACATCACCAACAACAAGCTTCCATCCAGAAAGCTCCTCATTCATTTGTGCTTGAGCTTCTTTGTCCAATTCCTCATACCTTGTCAAATCCCTCCTCACAGTCCTTAAGAATATGACGAACACAATACCAGCTAAGAAAGTGATCACCATCAATGAATTTAGAATTGAAAACCAGTGCACACGTGCTCCTTCCATCTTCAAGTAAGCATCCCACCGAGACGGCCATCTAATATCACTTTTAACAAATTCAACCTCATAAGTAAAAGAGATCCTCTCTCGTTCCCTTATTATCTGTGACTTGTCTAGCTCCAAGGGGCAGTTCACAGGAGAGATGCTATCATACATGTGAAGTTTAGTCATGACTTCTGGATCGTACTTAACACTGCATGGAGACACTTCAAAACCAACAATCTCATAACCAGATGCCTTCTTCTTATCAGCTTCAGAGATGACACCCATCCCTTCTTCCCCAGTTCCAATTATCTGCACACCACTTCCCTCATACTCATGAACCAAGACCTTAAACTTGAGATGATTGATAATGTAATCATCATTACTATTTGGTGGAGTAAACCCAACTGGGAATCCAGTCCACTGAATACTAACCCCATTTTGTTTTGCAATCCTCATAACCGGCAAATTGTCTAATATCATATTCACTTGATATAAATCACGAGTCCTCTGTTTCAAAAGCTTAACTTCATGCTCATTCAAGGGGCTGGTAGTACAAATATAGAGAGACTCGTTCACATTCATTTTAAACCGATATGGAGAGTTATCAATCTGATCTCCCATGAGAAGCTCACCTAGATTCTCGGCACTTTTCTTTATTCCACCGAGAGGTTTGCAATAGGGGAGACTGTAATAACTAAAGGGAAGCTCGGTTTCAATGGAAGTCAATGAATTAACTTTGGCAACTATCGTATCCGAAGTCGAATACGTGTGCATGTAACTTCCAGGCAGATAAAACCCATGACAAAAATGGGCAAATAGAACCACTAACAGAAAAACCGAGCAGATTCCGGGCATCTTCCTTTCCGAGAAAGCCATGATAATTGCAGATCTTGTAATATACGGTTCGAATCTAAGCTACTATAGACTGAGCATTCAGTATAAGGAAGAAAAATCTACAGACAAACAGGTTTTCAACAATCAGTTTCCACGCAAATTTAACTCAACATTAACTAGCACAAAAAAACCACTAAAACGATAATGAGATTCCTAAGTACCAAAAAAAATAATAATAATTTCATTGCATGATCTTTGACAGCAGTAGATCCATATACCAAAACGAAAAAAGCATCATTTTTTCGAAAACTACTAAACGTTCATATCAATACAAAAAAAATCACAAAATAGATCAAAGTACTGAACAAAAAAAGGATTATAAGATTAGATCTAGAACCAAAAACCCATTTAAGTAAAAGGCAGAGAGATAAGAATAGGATAAAAAACCTGAGACAGGTCTAGGGTTCCAGTTGAAAGTGATTCGGCTTTTGGGTACAGAAAACGCGTAAGAACGAAGCTTCTGCTTCTCTTTGATATATATAATTTCCACTTTGTTTCAGTGGTCTAACTTTAAAGCTAGCAGGAATATTTTGAAGAGAACAAAACGGAGGAGAATGGGTAATTTACAAAATTATAATAAAATATGGGTCACAAATCTACCAACATGGAAAATTTTAATAAATCTTGAGAAATGAAATATATAATATGGGGTAATTTATAAATTATGAAATAAGAATTGACAGAACTCTTGTTATAGGTTAAATTCTGATATTACTCCCTGTATTTTATAAAAAGTTATGGATTTAGTCCCTATATTTTAATTTGGCAGTTTTAGTTCTTGTACTTTTCAAATTTTAAAATTCAGTCATCACCAAACGATAGCTAATAGATTCATTAAGTTAAATTTTGGTGTTTTTAAAATCTAATGTGGCAAACATATTGTCATGTGTATAATGTTATATCAATTTATTTTTTCTAGATATTACTCATCAAAAATTCAATTAATGGATTAACAATGATCATTTGCGTAAAGATTGAAATTTTAAAAATTGAAAACTATAGTAGAATGATCCAATTAGAGACTATAGACTATACCTACAACTATACGCATAGTTCAAAACTAGTAATTGAACTTAATATTGTTTGGATTAAGACTAAAATTTCAAAAGCCAAAAAGTAAAAGGACTAAATTTGATCAAATTAAAATATAGAGACTAAATCCATAACTTTTACAAAGTATATGGACTAATAGCAAAATTTATCCAAATATATATTTTCACCGCTCCCACCGTAATTCGGCTAGATCCCCTCCGTTGAGATTTAACGGAAGTGAGATTTTGTTTCTATCAAATTTTGGGATAAATTCCAACTACGGTCATTTAACTATTAGTAAATTTTCATTTTGATCATTTTATTATGGAAAGGTTATTATTTAATTTTTTAACTATTCGAAATTCATCATTTAAGTCACCTCTCCGTTAACTTGCTAATAAACAATGTGGGCTGTTAAATCATTATTACTCAAATACACCACTAGTTACGCAAGTATTAATATTTTTTTTATTTTAATCATTAAATTATAAAAAATTATAAAATAATTATTTTAATCATTTTTTATCAATTCAGTAGTCAACCGATGTCATGGCACATATTGACTTACAAACTTAATATCTAAATTACCTAAATTATAACTAAAATATCAATTTGATACTTTAAAATTCTTTTAAAAAGTAAAATTAAAAAAAATCCCAAAAAATATATAAGAATATAAAAATTCTTAAAAATCTAAAAATTCACAATTTATTTTTTGAAACTATAAAAATGATGTTTTAAAAATATACATTAATATTAAAAAATTCAAAAATTTTCAAAAATAAATTTTTAAAAAAACTATCTAAATTTTAAAAAATCTAAAAATAACAAACTTTTGAGTTAGTTAATTAAATAGTTTTTATCACACAATTTAAAATATTCTAACATTATATTTTCTCCTTCAAAAGCACTCTTTTTCAATCTAGGTGAATTCACACTCATCTTTAAGCATGATAATAATAATAATATGATGAAAAACTACAAGAATATGAACAATCTCATTATAAATTTTAGGGTAAATTACATTCATGGTTACTTTTGTTTAACTATGGTTACATTTTAGTCACTTATGTTTGAACTGTTACGTTTTAGTCATTTACGTTATCGTGTTGTAACATTTTAGTCACTGAGTCATTAATTGCTGTTAACGATGTAACGATAAGCTGACGTGGATTGTTAAATCATCATTTCAAACAATAAATTTAAGTTAAATTATACAATCGGTTCTCATATTTTTTTCATTTTGAGCAATTTAATTTTTTTTTCTTTTATATTTTTAAATTTTTTTTTCTTTATTTTCCTTTCTTTTTTTACTTCTCTCTCTATTTTCCTACTTTCTTCATTTCTTTTAACGTATCAGGAAGTTGAATTGACACTGAATAAAGAAGCAATAAGTCGAAAACCCTATAACCAAAACCTATAAACCCATACCATGCTTCTTTCTTCACTGCCAATTCAACTTCCTGATATGTTAAAAAAATAGAGAAGGTAGGAAAACAGAGGGAGAAGCAGAAGAGAATTAAAAAAAAAGTTAAAAGAACATAAAATAAATTAAATTGCTCAAAACGAAAAAATAGGGAGACCAATTGTATAATTTAACCTAAATTTTTTTTTGAAATGATGATTTAACGTGTCACATTAGTTTAACGTTACACCGTTAACTAAGGGCGAAATCAGGGGGCTGGCAGGGGCCCTGCCCACCTAAAATGGAAAATTTTTCATTTAGGCCTTTAAAATTTTTTAAAATTTTAAATTAGTAAAGATAAAATTACACTTTGGCTCCCCCTAAAAATGATAAATTTTAATTTAATCCTTTAAAAATTGCACTTTTACTATCGTAAAAATTACAATTTAACTTCGACCCCCTAATAAAATTTTCTGGTTTCACTTTTGTTGTTAACGGCAATTAACAGCTCAATGACTAAGATGTTACAACACAATAATGTAAGTTAATAAACGTAACATTTCAAACATAAGTGACTAAATGTAACTTGAGATAAACAAAAGTGATCATAGGTGTAATTTATCCTAAATTCTAATTATTATTATTTTTACCAAATGTTTAGAACCCATAATTCTTCCTTAACTCATTTCAGCACACTCGAATTCACATCCTATATTATTTGCAATAATATCAATACCAACTAAGTAAAGGTTCAATCAACATATTTTTAGTTATATTTTTTAAGTAGATTTTGATTTATATTTATACGGGACCTCTAGGCCTTTTAGGCTATAGGATTAGTTTTGGGCCAACTCAGGGGTAGACCCAAAGCCACCCCCACCAAGGCGCCAATTGCACAATTTATTTTGTGGAATAGAATGGAATTCTTTCTTCTTCTTCATCAACACCTAACCTCCGACTTGCTTCTTCACACCGATTCACGGCCTTCTTCTCTCTGCTCCACCATTTTTCGAGTTTGGAGATAGCTCCTGAAACATGGAACCAAAGATGGAAGATACTTGCCCAATAATCCAACGACCTTCCCTTAAAACTCATCCCCGTTTCAACAATTACTCCTTATGGAAACACAAGGTTCGTCTCCCTCTCTGAGGATTCATTATGGGTTTTTCATTTCTATTTTTTGGGGTTTAGGGTTTATATTCCATTTTACCTTTCTTTAATCTGTTGAAAAGTTGAAATTGGATGAATATTGTTTAAATTGTGGATGATGAAGTGTAGTTGAGAGAAAATTGTTACAAAAGGGTACGAGAAGACCGCACACGTTTGCTTTGGAAAATGAGGTTGCCTGCTGCCCAATCTTTCAATGACAAGGTTTTTTTTGTTTCCATTCAAAAAAAATTATCTGGTTTCTATATCTTTATTGCCTTTTGTTGCATATTATTAGGTTACCCTGAACTTGGAATATAAGATTTAGGTTCCTAGTTATTCCAAAATTGTACCCTTGCTACTTATTTAGCTTCTCTTGATAAAATATATGTTGATTCAGTCTTTATTTTTTCTTCAAATACCTGTGTTCCATCATCCATGCCTGTGTCAGACAGAAAAATCCTTCCAAAACTCTCCAATTACATGAAAAACTTCTGAAGAAAAGAATTAAACATGTTCATGACAGATGCATACTTGTATTTAACACGCATATCCAAGTCCAAGTAACATAGGATTATATAGCCTGGTGAAATTTGCTTCTAATATTTGTTGGTATTTTTTTGAATTCGGGTGCTTTTTCTTGATTTCTTATAATTTTATTTCTCTTGAAATAAGTTCATGCAGTTGAGTTTATTAGTACATCACTTAGTTATTATTTTTATTTTGTGTTTTCTGGTTTCAGGAGTTTATAAAAACTGCCTTTCAGGACATAGTTTCTGATGAACTTAAAAAAATTAAAGACTCACCAGTAAGTGACTGTTTGGAAAGCTCAAACTCTGTTTCCTCAGCCCCTGATGAATTATGGGAATACAGTGGCCTTCAAGATGCATATCAAGGTGAATGCGAAGAGATATTGTTAGAAATGCAAAGAATATTTTATGAGGATCTCAGGAGAGAGCCAGCAGGAAAAGGTAATTAATAGTCCCACTTTAAAACCACTGTTGTTAAGGCTTCCGTCCTAGTGTTACACCTGTATTCGTATCTTTCTATAAGTGGGTGAATGATCATGCAAATGCCTGACTTGGGAGATTATATTTGGTCAAGTCATCTTTTTTGAGTTCAAATGTTTACTCTAGTTCCTTGCAGAACCAAAAGAAGGAATAGAAAGTTGGGAAGATGAACAAGATGAGTACTTGGCCCGTGCAGTTTACGAGCATATGCAATTGAATGATGAGCAGGTACAGTGACAGTAAACTATTCATGTTTCTTTTTCTATGCAAGTGTTAGTATTGGTAACCCGTAGTGAACATTTAATACATAATATTTTGTAGGTGCAATAAGATGCTTTTCTAGGCAACGTTTTCTGATTGCTTCCAGGAATTATTTATCAATGTTATTGTATTATTCTTTTTATGTTCTTAATTCTTATGTATGGTTCTGTATTATAGTTCATAGGAGTATCAAATTTCAATTTTCACAATCATCTGTTAAGTTTTTCAAAATGAATGAAATCAACAAGATTTTCTGATGTTTATGTTAGGTGCAGAGACAGATATGGTGCCCCATCTGTAAGAGAGGAGAGTTGCAACAGAACCATCAACTTATTTATTGTACCCTTTGCAAACTTCAGCTTAACAGAGATGATGAGGTTATCCTATTAGCTTTTTCTTTTTTTCTCATACAGTTTCTTTTGCAGTGCAACCAGTTCATTGTTATAACTATATCATTTGCACAATGTATCACATTCTAAAAGCTCTCTTCATTTCAGATAAAAAAAAAAAAACTTAACCTATGTTGCTCTGACTCTTCATTTTTCATCAAGCATGCGCTCGAATATATTTAGATGCGAGTACAGAGATATGTCCTCCGAGGATGCAGACATCTAACTGTCTAATACCAATGTCTGACAAGTGATATCTGAAGTTAAGTTTCAATGAGTTGTCCACATTCTGGTCTCATTTTCAGGTTAACTTGGATGTTCTACGGGATCGATTAGCTGAAGCACATGCGGATCATTTGGAAGGAGGGTGCAGATTGAAACCCAAGTTTTGCCTTGAGACTAAATTTGGTTTAACTGCATTGTACATCCTTTGCCAGGACTGCAGTACCTTCGAGATTGTTATTTAACTTCCTCTTCCAACTGCTTCATAGTTCATAAGAGCATCAGGGGGCTCAGTTTCCCAAAGTTTTAGCTTCGATTTTAGTTTATTCCCTTTTGTCATGCTTCCATTTTATCTGACTATTCTTTCTTCCATTTTAGTTTCAGTATTATGACAGTGAAACGTAAAATTGTCCTTTTTGTTTTAAAAGAATATTGTTCAAACAATCTTTTATGGAACATTATAGTAACTTTGATTATAAATATAAACATAAAAAAAATCGGTTTACATAATACAAAATGATACATCTATTAGCCAGAACAAGAAAGTTAGGGTATTCTAAATTGAAAACTTATAATAAAAATTTAGCTGACAAAAATGCATATCTGCTAAGGCTGCAAATAAAATTCTAGTCACCTTCCACCATTCTTATAATAAAAACAGATCGTTTTCTGTGCCAAAAACAAATCAATTTCCATACACATTTCATACCATCAACAGAACAATAATCGGTATTCACTCAACACAATCTAATCAATGCTCTATTATCCACCCAAAAGGAAGTGGGGAAAAAATACATTGTAAAAGAATTAACTACAAAAAATGATCTCCAAGTAGATGGGGTGGGTGATAATGTACATCAACTCGAAATAAATCAATTGCCCGTGGCACATCAGTTGGATGAAGATTAATGTACAGCAATCTGAACAAAAGAAGAGTACCTTCACCCTTCACTTTCCTTACAAAACTTTGAAGCTGGTATCATACGCTCCGTTCTACCAGCTGGTATAATGAATCAACAACAGCTACAGATAAAGATATGGTTGCTGGAACAGTTATGCATTCAACTCCCAAGGTATAGCTTGCCAAATGACGAACTTCTACACAAATTCAAACTCAGAAAAGTTCCTCTGAATTGAACTTGTTCCATGCTTCCTATTTAACATTGAAATAAAGAAAACGGTGTGAGGTAGAAAACAAGATGGAAAGACATGCAGCACTATCACCCATCTAAGAAGAATGATATGAATAAAAATCACAATCAATAAACTGAAATAGGGCACCAAGAGTCAAGTACCTTGAGTAAGTCGAACACCTTTTCTGAAATATATTTCTGCTGAAGATTGGCACCTTTTTGCTGGACCTTATCAGGATGGATGCAAAGAGTAGCCTTTCTGTAAGCCTTTTTAACAGCAGCCGCTGTAATCAAATCCGTCAAAGAAACAGGTTGCCAACCACATTCAGGCCAAAGAACCTAATCATTGCAGAACAGGTTCAGGAGACAAATTAGTATAACAGTAACTATATCACTTTGTCATGAAATAGAAGGTTATCAGGAAAAGGATAGAGTTAAGCCACAAGGTGTTCTTATGTTTGAATTCATTTCTGACTGTTCCTCCGACAACTATCTTATAATTTCCCTTAAAAGTCATCTACTGCATGAACAAAACATCTCAAAAAAGTACATCAGACAGTTGAAATGAGGCAATAACGTGAGAACTGTACAAGGCACATAGCAAAAGGAAAACACAGGGAATGCAATATGGTTTGTTAGTACATTAAAACTGCAAGAGAGAACCAAGAAAAAAAGAACGGCAGTAGTAAGCAATAGCGTAACATACATATTGCAAGGTTGATAGTAGAGCACGCAAATTTCCCTCTTTCCCAGCAGCCCATCTCTTGATCTCAACATTGAGTGTTTCAGAAATTCTCTGAAATAAACCCATAAATCATTATTGGAGAGAATAGTTAAAAGCAAAAGGGTTGCAGATGTGTGCATGTACAAGTAGAAACTCACTCATATAGACAGACTAGTTAAATTCCAGGCATATATTATTACACAGCACAATAAAAGCATGAATTAATCTCTTTAGCAAATTATGCACCATTATACATTCCATACTTAAGAATCTAATTAACATCAAATAGAGGTGCAAGGCCAGATGTGACAGTTAATTTAATTTGAGGTTCATATAAAAACTTAATTTGCCAGTCCCAACTCATCCACCAGCGATACTGGGGCAACAAAAGTTTGACCAAGTTTTAACTTATCAGTATTACCTTTTTTATAAGTCTCAGTATTGTATTCTAGATTTAAATACTTTGGTTATCATTTTTTCTCATGTAACCTAAAACCATAAATCAAAGCCACCCAGTTTCTTCATATGTTGGTATAAATACAAGTGAATATGTAAACCATCCTAGAGTGAGCTTTACAATTTATAGTTTTGATGCCAACTGATGGTAAGACTGAAGAAATGAGGAAAAACCAAAAGCAACCACAGACCTAAACACACTTGCAACATATAAAAAGTAATGCCATCGTGCAAGTTGCATGATATGAAGGGTGGGGACAGAGTAAAAGTCTTTTATGATTGGACCTATTGAAAGATAAACTCCAACAAAAACACACTTAAAAATAAAAGGATGAAGAAAATAATAGGAAAAGAAACAACATTTACTGCATCCACTTACATGTCTCTCAGCTTGTTCGCTTTCCACTTGAAGGTCACGTTGATTTTTCTCAGCCAATGCTTTTGCCTGGATATGCAGAACTCAATAGTAAACCAGGCCAGCAAGTAGTTCATAACAGGACAGGAGGGCAAAGATAAAATGAATCATGTAACAGAATACATACAGCACGCTCCTGAGTTCGTTGGTGGCGTTCCAACCTGGCTCTTCGCCTTTCTTCAGTTTCCCCTTCAACCTCTTGGAACTCACCAGATGAAGATGCAGCAGCTTTCACAAGCAAAGTAGTTTAGTCAGTTATCAATTAAGGAGAAGAATAAATATGGAAGTACAAATTACAAAGATCATTATATCTTCAATTTACAAATACCTCCAAAAATAGAACTTAGATCATCAACAATATTTGTAGTTGAAGAAGCTTTCTTCATGCTAGATGAAGATCCAACGGATGTTCTCTTAGCTACTTCAGGCCCTCCCCACTTTTGTCCATCAAACACAGGATCCTGCAAGAGCAGCAGTTCAGACTAGGTACTAGAGGGCTGGCACTACAGCGTAAATCAGGACACAAGTACAGTATGACAGCCTTAGGTTCTCACCGAAATGTTAGCTCTTGGCCTTGGTGCACTGCTTGGTCGAGAACCCATACTAAAAAAGGATTCAAGATCATTGTCATTATTTTGCTGGCTTGCACTTGCAGAAGCAGCTGCTCTTTCTCGAGCCTCTGCAGCAGCCCTCTCCACAGCAGCTCTTTCTTCTCTATGCCTTGCTTCAGCTTCAGCTTTTGCTGATGCAGCCCTCTCCCGTGTTTCTCTCTCTCTTGCCTCCCTTTCCCTTGCTTCTGCTGCAGCTCTTTCTGCTCTCTCTCTTGCCTCGGCAGCTGCCCTTTCACGGGCTTCAGCTTGCGCTCTCTGCACTGCAGCCCTTTCTGCACGCTCTCGAGCTTCAGCAGCTGCCTTTTCAACAGCAACCCTTTCAGCTCTAGCACGAGCCTCAGCAGCTGCTCTTTCACGTGCTTCTCTAGTAGCCCTTTCAACAGCTTGTCTGGCCCTTTCCCTTTCCCTCTGCATCTCCCTGACTTGCTCCCTCTCTTTTTCAAGCCTTCTTTGTTCTCTCTCCTTCTCCTCCCTTTCCCTCTCCAATTCATGTCTCCTTTTCTCTCTTTCTTCCTCCTCCCTTTCTCTTTGTTGCCTCTCGCGCTCCAGTCTCTCTTGCTTTTCTCTATCAAAAGCATCTTGCGCAGCTCTCTCATCTTTATCCATTTGATCAACTTCTTTAGTCCTGGCAGCCTTAAAATTTTCTCTCTCCCTCATTTCCTTTGCATGCCTAAATTTAGCCTCTGCTCTATCCATTGCCTCTTTCATGGCAGCAGCAGAAGCAGCAGCAACAGAACTAGTCTCAAAATCATCAACAGGAAAACTTTCAGCCTGCTCAACATTATTCCAGGCCCTACCCATTGCAAACTCTTCAAGTTCATCAAATTGAGATGTAACAGAGCTGTTTGCTGCAGCACGAGTTGACTGGGAGCTCTGTTGTGTGTACTGAGTTGAATTCTGGAAAGAAGAAAAATCATCTACCTTCATTTTTGCATTTGTGGAAGAAAATGAGCCTGTTGTTGTCTTTGAAACTCGTGGTCTTGGAGGAGGGGGTCTTGAAGGGGGTGGAGCACTAGTAGGTTGTGTAAAGAGTGGAATCTCTGATACAGTGAGCCAAACATCATCAGATGCATGAAAATTCTCCTCAGATCTTGGAGTTGAATGTACCTGGGAACTAGTCTCATTAGAATTGACATTCATATATGGAGGAGGGCTAGTAGTTCGACCAACAGAGCTATGAAAATCGGTTGACATACTGGGCATGCCAAACACAGGTTGATGAGAGTCAAGAAAATTGTCCATAGAACGCATTCTCTTCTTTGTATGGTTCTCATCATTCCTATGATTTTGCTCGTTAGTAACAGGAGCTTGTTGTCCACTGTCAGTACTTAAAGGACCCCTATCCTTCCCTCTCTTATTGATCTCAGATGACCCGAGCGGTACAGATTTTCCAAGACCATCAAGAGGATCAATAGCATCAAATACTCCCCCACTTCCAGATGAGCTCTCCACTCCTGACTTCCCAAATCCATTAAGTTTACTTGTTACTCCAGGGGGGTCAGCAAACAACCCTGTGGATAAATCTGCAGGGTCCGGTTTTGGTTCTAAGACAACAAAAGGGTTCTCCATCAAATTAGAGCCAGTCTTGCTTGAATTTGAGGCTGGTTTCTGAGACCGGCTAGACTCTGAAGTTGATCTGCCCAGAGGATGGAGCACGATATCAGCTAATATTTTACAAGGTTTAGCCAAGTACTATAAACAAGAGATAAATAAGAGTTCATAGGACAGATATTGAACTGAAAAGAAAGATAAAACGTCTCAAGCTTCAAACAAAGAGTTTAGGGTAGAAAAGTACCATAACATATTTAGCCCTTTTATTGCCATTTCTTCAAACATAAGCTGACATAGTTTCCAATTAAACATAATCACAATTGTAACAAAAGTAAGTTTTATTTCTTTGGTTTATTTACCTCTGCCATGTCCAGCAACAGCTAAAACACTGTGAATGATAGCCTTTATTAAATGATTTCCAAATCCATAGGAAAATCTCAAAAATTTCAGACAGTACCTATTGTCCCATCTTAACTCCAACAACAATGGATAACCAACCAAATGATACGCTAGCAAATGAAATTGATTTAGGAACTTTGCCACCTTAATGAAAAATAGAAATGACACGCATTCCTCAAACGTGATTAGGAGTAAGGAGGGCCAGAGATGTGCACAATGAGTCCAATTCTAATATATATGTGAAGTGTATCGTAATTAAAAATCCGAAAACAATCATAGGCTAGCCCTCCTGACCCTAAATATAGGTGTCTATAGCATTTGCTGCTCCAAATGAGAAGCTCGCTCAAAAATGTAACCGAATAAAAGTGAATATCTTTCCTAGTGGGAAAAGAATTGAATAACCCGTGAACAATGTTAGTTTCAAGTTCATTACAACATATAGACTTTTTTTTTTACCTCCATTAGATCAGCACTCAGATCATATCATCAACAGTGTCGATAAATTCCAACAAATCACAGCTCTCTTGAGAAGATAGTAAACTGAAGCTGTAATTGCATTAAATATAGGAAGAAGCTATGCTATACAGTTGAGAAACCAAACAACAAAGAGCAACTAAATGATACTTAATTCTAGAAACACCGAGTCAACTAAGTCAATTTTAGCAAGTAAATTACCGTCTTTAGTTGTTTTCCAGAAAATCACACAAAAGTACCTTGCATGTACGGTTTTCCAGACAAACGATTGACATTAAATTATGTAAAACAAACAAAACAAGTAAGCAAATAGCCTTGATTAAAGTCTTACAGCAAACAAGAACTAATCTTAACTACAAAAATATGTAACTACAAAAGCTCATCTCATTGAATGCATTGCCCCATTTTGCATGCTAATTGCCAAAACCTATAGTGAAGTGTCCGAACGATGCAAGCTTAACCAAACATAATATGCATTTATCCCAAAATCAAAGCCTTTACAAACCGGAAGATACCTGGCAGATGCTGCAGAGTTACTCTGACCGAAACCAGCGAGCAAATCATCAAACAAAGGTGCATCTTTTTCTGCCTTCACTCTCTCGCTCTTGTACTTCACCTCGGTCTCTTTCCTCCCCAGATTCCCAAGCAGAGAATCCAGCGGGGAGCTACTCATCGACTTATGCTTTGGAGAAGACCCCGAGACCGCAAAAACGTCGCCATACTTAGCGGCCGTGGACGAGCTCTTGATCCCAGGCAATCCATCGAAAAGATCGTCATCATAAACAGGCTTGTCAAAAACCGGCGGCTTCGGGTCCTTGAAAAAGGAATCGTAATCGAACGACGACGTTTGCGCGCTAGTGGCTCGAGACTCAGAAGAGTATTTAGGTTGTCCACGGTAGACGTCGTCGTCGAAAATGGAATTGGATGACGACTTGGAGTTGCCGTATGAGGACCGGGTAAAATCGGATCCGAACCCGAAATTGGAACCCGAAGAAGGGTTTTTAGGAGGTGCCATCGGGGCCGACTTCCCTTGGGGCTTGACCCCAAAATCATTGGCGAATAAACCTGGAAAATCATCCATTTCAATTCAGATTCTCGGATATAACCGGCGGTTTTTACTACGTCGCCGATTTGACCAATCCCTTTCGCCCCTAAATTTCTGACAAGGTCTAGATCTGAGCAAACATAAAGGAAGAAAAACAAAGGGGAGCGAGTAATCAATTGCCAAATAATTTTGAGCAAAAATATAGAGAATAATAATAATAATTCTAATTTATTCTTTCAGATTTGAAAAAAAAAATGAGGGCAGAGAGAGGGAGGGAAGGAGACAAGAAATTGCGTTTTGGCTGTTTATTTTTTTTCCCCCTTTTTTTTTCCTCTCCTTCTCAACGGCTTCCCACTCTCTTGTGTCTCCGCCCGATTTTCAGACCGGTTTTTGTTTTGTATTTTTTTTTTTTTTTTTAAAGATGGAAAATCTTATCATTGATTTGCTTTTGAGTTTTCACTTTGTCACTTCTTTTATCCGTAGAAACCTTAAAGATGTTAGTATTTATACAACAATTTACAATATTTTTGAATATGTGTTATTTACCCCATTAACATGAAAATTCCAAAATTAAAAAGTAATACTTGGTATAATTAGAACTAAAACAACAAACTTGTCGATTAAGTCTTAACTCGATTGACATGTTGTCAATACAGGAATATGTGGATTCGAGTGTGTTAAAATGCATTATTTTCTTATTTATAGAGTGAGAGAATAACTATGAGTAATTTTAAGTATTCTGAAAAAAACAGATATAATAAAAAAAGGCCAATAAAGGAAACATCCAATTTGTCCTATAAACAATTTAAAGTATAGCATGGATTAGGGGTGAGCGTTCAATCGAATCGAGTAAAAAAAATTTACGTTAATCGAGTTCACGAGTCTTATTTTATCATCCTAACTCAATTTAATTTTTTTTCTAACTGAGTCGAGTGAAATGAAATTCGAGTTGAATCGAGTGAAATTGTTCGAGTTAAATTAAAAAAAATTAAACATGTCAAATAAATATATTGTTACAGTATAACTAATTTCATGTTAGAGCACATAAATTTGAAGCCATATATATTTGAAAATTTATTCAAAGCAAAATAAAAAAAATACTTGAGTTTGATAAATTTGAATCATTAGTTAGGTCACCAAAATTATTATTTTAGAAAAATTTTAATATTTTTTTATATATTTTTTAGAATTTTTATAATTTTAAAATATATATTGATTTTTTTATAAATATTTTTAATTTTAAAAATTATTTTGAATTTTATGTAATTTTTGTTGAGAGAAAAATCAATTTGTTTATTTTTAAAGTTATCAGAGAGACAAAAAAGCTATTTACACCAATATGTTATTCGAATTATTCGAGTTATTCGAATTGTGAAATTTATCTCAACTTAAACTCGAAACTCGAATCAAGGTATTAAAGTTGACTTGAATAATTTGAATAACTCAAATAACTCGATTCGATCAACTCGAAATTTGAAAAAAATTAATTTTCTTTAAATTGAATCGAGTTTTGTTCATCTTTAACACATGAATTTACATTTATTGCCAATTTTATTTCTTCATATAAAAAAAATCTAAAATTAACAATCAAATTAATACTTCAGATTTTCTGACCACTGGCATTTATGAAATCTACATACGTATGCATATAAATCAGTTTAGCCCTAATTTTCGATCACATCTTCCTCAAACTACTTGTCTTTAATTTCTTCTTAATTTATTTTTTCTTATGAGAAACGTACAGTTTTTCTCTATCTTCCTCGTAGCTGCCCTCGTTCTCTTTGCTGGTATGTCTCTTCCTTAAACCCAAAAAAAATGTAAATATATTTATTTATATGTTTTAGAAAAATGTTTATTTATTTTAAATTTTTTTATTTAAATCAATTTAAGAAGGTAAAAAAAAATTACTTTAGAATATAAATAAATTGAAGAAATCACGTCTTTAAATTTTTATATAGTATTTTTTTTAAAAATATATTTATCTATTCAATTATTTAAGAATTTCATCAAATAGGTGTTATTTATAAATCGAATTTCAATTCAATAATGAAATTATTAAAAATTATTATTTTGAGAGTTTTTTTTTTTATCTTTTCATATAAAAATAATAATAATTAATGTTTAAATGTGCAGGGGGAGTGTGAGGGCTGTGGTTGAATCACATCCAAGAGTAATATGTTGTGATTCGCATCCGGAATTGGGGAAATGTTTGAGGGGGATTGATGATGATCCTCTAACCGGGCGCTGCACCATTTTTTGCGAAGCTGGTGGTTGTAGAGGAGCTATTTGTAAAGAATTGAAGGGCATGGACCCTGAATGTCATTGTTTTTGTTAACCCTTAGTTTTTCCCCAAATAAATTAAATAAATAATATGAGATAATTATTGCTTATTACTTAATCATAGAATAAATAATATGAAGTTATGGATGAAAATGCTTGAAACTCAAAATATTATGTTTCTTTTATTTGGGACTCAAGTGGAATATCTTTTGAATGCTTTTTATGATATTGAGTTATTTGAGATTGTGATTGTATGGTTTAATATATAAATGAAGTTTTAATTTCTTTGAAAATTTTAAATGGTTAGGAATATTTAATTTTTTGTGACATCATTATGTTTAGTTTGTTTGGATTATTATTTAGTTTTTTTTTGCTACTTTATTTCACATTTATTTATTTTCAATTATGAATAAATTTTATTTAAAATTAATTTTTATTAGTTTTTTTATTATTTTGTAAATTTTAGTTTTAGCGGATTTGGATATCTGACGATAATCATATTTAATTTGGAATCAAATTTGAATAGTAAAAGTCAAATAATTTGTGGATTCGGAGAATCCAGAATATCTACTCGTTATCATCCCTAATCTTTCGCTTTACCTTAAAAGTTAAATTTTTTATTTACCTCAATTTAGGGGAAAATGTTTTATTATCTAACAAGTAGTTGAATGCAATGGTAAAACACATTACACTCCCAACGGAAGAATGTAAGTTCGAACCTCAGAGACAACATTGTTAGGAGAGACAACTATGAACCCCGAACGTGGACCGTAAAACGGATATGTATAATATAAAAAAATGTTATAATTATAAAAAAATATTACAATGAATATTGTCTTTTCTATTGTTTATCCAAACAAAAATGATTAAAATTACTTAGGGTGAGTTTGCATAGACTGTGCGATGCGTTTAGCTTACTTTTTATCTCATGCTATATTATCGCCACAATATCTAATTTCACTGTCATTGTTATTTTTGCACTAACCGTAAATAAACGCACCGCCCCATCAAAATCCACCCTTAATTTTTTCCCTTTTTCTAATTATAACAATCTAAGCAAAATATAATAAGTAATAAACGCATCGTCATCGTTTAGCTTACTTTTCTGAACGATTCATATAGGCTTTAGTCTTTTGTACCTTAATTTCCAACATTTTCATACAAACATACATACATACGTTTCCTTCGCATATTATAAGTTTCATCCCCTTTTCCTATTCAAAGGTAAACAAGATAGTTGAATACTACAATTTCATTAAGGGAAGGATAAACTCAAATAGCCCACATGCATATACACTAAAACTTATTACCGTTTCATTTCCGTAGTACCATATTTTTATATTAAATTCTTATTAACTCACCTATTCATTTGCTTTCTTTCCATTTCATTTAGTGAGAACCCTTTTTGTTATAACCTAACATTTTATGATCACTTCTATCATTTTCATTTTCATTTTAGTTCAATTTTTGCCATAGTAAATTCTAGGAAAATCGACTTAGATTCACGGGAAATCCAGCTCGCACAACCAAATATGAATATAATCATTGCACCAAATGTGCATTCCAACCTACACAATTAAGATATAACAATAAGAGTGCTCTAACCCACACAACCAAGGTTCTCAAAGGAGAACATCCCTTTTATCCACATTGAAATGTCAAACCAAAGTAATATAACCAATCTTCAAATATTCACATAACATGTACGGGCACTAATAATCCCTATTAGCATGTTAACCGTGTCCTTACATTTCATTAAGCCTAATAGGGTAGTTTACAATTCTAATTAACATATATTTATCAATGCTATTAACACACGTAATAGCACTTTGACTGCTTTCACATTCTTAAAATCAAATTCATATTAATAAAATGCCTTACAAGTAGACCTGATCATGGGTCAGGCCAATGCAAAATTTTAGGCCCGTTTTCTAGGCTCGGGCTCAGTCTGGCTCAAAAAATGAGCCTACTATTTTGCATCAAGCCCGAACCAAATAAAAAATGCTAAACCCGAGCCTGACCCGACCCACGCATATTAAACTTTTATATTATTTTTATATAAAAACAAATTTAAAAAAAATAATGCATCAAATACACTAAAAATATTAAAATAAATGTTTCCCAATAAATTTAAAATACATTGAAAAAGTATTTATATTTAAATGACATTAAAATAGTTGCAACTTAGCAAGCAAATATCTCTAAAATAACAATAAAGCAACACCAAAATAGCAACAAGCAATAGTAAATAGCACTTAAAATTTTAATAGCCAAAACTGTTTTAGTGCAAATGTTAATAGCATTTACTTTAATGGATGCTTTAAAACACTTAATATTTAATTATACATTCACAAGTTCTAATTCATCCTCAATCAAGCTTCAAAACTCCATTTTTATCATTTTTTTCATTTTTCATATTTAAAAATATAATCCAAAAATCAATATTATTTTTATTAAAACATTCTCCATAAAAAAAAACCATTTCCAAGAAAAAGCAAATAAGTAAAAGCTAAGTGTCAAGCCCAAAACTTTACTTTAGTATCACCTTAATCTTCTCCAACCGTTGGTCCTAACGATTATCTGCATCATTCATGGTGTGGATCGAACTGATTTTACTGATCATCTAACACTTTGTTAATTTCTTGATTGGTTTTTGTGTAAAAAATCAACCAATCACCAATTTAATCAGAAAATTATTAAAATACCCTTACTTTTACAAAGTAAAAAAATATATTAATATGAGGGTTTCAATTTTTAATAAAATAATACTATGATAGGATATTTAGATTGGAACGTGAGAATTCTAACAATTTTAACTAATGTCTCTTACTCAAAAATCCAACTAAGGGTTATAAAATCTTTACCATTTTCCACAAGCTAAAATTAGCTTAACCATCAAAGCTCACGTTCAAGTTTAATCTTAATATACACAAACTACTAAATAATGTATAAAATAATAATCTAAATGTGTTTAAATTTAAAATAATAATAAACATAGTGTTTTTAATTTTTTCATAAGAAATTTACATTTTTTAAAATTTCTAAATTTATGATTATTCCTTTTATTATTTGGTCAACTCAAATGAAATTATTTTATAATGTGACATAATTATATTATTAAAATAGTATACATAACATATACATCTAAAGACATATAATATTAATTATAAGTTGGGAATATAAAGCATAAGCCCAATATAAACCCACATCAAAATTTTAAAAAGAAAACTCCATAAAACCCAAACTTCATTAAAAGAAAAAAAAAATTCCCCAAGTGAAGACCCCCCAATCATACTCCTAATTCCCAAAAGGCTGAAACCTAAAATTTTCCCAAGTAAAATTTTTAGTACAAACCCACGTTTTTTCCATTTCACTATTAAAAAATTAATAAAATATTAAGAATTATATTTTTAATTGATATTCTATATACTTTTATAATTAAATTTAAATTTTTAAATTGAATTCAGGCCAACCTAATCCGAGTTACAAAAATATTTGTCCAAACTCGACCGTAATCAAGCCGAGTCAGTTACCCAAACCTTGGATAGGTCTACTCAACACACACTTATAATCAATTGTTATCAATTGATTTTATGTGTTGAAACTACTTTTGTTTGGAATTATTATGTTTTTTTTATTTGGGACTTTTATGCTTTTTAAGATATATAGTTATTTGAGATTGTGTTTGTATGGTTTAAGATATCATTGAAATTTTAATTTGTTTGGAAATTTTAAATGGTTAGGAATATTTAATTTTGTGTGACATCATTATGTTTAGTTTGTTTGGATTATTATTTAGTATTTTTGCTACTTTATGTTACATTTATTTATTTTTAGTTATGAATAAATAACTAAAAATTTTGAAATGAATGACCAAAATAGGAAAGTATGAAACCTTGGGTGACTATATGAGAATTTACCCAAAAATTTTTACTTCTAATTCCATTTGAGAAAAAATAAAAAAGTTTTTCTAAAATTTCATCTTAAAATTCACGTATCTAATACAATAGGCTCGTTTCTCTTCACACTTCCCCGCCGCCCATTCCGGCCCAGTCTCACCTTTTCTTCTGCCGTTTCCGACGTACTAGGAAATTACATAAGGTAAATTTTGAAACCCTAAATTTTTCTTCAGATTGATTGCTATTTGAGTCATAAGGGAGATGTTTGAGTTATCTGCATCACCCTGCTATACTTGATCTTCTGTTTTCGATTTTTCTGCTTGTTATTCCTTTAAAGCTATCGATTTAGCGGAAATGTTGGACCCTTATTGTCGCTGTTTTTCGTTACGCCGCTATTGGGATCTTTCACGGTGGCGCACGCCGCTGCTACTGCGAAATAGTGATACGCCACCTTTTTTGAAAGCCAATGTCCAGATTTTAAAAGGATTTTGGGTTCCCAATTCTTTACTCAGAGCTAATGAGTTCTTTTGCGTGGCTATTAAGCTTTTTTTGGGAAAAAAAGATTATTGGTTTGATTGAAATTATTCATGAACCAGTTAACTTTTTCATGATTTCGTAGGCCCGCATTTGAATTTATTAAATTCATTCGAAATTGTATGACATGTTAAGAGTGAAAAAGGAAAAATTGGAACAAAATTAATGGGGTGAGTAGCATTTATTTTTCTCCCCATTAGAGATATTCTTCTTTAATGTTCTTTTTGATACAAAATAGTTGTAAATGTTAGGATCCCAATCCCTCACTTCTTAATATTTTTTCAAGCTTTAGGCTAAACGAAAATTTGATCCATATTCATGTGTTGGCTAGACTTAGGTTTCTCTAGTTCTTAATTATATTGATAAACCGAACCTAGGCGTTTGGTTATGGGTTGTTTGTTAATGAAAGAAATAATTTCAATGAGTTTCCTCTTGGTTATGGAGAAGATAATTAGAGATTGATTGCTAGGTGCATCGTTGGTAACGATAACCAATTTGTTATAGAATATCGAAATTATCTATGCATTGAAGATCAAACCCATGAATAAAAACTCATATTTTACTTTTTCCTAGATTCTCTTCATATTGATTTTTGTATATTTTATTTTGCAATCTTTCTTTTGATAGTTTTACTTTTAATTTCTGTTTTTAAATTCAAAACCCCTTTATTTTTGAGTAGGAATTTATTTATTTTAGTCTTGACACTGATCATTAGGCCACTTCGTCTCCCACTTCCTCTATCGTCGACGCCCACTTGATTTCAGCCCTAATCCCTGTCTTCTGCTTCCTCTGTTGCTTGCTTTCACTGTTGCAGCAGGACAGAGAACCTGAACCCAACTCAGGTAAGGCTTTAAATATCATCACCAGTCCTTTCCGATTGCTAGTATTTCTTTGATGACTAGACTTAAAACTTAATTTTGGGTGTCGGGTGCAACCCTGACCAAGCATTTCACTGTTATGGGGGCCCATCTTTTATCCTTAATTTGTATGTTATGTAAATATCAAACTCAATAGTTGTTCGCTGCAGATATTATTTTTTTTGTTGGTATGAACTTTGAAATTTCTAGCATGATAATGTAAAGAGAAAAAAGTGGGATAACAGTGTATATTCTGCAATGTGAATGACAAATTTGTTTATTATTGCTTTGACGTTTAATAGAATCTTGAAGTTCCTTGATTTCCCAAAGTAAAATCCTTGAAAGAACAAACGAAACAGTGGTGCATTAGGGAGGATCTCACTGTAATCTCCCTTTCCCTCTCATTTTGCACTGGTTATGGAGATTTAGGGGGAATTCAGATTCATGGAATAAGTTCTATTATTATCAAAACCGGAGTAAAGATAAAAGAGAGCACTATCTTTTGTTTTCTTTTTCCTTTGTATTACACATGATTTGAGATCACTAATCTCAGACAAGATTGTGAGAGTTACACATGATTCATCACTCGTTAATGGAGTTTACTATGATATCTCAGATCCTAAAAAACATATATACTTGCAATAGTATAACAGTATATGAATTGAGTTTTTACTGTATATTAATTTTGCTACTATTTTAATTGCAACTATCTTAGTATAAAAACTTTTTAATGTATTTTTCAGTTTGTTTTCGTTTGCGATTGTGTAGGAATAAAGTAGGATTTAATTATGAACGTACTTTTCATCTATACTTAAATACTATGACAGCTATATGAAATTTTATTAACCATAAGCTCTTTATGATCTGAATCTTTATTTATATCTATATTTTCAAATTCTTTATCAATAATGTATGTGTTTGCAAGATTAACTGTAACTGTGCTCATATTTTGTAGGTTTAATGCCCATTCTCTGTGTCTATTTCTTCTTTAAATTAGTTGTCCTTTGGGCTTATCAAAGAAATTAAAATTTGGGTTCTTCCTGCTTTTTACATGTTTCCTTATCAACTGACATTTTCTTTTTCAAAATGAGATTTTGGTTATTTTGATGTTTCATTTTGTACTAATAAGAAAAGTAAAGTATTCAGCATTCTTTGCTAATGATTCTGGTCTAGTTGTGGCATTGTTTTTGTTAATAGTTAGGGTTTAGGATTGTATGATAGGAAATTTGTGCCCTAACCTTTATACTATTTAACAAATATGGTACCTGAGTGTTGGACACGGATATCCGGTATACCAGTTATTTAGTTGGAAACTTATATTTGTTTTAACTCTATTAATGTAGGCATTGCGGAACAATTTTACTCTCTGATGAACTGCCTGCCATGCGTGCATGTTTATGGTTCAGCTTTATTTAGAAAGGCTGGTAATTTTATTTCAACTTCTTTGAAACAATGCCATGTTCCCTTATTTAAAAGAAATTTTGAACACGCGCTGTGGATTTAGATTTCTTGTTGATAAGATTTCGCACTCAGTGTTACTCTTCTCGAAAAAGTAGTAGTAGTACAAAAAAAGCATCCAGGACTAAAAAAGTTGATCCTGAACAACCACCGGTGATGGAAAACGAGAAAGATGCATTCTTTGTAGTGAGAAAGGGAGATGTTGTTGGTGTTTTCAAGAGCTTTGCTGATTGTCAGACCCAAGCTGGATCTTCGGTAATTCGTCTTCCTTTTTCAAATGTTACTTAAAGTTGATTTATTTTTAGGTTAATTCTTGTGCTATACTGTGTTATTTCAAATTGCAATATTGATAGTTATGTGCTTTTTAGATTTCAATAAAATGACGTAATTGTAATGCAAATAACATAGTAATCTTTCAAATTTAGATACTGTGTTTCTTTTTTTCGTTATTCTGTTAATTTTGACATGTTATTATTCTTTTGAAGTAGATATGTGATCCTCCAGTTTGTGTCTACAAAGGCTTCTCTTTATCAAAGTAAACTTAAATACATCTGTCTTCCTGTGGGCTTAAGAATGCTCTCCACACTATTAAAGTTGGGCACGGATATTCGGTATGTCAGTTATTTAGTTTATGGTTCAGCTTTATTTAGAAAGGCTGGGTTATTATTTAGTTTTTTTTGCTACTTCATTTTACATTTGTTTATTTTTAGTTATGAATAGTTTTTAATTATTTTATTATTATTTTTATTATTTTGTAAATTTTAATTTTAGGAGATTTGTATATATATTGAAGAAAACGGGAGTGGGCAATTATTGATGAAACTATGAATAAGTGATTACAAAGAAAGAGGCCAAAAAACTAAGCAGAAATAAAACTAAAGCAATTGGGCCCACCAGAATAAGCCTGCATGCTATATATGCAGAATAACCCAACCCCTCGGGAACAGAAAACTCATCCGTTCCCCAAAGAAAAACAATTAGCCATTCCCCTCTACTCAAACCAGAAAAAATACAGCTTTCTCTTCAAAGAACGGTTGCAGATTAACGAGCAAAAGGAAGGCAATTGGCGCAAGATTCCCGCACGAAATCATCCACCACCGCTCTCTGAACAAAGGCTGGAGCCGCATCTAAGAGGCATGTTTCTTCCCCTATTCTTAAACATTCTGATGCTAAACTACGGGCTACAGAGTTCCCTGACCCATGGATATGCCGAAATGAGAATGCTTGAAATCTTGGTAGTAGTTGCTTCATGTTTCGTATATGCGTACTGATCTCCGAGGAAGCACTATTCCACTTTTTGATTACAGAGAGGGCATCTCCCTCAATTTGATTCTTGCAATCTTAATTTCCCTTTTGGTTCTTGCATTTGATCTTTCTGTCATAATTAATTCTGGGTCTTGATTATTTTTTCTGTTTCTGTTTTCTTTTGCTGATTTCTTTATTTTCTTTTTATTGTACAGGCCAAAGAGGTAAAAACACAAACCAGCCCCACAAACTTCTCTCGGTTAGTTTACGTTAGCCTTAGCCTTAGGCCCTCTTTTCAACAAAAATCTCTCCCTTTGTATTCTTTAGATTCTTTTTTCCTAATCGGTTTCTCTTTGTAATTGTGGGTGGGTTTCTGGAAGAAATTCACTTAGAATCAATGTTGTGGCCACTAAATGGGAACCCACCTAGTTATTTTTGTTTAATTTCATAATCCGAGTTAGCTAAAGATGATTTAATTTGTATTTGTAAACACATGTTCTAAATTTACAATTTTTTTTCAGGTTGTTCCTCAAGCTGACAGATTTCTTATCCGGCTCCAAGAATTACCCGAGGTATATATTGCTTGCTTATTCATTTCTGTTAGTAATGAAGTTGCTTGTTCTAGCTGGCTGGTTGGTTTATCCCAAATCCGGGTTTCTTTAGTTTCAAGCTTGTTCCTTTAAATGCAACTATGAGAATTGTTTGTTTCCCTGTTCTCTGAGTTTATATGGAGATTGAGTTACTTAAGTTTGCTATTCTTAATTGATGTTGGTTTCACTACTCTATATTTAGATTGTTAAGTAGTTTCAATAAGTGAGCTTGTATCTTGTAAACTGTTGACATTAACTCAGTGAAGCACTTTAAGCATAGAAGTATATCTACATGATGACCTATTGGTGGATGAATGCACATTTCTAGGCTGTGGTGTATAAACTTGTAAATCATTAGGCTCTCTTTGACAGATTATCTACTTTGTGTTAGTCTCATGTGATGAATATCTTTTGTTTTGTCCCCCTATTGTTGCCAATTGTTGACCAAATGAATTGCAATTTTTATACCACAGAAATCAGCTGGTGGAGTTTTGTTGCCAAGTCAGCTGTCAAGTTTGAGAGGTATGTAACGCCCCAAATTTTTGGATTATTGAATGTATTAGTTTGTCAAGCAATTTGATTTGGTGTGTTGGTTAAGGTGCTTTGATAGTTTGCTTTGGTCTTGAGTTCGAGTTCAATGTTATTTTATTGCCATTATGTTTTTTGTTCGATTTTGGTTAGTTGAATTTTATCAATTAGTTTCATACTACGTTTTAATGTGTGTTCGGTGGATTTCCTTTTTAGGCGAAAGAGGTGGTAATCAAGATCCTCCGGAAGTGCGATCGTTACGTTTGTTCGCTGCTGTGAGAAGAGTAAGTGATTCTCGTTTAGGGTTTGAGATTTCGTTTTAAAAGAAGTTCTTGGATGATTTTCGTGTGTTTAATTAGTACTATTTGGTAAATGGTTATAGGTCTCGGGAGTTGCAGAAGTGTGGTTGTTCAGGTTCTCGATCAGGTGTGTATATCAGACCCGAAAACTCATTGAAATCTGATTTACATCTGAAAACAGGGGTTGATTCAAATCCATTGTTCACGGCCATGTGGGTTTCTTTTTTTTGGTCAGTTTTAGAGCCTTGTTTAGGGAGGTTTAGAAAGCTTGATATTTGGGTCCGAGGGCTTTGTAAGGGCCAGAAAAACTGGAAGTTTGATATTTTTGTTCGTATGGGTAATTTTGAAAGTATGATAAATGTGTTGGGCTAAAATCAAATTATAAGTTATGCATGAGTAAAATGAGCTAAGAATGTAAGCATGACACTTGATGTATATTGAATATATGTATGCCAATTGCTGAGCAAATGAATTGCAATTTTTATACCACGGAAATCAGCTGGTGCAGTTTTGTTGCCAAGTCACCTGTCAAGTTTGAGAGGTACCTGATGGGGGAGGTACGATGCTTTTGCCATTGATGTGTTATTGCAGCATATTAAAGCAAACCTGTAACTATAGTTGGTTCATGGAGAGATACTACAAACAGCAAGCAACAATGTGCTGTCTGATCAATTGCACATTCAATGCAATTAGTGTTTTTTCTTGTTCAGAAATATGCTTTCTTTGTAGTATTTCAACATCTAGTTTTTGAACGGTGGATTGTTATAGAAAACATAGACATTAGCAACAGCAAGCAAACCTGTAACTATAGTTGATTGAAGGTCTTTCTGTTCTTTTGTTTTGAGATGAAGAATCAATTGTATTTCAGAATTGAGCAATTGTTATTTGCAATTATAATGTTATTCAGTTGTTGCTACATTTGTGTTAGTAACTTCTTGGAGATGATAATAATTGTTTAAATGTTAAGAAAGCTTGGTGTTTTTAAAATGCCTTCATAAAACCTTTGGGGGAAAAATATTAATTTATTAAAAATTTTAATTAATATTTTAATTTGGTAGGTTTTTCTTTTTGTATGTTAGGTTAATATGAGTTATATAATCAAATTACATTTTAAAATAAAATCATTCAAATGTATTAAAATTATTAAATATTAACAATAAATTATAGAAATATTTAAAATTAATATTTTATATATTAAAATGTTAACAATTAGTTATAGTAAATATTTTTTATATTCTTGCAAAAATATCATAATATTAATTTTAAATGTATATTTGTTACTTTATAATATCATGTCTAAAATAGATATTTTATTTCTTAAAATTATTTTTTGACAGCAATACTAAACACGTATATTTTAAATCAAATTTTTCAAAAAAAAATTTCAAAAGCACTTTTTTACCGCAGTTTTCAAAAGAAATGCTAAACTAACCCTTAATCTATCTTTGGAATGTAAATAGGTTGAAGAAATGAACATTGAAAATGGAGAGCTCGAGGATTGGCGAGGGTCAAAAGCACATCCTGCAAGGCATGGCGGTGTTACAGCTTCAAGCATTGCCTATGGTAAGTGGTGGCCTTCAGAGTTTTAAAGTTAATTGCAATCTGCTAAAATGATGAAAAGAATGAAACTCTACCACTTCATTTGATCATTTAGGATTATTGATTAATTGTTGTGAATGTCATGCAGCTGTTGAGGTATTAGAGAACATGGTGTTCTTGTCTAACGCTACAAACTTCGTCTAGTACTTCCTCAACTCAATGCATTACTCCGCCGCGGAATTTGCAAACATGGTGACTAATTTCATGGGAACCTCCTTTTTGCTCACTATTTTTAGAGGTTTCATCAGTGATTCTTTACTTACTAGATTTAAGACCTTCATCATCTTTTGCACTCTTGAGTTGTTAGTAAATATAAATATACTTGCTTTGCTTTGCTTCATATCCCCTCTCCCCCTCCTTTTGCAATGTTTCATATGTTTTTGATGTTTTTGGCCATTTAGGGACTTATCGTGTTGACAATTCAAGCACAAGATAGTCGGTTGCTGCCAGCCATAAAAAGCAAGCCTTCTAAGGCCCAAGAGGCTATCCTTTTCACTGGTCTTTACGCAATAGCAGCTGGCGTAGGTGGCGTTAAGGCCGCCTGCACATGGGGTTGATCAACTTGACCTTAGCAACCAGCGTCTCGTCTCATCCTTCTTCAATTGGTTCTTCTTTTCACTATGTTTTGGAGGGCTCATTGCCTTCACTATCATGATCTGGGTTCAAGAAAACTTGGGTTGGAATTGGGGTTTTAAGATATCTATGGTCACACTTAGTGTAGCACTCTGCATTTTCTCAATGGGGTTCCCCATTTATAGATACAAACGCCCCGACAGTAGTCCACTCATTAGAACTTTTAAGGTAAAAAAACCCAATATTGTTTGTAATACACAACCTTTTATGAAGTTCAATTTGGAATTTACTTTTATGATAACATAATGGCTTAACAATGTGTTTAATTTTGTTTATTCATAAAGGTGTTGGCTTCGGCTATTGCAAACAGGAAAGCATCACTACCAGAGGCAGAGAATACCCAATTTTATGGTGAAAAGAGAAACCATGATAAGTTTAGGTATGCAAATAGTTTTTCAGAAATGTTACAAAAATATGTTATTGGGAAATTGGGCAAAACAACATATATGCCACATTTTGGACTTTATATAAAGTAGAGTTTTTCTTTCTCACATATGATGTCACTACAAATTGTTTGTGTTCAATGTACTATGTATTGTATACTACTTTTTGACATTGGTTGCATGCAAAAGTGGATCCAAGGTGAGGAACAGTCATCCTTTCGGTTCCTCCTACTTTCGTATTAAATATTGATAACTATTTTCATATTAAGATCTGAATTACTTTTTGAACTAGACAATTGTTTCCACATTGGACTTGAATTTAAGGTTTTTAAGAAAATATCAGAGACTAACTTGAATAAAAAAACTTCAGGCCCCAATATTAGAACAATTGTCAAATTCAAGGATTGACTCGAACAAAAAAAAGTTCAAACCTTAATGTGAGAACAAAATCCAAGTTCAAGTACTAACTTGAAAAAAAAGTCCAACCCCCAATGTTAGAATAATTGCCAAATTTCAAGCCAAAAAGTGATTAAACCTTCTTAAAAATGATCTAATTTTTTGCACTAAAAAGTTAGAACTCAATCTTTTTTATCCCTATTGGCATGAATCTAGTTTAAGTACGGTGTATTTAATAACATCATGATGCATTTTAATTTGACACAAAATGTTGAAATCATGTAGGTTTATAAACAAAGCATTATTGGGTGAGTCAATCAAATCGACTGAGGTTGAGGAAACAAAGACATTCATAGGCCTCCTCCACATATTTGCAAGCACCATTATGATGAACTGCTGCTTAGGTCAACTGACTACATTCTCGGTGCAACAAGGGAACATCATGAACAGATCACTTAACTGTTTCAAGATTCCCACTCAATCGTTATCAGTATTCCCCTTATCCATCATGTTGGCTTCTATACCTATATACGAATATTTGGTACGCATGTTCAGATCAAAGAACAACAACCATCCTGGCATGCTCAACATGTTCCAACCATTGAGGTGGATCGGACTGGGGTTGGCTCTCGCATCAGGGTCGATGGCTGCCGCTACTGTAATCGAAGCTAAGAGGCGTGAGGCAGCAAACGACGATGTTGTCTTGTCTATTTTCTGGCTCGGGTGGCAATACTACCTGCTCGGCGTATCGGACATGCTAACGCTTGGGGGAATGCTTGAATTTTTCTACTCGGAGGCTCCGAATACCATGCGAAGTATGAGCACTGCATTGTCTTGGTGCTCGACAGCAATAGGGTACTTCATCAGTTCGGTGTTGGTTACGATAAGCAACTCGATGAGTGGACATTTTGGGAAAGAATGGCGAGGAGGAAGTGATTTGAATCATACACGTTTGGATTTGTTATACACGCTTCTTTGCATCCTTAACTTCATCAATTTACTGAACTACATATTTTGGGCTAGAAAGTACTGAATATTTTACTAGTTTATAAGGATGATAGGGAACCATATTATATTATTTTAAAAAATATGTAATTAAAACTTAAAAACTATTACTACTTTAAGTATAGGTATATTATTGATATTCGATGAGGAAAGATAGCATTAAAATTAAATTTTTTTGTAGAAGTGGCATAGGTAAATTTAGCTTAGAATAGTTGCTTGAAATTGAAATTTTAAAAATAAAATGAGTTGATTTCTTTGTAATTAGTCTAAAGTAGATTTTTTCTTAAATAAAACTTATAATTTCTTAAAGCTAAGTCGGTAAATATAAATGCTAAGGCAAATACAAATAAAAGAAGAAAAAATTGCAACTCCACTGCTTGGAATTACTAAGTACGTCAGCAGCACTTTGTTTGCTCCATCGTGTTGTTGATGAGAAAGGTGAATCTAAGTAAGAGTGTTTTGTAAAAGAAAATAAAAGAATAACAGAAAAAGAAGAAAAAATTGCAACTCCACTGCTTGGAATTACTGAGTACATCAGCAGCACTTTGTTTGCTCCATCGTGTTGTTGATGAGAAAGGTGAATCTAAGTAAGAGTGTTTTGTAAAAGAAAAACAGAAAAAAGAAGAAAATTTTAGGGACACTCCGCTGTAGCTCTTGGCGAAGTAGGCTAAGGAGGTAGTTGTTTGCTCCATCCATCTTTTTAGTTAAAAAGCCTTGGCTGCATGAGTGAATTTTAATTCAGATTGTGATATGGTGGAATGACATAGCAATTTAGTGTTTGCTCCACTGTAATTGCCAAGTAAAGAAATCGTATGACAAAATGAATTCCCTAATTGTTATAATAAAATTTTGCCTGAAAAGTGAAAAGAAAACCGAACTTAGTTTAAAAAATAAAATAAGTAATTTAGGAATTATCTGCTATAGACATAAATTGCATTTGAAATTAAATTCTTTAATTTTTAGAATGATATTTTTGCACTAATTTTGCTAGATTAACCTATGAAACTGAAACAAAAATTTTGAGATATAGAAGGCTACTGAGAATTGAAATATGCTTGAAACTCTTTTTGTTTGGAAATATTATATTTCTTTTATTTGGGACTCAAGTGGTATATCTTTTGAATGCTTTTTATGATATTGAGTTATTTGATATTGTGTTTGTATGAGCGATGCGGTGTGTTTAACTTACTATTTGTCTCATGCTATAGTATCGCTCCAATATTTAATTTCACCGTTATTGTTGTTTTTAATAAAATCGTAAATAAACACACCGCACCATTCAAATCCATCCTTAATTTTTCTTCCATTTTCTAATTTTAACTATCTAAACAAGATATAATAAATAATTATTTATTTTCTTTAATTTTCCACTCTTTTACCCTTTTTTTTCTTCATTTGCTCTTTTTTGTTCAAACATAGTGTTAGTATTATAACGAATCTATTTACACTTAATGAATTTAATAAAGACAATGATTTTTTTTGCCCTTTCAACTTTATAAAAAAATATAATTTTAGTCATTCATTTAATTTTTTTTGTCTGTTTTAGCTATTAAATTTACATATTTTATCAAATCACTTCAAAATGGATGGAAAAATTAATGTTTGTTAACTTTGTTGACATGATATATATGTGGATTGTCATGTAGATGACACGTAATCATTTGATTAATTTTTTAAAAATTTTAAAATATATTTTTAAAATAATTTTTGTATTTTTTTTGAATTTTTAAAAATTAATTAAATGTTTATGTGTCTTCCACGTGTATACATATCTTCAAAAAACTTAACAAACGTTAATTTTTTCATCTATTTTGGGATGATATGACAAAAAAATACCCCGAGGGAGCTACCGATAATGACAAAAGGACATTGAGAAGGCTCGCAAATGAGTACGTCCTGGACGGAGAGGTCTTGTATAAGAGAAGGAAGGATCAAGTGTTATTACGATGTGTGGACTCAATCGAGGCTAAAAAGATCTTAGAAGAAGTCCATGAAGGGATTTGTGGAACACACGCGAATGGATTCAAGATGGCTAGGCAGATCATGAGATTTGGGTACTACTGGTCGACCATGGAGACTGATTGTATCGACTATGCCAAGAAATGCCACAAATGTCAGATCTATGGGGACAAGATACATGTGCCTCCTTCACCCCTGCATGTCATGACATCCCCATGGCCATTTTCTATGTGGGGCATGGATGTTATTGGACCAATTTCGCCAAAGGCCTCTAATGGACATAGATTCATTTTTGTGGTTATCGACTACTTCACCAAGTGGGTAGAAGCTGCCTCTTATGCTAATGTTACAAAGTCCGCAGTCAGCAAGTTCCTAAAAAAAGAAATAATATGTCGATATGGGATGCCTGAAAAGATCATATCAGACAATGCGTTAAACTTAAACAATAGCACGATATCGGAGGTTTGTGAGCAGTTTAAGATCAGACACCATAATTCATCCCCATATCGCCCAAAGATGAACGGAGCAGTGGAAGCAGCGAATAAAAACATCAAGAAGATTGTCGCAAAAATGACAGAAACCTATAGAGATTGGCATGAAAAACTACCTTTTGCCCTTCTTGCTTATAGGACTTCCATCAGGACGTCTACTGGGGTAACACCGTTCTCACTTGTATATGGAATGGAAGCTGTTTTACCCATCGAGGTGGAGATTCCTTCTCTCCGAGTCTTATCAGAGCTGAATTTAGATGAAGCGGAATGGGTTCAAGCTAGATTTGATCAGTTAAATTTGATTGAGGAAAAGAGATTAAAAGCTATCCGCCATGGTCAAATGTACCAAAAACGGATGATGCGCGCTTACAACAAGAAAGTTCGTCCTAGAGAATTCCATGAGGGAGACCTTGTCTTGAAGAAAATACTGCCAATAATACACAAAGACTCTCGAGGAAAATGGATGCCTAATTGGGAAGGGCCGTACGTTGTAAAGAAAGCCTTCTTTGGAGGAGCTTTAATTTTGACTGAGATGGATGGCAAAGAGCTATACAACCCGGTGAATTCAGACTCGGTGAAGAAATATTACACCTGAAAAAAAAAAAAAAAACGGAGAGGTCAGGATGAAAACCCGTGAAAGGGCATCCCGAAACCAAAGGGGTTTTGAGTTGAAAACTCGAAAAGAGCAACTCAAGTACAAAACAAGGACGACCAATTGCTCCCTCAAAAGCGGCAAAATGGAAATATTTTACATCTTGAGGCATCGACGAAGTAATCCCGAGACCTCCAGGAACATAGCAAGTGAGAAATGGTCTTTGGATCAGGGAAACTTATAGCTGATATCTAGGTCTAATACTTTCCTTTCGGTCGTTATTTGTTCTTTGTAAATGTTTGATATCATAGCCAATAAATCTCCAAATTTGATCTCATTCTTTTCCATACTGTCCAAGTATTCTCATATTAAAATGATGGATAAAAGGCCATAAAAGGAAACTAGGGTTCGCGGGTATTATTTTAGGAATTGCCTAAAAGATGCGAGATTTCTAAGCAACTGCTAGTTGAAAGAGCTAAAACTTGGAAAAAGCAATTCAAAAGTCGAATTTGCCGAATTGAATTCAAAAGAACGTCAAGAGATGGCTTCCAAATATAAAAGACTAATCTTTGAAAATGCAAACATTGAATCATACACATTCATTTTAGGATTAGAGCATCCTAACTCATTTCCAGGCATAACATCTTAAACATATCTGGCCTATGTAGAGGACCATTTGAGCATTTTTGCAGATCTCAACGTCGTCATCCCCTCTGAAATTGAAGTAAGAGCAAAGTCATCCCCTTGAAATTGAAGTAGAGTGGATAACACGTCTTCATCTCTGAAATTGAAGTAAGAGCAAAGTCATTCCCTTGAAATTGAAGTAGAGTTGGATATCAAGACTTCCTCTCTGAAATTGAAGTAAGAGCAACGTCATCCCCTTGAAATTGAAATAGAGTGGATAACATGTCTTCATCTCTGAAATTGAAGTAAGAGCAACGTCATCCTCTTGAAATTGAAGTAGAGTTGGATATCAAGACTTCCTCTCTGAAATTGAAGTAAGAGCGACGTCATCCCCTTGAAATTGAAATAGAGTGGATAACATGTCTTCATCTCTGAAATTGAAGTAAGAGCAACGTCATCCCCTTGAAATTGAAGTAGAGTGGATAACACGTCTTTACCTCTGAAATTGAAGTAAGAGCAACGTCATCCTCTCGAAATTGAAGTAAAGTTGGATAGCGAAGTCTTTATCTCCCTGAAGAGCAAAACTACGACTCGACGCCAAACCCCACTCAGGAGGACGCAGCAAGCCAAGGGTAGATTCTATTTTTTCCGCAGTCATGATAGATTGGAATGGAGTGGCAAGTCAAGTGTTGTCAACAAAGGAGCCGAGCGTCAGCGAAACTTTGACAAAATTGGGCCTCTTTTTAATCTTTGCTCTGTTCCCGTTACACGACAACAAACAAAGAGGGGCAGCTGTTGGAGCCCAATTTTGACCGGGCTTGGACTTTTGCTTTAATTTAAAGTTTAAATTGATTTTAAATTTATTTAAATTTAAATCTATCTTAAATTTAAATTTAATTATTTAAATTTAACTTAAATTTAAATTTAAATTTAAATTATAAAACAAATTTAAACTTAACTAGAATAAAAGTCCAAATGTCCATTTACAAACCCGATTGGGCCAAATCTGACCCATTTGCAAGGGCCCAAAAGGCCCAATTACATCTAAACCCAAATGTTAGCCCATTTTTCTAGCCTAACTGACCCAATTATAAAGGCCCGATTGGACCCAATCAGCCCTCAACCCAGCAGCAGAACCGGTCAACCTTGAATCTGCTCCCCACGTGCCTCTGCTGCTACTGACCACCAGCTCTGCCACCACCAGCTCCAACCACCACTGTTGAGGGCACCTGCAACAAGCAAAGAAGATTAGACCAGCATTGAATTGTAACAAACAAAATAACATTATGATGATCTGGTTATAAAACCAGAGTCAATTCATTGTAAAAGGGAGGGGATAACAAAAAAAGCCTTGATATTTTTACAAGATACTTTCTAAATTTCTAACGTCAAAACAGAGCACGAATCGAAAGCAAAGTCAGTGACACAAGCCAAGTTAGGAGCATTCAAAGCTATCAGGTACATCCGATACATGCATACATTAAAATTATGACTCCTTGCATTAATTTCGTTCATCTTTTCCAAAATATACCCTCACTATATACATTTGATATACTGATGACAGTAATAAATAAATATATATATTAAGTACTATTAATGATAAGGCTAATAATAAACTGAATTTAATAAATGGCATTAATAAGGATTAATGAAAGACATTAATAACATTAATAATAATAATAATAATAACAAAAAAAACGAAGGGACAGTAACTTATCTGCATCTGTCGATCTTCCCCGGCCGCGCCACCGCCGTCCTTCGTCGGAACCACCACCACGATCACCGTTCAAACACCAATGACACCAAGAGAACAGTTTCTTTTAAAACATCTTCGAAATAAAGGTTTTAAAATAAAAAAAGAACAATATTTGAGAAGTTTCCAGATCTGGAAAACCCAGATCTGGATTTTGAAAAAACGACTATTTTGCTAAAAATATAAAAAAATAAAAGAAAGAAGAAAGAAAGGGGTAACGGTTGAACTTACCGGCGATCGCACGGCAGAGAACTGGACGGATGTGGAACCGGACGGGCATGCATGATCGGAAGAGGCAACCACGCGCTCCTACGCGCGTTGATCGATGGCGGTCGGATGGCAGTCGGACGGCGCGTGTACATCCGACAGGGGTCGGGTCTGGCCAGAAAAGGTCTAAGCAAGGCCGGGGCACCAGCCACGCGCACGCACGCGCGGGTCTAGCGGCCACCGGAGCCTGGCCGGAGGATGGCCGGACGTGGGCTAACTTGAGACGAAAGGGAGAGAAAAAAGGGAAAATTTTAACAAAATGAAAAAAAATGAGAAAATAATCTGAAAAAATACTTATATAGGGCCCGTTTTGGCCCGATCCGACCCGACCCGACCCACCTAGGATCCGCGTGTTTTTAACAAAAGGGCTATTTGCGCAATCGGTCCTTCCGCATTTTTATTTGCTTCAATTTAGTCCTTTTCTGCATTTTTGATTATTTGTAATTTTGCCCTGTAATTTTAATTGCTTTTCAATTTAGTCCTTTGACTGTTTGACTGTACCATAGACTGCCACGTGTCACTTTTTTGGATTATTTCTGCATTTAGTCCTTTTTATTTTTTATTTATTTTAATTTAATCCCAAATCAACTTTATTTTAATTACGAAATTGGCCCAATAATTTTTCAAGGTTTATAAACTAGTCCTTTGACTGTTTGACTGCACCAGAGGTTGCCACGTGTCATATTTTTGGATTATTTCTGTATTTAGTCCTTTTTATTTTTAATTGGTTTTAATTTAATCCTAAATCAACTTTATTTTAATTACGAAATTGGCCCAATAATTTTTCAAGGTTTATAAACTAGTCCTTTGACTGTTTGACTGCACCAGAGGTTGCCACGTGTCATATTTTTGGATTATTTCTGTATTTAGTCCTTTTTATTTTTAATTGGTTTTAATTTAATCCTAAATCAACTTTATTTTAATTACGAAATTGGCCCAATAATTTTTCAAGGTTTATAAACTAGTCCTTTGACTGTTTGACTGCACCAGAGGTTGCCACGTGTCATATTTTTGGATTATTTCTGTATTTAGTCCTTTTTATTTTTAATTTGTTTTAATTTAATCCTTAAATCGACTTTTATTTAATTACAAAATTGGTCCAAAATTTTTTCAAGATTTTCAAATTGGTCCCTTGACCTCTGGATACCTGTGGAGCTGCCACGTGTCACCTGTTTTTGGTTTTATTGCTTTGTAAGCCCCTAAATTGTCCAAAAATTATATTTTGACCCCCGAATCTTTTAAAATTCCATTTTTAACCCTGATTTCACCGAAAATTACCATTTTACCCTCGAATCTTTTAAAATTCCGTTTTTACCCCGATTTCACCGAAAATTACCATTTTACCCACGAATCTTTTAAAATTCCATTTTAACCCTGATTTCACCGAAAATTACCATTTTACCTCGAATCTTTTAAAATTCCGTTTTTAACCCCGATTACACCAAAAATTTCCATTTTACCCCCGAATCTTTTAAAATTCCACTTTTAATCCCGATTACACCAAAATTACCATTTTACCCCCGGGTATCCATAAGTCTCGTTTTTCATCCCGATTTCATCATTTATCAATATTTGCATTTGTTTGCACCTATATTTTATATTTTCGCACATTATTTATCAACTTATTATATTGCTTCGTATCTAATTTCTCTTATTAATTATTACTCGTGTTTTTAAACTTACACTTTCATTTACAAATTACTTAAAAATCGAGGCAATGTTTGGTTCGAGCGTAACTTCGGAAAATCACGCCCTAACGTGTCGGGTGTGATTTATTCGTATAAGCCACGCGAACCGAATATCCTTTTCAAGTTTTTCTTACACCCGTTCACTTCGAGGCTCCGAGAATGTCGTGTCCTAACGTGTTGGTCGCGACTTTAATTCTTCGTGAAAATTGAAGTGAACGAATATTCCTTTTAATCTTTCAAATCATGTGTTTGAGGATTGCATTTTAACTTTCGTACGAAATTTTCAAGTTCTCAAAATATATATATGAAAGATTCTCACGACGAAAACGAGGTAATGTTATTTCGTGTGAAAACTTCGAAAATCGTGCCCTAACGTGCGGGGTACGATTCTCGTAATTCGTGCGAAAGAAATATCCTCTTCAAAAGAGTTTTTTAAACACGCCCTATCCATATCCAAATTTTTAAGTAAACGAGACAATGTTTCTTCATGTGGAAACCTCGAAAAATCACGCCTTAACGCGCTGGGTATGATTTTCGTACAAATCACGCGAACGAATACTCTCTTCAAAAGCTTCCTAAACGTCCTTCAATTTTGAGACTCCGAGAATATAGTGCCCTAACGTGTTGGACACGTTTTCTAGTTCTCTTAAGAGGATCAAAATGCGGGGACGAGTTTTTCCTAAAAAGGTCTCCTTTAAAATCACACAGAGCCTTTCAAAATAAACACTGCGTTTTAAACTTAACTCGAGTTTTCATTGTTTTCATAAAGCAAGACCCGAAAATGATCATGTGGTACCAATTCTGGGCGTACGAGGGTGCTAATCCTTCCTCGTACGTAACCGACTCCCGAACCTATTTTTCTGGATTTCGTGGACCGACGTTTTAACGTTTTTTTAAACGTTTTGTGGTGATCCAATCGCACCCAAATAAAAGATTGGTGGCGACTCCCTTTTTATTCCCATTTTCCAAAACATAAAATTTTTTTTCGAAACTTTCATTTTCGAAGTGGTTTCGACAGCTTGGCGACTCCACTGGGGACATTTTTCAAAATAAACGAGAGTCAAGCCAAAACTGTTGATTTTAGGGTCTTTTTCTTTTTGAGAACTTTTAAACTTTGATTTTGTTTAAACATGCAATCCTCGACATCTTTTTGTTAATATTGTGTTCTGTGATATTTCTAGCATAATTTGGCATCATGTGCATCGCGATATTACCCTTTTAAGTGAAAGTGAGAAACTACTCCTTCGTGAGGTCTTCACCTCCGTGCAGGATAGTAAATCGCTTTCGGGATTACAAAGTACCCTTGTTTTCGTGAAGTTTTGACTTCCGTGCAAACATGCGGGAAATGCGTCCCCCTAAACCGAACTCGACCGTGTGAGCCTGTAATGGGTGAAGACCGAGGAATCTGCTGGTTTGGGTACCCTCCACCTTTTAGAACTTAAAACTACATTTAGTAAACCATAAGTACTCACCTTAGATGGAGTTAGGTCAGGTCCCGATAGCATATACCCGAAGTATTTTTAGGTTCTGTGTTATGTATAAATGCTTTTCTGCTGTTACATGCTACTAACTGCGTTTGTTTTGTTGCTTTCTACTTGCATTTGCACCATTATGAACGAAAAGGTTTGATTGAGGTCCATTTACAAATTAGGCAGTTTTATCATGAAAGAAGGATTTTTGGATAAAGTGGAGGACAATATGATGGCACGCCTATGGTCTGAGGAGCAACAACGTGAAAAGGGTGACAGCTTAAAAGACGGGCATCTGTCAGAATTATGGGACTACACTCGTATTAATGTAACTCAGAACGACTTGCGAGGGTTGAGAGAAATTTGGGGGCAATGGGATGATGAAATGAGGCAGATGTTTTACCGAGATTATGGAGATCTGTCTTACCTACTCGAGGTAAGAATTGACAAACACCTGTTTCGAGCCCTCTCCCAACATTGGAATCCTGCCTATAGTTGCTTCACCTTTGGTCATTTAGACTTGACACCGACAATAGAGGAATACACCGCCTTGGTTCGTTGTCCTAGAATCCAAGCCGATAAAGTATTTTCGAAAGATGCAAGTGTTCCGACATTTCTAAAAAGATTGATGAGTGTCACAGGAATGAGTGAGCAATGGGCTATTTCTCGAATTAAGGTGAAAGGAGATAACAAATGTATTAACTGGAATAGTCTGCAGGAAATAATTGCAACTCATCCAGATATGAGAAAACGTGTTGATATCTTCGCCCTCGGCATATATGGTTTGGTCTTATTTCCAAAGGCGTTGGGGCACGTCGAGGACGCAGTAGTAGCACTGTTTGACCGACTAAATAGGGGAATTACACCCGTCCCTGCTATTTTGGCAGAAACCTTTCGCTCGCTAAGTGCTTGTCGGAGGGAAGGAGAAGGGAGATTCATTGGTTGTGCTCAGCTATTAATGGTCTGGTTTCACAGTCACTTCTGGAAAGTGGAAAAATTCTCTTATAAAGTATTTTCAACAGATTTCTCGCCCCTAAAGGACTTTGTGGCCACGCAACGTGAGCAAAATATATCCGAAGAAAAATGGGCAGCCGTTCTCCAGAATCTTCAGGATGAAAATATTGAATGGTGTGCGCCTTGGTTCCTTCCAAACGAGATTCTCTACCGGTGTGGTGATTTCGATTGAGTCCCGTTACTCGGAGTCTGGGGTGCTACTGGATATGCTCCGTTGCTTGTTCTAAGACAATATAAGACAAGACAGTTTATCCCTGTTACACACGGCCTGGCACATTGCGAATTTTCTTACAAAGGGAACGACTATAAGAAGAAGGTTCGGGAAATAGCAAATTCGTGGAAAAAGGTACAAAGAATAAAGAAGTTCAGTGCCAAACCATTCACAACCCCGAATTATGACTGGTGGAGGAGCAAGAGAGTAAACGACAACATCCCTGCTCCAAATCCGGAAAATGTTCGCCCTCTAGAAGAATATTTACAAGAGGTCCCAACAGAGATAGACATCCTCAAGCACGACTTTGAAAGTAAGAGCTCAGAGTTCGAAAAGAGAATAGAAATACTTCACAGACTAGAAGTCGAAAAGTTGAGAAAAGGGAAAAATAAGGCCGAAGGAGACCTTGAAGATTTGAAGAAACACTACAAGAAGTTACGGCAATCCATGAGGACTGCAGGGTTAGGGAAAACTTCTGAGCAATGGCGTCAGGAAATTCAAGAACAAAAAGACCAAACGGAGCATTGGCAGAGAAAGTTCCAAGATGGTCAAGCCCGAGAAAACGCCTTGAAAGGAGAGCTATTAGAAAAACGGGTCGAGGAGGCTGAGTTGAAAGCTCAGATAGCCAGTCTAGAGGCAAGAATAAAGGAGTTAGAGGAATCATTATGGAGGCACCGAAATCGAAACACAGTATCGGAGTTGAAAGCATGCATGGCCGAGAAGCAAGAATTAAAAGAAAAAGTGCAAGAACTAGAGGCTACACTACATAATAATGAGATCCGATTTGAGATCATTGAAAGAAATTTAGAAACCAGTGAATGGCACGCCCGTCAAGCCCAAAGAGAAGTCGAGGAACGAGATCATGTCATGGACAAAGCACTAACTCAAATGAGAGAAGCGGCCGATCACGTACAGGAGCTAGCCGCTGAAGCCGACGTCTTGAGCCTTCAGTACGAGTCAAAATCAGAACGAGGAAGGAAATTAGCGGGATTGCTAGGAAAGATTAAGGATTTGGGTCGAAAGGCCAAACCATTTGTATAAACTCTCTTTTATGTAAAGAAGTTTTTCTTCTCGAGAAGTTGCTCTAAATAAAAATGGACTTTAGAATCAATGCCTTTTCTCACATTCGCATACATGCATTTTGCATAATATCTTACACATTATTGACATAACATCTCCAAACTAATTAAAATTAATTATATCAGTTAACATCAGTAAACATTGAAAACCCACATCGTTATTACACGCGTAAGAAGGCAAAAGCGATGGATCAAAGAATAGAGAGGCTAGAACAAATGCAAAAAGAAATTCAAGAACAGATGCAAGCTCAGTTGTAGGACCAGTTAGAGAAAGTTCAAAGGGACATGAGAGACCAAATAATTGAATCCCAAAGCAATATAATTAATCAGCTAACCCAGTTGTTGCGAGATTCGGATAAGGGAAAAGGCCCCGCTGAAGGCCCAAGAGAGGAAAATGAGGATCCCCAATATCCTCCTGGCTTCACACCCGTCCATCATCAAGCCCCGCCAGAAATAAACCCGCGAGAAACACCTGTCTTGATTCGAGCGCAACCTCAGCCCATCGGCGCATCAGGCCAAGCAAATTACCTAGTCGGGTCAGGATCGAACCCGAGAGAAACCGTTGCAAATCCCATCAACCCCGACCTCGATGATACAATAGAAGCGGAAAGAACCAAAATGGAAGTATCTAAACAGATAGAAGAAAAGTACAAGTGGCTGGAAGACAGGGTTAGAGCAATGGAAGGGATTGACGCTTACAGTGGAATCGATGCCAAAGAACTAAGTCTGGTCCCAGACCTAGTGCTGCCCCCGAAATTCAAGATGCCTGAATTCGAAAAATACAACGGGACCAGCTGCCCAGAAGCGCACATTACGATGTTTTGTCGGAAGATGACAGGGTACGTCCACAATGAAAAATTATTAATTCATTGTTTCCAAGATAGCTTAGTTGGATCTGCTGCCAAATGGTACAACCAATTAAGCCGCGCAAAGATTAATTCCTGGAAAGACTTGGCCCAAGCTTTTATGAAGCAATACGACCATGTTACTGATATTACGCCAGACAGAATTACCCTGCAGAACATGGAGAAAAAAACAAGTGAAAGCTTTCGACAGTATGCTCAACGTTGGAGGGATCTAGCCACTCAAGTACAACCGCCCTTAACCGAAAAGGAAACAACGATGCTTTTTGTCCACACACTAAAGACGCCATATCTCGATCGCTTGGTGGGTAATGCTACAAGGTGTTTCTCTGACATAGTAATGTCAGGAGAAATGATTGAGAGCGCGATTAAAAGCGGAAAAATTGATGCGGGGGACAATGGAAAAAGGGTAGTCCCAAAGAGGAAGGAAGCCGGGGTAAATAATGTAAGTACGTACAGGCCAACTTATTCGAAACCAATTACGATGACGCAGTCAAAACCTCCTTCTGACAACTATCAGAATTTACCAAGAACAGAGTCAAATTGGAAAAAGAATACTGAGAGGATTCAGTTCACTCCAATTCCCGTCACTTACAAAGACCTCTATCAGCAGTTGTATGACCAACACGTGGTAGCCCCATATGTCACGGAGCCCGTACAACCTCCATTTCCAAAGTGGTATGATGCCAATGCCCAATGTGAATTTCATGGAGGAGTGATTGGCCATTCCATTGAAAATTGTTTCACCTTCAAGAAATTAGTGGAAAAACTAATCAAGATGAAGAAAATAAGATTCGATGAACCATCGAGACCTAATGTGACTGGAAACCCTCTGCCCGTCCACTCTGATCAAGGGGTAAATGCAATTACGGGAATAGACGGAAAAAGGGTTAAAGCTCACATTGAAGAGGTCAGATCCCCCATGATATGGGTATGGCATCAGCTGGTGGCTAAAGGAATGATCAGATGGGACGGCGAAAGGATGGTAAAAGCAAGGGACTATTGCGACTTCCACAATGCTGAAGGTCATGAGATTCAGCATTGCGTGGAGTTCAAGGTCCTAATACAAGACCTGATGGACCGTAAGGAATTAGAGTTCTTCGAAGAAGGGGAAGAGATAGGGGACATTTGCTCCTCCGAAGAAAAATGAAACATGAACATGATCGCCCAATAATAATCATCTCCACATCCAGGGGAGCTGAGACGAGAAAACAAGAGACACCATGTGTGATCATACGGAAACCCGCACCGTTTCCTTATGAAAACAGTAAAAGAGTTCCCTGGAATTACGGGTGCGATATTGTGGCACCTAAGGATGAGCAGCTTCAAAATGTGAACTTAGTCACACGCAGTGGTAAAACTTACAATGTGGAAGAGAGAGCAGCTACCAAAGGAAAAGGTATCACGGTTGAACCTGAAAAGATGACTGACAAGTCAGAGCCAATAAACGAGCCGGTGGCAGAAAGAGAAGCACAAGAGTTCCTAAAATTCTTGAAACATAGCGAGTACAACGTAGTTGAACAATTGCAGAAGTAGCCCGCACGTATATCTATCTTGGCGTTACTGTTGAGTTCAGAGGCACACCGTAACGCATTAATGAGGGCACTCAACGAAACCTACGTGACCCAAGATATATCGGTATGCAAGCTGGATCGACTGATTAACAACATCAGTGCTGATAATTTCATCTTCTTCAATGATAATGAAATCCCATTTGGAGGTATGGGATCGACCAAAGCATTGCATATTACCACTCGCTGCAAAGGCTATACTATACCCGGGGTGCTTATTGACAACGGCTCAGCTCTGAACGTTCTACCGTTAGCCACTCTCGAGAGACTACCCATCGATAGCTCCCACATGAGGGCGTGCCACAACATAGTCAGAGCGTTTGATGGAACTGAAAGAAAAGTGATGGGTAAGATCGAGGTACCGTTGTAAATAGGCCCAAATACTTACGAGGTTGACTTCCTGGTAATGGATATCAAGCCTTCCTATAATTGCTTATTAGGAAGACCTTGGATTCACGCTGCAGGGGCAGTACCGTCCTCACTTCACCAAAAGCTCAAGCTGGTAACCGACGGAAGGTTGGTTACAATCAACGCTGAGGAGGATATTGTCTCGTTTGTAACTAGTGATGCCCCGTACATAGACAAGGATGAAGAGGCAATAGAATGCTCTTTCCGTTCGTTGGAATTTGTCAATGTCACATTCATTGGAGAGGGAAGTAAAATTCCTGAACCTAAATTATCGCAAACGACGAAGATGGGATTGCGTTTGACAATTGGAAAAGGAGCATAACCAGGAAAAGGGCTTGGAAAACACCTCCAGGGAGTGATCTACGCACCGTCGTTATTTGGAAAATGGGATCGTTTCGGGCTAGGGTACAAACCGGATGTGAAAGAAAAGAAGAAAGAGATAGAGCGGAAACGAGAGATAAGAAGAGCTCGACAAGCCGGGGAAGAAATCGGTTGGAGACCAATGACCTTCCCCATATTTCAAAAACTTTCATTTCTGGCGGGCTAAGGCTTGAGGAAGCAAGAGTGGCGAGACGGGTAATGGAATTAAGCATAAATGCCGTTTCCGAAGAAGCTGAAGAAAGGAGTTCGCTTCAAATATGTCCGTATGCACTTGGGAGTAATTTGGACAACTGGACAGAAGAGGAGCTCCCCGTAGTTTTTAGGAACATTCCAAAGTAATACTCGTTGAACCTTTGTCATTCTATGCCCAGGAATGATATAAATCTTTTGTAAAAGGGCTTTTGAGTTTTTATCCATTATTTTAAATGAAGATACATTTTGACAAACTATCTCTTTATTCTTTTAAATCCCAAAATAAATTAATTACACTCACACATATAAATAAATCATTCTTGAATATATACACCCATAATCATGTCATACAGCCATTCTTTAATTTATTTTGTTCATTAGCCCATTCTCATTCTTTACAGATCTTGGGATATCAGTAATATGAGTGATACTGACTCCGAACCTCATTTCGAACAAGATATGTGTCTTGAAGAGTCTCAGGATTTCGAAGATGATCAGGATTGTAACATATTTCCTGAATTGCAACGAATGATGGAACAGGAGGAAAAACAAATCTTGCCCCACAAAGAGGTAGTGGAAACAGTAAGCATAGGGGATGAGGATGAAAAGAAAGAAATAAGAATCGGGACAAGCATCTCAGCAAAGACACGAGGAGATCTTATTGAGCTGCTAAGAGAATTCAAGGACGTCTTCGCTTGGTCCTACCAAGACATGCCAGGGCTAAGCACCGACATCGTAGTTCACAAGCTCCCAATAAAAGAAGAATGCAAACCCGTCCAACAAAAACTTCGCAGAATGCGACCCGATGTGTTGCTTAAAATAAAAGAAGTCCGAAAACAGTTCGACGCGGGTTTTCTCCGAGTAGTTGAATATTCGGAATGGGTCGCCAATATAGTTCCTGTCCCCAAAAAAGATGGTAAAGTACGTATGTGCGTAGATTACCGGGATTTGAATAGGGCCAGCCCAAAAGATAACTTTCCACTGCCACACATCGACACTTTGGTAGATAATACAGCAGGGCATGCCTTTTTCTCCTTCATGGATGGTTTCTCTGGATATAATCAAATAAAGATGGACCCTGAAGACATGGCGAAAACCACCTTTGTCACAATGTGGGGAACATTTTGTTATAAAGTGATGCCGTTCGGACTCAAAAATGCCGGGGCAACATATCAAAGAGCCATGGTGACGTTATTCCACGACATGATGCACAAAGAAATTGAGGTTTACGTCGACGACATGATTGCAAAGTCTCGAACGGAGGAGGAACATGTGAACGTCTTGAGGAAACTGTTCATGTGGTTGAGGAAGTTCCAGCTAAAATTGAACCCTGCCAAGTGCACTTTTGGGGCTACGTCCGAAAAATTGTTGGGTTTTGTGGTCAGCCAAAAGGGGATCGAGATAGACCCAGACAAAGTTAAAGCCATACAAGAATTACCCCCGCCTCGTACGCAAAAGGAAGTTCGAGGTTTTCTTGGGAGACTGAATTATATCGCTCGGTTTATTTCACAGCTAAAGGAGAAGTGTGACCCCATATTTCGCCTTCTTAGAAAGCATAACCCAGGCGTTTGGGATGATCAGTGTCAAAGGACTTTCGATAAAGTTAAACAGTATTTGTCTGATGCTCCGGTACTAGTACCACCAAATCCCAACAAACCATTGATTTTATACTTAACGGTTTTCGAGAACTCTATGGGATGTGTCTTGGGCCAACACGACGAGACAGGAAGGAAAGAAAGGGCCATCTACTATCTCAGTAAGAAATTTACTGACTGTGAAATAAGATACCCCCAATAGAAAAACTATGCTGCGCACTAGTTTGGGCTACTCGAAGGTTGCGGCAATACTTGCTATATCACACGACATGGTTGATCTCAAAGTTGGATCCTCTAAAATACATGATGGAGTCAACCGCGCTGAATGGGAGAATGGCTAGATGGCAGATCCTATTATCGAAATTTGATATCGTCTATGTGAGCCAAAAAGCGATTAAGGGAAGTGCAATCGCGGACTTCCTTGCCAGTAGGGCTTTGGAAGACTACGAGCCGATAAATTTTGACTTTCCGAATGAGGATCTAATGTATGTCACGAATACCGAAGAAACAATCACTGAGCATTCATGGCGATTAAACTTCGATGGTGCTTCGAACGCTGTGGGTAATGGGATCGGTGCAGTTTTAGTGTCACCAAAAGGAGACCATTATCCCTTCACCAGCAAGCTTGACTTTGATTGCACAAATAATATGGCAGAATATGAGGCATATATCATGGGGATCCAAGCAGCCATAGAGCGAGGGATCAAAGCTTTAGAAATCTATGGAGATTCAACATTGGTGATCTACCAGCTTAGAGGAGAATGGGAGACCAGAGACTCCAAATTAATTGAATATAAAAATATGATCCTCGAGCTGATCAGAGAATTTGACGAAGTCACATTCAAGTACCTCCCACGCGAAGAAAACCAAATGGCTGATGCTTTGGCCACCTTAGCTTCGATGATAAAAGTGAATAGGCCAGAGGATATGAAGCCCATTCAAATGAGCATTTACGAAACTCCGGCTCATTGCTGCGATATCGAAGAAAAAGAAAAAGAAGAGCATCCTTGGTACCAAGATATTTTCCACTATGTGAAGGATCGAAAATACCCCGAGGGAGCTACCGATAATGACAAAAGGACATTGAGAAGGCTCGCAAATGAGTACGTCCTGGACGGAGAGGTCTTGTATAAGAGAAGGAAGGATCAAGTGTTATTACGATGTGTGGACTCAATCGAGGCTAAAAAGATCTTAGAAGAAGTCCATGAAGGGATTTGTGGAACACACGCGAATGGATTCAAGATGGCTAGGCAGATCATGAGATTTGGGTACTACTGGTCGACCATGGAGACTGATTGTATCGACTATGCCAAGAAATGCCACAAATGTCAGATCTATGGGGACAAGATACATGTGCCTCCTTCACCCCTGCACGTCATGACATCCCCATGGCCATTTTCTATGTGGGGCATGGATGTTATTGGACCAATTTCGCCAAAGGCCTCTAATGGACATAGATTCATTTTTGTGGTTATCGACTACTTCACCAAGTGGGTAGAAGCTGCCTCTTATGCTAATGTTACAAAGTCCGCAGTCAGCAAGTTCCTAAAAAAAGAAATAATATGTCGATATGGGATGCCTGAAAAGATCATATCAGACAATGCGTTAAACTTAAACAATAGCACGATATCGGAGGTTTGTGAGCAGTTTAAGATCAGACACCATAATTCATCCCCATATCGCCCAAAGATGAACGGAGCAGTGGAAGCAGCGAATAAAAACATCAAGAAGATTGTCGCAAAAATGACAGAAACCTATAGAGATTGGCATGAAAAACTACCTTTTGCCATTCTTGCTTATAGGACTTCCATCAGGACGTCTACTGGGGCAACACCGTTCTCACTTGTATATGGAATGGAAGCTGTTTTACCCATCGAGGTGGAGATTCCTTCTCTCCGAGTCTTATCAGAGCTGAATTTAGATGAAGCGGAATGGGTTCAAGCTAGATTTGATCAGTTAAATTTGATTGAGGAAAAGAGATTAAAAGCTATCCGCCATGGTCAAATGTACCAAAAACGGATGATGCGCGCTTACAACAAGAAAGTTCGTCCTAGAGAATTCCATGAGGGAGACCTTGTCTTGAAGAAAATACTGCCAATAATACACAAAGACTCTCGAGGAAAATGGATGCCTAATTGGGAAGGGCCGTACGTTGTAAAGAAAGCCTTCTTTGGAGGAGCTTTAATTTTGACTGAGATGGATGGCAAAGAGCTATACAACCCGGTGAATTCAGACTCGGTGAAGAAATATTACACCTGAAAAAAAAAAAAAACGGAGAGGTCAGGATGAAAACCCGTGAAAGGGCATCCCGAAACCAAAGGGGTTTTGAGTTGAAAACTCGAAAAGAGCAACTCAAGTACAAAACAAGGACGACCAATTGCTCCCTCAAAAGCGGCAAAATGGAAATATTTTACATCTTGAGGCATCGACGAAGTAATCCCGAGACCTCCAGGAACATAGCAAGTGAGAAATGGTCTTTGGATCAGGGAAACTTATAGCTGATATCTAGGTCTAATACTTTCCTTTCGGTCGTTATTTGTTCTTTGTAAATGTTTGATATCATAGCCAATAAATCTCCAAATTTGATCTCATTCTTTTCCATACTGTCCAAGTATTCTCATATTAAAATGATGGATAAAAGGCCATAAAAGGAAACTAGGGTTCGCGGGTATTATTTTAGGAATTGCCTAAAAGATGCGAGATTTCTAAGCAACTGCTAGTTGAAAGAGCTAAAACTTGGAAAAAGCAATTCAAAAGTCGAATTTGCCGAATTGAATTCAAAAGAACGTCAAGAGATGGCTTCCAAATATAAAAGACTAATCTTTGAAAATGCAAACATTGAATCATACACATTCATTTTAGGATTAGAGCATCCTAACTCATTTCCAGGCATAACATCTTAAACATATCTGGCCTATGTAGAGGACCATTTGAGCATTTTTGCAGATCTCAACGTCGTCATCCCCTCTGAAATTGAAGTAAGAGCAAAGTCATCCCCTTGAAATTGAAGTAGAGTGGATAACACGTCTTCATCTCTGAAATTGAAGTAAGAGCAAAGTCATTCCCTTGAAATTGAAGTAGAGTTGGATATCAAGACTTCCTCTCTGAAATTGAAGTAAGAGCAACGTCATCCCCTTGAAATTGAAATAGAGTGGATAACATGTCTTCATCTCTGAAATTGAAGTAAGAGCAACGTCATCCTCTTGAAATTGAAGTAGAGTTGGATATCAAGACTTCCTCTCTGAAATTGAAGTAAGAGCGACGTCATCCCCTTGAAATTGAAATAGAGTGGATAACATGTCTTCATCTCTGAAATTGAAGTAAGAGCAACGTCATCCCCTTGAAATTGAAGTAGAGTGGATAACACGTCTTTACCTCTGAAATTGAAGTAAGAGCAACGTCATCCTCTCGAAATTGAAGTAAAGTTGGATAGCGAAGTCTTTATCTCCCTGAAGAGCAAAACTACGACTCGACGCCAAACCCCACTCAGGAGGACGCAGCAAGCCAAGGGTAGATTCTATTTTTTCCGCAGTCATGATAGATTGGAATGGAGTGGCAAGTCAAGTGTTGTCAACAAAGGAGCCGAGCGTCAGCGAAACTTTGACAAAATTGGGCCTCTTTTTAATCTTTGCTCTGTTCCCGTTACACGACAACAAACAAAGAGGGGCAGCTGTTGGAGCCCAATTTTGACCGGGCTTGGACTTTTGCTTTAATTTAAAGTTTAAATTGATTTTAAATTTATTTAAATTTAAATCTATCTTAAATTTAAATTTAATTATTTAAATTTAACTTAAATTTAAATTTAAATTTAAATTATAAAACAAATTTAAACTTAACTAGAATAAAAGTCCAAATGTCCATTTACAAACCCGATTGGGCCAAATCTGACCCATTTGCAAGGGCCCAAAAGGCCCAATTACATCTAAACCCAAATGTTAGCCCATTTTTCTAGCCTAACTGACCCAATTATAAAGGCCCGATTGGACCCAATCAGCCCTCAACCCAGCAGCAGAACCGGTCAACCTTGAATCTGCTCCCCACGTGCCTCTGCTGCTACTGACCACCAGCTCTGCCACCACCAGCTCCAACCACCACTGTTGAGGGCACCTGCAACAAGCAAAGAAGATTAGACCAGCATTGAATTGTAACAAACAAAATAACATTATGATGATCTGGTTATAAAACCAGAGTCAATTCATTGTAAAAGGGAGGGGATAACAAAAAAAGCCTTGATATTTTTACAAGATACTTTCTAAATTTCTAACGTCAAAACAGAGCACGAATCGAAAGCAAAGTCAGTGACACAAGCCAAGTTAGGAGCATTCAAAGCTATCAGGTACATCCGATACATGCATACATTAAAATTATGACTCCTTGCATTAATTTCGTTCATCTTTTCCAAAATATACCCTCACTATATACATTTGATATACTGATGACAGTAATAAATAAATATATATATTAAGTACTATTAATGATAAGGCTAATAATAAACTGAATTTAATAAATGGCATTAATAAGGATTAATGAAAGACATTAATAACATTAATAATAATAATAATAATAATAACAAAAAAAACGAAGGGACAGTAACTTATCTGCATCTGTCGATCTTCCCCGGCCGCGCCACCGCCGTCCTTCGTCGGAACCACCACCACGATCACCGTTCAAACACCAATGACACCAAGAGAACAGTTTCTTTTAAAACATCTTCGAAATAAAGGTTTTAAAATAAAAAAAGAACAATATTTGAGAAGTTTCCAGATCTGGAAAACCCAGATCTGGATTTTGAAAAAACGACTATTTTGCTAAAAATATAAAAAATAAAAGAAAGAAGAAAGAAAGGGGTAACGGTTGAACTTACCGGCGATCGCACGGCAGAGAACTGGACGGATGTGGAACCGGACGGGCATGCATGATCGGAAGAGGCAACCACGCGCTCCTACGCGCGTTGATCGATGACGGTCGGATGGCAGTCGGACGGCGCGTGTACATCCGACAGGGGTCGGGTCTGGCCAGAAAAGGTCTGAGCACGGCCGGGGCACCAGCCACGCGCACGCACGCACTGGTCTAGCGGCCACCGGAGCCTGGCCAGAGGATGGCCGGACGTGGGCTAACTTGAGAGGAAAGGGAGAGAAAAAAGGGAAAAATTTAACAAAATGAAAAAAAATGAGAAAATAATCTGAAAAAATACTTATATAGGGCCCGTTTTGGCCCGATCCGACCCGACCCGACCCACCTAGGATCCGCGTGTTTTTAACAAAAGGGCTATTTGCGCAATCGGTCCTTCCGCATTTTTATTTGCTTCAATTTAGTCCTTTTCTACATTTTTGATTATTTGCAATTTTGCCCTGTAATTTTAATTGCTTTTCAATTTAGTCCTTTGACTGTTTGACTGTACCATAGACTGCCACGTGTCACTTTTTTGGATTATTTCTGCATTTAGTCCTTTTTATTTTTTATTTGTTTTAATTTAATCCCAAATCAACTTTATTTTAATTACGAAATTGGCCCAATAATTTTTCAAGGTTTATAAACTAGTCCTTTGACTGTTTGACTGCACCAGAGGTTACCACGTGTCATATTTTTGGATTATTTCTGTATTTAGTCCTTTTTATTTTTAATTTGTTTTAATTTAATCCTTAAATCGACTTTTATTTAATTACGAAATTGGCCCAATAATTTTTCAAGGTTTATAAACTAGTCCTTTGACTGTTTGACTGCACCAGAGGTTACCACGTGTCATATTTTTGGATTATTTCTGTATTTAGTCCTTTTTATTTTTAATTTGTTTTAATTTAATCCTTAAATCGACTTTTATTTAATTACAAAATTGGTCCAAAAATTTTTCAAGATTTTCAAATTGGTCCTTTGACTGTTTGACTGCACCAGAGGTTACCACGTGTCATATTTTTGGATTATTTCTGTATTTAGTCCTTTTTATTTTTAATTTGTTTTAATTTAATCCTTAAATCGACTTTTATTTAATTACAAAATTGGTCCAAAAATTTTCAAGATTTTCAAATTGGTCCCTTGACCTCTAGATACCTGTGAAGCTGCCACGTGTCACCTGTTTTTGGTTTTATTGCTTTGTAAGCCCCTAAATTGTCCAAAAATTACATTTTGACCCCCGAATCTTTTAAAATTCCATTTTTAACCCTGATTTCACCGAAAATTACCATTTTACCCTCGAATCTTTTAAAATTCCGTTTTTAACCCCGATTTCACCAAAAATTACCATTTTACCCCCGAATCTTTTGAAATTCCATTTTTAACCCCGATTTCACCAAAAATTACCATTTTACCCCCGAATCTTTTAAAATTCCATTTTTAACCCTGATTTCACCGAAAATTACCATTTTACCTCGAATCTTTTAAAATTCTGTTTTTAACCCCGATTACACCGAAAATTTCCATTTTACCCCCGAATCTTTTAAAATTCCACTTTTAATCCCGATTACACCAAAATTACCATTTTACCCCCGGGTATCCATAAGTCTCGTTTTTCATCCCGATTTCATCATTTATCAATATTTGCATTTGTTTGCACCTACATTTTATATTTTCGCACATTATTTATCAACTTATTATATTGCTTCGTATCTAATTTCTCTTATTAATTATTACTCGTGTTTTTAAACTTACACTTTCATTTACAAATTACTTAAAAATCGAGGCAATGTTTGGTTCGAGCGTAACTTCGGAAAATCACGCCCTAACGTGTCGGGTGTGATTTATTCGTATAAGCCACGCGAACCGAATATCCTTTTCAAGTTTTTCTTACACCCGTTCACTTCGAGGCTCCGAGAATGTCGTGTCCTAACGTGTTGGTCGCGACTTTAATTCTTCGTGAAAATTGAAGTGAACGAATATTCCTTTTAATCTTTCAAATCATGTGTTTGAGGATTGCATTTTAACTTTCGTACGAAATTTTCAAGTTCTCAAAATATATATATGAAAGATTCTCACGACGAAAACGAGGTAATGTTATTTCGTGTGAAAACTTCAAAAATCGTGCCCTAACGTGCGGGGTACGATTCTCGTAATTCGTGCGAAAGAAATATCCTCTTCAAAAGAGTTTTTTAAACACGCCCTATCCATATCCAAATTTTTAAGTAAACGAGACAATGTTCCTTCATGTGGAAACCTCGAAAAATCACGCCTTAACGCGCTGGGTATGATTTTCGTACAAATCACGCGAACGAATACTCTCTTCAAAAGCTTCCTAAACGTCCTTCAATTTTGAGACTCCGAGAATATAGTGCCCTAACGTGTTGGACACGTTTTCTAGTTCTCTTAAGAGGATCAAAATGCGGGGACGAGTTTTTCCTAAAAAGGTCTCCTTTAAAATCACACAGAGCCTTTCAAAATAAACACTGCGTTTTAAACTTAACTCGAGTTTTCATTGTTTTCATAAAGCAAGACCCGAAAATGATCATGTGGTACCAATTCTGGGCGTACGAGGGTGCTAATCCTTCCTCGTGCGTAACCGACTCCCGAACCTATTTTTCTGGATTTCGTGGACCGACGTTTTAACGTTTTTTTAAACGTTTTGTGGTGATCCAATCGCACCCAAATAAAAGATTGGTGGCGACTCCCTTTTTATTCCCATTTTCCAAAACATAAATTTTTTTTTCGAAACTTTCGTTTTCGAAGTGGTTTCGACAATTAGCATTTGTCTTGATGATGATTTGCTTATTTTAAAAACATCGATTTCATTTAAAAGAAAAAGCATGCCATATTAATGGATATAAATTTAAATTTAAAAATTATTTTTGTTATATAAAATTTGAAAATGAAATGAATATGATATATAATATATAATATAATTATGATTTCATATGAGTATATATTCAGAAAGTATTAAAAACATTTTTAATTTTGAATTCACAACTGTTTGTAAGTATTTTCAAATTACTATTAAATAAAAATCTAACAAATTTATAATTTATAATTAAATAAAAATAATCATGTACAATTATTATTTGTGGGTTTTAATTCAATTAGTCTAATCTATTGGCTTTAGTTTGGATTGCACCCAATCTTAATTTATTTGTGTTGTTATGATTTGATTCTATTTTGTGATAACTTAGATAATTCATGTACTTATTGTACTTAAAAAAAATCATAAATATCAAATTTACAATTGTTTTAGGCTTAACTCACAAATTGGTAATTAAACTATATTTTTATCCCATCTTGATACTAAATTTTTTTTTGTCACAAGTGGTACCTAAAGTACTTTTTTTCTTCAAGTTGGTAGCTCCGTTAGTCAAATTGTAAAGTCTATTTTAATACCTAAACTATGCATTTTTCTCATTTTGGTACCAAAATGATTTTTTTGTTACAAGTGATATATCTAAACTATTTTTTTTCTCCAAATTGGTACCTTTGCTAGTTCGATCATTAATTAAATTGTTAAGTTTATTTAAAAAAAAAGATAATCAATTAAAAATTGATGTGACAAAAAGACAAAAAAAAAATTTTTTCTCTTATATATATTGCTTTTTTTTTTTTTTTCTTTAAAACTGGACCGGTTGCCAAATCAGTTAGACCATCAATTCTCGATTTGATTAGTGCTTTTGGTTCAATCAAATAATTTAATAAAAATTCATAAAAAATATTCAAAAAGTAGAGAAAATCAGTTAACTGTTTTTAGCTTGATTCAATTGGGCTGTATCTATTTGTTGGTCAATTGATTCAACTCCTATCTCCGAACTGGTATCCCAATCGATTCTCGATCCAACTGATCTGATTGACCGTTTCGGTTCAATTCTGAAAACATTTGGGCTGATTAATGAAATAACTTTTTTGATCTCGTCAAATAGAACAAGTAGACGAGGAAGTTCAAAAACATAATTAATTGCCAGTATCTTAACCTCATGAGGGCGAAATTCGAGTATCATTGATATTGTCGTACATTATAAAAGAAGAAAAAAAAGGAAAATAGAAAAACAATATATAATGTAAAATAAAATAAAAAAATAATTTTTAAAATTCATATGGCATCGTAAATTATTATTAGCTAGAATGTTTTTTAAATATATGACATTTTTGTATAAAATAGGTAATAGAATAATATTTTAGGTACCACTTATTATAAAAATTATTTAGTTATCAAAAGAAAAATACATAATTTAAGTGTCAATTTATAAATTAAATATTTTATAAAAATAAATTTGACAATTTAACTAATGAAAATTTAAAAAAATAGTTTAACTAAGGCATTGTTTAATTACATGGTACATAGAGAATGTACCAGATATATAATGAGAGCTAGCATCTTATCAATTTTACAGTTTCTCTTAATATTGATTTTCGCAAAAAAATTAAAGGTATAGTGATTTATTTGGTTCTTCAATTTTATAAAAAAATTATTTCGGTTTTTCATTTAATATTTTGTCTTTTTTACATTTAAACTTATATTATTTATCAAATTACCCTAAATTGAATAGAAAAGTTAATTTTACTGACATAGTAATCTAAGTGAAAGACACGTTAGCAATTAATTAATTTTTTAAATAAATTTTCTTTTTAATAATTTTAAGTTTTAAAAATAATTTTTTTAATTTTTACATTAAAAAAATTAATTATTTGCTTACATGATATCTATGTGTATGTCATATCAACAAAATTAACAAACGTTAATTTTTCTATCCGTTTTGAAATTATTTAACAAACAACGTGAATTTAAAAATTAAAAAACAAAAAAATAAATAGTTAAAATAACTTTTTATGTAAATACGTGAAAACATTGACTTCACGCATTCTCCAAAACACCCAACTTTCCCCTGAAAGAAAATTGGAAGCTAAAATTTCATTACTCATAAAATCAATTTTTAATTCCTTCATATTCCACCTTCTTTCTTTTTTTTCTCGTTCAATTTTTTAATGAATTTGTAGTTAGACTTTTTTTTTTATTTATGCAAGTCTTTTTATTATGCTTTTGGTAAACAGAGTTGTTATCTTTGTATAAAGAGGTCCATAATTCATAGAAAAGAATAATAAAACAAAATAATAAAAAATAAAGAAAGGAAAAGGGAGGAAGAAAAAATAAGTCGTTTTAAAATAAAAAGGGAGAAAATAAGAAAATTTGGTTAAAGAGAAGTAGAGTTTGGTTATGAAAATTATTTTATAAGTAAGGATAATCATTTGATATATTAGTGATAGAGTCTTTAAATTCTATAAGTGAATGTAAGAAATTGTCACGTGTTTTTTATTGATATTTTAAAAAAATTTAAATAAATTAGATACAATTTTTTAATCCCGCTTGTAAAGTAAAAAAAAAATTTATCCATCAATGTATCAAATAATTATATATATATATATTAATATACTCTAAAAATAAGGAAGGACGTATCTAGGAGGGTTGATAAGGGCTCACCCTTAAAATATTTTTTTTATTTAAACCCTTTAAATTTTTTAAATTTTAAATCAATAAAAATAAAATTATACTTTGATCTACTCTAAAATTGATAAAATTTTAATTTAATATTTTAAAATTTATAAAAATATAGATTATTTAAATGAGAAATTATACTTTTACTATTATAAAAATTACAATTTAATTTTAACTCCCCTATAAAAATTTTCGGGTTTCACCCCTAAAAATAACTACAACACCTTTTAAACCCTAATTATAAAATCATGAGAATAAGTGATTGCATTGCATTTCACATGGTTAAACCTATTGTACAAAACTGACATCCAAAATCCAACAAGATTTTGTTACCTTATAAAACAACCACTTTAAAGTAAATTCCAAAACAATATAATGATAAATACCGTTATCTTTATATATTGTCATCTGTATTGTTATTTAAATATCGGAATAAATTTATGTCACGAATTAATCGGACATTAATTTGGTTGAAGAAATTAATAATTTATTTTTATACATTTAAAATTACATAAAAGTTTTCATCGATACATAGCATATATTTCATTTCGTATATATTGATGTGTAATTGTTATTAGTTGTTTTATAATTTTAAAAAATTTAAATTAGTATATAGCAAAATTATATTTTGGTCCTTCCAAAAATGAGAAAAAATTGATTCAATCTTCTAAAAATTATAAAGATATAAACTATTAAAATGGTGTAATTTCATTTTTACTATTATAAAAATATACAACTTAATTCCGCTCCCTCAAAAACTTTTTTATCTTCATAGGGGGTTGTGGAATAAGAAAAATACATTATCGGTGTACCAAATACCAACAAAGTTAGGAGTTAACAAGTGTCCTATAGGTTATGATAAAATATTAAAAAATATTTTAAAAAAGGGACAGTAATTTTTTTAAGGTTACTTGTGAAATAAAAAAAATACACTATCAATTTACCAAATAGTGACCCTTATAATAATATTAAAATATGACTATCTAAACAATAATTATAAATATTTAAAATTGAAATAGTTAATATTAATATTATAAAATATTAAATATAATAAAATATAAAATATTTAATAATAGATATTAAAATAATACTTTCATTTTAAAAACAAATTTTTATAACGTAATTAAATATATATTTGAATAATAAAATATTTGTTAATAAAACAATGAAAATTTTGTTTTTATTATTTATTTAATTATTTTTATATATAATAAAAATTTTATTTATTTAATATTATAAAATTTATTATTTATTTTCATATAAATACCATTAAGGGTTAATTTGAATAAATTTGAATTTTTTTTTTGCCTTTCAGTGATGCATGGAATAATTTTATTAAGTATTACTAAAAATTGTATTACGGATACCTTAACTAGTGGTCGAAAGTTCGATCTTTGCCCTGGGTATGGAGCAGTTTTAAAACTCGTAACTAACATCCACCTCCTTAATGGACCTACAGAATGCGGAAGATTAGTTACTGGGCTCATTTCAGTAGATATATTAAGAAATAAAAAAAAAAAGAATTGTATTACGGGACAGAAGAGAATAGAGAAGGAACGATGATTTCATTGAATGAGCCCTTCTGTAAACCAAACTAATGAATCATTATACGTGGCTAAATAAAGGGGAATGAAACAAAAAGCTTTAAAAAGAGATACACATGTACAATATGAATCAAATGATATTGGTATTATTGTCAGTGTAGAAAGTTGTAGGTTCGGGTGCACTAAAACGTATTATCCTCCTATTTAAAGGTTGACGGAGAGGCTATGAATAGTTTTAGACATTGTATAAAAAAAACCATATATGATAAGAACTTATAATGAAATTTATATATATATATTATTTCATATTCACAATGTGAATGAAAAAAAAAAACATTTTTGATAATTCTTTTTAAAAATTATTCAATAATTATTATAGGTGGAGTGGTAAAGAACTTCCATATAAATCTTATATTAAACACGTGTTTGATCGTAATTTTTAGTTCTTTCATTGAAAGATAATATAAAAGTATGAATATACTTAAACACTATAATAATATTAATTATCATTTTAAAAAAGCATATCATGGTATTAACATTGTTATCCATACAAGAGGTTGTGTATTCGAGTGCGCTGAGCGCTTTATCTTAGGATTAGAGAGGGATGGATAGTTCCAAGCATTGTATCGAAAAGAACAAATATGATAAAAACTTATAATGAGATTAATGTTAAAAAAACATATCGATCTTTTTCCAACTGAGTTAGTACCCAGTTAACCCATGACACGGTTTATAAAAATATAAATTTATATATTTAGTTCAGATACCTCATTGTACGTTCAGTTAAATTTGAAGGACAAAACATGACAATTAACCAAAAAGATGGAAATCAAATAAAAGAACTTGCTAGGGTTGAGTAAGAGTTTTAGCGCTCTTTTTCCCTTTAAACCAAGTCTCAAAGATCAGCAGCTAACCGCTGAGCTCAAAGCCATGGTAATTGGTAACAGTCACCTTCCACATTCGTTTTTTCTTTTATATAAATAATAATGTTCTATTTTAATTTCGACTCTGAATCTCATTGTGTATAATGCTTATATTAAGTTTTTAATGTCGGATCTCTGTTTTCTTTTTCAATTTTGAATGCTCAAAAGTTGAAAAGTTATGAAAATATGATAGCTGAACAATTTTTTTTTTCAACCTGAAATATTTTATGCATTAAGTTTTGACATAATGCAAATTGTTCTTGATTGTGAAGGCACCGAAGTTTAATAGTTGACTGTTTTATTGGTTTACTAGCTTTAAGCTGCGATCCACTGCAGATTTATTTTTATTTTTGATCTTTTTTTGTATTATAAATGTCAATTATTTTGCTTCTAGTCAAGACTATCCATAAGAAGCCGACGAATTTCTTCTACGGCCTTTGTGTACATGTCGTATTCATTTGTAGCCTGCTTTCATCATATGCTAGACTAGCATTTGAGATGTTTATCATCTATCCTGCCTGGATTTTCTGACTTGGTTAAGTTGTGTGGTACAGGCTTATGTTAAAGCTCAAAAGAGTAAGGCCTACTTCAAGAGATTTTAAGTTAAGTTCAAGAGAAGACGAGGTATAATAACAATGCTTACATATTGAATGGTGATATGCAAATCTGATACTTGCTATCTTGAGGTTATACTTTAACAATTGTTTAAATCTTGTAGAGGGCAAGACGGATTATCGGGCCAGGATCCGTCTTATCAATCAGGACAAGAACAAGTACAACAACCCAAAATACCGTTTGGTTGCACGATTTGTACCCTATTTTATGTCTGTCTGAATTTTTTTTTGTTATCCTCATTTGGTTTATAATGCGAGTAGCTAGCAGCAATTGTATATGTTATTTGCAGTGAAAATTTTGTTTGGTTGGTCTGTTGATTTATTAAGGGTACTTCTATAGGCCATTAGATGGGCTAAAGTACCATTATTTTTCTTTCATGCATGATGTGCAATTATGTTCTTTATTTTCCATTGGGTATTAATATCAATATTTCTGTGCTGCTAGTTAGAAGCTTAACCTTAACAAATTTACTAGACCAACAAGGATATAGTTGCACAAATTATACACGCTAGTATTTCTGGTGATATAGTTCTTGCAGCAGCTTACTCACATGAGCTTCCTCGCTATGGACTTGAAGTTGGCCTCACAAATTATGCTGCAGGTGTGTGATTTACTTTTGTAAATGTTAAAATGGTGGTCTCTTGTACTTGGATGGGAATGGTATCTTATTTATGGTGCTTTTCACGCAGCTTACTGTGTTGGACTCCTTTTGGCTCGCCGAGTACTGAAACAATTGGAGATGGACACTGAGTATGAAGGAAATGTTGAGGTATACAACATGGTTTTCAGGTGGAGGAAATATGTTTAGTTCACATCTTTTATTCAGATGGATAATAACTATGTTCAAATTATGTGTGTAATTGCTCACAGGCAACTGGGGATGACTTTACTGTTGAACCAGCAGAGAGCAGGAGGCCTTTCCGTGCTCTCCTTGATGTCGGTCTTGTCCGAACAACCACTGGTAATCGTGTTTTCGGTGTTCTCAAGGTATAGTGGAACCACTTTTAATAGTATTTGTCCTTGAGTCAAATTGTTATATGATTATGCCAGCTAATTTTTTATACTAAGACATCATGTATATGTGTGCATAGCATTGCATTTTGTTTAGGCTGTTAATTTTTGCAAGTGAAAGGAGCAATTTTGTACATATAGTGCTGCAAGAACTATTTTTGGTTTTCTTATTGACAGCTGGATCATACTTTACTATCCATTTGTGGCTGTGAAGAAAACCGTTCTTCTGCATTAAAATTTCCATGCATGCAATGTATTCATCCAGCTTTAACATACATGTATTCTTTCTGTTTGCTTTTAGGGAGCTTTGGATGGTGGAGTTGATATTCCGCACAGTGAGAAGAGATTTGCTGGATTTAACAAGGACAGTAAGCAACTTGATCCCGAAGTTCACCGGAAATACATTTATGGTGGCCATGTTGCCGCATACATGAAGGTACTGTTTTGAGTTAATGAATTGATGGTATAGGAAAGTAATAATATTTTTATGTGCTGAAGTTTGGTAATAGGCATTCAATTTGGCCATAGTTTCATTTCATATCCGTCTGTCTGCAAGTCTCTCACTTTATCAAGTTGACAGAATTTGATGGACGATGAGCCAGAGAAGTACCAGTCTCACTTCAGCGAGTACATAAAAGAGGCATTGAGCCTGACAACATTGAGGGAATGGACAAAAAAGTTCATGCTGCTATACGTGCAGATCCCGAAGCAAAGAAATCCAAGGAACCTCCAAAGGAGCAAAGAGGTATAACTTGTTTCCCCTTTTGTCTTCAGGCAATCAATTTTGTAAACATGGTTCAGACGGGCCAAATCAAAACCAGGGATGGTTGGGATTCTAAGCTTAAAATGAAAACAGAATTTATTGTTTAGAATTATGGTTTTTAAGAAGTTAAAAGGCTGATGTAAATGTTGTTGTCGTGCTCGCGCAACAGGTACAATCTGAAGAAGCTGTCTTATGAAGAAAGGAAGGCTAAGTTGATCGATAGGTTGAAAGCTCTGAATTCAGCTGCTGAAGTTGACAATGATTCTGATAAGGACGATGATTAGGCTGCTGAAGTAGATGAAGTGAACTCTCAACATTACAATTTTGGGAATTATCTTGCCCCCTTATCTTTGGTTTTTGGTGCTAGAATTTGCATTGAAAACCAGAATTGTTGTTTGTTTATTAACTAAAATGCTCCTCCAATTGGAGAAAGTAGCCTTAGGTTTTGTTTGTTTGTACGATTGAGTCAAATTTTGAGTTTAAATTAGATAAATTTTAATAATGATAAAAATGCATTTATAGAATGAACGATTAATTAAGTCATGGGGAATTAAAGATGGAATGAACAGGGGAAGAAATACTGCAGCCATTAACCATACAAGATAAAGCATATCCCTCCCTATCCAGCTAGGGTGGTAACTCAAGTTTACAACTTGGTAATAAAAATTAAAAGGACACAAAAAAGATAACCAGTGAAAATGAGTATGTAAAAGAGGCTCAGATGATATAAGACAACTGTTTTGATGATTAAATGAAACAAGGTGAAGAGTTTGATGGAGGAACCCTGATACAGCCACGTGAAATGCAGCATAAGATTTGAAATATATATTACATTTTTTATACATACAGAAACTTCAGTGCTGAGCTTACAGAGCTTCATCATCAGATATCCATGCTATCTCAGATTCCGATGCTTCCCTTCCTGCAAAAAAAAAAAGCAATAAACTTAAATCCCAGATAACATGGGTAATTTGTAATACGAACAAGAAATGAGCAAACTCTAATTTGAACAACAACAAAAAAGTGTCACAACATTTTATGTTTTGGTTGAGCAGTATTGGGAATTTACAACCTACAATGAGCATTGAGCGGTCATGGAGTCTGCTGCATGTTAATCTACGGTAAAAAGTAATTAAAGTGGCCTACAGTTCAAAGAAACTTACCCATCGACACATAGGCTGGCAAGCTCACATACTTGGGACATGAGGTCTTTGAAGCCAAACAGTTCCGAGGCTGTAATAAGAAGAAACAATTTCATCAGATAACGAAGAGGCTTCTTCATGTATAAGAAATAATGTTTGAGATGGATTTCTGCTGGCTGCCATATTAAAGGTCCTGATGATCTTTTCTGCTGCTTTCTTTCAGTTGAATAAAAATTGAGGTTTTTTGGGGAGAATAGGCACGCATCATGATAGCTGCTTCTTTAGGAACAACCATAAGATATACTGATTTACGGTTTTACAGACATAACAGAGGCTCTCTACCTAGCTAAAAGTCCATGCTAGCCAAGAAAACTAATCCTATGAATTCTTCACATCAACGCTGAACTGCAACGGAGTAAAGCCCATAACAAATAGAGGGAAAAAATTGAGAAATCGAAAATCGACCTGAATCATGGTATTTGGATGGTTTTTGAAATACAAGTTGAAAAACCGTGATTATCCGGAGCGCACTGAATTCTTTTTCATTTAATTATAATTAATTTTTATTTTTTATGATATAAAAAATTTTATATTTAAAATGTCAAAAATATTTTAAAAATTCTTTATAAAAATTTATTTTCAAAAAAATATATTATATAAGAGTCATTGCTTAGTTTATTTAGAAATATCTATGAAAAATACTTTGAAACTTTATCAAATAATGACTGAGAACCGAGCTGAACAAAACTAAATAATCACACAGTTTGAAAAATTCAAAAAACCAACCGATCAGAACTAAACCCTAATAACAAATGATGTAAATTATGAAGAATGAGTTGACGGAGTGAAGCTGACCTTGAAATCCTTAAAGAAGCATAAACGAATTTCCTCCACGGCTTCTTTTGAGCAAATTACTTCTGGTGTTGCCCGGAAAGAATTCTCAATGGCAGAGACAATGCCTCCAAGAGGATACCTTTCACTATTAGAAGGAACATATCCAGCTTCATTCAGTATTTTCTGACATCAAATGGTTGTAGAAGAAAGTTTTCAGTCAAATTGGTCAACAGATATAACATCATATTATTTCCAATATTAGGTAATGATTCCAATATAAAATTAATTACTCGTAAACTATAGCTAAAAAGATGATAGAATAAACTTTACTCTGCAATAGTTCATAGATTATAAAAGAAGAGATCAGCAAACTATTCACTGGAGTTTTAGATACAAACAAAAGGTAAACAAGATGGGTAGGCAACAGAGTACTTACTGAAGGGCATAGGCAGAAATCAAAATAGTGAAGTTAATTATTTTTTGTAATCTGTTAACATAGATAAGCAAGTATATTGTTCATGCAAGTAGAAAAAGCTTGATTCATAAACGACAGCATTTTTATACAAGTCTTGATTTTCAACCATAACTTATGCTCCTTTTTGCTAAACTTGATATTCAGGGTAGACACCGAGTCACTTTAACAAGTATGTTCCAGTTGAATATAAGTTATATTTGGAGTACAGATTATGCAACAACTCTTACAAGGACCAAGCAGCACCTATAAGATTTCGAAGGAACCTACCCATATAAGACAGAAGATTCATGACTCAATTGAAGTGCCAAATAACTTGCTCAAATAGGCGGAGACCAGTCATACTCCTTCACTTAGAAGACAATCCCAAGACTAGATCCTTTAGGGCTGGTAACCATATATATGTAACATGGAACATGGGCATGAAACAAAAAGAAATTTGTTTTTCTTAGTAAGTTTACAATTAACAGGAATTCGGAAAATAAGTAATAGGTTTCACCAATCTCTCTCTCTCTCTCTGCTTTAGTGTTAACCTCAATAAGAATGCAAGAACTAGTAACTGTTAATATGTTTGGCTTTCTTGATAAAAATTGCCCCCCAAAAGAAAGAGCTACATGCAGAACTCAATTAATTGTGATGCACATTTAGGGCACAAACTGATCAACAAAGATATGTAGGACGTTTCAGGGTGTATAAGACAAAACATGATTTTCTAAAACTTACCGTGACGTTATATTTGAAGTAAACATTGAGGGTTGTTATAAAGTAGCTGTATTCATCTCGAATAACCGGAGATGAGCAAGTTCCATGCTTCTCTGCAAGTGAAAATGCAATACTTACAAACAGCAAGAAATACTGAGATAAAAGAGTATTTGTACTATACTACTATCTTCTCCCTAAATTTTATGCTTGCAAGTGCTTGTTCATCAAAATTTAACCAAATTATTTGTAGATATATTCATTAGGAAAGCAGCATGTGCGAGGTTGCCACCAAAGTTTGATGCATTGTGTTAGGTATATATATCTAAATAAAATATCATCATTACTTCCTAGGGTACTATCAGATTATAATCAAGGAAAATAAATAGTCATTTCTCAAGATCAATAATCACTTATAAAATCTACCATGTCTAATTATAAAACATGTTAATCAACTTTCCCTTTTTTGGTTAAAGCCTCCTGTCCATTCACATGCCTGATTATCAGTCTCAACAACCCAATGAAAACGAAAGAAGCAAATAGGTCATTTTAAGTACAGTCAACTACTAGGCATTAGCATTCCTTTTGATTCCCTTCCTTTACACCCATCTGATTGCTTAAGGTTGATCCTATGTCTCATAAACTGCCATTCATTTTATATGGTCAGAGCTGTCATTTTGTACTAGCATCCTGACGGCTCTAAAATTGCACCAACAGAAAATATTTCAAAGAGGGTTGAGGTGTGCAGAAGGCACATAATCTCACATCCCTCTTAAATATCTCATACTTCCAATTTAAAAGGTGGAAAACCTATAAAGTGAACATAAGAAGTAAATCATATTATACAAAGCTGAAGATCCTTACCCCACTTCCAGATCGCATCCAAATTTCGCCATCAATAGATTCAAGAACGAAGCAATTATTAGTTTTTTTTGCCTTGGCGGAGAATAACTTAGAAACATATAAGAAATATAAGACAATATCCACCTCATGAGCCCAAAATAATCCTTTTCCACTGAAGCAAGTTGATGATTTGCCACAATATAACGATGGCCAGTACTTCTCAAGTGCATCAAGCAATGTTGAAATCTACGAACATTTAGAAACAAAGATAAGGCACGAGATCCAAAAGATGTCATAAGTACTGAACTGAATACACAAGTAGAGATAATATATATATATATGGGGAAAGAGAATTTAAGGACAGATGTTATGATATGTATCAGGACATATAAGAAGATATGTGCCAATATAACAACTGTTAAAGTTTTTATTTCAATTTCGTAAGTTTCAAATAAACCGAAATAGGTAGTTGTGCTATTGCTATAAACTTATAATACATCTCTACACAATAGATATCATAAAAATAAAAGGAAGAAACTATTGCACTGAATAATTATACCAATGACAGAATATCACAAGGTGTAGTCTATGTCATCAGGACATGTTCACTATACATGGGGTCAGTCTTCAACACGCATAAATAAGTGAATGAAAAACAGTTGCCTGGGCAGGCTTTAAAGCATCTTTATACATAAGCTGACTCCATAAAGTTACAAAAGCTATAGGGCATAGGCTGCAATCCAGGTGCAGTAATCAAACATGTTTTGGAAAGAAGAAATTGCAAATTAAATAACAGAAACAACACACCTCTTTGACATCAAACTGAGATCGGTAACAACAGGAGGGCCAGGTTCCATCATTATAATCCGGCCACAATCCATCTATCAAGAAGATAAAAGTAAAAATATATATTAGCACATTTCTAATCTTCTCATGTCCGTGATGGATTAACATCTAGAGGGGAAATTAAGGTCTGCTCATTATTGACCATGGAAGAGTTGACAAACCTAAACTGTCTCAAAACCTCTCTTCCTTTACAAGAAACCTAAAATATGGTTACAATTGCAATTTTTTAAGTTCCTCGATGCTTCTTACTTTTACTGGTATTAAATTGCGGAGGGCAGTATTTTGGCACAAAATTTTATATTTTATGGATAATCCCTTGGATTCCAATCAAGAGTCTCTATGATTAAAAAATAATAATTAATATGTTGAAAACCAAACACTTACGAATGGTAAATTCAGTTGGAGAGTTCGAGCTGCCAGGTAGAAAAAGAGAAGATTAAAAACTAATACAATAAATTAAGAATGAAATTTGCCTCGAGAATAAGTTGAAAAGCTGATTTACCCTCGGCAGCAGGCATTGGAGGAGCAGCAATGGCGAGTCTTGTGACAGATGGTGCCGGGCCATTGAAGAGACAAAGCAAAGTAATCGAACTCCCTCTGAGCTCCATCTATGCTTCCATTGATGCCTATCATGAAACAGACAGCCATCATTAAGGCCAAGCAGAGAGGGATTTGGGCAGAGAGGGACGCCATTTTCTTCCTTTTTTTTTATTTTCCCTCTTTTTTCGCCTTACAAGTCAATAATATGTTTTGGCTTTGGGGAATTTTAGAGTTGTCATTTGCCATTGTCGCTTTAACGAACAAAACTGGTTGGTGCAATAATTGAGGGGTATATGCTTTACTTAGTTGTTAAATAAAGTTCTACATGGCCCGGCCCATCGGGTTCCGGTCTGTTAAAGTAAAAAATTTAAGTCCGTTTTTTTTTATGTTCGAGTCCGATTTAAAAAATGGTTTAGATTTTTATTTGAGTCCGATATGTTAGTATTAAAATTTTTATATTATTTTTTATATAAATTAAATTTAAAAAATATAATACATAAAATAAATACTTTCCAACAAATAAAAAATAAAAAATATATTCAAATAACAATAACATAAATGTAACTTAACAGGTAAATACTTCTAAAATAGTAACAAAGTTAATAACAAAACAAGAGTTATATAATATTCAAGCGATAACAACAAAATAGTAGTAATATAATAACGAAACAATGAAAAAACAACCTCAATTTTTTTGCAAATTCGAGTCAGACTAAGCTCGGGCAAAAAAAAAAGCTTACTTGAGGCTCAGACCGTTTAGATAATGGTGTTGTTTTGTTTGTTCAAGTCTATTTTTTGAGTCTATATTTTTATCTAAACTCTCTCACTTTTCAAAGGGGCCTTCGAGGAGGATCGGATGATTCAGTCAAATGGACAAGTCTATTGTAAAAGCTTGAAGGTCTAATTTTAAATATATATATATATATATATATATCTTTTAGAGTATTTCATTCAAATCTAGCAAATCACTGTAATGATATGAAATATACACTTTTGACAATTTTTGTTACAGTTGGATTACTGTTGTATTTTTTTTTTGGTAAACTACAATCAAAGTTACTAAATTATTAATAAATTTACGTTTTGATTACTCAACTTTAAAAAATTATAAAATGGTCGTTGAATTATTAAAATATTTTTATTTAAGTCATTTAATTATTTAAAATTTTTATTTAAATCACTGAATTATTAAATTTTTTTAATAAAAATTGGCTAACGATCTTCAACATTGATTCAACATTGATTTGACGATTTATAAGGAAATGTAAAGATAATTATTGCTAACTTCATGGAGGTACGTAAACTCTATCATATACGGAAATAGCAATCTATAGACAGTTCTATGCTATAAAGGAATGAAAAGACATGAATTACAATTAAAAGCATTCCTTTAATGTGAAATCATCCGCATGGAACCTAAAGCTGTTGAAAAAATTTTAGATCAAAGCACATAATAGAGATTTAAATTTGAATAAGTAGTTCCATCAATGGTTTGAGAAAAATAAATAGAATAGAGGGCATTTTACTATTGTTGCATAAATAAAATATGTTGTTTGTTCTCATGTAATGGCTTGATGGTCGAGGATGTTTACTGCTTCAAGTGCGGTCTGAGTTCGACGTTAGTCACGTTTGTTGTTCGGGCTTTACTTTGTTATTGTAATTCACAAAAAAAAAATATTGTTCTTAAAGAGTTGAATGAGAGGGGTAAGGGAGCAGGGATAAACAAGTCTACTTACACTCCCACTATTTGAGCAAGGATCAAATCCTCTCTAGTTAAACCCCTCATGGATGTAGAACTAACCTTGACCTTGTATCTATTCTTGGCGATGCTTTACTAACCTTACCTTGTATTGGAGAAGATGACAACAAAAGTCTCAGAATCATAGAGAATGACGATATTTGAAGGTCATGTGTTCGATCCACGCTCACCACACCATTGTTGATACAAAGAATCAACAGAGGTAAATATGGAGATACCAAAATGAGATAAAATGGTATCCTCTTGTTTTTTTAGAAAAATGGAGACAGAAGAAGGAGCCCCCTCTTTCCATGCCCTAGAATTTTATTATATAGGTCGAGTAATTGGGTTGGATTTTAGGTTGGGTTGTAATTATTATTATATAACAATATTAAAATATCAATGTCAATTTAGTAATATAATAGTGTTGAGGCAAAATGTGCCGAGAGCTACTGAGTGACACTCGACAGTGCCAACTGCAGACTATCATTGAGGTAGTTAAAAACATGCTTTATTTGGTTTGACAATTTAATAACGAAAATCTTTAGACCTGGTTATGTGTTGTTATATTGAAGATAGTTTGGTCCATCTATGGAAATTTGTTAGCTCGAAAAGATCAACTCGAGATTGTCGATTGGAAAGTTGAATTGACCTTTGAGATGTTGTGGTGGAAGCAATAAAAATTGTGCAACAAAGAACACAATGATTTATAGTAGTTCGGCCCCAATTGTCTACTCCACTATCTTAGCTTACCACAACTAAGGATTTCCCCAAATTCACTAATTTGGTAACCTTTGAGGATAATGTTTAATCTTATAATCTCTTTCAAGACTTATACCCCAAAATTTTAAGATACAACTCCCTTAAGGTTTCGACCCAAATCTTAAGAATTAACCCTCTTTCAAAGAGAAAGAAATAAGCAAACAGAAAAACAATCCTTACAAGATCAGGGTGTTTGCCAACTAAGCATAAATACAAAGAAAAACACTTGAGTTAAATGAATACAATGAAAGCTCAAAAGTGTTTATAAGAAAAGGTATGAAAGTATTAAGCTCTTAGGTTGTTTTGATTGATCTTTAAGCTTTGCACATGTCTTTTCTTCTTGTAAGACTTTTGGAAGATAGTATTTATACCCTCTAATTTATTTCCAACTATTGTGGTTGTTGGGAAAAAGAATATTGTAACACCCAAATCCCGAGTATTGTCGCCGGTTAGGATTCCGGTGTCTTCTATTTATTTTATACTATTCATCTTTTACACATATCCGTCTGTTCACATCTTTATTCAATTCAAAAATCATTTCTCACAATTTAAAACAATATCTAAACATAAAATTATTTTGTCAAGGGTAAAAATGAAATTTCAAACATTTTAGAGGACTTCTACCGGTACCTGATGATCAAGTATCGGTAATAGTCAATTCAATGAACAATTCTAAATAGTGCAGATTTCTACCTGTACTTGTACTAGTTCTATCGATACAAGTATAATTTCTACTGATACATGTCATGCATCTACCGATACTAAAAACTCTAGAGAGTTAAATTTCCATCCTGTAACTTCTACCCATATAAGCATTCAAACTACTGATACTTCTATACATACAATTACCGATACTCATAATTTAACTACCGATACAACTCAAGTCAGTGTACAACCTGACTCTTACCTTGCACTTCTACTGAAACATACATGGGTTCTACCGAAACAAGTAAGCTAAATCTCAAGAATTATACCAAACACAAGTTCATTGTTTTCATATAAGAACAACTTTTAACTATGCATTCAAGACAACACAAATACAAGATTTATGTCAATACAAGATACTTAAAACTACACCCAACATTTCATCAAACATAACAAAGTTTTCACAACTCATTGTATAAAGAAAAGGTAACATCATCCTAGTACATGCCATATTAACCAAGTGATGTAAAAATCTACCGAACAACTCTGGGATAGTGTGATGCTTCAAGATGATCCGATCTCCGAACAACAAAAGTGAATCTACAAAACAAATGCAAATCCACAGGTAAGCACTTTAAGGCTTAGTAAGTACATAACATTAAATAGATTTAACAAACTTCAAGAGTTGTAAAAATCTAATTAACTGAATGGAACATTGTTTACATCTGAGGTAGGTTTCACTTGCATTTGTTACTCACGATAACACAAAGTCATCGGACCCTTGTTCCGCATTGGAACTCATTTCATTTAATACTCACGATGACGTATAGTCATCGGACCTCTTGTTCCGTATAGGAATTCATATACTCATGATGACCCTGAGTCATCAGACCTTTAATCCATCATGGATTCATTTACTCACGATAACACTTAGTCATCGGACTTTTAACCCGTAAAGGATTCATTTACTGACGATGATATTTAGTCATCGGACCTTTAATCCGTAAAGGATTCATTTACATACGATGACAGTCATCGGACCCTTTAGTTTATAGCTCGAACCCGTTTATCTTTCGTATTTCATTCACACTTGTCTTCCACAATTTCGATTATCATTTCATCCCACTAGAATAGTCATATTATAAGAATAATCAATTTAAGTTAGAATTTAACCATACGAATTTACCGGACTGGATTGTAGTTGTGAATGGATCCTAGGGACTATTCCGCTAATTTTCCCTTTCCTTGATTGATGGCACCGTCGTAATCTACATTCACAAATCATTCAATTTCTCATATTGAATTACACAAACAATCCATTTAACCCAATCAAACCCCCTTTTTTAGAAAAAAATATTATTTTACCCCTAACCTTTTCTTTCTATTCAATTTAGTCCCTTCAACACAAAACATGCAAAATACCAATTTCCTCTTAAACCTATACCAGCCGAATATTCATAGTCTCTTTATACATCCAAGCAAATCCATTTATTTCACAACAAGTACAACAATGTTACCATTTTAACATTTTAGCCCTTAAACCCTAATTTCATCAAAAATCACTTTACAAAAAGATTTAATCCAAGTATCAACATTCAAAATACATAAAAAGCTTTCAAGAACAAACAATTTCAACAATGTTAAGTTTCTAACATTTAATAGATTCACAGATTAGTCCTTGCATAAGCTAGATTAAGCAATACGAACTCAAAAACATAAAAATTACTAAAAACGGACGAAGTTTACTTATTCAATCGAAGCTCAAAGCCTAGCAATGGAAACCCTAAGTTTTTCCCAAGTTAGCCGTGAGGAAGAAGATGAAAAATAAGAGAATTCTCTCTTTTTTCTTCCTTTTAATTTATTTATATATATATATTTGTATTTTTGTAAATTTGTAAGCTTTTATAATTAATCTAAATAATCCACTTTACCCTTAACTAATCTCACTTTTAAACACTTTAAATATCATAACAATCCACTCACTTAACCATTATTGGCTAATTTGCTTATTAGATCCTTCAATTAAATAATTCTACCTTTACACTTTTCTCAATTTAATCCTTTTTACTTAATTAACTAAGTAAATGATAAAATATTTTAACCAAAATTTAATATGATGATATTAACATCATAAATATTAAATAAATAATATTTATTACTCGACTCGTCGGAGTGATCTCGAAATCACTGTTTTCGACACCACTGAAAATCGGGCTATTACAACTCTCCCCCTTAGGGAAATTTCGTCCCGAAATTTCTTACTAGTGAATAGAGTAGGGTGTTGTGATTTCATTGAAGCCTCTGTTTCCCAAGTAGCTTCTTCAAGCCTGTGTCGATTCCACAAAATTTTTACTAATGGTACCCTTTTATTTCGCAGTTTTTTTACTTCACGAGCCAGAATCTTAATTGGTTTTTCAGAATACGATAGATCTGGTTGTATCTCAACCTCACAACGTGAAATTACATGTGAAGGATCTTACCTGTATCGTCTCAGCATTGAAACGTGAAACACATTATGAATCTTCTCTAATTCCGGTGGTAAAGCCAGCTTATATGCCACAAGACCAACCCGTTCAATGATCTCATACGGCCCAATAAACTGTGGACTCAACTTTCCTTTCCTGCCAAACCTCGGCACTTTCTTCCAAGGTGAAACTCTCAAGAAAACTCGGTCTCCCACTACAAATTCTACATCTTTTCTTTTAAGATCCGCATAGGACTTCTGCTGGTCAGATGCTGCTTTCAAACAGTCACAAATCACCCGTACTTTACCTTCGGTCTCATGAATCAAATTGATTCCAACCAATTTAGATTCACTTAACTCTGACCAATACAAAGGTGTTCTGCATTTTCTACCATACAATGCTTTAAACGGAGCCATTTTAATACTGATCTGATGGCTATTGTTATATGCAAACTCCACCAATGGCAGATACTTTTCCCAGCTACCCTCAAATTCAAGTATACAGCACCGTAGCATGTCTTCAAGAATCTGTATCACCTGTTCCGACTGGCCATCCGTCTGTGGATGATAGGCCGTACTGAAATTCAATCGGGCTCCCAAAGCTTCATGCAACTTACCCCAAAACCTCGAAGTGAAACGTGGATCTCTGTTAGAGATAATGGATGCTGGTACCCTATGCAGTCGTACTATTTCAGATACGTACAACTCAGCCAATTTCTCTAGTGGAAAATCCATTCGGATAGGGTAAAATGAGTCGATTTCGTCAATCTATCAACTATAACCCAGATCGAGTCTTTCTTCCTCGGTGCCACAGGTAATCTTGTAATAAAATCCATAGTAACTCGTTCTCATTTCCACTCGGGAATGGTAATAGGGTACAACAGTCCAGACGATACCTGATGTTCAGCTTTTACTTGCTGACACACCAAACATCTAGTTACGAACTCCGAGACTTTTCGTTTCATACCCGACCACCAATACATCTTCTTCATGTCGTTATACATTTTCACACTACCCGGATGAATGGAGCAAGTACTGTTGTGAGCCTCTGACAAAATGTCCTATCTTAAGTCAGGATTATCAGGAATACATACTCTGCCCCGGAAGTACAACATACCATCATTATCTGTAGTAAATTCAGTAGTTGCCTCATTCTGCATCTGTCCTTTTCTAGCCATAAGCTTTGAGTCACTTTTGTATCAGCTGTAAAAATAACAGTTTCGTCTGAAGTTCTACTGTAACAGAACCATCACCTTCAAGCGACAAATGAGCATTCATTGCTCTCAAAGCAAATAATGATTTTCGGCTCAAAGCATTGACAACAACATTAGCTTTTCCTAGATGGTATTCAATTACTAAATCATAGTTTTTCAATAATTCTAACCACCGACGTTACCTCGAATTTCAGTTCCTTCTAAGTCATCAGATACTTTAAACTTTTATGATCTGTGAATATGTGACACTTTTCCCCGTATAAATAATGTCGCCAGATCTTTAAAGCAAACATAATGACAGCTAACTCTAAGTCGTGGGTCAGATAGTTCGGTTCATGCGGTTTTAATTATCGGGAGGTATAAGCTATTACCTGTCCTGTTTGCATCAATACGTAACCCAGGCCATTTAGAGATGCATCACTATACACAACAAACTCTTTACCCGTTTCAGGCTATGTCAATACTGGAGCTTCTATCAACAATTTCTTCAGTTGATCAAAACTCTGCTGACACCTTTCTGACCACACAATCTAAATATTCTTCTATAGCAATTTCGTCATCGACAATGCTACGATAGAGAAATTTTTCACGAATCGATGATAATAACCTGCTAATCCCAGAAAATTACGTACCTTAGAAACATTCTTAGGTATCTTCCAATCGAGAATAGCCGACACTTTACTCAGATCTACCCGAATTCCTTTTGATGACACCACATGGCCTAGAAATCCTATTCCCGGAGCTAGAATTCGCACTTGCTGAACTTAGCATACAATTGTTTTTCTCGCATTATTTACAAAACTTCCCTCAGATGTCGAACATGTTCTGTCTCTAACTTGAAATAAATCAATATATCATCAATAAACACCACTACAAATCTATCCTGCTGAGATTTAAAAACTCGGTTCATCAAATCTATAAACACTGTCGGAGCGTTAGTTAATCCGAATGGAATTACCAGAAACTCATAGTGTCTGTATCGAGTTCTGAATGTAGTTTTCTACACATCACTATCTTTTACTCGCATCTGATAATAACCCGATCGGAGATCTATTTTAAAAAAGACAGTCACACCTCTCAACTGATCAAACAACTCATCGATACGAGGTAACGGATATTTGTTTCTGATTGTTACCTTGTTCAGCTGCCTGTAGTTTATGCATATCCTCATGGATCTATCCTTCTTCTTTACAAACAAAACTGGTGTGCCCCAAGGCGATATGCTCGGTCGGACAAAGCCCCTGTCCAACAACTCTTGTAACTGTGCCTTCAACTCTTTCAATTCAGTAGGTGTCATCCTGTACGATGGAATCGAGATCGGTACAGTTCTAGGTACTGAATCAATATCGAATTCTACTTCTTTGACTGGCGATAAACCCGGTAATTCCTCTGGAAACACATCTGTAAATTCCTTGATAATCGACACCTGTTCTAACTCTGTTCCGGTACTCTGAGTATCATGTATATAAGCAAAAAAATGCTTCACAACCTTTACGAACCATCTTCTGTGCTGATAACGACGAGATTAGTCTAGTGCCACTACTTAACTTCTCCGACTCAACTGTGATTACTTCTCTTGTCGACCGTTTTAAATCTATCTGTCTTCGTATACAATTAACCACTGCATCATGCTCAGTTAACCAGTCCATTCCCAAAATTACATTGAACTCAGTAAATGGTAATAACATCAAATCAGCAGGGAACTTACAGTCCCGAATTCTCAGTGGACATCTATGACATATCAAATTAACAATGACACTATAACCCAATGGGTTTATGACTTGTACATCAAAATTAGTCGACTCAATAGACAATTTCTTTTTAGTAGCTAATGCAGTACAAATATATGAATGAGTTGATCCCGGGTCAATCAATGCACACACAATATCATTAAAGAGATAGAATATACCAATCACAACATCAGGAGCAGTAGCCTCTTCTCGAGCTCGGATAGCATAAGTCCGTGCAGGTGCTCGAGCCTAAGATCTGGCTACAGTATCTTTGTTATCTTCACGGTTTCCACCTGTATCGCTACTCTGCCCTGGGCGTCTATTCTTTTGTGGTGTAGCAGGAGGTTTTACACTCTGTTCCTCCTTTGCTTTAGATCTCATCGGACAGTTCCTCAAAAAGTGATCTGCACTTTCGTATCGATAACATGTCCCTTTCATCTTATGACACTCACCTGCATGGATCCTCTTACAATACCCACATATCAAACTAGGTATATTACGAACGCTAGCCACACTATCTGCGGGTTTGTTCTGGAATTTAGATTCTGGTGGTCCCGACTTACTCCTACTTAGAAATTTCTAAGATACTGGGCCCTGACTAGTCTCTTCTCTGAATCTATTCAACGGTGGCATATAGAGGGTCCTAGCAATGTTTTTCTTTCCAGATTCTTGAAATCTCTTTTCTCTCTGTCTCTTGCTGTTGTAGATTTCTTTTATCTTTTGAGCTCTGTCAGCTCTGTCAGCTAACACTACTAGAGCTCGAATTTTAGAACCACCCACCATCATTCTTATCTCGTCATTCAGTCCTTATTCGAAATGGACGCACATAGCTTCATCAGTTGGTACCACCTCTCTGGCATACTTGCTCAACTGCATAAACTCTCGTTCGTAATCTGCCACCGTTTTGTTTCCCTGTCTCAATTCTAAAAATTCTTTCTTCTTCTTATCTAGGTACCGTTTGCTGACATATTTCTTCTTAAACTCTGTTTGAAAAAAGTCCCAAGTAACTTCATTTTTCGGCATTATCATCGCGACCATAGCCCACTAGTGATAAGTCTCGTCCTTCAATAGTGACGCAACACACCTTACATAGCCTTCAACAGGACAAGCCATCTCATTCAAGACTCTTAGCATATTTTTTAACCAATATTCAGCTCTGAAAGGGTTGTCTTCCACACTGCCTCGAAAGTCTTCAGCTCCGTATTTCCTAACCTTAGCTGTACGGATGCGACGTCTCGATTCCACCACTGGAGATGGGGAGGCCTTTCTGGGGGTGCTACCGGTTGGGCACCTGGCTGTGTGACAGGAGGCATAGGGGATGGTGCCATCAGATTATTTTTCATGAATTCCGTAAACCACTGCCCCCATTAAATCGAAGAACATATTTTTTGCTTCATTCTCTATCATCGGTAATATTGATACACTATGGCTAGCTCCAGAATCATTAGTCGGAGTATTGTTGTTTACCTCATTAGTTTCCTCTTTATCAGAGTTAGACATCCTGTATTTATTTGCAAAAATCTTAGTTAGATCAGATTCATCCACATCACATTATCACAGGTTCAATATGGCATATACTTCTAAATCATCAAACATGACCATTCAATCCAAGAAACGGCTAAATCGTAAGCTCTGATACCACTAAATGTAACACCCAAATCTCGAATATTATTGTCGGTTAGGATTTCGATGTCTTCTATTCATTTTATACTATTCATCTTTTACACATATCCGACTGTTCACATCTTTATTCAATTCAAAAATCATTTCTCACAATTTAAAACGATATCTAAACATAACATTATTTTGTAAAGATTAAAAATGAAATTTCAAATATTTTAAGGGACTTCTACCGGTACCTGATGTAATAGCCCATTTTTCAGTGGTGTCGAAAACAGTGATTTCGGGACCACAAATCCGATGAAATTTTTTTATTATGAGTGTTTAAATTAAATAAGTCAATAATAATTTTATATGGAATTTTGAATTAAAGAATTTTAATTATTGAATTAAAAAATTTTAATTATTGAATTAAAATTTAGTATAAGTGGTTTAGTTCAAAAGTCAAGTAATTTTAGAAAATGAGATATTTGGACCTCGTTTTGAAATTAAGAGCCGTAAATATTTTTATTAAATATTTAAAGAGTCTTATCATATGTGAATTGAAGTTCGATGGAGTAATTTTGATTATTACTTGCTTAATTAATGAAAAAGGATTAAATTGAAAAGGGTTAAAAGTTAATTGCTATGGATTAAAAATAAAAGGGACCAAAGTGGTAATTACACCATGGTCAAAAAGTCCAAGTGGCGGAGGATATGATTACCTTCCACTAACTTTTGGGTTATTTATTCATTTAGTCCTTTTTAGTTTAAGGCTAAATTGTAAATAAGTTTGTTTAATCGAAATTTAATACAATTGAAGGACCAATTATGAAATTTGACCCTCCTTAAATGGATTAATAATAGAAATGAAGTGTAATTCTTTAGATTTTGGTCAATTGCTATTAATCCTAATTAAATAAGGATTTACTAATTAGTTTATTTTTCCTATATGATTGGGAATGATGATTTTGAGGTCACGACTTTGATATATTAGGCTGTAAATATTAATTATTAATATTTACGAGTTCATTAGTATTGTATTAGAATTTGGTTATGAAATTTAATCGTTTAAATAGTTAATTAAATGAAAAGGATTAAATCGTAAAAGATGCAAAAGTTTAATTAAAAGTATTAGGTGTCAATTGGAGGTTTAGTTGAAGCACCTAAATGGTAATTAGACCAACAATGAAAGTAGTGGATGGTTTTGGAGTTGGAAATGTTGAAATTTAATGTTATAATTAAGGGTAAAAGAGTAAATTATAAAATTTAAGTAATTAAACTAAAGAAAAGTGAGAAAATCCTTATTTTCTTCTTCTTCTTCTTCAATCTTTGGCCAAAAGAAAACCTTGGAGAACACCAAGCACATTCGGCTAGTTTTGAGCTCTAATTTGGTGAGTGGAATCTCGCCCGTTTTTAGTAATTTTTATGTTTTTGAGTTCGTATTAACTTGATCTAGCTAACCCAAGGACTAATTTGTGATTTGTCAAATGTTATAAATTTTTCCATTAATGAATAAGTTTGTTCTTGAAATTTTATGTGAGATTTATAAGCTTGGTTGTTAGATTTGATTATTTTGTAAAGTAGTTTTTGATGATTTTATCATTTAAGGACTAAAATGTTAAAGTGATAAATTTGCAAGGACTTAAGGTGAAATAATTGCAAATGTGGGTTTTAAGTACTATAGTATTCGACTGAACTTTATTCTTTTTAAATATGGTTAAATTTGCAAGTTTGAGCTAAAGGACTAAATTGAATAAAAATAAAAAGTTCAAGGTAATTTTGTAAAAATATCAAAAATGCTTAATTGCATCAAATAATTAAAAATTCATGTTGATTTAAATAATTTAATGAAATTATTGTAATATATCAAGATCTTGTCTCGATCGTGGAAAAAGGTAAATTACGGATTTACCCTTGAAGTTCACTTTAACTGCAATTTCGTCTGGTAAGTTCGTACAGTAAATAGTTGATTCAATTTCTGTTTGTAAATTATTGAAATTATTTAAGTATGTTGTATTTAAATTTATTTGTTTAGTAATATTAAATTGAGATATTGAATTAAATTGAAATGAAATTGTATTGAGGAGTATGATTAAAAGTAATAAAATGATATAGTTGAAATCAGGTGACAACGAAACACTTAAATAATTATGTGTTGTGTTTGTTATTATTCATGTTACGAATGAATTAATTTGGTTGATATGTGACAAATAGAAATTGAGCTAAATGACATGGTTAGTTAATTCGACATCTTGTCTGATAAATAAGGATTATATGGATGTTTGCTGGAAAAGGTATAATGTGATGAAAGTTAATTGAATTAGACATGGTATATGACACATATGAGCTTCGTGAACATTTGAGACACAAAGGACATATCATTAGGGGCTATACAGTTTCGAGACCTAGACTTGGATGTTTTATTGGCGGATAGTTTCTATACTTGAGCCGATATTACAAATCAATCCGGTAAGTTCGTATGGTTAAATTCTAGTTTGAATTTCATATTTAGTATTGTAAACCATTGTAGTGAATTGAAATGGTGATCGAGAGATGGAAGACGAGAATAAAGAAAACGAAAGGCAACGGGCTTTAAGCCGTAAATGAAAAAGGGTCCGATGACTAAGTGTCATCGTGAGTATATGAATCCTTTACGGATTATGAGGTCCGGTGACTATGTGTCATCGTGAATATATGAATCCTTTATGGATTATGAGGTCCGGTGACTATGTGTCATCGTGACTATATGAATCCTTTACGGATTATGAGGTCCGATGGCTATGTGTCATTGTGAGTATATGAGTCCTTTACGGATTATGAGGTCCGATGGCTATGTGTCATCGTGAGCATATGAATCCTTTACGGATTATGAGGTCCGATGGCTATGTGTCACCGTGAGTATATGAATGAAATGAAATCTATTGTGGATTAAAGATTCGATGACTCTGTGTCATCGTGAGTATCAAATGCGAATCGAAACTTACCCAAAAGTATACAATTTAATCAATGCAGTTGATTAGATTTTTCAACTCTTGAAGTTTTGTAAATCTATTTAACTTTTCGAACTTACTAAGCTATGAAGTGCTTACCTGTGAAATTGCTGTTGTTTTGTAGATTCAATTTTGCTGTTCGGGGATCGGATCAACATGGAGCATCACACTATCCCGGAGTTGTTCGGTAGTTATTTCATCATTTAGTTATATGGCATGTACTAGGATGATATTAACTTGAGATTGAACTAAAAGATGTTGAAATCCTTCTATTTCAATTGTGTAAATGCAATGAAGTATGACTTAGATGCTCAGGCTTATAATGCTTGTAAGACTTAGAAGTTATGTATGTTATGTGATGTTTTAATGCATAACTTATACTGGTTGTGTTTGAGATATTAAACTTGTATCTTGGCAGTACTCTTGAGATCCTACATACTTGATTCGGTAGAACTTATGCATGTATCGGTAGAAGTGCAGGGTAGGAGAGAGGTTGTTCTCTGACTTGGATTGTATCGGTAGTTAAGATACAAGTATTGGTAGTTTATGGTATTGATGTATCGGTAGTAAGAATGATTGTATCGGTAGAAGTTGCAGGATAAGGATTTTTCCTCTCTGGTGTTTTTGGTATCGGTAGTTGCATGAATTGTTTCGGTAGTTGTGTCACATGTATCGGTAGAATCATCTCGAGTAGCGGTAGAACTCTGCAATATTTTAGAACTATTTTTTGACTTGACAACTACCGGTACATGTTCATCAAGTACCGGTAGAAGTGTCCAAAAATCATGGAAATGACATTTTTACCCTTATTAAGTTGTGATTTTTAATCGATTGATGGTTTATGATATGTTAACTGCACATCTTTATTAAAATAAGACTGATTGAAATGAAAATAAAAGACGAATAGTGATAGATGAACAGTAGGACACCGAGACCTTAATCGGCGATAATTTCGGGTTTTGGGTGTTACACCTGATGATCAAGTATCGGTAATAGTCAATTCAATGAACAATTCTAAACAGTACAAATTTCTACCGGTACCTGTACTAGTTCTACCGATACAAGTATAATTTCTACCGATACATGTCATGCATCTACCGATACTAAAAACTCCAGAGAGTTAAATTTCCATCCCGTAATTTCTACCCATATAAGCATTCAAACTACTCATACTTCTATACATACAACTAACGATACTCATAATTTAACTACTGATACAACTCAAGTCAGTGTACAATCTCTCTCCTACCCTGCACTTCTACCGAAACATACATGGGTTCTACCGAAACAAGTAAGCTAAATCTCATGAATTATACCAAACACAAGTTCATTGTTTTCATATAAGCACAGCTTTTAACTATGCATTCAAGACAACACAAATACAAGATTTATGTCAATACAAGATACTTAAAACTACACCCAACATTTCATCAAACATAACAAAGTTTTCACAACTCATTGTATAAAGAAAAGGTAACATCATCCTAGTACATGCCATATTAACCAAGTGATGTAAAAATCTACCGAACAACTCCGGGATAGTGTGATGCTTCAAGATGATCCGATCTCCGAACAACAAAAGTGAATCTACAAAAAGTATCGATACTTAACCACTATTGGCTAATTTGCTTATTAGATCCTTCAATTAAATAATTCTACCTTTGCACTTTTCTCAATTTAATCCTTTTTACTTAATTAACTAAGTAAATGATAAAATATTTTAACCAAAATTTAATATAATGATATTAACATCATAAATATTAAATAAATAATATTTACGACTCGACTCGTCGGAGTTGTGATCTCAAAATCACTGTTTCTAACACCACTAAAAATCGGGTTGTTACAAATATAGTCGTTGGGGATGAAATATCAAGTCATTATCTTCACCTGCAGCAACGAGTATCGATAACTACTAAAAAGGTATCAATATTTTTTGTAATTAATGCAGATTTCAGTGATCGTTGTAACAAAAATATCGATACCTAAGGGAATTTATCAATACTTTATGAAACGTATTGATACCAGATCGATACCAAATCGATACCTAGCTGAGGTTGAAAACACAAAATGTCAATCTAGTATCAATTTAAAGAGGGTTTCAAAATTTTATAAAATATCGACATTTAGACAAAAAGTATCGATACTTTTTGTATACTTTTTGTCTTGGAGTAATTCTGACTTGTTTGAAAATGGTTAAAACATATTTGAATATGTTTAACTCAATTGAAACCATTTTAACTTGATTTTATCAAATTTCTCAATTTAACTTTTATTAAACAACACTTTAATTTTTATATCAAAACATATTATCAAATAAGACTTAGTTTAACAATCTCCTCTTTTTTATATAACAAAACATTTTGTAAATTTGTTTTTGAATAGATTGCTCACCCTTAATAAAAAATAATTTTCAATCTAACTCCCCTATATAAAAATCATTTTTAATTTAAAACATAAAAATTTAGAGCGTAAAATTTTGAAATAAACTGAAATTTGACATTCAATTATAACCATTAGATTTTAATGGGTCAATTGTTATTTTTTTAATAAAATTTTTATAATTTTAAAAATTTCAAACTATTTTTTATAATTTTTATGACTTTTTAATAAATTTTAAAATTAAAAAGGCTTAATTGATTTTTTTTAATTTGTTTTTAAAGTATTTTTCACCCTTTAGTCTTATTGGTTTAAAAAATATGCCTTATATTTAAAGAGTAAAGGGTGATGGATAAATTTGTTATTATATCTTATATTTAAACACCAAAACAAATATTTAATGGTGTAATTTTAACGGAGAGATTATTTTGTTCACTCATCTACTACATAAGTTAATTTGTTCAGTTTTTCAATAGAAAAACTAAAATGAAATCTATGATATAATATAAGAGATTTTGTGATACTTTTACCTAAATTCTAAATATTCTATCTGAAATATTATAAAACTTTTATAATAATTTACCATTCTTTTTTATCATTTTGGTTAATTTTGCCTCAAACCATAACAAATAACATGTTTTAATGATACTATTAATAATTTTTTTTTCTATCTATTTTTTTCTGTTTATTTATTTAAAAAAAGAGATATAAATTAATTTACTAGATAAATGTATTACCAATAAAATATAATATTATAACATTAAGCTTTCGTGCAACAAACCATAAAAGAAGAAGCAACATTTTCAGCACAAACAATAAAATATTATATTTCACACATATAATATAATATAATATAATAATTTTTTTAAAATAATTTATTAATTTTCTAGAAAGCACTTTTTGAAAAAGTTAAGAGTGTGTTTGGTTTAGAAAATATTCTCTACTTTGATTTTTCATTTTCAGAAAACAATGTTTATTTTTTGAAAATTAAAACAGGTTTGGTAAATGAAAATAGAAATTTATGGTATTTAAATGATTATGTGTAACATATTTTTTATTGTTTAGAAATTTTTTTTAATATTTTTTTGAAATCAGTAAAATAAATACAACATATTAGTTACAAAATATTATAGAAGCATTCCTAAGAATTTATTTTATATATAATTAAAACTTAATTTGAAGTTACATATATTATATATATATATATGAAAGCAGATAGTGATACATTTGAGTTAAAAGTGATAAAAAATTAAGTAGGATTTAAACAAATATTCATATTTATATTATTAAAATATGCCTATTTTATACTATAAAGCATTTATTATTAAATATTTATGAATTTAGTATATATTTATTATTAAAATATTAAAATAATGTTTTCAATAAAATATTAAGAATATTACTTAAAATTTAAAATTATTATTAATGTTAAATTCTATTATTAAAATAAAATCATAATATTAAATAATTTTATTAAAATATTAAATTATATTAATAAATTATTATGTTTTTAAATATAAATATATATGTTTAAAGATATTGAAAGCTGCCGAACCCTGTGTATTAACCTGATGGTTAAGGATGTTCATTATCTTGACCTGAATTTGAGTTGCGTTAATCGTTGTTTATAATTCACTAAAAAAAAATTGAAAACTACCAATAATCTTTTGACCTAGTGACAAGAATATTTGTGTCATGACATGAAAGCTTAGATTCAATCCTTGGCAACCTCACCCGTACCCACAATTATAAAAAACATATTAAAAATTATAATATATAAGATTAATAATTTAAAATTTTAAATAATTTTATAAAATTAAAATTTTATTATTAATATAATAATATTTTCATTTATTCAAGTTAATTTTATAGAAAACGAGTTACTCATAAAAAAATATTTTTTGAAAATTACTTATGTTATTTAAAAGGAGAAGTCATTTTTTGAAAAAAATGATTTTGACTTATTTTTTGTTGACCGGTAATTTTTTTCGGTAATTAAACTAATTTTCATAAAATAAATACAATAGCATATAAAAAATATTTTCCATAAAACAAACGCAATGTATAAAGGGTTAGTATTTGACTGCTAATATATTTTTTTATTCCAGAAACAACCTTAAAAAATTATTATATATATTTTTTTAAATTTTGTATTTTTTTAATGTTAAGACACGTGTCAACCTTTCTTGGTTGTGAAGTCTAAGAACTCCATCGGTAGTATATCAAATATTATTTCTTATATAAAATATAAATGTACTAAAAGAAAAGGATAAACTACACCCAATGTCACAAAATTATTACTAACTTTATGTTTTGATTACTCAACTTCAAAAAGTTACAAAATGATTATTAAACTATTTAAAAGTTTTTATTTAAGTCATAAGACTATTAAAATCAATGTTATATGGACTTCTTTGTTCGTACTGTCGACACTAATAGAAAGCTCTCATTTTCCTTCTCTTCTATAATACAATTTTTTTCATGAAACAATTTTGAATATTATGAATCCGTGAACTCTAATATTGATCGTTAAATCGACTTGAATCTAAGATATGTTTTTCTACTAGCTAATGGGTATTGATTTACTTATTGATCATCGAATCGTTGTTTGGAGTTTGTTAGATAGACATTTAAAAAAAACTTAACAATCTATTGACTTAAATAAAAATTTTCAAATAATTCAATGATTTAAATAATTTTTTTTAAATAATTCAATCATTATTTTGTAATATTTTAAAATTAAATTACTAAAATATAAATTTATTAATAATTTAATGATTTCGAGTGAAATTACTCAAAAGACAAAAGCAAAAAATTTCCCACATTTTTTGCTAGGGTCCCTCGTGCGAGTGTGTAACATTGGCAAGGGCGCGGAATTACCCGATTCACCCGACGCTCTTCGATCCCACCCTAAAAACAAAAATAATTATAATAAAATAAAAAAATTTAAAAATAAATAAACAAATAAGGTAACTAAACACCCCGAGATCCAGCGAGCGAAGCTACGGACCCCAAAAACCTCAGAGGTAAAATTTATTAGCATCGTCGTTCGTCTCCTTCCAAACCCTAGAAAAGTACGACTTTCTTCTTTTAGAACTCTCTCGAACTTTCTCTGATCTACCATTTCTTTCCTTCCACTCCCTTCCCCTCCATCTTTTTTCTCCCTCTCTTTGTTTGGCTGCTCAATTTCTTCTCCTTTCCCTTTTTATTTGTTTTAAAATTTTCGCGGTTTTGATTTTTGTTTGGATTTGGTAATTTTTTACTGGTAGAAAAGCGTGAGAGTGAGTTGAGTAGAAGAAGAGAAAAGGAACTTCGAATTTTTGTGCTTTGCTTTCTCGTGATCTGAAAAAAGTAACACGGCGAACTTGCGATTTCATGTTTGAGGTATTCTTGATTTCTTCTTCTTTTTTTCTCTCTAATGTTTTTAGCTTAAATTTTGTAATGGTAAATTATGATTGGGTTTGCTTTCTGATTCTTATATGTATAGAATTAGTAATTGTTTGGCAAAATATTCTTTCGGCAGTTATTCTTCATGTCTGTTTTTCTCTCTTGGAAATTTATATATGTACTAAGATTCCAAGGGAAAAAAATCTGTGGAAGTGAGAAATTGAGAAAAAATTGCGAACAAATAATCATAAATCTGTAATTTTGGTGTTTGTTATGTGGAAAGAAGAAGCATTGATAAAGGTTATTTCTTTAGTGGTTCAAGCAAATTTAGTAGCAAAGTTAAGAGGAAACTGAACTGGAAATTCTTGGAGTTATGGTATTATTATACATGAGGGTAATTTCAATTTCTCAGTGCACCTGAAACTGCCATCCTTGAAAACTCTCTTTAACTTATGACTATTAACTAGGCATTTAGAATTTATTTTTAAAGTTACATATGCTGTTATTTGGCTTGCTTAGGAAATTAATGCTAAGGTATTCTCAAAAGTTGAACTGTTAGTGGGTCAGGTGCTTCCTACTGGATCCAATCATGAACCTCTATTGATATGTTTAATGTAAATATTAATTCTGCATTTGCCTCCATTTTACTTTTTGAATTGAAATCAAAGGGTTATATGGTTACGAAGTTGGCCTTTATCGGTTCCTCTTGGCATATCTTTCACCCTACTGCACATATTTTTTGGTGCTAGTGATATAATTGAACATAAATAAAATTGTAAGAAAGATGAGGGCAAAGAGATTTAATTGCTGCACAGGGAAGCATATTTGATGTGAAAGTTGGCTTTGGAACTTGAAAGTTGTAAGATGCTTGTTTTACATGCGTGCCACAGAAGGTGAACAAATTGGAAAAAAAGATGTACTTACTAGGTTTTGTATGCTTTTTTATGTTTAATATGCAAGAGCCTTCTGCACTATAGGGCAGGCTGCCTGTGATGATTATGCTTAACTTACTGAAGATCTACTGTAATCTTTGTTTACTTTATTAGATGTTTTGACTATTCATGGATGTTTTTCCTGACTTTCGCTAAAAAATGCAGCTGATGATGAAACGTATTTCATGAATCATTAACTCATGGATCCTGAAGGCAAGAAATTTGGAGGAGGTACTATTGTTTAGAATGTGGATTTTTTATTGCACTTTCTTTGTTTTCATTGCATTTGTTTTTGGATTTGTTCAGTCCATTTGAAGTTTTTGGATTGAAAATTCCTGAGGTAACAGTAATTTCATGTCAAGTTATCTGGTATTATTATTATTATATTTCTTTTTCAACTAACAAGAAACTGTTTTTTTTTAGGACCGAGGGAACTTAGCGGTGCTGTTGATCTTATAAGTCACTATAAGTTATTGCCTCACCATGACTTCTTCTGCAAGAGACCTCTTCCAGTATCAATTTCAGATACACATTATCTTCATAATGTGGTGGGAGATACTGAAATTAGAAAAGGAGAAGGGATGCAGCTGGACCAGCTTATTCAGAATACATCTCATAACAGAGACTCTAACGTCCGTATACGGCCTTTTGACCTTGATATTCTTAAGGAGGCTTTCCAGCTGAGTGAAACGACTCCTGTTGAATTGCCAGTGGTAAGAAATTTACTGCTTTGAGACTACCTTTATTTAAGTTTTTTAATCTAAAGGGTGGTCCTAGGTATTATGCCATTAATCAGTAAACTGGTAAAAATTTAATGGCCCTGCAGTTTATTTTGTTATTTACAATATTTATCTTCAATAGGCATCACTTCTGTTGGAGTCATTAACCGTTTTTTTTTATTACAGAGTGAAAAAGGAATTCCTACAGTTGCTGGGAAGTCAAAGAGTGAAGCTAAAGATAAAGACAGGAAGCATAAAAAGCATAAGGACCGAGATAAGGATAAGGATAAAGAGCATAAGAAGCACAAGCACCGTCATAAAGATAAAGATCGAAGTAAAGATAAAGACAAGGAAAAAAAGAAGGATAGAAGTGGGCATCATGATTCTGGTGCTGATCACTCGAAAAAGCACCATGAAAAGGTTGGAAGTTTGTTACCTCTTACACGTTTTGCCCTGAGTATAGTGGAAAAATGGTTAAAGTCGATCAGTCTGTTAATTTATCCATTCTTTGTTCAAGAATAACATTGTTTCTTTTGAGCTATGCATGAGATGTTTTCTTTTGATCAGTAAAAATAAGCAGTTGTGCTGATCCGGGGAATTGAACTACTGTGGTCTGTGCCCCTGTGCAAGTTTGTATTTTAGTTTGTCTTCTGAAAGTATATCAAAAACTTTATTTTGAAATTAGATCAATTTTAAATGGAATTCTATGTAAAATTCTTTATAATTCATATATTTTCAGAAAAGGAAGCATGATGGAGATGAAGATCTTAGTGATGTTCACAGACACAAAAAAAGTAAGGTAATGCACCTGATTGTGGATTATGCTCTGTTCTGTTGCGTTATGTGGATTATCTTTCATATTTGCGATACTGTGTAGCACTAACTCTTCATTTCTTTCTAGAATGGTGCCCATAGACTTTGTCTTCTAAATACTTTCTCATCATGCTTATCAAAGTACATATTAATTTGATGCAGCATAAAAGCTCAAAAATTGATGAAGTTGGTGCAATTAAAGTAGCAGGCTGAAAGGGTGGCTCTCTAGTTCATATTGTCTCAGATGGTTTTCAGAGTGTGGGAGGGTTTGCTTAATGCTCTCTACATTGCTTGAGGTGAATGTCATATCTCGCTGTTCCATTTATTTCTTATTGTATTGCTCTTGATGCTCAATATTATCCAGTTATTCACTGCTAATCAATTATCAAAATCCAAAAATTTACTGGAACTTGTATACGAATATGCCCCCAGATATACAATAATTCTCTTCGCCTCCATATAACATTATGTGCTTTATCCTTCTCCTTTCAACTCAGGCAATCAAGGTACAACAAAGACATAATTATGAACACTAAGTATACCATTTCCATAAAGGGTGGATTAGAAGTTGGATGTTTGCTGTAAATGTTCTTATTACAGTTTTTTAAATTGTCTAAAATAGAACATGTAGTATCTCATACATGTAGCCTAGTAACTGGCTTTTATAAGATCAATTGTTTTCATCTTTTTATCGGTAAAACTATATGGAAAGGGTAGTGATGTAGTGAAACTGCTGAATTTTGTGGATGTTGCCAGACAAATCCTGTGGCTGAAAAGGTTGTGGAAGGGCATTGGTTTAAATTCTGTTTAGAAGTGGTTACATAGTTAGTTATTTACGCATTCAAGTATTTACAGTTCTAGTTTTGGGGGCCAAGATTCGAATGAGGAGAAAGGTAGTGTAGTAGTACAAGAATTATTTGCTTCCTACTCTTGACCTGATATAAAGACATGGCCTACTCTCTGAACGAGGTTGAATTTGATCCTTTTCCCACTGTTTATTATGTGACCTGTTATTATTTTTTCTATAAGGCAGACTCTTCCTTTGTGTTATATTTGTTATCATCATAGGGCTCAGGTGTGGAGGTGGGGTTGGGGAAGGGTGTTAAAATGGCAGATAGGTTTTAAAGGTTCTAACTCAACATACTTTCTGTTTGTCTTTTGTGCAGAGTAACTTGTAAACTGAGTAAAGAATGTGTAGAAGGTGAATTCATCCATTGATGGATATCTAATGCAGGGTATAGGGCTGCTGAAAATGGACTTTTTTGTATCATAAACATTGTTGGTAACATGCAAAACTTTGATTTTCATTCGTCCTTTTTCTAATTTTGTAGCTGTGCTTGTCGTGTACACATAATTTTGTCTGGTTAAAAGTTTAGAACGCCTAGTCCTGAAATGAAATACTATCAGTTTGATTTAGGGTTTGCAGCTTTTGTTTTGTGGAAAGAATAGGGCATATCGGAGCTGCTGTTTCATTATCTTCCCTATTTGTCATAACATCGGCTTGAAGCCAGTCTTATGTGTTTCTTTTTCTTTTAGCGGACAATTGTGTTTCATTTTTGCTTTTACATTCATTTACGGTTTGATAATCTAACATTAAAAAATATATATATAGTTGTAGCTTTGATTCTTGATATTTGCAGGGTTTTTTTTTTTTGTGATTAAAGCTGTATAAAAAAACCCTTTAGCATAAACAAGGATAAATGAACATTGTAATAATTGTTGTTATTCTCATTATCAATGTAATAATGTAATCACAAGTGTGGCTTGTTTCCCATCTCATAAGATACAAATAAAATGGTTTTCAATAAAAATATAAATAATGGTGAAATGAAAAGGGTTAAGAACCCATCATTGGAACAAGTTGGAGGAAAAAAGGGTTCATATATTCATTATATTATTTTGTTGAATATATAACCACTAGTCAAAACTTCCTGGTTTTATGATGGGTCGATCCATCTGTGGTCATTACGATATGAAATAGGAAGGGAATGGAGAGACTAGACGGAAGCTCTAATCATTCAATAATCCTCCTTAGTTATTATTGATTTTGATCTCAATGAGGACGCATACTTATGGCTACGAGAAAGAAACCAAGTCAAATGAGAAAGTCCTTTTTTTGAGAGCTAATTGATGCAGGTAATTTTATTAGAAGTTAAAAATAAATGCAGGTAATTTTATTTTTTATTTAAGTAATTAGATATAAATTCGCAACTATTACTTGAATTTTCATATATTTGTTAGTGAACGTGAACAAATTTTTCCAGGAGTGGGAAGAAAATGAAACGATTGTTCGCATTTGTGATTCAACTCTGAACTCAAGTCCACCTAAATAGACATTATCTAAGAGCTTGTGTGTTTCGCCATGTACTATAATAACATGATCACAAACGCTCATCAGGTTGAGTTACGCTTTGTAATTACGTCAAATTATCACCACTCTTATACTAATATAGCATCAACTCCGGATGTAAGAGGATGTGTTGATCTGCTCCTGCTTCACTGACTTTTCCGTGTCGGCATCTCTGCATCCATGCGCTCTAAAATTCGACGTGCTTCTTCCTCTGTAGCAGGAACTACATTTCGAATCTTAAATCCGTTCTTGGTGGCCTTTGCCTCCGGCCGTACGGAGAATGTGAAATAAAATGTATTCGATACCTGCATAATGGATACACATTTATGTAATTTACATATAAACCATGAAATTAGTTAATGGTGGTATGAAGAAGTGCAAGGCTCTTACCTCGCTTGTTCTGATCTCCGGCCTTGTAACATGAGCAACGACTTCAACATTAATTAGTGGTTGGTCAGGGTTCTCGAGCTCCGTGTACAGAACGCATGATTTTAGACGAAGGAAATCCCCTACATCAACCTACATGTATTCTTCACTAAAGTTACTAAATTTCACACTCATCTAAATAGATCAAGGATTAAGTAAAATACATTGGTAAAGATAGACTTAAATCGAAGCAGGAATGCTAATCAAAGATGCTGAAACATGGCACTCTCTAAGAATTCAAGGATGATCAGTATTGCATGTCACAATTTCTTATGGTCTTCTATTTCATGACGATATGCTTAAAATAATGATTGAAGGCCAAAATAAAATGGGGTTGAATGCTCAAATAATCTCGAACAACACCGAGCATGAAAGATAAAAATGTAGATATATATATAAGTTGATGCTAAAAGCTCTACAGAAAGCAGGGAGATACTTACAGGCCTTAAGAAATCAACATGATCAACTTCCAAAAAGCAAGGTACTAGTCCAGCAAATGCGTAAGCTGTTGAGAAAGCTAACTCAAAAGCTCGATGCATTAAAAAACCTCCAAAAATTCGACCATGAATGTTGCGCTGCTGTGGTTGGCAGATCAGGGCATTTTCAAGATGGGTATCCTTTAAAAGAATGCTGTCTCTATCAGCTAAGGCTGGCATATCACAGAAGATTCGGCCCTCAGCCAAGAGTGCTTCCAGTCTATTTATCTCCCCATTTTCAAATTCTCTTCTATCTACTCTTTTTCTTTTTCTCAAATTGCTTCTAGCTTCAGCTTCTTCAAATAGAAACTTCTCACGTTCAGTTTCGGGTGAAAGCCGGTTAACAGGAGCAGCTTTCCCAGTCTTAGAGTCACGGGCCACGAAGATGAAGTTGGCTGTTAGAGCTACAGAGTCCGAGACATCCGAGTTTTCTGCATGAAATAACATCATCTAATCAAAGTCTCAATCATGGCCAAACTTCAAGATAATGTCTATAATGAAAGACTCTCTACAGAATCACACTGTTAGCAGCTCTGCAATTTGATGAACTACGAATTACTTCTCATTAACTCTGAATTGTGATCTGTGTCTAGGTTATGGAGCCTCAGTACCATTACCAAGACTATTAAAACAAGTCATCTGAGAATAAACATTCAGCTAAGAATACTATCTTTGAGGGTGAGGCAAAGTATCATTAAGTAACAATTTTCACCATCATAAGGTAAGTTAGATTTGGTATCTTTAAAAAAAAAAAGATGATACTTCAGAACTCAAAGAGTCATAACTGCATACAATGTCAAAGGACAACATGCTTCTTCTCCTTCTTAAAGGAAAAATTGTGAAATTGTGCACACAATGTTTATTTCATAAGCATATTTGGTTGGTTTTCAATAAGAATATGCTTTCAGTCTTTCCATTTCGGGGTGAGAAAAAGTGGGGGTAGGGTAGTTAAAAACCCATATCAAATAACATAGATTTCCTGCTAAGAAAAAGATAAAACTTATAGGGAACATGGATTGAATAAGAGAAGAGGAATGAGTAAATATTGCAGGAAGCCTCAAGGTGAAATGATAGAGGTTATATGTAAATAACCCTTACATAAATAACCTGCAAATAAGGCTTTCATTCATGTCAATCGATATACGAGTTATGAAAAGGAATCCGTAAGGAATGTAGCATGATCAATAGAGTATATGAGAAGTGAAAACTAAAATTAGGTATACAAGTTCATGCTTTATCTTGGATTTTCATTAGCACTAAGATTAATTACCAATACTTCTGCAAACATTACATTCTGCTCCACGGCCTTGGCAAAGATCAGACTCTTAGGAAAACCCATAAGTAATTTGCAATATATATGTCTGAAGAATTAGCAAATGTGAAGAAACAACTGACATGGAATTTATGCATTCTTGATAGCTAATACTAAAGTATTTATAACATCTCAACAGATTTGTACTAAAAAGCATATCTGCAAATACTCAAAGTCATATTTCATCTTAAATGCAAAATTACAGAGAGTTAATCATAAGTTTATGATTAAAGCACCTTTTGTGGACTGAATGACTTCTAGTTGAATCTCAATTGATGACCTCCCAACCCATATGACAGAACCAACTATTTTGAGATCAATGTCAACACTAATAGGCTTCTTCAAAACAATCTTGTCAACAGAAGCTGTTACCAGCAAAAGAGGCCTTGTTGTGCTATCATCATCTGAACAATGCTAATTCACAAACAAACCACACAACTTCAGCCATTCAAAAGACAAAAAGATTGCTAATTTATATCCCCAAACTGCAAAAAAAAAAAAAAATACCTTGACAGAGATAGTCCCAGCTAAAGCATCAAGGTCTTCAAGCAACTTCCCAATTCTAACTTCATTCCAGGGATCCCTGTACTGTTCTCTCAAAATGTAGTCTGATGATAAATTATAAAGGATGCTGGTCCTGCTTTGAGAAGGGGTTTTGGTGAGCAACTCGCTCTGAGGGGGTGCATCTTTTGGTGGGTCAAGGAGTCTCTCAAAGATTTGGGACTTGGCTTCCCATAAAGCATTGGTTACTGGTGAATGGTACATTCCTGGCCATAGGCTGATGGGCTTCCTGGTTGAGGTGGAATCTGAGCCATTGACAGCGGCAGAAGTGTCAAAGGGGGATGCAAAAGTTGAAACCACAGGGATGGTGGTAGGAGATGAGCAATTAAACTCCATGGAGATGTGATTTTCAAGGTGATCCTTGCAAATGGGTGGGCGAATATTGGGATTTCAGGTTTTGGGTTTGTGAAATTTGCTTTCTTTAGGGGCCAATTTCCTTTCAGCTTGACTGACTGAATCAGTCAAACCTTTAAACATCTGGTTGTAAGCATTTCACTATTTTCATTTACTATAATTTATGATTTTATTTAATTATAGTAAAATGAAAATAAGAATCTATCACATAATAAACATGAGGTTATATTATAATATTATTTTAAATATTTATCATGAATGAAATTTATTTTATTACTGTATCCAATATTTATTAATATATTTATAATATTATTTTAATTATTAGCATAATTTACTATTTAATTAATTAAATAATTAAAAGAAATAAATGCTCCACATGAATCACATCTGCTTTATTTATTTGTCTTTTAATTAGGACAGTTGCGAGGAGTAAAGAGAGCTTTAACTTTTTTTAGTGTTTATATGTGAAAAAAAACCTTTACAAAATATAAAAAAATCAATTAAGTCGTGTATTAAATTTACATTCAACTAAATCTTTTTCATTAATTAAAATAAATAATTAAGTTTTTTCGTTAACGATTTATATTATTGATCATGTTGACTGTTAAAATAAATTAACGAATTAATCAGATAATATGACATGTGGTAGCTTCTAGTTGGATCTAATATTTTTCTCACAAAAAAATTATTAAAAATCATAAAATTATAAAAAAATCAGAAAAAATATAAAAATAAAAATATTAAATATTAAAAATATTAAAATCGTTATAAACTTATTAAAATTATAAATATATATATATAAAAACTTATAAATATTATAAAAATAAAAAATTTTAGTAAATTCTATTAAATTTAAAAAATTATAAAAGGAACAAAAATTGTTTAAAATATTTAATTAAAAAAAACGTATTAGAATTCTTAAAAAATAATAAAAATTGTAAATTTTATAAAAAATATTAAAATAGAAATAAATTTATAAAAATTATTAAAAAAATAATAAAAACTTGAACAAAATTGATTAGCCTAAAATCTGAACAGTATCGGTTTGGAGAAAGTCATTAGACCGTTGACCTAGAAATTAGATAGTTGAATCAATTTTTTATTTTTTAATATTTTTATCAAATAAAAATTTGATATCTAACTATTAGAATATGTCAAAATGAAATATTCTAACCAAGGTTTTCATAATTGACCTGATAGGTGAACCAATCAGGTCATCGATTTGCTAGTTCAACTGATCCATCCAATTATATTAAACAAAATATTAAAAAATCAAAAAATAAAATAAATCGATTCAACCGTCTGGTTTCTAAGCCAACTAATCTAATGATTTTTTCTTGACCAATTCCTTTGCTGATTTCGATCTAATCAATCCAATCGACCGATCTTGTCCAATCCAAGTTTTTATGATTTTTTTTATAATTTTTATAATATTATAATTTTTGTGATTTTTTAGAATTTTAATACATCTTTATAATATTTTAAATATGTTTTTTATAATTTATATATTTTAATAATTTATTAGATTTTATAATTTTTATTAATGTCATATTTTTTAATATTTAATAGTTTTTATAATTTTGAGAAAAAAAATTTAGGGTGACTAAAATAATCCTATTTTAGAGTGACCATGACTATAATTTACCCTTAATTTTATAAATATACATACTTATTTTATATTTATATTTATATTTATATTTATATAACGACTACCACGAGGAGATATTGTTTTGCTTATCAAAAGCTATTGGGGTAAAAGAATCGTGGAGGTGCTATATTAAGATTTAGAGTTCATTTTTGTCTCTTTTATTTAAAAGAGGAAAAATTAGTCCATGTATGTTAAATCAACGAGTAAACTAATTTTTTTTGTTAAAAATATAGTCTATTTTTATTGTTAAAAACTAGTCTATGTATGTCAGTATGAGGTACACATGACATGTTAAGTGTTACTGTTTGGTTATTCCATTAATTAGCCATTTTTAATAATATAAATGAATAAAATTTTTAACATAAAATACCAATTTATCTAACATGTAAAGATTAACTTGCATATTTCTTTAATAGGAGTAAAATACAATGTAACTATTTATATAGGCACATTCATATTACTTCTACAAAACTTTTGATGGTTTGAAAAAAAAATGAAGGTAGGGAGGGCTATGATTGAGTGGAATACGATTCAATTCAGTTCTACATGCAAAGTATTTCTCCAATGGTAATATCGTTGAGGGTCGAAATATTGACAGTTCTGAAATAAATTATACTGGATTTTAATTTGAGAACTGATAACACTGTATCAAAGTTGTTTCATGAAAAAAAATGAATTGTAAGATTGGTACATGTGATGTAAACATAGAAAGCCATATAGTAATGATTTTAATAATTCAGTGACTTAAATGAAAACTCTCGAATAATTCAATGACCATTTTGTAAATTTTTAAAGTTGAGTGGCCGAAATGTAAATTTATTAATAGTTTAATGATTTTGAATGTAATTTACATTTTTATTTTTCATAATATATTTTTCTTTGGTCCATTATATCAGTAGTTTTACGTCCATCTTTTTTATATATGGGCTTTTATATATATATATATATATGACCAAAGAAAAATATATTATGAAAAATAAAAATGTAAATTACATTCAAAATCATTAAACTATTAATAAATTTACATTTCGGCCACTATATATATATATATATATATATATGATAAATTTCAGTTAACTGCTATTTTTTAATTGAAGTAATGGATAACTGAACTTTCACAAAACTTTAGCCTGATCTTCGATTTGATTAATTTTAGTGACCGATTAATTAATCAAATTAATATGATTTGGTCAATTAATTTAATTTTAATTGAAGTATGCATATCCCTAATCACGACTTTGTTATTAAATTCAAGGATTTCTGAGCTTAATAGGAAGACAAAGTTAAATGCAATCAGAATCAGTGTTTTCAAAATTGGATCAGATTAATTGATTGGATCAAGAATCAATAGGTACATTAATCTAGAACAAAATAAAAATTTGATTGACTTGCGATTTGGTATGGACTGATTGAATCAAAATTTATAACATTTTTTTTTTCATTTTTTAATTGGATTAGAGGAAACTTTGGGCCGAGTCTCTAAAAGAGGAGCTAATGGAATCATGAAGGTCGCTCAAGCCTCTACTAGATTGGCTGATAGGGTGGTTTGGGCTGGACTCATTTACCAAGTGGAGTCTAAATTGGCTCATAACTTGCTGGGATTGGAAAAAATTTGGACCAATTTCATGAAATTTGGGAAGTAAAAAAGGATATATATATATATATTATCAAAGTTAACTACCATAAGATTAGTAGTTATTTTGTATTAGAAATTTTCCTTAAAAGGATATTTTTTTTATATTAGGTGATTTAGTTAATTTATTTTAATTATTATATTTTGTATTATTTAATCATTTTATGTTTTATGAGAATGGTAAAACCGTATCTTATTATTGTTTTTAATATCATTTCCAGTAGGATCCATTGTTTTCTTATTTAGGATAACAAATAATTAATTAGTGTATTTAGATCCATAATTATCTCTTTATTCTAATAAATAGAACAAGTTAGCATTCAATTAAGAGATCGATTGAGTTATGTTATGAGAATGAGGAATCTAATTAAATGAATCATGCATTTAAGTTCGTTAATTAGAGTCAAGCCTTTATTCATAAGGTTGGTGGTGGATTAATAAATCTTCAGAACAGTCACTTAGAGTTGTTTGACTGATAAGGCTTTATGATCTAACTATTCTTATAATATTAATTTACAAACTAAGAAAAGATTCGTTGTTTGAATCTGTCCTATAATCACTCTAACCCACTTATCATTGAATACGGAAAGACTTATAATCTGTGATCAATTTTGATACCAAAACCGACTTCATCCCCGAGACTAGAAATCTAAATATATTGATCTTTTCTTTATTATTTCGAATTACTGTTAATTACATTTAGTTTTGCCTTTTATTTATATTTATTTTATTATTTTTACAAGATCTAAAACTTTTTTATTGCAGATTTATTTATGTTGTGAGCACCACTTAACCCTTATCACAACATATTTCAACTTTATTTATCTAGTTTATCTATGAATTTATTATGTTTTTAAGCATAGGAATTTAAAATTGGTGAATTCGATACTCATCAAGTATAAAAAAAAGTTTAAATATGTTGTAGTTTTTGAAATTTAAAATTTAGTTCCTTTAATTTGATTTTGAGGTATTGTGTCTTTGTACTTTTTTTTATTCAAAACCTTGATTTTTTCTTCCAATTTTATAAATATGAAGAAGCTAAAATAACTTTTTTAGCCTTGGGAAGAAGGAAATGTGGCAATTGACCCTGGTACGACGGAGAGCAGTCGTATCTTGGTTGCTAGAATGGTGGTGAGAATGGTTGAGAGGAAGAAGGAAAAATGAGATGGTTATGGTCTTTTTTGTGTTCTCTGTGTGTGAGAGTTGATATACATGGAATAGAGTGCGCGCCACGTGTTGGGTTCTCAATAGTGAAAAAATCATATCTTGTCTTCCTGCAAAGAAGACGAGATTATCTTATAGATCGATGATGTGAGACCTTAGGACAGCTTAGCAATCAATGGGCGCAATGTTCCACGCATTCTTGAAAAGGATAGTCTATGACAGAGGTTCGTTAGGTAGGGTCCAATCAAGGTAATTCGATGTTTGATGTTTGCCCGGTGTGAGGTTCGGACAATAGTGACACATGTAGCTGCCCGTGGAGGTGGTATAACAGGCCGTCAATTACAATTTTTGTCAACTTATTCCTTACATTTTAGAAGTATATAAAAATAAATTCTCATTCTATAGTTTTTATATTTTTAATAAGAAATCCTAAAAAAATATAATTTTATAATTTTAAAAAATAAATTTTAAAATTTTAAAAATATAAAAAATATAAAAAGCTTCAAAATTAAAAACACAGTTATTTACTTGATTGGTAATAAGTTATCTTCAAAGTTTGAGTTACTCGTTCAATTAATATTAAATTAGATTTTAATATGATTGATTGAAATTAAATTTAAAACTTGTTCAAATCATATTTTAATATGAATTGAATGAATAACTCAAAATTTTGGAGAGACCATATTTCCATTCAAAAAGTAAATAACAAATTTTTTAAAAATATTGGAATTTTTTGATGATTGTTTTTGAAAAAAAATGTTTTTTTTTAATTACAAGAGTTTTATCTTTCATAATTTTTGGAAATTTATTTTAATTTTTTTATTAGAGTATTTTTATTAAAAAAGTATAATGACAAAAATAATTCCTAAAGTTGAGGTGTTAGGTCACTTTGACCTTTAATATTTTTTTGAAGCATTTTCATACTTAACATTTATTTTTTGGTCAAATTGGTCCGTTTTTAACGGTGATGTTGACGTGATCGTTAGTTGACTAACGGTCAACATAAATCGTTGATGTGACAGTTCAAACGTATTTAAATGCTGACGTGACACTATTTTATCTTATATGTCACGTTAGCAAATGATCTTAATAATATGAAATTTTATCTTCTTTTGAGAAATTTTTTACTCATATTTTTTATTTTCTTTTGAGAAATTTTTCCACGTAAAATTTGTATGTTCGATATTTTTAATTCTTATTTTCTTTACTTTATTTGTTGTTTAATCGAGTTTATCCCTTACATTTCACAAAAGTTTTTTTCTCAAGGTAGAGAATAAGGTAACTTATTGTTTATCGAGTTTTGGCTTTGATTGTAATTATTGATATACGAAACATCACACAAATAGTTTTTTTTTTCTTTAAATGTCATTGCAATGAAAAGTGATTAATGAAGAGACACCTTAAAAATTTCATGATAAATTATATTAGTAGTCATTTAATTAAGTTCTTTTCATTTTTGGTCACCTAACTATGAAAAGTCACCCAACTATGAAAAGTCAACATGGTCACCTAGCTAGTAGTAAATTACTTTCTTGATCACCCAAGTTTGAAAAGTTACAAAATGATCACTCAACTATTCAATTTCGTCTTTTTTGGTCACCAGTTGGTAGGGATGTCAGTGGGGCGGGTTTTACGGGGCCTCGTTACACTTCGCACCCAATTGGATGGGGATGAGTACAAGTTTCGTGGGTTGTGGGGAGGGAATGGGGATCAAAATTAGACCCGTTGTGGGTGGTGGGGCAGGCGTGGATATGACCTTATACTCACTTCATCCCCACCTGCTCCGCCCCATCCCTGCCCACCCCGCATCTTCCTCGCCCGCCCCGCATAATATAATAAGCATATTTAAAAAATAAACCTTTATAAAAATGTAATTTAATAATTATCTTAATAATATTTTATTAATTTAATGTTAAAGTGATTATCTTAATATTAAATTTAATTTAATATTTAACTTGTAAATAAATATTCTATTAATTTAATAAGATTTAATATTAAATTTAATCTAATATTTATCTTAATAAGTATTATATTAATTTAATATTAAAGTGATTAAGTTTAATAATAGTTGAAGTCTCTAAACTCTTCCTATATAAAGAGAGTCTTGAGTCATTATTTCATACGCTTAAATTCAAGAGAAAGTTGTAAGGAGAAAATTCTCTGAAAGATTATTTCAGAAAATTTTTGGAGATATTTTTCTTATTTACAACTTGATTCAAAAGTTTAGAGAAATTACAAAATTATTTCACTGGTAATTTTTGTGAAATAATTTCTGATTTGAAGCTAACTAATACTTATAAATATATTATATGAAATGGGTCGCGGGGCGGGTATAGTAGTGATTAGGTGGATTTGGAGACCCACGTGGGTGGTGGGGCGGGAATGGTTTTGGGTTTTGTACCCATAACAGGTTGTGTGGCGAGGATGGGGATTAAAATTCTTGGCGGGGATGGGTGTGCGGAGTGCACCTTCCGCACCCGCCCCGCCGAATTGACATCTCTACCAGTTGGTTAACTTAAAAATTGAAACCCAAAAATCTAAGATATTTGAGTGACTAAAAAAATTTACTAATAATTGAATAATCATTTTGTAACTCTTTATAATTGAGAAAAAAAAACATAATTAAATGACTACTAATATAATTTATATAAAATTTTATCTCCCAATTTCGAAAAAAACCCTAAATATCTTGAATGGACCAAATTGACTGTTAAACTAAATATGATGACACGTATAGTGTGAATGTGTTGCACGTGCACTTTCTTATATGCATCTCTATTAATTTCAGCCAACTACTACTCAAAATTTATTTCATTCCAATAAAGTCGGTGGAACATGATACAACACATGTTCCACATGATACAACACATGTTCCACATGATGTAATACTTTTAAATTTGATCAAGCTTCGTATACATCAATTTGTACTATACAAATTCTGGCCATTATTTATTTGCCTTCCACCATCGAAGCTTTTATTATAAATAGAAAAGACATGTCGTAAGACCTTTATTTGGTTGCCCACACAAATTGAGGTGTTGATGGATTGAGTTTGGTTTAGGTTTATTTATAATATTATTAATATTGTATATAGTTGCTTAAATTTGATTTAGTTTAAAATATGAATTTAAAATTTTATTTAAGTTTGTTATTATTTTTAAGAGAATAATTTACATTACGACGATCTTAAAAATTAAAGTTTTTAGGTACCGATAAAATTTTGTCACATTATTAAATTTTAAAGACATAAAATTATTATTATACATCTATCCATACAAAAATGATTTTATGGACATTTTTCATCACATTATTCATGGACCCTTTTTAATTATTTAAAAACATTTCACCAATTTTTTCCATGTCATTGACACGTAATTTTGATAATTTTTTACTCTGAATCCAAAACCCTAAATCTAAAATCTAAAATCTCAAAATCTAAAACCCAAACCTCAAACTTGAACACCAAACCCTTGAATCTTGAACTCAAACCTAAACCTTAAATCTTAAAATTTAAACCCAAATCCTGAACATCAAGGTCCAGGATTCAAGGTTTAAAGTTTATGGTTCGAGTTCAAAGTTTGAGATTCATGATAAAATAATTACCAAAATTGTGTCAATAACATGAAAAAAATTACACAAAAATTACTAATTTTTTTAAATTGGTTACACAAAAATAAAAATATTAATTTATGAAAAAAATGATTAAAATTTGTAAAAGAAGAAAAGATGTTTGTTTATAATTTAAAAAATCAATTATTTTAAGTTAAATTAAGTTGGAAAAGATGTTAGATATAGATAAATGTATAATAATATTCTGTTATTTTTAAAATTTAATGACGTGACATTATTTTATTAATACCTAAAAACTATATTTTTTAAAATGATCTTAATATAATTTATTTTCTATTTATAAATGATTAACCTAAACTCGTTTAATTTAACTCATTAATTTTTTTTAAATATACCAATCACCATCTAGTAATTTTTACGAGTTATATTTTAAATTTTTTGAATAATGAATAGTAATTAAGAAGTTTATCGACGAACCTTTTATATTCCATTTATTTGATATTTATATTTATTTTTCATATATATTATTAAATATATTTTTAAAATATTTATAAATTTGAAACGATATACTAAAACTAATACTTAGTAAAATTAAAAGAACAATATTCATCATTAAAAGAAATTAGATTATTTTCTTGTTAAGTCAAATAATTTTATTCTATTAAAGAACAGAAAGTCATCCCAAATGTTTTCGATAAAATGCACCAATAATTGTGGAATAGTGTGAAGGGGACACTCATTACCTTACAATCACTAAAAATTTCTTGGTCTAAATTCATTGGCATATTAATATATATATAAAAGACCGTACGATAACATCCGTTTGTCTTATTTCATGGGTGTCAATGTGTATGCTTTTCTAAACCACATTTTTTACTTAAGCAATAAATCATCGGACAACAACCTTTTTTTTCTTTTTTTTTTTAAATTAGGATATTTATCTAATAATCAATCCTTTCGTGTAAGTGCTTTTTGAACAGATAAATAATTAGTCAGATTAATTTTTTTTTTATTTTAATACATAATGATTATTTTAATTATTTTTAAATAGAAAATATAAAATAAAATTTAATTCTTAATAAAGAAATCTTTGTAATACTTTTGTCTGATGATTATTTTTTTTTTGTGAAGATGAGAAAAATTAAATATGCCAATGCAAAAATTTACATGCATGAAATGGAAAACGACCCTCAAATTAATATCGACCCTACAAACCTTTAGCCTCAAATTAATGTCAATAACATGCATGAAAAATTTTCTTGATCTAGAATCACTATATCTTAATTGGTACAAAAGTATCATAATGTGTGTTAGTAATGGAAAACGACATAATATATTACAACAATAAATATGTGGTCCCATCTTCAAATTAAAAAGTGCCAACAATAAATATGGTGTCTGATATGAAATGGTTAGTTTCGAAGAGTGGATGGGTTAAATTCAATACAGATGGTGCAGTTTCGCTTAATTTTTACTTAATTGTAATTGGAGGAATCATTAGAGATGAGGATGACAATTGATTGTGTGGTTACTCGATGATATTGAAGAGATATGAAGTTTTCAAGATAAAAGTAAGATTTATGCTTGAAGGGCTACGTCTAGCTTAAGAAAAGGACTACCGAAAGGTTGAACTTGAATCTGATAATGCTCTTTCGATGTAATACGAGCCATCCATAAACTATTACAAAGTAACTGAAAAGTCTCATAATGTAATTGTTGATTTCATGACTAAGCAAACTGGTATTAATTTTACTAGTCTACAAATGGTTTTTGAACCTCCTCAAACTGTGGAAGAGTGAATCCAAAAAATCATTAAAGGCTTTTGATTCTCTATTTATTTATGTAATCGTTTAATGTTGTTTTTATTTACCAAAAAAAAAAGTTAAACAATGTTATAAGAAGATAAAGCTTAGCTTAAAAAAGAATACATTTAAAGAGATTGAAAGAAAAACATATTTTCCAAATGTTTTTATTCTTGTGCAATCTTTGAAAAATGGTGTCCATTAGCATAGCAACTCTAAAATAACTTTACAGTAAGAGTGCTAATGTACATGTCTATAACTATAAATATATAATTTGGAAAATTTGTGAATAAATAATACATATTTATCTTATTGTCATTATTCAATCTCTTGTTCTTTTTAGCACAATTTTCTACCATTATATAATTATGAACATTAAATTTAAATTTTGAAATTGAATCGGACTGAAAATAAAATTTAAAATAACAATTCAACTAAGCTAGTAAATATATTTTTGATCTAACGCTTTTTAGTATTTAGTAATTACATTGGGTTTTGATTAAATTCGAAGTTGAGGTAAATCAGACCCATAAACATCATAAAACTTGAATACAAAACTTTATCTAAAGAGTATCGAATTCATTATCGTTATCCTTTGACAAAATAATCCGTAAACATATTTAAACCAATACCATAGTATTGTGAATGTGTGGCATGACCACTTATTGGTATCATTATTAATTTCAACCAACTACTAACAATTTATTTTATTTCCATAACATCGGCATACATCAGCATAAGATATGCATGGCACGCCATGTGTCACTGTTTGGTTATTCCATCAGTCATGTTAGCTCTTAACAGTACAAATGAATGAAATTTTTAACGAAAAGGACCAATTTTCTCTTTGATCTAATGTACAAAGACTAGTTTCCCCATTTTTTAAATTGAGAGGGCAAAATGCAATCTAACTCTTAGTACTTGGGTCTTAATGGTACTTTTACCCACATACTTTCACCATAAATAAGTGCTAATTATGATGTGTATCAATAGGGCTAATAAGGTTGTCAAGATTGGTGCTTGTTAAGTGAATGGTACGATATTTTGCTTGCATAGTTTGGACTTTCGTAGGTATACACGACCTAACACAGGGGCTACCACACGGGCGTGTGCCTTACGTAAATAAGTGCAGGGTTCACAAGGGCAACACACGGGCTGGGACACGGTCGTGTGACCGTTTTTCGAGCAAACACATGATTTCACACACGGGCGTTTGAGGTATTTTCGCATGTCCACACGGCTTGTCACACGGTTTGTGACACGGTCGTCTAGGGGTATTTCATGTATGCACACGATTTGGGGCATGACCGTTGACCCTTGTTTTGATGAATTTCGATGTTTCGTGTAATTTCTCAATTGTTTTTCAATCAAGTCCCTGTGAATTGATATGACGTAAATTGGAATGATATAATAAAATTGAGCAACACTCGAATTTACTAAGTGTAATTTTGAATTGAGACTTGATAATGCGATTACTTTGGTTGTGAATGTTTTGTAAGCCTTGGAACCCTAACCGACGACGGTGTCGGGTTTTGGGTGTTACATTACTGGCCTTATGAAGTTGGAGTAAATGGAAAGTTGGGTTTGCTTAGTGTATCAGGTTTTTACATAAGTTTTGGGGTATTCATCTTTTTGATGAATGATAGCCACTACATGAATGCAAGGGATTCTAGTGAGATTCCAATTTCTACAAGAGCAGGAATTCTCAACAAGGTCCACCACATGATGACTGCTTGGACCACATTCAACCTAATATATGTCCTTACTAGCATGTGATGGAACACACCTAAAAAACAATCGTAGCAGAATAAAGACATACATATATTAAAAACAACAAGTGATCAACCCCACCAACATGAGATGGCAGAATAAAGGCATAAATATATTTAAAAAATTATCTATTTATCTCAACGAATCTTTCATATTGACATCTAGCTTTTTCTTGATCATTGGACACAAGATTCCTTTAATTTGTTTCAACTTCTTCTTTCTTCTTGACAATCAGCAACATAATCTTGGTTCTAATTGTTTCCATCATGGTTAGAATGAGCTTCCCTCTTGCTTTCAAAATCACCTACCAATAAGTAACAAAAATAATTAGTGAGACAATGTTATTAATGAACAGCATGTAGAAAATAAATAAGGGTTTACTTTGTTAAAGCATTTAGAAAGATTATTTACCTTGACTAGAGAGTAGGATACTTTTTCTTCAACCAATCAAAAACATGTTGATTGGTATTCTTCAGTTCAACCCTGACATCCTCAAAATCCCTTAGAGTTCTTGCTTTGTCGGCTTTCCAAAACAAATCTTTCAATTCCTTTGTTCGGAAACCAACTTTCTTGAAATTGGCATGTAGGTGTGTAACACAATGTCTTGTTTTTACAATAGGAGACAACATGGATATTACTTCTACAAGTCCCTACAAACAAAGAAAAAATAGTTTAATTCTTTGACATACCGTCCTAAATAGAAATAACATAAAACAAAGTAGACAAATGCAAGATACTTAATGATTTGTCAGACATGAAAGATATTTGATATGAACTCATAATTTCCAAGTTTAATGCGAGCAACTCTAGGAATGAGAGCCATGATGCTTAGTTTTCACTTTCAACCACAACATATGCAATAAGACAGATGCCATTAATGAGAAAATTTAATGATTTGTTGTGATAAATAAAGAATGTGCTATAGATAGGGGAAAAGGGAAATTCGTAGAATAGTCCCTAAAGTTAGTTCATAACTGCAAACTAGTCCGGTAAGTTCATATGGTTATTGTTAACATTTATTATTACTATTTCACATTTGTTTGGGATATTTAATGACAAATTGGCAAGTGGATGGCTTGGTGATTCATCAAAGGATAGCTCGGGTAAAGCTTTAATTCATTTATAGCTTAGGTAGAGCTTTGATCTGCTTACGTCTTCGTTAGAGCGTAATGCTATTATAGCTCAGGTAGAGCTTGGGACATGCTTACGTCTCAATTAGAGCGTAAAGCTATTACAACTTGGGTAGAGCTCTGGTTTGCTTACGTCTCGGTTAGAGCGTAAGGTTATTTCAGCGTGGGAGAAGCATTTGTTCTGTACGAGACTCCAATGAGTTGTGTTAAATTGCAGGACTTAATTAAGGTGGTAAATTGTTCTTACCTTATGAACTTACTAAGCTTTGACAACTTATCTGTGATTTTTTTTTGTTTCTTTGTAGATTTCATTTTGCTGATTAAAGATCGGATCACCTCGAAGAAATCACACTATCTCGAAAGCCTGTTTGGTAGTTTTTACATCACTTGGTTATATGACATGTACTAGGATGTTGTCTTTTATAGTATTTGTCTTTGGATTGAATTGTATGAATGAAGTAGCTTAGATGAATGAAGTACACTTTGTTAACATGGCTAAATGCTTAAGTTAGGTATATATGTAAATGATGTGAAATGTTTTGTTGATGATGAGTGAATGGTGTGTTTTGCCACTTTCACATATGAAATTGTATGTTTTATGATGTGTATCAATAGGGCTAATAAGGTTGTCAAGGTTGGTGCTTGTTAAGTGAATGGCACGATATTTTTCTTGCATAATTTGGACTTTTGTAGGTATACACGAGCTACCACACGGGCGTGTGCCTTGGGTAAATAGGTGCATAGTTCACACGGATAACACACGGGCTGGGACACGATCGTGTAACCCTTTTTCGATCAGACACGCGATTTCACACACGGGCGTGTGAGGTATTTTTGCATGTCCACACGGCTTGTCACACGGTTTGTGATACGGTTGTGTAATGATATTTCATGTATGCACACGGTTTAGAGCACGACTGTGTGACCCTTATTTTGAAGAATTTTGTTGTTTCGTGTAATGTCTTAGTTATTTTTCAATCAAGTCCCTATGAATTGAGATGACGTAAATTGGAATGATATAATAAAACTGAACGACACTCGAATTTACTAAGTGTGATTTTGAATTGAGACTTGATATTGAGATTTCTTTGGTTGTGAATGTTTTGTAAGCCTCGGAACCTTAACCAACAATGGTGTCAGGCTTTGGGTGTTACATTACTGACCTTATGAAGTTGGAGTAAATGGAAAGTTGGATTTGCTTAGTGTACTAGGTTTTTTACATAAGTTTTGGGGTATTCATCTTTTTGATGAATGATAGCTACTACATGAATGCAAAGGGATGCTAGTGAGATCCCAATTCCTACAACAACAGGAATTCTCAACTAGGTCCCCTACATGCTAACAGCTTGGACCACATTCAACATAATATATGTCCTTACCAGCATGTGACGGAACACACTTAAAAAACAATTGTGGCAGAATAAAGACATGCATATATTAAAAACAACAAGTGATCAGCCCCACCAACATGTGATGGCAGAATAAAGGCATAAATATATTTAAAAAATGATCTATTTATCTCAATGAATCTTTTGCAATAAGATAGATGTTATTATTTGCATCTATCCCAATAGTTGCCAGTAGGTAGCCACCAAAGTATCCCTTCAATAAACATTCATCTAAATCTATTATCCTCTTACAACCAACCCTATACCCATATTTTCATGCCTACAAACAAACATACATCCTTTAAAATAACCTATTATCCAGATAACAGATTGTTGTTGTTCTAACATTTTGGGTCCTAACCTCTAATAGATACTCATAAATTTTCTCATATTAAGCCTTATAAGCTCCTTCAAGCAATTCAAATTCCCTAAATTTAGCCCTCCCACATTTGGTTAGTGAGACAAGGCAAAGAAAATATCTTTTGACATAATTTTGCATTGATGTTAAAGAATAACCAGGATCAACAATGAACTTGTCTTTATAATGTTTACCTATCCAAAATGAGGTTATATTCTTATTTTTAAACTTTAGAGCAAGTATGCTCAGGGTTTGAACTCCTAATTTGCCAAGTTTGGTCAGTAGGGTCATTAGGGTGTAGTCTAAAAGCCCATATGTACGAAGAACATTTTGAACTGAAACTGCCTTTAACCTCTTTAAATCATTTTTTAGGAACTTAATAAAATAACTATTTAGCCTATCATATTGCTTGGAAGCTTCTTTTATACTGTCTTTGGACCTAAATAACATTCTAACCTGAAATTTTGGATTACTCATGTCATTATCTGGATTGAACTCAGGTAAATTTTGGCCATCTGAATCAGATTCATGTGCACTATTTAACCATTCAAAATCATCACTATCACATAGTTCTCCTACTTCTATATCATCCATGTTAAAGTCATCTAGATTAACCCTAATACTATACTATTAGACACATTACTATCATACACATCAAAATCAGGCATTTCTTCTTCACTATCACTAAATTGATCATCAATTAAACCTGCCAAACAAATTTAACATAAATAAAGGTAAACAATAACCAAACACTTTAATACAACCTAGACAATGATAAATAATAACCAATACAAAAACGATTTAATACAAACACATCCATTTCTGTCATACCCATGACAAACAATAACCAAACACTTTAATACAACTTAATAAAATGACAGATAATAACCAATACAAAAGTAATTTAATACAAAAAGGAATTACATTTCTGTCACGTACAATAACCAAACAATAACCATGCACTTTAATCCAAAACAATATCATGCACATAGCAGACAATAACCAAACACTTTAATACAACTTAATAAAATGACAAACAATAACCAATACAAAAAAAAAATTAACACAAAAAAATTCATTTCTGTCATGTACAATAACCAAACAATTTTCATGCACTTTAATCCAAAACATTATCATGCGCGTGGCATACAATAACCAAACACTTTAATACAACTTAATAAAATGACAGACAATAACCAATTCAAAAATAATTTAACACAAGATAACTCCATTCTTATCATGTACAATAACCAAATAATAATCATGCACTTTAATCCAAAATAGTATGATATACATGACAGATAATAACCAAACACTTTAATATAACTTAATAAAATGGGAGACAATAACCAATACAAAAACAATTTAACACAAAAATAATTCATTTTTGTCACGTACAATAACCAAACATTAATCATGCACTTTAATCAAAAACAGTATCATGCACACGGAAGACAATAACCAAACACTTTAATACAATTTAATAAAATGGCAGACAATAACCAATACAAAAACAATTTAATACAAAAATGTCCATTTCTGTCATGTACAATAACCAAACACCAATCATGCATTTTAATCCAAAACAATATTATGCACATGATAGACAATAACCAAAAACTTTAATACAACTTAATAAAATGGCAAACTATAACCAATACAAAAGCAATTTAACACAAAAATATACATTTTTGTCATGCACAATAACCAAACAATAATCATGCACTTTAATCCAAAACAATATAATGCACATAACAGTCAATAACCAAACACTTTAACGCAACTTAATAAAATAAGAGACAATAACCAATACAAAAATAATTTAACATAAAAAAAAATCCATTTTTGTCATGTACAATAACCAAACAATAATCATGCACTTGAATCCAAACAGTATCATGCACATGACAGACAATAACCAAATACTTTACTACAATTTAATAAAATGGCAGTCAATAACCAACACAAAAGAATCCATTTCTGTCATGTACAACCAAACACTAACCATGCACTTTAATCTAAAATAGTATCATGCACATAGAAGACAATAACCAAACAATAATCATGTCACTTTAATCCAAATCATATTTGAAACTAGAGAAGCTTGATATTGTTAGTTATAAAAATAAGAACTGGTTTGTCTCTTTCCTAAGGCAATTAGTATGCACATGGCAAACAATAAGTTTATAAAAATCCAAACTTGCAATTTAGTTTGATACAAACAATAATTATATTTTAATCAATATTTTAAAAATATTTTGAATCATATTTGAATAATTTAATGACATACACAGTTTCAAATAATTTAATAAAAACTGATTTGTTAAATAGGAATTGATTTGTCACTAAACCCTAAGATTATCTGTATGCATATGGCAGACCATAACTTTAGAAAAATCCAAATCTGACATGCACTTTAATAACCAACGAAATCAAAATCTGGCATACACTTTAATACAATTAACAAACATTCACAGTGCATAAATCCTATGTGAATGCAACATTTTTCAAATTTGAAATCCAAAAACCCTAAACCCAAATCCCCTAAAACCAAAAAAATATAAACCAAATATAGAAACTTACCAATTATAGTGGATGCAACAACATCAGTTGCTTATCTTCTATTAACCATTTTGACCCTCAATCTTAACCACTAATATCTTTTGTTGTCTTCTTTTCTCTCAAAAAGAAAAATATCAATTCTTCAACCTTCAATCGTTGACTCTAACGCAATCCCTAAAAGTTTCAATCCTTCAATTATGCAACCTTAAACCCTAAAATTGATTTCCAACTCTTAACCCTATTAATTGATTTCCCAATCGATTTTTTTTATTCTCCTTAATCCCAATCCATTTGTGTTTTTTTACCCTAAACCAATCTATCTATTCTATTTTTACCCTAAACTCGCATAAATGTTAGACCCTTCGGCTCATCGTCCAATGTGGCAAATTAACTGGCCACATCAGTTAGTTAATTGGCCACGTCAACTGTCCTGTTAAGCACGTGACAAAAAATATTAATAGGTGATTGATTTGTCACTTTTTGACAACGTTAGTGAATATTTTGTTATTTTTCAAAAGTTGAGTGACTGAATTGAAATCAGAGTAATTGTTTTGTCAACTGCATCAAAACGAGTGACTTTTGATGTAATTTATCCTTTATATAAATATAAAAAATTTATAAAAAGAGTCGTAAAATTGGGTAAAAGAGAATTAGCAATCCTCAATTACCTTTTAACCTCTATAAAAGAAAATTTGTTTTCTAAATTTCTATTTTCTAAAATTTTGGTTAACAAAATTAATTAAAAACATGTTGGGAAATAATATGCTTAAAATGATTGAGTAATGAATAAGAAATTGAAGCTAAGTAAGCTACATGAAAATGATTGTTGAGGAAAAATTGTGCTTAAAACAAATATTATAGAAACATTTATTTTTGACAATCAAAATTTAATTTGAAGTTTAAATGAAAGTAGATAATGATAAATTGAAGTTGGAAAAGATAAATGAAACTAAATAAAATTTGAACAAATACTAATATTTATATTATTAAATTATTTATACTTTATACTATAAAATATTTGTAAACTAAAAAAAATTATTTTAATATAATAATATTTGACATAGTTCGAGTTATCCCACATTGTTAAAAGTGTGGTATATGAGTAGGGTTTATAACCTAAAACAACATGTTGATTAATAAATGACTAAATCAAAGCTCTCCCTCAAGGGGGTGTCGATTAAACCAAAATGGGTTAAGGGCACACTCACACGACGTGGGCAACGTGAAATGTCCAGACCGGCTGAGCTTTATTGGGCCTACCGAAATTTTTAGCTCATTTAAATATTTTTCCTCTTTAACAGAATTGTCCTTTGGTGTTCCAAAGGCAGTTACATAGTTTTATTTGTTTTAATTTTTTTTGTAACTCACCATGTTAGTAACCTACAAAACATTATGTTTGTAACTCTCCTCATTATGTTTGTTTTAAATTTCATGTGACCGTTTTATGAAATTTTACTATAAATAACCCTTTCTTCTTATCATTTTTACAAATCAAGTGAAGAACAACCACTTTTGCTCTCTCTCAAAATTTGTTCATATTTTCTCTCAAAATTCCTGTTCTATTTTTGGTGATAGAGGAGGTTTGGTTAGCATTCGCATGTTACAAAAGTTGTGCTACTTTTGGTAACTGGTCGTTATTGTATCTTGAGAGATAGACTCCAAAAATTCTTTAGCACCAAGGAGAGGGCGAATCTGTCTTAAGGAGACTATTCATACAAACCTCGACGGTTTTTTATTTACAATCCATCCACAAATATTACGTAAAGTATACTTGTTATTTGTTTTTAAATTTATTATTAAATTTAAATTTTATTTATTTATTTATATATTGCCTTTTGTCTAACAATCTTAAGGCAGAACCTACAAATCAAAAGCGAGTACGTACGGATAATAGAAAAACAATTTCGGAGTGCATGTCTAGGATTGTTTTTTTGAAAGACTTGACATTTAAGCGTGCCTACTGCATCACCTCTCTTTCAAAGTAACCTACCTGGTGCACAGTTTATTATAGTGTTTTCTATTAGTTCGTGTGAATTTTTGTTTCGAGTTTTCAGTTTAACTAAATTCCTGCCATTTAACAAAAGTTGTGTTTCCGTTTCTGGTTTTTAGTTTCTAACTAAATTCCTGACGTTTAACAAATTCATAAATTTACTAATATTGGTTTTGTTTCTGAATTCCAAACGAGAAAAATGTCTGAAACATCCAAGAATTCAACTAGTCCTCAATCTGGTGCTGCTATTGTCCCTACTCAGGCTCAAAGCCAGAGTCAAACGTTACCTGTGACTATGAGCCATAATGAAAAACCTGTGAAATTCACTGGAGAGAATTTCAAAATGTGGCAACAAAAGATGCTGCTTTATTTGACCATGTTAAACCTGTCCAAATTTCTGAAGGATGATCCTTCTATTATGAGAGAGGATGACGTAGATTCTGCTACCGCCTTCAATGCTGTTGAATCTTGGAAGCACTCTGATTTCTATGTTGTAATTACATGCTGAACAGTTTGATTGATGCACTCTATGAAGTGTATAGTGTGAAGAAGACAACTAAAGAACTATGAGAGTCATTGGACCATAAATACAAAACTGAAGATGTTGGAGCTAAGAAATTTTTAGTTGCCAAATTCTTAAATTTTGTAATGATTGATTCTAAAGCTGATGTGAATCAGGTGCAAGAATTTCAACTAATCATTCACGACATTCTTGTTGAAGAGATGGTAATAAGTGAATCATTTCAAGTGGCAACCATAATCGAAAAGCTACCCCCTGCTTGGAATGTAACACCCCTGACCCGATATAACTACCAAACTCAAGTATTTGAATAATCCTTTACTACAATTAACATTCAATGTTAACAATATTAAAATTTCAACCTTTCATTAGCATATATCTGATCATCAAGATGTAAAAGCAATTGAACAAACACATGTCTGAAATTCATAACTATCACGTAAACTTTGTATGAAAAGATACTTCTATCGATTCTTGAACTGGTAAGTATTGGTAGAACACATGGTAATCAAACAAGAAAAAAATATAGCAGTGAACAACCGAAATTTCAAAAGTTCTACCGATACCAAACAAGCTTCTATCGATACTTCAAACCACTGTAAGCAAGACTACTTAGCCTAGAGATTTCTACCGATACATAAATTTTAACTATCGGTATCTAAATTGGCAGAGAGCAAGGTTAACAAATCTAGAATTTTTTACTGATACATAGCTTCGTCTACCGATACTACCCACATAGTTCTATCGGTAGTCAAAATCCTTACTACCGAAACCAAATAAGTCAGTAACTAAAGTTTCAATCCCCTGCACTTCTACTGATACTATACAAAATTGTACCGAAACAACACTATAAGCTTCCTACCTAAACATAAATACATATCCATTTGAGCATGAATCATTCCAGAAACATAAGTAGGATCACATCAAATTCAAACATTATCACCACATCAACAATCAAAACATTTCACATTGGATTTCATAATATTATAAAATTCGTTATTTGCTATTCTTCGTTTATTCAAACCAAAAGAGAAGTATATGTTCCTACATTCAGCTATACACAAACATTACCCAAAAGTTCTATATACATGCCACATTAAACCCAAAATATAAGAAGTAAAAGCTACCAAGAGAGGATGATAGTGTGTACTCCCGACTGGATCCAATCGATGCCAAGATTCCTTGAGACCTACATTCATGAAAACCAAACAAGGTAAGTCCACATAGACTTAGTAAGTTCGATACACGATTGGTAAGCATACTTAAAGCAAGACTAAAGAATATAATTCAAGAGTCATTTGTTTATTCTTTGATCAACGGCACAAAACCTGAATACACCGGCACAAAGCCTGCTAGGCACATAGCCTGAATACAATGGACTCATCAATCCACACAAGATTCTAAGTCTCATCCCACAATCACCATTATTTACAAGAAAATATAATTCAAGCTAAACACATAATGAAATCTCATAATACAAGAAATATTTAAACGAACTTACCTAAGCAGTGGCAACGAATATCTAACCAAGATCACTCGACCACTTTCCCTTTTCCATTTTTATCAACCAAGGTATCCGGTTCTTCATTGCAAGACTTCCAAAGAAAACAATCTTCAAGGTTTGCTCTCCTATGGTTTCAGTCCAAACAAAGGTAGAAGAAAGGAGATAAATTTTTTTTCCTATTTTGTTTCCTTATTTCCCAACCTAAATTCCTATTTACCCTTATTTCATTAAAATAGAATTTTATAATCCTTTTTAACTTATTCCACTAACTTAATATATGCCAAATTACTCTTTAAATCCACTACCATTTTCATTTCTTTGATTATTCAATAAATATTATTTTAGCAACTTTATAAATATAAGATCAACCTTTCCAATTTCTCAATTTAGTACATTACACTCATTATTCAACAACTATAGAAATCCCATATACCAAATATCTCATATAACTTTATACGCATAATTTAAATAATAAAATTAACTCACTAAATGAAATTTAATTTCGAAACTATGCTCTCGTTACTACTGAAAACAAGCTATTACATGGAATGACTTTAAGAACTATCTGAAGCATAAAAGAAAGGAAATGACAGTGGAAGATTTAATTGTCAAACTTCGGATTGAAGAAGACAATAGAAGTGCATCCAAAAAGCTCAACAAAACAACTAATCTTACTGTAGCTAAGGTAAATGTGGCATAAGTTAAGAAGGACTTCAAGAAAGGAAAACAACCTGTGAATGGGTCTAAACTGAGACCAAAACGAGGTGTTTCCAAGAAGCCCAAATTCCAAGGGAAATGCTTCAATTGCAATAAGATGGGACACAAGTCATCTGACTATAGGATTCCAAAAAGAGTTAGAACCAACGAAGCCAATGTTGTGGATGATATTTCAAAAGAAATGTTTGATATAGACTTGTGTGCTTCATATAGGTTTTATGTGGGAAGGGGATATGTAATCTCGGTAAAAGCAATGACAATGAATAAAAATTTCTATTCTTGAACTTATATGTTTGAGTTATTTAATTTATGACATGGCAAGCTCGTACTTGTTAATTAAATTCTTTATGAAGATTAATTAACTTAGACCAAATTCACATTAATTATATTCATAAAATGTGAAATATGTGTTGAGGAAAATTAATGAGGTCTTCATTTTAAACAATTGAAAGAAACAAAAAATCACTTGATCATAGTAATGCTTGTGACTTAAGATTTGTTCAAATGAGAAGAATGAATAAATATTTTATTACTTTCATTAATGAAAGCACAAAACATTACTACGTGTATTTTCTTAAGAGAAAAAACGAAGCTTTTCTCTATAAGTAAAAAGTTGACAAGTGATTGTGGTGATGAATATATTGAATCATTTGATGACACCACATATTTTCCTTAAATCAAATGGAGTAGCTGAACGGATAAATCGGACTCTAAAGGAAATGATGAACTCATTGCTAGGAAGCTCTAAGTTATCACAGAACATGTGGGGGAAGTTGTTCTATCAGCTAATTACCTCTTAAATAAGGTTCTTCATAAGGAAAGAGACAAGACAACCACTTGAAAATGTGGGGGTGTCCTAGAACCACTTGAAAATGTGAGGGTGTCTTGTTAACGTAATGGAAAGTCGAGACATATGCGTCATCGACATAATACCGTTAGACAACTGATCTCAAATGGAGTTATCTCTATTGATTTTGTAAAATCAAAAGATAACATTGCGGATTGGCTAACAAAAGGTTTAAATTAAGATAAAGTCTATAAAACATAGGAAGGAATGAGACTAAAGCCCATGAAAATAAAAGGTGCTATGTGAAGGAAAACCCTACCTAGCTGACTGGAGATCCCAAGAACTAGGTTCAAAGGGACAACCTACTTGCATAGACCTTATAAGGTCACTGTGTTATTATTCTAAGTCCATTTCTATGATGATAACAATGATTAAAAATGTGGAAAAATTTAAGTAAATGCTTTTAATGACCATTGTAAGCTTCGGTGAGCCGAACAACATAAGTCACCTATGTGAGAGTGAAGTGGGGTCGCTTTAAGGATACTACTGAGGCATAGTTCTCAAAAACTCTTGCAGAACCAGGAGATATTCACGGCCAAATGAACATACCCATGAGAATAAAAAACCTTTCTAGGGAGGTATTTGAGTGAGGTATATCATCGTTTACACTAAAGGCAGAACAATTCAAGTACATCGTTTCTACTGGTTAGCCAGTAAAATAAATATACTTTCACAAGGGAAGGTTCAAGGGTTGATGCCTACCTATCTTATGCAAATATCTAACATAAACTCTATCAGCACTCCGTGTCATTGAATTTCGTTGATCTTTCAATTTCATTCATGAGGGAGATTGTTGGAAAATAATATGCTCAAAATGATTGAGTAATGAATGAGAAATTGAAGCTAAGTAAGCTACATGAAAATGATTATTGAGAAAAAATGATGCTTAAAACCTCATATCCCATATTGTTAAAAGTGTGGTATATGGGGTTTATAAGCTAAAAACAACATGTCGGTTAGTAAATGACTAAACCAAAGCTCTCCTTCAGAGGGTGCCGATCAAACCAAAATGGGTTAGGGGCGCACCCACACGACGTGGGCAATGCGAAATGTCTGGATTGGTCGAGCTTTACTGGGCCTACCAAAATTTTTAGCCCATTTAAATATTTTTCCTCTTCAACAGAACTGTCTTTTGGTGTTCCAAAGGCAGTTACATAGCTTTATTTGTTTTAGTTTTTTTTTTGTAACTCACCATGTTAGTAACCTACAAAACATTATGTTTGCAACTCTCCTTATAATGTTTTGTAACTCTCCTCATTATGTTTGTTTTAAATTTAATGTAACTGTTTCATGAAATTTCATTATAAATAGCTCTTTCTTCTTTTCATTTTTACAAATCAAGTGAAGAACAACCACTTTGGCTCTCTCAAAATTTGTTCATATTTTCTTTCAAAATTTCAGTTCTGTTTTTGATGATAGAGGAGGCTTGGTTAGCATTCGCTTGTTACAAAAGTTGTACTGCTTTTGGTAACTAATCATTGTTGTATCCTGAGAGATAGACGTCCAAAAATTATTTAGCACCGAGGAGAGGGCGAATCTGTCTTAAAGAGATTGTTCATACAGACCTCAACGATTTTTTATTTACAATCCATCTACAAATACTACGTAAAATATATTTGTTATTTGTTTATAAATTTATTATTAAATTTAAATTATATTTATATTTTTATATATTGTCTTTTGTTAACAAAACGAAAAAAGATTAAGATGTCAAAATTTAGTAGCGGAGCAGGGAAGTGGGACTCAATTAAGAGGCGGATTCCGCAGGCACCAAAAGTGCCACGCAATTGGGGCAGGGGAAATCTATTAGTGTTGGGGGACCTTTACTTGGTGGCCCATGCAAAGAGAAGTGATATTGCTTGTGAATGCAAGCACCTGCGAATTTAACCGAGGGGGCCGTATTTTGCTTTTGCCACTCAATTTCTTTCCTTTTCTTCTTTTAACAAAAATTAATGAGGGATTATGATCTATGTTCGGTATCGCTATAAATATGAACATGCTTCTAGATTTGAGGAGCATAGCAGCTGATTGTGGTACTGAGCAATCTGATACCGAAAAAGAGATTAAATGGATGTGCAAAACAAAGCCAAAAAGCCTCATGTTTTGATCTTTCCATTCCCAGGTCAAGGTCACATTAACCCCATGCTCCAATTCGCTAAACGCTTACAATCCAAAGGCGTCAAAGCTACCCTGGTATCCACCGTCTTCCTCTCTAAGTCCTCGTTTCTCGATTCATCCGCCTCCGTCGATCTCTGCACCATATCTGACGGCTTCGATGAAGGCGGGTTTAAGCAGGCGGATACCCCTGATGCCTATCTCTCAACTTTCTGGTGCGTAGGCCCCAAGAGCTTAGCAGCTTTAATCAAGAAACTTAGTCATACTGCTCATCCTGTTGATGCCCTTGTCTACGATACCATTTTGCCTTGGGCACTTGATGTCGCGAAGCAGTTTCGGATATCATCGGCAGCGTTTTTTACGCAATCTTGTGCCGTTAACAGCGTGTATTACCATGTTTATAAGGAACACCTTCAGCTGCCACTCCGAGGATCTCCTGTTTCTCTTCCAGCAATGCCTCCGCTTCATGTTTCGGAGTTACCATCTTTTGTTGCTATTTATGGATTGTATCGGGCTTGGCTTGATGTGCTTGTGGATCAGTTCTCCAACATTGACGAAGCTGATTGGGTGTTTTTCAACCATTTTTACGAATTGGAGACACAGGTATCGTGCCTAGTTCTTTTAACACCAAACATTTATCGGTTACTAGCTGCCAAAGATTTCGATTTGCTTTATCGTGCATGTTCCTGCAATGATTGGCGATTGTGATTATTATATTCTTAACTGAATTTTTTTGTGGTCAATAGACAGGTCAGCAAGCTGGTGATGTTTTTGGATTCGTGTTTGGATTATTTTTAATTTAAATCAGTTTGTGTGGGAATTTTTTGGGCTCAGTTTTCTTGACTTGAATTTTCTCAGATTTTTTACTCTAATAATATTAAAAAAAATTCAAATGGTATGCCCGTAAGATTATTTAGTAAAATGATACATTTGTTACAATGTTATGTTGGTATCACTTGATATATTGGTGTTGTCAGATTGAAATGTGATGATCTAAAATATTTAAAAACCTGAGATTGGCTGCTGAAAAAATGCTTTATGGCTGTTGCCTACTAGTGTGGCGACATCAAACCTCAAATAGGATTAATTGCTTCTTAAACTCTCTTTATTTATTATTTTCTTTTATTTTTTTTCAACACAAAAAATAGAGAGATTTCTTATCAATTAATCTAAAAAAAATTCTATCAAAAAGTATTTTTGTAAAATAACCGATTCCAACTAGAAATAAATTTTATTTTATTTTAAAAAATATTTTTTATTCAAATTATGTTTGACATAGCAGTTAACAGTATTCATAGTAGTTTTCTTTCGCTCACATTATATTTGAGCGAAAAAACACTACTATAAATATCGTTAATTGTTATGTCAGACATAATTTGAAAAAAAAAATATTTTTCGAAAAATATATAAATTTTATTTTCAATTAGAATCGACTTTTTTTATAAAAATATTTTTTGGACTAATTGATAAGAGGTCTTTTTATTTTTTTTATGTTGAAGGAGAATAAAAGAAAATAATAAACAAAAAGGATTTAGAAAACAATTAACCACATTTAAAGTTTCTACCGCACATGGATTTGACTCCATATTTATTCTATTGAGTTAGCTAAAGTTGAATCAATTATTCAATTTGATACTTGTAATGATAAATTTTAATTGTAATTGTTGTATAGTTATAAATCGTAACTTATAAAATTACAAAAATCATTTAAGTGGGTTAACTTTGGCCTCATGGATTTCTGTAAATAGGAGGTGGATTGGATGTCAAAAATTTGGAACGTGATGACTATAGGACCGACGATTCCGTCTATCTACTTGGACAAAAGACTCGAAAATGACAAAGACTACGGTATGAATATGTTCAAGCCAAATGTTAGTGCTTGCATGAGTTGGCTAAGTGGAAAGCCAAAGGACTCAGTGGTTTATGTATCATTCGGAAGCGTTGCATCACTAGGGATTGAGCAAATGGAGGAGATAGCTTGGGCATTGAAAGACCGAAATGGCTACTTCTTGTGGGTCGTCAGGGAAACCGAGAAGGCCAAACTTCCACACAATTATATAAAAGAGAGCTCACATAAGGGCTTGGTGGTGACATGGTGCCCTCAATTGGAGGTTCTGTCGCATGAGGCCGTAGGTTGCTTTCTCACCCATTGCGGCTTTAATTCGACTCTGGAAGCACTGAGTCTCGGAGTTCCGATGTTAGCATTGCCTCAATGGACCGACCAATGCACGAATGCCAAGTACATAGAGGATGTATGGAGAATCGGAATAAGAGCTCGTCCCGATGAGAAAGGGATTGTGAGAAAAGAGACCATCAAACGGTGCATAAAGGAACTACTCATGGAAGTTGGAAAACAAGGCGGAGAGATTAGAAAGAATTCAATCAAGTGGAAGAACTTGGCTAAGAAGGCAGTTGATGAAGGTGGAAAATCAGACAAAAATATTGACGAATTTATAGCTAAACTAATTTGAGATTAGTATTTGAACGTAGGGCGACATTTATTATAAATGTACTAAAGATCCATTGGCATTGGCATGAAGCTGTGTTGATTTGTGTTGCTACAACTTTGATGGTCTAGTCAATATCATCCGCGTCAGCTTTTCTTGTGGACGGCATTGGAGTAGTGATTTTTCTTTCGGGGGTGTCTTTCTGTGCTGATTGTACGCCATTCATTTATTGTATTGGTAGTACTAAAAGAAATATACTAAACATAAAAATTTCATAAAATAAAAATTAAATGAATGCTGATAGTTATGTACCTACAGTGGTGATTGGTATTTTCTCATAAATGAGGTGTGCCAACAATGTGATAATAAAATATAAATTTTACTAAATCCCATGTAATGGTCTGATGTCCAAAGATACTCATCGTTTTAGATATGATTTAAATTTGAGTCGTATTGATTGTTCAAATTTTGTTTTGTTATTGTAATCCACGAAAAAAAATATAAATTTTATTTATTTTAAGATTTTTATATTATACTTAATACTAAGTTGAGTGTAAAAAAGAAGGTTAATAAATTCAGAAGAGAGGCAAAGAAGTTATAATGATGATAACGTGTTCATGTAAGTAATTCGCTAGGAAAATGATTTAACATCGAGGAAGTCTTAAGTAATGGATAGAAGACTATTCATTAGTAAAAACTCTAGTAGATAAATTTTGAGGACGAAATTTTTTAAAATAAAAAAATCATAACGATATAATTATTATCGGTGTTGAAAAAAATAATTTCAGGATCAAATATATGAAATCAGACTGTCCAAAGATTTTTATTGAGCAGTTTCGAAGCGTGTAAAGAACTAGAAAATAGAAGATAAGTAATAAATTAGAAATGAAATTTTATTTTATTAATTAATTAGATAGAATATTAAATAAATAGTAAAAAGACTAAATTATAAGGTGAATAAATTAGGGACGAAATTTATTTTAGGGGAGGAGAATTGTAACATTTGCATTTTTAAATCGGAGTTGAAACAGTATTAGAGTTGAATAAAAAAATAGAACATGTAGTTAATTAGTAATTGTGTGAAAGAAGGAAGGAAAAAATAGAAATTTAGCCAAAATGAATTATGAGACATTATGAGAATTATAGTGATTAAGGAGGGGCAAAAGAGTAATTTGGTGGAAGATATTTTTGGAGGCAATGAATTGGGCCAAAGTGTAAAGTTGGAAGGCCCAAGGACTAAAAGTGAAATTTTACCATTTTTATAAGAGAGATATTTTTAGTGGAGAAATCTAGAGAATTAGAGAAAGGGAAAAGAATTAAATGATGAAAATATCATCTTTTCTTCTCATTTCACAACCGTCACATGCATGTCTCCTTCCACCCAACTTTTCCTTTTATTTCAATTAAGTCCTTCCACCATTGTTAAACCCTTCAAGCTTTAAAATCTTCCATTTTCTTTGAAATTTCTTTAAGAAAGGCATAGAAGGAAGTTAGTAGTCACCTTAATTTCCTTGTAGAGCTCACTTTGAAAGGTTAAAGTTTGTAGGAATTGAATTAGAATTTTGTGGTTTCATGAACAAAGGTAAGAAATGATTAAATTCTCATGATATACATGTGTATTTTCATAATTTAGCCTGAAAATTATTGAATTTTAGCCTTTAGCTTATATGCGTTTATATGAAATTGAAGAAAAAGGAAAGAAGGAGAGGGACCAAATTGAAGAAAAGGGCAAAAAAAAGAGCAAGGAGTAAGAAGAGAAGAATATCAACCTTTTGTTGTAAGTACTACAAGAGTTTTGAATTATAGTTTACTTTCTTTAATGGTATATGAATTATTAGCATAAAAATTGTTATATAGGTACATAGTATGAATATCTACAATGATGAAATGAAGGGATTAATTGTGATAAAATGAATAGAATGATATGTATAATTTTAAGAATGGTAATTATGTGTGATTGAATAAAACAGTTTGGTCAAAACAGAGGATTAACTTCGAAAATTCACCAAAAATTGTATATAATGAGTTAAGGGTCGAATTAAATATGTAATTAAATCTTATTGAGTGTAGTTTCATATGGAAGAAACAATGAAAGAAAAATAATTGTATATTCGGAGATATATCTGATTTTGTGTAACAAGGTCAGAGTAGGTTCGAGTTCCCCTGTTCTGAATTTGAAAAATCATAGAAAAATATAAAAAAATTACTAGAGACTGAAATTTATATGGTTAAATCCTTAATGAGTCTATTTTCAAAATAAACAGATGGGAACATCATTTGATCTCTGTACAAAAAGATAGATAATTTTTAGTGAAGAATGGTCAAAACTGTCAGGCAGCAGAGAAGGGGTAAATTGAAAGAATTTACTGTATAAATTGGCTAAAATAAAAATTCAGAAAATTTTATTGTAAAAATATGATTGAGTCTAGTTTCAAAAACATCAAACGGATTATAATTTTGAATTATTTAGCTCAATATATAAATAATTTAGTGATTGTGATGCAAGTGAATAGCTTTGAAAATATAAATGTGAAGTATTTGACGATGTATTTATGTGAGATATATCATTTATGAGAAATTATGCTAATTGAGATTGTGCCCAAGTAGACAAATTAGAACCATTGTGATATTAGTGGCATGCCATTAAGGAACACTAACGCGCTCTCTGTTTAGCACGTCTCGTGCTCTCTGTTATTAGCATTGTGTGTGCTCTTTGATTAGTACTTTGTGTACTCACTGTTTAGCACTGTGAAATCATGTATAATTAAAATCGAGACTTAAAACCGATTTAAAAGAAATAAAATATGATTTTTAGTCCAAAACAATTTCATTTCATCAACTCAAAGCATCCCAAATCAACATTTTTCCTTCCATTAGGATCACATGTAAGTACCATTTGTACATGCCATTTTACTTCAAAGTAAATTACCTAAACTTGAGCTTCAAGAGTGATGTGATGTGATGAGAGGTCCCTTGCTCGACTCTAACTTTTCGTAACTTTTGTACCTACGCATTAAGCCGGTGAAGGCTTAGTAAGCACTACAAAAGTAATGAATGATCATTTAAATACTCATGCATATAAACTTCTTGCCTTACTTACACGTAACATGTAACTTACCACAATGATATAATTTACACTTTTATCCACTTTTTATAGCTTAGCCCATAGTAGACTTTCATAGAACCCTTCAGGATATACGGAACAAACAGAGAGTACCAAAATACTAACAAAGAGCACATAGTGCTGGGCAACAGAGAGCACACAGTGCTAAATAGAGAGCACACAAAGTGCTAATCAGAGAGCACACAAAGTGCTAATCAGAGAGCACACACAGTGCTAATAACCACGAGACGTGCTAAACAGAGAGCGCGCTAGTGTTCCTTAATGGCATGCCACTAATATCACAATGGTTCTAATTTGTCTACTTAGGCACAATCTCAATTAGCATCATTTCTGATAAATGATATATCTCACATAAATATATCATTAAATACTTCACATTTATATTTTCAACGTTGTTCACTTGCGTCACAGTCACTAAATTATTTATATCTTGAGCTACAAAATTTAAAATTATAATTCGCTTGATGTTTCTGAAACTACACTCAATCATATTTTTACCATAAAATTTTAAGAATTTTTACTATAGCCAATTTGTACAATAATTTCTTTTAATTTACCCCTTCTCTACTTTTTGACAGTTTTGACCTTTCTTCACTAAAAATTATCTATCATTTTGTACAGAGATAAAATAATGTTCCTGTCTGTTTCTTTTGAAAATATACTCATTAAGGAATTAACCATATAAATTTCAGTCTCTAATAATTTTTATATATTTTTCTATGATTTTTGAAAGTCAGAACAAGGGAACTTGAGCCTACTCTGACCTTATTACACAAAATCAGATATATCTCAAAATGTACAATTCATTTTCTTTCACTGTTTCTTCCATATGAAACTAAAGCCAATAAGATTTAATTACATATTTAATTCGACCCTTAACTCATTTCATACAATTTTTGGTGAATTTTTGAAGTTATTCCTCTGTTATGTCCAAACTGTTTTACTCAATCACACATAATTACCATTCTTATAATTATATATATCATTCTATTCATTTTATCCCAATTAATCCCTTCATTTCATCATTGTAGATATTCATACTATGTACCTATATAACAATTTTTATGCTAATAATTCATATACCATTAGAGAAAGTAAACTATAATTCAAAACTCTTGTAGTACTTACAACAAAAGGTTGATATTCTTCTCTTCTTACTCCTTGCTCTTCTCTTTGCCATTTTCTTCAATTTGGTCCCTCTCCTTCTTTCCTTTCTCTTCAATTTCATATAAACACATATAAGCTAAAGGTTAAAATTCAATGATTTTCAGGCTAAATTATGAAAATACACATGTATATCATGACAATTTAATCATTTCTTACCTTTGTTAATGAAACCACAAAATTCAAATTCAATCCCTACACACTTTAACCCTTCAAAGTGAGCTCTACAAGGAAATTAAGGTGACTACTAACTTCCTTCTATGCCTTTCTTAAAAAAATTTCAAAGAAAATGGAAAATTTTAAAGCTTGAAGGGTTTAACAATGGTGGAAGGACTTATTTCTTTGATATTTATATAGATTCATGATAGTATGAGTTTGATTTAGCTAACCCAAATGATAGATTTTTTTTCAATTTTAGGTTTATATCAAATTGCCATTGATGAATTTTAGTGATTTTTGAACTTGAAAACATGATGTACTTGATTGTATTAGCTTGGGAATGTTAGATATTAGATGGGTGAGATTATGATTAAGTGAAAGTTTGGAGTTCGAAAAGGAAATTATAGTTATTTTGTTAAAGACCGAATTGAATAGAACGAAAGCTGTTGAAAAATTTTGTTATGGATTGAAAGCATGTGGTCCTTAGTGAATAAATTCAAATTCAAATTTTGATTCAATCAGATAAATAATGAGATACGAGTATTTCAGATATTAAGATTAGAAAAAATGACCTAATTGTAAAGTAAGCTTTTATATTTGGTTATTTGGCTATGATTAATTAGTTTTGAAGCTAATCCCATTCGTAAACAAAATTATCGAACGTAGTTGACGACGAGGTTGGAACGTTGAGGTTTAGTCCTTCAATTTTGAAAAAGGCGATTTTGAAAGTGAAAGTTTAGAGTTCCAAAAGGAAATTATCGAACGTTGGATATGAACAAGGTGGTTTTGAAACCCCATTTCCACAAACCAGCTTCGTAAATATTAAACATAATTATTTAGGAAGTTAGTATAAAAGAATACTAAATTTTAATCCTTGAATTTTGTCTACTAATTGCTTAAGTAGGGTGTAGGGACTAAATTGTAAAAGTACAACCATTATAGTTTTTTTAATTGGCTAAAGACTTAAGGACTTGAATGGAAACTAACCCAAGGTATAAATTTGCAAATAAACCATCTTTAAGAGGTTATAGTTGACCCTAAGTTAAAATGTCTTAAACATGATTATTGTTAAAATTATAATTAAATAAATTATGATTAAACATGTAAAAAACAAAAATTAAGTGGAAAGAAAGAGAAGGTTCATCTTATATCTTTCCACACCCGAAAGTTCAAGAAAAGAAGCAAAGAAAATCGTCCCTAAGGGATTCAAGCTTTCGACTATCAATTGGTGAGTTCAATTAAGTCATTTTCTTATAATTTTTATGTTTTTGAGGTAATGGGAGCTTGATTTAGTTAGACCACGTATCAATTTGTAAAACTGTTAAAGTTTTTGAAAGTTTTTATTGTTCATTTCTTGAAGAAATTGGAGTTAAATTGATAGCTTTTAAGCTTAGATTATGAAAAGGAACTAAATTGTAATGTTTGGTTGTTAGTTTTGTACATAAGGACTAAAGTGAATAAATTGTAAATTTTAGGTGAAATTTTAGTAATGATAGGTAGTAGAGAGTCTATAATGAATGTAATTGAAGTCAATTTTGAAATCAAAGTTCACAGTTGAAAGTTATGGTTATCTCGATTTTGAGACTAAAATGAATAAAATGTAAACCTTTACGAATATCAAAATAAAGTTTTATAGGTTCATTTAGATCATGATATAATGTATAAATGTTTGATATTGATGGATTTATTGAAATAATTGAATAGATCAAGAATTGGATCAAATTGAAGATAATCGAGGAAAAGCTAAAATTGTCGAATAATCCTTGGAGGTTCAACTTATTTGTTGTTTTGACCTGGTAAATTCGTATGGTACTTATTTGTTTAAGTAATTATGTGTTTTATTTGTATAAGTATGATTGATTATGGATTAATTCGTTGTAAATTGGTTTGAAAGGTGAGAATTAGACTAAATTGTAAAATGATGGTTATAAGTGAAAATAAGACTTGTGTGAACTTAGTAAAGGTTAGGATACGACTGGCATGCCAATAAGTTTTTGTGTGCGCTAGTATGGGATTGATTACAGAGGATTATCGAGGTTCAGCATTTGTTGTAGATACTCAAATACATGTGGCGCAAGTTTAGCTCAGACGAGTAACCTGTTGTAATTTTAAAGGTTTTGCTTGGACGAGTAACCTGACATGTATATATTGTCACGTCCCTAAAAACTTGATACTTGGAATGTGCGGCCTTAGACGCTTCTTGATCAAAATAACGCCTAAGTAAGCCTGAAACTGATCAAAGCTAAAGTGCTTAGATCCTTGCGGAAGCAAAAGAACCCTGAAAGAAAAGGCAAAACAAAAGACAAGGAAGAAATTTGAGTGAATGCTTTGTATATTCCTAAAAAATGAAGTGTGTAAATAAGGTGGGGGTAAGCCTCTATTTAAAGTTGAAACGCCCTACATCCAACGTTTAAGATTAGAGTACACCGACGATTTAGATACAATGATATCTATAATATCCCTTAATCTAAGGAATTCTAATCAAACATTCCTAAGATAAGAGATTACAAATGATATGCAAAGAATCAAAAGGGAATATGCTTGATTATGTGCTACTTGCCATATCTGCTTTGCAAGGCTCTTCAATCCCAAGTGTTGGGCCAATTCGGATGGGTGGTGATAGGCTAAAGATGCTGTGGAGTGCTTCTTGGGCAGCTTGATGCGTGCTAGTCTCGGGCCTTGGTGCGCGGTCCGTTACATTCTCCCCCACTGAATCTGGTGACGCCCTTGTCACTCGACTAGCATGGTATCTGTCCACTTGGTCTTTGAATTGCCACAGGCCCTCGGTTAGTTCCCAACTACCCTCACTATCGGGAAGTCCCTTCCATTAAACAAAATATTCGTGCCTTGGCCAGTAACCTGATCGTCGAATAACTCTCTCTGCTTGGATCTCTCAAACTTCATTCTCATAGGGGATCTTCACTTCGACTGGCGCTCGGTGTGATTTGCCTCGATCCAGATCTGACTCATCTTGATGGTAAGACTTGAGTAGGCTAACATAGAACACTGGATGAGCTCGGATGGTTGGTAGCAACTTCAATCGATAGGCCATGGTGCCTATCCGCTTCACAACTCGAAACAGACCCTTGTATCTACGCACGAGCCCTTTGTACACGATTGGGTTGCGTAAGATCCCGGTCAATTTGGTAAGGACTAGATCACTAACCTAGAAATTTACGTCCTTATGCTTTCGATCTGCCCACTTCTTGGTCCGTTTCCCTGCCTTGTGTAAACAAGCTCGGGCTAAGTCATGATGCTCTTGCCACTCCGTGGCGAACTTGTGTGCTACTGGATTTAGCCCCTCATACCTAGTAACAACCGTGTTGGGTGTAAGCGGTTGTTGCTTGGTCACGATCTCGAACGGACTTTAGTTTGTAGGAAAATTGAGCCACATCCAACAGTTTTGGCCAGTCGCGCTGCGTTGCACTCACAGAGTGCCTCAAATAAATCTCCAAAAGTGCATTCACTCACTTCGTTTGCCCGTCGATTTGGGGGTGAACACTTGTTGAAAAGTTCAAGCTTGATCTCATGAGCTTGAATAATTCGGTCTAGAATCTCTCCGTGAATCGTGTGTCCCGATCACTGATAATCGTCTTTGGCACTCCGCAATATTTAACCACGTGCTTTAAGAAAAGACGAGCTTCCTCCTCGACTGGACACATCTTGGACGCTGGAATGAACGTCTCATACTTTGAAAACTTGTCAACAATAACCATAATGCTTGACAAGCCGTCAGTGTTGGGCAAACCGACAATAAAGTCCATGAAAACACTTTCCCATACCCGCTCAGGAATGGGCAATGGCTGCAACAGTCTTGTTGGTTTCTTCATCTCTATCTTATGTTGTTGGCACACAAGACAAGTCTTCACATAGGCTTCAACGTCTGTGGCCATGTGCGGTCAGTAATAGTGCTTTACAATTAGTGTCAATGTTCGGTTCATCCCCGGATGTCCCGCCCACTTGGAATCATGGCATTCCCTCATGAGCCCCTTGCGTAATTCTCCAAATTGAGGCACATAGAGGCGGTGTCCTCGAGCATACAATAAGTCCCCTTCGAGCTAAAACCTTTTAGTCTTCCATTCTTTAGCATAATCAATGAGCATTTTGGCTGTTGGGTCATGTGATAACCCCTCTTTAATGCGCTCCAATAGTTGTCCCTACGGCAAACTAACAAACTCCATATTGTATCTTCGGCTTAGGGCATCGACAACGAAATTCACCTTTCCTAGTTTGTACTCCATAGAAAAATCAAATCCTGCAAGGAATTCCTACCATCGAACTTGCTTTGGAGACAACTTCTTTTGAGTTAGAAAGTAACTATTGGCAACATTGTTAGTGTATACCACGAACCTGGACCCAAGTACGTGGTATCATCAAGTGCGTAAGCAGTGCACCACTGCAGTCATTTCTTTCTCATGGACCGTATACCTCCTCTCGGTCTCATTGAGCTTTCGACTTTCAAAGGCAACCGGATGTCCTTTTTGCATAAGTACCCCACTAATGGCAACATCGGACACATCAGTGTAGATCTCGAAAGGCTTGGTGTAATCTAGCAACACCAACACTGGTTCACTCACCATGGTCTTCTTCAATTCTGCAAAGGCTTGTTGAAAATCGATCCTCCAATCCCACTTCTTGTCCTTCTTTAGTAACTCGATTAAGGGTGTGGCTATTTTGGAGTAGCCTTTGACGAACCTTCGATAGTAGTTGGCTAGCCCTAAGAAGGATCTCAACTTTGTCACCTTGGTTGGCAGCTCTCAATATTCAATTGCCTGAATTTTGGCCCCATCCATTCTGATCTTGCCACCTCCCACAATGTGGCTTAAAAAAGAGACCTCCTGTTGGGCAAACAAGCACTTCTCTTCTTTGACATAGAGCTCGTTCTCTCGCAAGACTTTGAACACCTTTCGTAAATGCCCCAAATGCTCCTCGAGTGTCTTGCTATAGATCATAATATCGTCAAGGTAGACAACAACAAATTGATCAAGAAAGGGTTGTAATACCTTGTTCATGAGGGTGCAGAAAGTGGCGGGAGCGGTCGTGAGACCAAAAGGCATCACTAAGAATTCATACGAACCATAGCGCGTCACACAAGCAATCTTTGGTTCATCTCCTTTGGCTATTCGAACTTGATAATATCCGGACCTCAAATCTAACTTGATGAACCACCAAGTTGATCGAACAAGTCGACAATGAGCGGGATCGGGTACTTGTTCTTCATAATGGGCTTGTTCAAAGCTCGATAGTCGATACACATTCGAAGCGTTCCATCATGCTTCTTTTGAAAGAGTACCGATGCACCAAAAGGTACCTTGGATGGTCGGATATATCCCGCATCTAGGAGTTCCTTCAATTGTTTGTGCAACTCCTTTAACTCGGGCGGAGCCATTCGGTAAGGGGCTCTAGCGGGTGGCTCCGTATTCGGCACGAGTTCTATCTTGTGATCCACCTCCCTCTTTGGTGGCAAGCTTTTGGGCAACTCGGCAGGCATCACATCTCTGAATTTTGCCAATACTTGTCCCACCTCTTCTGGGACCTCAATGGACATGGTAGATTACTCATCAACCAACGCAGCTAAGTAAGTTGGTTTCTCCTTGCGTACCCCTTTCATAAACTGGATGGCTGATAGCATCTTGGCTCTGACTCCAGCCTCTCGGGTTATTGGAATAATGCATTGATGTTTCGGATCAAGAATGCACAAACAATCGTTAAAGAGAACAGGGAACGGATTAACCCGATCAAGAAAATTAAGCCCAATCACGAAATCAAAGTCATCTAGAGGGATTACCTTGATATTTTCCTTATCGGTCCAACCTTCAAGAACAGCATGACTCCTTTTGCCACCTTCGCAATCGGGGGCTCTTTTGAATTGACGGTTTTAATAAACTCACTTGCCTTCTCAACACAAAAGTCAAGTCTCTTGGTAGCCCGTTCGGACACGAATAATTCTGAGGCACCGGTGTCCACTAGCGCACTCATCTTTTGGCCTGCCACAGTGATGGCAGTGACTTTTTCACTTTGAGGACAATTCCTCACCAAGTGCTTACCTCCACAAGTGTAGCACTTGAAAGGTTCGTTGTTCTTCTCCCAAGGCTTGCGAAACTTGATAGTACCACCTGTTGGCTTCTCGGACCCCTTCTTGGCTGATCTATTCTTGTCTCCCCCACCATTGCCTTTGGATTTTGGCTTTGGTTTAGAAGACTCAGACATTTTGATCTCGAACTCGGTAATGGACTCAGCTGCGGACAAGGCTATAAAAAGCTTTTGGACCCCCATTCGCTTCAACTCTATTTTGGCCCATCGTTGGAGTCCATCCATGAAGGCAAAGAATCCTTCTTCCTCGCCTAACTTTGGGATTTGAAGCTTGAGCTTGATGAATTGCTTGACATAGTCTTGAATTGAGCCATTATGCATGAGTTGTCGCAACTTTGCTCAGGCTTCTAGTTGCACGTTTTTGGGATAAAACGATTCCTTGAACTCGGATTGGAACTCACTCCATGTTGCAATGGGAATTTCCTCGTTCTCCTTCTCGGAGCACCTATGTCGCCATCATAAAAGAGCGATATTAGTCAAATAGACAGAAGCAGTGTTTACCTTTGTTGCTTCATCCTTGACCCCCATGACTCGGAACTGTTGTTCCATGGCCCAAATGAAATTCTCAGCATCTTAGGCCGATCGTGTCCTTGCATACATCTTCGACTTTGGGACATCGATCCTAAGTGTGAGTGCCGCTGTTTCTACCATCATGCCATTCTTTGTGGCACTCTTGTAAATGACAAGCTCACATTCGGAGATCCTTGATCTCCTCCACCAACTCGGCCTTGATAGCCTCCTCTGCTACTTCAAGGGAATTATCCCGTTGGTCTAACTTCTTATACATGTCATCGAGAAGTCCTTGAACCGAAAGCATGACTTCTTCTTTAAGAGAATCTACTTTCTCAAAGCATGGTTCTGACTCTTCTTGGGCCGCCTTGACTTCCTTCATGGAATCTTCAAGTCTAGCGACCTCTCTCTCTAAGGCTGAAATGATGTCCCTAAAACTCTTTCTCTTCTTCTTCTTAGTAGCAGCACGAGTCTATCGTTCAGTTACCGGAACCTCACTTTTGTTTTGTGGTGCCATCTCTCTCACTCGAATAGGCTCGGATACCACTTGTCACGTCCCTAAAAACTTGATACTTGAAACGTGTGGCCTTAAACGCTTCTTGATCAAAATAACGCCTAAGTAAGCCTAAAACTGATCAAAGCTAAAGTGCTTAGATCCTTGCGGAAGCAAAAGAACTCTGAAAGAAAAGGCAAAACAAAAGACAAGGAAGAAATTTGAGTGAATGTTTTGCATATTCCTCAAAAATGAAGTGTGTAAATGAGGTGGGGGTAAGCCTCTATTTATAGTTGAAGCCCCCTACATCCAACGGTTAAGATTAGAGTACATCGACGGTCTAAATACAATGATATCTATAATATCCCTTAATCTAAGGAATTCTAATCAAACATTCCTAAGATAAGAGATTACAAAGGATATGGAAAGAATCAGAAGGGAATATGCTTGATTATGTGGTACTTGCCATATCTGCTTTGCAAGCCTCTTCAATCCCAAGTGTTGGGCCAATTTGGATGGGTGGTGATAGGCCTAAGATGTTCTGGAGCGCTTCTTGGGTAGCTTGATGCGTGCTGTTCTCGGGCCTTGGTGCGCGGTCCGTGACAATATATACTTAGCTTGGACAAGCAATTGAAAGTGGCATTACAAAGGTTTAACCTGAACGGGTAACCTGACACGAATGTACTTAGCTCAGATGAGCAACTGGTGTGATGTAGCTATTTATGTATCCGAGTCCGTTTACTAGGATTCATTGGGCGAAATAGATTATATGAAACAAGAAATTGAATTGAGATAAAAAGAATTTGATGTTCAAATGGAAAAATGTTGAATTGAACTTGAACAATGTCTTTCAATGATGACTATGAAATGTATGTGATGGAATTATCCCTAGATTGAATATGAATTTGAAATTTTTATCTAATATGCCATGAACTAGCATAGCATCATATGGTTTGATTGTGGTATAATTTTCACCTTGTTGATATTGTGAATTGTTATGTTCAACTAAATTATGCCAACATTGTGGTAGCTTAATGTATTTAACTGAAAGCTAAGGTAAGCTTTCGTTTAATGCTTATGAACTTACTAAGCATTTCATATGCTTATTTTGTTTGTTTTCTCTTTTCCTTAAAGATCGTTGATCTACCACAATTCGTTGTGGCAAATTAGAGTCTTTTCGACACTTAATGAACTTGATATCAAGTCATTTTATGCCATTTGTTTCGTTTTCTATTTTAGTAGTTCATACTTAATTATTAGCAAAATAAGCGTTTTTACGCATTTTTTAGTGTTTGATGACCCATTAGGCCAACTCAAGCCTCAAAAATGACTAACGAGCTATTTTAGTGTGTAGGATGACAGCCATGTTGCGACACAGGCATGCAATGTCGCGACATCGAAGATCAAAGTAAAACACAAAATCATAGAACGAAATAGGCATCAGTATTGCGACATCGGCTTCGACACAGAAAAAAATTCCTACGTACGATGGCTGCAAAAAAACAATATCCACAGTTGTTTACGTCAGGTAAATTTCAAGGACGAAATTTATTTAAGGGGGAGAGAATTGTAACATCCGCATTCTAATTCGGAGTTAGGTATAGTGTTGGATTGGGTCAGGAATCAGTGCAAATTTTTTTAAATAGAACAAATAGGAATTTTGAGTATGAAATTAGGAAGTATTTAGACCTGATAGGAGATTAGAAAATGCTCCTTAGATAGGAAAATTTTAAATAAATGTATTAACTTAATTGAAAGAGTAGATAAATTGTTATGACCAAAGTAGGAAAAATAAAAAGTTAGGATATACATAGTAGTGGTGGGAAGGAAGGATAGATTAAGAAGAAATTTAACCAAAATAGAAGCATGAGTCGTCCTAGGAATCATGAAAGATGAGGAAGGATAAAGTGGTAATTAGCCAAGTAAATATTTTTAGACATAATGATTTTGGGCTAAAGTGTAAAGATGGATGACTTAAAGACTTATTAGCAATTTTACCATTTTAATAAAAAAATGATTAGATATTTTAGTAGAATTGTGTAAAAAAGTGGAGAAAAGATAAAAAAAAATTGTTATTTTTTCATCTACCAAACTGTCACCCACCCTAAAGATTCCACGAAACTTTCATTTTTATTCCATTTTTGTGTTTCCTCCATTGTTGAACAAACCAAGCTCAAAACCTTCCTTTTTCTTTGAATTTTATTTAGTAAAAACTATAAAGAAGGCTAGTGAGCATCTTAATCTCATTAGAAAACTTCCATAGATGTGTTAAAAAAGAAAAAAGCAAGAGTTTGAGTTTTGAGTTTTGAGTTTTCAAGGAGTTAAGGTAAGAGATGATGAAATTATCATGTCATACATGTTTATTTTCATAATCTAGCATAGAAACATTATTTGATTTTAGTTATAACTTATTAATATTATAAATTGTTATGAAATTGAAAAAATAAGGAAAAAAAGAAGAAAAAAGGAATGAGAATGCCAAGGAATGAGAAGAAGAGAAAATACATCATCTCAACTATTTTGTTGTAAGTACTAAAAGGATTTAAATTTATTTTCTTTAAATGTTTTTTATTGTAGTATAGAAATTATTTAGGATAGAAATGTAAAATATATATATAAATATAAAACAAAGGATTAAATTGTGAAATAATGAAATATGTAAAGAAAACTGTGAAAATTGAACGTCGATAGTGACAATGAATCGCAAAGAAAAGAAAGAAAAAATAGAACACACAGATTTTACGTGGAAACCCTTTCAGTGAAAAACCATGGGCAAAGGAGAAAAAAATTCACTAATATTGAATTCGAATGATACAAGAGGAGTTTTGCTACGTTTATTTATAAGTTGAAAAACTTTATTCTAATCAATCTTTAATAGAAGTAATGTAGTAAGATTGAAAAACCTTATTTTAAACCATATCAAAATAAAAGAAGCATACTTCTATATGGATTTCACTTGTGTAGACTGTACCGTACCGTGAGGGCCAGTCGCAACCCCAATCCAGTTTTATGCTTAATGGGGATCTGCGATGGGCTGCAGCCTTCGCCCTCACAGATCCCCTTATCTTGCCACTTGTATTTTATTTTTTTAACAAGAATTTGGGTCACACAACTCTAACAAAAAGTATAGGTGAAGAATAAAAAATGATATAATTGTTTGAATACAAAGTAATGATTTTGTGAAAGAAATACATGTGTGAAAAGGTATTATATATGTGATTTATTTATTAAGGACTAAGCTGCGAAATAGGGAAATATGGAATATTTTTCGAGACATGTATTTATTATGAGAAATTGTACTAAATTCGATTTTAATGCCCAAGTAGACAAATTTTAGAAGTACTAGGATATTAGTGGCATGTCATTAAGGGACCTTAGTGCGCTCTCCGATTATTAGCACATTAGTGCTCCTCGTTTAGCACATGCATGCTCTCTGTATAGCACCTTAGTGCTCTTTGTTCATTAGTGCATAAAAATGCACATCTGCATCTGTTCTGTATATCCGGTATGTTCTATAAAAGTCTACTATGGGTTAAGGGTATAAAATGTGAACAAAAGTGAATCATCAAAATATTGAGGTAAGTTTAATAACTATCAAAGGTAAGTTTAATTTTGTTAAGGTAAGGTGTCGTTATAGAAATTTGCATGTGAGTAAATATGTATTAATTGAATAAGTTTAAACATTATGTTATGATTCATTTACCTATTTACCACCTTGTAGTGCTTACTAAGCCTTCACTTAACGCGTTTATTTTAACGCGTAGGTACAACTAGACTTGAAGAGCTAGAGTCAAGCTAGGAGATCTCTCATCTCATCACATCTCCAAGAACTACAAGAGTAAGTACTATATTTTGAGTTAAAATGGCATGTACATAGGTAGTCCAAATGTGTTCCCAAGTGTTAGGGACAAAAATGCAAACTTTTAAATTTTCATCTATTTTGGTTCTACATGAAATGAATTATTGATGGCCATATGTATGCTTGCAATTGTGGTTTGATAATGTGATAATTTGGTTGATTCAGAGTTGTTTTAATTTGCTTTAAGGTACTTTGAAATGGTTTTAAGTATCGTAAAGAATTCAAAACTTTTTAGTGGGTTTTTAGCAAAATTTACAACTAATTTTTATCAAAATTTACTGAAGGTATCAATTCCAAGGGTATAGGTATCGGTACTTAGGCTTTGAAATTCAAACTTTTCAAAATAGAATGTAATATTGGTATCGATTTTTATATTGATATCGATATTGAAAGCTAGGTATCGATACCTTCATCAAAATTTGAATTTTTGGAATTTTAGAATGCTATTTTAGTATCGATTTTGTGTAGAGGTATAAATACCTTTTATAAGGTATGGATACCTTTTGTTCAAGTATCAGTACTTGACCCTTGTTTTCAGTAAAAATAATTTTTAAATCATTTCTGAACCCAATCAAACATCCATTAATGACCCTACATGTTTATAATAATAATTGTTGGGTTAAATAAGCTAAAACACAATGGGTAAATGCCTAAATTACTCAATCTTTGGCACCAAATGTAATAGTCTTATATTGGGTCCATACGATCAGATCAAGTATAGGGGTGTTATGGCAAACCTCACGAAATGTGAGTTTAGACAAATCCCTATTGTCTAAAACACCAGCAAGGAAAGACTTTGTGGCTATCTCTATAAGAAAGGAATGCCTTTATGGCACAATCTAAAGAATGACATTTGTGGCAATTTCTGTGAGTAATGCCTTTGTGGCTAAACTCTATGAAGAAAGCCTTTATGGTTAAAACTCTGTAAAGAAAAGCCTTCATGGCAAATTTTTGAATGGAAAGCCTTCGTGGCTAAACTTTGGAAAGTAAGTCTGTGTGGCAAACCTCTATAAGGAAAACCTTCGTGGCAACCTCTATAAAGATAGCCTTTGTGGCTAACTTTGTAAGGACTTCCTTATGGCGAATATGGTAAGGAATGCCTTTGTGGCGCAAACTAAGGAATGACCGTTGTGGCATTAAGTTGAAGGTGGCGTCTGCATGACGAACCTTGAACAAAAAGGAAAGAAAGTATATGGCAAACTCTAAAGAACTATAAGTATGAAACTAGGAAGGAATGGCATATACGATTCTCTAAACAAAAGGTATTACAAAGAATTTTAAACAGTTTGTATAAAGGTGATTCTGGAAGTAAGGTAAAGGTAACAAACTCTGAAAGAACAATGTATATGGCAAACTTTGAAGTAATGAAAGACTTATGGCGAACCTAGTGTTAAATGATGGGCGTAATCTACCTTGCTCGTAAGCATAAAAAGGTAAGATCTTATTAAAATTAAGTCGTAAAGAGGACATCTGATAAGTGATGGCTTAAGGAAAGATAAGACCTTAAAGGTGTTGTGAAGAAGAGAATTAACCTCAAGTAAGAAAAGTATAATCCAAGATATGAAGAAGATGAGCCCGATGAAGTACCCACCAAAGTTTAAAGGATAAGCAAAGCATCAAACATGCTTTGTTGTAATAAGTAGGCTTTTCAGAATTATTTCACTAAGTTCTTATGAACTTATTAAAATTATTTTTGTTTTCAAGATTGTAAAGGAGTACGCTCTGAGAGACGACATCAAGATTATGCCAAAGGAATGACGAGTCCAACTATTATACATACAAAGCAAGTTAATTGACGTGACAAGGGATATCATAGTATAGCTTTGCGATGTACATTATGATCTTCCACATTATATTGAGATCTAATATATACATTTACGCACTCTTTACAAGGATATCGAATTTCACATTCCAATACGTACAAATTCCATGAATCTTTCAACTCTTACAACATAGTTTCGAGAATATTTTGATTCCATTATACAACTTTTATCCATGCTAATCAATTATTCCTACACGAAGGAAAAAACATGAAAAATTAAACTATAACAACAAGAATCACAGTAGTTCATAATGAAACAACTAAACTAATATTAAACAAATTAACTCAACATAACTCAAATTAAATGAATTAACTCAATCAACAAATTAAATCAACTTTATTTTTATTAAGCAAGTTAAATTGACCTTGCTTCAAAGGTAGAGCACGACACGGCGGCAGCTAGTGAAACAAACCTGCAGCAGTAAGGTAATTGGCAACAGTTGGAAGCAATCCTACAGTAGCAAGGAAATTGGTGAGGCATAATATTAATGATTTTCTTTTTGATTGCTCATTGCTGGTGATTTTATCAAACAGTTAATCGGCAACTATATTAGAACCACAAAGCACGAACCTGGTACAGGGGCTGAATCGTTGTCGCACCTAAGAAAGAAATAGCAGCAAACCTTGAAGCCCTGCACGGGTAAACATACATCGTTACAACAATTACGAAAGAAGACATAGGCAGATGACAAAACAGAGGGATGAAGACATAAGCGGGAGAAGCAACAAGAGAAGCATTCATCAATTTTCTTTTTGAAAAGCACAACAAGATTATTATTGTTGGTGGGAATCAATAAAAATAAAGGCACAAGCATTACTCAAAATCTAGCCCCAACCTTGTCAAGAACACACCTGAAGTATTCTACTAACTTTTTTTTAATATACTGGTGTGATTACATGGTGATAAATTAAATATCGACAATGAAGAAATATCGCAAAGAAAACGGGGAAAACACACAGATTTTACGTGAAAACCTTTTCGGAAAAAACCACTAGCAGAGGAGAAGAAGATTCACTAATGTCAAAAATTGAATGATTACAAGAGGAGATGACTATGTCTATTTATAGGTTGAAAAACTTTATTCCAATCAACAATTAATAGAAGTAACGTAGTAAGGTTGAAACACCTTTTTCTAATTAAAATAAAATAAAAGAAGTCTAGTTTATTTGGATTTTACTTTTATTTTATTTTACCACTGAATCTTATTTTAACAAGAATTCTAGTCACCCAATTCTATCAATCTCCACCTTAACAAGAATTCTAGTCACCCAATTCTAACAATCTCCACCTTAACAAGAATTCTCTACAAACAAGAACTCTCAACAAACAAGTTCTCCACCTCTTCCACAAAACCCTTTAAGGGGTATTCCTCAACAATGAACACCAACCAAGTCCAAGCAATACTCAAACTTGGTTATGGGAAATGACTTAGTCATCATATCTGTAAGATTTACATAGTACTAACTTTGCTCACAACAATATCCCCACGAGCAAAAATATCACGCACAAAATGATACTGAACATCAATATGCTTTATTCTCTTATGAAACATTTAATCTTTTGTAAAAAAAAATGGCACTTTGATTGTCACAAACTATTGTACCAATCTAAAGATCTTTATTGAGTTCAACAAAGAGTCCTTTTAACCAAATAGCTTCTTTACAAGCCTCGATAACTGTCATGTACTCAGCTTCAGTGGTAGATGAAGCAACTATAGTTTGCAAAGTAACTTTCCAACTAATTGCACAACCCCTAATTGTAAAGACATACCCTGTAAGAGATCTTCTTCTATCTAGGTCTCCAGTAAAATCAACATCAACATACCCAATGACTCCATCTCTAGTTCTTCCAAACTATAAGCAAACATTAGTAGTACCTTGTAAGTATCTCAAAATCCACTAAACTGGTTTCCAGTGTTCTTTACCAGGATTCGCCATGTATCTACTAATTGCACTGACTGCATATGATAAATCTGGACGTGAGTAAACCATAGCGTACATTAGAGAACCCATTGCACTAGAATATGGAACACGTGACATGTAATCAATCTCATCATTTGATTATGGAGACAAAGCCGATGAAAGTCTAAAGTGGGTTGCTAATGGAGTACTAACAGGTTTGGCACTCTGCATATTAAACCTTCAAAGAACTTTCTCAATGTACCTTTTCTGACTTAGGTGCAACTTACATGCCTTTCTATCTCTAAGAATCTCCATCCCAAGCATCTTTTTTATTGCTTCCAAATCTTTCATCTCAAATTCTTCACTAAGTTGGGCTTTAACCTTTCTTATCTCTTCTTTATCTTTCGCTGCTATCAACATGTCATCAACATAAAGGAGTAGATATAAAAAAGAACCATCACCGTTTTTCTTAAAATAAACAACTATCGAAACTACTTCTTTTGAAATCATGGGTAGTCAGAAAAGAATCAAACCTCTTGTACCACTGCCTTGGTGACTGTTTCAAACCATAAAGGGACCTTTTCAACAAGCAAACATGTCCTCCTTTTCTGAGACAATAAAGCCCTCTGGTTGTTGCATGTAAATATCTTCCTCAAGTTCTCTATACAAAAACGTTGTTTTTACATCTAACTGATCAAGCTTCAAATCATACATGGCTACATTACCAAGTAAGGCTCGAATCGAACTGTGTATCACAACTGGAGAAAACACTTCTGTGAAGTTTACACCGGGAATCTAACTGTAAACTTTTGCAACAAGTCTTGCTTTATATCTCGGTTATTCAATTCTTCGAATCCCTTCTTTCCTCTTGAATACCCATTTATAATGAACAGCCTTTTTACCCTTTGGAAGCTTCACTAATTCCCACGTTTTATTCTTATTGAGTGATTCCATCTCTTCTTGTATGGCAATCATCCACTTTTCTGAGTCTTCACAGCTAACTGCCTCAGAATAAGTAGATGGCTTTTGATTTGCATCAATATCTTCAACCACGTTTAAAGCATAAGCCACTAGATCATCCTCGGTATACCTCTTCGAAGGTTTATTTCTCTTCTAGGTCAATTCTTGGTAATAGAATATTGTGGTGAAGAAGTGACTCTATTATGAACTTCTGTACTAACTTGAGAAGTTGACTCTGTTGTAGATACTGGATCAATCTGAAACTCCACCTGTTTTTGTTGTTCTTTATTGGAAGAGTCTATAAAAGATAAATTAGGTAACATAGCAGTTTCATAAAAAACAATGTCTCTGCTAATCATAACTTTTCTATTTTCAAGACACCATAACTTATACCCTTTTTACACCAGCCTTAAAACTAAGAAAAACACATTTAATGGATCTTGGTTCCAATTTTCCATTATCAACATATGCAGGACACCCAATTTTTCATGTAATGGTTGACACCCCTTTTTCTCCAGAAAAAATTTTAAAATTTTTTGGTGTTGGCCATCAACTTCCTCTCATTCTCTATAAATAGGGTTTAGTTTTTTTATTTTGAAGTTGTAAGTAAGAAATATTTCTCTCAAAATTACAAGAAAATGAGACGTTTTATTATTTATCATTAGATGAGTGTTTTATTTTGGAGGATAGTTATGAAGTGTACAATCGAATTTTGGGGTTTAACTATATACTGTCATGTCTTCAGTGGTTAGACGATTTTCTGCGCCATTAAAGACTATCCGAGATACCCAACGCAGATGGACATTATCTACGTTGGAATAATTTATTATCACAGAAAATACTGTCGAATAGCTATTCCAACGTAGATATATTGTTGCTTATTAATATTCAAACACAATATTTGTATATGTAAATTTATTGTAATATTAACAAATAATTGTAATTTATTGTATATGTAAATTTAATTTGTTGCTTATTAATATTCAAACACAATATTTGTATTTTCTTGTATTAAAATAATTTCGAATTATATATAAACATATTAAATATGTTGTCAAAATGTGGGGAAATAAATATTATTAACAAAGCTGATATAAATTTTAAAAATAATAATTAGAATATACAAGAAATTAGAAAGAAAAATTAAAATATACAAAAAATTAGAAATTAAATTTAAAATAAAAACGAAATTACAAATTAAATTTAAAAAGTAAACGGAAAAAATCAAAATTGAGTAGATCCCGACGACGTCCCCGGTGTTGGTGTGTAACAGTTCGGCTTCCTCCGAGCTCGACGATACTGAGGCCGTAGTACAGTTTGTTCAGGAGGCGTTACATTGGTGTTCGTCGGCTCATCCTCGGTGGTGTCAACGTTGGGTGTCCCGATTGGTGTACGTAGAAAGGCAGTAAAATCGTACGTATCATCAACGTAATCGGGAGTAGGTTGAGTGACCTGAGGTGCCGAGCTAAAAATATCCTTCATTTTTGGAGTATGTTCTTCCGGATGGATCTCCGGTTGATATGAGGAAGAACCGGAGTAACATGTACGTTGAAGGTCGGGGTCGACGCCAAAAATGTCCTTAATGGAACGATGATAATAATCGTGTAGCAAAAAGACGAAGAGCCGGATGTTTGATACTAGGGATCGGGTTGGTGCTCCGGCTAGTACTCAGGTTGGTCTTGAGGCTCGTAATCGGGCTGGTAATCGGCCTCATCCGCAGGGTCGTCCGCGGGCTCGTCATTGGGCTTATCCTCGGGCTCGAAATCTGAACCGAGGATCCGACCACGACGTTCATATGCGTTATTCGTCAGACCCCATCGGTTGCCTTCCGGAATAAGTCTCCTTGGCGTATACTCTCGAGAATCAAGCACTGGCATCCCGTATGTCGTATACAATTGCTTGTAATATAGGGTACCGGAATAATCCCCGTTACACCAATACAAGGATGAACACCTATTTGCTCGGTCATTCCAAATCACGATACATGCTTGAAGATCGTAAGCCCAATTTATTCGATTTTTACCATGTCCCTTTTTGTCGAGCTAGTGGACCTTACCATATGAAAATTGAATATCGGCACATTACACGAGAACAATTGGTAATTGTGCTGGTACACAAATGGTGGGATGAAAGGCGTAATTTCGTCTAAAAGATAAGGCTTCCACACGAACTGCACAGTATAAAAACACGAATTTAGTTAACAAAAATATCGAAAATCTAAAAAATATCAGATTTTTTTTGTAAAACAATATTTCGAAAATGTATTTTTTATATTTCGAAAATGTAAAAAAATATTTGTAAAACATATCAGATATTTATTTTTTTTTAAAATTCGAAAATATAAAACACATTTCGAAAATAGAAAAAAATATTATAAAAAATTCGAAAATATATCTTACATAATCTCCTCCATGTTTGTCTAACCAGCAACGTATATGGGGACATTTTTCGTGTCACCCAAGTCCCGAAACTGAATGTCATCTGAAAAAATGAAAAATAATTAGAAAAAAAATAATTAATAAAATTTAAAAAATATAAAATCGAGACATCGAGTCATCTATTAACTAGTGGCATCGAATATAGCATGTGTTCGAGGTTGGCGATGGAAGGCAGTCGGTATAATATCCATGATTGGAGCAGATATGTGTAGCCGCCCATGGCATTAACTGCGGGATTTGTCACTCGACAAAGCTCCCGGTACAATATCGCCAACACTGTCGAGCCCCAACTTAATTTCCTGACTACCTTAAAATCTTCCAACGATGGGAGGTAGATGATGCTTATTCTATTTTGACTAGTATCCGGAATAAGGATACTGCCTAGTAATTGCAAAAGAAAAGCGCAAGCATGGTAGATAATGTCCAGCTGCGTTGGATTTTATGGGAGATGTCTAAAGTTTTTGTATAGCCACGTAAACTTTAAAAATAGTAATTTTCCGTTTTCAGTATCCGGGGGCACCTTGCCAAGTAATCGGTAGCAAGTGCCACAAGGATCGTCTAGTATACCCGGACCCGTTACCGCTTCAACTTCAACGGGTAGCCCAAGCTGGATTGTAACGTCTTCTAATGTTATTGTTGCCTCTCCACACGGGAGGTGAAGCATGTGAGTCTCGGGACGCCATCTTTCGACTAAGGTCGTTATTAAATCGGCCCGAATATTCATGTTTTTAATGCGGGCAGAAATCCCGAACCCCGCATCTTCGATATATTGTTCAGCCAATCTATGGGGCTTATAACCCAGATAATGATGTCAGGATCTAACCATCCTATAAAATTCTGGATTTGCTCGAATCGCGCCCACACGGTATTTGTCATGACTATGAAGAATGACATTGGGATCCATAATATGATGGACGAAACTCGGTCAACGGCGAACAAAGTCGATCAACGACGATTTCGAGGTGTTGGTGAGCTGGAATTTCGATTTTGCTGAGCTGGAATATTGGTTTAAGTAAGGTGGAAAGTGGGTGGTCCAATGCTATTTATAGTAGGGGACCATTGATGGCATTTTTGTAATTTTTGGGTGGTCCAAGGTTATTTTGGTTAATAAATTTAAAATATGATAAAAATTATAATATAATAATAATTTTTATTTCAATATATAAAATTAATAAATAATATATTATCAAATCAACACATTATTTGATAAAAATTATAGTATAATAATAATTTTTATTTAAATATATAAAATTAATAAATAATGTATTGTCAAATCAACACATTATTTGATAAAAATTATAATATAATAATAATTTGTACTTTAAATATGAAAATTTGATAAATAATGTATTGTCAAATTAACACAATATTTGATATAAATTGTAATATAATAATAATTTTTTTATTTAAAGTAGAATTTTAACTTCAAATTTAAAGTAGAATTTTAAATTCAAATTTATATAATTATGAAATTTAAATTATTTAAATTTAAACATGTTCATTAATTTTCAAATTAATTTCAACTTAAATTAATTTTCAAATTAATTTTTACACAAATATTCTTCGTGTATACTAGTGGACATGCGCTCATTCTTCGTCGGATAATCTGACATTACGAGAGGATTGATCGGAAATATAGACATGATGTGGACAAGTGGATCGGTTATGGCCAGGCCTTCGGCAAACACTATACAATTTTGGTTCCCCCGTCTCCCTAATGTCCATATCAGAGCGAATCCTCGTCGAAGGTGGTTGACCTCTAGGCTTTCTACGGAGACTATGATCCGGTAGCATCTCAAAAGCAACCGGTAGAACTTCCCAGTTCGATACATCGGGCATTACAGGAAATTCATTCTCCCATATACACAATGTACGTTGCAGCATGTATACCTCGTCTATGAATTGGTCGACATTTAAATTTGCAGTCGCACAAGCTGCATGAATATGCGCACAAGGATATTGGAGAGCTTGAAGTCTAAAGCACTCGCATCGCCTGTTTTCCAGATCAACTGCGTACGACCTCGATGAAACACCCGAGCAACGACCGGTGTAATCTGAAACTCGAAAAATCTCCAACTACCACTAATAAATTTCTGCATTCATCGTTCGAGCTCTCTGACTATTTGCCGCAATAGCCCTTTGAATGTCCTCAACGTACACGTGTCCGGCCTCTATCTGTGCCACTTATTGCTGCCCCATCGTAAGCATCAATGTGGCCAACCTATAGAAGGTTGCCAAGAAAACAGCAGCAATTGGTAAATATCGTGTTCACCTCAAGACAAAGTTAACTAACTCGACCAGGTTGGTCGTTATCTGGCCTACCGAGCCCCCTCATCGTAACTTTGTATCCATTGATACGTCTGGACGCTATCCAACCACCCATGAAGATTTTTGTCATTTGGTAAATGTTTCATTTTAGCTTCAAGCTTTGCGAACTTTTGTCTGAATCTCCGCGGTTCAAATTGATGAGCTACATATGCATATGGAATTTCGAATAAGTATTTTTTATATTTCACAAACTGATAAAATATAAAATTAAATTGAATAAAAAAATACAAACAATAACTAGTACCCATTTCCACGAATTCTGCTTACCATTCTTTATTTTTATAATCACTATGAAAGTTTGCCGACATGTGCCGGATACAATAAACAGACCTCCACGGAACCTCTGATTGCCTTATTGCAGCAAGTAGCCCCTTCGATATGTCCGATATAAGGCAAATGTTATCTTGCCTAACAACGTGCCTCCTCAGATTTTTTAAGAAAAATTCCCACGACTCGAAGCACTCTTTCTCGACTATGGCGAATGCGATTGGAAGTACATTTCGATTGTCGTCTTGTGCAACAGCAATCAGTAGTATTTGCGTGTATTTACCGTACAGCCAGGTTCTATCAACTTGCACCATCGATTTGCAGTGAGGGAAGGCCTTAACATACGGGTCAAACGTCCAAAATAATCGGAGAAAACATCGTTTTCCCGAATCAATCACCCCGTCCGGACCTTAATACGATAGTATTTGTAAATCAGTTACAATCCTCGGCACATACTCTCGCATCGCGGCTATCCACCCTTGGAGCTCGTTGTATGATGCAACCCAATCACCATACAACTCCCGTATCGCCATTTGCTTCGCCCACCATGCCTTCCGGTACAAAACATTATAATTGAAGTGAGCTTGCATGACCGAAATATAGACCGATACCTTATTCAATGGAGACTCTTTCACCATAGGCATGATGCAGTTACATATGGTCTTTGCATCTAACTTCCGATGGTCTTGCGTCATACGAGCCATGGTGCATGTGTGAGGACCTTCCATTTTCTTTATTGTCCACAGCTGAGTCCACTGCATTAACGCGACTCGGATACGCCACTTACACCCACTCTCGGCTTTCAAATATTCTCCGATGTACAAAGACTGCGACGACTTCGTTACTTTATAATCCACAGCTAACTTTAAGTTGTATTGTTTTATTGCATTTAAGCAGTCCTTTTTGTTCTCAAATTGTTGTCCTACGAACAACTCTTCTTCGTCGGTTTGTTCGTCGAGTAGGTGAGCCGGAACTATGTTTCTACATTCCGGAAACTCTCGAGCTTTACCCGCATCTAGGTCTACGTCGCTCATGAAGGCCCCCGGATTATTCTTAATAACTATACTCGGGTTCGTATTTCCTCCTGAATGGGTGTTAATATCATTACCCTCCACCGACCCCTCCTCATCTGAGTCTTCGAGGATGTTATCCAAATCGGGGTCTTCCAAAGCTTCATTTTCTTCATCATCTTCTATTGGGGCCAGCACTTTCGGATGAAATTGTAGACGATGACACGTGTTTTGGATGTTATACGAACATCCACCAGTGTTTGGATTTTCTGGAGTGGACCCTCCATAACCCGATTAATCTTTCCAGCATACATTAAGATCAATATCTATTCCAGAACGTTGGCTTACTGGATTTAAGACTTGAATTGGTTCGGGGTGTGATATCTCCGCGAACAACTCAATGGGGCATGGATATTCGATCTCAGATGGGCAATAAATTTCAATCATTGTCCCTAGATCATCATTATCAACAAGCTCCATTGCGGAGAACGTTATCGAATCTGATGAAACCAGAAATTTGTAAAACAATCTCAACATTTGCTTCCCGCAACGAGTAGCTATCTTTGTACTGATCTTCCGTTTCAATTCATCCAATGAAACACACTTGTTCAGTCTCATTTCGATTTTTTCTCTACTTTCAAATACACAACCTTCATCGTCTGTATTGATAATTTTTCCATCAAAATGAACATAAACAAAGAAAATGTTAGAACTCATCTTGAAAAAACTTTAGATTAAAAAAAACTGAACAAAAACAAAAAAATTGTTGTACTGTTAATGAGAACAAAAAACTCATATTTTTAGTACTAACGGTTATATATATATTTGGTGCTGGAGTTAAAAATCGATCTCGGCCATTAACTATACTAGTGTTATTTTCTTTTGATTATTTTCGTTTATTTCGTAAATTTAATTTTAATTAATATTTTTAATATAATTTTAATTTGTCGATAATATTTATTCCTTAACATTTTCACAACAAAATATTTAATAAATCAAAATTATATTAATACGATAAAATATAAATCTTGTTGAATATTACAACAATACAAATTAAATTTACAGATAAAATAAATTATAAATAATTGTTAATATTAATACACGAAATTTTAAATTTTGAACAATAATACAAAATAACCTACAATACCCTAAACTTGTGCAACTCGTCTCAGTTAGATAATGTCAATCTGCCTGAATACCTGGCCAATTTTAATAAGTTCTTCTAACCCTTAAGTAATATGAGTCCATATTGACTGAATACTCGGCCAAGTCATCTCGGTCGACTGTTCGATGACAAAAAGTCTTTGATAGCATAACCTTTACGATTATACCACATAGTTAAATTTAGCGGCAATTATATCATATACATATAGGATTTTGCTCAATGACGCAGAAAATCATCTGACCATTGAAGACATATATTTTCCGCTTCACATGACAGTATATAATTCAACTCCGAAAATACATGACAGTATATAGCTCAACCCCGAAATTCGATTGTACACTTCACAACTATCCTCAAAAACAAAACACTCATCTAATGATAAATAATAAAACACTCTCATTTTTTTTATTTTAAGAAAAACATTTCTTACTTACAATTTCAAAATCAAAAAACTAAACCCTATTTATAGAGAATGAGGGGAAGTTGGTGTCGGACATTACATGATCAACACCAAAAAAATTTTGAAATTTTTTTCTTGAGAAAAGAAGGTGTCGGCCATTTGATGGCCAACACCAAAAAATTTTAAAATTTTTTTCGAGGCCAACACCCAAAAATTTTGAAATTTTTTTTCGAAAAAAGGGGGTGTCTGTCATTTGATGGCCAACACAAAAAAATTTTGAATTTTTTTCTCGACATGGCCGACACCCAAAAATGTAATTTTTTTTCGAGAAAAAGGGGTGTCAGCCATTTGATAGCCGACACAAAAAAATTGTATTTTTTTCTGACAAAAAAGTGGTGTCAGCCATTGCATGGCCAACACCTCCAATTTTTTTTTTCAAATTCTCGTATTTTCGTATATCAATAAAATACCGTATTTAAAAAAATACATGACCAATACCAAAAAACACAAATTTTTATGTCTGACACCAATCATTGGTCAGGTGGTGTCGACCATTAGATGGCCAATATCAATTTTTATTGTTCATTTAAGGTCATTTTGATGTATATTTTTGAACTTGAGTCATTTTCGTAAATAATTAAAATTTTTGAGTTATTTTGATAAATTAGCCTTGCTGATCGGTTGGCTATAGCTGACACTTGGTCTGTGTTGTACAAACTTCTGCTCTTTCTCTCACGTAGTCATGCTATGCTAGTTCTAGCTTCGTCCTTTGAATTCGACTTTCTTCTCAGCTGGTTCGATGTTTTGCAGTTCTACTGCTTTTTGTGCTGTAACCTTGCTTTGAATTATGTAATAGAATATTTTAACCTTTCAAAAATAATATATAAGTGGCCTCATAATAGGGTAAAATACCAAAATTTACCTTTTTATAAAAAAAGTATTCAATTAGATCGGTTTTTCAAATAATTATGAAATTAAATCGTTATTGGTAAGAAAATGCTTCTAACGGGAAGCATTTTTCATAACGGCTACCCCATCCCCGATGGCCATTTCAATAGCTGTTTAAACCTCCCGCCAACGGCTACTTTTTTTTCTTATTTAAATCTTTAATTTCATTCATTTTTCAATTCAATCTCAATTCGTCTCTCTCATTCTCAAATTTCTCTCAATTCCCTCTTCATAATTTCTCACTCAATTTTTATTCTTCTCTCAACTCTCTTTTTTATTTAAACTTGTATTAAAGTTGTTTTACATTAATTTTTGTATTACAATTTATTTTGTATTTATTGAAATTAGTAATGGCAAAATTTCTAATTTGTTTAGATGAAAAAACACATTTCGATCGATCAATTGCAAATGGTAATAAATTTTTTTATTATATTTAATCTAATCTAATTTAAATATTTTTTTGCTATACTGAAATTTACCATTTGCCACATATATCACCTTGAATACGTTCCAGAAATGTAGGGGATTCTATTCTAATCTTAACCAGTGATGCTATAGTAATTAATTTACCTTGAGAACAAGCAGCATATAAGAATTCATTGAATTGAAGAATCTTTTGGCTTTTCAGTGGATGATCGTGTGAATTCTCAATTATTTTTGCATCATTGATGATTCGAGATGGCTTAATCGATAATGTCAAATGATAAATGTATTTCAATTACTAAATATTTGACTTACCATAACATGTGTTTCAATTGTACTAATAGTGATATAGTACAAGGCTGAAGATAAGGCAGGTAATTTCTCTAAAACACATTTCTTTCCAGATATAACTAATATAATTTATAAATACTCAATATTTTTCTTATTTGTAATCTCGTTATGATATCCATTTTGATGTGCATATTTGAAACTTAACAAATTTCGATGAAAATAGTGCAACATTTTATTATAAACATTGTCCCTTGATTTTGCAGTACCAAATATAATGTTGATATTCCAATTGATTGCAACTAAATAAGAAAATTATTTTCTATCTTTAATTATAGCATGCGCTATAACACTATTTGCAAGACATGTGCCTTCATTCTTGATCTTGATTTCAACCAAAAGATTCATATTTTTCGTTAAAACAAAACACATCATAAGAGATACGGTAAACACTCGAAAGTTATAATAGAACATACTAAAATCATACTAAAGCCACACAAACATGAATAACAAGAATTATAAAATCATCAAAGAAATGTAAAATATTATTTATATGTATTAAAATTCTTGATTTCTAGCCTAAAAAAATCCTCTACATCAAGATGGGTAATATTAGCAAAGCTTTTAAAACCATCATCGTTATGAGCAAAATTAGCCTCTACATTATCATTTTGTTAAGTTAAATTTGTTTCAATATTTTTCCCTATCTTTGGATGCAAGCTTGATAAAGCTTTACAAGATGTTTAGGCGTACGACAAGTAAGCGATTAATGTCCGCTCAAATTTTCAATGTCTTTTGAAGTAATGTTCGGACCATCATCTTTCTCTTTCTTTTCTCTTTTATTTTTCTTTTGGCGGTCATAATAATTGTTAGCACCTTGATAACAATAATTATAGCATCCTCGATCACGTCTATGGCCATGGCCACAACCGCGACTACGATTGCGATTGCGATTGCTATTTTTTTTATTTATATAATTATTGTGTAATGTTGCATTCACTTCTAGGAATGGAGCAAATCCAGTAGAATGACTTCCATGATTTTTTATTGATAACTCGTTATTTTACTCAAGAACCAAAAGTCATGAGATTAATTCAGAGTATTTCTTAAAATCATTTTCATGGTATTGTTATTGTAGGAAAACATTAATTGCGTAAAAAGTTGAGAAAGTTTTTCCAATAAGTCCTCACTAGTTATTTTCTTTCCACATAATTCAATTGAGAATTGATCTTAAATATTGTAAAATTATACTCACTTGTTTTATAATATTGCAACCTCTTGTGCATCAAACCATAACGAGCTTTTGGTAAAATTACCGTCTTTTGATGGTCTTATCTTTATTTTAAATTATTCCACAGTTCAAGTGAATATTTTATAGTCAAATACTTTAATTTCAATCTTTCATGAAGATAATGACGAAGAAAAATCATAACTTCGGCTTTATCCTGATTAGATGCCTGTATTCCCAAGACCTTTAGCCTCTAAGTGAATTTCAATATCTAACACCTATGACAAATAGTTGTTACTTGATATGTCAAGAGTTGCAAATTCGAGTTTTACAAGATTTGACATTATACAAGCTACTATAAAACAATGATAATTAGAATATAAAACATCGCCTAATCAATAGTTGGGGTGAGCATTCAATCGAATAGAAAATTTTCAAGTTAATCGAGTTTTCGAATCTTATTTTATCATCCTAACTCGATTTAAAATTTTTATGAATCGAGTCAAGTGAGATAGAATTTGAACCGAATCGAATCGAATCGAATCGAATATATTTGTTCGAGTTAAATTAAAAAAATTAATTTGGTGTTGTTTAATTTTATATAATTTAAAAAATATATTTTTATTTAATTTAGAATTTTTTTTAAGAAGAGAAAATTAATTTTGGATTTAGCTTATGAGTTTTTTTTAAGAATGAAATTATTTTTGGGTAAAGTAAATGGTAAAAAAATTAAAAATATTTGGGTTTAGTTTATAGATGAGTTTTAACTTTTAGGGAAAAAATTGAGTAAGATAAAAGGTTTGGACTTTGAGAGAAAATGAGATAAAGTAAATTGGGCCTGAGTAATATAAATTTAAAATTAAAAATAATATAATTTTATTCTGTTTATTCGAATTATTTGAGTTATTCGAATTCGAAAATTTAACTCGATTCGAACGCGAAATTCGAAAAAAAATTCAACTCAATTCGTTTAACTCGAATAACTTGATTCGAAATTTGAAATTTTTTTTAAATTTTTTATTCGAATCAAATTTTGTTCATCTCTAATCAATAAAACCTTAATAAAAATTAATTGCATGCACGTTTAAAGAACTAACAATATTAAGGCTTATTGCTTTTCAAAAATTCTTTTGCGGCCAAAAATGGTTTTGGAGTCATAATCAAGGAGAAACATACAAACTTTTGAAATTAAAAGTGCTTTAAATCGAAAAGCAAAAGCAGTTTTTTTTTTTAACTTTTGCTTTTGAAAAGTCAAAATGATATTTTTAACCATTATTTATAAATTAATATATTTTATGTAATATTTATATTAGGTATAATTATTTTTATATTAAAATTTACTTAAAATATATAACATTATAATTTAAATTTATAATGATTATATTTTATTAATATTTAAAATATAGATTTTATTTTTAAATTAAATTTCACAAATAATTAATATTAATTACGTACAAATATTTAAATTTTATATTTTATAAATTAAAATATTAATAATAAATTACAGTAAATTATTTTTTATATTTTATAAAAATATTATAATATTAACAAATTTAGACATGATTTGAATACATATTTTTATTTCATAATATATATTTAAAATGAATATTTTATTTTTGAAAAAATATTTTAACAGTAATATTAAATATTTAAATTTTAAATTATACTTTTAAAAATATATAATCACATCAATATATTAAAAAACAAAAATATAAGAAATTAGATAGAGAGATAATATCTAGAAATTTGACCAACTTTTTTCTTTTTCTATTGTTTAATACAGCTGATGGATCTTAATAGTTCAAGAGGCAAATTTCATATTTGCTAGTCATTGTACGTGGAGTCAAATTGTGATAATAACAAGTTATAAAATAATAAAGTAAATAAATATTAACAAATAAATAAATTAGGAAGGAATTTTTCTATCAATTAATGAATAGGATTTTAAAAAATTATGAATTATAACACCCTTATACTTTTCTAAAAGATTTAAGGAACATTCTCCTTAGTAATTATATGATTTAAAAGTTAATAATATAAATTTCAAATATATTTTCAATTCAACCAAATACGAGTCTTAAATAAGCTGATAAATTACTATATAAATTTATTTTTCTAAATACCATTAAAAATTAAAAAAAACATAAAATTGAAAAAAAACTTAAATATCAATCAATATAAAAAAATGGAAATGTGTCGATATACAATTCTTTAGGAGATATTTTTCGTACAGATAATTAAGGTTGAGCATTTTGTTGAATCAAGTTAAAAAATTTCAAACTAATGAATCTTATTTTAACAAGCGAATTTAATTTGAAATTTTTTCGATTTGAGTAAAAAAATTCGAGTTGAGTTAACAAAACTTATTATTTATACTTAATATTGTATTTATATGGATCGATTATTTAATTAGTAGACGAAGTACAAGATTATTTAACTACATACGTAAGGTTGATTGATAAATATTTATCAAAACAACGTAATTTTACCTTTTAATAATAGTTTTAACTTTTAACTTTAGAAAATATAAACATTTATTAAAACAGTGTTGTTTTACTTTTTTTTATTTGAATTTTTGTATAACTCGAATTAATTAATTTAAAATTTAAATTTCTTATCGAATTTTTAAATCGAATCGAATTTTATAAATTTCAAATTAATAAGAAAATTTCACAATTTAAGAAGTCAATTTTTTCTTTCTTTCCCCTCTCTGCCGAAGATTTTACGCTATTTTAAAACATTAAATCAATTTATTTATGAAAAAATTCAATTATTTGTGTTTCTCATATTAAAAAAAGTAACATTTTTGTTTATTTTATCCTAAAGTACATATTTGAAATAAAAATATGAGACATATGAAACTGCACGGCTCTTTCTTCCACTTTTGTCAGAATCCTTTATCTACCCAAAACAGACAAATTCAACTTGGTCTCGTTTTCTAAATTACAAATATTAAATTAAATATTTATTTATAATAGTTAATTATGTTTAAATAAAAAGGTAAATTGTTAAAATAGTCACTTTTATTTTTCTTTAATTATATTTTAATCATTTATATTTAAAATGTTACATTTTAGTCACTTATATTATCATATAGTAACATTTTAGTCACTCAGCATTAATTATCGTTAACAGTGTAACAGTAAGCTGACGTGGTATGCTAAATCATCTTTTCAAATAAAATTTTTTTGTTAAATTATATAATTGGTCCCTATATTTTTTCATTTTGAACAATTTAACTTATTTTTTTACATTAAAAGAGATGGAGAAAAGAGAAAAATTGGGGAGAAACAGAAGAGAATGGAAAATAAAGAAAAAAAAAAGTTAAAAGAACATAAAAGAAGAAAATTAAATGTTCAAAACGAAAAAATATAAGGACTAATTGTATTTTAACCTAAAATTTTTGTTTGAAATAATGATTTAATATGTCACGTCAGTTTACTGTTACACCATTTAACGGTAATTAACAGCTCAGTAACTAAAATATTAGAACACGTTAACGTAAGTGGCTAAAACGTAACATTGCAAACATAAATGACTAAAATATAACATGAGAAACAAAAATGATTATTTTGATAGCTTATCCTAAACAAAAAATTTTAATATTTATTTATAAATATTTCATATTTTTTTTAGAATTTAATGATAACATATTATATTATTATTCATTAATTATAAACGAGACTTAATGTTTTGATGGTTATTCCTTATATAAAATAATTAGTATTTATTTATAATTCTTTACTATTTTTTTATTTCACCTATAATAAAATATAAGGTTTTTATTTATTGACGGAAAATTCATGCACTAATCATAATAATGATAATGCCTTAACGATAATCAATATTTTTATCTACTTATTTAACATTAATTCGAATTGTGTTATTTTTATCTCTCCCTTTAATATTGTATAATAATAATAATATTATTATTATTATTATTAATAAGGTGAGTATTGGTCGAGTTGAGACGAATCAAGTAAAAAATTTCAAGTTAGTCGAGTTGACGAATCCTATTTTAGCAACCGAATTCAAATTTGAAATTTTTTCGAATCGAATCAAATAAAAAAAAATTCGAGTTGAGCCTAATTAACGAATCCTATTATTTATACTTAATGTTGTATTTACATAAATTAATTATTTAACTAGTAGACGAAATTTAATACTATTTAAATACATAAACAATATTTAATATAGCCGGGCAAGCCAGGACTGGTGAAGGGATAAGCCACCAATCTGATACTGAAACATTGACATCTAATGGGGGACGAAAACAATCCCAGAAAACCTCATGTTCTAATCTTCCCTTACCCAGCTCAGGGTCACATTAACCCCATGCTCCAGTTCGCTAAACGCTTACTCTCCAAAGGCGTTAAAGCCGCCCTTGTTACCACACTCTTCCTCTCCAACTCCTCTTTTTCCGACCCATCTTCCACCTCTATTGATATCCAAACCATCTCCGACGGCTTCGACCAAGGAGGTTATGAACAGGCTGGTAGCTCCGACGCCTACCTACCAACTTTCTGGTCTGTTGGCCCCAACAGTTTTGCAGAATTAATCAAGAAACTTGGTGAAACTAGTCACCCTGTTGATGTCCTTGTCTACGATGGCTTCTTGCCTTGGGCACTCGATGTCGCAAAGCAGTTTGGGATACCCTCGGCGGTGTTTTTCACTCAATCTTGTGCCGTCAACAGCGTGTATTACCATGTTTGCAAGGGACTTCTTCAGTTGCCACTCCCAGTGCCTCATGTTTCTCTTCCAGGATTGCCCCCGCTTCAAGTTTCAGAGTTACCATCTTTTGTTGCTCGTTATGGATCGTATCCGGCTTGGTTTGATGCGGTTGTTAATCAGTTTTCCAACGTCGATGGAGCTGATTGGGTGTTTTTGAACATCTTTTACGATTTGGAGAAAGAGGTAAACTTATATATTCTTTCTTTTTAAACATTCTATTTTTCTCTTCTACTAAAGAAAAAAATTGAGTAGATTAGTACTATTCGTTGCGTAAAAAAATAAATTAGTTATTTCTATTAAAAATTTTATCAATTTTAAGTGATTAACAAAATAATTAAATAATTACATATAATGTGTCATGTATATTTTATGTTGAAATATATACTTGTCTATAAATCGGGCTACTCAGCTTGATCCAAAGATCTGTCCCGAAAGTGAGAGAGTTTGAATAAAAATATAAATTCGAAAAATAAGCTTAGATAAAAAATAAGATCTGCTTTCTAAAACGATCGGGTCTTGGGTAAGCTTTTTTAGTTTGGGCTTGACTTGACTCGAATTTATAAAAAAAAAAAATTGATGTTACTTTTTTACTACATTGCCACTATTTTTTTTTATTGTTTTGCTATTATTTCGCTATTATATTGTTATTATATTGTTATTATTATTTGGATATTATATAACTTTTATTTTATTATTAATTTTGCTACTATTTTAGAGTTATTTACTTGCTAAGTTACACTTATTTTAGTGTTATTTATATATTTTTTTAAATTTTTTTCATTTGTTGAGAAATATTTATTTTAATGTTTTTGGTGTATTTAATGTATTATATTTTTTAAATTTATGTTTATATAAAACATAATATAAAAAATTTTAATATTGGCGAGCTGGGTTAGACTCGGGTTTTAGCATTTTTATCCGGGCTGGGCTTAAGCAAAATTTTAAGTCTATTTTTTAAGTTGGGTCCGAGCCTAAAATTTTTACTTGACCCAACTCAATCCATGGACAACTCTACGGGAATACAAAGACAAATTATTGGAATTATAAACATAAAGGTCGATTTCTTCTTTGATTTAACATAAAAAGACAAATTTATTATTTTTTGAGAAAAATGAACAAAAGACAATTCCTGACCTCCTTAGTTCTTTTACCCCAGTGTTTACTATGAAAACTGTAGAAGCAGGTCAATTAACTTTGGCCATATGAATTTGTTCCATCAGGTGGTGGACTGGATGTCAAGATTCTGGAACGTGATGACGGTAGGGCCAACGATTCCATCTATGTACTTAGACAAAAAAATCGAGAATGACAAAGACTACGGTATGAATCTCTTCAAGCCGAATGTTGATGCTTGCATGAGTTGGCTAGGTGGAAAGCCAAAGGACTCAGTGTTGTATATATCATTTGGAAGCTTTGCATCACTACGAATTGAGCAAACGACAGAGCTGGCTTGTGCATTGAAATCGAGCAACGTCTACTTCTTGTGGGTCGTCAGGGAAACAGAGATGGCCAAATTGCCAGACAATTTCATAGAAGAGACCTCACAGAAGGGTTTGATGGTGGCATGGTGCCCTCAATTGGAGGTGCTGTCGAATGAGGCAGTTGGTTGCTTTCTCACCCACTGTGGCTTTAACTCGACTCTAGAAGCACTGAGTCTCGGAGTTCCGATGCTGGCAATGCCCCAATGGACCGACCAACCCACTAATGCAAAGCATGTGGAGGATGTGTGGAGAATCGGAATAAGGGCTCACCCCGATGAGAAAGGGGTTGTGAGAAGAGAGACCATTGAACGGTGCATAAAGGAATTACTAACGGAAGTTGGAGAAAAAGGCAAAGAGATTAGGAAGAATTCGATCAAGTGGAAGAACTTGGCTAAGAAGGCAACTGAAGAAGGTGGAACTTCAGATAAAAACATTGACGAATTTATAGCTAAATTACTCTGAGCCTAGAACGTAGGTTGTTTGTGTTGTGTATGGAACAAGTTAGGGTTTAAAGGCAGTTGCTGAATAAGAGCAAATGTCTTGAAAATATCACATTTATGAATAATAAAAACAAGAATCCAAAATTATAAATTGATCTTACTTTACAATGTAGCATTGCCTTGGTGTAACTAAGGTTGAAAGCCTAATTAAGAAGATAAGAATATCTTAGTAATGAATCTTAAGTGTTTCCTCCACGACACTAATCAAGTATCCTACTATGAAACGAAAGACACAGGCCTAATTAGAAGTGCATGTAATCTCAACCCTTTATTAAACATACACAACAAGAAATACTCACCGCATCCCGTATCTCTGCACTTATGCTTGTTGATTTATCGAGCAACGATAAGTTCCTCTAAATAACCTACATCACTGGTATCTGAAGGCATCGAAATTTCATCTTCGGTGGTGAAATCGTATCGTTCACCGATAGCTCTTAAGAGCTGGTATACTTCAAACATGGCAGGCCTCTCCTTGGGAGTTGGCAATACACAATTACAAGCAACTTTAAGAAATTGGAAAAGTTCATTATCAACACCCTTCCCAACCAAGGATGTGTCAATAGCATCATGAAGTTTTCCGTCATCTGATAGCTGCGAAATCCATTCCACCAGACTTCCCTTGAAGGTCTCAGGAGCTTTGGTTATATGGGTAGGTCTTTCACCAGTGACCAACTCAAGAAGGACGACTCCAAAGCTGTAGACATCTCCTTTTGGAGTGGCCACGAGAGTTCTTGCATATTCAGGGGCAACATAACCTAAATCCCCAAACTCACCATTGACAAAGGTGCTCAGATGGGTATCAACTGGATTCATGAGCCTGGCAAGACCAAAATCAGATATTTTGGGCTCAAAATCTGCATCTAGTAAGATACACTTAGAGCTTATATTTCGATGAAGTATGCGAGGATTACAGTTGTGGTGGAGCCATGCAAATCCTCTGGCAGCGCCTATACTAATTTTAAGCCTCAAGGACCACTCCATAGCCTGCTTAGCATCATCTACAGGATGCAAGTTATCATTTAGAGTACCATTTGCCATGTATCTGTAAACTAACAGCCTCTCCGTCTTCGCCACACAGAAACCTAAAAGGGGAACTAAGTTACGATGTTTCACATTTCCCAGGGTAGCCATCTCAGACGAAAATTCTTTGTCGGAGTGTTGAGAATTCTGCAACCTCTTAATTAGTAGTGAGGTGCCATCTTCAAGGACTCCTATGTACATGGTCCCTGTTCTTCCAGAACCGACAATATTATTTTTGTGGAAACTGTTTGTGGCCTTCATAAGATCATTTAATCTCATTCTGGAAACTACCTTTTCAAAAATGGAAACCTGAAATAACATTAGCTTATAAGTACATCACATATCAAACCATAATCAAAGAACAATTTTATATGGATGTATTAAATTAGCTTGCCTTAATGCCTTTAGCTCCCTTTAGGCTCTTGGTCCATTTATTTCCATCTGGATCATCATCCTTCTTCCTCATTATAGATACTTTGCGGTAATAGAAGAAGAGAACAATGGCCGTACCTATCGCAGCAAAGGTCACCCCACCAACAGCAGCCCCGGCAATCACTCCAGTCTTTGCGCCCTTGGTAGTAGCCCGACATGGATCCAAAGGCTTCCCGCACAGTCCAAAATTACTAGTAAAACTGTCAATCGAATACGTGGTCTTAAAACCGGAATTGGCCCTGTCAAGAGATTATAAGCTACGGTAAACGTTTTCATCCTGCCGAGCAAAGTGAGTTCTGGAGGAATCAGACCCGTCAATTTGTTATGGTCAAGGTTCAAAATGTTCAAGAAGCTACAATTTGCAAGGTTTTTTGGGATTTCTCCAGAGAAATTATTAGATGAGAGATCAAGGGAAGTGACATAGGGGATAAGTGTAGCGATATCAGATGGAATTTTTCCATAAAGCTTATTGCTTGAAAGATCTAAGCCTGTCATACTTCTGCATTTTATAATGTCTCGAGGGAACACACCCTTGAGTCCCATATCAGAAAGCCTGATATTAAGAACCCTGTTCTCATCCGGGTGCCAGCAATCAATCCCTGTAAACCTACAAATGAATCCTTCAGTATCGTTGTTGAAATTCCATGAAGAATTCAAGTAGCCAAAAGGGTCCTCAAACGAAGCTTTGATGCTCTTCAAACAATCAAGATCATCCTTAGTAGCAAAGCTCAAACTACAGCCGAGTAATAACAAAACGATGACGCTGACAAGAAGAACAAAAACTCGGCTATGCAACACCATGATCATGAAGAAACCCCCTCAAATGGAAACTTAAAATGGTGGATTAAAAGCAACCCACTTGTATAGCTACTAAGAGCTTAACAGATATTAAATGCCAAATCCACTAAACCATACTTCTTTTGGCATTTAAACCTGAAACAAGTTAACAGAAGGGAAAAAATGGAACCAAGATCAAAATTCACACCAAAACAAGATAAAGGAAAGTATAAAGAACAATAAATTCAGCGAAATTCAGAAAGGCTAACACAAAAAGGAAGTTTTACCACGGAGAAACCTAAGCAAACCAGTTGGAGTTGACTACTTGACTTAGATTTTGATGAATATAAGAGCATATAAACAAAACCCAGAAAATATATATATTAAAAGACGCACCTTAGATTTCTCAAGTTTTAACAGAAGAAGACCAAAGGACAGGCAAAAGGGTAATGGAAACTACAAGGAAACATCCTTCTTTCCACAGAGAAACTCAGAGGGAAGACCCCAATAGGCGAAGTCTACGTCGTGTTTGAATATTCAAAAGCATAGTTGGAATTTTGGTAACACATAATTAAAAGCTCTAAAGAAAAAAAAGGACAAATGAAGTGAGATATGTGTTAAAAGAGTGTGAACTAAAGATGGAAAATTTGTCTCCCTTTTTTGTTGGTTTGGGGGTGTTTGATCGGGTCAAACAAGGAATGGTTAATTTAAAGTTGTTTGGTTGCTGCTTTTTCCAAGCTATGGAGGGGACGACTGGACTGACCTTGAAAAACGACAAAGACTTTTTAGTATCTTTGCTCCACTCCTAAGGGTGAGTGATAACCGTAGAGCTCGCTATTCATGATTTCCAGTCGTGCTCACATATTTCTTTTTAATATTAGTTATATATAAATATCCTTACGCATTCTATCGAGTCGAATCACAAAATCTTGAATTAATTCAGTTAATAAATTTTATTTTAATAATTAAATTTAATTTAAAATTTTTTTAATTAAAATAAAATATTTCGAGTCAAGTCGAGTTAATATTCAATATTGATTCTATTATTTAATTAGTAAATGAAGTATAAATTTTTATATTAATTTTGAATAAAAGAAAAATGGTAAATGGGAGAATTCGAAAAGGAAAGTAAGATGGATGAATAAATATTTATTAAAATGACATAATTTTATATTTTAATTTAATGATTTATTTATACCTAATAAGATATATTAATTTATTTAAAAATACGTTAATTTGAAATTTAATAATGATATTATTGGAACCACAAACATGAAGAATGCATATAAATGCAAAAGCTAATTGTTTTATCAAATTTAATAAAAGATAATTATATTTATAAAGGATAAAGTGTTGGGATTGTTTAGAATTTCAACTTGGAAGTATTAAACTAAGAATTGATATTAAGATTTACCATGACTTAATTCACATGAAAGTGATATATATCCTTTTAGTTTAAAAAATTGTTTAAAATTAATTTCTTAAAAAAACTTATTCAATCTCATTTTTTCGTTTTTGTCAATAAATAAATAAATCAACTCTCCATTGCCGTCCTTTATAAGAAAAGTAATTTGTAATTGCGTAAATTGCATTTTGGTCCATTTAGTTCAAGTGGAAAATCACTATAGTCACAAACTTTGAAATGAAATTTTTTTATAAATCGTAAAACAAACTGTTATATCTTTATCTGTGTAAAAACACATGGCAAGTTAGAAAGGTGCTCAAAAAGTAAGGCTAACACAGTGAACCGGAAGGTCAGTTGCAAGTTTTTCTTTCCAAGATGATCATCCAGATAAGCACATGCCATCTGTTGTTTGGGTCTCAAAGTCTTCATCAGGAACGTGAAGTCATTGGTCACCAAACACCACGTTGGCTCAACTATCCTATTCCTTTAAGTTAGGATGAATGACAAGATTTGTCCCGTTATAGACATCCTCATCCCATCAAAGATATCCCCCATACACGTTTCGTAATGATGACTAAATGGCAAGTCTGACAAGTTAATACCATCTTACATGAGACCCTTGCCTATAAATACTTTTGGGGATGAAGAAAATATCGACTCTCCAAAAATACCAGGCCTACGTTCTATCAACCTAGCTTCAACTCTCAACCTCACTGTATTAATAATTGGTGTTGTGAGCGTAAGCAATATGGCTTCACAATCTCAAAGTGGCTCCCCGTTGACCGGCTAACGGTCCAGCCAACCAGATCAACTCCTTCACTCCACCTAGCACCCTTATCCCACTTGCCTCAGAAAGTTCCACTAGTATGAACTATATACCCAAACGCCTTCTCCTTATACTCCTACAAGAACCCCTCGATAGTACATGAGTATTCTTCTTCCCACCTTGGAATAGTTAATGAAAGCTCTAAAGCATCCTCTGGTTTCCAACCTTGTTGCCCCTATTACACTAATAAAAACGATCACAATTGAGGAAGTGTTCCCTACGGAATGCAAGAGTAGCTTCAAATGCAAATATTTTATAATGGTTTAGACAACAATCTTAGATTCGCTTTGGATGGTGCATTTGGAGGAGCTTTAATGAACCATAGAAATGAGCAAGTCTATCAAATTATTGACGATATAGCTATGAACTCGTATATGTGGCCCAACGAGAGGTTCACTTACAACCCAAAACCATAAGCGACAAAAGCCACCCAAAAAGTGGATGCTTATTATCGAAACCACCTTAGAAACGAGGTTTCAAAAAAATATTTTAAAATTGGAAAAATGGGAAGTCGCCACCAATCTTTTATTTGGGTGTCATTGGATCACCGCAAAACATTTAAAATACGTTTTAAAAATGTTAGTCTTCGAAATCTAAGAAAACAGGTTCGGGAGTCGGTTACGCATGAGGAAGGATTAGCACCCTCATACGCCCAAAATTGATACCGTTTTGATTATTTTTGGGTTGTAATTTGTAAACCTTAAAAACTCGAATAAAGTTTAAAATACGATCCTCGAATGCATGAGTTATGTTTTAAAGAAATCAATTTTTTTGTTTGGAAATCTCACTATTTCAAAGTGATCGAGGAAGAAAAATTACGTCCAGTGAGTTAGGACATAATATTTCGGGACCCAGAAACAACGAGCTTTCCTTTGTAAAATTTTTAATTTTGGGAAAGGGATATTCGATTATCTTGATTTAAAGAAGGGTTGCACCTAGTGAGTTAAGGCGCAAATTTTCAGGATCGAAGATAAGAAATATCGCCTTGATTAAGGGTATTCGATTATTTCGGTTTGAAGAAAAATTGCACCTAGTAAGTTAATGAGCAAAATTTCGAAACTCGAAATAAAAGAATATTACCTCGATTTTAAAGTTTTTATGAAAACAATTTTGAAAATGAATATGCAAATCTAATATGAATGAGCAAATAATGATGGATATTATAACATGAAATAAAATGATTAAATAGTAAGAAAAAATAAAATACGAATGCGTGATAATTAAAATTAAATGCAAATATCGAAAAAAAATAAAAAGAAAGAAAAAAATGACACGATCGGGATTGAAAATGAGACTTTTTGGATACCCGAGGGCAAAATGGTAATTTTAGTTAAAATTGGGTCAAAAATGGGATTTTAGAAGTTCGGGGGCAAAATAGTAATTTTTGGTGAAATCGGGGTTAAAATGGGATTTTGAAAAGTTTAGAGGTAAAATCTAATTTTGGAAAAAGTTTGGGGGTCAAAAATGTAACTTTTAGAAAGTTTAGGGATCAAAATGTAATTTTTAGAAAGTTTTAGGGCTAAAACATAATTCTTAGAAAGTTTAGGGGTCAAAATGTAATTTTTAAAAAGTTTTAGGGCCAAAATGTACTTTTTAGAAAGTTTTAGGGTCAAAATGTAATTTTTAGAAAGTTTTAAGGTTAAAATATAATTTTGGAAAAGTTTAGGGGTCAAAATATAATTTTTGGACAGTTTAGGGACCTCTAGGGTAATAAAATCAAAAATAGGTGACACGTGGCAGCCCCAAAGGCATCTTAAAGTCAAAGGACTAATTTGAAAAACATGAAAAATTCCTAGGCCAATTTTATAATTAAATAAAACTTGATTTAGGGACTAAATTAAAACAAATTAAAAATAAGAGAGACCACTTGCAAAAATAAGCCCAAGGCAGGACACATAGCAGCTTTTGAGCTTTCAAAAGATTAAAGGATTAAATTGAAAATAAAATGAAATTCATGGGTAAATTTAAAATTAAATAAAAGTATGAAAAAGATTAAATTAAAAGAATTAAAAAAAGGAAGGACCTAAAAGGTAAAAATCCCAATTATTTTTTAAAACCCCAATATTTCCTTCCTACACCGTTTCAATAGCTTTTAAGAAGTTAAAATATCTCTAAAAAAAAAAGGTTTCTTTCCCTTTTTTAAGAAAATAAACCCCCCCCCCTTTTCTCTCTTTTTCCTCTCATCTCTCACCCCTTTCTCTCCTTCGTGGCTGACCAAAAAGGACCCATGTCCGATCGTCTCCGTCACAGCCACGCGTCGCAGCAGCACGTCGGCTCAACGGTGGTTATCAGCTCGCAATGTCCACGTGCCGTCATCGTCGCCATCGTCGTTCACGCGTTTCAGGTAAAGCCTCATTCTTTTTCCTCTTTTAAAAGACAACATCCTTCAAACCTTCATTTTTCATTTTTCTTTTCCCTTTTTTTTGTTTAAAACTTTAAAACCCGAATCTGGATTGAAGAAACTCAAATTTCAAATCAAAAGTTTAGCCTTTCATCTTCTATTTTTTTTAATACTTTAAAATAACGAGTCCAAACATGAAATAAATCTTCAATTTTTGTGCAAAAATCAGATCTTGATGATTTTTCTTTCTAAAAATACCATTTCATATTACTCGTCGATGAATCTTTGAGTCTTCTCTGTAGACCTGCCGTTTCACAGTGTCCTTTCGTGACGACGAACGAGATCAAAAGTGGTGTTTGGAGTGATTCCGGCGACGGCAGCAGATCGAAAAGGGAAGTCCTTCCGGATTCCTTTTTTTTATTTAATAATTACTTTATTATTATTGTTGTTATTAAAACGTCATTAATATTTATTAAATTATTTAATACCTTTTAATATTATTTTAATATTAATATCATTACTCATTAATGCTAGTTACTAATGCTTATTAATTATAGCCATTATTATTAATACTTAATATATTAGTCCAGTATAATAAATATAGTAAACAATAACAAAATAAAATGAAGGTGTTAATGAATATGCACAGAGTATGTAAATGGTTTGAAGTTTAAAAGATTAATATTAATGACTAGATAATTACTGTGAAATGTACTTGGACTAATGCAACTATGTTAGTATCCAACTTTCTGTGAGATATCGATGGCCTTCTTGCTTAGCTTTGAATACTGCTTCTGTTTCCTATTGCTTCATGAGTCTGGTTGACTTCAATGGCTGAGACTTTGAATCTGTTTCTATTTCTTAATGCCTATTCGAATACTGTTTGCTATTGATTATTTTTGTTTGAGTTTCAAAATGATGTTATCTTTTTGTATTGATATTTCTCAGAAGGGATTGTCACCCTTTTACAAGTGATTTAATTCTGGCTTTATAGCCAGTTTACAAAATGATGATTTTTTGGTTGCTTGTAATTAAATGCTTGCCTAACTTCTTTGCTTGTTGCAGATTTCTTCTAGGCAGTGACAATGGCAGGGCATGGTGAAGCTGATGGTGGTAGATGGAGCTGGTGGGCAGCAGATCAGCAGAGGCACGTGGGTGAAAATCTGATTTTGACTTTAGGGTTTGACTGGTTTGGTGTCATCTGGGCTGAAAATGTAATTTGATTTAAGGGTTTGGGTCATTTGGTTTAATATGTAATTGGGCTGCCTATCTTGGGCTCAATTGGGTCAAGGTTGTAATTGGACTTTGGACACTCTATTAAATTTATAATAATTTTAAATTTTACATTAATTCTAAATTTAAATTAAATTTAAATTTAATAAATTTAATTTTAAAATGAATTTTAAAATGATTTGGCTGGCTCAGTCAAAATTGGGCTTCAACACTTATCAAATAATTTTGGAGAAGTTGAACCGGTTGGAAGTAACAGCTAAATTGACCATTACGGAATCGATCCAACATTACGGGAAAAATTCAAATCATCAATCAAATGAAGTTAGCTACGTGGGTAATATAATGGAAATCTCTATTCAAATATATACAACCTCGGTTGAAAGGATCATCCGAACCTAAAGTGGGGAAGAAATCAAGGAGGCAGAAATCAACTGTAAACCCGAGAAAATCCTCCTTACCAATCTCTACACATACAAAGATCTCAAGATTGGTCCATGGGGAATAACCATACTATATATGGTCAACGACTCGGTCGAATAAAGGGAGAGATTCAATTAATGAAGACGGACATCCAACAAGTACAGTCTGTGTACTTTAATTAGAAACTTGTTGACAGATTTCAAAGAAAGCATCTAAAACCAAATGAACCAAATGATCGAGATGATGAGCAACATGCAAAGGCAAATTGGTACTAAAATTTCGAGCAATACTAAGAACAATCCTCGAAAAGATGGAAGGGAGCATGTAAATGTTATCACCTTGCGATCTGATAAGACTCTTAAAATATTAAAGCTCATATTCAAATGGGCAAGTATTTTCAAGAATTCTTCAAGGAACCCATAGACAAAAATAAGCGTGATGAGTCGATTGAACAAGTGACTAAACCGGTGATTGAGTCGATAATCAAGAACTCTACAACCACGAAAATACTGTAACACCTTACACTCTATCTGATCACCGAACCCGAGCTATAAGATATTACTTCACTTGTTGACAATAATCACATATGAATTCAACTTAATTATTTAATCAAACAACAAGCATTCAATAATACAAGTATAATATGTTTTACTACCAAAATCAAGTTTTAATTGAGCTTACGATGCTCTTAAACCAACTCGGAATCAATTCAGGACTAGTTTGAAACTTTTACAAAAAGATAGGTAAAAAGGCAAAATAAGGGTCACACGGTTGTGTGGTCAAGCCGTGTGATAGGTTGATGTCATGTGGAGCTAGATAACATGGTCATGTACCTAAACCTTGTAATAAATTGAAGTCGTGTATAATAGGGTCACATGATCGTGTCACCAAACCGTGTAACAGACTGAAGTCATGTGGACCTAAATGTAAATTACTAACAAAAGTCATATAGTCGTGTCTTGAACCGTGTAACAGGCTGAGGCCGTGTAAGCTGGAGTCACACGGTCGTGTATCCAAACCGTGTAAATCACTAAGGCCATATACATCAATAACCTCTCAAAACATAAAGACTACACGATCATGCCACATGGCCATGTGTGTTACACGGTTGTGTGTCAGATCGTGTGTGCAAAAAAGATACCCTACAAGGTAAGTTACAACTCCAAACACACAAATACACTATAACCACGCAACATATCATTCTTTAATCTGTTCAAATACACTAAATACATGCCAAAACACAACTTAAATAATTCATCCTAAATGCCTAACCAATATGCCACAATTGACACCTAAATGCAAATTACTAACAAAAGTCACATAGTTGTGTCTTGAACCGTGTAACAAGCTGAGGCCGTGTAAGCTAGAGTAACACGGTCGTGTATCCAAACCGTGTAAATCACTGAGGCCATGTACATCAATAACCTCTCAAAACATAAAGACTACATGACCGTGCCACATGGCCATGTGTGTCACACGGTTGTGTGTCAGATCATGTGTGCAAAAAAGATACCCTACAAGGCAAGTTACAACTCCAAACACTCAAATACACTATAACCATGCAACATACCATTCCTTAATATGTTCAAATACACTAAAAACATGCCAAAACACAACTTAAATAATTCATCCTAAGTGCCTAACCAATATGCTACAATTGACGCCTCAATTCAATAAATTAATCATTTACCATTCATGTGTAAACATACCAAAGTTTCATACCTATTTATTCACCAATAACAACATAAATCTAAAGTGGCAAATTCAACAAGTAAAGCATGAAACTAACAAATACAAATGTGAATCTTTTTGATACCAACCAACACAACAACATCACATTTATCCCAAACCTTATAATCATATCAAAATGATCAACTTAAAAAGGTTCAACCATATATATTTACAATGCCATAACACCTATTTACATGCCACTTATAACCAAGCCAAAATGAGAAGAAGTCTACCAAAATAGTTGGTAGATAGTATGAGCTCCAAAGACGATTCAATCGACGACACAATTTCTGACAATCTACAAGAAAGAAAAACGAAACAAGGTAAACTTACTTAAAGCTTAGTAAGTTCGTATAAACTTAAACACAACATACCTATCATTTCATAAACTTACTAATTGAAATTTACATAGTAACATAGTATCTCTTGACATCTTACACATTTCCTATCATGCCAAAATGGTAAGTCATGATCATTTAAGGAACATCAAAACCTATAAGTAACCTAATACGCATAGCATTCACATTTACCTCATGATTAACAACTTATATCATAGGCTTTCATTTCAATTCATTTCTATATCTTGTATTGATTAAAGAACTATAGTAAATTAACTTCGGATACTCGAGATAACTTTGCTCACTTGAGCCATAAAACAAGATATTAACCATTACTCGATGCTACTCACATGAGCTATGGAGAATCCACAACAAATGTTGGATCTCAGGCATCAATATGCTATCCACCACCAATACATAGTACCTAATAAATGTAAACAATGGCACATAATGCCTGATATAATATGAACACCAGTACAAAGTACCTAATAATATGGTCACTGGTACATATACTTAGTAATATAAACACCGACACATAGTGTCTGATAATCTCTAGTAGCAAGTCATTTTTATCATAATCATTCACTAGGTTCACACAGGCCTTTATTCCATTCTCTTATTCATTCCATCTTTATAACATGAACTTATATTCAACATGACAATTTAGATTCCATATCACCCTTCAATTCATTCCAAACACATATAATTACCATACTTTACAATCCAATCCTTCAATCTCAATTTCAATGTTTATTTTAAACCAAATCATGCCAACACATATTATATATGTAATACAATATAAATTAGTATTAATCAAAATGGACCTAATACGAACTTACCTAAACAAAATAGCAACAAACACCATATCGAGAACTAATCAACAATTTTCCCTTTCAAGGTTTATCGACCGATTGATTTGTTTCTTGATCTATATAATAATTTAACATTAATTAACAATTCCAAATACCCTATAATGTCTAAACATATACATATGACTCTTTAATAATATTTTACAATATTTCCTTGAACTTTTACCTTTTACTCAATTTAGTCTTTAAAACCGAAACTTACATATTTTTCACAATTAAACCAACTACCTTAGAGCCGAATTCAATATAGTCCCTTAACAACTCCCAAGCAACTAAATTAATAAAAATTTCATGCCAATTTCAACATATTAACATTTTAGTCCCTAAACTCAAAATTATCCAAATTCACTTTACAAAATAGTTTTACTTCAACACCAAGCGTCAAATACCTTTAACATCCAAAAAGCTTTAAAAACAACAATGGTAACTTTTCAAAACTTTGACAAAATTTCAAAATAGTCCATGAGCTAGCTAGATTAAGTTACAACGATCTCAAAAACATAAAATTTACTAAAAACGAGCTTAGTTCACATGCCATGCAAGAAGAATGAAGCTTGGTCGAATATTCCCTACCCCTAACAATGTTGTTTTCAGTTCCGAAAGAAAACTGAAGAAGATGGTGATTTGTTTTTCTTTTGTTTATGTTAATATTTACAAAATTATTAACTTACCCTTTTAATTTAACTAAAATTTATTTAATAAACATACCATGATCGTCCACTATAATAACATGGCCTAATTTCCTCATAAAGCCATCCAATCATGATTTTATAATCATATAGCACACACAAAATTAATAGCGATTAACTTTTGTAACTTTTGCGATTTAGTCCTTTTTTCTTAATTAACTATTCAAACATAAATATTATCGGACCAAACTTTAATACAACACTCTAATAACCTCATAAATATTTTATTTAATATTTACGAACTCACACGTCAAAATTTTGGTCCCGAAAACACTATTTCCATCCCCTTTGAAATTGAGCTATTACAAATATCATTCTCATCGAGGATTGAGGACATATAAAAGAGGGATAAAGTAGATTTTGTAAGTTTTCTGAACTTATTTAAATCCCTTAATATTAATTTACCCTTGTTAGAATTAATCGATAAAATACCGAAATATGCCAAGTACTTAAAAGAAATAATGTCTAGGCATAAAAAGATTAAAAAGGGAGAACAAATTGACATTGATGCCACTTTTAGTGCTATTATTGCAAAAAAAGATGCCCCTAAATTAAAATATTTGAATAGTTTTACAATTCCCATAAAAATAGGGGACATTAATTTTAGTAAGGCCCTTTGCGATTTAGGGGCCAATATTAATTTAATGCCTCTATCAATTTATAGCAAATTCGGATTAAGGGAGTTAAAGAACATTACAATTAGTCGGTAGGTCTTTAGTATGCCCAAAAGGTGTATTCAATGACGTATTGGTTAAAGTGAGGAATTTTGTCGTCCCGATATATTTTGTAATCTTAACTTTAAGGAAGATCAAGAGATCCCCATATTATTGGGTAGGTCATTTTTATTAACTTCTAGATCAACCATTAATCTCAAGAAAGACGAATTAACAATGAAAACTGATGGTGAACTAAAAGTGTTTAAATGCGACAAATATTCCCAAGATGAAGGATTAGAAAAATAATTAGGGAATGAATATTTTTCATTGTTTTATGTAACACTTAATTGCCTTGATCAAAGGTATGGTTCGAGTGTGCTATTTGTAGGAAAAATTGGCACGAGGGAATGAGATAAGTAGAAGGATTCGTACATAATAGACCTTCCATGGATAGAGTGCGATGATCGACAAAGAAACAAAAAGTCGACGTTGGATAATAGTTATACTTGATTTCAATGTCGCATTTGATAATTTTTGTAAATATTTTAACTTTATATTTTTGAAGATTTTTATTATGGATTTTAATTTTAGTAGGTTAGAGATTAGGATAGCTAGGGGTTGGAGTGAGCTTAAAGGTGTTTCAAAGTGATTAGACATTACTCGAATATTCCAACACGTCTAGAACCATCAATTTTACAAAACTCAGTACGTGTCGCAACACAGTACCCCTTGTGTTGCGATACATTACTTCAAAGTAAAAGACATGGAAAACCCCAGGTCGTGTCGCCACACAGGTCCCCTTGTGTTGTAACACACTACTTTGAATCAAAATTGCTGAAAATTTCAAGAATGTGTCGCAATACGTATCAGCCCGTGATTTGAAATGACACTTTGAACCAAAATTCTAGGAAATTAGGGCGACGTGTCACAACACGTATACCTTGTCAAATTTCCTATATAAGTCATAAAATTTCAGACCTAAAACACCACATTCCAAACATTCTAAACTTCATTCTTAGCTCTGGTAGTCGTCGCATGCCTCTTCCATCATACCTATTTCGGTATTGTGCATCCAAACTCCATTTTTATCGGTAAACTTCTTCTTCTTCCTCTGTCAATTTGTTTGTTAGTATTTTCTCTTTTTGTTTGAAGGAACAACGAATTCAAAAACAACTCGAAAGCTAAAAAATCACGAATTGAGGTTAGGTGTTCCATTCTTGTCCGTTGTTACGTGATTTTCTGTTATTTCATTATTATTATTAAATCTAATTGCACCATGCAAAATATGTCGTACTCAAGAAGTGTTAGTTGACTTTGATGCTACTCGTTCCATTACCCGAAAGTGAAATGTTATTACTTGTAAATGAAAGGTCACACATTCATTCAGGAACGAGGGTTCAATCCCTTGTTAACCAATTGTGATACAATTTAGGAGTTGGTGGACTTCCACCATTGGCGTAATTTCTACTCGACCCTAACTGAGTTAGCGGCTGATGCTATCATTTATGAATTTTACGAATCCTTTAAGGAGCAAGAAATCCACAAATACCCAGGTGATAATTGGAGCCATGTAAAAGTCTGGGGAAAGGATGTACTAATAACACCCTAGAAAATTTGTGCTTATTACGATGCACCATATTATACCTCTGAACTTTTAGATTTTGTTGACTTAAATTTTTATTAAGGAATTGATATGGATTTTATTTTATGATATCTCAACCTCGCCAAGCCAATTCTAATATACTTGTTAAGTTTAATAAGGCCATTATATTTTTGATGAGCAAAATGTGGATGCAATTTATTTGCACCTTAATCTCCCCGAATCAAAATGTCTCTTATGTCACATTGGGACCAGTGTCATCATCACCAAAAAGGCTAGAAGTATCCTCACTAGCAGCATTATCTATAGTTTTCTTCTTGGATGGTTCTGCTTGAGCAGTGACATCCTCAGGATGAAGAAACAGATTCCATTGAGAGCACTCGTAGTACACTAGCCTCTTGAAATAAGTATGAAACTTCTCTCATTCAAACCCAAAGAGGCAGTATACATCAGAATCGAGATGATGACCCTCTTGGAACATGTCAAAAAAGGGTTAAAAGTTTAGTCCAACAAGGTTTAATGGCCTAAAAGCTACTTGAATGGCAACAAGTACCCTTTGCACAACAATAATAGGGACAATTACTTCCATTGTATCCATAACCTTCTCATTTTCCACTCACTTCTTCGTCTCCCCTTCCAACGAGCCATTTCTTCCATCAAAGATTAAGCTCGCCTATTTAACCTCCCGATAGTAATATTTAGATTGAGCTCCAAGTGACGAATCTTTTTATCTCTCTCATGGATTCACGCAATGTACTCCTCCTTTTCTTTTACTACTCTCCCTCGCTTTGAGATACACCTCCCACAGATGTATGACTTGAGGAAGAATTTGTGTGACCTCTCAATTGAGTAGTAACAACTCCCGAAGTTTGAGTTGGAACCTGCGGCAAAGATCTGGCAAGAACAACCTTAGGCATAATCTCAAAGAAGGGTCAAAGCTAGCCACTCGCAAAAGCAAGATGTTGGGAGGAAGGATTGAGACCTGTGAGTTCATGAATGACCACTCTTGCAATAAAGACTCCCTTTCAGGATGATGTTTTCCTAGTTCGCTTTCTTTTAAAACCCTCAGTACTCTTCCTAGACCTCTTGGAGCTTGATAAAAGAACATTGCTTACACAATACAACTAACAAAAGGTTAGCCCCAAAATGTAACGACAACAAAAATAATTACCCGAAAGGTTATTACCAGATCCATCACCACTAGAATCAAGTGGCTTCGAAGCATTCAAATGATGATCATTGTGAAGTTGAGGAATAATCTAGCTAGTACCTAGAGGTACCTCCTATTCATGATCAAGAAGGTGACAAACTGTCTAATGTAGCAGATAGGCTTCAAAGTCACCCCTCCGAAGACGCCTGATTATCCTAGATTTGACATGAAAGGGGAAAGCATATGATATCAAGGGTACGGTTCTATCATTTTGGAAACCATCCAATGTATCTTGGGCAATGTAATCGCTAACACCCCTCTCCCCAAGATAGTAATTGAAGACACTTTTCCAAGTAATCTCAATGGGAACCACCAATATCCCCTTTTGATTTATCATCTTGAAATGGAAGAAACCTCTAAGGATATCTTGAGGCGTGGATGGTAATAGCACTTCCCAATGGAAGGACCTGTCTACTTAATGGGAAAGCCAACTCTCTTACCAAACTTCAATTCCACAAGGATGTACTTACTAAAGTCAACATTGATTGTCACTTCCTTTTTGTAAAATAAGTTCTCTGTTTGGCGAGAAGTTTTTCGAGGGGTGAACTCAAACAGTCGAGGAAATTTATCCTTATTCAATTCCCATAAGAAATACTTATATCGAAATAACTGATCAAAATGATATACTCTTCTTTTGCAGAATATAATAAAAAATCTAACAAGTAGCAACCAGGAGAAACCAATTAACTGCCTTGGTGCTACATTAAAGTCATACAAGACATCTCAAATGAAATTTGAGAGGGGAAGAGTGAAACCCACTTCTAGAAGAAATAGCGGAAGGAAGAATTCGAGCCTCCCACTAGTATAATCTACACTAGACACTTCACTAAGGTGATGTATCCCTTCTAGGATGTTGAATTCATACTTATAATGTTTCATAAGTAAGCCAAGACATACTAGCAGATTTTTCATCTCCCAATGGGTTGTAAAGCACAGATAGCTAAGACTAATAGTTGGTTTATCACTCCCTCTTTCAGATTTTGTCGTTGTAGTCTTATCAAATGTCATCGAATTTGTTTTTTGACTCTTCACCGCCTTTCTCGGTGGAGTACGACTAGTGCGACCACTACCACTACTCTAAGTTTTTCCAAATTCTTCAACTCCCCTAGCCATTTTCTAACAAAAATGTCAACAATAACTTTGACAACAGCAAAGAAGAAGCACTACAAGGTGAATCGAAGCAAACAAACCCTTGAAATGTCAAAACCGTTGCATAAAACCAACAAAGACAATAAAACTGCTAGTAATAGTTACAAAAATTTCAAAAAGAAAAGGAGGCAAAACTACTTCGTAGAAGAAAACCCAAAATATGTAGACCTATTTTCCAAAACGCATTATTTCAAAAGACAAGCAGCATTCAATGGCACCTCACCACCTATTCCAAAAAGTTGTTGCTTTATATTATTCTGACTCCCTAGAAACGCAGTCATCATAGTGAATTTATAACAGAATCTTAAAGGTTTTCATATAATACTTCACTAACAAACAACTACCATCTGAATCAATTTGTAGAATAAACCAAATAACAAATCAAAACGTCTCGAAGAAGGTCATTTTATAACCCCCTCTCGACTCAAATAAGAGGATCTTGTTATACCCTCATCCTCGTAAAGACACATGGAAAGCTAAAAAGGTGCCCAAATAGTAAGTTTGACATCAGTGAACCGGAAGGTCACTTGTGAGTTTTCCCTTCCAGGATGACCATTCAAACAAGTGCAGAGCATTCATTGTTAGAGTCTTAGAGTCTTCATCGTGAACGTGAAGTCATTGGTCACCAAACACCACGTGGGATCAACTACCCTATTCCATCAAGTTAAGATGAATAGCAGGATTTGTCCCGTCGCAAACCTCCTCATCCCATCAAACACATCCCTTTAAACATTCCATAATAATGACTAAATGGAAAGTTCAACACGTTAAAATCATGTTACAAAGGACCCTTGCTTATAAATACTTCCAGGAACACTGAAAAAAAGGATCAGTTCTCCAAGAATACCAAGCCTACGTTCTGTCAACCTAGCTTAAACTCTTAGGCTGAATACTTTCTTAACCTCTATTCTCCATAACCTGTGGCTCTCCGTCTCGGTTCGGTGCACTGACCTCCATAGCAACCACCACTTTCTCCACTATACCACCTCCTTATTGTATCATTGTATCAACATGGATATAAAAAAACTTTTAAATTATTATAATCTATAATCTATATATATAATACAAATTTAAAGAAACTTTTAAATTAACGAAAATATATTTTATTGTTGATATATAATTAAATTAACATTAAAATAATTTATTAATATTTTACTAATATAATGGGATAATAAAAAATAATATTAATTAACTATTAAATCATTAAATGTAATTGGATAAATTTCAAATAATAAAAACCTTTAAATAATTATTATATGATAATAACAAAAGTAAATCTTACATATAGTTTTTTTTATTTCATTTTTCTTTTTAATTAAATATTATAAAAGATTATAAATAACAATAATTATAATTTGTTTATTAATAGAGTTTTTATATAAAATATTGTATAATTTTAATTATATTTTTTATTAAAAATTTCATTATTAGTCTTATAATTATTATCCCTTGATTAGATTTTGGATACTAGTATATCATACTTATTATTTTAAATTGATTATCCTATGATCTTGTATTAGCACTATAAATAGATGCATTAACAAGGTATTTTCATTCAAGTAGCATTTAGAGAAATTACCGAAGTAATGTTAAAATAAGTACTAAGTCCTTATATCCCTTTTTTGTTATTTTCAGAAATTTAATCTCTTTACTTTTTGAATTTAAAAATGTAAGTCAAATCGTTAACACTATTAAAATCTTTCTGATAAATTTAAGTCCAAGTAAGTATTTTTTCAATTTTGAAATATTACACCAACGAATTTAATAAATGAATCTTAACAGTGTTAATATTGGACCAAAGATTTTAAAGGGTAAACTTCATTAGTAGTAACTCAACGATGGTTTTTTTTTTGGTTATCCAACTATGAAAAGTTACAAAATGGTTACTCAACTATTCAATTTTATCCTTTTTTTATTGTCAACTAGCTAATGTAAAAATGAAAATACTAAAAAATTCAAGATAGTTGGGTGACCAAAAAAGAAATTTACTAATAGTTGAATGACCATTTTGTAACTTTTCATAGTTGGGTGACCTCTACTGTAGTTTACCTAATTTTAAATCTAAAAAGTAGAGGGACTAAATTCTTAGTAATAAAAGTAGGGGACTAAATTTCAAATGTACAAAGAGTATACTGACTTGGAGCATATTTGATCCAAAAATTTAACTTTTTAGTATTATTTAGACACAATGATAAATTTAGCCTTTAATTTTTACATCTTTTATCAATTTGATCATTTATTCCTATTTACTTTGTAAAAAAAAGACTTAAATTAGACCATCAATCTTTCAGAAAGAGTAGAATTATTTTTTTAACGGAAATATTAACTAAAACACTTAATTTTTAAACATGATAACCTAGATGCCAATCCACATGCACTTCATATTTTTTTTTATTTGAATTTTTATGACCTTTGTTTTTGAATTTTTTTATTTTTTAAATATTTTTTATAATTCTAATTATTTCTCGTTAATTTTAAGATCTTTCTCGTAAACTTTTTTTTTATAAAAAAAACTAGATGGAAAGGCTATGGACCTCCTAATTGGAAAAAGAAAACACTGCAAATAAAAATACAAAATTTTAGCATACGATAAATAAATTTGAAGTTTTCTAATATTTTTTTTAAATTTATTTTAATATTACCAATAAATGTTAGGTATAATAACAAGACACTGCACTTTTAAAAAGGAAACACTATGATATTATTAAAAAGGGCCATTATGAGAATCTTATGTGACTTGAATTCAAGTCGTTTTAATTACGTTGCTGTTAGAGCTTTACTTTTTTTTATAATTTATCAAAACAAAGACGGTTATGAACTTTAAAGTTAATGGAAGTTGAGTTTAGAAATACTGAAAATACACCAAAAAAGTGTAATTGGGCCAAGCTCAGGTCGTTGAAAATAATGAGACAAGATCTATTAATCGTCGGTGCAAGATTCTAAATCCAAACATGTTTCAAATCTTTGTCTGAGTCGAATGTTGACTCAACTTTAAGAGCACTCCTCAACCTCACTAACACCCCACCATTTACACTTAACTTTACAACCAAGCGTATATTCCAATCAAAAAAAAAAAAAAAAGAGTGCTCCAGAATAAAAAGCAAGAGAGATGGCTTTACAGTGTGTCGGATTTATACTGAAATTATTAAAATATTTATAATTATTTTAATATTTTCTAAAATATTCATTAAGTCTTTAAATAAACATTTTTAAGCAGCAGAATATTCCTGGCCACATAAATCTCTCAATATTTAGACGAATCATTGTAGGTTGTGCAAACCGTTAGTTTTATTAATAAATTATATTTTTTTTAAATATATTTAAATCCAAAAAAAATTATCGAACTTAATTTTTCGATATGACATTTGAATTTAACAAAAGTTATATATTTTAATACTAAAAATTAATAATATTGATTTTTAGTGTTTAATTTAATTTTTACAATTGATTTGATAAAAGATTATTGTTAATAGTATTGAGTTTGAATTTTCATGATTTTATTAATAAAATAGATTTAATTTTAATTGTGAATTTATTTAAATTTGTGTTTAATTTGTTAAATATAGTTTAATAATAGAGATTTTTTTGAAAAATTTAAAATTAATTTAATTAAAATTAATCATTAATATAATTAATTAATTATAAATTTTTATTAAACCAACCATAAAACTCTAATTAAATATTAAAAAAGTTAACATCATTTTTGTAAGTTTCTTTTGCTAAATATGGATACTTACATTAAGAAAAGGTAAAATACCTAGTTGATAACTTAATTTTTAGGACGTTTTTATTTTGATCATTTAAAATAAAATTGGTGTAATTTCGTCACTCAATTTTTAAGGTGGTTTCATTTTAGTCATCTAACCATTAAATTTCTAACGTCAATTAACTATACACGTCACATTATATTTACACTTTCATTTTGCTCATACAACTTTTAAGTCGCTTTTATTTTGGTCACCCTAAAACATATCTTTTTTTAAAATATTGATTGTGGTAAAAAAATTAAAGATTAAAGTAAAAAAAATGATAGACACTAAAATAATACATTAAAAAATTGTCAATTTATACTTGTTTATCATATTTTTGAAAGTGTTAATTTTTTTTTTCAATATTGAGAATTTAACTTTCAAAACATAAAACTCAATTAAAAAAATTATTGAAAAAAATTATCTCTTGATAATGTTAACCAATTTGTTATTGTAATATTGAAATTAATTAAATTAATCTTCTCCTAAATTTTAAAATTTTATTTTATATTTTCATATTTTTTTTAATTAAATCAACTCGATAACTCATATTTAATAATTGTCTACGAAATATAATTTTTTTTATTATGTAATCTTCAATTTTTTTGCTAAAAGCAAAAAAAAAAAAAATCATTGCCATTACTTGAATTAATTGCTTGTTCTTTGTTTGGGTAAAGAAATGATGAAAATTTCTAGGTTTTGCTTGGAATGAAATATAAAATTAATTAATTTAATTAATTATAAGGATTTTTTTTGCTTTTAGCTTAGTATGAAAGACTCGAGATCATATAATCAAAAGAAATTTAAATTTTATGTACAATTATTAAAGATGATTTATTTGAGTTGATTTTAATTTGGAAATATAAAATAAGATTTTATAATATTATAGTAATTGTTTTGCATTGTCAAGGGTACAAAATTTTCAATAATCGATTGAACTGATTTTGATGTTTTGAAATTTAAATTTTTAATATTGAAAAAAGAATTAGAACATTCAGTAATAAGGTAAACAAGTACAATTTGACAATTTTTATTTTTATTTTGTTTGCATCGCTTTTTCACTGTAATCCTTAATTTTTTTTACCCCGATCAATACTAAAAAAAGATATGTTTTGAGTGACCAAAATGGAAGTGTGAACATGATGTTGCGTGTACAAGTTGACTACTGTTAGAGATTGAACGGTTGGATGACTAAAATGAAAGTGCCCTAAAAGTAGAGTGACGAAATTGCAAGATTTTCATTCCGAGTGACCAAAATGAAAGCACCTTAAAATAAGGTGACCAACTAAATAATTTACCCTTAAAAAACAAAAATATCACAATAAAAAAAAATTAAACTCAAATATTTAAGGGTATATTAAACTTTATTTTCCTCCAAAATTGAACTTGAGATTAATATCAATTAAATTCAAAGTTGAAATGACACCTCATCTATGATTTAATTGGTTTGTTCAATTCAATCATATTTAAATGAAAAGTTAAAATAATCAACAATTTTTTTTAACAATTTCATTATAAGTTGTGATTATATCTGTTCTTTTCGACACAATATCTAAAATTGCCCAAAACCTCTCGTCAACCCATAAATTGAAGGATAATATGCTTCAACGTACTCGAATCCACGTCCTACTGTCATGTCAATCAAGCTAATACTCAATCGACAATAATAAAAAATTTTAAATTAAGTTTAATTTCAGTAATTTAAAATTTTCACAGGTAATAATTGTCTCAAATTTAATAAAAGGTAAATTACACCAACAGTCACTCAACTTTGATGTAATTGACAAAACAATCATTCTGATTTTAATTCAGTCACTCAAATTTCAAAAAATAACAAATCAATCATTTTAACCATTTTTCGTTCAGATGTAATGGAAGGATGACATGCCATCCAACTCTGTAAATGACCCCAATTTAAAACACTAGTTAGGCTAGGCAGTAGAAGAAGAATATGAAAAAAAGAAGAAGAAGAAGAGAACAATTCTAAAATGGTTCAGCAGTAGCATGAGGTTGTGAATCACAACGATGGCGGTGGCAAGCTTCACAAAAAATAGTTCTGGTGACAAGAATGATCGAGAGCTTTTCTTCCCCGTATCCAGCCAAATGCACCATCTCAGGTCATCTCTATTTCTTCTTTTCTTCTTCTTCTTCTTCTTTTACTATTAACTAGCCACATTGATAGCTCGAATCGTAGAGTATTTGTATTAGATGCTTTGGACGTAGAATTTACCATGGTTTAGGGATAAAACGATGCGATTGTTGCTATCGCAGTTGAGTTCGAACCGATGTTGTCGCATTTGGGAGGTTAGGTTGGTAATCTAAAAGGGTAACTCATTGTGACATTTCCACAAACAGTTGGGTTGCAATATTTGTTTATGGTTTTGGCAACACAAGAATGATAGCTGTGGTTTGGCGACACAATAATGACGACTATGAGGGCATAGATTGGAAGTTGTGGTTTGGGTTTTGGTATGGCATAATTTGGATGGGGAAAGATTGGAAGGTAGATAAGGACACAAAAGAGATTAGTGGTAGAGTGAAATAGACCACCATCTTTGAAAACAAATATTGTTGGGATGGAGAAGGAGTATAAACATATTAGACCATTTACGCAAAAATAAAAATATTGGGCTATTTATTAAAAAACGAAAAAGGAAGGACGAAAAAAAACATTCACTTAATTTTGTCTCGTCCAATGTGGCGAGTTAATTGACCACATCAGCTAGTTAAATTGATCACGTTAGCTATCCCGTTAAGCCTATGACGTAAAATGTTAATGGGTAACTGATTTGTCACTTTTTGATAACGTTAGTGATTAATTTGTTATTTTTCAAAAGTTGAGTGAGTGGTTCGAAATCAAAGTGACTGTTTTGTTAATTGTATAAAAATTGAGTGACTATTAGTGTAGTTTTTTTATGAGAAAAAATCTCAAAGAGTTAAGTTACATGGTGAGAATTAGGAATACAAAATAATCTATCTCTATCTGCGCTGATAAGAGTTAAAACTTCTTCCAAAGGATCCTCAATCATAATAAAATCTTTCTTTCTCTTGAGAGCCAATTTGATAATACAATTCGCGCATTAATTCTCCTCTCTTAAAATGTGACGAATGATTCAATTTTTATCTTGTGAAAGTATGCGATGAATTCTTTTAAATAGAGCAGTATTGATGTAGTTTACCTTTAATAAAATGAATGATCCCATTCTCAATAAATGCTGAATAAAATAATATAAAGAAAAAGGGAGGAAAAAACGCTATCTTTTAGCTTTCGTTTCATTTCGTCTCTCTTTCTTTCTCTCTCTAGTGATTGAAGGATAGGTAGCAGCCACAAATATCCACTATCCCGAAACACCAAACCCTCTTTGAAAAAAAATGGATTGATTAATTCGAATCTTTATCGAATTAGGACACTTTGTTACCCCATTTCCGTTTGAATCAATCAGGTAATTTTCTCTCTCCATCGCTATTTCTTTCTTTTCCCGTCGTTTTCACTCTCTTCTCCGGATCGGCACTTTCTTCCTTTCTATTTTTAACCCCTCATAAAAAAAATTAAAAATCCCTCCTTTTTCTCTTCAAATCTGTTTAATTTTCTTCACTTTGGGAAATACGTTTTTGAACTGCCGAAATTCGTCTACTTCTTTTGTTCCCTTTCGTCTGCAGCGAAAAATTTGCTGTTCTGATCATGTCCTTTATTTTTAGGTTGGGTGATCTGTGTTTGTTTTGGGTTTACGATCTTTGGGTCGTTGGTACCTTTCTGTGATTTCGGAGCTTGTAAAATCACTGGTGAGAGCGGCTACGTTTTACTGTAAAAATGCATCTAACTGATTTCTTTGTTCTTGTCTTTAATTGCTTTACTATTTTTTAGGCTTTCTAGGGTTAAGTTGGAGCTCTCATTTTTGTTTATTGCCTTGATCGCTTAGTTATAATATTTGTTCTAAAGTTTAACTTGTGGGTTTTCTATTTAATGAATAAAGGAATGTTTACTTTGAACTTAATGAAGCTGAAGTTTTGAGTGATAACTATGTTAATTATATTTGGAAATATGTTAATCTGTTTTATTATTATTGATGGAACTGAGCTTCTTTTAAGCGGTCCTTATTAAGTTAGGGTATTTTAGAATTGGGAAATAGATAAAGGTAGGAAAAGCCTTGATTTGCTGAAACTTGTTATCTTCCAAAGGGAGCTTAGATCATTGTGATCTGTTTATGGAAAGTATTTATTAGCGTGAGAGGATTACAAGAACTCTTTTTTTGGATTAACATTTATTATTTGGGGATGAAATTTTGTTCTGATTCAAAGTAAATTTGTTGCTTTTGAATTTCTATTGCTTTATTTGGTTATTAACTTATTACTATTTTCGGAGACAATGTTGAATTCTTTGAAATGAAAAATGTGTTTACTTAGAACCCCATGTGATGGCCTGATGGTCAAAAGTGTTCACCGCCCTAGGTGTGACTTGGGTTCGAGTCACGTTAATCGCGTTTGTTGTTCGGGCTTTGCCCTGTTATTGTAATTCACCAAAAAAAATGTTTTACTTATATTGAACTTTATCTTCCCTGATATTTAATTAATATTTTTGTTTTCTGTTTACCTTTCCCTTTTGTTACAACAAGATTGGAGAAGGACCTTGTACTCTAGAAAATCTGTTTGGTTCTATATTCTCTCTCTACAGCTGCAGTGGGGGGGTTCCAATCCTGGCTGATGTCTTTCTCTTTCAGGTTTTTTGCCATGGAAGATAAGCAGTCGGTTGCAACACTCATAGACTCGACAACTACTAAGATACAGCAGCTTCAGAAAGCATTTGCTGAACTTGAAAGTCATCGTGCTGTAACACTTAATCTGAAATGGAAAGAACTCGAGGAACATTTCCATGGGCTTGAGAAGTCCTTAAAGAGACGCTTCCATGAGTTGGAAGACCAAGAAAAGGAGTTTGATACAAAGACTAGAAAATCTCGAGAAATGTTGAAGAAGCATGAAGCTACTGTTGTTGCTAAAGAACAAGCTTCACTAGTGAGGTTACAAGAAAAGAGAGATGCTGCTGTTTTTGCCATTAGCAATGCTCTTGAAAAGCATAGGAAAGTATCACCTGAGGAGCCTGCTGATGTCAGCTGTGATGGAGACAGCGGTGAACTGTCAGTTGAGGAGAAACCACCTGATTCTGTAGCTTCCGAAAGTAACTCAGAGGATATAAAATGTTCTTCTGAAAATGGAAATTTCGAGGTGAAATCTTATCCCCAATTGGTAAAACTTTGTGAAGAGATGGACTCTGAAGGCCTACACAAGTTTATATCAGATAATCGCAAGAACCTTGCTGCCTTAAAGGAGGAAATTCCTTGGGCGTTAAAGGCTGCAGCAAGCCCAGCTCATTTAGTCCTGGAATCTTTGAAAGGATTTTACCTTTTAGAAGCACCAAATGTGGATCGAAAGAAAGATTCAAATCTATTGGGTCTTAGGCGAACCTGTATTATGTTGATGGAATGTCTTAGCTTTTTGTTAAGTAATATGGATATGGTTTCTGTCTCTGCTTTAATCTCAGAAGATGTTAGGGGGCAAGCAAAGTTAATTGCTGAGGAATGGAAACCAAAGTTGGATGCTCTTGACATGGATGCTAGTAATGGTAATTCATTGGAAGCTCATGCATTCCTGCAACTTCTCGCTACTTTTGGTATTGCTTCTGACTTCAATGAGGAAGAACTCTCAAGGCTGATACCGATGGTCTCTCGTCGTCGTCAAACAGCTGATCTCTGCCGTTCCCTTGGTTTGTCTGAAAAAATGCCAGGTTTGTGTAGTATAAACTTACATGGTAACATTGCATAGAATACTTGTTTGAAAAAAAAAACTAGTGATTCTGAACAATGAGCTTGAATCTTTCTCCATTCACCATGGGTTTACCTTATTCATCCATTATATTTCTTCCGTTCCATTTTTGTAAAACTGATATGACTAACTATTTTGAGTAGGCTTTCAGAATTATTTAAAAAAAGGTCAGGTGAGACCTTGTAAATTAACTGACTTTTTCTATTCCCCTTAACTTAGGCAACTTCAAGCAATCAGAACCTGGGAAACTAATCTTTGCTCTTAAACTGATAGGCATCTTAAAGTTCCTAAATGCTTTTTATTTTTCATATTTTTGAAACAACATCATTGTTAAAATGCTATTTTGGAGTTCAGTTGACCATCCTTCATTTTGGATGACCGTTGTCTGTCACTTTTAGATATTTATCCAATTGTGTGGGATGAACACAAGCAATGTTAATCTATTATTTTTCTTCCCTGAATAGTACTTCTAAGTCTTAGCACAGGAACTGTGAATTACACATGGAAAACTGTTGTAGAAAGTCAACCATTTCTTTCATTTATACTGGTTCTGGTTAATTCGTACTTTACTTTTATTTATCTTTCTATATTTCAGGTGTAATTGAAGTTCTGGTGAATAATGGAAGGCAGATTGATGCAGTTAATCTGGCTTTTGCATTTGATCTTACAGAGCAGTTCTTGCCTGTACCTTTACTGAAGGCCTACTTGAAGGAGGCAAGAAAAGCTTCTTCACCTGTTAAGCCTGGAAATTCCTCTTCTACAGCTCAGGTGTGTTCTTTACTCTTCTACTTCAAGGTGATTGGTTTGCCTAATATTGGTTGACAATATCTTAACCAAATGTTTGAGGGATAAGTCCTTATTGCTGTTTTTGTCCACAAGGACATGTCTGAAGCAGATTGGACCAGCTTTCTGTCCCATTAGCCATCTAACATGCTTAGATCTTGTTGAATCATTTAGGATGATTTGGCTAGTTAGTTCTTACTTACAGTACCTTGCATAAACCTGAGGCCTTTTGGTAGTTAAATTTTGTAGTAATTATTTGGATGCGGCCCTGAGAGCAATTTGTTCTTGCCATTTGAATGCAGAATAATATTTTTGATCTACTTCATGCTAGTGAGGCTTTTTTTTTAATTTTTTGCTGCATGTTGGAAAATGGCTGAAAACTTTGTTCTTTATTTTCAGATTGAGTTTAGTGAGCGAGAGTTGGCAGCTCTGAAAGCTGTGATCAAGTGCATTGAGGAGCATAATATTGAGGAGCAATACCCTGTTGATCCACTTCAGAAGCGGGTTCTCCTATTGGAGAAGGTTAAAGCAGACAGGAAGGGGTTAACTGAAGCTGCAAAGCCTCAAACAAAGAGAGCTCGTGCCAATGGTGCAGGATATGGTCCACGAGTCCCTAATGTAGCTGCTGATAAACCATTCTATTCTAGAACCACTGATAGGTACCCGCAGTATGTTTATGACAGACCCTATGTTTACCCTGGACCTGCTGACAACCACGGCCCCTCTCTTCTTGGTTCTGTCACCTACAACTTCTCTCCCAGTCATGGTAACTACTTTGGCTACCAGTATCAGGTTCCCTATCTTCACTAATTTCCCAAAAAATGGCAAAAAGGTGACTGTGATCCTCTCACTTTAACTATTAGCCTTAACCTTCCATGTTGCAGTGTATGAATGAATTTAGTATTAAAAAACCAACAAAAAAAGGAAAAAAAAAAATGCCTTGTTAATTTTAGTATGTTGTACAAGAAGATATTTTGATCCTCTAATATATGCACTCTGTGTTTGTATGTATATCTCCTGTTTCGTTCATGTGTACCTTGTTTCTATTTTGGTATGGGGTTGTTTCAATTCTACTCAAGGCTGTGTTTGGTAACACCATATGAAGTCTTGGAAGTAAAGTACACAATGGCGTGTTCATTATTGTTATCAAATATTAGTTGTGAAGATTGGATTTAGATGAACATGACCTGAGAGAAGATAAACAAATTCAGTACAATGTTGGATTACACTCAAATCATGGAGGAGATTGCTAATTGATCTCAAATCAATTATAGTAGGCATGCATTGTCAGCCCCAGCCAGCTCCTTTTAACAACTAATAAAATAAAATGATTTGTCCTTTTACGTGATGAAAAAATAAATCATCATACTGAATGAGTCTAGAATTCATTTCTTTTGAGATATATATTCAACTTTCTTCATAATCACGAAAGAGAAAACTAGTTTGCTTAATTTAAACTAAATTATTTATTTCATCGTACAACTTTACAACAAACTTTATTTAGTACTTAATTAATGTTAAAAAATTGCTACTACAATCTATTTTTTATTTTTGCAACTGCATAAATCCTCCAAGAAATGCAAAGCATGAGTCTGGTAAATTTAAGAATTAGTGTAACAATTAACAAAAGAAATTAAATACAAAATTGATATTCAAATTATACCGTTTTCCATTCGAGTATTTAAAAGTTCTTTTTAATCCAAAGTTATTTTAATTGCACCAATTACTCAAATAGTAACCTTTGTGAAAAAAAAATCTGTCACATGTCATAATATCATTAAACAAAAGAGATATTTTTTTTGATGTGGGATTATAGGGGTATTTTAGATGGTCTGATTCTTCTTCAACGGTAATATTATAATAAGATAATGATTCATTCCAATAGTTTGCAGGTGATTAAAATATCCACGATAGTTCATTAGTAGATTCAAAATCTATTTTGATTAGACAGATTCATCAGATTTTATCATATGTAGAGCGTTGGAGTTTAAGGCATATTTCTAGAGAGAATAATCGAGATACTAATTGACTAATTAAAAAGTCTCTCAATAAGAAAAAAGGCTTATAAATTTAAAAAAGTACGTCAATGGAAATTTTAGAAGTCATATATTTCGATATAGTAGATGGTATTTGTGACAAGTTGAATTTATTGTAATACTTTTTTTACAATATTTTAAAGGAATTTAAACTTTAGTTAATTAATACTTTTTTTGGATTTAAACATGAGTTAATTATTGTAATGGAATACAAGTTTCAGTGGTATTTTACATGTAAGCCCAGGACAAAAATCACGCTTTTAATCAAGTCTTTATTCCCCGTGAAAGCAAATTTGACCCAAGCCCCCTTCCGTTCACCAGATTTGTGGAGGTGAGTCTTCAATTTCGACTTCTTCCACCTGGGCAACAAATTTCATTTGAATTGCAATTTCTTAATTTTAGTTTTATTTGTTTACATTGGAACTGTTTTTGGACAGTAATGATGGATGTTTTACATTGGGATGGAACCCTTTCTGCAAAGGATTTTAGAATTGGTGCTTTCGCGTTTGCTCAGAAATGGGAAAGTCGTAACTTAGCTTTTCCCCCATGGTCGTGGCTTCCTTGTCCTAAACACCCTTGCCTTGCTTCTCCTGAGGTTACCTCTCTTCTCACTCTTTTTTAACCAATTCTTGTTGCAAAATCATTTACTGCTTTTAAAGGAATCGACTTGTTTTTAACTTTTGCAGGAGGAGGGCTACTTGTCACTGGAAAAGATATGCATTTCCAGGCCAAATGAGGTCCAGTCTCGACCCATTTAATGGATCATATTCGATTATTTAACAAAAAGGTAATTTTTCCCTTATTTTTCTTCTTTCTTTTGGGCGCAGGAAGAAAATATGGATCAAATTAGTCAAACTGACACCGGTGAAGAAGAGACCTGTTGCTCAGGAAACGAAGATGTTCTCGATGATGCCACATTGGTACATATATTTTGATTGGTTTTTCCAGTTAATTTGATTGCATTAAATGTAAAATTTCATGTGTAACTTGGGAATAAAACATGGGATTTACTAGTTCTGTTGCCTGGTTTACTGTTGGCTGACTTTGATCATGCTCTTGTTGGGTTTCTAGGTTCAAAGCAATCATCATGAATTACATTACTGTGACTTTCATATAGTGTACAGTAGTACATTTAGGGTTCCAGTGCTACATTTTCGTGCTTACTGCAGCGGTAAGTTCTCTTGATGCTGTCACTTCCTACGTCAAAATAGCCATTGTTTTCCATGTCAATTTGCGATAGAACATACTTGTTGACATAGTTTAGCTTGTTTGTATGACTTAAATGCATGATATATCTTGTATTTGAGAAACCTAACTTGGAAAAAACTGATGATACGTGCTCTTTCAAACTAATGATTTCTGTTTACTTTTTAGATTACCATTTTCGTCAATTACTTTTATTTTGTTGCTATGCACTTGAGCATTTGCGTTTATAGTAGGTTCGTGTATCCTCTTCTCAAAGAGCTAGTTTCAGATCCCTTCTCTTTCCAAATTTGGATGGGGCTAAAAGACCAACGAGATAACACTTATACTGTATGCTTTGCTGCATGCTTTGTTAACTGATCATGAAAATGGGTCATCTGATTTGAAGGATTGAAATTGTTCAAAGTATACTATTGCTTGTCTTGCAGCTGGGAATTTACATCATGTTCTAAACTTATGGAACTCTCAGTTCCTGAAAATTTGTGGTGGTCGTGTAATGTAATTATGGATCTCATAAATCTTGCTTTGTGTATCTGAAATACAGGTCCTAGCATTGATTCATAGATGAGTTTATGCTTTACATATTTTCATTGTCTATGATCTGTTCACTTTTCGATTGTCTTCAACAAATAATATTGTGAAGGATGATAGGTGATTCAATTATAGATGGCTACATGCTAAGGAAATTAACCTCAGACAAGTTTTGCTTTGCTAAGATGTGATTTGGCAACTTGAGGCTATTAGAACCAACTTAGAGTAGGTGCTGATAAGCTTAGTTATTAGAATTTTCTGTCCTTTGTCACCAAACGGGGCATCAAACAAATAAAGTCAAGTTCATGTAAGCTTAACAGTATGAAATTTTATTGCAGCAGGACAGACCCTGTGCGGAGGAATCCCTTCTATGGCATAATTGCACCTTATTGGATAACAAAAGCTGTTAGTAGCAAGTAATTGTTTAATTAAGGGATTATGTCAGGTCATTTGTAATTCTTCTCTGGTTGGCGTCTTTGTCTTATATATATATATATATATATTAGTATCTGGTTTATGTTGATGGCAGACCAAGGAAACAGGTTGCCATATTCTTGCTTCCTGTGAATGCATGAGTTTTTGCGGGTGTGTATAGATGAATTCTGGCTTTAAATTATTTGATTCAATATTTATTTGAAGAATATAAGTGATATATATTATACAATTTATAGATGGAAGACCTTTGCCATTGGATGAAATAGAACAGGAGCTCCCTGCATGCTCTTCGGAGGAATTGTCAAAAAACAAATGGACATTCATAACTCAAGAGGTATGTTTCTCCTACCTTGCTTTATTAGCTCTTTGCCTTGCACCTTCCTTGTTTTCAAGAAGTGTTCTAAATTCCTTGCAGCTTCATAACCAAATGAAGGAAATGATGGAAAGAAATAATTTTTCCTTCCTCCCTCTTTCCTTCTTTCTCTCCTACCAAACACAATGTTAACCTTTTTTTTCTCCCTATTATTGATCCTTCATGCCAAACACAATGACGTGACAGTAACTTTCCTTTTTTTTTCCTCTTGTTCCATTTTGTTACCTCCATCCATGCCAAACCTCTTGTAAAATAAGTTTTTATTTCTTTTTTGGTAAATCATTTAGAAGCATGTTATATGAAGGTGATATGTGAATATTTTCAATTATAGGAGCATCCATACTTGAAAAGACCATGGTACAAATTACATCCATGTGGGACTGGTGAGTGGATGAAGTTGCTTTTTCTCAGTGACACTGCTAACCCTAAATTTGAAGTGGTGCTGGAACTATATCTTCAATCATGGTTCTCAGTTGTTGGCCAAGTGTTTGGTCTTAGAATCTCTTTTAAAACCTCAGACTAGGGTTGATAGTCAATTTTTACCCTAGGTTCTACCACCATTGAATCCCATATTACAAGTGTTTGTTCTATTTTTCTTCATCTTTTAATATATAAAGCAAATGCTACATCTTCCAGCCAGTTTGAGAACTCAATTCTTCCAATACATCATATCCATACTAAGCATAGATAATATGCATAATGCATATATATATTCCTTGTCATGTTTGGCTTCAAACAGAGGTTAACTGGGGACGGGACAATATTAGACATGATGCACAAAAAAGATGACATGAATGTATGAATCTCTCAAAATCCATGTAAATGAATATAAAACGTGATTTATGGCATTACTAAATACACAAACAAGACTAATATACGAACTGTTAGTTCTATTCTAAGTATAGCAGGGATGACTATGTTTAAGAAAGTAAATAAATAACTAAATACACCGGCGGTTGATCGTTGAGCTTGTGATTGTTATTAACATGAAACTAAACCTGTTTATTGATTGGATTTTTCGTTCAGGCTCGAAGGTTTTTTCGAAATTTGAGAGTTTGGTAAAAATATTAGGTTTGAAAAATGAGTTTGAGCAAAAAAAAACTAAGTCTGTTTAAATTATGGTCGAGCTTGAACTTGAACATTCAATACCTGAGTGTGACTTGGCTCAGTTTATTTTAAGTTTATAATATATTATATTATGTTATTTTTATATATTATGTAATTTAGAGCACATTAAAAAAATAAAATTATACTAAATATATAATGTTAGTCTAATGTAAACATTAAAATAATGTTAGGATGATTATATAAAAAATTTCAATAAATAAAAAATATATAAAAATATTAAAAATTGAAATAATATAATATAAATATTTTTTAAAAAAAATTTAAAAATAATATGACCGGCTTAAAATAGATTTGGATTAATCTTTTGCAAATATAAATGAATTTGAGTAAAATTTTAGGCCTAAATTGAAATGATGTGTCGTTTTCTTTATGCCGTTTTGAAGAAGTTTGTTCAATGCTAGTACTAAAAACAAACATCAATTGTTGGGTTACTTTCTACAATTCTAGGTCAATAAAACCCTTCAAACAGAAACACATAGATTTGAACTTTTCTTCATCAAAGAATTCAACTTTTTCCTTATTCCACGCTTCAATTTTCTCTTGGAAGAAAAAAATGGTTCAAATCTATCTTTTTCTGCATGAAGAGGTTTCTTGATGTAGAATTGTAGAAAGTAAGACAGCAATTGCTGATTATTGGACGCACTTTTAATTCTAGCATCGAACAAACTGTGAATTATTTTGTAACAAAAGACAAATTATTGTTTAAAAACCCAAAGGAAAGTTATCAGCTGTTAATTTGGTGTTTGAGCTTTTTTCCCTGGGAAATTTATCAGATGAACAACGACACTGAAACCATACAATATATTATGTTTTGAAGTTTAGTCTATAAATTCGTGGTTCAAATTTATCGTCAACTAAAAGAAAAATAATATCTCTCAGCGTCAAGTCAACAGTTCATGTTGGACTGAGTCACACTGGGAATTGGTCAAGTATAGTGTAGTCAATCTCATGTATTCTTCGAAACATACATGAAGGAATAAAGTAGTCCTTACCGGCAGACTAGAGTACCGGAAAACCGCTTTTTGGCTGCATGGATTTCACAAGAAAGGCTAAGTGGACCTTCTGTGTAGTTACAACCTTGTTTAGTCTTGTACAACCATTGTCAGCCAATCATACAAGTAGCAATGATACTGCCGTAGAAATGATTCATGTAGGGTTGATTCTTGATGCGCAATCTTGGGTGGGAAAAATTGTTGATAGCTGCATTTCCATGGCTATATCCGATTTTTACAGTTGGGATCGTCACTATCAAACAAAACTAGTTGTGCATACCAGAGATTCTGGCGGTGATCCGTTGCTTCTTCTATCCCAAGGTAAGTTTCTCTGTATATGACATTCTATTTTTTGGTTATGACAAAGTCCTCACTCGTACACTTACTGATTTGCAGCTTTGGTTCTCTTGGAAAAATTCAAATTGGATGCCATTATTGTTGCGGAAAATTCAGCTGGAATGAAGATTTTAGCGGAGTTGGGATCTAGAGTCAAAATTCCAATTATTTCACTCTTTGCAGCTGGTCTATCTTTGTCCTCCTCTGAGTATCCTCATTTAATTCAAATTGGTGAAGATGAGTCTTCTCGAGCCAAAACCATCGCTGCCGTTGTTGAAGCATTCAGTTGGAGAAGTGCTATCCTCATTTATGAAGATAATGATTCTGCAGGACCAATCCTTTCTAATGTGACTGGTTTTCGTCTTGATCGGCATGTTGCACTTCTAACATCATCTACTGATGAAGAAATCATTGAGCAGCTCACGAAGCTCATGAGTTTGCAGATGACTGTATATGTGGTGCATATGTCACCTATTCTAGCATCTCGACTTTTCTTAAATGCTAAACAGCTTGGAATGATGACTCGAGGGTATGCTTGGATTACAACTGATATGATTACTAATTTCATGAATTCAGTGGATACATCAGTCTTTGAGTCAATGCAGGGGGTGGTAGGATTCAAACCTCACATTCCGGCATCAAAAGAGCTTCGCAAGTTCGCAATCAGGTGGAGGAGTAAAAACTTAAATCAAAATCAAAATTTAGAAGAAATGGAGATAAATGTGTATGGCATATGGAGCTATGATGTGGTTTGGGCTGTGGCAACAGCAGCAGAAAGGGTAATGACTCGACATCCTCAGATCCTACACCAAGAAACCAGATTGAATATGAACTTCACCACTATTCGGTCCTCACAAAGTGGTTTGCTATTTATGGATGAGATATTACAGAGTAGATTCAAGGGAATAAGTGGTGGCTTTCAACTTACTAATGGCAGGCTGATCCCAATGGAATTTGAAATTGTAAATTTTTTCAAGGGAGAAAGGAGAATTGGCTATTGGAACCCAGAAAATAGGATTTCCTCAATAATGAAGGAAGAAAACCACAATGAAAGGAACTCAACATCATCTAGTAAACTTGAAGGTGTTATTTGGCCCGGAGGAACTATGAACATTCCCAAAGGGTGGTCTCTACGTGGGAAGAGGTTAAGGATTGGGGTTCCAGTGACTAATCAATTCAGAGAACTAATTAGTGTTGTTCATGGTCCCCAAACGAATGATATAATTGTAACTGGATTCTGTGTTGATGTGTTTAAGGAAGCCATTCAAAGTTTAGATTATGAAGTACATTATGATTTTATCCCGTTTGAAGATGCCAATGGACGAATGGCAGGATCATATGATGATCTTATCCTTCAGGTTTATCATAAAGTAAGAAATATCAACTTATCATATTTTCCAATATTCTGAAACCCTACTTATGATCATAATTGAGTTTGAGTTCAGGAATAAAAATCTCTAGAAATGTACAGTTTAGAATGTGTAATATAAACCCAGATTGAATTGGAACTGCTACATTCAGAAACCTGCATTTATGGGCATATTAATGCATACATTCCTCGCTTTCTGAGAACTCAAATTATATTGCCTTTGAATGTGGTATTTACATATTCTTTCTTGTGATCAATGGCCTAGAATTATGATGCTGTTGTGGGGGATATAACAATCGACTCTCGCAGATTTGCATATGTCGATTTCACGCTGCCATTCACTGACTTAGGCATCGGAGTCGTAGTGCCAAAAATCAACAACAACAACATCTGGATTTTCCTGAAGCCTCTTTGTGGAGATCTGTGGATAACTGCCGCTGCTTTCTTTATTTTCACCGGCATTGTGGTTTGGTTTATTGAACGCCCCATCAACGAGGAGTTCCAAGGCTCACCATCTGAGCAAATAGGAATGATCTTTTGGTACTGTTTCTCAACTCTTGTATTTTCCCACAGTGAGTACTCTATGTTCAACTTAAATAACCTTTCTGCTTCATGCATACAGACCCATATATTGAATTGAGCTTATTAGATAAACTCGATGCTAATCTCGAGTTGAGTTCGTCTTTGATGTATACATTGAGCTAAGCTAACTGTAACTTTTGTTTTACCATAATTTGAAACTGCAGAGGAGAAGCTGTTGAGCAACTTGTCGAAGTTTGTAGTAATAATATGGTTGTTTGTTGTGCTTATAATAACCTCAAGCTACACCGCAACTTTGGCTTCCATGTTAACAGTTAAACAGATTCAATTGAGCTCAAGAGACAACGGTGTATGGGTGTCAAGTGATATTAGCAACTTTACATTGGAAACTCGCAGGCCAAGGGCAAACCATTAGAACAATATGTCGATGCTTTAAGAAGGGGAAGTATGAATGGTAGTGTGTCAGCGATTATTAATGAAATACCATACCTTAAAGTATTCCTTGCCAAGTATCCTTCTGATTACACCATGATCAAATTCAAGGCTACAACAGGCGGTTTTGGTTTTGTAAGATTCCTTTCCAAAACCCTATTAACTTTGATCTTTCATCGATTTGCAGCAATGGGTGTTGATTTGTTTGCATGTTAATAATGGTAGGTTTTCCCTAAACATTCCCCACTTGTCCAAGACATGTCAAGTGCTATTATGAGGTTAAGAGAGGAAAAAAGGCTGCAAATGATGGAAAATAAATGGTTTAACAGTGAATCAAGCTTGACAACTCTGGACCCAGAAAGCAATCCCAACAGGCTAAACATTCATAGCTTTGGGGGTTTGTTTCTTGTCACAGGAATCTCTTCAACTTCAGCTCTGGTCGTCTGCCTATTTCAGAGACGACAATCCATCAAAAGCCACCTCAACAGTAGCGTAGACTCTTTAAAAGGATACTTCAATGTGAAAAGAATAGAAAGAAAAAAAGAGGGAATTTGAGCTCGTAAGGAAAAATTATTATAGTCGGCAATTAAGAGTAAGTATTCGATCGAATCGAATTAAAAAATTTCGAGTTAGTCGAGTTAATAAATTTTATTTTAGCAATCGAACTCAATTAAATTTTTTTTTTGTATCGAATCGAATCAAGTCAAAACAATTTGAATCAAATCGAGTCAAGTTAACGAATCCTATTATTTATACTTAATGTTGCGTTTACATGGATCGATTATTTAATTAGTAGACGAAATATAAGATTATTTAACTACATAAACAATATAATGATTTTACCTTTTAACTTAATGAGTAAATATTTATCAAAATGATGTGATTTTGTCTTTTCTTATTTGAATTTTCGGATAACTCGAATTGTATAATTCATATTCGAGTTAAACCGAAAAACTTAATTTTTATTCGAATTGATCCGAATAACTTGAATTATTTAATTTAAAAATTAAATTATTTTTCAAAATTTTCAAATCAAATTGACTTCTAGCCGCAATGTATGACTATTTATATTTATATATGGGTCATGATGCAAATCCCTGAGTTGAAGAGTAAAACAAAATTTCTGTGTTACTAAACAATGTAGGATTCATTACTGTACTAACAAAAGATTTGGCTAAACTTAATTTTTAAAAACTAAAGAAATTTTTTTTAAACTTTGCACAACAATAAACTCTAACAAAATATATTTTCCAATACACTAAGTGGTTATTATTAGTTGGTGTTGTTATTTAACATTCCCTCCTAATATCAACTTTCACCATGCTAAATTAACGACAGAAGCTTTCGAGTTTGTTGTCGTACAAGCATTTTGTGGATAAGTTTGCAACTTTATCTTCTATCTTAATATGTTTCAACTTCTTTTGTTGTTTCTCGTGATCACCCTCATTGCTTTGCTTGATGGAACGTCGCCCCTCGATCTTACCCTTGCTGATGCCCCTTGGCTCGACTCATGGCACTCTACTCCCACTTGTGTTGGCTTAATCGGCTCCTTTCGGCACAATAGAGCAACAGGCAGCCTTCATGGCTTCTCATGGTGCTTACCCTTGGCTTTTTATTCATCATAAGACTTCACTTGGCTAATAGCCTCATTTGTCTTGGACACTTTATGATACGAGTCTCATGACTCAATTTCAGGCCCATGAACATAGTGAGCTTTCTTTATCTCAAAACCCAATAATAAGATAAAAAGCAAACCAAATTAAGGAAAAATTGAATGAGACTGTCCAATACTTTATTATAAATACCTTAAAAGCGCATGCGAAAAAAAAAAAATCAACTTTAAAAAAAATAAAAAAACTGAATATTGATCCAATTTTTTAATCGGTTCAAACAGTTTTGGTTTCCTGTCTAATAACCCTCTACCAGAATTGGAGGAAACAATGACAAACAAAAGTCGCCATTGATATAAAACATCTAATATTATCTATAAAACGGTTTTAGATTGTATTGTATAAAAAAATCTATTCTTTTTTTCATAAAAAAATACTTTTAAATATAAAACATAATTGAGAAGAATAACAGCAAACCTCAAATATTATATATAAAACAAACATAGAAAATACCATAAATAAAAAAAAAAGGTCATCCATATTCCTAGGCACTATCGTTTTTATTACGAAGAAGAATAATAAAGTAAAAAATATAAAAGCTTGGCTAAGAGCAACATTTGCGTTCAAAAAATCATTTCAAAGCAGCATGCAAGACCCTGGCAATGGTTGCTCGAAGCAGTGTAGAGTGGCATCACTGACAGCCTTACCTCATTACGAACTCACGCCAGGGAGTGTATTTGCGTTGAAGAATCAGAGATTTGTTGTACCATTTTCATGCTATCACTTTCGACTATAACTTTCTTCTATCCGCGATCCCATGCCATAGATAGACCATCCCAAACAGCCCACAGTGAGGCTTGAAGGACAGAGGCCATTCCTACATACCCCCACTTGCCAGTTCCCATATTTTGATATAAAAATGAACAATCTTTTTGAAAAATAAGAACAAAAAAAAACTATATTGTTGATCTTTCTTGTATCACAAAATTGCAGTTATTATACAAACACAATAAAGGAACAGTATAGAATTTGTACACAGTAGCCCACTAGTTAAAAAGTTTGGTGAGTGTCATAAAATATCTTTTAACTTTCAAGTAGTCTTTTACAGAGTCACGGATGATTATGGCTCGACTTTTCTGAAATAGGCATAGGAGCAGAGCTGAAGTTGAAGAGATTCCAGTAACAAGAAATAAACCCCCAAAGCTATGAAGGTTTAGCCTGCTGGGATTACTTGTTGTGTCCTGCTCTGTGAAAATTGATTCAGTACTGTGAAACCATTTATTTTCCATCAATTGCAGCTTTTCTTCCTCTCTTAGCCTCATAATTGCACTCGATATGTCTTGGACAAGTGGGGAGCCTTTAGGGAAAACCTATTAGATACAGAAAACAAATCAGCACCCGTTGCTGCAAATCAAAGAAAGATCAAAATCATGAATGTGAATGGCTTTTCTATAGGAGTCTTACAAAGCCAAAACCGCCTGTGGTAGTCATGGATTTAGTCATGGTGTAATCAGAAGGGTACTTGGCAAGGAATACTTTAAGGTATGGTATTTCATCAACAATGGCTGACACACCGCCATTTTTACTTCCCCTTCCTAAAGCATCGGCATATTCTTCTGGAGAATTGTACTGCTTTAACCTGGGATTTTTGAAATTTAAGTTGCTAACGCCTCTTGAATGCAAAAAACCATAATGAGAACCTACATAGTCCTGTTTTGAGTTCAATTCAATCTGTTGAACTGTTAACATGGAAGCCAAAGTTGCAGTATAGCTTGAGGTTATTATAAGCACAACAAACACCCATATTATCACTACGAACTTTGACAAGTTGCTCAACAGCTTCTCCTCTGCAGTTTCGAATTACAGTAAAAGAAATACAGTTAGCTTAGCTCAAGGCGTGCATTAAACATGAATATCATGATAAAGCTACACTTAGTTTCTTTTATAACTCGGACGCAACTCAGAGATTAAGATATAGTTTACCTAAGAAGGTCAATTCAATATATGGGTCTGTATGCATGAAGCAGAAAGGTTATTAAGTTGAACATAGAGTACTTACTGTGGGCAAATACTAGAGTTGAGAAAGAGTACCAAAAGATCATTCCTATTTGCTTACATGGTGAGCCTTGGAACTCCTCATTGATGGGACGTTCAATAAACCAAACCACAAGTCCAGTTAGAATAAAGAAAGCAGCAGTTGTTATCCACAGATCTCCGGAAAGAGGCATCAGGAATATCCAGATGCTTTTCTTGTTGATTTTGGGCACTACGGTTCCAATGCCTATGTCAGTGAATGGCATCGTGAAATCGACATATGGGAATCTGCTGGCAAGGATCGTCGTGTCCCCCACAACAGCATCGTAATTCTAGTCCATTGATCACAAGAAAGAATATGTAAATACCAGATTTAAGTACAATTATAATCTGAATTCTCAGAAGGGAAGCCATGCATAAATCCATTAATTCAGATTTCTTACCTTAAAATAAACCTGAACGATAAGATCATCGTAAGTTCCTGCCATTTGTCCATTGGCATCTTCAAACGGGATAAAATCATAATGTACTTCATAATCCAAACTTTGAACGGCTTCCTTAAACACATCAACACAAAATCCAGTTACAGTTGTTTCATTTGTTTGGGGATCACGAGTCACGCTAATTATTTCTCCGAATCCATTATTTGCTGGAACCCCAATCCTCAACCTCTTGCCATGTAGAGACCACCCTTTGGGAATTTTCATAGTTCCTCCGGGCCAAATAACACCTTCAAGTTTACTAGATGATGTTGAGTTCGTTTCAGTGTGGTTTTCTTGCTTCATCAATGAGGTGATTCCATTTTCTGGATTCCAGTAACCAATTATCCTTTCTCCCTTGAATACATTCACAATTTCGAATTCTTTTGGGATCAGCCTGCCATTAGTAAGTTGAAAGCCACCACTTATTCCCTTGAATCTACTCTGTAATATCTCATCCATAAATGCCAAACCACTTTGTGAGGACCGGATAGTGGTGAAGTTCATATTCATTCTGGTTTCTTGGTGTAGGATATGAGGATGTCGAGTCATGACCCTTTCTGCTGCTGTTGCCACAGCCCAAACCATATCATAGCTCCATATGCCATACACATTTATCTCCATTTCTTCTAAATTTTGGTTTTCATTTAAGTTTTTACTCCACCTGATTGCGAACTTGCGAAGCTCCTTCGATGCCGGAATGTGAGGTTTGAATCCAACCACTCCCTGCATTGACTCAATGATCGATGGATCCATTGAATTCATGAAATTAGTAATCATATCAGTTGTAATCCAAGCATACCCTTGACTCATCATTCCAAGCCGTCTGGCATTTAAAAAAAGTCGAGATGCTAGAGTCGGTGACATGTGCACAAGAAGTACAGTAGTCTGCAAACTCATGATGGTCCTGAGCTGCTCAAGGATTTCTTCATCAGTAGATGATGCTAGAAGGACAACATGCTGATCAAAAGAAGTGATCGCATTAGAAAGGATTGGTCTTGCAGGATCATTATCTTCATAAACGAGGGTAACACTTCTCCAACTGAATGCTTCGACAATGGCAGCAGTGACTTCGGCTTGAGAAGACTCATCTTGACCTATTTGAATCAAATAAGGATACCCAGAGAAGGACAAAGATGGACCAGCTGCGAAGAGTGAAATAATTGGAATTTTGACTCTAGATCCCAACTCCGCTAAAATCTTCACGGCTGCTGAATTTTCCGCTACAGTAATGGCATCCAATTTGAAATTTTCCAAGAGAACCAAGGCTGCACATCGTAAGTGTCTGTGTGAGGACTCTGTCATAATAAAAAAATAATAATAATAGAATGCCATATACAGAGAAACATACCTTGGGATAGAACAAGCAACGGATCACCCTCAGAATCTCTGGTATGCACAATTAGTTTTGTTTGATAGTGACGATTCCGACTGTAAAAATTGGATATAGCCATGGAGATGAAGCTATCAACAATTTTTCCCACCCAAGATTGCGCATCAAGAATCAACCCTACATGAATCATTTCAATGGAAGTATGATTGATACTTGTATGATTGGCTGACGATGATTGTGCAAGACTAAACAAGATTGTAACTAAAACAAATGTCCACTTCGTCTTTCTCGTGAAATCCATGTTGCCAAAAAAAGGTTTTCTGAAACTTTAAACTTGAAGCGTCCCCTGTTTCAATAGACCAACTCGAATTGTTGACCTGAGACTGAAGGATATTACTTTTCATTTTTGGTTGACTAAGAAAACTTGTTTAATATAATTAAGGTATGATTCATTTTTGGTTGACTAATAATTTTAAACCACATGTATGTATTTGTATTAAATAGAACAGAAAATACCCAGAAACAACGGTTTCAGTGTCATATTTCATCACCCTCAAAGTCAGATTTCATCTGCTATATTTTTCCAGGAAGCAATAAATAGGGAGCCTAACAAATCAACGAGGCTCAAAGATTTTCCAGCTAAGTAGTTTCTCTTTAATAGTTCTGCTATAAAATCAATAAAATATGATGGCATGGCACTGGCAACCAATAATACTATCACAGCAGTTCTGAATATTTCTATTCAAGTTTACCATCCTTTCATTTCCAAAGATTTATGATTTTCCCTCCCCCAGAAAAAGTCTACTTCCAAAACGGGCCATATTCACACTTATGTTGCAGATGAAATTTTTGAATCCATTCAGCATATCTCAGTTGTGGTATCGCTGTTCCTTTTTTTTTCTCGGTTAAAATTATAGTTTATTGGTGCCTGGACATAACCAAGGCAGCAGAAACTCAACAGATAGAATGCAACAACACCACCAACAGATAAACCTTTTTAAACTGAGTATAAGTTTTTTGCCCAAGCCCTTTTTCGCACCTAATATTTTTGCTAAAATCTTCTCGAAGTTTAAGCTGATCTTCGAGTCTAAGCGACTAACCCAACTCATGAACAAGTCTACTCACCCCATCCCCAAACCAAGAAAGGCAAAATTCTCATGCAGTCTCTAATGAAGCAACATTTATCCTTTGGTCATTATAAGGTACTCTACAGAATAATAATAATAACAATAAGGAAAAGACAACCAAGGTAAAGAGATAATAAAAGGAAGGTAGGAGATATATATCCCTTTTTCAATATTTTAATGTCACATCAGTATTTTCATCTTAATAAAAAATCAAATCATAATGAAAATCTTGAAATTCAAGATCAAATTATTGATGTAACTTTAAACTATTGAAAAAAGATACTATCCCTGTTTCATACAATTCCTACTCTATGTCCTAATATGATTCATTCTTTCATTTTGTGTTGAAATGTGGCAACCATGCAGCAACACAATCAATTGCAACAGCATGCATCGAGCAATACCAGACATGGTTCAGGTAGAAGATAGATTGCAGCAGGCAGATTTGGTCCAGTTTGTTTTTAATTTGTTTAATTATAATTTTAGTCTTGTTTCATTAGTTTGTAACAAGTCAACTCTTGTCAAATCTATTTTGCTACTTTTAAGGTTAAATCAGCTATGTTAACTGTAATTAGCAGATGTTTAGGAATGATGATTGTGATGTTACTACTTGTCCACTAGAACAAGTAATGTCTATTTTTTCTTATGTTATTTTTACTACTTATGTAATGTTGCTATATAGCATATTTTAATTAATGAAAATTGCAGATAATCTTCTCAACAATTTTTTGAGATTTTGGTTCTATTTTTTATTCTTTCATTTGTTGGTTCACTGTTTGCTCTCTTGAGAGCTGTTAAAAACTCAACAAATGGTATCAAGAGCCTAATTCTTTGCGTGCCTCTTTTGTTGTTGTTATCTGTTTTTTTTTGCTGAGCATTTGATAGAAAAAACACAGAAGCCACTTTGTGATCAGTTTGTTGCTGAAATCATGAGTTTTTCACCTCCACCACCACCTGTTTTTGTTGGGGAGAATTACAACATTTGGTCAGTAAAGATGAGGACCTACTTGCAGGCACATGATCTCTGGAGTGTAGTCCCAGCTGACACTGAGCCACCACCCTTGAGAGCTAATCCAACCATAGCTTAAATCAGGCAACATAATGAGGACTGTGCCAAGAAGTATAAGGCCATGTCTTGCCTGCAAAATGGAGTCTCAGATACAATTTTTACAAGGATACTGGCATGCAACTCTCCTAAGCAAGCTTGGGACAAGCTGAAGGAGGAGTTTCAAGGGTCAGAAAAGACCAAGCAGTAACAATTGATTAATTTGAGAAGAGACTTTGAGAACCTGAAGATGAAGGAATCTGAGTCCATCAAAGTGTATGCCGACAGAATCATGTCTACTGTCAACAACATCAGGCTGATAGGAGATGAGTTTAGTGAGAGGAGAGTGGTCGAAAAAGTCATCACAACACTCCCTGAAAAGTATAAATCCAAGATCTCCTCATTGGAGGATTCAAGGGATTTATCAACCATTTCCTTGACAGAGCTGAGAAATGCTCTCTATGCTCAGGAGCAAAGGAGGGCTAATAGGATGGAAGAACACTCAGATTCAGCCTTTCAAGTCAGAACAAGGGACAATTCAAGCACAAGTTTAGGTTACAAGGGCAAAAAGCCCTGGACAGAAAAGAAGGAAAAACCAAAGAGGGATGCAGGCAGAAAGAAGTTCCCACCATGCATTCATTGCAAAAGAACTTTTCATTTGGAGAACTATTATTGGTACAAGCCAGATGTTCAGTGCAGGACTTGCAAATAGTTTGGTCACATTGAAAAGGTTTGCAAGAACAGAGGCAAGGCACATGTGCAGCAACAAAATCAAGCTCAGGCTACTGAGGATGTGCAAGCTCAAGAGGAGCATGTCTTCACAACCTCTTGCTTTGTAAACTCAGACAAAGTAAGGAAGAATTGGCTGATTGACAGTGGATGTACACACCACATGGCCTCAGATCAAAGGTTGTTCAAGGAGCTAGATGTAAGCTGCAAGTCCAAAGTCAGAATAGGCATTTGTGAGCTCATTGAAGCCAAGGGCAAAGGCAAGGCAGTGATACACACCTTGTCAGGTAACAAAGTGATTTCAGATGTTCTTTTTGTGCCAGACTTAGATCAAAATTTATTAAGTGTTGGTCAACTATTAGAAAAGGGTTATTCCCTTATGTTTGAGAAGAAAACATGTGTGATTAAAGACCAAAATAGTTTAGAATTTGTGACTGTCTTAATGAATGATAGATCATTTGTTTTGGATGTGAACAAGTTGGATGCTAGTGCCTATATCTGCTCAGCTGATGTTTCTAGTATGTGGCATAAAAGGCTAGAACATGTAAACTACAAGTCACTTAGCTTGCTGCATAAAATGAATTTGGTTGAAGATATAGCCAGTATTGAAGTTAAGAAGGAGGTTTGTGAAGTCTACCAACTAGGGAAGCAGACCAGGTTGCCCTTTCTAGTGAACCAAGCTTGGAGAGCACAAGGCAAACTACAATTGGTTCACACAGACATTTGTGGACCTATGAAGACTCCTTCTTTAAGTGGAAGCAGGTATTTTGCTTTGTTCATTGATGACTTTTCAAGATTTTGTTGGATAAGTTTTCTGAAACAGAAGTCAGATGTTGCTGAAGCATTTGGTAAGTTGAAAGCACTGATTGAGAATCAAGCAGATTGCAAGTTTAAGGCACTCAGATCAAACAATGGAACAGAATTTGTGTCTCGAAAGTTTCAAGCAATTTATGATAAAGCTGGAGTTCAGCATCAACTCACTACCATTTACACACCACAACAAAATGGTGTGTGTGAGAAAAAAAGAACTGTGCTAGATATGGTTAGATGTTTGCTGTTTGAGAGCAAACTTCTCAACTCTTTTTGGGCTGAGGCAATCAACACCTCAGTGTACCTGCTCAATAGACTGCCAACAAATGCAGTCAAGGGAAAAATTCCCTTTGAAGCTTGGTATAAACACAAGCCATCTGTGTCTCATTTGAAGATTTTTGGATGCACCTGCTATGTTTTGATTCCTGTTGAGAAGAGAACCAAACTTGAAAGAAGATCCATGCCTGGGATTTTCATTGGTTACAGTAGCAACAAGAAACGTTACAGGGTGTATGATCCTTCAACCAAGAAGATTGTGGTGAGTAGGGATGTGAACTTCAAAGAAGATAATTTTAGAAATGGAGTGGGACTGATGCAAGCCTAGATGCGCAAGATGAACATGTTGAGGTACAACAAGTTGGGAATGAGTTTGAAAATGAAGACATTGATGATGTGCCTATAAGAGGCACAAGGTCTATCACTGATGTTTACCAAAGATGTGATATGACCATTGTGGAACCTTCTACATTTGAAGAAGCTGAAAATGAAAATTGTTGGTTAGAAGCAATGAAGGCAGAGATGGAAATGATTCAGAAAAATGACACTTGGGGTTGGTGGACAGACCTGAGCAAAGAAAGGTGATAGGGGTGAAATGGGTGTTTAGAACCAAGCATAATACTGATGGTTCATTGAACAAACACAAGGCAAGGCTAGTGGTGAAGGGGTACAACCAGTAGTATGGGATTGACTTCACTGAAACCTTTGCACCAGTTGTAAGGTTGGACACCATAAGGCTCCTATTTGCCTTAGTTGCTCAGAATCAATGGAAGGTGCACCAGCTGGATGTCAAGTCTGCCTTCTTGAATGGCTATCTCAAGAAGGAGATTTTCATTGAGCAACCTGAAGGATTTAAGGTAGCTAGTCAGGAGCACAAAGTGTATAGGCTCAAGAAGGCCTTGTATGGTCTTAAACAGGCTCTAAGAGCCTAGTATGATAGTATTGACTCATATCTGTCAAAGTTAGGGTTTGATAAAAGTATAAGTGAGCCAACACTTTATGTGAAGAAAGCTGAAAAGGAGACCTTGCTAATTGTGTCCTTGTATGTGGATGACTTGCTGATCACAGGGAGCAGAAATGAGTTGATTGATGAATTCAAGATGCAAATGCAGGATGTTTTTGAAATGACAGACCTAGGCTTGATGACTTACTTCCTTGGCATGGAAGTGAATCAGAATGAACAAGGGATCTTCATAAGTTAAAAGGCTTTTGCCAAAAAGGTCTTGAGCAAGTTTTGCATGGCTAATTGCAAGCCTGCAAGCAATCCTGTGGCACAAGGTGAGAAGCTGTCAAGCAAAGATGAGCATGAAAGGGTTGATGAGCGGAGCTATAGAAGCCTAGTAGGTTGCTTGTTATATCTAACAGCAACAAGACTAGATTTGATGTTTACTGTAAGTCTCCTATCCAGATTCATGCATTGCAGCAATGTGGTTCATCTTAAGGCTGCAAAAAGAGTGCTTAGGTATGTGAAAGGGAGTCTTGATCTTGGTGTGAAATTTGAAAGAGTTGAGGACTGGAAACTGCTTGGATTTTCAAATAGTGACTGGGTAGGGTGTGTTGATGACATGAAGAGTACTTCAGGCTTCTTCACCCTAGGCTCAAGTGTTTTCTATTGGAGCTCAAAGAAGCAACAAACAGTGGCACAATCAACTACAGAAGCTGAATATATTGCACCTGCCACTGCTGTGAATCAAGCCATATGGCTTAGGAAGTTGCTGAGTGATCTAAATGCAGTTCAATTGGAAGCAACAAAGATAAGGGTTGATAATCAGTAGTTGCTATTGCTAAGAACCCTGTGTTTCATGGTAAGACCAAGCACTTCAAGATAAAGTACCATTTTGTTAGAGAAGCTGAACTTTCTCAAGAAATTGAACTGAAGCATTGTAGCTCAGAAGTTCAGTTAGCTGACATTTTGACTAAACCACTTTCTAATGCAAGGTTTGATTTTTTGAAGAGAAAGATTGGTGTTAGCTGTATAGTAGCCAAAGAGGAGTGTTGAAATGTGGCAACCATGCAGCAACACAGCCAGCTGCAATAGCATGCATCAAGCAATACCAGACATGGTTCAGGTAGAAGACAGATTGCAGCAAGCAGATTTGGTCCAGTTTGTTTAGTTATAATTTTAATCTTGTTTCATTAGTTTGTAACAAGTCAACTCTTGTCAAGTCTATTTTGTTGCTTTTAAAGTTAAATCAACTATGTTAGTTGTAATTAGCAAATGTTTAGGAATGATGATTGTGAAGTTACTGCTTGTCCACTAGAGTAAGTAATGTTTGTTTTTTCTTATGTTATTTTTACTACTTATGTAATGTTGCTATATAGCAAATTTTAATTAATGAAAATTGCAGATTATCTTCTCAACAATTCTTTGAGATTTTGGTTCTGTTTTTTATTCTTTCATTTGCTTGTTCACTGTTTGCTCTCTTGAGAGCTGTTAAAAACTAAACATTTTGGATTTTTTTTTTTAAATATGACATTGTTTAGTTTATTGATCCTTAAAACTAAAATCAGAATATATTGATTAAATTACTATGTAAGCTTCTACAAAAAAAAAAAGAAAAAGAAAAAGTAGGCAGCCAATCGAGTGGATCCTTGGGAACATTTCCTTTCTATATTATGTCTTTAACTTCTCTGGTTCATCAGAGAATAAAAATTAGGTATCAAACACCCAGCTTTTCACTTTTTGATTATTATACTATCTTCACCATTATTTTACTTCGAAAACAAGGCACATGCTTGAATGAAATCTATATAAAAACCCCTTAAGCTAGAACGGCCAAATTAGAGCAAGAAAAAAGGAATTCAGCAATGCCAAGGTTGGCTAATGGCTACCTTCTCTTCCATGTCTCATTATGTTTACTTATACGTTGATTGTTTTGATCCATAATTTTCTTCTTCACTATTTTACAGTGCAACCCGCGATCTAGAAGCTTCCACCACCACCGATGATAAAGAACCGTTGCAAAATGTGCGAGAAATTCACCAGAAAGCGTTAGATGACCTTGTGAACGTGAACTCGCTCTTCACGCTGGCCGTCTTCGTGGGGTTATCCATGGCACGTCAAGGCGAGCGTAGCCTCGAGAACCGCACTGAATGCGACGCGGATGTGGGGAACGCGAAGCGGCTGGTGGTGAACGAAGTGGTGTCCTTCGCTTGCTTCCTGTTGTCGAGCCTGGTAGCCAAGGCACTTAAAATCCATGTCACCATTTGCCAAGAAGAGGACTTCAAGAATCCCCGTAACCAGGTTGTGAGATTCTCAATGCTGATGTTGTCGGTGTGGGCGTCGGTTTTCGGATGCATATTCCTTACGGTATCCATGGTGGATGTGATCCAAATAAAGGTGGGAAGGCTTTCTTGTAGGAGTGTCCATGCATGGAGGGCTGCCGGAGCACTGATTGCTATTGTGCTCCTTGCGCTTTCTATTTACGTCCCCTTTATGATGACTGCAATCTTCACTTCCGTCAGGAAAGTTCAAAAAAAAGGAGACAAGAAATAACCATTAACAATCATCATCATCATGTTCAAAAATGCAATATTTATTCTTTGTTTCTTAAATAAACGTGTGGAACTCGCTTCGTTAAAAGGTTTAAATGTGTTTTTTTTTTGAATTATAATAATTGAGAAAAATTCGAATAATAAATGTAATTAGTATGATTTAAACTTAAGCCACACTTGAAGTAATGAATATTTTTAATCATCAGGCTATCACATAGGGTTTAAATGTATTTCTTTAGTATCAATAAATAACAATTCTATCATGTATTATGAACCCAACAAGTGGCTCCAGTGGAAAAAAAGATTTTGTTCATCCTAGAGATCCTCGATTCGAGCGCCTATATGTATAAGGTGTGTGTGCCTTATCAAAGGGTTAAGAAAATATAAACAGATATTACCATGTAATCACATCAGTATATTAAAAAAATAAAATTTTATCATGTATTATATCATATTTGTTTCTTTTATTTAATTTATTAATTAGTATTTGGTATATTGACGATATTTTTTTTATTTTACAAATAAGTGTAAATTACACCAACACTCACTCAACTTTGGTCTTGGGGACAAAACAGTCACTTTGTTTACATTTCAGTCAATCAACTTTGAAATGTGACAAAACAGTCATTAACGTTATCAAAAAGTGACAAAATAGTAATTGATTAACAATTTCTGTTAGAGGCTTAACGGGAATGATGATGTGATCAGTTAACTTGCCACGTTAGACAAGTAGTCAAAAGGTCAAAAAAAAGAAAAGAAGATGATTAAATAATTGAAAACCCCTAAAAATCTAAATTGTCATCTTCTTCCTCAATTTTCAACTTAGAATCTGAAAGAAAAAAAAACATTTTACTATTTTTCATCTTCATCTCAAATCTTACAAAGACAGATCCAAAAATAATTTAATACATATACAAGAGAAAATTTGATGATAAACAATCAAAGCAATTTTTTATGGATCTAATAGCAATAAAGAAATAATGATTGAAAAGAAAGAAACCTAGATAAGCGAAAGAGCCCCAGTAGTAGTAGCAACGCCCCACATGGTGGTGGCTTGAACACCGACTGGTTGTAGACATTGCCTAGGCTTAAGGAACTTGAACAAGGCCTTTTCTCTAGCCATTCTTGACATCCCAAATCTGATTTGATAATGAAACCCTAACTCAAAATCCTTCGTCTTCCCTTCCCAAAGGTTCAAGGTGAAAAAGCCGAGAAGGAGAATGAAGATAAGGAAGAAGTAGTAGTGGATGAAAAGGAAGAAGGATTAGATGGTGAAAGTGAAGAAAAGGGGGAGATGGAAGGTGATGCTGATGTGGATGACAACAAATACTCTGTTAATTGCAATGTCATTGTTCTATGACGTTTATGACGGAAAACGACAAAAAAGGATTGTTTTGTTATATTTTCAAAGTTGAGTGACTGAAATGTAAACAAGATGACTATTTTGTCCCCTAGACCAAAGTTGAGTGACTGTTAGTGAAATTTACCCTATAAATAATTTTAAAAAAGTATCATGTGTTTCTTTTTTTTAAATTTCCATCGACAGTGTACCAAATATTTTCCTTTAATATATATAGATGATTTTTAATTTTTAAATTTTCGTACACACTTTCAATAAAGTGGGTATTGAGGAAGCTTGGTTATTGCATAATGACTTTTTAATCCTCTAGCTTTACAAAAACATGTTTTTGTCACTGTATGCCACATTAGCAAAATAGATTATAAGTTAACTTTGCTGATGTGGCATACACGTAGTTTGTCATTGTATGCCACGTAGAGCTGATCGTGGGCCGGATTGGGTCGGGTTCGAGCCGGGTTTCAACAAATTTTTAGGCTCAACTACTAGGCCCGAGTCCAGCCTGGCCCGAAAAATAGGTCTAAAATTTTTTCCAAGCTCGACTTGAATTATAGAAGTTAAGCCCGAGCCTAACCCGATCCAGCCCATATTAATTTTTTTAGATTATTTTATTATATATAACAAATTTAAAAAATATGTAATATATCAAATAAACTTAAAAACATTAAAATAAATATTAAAAAATAAATAAATTTAAAATACATTAAAAATTCTTTATATTAAGATAGCTGCAAATAAAGTAGTAAAAAAATTAACAATATAAGTTCTACAATATTCAAATAATATTAAAAAAACAGTGAAACAATAGTAAAAACGCATAAAAATAACATCCAAACAATCAAAATAACAATCAAAACAGCAACAAAAATAACAACAAAAAAATAAAAATAGCAACAAAAATAACAACAAGAATAGCAACAAAAACAACAACTAAAATAACAACATCAAAACAGTAAAAAAATAGCACCAAAACAACAATCAAAACAGTAAAAAAATCAAAATAGTAAAAAACAGCAACCAAAACAGTAAAAAATAGCACAAAAACAACAATATTTTTTTATTAAAAATGGTTAATTTATTCGGGTCTGGCCGGGTCAAGCTCAAGCCAAAAAATTTTACCCGAGGCTCGGCCCGTTTAGAAAATGAGCCTCACTTTTTGTCCAAGCCCATTTTTCGGGCCTATATTTTTTTCCAAACCCTCCCATTTTTCGGGCGAGCCTTCGGGTCGGGTTGGATGGCCTGGCCCATTATTAGGTCTAATGCCACGTTAGCAATAATTATTTTTTAAAATTAAAAAAAAAATCTTATATTTTTATACTTTTTAAATAATTTTAATTTTTCAAAAAATATTTTTTCATACTTTTTTAATTTTAAAATTTTAAAAAGTTAATTAATTGTTGAAACCATGTGGATATTGTCAGTAAAGTTAACAAATGTTAATTTTTTCATTTATTTTTGAATGATTTGATAAATAACATAAATTTATAAATTAAAAAAAATAAATAATTAAATAACTTTTTTTATAAAGTTAAAGAGCTAAAAATTATTATGCCTAAAATACATGTTTAATTATGTGCTCATTTCAATATAAATTTTGCAATCATTTTCATCTTCTTTTGATTTCTCCTTCATACCAAATAAAATCATACATGGGAATCATTTTATTTGAGCAAATTATAAAAATAATCATTCCATTAATTTTTTTTAATTTTAGTCATTTAATTATTAATTTTTAATTTAATCACTTTATTTTTTAAATTAAATACTTTAGTCACTCTCCCGTTATACTTTTAATTAACTCCTTTGATTTATCCAACTCAACAACCAATTTTTTATGGGTGAGTGTTCGATTGAATTGAGTGAAAAAAATTTGAGTTCATCGAGTTCACGAGTCCTATTTTATCATCCTAACTCAATTTGAAATTTTTTCGAATCGAGTTGAGTGAAATGGAATTTGAGTCGAATCGAATCGAGTGAAATTATTCGAGTTAAATTAAAAAAAATTAAATATGTCAAATAAAATATTGTTACAGTACAACTAATTCTATATTAGAGCACATAAATTTGAAACCATATATAATTGAAAATTTTTTCAAAGTAAAATATAATAATAATAATAATAATAATAATAATAAAGATACTTGAGTATGATAAATGTAAATCATTAATTAGGTCCAAAATTATCATTTTAATTTTTTTTAATATTTTAATATTTTTTAGAATTTTTTTTTAGAATTTTTTAAAAATATACATTTTGAAAATTTTATAAATATTTTTAATTTTTTGTTGTAATTTTTGTTAAAAGATAGACCAATTTGCTTATTTTTAAAGTTGACATGGATCAAAAGGGTATTTATGCCAATCTGTTATTTGAATTATTCGAGTTATTCGAATTGTGAAATTCAACTTGATTTGAACTCAAAACTCGAATCAAGTTATTCGAATTGACTCAAATAATTCAAATAACTCGAAATTCGAATTTTTTTCGATTTTTTCAAATCGAATCGAGTTTTGCTCACCCTTATAATTTTCTATTTCTAAAGATTTATTTATTTAACTATCTAAAATTTAATTAATTTTAAAATTAAATTATTTTCTCAATCCAATTCTAATTCCGTTAAAGTGACGCTGTATTAAAATTGATAAATAAATAAATTTAATTGATTTATTTAACAAAATTTGGATGATTAATTAACTTAACTTCCACCTTAAACTTCATGTATTTATCATATCAATTCTAATATAAACTGTATAAAATTACTGAGCTAACGAAGAGATCGATTCAACATAAATAAATTATAATTAAATTTCAACACTTCAACTATTAAATATAATATTCTTTAATCATTGAATCAATGAAGACAGAACTATCCTATATATAAGGGTCCTCCAAAGATTTTATCATATGAGCGTCTTTGTAATCGAACCCATTATTTTATCTTTTTCTATGTATTATATCTTCATTCATGAAAAATAACTTATTAACGCGTTGTAATCCAACGGTTGACAATCCATCATCTTCAAATCGAGCCAGGCCTTAGTATGCCTTTTCGCCTTTCGGCTGCATCGGATCAGAGAATCAATCGCGACTTTCAAATTATCTTTGGATGTCTCTCGGATCAGAAGAAACTCTTCATTCAGTAAGTTTTTCCCTCTCACATTTCAACGCTGCGATTTTTCTTTCTTTATTTTTAATCTTCTCTTAAACTAACCCACCTAGATTGCCTTCAATAATTCACTCTAATCTTACTCTAACGCACCCATCTCTTCCCGGAGCGAGGATATACGCGTACTTGATAGGTAATTTTTATGGGTGATCTTTCTTTGAGGTTAAGAATTTTAGGGTTTTTCTTGACAGAAACTATTGGGAAACGAATGCTTAATTTTGGAGTATTAGAGGTATCCAAAATTTAATTGACGGATTTTTTCTTTTAAGGAAAACAAAATTGTAATTGTTGGTGTGATTTAGGAGTATCAGTCCAATGAATATAGTTAATTTGGATTGTTCTGCCTACATACCCTACCCAATCTGTTTTGTTGTAGTTGGATGGTGGAAGGAAGGAAGAAAGCCCTGTAGAAAAATGAAGGAAAGGGTTTTATATATGATTATGGTGATATTGGTTTTGCAATGAAGATTGGCCAACTAATTTTATGGAATTTAGTTACCTATTGATGCTGCATTTGTTGTGCTCGGTTCTGGTTTTTATGAATATACCATTTTGGTAAAGGTATTGTTTCATGTCCCTACATGAGCTGCGTTTCATATTCTGTTATTCAGGTCCTCACTCAGTCCTCTAGACAAAGGAATAGATTGAATTCTACAGCTACCTCAGTTTATCATTTGTCTCTTTGTTGTTCCTGTTGCCAAGTCTTGGTTGAAGGACTGTCTAAATAATGGGATTCTAAATAACGGTATTGTTGACGTCAAGTGTCCTTCATCCTATACTTTTAATTTGACACTTTCATCTAAGGAATTGGGTTTTAAGCATCCTCCTTAGATTAATTAGTTTATTACCTTTTCTTATTCATAGCTGAAACCAAGACAGTAGGATCTTGAGCATTTCCTTGTTTCTTTCTCTAATGTCCATCGGCAAGTTATATCTTTTGTACGTTTCTGTAAATTATCACTTTCACTTGATTCTAGAAATTTCTTGTTGAGTCCCTTTACATCTTTGGATTTAAACCCATTCCTACTAGTGGTCGCTGAATTTAACGTGCATATCTTGTGGTTCATCTGATATTTGAAAAGTTTTGAGAACTGTTTCTGACGTGTCATATGATTTGTTGCTATTAAATTATTATAAAAATTATGATTTGCATAGCATGAAAAGGCACCATACTTTTATTTTCCTTTTCAACTGTATAAACTTGTCATTTTGCTTGACGTAAAAAACGACGTTAGAAGGTCTGATTCTTTTCTTTTCTTTTTTTGGTAATAGTGGGATTTGGACAAAGAAGGTGGGATAGCAGACAGCTCAGTTGAAGAAAAAACAGCTGAACCAGAAGGAAGCGAAATCTTAGAACCGTATGTGGGTATGGAATTTGAATCTGAAGATGATGCCAAGAAATTCTACATAGAGTATGCTAGACGGATAGGATTTGTGGTGCGAATTATGCAGCGTCGTCGTTCGGGGATTGATGGAAGAACACTTGCTCGTCGTCTAGGATGCAACAAACAGGGTTTCTCTCCTAATCATAGGGGCACACTAGGACAAGAGAAAAAGCCACGTCCTAGTGCACGAGAAGGTTGCAAGGCAACTATCTTGGTTAAGATGGAAAAGACTGGAAAGTGGGTTGTTACAAGATTTGAAAAGGAGCATAATCATCCCCTTATGATCACAGCCAATGGATTCAATACTAAGGTGAGGTTCTATCAAGTTTTATATAAGAAAAATACTTCAAATTGTTTTATATTATATATTATATTAGTCTCTCATTCCTAGTAAACTTGTCGCGTTTTGACTTTTAGTCATCAAATTTTAGAACTTTGATAAAAAAATATAGTTAAAAAACATTGTAGTGCTTTTTAAATATAATTAATTAAAATATTAAAAATAATAAGTCAATGTTAAAAAAAGTTTGACCCAAAAAAGTCAATTATGACAACTTAATTTGGACTAAGGTAAAGGGGGTGTATATATCAAATAGAGTTTAAATGTCTTGAACTTTGTTTTTGACTCTTATACTTGAGATCACTGAGTCTTCCTTTATTTTTGTTGTTTTCACATTCTTTGCGCATTAAGTAGAATGTTCCCATTTCTGGTTTTCATGTTTTTGGCTTGGTGCTAATTGTTTGACATTGACAATTTCAGCTTTTCTTAGTAAATATTATATAGAGGGCTGATTTTTTTAGATAGTTTAAAATTGTAGAATATGCTGTGGGGTGGGTGAAATTTTCCCTCATTGAGATTAATGGCTGTGATTGAATTTTTTTGGTGACCAATTATTTTCTAGAATTGGACATAATTCCTGCATAAAGTTTGTTTTATAATATATGAAGTATCAATGCTGCGTGCCCATTGGTTAAAGCTGGGGATAGATTATATTTTTGGGGTTACAACTTCTGCTTTTGTTCCTTTGAATTGTTCATCACTGAAAATGCCCCTGGAAGCTTTCTAATTTATAGATATGTATAAATGAAAATAAATTCTCCTATGTACTGGACTAGGATATTTGATGTCATGCAATACCCTGCTTCTTGTTAAACTAGCTTCAGGAAGAGTATAAGTGTGCTGAGTGTATCATTAACACGCTCTCTGCACAGTCACATTATAAGCTTTCTTTGGGAACTTAATGAGGTGCTCTTATTTGATATGGTGAAGGATGATTCTTTGATTGTAAAAGTAGGGACCTTTTCTTTTCTTCTCTTGTTAGCCGAATGTAATTATTTGCTAGTGATTGTTAAATATCTACATAATTGCATAACGGTATAACATTCAGAAGTGCCTTTTCCGTTATCATTCACTGTTGCTGCTGGCAATGATTGGCTTTTTTTGAGTTTTTTAGGCTGATAAGGACAAGAAAATTGAAGAACTCACAATGGAGTTAGCGCATCACGAGCAATTATGTTCAGCTTATCGAGAAAAGTTGTTCGCGTTCATTAACAGCATTGAGAAGCAGACAGAAGAACTAACTTCAAAGATTGAAGTTATAGTAGACAATGTTAGGAAAGTCGAAGCTGAAAGGCAGAGATTTACGCACCGTAGCGCAGGTAGCCTTGGTATTTTACTTGACTAATTAATGCTATGATTATATTTGTATATTTGGTTTCTTGGAAGCTTTTAATCATGTACAAAATTCTTTAGGATCATTTTGTTATAGTCAAGATGCTTAACATTTGACATTGTGCAATGAAACTTAAAAGCATCTTGTTAGATGAAACTGGAGCTTCATGATTCTCCTGTGGATTGATTTTGCTGGTAAAAAGGTGGAAAATAGAAATAGTTTTGTAATTTTGAACAATTTAGTTGTATGATTAGAAATTAGATAGATACATTAATGTCAAACCAACATCTCTTAATATTTCTATACGTACATATATAGATATATGTATTTTGACTATTAACTTGAACTCAAGGCAGCAAAGCCACCGCCTTTCATCATCTGCTGGAACTCCTTGAAATTAACCCTACCGTCTCCATCTGCATCCACTTTTGTTATCATTTTCTTGCAATCCTCAATCGTTCGTCCCTGCTTCAACCCTAATGATGATAGAACCGACCTCAACTCCTCAAATGTGATGAATCCATCTCCGTTTTGATCGAAGACATTAAATGCTTCCCTCATTTCTTCTTCTTCGTTCCTCTCATTCACAATCATTTGATACAATTCGCCAAATTCATCGATGTCTACGGAACCATCTCCGTTCACATCAATGTTATCAATGATTTGGTTTAATTCTTTATCGGTAATAAATATACTGAACTCTCTTAGTGAATCGCTAAGCTCTTTCTTTGTGATCTTGCCATCTCCGTTCTTATCAAACATTTGGAACACCCTGCGAAGCTCAACTAGATCCATTTCTTTTATCAAAGAAAACCCTTAGGGCAAAGATGAAAATTGGAATATTGAGAGATGGGGAAGATCAATGAATGAGCAGAATGGAGAATTAGTGTTGATTGTTGTTTATGTGGAGAAAGAAGAGAGGGATATAAAGGGACGAAATCAATGGTTAACAAATAACCAGCCTAACGAAAAGCTTTTTAAGTTTAAAAAAAAAAAAAAAGAGTGAGAGAATTGGGCTAAAATTAGGCATATACAATTCGATAGGTTTGCAGTTTGCAGTTAGCAGGAATGTTTGGTTTTTCGATTAGTTCAAGAATTGGACCGTTAATAAATGGAGGCAAAAATGCTAAACACTTGGAGACTTGCCATCATGTTATTGCCAACCATGGTTTAATGGATTGAGGTTGTACTTGGACATCATGTTTTTAATCACCCCCATATTATTTATATATTTGATTGAATTGGTGTCAAGAGTCAATCGAACACCAATTCAATTACAAAAATTACAAGAATGTTCATACGTAATTAAAATAAATTGTATTATTCGATGTTACCATAATTTTTTTATTTATTTAAAAACAATAAAAATATGCATATATTTAGATTTAAATCCACACCAATTGAATTAGTAAAATTTTAAATTTACCATTCAACCAAAACTTCATTTTAATATATTTTATGCATTTTTATTTTAATATACACAATTTATTATCATCATTAGTTGTATATATTATAATAATATTGTTTATTGAATTGATGTCACAAGTCAACTTGATACTAACTCAAATGATAATAATTGTAGTGCATTTAGTATTGTTAACTAATATAATTATGTGTTTGAATTTTATTTTACTCACAATTTAATCTGAATGTAATGCATTAATTGGTTTCAAATAATACATTTTATTATTCATTGCATGCTATTTTTAAACACAAATCTTTATTCTAAATTCGTGATTTTTACATTCATACTCGTGTGATAAATTTTCAAGTATGAATTAAATATGGAGTAAATTACATCAACAGTCACTTTGACTTCAATTCAGTTGCTAAATTTTCAAAAAATAATAAAACAGTCACTTTGACATCAACAGTCACTTTGACTTCAATTCAGTTGCTAAATTTTCAAAAAATAATAAAACAGTCACTAACGTTATTGAAAAGTGACAAACCAGTTACCCATTAATATTTCTTGTTACAGGACTAACGAGACAGGTGACATGGCTAATTAACTTGTCACGTTGAACGAGATAGTTTCAATTCAGCCACTCAACTTTCAAAAAATAATAAATCAATTATCGAAAAGTGACAAATCAATCACTCATTAATATTTTCCGTTACAGGTCTAACAAGACAAATAACGTGACTTGTAAATTAACTGAGGTGACCAGTTAACTTGTCACATTAAACGAGACAAAATTGAGTATTTTTTTCTTTCATTCTCTGTTTTTTAATAAATGACTTAATATTTTTACCTTTTGCATAAATGGTCCAATATGTTTCAACTGCCCAAAGTCATTAACTTTGGAAAAATCAAATCGAAATGAGATTGAAGATAATTTTGAGTCAAACTATTAGTGCCTACAACCAAACCGATAAAAAAACTTCCTCGAAAGCAACATTCAAGGTCGACAACAAAAGTTGGAGTTGAGGTGAGATAAGCTTAATCATTAGATAGGTATTCGAATTGGATCATAGACCTAAAGGGTAATCTAGAAAAATTATCGAAAATGATATTTTGGGTTGATAACAATAAGGAAGCCATGGTTCCTTCCTTCCTTGGCTTCCTTCTTGAACTAAAAGATTTCATTCAAAGGTTTTATATGTTCTTTTTTTAGGTGTTAGGTTTTTTGAAAATTAATAAAATTAATTTGTTATTTTTTAAAAATTAAGTTATTGAGTTTAAAGTTGAATAATTATCTTATCATTGAGATCAAAATTGAATGAAAACTTTATCATTTACCCTTATATTTTCTAACTTTTTTTTCATATCTATAACCGAAAATGGTTGAAAGAATTGTTTTATTATATTTTTATAGGACAAGGCCTACTTCCGTATCGTTCAACAAGCTTATTTAAGCCAACAGAAAATGTAAAGAAAACTCAGAAAATGTGAAGAAAACTCAATTTAATTTGAAAAATATCAAAAAAATTAAAAAATTTAGAATTTTGACACATTCAATTTTTTCAAGTTAGAATAATTAATCTGGAATCGAGTAAACTTCAAATTTACCATGACCAAAACAATTTATATAATAAATTAATATAAATTCTCTTTTATTACCTATCAATTTTAAAAATAATAAATTACACCTCTTTCAACAAAAATAACAAAAAAATTAAAAATTAAAAATTTAAATCTTTTAAAAAATTAAAAATTTAAATCTTTTAAAAAATAAAAAATAAAAATTATACACAAGGAAATTTTTTTAAAAACAAACCTAAATAAATTTGAAAATTATATGTTTTATCATAAAATTAATTAAACCATACCAAACTTTCATTTAATAATTTTATTTCTATTTAACTCCAAAAATAACGATTTACTAAATCCAAAACCCTACACCCTAAACCCTAATTAAAATAAAATAAAATTCTGCTGCTGCTTTATCCCATTCCTCTTCTACCCAATATTCCTCTTTTCAATTTGATTATTACCTTGTCTGGATATTTCCGGAGGAATGTTTACAATTCATATTAATACAAGGAAAGAGCCCCAAATTATGCTTCTTTGAACAACCCATCGCCATACTTCCAACCCAAAATTTCTATAACCCCATCAGATGTTGCTAAAAATCAGTGATACTGGTAATCTAAAATAAAGATAAATATTATGAATATTAAGATGCACATGCAGAATCTATCAGAAAAATAAGTTTTTATGGTGTATATGAACCAAATCGAGCTCATCAAGGGTACTTGAGTCTAATAATTTACAGTTTATGATGTTACACGTTATGAGCAATCACGCTTACCAGATCTCACTAAAGGGAAAAAAAGAGAGAGAAATGTATTCCAACCATGTGCCCAATAAGATCAGTGAAGAAGGATCAATTGGGCGAGTAAGTCGGAAATCAAATAGAATTTGGTGATATAGCAAACGAAGAAATTGCCTCAAAACAAATTCGTCTTTACGACGGTTTTGGGACAGAGTGCGTTTGCATTGATTTTTCTTCTCCATTTTTGAAAAAAATAAAGGTGAATATGCCAGTAGGAAAAGGGCCTGAAAAATCAGGGAAAAGATATCAGATTCAGGCGAGTGATACTGGCTGAGAATTTAGATATCGCAAGAAATTTCAATTATTTGATTCAGTGGGTCGCTTCCATCTACACCCAATCAAGAAGCTGACTTGCTTTATCATTCCTTCAACATGAAAACACACACACACACACACACAAAGGCAGACAGATAGAGAGAGGCACGCTACTGAGAAGGGAGTGAGAGATGAGGAGGTAGGATGGTATATATAAGGAATTGAAAATTAGGGTTAGGGTTCAAAGTTTAGTTCATGAGGTTTTGGTGGTCGGAGTTTTTTTAAATAACCAGTCCCAAATTTCCGAATTTAGTTTAGATTGAAAAGGCTGGCCCAATTAAAATTGCCTTTTGCAATCATTTGGCCCACTACCAAATTTTGTATCAATGTTTTTCTTAAATACTTATTTTTAAATAATTATATTGACGATTTTAAAATCCACACACAAAAAAAGTAAATTAACATAATTTACAAAAAAAAAATTTATCTTTTGGAAACTTGTTTTGTTATAACAACTTTTTTTATTATAGTATAATTAAAGATAATATAAATTTAATCCTCAAAATTTATATTTTTCATCAATTTGATCATTATTTTTAGTTAAATTTAATCTTTTAACTTTTCAAAAAATAATCAAAATTTTTTTTAATAAAATGTTGACTAATATTAATTTTTAATGTTGTCGGCATGATACATGGGGATTGCAAACTGTCGTATTTAAAATTTTAACAATTTAACAAATTTAACAAAAAAAAAAAGAGAATAAAAGCCAGAATGACAATGTAAACATTAAGAGCTAAATTTACATTATGCCTTATAATTAAAGTATGAAAATTTGTTGGGCCTAAAAATTATATTTACAAATGGATAAAATTATTGTTCAAAATTATAGTTATGAAATTATATTTTTGAGCTAAATTAGCCATATATGCTTTTAATTTTTTTTTCAATTGATCAAATAAAATGTATTTTTTTTAAGATTTAATGAAATAAATCAATTTTGAAGAGAGAATATAAAAAGAACACCCAGCACAGTTGGTAAAAAAGCTTTATATAGTTGGACGAATTTTCTGCACAGTTGTCAAAAAAACTCATCCAACTAACGCATTTTCACACACAATCTCCAAAATCAACCTATTTTCATAAATATTAAAAAAAAGCACAATTTAGCCATATTTTGTAGCTATGGTCTGCTATTGATCCTTCCATAATATTAATATAAATTCTCTCTCTCTATTGTATTTGGGTTACAAAAAAATGTTTTGGTTAGGAAAAAAATTCCAAACTAGCGGAAAATCGTATTCCATGTTTATTCTGAACCCTTTTTCCACAAAAAAAAAAAGTGAGTTCTAGAAATATAATGTTGACAACTGCATCGTTCCTTATAAAACTATAAAAGATTCAAGGCATAAATAGTGGATACACGTATAGATCACAGTTTCATAGCCTTAGTGGGGCCTAAACAAGGTCGATATCACAGGTTGAACCAAATCATATTCGATGCCCAGTAATATACATCCCCCCCCTTCCCCCCAAAAAAAAAAAAAAAAAAAGAACAGCAATAAGTACCACTACTAACACCAACATTGCAGCAAATTTTCTGGGGGAAAAAAGGAAGAATTGAGCTGTATGAAATACAATTTGGAGGATAAAATATGGGAACTCAAGTCAGTCCATGCTCAAACTCTTCCTTTTCCCAAGTTCATACAAAAAACACTTCTGCAACTTGAATTGCTCATAAAGGTTCGGCATTAGAAGAGTATTATCCAATATTTTCAACAAGTGAAATCGCCTAAGGACAATGATTCTGTCCAGATTTATGCTCAATTCATCTGAATGCAAGCTCAAACATGAAAGAGGTTCAACTTACTACAAGCATGTTAAATATGCCATGAGAACATTAGCCATTTGCACCACAGGAACTTCATGAGGTGAATATGTCATGCAACAAATGACCCATATGACAAAGGAAATTACTAGTGAGATGACAAAGCAAGGTTCTCATGTAGCATAAGTGGTTTTGAACAATGACTGCATAAAGGAGCTTTGTAGAAGCAAAGTATACTGAGCATCAGAAGTCCATACTTTTGCAGCTAAACAAGCAAAACAAGCAGATGTAATGCCATTTCGCAAACCAATTAAACATTTTCTTTTCTTTTTAATTTCTCAAAAATGCTAGAGACACCATCCAAAGTCTTACAACCCAAGGTAAACAGGCAGGTGTAATGCCATTTCGCAAACCAACTAGTGCAAAGACACAAGTCCTCCTCCACTACACAATCTGACACCTACATTGTTGAGTGAGGGACATCCTAGCCATTTTACCTGACAAAAAATTTCCTTTTTCCTCCACCATTCTCATCTAGTAGAACATTAAACCATACCTTGGTCTTGGAGTCTACATGCTAGAATTGAAACAACATTAATAATTATAACCTTCATATCTATAATATAAAACATGTTGAGATCTACTTTGGGAAAAAATCTGGAGTATCTTGAGATATATACATTGAAAACCATCAAGTAAACTGCATACAAAGAACCTAATGGAACTCAAAGGAGTTCCAATCAAATGCACCCCTAACCAGTTAAGAGTAAAAAGGATTCCACTTTTACTGGGAAATAGTAGTTCATATAAGTATTAGTAGTACAAATCCTGAATCATATTCTTCTCATCTTATTCTTTCATTTATCATAAGCCAAATCTTTCAGCTTCAAATAATAACTGAAGAAAAAGCACTGACTGGTACAGAAAAACTAAAAGTTCCCAAACTCTCAAACCCTTTAGTGGAAATAAAATGCATCTAAAAGCTGGCCTTTAGCTTGGAATGCACAAGTAATTCAACTTATGGATGAACTTCTTTTGTTTGTAACCTACAATATTTCAAACCCATCAGATATTTTAGCTCTGCTCTGTACTCTTGAGACACAAGCTAATCTTGAAGGGGATTATTGGAGATAAACAATCAGGTGAACTGTTTGAGGCAGTAGGTTATCTCCTGTGTTACTAAGATATCCAATACCCCATTGTGTGAAACGAAAATGCAATTTCTGACATGGTCATGGACTAGCCAGAGAAGTCATAAGCAGTCTGATGCTGTACTTATCCAATTTATTCCATGCATGGAGTCACCAAACAAAAACACTTCTATTCTCATAAAAATTAGACCATGTTAAACTATATGTATAACTTATAATCAGTTATAATTTAACTAGGCTCTGAGGAAGTAAGGTGATCAAACCTTTAGAAGTAATGAACCAAGAGTTTCCATCAAACATCTTTGATACCACAAATTAACAAAACCAAACACCCTCGAAAGGAACCATCACGCTGCTCTTTATTTACTAGAGCTCTAGAAAATCTATTGGTCTACCGATTCTTCAATACTAAAAGAATAATCTCATATTCATTTCAGTCACAGTTTCCAGGAGTTTCCCTCAGTAAGGGCTCCTATAGTAGCACCACCTCTAGTCCTTCAGTCAGTTCTAAAGAGCATCTCAGATAAAATTCTGAGATGGTTCAAACCAATCCAACTACCTAGGAACAAAACATAGCTTCACCCAGGAAACAAGGTCAAGATAAGTAGAAGGCTGCACCGTTTGTTCTCGGGTCAGGCAAAGGATAAAAAGGGAAGCACAATGCTTAAAGCTTCGTAATAGCTTCCTCCAAGACCGTCGCAGAATTAATGTGGTGAACAAAATCCAGGATTCTTCGTTCCCGTTACACCTAGTAGCATCAAGCTTTAACCACGAGAAAAATCCACTAAAACTAAATGCAATTTCCAAATAATATTTGAAACTTTTATATTACTTCCCTAGACTTTCCAGCAACCTGATAAACATAAGCATTGAAGAAAACCCAAAAATAACACCAAAATCCATAGAATAACTTGCATTTAAATTCGAAGCGACCCAAATTACATGGAAAAAATCCGTTTCTTTCAAAGTACCAAAATTATTATTACTCCCATAAAATCAACAGAAATACATTAGAAAGCACTCTCATTTCCCTCTAGTTCTATTTATATTTTTATGGAATATCCCACGGCTTAGGCTCGGGGACAGCGACAACCATACCTTGGAGCTGAGGCGTAAGCACGACCTGACACCCAAGCCTGGAATGCTTGTTCAAGATACGACCCCTCGAATTCCTTACCAACACATATTCCTCATCGTAGGTACGGGGTGGAAGCTTCTCGAGCCATTCCTGGGCGATGTTGACCTCGCATTCGGCGGAGCAAGCATCAATCTCCTCGAGCCGGTGAGACGCCGGTTCGATCAGCCCGCTGTTAGTCAAGGCCCGAAGTAACGTGTGGCCGGCTAGGCCCACAACCTCACGCTTTTGGCCTTCTGGGTCGATGGCGAAGAGCTTGACGATCCTGTCGGCAACCTTCTTGGAGGAGGACAAGGTGGCGGAAGATCGGGTGACGATGTGGCAGGATACCGGTGGGAGACGGTGGATTTGGGAAGTGAGCTTTTGGATTGTTGAAATCGCCATTTTTGGGGCAGAATGGAGATTGAGGGAAAGAAAGGTTCAGTTCAGTTCAGTGAGTGGGCTTTTTAGAGTTGTTTTTGCTTTCCAACAATTCGGTTTGGTTAATCGGAACTTGTTTTTTCACAAAAGGGTAAATTTTAAAGTTAGTCACTTGTGTATAGTCCAAATTATTTTCAGATTAAACTTTAAAAAATCACCATATTAATATAATTGATTTGTTACAATTTTTTCATTGAGACATTTGGTATGTTAAGTTTTATTTACTTTTGATAAAATTAAATGTCAACAATGAAAAAATATCGCAAAAAAATGAGAAAAAAAACATATAGATTTTACGCAGAAACTCTTTTGGGAAAAAAATCACGGGTAGAGGAGAAGAATATTTACAAATGTCAAAAATTGAATGATTACAAGAGGAGATGACTATGCCTATTTATAGGTTGAAAAACCTTATTCCAATCCATAACTAATAAAAGTAACGTAGTAAGGTTGAAATACCTTATTCTAATTAAAATACTATTCTAATTAAAATAAAATAAAAGAAGTCTAGTTTATTTGGACTTTACTTTTATTTTATTTTACCACTGAATTTTATTTTAACAAGAATTTTAGTCACCCAATTCTAATAATCTCCACCTTAACAAGAACTCTAGTCACCCAATTCTAACAATCTCCACCTTAACAAGAACTCTAGTCATCAAATTCTAACAATCTCCACCTTGATAAGAATTCTCTACGAATAAAAATTCTAAACGAACAAGTTCTCCACCTCTTTCACAAAACCCCTTCAGAGGTATTCTTCAACAATGAACACCAACCAAGTCTAAGCAATACTCAAACTTGGTTATGGGAAGTGACTTAGTCATCATATCTGCAGGATTTTCATGAGTACTAACTTTGCTCACAACAATATCCCTACGAGCAATAATATCATGCACAAAATGATTCCGAACATCAATGTGCTTTGTTCTCTCATGAAACATTTGCTCTTTTGTAAGAAAAATGACACTTTGACTGTAACCTTTTGCAACAAGTCTTGCTTTATATCAGGGTTCTTCAATTCTTGAAATCCCTTCTTTCCTCTTGAATACCCATTTACAACGAACAACCTTTTTACCCTTTGGAGGCTTCACTAAGTCCCACGTTTTATTCTTATGAAGTGATTCCATCTCTTCTTGCATGGCAATCATCCACTTTTTGAGTCTTCACAGCTAACTACCTTGGAATAAGTAGATGGCTCTTGATTTGCATCAATATCTTCAGCCACATTTAAAGCATAAGCCACTAGATCAGCCTCAGCATACCTTTTTGGAGGTTTAATTTCTCTTCTAGGTCTATTTTTGGCAATAGAATATTGTGGTGAAGAAGTTACTCTATTCTGAACTTCTGTACTAACTTGAGAAGTTGACTCTGTTGTAGATACTGGATCAATTTGAAACTCCACCTGCTTTTGTTGTTCTCTGCTGAAAGAGTCTTTAAGAGATAAGTTAGGTAACATAGCAGTTTCATCAAAAACAACATCTTTACTAATCATAACTTTTCTATTTTCAGGACACTATAACTTATACCCTTTTACACCAGCTTTAAAACCAAGAAAAACACATTTAATGGATCTTGGTTCCAATTTTCCATTATTAACATGAGCATATGCAGGACACCCAAAAATCTTTATATCAGAATAATCAGCAGGCTTACCAGACCATATCTCTTGTGGAGTCTTTTTCTCAATGGCAACTGATGGAGATCAGTTGATCAAAAAACATGCAGTGAGGCTGCTTCAGCCCAAAACGAGTTCGATAAATTAGCATTCGACAACATACATCGAACCTTCTCCATGATCGTTCTGTTCATTCGTTCTGCAATGCCGTTTTACTGTGGAGTATGACGAACTGTCAAATGTCTCATGATCCCTTCTGATTTTCACAATTCATTAAACTTATCAGAACAAAACTCCAAGCCATTATCTGTGCAGAGGTGTTTTATCTGTTTTCCTATCTATTTTTCAACCATAGTTTTCCAAGACTTGAATGCGAAAAACACATTGGTTTTCTGCTTCAGAAAGAATGTCCAAACTTTTCTGGAAAAAATCATCAATAAGAGTTTGCATATAATTAGCTTCACCTCTCGAAGGCACTCTAGATGGTCTTCAAAGATCAGAATGAATATAATCCAATGTTCCCTTTGTGTTATGGATTCCTCTAGTGAATCGAACTCTCTTTTGCTTCCCAAAAATGCAATGCTCATAGAACTTCAGTTTGCTAATGCCTTGCCCATTAAGAAGTCCTCTTTTACTCAATTCTGCCATGCCGTTTTCACTCATATGCCCTAGACGCATATGCCAAAGTCTAGTAATATCATCATTTGAGAAGGAAGAGGAAGCCACTGCAGCATCACCAGTAATAGTTGAACCTTGAAAAACATATAATTTGGCAGTGTTTCTATGCCCTTTCATCATAACGAGGGAAACCTTACTAATCTTTAGAACCCCACTTCAACTGTGTACCTGTGTCCTTTTGAATCAAGAGTACTCAACGAAATCAAATTTCTTTTCAATTCTGGTACATGTCGCATGCCACTAAGAGTTCTAACGACCCCATCAAACATCTTTATTTTGATGGTGCCAACATTTGCGATTTTACATGAAACATTATTTCTCATCAAAACAACACGTTCAGACATAACTTCATATGTTGTAAACCAACCCCGATTGGGACTCACATGGAAGGTGCAACCAGAATCAAGGATCCATTCCTCGCTCAATTTAGAATTGTCGATAGAAGCAACTAGGAGTTCACCATCACTGTGGTCTTCTACTACATCAACTTCACCAGATTGTTCTGGTTGTTTTCCCTTTTGATTATCTTCCTCCCTTTTGATCTTATTTTGTAACTTGTAGCACTTTCTTAATGTGCCATTTCTTCTTGCAGAAGTTACAAGTTTTACCTCTGTTTGCAGATCTCGATCTACCTTTAGATTTATTGCGGGAATTTCATTCCTGTGTCCTCCCATGATTATCATTACTGTTTCGATCTTGTCTTCCACAAACAATGAGATGCTCTCCTTGAGAGTCAGATCCAGCCACAAGATGCTTCATCTTGTCATATGAGGCTAAGGAAGCATAGACTTCATCAACTGTGAGAAATTCACGGCTATACAAAATTGTATCTTTAAAGGTTAAATACGACGGTGTTAACGAAAAAAGGAGAATTAACCCTAAATCCTCTTTATCATACTGAACCTCATGGTCTCCAAATCCGAGACAATTTCTTTAAACACATTCAACTGTTCGTGCACAAACGCACCTTCTTCCAAACGATGAGAATATAGACGCTGCTTCATATACAATTTATTGGTTAGGGTTTTCGACATACATAACTGCTGCAATTTTGCGCATAATGCAGTAGCAGTCTTCTCCTTTAACACATCTTGTAAAATTTCATTCGACAAATGCAGTTGTAATTGCGTCAAAGCCTTCCGATCTTTACGCTTCTTCTCTTCATCTGTCAAATTCGAAGGCATCTTATTTAACCCTAATAGGGCATCCTCCAAATCCATCTGCACAAAAACTGCTTGCATCTTTACCTGCCACAACGTGAATCTGGTGTTGTGATCCAATAGTGAAATATCATACTTCAATGTTGCCATTATTATGATCGAGACTAGTAACCTGAAAAGTTCTGATACCAATTTGATAAAATTAAATGTCAACAATGAAGAAATATTGCAAAAAAAATGAGGATAAAAACACACAGATGTTACGTGGAAACCCTTTCGAGAAAAAAACCACGGGCAGAGGAGAAGAAGATTTACAAATGTCAAAAATTGAATGATTACAAGAGGAGATGACTATGCCTATTTATAGGTTGAAAAACCTTATTCCAATCAACAACTAATAGAAGTAACGTAGTAATGTTGAAACACCTTATTCTAATTAAAATAAAATAGATGACCTATTTTAATTAAAATAAAATAAAAAAAGTCTAGTTTATTTGGACTTTACTTTTATTTTTTTTACCACTGAATTTTATTTTAATAAGAATTTTAGTCATCCAATTCTAACAATCTCCACCTTAACAAGAATTCTAGTCACCTAATTCTAACATTTTTTTTAGAATTTAATTTTCTATTGAGAGTTACTTTCTCATGAACATTGCAATATGATTTCCATGATAAAAGGTGAGAAAATTACTTTCCTATGTTCATTGATAGATAATGTGCCTCGTTAAAACCTTTACTAAGATAAAAATCCCGTGAGAAATAAATTTCCTTGTGAAAGAAAAAGAGTACACACATATATAATACGCATAACATGTTGCTTCATTAAAAACCTTACCAAGATAATCTAATGGGACACAACCTTGGTTAAGGGAAAAAGAGTACAACACGTATTTACTCCTCATCATAAAAACATCATATAATATCTCATATTCTACGTATTAAATCTTGAATACGTCTTTCAAATAACCATTTGAATGTATTTGCTAAGCATTTATATCACAATTCTTTTAAAAGTCATGAGTGATGGAAAATTTGGGGCAATATATTTTGATCTTTTTAGGAGTTTTAACAATAATCATATCAAACTTTAATCATGATTGTTCTATAAAAACATAAATATGTATTTTGTATCATTTTATAATCCTCCTTCAATTACTATTGACTAAGTCAAATTTATCACATATGTTCAATTATTTCAATTCATATAAATAAATAATTTCCCGATAATTTCAATACACTTCTGACATTCTAAATCCTTCAAGGATTTTAATATAAAATTTACTATATAGTTATTCACAAAAGGTTGAACAACAACTATGAGACGCAAGTATGAACTACCAGTTTAATAACATATCTAAAGGTTATTGCATCTACCACAAAAGAGTATTATATCTTTTCATAATCAATGTCAGGACTGAGTGGAAAACTTCATATTTTTATCCCGTTTTTGCAAAACTACTTCATTTGTACCTTCACTGGCTTTATACATTTAGATATTTGGATTGCTGATCCAAAAACTCCACGAATGTAATTGTATTTGAGTTGCGTCTTTCTATTTTAACCAATCTATTCCATATCTATATTTCTCAATACTCGAAACTACTGGACCTATTTTCTAGGCCTTACAAACGTCGAATTCGAATGATACAAGAGGAGTTTTGACTACATCTATTTAAAGGTTAAAAAAAACCTTATTCTAATAAATGTCAACTAGATGAAGTTTAGTTCTATACAGATTTAAAGTGTGCAGTATGGTTCGTATTTCTTTAACCAGGATTCGAGATCGACAACTCTAACAAAAAAATAGACTATTCAATAACTATACTACAATTATATTTGCGCAAGTGGTTTCATATGAAACAATTAATATACTATTCTTAGACTTAAACACATCAAGCAACTAAAAAACAAAAAAAAATATCATACAAATTTGGACAATATTACTCAAATAGAGCATCATACAAAATATATGTCAAATTTCAATATCCTTTGAATTTAAGTTCAATCATGGGGTTTTCCATCATGAAGACTTGGTTAATTTGCTTTGCACTAATCAACATGGTTGTGGTCCAAGTTTATGCTACTGCATATAGTGGTGTGACGTACATCCATCCAGTGGTCCTTGATCCTTGCAAAACGCTTGGTGGACTGCACCCGGGGTGTCATCCTAACCCAAAGGTTGCTCCCATGCAAGCTAATACTTACGATTTGATGCTGTTTTGGTCCGCTATTTTTGCAAGCATCGTCGTAATCTAATGTTGTTGTATTTGGGTGTTGTTTTGCTTTTTTTTGGACTAGTCTGCTATTTTTGCAGCTTTGTTGATCTTACATGGCTTGTATTTTACAATTCCATTTCTGTAATACAATGATTGAGCAAAAAAAAAATACTTAAAATCGTGGTTGCTCAAGACACCATAGATGTCACCATTGAGAAATGACGATAAATAGAATAAATTGTGAAAAAATGAAACTGAAAGCAACGTCTGAGAAAGTATTAGTAATTTTTTCCATGTATGATTTCTTCGATAGTTATGTTTCCCAAAAAAATATTAAATATTTAATTAAATATAAAACTACAAAAATGTAATGACTGCGTAAGGGTTTCATCATTTAATAAAATGATTTTAGAGTTTTTTTAATAAAAAAATAAATTTATCTCAACTCATGTATCAATGAAGACTTATTATGTCGTTCCATGTGAATTTGTCTTGAAGTATCTAGTTGATACATGAATTTTTTTTGCCTAGTTTGCACCTGAACTTATATTCCGTCACCCTAGTTCAAACCTTTGCACTCACACTGAAACATTGTGTTGGCATGACACTGGTACCCAATCTACTGGTGATATGTGGCAACCTTTCAATATGCCATGAGGCAAACATAAATTTAAAAAAATAAAAAACCAACTCTAAATATATATATAAATTGATAAATGAGAATAAACTTTTGTTCATATCAATAATGACCTTGGAAAATGGAATGTCCAGAAAAACCTAAATCTAGGCACACATTTCTCTAGATTCATTCCATATGTAGTTTTAATTAGTAGTTAATTTTCACAAAATAATGAGTAGGGGTAAAATTGAATAAATGAGTAAATATTTGGGTTATATTTGTTATTATCCATTATATGTAAAATGCCAACTAAGGAATTTTTCGATAGAAATTTTAGCGGAGCGGCTTTAATCGTTTGTCTAACGCACATGGACCGATTTGCTCTTCTTTTTAGTAGAAAAACAAAAGTGCAATTCGTGGTATAGTACAGGTTCTACTACAGTACTCTTACGATAATTTTTCTTATTTAAAAATGTTAAAACTAACGTCGATAATGACAATAGAAACAATCACGAAAAAATAAGAAAAGAAAAATAAAACACACATAATTTACGTGGAAAACCCTTTCGGTAAAAATCATGGGCAAAGGAGAAGAAAACTCACTAATGTTGAATTCAAATGATACAAGAGGAGTTTTGACTACATCTATTTAAAAGTTAAAAAACCTTATTCTAATCAATGTCAAGTAGAAGAAGTTTAGTTCTATATGGATTCAAAGTGTGCAGTGTGGTCCATATTCCTTTAACAATGATTCGAGACAGATAACTCTAACAAAAAAAGTAGATTATTTAATAACTATACTATATTTATATTTGCGCAAGTGGTTTCATATGAAACAATTAATATACTAATCTTAGAGTTAAAAATATCAAGCAACTAAAAACAAAAAATAAAAAAATAATCAATATCACACAAATTTGGGCAATATTATTGAAATTGAGTATATACAAATCGTATAAATATATGTTAAATTTCAATATGCTTTAAATTTAAGTTCAATAATGGGTTGTCCATAATGAAGACTTGGTTAATTTGCTTAGCACTAATCAGCATGGTTGTGGTCCAAGTCGATGCTGCTGCACGTAGTGGTGTGACTTACATCCATCCACGGGACCTTGATTCTAGCAAAAGCCCTGGCGGACTGCACCCGGGGTGTCATCCTAACCCAAAAATGCTCCCACTCAATCAAATACCTACGATTGTGGTTGATCAAGACACCATAGATGTCGCCTTTGAGGAATGACGATAGAGAGAATAAATTGTGAAAAAATTGAATGGAAAGCATTGTTTGATGAAGTATAAGTAATTTTTTCCATGTATGATTTCTTCGATAGTCATGTTTCACAACATAAAATTAAATATTAATTAAATATAATACTACGAAAATGTAATGACTGTGTATGGGTTCCATCATTTAATAAAATGATTTCAGAGTTTTTTAATGAAAAAATAAATTTGTCTAAACTCTTATATAAAATAAGTCTTAATATGCCATTCCGTGTGAATTTATCCAAAAGTATCTAGTTGGTACATGAATTTCTTTTACCTAGTTTGCACCTGAACTTGTATTTAGTCACCCTAGTTTGAACCTCCGCACTCACATCGACACATTGTTTTGACATGTACTGATAGTTAATCTATTGGTGACACATGTCATCCTTTCAATATGCCACGAGGCAAACATAAATATAAAAAGAAGACCAACTTTAAAAATATATAAATTGATAAAGGAGAATAAACTTTTTTCATATCAAGAAAGACGTTAGACATTTGGATGTCCAGAAACATCTAAATCTGGGCACACATTTGTCTAGACTCATTTCTTATGTAGTTTTATTTAGTAGTTAATTTTCAAAAAATAAAAGAGTAGAGGTAAAATTGAATAAATGTGTAAATATTGGGGGTTATATTTGTAATTATACCTTATACGTAAAATGCCAACTTAAGCATTTTTGATAGAATTTTAATGGAGTGGCTAATTTAATCGTTTGTCTGATGCACATGGACCAGTTTGCTTTTCTTTTTAGTAGAATAACAAAAATGCAATTTGAGGCATAGGCAGGTTCTGATACGATACTCTAACGATAATTTTTCTTATTTAAAAATGTTAAAACTAACGTCGATAATGATAATAGAAACGATCGTGAAACAATAACAAAAGAAAATTAAAACACACATATTTTACGTGGAAAACCCTTTCGGTAAAAACCACGGGCAAAGGAGAAGAAAACTCACTAATGTGGAATTCGAATGATACAAGAGGAGTTTTGACTACATCAATTTAAAGGTTAAATTTTTTTATTCTAATCAATGTCAAATAGAAGAAGTTTAGTTCTATATGGATTCAAAGTGTGCGGAACGATCTGTATTCCTTTAACAAAGATTCGAGACCGACAACTCTAACAAAAAATTTAGAATATTCAATAACTATACAATATTTATATTTGTGCATGTGGTTTCATATGAAAAAATTAATATACTAATCTTAGACTTAAAAGCATCAAGCAACTAAAAAACAAAAAAAAAAAAAAAAAACACAATATCACTGAAATTTTGGCAATATTGCTAAAATTGAGTATCATACAAATCATATAAATATGTGTGAAATTTCAATATCCTTTGAATTTAAGTTCAATCATGGGGTTGTCCATCATGAAGACTTGGTTAATTTGCTTTGCAGTAATCAGCATGGTTGTAGTCCAAGTCGGTGCTATTGCACGTAGTGGTGTGACATACATCCATCCAGGGGTCCTTGATCCTTACAAAAGGCTTGGTGGACTGCACTCGGACCTAAAAAGTGCTCCTATGCAAGCGAATACCTACAATCGTGGTTGCTCAAGATACCATGGATGTCGCCATTGATTAATGATGATAGAGAGAATAAATCGTGAAAAAATTGAATTGAAAGCAACGTTTGAGAAAGTACTTGTAATTTTTTTCCATGCATGATTTCTTCGATAGTTATGTTTCACAAAAAAAATTAAATATTTAATTAAATATAAAACTACGAAAATGTAATGACCACCACATAAATGTTCAATCATTTAATAAAATGATTTCAGAGTTTTTCAATAAAAAAATGAATTTGTCTTAATTCATATATCAAAGAAGACTTAATATGTCATTCCGTGTGACTTTGTCCAGAAGTATCTAGTCGATACATGAATTTTTTTTACCTAGTTTGAGCCTGAACTTGTATTCCGTCACCGTAGTTTGAACCTCTACATTCACATCGATACATTGTGTTGACATGACAGTGATAACCAATCTGTAAGTTACACGTGACAATCTTTTAATATGCCACGAGGCAAACATAAATTTTAAAAAATAAAAAACCAACTTTAAAAATATATAAATTGATAAAGGAGATTAAACATTTGTCCATATCAAGAAAGGCCTTGGGCATTGGGATGTCCAGAAATATCTAAATCTAGGCACACGCTTGTCTAGATTTATACCAATGTAGTTTTATTTAATAGTTAATTTTTGGGTAAAATTGAATAAATGAGTAAATATCAAGGTTATATTTGTTATTATCCCTTATCTGAAAAATGCCAACTTAAGCACTTTTCGATAGATTTTTAATAGAGCGGCTAATTTAATTGTTTGTCTAACGCACATGGACCGATTTGCTCTTCTTTTTAGTAGAAAAACAAAAATGCAATTCGTGGCATAGTACATGTTCTGTTACGGTACTCTTACGATAATTTTTTTTATTTAAAAATGTTAAAACTAACATCGATAATGACAAGAAAAATAAAACACACATATTTTATGTGAAAAACTCTTTCGACAAAAACCACGGCAAAGGAGAAGAAAACTCACAAATGTTGAATTCGAATGATACAAGACGAGTTTTGACTACATCTATTTAAAGGTTACAAAACCTTATTCTAATTATTGTCAAATAGTAGATTAGTTTTATACATATTCAAAATGTGTGGTATGGTCCGTATTTTTTTAACAAGGATTCGAGGCCGACAACTCTAACAAAAAATTTAGACTATTCAATAACTATACTATATTTATATTTGCACAAGTGGTTTCATATGAAAAAAATTAATATACTAATGTTAGAGTTAAAAATATCAAGCAACTCAAAAAGAAACAAAAGCAACAAACAATATCACACAAATTTGGGCAATATTATTGAAATTTAGTATCATACAAATCGTATAAATATATGTGAAATTTCAATATCGTTTGAATTTATGTTCAATAATGGGGTTGTCCATCATGAAGACTTGGTTTATTTGCTTTTCACTAATCAACATGGTTGTGGTCCTAGTAGATGCTGTTGCACGTAGTGGTGTGACGTACATCCATCTAGGGGTCCTTGATCCTTGTAAAAGGTTTGGCGGATTGCACACGGGATGTTATCCTAACCCAAAAAGTGCTCCCACTCAAGCAAACACCTGTGGTCGTGGTTGCTCAAGAGACCATAGATGTCGCCATTGAGGAATGACGATAGAGAGAATAAATTATGAAAAAATGGAACTGAAAGCATAGTTTGATAAGGCACTTGTAAATTTTTCCATGTATGATTTCTTGGATAGTTATGTTCACAAAATAAAATTAAATATTTAATTAATTATAAAACTACGAAAATGTAATGACCGTGTATGAGTTCCATCATTTAATAAAATGATTTCAGAGTTTTTAATGAAAAATAAATTTGTCTCAACTCATGTATAAAAGAAGACTTAATATGCCATTCCGTGTGAACTTGTCCAGAAGTATCTAGTTGGTACATGAATTTTTTACCTAGTTTTCACCTAAACTTGTATTCAGTCACCCTAGTTCGAACCTCTGCACTCACATCGACACATTGTTTTGACATTCTCTGATAGCTAATATTTTGGTGACATGTGGCAATCTTTCAATATGCCAAGAGGCAAACATAAATTTAAAACAAAATAACCAACTTTAAAAATATATAAATTGATAAAGGAGAATAAACTTTTTTTCATATGTAGTTTTATTTAGTAGTTAACTTTCAAAAAAATAAGATATTAGGGGTAAAATTTAGGCATAATTGTAAAAAAAGCCCCCAAACTTTGGGGGCTTTTGGATATATGCCCCTAACCTCTTTTTCTGATATTGGCCCTCAACGTAATGGAATTTCGTATAACAAACCCTGTTTAAAAAATCATGTACATGTGGCATTACATGTGGTCAGTTGACGTTAAATTAAAATGCTGACATGGTAAAAAAAATAAACAAAATTAATAAATATAAAACTAAAACAAATCCCTAAATCTTCATATTATATCAAAACCCCAAACATAATTTTTTCCCAATTCTAAAATCCCTAAACAATCGAACATAGTTCGAAATTCCTCAAACTGTTCGAACGATTGAAATCCATAACTTCCAAACTATTTCGATACACCAAAATCGTGAAATCCCCAAATGAATAACATCCAAAATTTTGTTTGAATCTCTACAATTTTGAAATCCCTAACTATTAAAATCCCCAAATTGTAGAAATCCCAAATCATTAGCCTTTCGAAATCTTCTTTGAATCCCTAAAATATTAAAATCCTTAAATATTAAAGTCCCCAAATTATTGAATCCCTCACCTCATGTTCAACATATAGGTCAATCTCCTTAAACTTGACCCAAAAGTCTAACATAGCTATGGTGGAAGTGTCATCATAAATCGCCCTTAGATTATTTTGTAACCCTAGTGTATCAGGCTCATGAAAATATATTGACATGACACTGTTAAATCCCAACCCAATATTCACAATTTTACATAATTCAAAATAAGATATTGTGTCTGGGTCCTCTCTGAGCCTATTCACTTCCCCACCTACATATCTAACATATGGGTCCTTTACAAACTTCCCACCCACATGCAAAATAATATAATATTCCTCATCACTATTTGCAATTTGCAAGAAACATAAACAACCAATTTTCATATTCACTAACCAATAATAAAAAAAATAAAAAACAACATCTCACTACCTACATCGGGACCACTGTAACAAAAAGTTACAAAACTCAATAAACTAACAATACAAAACTCACAAAACAGTAACAACACTAAACTAAAACTGTAGAAATCAACAGAACAGTAACAACGGGACCACTTTCATATCACAAATCGACAAAACATACCCTACATTGTCGCACTAAAATTACAGTAACAAAGCACAAATAACCATCTAGAATCACAAATTATTGTAGGCAAAATCAGGACCATAATCGCATTATAAATCGACAAAAAAAATCAACAAAACAAAACAAACCAAACCAAATAAAATTGTCGTATCTAAACTATAGCACATACCAAAACAAAATATATTTATTTTCCAAACAAACCAAATAAGAAAGCACATACCTTTCGATTTTGGGTTCGGACACTTGGAACGATTGTTGAAGCTTTTTCGATCTTGGGTTAGGGATTCAATGATTTGGGGACTTTAATATTTAGGGATTTCAATATTTTAAGGATTCAAAGAAGATTTCAAAAGGCTAACGGTTTAGGGATTTTTGCATTTTTGGGGATTTCAATAGTTATGGGTTTCAAAATTTTAGAGATTCAAACAAGATTTTGGATGTTATTCATTTGGGGATTTCACGATTTTGGTGCGTCAAATGAGTTTGGAAGTTATGGATTTTGATCATTCGAATGGTTTGAGGAATTTTGAATTATGTTCGATCGTTTGAGGATTTTAGAATTAGGAAAAAAGTATGTTAAGGGGTTTTGATATATTTTGGGGATTTAAGGTTTTGTTTTAGTTTTATATTTATTATTATTTTTTATTTTCTGCTACATCAGCATTTTAATTTAAATGGATGCCACGTCAATCGACCACATGTAATGCCACATGTACATAATTTGTTGACTGGTTGTTGAGTAACGGTCAACTAACGATTACCATTTGAACAAGGTCCGTTATACAAAATTCCATTACATTGAGGGCCAATATCAGAAAAAGAAAGGTTAAGGGCATATATCCAAAAGCCCCCAAAGTTTGGAGGATTTTTTTACAATTATGCCTAAAATTTAATAAATGTGTAAATGTTGGGGTTATATTTGTCATTATCCCTTACACGTAAAATGCCAACTTAAGCATTTTTGGATAGAATTTAAATGGAGCAGAAAATTTAATCGTTTGCCTAACGCACATGGGTTGATTTTCTCTTCCTTTTAGTAGAATAACAAAAATGCAATTTGAGGTATAGTACAAGTTTTGATATAGTACTCTTACGATAATTTTTCTCATTTAAAAATGTTAAAACTAACGTTGATAATGAAAATAGAAACGATCACAAAGCAATAAGTAAAGAAAAATAAAACACACAAATTTTACGTGAAAAACCCTTTCGGTAAAAGTCACGGGCAAAGGAGAAGAAAACCTAGTAATGTCGAATTCGAATGATACAAGAGGAGTTTTGACTACATCAATTTAAACGTTAAAAAACCTTATTCTAATTAATTTCCGTTAGACAAAAGACAGTATATATAAAATATAAATATAACTTAAATTTAATAATAAATTTTAAAAAAACAAATAGTAAGTATACTTTACGTAGTATTTGTAGATGGATTGTAAATAAAATCTGTTGAGGCCTGAATAAAACGTCTGCTTAAAATAGATTCGCCCTCTCCTAGGTGCTAAAGAATATTTGGACGTCTATCTCTCAGGATACAATAATGATATGTTACCAAAAGCAGCACAACTTTTGTAACAGGTGAATGCTAACCAAGCCTCCTCAATCACCAAAAAAAAAACATAAGCAGTATTTGAGAGAAAACAAAAGTTTTTGAGAGAGAACAAAAGTTATTTCTTCTTCTCTTGATGTGTAAAATGAAATGAAAAGAGGGTTATTTATAATGAAATTTACATTAAACGGTTTCATGTAATTTAAAACAAAACATTAAGGTTGGAGAGTTACAAAATAATGTTTTATAAGTTACAAAAATGGTGAGTTACAAAAAAATTAAAACAAAATAAAGCTATGTAACTGTCTTTGGAAGGCTAAAGAACAGTTTTGTTGAAGAGGAAAATATTTAAATGGGATAAAAATTTTGGTAGGCCCACTAAAGCTTGACCAGTCCAGGCTTTGCATAGCCCACATTGTGTGGGTGCGCCTTTAACCCGTTTTGATTTGATTGACACCCACTTGCACAAGAGAGAGCTCTGATTTAATCATTTACTAATCAACATGTTGCTTCTAGCTTATAAACCATTCCCATATACCACACTTTTAACAATGTGGTATATGAGGTTTTAAGCACCATTTTCCCTCAACAATCATTTTCATGTAGCTTACTTTGAGCTTCAATTTCACATTCATTACTCAACCATTTTGAGCATGTTATATATTGTTTTAAAGATCTAATGGAGTAGAATATAATAATAAAATTTATTATTTTATAATTCCAATTTTACCCATAAATAATATGCCTCAAAGTTCCCTAGTAATCATTATTTTCCAACAATGTCAAATAGAAGAAGTTTAGTTCTATGTGGATTCAAAGTGTGCAGTATGGTTCGTATTTCTTTAACAAGGATTCGGGACCGAAAAATCTAACAAAAAATTTAGACTATTCAATAACTATACTATATTCATATTTGCACAAATGGTTTCATTTGTAACAATTAATATGCTAATCTTAGACTTAAAAACATCAAGCAACTAAAACAAACAAATAAAAAAAAACAATATCACACAAATTTGGGCAATATTACTGAAATTGAGTATCATACAAATCGTATAAACATATGTGAAATTGCAACATCCTTTGAATTTAAGTTAAATCATGGGGTTTTCCATCAAGAAGACTTGGTTAATTTTCTTTGCACTAATCAACATGGTTGTGATCCAAGTCGATGCTGCTGCACATAGTGGTGTGACATACATCCATTCAAGGGTCCTTGATCCTTGCAAAGGCCTGGCGGATTGCACCTGAGGTGTCATCCTAACCCAAAAAGCGCTCCCACGCAAGCGAATACCTACAATCGTGGTTGCTCAAGACACCATAGATGTTGCCATTGAGGAATGACGGTAGAGAGAATAAATTGTGAACAAATGGAACTAAAAGCAACTTTTGAGAAAGTACTAGTAACTTTTTCCTTGTATGATTTCTTCGATAGTTATGTTTCACAAAAAAATTAAATATTTAATTAAATATAAAACTATGAAAATCTAATGACCGTGTAAGGGTTCCATCATTTAATAAAATGATTTCAAAGTTTTTTAATAAAAAATGAATTTGTCTCAACTCATGTATCAAAGAAGACATAATATGTCATTTTGTGATAGAACTTTACAAAGACGAATCCCCATGTAACGCTATTCATGTATAATATTTCGGTGACCATGCATTGGGAAGACCTTTGGATGTTGTTCCGGTATCATGGAGATGCCATTGATGCATTCATTCTAGCTAAGAAAAGTATGAGTGGAAGAAAGTTTGGATTTGTGAGGTTAGACAAAATGGTGGATGTAGAAAGGGCTATCAACAGTTTGAACGGATTTGTGATTCCAGGGAACATGATATCAATATATTTGGCAAGATTAAAAAGGTAGGAGACAAGTATGGAGAAAAGTATCAGTTAAAGGAAATTTCTCATTATCATGCCAAATTTATCAACAATACAATCACCTATTGTCATGCTCCTAACCAATCACTTGTATTTCTACAAGCTCAAGCACACATCTAAACAAAATTCGTCAAAAAATAAAACTAGCTAAATGCAATAATTCCTATGTTACCCCCACACTTTAGATAACACATTGTCCTCAACGTGTGACCCCTAAAAAGTAAGGAACGAAGTTACCCAATTGATCGTGAAAGCTCTACTCCTAATGGTGGTTGTCCTTCTCCCTATTATCGTGAATGGTTCTGAATGTTGTGTCTCTGTCATGTGGGGTTCCTACATAAAAATTAAAGCATATATAAGAAATAATAAATTCTACTTCTAATCCTACTCTTACTAATGAAATAAGCATTAAAACCAAAATTATCCAAAATTACAAGTCTTCAAAAATATAATAAAGTGTAAAAAACGTTTAACAACTCTCAATCTTTAAAAATATTAATTGTTTCATATGAAACCACTTGCACAAATATAAATATAGTATAGTTATTGAATAGTCTAAATTTTTTGTTATGTGGGTCACGAATCCTTGTTAAAGAAATATGGACCATACCGCACAATTTGAATCCGTATAAAACTAAACTTTTTCTTTTTGTCATTAGAATAAGGTTTTTTTAACCTTTAAATAGATGTAGTCAAAACTCCTCTTGTATAATTAGAATTCGATATTAGTGAGTTTTCTTCTCCTTTTCCCGTGGTTTTTACCGAAAGGGTTTTCCACGTAAAATATGTGTGTTTTATATTTCTTTTCTTTTTGTTTCGCGATCATTCCTATTGTCATTATTGATGTTAGTTTTAACATTTTTTAAATAACAAAAATTATTGTAATAGTACCATAGTAGAACCTGTACTATGTATCGAATTGCATTTTTGTTATTCTACAAAAAAGAAGAGTAAATCTATCCATGTGCGTTAGACAAATGATTAAATTAGCCGCTCTGTTAAAATTCTGTCAAAAAATGCTTAAGTTGGCATTTTACTTATAAGGGATAATAACAAATATAACCCCAATTTTTACTCATTTATTCAATTTTACCCCTACTCTTTTATTTTATGAAAATTAACCACTAAATAAAACTACATATGGAATGAATCTAGACAAATGTGTGCCTAGATTTAGATATTTATGGACATCCCAATGTCCAAGGTCTTTCTTGATATGAACAAAAGTTTATTCTCCTTTATCAATTTATATATTTTTAAAGTTGGTTTTTTATTTTTTTAAATTTATTTTTGCATCGTGGCATATTGTAAGGTTGCCACGTGTCACTAGTAGATTGGTTATAAGTGCCATTGCAATACAATGTGTCGGTGTGAGTGTGAAGGTTCGAACTAGGGTGACGGAATACACGTTCAGGTGTAAATTAGGTAAAAAAAATTCATGTCCCAACTAGATAGTTCTTGACAAGTTCACACAGAATGACATATTTTTTTTGCTTGGTCGATAATATTGAAAATAAAATGATGTTGGGAAACACCAGTTACAAAACACCGAATACAAAACACCCAATTAAATAAGGACTGAAAACATCTGATATATGACAAAACTACTACTAAATAATCAAGAATATATCACCATGAATTTTTAAATAACGCTGATCTTCCCACCCCAACAATAGGCATCACTGAAGCCATACCATTACCTTTCGTATAAACCAATGCGAATTTAACACAAACCAATTGGTGTCACAACTCCATACTGCTTCCTTAATCTCTTCCAATGTGAAAGATAACTCAATTTTCTCTGTATCAACCTCGGATATCTTCTTAAAGTTCAAAACCGTATCCACGATTCATTTTCTCGATGAGCAGCAAAAGTAATTACTGAACGAATTGAACATTTTGCCTTCAACAACTTAGTGTCATTGCACCATGAGTCCTCGAATTTTAAACCATGCACCATCTTCTTCTTCAATCTAATCTTTACTTCTTTATGAAAGAAACAGAACTGGAGTCACCGTCTCTTAACAAAATAATTCTTATTTTTTTACACCAAATCGATTCACAACATTTAACACCTACCCACAGCTCTAGATTAAATCGTCTAAGCTCATCCATTTCCGATTTAATTAAATCTCTTCGATCACTGATTTGATCTAATTGTATTATGTTTTTTCAATTACTTCGATCCATTTATCCACTTTACTTCCAGAATTTTCAATCCACTTTTTAAGAGCGATCCTCAATTTCCTGAACTTTTTAGATAGCCACCTATTTGAAAAAGAAAAACAATGAAAAACTCAAAAGAAAAGATGAGTAGAGACAAAAGAGAAAAAAATTAATGAGTGAGAAAGTATTCAAAGTCACAAAAGTACCAAAAATAAGAAAAATATTACTCGATAAAGAATAATCATAGGCTAGCTAAAGGGATTAGACTATATTGAGATTTCCTAAGTGGAGAGAAAAGAAAGGGAAGAGAAGGAGAAATATGGAGGTGAGATGGAAAGAGACACTAAAGGGGGAGAATAGGGAACAATACAATGTGCCAAATTGTTTTTGTGTTTGTAACCCTTTTTGCTTACTATTCTTTGAATTTCATACCTATCCTAAACCTCTAAACCTTATAAGTCGAAAAGCCCTTTGTGACTTACACATCTCTATGCATGAATAAATGTAGAATTACATGATCTCATTATGGCTATCTATATTGTACTAGGATAATTAAAATACTTGTATTAGACATTGATGGAGTTAAACCAATGAGACTTTGATGTTTGTATTCCTTATAACTTACTGAACTTAAATGTTTCTAAACAAGAATGATAAAGGTACTTGCTCATCATGTTAAATTTATTGAAGAATATATAAAATCTAGAATAGATGTTGCGAACTTAATCCTTGTATGATAGAGACCCAAGCTCCTCTGTTATTTTTCTTGTTTTGATTGCTTGAGGACAAGCAATAACTTAAGTGTGGAGGAGTTTGATCTGCTGGTTTTGTACCTAGCAAATTGAACTACTTTCCGTATTCTAAGAGCTTGAAATTAAGCATTTTCCTTTTATTTCTTTAGGATTTAGGTTAGTTTTCTATATTTGAATAAAAAGTGCAAAATGTGCGTTTTATTGTCTTTAAGGCTGATTGAGGCCTAAAGGTTAACTAATGTACTTTATGAGTGTGTAAGAGACCATTAGAAGGTGCACCATATCAAAATTGATCACTATGTCACAGCACGAGACAATGGATGTCGCAACATAGGGACCAGAGTGAAGAAATCATGAATCTACCTTCTTTGTCGCGACATAGATTGTCTATGTTGCGACAAACTATGTCACAACAGAAAATGTCTATGTTGTGACAAACCCCCTATGTCGCAACACAACATGTTTATGTCGCGACAAGCCCTTGAAGATGTCAATAGAAAAGTACACTGACTAATATGTCACACATAAGACCTGGTATGTCATTACATTGACTCCTAGATGCGAATTTGACACCGAGTGAAGGGCGTTTCTATCTTTACCATGCCACTTAAACACGAGGAATGGCAACTGGCCAAAGGTTAAGGAAAATGGCCGTCTAAGGCTATAAATAGGGCCTTTCGCACTAGGGTTTTACACACCTTGTACTTAGTTTCATTTTTACTTTGTTGTTTTATTTCCATTTTAGAAACAAGATTTATAACTTCGCATAAACGATCGTGGAATTATTTAACAATAGATTGCTATACAATTCAAGATTCTTTTTATTTCATCGATTCAATTGTATGTTTAATTATATCATTGTTTTTATGATGTTTAAAGAAACCATGAGGAACTAATCCCGTTGTGGGCTATTAGGGAGTGGAAGTATGAATATTTAATTGTTGTATAAATAGGGATTTTCAATCAGAACAGCTATTTGGGAAAGGAAGAACATGACACAAACACTAGGCCTGAACACCCTAGAAAGTCATTTAGGTGGGAATGAACCAAAAATTTGTATTACCTATTCATGAGGACCTTTTCCCCAAATCGATTTAGACTGTGACATCTAGCGATAAGTAGTCTCTATCGACTCGTTATGTTAGTTGAAGATCGGAAGATCCTACTACGGTAACGACTAGTTGATTGAAGTAAAATCCCCAAAATCGATAATTGAAGAGTCCATACAGAAGCGACCTAATCTTCTCAAAGCAGTTTATCGAAATCACTATCTCTTTCATTTACTTTGATTGATTTATTTTTATGCTTTCCAAAACAAACTCTCTTATTTTACTATCATACTATAATCCCTAGAGACAGTACTAATTACTTCTTTTCTTTGCAAGAATATAAATCACTATTGTTTAAAGCCTTCTTTCGGTATGATACTTGGAATACTACAAAGTATTCCACTGTACAAACTATATTACAACCTGCCCTATATTCTTGCGGAAGTCAAAAATACATACCGAACGGGAGTACGTTCGGAGGTGGTCAGTCTCCTCTAAAGCACAGGCCTTCACAACCAGTTCATCAAAGACCTCAGTAGACTGTGCTACCAGGTACAACTTAATCTCAATGTTCAGTCTAAACTTGAATCTCTTACAACAACTCGCCTCGTGAGGCACAAACTCAGGCACATACTGGCTTAAACGCACAGACTAACTCAATTTTATTTCTAAATAGTTACAAACCTTCTTTTAGTCAAATTATACCAGCCCTAAAAATTTTAGCTTAATTCAAGTTCATTTACTATGTCTAATTCAAGTTTCATTATTAGGGACTAAATCATAACTTTTATAAACTTTTATTACATTTCCAAACTAAAAATTAGGAGTGTTTCTACCAAATATTAACGGTTACAAGTCTAATACTAAAAGATTACCAAGTTTCCCTATCATTAAAGACTTCAATTAATCTAATCAAGTTTTAGGACTAAATTATAAATTAAGCAACTTAGAATACTAGATTACAAAAACCAAAAATAAACCCCCCAAAACCCAAACGCCCGTGTGCAAACCACTGCACCTATTTTATCAAAATTCATTTTAATTACCCAATTTTACATATTTTACTTACAAATTAAACTTGAAATAGCTACAATTAATCACCATAAACATCCACACATCTCTTATATAATTTATTTACAACAAATATGCAACAATTAATCAAAATTTGATACCCAATTACACCCTTAGCAAACACCAATTAATCCACACAAGCTACATACCTTAGTCGTAAGCAATCCACTCCATCGTAAGCTTCAATTAAACATTGTTAGTATAAAATACATGCCTCATACATTGTGTTATCAACCACCGTATGAACTCTCATCAACATACCATAAATCATACATCGATTGGACATAAAATCATGTATTAAAGAACTATAAAATCACCAAATTAAAAGGCCAAAATTTAATGTCTAATGCCTATTACAAGTAAAATAACACTAGTCCTAAAGGTATCACAATGCCCCTATATAGTCATTAAAGTAAATTTCTCAAGCTACTATCGAGCCTTATTCTTAGATCGTCCTTACACTCACTTCTCAACTCCTTACGCCTGGAAATTCTCTACACGAAATGTGAGGATATGAGTTTAAAAAGCTCAGTGAATGATAGTAAAAACATCAAGTAATTTGCACCCAATCATGCATAAATCAAAGCAATTAAGCATTAAATTTTTAGTCACAACATGTTAACATTTCACCATAACCTCACATTCTATTTCAAGAATTAAGAATAAATTTTTCCACGATTATTTGAGCCTAATTTGTCCGGGCCCAACCTTAAACCCAAATTGAGTCAAAAAAATAAAATTTTAAATTTTAAATGTTTAAATGTCCAGATTACAAACTTTGAGCCTAAACCCAATTACATGTCCCTAGCCCAATTACATGACCCAAACAAATTGGCCCAAAAGGCCCAAACCCAATTTCAAATAGAAACCTTAGTTGGCAACTTGTGCTGCTGCTGCCCCTGCCTTGCCCATCCAGGTGCTGCCATGTCAGCAACTAGCACCACTTGCACCACCGCCATTGACACCTGCAAAAGAAGAAAAGACCGATATTTAGTTGCAAGAAGACAACAAATCATCATTGTAATGAAGACTATAAATGCCGATCAAAATCAGTTGTAAAGTTTTATTTGAAATCGGTAAAAATACAAAGAAGTAGTTGACATCAAAACACTGATAAAATTTCGAAGCATTCAAGGCATTCTGTTCTCAAGGTACAGATTCAAGTATACATTTATTTATTGTTTATTTATTATTAAAAATTTGAAAAATTTTATATACATTAATATGAATATTTATTCTATCATTGTTATCATTTATTATTACTAATTTCTAAACGTTTTTATAATAAATACATAATAAATACATATTAAGTAAATAATAAAGAAAGGAGGTGAAGGTCGTACCTGACTCAGCCACGTCGCAGTCGATTCGGACGGAGTCCCTCCGGACTTCATTCGTGTTTGTGAGGGGCTCTAATAGGGATGCTCATCGAACCTAAAAAGGAGAAATATTAAAAAAAACAATAGATCAAAATGGGAAAATGAAGATAACAAAATCGAAAGCCTATTTTTAAAAAAAATTGTAAAATCAAATTTAAGATCTAGTTTTATGTTAAAGAATAATAAAAATAGTTTTTAAATAAAATAAAAATTTGAAACCCTTAAAAAGAAGAATACGAAACAGATTTAAAAGAAAAAATAAAGAATCGAACCTAGATTTTCGAAAAACCAAATAAGATCCAGGTTTTTTTTGTTTTGAAACAGAAACTTTAAAAAATCAAGAGGAATTTTAAATGTTTTTGTTTCTAAGAAGATCTGGGCTCGATCTAGTTAGATCGGAGCTTGGGCCTGGATCTTTGTTTTAAAAAAATCCGAAGAGAAAGGTTTTTTTACTTACCAACCGTCGTGAACAGCATTAGGTCGAAGACGGAGCTCGACGGCAGTTGACGGAGGCTACGACGGGCTCGCGACTAACTAAATGACGATCTGGGTCCGGCCATGGTGATCAGAGAAGGAGAGTTGAGAGAGAATGAAAAGAGAAAGAAATGTTTTTTTGAAAATAAAAGGAAAAATTGATTTTTTTCAGCAAAATAGGGTTTAAGTACCCTGATGAAATGACACTGTATAGGGGGTGTTTTAAGTGCCAAAACGACGCCGTTTCACTTGACCCGATCCGACCCGCTCCGACCCAGCAAGGGGATCCGTGTGTTTTTGCAAAATGGGTTATTTACCCATTCAGTCCTTCCGCATTTTTGGTTGTTCCAATTTCGTCCTTATTGCTATTTTTAATTTATTTTAAATTAGCCTAACAATTTAAAATAATTTTTAATTTAATCCTTTGACTTCTGGATGCCTGGAAGCTATCGTGTGTCATTTTTGGGGTTATTTTCACATAAAGTCCATGTTTTATTAAGAAATTGAAATTTGACACCTAAACTTTTTTAAAATTGCATTTTGACCCCTTAACTTTTAAAAATTACATTTCGACCCCTAAATTTTTCCAAAATAATATTTTGACCACCTAACTTTTCTAGAAATACATTTTAACCCCTAACTCTTCCAAAATTACATTTTAACCCTTAAACTTTCCCAAATTTAAATTTTAACCCCTAAACTTCTCTAAAATTACATTTTAACCCCTAAACTTTCCCAAAATCACATTTTGACCTCGAAATTCTCAAAAACTTCATTTTTGACCCCTTTTTTCTTTTAATTCCTTTTTCGATTCCTTGCACATAAAATTAAATTATTTTCTTCGTATCTTAAATTAATCCCTTTTTTTCCTGTATCTGATGTTTTTGATTCGCCTTTTTTTGTATTTTGTATTCTATGTTTATTTTTGTGTATAGAAACATCAAAATCTGGGCACACATTTGTCTAGAATAATTTCTTATGTAGTTTTATTTAGTAGTTAATTTTCAAAAAATAAAAGAGTAGAGGTAAAATTGAATAAATTTGTAAATATTAGGGTTTTATTTGTATTTATCCCTTATACGTAAAATGCCAACTTAAGCATTTTTGATAGAATTTTAACGGAGCGACTAATTTAATCGTTTTTCTAACGCACATGGACCAGTTTGCCCTTCTTTTTAGTAGAATAACAAAAATTGCAAGTCGAGGCATAGACAGGTTCTGATATGATACTCTTACTATAATTTTTCTTATTTAAAAATGTTAAAACTAAACTTGATAATGACAATAGAAACTATTGTGAAACAATAAAAAAAAGAAAATTAAAACACACATATTTTACGTGGAAAACCTTTCGGTAAAAACCACGGGCAAAGGAGAAGAAAACTCAATAATATGGAATTCGGATGATACAAGAGGAGTTTTTACTACATGATCGCGTCTGAAATGTCACAGCGATTGTGCAAGCGTACACGCATCGATGCAAGTATAGTTGACAGACAATTCTATCAGATATCGATCCCACGAGGAAATGGGTTATTGATGTTTAAATGTCGATGCAATTAATACTGAAATTATGTAAAATGTGAGTAAGGATGTCAGTGCAATAATATCATATCTATATACTAAAATAGTTAATATTGTTAATGCAATCAAAGTTAAATGTCAATGTATTGAAAGTAAATCAAATGTGTTGAGTGTTATGTGCTGAATATTTAAATGCATGAATGTAAAAGTGATCAAGTGTAAAGGGTAGAAATAGTCCACTAATTCTGCTAAGTTGCAACGTTGGATACATCGACAAGGTAAAATATAAATGAATTGTTGCAACAATAAAGCTCTTTTGAATTCTTACCAACAACAGCTCTTTGTTTAATCAAGACTTAAATACCCACAATCACTCCACATCTGAATGTGAGAAATGTTGAGCATTCAAAAACAAGTGATTGGATTCCAATCCCAAGAAGCTTTCACCTAACTTACTTGTTAATCCAACTTGTCACCGTATCTCTCGATGTCGGCAGACTGCAACTCTCGTGCTGAAAGCGGTTAGATCCAAGAATAAACAAATAAGCAGCATAAAATAAGAATCAAAATGATCTAGCATTAAAAGACACTCTTGTATTCATTTAATGCTATCAAAATCTATCATCGTTTAAGAAGAATTAAAGAGTACAATTGAAGCTTACTATCTCTAGACTACTAGAATTTCTCCCTAATCATTCCTCTTTCCTTACATCAAGCACCTCTCGTAAGAAGTGACTGTAGACTTGCTTCATCAGCTTCCTAATTTCCAGCTCAAATCTCAAAATCACACAGAATTTGTAGAATTCAATCCCTTAATTCTTGATGATTTCTTCATTCTTTGTTCTTCTGTTTATAGCCTTCAAATTGTTGCAGGATTCAGCCTTCATTCCCAGATCCAGATCTAGATTTTGTAGCTGTCAAAGTTAATTAGAGTACAGTTGTGCACTCACGTAAATTGAATGTTCTCTTCATAGATCTGCAGGATGTCGTTGCACTACAATGTGCAATCTAAGATCGTAATTGCGGCGACACCTGTGATATTCCTACGTTGGTGCTTCCAGATGTAAATTCAACTTGAGTGTACTCATTTGAGGGTCAGATTTAATGCGTCGACATCGCTAGTCGTAATTCTAAGCTAATATTGTGGCTACATTATGTCAATATTGATCTTCTGAACTGAGCTCCTGCACTAACAATCTTAAGATGCAATATACTGGCTGTTTACATCGACATTAGTACAAAAATAGATAAAAATAACAAGAATTTAAACTAACTAGCAATGTATTAGAAATATGAAAAATGAGTATAAAATGCTTATGATGCATGCTAAATGAGATACAAAAGAGACAATTAAAACACTTAATTAGGGAGAAAACATATGTCATTTATAATACCATCACACCCCCAAACTTAAGTTTTTACTTATCCTCAAGTAAACAAAAATTAACAAAGTCACAAGTAGAAATGTCACCGCAATCATTATCCATACAACTTGAATTCTCTAAAGTCCTAATGTACAAATTGTATTCATATGATAGAATAATGCATCGACAATTTATAGAAATGAATATTTAAGAACTGCAACATCATAAATGTTAGTGAAATGCATTGAATCCTAATCTTCCTTAAACCAATACAACATTTATCAAAATTTTCTTTCTTTTCTTTCTCTTTCTCTTTTTATTATTACTTTGTTTTTTCAAATGACTGAGAGATGTCATTGCATTACTCTACCTTTGTTCTTGGGAAGTAATGATGGGGTGCAACAAACCCCCAAGAGGTATGTAATTATGCCGACACACACCCTTGCAAAGACAGCCTTTGGCTAGATGATTTTTTAAACCTGCGGCGGAGTGCTCTCCCTTGGAAAGTCATAATACACTCAAATTGGAGCATTTTTTATTAACACAATGTCGCTGCAATTGGTCAATTAGCTCAAGATTCAAACATGAACACTAATCATTCATTACTGAAGCAATTCTAATCATTCATTCAAAAATAGCAGACTCATCATTCATTCATATTCATCCAACGTATACATCAGCATTAAACAATTCAAGAATTATGTATCGAGAGTATCAAACAATTCAAGAATTATGCATCGAGATAAAAATTGTAAGCACATATCAGTTGAAATTTTGTGAATTTTCATTAACCAAAGAAATAAATAAAATTTAAACATGTGGGTGTAATTGCATTTCCATTTCACATTATCTCCCCTAAATTTAATGCCTGCATTGTCCCCAATGCACTGACAATAATATACAGAAATCATGGAAATGCGACTACAATGCAACTAAGTTAACAAGTTGAATGCAGTGACAAAAAAAATGCATGGACACTAAGAATGCGTAAAACTAGCTAAAGAAATGTACCAACTCAGGCGTTAGCAGTCGATGCAGAGGCTGCTTTAGTTTTCTTCTTTTATTCTTTGGGTGTTCACCCTTATCATGATTCTTCTTCTTCTTCTTCTTCTTGTCATTGCGCATTTTTTGCTTTTTATCCTTTGTGGCAATCGGTTCAATGGATTGCTCCTCTGCAATAGGTTGGGTGGCGGCCTCATCGATTATCACGTATGATGGGTGAATTTCTAGGAGTGGTGCCACATAAGGCATGATAGAAAAAGGATTCAGTTCCTCTACCTCGCTGGTAATAACCTCAGCTTGGCTCACAATAGGTCGAGCTTCGTCTAAGTTGGATGCCCCTACAACATCCTCTATAATCATTATTGGGGCATCTATTTCCCTCTCTTCCTGCACCTCGGTAGGTTCTTTCTCATCATTTTCTTCTTTCTTCCTTTCTTGATCCTTCTCCTTAACTGATCCTCCTCCTGATCCGCATCCTTGTGCACATGCTGTTCAGTCTCAATTGGGCCAGTGTTAGTGCATTCTACCTCGTCGACATCCTCCCCCACAACAGCCTCTCGTTCCGCCATATTTGCGCCCAGACTATTAGAGAACTAATCCTCGAATAAGTGGGTGATGTTTCGATAATAATCTTCATCAGCCTACGAGTGCTCGTCATCCTTCTCATAATCGAAAATGTGAATTCGAGTTGACTTAGGGGTAGGCCTACCATCAGGGGTAGGTTGCTTGGAAGATGAATACTACATCGATCGATAGATGGATGGAAATGTTGGGAATTATGGCAGTAGAGTAGGGCTGATCTGGCTCAGTGCAGCAACAATGGCCTCGTTCCAAGCCTTCATGTATGCATAAAATTTGTGCAGTTGAGAATCCATATCTTCCACTATGCCATTAGTGTGGATTGAATGCATGTCGATGTGATCCATGTGTACTTCCATCAAGGCTAGCTTCTTTACCACTCGGGACTCTGTCGGCGCATCAGACTAATCAACCTTCTTTTTACCCTTTCCTTTATCCCTTTTCTTGGAGGCTTCCTTGGCCACTGGTGTTTCTTGACCACATGTCATCCGCTTAATAGAGACATCGTTGATTCTTGCTGGAAATGCAATGTTGACTCATCGCAGAATGCATCAACAATACGTGCTTCGATGCTTCGACAAAAATTCGATTTTTATTTATGCAAGGAATTTGAAACAATCACAAAGAAAAGTGAAACAAATAAAAGTAAAGAAAGAAATCCTTCGATATTATTTAAATGTGACCAGATTGATGGCCTCATTTGATTCTTTGACATTTGGGCTCACATAATGCTTTAGACGTTGGCCATTCACTTTGAATTGTTGTCCATCCTTTAGGTTCTCAATTGTCATTGCACCGCTTTGGAATGCTTCGATAACTCTAAAAGGGCCTGACCACCTTGATCGCAGTTTACTTGGATGCAACTTTAAATGTGAGTTAAATAAAAGTACTAATTGACCAGGATGAAATTGTCGATGCAAGACGATGTTGTCATGCCATCTCTATATTTTTTCCTTACATATCATGGCATTCTCATAAGCATGGCATCAGATTTCTTCTAACTCCATGATGTCTAACAGTCTTTTCTTTCCAGCAGCATCATAATCCAAATTCACCTGCTTGATTGCTCACATGGCCTTATGTTCAAGCTTAACTAGTAGGTGGCAAGACTTACCAAATACTAGCTGATACGATGACATTCCCAATGGGGTTTTGTATGCAGTGAGAAGCGCCCACAATGCTTCATGTAGCCGCGAAGACCAATCCTTCTTGGATAGGTTAACCACCATTTCAAGTATGCTTTTAATTTGTCGATTAGATACTTCTACTTGACCATTGGTTTATGGGTGATACGTGGTAGCCATACGATGCTTTACACCATATATTTTTAATGCAGGCGCCACTTGATTGTTATAGAAATGAGTCCTTTGGTCACTTATTAATGCTCTCGGTATTCCAAATCTTATGAGAATATATGTATGAAAGAACTCCAACACCATCCAAGGTCATCTTTTGGCATTGCAATTGCCTCGATCCACTTCAAGACTTAGTCAACAGTCACTAAAATATACACATATCCAAAAGAGCTTGGAAATGGTCCCATAAAATCTATATGCCAAATGTCGAAAAGCTCTACTTCCATAATCGGTTGTTAGAGAATTTTATTGCGCTGAGATATTGAACTAGTGCGTTGACAATGATCACATTGTTGTGCGAAGTTGTGGGCGTCTCGAAATAATGTGGGCCAATAAAATCCTGATTGTAGGACTTTAGCAACAGTCCTTGATCCACCAAAATGACCACCATAAGGGGCATCGTGGCAATGTCGCAGGATTGAATTCATTTCTTCTTCAAGTACACAGTGACGAATGATGTTGTTGGTGCATACCTTGAATAGGTATGGCTTGTTCCAGTGATGTTTTGCAGCATCGCGTATTAACCTGATCTTCTTGTGACCAGTAATACTCATTGGTAGCTTTCCACACACTAGGTAATTGACAACATCGGCGTACCAGGGCGATGTGTCGATAAAAAATAATTCTCATCTAGAAATGCTTCGATAATATGGGATGTCTGTCCATCTTCACTTTCGACTTCCAATTGAGACAAGTGGTCAGCTACTTGATTCTCAGATCCTTTCCTGTCCCTAATTTCATTATCAAATTCTTGAAGGAGTAGGATCCATCGTATCAGTCTAGGCTGGGCGTCTTTTTTGTTGAAAAGGTATTTTAATGCTGAGTGGTCCGTGTAAACTATAGTGTTTGCGCCGAAAAAACATTAGTTAGAGTTTTACTAGCATAATAAATAGAATGAAATACCTTCTCTTTTCGTTGGCCAAGTACAGCTCCCACAACAAAGTCGCTTACATCGCACATTAGTTCAAATGGTTGCGTCTAGTCCGGTTGAACGATAATTTGTGCTTGTACCCGCTGCTTCTTTATTGTTGTGAATGCATCTTAACAGTTGTCATCAAATGCAAACTTTTTATTTTGCTCCAGCAATGAGCATAATGGTTTAGCTATCTTGGAGAAATCTCGAATGAATCTTTTATAAAAACCAGCGTGTCCAAGAAAGCTTCTTATTGCTTTGACATTTGTGGGTGGTGGTAGTTTCTCGATGATTTCTACCATTGCTTTATCAACCTCAATGCACTGACAAGATATCCGATGCCCAAGGATAATGCCTTCAATTGCCATGAAGTGACATTTCTCCCAATTTAGAACTAGATTTGTATCTCGCATCTCTTTAAAACTCTCGCCAGATTGTCAGTGCATTGGTTAAAATTTTGTCCATAGTCAAAGAAATTATCCATGAATACCTCTAAGGAATCCTCGATCATGTCCAAAAAAATTACCATCATACATATCTGAAATGTTGCTGGCGCATTGCACAACTCAAGTGACATACATTGGAAAGCAACTGTTCCAAAAGGGCATGTGAACGTTGTCTTTGCTTGATCCTCCGACACAATGGCAATTTGGTTGTATCCAAAATAGCCATCTTAGAAGCAATAATAGGCTTTACCAGCTAGCCTATCTAACATCTAGTCAATGAAAGGCAGTGAAAAATGGTCCTTCTTTATGGCCGCATTAAGTCGACGATAATCCTTGCATACTCACCATCCAGTCGCAATGCGAGTAGGGATCAACTCGTTCTTGTTGTTGGTCACAATTGTGAAACCACTCTTTTTAGGCATACATTGGACGGGGCTCACCCAATTGCTATCAGATATGGGGTATATGATGCCCGCGTCTAACCATTTGATAATTTCCTTCTTCACTATTATCATTTTTTCATTAAGTCTTCGTTGATGCTCAATTGATTACTTCTCTTCATCTTCTAGCCTTATCTTGTGCATGCAAAAAGAGGGATTGATGCCTCTGATATCAGCAATGCTCTAGGCTATGGCTCTTTTATGTTCTTTTAAAATGACAATGAGTTTATCTTCTTGCATTGCGTCGAGAGATGCGTTGACAATAACAGGTAATGTCTCGTTGTCAGCAAGAAAGACATACTTTAGATGTGTTGACAATGGCTTTAACTGCAAAGTAAGAGCTTGCTTAATAGATGGTTTAAACATCGAGATTATCTTGTTAAACAAATCCAAAGACTCCATTTCCTAATTCTGTCTCAGCTCACAATTATTAACCTCCTCTTTGTCTCTACATTTGGCAAGGATTTCATCAGTGGATGTCGCTGCATCTTCCTCTGACGTTGTTGAACTCCTTGCATTGAATTCTTTCGAAATAACTTCATCCAGCACGTCAATGTGGTAACATTGCTCTTTAGTTCTGGACGGAGATGCCTCAAACACACTGAAGGTCACATGCTCATCGTTATTACGCATGATAAGTTCTCCTTTGAATACATTGATAAGTGTGCGTCTCGTTGCTAGAAATGGTCACTCCAAAATAATGGGCACCTCCTTATCTGCTTCGTAGTCTAGGATAATGAAATCAGCAGGGAATACAAACTTATCAACTTGGACAAGGATGTCTTTAATTTGGCCTTCTAGTTGTGCCGAGGATCTGCCACAAGTTGCAATGTCATCACAGTGAGTTTCATCGAACCTATTCCTAATTTCTTGAAAGTAGACAGAGGCATAAGATTAATACTTGCTCCTAAATCACATAAAGCCTCACCTAAATAATGATTCCCAATAGAGCATGGGATTGTGAAGCTGTCAAGATCTTTCATCTTGGTTGACAACTTATTCGTAAGTACAGCGCTGCACCCCTCTGTGAGCATAATCGTCTCAATTTCGGATAATTTCTTTTTCTTTGAAAGTAACTCTTTCATAAATTTCCCGTAGCTGGGTATTTGCACAAGAGCATCTACAAGAGGTATGTTAATATGCAATTGTTTCAAAGTAGGAACAAACCTTTGATATTCTTTATCATGGACTTTCTCTTTAAATCTTTACGAAAATGGAAAAGGTATTGTAACATTGGGTTGTTGTGAAAAACTCGGTGGTGTCGACATAAGTAGTTGCATCGATAACTTAGTTGGACAAACTATAGGTATCGATGGTACTACAATTGGTTCCTCTTTTTTTGCTTTTGCTTGACTTCCTTAAACTTCATCCTCTTCTTGTTGCTATGGTTCAGATGCATCGTCATGGTCTTGATTATAACTACTTGGTTTAGCCATCTGCTTGCCACTCCTCAGTGTGATTGCTTTGCAATGCTCCTTCCCCCTTTGCGTAAGATTCTCAGTGTCACTAGGCAGAGTGCCTGGTGGTCTTGTGCTGATATTAGAAGCCAACTGCCCTAGCTGAGCTTTCAATGTTCTAATGGAAGAAGAGTTACCTTGCACTATTGCTTCAGTTCGTGTGATATGCTTGTGTATCATCACCTCAAGAGCAGCCATAAGATCTAACTTAGGTTGAGAAAATTACTGTTGTTGATGTTGCTGATGTTGTCCTTGCATATGTGGCAGCATAGATTGTTGTGGTTGTAATCGCGATTGTGGTTGCATCTGAGTATGTGACTGCATCTGCTTAGCTCGAGAATTTACCTACGAATTCTGATTATAATTTTGCTGTGGATTATTATTCCCTCCTCTATAACCCCCTTGATTTGAGGAATTTCCATATCTGAATGTGGAAGCACTTTGATTCCCCCAAGGTTATTGAGATCGATTGTTATATGAGGTACCAAATGAACTTCCTCTGATGTTATTGACATGGAAAGCATTTTCTGCATGTTGTGGGCAGTCCTCATAACTATGATTGTCATCGCAAATTTCACAAGAGAATATCGGCCCATCCGATTGCTGGGCCACTTGAATAGGAGCAGCTTCATTTGTTCCCTTCATATTCTTTATGATATTGGCCAATGAGGATACCTGCACTGACAAAGCAGAAATAACATCTAACTCAAGAACTCTAGGGTTAGTTTTTACCTGTGCAGAATGAGAGATCAGATATTGATAATCGTTCTGAGCAATCCTCTCTAGAATTCTTACAACTTCATTGTATGTACAATCCAGCAAGGGACCATTAGCCGATGCATTGACAAGGTTTCTTGTCTAGGCATTCAAACCATTATAAAATATTTTAATCTAGGTCTCCTGCTGAATTCCATGCATTGGGCAGCATCGAAGCAATGTTTTATAACACTCCCATGTTGTATGTAAATTCTCATCATCCAGCAGATGATATGCAGTAATATCATTGTGCAACCTTACGTTCATTGTCGGTGGATTGAAACGCAAAACAAATTGCATTGCTAACACATTCCACGATATAATTGATCCTGCCGGTAATCTTAAGAACCATGTTCTTTCTTTACCCTACAACAAATAAGGAAATAATTAAATTTTTAAGGCATCATCAGGGACACCATGTTGACTAAAGGATGCATAAATAAGCAAAAATGATTTTAAGTGTTCTCTTGAGTCTTCATGAGGAAAACAATAATATTAATCATTTGAATTTAACATCTAAAACATCATCAATTTCAGCTCAAAATTTCCAGCTTGGATAGCTGGTCTCACAACCTCTAGTTGTAGATCATCAAGTATAGGCACAACAAAATCTCTTATTGTCCTATTTTGCACTTGTTCTTCTTGTGGACGTGGTGGTGGTATATCATTAACAATTTGTGGAGGCACTGGAGGAACTCCATCTTGTGGCATCAATGGTGGTAGATTATTGTTGTTGTTATTGTTGCCAGCTATTTTTCTTTGTTCTTGCCTTCTCCTCCTAAGTGTCCTCTCATGCTTCGGATCAAAGCTCACAATGTCCTTAGAATTTCTCCTTTTGGACATGCAACAATTAAAGATTTGAAAAAGAAAACAATTAGAGAAATATAAATAGATTAGTAGAGATCAGAAGTTAAGTAAGTGGAATTAATTGCAACTACAAAAGTAAACATCAACAAATGCCAATTTCCTCGGCAACGGCCAAAACTTGATTGCGTCAGAAACATCACAGCGATTGTGCAAGCATAAACACGTCAATGCAAGTATAGTTGATAGACAATTCTATCGGATATCGATCCCACGAGGAAATGGGTTATTGATGTTTAAATGTAGGTGCAATTAATACTGAAATTAAGTAAAATGTGAGTAAGGATGTTAGTGCAATAATATTGGATCTGTATGCTAAAATAATTAATATTATTAATGCAATCAGAGTTAAATGTCAATGTACTAAAAGTAAATCAAATGTGTTGAGTGTTGAGTGCTGAATATTTAAATGCATAAATAAAAGTGATCAAATGTAAAGGGTAGAAATAGTCCACCGATTCTGCTAAGTTGCAACGCTGGATATGTCGACAAGGTAAAATATAAATGGATTGTCGTAGCAATAAAGCTCTTTTGAATTCTTACCAACAACAGCTCTTTGTTTAATGAAGACTTAAATACCCACAATCACTATACCTCTCGGTGTGAGCAATGTTGAGCATTCAAGAACAAGTGATTGGATTCCAATCCCAAGCAGCTCTCGCCTAACTTACTTGTTAATCCAACTTGTCACCGCATCTCTCAATGTCGGTAGACTACAATTTCACTCTCGTGCTTAAAGCGGTTAAATCCAAGAATAAACAAATAAGCAGCATAAAATAAGAATCAAAATGATCTAGCATTAAAAGACACTCTCGTATTCATTTAATGTTATCAAAATCCATCATCGTTTAAGAAGAATTAAAGAGTACAATTGAAGCTTACTATCTCTAGACTACTAGAATTTCTCCCTAATCGTTCCTCTTTCCTTACATCAAGCACCTCTCGTCAGAAGTGGCTGCAGGCTTGCTTCATCAGTTTCCAGCTCAAATCTCAAAATCATACAGAATTTGTAGAATTCAATCCCTTAATTCTTGATGATTTCTTCATTCTTTGTTCTTCTATTTATAGCCTTCAAAATGTTGCAGGATTAGCCTTCATTCCCAGATCCAGATCTAGATTTTGCAGCTATCAAAGTTAGTTAGAGTACGGTTATGCACTCACGCAGATTGAACGTTCTCTTCAGAGATCTGCAGGATGTCGCTGCACTACAATGTGCAATCTAAGATTGTAATTACGGTGACACTTGTGATATTCCTGTGCTGGTGCTTCCAGATGTAAATTCAGCTTGAGTCTACTCATTTGAGGTTCAGATTTAATGCGTTGACATCGCTGGTCACAATTCCAAGCTGATCTTGTGGCTGTATTCTGTCAATATTGATCTTCTGAATTGAGCTTCTGCGCTGACAATCTTAAGATGCAATATACCAGCTGTTTACATTGACAGTAGTACAAAAATAGATAAAAATAACAAGAATTTAGACTAACTAGCAATGTATTAGAAATATGAAAATTGAGTATAAAATGCTTATGATGCATGCTAAATGAGATACAAAAGAGACAATTAAAACACTAAATTAGGGAGAAAATATATGTCATTTGTAATACCATCACATCAATTTAAAGGTTTAAAAACCTTATTCCAATCAATGTCAAATAGAAGAAGTTTAGTTCTATATGGATTCAAAGTGTGCGAAACGGTCCGTATTTGTTTAACAAGGATTTGGGACCGATAACTCTAACAAAAAATTTAGACTATTCAATAACTATACAATATTTAGATTTAATCATGTGGTTTCTTATGAAACAATTAATATACTAATCTTAGACTTAAAAGCATCAAGCAACTAAAAAATAAAAAAAAATATCACACAAATTTAGGCAATATTACTAAAATTGAGTATCATACAAATCGTATAAATATATGTGAAATTTCAATATCCTTTGAATTTAAGTTCAATCATGGGTTTGTCCATCATGAAGACTTGGTTAATTTGCTTTGGAGTAACCAGCATGGTTTTGGTCCAAGTGGGTCCTGTTGCACGTAGTGGTGTGATGTATATCCATCCAGGGGTCCTTATCCTTGCAAAAGACCTGGTGGACTACACTTGGGGTGTCATCCAAACCCAAAAAGCGCCCCCAAACAAGCGAATTATTAGAATTGGGTGACTAGAATTCTTGTTAAAATAAAATAAAAGTAAAGTCCAAATAAACTAGACTTCTTTTATTTTATTTTAATTAGAATAAGTCATCTATTTTATTTTAATTAGAATAAGGTGTTTCAACCTTACTACGTTACTTCTATTAGTTGTTGATTGGAATAAGGTTTTTCAACCTATAAATAAGCGTAGTTATCTCCTCTTGTATTGATTCAATTTTTCGACATTAGTGAATCTTCTTCTCCTCTGCCCGTGGTTTTTTCCCCGAAAGGGTTTCCACGTAAAATTTGTGTGTTCTTTCTTTTCGTTTTCTTTGCGATATTTATTCATTGTCGTCATTTAAATGTTATCAAATTGGTATCAGAGCTTTTTCGGGTTAGTAGTCTCGATCACGATAATGGCGACATTGAAGTATGATATTTCACTGTTGGATTGCAACACTAGATTCGCGTTGTGGCAGGTAAAGATGCAAGCAGTTCTTGCGCAGATGGATTTGGAGGATGCCCTGTTAGGGTTAGATAAGATGCCTTCAAATTTGACAGATGAAGAAAAGAAGCGTAAAGATTGGAAGGCTTTGACGCAATTACAGCTGCATTTGTCGAATGAAATTCTACAAGATGTGTTAAAGGAGAAGACTACTGTTGCATTATGGGCAAAATTACAGCAGTTATGTATGTCGAAAACCATAACTAGTAAATTGTATATGAAACAGCATCTGTATTCTCATCGTTTGGAAGAAGGTGCGTCTGTGCATGAACACTTAAATGTGTTTAAAGAAATTGTCTCAGATTTGGAGGCTATGGAGGTTTAGTATGATAAAGAGGATTTAGGGTTAATTCTTCTTTGTTCGTTGCCACCGTCGTATTCAACCTTCAAAGATATAATTTTGTATAACCGTGAATCTCTCATAGTTGATGAAGTTTATGCTTCCTTAGCCTTGTATGACAAGATGAAGCATCTTGTGGCTGGATCTGACTCTCAAGGAGAGGGTCTCATTGTTCGTGGAAGACAAGATCGTAACAGTGATGATAATCGTGAGAGGACACAAGAACGAAATCCCCGCAGTAAATTTCAAGGTAGATCGAGATCTTCAAATAGAGGTAAAACTTGTAACTTCTGTAAGAAGAAAGGACACATTAAGAAAGAGTGCTACAACTTACAAAATAAGATCAAAATGGAGGTAGAGAATCAAAAGGGAAAACAACCAAAACAATCCGGTGAAGCTGATGTAGTAGAAGACTACAGTGATGAACTCCTACTTGCTTCTGTCGACAATTCTAAAGTGAGCGAGGAGTGGATTCTCGATTCTGGTTGCACCTTCCATATGAGTCCCAATCGGGATTGGTTTACAACATATGAAGCTGTGTCTGAAGGTGTTGTTTTGATGGGAAATAATGCTTCATGTAAAATCGTAGGTGTTGGCACAATCAAAATAAAGATGTTTGATGAGGTCGTTAGAACTCTTAGTGGTGTGCGACATGTACCAGAATTAAAAAGGAATTTGATTTCGTTAAGTACTCTTGATTCAAAAGGACACAGGTGCACAGCTGAAAGTGGGGTTCTAAAGATTAGTAAGGGTTCCTTCGTTGTGATGAAAGGGTAAAGAGAGACTTCCAAATTATATGTTTTGCAAGGTTCAACTATTACTGGTGATGTTACAGTTGCTTCCTCTTCCTTGTCAGATGATGATATTACTAGACTTTGGCATATGCGTCTAGGGCATATGAGTGAAAATGGCATGGCAGACTTGAGTAAAAGAGGACTTCTTGATGGCCAAGACATTAGGAAACTGAAGTTCTGTGAGCATTGGGTTTTTGGGAAGCAAAAGAGAGTTCGATTCACCAGAGGAATCCATAACACGAAGGGAATATTAGATTATATTCATTCTGATCTTTGGGGACCATCTAGAGTGCCTTCGAGAGGTAGAGCTAATTATATGCTAACTCTTATTGATGATTTTTCCAGAAAAGTTTGGGCATTCTTTCTGAAGCAAAAAAGCGATGTGTTTTCTGCATTCAAATCTTGGAAAATTATGGTTGAAAAATAGACAGGAAAGCAAATAAAATACAATGGTAAAATAAAATAAAAGTAAAGTCCAAATAAACTAGACTTCTTTTATTTTATTTTAATTAGAATAAGTCATCTATTTTATTTTAATTAGAATAAGGTGTTTCAACCTTACTACGTTACTTCTATTAGTTGTTGATTGGAATAAGGTTTTTCAACCTATAAATAGGCGTAGTTATCTCCTCTTGTATTGATTCAATTTTTCGACATTAGTGAATCTTCTTCTCCTCTGCCCGTGGTTTTTTTCCTGAAAGGGTTTCCACGTAAAATCTGTGTGTTCTTTCTTTTCGTTTTCTTTGCGATATTTATTCATTGTTGTCATTTAAATCTTATCACGAATACCTACAATCGTGGTTGCTCAAGACACCATAGATGTTGACATTGATTACTGACGATAGATAGAATAAATTGTGAAAAATTTGAACTGAAAGCAACATTTGAGAAAGTACTTGTAACTTTTTTTCCATGTATGATTTCTTCGATAGTTATGTTTCAGAAAAAAATAAATATTTAATTAAATAAAAAACTACGAAAATGTAATGAGCACATAAAGGTTTCATCATTTAATAAAATGATTTCAAAGTTTTTTTAATAAAAAAATGAATTTGTCCTAATTCATGTATCGAAGAAGACTTAATATGTCATTCCGTGTGAACTTGTCCAGAAGTATCTATTCGGTACATGATTTTTTTTACCTAGTTTAAATCTGAACTTGTATTCCATCACCCTAGTTCGAACCTCCCCACTCACACCGACACATTTTGTTGACATGACAGCGATAACCAATCTGTAGCTTACACGTGACAATCTTTCAATATATAAATTAATAAAGGAGAATAAACTTTTGTTCATATCAAGAAAGGCCTTGGACATTGGGAAGTCCAGAAATATCTAAATCTAGGCACACATTTGTCTAGATTTATACCAATATAGTTTTATTTAATAGTTAATTTTCACAAAATAAAAGAATAGGGGTAAAATTGAAAAAATGAGTAAATCTCAGGGTTATATTTGTTATTATCCCTTAGATGAAAAATGCCAACTTAAGCATTTTTCGACAGAATTTTAACAGAGCGGCTAATTGAATTGTTTGTCTAACGCACATGGACCGATTTGCTCTTCTTTTTAGTTGAAAAACAATAATGCAATTTGTGGCATAGTACATGTTCAACTACGGTACTCTTACGATTATTTTTTTTATTTAAAAATGTTAAAACTAACGTCAATAATGAAAATAGAAACAATCACGAAAAAATAACAAAAGAAAAATAAAACACATATTTTACGTGGAAAACCCTTTCGACAAAAACCACAGGCAAAGTAGAAGAAAACTCACTAATGTTGAATTCGAATGATACAAGACAAGTTTTGGCTACATCTATTTAAAGTTTACAAAACCTTATTCTAATCAATGTCAAATAGAAGAAGATTAGTTTTATACAAATTCAAAATGTGCAGTATGGTCCGTATTTCTTTAACAAGGATTCGAGGCCGAAAACTCTAACAAAAAATTTAAACTATTCAATAACTATACTATATTTATATTTTCTCAAGTGGTTTCATATGAAACAATTAATATACAAATATTAGAGTTAAAAATATCAAACAACTCAAAAGGAAACAAAAACAACAAACAATATCACACAAATTTAGGCAATATTATTGAAATTGAGTATCATACAAATCGTATAAATATATGTGAAATTTCAATATCCTTTGAATTTAAGTTCAAAATGGGGTTGTCCATCATGAAGACTTGGTTAATTAGCTTTTCATTAATTAGCATGGTTGTCGTCCTAGTCGATGCTGCTGCACGTAGTGGTGTGACATACATCCATCAAAGGGTCCTTCCTCCTTGCAAAAGGCCTGGCGGACTGCACACGGGGTGTTATCCTAACCCAAAAAGTGCTCCCACTCAAGCAAACATCTACGATCGTGGTTGCTCACGACACCATAGATGTCTCCATTGAGGAATGACGATAGAGAGAATAAATTGTGAAAAAATGGAATTGAAAGCATAGTTTGATACGGTACTTGTAATTTTTCCATGTATGATTTCTTCGATAGTTATGTTTCACAAAATAAAATTAAATATTTAATTAAATATAAAACTTCGAAAATGTAATGACCGTGTATGGGTTCCATCATTTAATAAAATGATTTTAGAGTTTTTAATGAAAAAATGAATTTGTCTCAACTCATGTATAAAAGAAGACTTAATATGCCATTCTGTGTGATCTTGTCCGGAAGTATCTAATTAGTACATGAATTTCTTTTACCTAGTTTGCACTAGAACTTGTATTCAGTCACCCTAGTTTTAACCTCCACACTCACACCGACACATTATTTTAACATGCTTTGATAGTAATCTATTGGTGACATGTGGCAACCTTTCAATATGTCATGAGACGAACATAAATTTAAAACAAAATAACCAACTTTAAAATTATATAAATTGATAAAGGAGAATAAACTTTTTTTCATGTCAAGAAAGATGTTGGACATTTGGATGTTCAGAAACATCTAAATCTAGGCACACATTTGTTTAGACTAATTTCTTATGTAGTTTTATTTAATAGTTAATTTTCAAGAAAATAAGAGAGTAGGGGTAAATTTTTAATAAATGTGTAAATATTGGGGTTATATTTGTTATTATCCTTATATGTAAAATGCCAACTTAAGCATTTTTGGATAGAATTTTAACGGAGCGAAAAATTTAATCGTTTTCCTAACGCACATGGACCAATTTTCTCTTCTTTTTAGTAGAATAACAAAAATGCAATTCGAGGTATAGTACTAGTTTTGATATAGCAAGAGGAGTTCTGACTACATCAATTTAAATGTTAAAAAACCTTATTCTAATTAATGTCAAATAGAAGAAGTTTAGTTCAATGCGGATTCAAAGTGTGTGGTATGGTTTGTATTTCTTTAACAAGGATTCGGGACAGAAAAATCTAACAAAAAGTTTAGACTATTCAATAACTATACTATATTGATATTTGCGCAAGTGGTTTCATTTGTAATAATTAATATACTAATCTTAGACTTAAAAATATTAAGCAACTAAAACAAACAAACAAACAAAAACAAAAAACAATATCACACATATTTGAGCAATATTACTGAAATTGAGTATCATACAAATCTTATAAATATATGTGAAATTTCAACATCCTTTAAATTTAAGTTCAACCATGGTGTTTTCCATCATGAAGACTTGGTTAATTTTCTTTGCAATAATCAGCATGGTTGTGGTCCAAGTATATGTTGCTGCACGTAGTGGTGTAACGTACATCCATCCAGGGGTCCTTGATCCTTGCAAAAGGCCTGGCGGACTGCACTTGGGGTGTCATTCTAACCCAAAAAGTGCTCCCACACAAGCGAATACCTACGGTCGTGGTTGCTCAAGACACCATAGATGTCGCCATTGAGGAATGACGATGAGGGAATAAATTGTAAACAAATGGAAATGAAAGCAACGTTTGAGAAGGTACTAGTAATTTTTTCCTTGTATGATTTCTTCGATAGTTATGTTTCACAAAAAAATTAAATATTTAATTAAATATAAAACTATGAAAATGTAATGGCCGTGTAAGAGTTCCATCATTTAATAAAATGATTTCAAAGTTTTTTTAATAAAAAATGAATTTGTCTCAACTCATGTATCAAGGAAGACTTAATATGTCGTTCTGTGATAGAACTTTACAAATATGAATCCCCATGTAACGCTATTCGTGTATAATATTTCAGTGACAATGCATTGGGAAGGCCTTTGGACGTTATTCCGGTATTATGGAGATGTTATTGATGCATTCATTCTAGCTAAGAAAAGTACGAGTGGAAGAAAGTTTGGATTCGTGAGGTTCGACAATATGGTGGATGCAGAAAGGGCTATCAACAATTTGAACGGATTTGTGATTCCAGGGAACATGATATTGATATATTTGGCAAGATTCAAAGGTAGGAGACAAGTATGGAGAAAAGTATCAGTTAAAGGAAATTTCTCATTATCATGCCAAATTTATCAAAAATACAATCAATCTATTGTACATGCTCCTAACCAATCACTTGTATTTCTACAAGCTCAAGCACACATCAAAATAAAATTCGTCGAAAAATAAAACTAGCTAAATGCAATAATTCCTCTTAAATAAAATAATTCCTATGTTACCCCCACACTTTTGATAACACGTTGTCCTCAATGTGTGGCCCCTAAAAAGTAAGCAACGAAGTTACCCGATTGATCGTGAAAGCTCTATTCGTAGTGGTGGTTGTCCTTCTCCCTGTTGTCGTGAATGGTTCTAAATGTTGTGTCTCTGTCATGTCGGGTTCCTACATAAAAATTAAAGCATATATAAGAAATAATAAATTCTACTTCTAATCCTACTCCTACTAATGAAATAAGCATTAAAACCAAAATTATCCAAAATTACAAGTCTTCAAAAATATAATAAAGTGTAAAAAACGTTCAACAACTCTCAATATTCAAAAATATTAATTGCTTCATATGAAACCACTTGCACAAATATAAATATAGTATAGTTATTGAATAGTCTAAATTTTTTGTTAGAGTTGCGGGTCACGAATCCTTGTTAAAGAAATATGGACCATTTCACATAATTAAAATTTGTATAGAACTAAACTTTTTATTTTTGACATTGATTAGAATAAGGTTTTTTAACCTTTAAATAGATGTAGTCAAAACTCCTCTTGTATCATTAGAATTCGATATTAGTGAGTTTTCTTCTCATTTTCTCGGGATTTTTATCGAAAGGGTTTTCCACGTAAAATATGTGTGTTTTATTTTTCTTTTCTTTTTGTTTCGCGATTTTTTCTATTTTCAATATCGACGTTAGTTTTAACATTTTTAAATAAGGAAAATTTTCGTAATAGTACCATAGCAGAACTTGTACTATGCATCGAATTACATTTTTGATATTCCACTAAAAAGAAGAGCAAATCGATCCATGTGTGTTGCACAAATGATTAAATTAGCTACTCTGTTAAAATTCAGTCGAAAAATGCTTAAGCTGGCATTTTAAGTATAAGGGATAATAACAAATATAACCCCAATATTTACTCATTTATTCAATTTTACCCCTACTATTTTATTTTGTGAAAATTAACTACTAAATAAAACTACATATGGAATGAATCTAGACAAATGCGTGGCTAGCTTTAGATATTTATGGACATCCCAATGTTCAAGGTCTTTCTTGATATGAGCAAAAGTGTATTCTCCTTTATCAACTTATATATTTTAAAGTTTGTTTTTTATTTTTTTAAAATTTATGTTTGCCTCATGGCATATTGAAAGGTTGCCACGTGTCACCAGTAGATTGGTTATTTGTGCCATGACAACACAATGTGTCGGTGTGAGTGCGAAGGTTCAAACTAGGGTGACGAAATACGAGTTCAGGTGCAAATTAGGTAAAAAAATTCATGTACCAACTAGATACTTCTTGACAAGTTTACACGGAATGACATTTTTTTTGCTCGATCAATAATATTGACAAGAAAAAGATGCTAGGAAACACCCAGTTACAAAACACCGAATACAAAACACCCAATTAAATAAGGATAGAAAACATTCGATATTTGACCAAACTACTACTATATAATCAGGAATATATCACCACCAACTTTTAAATAACACTGATATTCTCACCCTAACAATAGGCAGCACTGAAGCAATACCATCACCTTTCGTATAAATCAAAGCGAATTTAACACAAACTAGTTGGTGTCATAACTCCATACCGCTTCCTTAATCTCTTCCAATGTGAAAGATAGCTCAAGTTTCTCTGCATCAACCTCGGATATCTTCTTAAAGTTCAAAACCATATCCACGATCTATTTTCTCGATGAGCAGCAAAAGTAACTACTGAACGAATTGAACATTTTGCCTTCAACAACTTAGTGTCATTGCACCATGAATCCTCGAATTTTAAACCATGCACCATCTTCTTCTTCAATCCAATCTTTACTTCTTTATGAAAGAAACAGAATTGGTGTCACCTTCTGTTAACAAAATAATTCTTATTTTTTACACCAAATCAATTCACAACATTCAACACCTACCCACATCTCTACATTCAATCGTCTAAGCTCATCCATTTCTGATTCAATTAAATCTCTTCGATCATTGATTTCATCCAATTCCATTATCTTTTTCCAATTACTTCAATCCGTTTATCCACTTCACTTCCAGAATTTTCAATCCACTTTTTGAGATCGATCCTCAATTTCCTGAACTTTCTAGACGTCCTCCTATTTAATCTTCCTATCTCTCCCCATACTTTTCTGAAAAGGCTCGAACAATCCTTTTTGGTGAGCCGCTTAATAATAAACTTGAGTAGATGCGGTCATCAATCAATTGATTCCTTTAATAACAATACCGGGATATTGTTAGATACCAAATGATGTGAATGATATGAGGAAACAAACAAGCTAGTATATATGATAGATAGTAGTTATGGGATTATGTGATTAAATGATTATTTGTGCATATTGAGGTGTTTAGGGATGACCTAAGGCATTGTTTGGATACATTTAGATCTAAAAAGCAAACCTTATTCTAAATTACCCGTTAGTACCCATCTTTGAGCCTAATGACCCTTGTTGATGAATCGCATTACAAACCTTTAAAACCTAAAAAGATGATTTGTGTGTACTCTTTTCTTTGGTCTTATTTTGCACGATAATGGATGTATGACCATATGTATTAAGGGTAAGTAGACACACTAAGGTGGAGGTGGTAAAAAAAATAGTGTAATAGGAAAATCAATATGAAATATGAACTTTAGTATAACTAGAAAAAGACAAACAATGAAAAACTCAAAAGAAAAGATGAGTAAAGACAAAAGAGAAAAAAATTAATGAGTGAGAAAGTATACAAAGTCACAAAAATACCAAAAATAAGAAAAATATTACTCGAGAAGGAATACTCATAGGCAAGAGATTTCCAAAGTGGAGAGAAAAGGAAGGCAAGAGAAGGAGAAATATGGAGGTGAGATGGAATGAGACATTTAAGTGGGAGACTAGGGAACAATACAATGTGCCAAATTGTTTACGTGTTTGTAACCCTTTGTTCTTACTATTCTTTGAATTTCATACCTATCCTAAGCCTCAGAACATTACAAGTCGAAAAGCCCTATGTGACTTAAACAACTCCATGCATAAATAAATGTAGAATTACATGATGTCATTATGACTATCTATATTGTACTAGGATAATTAAAATACATGTATTAGACATTGATGGAGTTATACCAATGAGACTTTGATGTTTGTATTCCTTTTAACTTACTAAACTTATATGTTTCTAAAAAAGAATGATAAATTTACTTGCTCATCATGTTGAAATTATTGAAGAATATATAATACCTAGAATAGATGTTGCGAACTTAATCCTTGTATGATACAGACCCAAGCTCCTCTGTTATTTTTCTTGGTTTGATTGCCTGAGGACAAGCAATGACTTAAGTGTGGGAGAGTTTGATCTGCTGGTTTTGTTCCTAGCAGATTGAACTACTTTTCGTACTCTAGGAGCTTGAAATTAAGCATTTTCCTTTTATTTCTTTAGGATTTAGGTTAGTTTTCTATATTTGAATAAAATGTGTCAAAAGTGCAAAAAAATACGTTTTACTGACTTAAGACTGATTGAGGCCTAAGGGTTAACTAATGTACTTTATGAGTGTGTAAAAGACCATTAGAAGGTCCACCATATCAAAACTGATCACTATGTCATGACACAGGAAAATGAATGTCGCAACATAGGGACCATAATGAAGAAATCATGAATCTGTCTTCTTTGTCGTGACATAAAATGTCTATGTCGCGACAAACCCCCTTATGTCGCAACATAAAATGTCTATGTCGTGACAAACCCCCTATGTCGCAACATAGCATGTTTATGTCACGACAAACCCTTGAAAATGTTTATAGAAAAGTACACTGACTACTATGTCACGTCATTGGACCTGGTATGTGGCGACATCAACTCCTGGACGTGAATTTGACATCGAGTAAAGGGTGTTTCGATCTTTATGATGCTACTTAAACACGAGGAATGACAACTGGCCAATGCTATAAATAGGGCATTTAGCACTAGGGTTTTACACACCTTATACTTAGTTTCTTTTTACTTTGTTATTTTATTTTCGTCTTAGAAACGAGATTTATAACTTCTCATAAACGATCATGGAATTTTTTAGCAATAGATTTCTATACAATTCAAGTTTCTTTTTATTTCATCGATTCAATCGTATGTTCATTTACATTATTGTTTTTATGATGTTTAAAAAAACCATAAGGAACTAATCCTGTTGTGGGGGATTAGGGAGTGAAAGTTTGAATATTTAATTAATGTATAAACAGGGATTTTTAATTGGGTCAACTGTTTGGGAAAGGAAGAACATGAAACAAACACTAGGCCTGACAACCCTAGAAAGTCATTTAGGTGGGAATGAACCCAAAATTGGTATTGCCTATTCGTGAAGACCTCTTCCCCAAATCAGTTTAGACTGTGACATCTAGCGATATGTAGTCTCTATCGACTCGTTATGTTAGTGGGAAGATCGGAAGATCCTGCTAGGGTAATGACTAGTTGATTGAAGTAAAATCCCCAAAACCGATAATTGAAGAGTCCATACTGAAGCGACCTAATCTCCCTAAAGCCATTTATCGAAATCACTATCTCTTTTGTTTACTTTGATTGATTTATTTTTATGCTTTCCAAAACAAACACTCTTATTTTACTATCGTACTATAATCTCTAGAGACAATACTAATTACTTCTTTTCTTTGGATGGATATAAATCACTATTGTTTAAAGCCTCCTTTAGGTACGATCCTTGGAATACTACCAAGTATTTCTTTGTACAAACTATATTACAACCTACCCTGTATTCTTGCAGAAACCGAAAACACATACCGAACGGGAGTACGATCGGAGGCGGTTAGTCTCCTCTAAAGCACGGGCCTTCAAAACCAATTCATCGAAGACCTCAGCAGACTATGCTACCAGATAAAACTTAATCTCATGGTTCAATCAAAACCTAAACTTCTTATAACGACTCGACTCGTGACACACAAACTCAAGCGCATACTAGATCAAATGCACACTGACCTTCTTTTAGTCAAATTATACAAGCTCTAAAAATTTTAGCTTAATTCGAGTTCATTTACTATGTCTAATTCAAGTTTTAGTATTAGGGAATAAATTGTAACTTTTACAAACTTTTATTACATTTTCCAAACTAAAAATTAAGAGTATTTCTACCAAATATTAACAGTTAAAAGTCTAATACTAGAATATTACCAAGTTTCCCTATCATTAAAGGCTTCAATTAATCTAATCAAGTTTTAGGACTAAATTATAAATTAAGCAAATTAGAATACTAGATTTCAAAAACCAAAAATCAAACCCCCCAAAACCCACACGCCAGTGTGCAAACCACTGCACCTATTTTGTCAAAAAATCATTTTAATTGCCTGATTTTACATATTCTACTTACAAGAATAAACTTGAAATAGCTACAATTAATCACAATGAACATCCACATATCTCCTGTTTAATTTATTAACAACAAATATGCCACAATTAATCAAAACTTAACACCCAATTACACGCTTAGCAAACACCAATTAATCCACACAAGCTACATACCTTAGACGCAAACAATCCACTCCATGGTAAGCTTCAATTAAACATTGTTAGTATATAATACATGCCTCATACACCATGTTATCAACCACCGTATGAACTCTCATCAACATACCATAAATCATACATCAATTGGACATAAAATCATGTATTAAAGCAACTATAAAATCACCAAAATAAAAGGCCAAAATTTAATGTCTAGTGTCCATTACAAGTAAAATAACACTAGTCCCAAAGGCAACACAATGTGCTATATAGTCTTTAAAGTAAATTTCTTAAGCCACTACCGAGCCTTATTCTTGGATCGTTCTTGCACTCACTTCTAGACTCCTTACACCCAAAAATTCTCTACACGAAATGTACGGATGTGAGCTTAAAAAACTCGGTGAATGATACTAAAAACATTAAGTAATTTGCACCCAATCATGCATAAATCGAAGCAATTAAGCATTAAATTTTTAGTCACAGCATGTTAACATTTCACCATAACCTCACATTCTATTTCAAGAATTAAGAATCAATTTTTCTACAATGTGTACAATAATCTTTTAACATATAAACATTAAATTATATTAGCACAACCAATCAATTATATTGGCATAAGACATCCATGACAATAAGTAAACGTGTGATCATACATCGGATATATGGATCTTCAAACTCCCACAAATCAAATACAGTCCTCCGAATTGAGCAGGCCGGAGCTATACGCTCCCTTATAACGCCTCAAATAACTCGATGAGTGAAGACTCAAGCTCAACACTCCCTTATCTACTCTAAACAAATCAATCCACCATGAGCCATATGGTTAGAATATCACAGATAATGGTGAGTACTCATAAATCCTATGAAAGTAAAAGCATGTTGCTAAGCAATTTTAACATCTATAAAATTAAGCATAGCAAATATCATTTTCCCAATATTCATATACAAATTAGAGCACATTTATCAAATGTTCAATAATCAACAACTCATGCTCCAAATATCAATTTCTTCCATACAATTTAATCATGCTAAAAGCATAATACACAACTTACCAAACAAATTGTCATTTTGCTCTTTTATAAAATAAAACCTATTTTTACAAATCCAACCATCCAATATGCAATTAAGTCATTAATAACACCAATTAAATCTTTAATTTAGCACATAATCAGGTAAATTTACCAAATTGTCCATAATATCACTCACCTTCACATTTAGCTCTTTAAGAAAAAATGTGTTCAAATAAGCAAGTTTGAACTTCAATTCTGATTTGCTCGTTTCTCCTCTTGATGTGGAGTTCTAACAGAAACAAAGTATACATTACAAACCAACAATAGCAACAAGAATCACAAAATTTGATAAATTATACGAATCTAAATCATTGCTCTAAACTACCTTACCGATGTTGCATAGCTAAGTCAAAAAATGGAATTCCTTTACTAAACTCCCTTTTCAGCTCCTAAAACCACTTCTAATCTTCATTCCTAGTCCACTAACTTTTATTCTAAGTTTTAATTTCTTCATTTAATCCTTTTCATAATTTTCTGGAAAAATCATCCATGTTCTTGATCAAAATCAAATTTCTCAAAATTGATCCATAAAACATGTTTGATCTTTTGGTTTAAGATTAAAAGCCTCTTACTAGACCTATTCTAAACTTAGACATCTATTAATATTTTGATTCCAACTCAAAATTAAAGATCCATCATTGTTGATCCTCAAGTTCAAGAAAGAAGAAATTAGAGTTGAAAATCCATTATAATCACTTTAATTAACAAATAATGATTGAAATCAACTTAAAAATAAATTTAGAGATGAGTACTACCTTCAATTGAACTCAAATAATTGATTTGGAAATTTGAATCAAAATGCTTAAAGAAATTCGAATGATTTTTTCCCAACTTTGAAAATTATTTCGAGAGATTTTAGAGAGAATTTTGGAAGAAAAAAAGGTTTAGATCTATTCTTTGATATTTGGTTTATGAAAAAAAAGCAAAAAACGAGAGAAAAATCTCTAAATTCGGGTGAAAATGAGTGAAAAGTTGGGTAGTTATATAGTTTTTAAAACTCAAAACACCCACCTGATTTTCAAAATGTGGGGAATTTACCATTAGGCCACTCCGCCTTTTCCCTTATTTTACAATTTGCTCCTTCCCCTCCAAAATTCTGAAAATATGGTTTATTTGCTATAAAACCTCTTTCACATTTCCTTTATTTTTCAAATTAGTCCCATTTAATTAATATTTTAAATCACCCAATTAAACCTCCATTTTAAATTATTTTCAAATTCCAATTTTGACCCAAAATATTTATTTTTACCCAAAAATTATTTAAAACCATAGCATTAATTTTTCTTAAAATATTTTATTTTCTAGAATATTATTTAATGATTTTTAGATGAAATTAAGCTAACTAATTAAGAATATAGCTCGCTAATTAACTCGATTAACTCCCAATTTTCACTCAGAACCCGATAAACTTACCCGAAACTACTAGATCTATTTTCTGGGCCTTACAAACGTCGAATTCGAATGATTGAAGAGGAGTTTGACTACATCTATTTAAAGGTTAAAAAACCTTATTCTAATAAATGTCAACTAGATGAAGTTTAGTTCATACAGATTCAAAGTGTGCGGTATGGTCTTATTTCTTTAATCAGGATTCGGGACCGATAATTCTAACAAAAAAATTAGACTATTCAATAACTATACTATAATTGTATTTGCGCAATTTGTTTCATATGAAACAATTAATATACTATTCTTATACTTAAAAACATCAAGCAACTAAAAAACAAAACAAAAATACAATATCACACAAATTTGGACAATATTACTGAAATTGAGTATCAAACAAATCATATAAATATATGTGAAATTTCAATATCCTTTGAATTTAAGTTCAATCATGGGGTTTTCCATCATGAAGACTTCGTTAATTTGCTTTGCACTAATCAACATGGTTGTGGTCCAAGTCGGTGCTACTGCACATAGTGGTGTGACGTACATCCATCTAGTGGTCCTTGATCATTGCAAAACGCTTGGCGGACTGCACCCGGGGTGCCATCCTAAGCCAAAAGGTGCTCCCACGCAAGCTAATACTTACAATCTGATGCTATTTTGGTATGCTATTTTTGCAGGCATCGTGTTAATCTAATGTTATTGTATTTGGGTGTTGTGTTGCTATTTTTTGGAATGGTCTGCTGTTTTTGCAGCTTTGTTGATCTTCTATGGGTTGTATTTAACAATCCCATTTCTGTAATACAATGACTGAGAAAAAAAAATACTTACAATTGTGGTTGCTCAAGACACCATAGATGTCACCATTGAGGAATGACGATAGGGAGAATAAATTGTGAAAAAATGGATCTCAAAGCAACGTTTGAGAAAGTAGTAGTAATTTTTCCATGTATGATTTCTTCGATAGTTATGTTTCCTAAAAAAATTAAATATTTAATTAAATATAAAACTACGAAAATGTAATGACTGCATAAGGGTTCCATCATTTCATAAAATGATTTCAGAGTTTTTTAATAAAAAAATAAATTTATCTCAACTCATGTATCAATGAAGACTTGTTATGTCCAATATGCTGGTGATACGTGGCAACCTTTCAATAAGCCATGAGGCAAACATAAATTTTAAAAAATAAAAAACTAACTCTAAATATATATAAATTGATAAAGGAGAATAAACTTGTATAAGACCTTGGACAATGGGATGTCTAGAAATATCTAAATCTAGGCAAACATATGTCTAGATTCATTTCATATGTAGTTTTAATTAGTAGTTAATTTTGACAAAATAAATTAGTAGGGGAAAAATTGAATAAATGAGTAAATATTTGGGTTATATTTGTTATTATCCCTTATACGTAAAAGTGCCAAGTTGAGCATTTTGCAATAGAATTTTAGCAGAGCGGCTAATTTAATCATTTGTCTAACGCACATGGACCGATTTGTTCTTTTAGTAGAAAAACAAAAATGCAATTCGTGGCATAGTTCAGGTTCTGCTACAATACTCTTACGATAATTTTTCTTATTTAAAAATGCAAAAACTAACGTCGATAATGACAATAGAAACAATCACGAAAAAAAAAGAAAAGAAAAATAAAATACACATAATTTACACAGAAAACCCTTTCGATAAAAACCATTGGCAAAGGAGAAGAAAACTCACTAATGTTGAATATGAATAATACAAGAGGAGTTTTGACTACATCTATTTAAAGGTTAAAAAACCTTATTCTAATCAATGTCAAGTAGAAAAAAGTTTAGTTCTATATGGATGCAAAGTGTGTGGTATGGTCTGTATTTCTTTAACAATGATTCGGGACAGACAACTCTAACAAAAAAAATTAGACTAATCTTAGAGTTAAAAATATCAAGCAACTAAAAAACAAAAAAAAAACAAATAAAACAATAATCAATATCACACAAATTTGAGCAAAATTATTGAAATTGAGTATCATACAAATCATATAAATATATGTGAAATTTCAATACGCTTTGAATTTAAGTTCAATCATGGGGTTGTCCATAATGAAGACTTGGTTAATTTGCTTCGCACAAATCAACATGGTTGTGGTCCAAGTCAGTGCTGCTGCATGTACTGGTGTGATGTACATCCATCCAGGGGTACTTGATCCTAGCAAAAGGTCTGGCGGACTACACCCGAAGTGCCATCCTAACCCAAAAAATGTTGTCACTCAAGCAAATACCTACGATAATAGGTGCTCAAGACACTATAGATGTCGCCTTTGAGGAATGATGATAGAGAGAATAAATTGTGAAACAATTGAACGGGAAGCATCGTTTGATAAAGTACATGTATTTTTTTCCATGTATGATTTCTTCGATAGTTATGTTTCACAACATTAAATTAAATATTAGTTAAATATAATACTACGAAAATGTAATGATCGTGTATGGGTTCCACGATTTAATAAAATGATTTCAGAGTTTTTAATGAAAAAATGAATTTGTCTAAATTCTTGTGTAAAAGAAGACTTAATATGCCATTCCATATGAACTTGTCTAGAAGTATGTAGTTGGTAGATGAATTTATTTTACCTAGTTTGCACTTGAACTTGTATTTAGTCACCCTAGTTCGATCCTCCGCACTCACACTGACACATTGTTTTGACATGCACTGATAGCTAATCTATTGGTGACACATGTCAACCTTTCAATATGCCATGAGGCGAACATAAATTTAAAAAAAAAATGACCAAATTTTAAAATATATAAATTGATAAAGGAGAATAAACTTCTTTTCATATCAAGAAAGACGTTAGACATTTGGATGTCCAGAAACATCTAAATATGGGCACACATTTGTCTACACTCATTTCTTATGTAGTTTTATTTAGTAGTTAATTTTCAAAAAATAAAAGAGTAGAGGTAAAATTGAATAAATGTGTAAATATTGGGGTTATATTTGTAATTATCCCTTATACGTAAAATGCCAACTTAAGCATTTTTGATAGAATTTTAACGGAGTGGTTAATTTAATCGTTTGTCTAACGCACATGTATTGGTTTGCTCTTCTTTTTAGTAGAATAACAAAAATGCAATCTGAGGCATAGACAGGTTCTGATATGATACTCTTACGATAATTTTTTTTATTTAAAAATTTTAAAACTAATGTCGATAATGACAATAGAAATAATCGTGAAACAATAATAAAAGAAAATTAAAACACACATATTTTACGTGGAAAACCCTTTCGGTAAAAACCACGGCTAAATGAGAAGAAAACTCACTAATTAGGAATTCAAATGATACAATAGAAGTTTTGACTACATCAATTTAAAACTTAAAAAACCTTATTCTAATCAATGTCAAAAAGAAGAAGTTTAGTTCTATGCGGATTCAAAGTGTGCGGAACGGTTTGTATTTCTTTAGTAAGGATTCGGGACCGACAACTCTAACAAAAAATTTAGACTATTCAATAATTATAATATATTTATATTTGCGCAAGTGGTTTCATTTGTAACAATTAATATACTAATCTTAGACTTAAAAATATCAAGCAACTAAAACAATCAAACAAACAAAAACAATATCACACAAATTTGGGCAATATTACTGAAATTGAGTATCATACAAATCGTATAAATATATGTGAAATTTCAACATCCTTTGAATTTAAGTTCAATCATGAGGTTTTCCATCATCAAGACTTGGTTAATTTTCTTTGCACTAATTAGCATGGTTGTGGTCCAAGTCGATGCTGCTGCACGTAGTGGTGTGACGTACATCCATCTAGGGGTCCTTGATCCTTCCAAAAGGCCCGGTGGACTGCACCTATGGTGTCATCCTTACCCAAAAAGTGCTCCCATGCAAGCGAATGCGTACGATCGTGGTTGCTTAAGACACCATAGATGTCGCCATTGAGGAATGACGATAGAGAGAATAAATTGTGAAAAAATGGAACTGAAAGCAACGTTTGAGAAAGTACTAGTAACTTTTTCCTTGTATGATTTCTTCGATAGTTATGTTTCATAAAAATATATTTAATTAAATTAAAACTATGAAAATATAATGACCGTGTAAGGGTTCCATCATTTAATAAAATAGTTTCAAAGTTTTTTAATAAAAAAATGAATTTGTCTCAACTCATGTATCAAAGAAGACTTAATATGTCATTCCGTGATAGAACTTTACAAAGATGAATCCCCATGGCACGCTATTCGTGTATAATATTATGGTGACCATGCATTGGAAAGGCCTTTGGATGTTGTTCCAGTCTCATGGAGATGTTATTGATGCATTCATTCTAGCTAAGAAAAGTATGAGTGGAAGAAAGTTTGGATTCTTGAGGTTTGACGAAATGGTGGATGCACAAAGGGCTATCAACAGTTTGAATGGATTTGTGATTTTAGGGAACATGACATCGATATATTTGGCAAGATTCAAAGCTAGGGGACAAGTATTGAGAAAAGTATCAGTTAAAGGAAATTTCTCATTATCATGCCAAAATTATCAAAAATACAATCAACCTATTGTACATGCTCCTAACCAATCACTTGTATTTCTATAAGCTGAAGCACACATCAAAACAAAATTCAACAAAAAATAAAACTAGCTAAATGCAATAATTCCTATGTTACCCCCACACTTTAGATAACACGTTGTCCTCAATGTGTGGCCCCTAAAGAGTAAGGAACGAAGTTACCCGATTGATCGTGAAAGCTCTACTCCTAATGGTGGTTGTCCTTCTCCCTGTTGTCGTGAATCGTTCTGAATTTGTGTCTCAATCATGTGAGGTTCCTACATAAAAAGTAAAGCATATATAAGAAATAATAAAATCTACTCCTACTAATTAAGTAAGCCTTAAAACCAAAATTATCCAAAATTATAAGGCTTCAAAAATATAATAAAGTCTAAAAAACATTAAACAACTCTCAATCTTCAAAAATATTAACTGTTTCATACAAAATACTTGCACAAATATAAATATAGTATAGTTATTGAATAGTCTAAATTTTTTGTTAAAGTTGTGGGTCACTAATCCTTGATAAAGAGATATGGACCATACTGCATAATTTTAATCCGTATAGAACTAAACTTTTTCTTTTTGACATTGATTAGAATAAAGTTTTTTAACCTTTAAATAGATGTAGTCAAAACTCCTCTTGTATCATTAGAATTCGATATTAGTGAGTTTTCTTCTCATTTTCTCGTTGTTTTTACCGAAAGGGTTTTTCACGTAAAATATGTGTGTTTTATTTTTTTTCTTATTGTTTCGCGATCGCCTCTATTGTCATTATCAATGTTAATTTTAAAATTTTATATAAGAAAAATTATCATAATAGTACCATAGCAGAACCTATACTATGCATCGAATTGCATTTTTGTTATTCTACTAAAAAGAAGATCAAATCGGTCCATCTGCGTTAGACAAATGATTAAACTACCCGCTCCATTAAAATTCTATCGAAAAATGCTTAAGTTGGCATTTTACGTATAAGGGATAATAACAAATATAACCTCGATATTTACTCATTTATTCAATTTTACCCCTACTCTTTTATTTTGTGAATATTAACTACTAAAAAAAACTACATATGGAATAAATCTAGACAAATGTGTGCCTAGATTTAGATTTTTATGGACATCCCAATGTCCAAGGTCTTTCATGGTATGAACAAAAGTTTATTCTCCTTTATCAATTTATATATTTTTAAAGTTGGTTTTTTATTTTTTTAAATTTATGTTTGCCTCATGGCATATTGAAAGGTTGCCACGTGTCACCAGTAGATTGGTTATCGTGCCATGACAACACAATGTGTTAGTGTGAGTGCGAAGGTTCGAACTAGGGTGATGGAATACAAGTTCAGGTGCAAGTTATGTAAAAAAAATTCATGTACCAACTAGATACTTCTTGACAAGTTCACATGGAATGGCATTTTTTTTTTACTCGGTTGATAATATTGATAATAAAAAGATGTTAGGAAACACCCAATTATAAAACACCGAATACAAGACACCCAATTAAATAAGGACAGAAAACATCGAATATCTGACCAAACTACTACTAAATGAGCAAGAATATATCACCACCAATTAAACATTTTGCCTTCAACAACTTAGTGCCATTGCAGCATGAATCCTCGAATTTTAAACCATGCACCATCTTCTTCTTCAATCCAATATTTACTTATTTATGAAAGAAATAGAATTGGAGTCACCTTATCTTAACAAAATAATTCTTATTTTTTACGCCAAATCGATTCACAACATTTAACATCTACCCAGAACTCTAGATTCAATCGTCTAAGCTCATCCATTTCCGATTCAATTAAATCTATTTGATTATTGATTTTATCCAATTCCATTATCTTTTTTCAATTACTTCGATCCATTTATCCACTTCACTTTTAGAATTTTCAATCCACTTTTTGAGAGCAATCCTCAATTTCCTGAACTTTCTAGACATCTGCCTATTTGATCTTCCATCTCTCCCTAAACTTTTCTGAAAAGGCTCGAACAATCCTTTTTGGTGAGTCGTGCAATAATAAACTTGACCAGACGAGGTCACCAATTAACTAATTCCTTTAATAAAAAGACCGGGATATAGTTAGGTACCAAATGATGTGAATGATATGAGGAAACAAGCATGCTAGTATATATGAAAGATAGTAATTTAGAGATTATGTGATTAAATAAATATTTGTCCATATTGAGGTGTTAAAGGATGACCTAAGGCATTGTTTAGATACATTTAGAGTCAAAAATCAAACCTTATTCTAAATTACTAGTTAGTACCCATCTTTGAGCCTAATGACCCTTCTTGATAAACCACATTACAAATCTTTAAAGCCTAAAAAGATGATTTGTGTGTACTCTGTTCTTTGGTCCTATTTTGCACGATAATGGATGTATGACCATATGTATTGAGAGTAATTAGACTATATTGAAATTTCCTAAGTGGAGAGAAAACGAAGGCAAGAGAAGGAGAAATATGGAGGTGATATGGAATAAGACACTAAAGGGGGAGAATAGGGAACAATACAATGTGCCAAATTGTTTTCGTGTTTGTAACCCTTGTGCTTACTATTCTTTGAGTTTCATACCTATCCTAAGGCTCAGAATGCTACAATCCAAAAATCTCTATGTGACTTAAACAACCCCATGCATAAATAAATGTAGAATTACATGATCTCATTATGGCTATCTATATTGTACTAGGATAATTAAAATACTTGTATTAGGCATTGATGGAGTTATACCAACAATACTTTGATGTTTGTATTCCTTATAACTTATTGAACTTATATGTTTCTAAACAAGAATGGTAAAATTACTTGCTTATCATGTTGAAATTATTGAATAATATATAATACCTAAAATAGATGTTGCGAACTTAATCCTTGTGTGATATAGACCCAAGTTCCTCTATTAATTTTCTTGTTTTGATTACTTAAGGTCAACAATGACTTAAGTGTGAGGGAGTTTGATCTGCTGGTTTTGTACCTAGCAGATTGAACTACTTTTCGTACTCTAGGAGCATGAAATTAAGCAATTTCCTTTCATTCCTTTAAGATTTAGGTTAGTTTTCTATATTTGAATAAAATGTGTAAAAAGTGTAAAAAGGTGTGTTTTATTGTCTTTAAGGCCGGTTGAGGCCTAAGGGTTAACTAATGTACTTTATGAGTATGTAGGAGAACATTAGAAGGTGCACCATACCAAAACTGATCACTATGTCATGACACGGGACAATGAATGTTACAACATAATGACCAAAATGAAGAAATCATGAATCTACCTTCTTTGTCGCGACAAACCCCCAATGTTGCAACACAGCATGTTTATGGCACGACAAACCCCTGAAGATGTCTATAAAAAAGTACATTAACTACTATGCCGTGACATTGGACTTGGTATGTCGCGACATCGACTCCTAGACGCGAATTTGACACTGAGTAATGGGCGTTTTGATCTTTACAATGCCACTTAAACTCGAGGAATGACAACTGGCCAAGGGGTAGGGAAAACGGCCGTCCAAAGTTATAAATAGGGCCTTTAGCACTAGGGTTTTACGCATCTTGTACATAGTTTCATTTTTACTTTGTTATTTTATTTTTGTTTTAGAAACGAGATTTATAACTTCGTATAAACGATCGTGGAATTATTTAACGACAGATTGCTATACAATTCAAGTTTCTTTTTATTTCATCGATTCAATCGTATGTTCAATTATATTATTGTTTTTATGATGTTTAAAGAAACCATGAGGAACTAATCCCGTTGTGGGAGATATTAGAGAGTGGAAGCATGGATATTTAATTGTTGTATAAACAAGGATTTTCAATCGGATCAGTTGTTTGGGAAAGGAAGAACATGAAACAAACACAAGGCCTGATAACTCTAGAAAGTCATTTAGGTGGGAATGAACCCAAAATTGGTATTGCCTATTCGTGAAGACCTTTTTCCCCAAACCAGTTTAGACTGTGACGTCTAGTGATAAGTAGTCTCTATCAACTAGTTATGTTAGTGGAAGATCGGAAGATCCTGCTAGGGTAGCTACTAGTTAATTGAAGTAAAATCCCCAAAATTGATAATTGAAGAGTTGATATTCAAGCGACCTAATCTCCCCAAAGCTGATTATAGAAATCACTATCTCTTTCATTTACTTTGATTGATTTATTTTTATGCTTTTCAAAACAAACTCTCTTATTTTACTATTATACTATAATCCCTAGAGACAATACTAATTACTTCTTTTCTTTGCAGGGATATAAATCACTATTGTTTAAAGCCTCCTTTAGGTACGATCCTTGGAATACTACCAAGTATTTTGTTGTACAAACTATATTACAACTTCCCCCATATACTTGCGGAAGCCGAAAACACATTCCGAAGGGGAGTACGTTCGGAGGCGATCAGTCTCCTTTAAAGCACGGGCCTTCACAACCAGTTCATCGAAAACCTCAGCAGACTGTGCTACCAGATACAACTTAATCTTATGGTTCAGTCCAAACCAGAACTTCTTACAATGAGTCGCCTCATGAGCCACAAACTCAAGCGCATACTAACTCAAGCGCATACTAGCTCAATCGCACAAACTATCTCAATTTTATTTCTAAATAGTTACCGATCTTCTTTTAGTCAAAATTATACAAGCCCTAAAAAATTTAGCTTAATTCGAGTTCATTTACTATGTCTAATTCAAGTTTTATTATTAGGGACTAAATCATAACTTTTAAAAACTTTTATTACATTTTCCAAACAAAAAATTAAGAGTGTTTCTACCAAATATTAACAGTTACAAGTCTAATACTAAAATATTACCAAGTTTTCCTATCATTAAAGACTTCAATTAATCTAATCAAGTTTTAGGACTAAATTATAAATTAAGCAAATTAGGATACTAGATTACAAAAACCAAAACTCAAACCCCAAAAACCCACATGCCTATGTGCAAACTAATGCACCTATTTTGTGAAAAATTAATTTTAATTACCCGATTTTACATATTTTACTTTCAAATTAAACTTCAAATAGCTACAATTAATCGCCATAAACATCGACACATCTCCTTTTTAATTTATTTACAATAAATATGCAAAAACTAATCAAAATTTAACACCCAATTATACGAGTAGCAAACATTAATTAATCCACACTAGCTACATACCTTATTCGCAAGCAATCCACTCCATGGTAAGCTTCAATTAAACATTGTTAGTATATAATACATGCCTCATACACCGTGTTATCAACCACCGTACGAACTCTCATCAACATACCATAAATTATACATCAATTAGACATAAAGGTATGTATTAAAGCAACTATAAAATCACCAAAAGTCCAAAATTTTATGTCTAGTGTCCATTACAAGTAAAATAACACTAGTCCCAAAGGCATCACAATGCCCTTATATAGTCTCTAAAGTAAATTTATTAAGCAACTATTGAGCCTTATTCTTGGATCATGCTTACACTCGTTTCTCGACTCCTTACATCCGAAAATTCTCTGCACAAAATGTAAGGATGTAAGCTTAAAAAGATCAGTGAATGATAGCAAAAACATCAAGTAATTTGCACCCAATCATGCATAAATTGAAGCAATTAAGCATTAAATTTTCAGTCACAACATGTTTACATTTCACCATAACCTCACATTCTATTTCAAGAACTAAGAATCAATTTTACCACTACGTATACAGTCATCTTTTAACATATAAACATTCAATTATATTGGCGTAATACATCCATAACAACAAGTAAACATGTGATCATCATTGGATAAACGGATCTTCGAACTCCCGCAAATCAAATACAGTCCTTCGAATTGAGCGAGCCGAAGCCACATGCTCCCTTATAGCACCTTAAATAACCTGATGAGTGGAGGCTCAAGCTCAACACTACCTTATCTACTTTTAACAATATCACAAATAATGGTGAATACTCACAAATCCTATGGCATGCCAACTATATCCAATGGATCCACCATGCAATGTTGCCAATATAATCATACATACAAGGCATTAAATGTTGCCAATACATAAGTAAAAGCATGTTGCTAAGCAAATTTAACATCTATAAAATTAAGCATAACATATATCATTTTCCAAATATTCATATACCAATTAGAACACCTTTATCAAATGTTCAATAATTAGCAACTCATGCTCCAAATATCAATTTCTTCCATACAATTTAATCATGCTAAAAGCATAATACACAACTTACCAAACCAATTGCGATTTCTCTCTTTTATAAAATAAAACCTATTTTTGCAAATCCTACCATCCAATATGCAATTAAGTCACCAATAACACCAAATAAACCTTTAATTTAACACATAATTGGGCCAATTTACCAAATTGTCCATAATATCACTCACCTTGACATTTAGGTCTTTAAGCAAAAATGTGTTCAAACAAGCAAGTTTGAACTTCAATTCTAATTTGCACGTTCCTCCTCTTGATGTGGAGATTTAACAAAGACAAAGTATACATTACAAACTAACAATAGCAACAAGAATAAAAAAATTTGATAAATTATATGAATCTAAATCATTGCTCTAAACTACCTTACCGATGTTGCACAACTAAGCCGAAATATGGAATTCCTTAACTAAACTCCCTTTTCAGCACCTCAAACCACTTCTAATCTTCATTCCTAGTCCAATAACATGTATTCTAAGTTTTAATTTTTTCATTTAATCCTTTTCATAATTTTCCGGAAAAATCATCCATGTTCTTGATCAAATTCAAATTTCTCAAAATTGATCCATAAAACATGTTTGATCTTTTGGTTTAAGATTGAAAACCTCTTATTAGACCTATTCTGAGCTTAGACATCTATTAATATTTGGATTCCAACTTAAAATTAAAGATCCACCATTGTTGATCCTCAAGTTCAAGAAAGAAGAAATTAAAGTTGAAAATCCATTATAATCACTTTAATTAACAAGTAATGATTGAAATCACCTTAAAAACAAGTCTAGAGATGAGTGTTACCTTCAATTGAACTCAAATAATTGATTTGGAAATTTGAATCAAAATACTTAAAGAAATTCGGATGACTTTTTGCCCAACTTTGAACATTATTTTGAGAGATTATAGAGAGAATTTTAAGAAAGAAAATGTTTAGATCTATTTTCTGATATTTGGTTTATGAAAATAAGTAAAAAAAACGAGAGAAAAAGCACTAAAGTCGGGTGAAAAATGAGTGAAAATTCAGGTAGTTGCAGAGTTTTTAAAATTGAAAATCTCCACCTGATTTTCAAAATTTGGGGAATTTTCCATCAGGCCACTTCCCCTTTTCCTTTGTTTTACATTTTGCTCCTTCCCTCCAAAATTCCGAAAATATGGTTTATTTGCTATAAAACCTCTTACACATTTCCCTTGTTTTTCAAATTAGTTCCATTTAATTAATATTTTAAATCACCCAATTAAATCCCTATTTTAAATTATTTTTAAAATCTAATTTAACCCAAAATATTTATTGTTACCCAAAAATTATTTAAAACCATAAAATTATTTTTTCTTAAAATATTTTTTTTCTGGAATATTATTTACCAATTTTTAGATGAAATTAAGCTAACTAATTAAGAATATAAATCGCTAATTAACACGATTAATTCCTAATTTTCACTCCGAACCATTAAACTTATTCAAAATTACAAAACCTATTTTCTAGGCCTTACGAACGTCGAATTTGAATGATACAAGCGGAGTTTTGACTACATGTATTTAAATGTTAAGAAATCTTACTCTAATAAATGTCAATTAGATGAAGTTTAGTTCTATACGGATTCAAAGTGTGCGGTATGGTCCGTATTTCTTTAACCAACATTTGGGACTAACAACTCTAACAAAAAAAAATAGACTATTCAATAACTATACTATAATTATATTTGCGCAAGTGGTTTCATATGAAACAATTAATATACTATTCTTAGACTTAAAAACATCAAGCAACTAAAAAACAAAAAAAATATCATAAAAATTTGGACAATATTACTAAAATTGAGTATCTTACAAATCGTATAAATATATGTGAAATTTCAATATCCTTTGAATTTAAGTTCAATCATGGGGTTTTCCATCATGAAGACTTCGTTAATTTGCTTTGAACTAATCAACATGGTTATGTTACAAGTCGGTGCTACTACATGTAGTGGTGTGACGTAATCCATCCAGGGGTCCTTGATCCTTGCAAAAGGCCTGGCGGATTGCACTCGGGGTGTCATCCTAACCCAAAAAGTGCTCCCATGCAAGCGAATACCTACAATCGTGGTTGCTCAAGACACCATAGATGTCGCCATTGAGTAATGATGATAGAGAGAATAAATTGTGAAAAAATGAACTGAAAGCATCATTTGAGAAAGTACTTGTAATTTTTTCCATGTATGATTTCTTCATTACTTATGTTTCACAAAAAAAATTAAATATTAATTAAATATAATACTAAGAAAATGTAATGACCATGTATGGGTTCCATCATTTAATAAAATGATTTCAAATATTTTAATGAAAAAATGAATTTGTCTAAACTCTTGTATAAAAGAAGACTTATTATGCCATTCCGTGTGAACTTGTCTAGACATATCTAGTTGGTACATGAATTTTTTTACCTAGTTTGAACTTGAACTTGTATTCCGTCACCCTAGTTCGAACCTCCGCACTCACACCGGCACATTGTGTTGACATACATGACACTGGTAACCAATTTGTAGGTGACACGTGACAACCTTTTAATATACCACGAGGCAAACATAAATTTAAAAAAATAAAAAACCAACTTTAAAAATATATAAATTGATAAAGCAGAATAAACTTTTATTCATATCAAGAAAGGCCTTGGACATTAGGATGTCCAGAAATATCTAAATCTAAGAACACATTTGTCTAGATTTATACTAATGTAGTTTTATTTAATAGTTAATTTTCACAAAATAAAAGAGTGGGGTAAAATTGAATAAATGAGTAAATATCAGGGTTATATTTGTTATTATCCCTTATATGAAAAATGCCAACGTAAGCATTTTTCGATAGAATTTTAACGGAGTCACTAATTTAATCGTTTGTCTAACGCACATGGATCGATTTCAATATCACACAAATTTGGGCAATATTATTGAAATTGAGTATCATACAAATCGTATAAATATATGTGAAATTTCAATATCCTTTGAATTTAAGTTCAATCATGGGTTGTCCATCATGAAGACTTGGTTAATCTGCTTTTCACTAATCATCATGGTTGTGGTCCTAGTTGATTTTACTGCACGTAGTGGTATGACGTACATCCATCCAAGGGTCCTTGATCCTTGCAAAAGGGTTGGCGGACTGCACACGCGGTGTTATCTTAACTCAAAAAGTGCTCCTACTCAAGCAAGCACCATTGATCGTGGTTGCTCAAGACAACATACATGTCGCCATTGACGAATGACTATAGAGAGAATAAATTGTGAAAAAATGGAACTGAAAGCATCGTTTGATAAGGTACTTGTAATTTTTTCCATGTTTGATTTCTTCGATAATTATGTTTCACAAAATAAAATTAAAAACTAAGAAAATGTAATGACCATGTATGGGTTCCATCATTAATAAAATGATTTCAGAGTTTTTAATGAAAAAATGAATTTTTCACAACTCATGTATAAAAGAAGACTTAATATGCCATTTCATGTGAACTTGTCCAAAAGTATCTAGTTGGTACATGAATTTCTTTTACCTAGTTTGCACCTGAACTTGTATTCAGTCACCCTAGTTCAAATTTTCGCACTCACACCGACACATTGTTTTGACATGCTCTGATTGCTAATCTGTTGGTGACACGTGACAACCTTTCATTGTGCCACGAGGCAGACATAAATTTAAAACAAAATAAAACAACTTTAAAAATATATAAATTGGTAATAGAGAATAAACTTTTTTCATATCAAGAAAGACGTTGGACATTTGGATGTCTAGAAACATCTAAATGTAGACACACATTTGTTTAGACTCATTTCTTATGTAGTTTTATTTAGTAGTTAATTTTCAAAAAAATAAGAGAGTAGGGGTAAAATTGAATAAATGTGTAAATATTGGGGTTATATTTGTTATTATCCCTTATACGTAAAATGCCAACTTAAGCATTTTTCGATAGAATTTTAATGGAGCAGCTAATTAAATCGTTTGTCTAACGCACATGGACCGATTTGCTCTTCTTTTTAGTAGAAAAACAAAAATGCAATTCGAGGCATAGTACAAGTTTTGATATAGTACTCTTACGATAATTTATATTATTTAAAAATGTTAAAATATCGTCGATAATGAGAATAGAAACGATCAAAAAACAATAAGAAAAGAAAAATAAAACACACAAATTTTAAATGAAAAACCCTTTCGGTAAAAACCACGGGAAAAGGAGAATAAAACCTAGTAATGTCAAATTTGAATGATATAAGAAGAGTTTTGAATACATCAATTTAAAGGTTAAAAAACTTTATTCTAATAAATGTCAAATTGAAGAAGTTTAGTTCTATGTGAATTTAAAGTGTGCGATATGGTCCGTATTTCTTTAACAAGGATTCGAGACCGAAAAATCTAACAAAAAATTTAGACTATTCAATAACTATACTATATTTCTTTAATAAGGATTACGATAAAGGTGAGGAGTTTCGACAAAATGACGATGTTGTTATCAATCAAACAACCAGAATAGATCGATGAACTGATATTTCTAGAGGTTGGGGAGGTGACATTTCCGGTTAGAGTTAAGGAAAAATGCTTATAAAAATCATTTGACAATATCAATGGGAAAAATAGAGTGAAGGGAAGAGAAGGGTTAGAATCAATACAAGAGAATGATGATGAGGTTGTGTTTGAGTCGGGATCGACGACAAGAACGGGACCAGAAAAAAATCGGTGTAGAGACAAATAGGGGATGATGAAGCAATTAATGTCATCTTCCTTGAAAAAGAAAACATACTGGTGGCTATCAGAGAACTTGGGAAAATGAACCAAATTGGGAAGTGGAATAGTTGTGTGGGTTAAGGGCTGGTACCAAATTGGAGGAGGTGGATGATATTTGTTGTAGCGAACATGCCAGAGAAGATGTTAACAATATGGGCGTGGACGCTTTTGAATTAAACATGCAGGATAAGGTTAGGGACTAGGAAAAACAAAAGGGAAATGGGGTGTTTATGGGCTTGTAGGAAAGTCTGGACGTACAAAGAACCCAAACATTGAGACTAGAAGGGAGTCCAGAATCAAATATTTTGGACGATCGATTAGAGAGAACAAATTTAGGAGGAGAGGAGAGGGAAGATAGGGTAATAATAGTTATGGATTCATCAAATCAAAAAAGGAAGAAGAAAAAAACGCAGGGTAGAAAAATACGTTCAATGCTTGAAATTCAGGATAGTTTCCTTTCGGTAATGGAGAAAAAGAAGAGAGATCGAGCGTTGAGGAGAGAAAAAGGGAAAGGAATATCGGCTAGAGATGAGACTGTTGTAAATGCTTCTCTTTTTTATTCTGATATAAGCAACAGAAGGAAGTTGATCCTCGAGGAAGCATAGAAAGCTTGGGATGTTGGAAAAGGGTTGGGATTTATTGTTAGAGGGGATGAACGTGAAGTAATAGAAGATATACAGAGGTTGGAGGGACTGTAGCATTATGGAGCAGAGGGAATTTGGAGGTCGGCCAAAACTGAAACAAGTGTTGTTTTTTGTTGCTTGAGTTATCTTTATCATTATTCAATTACTTTTTTGTGGTGTGAGTTGGTATGAGGATTGTATAGTGGATTATTTGAGGTATGGGCTCGAAAGCTAAGATTTCATCTGTTTGAAGAGTCATATCAAGGCAGGGGCAATTAGGTGTTTTATTCAGGAAACTAAGTTAAAAACAATCACTATTAACACAAGAAGGAAAATATGGTTTGACGATAATTTTGATTCTAGATTTGTGGCAGCTATTGGGTGTTTCAGGAGATTGGGGATAGAGGTAGTGTTCAAGTGGATAAAGATCTTTGTGTTGAAAGGTTCGTAGTAGTAAAAAGGAAATGGTCGGCTGAAGGCATGAAAGCAATCCTGATTGATGTTTATGCCCATAAAGCGATTTCTATTCGATAGATATGGTGGATGAATCTTTTAGTCTTAAAGAACTCATTTGCTTTCCCTTGGAGTATTGATGGTGACTTCAAAGCACTGACAAATAGAATTGAAAGAAGAATTTGTGTAAGTCTAAAGAATGGTCAAAGGAATTCAATAGCTTCATCGACAATTGCAAAATGGTGAATTTATCTCTGATGGGGAAAAGTTTTCTTGATACGACCCTAATAGTAAGAGGAATAGATGGGATCGATTTTTATTGGAAGAGCAATGGTTGTTACGTTTCAACGACTTTTGGAAGCAAGGATTAAATAGATTTGTTTTTGACCATATCCCGGTATTGTTATTAAAGGAATCAATTGATTGGCGACTGCGTCAGGTCAAGTTTATTATTGCGCAACTCACCAAAAAGGATTGTTCGAGCCTTTTCAGCAAAGTATGGGGAGAGATGGGAAGATCAAATAGGCGGAAGTCTGGAAAGTTCAAGAAATTGAATATCGCTCTCAAAAAGTGGATTGAAAATTCTGGAAGTGAAGTGAATAAATGGATTGAAGTAATTGAAAAAAGATAATGGAATTGGATGAAATTAGTGATTGAAGAGATTTAATTGAATCAGAAATGGATGAGCTTAGACGATTGAATCTAGAGTTGTGGGTAGGTGTTAAATGTTGTGAATCGATTTGCTGTAAAAAATAAGAATTATTTTGTTAAGAGAAGGTGACTCCAATTTGTTTCTTTCGTAAAGAAGTAAAGATTGGATTGAAGAAGAAGATGGTGAATGGTTTAAAATTCAAGGATTCTTGGTGCAATGACACTAAGTTGTTGAAGGCAAAATGTTCAATTCGTTCAGTAATTACTTTTGCTGCTCATCGGGAAAATGGATCGTGGATATGGTTTTAAACTTTAAGAAGATATTCGAGGTTGATGCAAAGAAACTTGAGTTATCTTTCACATTGGAAGAGATTAAGGAAGTGGTATGGAGTTGTGACACCAACTCTCATCACCGTGTTATCAACCACCGTACGAACTCTCATCAACATACCATAAATCATACATCAATTAGACATAAAATCATGTCTTAAAGAAACTATAAAATAACCAAAATAAAAGTCCAAAATTTAAATGTCTAATGTCCATTACAAGTAAAATAACACTAGTCCCAAAGGCATCACAATGCCCCTATATAGTCTCTAAAGTAAATTTCTTGAGCCACTACAGAGCCTTATTCTTGGATCGTCCTTGCACTCGCTTCTCGACTCCTTACGCCCGAAAATTCTCTGCACGAAATGTGAGGATATGAGATTAAAAAGCTGAATGAATGATAGTAAAAACATCAAGTAATTTGCACCCAATCATGCATAAATCAAAGCAATTAAGCATTAAATTTTCAGTCACAACATGTTAACATTTCACCATAACCTCACACTCTATTTCAAGAATTAAGAATCAATTTTTTCATGACGTTTACAATCATCTTTTAACATATAAACATTTAATTATATTGGCACAATCAATCAATTATATTGGCATAATACATCCATGACAATAAGTAAATGTGTGATCATCCATTGGATAAACGGATCTTTGAACTCCCACAAATCAAATACAGTCCTCCGAATTGAGTGGGCCGAAGCCACACTCTCCCTTCTAACGCCTCAAATAACCCGATAAGTGGAGACTCAAGCTCAACACTCCCTTATCTACTCCAAACAAATCAATCCACCATGAGCCATATGCTCACAATATCACAAATAATGGTGAGTACTCACAAATCCTATGACATACCAACTATATCCAATGGATCCACCATGCAATGTTGCCAATAAAATCATACATACAAGGTATTAAATCTACTGTTTAATCACTTAATTTAGGATGTTAATATGAAAGTAAAAGCATGTTGGTAAGCAATTTTAACATCTATAAAATTAAGCATAGCAAATATAATTTTCCCAATATTCATATACCAATTAGAACCCCTTTATCAAATGTTCAATAATCAACAACTCATGCCCCAAATATCAATTTCTTCCATACAATTTAATCATGCTAAAAGCATAATACACAACTTACCAAACCAATTGCCATTTTACTCTTTTATAAAATAAAACCTATTTTTGCAAATCCAACCATCCAATATGCAATTAAGTCATTAATAACACTAATTAAACCTTTAATTTAACACATAATAAGGCAAATTTACCAAATTTCCCATAATATCACTCGCCTTCACATTTATCTCTTTAAGCAAAAATGTGTTCAAACAAGCAAGTTTAATGTGGAGCTTTAACAGAGACAAAGTATACATTACAAACTAACAATAGCAACAAGAATCACAAAATTTGATAAATTATAAGAATCTAGATCATTTCTCTAAACTGCCTTACCGATGTCGCACAACTAAGTCGAAATATAGAATTCCTTAACTAAACTCCTTTTCAACACCTCAAACCACTTCTATTCTTCATTCCTAGTCCAAAAACATGTATTCTAAGTTTTAATTTCATCATTTAATCCTTTTCATAATTTTCCGAAAAAATCATCCACAACCTCTTATTAGACCTATTCTGAGCTTAGACATCTATTAATATTTGGATTCCAACTCAAAATTGAAGATCCACCATTGTCGATCCTTAAGTTCAAGAAAGAAGAAATAAAGTTGAAAATCCATTATAATCACTTTAATCAACAAATAATGATTGAAATCAACAGAAAAACAAGTTTAGAGATGAGTATTACCTTCAATTGAACTCAAATAATTAATTTGGAAATTTGAATCAAAATGCTTAAAGAAATTCGGACGACTTTTTGCCCAACTTTGAAAATTATTTCGAGAGATTTTAGAGAGAATTTTCGGAGAGAAAAGGTTTAGATATTCTCTGATGTTTGGTTTATGAAAACAAGAAAAAAAAAAGAGAAAAAGCTCTAAATTCGCGTGAAAAATGAGTGAAGAATGAGGTAGTTGCAAAATTTTTAAAACTGAAAACCCCCACTTGATTTTTAAAATTTGGGGAATTTGCCATCAGGCCACTCCCCCTTTTCCCTTGGTTTACAATTTGCTCCTTCCCTCCAAAATTTCAAAAATATGGTTTATTTCTATAAAACCTCTTACACATTCCCTTTTTTTTCAAATTAGTTCCATTTAATTAATATTTTAAATCACCCAATTAAACCCCATTTTAAATTATTTTTAAACTCTAATTTAACCTAAAATATTTATTTTTACCCAAAAATTATTTAAAACCATAAAATTAATTTTTTTAAATATTTTTATTTTCTGGAATATTATTTATTGATTTTTAGATGAAATTAAACTAACTAATTAAGAATATAAATCGCTAATTAACTCGATTAATTCCCAATTTACACTCGGAACCTAGTAAACTTACTTGAAACTACTAGACCTATTTTCTAGGCCTTACAAACATCGAATTCGAATTATACAAGAGGAGTTTTGACTACATCTATTAAAAGGTTAAAAAAACTTATTCTAATAAATGTCAACTAGAGGAAGTTTAGTTCTATACGGATTCAAAGTGTGCGGTATGGTCTGTATTTCTGTAACTAGGATTTGGGATCGACAACTCTAACAAAAAAATTAGACTATTCAATAACTATACTATAATTATATTTGTGCAAGTGGTTTCATATGAAACAATTAATATACTATTCTTAGACTTAAAAACATCAAGCAACTAAAAAACAAAAAAAAAACAATTCATACAAATTTGGACAATATTACTGAAATTGAGTATCATACAAATCGTATAAATATATGTGAAATTTCAATATCCTTTGAATTTAAGTTCAATCATGGGGTTTTCCGTCATGAAGACTTGGTTAATTTGCTTTGCACTAATCAACATGGTTGTGGTCCAAGTCGATGCTACTGCACGTAGTGGTGTGACGAACCTCCATCCAGTGGTCCTTGATCCTTGCAAAACGCCAGGCGGACTACACCCGGGGTGTCATCCTAACCCAAAAAGTTCTCCCACGCAAGCTAATACTTACGATCTGATGATGTTTTGGTCTGCTATTTTTTCAGGCATCGTAGTAATCTGATGCTGATGTATTCGAGTGTTGTGTTGCTTTTTTTGGACTGGTCTGCTATTTTTTCAGCTTTGTTGATCTTATATGAATTGTGTTTAACAATCCCATTTCTATAATACAATGACTAAGCAAAAAAAAAAAACTTACAATTGTGGTTGCTCAAGACACCATAGATGTCACCATTGAAGAATGACGATAGAGAGAATAAATTGTGAAAAAAATGGTCCAAGACGATGCTGTTGCACGTAGTGGTGTGACGTACATCCATCTAGGGGTCCTTGATCCTAGCAAAAGGCTTGGCGGACTGCACCTGAGGTGTCATCCTAACCCAAAATGTGCTCCCACTCAAGCAAATACCTATGATCATGGTTGCTCAAAATACCATAGATGTCGCCTTTGAGGAATGATGATAGAGAGAATAAATTGTGAAAAAATTAAATGGAAAGCATCGTTTGATAAATTATATATTTTTTAATGATAAAGTATATCTTTGATAGTTATGTTTCACAACAAAAAATTAAATATTAATTAAATGATTTTAGAGTTTTTTAATGAAAAAATGAATTTGTGTAAACTCTTGTATAAAAGAAGACTTAATATGCCATTCCATGTGAACTTGTCCAGAAGTATCTAGTTGGTAAATGAATTTCTTCTACCTAGACCTGAACTTGTATTTAGTCACCCTAGTTCGAACCTTCGCACTCACACCGACACATTGTTTTGACATGCACTGATAGCTAATCTATTGGTGACACATGTCAACCTTTCAATATGCCACGAGGCAAACATAAATTTTAAAAAAATATATATGACCAACTTTAAAAATATATAAATTGATAAAGAAGAATAAACTTTTTTTCATATCAAGAAAGACGTTAGACATTTGGATGTCTAGAAACATCAAAATCTGGGCACACATTTGTCTAGAATAATTTCTTATGTAGTTTTATTTAGTAGTTACTTTTCAAAAAATAAAAGAGTAGAGGTAAAATTAAATAAATGTGTAAATATTGGGGTTATTTTTGTAATTATCTCTTATACGTAAAATGCCAACTTAAGCATTTTTTATAGAATTTTAACGGAGCGGCTAATTTAATCGTTTTTCTAATGCACATGGACCGATTTGCTCTTCTTTTTAGTAGAATAACAAAAATGCAATTCGAGGCATAGACAGGTTTTGATACGATACTCTTATGATAATTTTTCTTATTTAAAAATGTTAAAACTAACGTCGATAATGACAATAGAAACGATCGTGAAACAATAAGAAAAGAAAATTAAAACACACATATTTTACGTGGAAAACCCTTTCGGTAAAAACCACAAGCAAAGGAGAAGAAAACTCACTAATGTGGAATTTGGATGATACAAGAGGAGTTTTGGCTACATCAATTTAAAGGTTAAAAAACCTTATTCTAATCAATGTCAAATAAAAGAAGTTTAGTTCTATATGGATTCAAAGTGTGCGGAATGGTCCGTATTTCTTTAACAAGGATTCGAGATTGACAACTCTAACAAAAAATTTAGACTATTCAATAACTATACAATATTTAGATTTGCGCATATGGTTTCATATAAAACAATTAATATACTAATATTAGAGTTAAAAATATCAAGCAACTCAAAATGAAACAAAAACAACAAACAATATCACACAAATTTGGGCAGTGTTATTGAAATTAAGTATCATACAAATCGTATAAATATATGTGAAATTTCAATATCCTTTGAATTTAAGTTCAAAATGGGGTTGTCCGTCATGAAGACTTGGTTAATTTGCTTTTCACTAATCAGCATGGTTGTGGTCCTAGTCGATGCCGTTGCACATAGTGGTGTGACATACATCCATCCAGGGGTCCTTGATCTTTGCAAAAGGCCTGGCGGACTGCACACGGGGTGTTATCCTAACCCAAAAAGTGCTCCCACTCAAGCATACACCTACAATCGTGGTTGCTCAAGACATCATAGATGTCTCCATTAAGGAATGACGATAGAGAGAATAAATTGTGAAAAAATGGAACTGAAAGCATAGTTTGATAAGGTACTTGTAATTTTTTCCATGTATGATTTCTTCAATAGTTATGTTTCACAAAATAAAATTAAATATAAAACTACGAAAATATAATGACCATGTATGGGTTCCATTATTTAATAAAATGATTTCAGAGTTTTTAATGAAAAAATGAATTTGTCTCAACTCATGTATAAAAGAAGACTTAATATGCCATTTTGTGTGAACTTGTCCAGACGTATCTAGTTGGTTCATGAATTTCTTTTACCTAGTTTGCACCCTTGTTTGAACCTCCACACTCACACTGACACATTGTTTGGACATGCTCTGATAGCTAATTTGTTGGTGACATGTGGCAACCTTTCAATATGCTACGAGGCGAACATAAATTTAAAACAAAATAACCAACTTTAAAATTATATAAATTGATAAAGGAGAACAAACTTTTTTCATATCAAGAAAGACGTTGGGCATTTGGATGTTCAAAAACATCTAAATCTAGGCACACATTTGTCTAGACTAATTTCTTATGTAGTTTTATTTAGTAGTTAATTATCAAGAAATAAAAGAGTAGGGGTAAATTTTAATAAATATGTAAATATTGAGGGTTATATTTGTTATTATCTGTATATGTAAAATGTCAACTTAAGCATTTGTGGATAGAATTTTAACGGAGCGGCAAATTTAATCGTTTTCTTAATGCACATGGACCAATTTGCTCTTCTTTTTAGCAGAATAACAAAAATGCAATTCTAGGTATAGTATAAGTTTTGATATAGTACTCTTACGTTAGTTTTTCTTATTTAAAAATGTTAAAACTAACGTCGATAATGACAATAGAAACAATCACCAAACAATAAGAAAAGAAAAATAAAAAACCACTTGCACAAATATAAATATAGTATAGTTATTGAATAGTCTAAATTTTTTGTTAGAGTTGTGGGTCACACGAATCCTTGTTAAAGAAATATGGACCATACCGCACAATTTGAATCCGTATAGAACTAAACTTTTTTCTTTTTGACGTTGATTAGAATAAGATTTTTTAACCTTTAAATAGATGTAGTCAAAACTCCTCTTGTATCATTAAAATTTGATAATAGTGAGTTTTCTTCTCATTTTCCCGGGGTTTTTACCGAAAGGGTTTTTCACGTAAAATATGTGTTTTATTTTTCTTTTCTTATTGTTTCGCGATTGTTTCTATTTTCATTATCAACGTTAGTTTATCATTGTTAAATAAGAAAAATTATCGTAATAGTACCATAGCAGAACTTGTACTATGAATCGAATTGCATTTTTGTTATTCTACTAAAAAGAAGAGCAAATTGATCCATGTGTGTTAGACAAATGATTAAATTAGCTGCTCCGTTAAAATTCAGTCGAAAAATGCTTAAGTTGGCATTTTACGTATAAAGGATAATAACAAATATAACCTCGATATTTACTCATTTATTCAATTTTACCCCTACTCTTTTATTTTGTGAAAATTAACTACTAAATAAAACTACATATGGAATGAATCTAGACAAATGTGTGCCTAAATTTAGATATTTTTGGACATCCCAATGTCCAAGGTCTTTCTTGATATGAACAAAAGTTTATTCTCCTTTATCAACTTATATATTTTAAAGTTTGTTTTTTTTTTTTTTTAAATTTATGTTTGCCTCATGGCATATTGAAAGGTTGCCACGTGTCACCAGTAGATTGGTTATTTGTGCCATGACAACACAATGTGTCGGTGTGAGTGTGAAGGTTCAAACTAGGGTGACGAAATACGAGTTCAAGTGCAAATTAGGTAAAAAATTCATGTACCAACTAGTTACTTCTTAACAAGTTCACACGGAAGGACATATTTTTTTTTGCTCGGTCGATAATATTGATAATAAAAAGATGTTGGGAAACACCCAATTACAAAACACCGAATACAAAACACCCAATTAATAAGGATAGAAAACATCCAATATTTGACCAAACTTCTACTATATAATCAAGAATATATCACCACCAATTTTTTAAATAACGCTGATATTCTCACCCCAGCAATAGGCACCGCTGAAGTAATACCATCACCTTTCGTATAAACCAATGCTAATTTAACACAAACTAGTTGGTGTCACAACTCCATACCGCTTCCTTAATCTCTTCCAATATGAAAGATAACTCAAGTTATAACTCAAGTTTCTCTGCATCAATCTCGGATATCTTCTTAAAGTTCAAAACCATATCCACGATCCATTTTCTTGATGAGCAGCAAAAGTAATTACTGAAGGAATTGAACATTTTGCCTTCAACAACTTAGTGTCATTGCACCATGAATCCTTGAATTTTAAACCATGCACCATCTTCTTCTTCAACCCAATCTTTACTTCTTTATGAAAGAAACATAATTGGAGTCACCTTCTCTTAACAAAATAATTCTTATTTTTTACACCAAATCGATTCACAACATTTAACACCTACCCACAACTCTACATTTAATCGTCTAAGCTCATCCATTTCTGATTCAATTAAATCTCTTCGATCACTGATTTCATCCAATTCCATTATCTTTTTTCAATTACTTCGATCCTTTTATTCACTTCATTTCCAAAATTTTCAATCCACTGTTTGAGAGCGATCCTCAATTTCTTGAACTTTCTAGACATCCTCCTATTTGATCTTCCCATCTCTCCCCATACTTTGCTGAAAAGGCTAGAACAATCCTTTTTGGTAAGCCGCGCAATAATAAACTTGACCAAACGTGGTCACCAATCAATTATTTCCTTTAATAACAATACCAGGATATTGTTAGGTACCAAATGATGTAAATGATAAGAGGAAACAAACACGATAGTTTATATGATAGATAGTAATTTTGGGATTATGTAATTAAATAATTATTTGTGTATATTAAGGTGTTTAGGGATGACCTAAGGCATTGTTTGGATACATTTAGATCTAAAAAGCAACCCTTATTCTAAATTACCAGTTAATACCCATCTTTGAGCCTAATAACCCTTCTTGATGAACCGCATTACAAACCTTTAAAGCCTAAAAAGATGATTTGTGTGTACTCTTTTCTTCGGTCTTATTTTGCACGATAATGGATGTATAACCATATGTATTAAGGGTAAGTAGACACACTAAGGTGGAGGTGGTAAAAAAAGAGCGAAATAGGAAAACCACTATGAAATATGAACTTTAGTATAGCCAGAAAAAGAAAAACAATGAAAAACTCAAAAGAAAAGATGAGTAAAGACAAAAGAGAAAAAAATTTAATGAGTGAGAAAGTATACAAAGTCACAAAAATACCAAAAATAAGAAAAATATTACTCGAGAAAGAATACTCATAGGGTAGAGATTTCCTAAGTGGAGAGAAAAGGAAGGCCAGAGAAGGAGACATATGGAGGTGAGATGGAATGAGACACTAAATGAGGAGACTAGGGAACAATACAATGTGTCAAATTGTTTACGTGTTTGTAACCTTTTGTGTTTACTATTCTTTGCATTTTATACCTATCCTAAGCGTCAAAATGTTACAAGCCGAAAAGCCGTATGTGACTTAAACAACTCCATGCATAAAGAAATGTAGAATTACATGATGTCATTATGACTATCTATATTGTACTAGGATAATTAAAATACTTGTATTAGACATTGATGGAGTTATACCAACGATACTTTTATGTTTGTATTCCTTGTAACTTACTAAACTTATAGGTTTCTAAAAAAGAATGATAAATTTACTTACTCATCATGTTGAAATTATTGAAGAATATATAATACCTAGAATAGATGTTGCGAACTTAATCCTTGTATGATACAGACCCAAGCTCCTCTGTTATTTTTCTTGTTTTGATTGCTTGAGGACAAGCAATGACTTAAATGTGGGGGAGTTTGATCTGTTGGTTTTGTACCTAGTAGATTGAACTACTTTTCATACTCTAGGAGCTTGAAATTAAGCATTTTCCTTTTATTTCTTTAGGATTTAGGTTAGTTTTCTATATTTGAATAAAATGTGTAAAAAATGCAAAAAGGTGCATTTTATTGACTTTAAGACCGATTGAGGCCTCAGGGCTAACTAATGTACTTTATGAGTGTGTAGGAGACCATTAGAAGGTGCACCATATCAAAACTAATCACTATGTCATGACGCGGGAAAATGTATGTCGCAACATAGGGACCATAATGAAGAAATCATGAATCTGCCTTCTTTATCATGACATAAAATGTCTATGTAGCGACAAACCCCTTATGTCGCAACATAGAATGTCTATGTCGTGACAAACTCCCCAATGTCACAACACAGCATGTTTATGTCGCGACAAACCCCTGAAGATGTCTATAGAAAAGTACACTACTACTATGTCACGTCATTGGACCTGGTATGTGGCAACATAAACTACTGGACGTGAATTTGACACTGAGTAAAGAGCGTTTCGATCTTTACGATGCCACTTAAACATGAGGAATGACAACTAGCCAAGGGTTAAGGAAAACGATCGTCCAATGCGATAAATAGGGCCTTTAGCACTAAGGTTTTACACACCTTGTACTTAGTTTCGTTTTACTTTGTTATTTTATTTCCGTTTTAGAAACGAGATTTATAACTTTGCATAAACAATCATGGAATTATTTCACGACAGATTGCTATACAATTCAAGTTTCTTTTTATTTCATCGATTCAATCGTATGTTCATTTATATTATTATTTTTATGATGTTTAAAAAAACCATGAGGAACTAATCTCGTTCTGGGAAATTAGGGAGTGGAAGTTTGGATATTTAATTATTGTATAAATAGGGATTTTTAATCGGATCAACTGTTTGGGAAAGGAAGAACATGAAAGAAGCACTAGCCTGACAACCCTAGATAGTCATTTAGTGGGAATGAACCCAAAATTTGTACTGCCTATTCGTGAAGAGCTTTTCCCCAAATCGGTTTAGACTGTGACATTTTACGATATGTACTCTATCGACTCGTTATGTTAGTGGAAGGTTGGAAGATCCTGCTAGGGTAGCGACTAGTTGATTGAAGTAAAATCCCCAAAATCGATAATTGAAGAGTCCATACTGAAGCGACCTAATCTCCCCAAAGCCATTGTTGGGGATCAATCCCATTAAGCAACGAACAAGTAAAAAATAGCGAAAGAAATTTGAGAAATTGAACACACAAATTTAACGTGAAAATACCCCTCCGAAGAGGATAAAAAACCACAGGCAACGATAATTTTACTATAATGGCAAAAGAATGAAGAGTACAAAAGATGGCGATAAAAATTAAACCCCGAAAACTCGAAAACAAAGAACGCTTAAAACGTAAACACTAAATTCTCCAAAAGTATTAGGAGTTCTAAACTCTAATGGGTATATTTCTAAGGTTGTAAAAGAGCCTATTTATAGGCTAAATTCGTAAGTCAAATAATAATAAAATAATTTAGAGTAATAAGAGTTTGACTTAAACAAATAAATAGAGTTTAATTGAAACAAATAAACAGAGTTTAACTGAAAGATTATTTCTCAAATTTGACTTGAAATAGGAGTCATAATTCAACACTATAAATCATACATCAATTGGACATAAAATACATGCCTCATACACCGTGTTATCAACCAACATATGAACTCTCATCAACACTATAAATCATACATCAATTGGACATAAAATCATGCATTAAAGCAACTATAAAATCACCAAAATAAAAGGCCAAAATTTAATTTCTAGTGTCCATTACAAGTAAAATAACACTAGTCCTAAAGGCAACACAATTCCCCAATATAGTATCTAAAGTAAATTTCATAAGCCACTATCGAGCCTTATTCTTGGATCGTCCTTGCACTTGCTTCTCGACTCCTTACACCCAGAAATTCTCTACACGAAATGTACAGATGTGAGCTTAAAAAGCCTAGTGAATGATACTAAAAACATCAAGTAATTTTCATCCAATCATGCATAAATCGAAGCAATTAAGCCTTATTCTTGGATCGTCCTTGCACTTGCTTCTAGACTCCTTACGCCCGAAAATTCTCTGCACGAAATGTGAGGATATGAGTTTAAAAAGCTCAGTGAAAGATAGTAAAAACATCAAGTAATTTGCACCCAATCATGCATAAATCAAAGCAATTAAGCATTAAATTTTCAGTCACAACATGTTAACATTTCACCATAACCTCACATTCTATTTCAAGAATTAAGAATCAATTTTTTCACGACGTTTACAATCATCTTTGAACAATAAACATTCAATTATATTGGCACAATCAATCAATTATATTTGCATAATACATCCATGACAATAAGTAAACGTGTAATCATCCATTGGATAAACAGATCTTCGAACTCCCACAAATCAAATACAGTCCTCCAAATTGAGTGGGCCGAAGCCACACTCTCCCTTATAGCACCTCAAATAACCCGATAAGTGGAGACTCAAGCTCAACACTCCCTTATCTACTCCAAACAAATCAATCCACCATGAGCCATATGCTCACAATATCACAAATAATGGTGAGTACTCACAAGTCCTATGGCATGCCAAATATATCCAATGCATCCACCATGCAATGTTGACAATATAATCATACATAAAAGGCATTAAATATGTTTTTAATCACTTAATTTAGGATGTTAATATGCAAGTAAAAGCATGTTGCTAAGCAATAACATCTATAAAATTAAGCATAGCAGATATCATTTTCCTAATATTCATATACCAATTAGAGAACATTTATCAAATGTTCAATAATCAACAGCTCGTGCTCCAAATATCAATTTCTTCCATACAATTTAATCATGCTAAATGCATAATACACAACTTACCAAACAAATTGCCATTTTACTCTTTTATAAAATAAAACCTATATATTTTTGCAAATCCAACCATACAATATGCAATTAAGTCATTAATAACACCAATTAAACCTTTAATTTAACACATAATCAGGCCAATTTACCAAATTGTCCATAATATCACTCACCTTCACATTTAGCTCTTTAAGAAAAAATATGTTCAAACAAGCAAGTTTGAACTTCAATTCTGATTTGCACGTTCCTCCTCTTGATGTGAAGTTTTAATAGAGACAAAGTATACATTACAAACTAACAATAGTAACAAGAATCACAAAATTTGATAAATTATACGAATCTAAATCATTGCTCTAAACTACCTTACCGATGTTGGACAACTAAGCCGAAATATGGAATTCCTTAACTAAACTCCCTTTTCAGCACCTCAAACTACTTCTAATCTTCATTCCTAGTCCAATAACATTTATTCTAAGTTTTAATTTCGTCATTTAATCCTTTTCATAATTTTCCGGAAAAATCATCCATGTTCTTGATCAAATTAAAATTTCTCAAATTTGATCCATAAAACATGTTTAATCTTTTGGTTTAAGATTAAAAACCCCTTATTAGACCTATTCTGAGCTTAGACATCTTTTAATATTTGGATTCCAACTCAAAATTAAAGATCCACCTTTGTTGATCATCAAGTTCAAGAACAAAGAAATTAGAGTTGAAAATCTATTATAATCACTTTAATTAACAAATAATGATTGAAATCAATTTAAAAATAAGTTTAGAGATGACTTTTACCTTGAATTGAACTCAAATAATTGATTTGGAAATTTGAATCAAAATGCTTAAAAAAAGAGAGGTAGTGAGGTAGTTGCATAGTTTTTAAAACTGAAAACTCCCACTTGATTTTCAAAATGTAGGGAATTTGCCATTAGGCCACTCCGCCTTTTCCCTTGTTTTACAATTTGCTCCTTCCCCTCCAAAATTCTGAAAATATGGTTTATTTGCTATAAAACCTCTGACACATTTCCCTTGTTTTTCAAATTAGTCCCATTTAATTAATATTTTAAATCACCCAATTAAACCTCCCTTTTAAATTATTTTTAAATTCTAATTTAACCCAAAATATTTATTTTTACCCAAAAATTATTTAAAACGACAGAATTAATTTTTCTTAAAATATTTTTATTTTCTGGAATATTATTTAACGATTTTTAGATGAAATTAAGCTAACTAATTAGGAATGTAGATCACTAATTAACCCGATTAATTCCTAATTTTCACTCAAAACCTGATAAACTTACTCGAAACTACTAGACTTATTTTTTGGGCCTTACAAACGTTGAATTCGAATGATAGAAGAGCAGTTTTGACTACATCTATTAAAAGGTTAAAAAACCTTATTCTAATAAATGTCAACTAGATGAAGTTTAGTTCTATACGGATTCAAAGTGTGCGGTATGGCCCGTATTTCTTTAACTAGGATTCAAGACCGACAACTCTAACAAAAGAATTAGACTATTCAATAACTATACTATAATTATATTCGTGCAAGTGGTTTCATATGAAACAATTAATATACTATTCTTAACTTAAAAACATCAAGCAACTAAAAAAAAAAAAAACAATATCACACAAATTTGGACAATATTACTGAAATTGAGTATCATACAACTCATATAAATATATGTGAAATTTCAATATCCTTTGAATTTAAGTTCAATCATGGGGTTTTCCATCGTGAAGACTTCATTAATTTGTGTTGCACTAATCAACATGGTTGTGGTCCAAGTCGATGCTACTGCACGTAGTGGTGTGACGTACATCCATCTAGTGGTCCTTGATCATTGCAAAACGCTTGGTGGACTGCACAAGGGGTGTCATCCTAATCCAAAAGGTGCTCCCACGCAAGCTAATACTAATGATCTAATGCTATTTTGGTCTGCTATTTTTGTAGGCATCGTGGTAATCTAATGTTGTTGAATTTGGGTGTTGTGTTGCTATTTTTTGGAATGGTCTGCTGTTTTTGCAGCTTTGTTGATCTTATATGGGTTGTATTTAACAATCCCATTTTTGTAATACAATGACTGAGCAAAAAAAAAACTTACAATTGTGGTTGCTCAAGACACCATAGACGTCACCATTGAGGAATGACGATAGAGAGAATAAATTGTGAAAAAATGGAACTGTTGAATTATGACTCCTATTTCAAGTCAAATTTGAGAAATAATCTTTCAGTTAAACTTTGTTTAATTGTTTCAATTAAACTCTGTTTATTTGTTTCAATTAAACTCTATTTATTTGATTGAGTCAAACTCTTATTAGTCTAGATTATTTTATTATCATTTGACCTAAAAATTTAGCCTATAAATAGGCTCTTTTACAACCTTAGAAAATACACTCATTAGATACACCCATTAGAGTTTAGAACTCCTAACACATTTGGAGAATTTAGTGTTTACGTTTTGAGGGTTCTTTATTTTTAGGTTTTCAAGCTTTAGTTTTTATCTTCATCTTTTGCACTCTTCATTCTTTTACAATTATAGTAAAATTATCTTTGCCCCTGGTTTTTTATCCTCTTCGGAGGAGTTTTTCCACGTTAAATTTGTGTGTTCAATTTCTCAATTTCTTTTTTTATTTTTAACTTGTTCGTTGCTTAATCGGGTTGATCTCCAAGAAGTGGTATAAGAGCTAGTTCGATTTTCGCAGATCAACCCAATCAGAGATGGAAACAACAAGGTTCGATATTGAAAAGTTTGATGGTGTCACAGATTTCAATCTGTGGCAAGTTCGGATGATGGCAATTCTAGTTTAGACCGGTTTGAAAAAGGTCATTATCGGGAAAAAACCTGATAATCTAGATAAGTCAGAATGGGAAGAGCTTGATGAAAAAGCCTTGTCTGCAATCTAATTGTGCCTCGCGAATAGGGTATTGTAGGAGGTATTAATGGAGAAGACCCCATCTACCTTGTGGAAAAGGCTAGAAACTCTTTATGCGACTAAGTCTCTAACTAACCGTTTAGTGTTGAAACAACGTCTATTTACGTTTTGCATGACCGAAGGTGAGCTTCTTAGAGATCACATCAGTCAATTCATTACTCTTTTGAATGATTTAAATAATGTTGAGGTTCAGATTGACAATAAGGATCAAGCTATGCTATTATTGTGTTCTTTTCCCCTTTCATACAAGTCTTTTAAGGAGACTCTGATTTATGGTAGAGACAAACTCTCATTCAAGGATGTGAAGGGTCATTTGTTAAGTAAAGAAGCGAGACAAAAGGTGTCGCTATTGTAAGAAATTAGGTCACGTCAAAGCAGTTTGTTACAAACTGCGAAATAAAAGGGCTGCTGAGAGTAACGAGGAAGATTTAGCTGGTGTTAATTTGGCCGATGAAAGTGGTGATGATTTCTTATTAGTTCAACGAGCGAAAGCTCCGAGCTTACATCCGAGTGGATCCTAAATTCAGGATGTTCTTTCCACATGTGTCCCAACAAAGAATGGTTCTCCACATACAGTTTGGTTGAAGGTGGAGTTGTGCACATGGGAAATGATTCATCCAGTAAGGCAATTGGTATTGATACTATTAAATTAGGATGTACGATGGTACGTTTAGGATACTATCAGATGTCAGGTATGTACCTGATTTACGAAAGAATCTCATCTCCTTAAGTATTTTAGACTCAAAAGGTTGCAGAATCAACATCGAGTCGAGCGACATTAAGGTGTCTCGTGGGGCTCTCGTTTTGTTAAAAGGTAAAAAGACCGACAGTCTTTATATTCTAGAAGGTTTTACACTGATCGATGAAATTGAACGTCCCTCGTCCGTTACGGAGTTGAAGTCAACTTGTTTGGAGCGGAGGCAACTTGGTCATAGGAGGGAAAAAGGTATGACTGTTTTGTTGAAGAGAGGTTCTCTTTTAGATGCAGGTTTTGAAAAGTTAGGGCACTGTATTCGAGAAAATCAAACTCGAGTTAGTTTTGATTTGGCAGTGCACAAGTCGAAAGCTAGAAGACTTCCAGTTTCTAAGCACAGATTCAACTCAGTTACTTCCCTGCATAGTTCAAGATAGGCCCGTGGCGGGCTTTGGCAAAGATAGCATTGTGGAAATACGAGCCAAGGTGGAGATTTGTTGAATTATGACTCCTATTTCAAGTCAAATTTGAGAAATAATCTTTCGATTAAACTCTATTTAATTGTTTCAATTAAACTCTGTTTATTTGTTTCAATTAAACTCTATTTATTTGTTTGATTCAAACTCTTATTAGTCTAGATTATTTTATTATTATTTGACCTAAAAATTTAGCCTATAAATAGGCTCTTTTACAACCTTAGAAGATACAGTCATTAGATACACCCAGTAGAGTTTAGAACTCTTAACACATTTGGAGAATTTAGTGTTTACGTTTTAAGGGTTCTTTGTTTTCGGGTTTTCAGGGTTTAGTTTTTATCTCCATCTTTTGTACTCTTCATTCTTTTGCCATTATAGTAAAATTATCTTTGCCCGTGGTTTTTTATCCTCTTCGGAGGAGTTTTTCCATGTTAAATTTGTGTGTTCAATTTCTCAATTTCTTCTGCTATTTGTAACTTGTTCGTAGCTTAATCGAGTTTATCTCCAAAAGGAACTGAAAGCAACTTTTGAGAAAGTAGTAGTAATTTTTCCATGTATGATTTCTTCGATAGTTATGTTTCCCAAAAAAATATTAAATATTTAATTAAATATAAAACTACAAAAATGTAATTATCGCATAAGGGTTCCATAATTTCATAAAATGATTTCAAAGTTTTTTAATAAAAAATAAATTTATCTCAACTCGTGTATCGATGAAGACTTATTATGTCCAATATGCTGGTGATACGTGGCAACCTTTCAATAAGCCATGAGGCAAACATAAATTAAAAAAAAAAAAAAAACTAACTCTAAATATATATAAATTGATAAAGGAGAATAAACTTGTCTAAGACCTTGGACAATGGGATATCCAAAAATATCTAAATCTATGCAAACATATGTCTAGATTCATTCCATATGTAGTTGTAATTAGTAGTTAATTTTCACAAAATAAATGAGTAAGGGTAAAATTGAATAAATGAGAAAATATCTGGGTTATATTTTTTATTATCCCTTATACGTAAAAGTGCCAAGTTAAGCATTTTTCAATAGAAATTTAGTGGAGCAGCTAATTTAATCATTCGTCTAACGCACATGGACCGATTTGTTCTTCTTTTTAGTAGAAAAACAAAAATGCACTTCGTGGCATAGTATAGGTTCTGCTACAGTACTCTTACGATAATTTTTCTTATTTAAAAATGTAAAAACTAACGTCGATAATGACAATAGAAACAATCACGAAAAAGTAAGAAAAGAAAAATAAAATACACATAATTTATGTGGAAATCCCATTCGATAAAAACAACGGGAAAAGGAGAAGAAAACTCACTAATGTTGAATTCGAATGATACAAGAGGAGTTTTGACTACATCTATTTAAAGGTTTAAAAACCTTATTCTAATCAATATCTAGTAGAAGAAGTTTAGTTCTATATGGATTCAAAGTGTGCGGTATGGTCCTTATTTCTTTAATAATGATTCTAGACAGACAACTCAAACAAAAAATTTAGACTAATCTTAGAGTTAAAAATATCAAGCAACTAAAAAACAAACAAAAACAAATAAAACAATAATCAATATCACTCAAATTTGGGTAATATTATTGAAATTGAGTATTATACAAATCGTATAAATATATGTGAAATTTCAATATGCTTTGAATTTAAGTTCAATCATGGGGTTGTCCATAATGAAGACTTGGTTAATTTGCTTAGTACTAATCAGCATGATTGTGGTCCAAGTCGGTGCTGCTGCACGTAGTGGTGTGATGTACATCCATCCAGGGGTCCTTGATCCTAGCAAAAGGCCTGAAGGACTGCACTTGGGGTGCCATCCTAACCCAAAAATTGCTTCCACTCAAGAAAATACCTAAAATCATGGTTGCTCACGATAGAGAGAATAAACTGTGAACAAATTGAACGGGAAGCATTGTTTGATAAAGTACATGTAATTTTTTCCATGTATGATTTCTTCGATAGTTATGTTTCACAACATTAAATTAAATATTAATTAAATATAATACTATCAAAATGTAATGACCATGTATGGGTTCCACCATTTTATAAAATGATTTTAGAGTTTTTAATGAAAAAATGAATTTGTCTAAATTCTTGTATAAAAGAAGACTTAATATGCCATTCCGTGTGAACTTGTCTAGAAGTATCTAGTTGGTAGATGAATTTCTTTTACCTAGTTTGCACCTAAACTTGTATTTAGTCACCCTAGTTCGAACCTCTGCACTCACACCAACACATTGTTTTGACATGCACTGATAGCTAATCTATTGGTGACACATGTCAACCTTTCAATATGCCACGAGGCGAACATAAATTTAAAAAAATAAATGACCAACTTTAAAAATATATAAATTGATAAAGAAGAATAAACTTCTTTTTCATATCAAGAAAGACGTCAAACATTTGGATGTCCAAAAACATCTAAATCTGGGCACACATTTGTCTGGAGTCATTTCTTATGTAGTTTTATTTAGTAGTTAATTTTCAAAAAATAAATTAGTAGAGATAAAATTAAATAAATGTGTAAATATTGGGGTTATATTTGCAATTATCCCTTATGCATAAAATGCCAACTTAAGCATTTTTTATAGAATTTTAACAAAGTGGCTAATTTAATCGTTTGTCTAACGCACATGGACCGGTTTGCTCTTCTTTTTAGTAGAATAAAAAAATGCAATTCGAGGCATAAACATGCTCTGATATGATACTCATACGACAATTTTTCTTATATAAAAATGTTAAAACTAATGCTGATAATGACAATAGAAACGATCGTGAAACAATAACAAAAGAAAATTAAAACACACATATTTTACGTGGAAAACCCTTTCGGTAAAAATCATGAGCAAAGGAGAAGAAAACTCATTAATTTGGAATTCGAATGATACAAGAGAAGTTTTGACTACATCAATTTAAAAGTTAAAAAACCTTATTCTAATCAATGTCAAAAAGAAGAAGTTTAGCTCTATGTGGATTCAAAGTGTGCGGAACAGCCCGTATTTCTTTAGCAACGATTCGGGACCGACAATTCTAACAAAAAATTTAGACTATTCAATAACTACACTATATTTATATTTGCGCAAGTGGTTTCATTTGTAACAATTAATATACTAATCTTAGACTTAAAAACATCAAGCAACTAAAACAAACAAACAAACAAAAAAACAGTATCACACAAATTTAGGCAATATTACTGAAATTAAGTGTCATACAAATCATATAAATATATGTGAAATTTCAACATCCTTTGAATTTAAGTTCAATCATGGGGTTTTCCATAATCAAGACTTGCTTAATTTTCTTTGCACTAATCAGCATGGTTATGGTCCAAGTTGATGCTGCTACATGTAGTGGTGAGACGTACATCCATCCAGGGGTCTTTGATACTTGCAAAAGGCCCACCGGACTGCACTTGTGGTATCATCCTAACCCCAAAAGTGCTCCCATGCAAGTGAATACCTACGATCGTGGTTGCTCAAGACACCATAGATGTCGCCAATGAGGAATGACGATAGAGAGAATAAATTCTGAAAAATGAATTGAAAGCAACATTTGAGAAAGTACTAGTAACTTTTTCCTTGTATGATTTCTTCGATAGTTATGTTTCAGAAAAAATATTTAATTAAATATAAAACTACGAAAATGTAATGACCGTGTAAGGGTTCCATCATTTAATAAAATGATTTCAAACTTTTTTAATAAAAAATGAATTTGTCTCAACTCATGTATCAAAGAAGACTTAATATGTCATTCCGTGATAGAACTTTACAAAGATGAATCCCCATGGTACACTATTCGTGTATAATATTCCGGTGACCATGCGTTGGAAAGGCCTTTGGATGTTGTTCCGGTATCATGGAGATGTTATTGATGCATTCATTCTAGCTAAGAAAAGTATGAGTGGAAGAAAGTTTGGATTCGTGAGATTCAACGAAATGGTGGATGCACAAAGGGCTATCAACAGTTTGAACGGATTTGTGATTCTAGGGAACATGACATTGATATATTTGGCAAGATTCTAAGGTAGTAGACAAGTATGGAGAAAAGTATAAGTAAAAGGAAATTTCTCATTATCATGCCAAAATTATAAAAAATACAATCAACCTATTGTACATGCTCCTAATAGATCACTTGTATTTTTACAAGCTCAAAGCACACATCAAAACAAAATTCAACAAAAAATAAAACTAGCTAAATACAATCAACCTATTGTACATGCTCCTAATGGTGGTTGTCCATCTCCCTATTGTCGTGAATCGTTCTGAATGTTGTGTCTCCATCATGTGGGGTTCCTACATAGAAATTAAAGCATATATAAGAAATAATAAATTCTACTCCTACTAATTAAATAAGCCTTAAAACCAAAATTATCCAAAATTATAAGGCTTCAAAAATATAATAAAGTCTAAAAAACGTTCAACAACTCTCAATCTTCAAAATTATTAATTGTTTCGTATAAACCACTTGCACAAATATAAATATAGTATAGTTATTGAATAGTCTAAATTTTTTGTTAAAGTTGTGGGTCACGATTCTTTGTTAAAGAAATATGGACCATACCACACAATTTGAATCCATATAGAACTAAACTTTTTCTTTTTGACATTGATTAGAATAAGGTTTTTTAACCTTTAAATAGATGTAGTCAAAACTCCTCTTGTGTCATTAGAATTCGATATTAGTGAGTTTTCTTCTCCTTTTCTCGTGGTTTTTACCGAAAGGGTTTTCCACGTAAAATATGTGTATTTTATTTTTCTTTTCTTATTATTTCGCGATCGTTTCTATTGTCATTATCAACGTTAGATTTAACATTTTTAAATAAGAAAAATTATCGTAATAGTACCATAGCAGAACTTGTACTATGCATCGAATTGCATTTTTGTTAATCTACTAAAAAGAAGAGCAAATCGGTACATTGCGTTAGACAAATGATTAAATTAGCCGTTTCGTTAAAATTCTGTCAAAAATGCATAAGTTGGCATTTTACGTATAAAGGATAATAACAAATATAACCTCGATATTTACTCATTTATTCGATTTTACCCTTACTCTTTTATTTTGTGAAAATTAACTACTAAAAAAACCACATATGGAATGAATCTAGACAAATGTGTGCCTAGATTTAGATATTTATGGACATCCCAATGTTCAAGATCTTTCATGATATGAACAAAAGTTTAGTATCCTTTATCAATTTATATATATTTTAAAGTTGGTTTTTTATTTTTTTAAATTTATGTTTGCCTCGTGCCATATTGAAAGGTTGCCACGTGTCACCAGTAGATTGGTTATCAGTGCCATGACAACAAAATTCATGTATGAACTAGATACTTCTTGACAAGTTCACATGGAATGACATATTTTTTTTTTGCTCGGTTGATAATATTTATAATAAAAAGATATTAGGAAACACCCAATTACAAAACACCGAATACAAAACACCCAATTAAATAAGGATAGAAAACATATGATATCTAACCAAATTACTATTAAATGGTCAAGATTATATCACCATCAATTGAACATTTTGCCTTTAACAACTTAGTGTCATTGCACCATGAATCCTCGAATTTTAAACCATGCACTATCTTCTTCTTCAATCCAATCTTTACTTCTTTATGAAAGAAATAGAATTGGAGTCACCTTCTCTTAACAAAATAATTCTTATTTTTTACACCAAATTGATTCACAACATTTAACATCTACCCACAACTCTAGATTCAATCGTCTAAGCTCATCCATTTCCGATTCAATTAAATCTCTTCGATCACTGATTTCATCAAATTACATTATCTTTTTTCAATTACTTCGATCTATTTATCCACTTCACTTCCAGAATTTTCAATCCACTTTTTGAGAGCAATCCTCAATTTCCTGAACTTTCTAGACATCTGACTATTTGTTCTTCCATCTCTCTCTCCCCATACTTTACTGAAAAGGCTCGAACAATCCTTTTTGGTGAGCCGCGCAACAATAAACTTGACCAAATGATGTCACCAATCAACTGATTCCTTTAATAAAAAGATCGGGATATTGTTAGGTGCCAAATGATGTGAATGATATGAGGAAACAAGCATTTTAGTATATATGAAAGATAGTAATTTAGAGATTATGTGATTAAATAAATATTTGTGCATATTGAGGTGTTAAGGGATGGCCTAAGGCATTGTTTGGATACATTAGAGTTAAAAAGCAAACCTTATTCTAAATTACCAGTTAGTACCCATCTTTGAGCCTAATGATCCTTCTTAATGAACCGCATTACAAACCTTTAAAGCCTAAAAAGATGATTTGTGTGTACTCTTTCTTTTGGTCCTATTTTGCACGATAATGGATGTGTGACCATATGTATTGAGGGTAAGTAGACACATTAAGGTCGAGGTGGTAAAAACAAAGACCGAAATAGGAAAAACAATATGGAATACGAACTTTAGTATAGCTAGAAAAAGAAAAGCAATGAAAAACTCAAAAGAAAAGATAAGTAGAGACAAAAGAGAAAACAAATAATGAGTGAGAAAGTATACAAAGTCACAAAAATACCAAAAATAAGAAAAATATTGCTCAAGAAAGAATACTCATAGGCTAGCTAAAAAGATTAGACTATATTGAGATTTCCTAAGTGGAGAGAAAATGAAGGCAAGAGAAGGAGAAATATAGGGGTGAGATGGAATGAGACATTAAAGGGGGAGAATAGGGAATAATACAATGTGCCAAATTATTTTCGTGTTTGTAACCCTCTGTGCTTACTATTCTTTGAATTTCATACCTATCCTAAGCTTCAGAACGTTACAAGCCGAAAAGCCCTATGTGACTTAAACAACCCCATGCATAAATAAATGTAAAATTTTACATGATCTCATTATGGCTATCTATCTTGTACTAGGATAATTAAAATACTTGAATTAAGCATTGATGGAGTTATACCAACGAGACTTTGATGTTTGTATTCTTTATAACTTACTGAACTTATATGTTTCTAAACAAGAATGGTACAGTTACTTTCTTATCATGTTGAAATTATTGAAGAATATATAATACCTAAAATACATGTTAGGAACTTAATCCTTGTATGATACAAACCCAAGTTCATCTATTATTTGTCTTGTTTTGATTACTTAAGAACAAGCAATGACTTAAGTGTGTAGGAGTTTGATCTGCTGGTTTTGTACTTAGCAGATTGAACTAATTTCCGTACTCTAGGGGCATGAAATTAAGCATTTTCCTTTCATTTCTTTAGGATTTAGGTTAGTTTTGTATATTTGCATAAAATGTGTAAAAAGTGTAAAAAGGTGTGTTTTATTGTCTTTAAGGTCGATTGAGGCCTAAGGGTTAACTAATGTACTTTTTGAGTATGTAGGAGACCATTAGAAGGTGAACCATCCACTATGTCACGACACGGGACAATGAATATCACAACATAGGGACCATAATGAAGAAATCATGAATCTACCTTCTTTGTCGCTACAAACCCCCTATGTCGCAACATAGAATGTTTGAAAAATCCCCTCTGTCGCAACACAACATGTTTATGTCATGACAAACCCCTTAAGATGTTTATTGAAAAGTACACTGACTATTATGTCGTAACATAGGACCTGATATGTCGCGACATCAACTCTTGGAGATAAATTTGACACCGAGTAAAGGGCTTTACGATCTTTATAATGCCACTTAAACTCGAGGAATGACAACTGGCCAATGGGTAGGGAAAACGACTGTCCAAGGCTATAAATAAGGCCTTTAGCATTATGGTTTTACACACCTTGTACTTAGTTTCGTTTTTACTTTGTTATTTTATTTTCGTTTTAGAAACGAGTTTTATAACTTCGTATAAACGATCGTGGAATTATTTCACGATAGATTGCTATACAATTCAAGTTTCTTTTTTATTTCATCGATTCAATCGTATGTTCAATTATATTATTATTTTTATGAAGTTTAAAGAAACCATGAGGAACTAATCCCGTTGTGGGAGATTAGAGAGTGGAAGCATGGATATTTAATTATTGTATAAACAAGAATTTTTAATCGGATTAGTTGTTTGAGAAAGGAAGAACATGAAACAAACACTAGGCCTGACAACCCTAGAAAGTCATTTAGGTGGGAATGAACCCAAAATTGGTATTGCCTATTCGTGAAGACCTTTCCCCCAAATCGGTTTAGACTGTGACATCTAGCGATAAGTAATCTCTATCGACTAGTTATGTTAGTGGAAGATAGGATGATCCTGCTAGGGTAGCGACTAGTTGATTGAAGCAAACTCCCCAAAATAAATAATTGAAGAGTTCATACTGAAGCGACCTAATCTCTCCAAAGCTATTTATAGAAATCACTATCTCTTTCATTTAATTTGATTGATTTATTTTTATGATTTCCAAAATAAACTCTCTTATTTTTCTATCGTACTATAATCCCTAGAAAAAATACTAATTACTTCTTTTCTTTACAAGGATATAAATCACTATTGTTTAAAGCCTCCTTTGGGTACGATCCTTGGAATACTACCAAGTATTTCGTTGTACAAACTATATTACAACTTGCCTCGTATACTTACGGAAGCCAAAAACACATTCCGAATGGGATTACATTTGAAGGCGGTTAGTTTCCTCTAAAGCATGGGCCTTCACAACTAGTTCATTGAAGACCTCAGCAGATTGTGCTACCAGATACAACTTAATCTCTTGGTTCAGTCCAAACCTGAACCTCTTACAACGACTCGCCTCCTGAGCCACAAACTTAGGTGCATACTAGCCCAAACACAAACTATCTCAATTTTATTTCTAAATAGTTACCGACTTTCTTTTAGTCAAATTATACAAGTCCAAAAATTTTCAGCTTAATTCGAGTTTATTTACTATGTCTAATTCAAGTTTTATTATTAGGGACTAAATCATAACTTTTAAAAACTTTTATTACATTTTCCAAAGTGAAAATTAAGAGTGTTTCTACCAAATATTAACAGTTACAACTCTAATACTAAAATATTATTAAGTTTTCCTATCATTAAAGGCTTCAATTAATCTAATCAAGTTTTAGGACTAAATTATAAATTAAGCAAATTAGGATACTAGATTACATAAACCAAAACTCAAACCCCAAAAACCCACATGCCCATGTGCAAACCAATGCACCTATTTTGTCAAAAATTAATTTTAATCAACTGAGTTTACATATTTTACTTACAAATTACACTTCAAATAGCTACAATTAATCACCAAAAACATCGAAACATCTCATATTTAATTTAATTTATTTACAATAAATATGCAACAATTAATCAAAATTTAATACCCAATTACACGATTAGCAAACACTAATTAATCCACACAAGCTACATACCTTAGTCGGAAGCAATCCTCTTCATGATAAGCTTCAATTAAACATTGTTAGTATAAAATACATGCCTCATACACCGTGTTATCAACCACCGTACGAACTCTCATCAACATACCATAAATTATACATCAATTAGACATAAAATTATGTATTACAGCAACTATAAAATCACCAAAATAAAAGTCCAAAATTTAATGTCTAGTGTCCATTACAAGTGAAACAACACTAGTCCCTAAGGCATCATAATGCCCCTATATAGTCTCTAAAGTAAATTTCTTAAGCCATTATCAAGCCTTATTCTTGGATCATCCTTACACTCGCTTCTCGAGTCCTTACGCCCGAAAATTCTCTGCACGAAATGTGAGGATGTAAGCTTAAAAAGATCAGTGAATGATAGTAAAAACATCAAGTAATTTGCACCCAATCATGCATAAATTAAAGCAATTAAGCATTAAATTTTCTGTGACAACATGTTAACATTTCACCGTAACTTCACATTCTATTTCAAGAATTAAGAATCAATTTTTCCACTACGTGTACAATCATCTTTTAACATATAAACATTCAATTATATTGGCACAATCAATCAATTATATTGGCGTAATACATCCATAACAATAAGTAAACGTCTGATCATACATTGGATAAACGGATCTTCGAACTCCCATAAATCCAATACAGTCCTCCGAATTGAGCGAGCCGAACCCACACGCTCCCTTATAGTGCCTCAAATAACCCGATGAGTGGAGACTCAAGCTCAACACTACCTTATCTACTCCTAACAATATCATAGATAATGGTGAGTATTCACAAATCCTATGGCATGCCAACTATATCCAATGGATCCACCATGTAATATTGCCAATATAATCATACATACATGGCATTAAATGTGTTGTTTAATCACTTAATTTTGGATGTTAATATGCAAGTAAAAGCAAAAATTAAGCATAGCAAATATCATTTTCCCAATATTCATATGCCAATTAGAACAACTTTATCAAATGTTCAATAATCAGCAACTCATGCTCGAAATATCAATTTCTTCCATACAATTTAATCATGTTAAAAGCATAATACACAACTTGCCAAACCAATTGCCATTTCACTCTTTTATAAAATAAAACCTGTTTTTGCAAATCCAACCATCCAATATGCAATTAAGTCATTAATAACACCAATTAAACCTTTAATTATACACATAATCAGGCCAATTTATCCAATTTCCCATAATATCACTCACCTTCACATTTAGCTCTTTAAGCAAAAATGTGTTCAAAACAAGCAAGTTTGAACTTCAATTCTGATTTGCACGTTTCTCCTCTTGATGTGGAGCTTTAACAAAGGCAAAGCATACATTACAAACTAACAATAGCAACAAGAATAAAAAAATTTGATAAATTATACAAATTTAAATCATTGCTCTAAACTACCTTACCGATGTTGCACAACTAAGCTGAAATATGGAATTCCTTAACTAAACTCCCTTTTAAGCATCTCAACCCACTTCTAATCTTCATTCCTAGTCCAATAACATGTATTCTAAGTTTTAATTTCATCATTTAATCCTTTTCATAATTTTCTGAAAAAATCATCCATGTTCTTGATCAAATTCAAATTTCTTAAATTTGATCCATAAAACATGTTTGATCTTTTGGTTTAAGATTAAAAACCCCTTATTAGACCTATTCTGAGCTTAGACATCTTTTAATATATGGATTCCAACTCAAAATTAAAGATCCACCATAGTTGATCCTCAAGTTCAAGAAAGAAGAAATTAGAGTAGAAAATCCATTATAATCACTTTAATTAACAAATAATGATTGAAATCAACTTAAAAACAAGTCTTGAGATGAGTATTACCTTCAGTTGAACTCAAATAATTGATTTGGAAATTTGAATCAAAATGATTAAAGAAATTCGGATGACTTTTTGCTCAACTTTGAAAATTATTTTGAGAGATTTTAGAGAGAATTTTGGGAGAGAAATGTTTATATCTATTCTCTGATATTTGGTTTAAGAAAACAAGTAAAAAAACGAGACAAAAAGCACTAAATTCGGGTGAAAAATGAGTGAAAATTGTGGTAGTTACAGAGTTTTTAAAACTGAAAACCCCTACCTGATTTTCAAAATTTGGAGAATTTGCCATCAGGCCATACCTCCTTTTCCCTTGTTTTACAATTTGCTCCCTCCCCTCAAAATTTCAAAAATATGATTTATTTGCTATAAAACCTCTAACACATTTCCCTTGTTTTTCAAATTAGACCCATTTAATTAATATTTTAAATCACTCAATTAAACCCCATTTTAAATTATTTTTAAATTCCAATTTAACCCAAAATATTTACTTTTACCCAAAATTCATTTAAAACCATAAAATTAATTTTTCTTAAAATATCTTTTTTTGGAATATTATTTACAAATCTTTAGATGAAATTAAGCTAACTAATTAAGAATATAAATCGTTACTTAACACGATTAATTCCCAATTTTCACTAGGAACCTAGTAAACTTACCCAAAACAACTAGACCTATTTTCTAGGCCTTACAAACGTCGAATTCGAATGATACAAGCGGAGTTTTGACTACATCTATTTAAAGGTTAAAAAACCTTATTCTAATCAATGTCAGTTAGATGAAGTTTAGTTCTATACGGATTCAAAGTGTGTGGTATGGTCCGTTTTTCTTTAACCAGCATTCGGGATGAACAACTCTAACAAAAAAATTAGACTATTCAATAACTATATTATAATTATATTTGCGCAAGTGGTTTCATATGAAACAATTAATAAACTATTATTAGACTTAAAAACATCAAGCAACTAAAAACAAAAAAAAATATCATACATATTTCGACAATATTACTGAAATTGAGTATCATACAAATCGTATAAATATATGTGAAATTTTAATATCCTTTGAATTTAATTTCAATCATGGGGTTTTCCATCATGAAGACTTGGTTAATTTTCTTTGAGCTAATCAACATGGTTATGGTACAAGTCGGTGCTACTGCACGTAGTGGTGTGACGTACATCCATCCAAGGGTCCTTGATCCTTGCAAAAGGCTTGGCGGACTGCATCCGGGGTGTCATCCTAACCCAAAAAGTGCTCCCATGCAAGCAAATACGTACAATCGTGGTTGCTCAAGACACCATACATGTCGCCATTGAGTAATGACGATAGAGAGAATAAATTGTGAAAAAATTGAACGGAAAGCATCGTTTGAGAATGTACTTGTAATTTTTTCCATGTATGATTTCTTCGATAGTTATGTTTAACAAAAAATTTTAAATATTAATTAAATATAATACTAAGAAAATGTAATGACCGTGTATGGGTTCCATCATTTAATAAAATGATTTCAAAGGTTTTTAGTGAAAAAATGAATTTGTCTAAACTCTTGTATAAAAGAAGACTTCATATGCCATTCCATGTGAACTTGTCCAGAAGTATCTAATCGATACATGAATCTTTTTTTACCTAATTTAAACCTGAACTTGTATTCCGTCACCCTAGTTCAAACCTCCGCACTCACACTGACACATTGTGTTAACATGACACTAATAACCAATCTGTAGGTAACACGTAACAACCTTTTAATATACCACGAGGCAAACATAAATTTAAAAAAATAAAAAACCCAACTTTAAAAATATATAAATTGATAAAGCAGAATAAACTTTTATTCATATCAAGAAAGGCCTTGGACATTGGGATGTCCAGAAATATCTAAACCTAAGCGCAGATTTGTCTAGATTTATACCAATGTAGTTTTATTTAATAGTTAATTTTCACAAAATAAAAGAGTGGAGGTGAAATTGAATAAACGAGTAAATATCAGAGTTATATTTGTTATTATCCCTTATATGAAAAATGCCAACTTAAGCATTTTTCAATAAAATTTTAACGGAGCGGCTAATTTAATCGTTTGTCTAACGCACATGGATCGATTTTAATATCACACAAATTTGGGCAATATTATTGAAATTGAGTATCATACAAATCGTATAAATATATGTGAAATTTCAATATCCTTTGAATTTACGTTCAATCATGGGTTGTCCATCATGAAGACTTGGTTAATTTGCTTTTCACTAATCAGCATGGTTGTGGTCCTAGTTGATGTTACTGCACGTAGTGGTGTGACGTACATCCATCCAGGGGTTCTTGATCCTTACAAAAGGCCTGGCGGATTGCACACGTGGTGTTATCCTAACCCAAAAAGTGCTCCCACTCAATTAAGCACATACGATCATGGTTGCTCAAGACACCATACATGTCGCCATTGAGGAATGATGATAGAGAGAATAAATTTTGAAAAAATGGAACTGAAAGCATTGTTTGATAAGGTACTTGTATTTTTTCCATGTTTGATTTCTTCGATAGTTATGTTTCACAAAATAAAATTAAATATAAAACTACAAAAATGTAATGACCGTGTATGGGTTCCATCATTAATAGAATGATTTTAGAGTTTTTAATGAAAAAATGAATTTTTCGCAACTCATTTATAAAAGAAAACTTAATATGCCATTTCGTGTGAACTTGTCCAGAAGTATCTAGTTGGTACATGAATTTCTTTTACCTAGTTTACACCTGAACTTGTATTCAGTCACCCTAGTTTGAACTTTCGCACTCGCATCGACACATTGTTTTGACATGCTCTGATAGTTAATCTGTTGGTAACACGTGACAACCTTTTAATGTGCCACAAAGCAAACATAAATTTAAAATAAAATAACAAACTTTAAAAATACATAAATTGATAATGGAGAATAAAATTTTTTCATATCAAGAAAGACGTTGGACATTTGGATGTCTAAAAACATCTAAATCTAAACACACATTTGTCTAGACTCATTTCTTATGTAGTTTTATTTAGTAGTTAATTTTCAAAAAAATAAGAGAGTAGGGGTAAATTTTAATAAATGTGCAAATATTGGGGTTATATTTGTTATTATCCCTTATACGTAAAATGCCAACTTAAGCATTTTTCGATAGAATTTTAACGGAGTGGCTAATTTAATCGTTTGTCTAACGCACATGGACCGATTTGCTCTTCTTTTTAGTAGAATAACAAAAATGCAATTCGAGGCATAGTACAAGTTTTGATATAGTACTCTTACGATAATTTTTCTTATTTAAAAATGTTAAAATAACGTCAATAATGAGAATAGAAACGATCTAAAAACAATAAGGAAAGAAAAATAAAACACACAAATTTTACATGGAAAACCATTTTGGTAAAAACCACTGGAAAAGGAGAAGAAAATCTAGTAATGTCAAATTTGAATGATATAAGAGGAGTTTTGAATACATCAATTTAAAGGATAAAAAAAATTATTCTAATCAATGTCAAATAGAAGAAGTTTAGTTCTATGTGGATTCAAAGTGTGCGATATGGTTCGTATTTCTTTAACAAGGATTCGGGATCGAAAAATCTAACAAAAAATTTAGACTATTCAATGACTATACTATATTTATATTTGCGCAAAGAGTTTCATTTGAAACAATTAATATACTAATCTTAGACTTAAAAACATCAAACAACTAAAAAAAACAATATCACACAAATTTGAGCAATATTACTGAAATTGAGTATCATACAAGTCGTATAAATATATGTGAAATTTCAACATCCTTTGAATTTAAGTTTAATCATGGGGTTTTCCATCATGAAGACTTGGTTAAGTTTCTTTGCACTAATCACCATGGTTGTGGTCTAAGTCCATGCTACTGCCCATAGTAGTGTGACATACATTTATCCAGGGGTCCTTGATCCTTGCAAAAGGCCTGGCAGACTGCACTTAAGGTGTCATCCTAACCTTAAAAGTGCTCCCACGCAAGCAAATACCTACGATCGTGGTTCTCAAGACACCATAGATGTCGCCATTGAGGAATGACGATAGAGAGAATAAATTGTGAAAAAATGGAACTGAACGCAACATTTGAGAAAGTACTAGTAACTTTTTCCTTGTATGATTTCTTCGATAGTTATGTTTCAGAAAAAAATAAAATTTTAATTAAATATAAAATTACTAAAATGTAATGATCATGTAAGGTTCCATCATTTAATAAAATGATTTTAGAGTTTTTTAATAAAAAAATGAATTTGCCTCGAAGTCTTAATATGTCATTTCGTGATAGAACTTTACAAAGATGAATCCCCATGTTACGCTATTCATGTAAAATGTTCCGGTGACCATGCATTGGAAAGGCCTTTGGACGTTGTTCTGGTATCATGGAGGCGTTATTGATGCATTCATTCTAGCTATGAAAAGTATGAGTAGAAGAAAGTTTGGATTCGTGAGGTTCGACAAAATGGTGGATTCACAAAGGGCTATCAATAGTTTGAATGGATTTGTGATTCTAGGGAAGATGATATCGGTATATTTTGCAAGATTCAAAGGTAGGAGACAAGTATGGAGAAAAGTATCAGTTAAAGGGGATTTAAAATAGAATATGGAAAATCATAAAGGGATGGTAAATGGGAAGATGAAGATGGATATCAGATTGATTGTAGAAGAAACATCTAATAGAAGTAGGTACGATCTGGGTTTAAAACAAGTTATGGATGGTATGAGGAAAAATGAAATTAAACTAATCAAGGGACATGTAGATGATGAACAACTATGGCAACATCAAAAATGTCTGGTGGGAGAAACTGTTACATTTTACGAAATGAAGAGTCTAACAGAAAGAATCGTTCAAAGTGGATTGGGTGAGATCATAATCAGAAGGATTCGTGGAAGGCATTTCTTGATTGAAATAGTAGATGATGCATTACTCTGTATTTTAAAACAGAACGATTGGACATATCTCAAAGAATTTTTTGTCAAAATAGAACCATGGTTGGAGAAACTGTATCGATAGAGAGAGTGACATGGATCGAATTATCAAGATTGCCTTTGCATTGTTGGAACTACACATCTTTCGAAAGAATAGCAGGATTGTGGGGAGAGTTAGTATCTCTTGGACAGATTACTATGAAGGTGAGTAGTTTCGACAAAATGACAATGTTGTTATCAATCAAACAACCAGAACAGATCGATGAACTGATCTTTCTAGAGGTTAGGGAGGTGACATTTTCGGTTAGAGTTAAGGAAATATGCTTATAAAAATCATTTGAAAATATCAATGGGAAAAATAGAGTGAAGGAAAGAGAAGGGTTAGAATCAATACAAGAGAATGATGATGAGGTTGTGTTTGAGTCGAGATCGACGATAAGAACGGGACCAGAAAAAACATCGGTGTAGAGACAAACAGGGGATGATGAAGCAATTAATGTTATCTTCCTTGAAAAAGAAAAAATAATGGTGGCTGTCAGAGAACTTGGGAAAATGAACCAAATTGGGAAGTGGAACAGTTGTGTGGGTTATGGGCTGGTACCAAATTGGAGGAGGTGGATGATATTTGTTGTAGTGAACATGCCAGAGAAAATGCTAACAATATGGGCCTAGACGCTTTTGAATTAAACATGCAGGATAAGGTTAGGGACTAGGAAAAACAAAAGGGAAATGAGGTGTTTATGGGCTTGGAGGAAAGTTTGGACGTACAAAGAGCCCAAATATTGAGACTAGAAGGGAGTCCAAAATAAAATATTTTGGACGATCGATTAGAGAGAACAAATTTAGGAGGAGAGGAGAGGGAAGGTAGGGTAATAATAGTTGTGGATTCATCAAATCAAAAAAGGGAAGAAGAAAAAAACGCAGGGTAGAAAATACGTTTAATGCTTGAAATTCAAGATAGTTTCCTTTCGGTAATGGAGAAAAAGAAGAGAGATCGAGTGTTGAGGAGAGAAAAAGGGAAAGGAATATCGGCTAGAGATGAGACTGTTGTAAATGCTTCTCTTTTTTATTTTGATATAAGCAACAGAAGGAAGTTGATCCTTGGGGAAGCATAGAAAGCTTGGGATGTTGGAAAAAGGTTGGGATCTAGCGTTAAAGGGGACGAACGTGAAGTAATAGAAGATATACAGAGGTTGGAGGGACTGTAGCATTGTGGAGCAGAGGGAATTTGGAGGTCAACCAAAACTGAAACAAGTGTGGTTTTTTGTTGCTCGAGTTATCTTTATCATTATTCAATTACTTTTTTGTGGTGTGAGTTGGTATGGGGATTGTATAGTGGATTATTTGAGGTATGGGTTCGGAAGCTAAGATTTCATCTGTTAGAAGACTCATATCAAGGCAGGGACAATTAGGTGTTTTATTCAGGAAACTAAGTTAAAAACAATCACTATTGACACAACAAGGAAAATATGGTTTGACGATAATTTTGATTATAGATTTTTGGCAGCTATTGCTTGTTTAAGGAGATGTGGTTAAGATTGGGGATAGAGGTAGTGTTCAAGTGGATAAAGATCTTTGTGTTGAAAGGTTCGTAGTAGTAAAAAGGAAATGGTCAGCTGAAAGCATGAAAGCAATCCTGATTAATGTTTATGCCCATAAAGCGATTTCGATTCTATAGATATGGTGGATGAATCTTTTAGTCTTGAAGAACTCATTTGCTTTCCGTTGGAGTATTGATGGTGATTTCAATGCACTAAGAAATAGAAGTGAAAGAAGAATTTGTGTAAGTCTAAAGAATGGTCAAAGGAATTCAATAGCTTCATCGATAATTGCAAAATGGTGAATTTATCTCTGATGGGGAAAAGTTTCCTTGATACGACCCTAATAATAAAAGGAGCAGATGGGATCGATTTTTATTGGAAGAGCAATGGTTGTTACGTTTCAACGAATTCTGGAAGCAAGGATTAAATAGATTTGTTTTTGACCATATCCCAGTATTGTTATTAAAGGAATCAGTTGATTGGTGACAGTGTCAGGTCAAGTTTATTATTGTGCGACTCACCAAAAAGGATTGTTCGAGCCTTTTCAACAAAGTATGGGGAGAGATGGGAAGATCAAATAGGCGGATGTCTAGAAAGTTCAAGAAATTGAACATCGCTCTCAAAAAGTGGATTGAAAATTCTGGAAGTGAAGTGGATAAATGGATCGAAGTAATTGAAAAAAGATAATGGAATTGGATGAAATTAGTGATCGAAGAGATTTAATTGAATCGGAAATGGATGAGCTTAGACGATTGAATCTAGATCTGTGGGTAGGTGTTAAATGTTGTGAATTGATTTGGTGTAAAAAAATAAGAATTATTTTGTTAAGAGAAGGTGACTCCAATTTGTTTCTTTCATAAAGAAGTAAAGATTGGATTGAAGAAGAAGATGGTGCATGGTTTAAAATTCAAGGATTCATGGTGCAATGACACTAGATGTTGAAGGCAAAATGTTCAATTCGTTCAGTAATTACTTTTGGAGCTCATCGGGAAAAAGGATCGTGGATATGGTTTTGAACTTTAAGAAGATATTCGAGTTTGATGCAGAGAAACTTGAGTTATCTTTCACGTTGGAAGAGATTAACGAAGCGGTATGGAGTTGTGACACCAACTCTCATCATCGTGTTATCAACCACCGTACGAACTCTCATCAACATACCATAAATCATACATCAATTAGACATAAAATCATGTCTTAAAGAAACTATAAAATCACCAAAATAAAAGTCCAAAATTTAATGTCTAATGTCCATTACAAGTGAAATAACACTAGTCCCAAAGGCATCACAATGCCCCTATATAGTCTCTAAAGTAAATTTCTTAAGCCACTACAGAGCCTTATTCTTGGATCGTTCTTGCACTCGCTTCTCGACTCTTTAAGCCCGAAAACTCTCTACACGAAATGTGAGGATATGAGTTTAAAAAGCACAGTGAATGATAGTAAAAACATCAAGTAATTTGCACCCAATCATGCATAAATCAAAGCAATTAAGCATTAAATTTTCAATCACAACATGTTAACATTTCACCATAACCTCACATTCTATTTCAAGAATTAAGAATCAATTTTTTCACGACGTTTACAATCATCTCTTAACATATAAATATTCAATTATATTGGCACAATCAATCAATTATATTGGCATAATACATCCATGACAATAAGTAAACGTGTGATCATCTATTTGATAAACGGATCTTCGAACTCCCACAAATCAAATACAGTCCTCCGAATTGAGCGGGCCGAAGCCACACTCTCCCTTATAGCACCTCGAATAACCCGATAAGTGGAGACTCAAGCTCTACACTCCCTTATCTACTCCAAACAAATCAATCCACCATGAGCCATATGCTCACAATATCACAAATAATTGTGAGTACTCACAAATCCTATGACATGCCAACTATATCCAATGGATCCACCATGCAATGTTGCCAATAAAATCATACATACAAGGCATTAAATCTATTGTTTAATCACTTAATTTAGGATGTTAATATGAAAGTAAAAGCATGTTGGTAAGTAATTTTAACATCTATAAAATTAAGCATAGCAAATATCATTTTCCTAATATTCATATACCAATTAGAACCCCTTTATCAAATGTTCAATAATCAACATCTCATGCCCCAAATATCAATTTCTTCCATACAATTTAATCATGCTAAAAGCATAATACACAACTTACCAAACTAATTGCCATTTTACTCTTTTATAAAATAAAGCCTATTTTTGCAAATCCAACCATCCAATATGCAATTAAGTCATTAATAACACTAATTAAACCTTTAATTTAACACATAATAAGGCTAATTTACCAAATTGCTCATAATATCACTCACCTTCACATTTAGCTTTTTAAGCAAAAATGTGTTCAAACAAGCAAGTTTGAACTTCAATTCTGATTTGCACGTTCCTACTCTTGATGTAGACCTTTAACAGAGACAAAGTATATGTCAAAACATTTGTTTTTGGGAAAACAAATAGTCTCGAACAATATTTAAAAAATGAAAAAATGGGTATTTTAAAAGATAAAAAAATGAGAGTCGCCACCAACCTTTTTATATGTTGCGATTGGATCACCACAAAATGTTTAAAATCCATTTTGAAAAATATTTTGGTCTTCGAAATCTAGAAAACAGGTTCGGGAGTCGGTTATACATGAGGAAGGATTAGCACCCTTACACGCCCAAAATTGGTACCACATTGATTATTTCCGGGTCTTGGTTTGTTAAATGTTTGAAAGCTCGGGTAAAACTTAAAATACGATCTTTGTTTTTAGAAAACTTTGCATGATTTTCAAAAATCCTATTTGAGGAAAATCGTTTGTGTGTTTCGAAGTTCTAAGAGAACTGGAAGTCGTTCCCGACACGTTAGGGCACTATGTTCTCGGACTCTCGAAATTGAAGGACATTTTGAAAGACTTTAAAAAGGATATTCGATCACGTGAATTATACGAAAATCACACCCAGCACGTTAGGGCATGGTTTTTCGAAGGCTCCACACGAATGGACATTGCCTTGTTTTCGTTTTAAAATTATTTACATATATATACTTCTTGAAATTTTGTATTGAGTTTAAAATACGATCCTTAGACACAAGACTTAAAAAGATTTGAAGAAAGAATGCTCGTTTGTTTCGACTTTCACAGAGAATTGAGGTCGTGACCAACACGTTAGGGCACGACGTTCTCAGAATTTCAAAATTAAAAAGCATTTTAAAAAGCTTGGAAATGGATATTCGATTCGTGTGAATTATACGAGAAATCACACTCGACATGTTAGGGCATGATTTTTCGAGGTTTTCACACGAAAAGGATATTACCTCGGTTTTAAAAGTTTATGAAAATAATTTTTAAAACAAATGCATGAATTAAATACGAATAGGCAGTTTATAGCAAAAATTAAATAACACGAAACGAAATAAAAAGATAAATAAGTGCACGAAGATTAAACATAAAATTAATAGAATACAAAATACAAAAGAATAATAATTAAATTCTATGTATGCACATTGAAGAAAAAAGAGAAACAAAACAAACGGGATTAAAAACGGATTGTTTGGAAAATTTGAGATTGTAGTTGAAGTTTTGGAACATTGAGGGTAGAATGGTAATTTTTGGATGCTCGAGGGTAAAATGGTGACTTTTGGAAGTCGAGGGCAAAAATGTAATTTTTGAAAAGTTTAGGGTAAAAATGTGATTTTGGGAATATGGGGGTAAAAATGTGATTTTTAGAGGTTTAGGGGAAAAAATATGATTTTTGAGAAGTTTGAGGGTCAAAATGTAATTTTGGATAAGTTTAAGGGTTAAAATGTAATTTTTGGAAAGTTTGAGGGTTAAAATATGATTTTTGGCAAGTTTGAGGGTTAAAATTTAATTTTTGAGAAGTTTGGAGGTTAAAATGTAATTTTTAGATAGTTTAGGGACCTTCTGGGCAATAAAACCAAAAAAGAAATGACACGTGGCAGCTTCTCATGCCCTCAGAAGTTAAAGGACCAATTTGGAAATCATTTAAAATTACTAGGCAAATTTTCAATAAAATAAAACTTGATTTAAGGACAAAATTGAAACAAAAATAAAATGAGAAGGACCAGTTGCATAAATAAGCCAAAGGTAGGACACGTGGCAGCTTCTCAGGCTTTCATAGAGTTTAAGGATTAAATTGAAAATAAGATAAAATAAATGGGCAAATGTATAATTAATTAAAAGTGTAAAAAGGACTTAATTGTAAATTTCAAAAAAGAGGAAGGACCGTGTGCGCAAATAACCCATTTATTGAAAACACGCGGATCCTAGGGTCAAGTGGGTCGGATAGGGTCGGGTCATGGGTGTAATGCCAAAACAACGTCGTTTTGGGGTGTTTTGGCCACACCCAATTTTGGTGGCCTTTAAATACCATCTTTTTGCTTCTTCTTTTTTTTACTTTTCTCACATTTTTCTTCAACAACTTCAAAATTCTCTCAAAAAACTCTCCAGCCCTCTCATCATGTACGGCGGCCAAGGGTAAAAATTTCTCCTTTTTTCATTCTTTTTTTTTAAAAAACTTTAGATCTAGATCTAAATCCAGATCTTAAAAAAATAATTTGTTTAAATTTAAAATCCATTTTTATTGTGTTATCTCTCCCTTTTTAGAAAATTTGGATCTGATTTCTCCTTTTTTTGTTCTTTAACCTGTTTTCATGTTCATTTTTATTAGAGATTTCCTTTACAGATCCGTGGGTATGAACTCCCTTGCGAGTATGAGTGGACTCAGAGAGACGCCTGTGTGGCTTCAACGGCTGTGGGTCCGATTAAGGTAAGAACTTTCAGGTTCCTTTTTGTTATTATTAATTATTATTTAAATTATTTTTTTGGAAGTAAATGAAGGCATTAAATGATTATAAATAATAAATAAATATATTAATGCATACATATACAAAACGTCCCGAATGTTAAATGAGATAATAAATGTATTAAGTATATAGTAAATATCAAATACATATATACTGTTATATATTTAATATTCATAGAATCACTTTAAATTTAAAAGAAATAATGGACAAACAGTGTATATTAATGTATTTATTATGTACCTTGAAAATGGAAACTGAAGTGCTTAAAATCTGTCTTGTGTTGCTTCCAATGTTTTGTGTTCGAATATTGTTGTTTGGTATTGATTTTGGAAAATATTTGTGTGTATTGATTCCAAAAATGAAGAAAGTCTGCAACCATACAACTCATTTTGAATGAGGCTTTACAGCCTATATTATAATGATGCTATTTTGTTTCTTGCCATTAAACTTTGTCTTTTCCCCTTGTAGGTGCAGTGGCAGTGGTGCAGTTCAAGTTGCTGGTGCTGATGTGGCTGGTACTGACGTGGCAGCACGTGAATGGCTGGGATGGAGGTGATTGGTAGCAAGTGGTGCTTAGGGTTTCTGATTTTTAGGTTTGGGCCTGTTAATTGGGTTTAGAATTTGGGCCATTTGGATTGTAATTGTGTAATTGGGCCTTGTAATTGTTTTTGACTTTGAATTTGTATTTGGACATTATTAATTTAAATTTCAAATTTAAATTCAAAATAAATTTAAACTAAAAAAACCCTCTAAATTTAATATAAATTTAAACTTAAAATAAATTAAATTTTAAAATTTTAAAATTGGGTTCAATTTTAAATGTTGGGCCTAATCAAAATTGGGCTCCAACAGCTACCCCTCTTTGCTCGTTGTTGTGTAATAGGAACGAAGCAAATATCAAAAGGAGGCCTAATTTTGCCATGTCTCACTTCTTTTACTCTCTTTGTTTTTCAACTTGCCCACCCTTCGCATCATCTGTCGTTCAACTCTGCTGCGTCTGCTCTTGTACCTCTTCGATGTTGTTATTCCACCCTGCCTTAAGGGAATTTCAAAAAGAGAAAATTTGCTACTATAGCTTCACCTTATTTGCAACTTCAGGGTTTTGGGTGTCATCGTTGTCCTTGATATCTTCCGATACTTCAAGTGTTTGGTGTTGTAGCTTCGTATCTTAATTTATTTCTTTGTATTTTACTAGAAAGACGAATTTGGTTCACTTCTCTGCGTCTTGTCAGGAAGGTGACCACTTTATTGCTTCAACCTACTTCTCAGTATCTCATCAGGAAGATGGTGTTTGAAGTTTCACTCACATTGAGCTTTGTTTCATTGATTTGGTATACTTCTCTGTATCTCATCAGGAAGATGACCGCCTCACTTGTTTTAATCCGCTTGTCTGTATCTCATCAGGAAGAAAGATTTGGCCCGCTTCTCCGTATCTCATCAGAAAACTGACCATTTTATGGCTTCGACTTGCTTCTCAGTATCACATCAGGAAACTGGGGCTCAAAGTTTCGCTCATATTGAGCTTTGTTTCATTGATTTGGTATACTTCTCTGTACCTCATCAGGAAGATGACCGCATCACTTGTTTTAATCTACTTCTCTGTATCTCATCAGGAAGACGGATTTGGTCCACCTCTCTATATCTCATCAAGAAGACGACCATTTTATTGCTTCAATCTGCTTCTCAGTATCTCATCAGGAAGCTAGGGTTCGAAGTTTCGGTCATATTAAGCTTTGTTTCATTAATTTGGGTATACTTCTTTGTATCTTATCAAGAAGATGACCACCTCACTTATTTTAATCTGCTTCTCTATATCTCATCAAGAAGACGGATTTGGTCCACTTCTCTATATCTCATCGGGAAGATGACCATTTTATTGCTTCAACCTGCTTCTCAATATCTCATCAGGAAGCTTAGAATGATTCTCTGCGAGTTAGCTTAGAGAAACTTATTTTGTGATATCTGAGACAACTAATTGTCTTTTGTTGTATACTTGGTAATTTTTGACTAATATTGCCTCTTTTGATCCTCTCTGTTGAATAGAATTTTCAATAAATCACGACTTTACTTCTTCACAATTTTGTTCGAGCATTTTGCATCTAAAATAACAGATAATGAACTAATAAATCATACAAAGATCCATGAGCATTACTCTAAAATTCCCTAAAAAGTACAAGGGCCAGAAATAGGACTACCAATTGGAAAACAAAACAAGCAGTTCAAGATAAGCCTAGAAAGAGATAGGGTAACACACCAATAACAGAGTTTGGACAGGCGACAGGCCATGCCAACCTCAATAATAATAAATGAATCTGACATTCACCATGCGCATTCATGTAGTTAGGAGCATTTGATTCATCCTGATCATGACATTCCAATAATTTAGACCTACATAGAGGTCTATAGAAGCATACTTTACAGGTCACATCCCCGTAAAATGACGAGATAAACCAAAGGAACCTTGAAATCGATACACTAAAGCATGAAGGGAAAAGATTGAGACCACAAAGGCGAAGTTAAAAATGAGTAAGTTGAAGCTGCGACTATTGAAGGCACCAATATTTTTACCCTAACCGCGAGGTAGATTGAAGCATACGATCTCTTACCTTGATTAGAGAGAAGTTTGAAACTTTGAACCCAGCTTCTTTAGGAGATACTGAGAAGCAGGTCGAAGCAATAAAATGGTCGTCTTCCTGATGAGATATAGAGAAGTGGACCAAATCCGTCTTCCTGATGAGATACAAAGAAGTGAATTAAAATAGGTGAGGCAGTCATCTTCCTGATGAGATACAGAGAAATATACCAAATCAATGAAACGAAAGTTGGATATGAGCAAAACTTCGAACCCGTCTTCCTGATGAGATATAGAGAAGCGGATTAAAATAAGTGAGGCGGTCATCTTCCTGATAAGATACAAAGAAGCATACCAAATCAATGAAACCAAAGCTCGATTTGAGCAAAACTTCGAACCCAACTTCCTGATGAGATACTAAGAAGCAGGTCGAAGCAATAAAATAGTCAGCTTCCTTATGAGATACAGAGAAGTGGACCAAATTCATCTTCCTGATGAGATACAGAAAAGCGGATTAAAATAAGTGAGGCGGTCATCTTCTTGATGAGATATAGAGAAGTATACCTAAATCAATGAAAAAAGCTCAATATGAGCGAAACTTCGAACCCTAGCTTCTTGATGAGATACTAAGAAGTAGGTCAAAGCAATAAAATGGTCGACTTCCTGATGAGATACTGAGAAGTGGACCAAATCCGTCTTCCTGATGAGATACAGAGAAGTATACCCAAATCAATGAAACAAAGCTCAATATGAGTGAAACTTCGAACCCCAGCTTCTTTATGAGATACTGAGAAGCAAGTCAAAGCAATAAAATGGTTGTCTTCCCGATGAGATATAGAGAAGTCGACCAAATTCGTCTTCTTGATGAGATAAAGAGAAGCAAATTTAAACAAGCAAGGCAATCATCTTTCTAATGAGATAAGAGAAGTATACTGAAATTAATGAAACAAAGTTCAATATGAGCGAAACTTCGAACCTTAGCTTCCTAATTAGATACTAAGAAGCAGGTCGAAGTAATAAAATGGTCATTTCCTGATGAGATACAGAGAAGTGGACCAAATCTGTCTTCCTGATGAGATATAGAGAAGTGGATTAAAAGAAGTTATGCGGTCATCTTCCTGATGAGATACAGAGAAGTATACCAAATCAATGAAACAAAGCTCAATGTGAGCAAAACTTCGAACCCAACTTCCTGATGAGATACTGAGAAGTAGGTCGAAGCAATAAAATGGTCAGCTTCCTGATGAGATACAGAGAAGTGGGCCAAATCCGTCTTCCTGATGAGATATAGAGAAACGGATTAAAACAAGTGAGGCAGTCATCTTATTGATGAGATACAGAGAAGTATACCCAAATCAATGAAATAAAGCTCCATATGAGCAAAACTTCGAACCCCAGCTTCCTTATGAGATACTGAGAAGCAAGTCGAAGCAATAAAGTGGTCGTCTTCCTGATGAGATACAGAGAAGTGGACCAAATCCATCTTCATGATGATATACAGAGAAACAGATTAAAACAAGTGAGGTGGTCATCTTCCTGATGATATACAGAGAAGTATACCCAAATCAATGAAACAAAGCTCAATATGAGCGAAACTTTGAACCCCAGCTTCCTGATGAGATACTGAGAAACAAGTCAAAGCAATAAAATGGTTGTCTTCCTGATGAGATACAAAGAAATAGGTCAAATACGTCTTCCTGATGAGATACAGAGAAGTATACCAAATCAATGAAACAAAGCTCGATGTGAGCAAAACTTCGAACCCAGCTTCTTGATGAGATACTGAGAAGTAGGTCGAAGTAATAAAATTGTCAACTTCCGAATGAGATACAAAGAAGTGGACCAAATCTGTCTTCCTGATGAGATACAGTGAAGCGGATAAAACAAGTGAGGCGGTCATCTTCTTGATGAGATACAGAGAACTATACCCAAATCAATGAAACAAAGCTCAATATGAACGAAACTTCGAACCTGAACTTCCTTATGAGATACTGAGTAGCAGGTCGAAGCAATAAAATGGTCGTCTTCCTGATAAGATACAGAGAAGTGAACCAAATCCGTCTTCCTGATGAGATACAGAGAAGTATACCAAATCAATGAAACAAAGCTCGATGTGAGCAAAACTTCGAACCCAGCTTCCTGATGAGATACTGAGAAGGAGGTCGAAGCAATAAAATGGTCAACTTCCTGATGAGATACAGAGAAGTGGACCAAATACGTCTTCTTGATGAGATATAGATAAGTAGATTAGAACAAGTGAGGCGGTCATCTTTCTGATGAGATACAGAGAAGTATACCCAAATCAATGAAATAAAGCTCAATATGAGTGAAACTTCGAACCCCAGCTTCCTTATGAGATACTGAGAAGCAAGTCGAAGCAATAAAATGGTCGTATTCCCGATGAGATATAGAGAAGTCAACCAAATTCGTCTTCTTGATGAGATACAGAGAAGGAGATTAAAATAAGTAAGGCGGTCATATTCTTGATGAGATACAGAGAAGGAGATTAAAATAAGTAAGGCGGCCATATTCCTGATGAGATACAGAGAAGTATACCCAAATCAATGAAACAAAGCTCAATATGAGTGGAACTTCGAAGCTCAGCTTTTTGATTAGATACTAAGAAGTAGGTCGAAGCAATAAAATGGTCGTCTTCCTGATGAGATACAGAGAAGTGGACCAAATCCGTCTTCCTAATGAGATATAGAGAAGTGGATTAAAACAAGTTATGCAGTCATCTTCCTGATGAGATACAGAGAAGTATACAAATCAATGAAACAAAGCACGATGTGAGCAAAACTTTGAACCCAGCTTCCTGATGAGATACTAAGAAGCAAGTCGAAGAAATAAAATGGTCATCTTCCGAATGAGATACAGCGAAGTGGACCAAATTCGTCTTCCTGATGAGATATAGAGAAGCGGTTTAAAATAATTGAGGCTGTCATCTTCCTGATGAGGTACAGAGAAGTATACCCAAATCAATGAAACAAAGCTCAATATGAGCGAAACTTTGAACCCCAGCTTCCTTAAGAGATACTAAGAAGCAAGTCGAAGCAATAAAATGGTCATCTTCTTGATAAGATACAGAGAAGTGGACCAAATCCATCTTCCTGATGAGATACAGAGAAACGGATTAAAACAAGTGAGGTGATCATCTTCCTGATGAGATACAGAGAAGTATACCCCAAATCAATAAAACAAAGCTCAATACGAGCGAAACTTTGAACCCCAGCTTCCTGATGAGATACTGAGAAGTAGGTCGAAGCAATAAAATCGTCGTCTTCCTGATGAGATACAAAGAAGTGGACCAAATCCGTCTTCCTGATGAGATACAGAGAAGTGGATTAAAACAAGTGATGCGGTCATCTTTATGATGAGATACAGAGAAGTATACCAAATCAATGAAACAAAGCTCGATGTGAGCAAAACTTCGAACCCAACTTCCTGATGAGATACTGAGAAGCAGGTCGAAGCAATAAACTGGTCAGCTTCATGATGAAATACAGAGAAGTGGACCAAATCCGTCTTCCTGATGAGATATAGAGAAGAGAATTTAAACAAGTGAGGCGGTCATCTTCCTGATGAGATACAGAGTTGTGGGTTTTCATCTTAATTTTTTTAAGCGAAATATTTTTTCACTGAGTCCGAGTTGACGGGGTTGTGTAGATCCTTACCGTCCATTTCTGTTAGAATGAGAGATCCTCCTGAGAAAGCTTTCTTTACAACATAAGACCCTTCCTAGTTGGGCATCCATTTCCCTCGAAAGTCTTTATGTATGAGAAGTATCTTTTTCAAAACTAGATCTCCCTCATGAAATTCTCTAGGATAGACCTTTTTGTCATGAGCCTGCAACATTCTTTTCTGGTACATCTGACCATGGCGAATAGCTCTTAACCTCTTTTCTTCGATTAAATTCAACTGGTCATACCAAGTCTGGATCCATTCTGCCTCATCTAACTGTAACTCAGTCAAGACTCGGAGAGAAGGTATTTCAATCTCAATTGGTAAGACAGCTTCCATACCATATGCAAATGAGAATGGTGTTGCTCCAGTACAAGTTTTGATTGAAGTTCTGTAAGCAAAGAGCGCAAATGGTAGTTTTTCGTGCCAGTATTTATAGGTCTCAGTCATTTTTACAATGATCTTCTTGATGTTTTTATTAGCTGCCTCTACAGCTCCATTCATCTTCGGGCGATAGGGAGATGAATTGTGATGCTTGATTTTGAATTTCTCGTAAACTTTCACTATTGTGCTATTATTCAAATTCAAGGCATTGTCGGATATGATCCTTTCTGGCATCCCATATCGGTAAATGATTTCCTTTTTCAAGAACTTGCTAACTGCAGACTTTGTGATGTTGGCGTAAGAAGCTGCTTCGACCTATTTGGTGAAATAATCGATAACCACGAAGATAAATCCATGACCATTAGAAGCCTTTGGAGAAATTGGCCCAATGACATCCATGCCCCACATAGAAAATGGCCAAGGAGAAGTTATAACATGAAGGTGTGACGGAGGTACATGAATCTTGTCTCCATAGATCTGGCACTTATGGCACCTCTTAGCATAATTGATGTAATCCCCCTCCATGGTAGGCCAGTAATATCCAAATCTCATTATCTACCTGGCCATTGTGAAACCATTGGCGTGTGTCCCATAAATGCCTTCATAAACTTCTTCTAAGATCTTCTTAGCTTCAACTGCGTCGATGCATCTTAGCAACACCTGATCTTTTCTCCTTTTGTATAAGATTTCCCCATCTAAGACATATTCATTAGCCAGTCTTCTCAATGTCCTCTTTTCATTTTCAGAAGCTTGCTGGGGTACTTGCGATCCCTTACATATTGAAGAATATCTCGGTACCATGGGCGGTCATCCCTTTCTTCTTTTTCTTCCTCTTCAATATCATAATAATGAGCCGGAGCTTCATAGATGCTCATCTGAATGGGTCTCATATCTTCTGGTCTATTTACTTTAATCATCAAGGCCAACGTGGCAAGAGCATCAGCCATCTAGTTTTCTTCCGGTGGGAGATAATGGAATGCGACGTCATTAAACTCCTTGATTAACTCGAGAACCAATTTACGATAATCAATTAGCTTAGAATCCCTAGTTTCCCATTCTCCTTTAAGTTGATAAATTACTAGTGCAGAGTCTCCGTATATCTCTAAAACTTTGATTCCCCGTTCTATGGCCGCACGGATTCTCATGATACATGCTTCATTTTCTACCATGTTATTTGTACAATCAAAATCGAGTTTACTGGTGAAAGGATAGTGGTCTCCTTCTGGTGATACTAAGACTGCCCCAACTCCATTACTCGTGGCGTTTGAAGCTCTATCAAAATTTAATCTCCAAGGATGTTCCACTGTGGTTACCTCTTCAGTGATCGCAACATACATTAAATTCTCGTTCAAGAACTCGAAGTTTATTGGCTCATAGTCCTCTAAAGCCCTGCTAGCTAGGAAGTCTGCTATCGCACTCCCTTTTACTGCCTTTTGATTGACATGGACTATGTCGAATTCAAAAAGCAAGATCTGCCACCTAGCTAATCTTCCATTTAATACGGCCGACTCCATCATGTACTTCAGAGGATCTAGTTTCGAGATCAACCAATTGGTGTGGTATAACATGTATTGCATTAATCTTCGCGTAGTCCAAACTAAAGCACAACATAGTGTTTCAATTGGCGAGTATCGAGTCTCACAATCAGTGAATTTCTTACTGAGATAATATATCACCCTTTCCTTCTTTCTAGACTCATCGTGCTGACCTAGTATGCATCCCATAAAATTTTTAAAGACCGCTAAGTACAAGATCAACTGTTTATTAGGAATTTGAGGTACCAAGATGGGAGCATTGGATAAATAATCTTTGACCTTGTTAAAAGTTTCCTGACATTCATCATCCCATACACCCAGGTTGCGCTTCCTAAGCAGACGGAAGATAGGATCACATTTCTCAGTCAATTGTGAAATGAATCGAGCAATGTAATTTAGTCTCCCTAAAACCCTCGAACTTCTTTTTGCGTACTGGGTGGCGGTAACTCTTGTATGGCTTTGACTTTATCTGGATCAATTTCAATTCCTTTTTTACTGACTACAAAGCCTAACAGCTTTCTTGACGTGGCTCCGAAAGTGCACTTTGCTGAGTTTAGCTTTAATTGATACTTTCTTAGTCTCCCAAACAACTTTCTTAGGATTCTTACATGCTCTTCCTCCGTTCGGGATTTCGCAATCATGTCATCGACATAAAATTCAATCTCTTTATGCATCATCTCATGAAACAAGGTCACCATGGCCCTTTAATAAGTTACCCCTGCATTTTTTAGTCCGAAAGGCATCACCTTATAGCAGAATGTTCCCCACAGTGTGACAAACGTGATTTTAATCATATCTTTAGGGTCCATCCTTATTTGGTTATCCCCAGAGAAAATATCTATGAATGAAAATAGGGAATGACCTGTTGTATTATCTGCTAAGGTGTCGATGTGAGGTAATGGGAAGTTATCCTTTGGGCTAGCTTTATTTAAATCTCGATAGTCCACACACATGCGTACTTTTCCATTTTTTTAGGAACAGGGATAATGTTAGCTACCCAATTGGAGTATTTAACTACCTGGAGGAAACCGACGTCGAACTACTTTTTGACCTCTTCTTTTATTTTCAATGACACATCTGGTGTCATCCTTCAGAGCTTTTGCTGTACAGGCTTGCATTCTTCCTTTATGGGGAGTTTGTGTACCACAATGTCAGTACTCAGGCCGAGCATGTCTTGGTAAGACCATGCAAAGACATCTTGGAACTCTTGAAGCAACTCAATAAGATCTTTTCTAGTTTCTATGGAGATGCTTGTCCCAATTTTCACCTCTTTAATTTCATCTTCGTTCCCCAGACTAATAACTTCCACTGGTTCCGAATGAGCCAAAATTTGTTTTTCTTCTTCTTCCATCATCCTTAACAAATCAGGAGATAAATTACAATCTTGATCATCTTCAAAGTCCTAAAGTTCCTCTAAACACATATCTTGCTCAAAATGAGGCTCTAATCGGCATCAGTGTTACTCATATTATTGATATTCAAGGACCTGTCAAAGGAAAAAAGGGAGGGCCAAAGAATAAAATAAATTTATGAAAGAAGGATTATATGGTATGATTATGGGTATCTTTGTACGTATTAAAGAATGATCAATTTGGTTTATTAGATATGTACGAATGGTTTGTTGAGTTGGTTTAAGAATGAAAGAATAATTAGTGAAAGATTTTGCCATGTAAGATAGAATATGCATTTTCATTCCAAATAACTAGATAATGATCATAGGCCCTTTTTACAAAAAAGATCCATATTGCTTTCGAGCCTAAAGCAATAGGTGTGTTCTGAGCATTACTCTAAATAAATTTTAAAAGTTACAGGGAGTTCCTCTACAGTCCAATTATTCAAAGTGCTTCCAGGTGCGCATGGACCGATTCCTGGTAGGTTCCCCTCTTTTCCTTCATCGGATATAGCGTTGATGCCTAGATCCTTCATGATTCCTTCAGTCTTGATTACCACTTGCTCCTTTTCCAATCTAGTCTCTTAGTTGATCACCTCTCCTGAGATGAAAGTCTTATATATGTGCGGGAAGACCATGGGTTCCCACGAAATTTCTTTTCCGGGTAATCTTGTCCTTCTTCTTTCTTGCTTTCTTTCTAGCTTCTTCTTCTTCTTTTTCTTTGCGTCTGGTTTGTACCCCAAGCCATAACGATTTTTTGTCAGCATCGGTACACTAACTCTTCCTTAGAGGTATTTTTCTAGCCCTTTTCCACGAAACGCCCCTTTTCCATATTAAACGGAGGCCCATCCTTGTAGTCGATGATACCTTAGGCACAAGGATCTTGCTCCCCTCAATAATGAAGGTTGCATTGATGAATTCTAATGAGCGGAAAGAACACTCGATAGCCTCTTCATTTGTTTCGACATAAGGTGAATCACTCATTACGGATGCAATAATTTCCTCCTCAACGTTGATCGTGATTAACCGTCCCCCATTTATTAATTTCAGCTTTTGGTGTAACGAAGAACGTACTGCCTCAGCTGAATGAATCCACGGTCTTCCCAATAGACAGTTATAGGTGGGCCTGATATCCATCACTAGAAAATCTACCTCGTTTGTGTTTGGCCCAATCTGAATAGGTACTTTGATCTTGCCCATTACTTTCCTCTCAGTCCCATCAAACGCTCTCACTATATTATTGCGTCCTTTCATGTGAGAGCTATCAATTGGTAATCTCTACAGGGTAGCTAATGGTAGCACATTCAAAGCTGAGTCATTATCTATGAGTACTCCGGGTAACGTATACCCTTTGCAATGGGTAGTAATGTGTAAAGCTTTTGTAGATCCCATTCCCCCTGTTAGTATTTCATCATCATTGAAGAAAATGAAGTTATCAGCACTCACGTTATTGACTAATCAGTCCAGCTTACTGACATAGATATCATTTGCTACATATGTCTAGTTTAGCACCTTCATTAGTGCGCTTCGATGGGCCTCTGAGCTTAAGAGCAAGGCCAAAATTGATATTTGAGCGGGCTGCTTATGTAATTGTTCCACTACACTATATTCGCTATGTCTCAAGAACTTCAGAAACTTTTTTGCCTCTTTCTTAGATACAGGCTCATTCGTGGGTGCTTCGGGTTTGCTAATTATTTCTTCCTCTGGCTCAAACATTACTGCCTTCCCTTTATTAATTTCTTTCTCTCTACTTGCTGGGTCATAACTCTTTCCGCTACGAGTAACGAGGCTCACATCCTTTCTGAGTTCTTCCTCCCTTGGTATTGTTATGTTACAATTGTAATTCCACTAGACCCTCCTACTATCTTTGTAAGGAAATGCTGGTTGCTTTTGTATGATGATGCGTGGTGTTATTTGCTCCTTTGCCGTGCTGTTCGTGAGTTTAGAAATAATCACCTTTGGGCGATTAATCCTATAAGCCTTTGTTGCTCTATCCTTGAAGGCGTAAACATCATTAACCTCCTCCCCTTCTTCGAAGACTTCTAACTCTCTGTTGTCTATTAGCGTTTGCACTATAGCTTTGAATTCGACGCAGTCTTGAATCTCATGCCCCTCAATGGCATGTAATTCGCAGTAGTTATCAGTCCTTGCTATTGTGCTCTCCTTATTCTCCGTGATTACCCCCTCTTTAACCAATTGATGCCATACCAATTGGAGTGAAGACCTGACTTCTTCAACATTTATTTTGGTTTTTCGGCCTCTTCCTTCTATCAAGGCATTCACTCCTTGCTCCGGGTGATTGGGCAAGGGATTCCCAACTATGTTGGGTTCATTGGTTCTTCCAATCCCATGATTCCATGCTCGATGAGTCCCTCAACTCGCCTCTTGAAGGCCTAGCAATCTCAATTGAATGGCCCTCTGCCCTTGCATGCTATTCACAATGAGTGTTTGCATCGAACCAAGCTGGGAATGGAGGTTTATATGGCTTTACACACTGTGGGGATACTTCATGCGCATCATACAATATTTTATAAAGTTCTCCATATGATATAGGAAGGGGAGTATACTGAATTCTTCCCCTATTCGGCCTTAAGCTAGATTCTTTCCTTGGAGCATTTTGATAATTGCTTGTCGGGACTTTAGGCTGTCCCATTACGAATGGTTTGGCATAACTTGGCTTGTATACACTTGCGTTATTCACTTCATTATCTCTCCTTTTGGGATCAGGCCTTTTGGTGCTTTCTCTAACCTCAATCTTACCATTTTTAATTGCATTTTCGATCATTTCCCCTGATATGACCATATCAGAAAAAATTTTAGTGGCATTTCCTAACAAATGATTGAGATAAGGTGCCTTGAGAGTGTTAACAAACAATATCGTTGTTTCTTTTTCTGTTAGTGGTGGCTACATCTAAGTTGCCACATCTCGCCATCTTTGTGCATACTGTCTGAAACTCTCATTTGATCTTTTCTCCATGTTTTATAGTCTAAGTCGATCAGGATCTATTTCTGTTACATGGCTATATTGCTTTAAGAAAGCCTACTTTAAATCTCTCCATGAATGAATCTTTGCCCGGCTCAACTGATTATACCATTTAACTGTCAATCTTGCCAAATTGTCTTGAAAACAGTGAATAAGCAGTTGGTCATTATGAACATGCCCTGCCATTTTTTTACAAAACATGGTAAGGTGAGTTTCGGGGCAGCTTGTTCCATTATACTTCTCGAACTCTGGGGCTTTGACTTTAGAAAGGAGTACCAAATCTGGGACCAGACTTAATTCTTTAGCGTCCATCTAGTAAAAGTTTTCAGTTCCTTGCATCGCCTCAATCCTCTCCTCTAATCGCTTATATTTTTATTCCATTTGTCTAGGAAGATATGCTCTCATCATCTCATCGAAATCTAGGACACCCAGATTTACCACATTATCTTCAAGGTTTGATCCTGATCCTACTAGATAATTCACTGGCCTTGATGTGCCAGTGGCTTGTTGTTGTGCCCTTATAGTAACGGTTGCCTCCCATGTTTGTGCCTCATGTGGAGCTTGGTTATGGAGGGGTGTAAAACCTGAATGAATAATAGGATCTTCGTCTTCCTCAATTACAGGACCTTTTCCTTTATCGGTCACACTATGCTTCATTTGTGCCAATTCATTCATCAAACTCTTTTGTAATTCCAAGAATTGATTTTTCATCTCCCTACATATCGTCGTCATTTGTTCCTGCAAGTGCTCTTGCATTTGATCCTGTATCTCTTTTTGGATTTGCTCTAGCCTTTGCTCCATGGCCTTGGTTTTTTTATGAGTGTTATAGTGATGTGGATTTTCAATGATTACTGATGTAACTGTTAAAGTTTTAATTAGTTAGAAATATTATGCGAAAATATGCGAAGATGCAATGCGAATAAAATGCATGTATGTAATGCAAGAAAAGACATTGATTTTGAAGTCCATTTTCCATTAGAACAACTTATCTAGAAGAAAAACTTCTTTACATAAAGTGAAATTACACAAATGGCTGTGCCTTATTGCCTAGAGCTTTGATCTTTTCAAGAAGCCCGACTAATTTCTGTCCTCGTTCTGATTTCGATTGATATTGGAGGCTCAAATTATCAGCTTCGGCAGCTAACTCTTGCATGTGATTAGCGGCTTCCCTCATTTAGGCCACTGCTTTTCCCATTACATAATCTCTTTCTTCGACTTCTCTTTGAGCTTGTCGAGAGTGCCATTCTCTGTTTTCCAGGTTCCTCTCAAGGATCTCAATTCGAATCTCATTGTTGTGGAGTGCAGCCTCTAATTCCTGTACCCTTTCCCTTAACTCTTAACTTTCAGCCATACTTGCTTTATGTTCCAGGACGGAGTTTCGGTTGTGGTGTCTTCGTAGTGATTCTTCTAACTCTATTATTCTTGCTTCTAACCCAGCTATTTGGGCTTTCATCTCAGCCTTCTCGACTTGTTTTTCTAACAGTTCTCCTTTCAAGGCGTTTTCTCGAGCCTGACTGTCTTGGAATTTCCTTTGCCACTGCTCTGTTTGGTCTTTTTGCATATGAATTTCTTGTCGCCATTGTTCCGACGTATTGCCTAATCCCGCAGTTCTCATAGACAAATGAAGCTTCTTATAAACCTTCTTCAAGTCTACTAAGTCTTCTTCGACTTTGTTTTTGCCTTTCCTTAACTTTTCAGCCTCTAACCTATGTATATCCACGTCCAATCCCAACTTCATCTTTTCTTCTTCCGGGACCTCTATTCTCTTTTCAAATTCTGTGCTTTTCTTCTCAAAGTCTTATTTCATGATGTCTATCTCTGATGGGGCCTCCTGCAAATATTCCTCTATTGGCCAAACATTTTCGGGATTTGGTGCTGGAATGTTATCATTAACTCTTTTACTTCTCCACCAATCATAGTTTGGTGTTGTCAACGGGCTTGCACTGAATTTCTTCATTCTATGTACTTTTCTCCATGCATTTGTTACCTCTCGGACCCTTTTCTTGTAATCATTCCCTTTGTAGGAGAACTCACACTGAGCTAGGCCATGTGTCGCAAGGATAAATTGTCTCGTCTTGTATTGCCTCAACACGAGCAGAGGGGCATATCCTGTAGCACCTCATACCCCGAGTAGAGGGACCCAATCAAAGCTACCACAACGATAGAGGATCTCATCTGGGATAAACCAACGCACATACCATTCGACATCTTCATCTTGAAGGTTCTGAAGGATAGCCATCCATTTTTCCTCAGATACATTTTGTTCCCTTCTCGTTGCAACAAATTCCCTCAAAGGTGAGAAATCGGCTGAGAACACTTTGCATGAAAATTTCTCTACCTTCTAGAAATGACTTTGAAACCAAACCATCAGAAGTGGTGCACAACCAATGAACCTTCCTTCCCCTTCTCTTCGACAGGCGCTTAATGATCTAAAGGTTTCAGTAAGAATTACAGGGACGGGCGTGACTCCTTTACTAAGCCGATCAAACAGAACTGCAACTGCATCTTCCACATGCCCTAATGCTTTTGGGAAAAGGACTAACTCGTATATGCCAAGAGCAAAAATGTTGATGCGTTTCTTCATATCTAGGTGTGTCGAGATTAGATCTCATAAGCTTTTCCAGTTGATACACTTATTGTCTCCCTTGACTTTGATCCGAGACGCAACCCACTGTTCACTCATCCCAGTTATATTCATCAGTCTTTTCAGAAAAGTTGGGACACTTGCATCTTTCGAGTATGCTTTGTCAACTTGAATTCTAGGACAATGAATCAAAGCGATATACTCTTCTACTGTGGGTGTCATGTTAAGGTTTTCGAAGGTGAAACAGCTATATGCGGGGTTCCAGTGCTGGGTGAGAGCTTGAAAGAGATATTTGTCGATCTTTACTTCGAGTAAGTAGGGTAAGTCTCTATATTCCTAATAGAACATTTGCTTCATCTCGTTATCCCACTGACCCCAAATATCCCTTAATTCTTGCAAATTGTTTTGAGTCACCTTAATCCGAGTGTAATCCCAAAACTTTGATAAATGCCTTTCTTTCAAACTATCTCCTTTTTCACGCTATTGTTCCTCTGACCATAAGGGCGCAACCAGATTATTTTCCACTCTATCAAGAAATCCGCCTTCCATGATGAAACTGCCTATTTGGTAATCGAACTTAAATCAACATCTTTTCTTGTATGATGAAGCAATGCAAGCAAAAGATACAAAATAGAACACGTTAGTAGAACACATCAATATCAATATACAAGTATAAAACAAAGAACCTAAGAATTTGTCTTGGATAGTTGCTAAAAGGTTCGGTATAACTTTTTCTAAGGCGAGTGCTTACGACTCACTATATGTGGTTTTAGGATCTAGAGTAAAGGGTACCCAAACCAGCAGATTCCTCGATCCTCACTCGCTACAAGCTCATACGGATGAGTACGATTCAGGGGGACACATTTCTCACATGTTTGCACGAAAGTGAAAACTTCATGAAAACTTGGGTACAGATGTAATCACGAAAGCGATTCACTATCCTACACGAAGGTGAAAACCTCACGAAGGAATAGTTTCCCACTTCCACTCAAAGGGTGGTAACAAAACGCATATGAATTCACACTTATCTTAGCAATATCAATCATAATATAGCATCACAAAAAATGCCAAGGATCGTATATTAAACAAAATCGAAAGTTTAAAAGTTTTCAAAAAAACGGCCCGGAAATAATCAATTTTTGGCTTGACTCTCGTTTATTTTAAAAATGTCTCCAGTGGAGTCACCAAGCTGTCGAAACGTTTATTTTGGAAGGAAACAAACAAGTCTCGAACAATATTTAAAAAACAAAAAATGGGTATTTTAAAAGATCAAAAAAATGGGAGTCACCAAGCTTAGGATGTTGGAAAAAGGTTGGGATTTAGCGCTAGAGGGGACAAACGTGAAGTAATAGAAGATATATAGAGGTTGGAGGGACTGTAGCATTGTGGAGTAGAGGGAATTTGGAGGTCGACCAAAACTGAAACAAGTGCGATTTTTTGTTGCTCGAGTTATCTTTATCATTATTCAATTACATTTTTATGGGTATAAGGATTGTATAGTGGATTATTTGAGGAATGGGTTCAGAAGCTAAGATTTCATCTATTAGAAGAGTCATATCAAGGAAAAGTCAATTAGGTGTTTTATTTAGGAAACTAAGTTAAAAACAATCACTATTGACACAAGAAGGAAAATATGGTTTGACGATAATTTTGATTATAGATTTTTAGCAGCTATTGGGTGTTTCAGGAGATGTGGTTAAGATTGGGGATAGAGGTAGTGTTCAAGTGGATAAAGATCTTTGTGTTGAAAGGTTCGTAGTAGTGAAAAGGAAATGGTCGGCTGAAGGCATAAAAGCAATCCTGATTAATGTTTATGCCCATAAAGCGATTTCGAATCGATAGATATGGTGGATGAATCTTTTGGTCTTAAAGAACTCGTTTGCTTTCCCTTGGAGTATTGATGGTGATTTCAATGCACTAAGAAATAGAAGTGAAAGAAGAATTTGTGTAAGTTTAAAGAATGGTCAAAGGAATTCAATAGCTTCATCGACAATTGCAAAATGGTGAATTTATCTCTGATGGGGAAAAGTTTCCTTGATACAGCCCTAATAATATAAGGAGCAGATGGGATCGATTTTTATTGGGAGAGAAATGGTTGTTACTTTTCAATAACTTCTGGAAGCAAGGATTAAATAGATTTGTTTTTGACCATATCCCAGTTTTTTATTAAAGGAATCAGTTGATTGGTGATTACGTCAGGTCAAGTTTATTATTGTGAGACTCACCAAAAAGGATTGTTCGAGCCTTTTTAGCAAAGTATGGGGAGCGATGGGAAGATCAAATAGGCGGATGTCTGGAAAGTTCAAGAAATTGAATATCCCTCTCAAAAAATGGATTGAAAATTCGGGAAGTGAAGTGGATAAATGGATCGAAGTAATTGAAAAAAGATAATGGAATTGGATGAAATTAATGATCGAAGAGATTTAATTGAATCGGAAATGGATGAGCTTAGACGATTGAATCTAGAGCTGTGGGTAGGTGTTAAATGTTGTGAATCGATTTGGTGTAAAAAAATAAGAATTATTTCGTTAAGAGAAGGTGACTCCAATTTTGTTTCTTTCATAAAGAAGTAAAGATTGGATTCAAGAAGAAGATGGTGCAAGGTTTAAAATTCAAGGATTCATGGTGCAATGACACTAGTTGTTGAAGGCAAAATGTTCAATTTGTTCAGTAATTTTTTTGGAGCTCATTGGGAAAATGGATCGTGGATATGGTTTTTAACTTTAAGAAGATATTCAAGTTTGATGCAGAGCAACTTGAGTTATCTTTCACGTTAGAAGAGATTAAGGAAGCGGTATGGAGTTGTGACACCAACTCTCGTCACCGTGTTATCAACCACCGTATGAACTCTCATCAACATACCATAAATCATACATCAATTAGACATAAAATCATGTCTTAAAGAAACTATAAAATCTCCAAAATAAAAGTCCAAAATTTAATGTCTAATGTCCATTACAAGTAAAATAACACTAGTCCCAAAGGCATCACAATGCCCCTATATAGTCTCTAAAGTAAATTTCTTAAGCCACTACAGAGCCTTATTCTTGGATCGTTCTCGCACTCACTTCTCGACTCCTTAAGCCCGAAAACTCTCTACACGAAATGTGAGGATATGAGTTTAAAAAGCTCTGTGAACGATAGTAAAAACATCAAGTAATTTGCACCCAATCATGCATAAATCAAAGCAATTAAGCATTAAATTTTCAGTCATAACATGTTAACATTTCACCATAACCTCACATTCTATTTCAAGAATTAAGAATTAATTTTTTCACGAAGTTTACAATCATCTCTTAACATATAAACATTCAATTTTATTGGCACAATCAATCAATTATATTGGCATAATACATCCATGACAATAAGTAAACGTGTGATCATCCATTTGATAAATGGATCTTCGAACTCCCACAAATCAAATACAGTCCTCTGAATTGAGCAAGCCGAAGCCACACTCTCCCTTATAGCGCCTCAAATAACTTGATAAGTGGAGACTCAAGCTTAACACTCCCTTATCTACTCCAAACAAATCAATCCACCATGAGCCATATGCTCACAATATCACAAATAATGGTGAGTACTCATAAATCCTATGACATGCCAACTATATCCAATGGATCCACCATGCAATGTTGCCAATAAAATCATACATACAAGGCATTAAATCTATTGTTAATCACTTAATTTAGGATGTTAATATGAAAGTAAAAGCATGTTGGTAAGCAATTTTAACATCTTTAAAATTAAGCATAGCAAATATCATTTTCCCAATATTCATATACCAATTAGAACCCCTTTATCAAATGTTTAATAATCAACAACTCATGCCCCAAATATCAATTTCTTCCATACAATTTAATCATGCTAAAAGCATAACACACAACTTACCAAACCAATTGCCATTTTACTCTTTTGTAAAATAAAACCTATTTTTGCAAATCCAACCATCCAATGTGCAATTAAGTCATTAATAACACTAATTAAAGCTTTAATTTAACACATAATAAGGCCAATTTACTAAATTACCCATAATATCACTCACCTTCACATTTAGCTCTTTAAGCAAAAATGTGTTCAAACAAGCAAGTTTGAACTTCAATTCTGATTTGCACGTTCCTCCTCTTGATGTGGACCTTTAACAGAGACAAAGTACATGTCGAAACGTTTGTTTTTGGGAAAACAAATAAGTCTCGAACAATATTTAAAAAACGAAAAAATGGGTATTTTAAAAGATAAAAAAAATGGGAGTCGCCACTAACCTTTTTATATGGTGTGATTGGATCACCATAAAACGTTTAAAATCCGTTTTGAAAAATATTTTGGTCTTAGAAATCCAGAAAACAGGTTTGGGAGTCGATTACGCATGAGGAAGGATTAGCACCCTCACGCGCCCAAAATTGGTACCACATTGATTATTTCCAGGTCTTGGCTTGTTAAAAGTTTGAAAGCTTGGGTGAAACTGAAATACGATCTTTGATTTTAGAAAACTTTGCATGATTTTCAAAAATCCTATTTGAGGAAAATCGTCCGTATGTTTTGAAGTTCTAGGAGAATTGGAAGTCGTGCTCGACACGTTAGAGCACTATGTTCTCGGACTCTCGATATTGAAGGAGATTTTGAAAGATTTTAAAAAGGATATTCGATAAAGTGAATTATACGAAAATCACACCCAACACGTTAGTGCATGGTTTTTCGAAGTCTCCACACGAATGGACATTGCCTTGTTTTTGTTTTAAAATTATTTATATATATATACTTCTTGAAATTTTGTATTGAGTCTAAAATATGATCCTTAGACACATGACTTAAAAAGATTTGAAGAAAGAATGCCCGTTTGTTTCGACTTTTGCGGAGAATTAAGGTCGTGACCAAAATGTTAGGGCATGACGTTCTCGAAATTTCAAAATTAAAAGGCATTTTAAAATGCTTGGAAAAGGATATTCGATTCGTGTGAATTATACGAGAAATCACACCCGACACATTAGGGCATGATTTTTCGAGGTTTTCACACGAAAAGGACATTGCCTCTATTTTAAAGGTTTATGAAAACAATTTTGAAGACAAATGTGTGAATTAAATAGGAATAGGTAGTTTATAGCAAAAATTAAATAACACGAAACGAAATAAGCAGATAAATAAGTGCACGAAGATTAAACATAAAATTAATAGAATACAAAATACGGAAGAATAATGATTAAATTCTATGTATGCACATTGAAGAAAAAAGAGGAACAAAACAAATGGGATTAAAAATGGAGTTTCAAAGAGTTCGGGATGAAAGCGTAATTTTTAAGGAATTTGGGGATCAAAATCAAAGTTTTTGGAAAAATTAAAGTCGAACTTTTGGAACATTGAGGGTAGAATGGTAATTTTTGGATGCTCGAGGGTAAAATGGTGATTTTTAGAAGTTTGGGGGTAAAATGTAATTTTTGAAAAGTTTGGGGTAAAAATGTGATTTTAAGAATACGAGGGTAAAAATGTGATTTTTGGAAGTACGAGGGGTGAAAATGTAATTTTTAGAGGTTTGAGGGCAAAAATGTGATTTTTAAGAAGTTCAAGGGTCAAAATGTAACTTTTGGATAGTTTGGGGAAAAAAATGTGATTTTTGAGAAGTTTGAGGGTCAAAATATAATTTTGGAGAAGTTTGGGGGTTAAAATGTAATTTTTGGAAAGTTTAGAGGTTAAAATGTAATTTTTGAACAGTTTAGGGACCTTCTGGGCAATAAAACTAAAAAGGAAGTGACACGTGGCATCTTCTCATGCCTTCAGAAGTTAAAGGACCAATTTGGAAATCATTTAAAATTACTGGGAAAATTTTTAATAAAATAAAACTTAATTTAAGGATAAAATTGAAAGAAAAATAACATTGGAAAGACCAGTTGCATAAATAAGCCAAAGGTAGGACACGTGACAGCTTCTCAAGCTTCTAGAGAGTTAAAGGACTAAATTGAAAATGAGATAAAATTAATGGGTAGATGTATAATTAATTAAAAGTGTAAAAAGGACTTGATTGTAAATTTCAAAAAAGCGAAAGGATCGTGCGCGCAAATAACCCATTTACTGAAAACACGCGGATCCTAGGGTCAACTAGGTCGAATCGGGTCGAGTCATGGGTCTAATGTCAAAACGACGTCGTTTTGAGGCGTTTTGGCCACACCCAAAACGAGGTCGTTTTGGTGGCCTTTAAATACCATGTCTTCGCTTTTTTTTTTTACTTTTCTCACATCCTTCTTCCAAAACTTCAAAATTCTCTCAAAAAACTCTCCAGCCCTCCCCTTCCGACCACAGCTCTGGTCACCGGGTCATCATTGGTACCGCCACGTGCCGCCGTCCGTCGCCGTCGTCCACCACTGTGTACGATGGCCAAGGGTAAAAATTTCTCCTTTTTTCATTCTTTTTTTAAAAAAAAACTTTAGATCTAGATCTAAATCCAGATCTTAAAAATATATTTGTTTAAATTTAAAATCCATTTTTATTGTTATCTCTCCCTTTTTAGAAAAACTTGGATCTGATTTCTCCCTTTTTTGTTCTTTAACCTGTTTTCATGTTCTTTTTTATTAGAGATTTCCTTTATAGATCCGTGGGTATGAATTCCCTTGCGAGTATGAGTGGACTTGGAGAGACGCCGGCGTGGCTTCAACGGCTGTGAGTTCGATTAAGGTAAGACCTTTTAGATTCCTTTTTGTTATTATTAATTATTATTTAAATTATTTGTTTTTGGAAATAAATGAAGGCATTAAATGATTATAAATAATAAATGAATAAATTAATGCATATATATACAAAACGTCCCAAATGTTAAATGAGATAATAAATGTATTAAGTATATAGCAAATATCAAATAAATATATACTGTTATATATTTAATATTTATAAAATCACTTTAAATTTAAAAGAAATAATGGACAAACAGTGTATATTAATGTATTTATTATGTACCTTGAAAATGGAAACTGAAGTGCTTGAAATCTATCTTGTGTAGCTTCCAATGTTCTGTGTTCGAATATTGCTGTTTGGTATTGATTTTGGAAAATATTTGTGTGTATTGATTCCAAAAATGAAGAAAGTCTGTAACCATACAACTCATTTTGAATGAGGCTTTATAGCCTATATTACAATGATGCTATTTTGTTTCTTTCCATTAAACTCTGTATTTTCTCCTTGCAGGTACAGTGGCGGTGGTGGCAGTTCAAGTTGTTGGTGCTGATGTGGCCGGTGTTGATGTGGCAGCACATGAATGGCTGGGATGGAGGTGGCTGGTAGCAAGTGGTGCTTAGGGTTTCTGATTTTTCGGTTTGGGCCTGTTAATTGGGTTTAGAAATTGGGCCATTTGGATTGTAATTGTGTAATTGGGCCTTGTAATTGTTTTGAAATTTGAATTTGTATTTGGACATTATTAATTTAAATTTTAAATTTAAATTTAAAAATAAATTTAAACTCAAAAAAAATTTTAAATTTTAAATAAATTAAAATTTAAAATTTTAAAATTGGGTTCAATTTTAAATGTTGGGCCCGATCAAAATTGGGCTTCAACAGTATACATTACAAACTAACAATAGCAACAAGAATCACAAAATTTGATAAATTATAAGAATCTAAATCATTGCTCTAAACTACCTTACCGATGTTGCACAACTAAGCCGAAATATGGAATTCCTTAACTAAATTCCCTTTTCAGAACCTCAAACCACTTCTAATCTTCATTCCTCGTCCAAAAATATGTATTCTAAGTTTTAATTTCATCATTTAATCCTTTTCATAATTTTCCAAAAAAATCATCCACGTTCTTGATTAAATTCAACTGTCTCAAAATTGATCCATAAAACATGTTTGATCTTTTGGTTTAAGATTAAAAACCTCTTATTAGACCTATTTAGAGCTTAGACATCTATTAATATTTGGATTCCAACTCAAAATTAAAGATCCACCATTGTTCATCCTCAAGTTTAAGAAAGAATAAATAAAGTTGAAAATCCATTATAATCACTTTAATTAACAAATAATGATTGAAATCAACATAAAAACAAGTTTAGAGTTGAGTATAACCTTCAATTGAACTCAAATAATTAATTTGGAAATTTGAATCAAAATGCTTAAAGAAATTCGGACTACTTTTTGCCCAACTTTGAAAATTATTTCGAGAGATTTTAGAGAGAATTTTTGGAGAGAAAAGGTTCAGATATTATCTGATATTTGGTTTATGAAAACAAGCAAAAAAAAAGAGAAAAAGCTCTAAATTCGCGTGAAAAATGAGTGAAAAGTTAGGTAGTTGCAAAATTTTTAAAACTGAAAACACCCACTTGATTTTTAAAATTTGGGGAATTTACCATCAGGCCACTCCCCCTTTTCCCTTGTTTAACAATTTGCTCCTTCCCCTCTAAAATTCCGAAAATATGATTTATTTGCTATAAAACCTCTTACACATTTCCCTTGTTTTTCAAATTAGTCCCATTTAATTAATATTTTAAATCATCCAATTAAACCCCATTTTAAATTATTTTTAAACTCCAATTTAACCTAAAATATTTTTTTTACCTAAAAATTATTTAAAACCATAAAATTAATTTTTTTTAAATTATTTTTATTTTCTGGAATATTATTTACCGATTTTTAGATGAAATTAAGCTAACTAATTAAGAATATAAATTGCTAATTAACTCGATTAATTCCCAATTTACACTCGGAACCTAGTAAACTTACCCGAAACTACTAAACCTATTTTCTGGGCCTTACAAACATCGAATTCGAATTATGCAAGAGGAGTTTTGACTACCTATTGAAAGGTTAAAAAACCTTATTCTAATAAATGTCAACTAGAGGAAGTTTAGTTTTATACGGATTCAAAGTGTGCGGTATGGTCCGTATTTCTTTAACCAGGATTTGGGATCGACAACTCTAACAAAAAAATTAGACTATTCAATAACTATACTATAATTATATTTGCGCAAGTGGTTTCATATGAAACAATTAATATACTATTCTTAGACTTATAAAGTTCAAGCAACTAAAACACAAAAAAGAAACATTATCACACAAATTTATGCAATATTACTAAAATTGAGTGTCATACAAATCGTATAAATATATGTGAAATTTTAATATCCTTTGAATTTAAGTTCAATCATGGGGTTGTCCATCATGAAGACTTGGTTAATTTGCTTTGCAACAATCAGTATGGTTGTGGTCCAAGTAGATGCTGCTGCACGTAGTAGTGAATTTATGTACGTCTAAAGAATGGTCAAAGGAATTCAATAGCTTCATCGACAATTGCAAAATGGTGAATTTATCTATGAAGGGGAAAAGTTTTCTTGATACGAACCTAATAAAAAGAGGAGCAGATGGGATCGATTTTTATTGGAAGAGTAATGGTTGGTTCGTTTCAACGACTTCTGGAAGCAAAGATTAAATTGATTTGTTTTTGTCCATATCCCGATATTGTTATCAAAGGAATCAGTTGATTGGTGACTACGTCAGGTCAGGTTTATTATTGCGTGACTCACCAAAAAGGATTGTTCGAGCCATTTCAGCGAAGTATGGGGAGAGATGGGAAGATCAAATAGGCGGATGTTTGGAAAGTTCAAGAAATTGAATATCGCTCTCAAAAAGTGGATTGAAAATTCTGGAAGTGAAGTGGATAAATGGATCGAAGTAATTAAAAAAAGATAATGGAATTGGATGAAATTAGTGATCGAAGAGATTTAATTGAATCGGAAATGGATGAGCTTAGACGATTGAATCTAGAGCTGTGGGTAGGTGTTAAATGTTGTGAATCGATTTGGTGTAAAAAAATAAGAATTATTTTGTTAAGAGAAGGTGACTCCAATTTTGTTTCTTTCATAAAGAAGTAAAGATTGGATTGAAGAAGAAGATGGTGCATGGTTTAAAATTCAAGGATTCATGGTGCAATGACACTAAGTTGTTGAAGGCAAAATGTTCAATTCGTTCAATAATTACTTTTGCTGCTCATTGGGTAAATGGATCGTGGATATGATTTTGAACTTTAAGAAGATATTCGAGGTTGATGCAAAGAAACTTGAGTTATCTTTCACGTTGGAAGAGATTAAGGATGCGGTATGGAGTTGTGACACCAACTCTCATCACCGTGTTACCAACCACCATACGAACTCTCATCAACATACCATAAATCATACATCAATTAAACATAAAATCATGTCTTAAAGCAACTATAAAATCACCAAAATAAAAGTCCAAAATTTAATGTCTAATGTCCATTATAAGTAAAATAACACTAGTCCCAAAGGCATCACAATGCCCCTATATAGTCTCTAAAATAAATTTCTTAAGCCATTACAAAGCCTTATTCTTAGATTGTCCTTGCACTTGCTTCTCGACTCCTTACACCCGAAAATTCTCTGCACGAAATGTGAGGACATGAGTTTAAAAATCTCAATGAATGATAGTAAAAACATCAAGTAATTTGCACTCAATCATGAATAAATCAAAGCAAGTAAGCATTAAGTTTTCAGTCACAACATGTTAACATTTCACCATAACCTCACATTTTATTTCAAGAATTAAGAATCAATTTTTTCACGACATTTACAATCATCTTTTAACATATAAGCATTCAATTATATTGGCACAATCAATCAATTATATTGGCATAATACATCCATGACAATAAGTAAACGTGTGATCATCCACTGGATAAATGGATCTTCGAACTCCCACAAATCAAATATAATCCTCCGAATTGAGCGGGCCAAAGCCACACTCTCCCATATAGCGCCTTAAATAACCCGATGAGTGGAGACTCAAGCTCAACACTCCCTTATCTACTCCAAACAAATCAATCCACCATGAGCCATATGCTCACAATATCACAAATAATGGTGAGTACTCACAAATCCTATGACATGCCAACTATATCCAATGGATCCACCATGCAATGTTGCCAATAAAATCATACATACAAGGCATTAAATCTATTGTTTAATCACTTAATTTAGGATGCTAATATGAAAGTAAAAGCATGTTGGTAAGCAATTTTAACATTTATAAAATTAAGCATAGAAAATATCATTTTCCCAATATTCATATACCAATTAGAACACCTTTATCAAATGTTCAATAATCAACAGCTCATGCCCCAAATATCAATTTCTTCCATTCAATTTAATCATGCTAAAAGCATAATACACAACTTACGAAACCAATTGTCATTTTGCTCTTTTATAAAATAAAACCTATTTTTGCAAATCTAACCATCCAATATGCAATTAAGTTATTAATAGCACTAATTAAACCCTTAATTTAACACATAATCAGGCCAATTTACCAAATTTCCCATAATATCACTCACCTTCACATTTAGCTCTTTAAGCAAAAATGTGTTCAAACAAGCAAGTTTGAACTTCAATTCTGATTTGCACGTTCCTCCTCTTGATGTGGTTAATAGAGACAAAGTATACATTACAAACTAAGCCGATGTTGCACAACTAAGCCAACATATGGAATTCCTTAGCTAAACTCCCTTTTCAGCACCTCAAACCACTTCTAATCTTCATTCCTAGTCTAAAAACATGTATTCTAAGTTTTAATTTCATCATATAATCCTTTTCATAATTTTCCGAAAAAATCATCCACGTTCTTGATCAAATTCAACTTTCTCAAAATTGATCCATAAAACATGTTTGATCTTTTGGTTTAAGATTAAAAACCTCTTATTAGACTTATTCTGAGCTTAGACATCTATTAATATTTGGATTCGAACTTAAAATAAAAGATTCACCATTGTTGATCCTCAAGTTCAAGAAAGAAGTAATTAAAGTTGAAAATCCATTATAATCACTTTAATTAACAAATAATGATTGAAATCAACATAAAAACAAGTTTAGAGATGAGTATTACCTTCAATTGAACTCAAATAAATAATTTGGAAATTTGAATCAACATCCTTAAAGAAATTCGGATGACTGTTTGCCCAACTTTGAAAATTATTTCGAGAGATTTTAGAGAGAATTTTGGGAGAGAAAATGTTTAGATATTTTCTGATATTTGGTTTATGAAAACAAGAAAAAAAAAACAAAAGAAAAAGCTCTAAATTCGCGTGAAAAATAATTGAAAAGTGAGTTAGTTGCAAAATTTTTAAAACTGAAAACCTCCACCTGATTTTTAAAATTTGGGGAATTTGCCATCAGGCCACTCCCCTTTTTCCCTTGTTTTACAATTTGCTCCTTCCCCTCCAAAGTTTCGAAAATATGATTTATTTGCTATAAAACCTCTTACACATTTCTCTTGTTTTTCAAATTAGTCCTATTTAATTAATATTTTAAATCACCCAATTAAACCCCATTTTAAATTATTTTTAAACTCCAATTTAAGCCAAAATATTTATTTTTACCCAAAAATTATTTAAAACCATAAAATTAATTTTTCTTAAAATATTTTTATTTTCTAGAATATTATTTACTGACTTTTAGATGAAATTAAGCTAACTAATTCAGAATATAAATCGCTAATTAACCTGATTAATTCCCAATTTACACTCGAAACCTAGTAAACTTAGCTGAAACTACTAGACCAATTTTTTGGGCCTTACAAACATCGAATTTGAATTATACAAGAGGATTTTTAACTACATCTATTGAAAGGTTAAAAAACCTTATTCTAATAAATGTCAACTAGAGGAAGTCTAATTCTATACGGATTCAAAGTGTGCGGTATGGTCCGTATTTCTTTAACAAGGATTCGGGATCGACAACTCTAACAAAAAATTTAGACTATTCAATAACTATACAATATTTAGATTTGCGCATGTGGTTTCATATGAAACAATTAATATATTAATCTTAGACTTAAGAGCATCAAGCGACTAAAAAACAATAAAAAAAATAATATCACACAAATTTAAGCAATATTACTAAAATTGAGTATCATACAAATCGTATAAATATATGTGAAATTTCAATATCCTTTGAATTTATGTTCAATCATAAGGTTGTCCATCACGAAGACTTGGTTAATTTGCTTTGCAGTAATCAGCATGGTTGTGGTCCAAGTCGATGCCGTTGCATATAGTGGTGTGACGTACATCCATCCAGGGGTCCTTGATCCTTGCAAAAGACCTGGCGAATTGCACCGGGGTGTCATCCAAACCCAAAAAGTGCTCCCATATAGGCGAATACCTAAAATCGTGGTTGCTCAAGACACCATAGATGTCGACATTGATTAATGACGATAGAGAGAATAAATTGTGAAAAAATTGAATTGAAAGCAACGTTTGAGAAAGTGCTTGTAACTTTTTTTCCTTGTATGATTTCTTCGATAGTTATGTTTCACAAAAAAATTAAATATTTAATTAAATATAAAACTACGAAAATGTAATGACCACATAAGGGTTTCATCATTTAATAAAATTATTTCAAAGTTTTTTAATAAAAAAATGAATTTGTCCTAATTCCTGTATCGAAGAAGTCTTAATATGTCATTCAATGTGAACCTGTCTAGAAGTATCTAGTCGGTACATGAATTTTTTTTACATAGTTTGAACCTGAACTTGTGTTCCGTACCCTAGTTGACATGACACCGACACATTTTGTTGACATGACACTGATAACCAATCTGTAGGTTACACGTGACAATCTTTCAATATATAAATTGATAAAGGAGAATAAACTTTTGTTCATATCAAGAAAGGCCTTGGACATTGGGATGTCCAGAAATATCTAAATCTAGGCACACATTTGTCTAGATTTATACCAATGTAGTTTTATTTAATAGTTAATTTTCAAAAAATAAAATAGTAGGGGTAAAATTGAATAAATGAGTAAATCTCAGAGTTATATTTGTTATTATCCCTGTTGAAGACCAAATTATCCGGGCCCAACAAAATTTAAATTTATTTGAAATTTAAATTTATTTAAATTAATAATGTCCAATTACAAACTTAAAGGTCCAAATTACAAAGTCTAATTACTAAATAACCATGACCCAAACCTCAACCTAAGCCCAAACATTAAAACCTTATACATGACCCAATTACAAACTCAAATCCAAGCCCAATGCCCCCAAAACACCCAAACCCTGACACTAAACCAGAAGGGTCAAACCCTAAAGAACAACTTATGTTGTAGCCTCTATCACCAGCCACTGGAATGGCACCACGTCAGCATCGATCTCCTTCAACTTGAGCTGCCACGACCACTGCTAAGCCACACCTACAAAAGGAAGAACAGGACAGGCATTTATTTGAGAAAAACAAAACATGATGATTGTAAATATGGTTATAAAGCCAGAATTGAAAACAAATTGTAAAGGTTACCAATGTTCTGTTAAACACTTCAGATTAATACAAAATAGAAACAGTGCACTTATAAGAGAAGATACCAGTACTCAAAGCAATAGGAAACAAAGGCAATATTCAAAGTCAAGCAAACAAGCAATCAATATCACGAGAAAGTAGAATACTAAATAGTTCACATCAGTCCAGGTATATATTCCCCAGTAAGCATTTATTCATTAATACTAACCCTTTAAATTTCAAACTGTTTGGATCCTCTGTACATATTTATTAATACCTATTATTTATTATATTATAATTTATTATTTATTATTTCGAAACTAGCCTGTAATGTGTATTAATTATAATGACTTTAATAATAATCATAATAAATATTAATAAAAATAAAAAGGAAAATGAGGATTCAATTAAGTCACGTCCCTTTGGTGATGTTGCCGTCGCCAGAAGCCAAGAAACGATCCCTTGAACATCGTCCGCGTCTCCCCGTGGGTGGATTTACAAGGAAAAAACAAGAAAGAAGGGTTTAGAATCAGGATTTGACTCATAACAGATTTTGAAACAAAAACAAAACGAATAAAGGCATAAAGTAATGAAAACAGATCTGAAAATATTATAAATCAAAATTTGGATTTTGACAAAAGAAACTGAATCTTTTTGGGTTTTGAAACAAAAGTGTTTTTTAAGAAAAAAGAGAGAAAGGATTAAAGCTTTTTTTTAAAAAAAGAAGAGAAAAGGAAAAAGATCTGGACTTAATCCAGATCGGGTTTACGAGCAAAAAAATATAAAGAAGAAAAAGCCTTTTTTTTACCTTTTCGGCCGCCGTGGAGGACGACGTGTGGCGATCGGCGACGACGGAGCCAAGGCGGAGCGGAGGTCGATGCTCGATCGGACAATGGGGCTTTTTATTAAAAACAAATGGAAAAAATGATTATTTTTTAAAAGTTGGTCCTTATATAGACCCTTAAAACGCCACCATTTTGAGGGTTGAGTTTCAGCCCCAAAACGACGTTGTTTTGAGCGTTCGACTCGAATCTAACTCAACCCACCTCAGGATCCGCATGGTTTTGAAAAATGGTATATTTATGCAATTGGTCCTTTCGCTTTTTTAAATTCAATCAGGTCCTTTTCACACTTAATTATTTTTAAATTTACCCATGAATTTCATTTCATTTTCAATTTAATCCTTTAACCCCAGAATGCCTGAGAAGTTGCCACGTGTTACCCTTTTTTTGGTTTTATTGTCCAGAAGGTCTTTAAACTCTTCAAAAATCATATTTTGACCCCCGAACTTTCCAAAAATTCCATTTTTGCCCCTCAACTTCCAAAAATCACATTTTTATCCTTGAACTTTTAAAAAATTATATTTTTGCCTCCGAACTTCCAAAAATCAAATTTTTACCCTTTAACTTTTAAAAAAATTACATTTTTATCCTGACCTTTAAAAAAATACATTTTGCCCCCAAACTTCCAAAAATTCCATTTTTGCCCCCAAACTTTCAAAAATCATATTTTTGGCTCGAACTTCCAAAAATCATGTTTTTCCCTAAATCTTTCCAAAATGACATTTTTACCCCTAAAACTTTCCAAAATTACAGTTTAACACCAAACTCTCCGAAACTTCATTTTCGACCTCAATTTTTTCTTTCTTCGACTTTTGTATATAATTCTTTAAAATTTTTAAATTATTTTTCTCATTTATTTCGATTCATAATTCGTATTTTATTTTTCTCATATTTATTTTCGTACATTTGATTCTTTATGTTATTTACCTTTATCATTAATTGCATAGCTCGTACTTAATTTGCATACTCATTTTATCTTGGTTTTTCAATAGCTCGTACTTAATTTGCATACTCATTTTATCTCGGTTTTTCAATTAAAGTCATTTTTTGGTTTTTCTCCAAAATATTTAAAATCGAGGCAATGTCTTTATTTCGAATTTTGAAAATTTATGCCTTAACTTGCTAGGCTCGATTTTTCTTCAAACCGGGATAATCGAATATCCTTAAATCGAGGCAATGTTTCCTTATATCTGGTTTTGAAAATTTGTGCCTTAACTTACTAGGCACGACTTTTATTCAAATCGGGATAATCGAATACCCTTTTCCAAGATTTAAAAGTTTACAACAAAGGAAGGCTCGTTATTTTCGGATCTCGAAACATTATGTCCTAACTCACTGGACGTGACTTTCTTTTTCGATCACCTTGAAATAGCGAGACTCCCAAACAAAAATCGACTTCTTTCTTAAACATGACTTATGCATTAAAGGATCATACTTTTAAACTTTATTCAAGTTTTCAAAATTTTACAAACAAGGCCCTAAAATAATCAATGTGGTACCAATTTTGGGCGTGTGAGGGTGCTAATCCTTCCTCTCACGTAACCAACTCCCGGACCCATTTTCTGGATTTCGAAGACCAAAATGTTTTCCAAACAAATTTTAAATGTTTTATGGTGATCCAATCACACCGAATAAAAAATTGGTGGCGACTCCCATTTTTTTCAATTTTCTATATTTTTAAAATATTGTTCGAGACTTGTTTGTTTTTCCCAAAAATAAAACGTTTCAATAGCTTGGCGACTCCGTTGGGGACATTTTTGAAACAAAAGAGAGTCAAGCCAAAATTGATTATTTTTGAGTGTTTTTGTTAAAGTTTTTAAGTACTCGATTTTTGATTAAATATATGATCCTTAAACATTTTGTGTGATGCTATATTGATACTGCTAGTATAGATTTGCATTCATCTGCATGTGATACTACACCCTTTAAGTGGAAGTGAGAAACTATTCCTTCGTGAGGTTTTCGCCTCTGTGCAGGAGGTGGATCACTTTCGAGATTACTTCCGTACCCATGTTTTCGTGAAGTTTTCACTTTCGTGCAAACATGTGGGAAATGTGTCCCCCTAAATCGAACTTATCCGTATTAGCCTGTAATGGGTGAAGATCGAGGAATCTGCTGGTTTGGGTACCTTTTACTCTAGAGACTAAACCACATGTAATGAGCCATAAGTACTTGCCTTAGAAGGAGTTATATCGAGCCTTTTAGCAACTATCCAAGACAAATTCTTAGGTTCTTTGCTTTATACCTGTATATTGATGTGTTTTGGTAACCTTTTTTGTTTTGTCTTTTTTGCATTACATTTCATCATCATAAAAAGAAGGGTATAGATTCAAAAGTTCAATTACTAATAAGAGAATCGATCATGGAAAACAAGTACCTTGATAAGGTGGAAGACAATATGGTTGTGCGTATGTGGTTAGAGGAGAATCAACGCCAAAAAGGGAATAGCCTAGTAGAAGAATATGAGTCAGACCTTTGGGATTATACTAAGATCAGTACGGCTCAGAACCATATGCAAGAATTGAAAGAGATATGGGACAGTTGGGATAATGACATGAAGCAAACCTTTTACCAAGAGTACAGAGATTTGCCGTACTTGTTCGAGGTTAAGGTGGATAAGTTCCTCTTTCGAGCCTTAGCGCAGTATTGGAACCCAGCCTACAGTTGCTTCACTTTTGGGAATGTGGACATGACACCGATGATAGAAGAATAAACCACTTTACTCCGTTGTTCAAAAATCTCGGTAGATAGAGCCTATTCTAGAGCTCCTAGTGTTTCGACTTTTGTCAAGAGGTTAATAAATACCACCAGCATAAGCGAACAATGAGTTGCAGCTCGAGTTAAGGTGAAAGGCGACAACAAATGCATCATGTGGAAGAGTTTATAAGATTTAATCCTGGCCCATCCGGATGCAAGGAAAAAGATCGACATCCTGGCCCTAAGTATATATGGGTTAGTCATTTTTCCTAAGGCTTTGGGACATATAGAAGATGCGGTGACAGACTTGTTTGACCGATTGAGTAAAAAAGTTACACTCGTCCCTGCAATATTGGTTGAAACTTTCAGATCCTTAAATGCGTGCAGAAAGGAGGGAGAAGGTTGATTTATTGGCTGCGCACCGTTGTTGATGGTATGGTTCCATAGTCACTTTTGGAAAACAGAAAAGGTCTCCTATCAATACTTGTCTAAGGATTATTCTCCTTTGAAAGAGTTCTTAGCCACGCAAAGACAGGAAAACTTCTTAGAAGAAAAATGGATGGCAATACTTCAAAGCCTTCGAGACGAGGACATAAAATGGTAAGCACCATGGTTCGTTCCCGATGAAATTTTGTATCGATGCGAAAACTTCAGCTGGGTCCCATTGGCTAGAATTTGGGGAGCAATACTATACGCACCTTTATTGGTTTCAAGACAATACAGATCGAGACGGTTCATACCAGCAACTCAAGGGTTAGCTCAGTGCGAATTCACATACCGAGGAGAAAATAATAAGAAAAGGATTCGAGAAATCTCGAACGCATGGAACAAGGTTCGAAGGATGAAAGTGTTTGGCTCCAATCCCATGACAACTGTAGAATATGATTGGTGGAGAAATAGAAGGATCAACGACAACATTCTTGTGCCCAACCCGGAGATTGTTCGCCCAATTGAGGAGCACTTGCAGGTTGTCCCGACTGAACTAGAAATAATTAAACAAGATTTTGAGAGGAAGAATGCTGAGATGGAAAAGATGATAGAGAAATTGGAAGAAGAGAAGGTGCTTTTAGGATTAGACGTTGATGTTCAGAAGCTAGAGGTAGAGAAATTGAGAAAAGGGAAGAAAAAGGCTGAAGAAGATCTCGATAGCCTAAAGAAAGACTATAAAAAGCTTTGCTTTTCAATGAGGATTACTGGTTTAGGTAAGAAATCGAAACAATGGCGACGGGAAATCCGTTAAGAGAAGAATAAAATGAGTCAGTGGAAAAACAAGTTTCAAGATGCCCAGGTTTAGGAGAATGCCATGAAGAGAAGCCTTTTGGAAAGTCAAGCTGAGGTGACTGAGTTAAAGGCTCGAATACAAGAATTGGAGGAATCCTTGTATAGACATCGTAGTTGAATTTCAGTGGTAGAGCTGAAGGCAAGCCGAGTTGAGAACGAGAGATTGAATAAGAGGGTGAAAGAATTGGAAGCCTCTTTACAGAATAGTGAAATACGAATCGAGATTATGGAAAGGACAATGGAAACAAACGACTGGCATCTTCTGCAAACTCAAAAGCAAGTTAGAGATAGGGATTATGTTATGGGCGAGGCTTTGAATCAAATACGAAGAGTAGTTGACCACGTGCAAACACTAGCAGTCGAAGCAGATGAGTTAAGCATACAATATGAGACAAAGACAGAGTAGGGTCAAAAGCTAGCAGGTCTTCTCAAGAAAATCAAAGCTCTAAGCATTAAGGCAAAACCGTTTATGTAATTTTCTTTATGTAAAGGAACTTGTTATCTAGTGAAGTTTTCTAATGAAATTGAATTATAAGTCAATACCTTTCTTTTGCATTCATGCATTCATCGGCATTGCATTTTCACATATTTCAGTTTAGTAATTCTAATTAATTAAAACTTTATCAGTTACGTCGGTAATCATTGAAAACTAACATCACTATAACACTCGTAAAAAAACCAAGGCCATGGAGTGAAGGCTGGAGCAAATCCAAAAGGAATTACAAGATCAAATGCAAGGGCACTTTCAGGAACCAATGACGATGATGTGTAGGGAGATGAAAAATCAGTTTATGGAAGTGCAAAAGAATTTGATGAATGAACTAGCACAAGTGAAGCAAAGTGTGGCTGATAAAGGAAGAGGTCCTGCAATTGAGGAAGACGAGGACCCTACTATTCCCCTAGGTTTTACACCCCTTCATATCCCAGCTGTACATGAAGTGTAAACACGAGAGGCCACTGTTACTATAAGAGCGCAACCGCAGGCCACTGGCACATCAAGGCCAGCCAATTATCCAGTAAATCTGACTCAAACCCTGAAGATAATGCTGTAAATCTGGGTGTCATGGATTTCGATGAGATAATGAGAGCAGATCTTCCTAGACAGATGGAAGAAAAATATAAGCGATTAAAGGAGAAGATTAAGGCGATGCAAGGAATTGAAAACTCTTACGGGATAGACACTAAAGAACTAAGTCTGGTCCCAGATTTGATACTCCCTCCTAAATTCAAGGTCCTAGAGTTTGAGAAATATAATGGAACAAGCTGCCCCGAAACCCACCTTACCATGTTTTGTAGGAAAATGGCAGGGCATGTTCATAATGACCAACTACTTATTCATTTTTTTCAAGACAACCTGGCAGGTCGGCAGTTAGATGGTATAATCAATTAAGCCGAGCAAAGATTCATTCATGGAGAGATCTAGCGCAGGCCTTCTTAAAGCAATATGGCCATGTAACAGAAATAGCTCTTGACCGACTTACACTACAAAATATGGAGAAAAGATCAAATGAGAGTTTCAGACAGTATGCATAGAGGTGGCGAGATGTGGCAACTTAAGTGCAACCACCGCTAACAGAAAAAGAAACAACGATGTTGTTTGTTAACACTCTCAAGGCACCTTATCTCAATCATCTGTTAGGAAACGCCAGTAAGAGTTTTATTGATATGGTCATATCGAGGGAGATGATAAAAAATACAATCAAAACTGGCAAGTTTGAGGGTGGAAAAAACACCAAAAGGCCTGCTCCTAGAAGGAAGGATAATGAAGTTAATAACGCAAGTGTGTACAGGCCAAGTTATGCCAAACCATTCGTAACAGGACAGCCTAAAGCCCTGACAAGCAATTATCAAAATCTGAAAGCAAGAACCAGGCTTAAGGCCGAATAAGGGAAGAATTCAATATACTCCTCTTCCAATATCATATGGAGAACTTTAAAAAATACTGTATGACGCTCATGAAGTATCCTCACAGTGTGTAAAGCTGTACAAACCCCCATTCCCAGCTTGGTACATTGCAAACGCCCATTTTGAATACCATGTAGGGGTAGAGGGCCATTCGATTAAAAATTGTCCTGCCTTTAATAGGCGAGTCGAGGGACTCATCAAGCATAGAGTCGTGAGATTGGAAGAACCAACGAAACCCAACATAGCTGGGAATCCTCTGCCCAATTACCTAGAGCAAGGAGTGAATGCCTTGATGGAAGGAAGAGGTCGAAAAATCAAAAGAAATGTTGAAGAAGTTAGGTCTCCGCTCCAATGGTATGGCGATAGTTGATCAAAGAGGGGGTAATCGCAGAGGATAAGGAGAGCACAATAGCAAGAACTGATAGCTACTGCGAGTTTCATGCCATTGAAGGGCATAAGATTCAGGATTGTGTTGAATTCAAAGCTTTGGTGCAAACGCTAATGGACAACCGAGAACTAGAATTTTTCGAAGAAGGGGAGGAGGTTGATGATGTTTACGCCTCCGAGGATGGAGCAGCTAAGGTTTATAGGATTAGTCACCCAAAAGTGATTATTTTTAAACCCATGAATAGCGCGGCAAAAAGCAGATAATCTCGTGCATCATCATATAGAAGCCAGCAACGTTTCCTTACAAAGATATTAAGAAGGTCCCGTGGAATTACAATTGCAACGTAACCATACCAAGGGAGGGGGAATTCAGGAAGGATGTGAACCTTGTTACCCGCAGTGGTAAGAGTTATGACCCAGTGAATAAGGAGAAAGAGATTAACAAAGGGAAGGCAGTAATGTTCGAGCCAGAGGAAGAAATAATTAGCAAGCCCGAAGCACCACGAATGAGCCTGTATCTGAGAAAGAGGAAAAAGACATAGCGAATATAGTGTAGTGGAACAATTACACAAGCAGCCTACTCGGATATCAATTTTGTCCTTGCTCTTAAGCTCAGAAGCCCATCGAAGCGTGCTAATGAAGGTGCTAAACGAAACATATGTAGCAAATGAAATCTCTATCAGTAAGTTGGATCGATTAGTCAATAATGTGAGTGCCGATAACTTTATTTTCTTTAGCGATGATGAAATTCTGATGGGAGGAATGGGATCTACCAAAGGCTTACACATCACTACCCGTTGCAAGGGGTACACGCTACCCGGAGTACTCATAGATAACGGCTCAGCTTTGAATGTGCTACCGTTAGCTACCCTGCAGAGAATACCAATTGATAGCTCTCACATGAAAGGATGTAATATTATAGTAAGAGCATTTGACGGGACTGAGAGGAAAGTAATGGGCAAGATCGAAGAATCTCTTCAGATCGGGCCAAATACATATGAGGTGGATTTTCTAGTGATGGATATAAGGCCCACTTATAACTGTCTATTGGGAAGACCATGGATTCACTCAGCTGGTGTAGTACCTTCCTCGTTGTACTAGAAAGTGAAATTAATAAATGAAGGACGGTTAATCACGATCAACGCTGAGGAGGAAATTATCGCATCCATAACAAGTGATTCACATTATGTTGGAATAAATGAGGAGGCTGTGGAATGTTCTTTCCGCTCACTAGAATTTGTTAATGCAACCTTCATTGTTGAGGGGAGCAAGACCCTTGTACCCATGATATCATCAACCACCAGGATGGGCCTACATTTAACGGTTGGAAAAGGGGCGTTACCTGGAAAGGGGTTAGGAAAATACCTCCAAGGAAGAGTCAATGTGCCGATGCTGATAGAAAAATGGGATCATTATGGCCTGGGGTACAAATCGGACGCAAAACAAAAGAAGAGGGAGCTAGAAAGAAAGCAAGAAAGAAGGAGGGCAAGTTTGTCTGGAAAAGAAATCTCATGGGAACCGATGGTCTTCTCGCACATATATAAGACTTTTGTCTCAGGAGGGGTGATCAACCAAGAGACGGGATTGGAAAAAGAGCAAGTGACAATCGAGACTGAAGGAATCATGAAGGATCTAGGCATCAACACTATATCTGATGAAGGAAAAGAAGGGAACCTGTCAGGAATCAGTCCATGTGCACCTAGAAGCACTCTGAATAATTGGATTGCAGAGGAACTCCCTGTAATTTTTAAGATTTCTTCAGAGTAATGCTCAGAAACACCTATTGCTTTAGGCTCGAAAGCAATATGGATCTTTTCTGTAAAAAGGACCATGATCATTATCCAGTTATTTTAAATGAAAATGCATTTTCTATCTTATATGACATTTTTTTTCCTAATTATTCTTTTACTCTTAATCCAACTTAACAAACCATTCGTACATATCCAATAAACAAAATTAATCATTCTTTAATACATACATTCTTTACCAATTTGTCAAACATACTCATACACATAATGTATAATCATTCTTTCATAAATTTATTTTGTTCTTTGAACCTCCCTTTCATCCCTTGACAGGTCCTTGAATATCAATAATATGAGTAACCCTGATGCTAAATTAGAGCCTCATTTCAAGCAAGATATGTGTTTAGAAGAGCTTCAGGACCTCGAAGATGATCAAAATTGTAATTTGCCTCTAGATCTGTTAAGAATGATGGAGCAAGAAGAAAAGCAAATCCTGCCTCATTCAAACCCAGTGGAAGTTATTAATCTGGGAAACGAAGATGAAAATAAAGAGGTGAAAATTGGGACAAGCATCTCCTTAAAAACCAAAAAGGATCTTATCGAGTTGCTTTAAGAGTACCAAGACATCTTCACATGGTCTTACCAAGATATGCCTGGACTGAGCACTGACATTATGGTACATAAACTCCCTATAAAGGAAGAATGTAGGCATGTGCAACAAAATCTCCGAAGGATGAGACCAGATGTGTTATTGAAAAAAAAAAAAGAGGTCAAGAAGCAATTTGTTGCTGGGTTTCTCCAAGTAGTTAAATACTCTGAATGGGTAGCTAACATAGTCCTTGTTCCTAAAAAAAATGGAAAAGTGTGCATGTCTGTGGACTATCGAGATTTGAATAAAGCTAGCCCAAAGGATAACTTCCCATTACCTCACATCAACACCTTAGTCGATAACACAGCAAGTCATTCCCTATTTTCATTCATGGATGGCTTCTTTGGGTATAATCAGATAAGGATGGACCCTGAAGATATGATCAAAACCATATTTGTCATACTGTAAGGAACATTTTGTTATAAGGTGATGCCTTTTGGACTCAAAAATGTAGGGACAACTTATCAAAGGGTCATGGTGACCTTGTTTCATGACATGATGCATAAGGAGATTGAAGTTTATGTCGACAACATGATTACGAAATCCCAAATAGAGGAAGAGCATGTAAGAATCCTGAGAAAGTTGTTTGGGAGCCTAAGAAAGTATCAATTAAAGCTAAACCCAGCAAAGTGCACTTTCGGAGCCACGTCAGGAAAGTGTTAGGCTTTGCAGTAAACAAAAGAGGAATTGAAATTGATCCAGATAAAGTCAAATCCATACAAGAGTTACTGCCACCCAGTACACAAAAAAGAGTTCGAGGGTTTTTAGGAGACTAAATTACATTGCTCGGTTCATTTCACAGTTGATTAAGAAATGTGATCCTATTTTTTGCCTGCTTAGAAAGCGCAATCCAAGTGTATGGGACAATGAATGTCAGAAAACTTTTAACAAGGTCAAAGATTATTTATCCAAAGCTCCCATCTTGGTACCTCCAATTCCTAATAAATAATTGATCCTGTACTTGGCGATCTTTGAAAATTCTATGGGATACGTACTAGGCCAACACGATGAATCTGGAAAAAAGGAAAGTGCGATATATTATCTCAGCAAGAAATTCACTGATTGTAAGACTCGATACTCACCAATTGAAAAATTATGTTGTGCTTTAGTCTGGACCATGCGAAGATTGAGACAATACATGTTATACCATACCACTTGGTTAATCTCAAAACTAGATCCTTTGAAGTACATGATGGAGTCGGCTGCATTGAATGGGATATTGGCTAGATGGCAGATCTTGCTTTTAGAATTTGACATAGTCTATGTCAATCAGAAGGTAGTAAAAGGGAGTGCGATAGCAGAATTCTTAGCTAGCAGGGCTTTAGAGGACTATGAGCCAATAAACTTCAACTTTCCAAACGAGGATTTAATGTATGTTGTTGCCACTGAAGAGGTGTAACCACAGTAGAACATCCTTGGAAATTAAATTTTGATGGAGCTTCAAATGCCACAGGTAATGGAGTTGGGGCAATCTTGGTATCACCAGAAAGAGACCACTACCCTTTCACCAGTAAACTCAATTTTGATTACACAAATAACATGGCAAAATACGAAGCATGTATCATGGGAATCCGCACAGCCATAGAACGGGAATCAAAGTTTTCGAGATTTATAGAGACTCTGCACTAGTAATCTATCAATTCAAAGGAGAATGGGAAATAAGAGGTCCTAAGCTAGTTGATTATCGTAAATTGGTTCTCGAGTTAATCAAGGAGTTTGATGACGTCACATTCCATAATCTCCCACGAGAAGAAAACCAGATGGCTGATGCTCTTACCACGTTAGCCTCGATGATTAAAGTAAATAGACCAGAAGATGTGAAGCCCATTCAAACGAGCATTTATGAAGCTCTTGCTCATTGTTATGATTTCGAAGCAGAAGAAAAGGAGGAAAGGGATGACTGACCATGGTACCAAGATATTCTTCAGTATGTAAGAGATTGCAAGTACCCCAAGCAAGCTTCAAAAAATGAAAAGAGGACATTGAGAAGACTTGCCAATGAGTATGTCCTAAATGGGGAAATCTTGTACAAAAGGGGAAAAGATCAGGTATTGCTAAGATATGTCGACGCAGTTGAAGCTAGAAAGATCTTAGAAGAAGTTCATGAAGGCATTTGTGGGACACACGCCAATGGTTTCACAATGGCCAGGCAGATAATGAGATTTGGATATTAGTGGTCTACCATGGAAGTGGATTGCATCAATTATGCTAAGAGGTACCATAAGTGCCAGATCTATGGAGACAAGATTCATGCACCTCCATCACACCTTATGTCATGACTTCTCATTGGCCATTTTCTATGTGGGGCATGGATGTCATTGGGCCAATTTCTCCAAAGGCTTCCAGTGGTCATAGATTTATCTTTGTGGTTATCGACTACTTCACCAAATGGGTAGAAGCAGCTTCTTACACCAACGTCACGAAGTCTGCGGTTAGCAAGTTCTTGAAAAAGGAAGTCATCTACTGATATGGGATGCCAGAAAGGATCATATCTAACAATGCCTTGAATTTGAACAATAGCACGATAGTGGAAGTCTGCGAGCAATTCAAAATCAAGCATCACAACTCATCTCCCTATCGCACAAAGATGAATGGAGCTGTGGAGGCAGCTAATTAGAACATCAAGAAGATCGTTGTGAAGATGACTGAGACCTACAAAGACTGGCACAAAAAATTACCATTTTCCCTCTTTGCTTATAGAAATTCAATCAGAACTTCTACCGGGGCGACACCTTTCTCACTAGCATATGGCATGAAAGCAGTCTTACGTATCGAGGTCGAAATACCGTCTCTTTGAATCTTGATAGAATTATAGTTAGATGAGGTAGAATGGATTCAGACCCGATATGATCAGCTGAATTTAATCGAAGAAAAGAGATTAAGAGCTATCTGCCATGGCCAGATGTACCAGAAAAGAATGATGCGAGCTTACGACAAAAAGGTTCATCCTAGGGAATTTCATGAGGGAGATCTAGTTTTGAAAAAGATACTTCCCATACATAAAGACTTCAGAGGCAAATGGATGCCCAACTGGGAAGGGCCTTATGTTGTAAAGAAAACTTTCTCAGGAGGAGCTCTTATTCTAACCGAAATGGACGGCAAGGATCTGCATAACCCGTCAACTCAGACTCGGTGAAAAATACTTCGCCTTAAAAAAAGATTGAGATGAAAACCCGAAAAGGGCGTCTCAAAAAAAATCAAGATGAAAACCCGCAAAAGGCCTCTTGAAACTAGAGGTTTTAAGTTGAAAACCCGCAAAGGGCGACTGAAAATTTAAAAGGAAGAAGCGAGTATGAAATAACTATCTAGCAGGACAGGGTAACTTCACAGCTTGAAACATCAAGAAGGCACTCCAGGTCTTCTAGACACACATCCGAGTCAGAATAATTCTCAGCAAGTCGGCGCAGAGAAGCTCATTTTGCGATATCCGGGGTAACTAATTGTCTTTTGTTGTATACTTGGCAATTTTTGACCAATATTACCTCTTTTGATCCTCTCTGTTGAATGGAATTTTCAATGAATCACGACTTTATTTCTTCACAATTTTGTTCGAGCATTTTGCATTTAAAATAATGGATAATGAACTAATAAATCATACAAAGATCCATGAGCATCATTCTGGAATTTCCTCGATAGTACAGGGGTCCGAAACAGGACTACCAATTAGAAATCAAACTTGAAAACAAGCAGTTCAAGATCAGCCTAGAAGAAGATAGGGCAACACATCAACGTCAAAGTTTGGACAGGCGATAGACCATGCTAACTTGAACAATAATAAATGAATCTGACATTCATCATGCGCATTCATGTAGTTAGGAGCATTTGATTCATTCTAATCATGACTTTCTAATTATTTAGGCCTACATAGAGGTCCATAGAAGCATACTTTACAGGTCACATCCCTGCAAAATGGCGAGAAGAATCAAGAAAACTTTGAGCATTAAAGGAAAAGATTGAGACTACAAAGGAGAAGTTGAAAAAGAGCAAGTTGAAGCTACGACTATTAAAGGCACCAATACCTTACCCCGACCATGGGGCAAATCACAGCCATCCAATCTCTCACCCCGATCATGGGGTAGATTGCAGATCAAAACAAGTAATACGATCGTCTTCCTGATGAGATACTGAGAAGTAAACCAAATCAATGAAACTAAAGCTCGATGTGAGCAAATCTTTGAACCCCTAGCTTCCTGATGAGATACTAAGAAGCAGGTTGAAGTAATAAAGCGGTTACCTTCATGATAAGATATAGAGAAGTGGACCAGATCCGTCTTCCTGATGAGACACAGAAGTAGACAAAATCAATGACACCAGGCTCAAAGCGAGCAAATCTTCAAGCCCTAGATTCCTGATGAGATAGTGAGAAGCAGGTCAAAGCAATAAAGCGGTTACCTTCCTGATGAGATACAGAGAAGTGAACCAGATCCATCTTCTTGGAGACACAAAGAAGTGGATCAAAACAAGTGATGCGGTCATCTTCCTAATGAGATATTGAGAAGTAGACCAAATCAATGAAACCAGGCTCAAAGTGAGCAAATCTTCGAACCCTAGCTTCCTGATGAGATATGAGAAGCAGGTCGAAGCAATAATGTGGTTACCTTCCTGATGAAATACAGAGAAGTGAACCAAATCTGTCTTCCTGAAGAGACACAGAGAAGTGGATCAAAACAAGTGATACGGTCAGCTTCCTGATGAGATACTAAGAAGTAGACCAAATCAATGAAACCAGACTCAAAGCGAGTAAATCCTCGAACCTCAGCTTCCTGATGAGATACTGAGAAGCAAGTCAAAGCAATAAAGCGATTACCTTCTTGATGAGATACAGAGAAGCAGGTCGAAGCAATAAAGCGATTACCTTCCTGATGAGATACAGAGAAGCGAACCAAATCCGTCTTCCTTATGAGACAGAGAGAAGTGGATCAAAACAAGTTATGCGGTCAGCTTCCTGATGAGATACTGAGAAGTAAATCAAATCAATGAAACCAGACTCAAAGCGGGCAAATCCTTGAACCCCAACTTCCTGATGAGATACTGAGAAGTAAGTCGAAGCAATAAAGCAGTTACCTTTCCGATGAGATACAAAGAAGTAAACTAGATCAGTCTTCCTGATGAGACATAGAGAAGTGGATCAAAACAAGTGATGCGGTCATCTTCCTAATGAGATACTGAGAAGTAAACCAAATCAATGAAACTAGGCTCAAAGTGAGCAAATCTTCTAACCCCAGCTTCCTGATGAGATATTGAGAAGCAGGTTGAAGCAATAAAGCGATTACCTTCTTGATGAGATACAGAGAAGTGAACCAGATCAGTCTTCCTGATAAGACACAGAGAAGTGGATCAAAACAAGTGATGCGGTCATCTTCCTGATGAGACAACTGAGAAGTAGACCGAATCAATGACACCAAACCACTGAAGTTGCGAGTGAATCGAATGAAACTACAGTAGCAAATTTTTTCTTTTCGAAATTACCTTAGGGCAAGATGGAATCACAACACCGAAGACGTAGAGAAACAGATGCAGTGAAATCGAATGGTCAATAAAGCGAAGGGTGGGCCAGTTCAAGAAAGAGCATCAAAGAGATGAGACCTGACAAAATTGGGCATTCTTTTGGTCTTTGCTCCATTCCTGTTACATAGCAACGAGCAAAGAGGGGCAGTTGTTGAAGCCCAAATTATCCGAGCCTAACAGAATTTAAATTTATTTTAAATTTAATTTTAAATTTATTTAAATTAATAATGTCCAATTACAAACTTAAAAGTCCAAATTACAAAGTCCAATTACTAAAAAACCATGACCCAAACATTAAAACCCTATACATGACCCAATTACAAACTCAAATCCAAGCACAATGCCTCAAAAATACCCAAACCCTGACAGTAAACCAGAAGGGTCACGTCAACACCAATCTCCTTCAACTTGAGCTGCCATCGCCACTGCTAAGCCACACCTGCAAAAGGAAGAAGAAGACAGGCATTTATTTGAAAAAAAACAAAACATGATGATTGTAAATATGTCTATAAAGCCAGAATTGAAAACAAATTGTAAAGGTTACCAATGTTCTATTAAGCACTTCAGATTAATACAAAAACAGAAACAGTACACTTATAAGAGAAGATACCAGTACTCAAAGCAATAGGAAACATAGACAATATTCAAAGTTAAGCAAACAAGAAACCAATATCACGAGAAAGTATAATACTAAACAGTTCACATCAGTCCAGGTATACATTCCCCAGTAAGCATTTATTCATTAATACTAACCCTTTAAATTTCAAACTGTTTGCATCCTCTATACATATTTATGAATACCTATTATTTATTATATTATCATTTATCATTTATTATTCCGAAACTAGCCTTTAATGTGTATTAATTATAATGACTTTAATAATAATATTAATATTAATAAAACTAAAAAGGAAAACGAGGAGTCAGTTAAGTCACGTCCCTTTGGTGATGTTGTCGTCGCTGGAAGCCAGGAAACGATCCCCCGAACATCGTCTGCATCTCCCCGTGGGTGGATTTACAAGGAAAAAAAAGGATAGAAGGGTTTAGAATCAGGATTTGACCCATAACAGATTTTGAAACAAAAACAAAACGAATAAAGGCATAAGGCAATGAAAATAGATCTGAAAATATTATGAATCAAAATTTGGATTTTGACAGAAGAAACCAAATCTTTTTGGGTTTTGAAATAGAAGCGTTTTTTAAGAAAAAGAGAGTAAGGATTAAAGCTTTTTTTTAAAAAAAAAAGAGAACAGGAAAAAGATTTGGACTTAAATCCAGATCGGGTTTACGAGCAAAAAAATATAAAGAAGAAAAAGCCTTTTTTTTACCTTTCGATCGTCGTAGAGGACGGCGTGTGGCGACCGACGACGACGGAGCTAAGGCGAAGCAGTGGTCAGTGCTCGATTGGACAAGGGAGCCCTACAAACAGCAGAAGGAAAGAAAGAGAGGGAGGCTATTTTTTTTAAAACAAATGGCAAAAATGATTTTTTTGTAAAAGTGGGCCTTATATAGACCCTGAAAACGGCATTGTTTTGAGGGCTGAGTTTCAGCTCCAAAACGACGTTGTTTTGAGCGTTCAACCCATATCTGACCCGACCTACCTCAGGATCCGCATGTTTTGAAAAATGGTATATTTATCCAATTGGTCCTTCCGCTTTTTTAAATTTTCAATCAAGTCCTTTTCACACTTTTAATTATTTTTAAATTTACCCATGAATTTCATTTCATTTTCAATTTAATCCTTTGACCCCAAAATGCCTGAAAAGCTACCACATGTCACTTTTTTTTGGTTTTATTGCCCAGAAGGTCCTTAAACTCTTTAAAAATCATATTTTGACCCCCGAACTTTCCAAAAATTCCATTTTTACCCCTTAACTTCCAAAAATCACATTTTTACCCCTAAACTTTTAAAAAATTTCATTTTCACCCTCGAACTTTAAAAAATTCCATTTTTCCCCGAACTTCTAAAAATCACATTTTTACCCCTAAACTTTTAAAAAATTACATTTTACCCTCAAACTTTTAAAAAATTACATTTTCCCCTTAAAATTCTAAAAATTCCATTTTTTCCCTTGAACTTCTAAAAATTTCATTTTTGCTCCCAAACTCCCAAAAATTACAATTTTGCCCCCAAACTTCAAAAAAATACATTTTTACCCCTAATCTTCCAAAAATCATATTTTTGCACCCGAACTTTCAAAAATCACATTTTTACCCTGAATCTTCCCAAAATGACATTTTTAACCCTAAAACTTTCCAAAATTACATTTTAACCTCAAACTCTTCGAAACTTCATTTTCGACCCTGATTTTTTCTTTCTTCGAGTTTTGTATATAATTCTTTAAAATTTTTAAATTAATTTTCTTATTTATTTTGATTCATAATTCGTATTTTATTTTTCTCGTATTTATTTTCGTACATTTGATTCTTTATGTTATTTACCTTTATCATTAATTGCGTAGCTCGTACTTAATTTGCATACTCATTTTATCTCGATTTTTCAATTAAAGTCATTTTTTGATTTCTCTCTAAAATATTTAAAATTGAGGCAATATTCCTTTATTTCGGATTTTGAAAATTTGTACCTTAACTTACTAAGCGCGATTTTTCTTCAAATCGGGATAATCGAATACCCTTAAATCTAGGTAATGTTTCTTTATCTCTGGTTTTGAAAATTTGTGCCTTAACTTACTAGGCGTGACTTTTCTTCAAATCGGGATAATCGAATACCCTTTTCCAAGATTTAAAAGTTTACAACAAAGGAAGGCTCGTTATTTCCAGATCTCGAAACGTTATGTCCTAACTCACTGGACGTGACTTTCTTTTTCGATCACCTCGAAATAGCGAGACTCCCAAACAAAAATCGACTTCTTTCTTAAACATGACTTATGCATTAAAGGATCATACTTTTAAACTTTATTCGAGTTTTCAAAATTTTACAAACAAAGCCCTAAAATAATTAATGTGGTACCAATTTTGGGCATGTGAGGGTGCTAATCCTTCCTCTCACGTAACCGACTCCCGGACCCATTTTCTGGATTTCGAAGACCAAAATGTTTTCTAAACGGATTTTCAATGTTTTATGGTGATCCAATCACAACGAATAAAAGATTGGTGGCTACTCCCATTTTTTTCAATTTTCGATATTTTTAAAATATTGTTCGAGACTTGTTTGTTTTCCCAAAAATAAAACGTTTCGATAATCCCTTAGATGAAAAATGTTAACATAAGCATTTTCGACAGAATTTTAATGGAGCGGCTAATTGAATTGTTTTTCTAACGCACATGGACCGATTTGCTCTTCTTTTTAGTAGAAAAACTGTTGAGGATCAACCCAATTAAGCAACGAACAAGTAAAAATAGCGGAATAAATTGAGAAATTGAACATACAAATTTAACTTGGAAAAACCCCTCCGAAGAGGATAAAAACCCACGGGCAAATACAATTTTACTATAATGGCAAAAGAATGAAGAGTACAAAAGATGGAGATTAAAAACAAAACCTCAAAAACCTAAAAGCGAAGAATCCTAAAAATTTAAACACTAAATTCTCCAAAAGTATTATGGGTTCTAATCTCTAATGAGTGTATTTCTAAGGTTGTAAAAGAGCCTATTTATAGGCTAAATTCCTAGGTCAAATAATAATAAAATAATCTAGACTAATAAGAGTTTGACTCAAACAAAAAAATAAAGTTTAATTGAAACAAATAAACAGAGTTTAACTGAAAGATTATTTCTCAAATTTAACTTGAAATAGGAGTCATAATTCAATAAATCTCCATCTTGACTTGTATTTCCACAATGCCATCTTTGCCAAAGCCCGCCATGGGCCTATCTTGAACTATACAAGGAATTAATTGAGTCGAATCTGTGCTTAGAAACTGGAAGAATTCTAGCCTTCGACTTGTGCACTGCCAAATCAAAACTAACTCCAGTTTGATTTTCGCGAACACAGTGCCCAAACTTTTCAAAACCTGCATCCAAAAGAGAACCTTTCTTTAACGAAACAGTCATACATTTTTGCCTCTTATGACCAAGTTGCCTCTGCTCTAAATGAGTTGACTTCAACTCCATAACGGACGAGGGATGTCTGATTTCATCGGTCACTGTAGAACCTTCCAGAATATAAAGACTGTTGGCCTTTTTACCTTTTAACAAAACGAGAGCCCCACGAGACACCTAAATGTCGCTCGACTTGATGTTGATTCTGTAACCTTTTGAGTCTAAAATACTTAAGGAGATGAGATTCTTTCGTAAATCAGGTACATACCTAACATCTGATAGTGTTCTAATCGTACCATCGTGCATCCTAATTTTAATAGTACCAATACCAATTATCTTACTAGATGAATCGTTTCCCATTTGCACAACTCCACCTTCAACTGAACTGTATGTGGAGAACCATTCTCTGTTAGGACACATTTGGAAAGAACATCTTCAATCTAGGATCCATTATGACGTAAGCTCAGAGTTATCGCTTGTTGACACTAAAAAGAAATCATCACCGCTTTCGTCGGCCAAATTAGCACTAGCTACATCTTTCTCGTTACTCTCAGCAACCCTTTTATTTTGCAGTTTGTAACAATCTGCTTTGATGTGGCCTAATTTCTTACAATAGCGACACCTTTTGTCTCGTTTCTTTGATGCTACCAAAACGGAAGCTTGCTTATCTGCCTTGCTATCTAAACCAAATTCATTGTTGAGTTTGTCTTTACTCAACAAATGACACTTTACATCCTCGAACGAAAGTTTTTCTCTTCCATAAATTAGGGTCTCCTTGAAAGACTTGTATGAAGGGGGTAAAGAACACAATAATAGCATAGCCTGATCTTCATCGTCAATCTGAACCTCAATGTTACTTAGATCATTTAAAAGGGTAATAAATTGACTGATGTGATCTGTAAGAAGCTCACCTTCATTCATGCGAAACGTAAATAGACATTGTTTCAGCACTAAACGATTAGTCAGAGACTTAGTTGCATAAAGAGTTTCTAGCCTTTTCCATAAGGCGGATGAGGTCTTCTTCGTCAATACCTCCTGCAATACCCTATTCGTGAGGCACAACTGGATTGCAACAACAGAGCCTTTTCATCAAGCTCTTCCTATTCTGACTGATTTAGATTCTCGAACTTTTTCCCGAAAATGACTTTTTCAGGTCGATTTGAACTAGAATTGCCATAATCCGAACTTGCCACAAATTAAAATTTGTGACACCATCGAACTTCTCAATGTCGAACCTTGTTGTTTCCAGATCTGAATGGGCTAATCTACAAAAATCGAGTTAGCTTTGATACCACTTGTTGAGGATCAACCCGATTAAGCAACGAACAAGTAAAAATAGCTGAATAAATTGAGAAATTGAACACACAAAATTTAACGTGGAAAAACCCCTCCGAAGAGGATAAAAAACCACAGGCAAAGATAATTTTGCTATAATGGCAAAAGAACGAAGAGTACAAAAGATGAAGATAAAAAACTAAACCTCGAAAACCCAAAAATAAAGAACCCTCAAAATGTAAACACTAAATTCTCCAAAAGTGTTATGGGTTCTAATCTCTAATGAGTGTATTTCTAAAGTTGTAAAAAAGCCTATTTATAGGCTAAATTTCTAGGTCAAATAATAATAAAATAATATAGACTAATAAGAGTTTGACTCAAAAAAATAAACAGTTTAATTGAAACAAATAAACAGAGTTTAACTGAAAGATTATTTCTCAAATTTGACTTGAAATAGGAGTCATAATTCAACAAAAACAATAATGCAATTCGTGGCATAGTACATGTTCTACCACGGTACTCTTACGATAATTTTGTTTATTTAAAAATGTTAAAACTAACGTCGATAATGACAATTGAAGCAATCACGAAAAAATAACAAAAGAAAAATAAAACACATATTTTACGTGGAAAACCCTTTCGGTAAAAATTATGGGCAAAGTAGAAGAAAACTCACTAATGTTGAATTCGAATGATACAAGATGAGTTTTGACTACATCTATTTAAAGGTTACAAAACCTTATTTTAATCAATGTCAAATAGAAGAAGATTAGTTTTATGCATATTCAAAAAGTGTGGTATGGCCTGTATTTCTTTAACAAGGATTCGAGGCCGACAACTCTAACAAAAAGTTTAAACCATTCAATAACTATACTATATTTATATTTGCGCAAGTGGTTTCATATGAAACAATTAATAAACTAATATTAGAGTTAAAAATATCAAGCAACTCAAAAAGAAACAAAAACAACAAACAATTTCACACAAATTTTGGCAATATTATTGAAATTGAGTATCATACAAATCGTATAAATATATGTGAAATTTCAATATCCTTTGAATTTAAGTTCAAAATGGGGTTGTCTGTCATGAAGACTTGGTTAATTTTCTTTTCACTAATCAACATGGTTGTGGTCCTAGTCGATGCTGCTGCACATAGTGGTGTGACATACATCCATCTAGGGGTCCGTGATCTTTGCAAAAGGCCTGGCGGACTGCACACGGGGTGTTATCCTAACCCCAAAAGTGCTCTCACTCAAGCATACACCTACGATCGTGGTTGCTCAAGACATCATAGATGTCTCCATTAAGGAATTACGATAGAGAGAATAAATTGTGAAAAAATGGAACTGAAAGCATAGTTTGATATGGTACTTGTAATTTTTTCCATGTATGATTTCTTCGATAGTTATGTTTCACCAAATAAAATTAAATATTTAATTAAATATAAAACTACAAAATTGTAATGACCATGTATGGGTTCCATCATTTAGTAAAATGATTTCAGAGTTTTTAATGAAAAAATGAATTTGTCTCAACTCATGTATAAAAGAAGATTTAATATGCCATTATGTGTGAACTTGTCCAGACGTATCTAGTTGGTTCATGAATTTCTTTTACCTAGTTTGCACTCTAGTTCGAACCTCCACACTCACACCGACACATTGTTTTAACATGCTCTGATAGCTAATTTGTTGGTGACATGTTGCAACCTTTCAATATGTCACGAGGCGAACATAAATTTAAAACAAAATAACCAACTTTAGAATTATATAAATTGATAAAGGAGAATAAACTTTTTTTCATATCAAGAAAGATGTTGGACATTTGGATGTTCAGAAACATCTAAATCTAAGCACACATTTGACTAGACTAATTTCTTGTGTAGTTTTATTTAGAAGTTAATTATCAAGAAAATAAGAGAGTAGGGTAAATTTTAATAAATGTGTAAATATTGGGGTTATATTTGTTATTATCTTATACGTAAAATGCCAACTTAAGCATTTTTGGATAGAATTTTAACGGAGCGACAAATTTAATCGTTTTCCTAACGCACATGGACCAATTTGCTCTTCTTTTTAGTAGAATAACAAAAATGCAATTCAAGGTATAGAATAAGATTTGATATAGTACTCTTACAATAATTTTTCTTATTTAAAAATGTTAAAACTAACGTCGATAATGACAATAGAAACAATCACAAAAACAATAAGAAAAGAAAAATAAAAAAACACTTGCACAAATATAAATATAGTATAGTTATTGAATAGTCTAAATTTTTTGTTAGAGTTGTGGGTCATGAATCCTTGTTAAAGAAATATGGACCATACCGCACAATTTGAATCCGTATAGAACTAAATTTTTTTTCTTTTTGACATTGATTAGAATAAGGTTTTTTAACCTTTAAATAGACGTAATCAAAACTCCTCTTGTATCATTAAAATTTGATAATAGTGAGTTTTCTTCTCATTTTCTCGGGGTTTTTACCGAAAGGGTTTTTCACATAAAATATGTGTTTTATTTTTCTTTTCTTATTGTTTCGCGATTGTTTCTATTTTCATTATCAACGTTAGTTTTAACATTTTTAAATAAGAAAAATTATCGTAATAGTACCATAGCAGAACTTGTACTATGCATCGAATTACGTTTTTGTTATTCTACTAAAAAGAAGAGCAAATCGATCCATGTGTGTTAGACAAATGATTAAATTAGCCGCTCCATTAAAATTCAGTCGAAAAGTGCTTAAGTTGGCATTTTACGTATAAGGGATAATACCAAATATAACCCCGATATTTACTCATTTATTCAATTTTACCCTTACTCTTTTATTTTGTGAAAATTAACTACTAAATAAAACTACATATGGTATGAATCTAGACAAATGTGTGCCTAAATTTAGATATTTTTGGACATCCCAATGTCCAAGGTATTTCTTGATATGAACAAAAGTTTATTTTCCTTTATCAATTTATATATTTTTAAAGTTGGTTTTTTTATTTTTTTAAAATTATGTTTGCCCCGTGGCATATTGAAAGGTTGCCACGTGTCACCAGTAGATTGGTTATTTGTGCCATGACAACACAATTTGTCCGTGTGAGTGCGAAGGTTCAAACAAGGGTGACGAAATATGAGTTCAGGTGCAAATTAGGTAAAAAAATTCATGTACCAACTAGTTACTTCTTGACAAGTTCACACGGAATGACATATCTTGTTTTGCTCGGTCGATAATATTGATATTAAAAAGATGTTGGGAAACACCCAGTTACAAAACACCGAATACAAAACACCCAATTAAATGAGGACAAAAAACAACCGATATTTGACCAAACTGCTACTATATAATCAAGAATACATCACCACCAATTTTTTAAATAACGCTGATATTCTCACCCCCAGCAATAGGCACCACTGAAGTAATACACACTTCGTATAAACCAATGCGAATTTCACACAAACTAGTTGGTGTCATAACTCCATACCTCTTCCTTAATCTCTTCCAATAAGAAAGATAACTCAAGTTTCTCTGCATCAACCTCGGATATCTTCTTAAAGTTCAAAACCATATCCACGATCCATTTTCTCGATGAGTAGCAAAAGTAATTACTGAAAGAACTGAACATTTTGCCTTCAACAACTTAGTGTCATTGCACCACGAATCCTTGAATTTTAAACCATGCTCCATCTTCTTCTTCAATCCAATCTTTACTTCTTTATGAAAGAAACAGAATTGGAGTCACCTTCTCTTAACAAAATAATTCTTATTTTTTACACCAAATCAATTCACAACATTTAATACATACCCACAGCTCTACATTCAATCATCTAAGCTCATCCATTTCCGATTCAATTAAATCTCTTCGATCACTGATTTCATCCAATTCCATTCTCTTTTTTCAATTACTTCGACCCATTTATCCACTTCACTTCCAGATTTTTCTATCCACTTTTTGAGAGCGATCCTCAATTTCCTGAACTTTCTAGACATCCTCCTATTTGATATTCCCATCTCTCCCCATACTTTGCTAAAAAGGCTCGAACAATCCTTTTTGGTAAGCCGTGCAATAATAAACTTGACTAGACGCGGTCACCAATCAATTGATTCCTTTAATAACAATATTAGGATATTGTTAGGTACCAAATGATGTAAATGATAAGAGGAAACAAGCACGCTAGTGTTAGGTACCAAATGATGTAAATGATAAGAGGAAACAAGCACGCTAGTCTATATGATAGATAGTAATTTTGGGATTATGTGATTAAATAATTATTTGTGTATATTGAGGTGTTTAAGGATGACCTAAGGCATTATTTGGATACATTTAGATCTAAAAAGCAAACCTTATTCTAAATTACCAATTAGTACCCATCTTTGAGCCTAATGACCCTTCTTGATTAACCACATTACAAACCTTTAAAGCCTAAAAAGATGATTTGTGTATACTTTTTTCTTTGGTCTTATTTTGCACGATAATGGATGTATAACCATATGCTTTGAGGGTAAGTAGACACATTAAGGTGGAAGTGGTAAAACAAAGAGCAAAATAGGAAAACCAATATGAAATATGAACTTTAGTATAGCCAAAAAAAGAAAAAATAATGAAAAACTCAAAAGAAAAGATGAGTAAAGACAAAAGAGAAAAAAAAATTAATGAGTGAGAAAGTATACAAAGTCACAAAAATACCAAAAATAAGAAAAATATTACTCTAGAAAGAATACTCATAAGGAAGAGATTTCCTAAATGGAGAGAAAAGGAAGGCAAGAGAAGGAGAAATATGGAGGTGAGATTGAATGAAACACTAAAGGGGGAGACTAGGGAACAATACAATGTGCCAAATTATTTACGTGTTTCTAACCCTTTGTGCTTACTATTCTTTGAATTTTATACCTATCCTAAGCCTCAAAACGTTACAAGCTGAAAAGTCCTATGTGACTTAAACAACTCCATGCATAAAGAAATGTAGAATTACATGATGTTATTATGACTATCTATATTGCACTAGGATAATTAAATTACTTGTATTAGACATTGATGGAGTTATACCAACGAGACTTTTATGTTTGTATTCCTTGTAACTTACTAAACTTATATGTTTCTAGAAAAGAATGATAAATTTACTTACTCATCATGTTGAAATTATTGAAGAATATATAATACCTAGAATAGATGTTGCGAACTTAATCCTTGTATGATACAGACCCAAGCTCCTCTGTTATTTTTCTTGTTTTGATTGCTTGAGGATAAGCAATGACTTAAGTGTGAGGGAGTTTGATCTACTGGTTTTTTACCTAGCAGATTGAACTACTTTCCGTACTCTAGGAGCTTGAAATTAAGCATTTTCCTTTTATTTCTTTAGTATTTAGGTTAGTTTTCTATATTTGAATAAAATGTGTAAAAAAGTACAAAAAGGTGCGTTTTATTGACTTTAAGACCGATTGAGGCCTAAGGGTTAACTAATGTACTTTATGAGTGTGTAGGAGACCATTAAAAGGTGCACCATATCAAAACTGATCACCATGTCATAACACGAGAAAGTGGATGTCGCAACATAGGGACCATAATGAAGAAATCATGAATCTGCCTTCTTTGTCATGACATAAAATGTTTATGTCGCGACAAACCCCCTATGTCGCAACATAGAATGTTTATAGAATGTTTATGTCATGACAAACCCCTAATGTCACAACACAACATGTTTATGTCATGACAAACCCCTGAAGATGTCTATAGAAAAGTACACTACTACTATGTTACGTCATTGGACCTGGTATGTGGCAACATAAACTCCTAGACATGAATTTGACACCAAGTAAAGGGTATTTCGGTCTATACAATTCCACTTAAACGAGGAACAACAACTGGATAAAGGTTAAGGAAAACGACCATCTAATGCTATAAATAGGGAATTTAGCACTAGGGCTTTACACACCTTGTACATAGTTTCATTTTACTTTGTTATTTTATTTCCGTTTTAAAAACGATATTTATAAATTCGCATAAACGATCATGGAATTATTTCGCAACAGATTGCTATACAATTCAAGTTTCTTTTTATTTCATCGATTCAATCGTATGTTTATTTATATTATTGTTTTTATGATGTTTAAAAAAACCATAAGGAACTAATCTCGTTCTGGGAGATTAGGAAGTGGAAGTTTGGATATTTAATTATTGTATAAATAGGGATTTTTAATCGGATCAACTGTTTGGGAAAGGAAAAACATGAAACAAACACTAGGCCTAACAACCCTAGAAAGTCATTTAGGTGGGAATGAACCCAAAATTGGTATTTTCTATTCATGAAGACCTTTTCCCCAAATCGTCTTAGACTGTGACATCTAGCGATATGTAGTCTTTATCGACTCGTTATGTTAGTGGAAGATCGGAAGATCCTGCTAGGGTAGCGACTAGTTGTTTGAAGTAAAATCCCCAAAATCGATAATTGAAGAGTCCATACTGAAGCGACTTAATCTCCCCAAAGCAATTTATTGAAATCACTATCTCTTTCGTTTACTTTGATTTATTTATTTTTATGCTTTCCAAAACAAACTCTCTTATTTTACTATCGTATTGTAATCTCTAAAGACAATACTAATTACTTCTTTTCTTTGTAGGGATATATATCACTATTGTTTAAAGCCTCCTTGGGTACAATCCTTGGAATACTACCAAGTATTTCATTGTACAAACTATATTACAACCTGCCCCGTATTCTAGCAGAAGCCGAAAACACATACCGAACTAGAGTACGTTCGGAGGCGGTCTGTCTCCTCTAAAGTACGGGCCTTCAAAACCAGTTCATGAAGACCTTAGTAGACTATGCTACCATATACAACTTAATCTCATGGTTCAATCCAAACTTGAACCTCTTACAACGACTTGCCTCATAAGCCACAAACTCAAGAGTATACTGGATCAAACGCACAAACTATCTCGATTTTATTTGTAAATAGTTATCGACCTTCTTTTAGTCAAAATATACAAGCTCTAAAAATTTCAGCTTAATTCGAGTTCATTTACTATGTCTAATTTAGGTTTTAATATTAGGGACTAAATCATAACTTTTACAAACTTTTATTACATTTTCCAAAGTAAAAATTAAGAGTGTTTCTACCAAATATTAATACTTACAAGTCTAATACTAAAATATTACCAAGTTTCCTTATCATTATTGGCTTCAATTAATCTAATCAAGTTTTAGGACTAAATTATAAATTAAGAAAATTAGAATACTAGATTTCAAAAACAAAAAATCAAAGCCCTAAAAACCACACGCCCGTGTGCAAACCACTGCACCTATTTTGTCAAAAAATTCATTTTAATTACTCGATTTTACATATTTCACTTACGAATTAAACTTGAAATAGCTACAATTAATCACCATAAACATCCACATATCTCCTATTTAATTTATTTACAACAAATATGTAACAATTAATCAAAATCTAACACCCAATTACACGTTTAGAAAATACCAATTAATCCACACAAGCTACATACCTTAGTCGCAAGCAATCCACTCCATGGTAAGCTTCAATTAAACAATGTTAGTATAAAATACATGCCTCATACAACGTGTTATCAACCACCGTATGAACTCCATCAACATACCATAAATCATACATCAATTGGACATAAAATCATGTATTAAAGCAACTATAAAATCACCAAAATAAAAGGCCAAAATTTAATGTCTAGTGTCCATTACAAGTAAAATAACACTAGTCCCAAAGGCAACACAATGCCCTAATATAGTCTCTAAAGTAAATTTCTTAAGCCACTATCGAGCCTTGTTCTTAGATTGTCCTTGCACTTGCTTCTCGACTCCTTATGCCTAGAAATTCTCTACATGAAAAGTGCGGATGTGAGCTTAAAAAGCCTAGTGAATGATACTAAAAACATCAAGTAATTTGCACCCAATCATGCATAAATCGAAGCAATTAACCATTAAATTTTCAATCACAACATGTTAACATTTCACCATAACCTTACATTCTATTTCAAGAATTAAGAATCAATTTTTCCATAACGTGTACAATCATCTTTTAACATATAAACATTCAATTATATTGGTACAACCAATCAATTATATTTGCATAGGACATCCGTGACAATAAGTAAACGTGTGATCATACATTAGATAAACGGATCTTTGAACTGCCACAAATCAAATACAGTCCTCCGAATTGAGTGGGCCAAAGCCACACGCTCCCTTATAACTCCTCAAATAACCCGATGGGTGGAGACTCAAGCTCAACACTCCCTTATCTACTCCAAACAGATAATGGTGAGTACTCATAAGTTCTATGGCATGCCAAATATATCCAATGCATCCACCATGCAATGTTGACAATATAATCATACATAAAAGGCATTAATATGTTTTTTAATCACTTAATTTAGGATGTTAATATGCAAGTAAAAGCATGTTGCTTGGCAATTTTAACATCTATAAAATTAAGCATAGCAAATATCATTTTCCCAATATTCATATACCAATTAGAGCACATTTATCAAATGTTCAATAATCAACAACTCATGCTCCAAATATCAATTTCTTCCATACAATTTAATCATGCTAAAAGCATAATACACAACTTACCAAACAAATTGCCATTTTGCTCTTTTATAAAATAAAACCTATTTTTGCAAATCCAACCATGCAATATGCAATTAAGTCATTAATAACACCAATTAAACCTTTAATTTAACACATAATCAGGCCAATTTACCAAATTGTCCATAATATCACTCACCTTCACATTTAGCTCTTTAAGAAAAAATGTGTTCAAACAAGCAAGTTTGAACTTCAATTCTGATTTGCACGTTCCTCCTCTTGATGTGGAGTTTTAACAAAGACAAAATATACATTACAAACTAACAATATTAACAAGAATCACAAAATTTGATAAAATATACGAATCTAAATCATTGCTCTAAACTACCTTACCGATGTTACACAACTAAGCAGAAATATGGAATTCCTTAACTAAACTCCCTTCTCAGCACCTCAAACTACTCCTAATCTTCATTCCTAGTCTAATAACATGTATTCTAAGTTTTAATTTCATCATTTAATCCTTTTCATAATTTTTCGAAAAAATCATCCATGTTCTTCATCAAATTAAAATTTCTCAAAATTGATCCATAAAACATGTTTGATCTTTTGGTTTAAGATTGAAAACCCCTTATTAGACCTATTTTGAGCTTAGACATCTTTTAATATTTGGATTCCAACTTAAAATTAAAGATCCACCATTGTTGATCCTTAAGTTCAAGAAAGAAGAAATTGGTGTTGAAAATCCATTATAATCACTTTAATTAACAAATAATGATTGAAATCAACTTAAAAACAAGTTTAGAGATGAGTATTACCTTTAATTGAACTCAAATAATTGATTTGGAAATTTGAATCAAAATGCTTAAAGAAAAGTGAGGTAGTGAGGTAGTTGTATAGTTTTTAAAACTGAAAACTCCCACTTGATTTTCAAAATGTAGGGAATTTGCCATTAGTCCCTTGTTTTACAATTTGCTCCTTCCCCTCCAAAATTCCGAAAATATGGTTTATTTGCTATAAAATCTCTTACACATTTCCCTTGTTTTTCAAATTAGTCTCATTTAATTAATATTTTAAATCACCCAATTAAACCTCCATTTTAAATTATTTTTAAATTCCAATTTAACTCAAAATATTTAATTTATCCAAAAATTATTTAAAAAATAGAATTAATTTTTCTTAAAATATTTTTATTTTCTAGAATATTATTTAATGATTTTTAGATGAAATTAAGCTAACTAATTAAGAATATAGATCGCTAATTAACCGGATTAATTCCCAATTTTCACTCTGAACTTGATAAATTTACCCGAAACTACTAGACCTATTTTCTGGGCCTTACAAACATCGAATTCAAATGATAGAAGAGGAGTTTTGACTAAATCTATTTAAAGGTTAAAAAACCTTATTCTAATAAATGTCAACTAGACGAAGTTTAGTTCTATACGGATTTAAAGTGTGCGGTATGGTCTGTATTTCTTTAACCAGGATTCAAGACTGACAACTTTAACAAAAAAATTAGACTATTCAATAACTATACTATAATTATATTTGCGAAAGTGGTTTGATTTGAAATAGTTAATATTGTATTCTTAGACTTAAAAACATCAAGCAACTAAAAAACAAAAAAAACAATATCACACAAATTTGGACATTATTACTGAAATTGAGTATCATACAAATCGTATAAATATATGTGAAATTTCAATATCCTTTGAATTTAAGTTCAATCATGGGGTTTTCCATCATGAAGACTTGGTTAATTTGCTTTGCACTAATCAACAAGGTTGTGGTCCAAGTCGATGCTACTGCACGTAGTGGTGTGACGTACATCCATCTAGTGGTCCTTGATCATTGCAAAATGCTTGGCGGACTACACCCAGGGTGTCGTCCTAACCCAAAAGGTGCTCCCACGCAAGCTAATACTTACGATCTGATGCTGCTTTGGTCTGCTATTTTTGCAGGCATCGTGGTAATTTAATGTTGTTGTATTCGGGTGTTGTGTTGCTTTTTTTTGGAATGGTCTGCTTTATTTTTCTGCTTTGTTGATCTTATATGGGTTGTATTTAACAATCCTATTTCTGTAATACAATGACTGAGCAAAAAAAAAATACTTACAATCGTGGTTGCTCAAGATATCATATATGTCACCATTGAGGAATGACGATAGAGAGAATAAATTGTGAAAAAATGGTACTGAAAGCAATGTTTGAGAAAGTAGTAGTAATTTTTCCATGTATGATTTCTTCGATAGTTATGTTTCCCAAAAAAATATTAAATATTTAATTAAATATAAAACTACTAAAATGTAATTATCGAATAAGGGTTCCATAATTTCATAAAATGATTTCAGAGTTTTTTAATAAAAAATAAATTTATATCAACTCATGTATCAATGAAGACTTATTATGTCCAATATGTTGGTGATACGTGGCAACCTTTCAATAAGCCATGAGGCAAACTCAAATTTAAAAAATAAAAAACTAACTCTAAATATATATAAATTGATAAAGGAGAATAAACTTGTATAAGACCTTGGACAATGGGATGTCCAGAAATATCTAAGTCTAGGCAAACATATGTCTAGATTCATTCTATATGTAGTTTTAATTAGTAGTTAATTTTCACAAAATAAATGAGTAGGGGTAAAATTGAATAAATGAGTAAATATCTGGGTTATATTTGTTATTATCCCTTATACGTAAAAGTGCCAAGTTAAGCATTTTTCAATAGAATTTTAGCAAAGCGGCTAATTTAATCATTTGCCTAACGCACATGGATCGATTTGTTCTTCTTTTTAGTATAAAACAAAAATGCAATTCATGGCATAGTACAGGTTCTGCTACAATACTCTTACGATAATTTTTCTTATTTAAAAATGTAAAAACTAACGTCGATAATGACAATAGAAACAATCACAAGAAAATAAGAAAAGAAAAATAAAATACACATAATTTAAGTGGAAATCCCTTTCGATAAAAATCACGGGCAAAGGAGAAGAAAACTCACTAATGTTGAATTCGAATGATACAAGAGGAGTTTTGGCTACATCTATTTAAAGGTTAAAAAACCTTATTCTAATCAATATGAAGTAGTAAAGTTTAGTTCTATATGGATTCAAAGTGTACGGTATGGTCCGTATTTCTTTAACAATGATTCTGGACAGACAACTCTAATAAAAAATTTAAACTAATCTTAGAGTTAAAAATATCAAGCAACTCAAAAACAAATAAAACAATAATCAATATCACACAAATTTGGGTAATATTATTGAAATTGAGTATCATACAAATTGTATAAATATATGTGAAATTTCAATTTGCTTTGAATTTAAGTTCAATCATGGTGTTGTCCATAATGAAGACTTGGTTAATTTGCTTCATACTAATCAGCATGATTGTGGCCCAAGTCGGTCCTGCTGCACGTAGTGGTTTGATGTACATTCATCTAGGGGACCTTGATCCTAGCAAAAGGCCTGGCGGACTACACTCGGGGTGCCATCCTAACCCAAAAAGTGCTCCCACTCAAGAAAATACCTACGATCATGGTTTCTCACGATAGAGAGAATAAATTGTGAAAAAATTGAACGGGAAGCATCGTTTGATAAAGTACACGTAATTTTTTCCGTGTATGATTTCTTCGATAGTTATGTTTCACAACATTAAATTAAATATTAATTAAATATAATACTACGAAAATGTAATGATCGTGTATGGGTTCCACCATTTAATAAAATGATTTCATAGTTTTTAATGAAAAAATGAATTTGTCTAAATTCTTGTATAAAACTAGACTTAATATGTCATTCCGTGTGAACTTGTCTAGAAGTATCTAGTTGGTAGATGAATTTCTTTTACCTAGTTTGCACCTAAACTTGTATTTAGTCACCCTAGTTCGAACCTCCACACTCACACCAACACATTGTTTTGACATGCACTGATAGCTAATCTATTGGTGACACATGTCAACCTTTCATTATGCCACGAGGAGAACATAAATTTAAAAAGAATAAATGACCAACTTTAAAAATATATAAATTGATGAAGGAGAATAAACTTCTTTTTCATATCAAGAAAGACGTCAGACATTTAGATGTCCAAAAACATCTAAATATGGGCACACATTTGTCTAGACTCATTTCTTATGTAGTTTTATTTAGTAGTTAATTTTCAAAAAAAAAAAGAGTAGAGGTAAAATTGAATAAATGTGTAAATATTGAGCTTATATTTGTAATTATCCCTTATACGTAAAATGTCAACTTAAGCATTTTTGATAGAATTTTAAAAGAGTGGCTAATTTAATCGTTTGTCTAACACACATGGACCGGTTTGCTCTTCTTTTTAGTAGAATAACAAAAATGCAATTCGAGGCATAAACAGGTTCTTATACGATACTCTTACGATAATTTTTCTTATTTAAAAATGTTAAAACTAATGTCGATAATGACAATAGAAATGATCGTGAAACAATAACAAAAGAAAATTAAAACACACATATTTTACGTGAAAAACCCTTTCGGTAAAAACCACGGGCAAAGGAGAAGAAAACTCACTAATTTGGAATTCGAATGATACAAGAGAAGTTTTGACTACATCAATTTAAAATTTAAAAACCTTATTCTAATCAATGTAAAAAAGAAGAAGTTTAGTTCTATGCGGATTCAAAGTGTGTGGAATAGCCCGTATTTCTTTAGCAAGGATTCGGGACCGACAACTCTAACAAAAAATTTAGACTATTCAATAACTATACTATATTTATATTTCAGCAAGTGGTTTCATTTGTAACAATTAATGTACTAATCTTAGACTTAAAAACATCAAGCAACTAAAACAAACAAACAAACAAAAAATATCACACAAATTTGGAATGACGCAAGTGAAGACCTACGATCGTGGTTGCTCAAGACACCATAGATGTCGCCATTGAGGAATGACGAAAGAGAGAATAAATTGTGAAAAATGGAACTGAAAGCAAAGTTTGAGAAAGTACTAGTAACTTTTTCCTTGTATGATTTCTTCGATAGTTATGTTTCACAAAAGAAATAAATATTTAATTAAATATAAAACTACGAAAATGTAATGACTACGTAAGGGTTCTATCATTTAATAAAATGATTTTAAAGATTTTTAATAAAAAAATGAATTTGTCTCAACTCATGTATCAAAGAAGACTTAATATGTCATTCTGTGATAGAACTTTACAAAGATGAATCCCCATGGTACGCTATTCGTGTATAATATTCCGGTGACCATGCGTTGGAAAGGCCTTTGGATGTTGTTCCGGTATCATGGAGATGTTATTAATGCATTCATTTTAGCTAAGAAAAGTATGAGTGGAAGAAAGTTTGGATTCGTGAGGTTCGACGAAATGGTTTATGCATAAAAGGCTATCAACAGTTTGAACGGATTTGTGATTCTAGGGAACATGACATCGATATATTTGGCAAGATTCTAAGGTAGGAGACAAGTATGGAGAAAAGTATCAGTTAAAGGAAATTTCTCATTATCATGCCAAAATTATCAAAAATACGATCAACCTATTGTACATGCTCCTAACCGATCACTTGTAATTCTACAAGCTCAAGCACACATCAAAACAAAATTCAACAAAAAATAAAACTAGCTAAATGCAAAAATTCCAATGTTACCCCCCACACTATAGATAACATATTGTTCTCAATATGTGGCCCCAAAAAAGTAAGAAATGAAGTTACCCGATTGATCGTGAAAGCTCTACTCCTAATGGTGGTTGTCCTTCTCCTTATTGTCATGAATCGTTCTGAATATTGTGTCTCCATCATGTGGGTTCCTACATAGAAATTAAAGCATATATAAGAAATAATAAATTCTACTCCTACTAATTAAATAAGCCTTAAAACCAAAATTATCCAAAATTATAAGGCTTCAAAAATATAATAAAGTCTAAAAAACGTTCAACAACTCTCAATCTTCAAAAATATTAATTGTTTCATATAAACCACTTCTACAAATATAAATATAGTATAGTTATTGAATAGTCTAAATTTTTTGTTAAAGTTGTGGGTCACGAGTCCTTGTTAAAGAAATATGGACCATACCACACAATTTGAATCCGTATAGAACTAAACTTTTTCTTTTTGACATTGATTAGAATAAGGTTTTTTAACCTTTAAATAGATGTAGTCAAAACTCATCTTGTATCATTAGAATACGATATTAGTCAGTTTTCATCTCTTTTTCCCATGGTTTTTACTAAGAGGGTTTTCCACGTAACATATGTGAGTTTTATTTTTCTTTTCTTATTATTTCGCGATCATTTCTATTGTCATTATCAACGTTAGTTTTAATATTTTTAAATAAGAAAAATTATCATAATAGTAACATAGTAGAACCTATACTATGCATCAAATTACATTTTTGTTATTCTACTAAAAAGAAGAGCAAATTAGTCCATGTGCGTTAGACAAATTATTAAATTAGCCGCTCCATTAAAATTCTGTCTAAAAATGCATAAGTTGGCATTTTTCGTATAAAGGATAATAACAAATATAACCTCAATATTTACTCATTTACTCAATTTTACCCTTACCCTTTTATTTTGTGAAACTACTAAAAGAAACTACACATGGAATGAATCTAGACAAATGTGTGCCTAGATTTAGATATTTATGGACATCCCAATGTCCAAGGTCTTTTAGGATATGAACAAAAGTTTATTCTCCTTGATCAATTTATATATTTTTAAAGTTGGCTTTTTATTTTTTTAAATTTATGTTTGCCTCGTGGCATATTGAAACGTTACCACGTGTCACCAGTAGATTGGTTATCAGTGCCATGACAACAAAATGTGTCAGTGTGAGTGCGAAGGTTTGAACTAGGGTGATGAAATACAAGTTCAGGTGCAAATTAGGTAAAAAAAAATTCATGTACCAACTACATACTTCTTGACAAGTTCACATGGAATGACATTTTTTCTTGCTCGGTCGATAATATTGATAATAAAAAGATGTTGGGAAACACTCAGTTACAAAACACCGAATACAAAACACCTAATTAAATAAGGATAGAAAACATCCGATATCTGACCAAACTACTACTAAATGATTAAGAATATATCACCACCAACATTTTGCCTTCAACAACTTAGTGTCATTGCACCATGAATCCTCGAATTTTAAACCATGCACCATCTTGTTCTTCAATCCAATCTTTACTTCTTTATGAAAGAAACAGAATTGGAGTCACCTTCTCTTAACAAAATAATTCTTATTTTTTACACCAAATCGATTCACAACATTTAACATCTACCCACAACTCTAGATTCAATCGTCTAAGCTCATCCATTTCCGATTCAATTAAATCTCTTCGATCACTGATTTCATCCAATTCCATTATCTTTTTTCAATTACTTTGATCCAATTATCCACTTCACTTCTAGAATCTTCAATCCACTTTTTGAGAGCAATCCTCAATTTCCTGAACTTTCTAGACATCCGCCTATTTGATCTACCCATCTCTCCCAATACTTTGCTGAAAAGGCTCGAGCAATCCTTTTTGGTGAGTTACGCAATAATAAACTTGACTAGACGAGGTCACCAATCCACTGATTCCTTTAATAAAAAGACCGGGAGATTGTTCCAAATGATGTGAATGATATGAGGAAACAAGCATACTAGTATATATGAAAGATAGTAATTTAGAGATTATGTGATTAAATAAATATTTATGCATATTGAGGTGTTAAGGGATGGCCGAAGGTATTGTTTGGATACATTTAGAGTTAAAAAGCAAACCTTATTCTAAATTACTAGTTAGTACCCATCTTTGAGCCTAATGACCCTTCTTGATGAATCGCATTACAAACCTTTAAAGCCTAAAAAGATGATTTGTGTGTACTATTTTCTTTGGTCCTATTTTGCATGATAATGGATGTATGACCATATGTATTGAGGGTAAGTAGACACACTAAGGTTGAGGTGGTAAAAACAAAGAGCAAAATAGGAAAACCAATATGGAATACGAACTTTAGTATAGCTAGAAAAAGAAAAACAATGAAAAACTCAAAAGAAAAGATAAGTAGAGACAAAACAGAAAACAAATAATGAGTGAGAAAGTATACAAAATACCAAAAATAAGAAAAATATTGCTCTAGAATGAATACTCATAGGCTAGCTAAAAGGACTAGACTATATTGAGATTTCCTAAGTGGAGAGAAAATGAAGGCAAGAGAAGGAGAAATATGAAGGTGAGATGGAATGAGACACTAAAGGGGGAGAATAGGGAACAATACAATGTGCCAAATTGTTTTCGTGTTTGTAACCCTTTGTGCTTACTATTCTTTTAATTTCATACCTATCCTAAGCCTCTAACGTTACAAGCCGAAAAGCCCTATGTGACTTAACAACCCCATGCATAAATAAATGTAGAATTACATGATCTTATTATGGCTATCTATCTTGTACTAGGATAATTAAAATACTTGAATTAAGCATTGATGGAGTTATACCAACGAGACTTTGATGTTTGTATTCCTTATAACTTACTAAACTTATATGTTTCTGAACAAGAATGGCAAAGTTACTTGTTTATCATGTTGAAATTATTGAAGAATATATAATACCTAGAATAGATGTTGCGAACTTAATCCTTGTATGATACAGACCCAAGTTCCTCTATTATTTTCCTTGTTTTGATTACTTAAGGACAAGCAATGACTTAAGTGTGTAGGAGTTTGATCTGCTGGTTTTGTACCTAGCAGATTGAACTACTTTCCATACTCTAGGAGCATGAAATTAAGCATTTTCTTTTCATTTCTTTAGGATTTAGGTTAGTTTTGTATATTTGAATAAAATGTGTAAAAAGGTGTGTTTTATTGTCTTTAAGGCCGATTGAGGCCTAAGGGTTAACTAATGTACTTTATGAGTATGTATGAGACCATTAGAAGGTAAATCATACCAAAACTGATCATTATGTCACGACACGAGACAATGAATGTCACAACATAAGGTCCAGAATGAAGAAATCATGAATCTACCTTCTTTGTCGCGACAAACCCCCTATGTCGCAACACAACATGTTTATGTCACGACAAACCCCTTAAGATGTTTATAGAAAAGTACACTGACTACTATGTTGTGACATAGGACCTGGTACGTCACGACATTAACTCCTGGATGCGAATTTGACACCAAGTAAAGGGAGTTTCAATCTTTACAATGACACTTAAACTCGAGGAATGACAACTGGCCAATGGGTAGAGAAAACGGCCGTCCAAGGCTATAAATAAGGCCTTTAGCACTAGGGTTTTACACACCTTGTACTTAGTTTCATTTTTACTTTTTTATTTTATTTTCATTTTAGAAACGAGATTTATAACTTCGCATTTATGATCGTGGAATTATTTCACGACAGATTGCTATACAATTTAAGTTTATTTTTATTTAATCGATTCAATCGTATGTTCAATTATATTATTATTATTATTATGATGTTTAAAGAAACAATGAGGAACTAATCCTGTTGTGGGAGATTAGAGAGTGGAAGCATGGATATTTAATTGTTGTATAAACAAGGATTTTCAATCAGATTAGTTGTTTGGGAAACGAAGAACATGAAACAAACACTAGACCTGACAACCTTAGAAAGTTATTTAGGTCGGAATGAACCCAAAATTGGTATTGCCTATTCGTGAAGACCTTTTCCTCAAATCGGTTTAGACTGTGACGTCTAGCAATAAGTAGTCTCTATCGACTCGTTATGTTAGTGGAAGATCGGATGATCCTGCTAGGGTAGCGACTAGTTGATTGAAGTAAAATCCCCAAAATCAATAATTGAAGAGTTCATATTGAAGCGACCTAATCTCCCCAAAGTCGTTTATAGAAATCAATATCTCTTTCATTTACTTTGATTTATTTATTTTTATGCTTTCCAAAACAAACTCTCTTATTTTACTATCGTACTATAATCCCTAGAGAAAATACTAATTACTTCTTTTCATTGCAAGGATATAAATCACTATTGTTTAAAGCCTCCTTTGGGTACGATCCTTGGAATACTACCAAGTATTTCGTTGTACAAACTATATTACAACTTGTCCCGTATACTTGCGGAAGCCGAAAACACATTTCGAATGGGAGTACATTCGAAGGCGGTCAGTCTCCTCTAAAGCATGGGCCTTCACAACCAGTTCACCGAAGACCTCAGCAGACTGTGCTACTAGATACAACTTAATCTCTTGGTTCAGTCCCAACCTGAACCTCTTACAACGACTCCCTCGTGAGCCACAAATTCAGGTGCATACTAGGTTAAACACACAAACTATCTCAATTTTATTTCTAAATAGTTACCAACTTTCTTTTAGTCAAATTATACAAGCCCAAAAATTTTCAGCTAATTCGAGTTTATTTACTATGTCTAATTCAAGTTTTATTATTAGGGACTAAATCATAACTTTTAAAAACTTTTATTACATTTTCCAAAGTAAAAATTAAGAGTGTTTGTACCAAATATTAATAGTTACAACTCTAATACTAAAATATTACCAAGTTTTTCTATCATTAAAGGCTTCAATTAATCTAATCAGGTTTTAGGACTAAATTATAAATTAAGCAAATTAGGATACTAGATTACATAAACCAAAACTCAAACCCCAAAAACCCACATGCCCATGTGCAAACCAATGCACCTATTTTGTCAAAAATTAATTTTAATTACCCGATTTTACATATTTTACATACAAATTGCACTTCAAATAGCTACAATTAATCACCAAAAACATCGACACATCTCATATTTAATTTATTTACAATAAATATGCAACAATTATTCAAAATTTAACACCCAATTACACGATTAGCAAACACTAATTAATCCACACAAGCTACATACCTTAGTCGCAAGCAATCCACTCCATGGTAAGCTTCAATTAAATATTGTTAGTATAAAACACATGCCTCATACACCCCTCAACCCTAAACCCTCATCAACATGCCATAAATTATACATCAATTAGACATAAAATTATGTATTACAGCAACTATAAAATCACCAAAATAAAAGTCCAAAATTTAATGTCTAGTGTCCATTACAAGTAAAATAACACTAGTCCCTAAGGCATCACAATGCCCCTATATAGTCTCTAAAATAAATTTCTTAAGCCACTATCGAGCCTTATTCTTGGATTTTCCTTACACTCGCTTCTCGAGTCCTTACACCCGAAAATTCTCTGCACGATGTGAGGATGTAAGCTTAAAAAGATAAGTGAATGATAGTAAAAACATCAAGTAATTTGCACCCAATCATGCATAAATTAAAGCAATTAAGCATTAAATTTTCTGTCACAACATGTTAACATTTCACCATAACCTCACATTCTATTTCAAGAATTAAGAATCAATTTTTCCACTACGTGTACAATCATCTTTTAACATATAAACATTCAATTATATTGGCATAATCAATTAATTATATTGGCATAATACATCCATAACAATAAGTAAACGTCTGATCATACATTGGATAAATAGATCTTCGAACTCCCACAAATCAAATACAGTCCTCCGAATTGAGCAGGCCGAAGCCACACGCTCCCTTATAGCGCCTCAAATAACCCGATGAGTGGAGACTCAAGCTCAACACTACCTTATCTACTCTTAACTATATCACAGGTAATGGTGAGTACTCACAAATCCTATGGCATGCCAACTATATCCAATGGATCCACCATGTAACGTTGCCAATATAATCATACATACATGGCATTAAATGCGTTGTTTAATCACTTAATTTTGGATGTTAATATGCAAGTAAAAGCATGTTGGTAAGCAATTTTAACATCTATAAAATTAAGCACAGCAAATATCATTTTCCCAATATTCATATACCAATTAGAACACCTTTATCAAATGTTCAATAATCAACAACTCATGCTCCAAATATCAATTTCTTCCATACAATTTAATCATGTTAAAAGCATAATACACAACTTACCAAACCAATTTCCATTTCTCTCTTTTATAAAATAAAACCTATTTTTGCAAATCCAACCATCCAATATGCAATTAAGTCATCAATAACACCAATTAAACCTTTAATTTAACACATAATCAGGCCAATTTACCAAATTGCCCATAATATCACTCACCTTCACATTTAGCTCTTTAAGCAAAAATGTGTTCAAACAAGCAAGTTTGAACTTCAATTCTGAATTGCACGTTTCTCCTATTGATGTTGAGATTTAACAAAGACAAATTATACATTACAAACTAACAATAGCAACAAGAATAAAAAAATTTGATAAATGATACAAATCAAAATCATTGCTCTAAACTACCTTACCGATGTTGCACAACTAAGCCGAAATATGGAATTCCTTAACTAAACTCCCTTTTAAGCACCTCAAACCACTTCTAATCTTCATTCCTAGTCCAATAACAAGTATTCTAAGTTTTAATTTCATCATTTAATCATTTTCATAATTTTCCGGAAAAATTATCCATGTTCTTGATCAAATTCAAATTTCTCAAAATTGATCCGAAAAACATATTTGATCTTTTGGTTTAATATTAAAAACCTCTTATTAGACCTATTCTAAGCTTAGACATCTATTAATATTTAGATTCCAACTTAAAATTAAAGATCCACAATTGCTGATCCTCAAGTTTAAGAAAGAAGAAATTAAAGTTGAAAATCCATTATAATAACTTTAATTAACAAATAATGATTGAAATCAACTTAAAAGCAAGTCTTGAGATGAGTATTACCTTCAATTGAACTCAAATAATTGATTTGGAAATTTGAATCAAAATGACTAAAGAAATTCGAATGACTTTTTGCTCAACTTTGAAAATTATTTTGAAAGATTTTAGAGAGAATTTTGTGAGAGAAAATGTTTAGGTCTATTCTCTGATATTTGTTTTATGAAAACAAGTAAAAAAACGAGAGAAGAAGCACTAAATTCAGGTGAAAATTGAGTGAAAATTGAGGTAGTTACAGAGTTTTTAAAATTGAAACCCCCACTTGATTTTCAAAAGTTGGGGAATTTGCCATCAGGCCATACTCCCTTTTCCCTTGTTTTACAATTTACTCCTTACCCTCCAAAATTCCAAAATATGGTTTACTTGCTATAAAACCTCTTATACATTTCCCTTGTTTTTCAAATTAGTCCCATTTAATTAATATTTTAAATCACCCAATTAAACCCCCATTTTAAATTATTTTTAAATTCCAATTTAACCCAAAGTATTTACTTTTACCCAAAAAATTATTTAAAATCATAAAATTAATTTTTCTTAAAATATTTTTTTTTGGAATATTATTTACCAATTTTTAGATAAAATTAAGCTAACTAATTAAGAATATAAATAGCTAATTAACACGATTAATTCCCAATTTTCACTCGGAACCTAGTAAACTTACCCAAAACTACTAGACCTATTTTCTAGGCCTTACAAACGTCAAATTTGAATAATACAAGCAGAGTTTTGACTACATCTATTTAAAGGTTAAAAAAATCTTATTCTAATCAATGTCAGTTAGATGAAGTTTAGTTCTATACGGATTCAAAGTGTGTGGTATGGTCCATTTTTCTTTAACCAGCATTCGAGACGAACAATTGTAACAAAAAAATTAAACTATTCAATAACTATACTATAATTATATTTGCGCAAGTGATTTCATATGAAACAATTAATATACTATTCTTAGACTTACAAACATCAAGAAACTAAAAAACAAAAAAATATCATACAAATTTCGACAATATTATTGAAATTGAGTATCATACAAATCGTATAAATATATGTGAAATTTCAATATCCTTTGAATTTAAGTTCAATCATGGGGTTTTCCATCATGAAGACTTGGTTAATTTGCTCTGAACTAATCAACATGGTTATGGTACAAGTTGGTGCTACTGCACATAGTGGTGTGACGTACATCCATCTAGGTCCTTGATCCTAGCAAAAGGCCTGGCAGACTACACCCGGGGTGTCATCCTAACCCAAAAAGTGCTCCCATGCATGCGAATACCTACAATCGTGGTTGCTCAAGACACCATAGATGTCACCATTGAGTAATGACGATAGAGAGAATAAATTGTGAAAAAATTGAATGGAAAGCATTGTTTGAGAAAGTACTTGTAATTTTTTTCCATGTATGATTTCTTCGATAGTTATGTTTAAGAAAAAAATTTAAATATTAATTAAATATAATACTAAGAAAATGTAATGACTGTGTATGGGTTCCATCATTTAATAAAATGATTTCAAAGTTTTTTAATGAAAAAATGAATTTGTCTAAACTCTTGTATAAAAGAAGACATAATATGCCGTTCCATGTGAACTTGTCCAGAAGTATCTAGTTGGTACATGAATTTTTTTTAGGCATAATGACAAAATTAGCCCCTAACGTTTAGGTGTTTGGTCACTTTGGCCCTTATGGTTTTTTTGGCTCACTTTGGCCCTTAACCTTTTTTTTTGGTCAAATTGATTATGTTTTAACGGTCTTGTTGACGTGGCCGTTAAGGGACTAACGACACTAATGTGGTAATTTTTTTTCAGCTGGGCGCGTCCACGTAAGCATTTAATGATGTAGCACTATTTTGTCTTATATGCCACGTTAGCAAATGATTTTAAAATTATTAAAATTATTTTTTAAAATATAAAATTTTTTAATTTCTTTTTTAAAATATAAAATATAAAATATAAAATTTCTTTTTCTTTTTTATTTTTCCTTTTTCCTTTTCTTTTAATCTTTCCCGTTCCCATTTATTTTTTTCTTTTCTTCTTCTCCTCCTCCCTCCCTTTCCCAACCCTAGCCACCACCAACATGCACCATAGCTCCACTATGGCGTTGTCACCGACGTTTGTTCTAATGGCACCGTTCAACTTTTTACTATTACTCTTTCATTTCCTCTAATTTTTTTCATAGTAACTCCTTGAAATCTCGTTGAGATTCTCCTTCGTCGGTCAACTTGCTCCGATGCCGTCACCGTCTATTTCAATGTCGTCACCGGTCAAAGAAGCACTAAATGACTTTCCTTTCTCTCTTGCTTCTATTCCTCTTTTTTTTCTACTTTATTTTTTGTTTTCAAAACCCCTGATTGTGGCTGCTCTCGTATGTTGTTGTTGTTAGATAAACCATAATCAAATCAAGTTTGCCTAAACCTGCTGAATAACTTAAGATTTTGAAATAAGTCTACTTTCTCTTTCTGGGTCTGCCATGTATGCGCTTTCTAGTGATGTTCCGGTACCGGGAAGCTTGAATGTTTTCTTAGGGTGGGGTGAAATTGCTGATAAAATCTAGAAAGATTACAAGGAGATTTGTGAATTGGATCGGTTTAATTGGTTTAATTTTCTTGTCATTTTCTTAGGTTTTGGTTGTTGTTGTGAACATATTTTGCTTGTTCATACTATCCTCCAACAATGGTTATATTGCTATTTGGATTGCTTTCACCATCTTTATGAGTTTGCTTCATATTTACAGTTGCTTGTAACTTAGAAATGTTCTTAAAATTTCTTTTATAAAAACCTAGATATGTTGAATGAATTCAAAATAATTAAATACCATAGGAAGAAAGAAGAAGAAAGGAATACTGGAAAAAGAATAAAATAAGAAAAAACACCCAGAAATGTTCTTAAATTTGTTTTCAAAGAAACCCAAAGTGTGAATGGACCTAAAAAAGAAAAAAACGAAGTAACAAGAGAAAGAAGGAAGAAGAAAGGAATAACAGAAAAAGAGGAAATAAGAAAAATAAAAGAAAGAAAATGGAAATAGCTTTTTTATAAAAAAAATTAAAAAATTTTTATATTTTAAAAAATAATTTTATAAAATCATTTCTGTCGTGGCATATAAGACAAAATAATGTCACGACAAAATATGCTTACGTGGACGTGCCCAGCTGAAAAAGAATTTGTCACGTCAGCGCCGTTAGTCCCTTAACGGGCACTTCGGTAAGATCGTTAAAAAATGATCAATTTGACCAGAAAAAAATGTTAGGGGCTAAAGTGAGCCAAAAAAAAAACTATAAGGGCCAAAGTGACCAAACACCCAAACGTTAGGGGCTAATTTTGTCATTATGCTTTTTTTACCTAGTTTGAACCTGAACTTGAATTCCGTCACCCTAGTTCAAACCTCTGCACTCACACCGACACATTGTGTTACCATGACACTGATAACCAATCTGTAGGTGACATGTGACAACCTTTTAATATACCACGAGGCAAACATAAATTTAAAAAAATAAAAAACCAACTTTAAAAATATATAAATTGATAAAGCATAATAAACTTTTATTCATATCAAGAAAGGCCATGGACATTAGGATGTCCAGAAATATCTAAACCTAAGCACACATTTGTCTAGATTTATACCCATGTAGTTTTATTTAATAGTTAATTTTCACAAAATAAAAGAGTGGGGGTGAAATTGAATAAACGAGTAAATATCAAAGTTATATTTGTTATTATCCCTTATATGAAAAATGCCAACTTAAGCATTTTTCGACAGAATTTTAACGGAGCGGCTAATTTAATTGTTTGTCTAACGCACATGGATCGATTTCAATATCACACAAATTTGGGCAATATTATTGAAATTGAGTATCATACAAATAGTATAAATATATGTGAAATTTCAATATCCTTTGAATTTAAGTTCAATCATGGGTTGTCCATCATGAAGACTTAATTAATTTACTTTTCACTAATCAACATGGTTGTGGTCCTAGTTGATGTTACTGCACGTAGTGGTGTGATGTACATCCATCCAGGGGTCCTTGATCCTTGCAAAAGGCCTGGCAGACTGCACACGTGGTGTTATCCTAACCCAAAAAGTGCTCCCACTTAAGCAAGCACATACGATCGTGGTTGCTCAAGACACCATACATGTTGCCATTGAGGAATGACGATAGAGAGAATAAATTGTGAAAAAATGGAACTGAAAGCATTGTTTGATAAGGTACTTGTAATTTTTTCAATGTTTGATTTCTTCGATAGTTATGTTTCACAAAATAAAATTAAATACAAAACTACGAAAATGTAATGACCGTGTATGGGTTCCATAATTTAATAAAATGATTTTAGAGTTTTTAATGAAAAAATGAATTTTTCGCAACTCATGTATAAAAGAAGACTTAATATGCCATTTCGTGTGAACTTGTCCAGAAGTATCTAGTTGGTACATGAATTTCTTTTACCTAGTTTACACTTGAACTTTTATTCAATCACCTTAGTTCGAACTTCCGCACTCACACCGACACATTGTTTTGACATGCTCTGATAGTTAATCTATTGGTGACACGTGACAACCTTTCAATGTGCCTCAAGGCAGACATAAATTTAAAATAAAATAACAAACTTTAAAAATATATAAATTGATAATGGAGAATAAACTTTTTTCATATCAAGAAAGACGTTGGACATTTGGATGTTTAGAAACATCTAAATCTAGGCATACATTTGTCTACACTCATTTCTTATGTAGTTTTATTTAGTAGTTAATTTTCAAAAATATAAGAGAGTAGGGGTAAAATTTAATAAATGTGCAAATATTGGGGTTATATTTGTTATTATCCCTTATACGTAAAATGTCAATTTAAGCATTTTTTGATAGAATTGTAACGGAGCGGCTAATTTAATCGTTTGTCTAATGCACATGGACCGATTTGCTCTTCTTTTAGTAGAATAACAAAAATGCAATTCGAGGCAGTACAAGTTTTGATATAGTACTCTTACGATAATTTATATTATTTAAAAATGTTAAAATAATGTCGATAATGAGAATAGAGACGATAAAAAAACAATAAGGAAAGAAAAATAAAACACACAAATTTTACGTGGAAATCTCTTGCGGTAAGAACCATGAGAAAAGGAGAAGAAAACCTAGTAATGTCAAATTTGAATGATACAAGAGGAGTTTTGAATACATCAATTTAAAGGATAAAAAACCTTAATCTAATCAATGTCAAATAGAATAAGTTTAGTTCTATGCGGATTCAAAGTGTGCGATATGGTCCGTATTTCTTTAACAAGGATTCGGGATAAAAAATCTAACAAAAAATTTAGACTATTCAATAACTATACTATATTTATATTTGCGCCAAAGGTTTCATTTGAAACAGTTAATATACTAATCTTAGACTTAAAAACATCAAGCAACTAAAAAACAAAACAAAAACAATATCATACAAATTTGGGCAATATTACTGAAATTGAGTATCATACAAGTCGTATAAATATATGTGAAATTTCAACATCTTTTGAATTTAAGTTCAATCATGAGGTTTTCCATAATGAAGACTTGGTTAATTTTCTTTGCACTAATCAGCATGGCTGTGGTCCAAGCTGATGCTATTGCCTATAGTGGTGTGACGTACATCCACCCAAGGGTCTTTGATCCTTGCAAAAGGCTTGGCAGACTCCACTTGGGGTGTCATCCTAACCCAAAAAGTGCTCCCACGCAAACGAATACCTACGATCATGGTTGCTCAAGACACCATAGATGTCGCCATTGAGGAATGACGATAGAGAGAATAAATTGTGAAAAAATGGAACTAAATGCAACATTTGAGAAAGTACTAGTAACTTTTTCCTTATATGATTTCTTTAATAGTTATGTTTCAGAAAAAAATAAAATTTTAATTAAATATAAAAATACGAAAATATAATGATCATGTAAGGGTTCCATCATTTAATAAAATGATTTCAGAGTTTTTAATAAAAAAATGAATTTATCTCAACTCATGTATCAAAGAAGTCTTAATATGTTATTTCGTGATAGAACTTTACAAATATGAATCCCCATGTTACACTATTCATGTATAATATTCCGATGACCATGCATTGGAAAGGCCTTTGGACGTTGTTCTGGTATCATGGAGGTGTTATTGATTCATTCATTCTAGCTATGAAAAGTATGAGTGAAAGAAAGTTTGGATTCCTGAGGTTCGACAAAATGGTGGATGCACAAAGGGCTATCAATAGTTTGAACGGATCTGTGATTCTAGGGAAGATGATATCGGTATATTTTGCAAGATTCAAAGGTAGGAGACAAGTATCGAGAAAAGTATCAGTTAAAGGGGATTTAAAATAGAATATGGAAAATCATAAAGGGATGGTAAGTGGGAAGATGAAGATGGATATCGGATTGATTGTAAAAGAAACATCTAATAGAAGTAGGTACGATCTAGGTTTAAAACAACTATGGAAACTTCAAAAATGTCTGGTGGGAGAAACTACTATATTTTACGAAATGAAGAGTCTAACAGAAAGAATCGTTCGAAGTGGATTGGGTGAGATCATAATCAGAAGGATTCGTCGAAGGCATTTCTTGATTGAAATACTAGATGATGAATTACTCTGTATTTTAAAACAAAACGATTGGACATATCTCAAAGAATTTTTTTGTCAAAATAGAACCATGGTTGGAGAAACTGTATCGATAGAGAGAGTGACATGGATCGAATTATCAAGATTGCCTTTGCATTGCTGAAACTACACATCTTTCGATAGAATAGCAGGATTATGGGGAGAGTTAGTATCTCTTGGAGAGATTATGATGAAGGTGAGTAGTTTCGACAAAATGACGATGTTGTTATCAATCAAACAACCAGAACAAATCGATGAACTGATCTTTCTAGAGGTTGGGGAGGTGACATTTCCGAGTAGAGTTAAGGAAATATGGTTATAAAAATCATTTGAAAATATCAATGGGAAAAATAAAGTGAAGGAAAGAGAAGGGTTAGAATCAATACAAGAGAATGATGATGAGGTTGTGTTTAAGTCGGGATCGACGACAAGAACGGGACCAGAAAAAAATCGGTGTAGAGACAAACTGGGGATGATGAAGCAATTAATGTCATCTTCCTTGAAAAAGAAAAACAGAATGGTGGCTGTCAGAGAACTTGGGAAAATGAACCAAATTGGGAAGTGGAACAATAGTGTGGGTTAAGGGCTAGTACCAAATTGGAGGAGGTGGATGATATTTGTTGTAGTGAACATGCCAGAGAAGATGTTAACAATATGGGCCTGGACGCTTTTGAATTAAACATGCAGGATAAGGTTAGGGACTAGGAAAAACAAAAGGGAGATGGGGTGTTTATGGGCTTGGAGGAAAGTCTGGACGTACAAAGAGCCCAAACATTGAGCTAAGAAGGGAGTCCAGATTCAAATATTTTGGACAATCGATTAGAGAGAACAAATTTAGGACGAGAGGAGAGGGAAGATAGGGTAATAATAGTTGTGGATTAATCAAATCAAAAAAGAAGAAGAAAAAAACCCAGGGTAGAAAAATACGTTCAATGCTTGAAATTCAGGATAGTTTCCTTTCGGTAATGGAGAAAAAGAAGAGAGATCGAGCGTTGAGGAGAGAAAAAGGGAAATGAATATCGGCTAGAGATGAGACTGTTGTAAATGCTTCTCTTTTTTATTCTGATATAAGCAACAGAAGGAAGTTGATCCTCGGGGAAGCATAGAAAGCTTGGGATGTTGGAAAAAGGTTGGGATTTAGTGTTAGAGGGGATGAACGTGAAGTAATAGAAGATATACAGAGGTTAGAGGGACTGTAGCATTGTGGAGCAGAGGGAATTTGGAGGTCAACCAAAACTGAAACAAGTGTGGTTTTTTGTTGCTCGAGTTATCTTTATCATTATTCAATTACTTTTTTGTGGTGTGAGTTGGTATGAGGATTGTATAATGGATTATTTGAGGTATGGGCTCGAAAGCTAAGATTTCATCTGTTAGAAGAGTCATATCAAGGCAGGGGCAATTAGGTGTTTTATTCAGGAATCTAAGTTAAAAACAATCACTATTGACACAATAAGGAAAATATGGTTTGACGATAATTTTGATTATAGATTTTTGGCTGCTAGTGGGTGTTTCAGGAGATGTGGTTAAGATTAGGGATAGAGGTAGTGTTCCACTGGATAAAGATCTTTGTGTTGAAAGGTTCGTAGTAGTAAAAAGGAAATGGTCGGCTGAAGGCATGAAAGCAATCCTGATTAATGTTTATGCCCATAAAGCGATTCGATTCGATAGATATGGTGGATGAATCTTTTAGTCTTAAAGAACTCGTTTGCTTTCCCTTGGAGTATTGATGGTGATTCCAATGCACTGAGAAATAAAAGTGAAAGAAGAATTTGTGTAAGTCTAAAGAATGCCCAAAGGAATTCAATAGCTTCATCGACAATTGCAAAATGGTGAATTTATCTCTGATGGGGAAAAGTTTTCTTGATATGGCCCTAATAATAAGAGGAGCAGATGGGATTTATTTTTATTGGAAGAGCAATGGTTGTTACATTTCAACGACTTCTGGAAGCAAGGATTAAATAGATTTGTTTTTAACCATATCCCGGGATTGTTATTAAAGGAATCAGTTGATTGGTGACTGCGTCAGGTCAAGTTCATTATTGCGTGACTCACCAAAAAGGATTGTTCGAGCCTTTTCAGCAAAGTATGGGGAGTAATGGGAAGATCAAATAGGTGGATGTTTGGAAAGTTCAAGAAATTGAATATCGCTCTCAAAAAGTGGATTGAAAATTCTGGAAGTGAAGTGGATAAATGGATTGAAGTAATTGAAAAAAGATAATGGAATTGGATGAAATTAGTGATCGAAGAGATTTAATTGAATCGGAAATGGATGAGCTTAGACGATTGAATCTAGAGCTGTGGGTAGGTGTTAAATGTTGTGAATAGATTTGGTGTAAAAAAATAAGAATTATTTTGTTAAGAGAAGGTGACTCCAATTTTGTTTCTTTCATAAAGAAGTAAAGGATGGATTGAAGAAGAAGATGGTGCATGGTTTAAATTTCAAGGATTCATGGTGCAATGTCACTAAGTTGTTGAAGGCAAGATGTTCAATACGTTCAGTAATTACTTTTATTGCTCATCGGGAAAATGGATCGTGGATATGGTTTTGAACTTTAAAAAGATATTTGAGGTTGATGCAGAGAAACTTGAGTTATCTTTCACGTTGGAAGAGATAAAGGATGCAGTATGGAGTTGTGACACCAACTCTCATTACCGTGTTATCAATCACCGTACGAACTCTCATCAACATACCATAAATCATACATCAATTAGACATAAAATCATGTCTTAAAGCAACTATAAAATCACCAAAATAAAAGTCCAAAATTTAATGTCTAATGTCCATTACAAGTAAAATAACACTAGTCCCAAAGGCATCACAATGCCCTTATATAGTCTCTAAAGTAAATTTCTTAAGCCACTACAAAGCCTTATTCTTGGATCGTCCTTGCACTCGCTTCTCGAATCCTTATGCCCGAAAATTCTCTGCACGAAATATGAGGATATGAGTTTAAAAAGCTCAGTAAATGATAGTAAAAACATCAAGTAATTTGCACCCAATCATGCATAAATCAAAGCAATTAAGCATTAATTTTTCAGTCACAACATGTTAACATTTCATCATAACCTCACATTCTATTTCAAGAATTAAGAATCAATTTTTTCATGACGTTTACAATCATTTTTTAACATATAAACATTCAATTACATTGGCAAAATCAATCAATTATATTGGCATAATACATCCATGACAATAAGTAAACTTGTAATCATCCATTGGATAAACGGATCTTTGAACTCCCATAAATCAAATACAATCCTCCGAATTGAGCGGGCCAAAGCCACACTCTCCCTTATAGCACCTCAAATAACCCGATAAGTGGAGGCTCAAGCTCAACACTCCTTTATCTACTCCAAACAAATCAATCCACCATGAGCCATATGCTCATAATATCACAAATAATGGTGAGTACTCATAAATCCTATGACATGCCAACTATATCCAATGGATCCACCATACAATGTTGCCAATAAAATCATACATACAAGGCATTAAATCTATTGTTTAATCACTTAATTTAGGATGTTAATATGAAATTAAAAGCATGTTGGTAAGCAATTTTAACATCTATAAAATTAAGCACAGCAAATATCATTTTCCCAATATTCATATACCAATTAGAACACCTTTATCAAATGTTCAATAATCAACAACTCATGCCCCAAATATCAATTTCTTCCATACAATTTAATCATGCTAAAAGCATAATACACAACTTACCAAACCAATTGCTATTTTACTCTTTTATAAAAATAAAACCTATTTTTTGCAAATCCAACCATCCAATATGCAATTAAGTCATTAATAACACTAATTAAACCATTAATTTAACACATAATCAGGCCAATTTACCAAATTGTCCATAATATCACTCACCTTCACATTTAGCTCTTTAAGCAAAAATGTGTTCAAACAAGCAAGTTTGAACTTCAATTCTGATTTGCATGTTCCTCCTCTTGATGTGGAGCTTTAACAAAGACAAAGTATACATTACAAACTAACAATAGCAACAAGAATCAAAAATTTGCTAAATTATAGAAATCTAAATCATTGCTCTAAACTACCTTATTGATGTTGCACAACTAAGCCGAAATATGGAAATCCTTAACTAAACTCCCTTTTCAGCACCTCAAACCACTTCTAATCTTCATTCCTATTCCAAAAACATGTATTCTAAGTTTTAATTTTATCATTTAATCCTTTTCATAATTTTCCGGAAAAATCATCCATGTTCTTGATCAAATTCAACTTTCTCAAAATTGATCCATAAAACATGTTTGATCTTTTGGTTTAAGATTAAAAACCTCTTATTTGACCTATTCTGAGCTTAGACATCTATTACTATTTGGATTCCAACTCAAAATTAAAGATACACCATTGTTGATCCTCAAGTTCAAGAAAGAAGAAATAAAGTTGAAAATCTATTATAATCACTTTAATTAACAAATAATGATTGAAATCAACATAAAAACAAGTTTAGAGATGAGTATTACCTTCAATTGAACTCAAATAATTAATTTAGAAATTTGAATCAAAATGTTTAAAGAAATTCGGACGACTTTTTGCCCAACTTTGAAAATTATTTCGAGAGATTTTAGACAGAATTTTGGGAGAGGAAAGGTTTAGATATTCTCTGATATTTGGATTATGAAAACAAGCAAAAAAAAAGAGAAAAAGCTTTAAATTCACGTGAAGAATGAGTGTAAAGCGAGGTAGTTGCAAAATTTTTAAAACTGAAAACCCCCACGTGATTTTTTAAATTTGGGGAATTTGCCATCAGGCCACTCCCCCTTTTCCCTTGTTTTACAATTTGCTCCTTTCCCTCCAAAAGTCCGAAAATATGGTTTATTTGCTATAAAACATCTTACACATTTTCCTTGTTTTTCAAATTAGTCCCATTTAATTAATATTTTAAATCACCCAATTAAACCCCATTTTAAATTATTTTTAAACTCCAATTTCACCTAAAATATTTAATTTTACCCAAAAATTATTTAAAACCATAAAATTAATTTTTCTTAAAATATTTTTCTCTGGAATATTATTACTGATTTTTAGATGAAATTAAGCTAACTAATTCAGAATATAAATCGGTAATTAACTCAATTAATTCCCAATTTACACTCGGAACCTAGTAAACTTACCCGAAACTACTAGACCTATTTTTTGGGCCTTACAAACATCGAATTCGATTTATACAAGAAGAGTTTCAACTACATCTATTGAAAGGTTAAAAAACCTTATTCTAATAAATGTGAACTAGAGGAAGTTTAGTTCTATACGGATTCAAAGTGTGCGGTATGGTCCGTATTTCTTTAACCAGGATTCGGGACCGACAACTCTAACAAAAAATTAAACTATTCAATAACTATACAATAATTATATTTGCGCAAGTGGTTTCATATGAAACAATTAATATACTATTCTTAGAATTAAAAACATCAAGCAACTAAAAAAAAAAAAAACCAATATCATATAAATTTGGACAATATTACTGAAATTGAGTATCATATAAACTGTATAAATATATGTGAAATTTCAATATCCTTTGAATTTAAGTTCAATCATGGGGTTTTCTGTCACGAAGACTTGGTTAATTTGCTTTGCACTAATCAACATGGTTTTGGTCCAAGTCGATGCTATAGCACGTAGTGGTGTGACGAACATCCATCCAGTGGTCCTTGATCCTTGCAAAACGCCTGGCGGACTGCACCCGGGGTGTCATCCTAACCCAAAAAGTTCTCCCACGCAAGCGAATACTTACGATCTGATGATGTTTTGGTCTGCTATTTTTGCAGGCATTGTGGTAATCTGATGCTGTTGTTTTCGAGTGTTGTGTTCCTTTTTTTAGACTGGTCTGCTGTTTTTGCAGCTTTGTTGATCTTATATGGGTTGTGTTTAACAATCCCATTTCTATAATACAATGACTGAGCAAAAAAAAAAACTTACAATCGTGGTTGCTCAAGACACCATAGATGTCACCATTGAAGAATGACGATAGAGAGAATAAATTGTGAAAAAGATGGTCCAAGACGATGCTGCTGCTTGTAGTGGTGTGACGTATATCCATCCAGGGGTCCTTGATCCTAGCAAAAGGCCTGGTAGACTGCACCTGGGATGTCATCCTAACCCAAAATATGGTCCCACTCAAGCAAATACCTATAATCATAGTTGCTCAACACACCATAGATGTCGCCTTTGAGGAAAGATGATAGAGAGAATAAATTGTGAAAAATTGAACGGAAAGCATCGTTTGATAAAGTATATGTAATTTTTTCCATGTATGATTTCTTCGATAGTTATGTTTCACAACATAAAATTAAATATTAATTAAATATAATACTACGAAAATGTAATGACCGTGTATGGGTTCCATCATTTAATAAAATGATTGTAGAGTTTTTAAATGAAAAATGAATTTGTGTAAACTCTTGTATAAAAGAAGACTTAATATGCCATTCCATGTGAACTTGTCCAGAAGTATCTAGTTGGTAAATGAATTTCTTCTACCTAGTTTGCACCTGAACTTGTATTAAGTCACCCTAGTTCCTACCTCCGCACTCACACCGACAAATTGTTTTAACTTGCACTGATAGCTAATCTATTAGTGACACATGTTAACCTTTCAATATGCCATGAGGCAAACATAAATTTTAAAAAAATATATATGACCAACTTTAAAAATATATAAATTGATAAAGGAGAATAATTTTTTTTCATAACAATAAAGACGTCAGACATTTGGATGTCTGGAAACATCAAAATCTGGGCACACATTTGTCTAGAATAATTTATTATGTAGTTTTATTTAGTAGTTAATTTTCAAAAAATAACAAAGTAGAGGTAAATTTGAATAAATGTGTAAATATTGGGGTTATATTTGTAATTATCCCTTATACGTAAAATGCCAACTTAAGCATTTTTTATAGAATTTTAACGGAGTGGCTAATTAAATTGTTTTTCTAACGCACATGGATCGATTTGCTCTTCTTTTTAGTAGAATAACAAAATTGCAATTTGAGGCATAGACAGGTTCTGATATGATACTCATACGATAAATTTTCTTATTTAAAAATGTTAAAACTAACATCGATAATGACAATAGAAACGATCGTGAAACAATAACAAAAGAAAATTAAAACACACATATTTTACGTGGAAAACCCTTTCGGTAAAAACCACGGGCAAAGGAGAAGAAAACTCACTAATGTGGAATTCGAATGATACATGAGAAGTTTTGACTACATCAATTTAAAAGTTAAAAAACCTTATTCTAATCAATTTCAAATAGAAGAAGTCTAGTTCTATGCGGATTCAAAGTGTGCGGAATAGACCGTATTTCTTTAGCAAGGATTCAAGACCGACAACTCTAACAAAAAATTTAGACTATTCAATAACTATACGATATTTATATTTGCGCAAGTGGTTTCATTTGTAATAATTAATATACTAATCTTAGACTTAAAAACATCAAGCAACTAAAACAAACAAACAAACAAAAAATATCACACAAATTTGGTCAATATTACTGAAATTAAGTATCATACAAATCGTATAAATATATGTGAAATTTCAACATCCTTTGAATTTAAGTTCAATCATGGGGTTTTCCATCATCAAGACTTGCTTAATTTTCTTTGCACTAATCAGCATGGTTGTGGTCCAAGTCGATGCTGCTGCACATAGTGGTGTGACGTACATCCATCCAGGGGTCCTTGATCCTTGCAAAAGGCCCGACGGACTGCACCTGTTGTGTCATCCTAACCCAAAAAGTGCTCCCACGGAAGTGAATACCTGCGATCGTGGTTGCTCAAGACACCATAGATGTCGCCAATGAGGAATGACGATAGAGAGAATAAATTGTGAAAAATGGAACTGAAAGCAACGTTTGAGAAAGTACTAGTAACTTTTTCCTTGTATGATTTCTTCGATAGTTATGTTTCACAAAAAAATAAATATTTAATTAAATATAAAACTACGAAAATGTAATGATTGTGTAAGGATTCCATCATTTAATAAAATGATTTCAAAGTTTTTTAATAAAAAATGAATTTGTCTTAACTCATGTACCAAAGAAGACTTAATATGTCATTCCGTGATAGAACTTTACGAAGATGAATCCCCATGGTACGCTATTCGTGTATAATATTCCGATGACCATGCGTTGAAAAGGCCTTTGGATGTTCTTCCAGTATCATGGAGATGTTATTGATGCATTCATTCTAGCTAAGAAAAGTATGAGTGGAAGAAAGTTTGGATTCGTGAGGTTCGACGAAATGGTGGATGCACAAAGGGCTATCAACAGTTTGAACGGATTTGTGATTCTAGGGAACATGACATCGATATATTTGGCAAGATTCTAAGGTAGGAGACAAGTATGGAGAAAAGTATCAATTAAAGGAAATTTCTCATTATCATGCCAAAATTATCAAAAATACAATCAACCTATTGTACATGCTCCTAACCGATCACTTGTATTTCTACAAGCTCAAGCACACATCAAAACAAAATTCAACGAAAAATAAAAGTAGCTAAATGCAATAATTCCTATGTTACCCCCCACACTTTAGATAACACATTGTCCTCAATGTGTGGCCCCTAAAAAGTAAGGAATGAAGTTACCCGATTGGTTGTGAAAGCTCTACTCCTAATGGTGGTTGTCCATCTCCCTATTATTGTGAATCGTTTTGAATGTTGTGTCTCCATCATGTGAGGTTCCTACATAAAAAGTAAAGCATATATAAGAAATAATAAATTTTACTCTTACTAATTAAATAAGCCTTAAAACCAAAATTATCAAAAATTATAAGGCTTCAAAAATATAATAAAGTCTAAAAAACGTTCAACAACTCTCAATCTTCAAAAATACTAATTGTTTCATATAAACCACTTGCACAAATATAAATATAGTATAGTTATTGAATAGTCTAAATTTTTTGTTAAAGTTGTGGGTCACAAGTCCTTGTTAAAGAAATATGGACCATACCACACAATTTGAATCCATATAGGACTAAACTTTTTCTTTTTGACATTGATTAGAATAAGGTTTTTTTAACCTTTAAATAGATGTAGTCAAAACTCCTCTTGTATCATTAGAATTAAATATTAGTGAGTTTTCTTCTTTTTTTCCTGTGATTTTTACCGAAAGGGTTTTCCACGTAAAATATGAGTGTTTTATTTTTCTTTCCTTATTATTTTGCGATCGTTTCCATTGTCTTTATCAACGTTAGTTTTAACATTTTTAAATAAGAAAAATCATCGTAATAGTACCATAGCAGAACCTGTACTATGCATCGAATTGCATTTTTGTTATTCTACTAAAAAGAAGAGCAAATCGGTCCATTGCGTTAGACAAATGATTAAATTAGCCGCTCCGTTAAAATTCTGTCAAAAAATTTATAAGTTGGCATTTTACGTATAAAGGATAATAACAAATATAACCTTGATATTTACTCATTTATTAGATTTTACCCTTACTCTTTTATTTTATGAAAATTAACTACTAAAAAAAACTACATATGGAATGAATCTAGACAAATGTGAGCCTAGATTTAGATATTTATGGACATCCTAATGTCCAAGGTCTTTCATGATATGAACAAAAGTTTATTCTCCTTTACCAATTTATATATTTTTAAAGTTGGTTTTTATTTTTTTTAAATTTATGTTTGCCTCGTGGCATATTGAAAGGTTTCCACGTGTCACCAGTAGATTGATTATCAGTGCCATGACAACAAAATGTGTCAGTGTGAGTGCGAAGGTTCGAACTAGGGTGATGAAATACAAGTTCAGGTGCAAATTAGGTAAAAAAAATTCATGTACCAACTAGATACTTCTTGACAAGTTCACATGGAATGACATTTTTTTTTGCTTGGTCGATAATATTGATAATAAAAAGATGTTGGGAAACACCCAATTACAAAACACCTAATTAAATAAGGATAGAAAACATATGATATCTGACCAAACTACTACTAAATGATCAAGAATATATCACCATCAATTGAACATTTTGCCTTCAACATTTTAGTGTCATTGCACCATGAATCCTCGAATTTTAAACCATGCACCATCGTCTTCTTCAATCCAATCTTTACTTCTTTATGAAAGAAACAGAATTGGAGTCACCTTCTCTTAACAAAATAATTCTTATTTTTTACACCAATTCGATTCACAACATTTAACATCTACACATAACTCTAGATTCAATCGTCTAAGCTCATCCATTTCCGATTCAATTAAATCTCTTCAATCGCTGATTTCGTCCAATTCCATTATCTTTTTTCAATTACTTTGATCCATTTATCCACTTCACTTCCAGAATTTTCAATCCACTTTTTGAGAGCAATCCTCAATTTCCTGAACTTTCTAAACATTCACCTATTTGATCTTCCCATCTCTCCCCATAATTTGCTGAAAAGGCTTGAACAATCCTTTTTGGTGAGCCCCGTAATAATAAACTTGACCAGACGATGACACCAATAAACTGATTCCTTTAATAAAGAGACCGGGATATTGTTAGGTACCAAATGATGTGAATGATATGAGGAAACAAGCATGCTAGTATATATGAGAGATAGTAATTTAGAGATTATGTGATTAAATAAATATTTGTGCATATTGAGGTGTTAAGGGATGACCTAAGGTATTGTTTGGATACATTTAGAGTTAAAAAGAAAACCTTATTCTAAATTACCAGTTAGTACCCATCTTTGAGCCTAATGACCTTTCTTGATGAACCGCATTACAAACCTTTAAAGCCTAAAAAGATGATTTGTGTGTACTCTTTTCTTTGTTCCTATTTTGCACGATAATAGATGTATGACCATATGTATTGAGGGTAAGTAGACACACTAAGGTTGAGGTGGTAAAAACAAAGAGCGAAATAGGAAAACCAATATGGAATACAAACTTTAGTATAGCTAGAAAAAGAAAAACAATGAAAAACTCAAAAGAAAAGATAAGTAGAGACAAAAGAGAAAACAAATAATGAGAGAGAAAGTATACAAAGTCAAAAAAATACTAAAAATAAGAAAAATATTGCTCAAGAAAGAATACTCATACTATATTGAGATTTCCTAAGTGGAGAGAAGACGAAGGCAAGAGAAGGAGAAATATGGAGGTGAAATGGAATGAGACACTAAAGGGGTAGAATAGGGAATAATACAATGTGCCAAATTGTTTTCATGTTTGTAACTCTTTGTGCTTACTATTCTTTGTGTTGGGGATCAACCCGATTAAGCAACAAACAAGTATAAATAGCGGAAGAAATTGAGAAATTGAATACACAAATTTAACGTGGAAAAACCCCTCCGAAGAGGATAAAAAACCACGGGCAAAGATAATTTTACTATAATGGCAAAAGAATGAAGAGTACAAAAGATGGAGATAAAAACTAAACCTCGAAAACTCGAAAATAAAGAACCCTCAAAATGTAAACACTAAATTCTCCAAAAGTGTTAGGAGTTTTAAACTCTAATGGGTATATTTCTAAGGTTGTAAAAGAGCCTATTTATAGGCAAAATTCCAAGTCAAATAATAATAAAATAGTCTAAAGTAATAAGAGTTTGACTCAAACAAATAAATAGAGTTTAATTGAAACAAATAAACAGAGTTTAACTGAAAGATTATTTCTCAAATTTGACTTGAAATAGGAGTCATAATTTAACAAATCTCCACCTTCACTCGTATTTCCACAATGTCATCTTTGCCAAAGTCCGCCACGGGACTATCTTGAACTATGCAGGGAATTAATTGAGTCGAATCTGTGCTTAAAAGCTGAAAGTCTTTTAGCCTTCGACTTGTGCACTGTCAAATCAAAACTAACCCGAGTTTGATTTTCTCGAACATAGTGTCCTAACTTTTCAAAACTTGCATCCAAAAGAGAATCTCTCTTCATTGAAACAATCATACATTTTTCCCTCCTATGACCAAGTTGCCTCCGCTCCAAACGAGTTAACTTCAACTCCATAATGGACAAGGGACGTCCAATTTCACTGGTCACTGTAGAACCTTCCAGAATATAAAGACTACCGATCTTTTTACCTTTTAAAGAAACGAGAGATCCACGAGACACCTTAATGTTCCTCGACTCGATTTTCATTCTACAACCTTTTGAATCTAAAATACTTATGAAGATGAGATTCTTTCGTAAATCAGGTACATACCTAACATCTGATAGTATCCTAATCGTACCTTTGTGCATCCTAATTTTAATAGTACCAATACCGATTATCTTATTGAATGAATCGTTTCTCATATGCACAAGTCCACCTTCAACCGAACTATATGTGGAGAACCATTCTCTGTTAGGACACATGTGGAAAGAACATCCTGAATCTAGGATCCACTTGGACGTAAGCTCAGAGCTTTCGCTCGTTGACACTAATAAGAAATCATCACCACTTTCATCTGCCAAATTAGTATTAGCTAAATCTTTCTCGTTACTCTCAGCAGCCCTTTTGTTTCGCAGTTTGTAACAATCTGCTTTGACGTGATTTAATTTCTTATAATAGCGACATCTTTTGTCTCACTTCTTTGATGCTACCAAAACAGAAGTTTGCTTATCTGCCTTGCTATCTGAACCAAACTCATTGTCAAGTTTGTCTTTTCTCAACAAATGACCCTTAACATCTTCGAACAAGAATGTGTCTCTACCATAAATCAAGGTCTCCCTAAAAGACTTGTATGAAGAGGGTAAAGAACACAACAATAGCATAGCTTGATCCTCATCGTTAATTTGAACCTCAACATTATTTAAATCATTCAAAAGAGTAATGAATTGACTAATGTGATCTCTAAGAAGCTCACATTCGTTTATGTGAAATGTAAATAGACGTTGTTTCAGCACTAAACGGTTAGCCAGAGACTTAGTCGCATAAAGAGTTTCTAGCCTTTTCCACAAGGCGGATGAGGTCTTCTCCATCAATACCTCTTGCAATACCCTATTCGCGAGGCATAACCGGATTGCAGACAGGGTCTTTTCATCAAGCTCTTCCCATTTTGACTGATCTAGAGTCTCGGGCCTTTTCTCGATAACGACTTTTTTCAAACCGATTTGAACTTGAATTGTCATCATCCGAACTTTCCACAAATTGAAATTTGTGTCACCATCAAACTTCTCAATATGGAACCTTGTTACTGTCATCTTTAAACGAGTTAATCTGCGAAAATTGAACTAGCTCTAATACTACTTGTTGGGGATCAACCCGATTAAGCAACAAACAAGTATAAATAGCGAAAGAAATTAAGGAATTGAACACACAAATTTAACATGGAAAAACCCCTCCGAAGAGGATAAAAAACCACGGGCAAAGATAATTTACTATAATGGAAAAAGAATGAAGAGTACAAAAGATGAAGATAAAAACTAAACTCCGAAAACCCGAAAATAAAGAACCCTCAAAATATAAACACTAAATTTTCCAACAGTGTTAGGAGTTCTAAACTCTAATGGGTATATTTCCAAGGTTGTAAAAGAGCCTATTTATAGGCTAAATTCCCAAGTCAAATAATAATAAAATAATCTAGAGTAATAAGATTTTGACTCAAACAAATAAATAGAGTTTAATTGAAACAAATAAACAGATTAACTGAAAGATTATTTCTCAAATTTGACTTGAAATAGGAGTCAAAATTCAACACTTTGAATTTCATACCTGTCCTAAGCCTCAGAATGTTACAAGCCGAAAAGTCCTATGTGACTTAAACAACCCCATGCATAAATAAATGTAGAATTACATGATCTCATTATGGCTATCTATCTTGTACTAGGATAATTAAAATACTTGAATTAAGCATTGATGCAGTTATACCAATAAGAGTTTGATGTTTGTATTCCTTATAACTTACTGAACTTATATGTTTCTAAACAAGAATGGTAAAGTTACTTGCTTATCATGTTGAAATTATTAAAGAATATATAATACCTATAATAGATGTTGTGAACTTAATCCTTGTATGATACAGACCCAAGTTCCTCTATTATTTTTCTTGTTTTGATTACTTAAGGACAAGCAATCACTTAAGTGTGTAGGAGTTTGATCTACTAGTTTTGTACCTAGCAGATTGAACTACTTTTCATACTCTAGGAGCATGAAATTAAGCATTTTCCTTTCATTTCTTTAGGATTTAGGTTAGTTTTGTATATTTGAATAAAATGTGTAAAAAGTGTAAAAAGGTGTGTTTTATTGTCTTTAAGGCCGATTGAGGCCTAAGGGTTAACTAATGTACTTTATGAGTATGTATGAGACCATTAGAAGGTGAACCATACCAAAACTGATCATTATGTCGTGACACAGGACAATGAATGTCACAACATAGGGTCCAGAATGAAGAAATCATGAATCTACCTTCTTTGTCGCGACAAACCCCCTATATCGCAACATAGAATGTTTGACAAACCCCCTTATATCGCAACACAACATGTTTATGTCACGACAAACCCCTTAAGATGTTTATAGAAAAGTACACTAACTACTATGTCACGACATAGGACCTAGTATGTCGTGACATCGACTCCTGGATGCGAATTTGACACCGAGTAAAGGGCGTTTCAATCTTTACAATGCCACTTAAACTCGAGGAATGACAACTGACCAATGGGTAAGGAAAAAGGCCGTCCAAGGCTATAAATAGGGCCTTTAGCACTAGGGTTTTACACACCTTATACTTAGTTTCATTTTTACTTTGTTATTTTATTTTCATTTTAGAAACGAGATTTATAACTTCGCATAAACGATTGTGGAATTATTTCACGACAGATTGCTATACAATTCAAGTTTCTTTTTATTTCATCGATTCAATCGTATGTTTAATTATATTATTGTTTTCATGAAGTTTAAAGAAACCATGAGGAGCTAATCCCGTTGTGGGAGATTAGAGAGTGGAAGCAAGGATATTTAATTGTTGTATAAACAAGGATTTTCAAACAGATCAGTTGTTTGGGAAAGGAAGAACATGAAACAAACACTAGGCCTGACAACCCTAGAAAGTCATTTAGGTGGGAATGAACCCAAAATTGGTATTGCCTATTCGTGAAGACCTTTCCCCCAATCGATTTAGATTGTGACGTTTAGCGATAAGTAGCCTCTATCGACTCGTTATTTTAGTGGAAGATAGGATGATCCTGCTAGGGTGGCAACTAGTTAATTGAAGTAAAATCCCCAAAATCGATAATTGAAGAGTTCATACTGAAGCAACCTAATCTCCCCAAAGCCATTTATAGAAATCACTATCTCTTTCATTTACTTTGATTGATTTATTTTTATGCTTTCCAAAACAAACGCTCTTATTTTACTATCGTACTACAATCCCTAAAGAAAATACTAATTACTTCTTTTCTTTGCAAGGATATAAATCACTATTGTTTAAAGCCTCCTTTAGGTACGATCCTTGGAATAATACCAAGTATTTCGTTGTATAAACTATATTACAACTTGCCCCATATACTTGCGGAAGTCGAAAACACATTTCGAACAGGAGTACATTCGGAGGCGATCAATCTCCTCTAAATCATGGGCCTTCACAACCAGTTCATCGAAGACCTCAGCAGACTGTGCTACCAGATACAACTTAATCTCATGGTTTAGGCCAAACCTGAACCTCTTACAACGACTCGCCTCATGAGCCATAAACTCAGATGCATACTAGCTCAAACACACAAACTATCTCAATTTTATTTCTAAATAGTTACCGACTTTCTTTTAGTCAAATTATACAAGCCCAAAAATTTTTAGCTTAATTCGAGTTTATTTACTATGTCTAATTCAAGTTTCATTTTTAGGGACTAAATCATAACTTTTAAAAAAATTTATTACATTTTCCAAACTAAAAATTAAGAGTGTTTCTACCAAATATTAATAGTTACAAGTCTAATACTAAAATATTACCAAGTTTTCCTATCATTAAAGGCTTCAATTAATCTAATCAAGTTTAAGGATTAAATTATAAATTAAGCAAATTAGGATACTAGATTACAAAAACCAAAACTCAAACCCCAAAAACCCACATGCCCAATGTTCAAACAAATGCACCTATTTTGTCGAAAATTAATTTTAATTACCTGATGCAGTCGAAACTAACTAAAAATATGACTAAGGCAAGTGCATCTATCAATTAATAGTATAGTTACGGTAAGCACAGATATCGTTCCCACGAGGACCAAAAGTACTAGTAATAATTGTCTTCCTATTATCTAACCAGTCGAATAAAGTGATTATTCTAAACTAATTTAACTAAATTAATAAAAAGTGTGTCAATGATTAAAGCGAGAAATAATAACTGTTTTTATACCAAGAAGCAAACAATACCTAGGAATGGCTCCACCTAGATTTCTTCTACTATTATCATTCTGAATTAAGCAATTTATTCACTTAGTATTTTGATCCGTAGAAATCCCTAAATTATGCTAATACCTCTATTTAATTCGATCTATGGATTCCCCTATTAGATTTGACTCTAATCCGGTAGATTTATGTCGTCCTATTTCTAGGATTGCATGCAACTCACTCAATTATGCTAGATCTACTCTTAAACAGGGTTTATTCCTCCTCTAATTTAAGCATATCAAATAAGAATTAATATCTCAAGAATATTAAATCAAGAATTAAGCACACATAATTGACAATAAAATCAAGTATTTATTGCGTAAAATCAAAAATCAAATGACAGAATTCATCCTAGGGTCCATCTCCCCTAGGTATTTAGGAATTTAGTTCATGCTAATAAATGAAAACATCTCAAAAATAATATAACCACAAGATGAAGAGAAACTCATAATAAAATCAAAAGAACTTAGAAAGAGGTCTTCAATCTTTATGGAGATCTGCTTCAAAGACAACTTCTATGGTGTTCCTTCAATAATCTCTGACGACTAGGGTTTGGGGAATGGAGGATTTTACAAAAAATTGGATGTCCCATCTCATATCACTCTATCCCTTATTTATAATACATGAAAAAAAAACTCTAGTTGGATCCAAATTAAATTCTAAAAAGATAATTTGAATTAAATCTAAACAATAATTCCCTAATTGGATCCAAATTACACTCTAAATTATAAAGCCTGAAGATAAATATAAACAATATAATAATAATAATCCTAAATATTAATCCTAAAAAATAAAGTTTAAATTTAAATAAAGTCTTATGTCCAATAAATCTCTTCCTAACTCTTTCACATTCACACTTTTGTCCCAAATTTTCCTTTTTATCTTCGATTTAGTCCATTGCCATGTGTCCAACTCGTGTGGCTCCTAAAATCTACTTTTTTTGTTCGGTTTTCACTTGTTTTTCGTTCCTTTCGCTCCCAAATGCTTTCCTAAGTATAGAAACATGAATTTAAAGGATTATGAACATAAAATTTATTATTTTAAATAGATTAATCATCCAAAAACGCATTAAAAATGAGGCTAAAACATGTTACTTTTGGCACTTATCATTACCCGATTTTACATATTTTACTTACAAATTACACTTCAAATAGCTACAATTAATCACCAAAAACATCGACACATCTCATATTTAATTTATTTACAATAAATATGCGACAATTAATCAAAATATAACACCCAATTACACGATTAGCAAACACTAATTAATCCACACAAGCTACATACCTTAGTCGCAAGCAATCCACTCCATGGTAAGCTTCAATTAAACATTGTTAGTATAAAATACATGCCTCATACACCATGTTATCAACCACCGTACGAACTCTCATCAACATACCATAAATTATACATCAATTAGACATAAAATTATGTATTATAGCAACTATAAAATCACCAAAATAAAATTCCAAAATTTAATGTCTAGTGTCCATTACAAGTAAAATAACACTAGTCCCTAAGGCATCACAATGCCCCTATATAGTCTGTAAAGTAAATTTCTTAAGCCACATCGAGCCTTATTCTTGGATCGTCCTTACACTCGCTTCTCGAGTCCTTACACCCGAAAATTTTCTGCACGAAATGTGAGGATGTAAGCTTAAAAAGATCAGTGAATGATAGTAAAAACATCAAGTAATTTGCACCCAATCATGCATAAATTAAAGCAATTAAGCATTAAATTTTCTGTCACAACATGTTAACATTTCACCATAACCTCACATTCTATTTCAAGAATTAAGAATCAAATTTTCCACTACGTGTACAATCATCTTTTAACATATAAACATTCAATTATATTGGCACAATCAATCAATTATATTGGCGTAATACATCCATAACAATAAGTAAATGTGTGATCATACATTGGATAAACGGATCTTCAAAATCCCACAAATCAAATACAATCCTCCGAATTGAGCGGGCCGAAGCCACATGCTCCCTTATAGCTCCTCAAATAACCCGATGAGTGGAGACTCAAGCTCAACACTACCTTATCTACTCTTAACTATATCCAATGGATCCACCATGTAATGTTTCCAATATAATCATACATACATGGCATTAAATGTGTTGTTTAATCACTTAATTTTGGAAGTTAATATGCAAGTAAAAGCATGTTGCTAAGTAATTTTAACATCTATAAAATTAAGCATAGTAAATATCATTTTCCCAATATTCATACATCAATTAGAACACCTTTATCAAATGTTCAATAATCAGCAACTCATGCTCCAAATATCAATTTCTTCCATACAATTTAATCATGTTAAAAGCATAATACACAACTTACCAAACCAATTGCCATTTCACTCTTTTATAAAATAAAACCTATTTCTGCAAATCCAACGATCCAATATGCAATTAAGTCATTAATAACACTAATTAAACCATTAATTTAACAGATAATCAGGCCAATTTACCAAATTGCCCATAATATCACTCACCTTCACGTTTAGCTCTTTAAGCAAAAATGTGTTCAAACAAGCAAGTTTGAACTTCAATTCTGATTTGCATGTTCCTCCTCTTGATGTGGAGCTTTAACAAAGACGAAGTATACATTACAAACTAACAATAGCAACAAGAATCAAAAAATTTGCTAAATTATACAAATCTAAATCATTGCTCTAAACTACCTTACTCATGTTGCACAACTAAGCCGAAATATGGAAATCCTTAACTAAACTCCATTTTAAGCACCTCAAACCACTTCTAATCTTCATTCCTTGTCCCAAAACATGTATTCTAAGTTTTAATTTCATCATTTAATCCTTTTCATAATTTTCCGGAAAAATCATCCACGTTCTTAATCAAATTCAAATTTCTCAAAATTGATCCATAAAACATGTTTGATCTTTTGGTTTAAGATTAAAAACCTCTTATTAGACCTATTCTGAGCTTATACATCTATTAATATTTGGATTCCAACTCAAAATTAAAGATCCACAATTATTGATCCTCAAGTTCGAGAAATAAGAAATTAATGTTGAAAATCCATTATAATCACTTTAATTAACAAATAATGATTGAAATCAACTTAAAAACAAGTCTTTAGATGAGTATTACCTTCAATTGAACTCAAATAATTGAAATAAGAAAACAAGTAAAAAAACGATAATTAACATGATGAAATTAAACCCCATTTTAATTGAACCCAATTAAACCCCATTTTAATTTTTTTAAATTCCAATTTAACCCAAAATATTTACTTTTACCCAAAAATTATATTTTCTTAAAATATTTTTTTCTAGAATATTATTTATCAATTTTTAGATGAAATTAAGCTAACTAATTAAGAATATAAATCACTAATTAACATGATTAATTCCCAATTTTCACTCGGAACCTAGTAAACTTACCCAAAACTACTAGACCTATTTTCTAGGCCTTACAAACATCGAATTCGAATGATACAAGTGGAGTTTTGACTACATCTATTTAAAGGTTAAAAAAAATATTCTAATCAATGTCAGTTAGATGAAGTTTAGTTCTATACAGATTCAAAGTGTGCGGTATGGTCTGTTTTTCTTTAACCAGCATTCGGGACGAACAACTCTAACAAAAAAATTAGTCTACTCAATAACTATACTATAACTATATTTGCGTAAGTGGTTTCATGTGAAACAATTAATATACTATTCTTAGACTTAAAAACATCAAGCAACTAAAAACAAAAAAAAATATCATACAAATTTCGACAATATTACTAAAATTGAGTATCATTGAGTATCATACAAATCGTATAAATATATGTGAAATTTTAATATCCTTTGAATTTAAGTTCAATCATGGCATTTTCCATCATGAAGACTTGGTTAATTTGCTTTGAGCTAATCAACATGGTTACGGTACAAGTCGGTGCTACTGCACGTAGTCGTGTGACGTGCATCCATCCAAGGGTCCTTGATCCTTGCAAAAGGCCTGGCGGACTGCATCCGAAGTGTCATCCTAAACCAAAAAGTGCTCCCATGCAAGCGAATACCTACAATCGTGGTTGCTCAAGACACCATAGATTTCGCCATTGATTAATGACGATAGAGAGAATAAATTGTGAAAAAATTGAACGGAAAGCATCGTTTAAGAAAGTACCTGTAATTTTTTCTATGTATGATTTCTTCGATAGTTATGTTTAACAAAAAAAATTAAATATTAATTAAATATAATACTAAGAAAATGTAATGACCGTGTATGGGTTCCATCATTTAATAAAATGATTTCAAAGTTTATTAATGAAAAAATGAATTTGTCTAAACTCTTGTATAAAAGAAGACTTAATATGCCATTCCATGTGATCTTGTCTAGAAGTATCTAGTCAGTACATGAATTTTTTTTACCTAATTTGAACCTGAACTTGTATTCCATCACCCTAGTTCAAACCTCCGTACTCACACCGACACATTGTGTTAACATGACATTGATAACCAATCTGTAGGTGACACGTGACAACCTTTTAATATACCACGAGGCAAACATAAATTTTAAAAAATAAAAACCCAACTTTAAAAATATATAAATTGATAAAGCAGAATAAACTTTTATTCATATCAAGAAAGGCCTTGGACATTGGGATGTCTAGAAATATCTAAACCAAATCACACATTTGTCTAGATTTATACCAATGTAGTTTTATTTAATAGTTAATTTTCACAAAATAAAAGAGTTAGGGTGAAATTGAATAAACGAGTAAATATCAGAGTTATATTTGTTATTATCCATTATATGAAAAATGCCAACTTAAGCATTTTTTGACAGAGTTTTAACGGAGTGGCTAATTTAATCGTTTGTCTAACGCACATGGATCGATTTCAATATCACACAAATTTGGGCAATATTATTAAAATTGAGTATCATACAAATCGTATAAATATATGTGAAATTTCAATATCCTTTGAATTTAAGTTCAATCATGGTTTGTCCATCATGAAGACTTGGTTAATTTACTTCTCACTAATCAGCATGGTTGTGGTCCTAGTTGATGTTATTGCACATAGTGGTGTGACGTACATCCATCCAGGGGTCCTTGATCCTTGCAAAAGGCCTGGCGGACAGCACACGTGGTGTTATCCTAACCCAAAAAGTGCTTCCACTCAAGTAATCACATATGATCGTGGTTGCTCAAGACACTATACATGTCGCCATTAAGGAATGACGATAGAGAGAATAAATTGTGAAAAAATGGAACTGAAAGCATCATTTGATAAGGTACTTGTAATTTTTTCCATGTTTGATTTCTTCGATAGTTATGTTTCACAAAATAAAATTAAATATAAAACTACAAAAATGTAATGACCGTGTATGGGTTCCATCATTTAATAAAATGATTTCAGAGTTTTTAATGAAAAAATGAATTTTTCGCAACTCATGTATAAAAGAAGACTTAATATGCCATTCCGTGTGAACTTGTCCAGAAGTATCTAGTTGGTACATGAATTTCTTTTACCTAGTTTGCACTTGAACTTTTATTCAGTCACCCTAGTTCGAACTTTCGCACTCACACCGACACATTGTTTTCACATGTTCTGATAGTTAATCTATTGGTGACACGTGACAACCTTTCAATGTGACTCAAGGCAGACATAAATTTAAAATAAAATAACCAACTTCAAAAATATATAAATTGATAATGGAGAATAAACTTTTTTCATATCAAGAAAGACGTTAGACATTTGGTTGTCTAGAAACATCTAAATCTAGGAACACATTTGTCTACACTCATTTCTTATGTAGTTTTATTTAGTAGTTAATTTTCAAAAAAATAAGAGAGTAGGGGTAAATTTTAATAAATGTGCAAATATTGGGGTTATATTTGTTATTATCCCTTATACGTAAAATGCCAATTTAAGCATTTTTCAGTAGAATTTTAATGGAGCTGCTAGTTTAATCGTTTGTCTAACGCACATGGACCGATTTGCTCTTCTTTTTAGTAGAATAACAAAAATGCAATTCGAGACAATACAAGCTTTGATATAGTACTCTTACGATAATTTATATTATTTAAAAATGTTAAAATAATGTCGATAATGAGAATAGAGACGATCAAAAAGCAATAAGGAAAGAAAAATAAAACACACAAATTTTACGTGAAAAATTCTTTCGGTAAAAACCACGGGAAAAGGAGAAGAAAACCTACTAATGTCGAATTTGAATGAGACAAGAGGAGTTTTGAATACATCAATTTAAAGGATAAAAAACCTTATTCTAATCAATGTCAAATAGAAGAAGTTTAGTTCTATGTGGATTCAAAGTGTGCGATATGGTCCGTAGTTCTTTAACAAGAATTCGAGACCGAAAAATCTAACAAAAAATTTAGACTATTCAATGACTATACCATATTTATATTTGCGCAAAAGGTTTCATTTGAAATAATTAATACACTAATCTTAGACTTAAAAACATCAAGCAACTAAAAAAACAAAAAAAAAAACAATATCACACAAATTTGGGCAATATTACTGAAGTTGAGTATCATACAAGTCGTATAAATATATGTGAAATTTCAACATCCTTTGAATTTAAGTTCAATCATGGGGTTTTCCATTATGAAGACTTGGTTAATTTTCTTTGCACTAATGAAAGAGGTTTTAAGATCCGCATGTATTGACCAATATCAGGCTTCAATTTACTAACAAAGATGCTTAAAGCATCCATTTCAAGTAAATGGATTTGGTTCAAAATACTTACAAATCAGCCGTGGTACTGGTCAACAGATCCCACTTGTTTAAGTGGCACCAACTCTTACATGGGATCCATATATGCCTCTGACCCAAAACGATCCTTCAATCCTCGAGCATACACCTCTCATGACAAGTTGGGTAACCCTCCCTACCTTTGCTCATAACAAGATGGAGTGGCAAGAGCATTGTTTTCAGGCTCGTGTGTGGTTAACGAGAGTGAGGTAGCATAATTGACAGCAGTAAGGGTTGCACCGGTGATAGTTGCCAGTATGGGGTGGGGGTCAGTGTATCCATTAGTAGTAGAAGTAGGCTCTACTATGGTGTTTAACTGGCTGGAAGGATATGAGTTGAGGCCGATAAAGCTTCAACATCTCTTTGTTGATATTATGAAACGTTCACATCTGTCATTTGGTAGAGCTGGTTATAATGAGAACGAAATGGCGAATGCATTGGCAGTTTCAGGGATTACTCGAGCAAAAACTTTTAGAGCATGGTGGTAAAAAGGATCGTTGATTTTTTTCTGATAGTTATGATTACGCTGTTTTGTTTTATTGTATCAGTGTGCTTTTGTTTTTGTTAGCTGCTGCTGCAGTTTTGACTACTTTGACAGCTTAAGGCTGCCCTATTTTGGGCGAATTGGGGTTGTTCTTGTATAATCTTTTATCGAATAAGCAAAAAAAAAAAAGAAGTGGTGCCAGTCCAACGCCTTACCCCGAAGATGCAGCATGACCACCCTAACCTTGACTTGTTCACATACATTCTTAACCTCAAAAAATTGGTCCAGCTTTGCCCACCATCCTCTGAAGTCTGTTCCATCAAAACGTGGGCTTTCGAGCCTATAAGGCTTACCAAACGTGTCCATGAGGTTGAGACGAGTTGGAATCCCCATGCTTGTCAGATCTACTAAGGGAGAAACTGCCCCCTGCTCCCTCGTTGAGATTCCAGGTGGAGCACTACCCAATATGCCCTTGCCCTTGTCCACTGGTGTTTCGGTAGCTGATGAAGAGGGTAGTGTTCCAAAGTACTACTCAATTACACCTTTAATAGAGCGAAGTTCAGTGCAAATTTCACTCTTCACTGTTTCATGGAACTCCCTAAGACGTGAGTCAATCTTGGAGTCGATTTCTTCATGTAGTTGGGACAACTCCTTCTGCATTGTGCTCATTTCCTTCAGCAACCTGGTCATAATCCCTTCGTTGGCCACGAGAACTGATTAGCTTTGATACCTTTGTAGCGCTCGAAGAAGAAAAGCTCAAGAGAAAAGAGAAAGAGAAGAAAAAAGTGTAGAGAAGAGAGAGAAAATAAGGAAGAAGAATACTGATAATTTGATTTCATAACATGCTTTTGTACCCTCTGCCATTTTAGTACGTAACAGATAGCCTAGCACCTATCTCAGATGCTCCCCCAAAACGATTCGTTTAGCTTAAAACATCAACACTTAAACTACGACGTTTTACTTAGTACGATTTCTACCCTTTTTTCCCCCAAAATGACCCCGTACAATTAGACTTAAAAAAACTTAAAGAAACGCAACGTTTTTAGTAAGTTCTTTACAAACAAAAAAACGAAAATAACTAGCAGAAAGGACAGAATATTCAGCACAACTAGTAGCAAGGTTTCTTCCATGTCACCTTGGTAATTTGATAGTTGGCTATTAGCGTAAGACTTCGATTATTTTGCTTTAATTAGCCAAAATTCTATCTCTGGTTGGCGTTCATCGAAACACCGATGAGAAACATCGATGAGAAGCTCAACACATCTGAACCTGGCATTTGGATGACCTTAGACATCCAGAATGACCCTTGAAAGTAAATAAAATTTTAAATAAAATTAAAATATACAAATTAATAAAAAATTATAAAAAAAAGATTACATAAAGAACCTAGATAAATGGTTGTTTAGATTCAAATGCATCTCATATTTAATAATTGTCTACTGAAATAAAATATGAGTTTTGTTTGGAATGAAAGATAAAGTTAATTAATCTAATTAATTGCAAGAAATTATTTTTTTTCTTTTAGTTTAGTATGGAAGATTCAAGATCATATAATTAAAAAATTTGAGTTTTTTAGACAACTATTAAAGACAATAATTTCCATTGATAATTTTTTAAAATATTTTAGAGCATCAAAATAAATTAAACAAATTGTTGAAAGTTTTTATCCATGAATAATGTGAACCGATTTGTTACTATAATTTTGAATCTTAATATTTAAAAATTTATATTTCAAAACCCAAATTTAGAATTTTTTGCAACGGGATAAACAAGTAGAAATTGACAATTTTTGTGAATTATTTTAGTTTCTACCATATTTTCACTTTAATCCTTAATTTTTTTTATTTCTATCAATACTTAATAAATATATTTTTTTGGGTAACCAAAGTGAAAGTTACCTAAAAGTTGGATGATCATAATGAAAGTGCAAATATAATTTGATGTGTACAATTAACCGCCATTAGAGATTTAACGTTTGAGAAACTAAAATGAAAATATCTTAAAAATAGAATGACCAAATTGTAAATATTTCATTTTTAAAAAAAGCACTAAAAATTGGTTGACCAACTAGTTAATTTAGCAAAAAGGAAAACTCAATTACCCATCCATGTTTTTCATCCTTCATTTAAAAGCATAATTTTCCACATGTCATGGAAGTTCCACATCAGCATAATTTCCTTAATTGCTTCTGAATCTTTATATGAAACAGGGATATTATCACTTTACAATAATTTAATATCACATCAAGATTTTCATTTAGATTTAATTTTTTTTCATGATAAAAATACTGAAATTCAAGATAAAATAATTGGTGTGACATAAAATTATGAGAAAAAAATATATAGATAACTTGATATCACTATTTCATATAATTTTTTTATAGGTGATACCAAGTAAACATTTGTTTATTCAAATTAGTTCATTTAAACTTTAAAAAGCAAGAGTGAAATAGAAAATTGATTTAGAATATGAAACTCAGATAAAACTCTTGGCATTTAAATTCAAAGTGCTATTGAAGAAATTAAAGCTTCTTAGCAAGAAATGAATCAGATGCATAGCTGAAAATCCAAGCAAAGAAGGTTTCTTTCACTTTCCTAATGTATAGCGTTTTCACACGGGATTCATTCTTTTTCTTTTAATACCAAAAAAGAAAAAAAAATATCCTCCTGGTCATGAACTAATGTTATTAAAAAGAAAAAAACATGGATCATCATCACCTATGTTACAAGATGCAAGAATGTTTTAATACTATCCAAAACAAGATTTCTGATTTTAAACTGCCGCAGGATCGCCATGGAAGCCGATACCTTATCAATGGAAAAGTTGTGATTGAACATAGCCCTGGATTATCAGGTCCTGGAAACTCAGCAACTGTTCAGGTTTATAGTTCAACAGTAATCGACCCAAGTAAGTTCTTGTTTAGCTGGTCATTATTTAATTAGTTCGTCGTTTGATATGTTGTTCGACCTTTAATGTCTCCTTCAATGCCTTGAAAAGATACCAGGAAAGGGAAGTTGAGCGGGAAAGCATGCCTCAAGAAGGGAAAGAGCAGTAAAAAAGATGGCACAAAAACCACAGTTTATAAGATCAAGTTACACGTAGAGCCTGGATTTGGAAATCCAGGAGCTTTCCTTATACAAAACAATCACAAGAATAGATTTTTCCTTCAATCTGCAACTCTTGTAACTCCAGAAAACAAGGTCATCCACTTTGATTGCCGATCTTGGGTGTATCCAATCAAAGACACTAACACCAGTCGGCTTTTCTTTTCCAACACAGTAAGTTTTATACAAATTTGGTCCCCTTTTTTGTAGTTGCATTTCTATAATTTCTGTCGTTGCAGTGTTATCTTCCAAGCAAAACCCCAACTTGTCTAGTGGAATTGAGAAAGGAAGAGCTTGAAAGCTTGAGAGGTGATGGAACTGGGGAAAGGAAAGAATGGGAGCGAATCTATGATTATGATGTGTATGACGATCTTGGTAATCCCGAAAAAGGTCCAGATCATGTTAGACCTGTCTTGGGTGGTTCCCGTTCACGTCCGTATCCTCGCAGGGGAAGAACCGGCCGCCCTGCTACCAAAAATGGTAATATGAAAGCGTCTGTGTTAATATATGTGTGAATGTGTGTCCGTTTGTTCTCACTTTTGTTTCTGATCATTGGCAAGGCACGATTAACTTGGACACTTATGTTCCACCGGATGAGCGATGCAGTCCCAAGAAACTATCTGAGTTCATTGCAAATGCAATCCAAGCCATGGCTCATTTCCTTCTACCTGAGGCGAAATCCTTGCCTCGTGATTCCAGTAGTTTTGAGTCATTTGGTGACATACGGGACCTGTATTCCAACAACAGACGCCAAGCAATGAGGGGAACATCGGTGACGGAGAAAGTGAAAAAGTTTGTACCAGCTCAGCTTTTCAAAGATGTCACTCACGTGATTGAAGAAGTTGACATAAAAATCCCACTGCCTCAAATCATAAGAGGTGATATCCTAAGTCATAACAACAACAATATACCATTACCACTCATAGAATATGCATTGCTATGTGCTTAATTTTCTTTTAATGCTTTTTATCCTTAAGCTAATCAATTCGCATGGAAGCTAGATGAGGAATTCGGACGACAAATGCTTGCTGGGACGAATCCTACTAGAATTCATTGCTTGAGGGTCGCTCCACTTATTTGACTTGGTTCTAAATACTATTAGCTTAAAAACGTTTCAATTATACTTCATATTATCAGCATACAATTCATTTTACTTGGTTTACGCATCGGATTTGTAATAATTCAGGAATTCCCACCTCGAGGAACACTAACGGAAAGCTACATAGAGCAGTCAGACATTGAGCACAACCTTGATGGTTTGAGTTTCGAGCAGGTAACTTAACTACCTTAATTGTGGCTTCTAGTATTCGTGAATTCACTTTCAGCGCATTATATTACAGGCAATGAAACAATGGAGGATTTATGTCCTGGACCACCATGATTATCTGTTGCCATTTTTAAGAAAAATGTACTCGGAGGGTGTCTGTCCTTGTGCATCCCGAACATTGCTATTTTTACGAAATGATGCCACCTTGAAGCCATTGGCCATAGAGCTGAGCTATCCAGATTCCTTCAACAACGTCGACGGGATGAAAACCATGGTGTTCCTTCCTGAAAAAGAAGATATCCCTCAAGCACTGTGGCAGTTGGCCAAGGCTCATGTTGCAGCTAATGACTCGGCATACCATCAACTCATCAGCCATTGGTTATGAGCCATAACTTTTATCTCAAAAGTCAAAATCCTCTTGTGTGTATCCATATTTAGGACTGATTCAGAATAGTTTAAACACCTATTTTTTCCAGGTTGCATACTCATGCAGTTGTGGAGCCGTTCATCATTGCCACCAGGAGGCAGCTTAGCGTGATGCATCCAGTTCACCGGTTGTTGGATCCTCATTTCAAAGACACCATGCACATAAACGCACTAGCTCGGACCGTTCTCGTAAACGCCGGAGGAATCCTTGAGAAGACACTCTTCACGGGCAAATTCTCCATGGAATTGTCATCCGAACTTTACAAACAATGGAGATTCGATGAACAAGCTCTCCCTTCCGATCTAATCAAAAGGTACATATAATGATGTGCAAAAACAATCTGCAAAAATGGCATATAATTAATGCTAAAAACCATGTCATTTCACAGGTGTATGGCCCTGGATGAGTCAGAAAACGCCAGAGGAGCTGATATGCTCTTCCAAGATTATCCTTACGGTCTAGACGGTCTTGATATATGGTTAGCCATCCAAACATGGGTGGGAGATTTTTGCGACATCTTCTATGAAGACGATGCTTCAGTCAAATCCGATACCGAAATACAAGCATGGTGGTCGGAAATTCGAAACGTCGGGCACGGTGATAAACGCAAGGAGAAATGGTGGTGTCAAATGACCACAAAGGCAGACCTTAAACGAACTTTAACAACACTCGTATGGATCGCATCGGCCCTTCATGCATCAGTGAATTTCGGGCAATATTCGTACGCAGGTTATCCTCCAAACCGTCCCAGTCGGTGCCGGAAGTTCGTGCCCGAAGAAGGTACGATGGTTTTTGCAGAATTCTTGAAAGACCCAGATAAGTATTTTCTCAACATGTTACCAGATAGGTTTGAGGCAAGCCTTGGGATAGCATTAATGGAGGTACTGTCACGGCACACGTCTGAAGAAGTTTACTTAGGACAGAGAGCAACATCGGAGTGGATAGACAATGAGCAAGTGAAGCAGAGGTTTGAGAAGTTCAACAAGTCTCTGAGGGAGATAGAGAAGCAAATCATGGAGAGAAATGGAGATCCGGAGCTTATGAATAGACGAGGGCCTGCAAAAGTGCCATACAAACTTCTTTACCCTGATGCAACTAAGGTGGAAACCCCAGCAGGCATCACGGCCAAAGGGATTCCTAATAGCATATCCATTTAACTTTTCCCTAAAGTGTATGAATACATATATTTCATATGATAATATTTTGTATTGATTTATTTTAATTAGTATTTAAATACTTTATTTACAATTACAATACGTTACAAATTTAAAACATAAATCATAATATAATATGAAAAAAATTATTATTAAAATCATCGTACCAACACACGAGATTTAACTTTAAAAATTATTCATAAAATAGAAGTATACCTAAGAAAAGGTAAACTGCAAAAATTGTCACTTTTGTTTGAAATGTTACGTTTTAGTCACTTATGTTATTATTTTGTTACGAAGTGATCACTCTGCCATTAAATTCCGTTATCTTCCTAACGGTAATCCTACATGGCAATCCAACTAAATTTTAAGTGCCAACTTGGCTTTCCAAATGAGATGAGAATAGATTTTTAATTAAATAAATTTAATTAATTAAATTTTTTAAACTTAAATCTTAGTTGAAAAAACCCTAAATTCATTTCCACACACTTATCTTCTTCATCTTCATCTTCTTCCTTTTTGATTCTAATATCTTTAATTACAAATCTGTCTTAAAACTTAAATCTTTGAAACCCATTAACCCAAAAAAACTTCACGGGAATAAGATATTGAATCTTTGAATCTTTGGGTTAATGGGTTTTAAAGATTCAAGCTTCGATACAAATTTGTAACTAAAGATATTGGAATCAAAAAGTAAGAAGAAGATGAAGATGAAGAAGAGAGGTATGTAAAAATAGGTTTAAGATTTTTTCAGTTAAAGTTTAGAGTTTAAAAATTTTAATTAATTAAATTTATTTAATTAAAAATTTATTCTCATTCCATTTGAAATTTTAAGTTGACATTTAAAATCTAGTTGGATTGCCACGTAGGATTACCATTAGAGAGATAACGGAAGTAATCACTTCGTAACAAAATATTAACATAAGTGACTAAAACGTAACATTTCGAACATAAATAACTAAAATATAACTTGAAACAAACAAAATTGATTATTTTCCCAGTTTACCTTACTTAAATTCACTAGCATGAATAAACACGAAACCATCCCGGGAAGTCACATGAATTTACAGTTAGGCCATTACCTAATCTACGTGGCAGTAAACTACTGGTTTTTCGTTTGGTAGAAGAAAATCCCAACCGTAGAGGATAACGGAGAGGAGGGGCCTACTCACAATTGATCATTCTCCTAATCCTCTCTGTATTCAAGCTGGCGAACACTTGTCTCCTACTTCTCTCCTTCGCTTTTTATCTTATTCTCCCATTTTTCTTTCGTTAAACCCTAACCATAATTTCCGCTCTCCCCCGTGAAATCCCAATCTTCATGTACTAACATAGAATTCCTCACGGAAAATAAAGAAGAATGATTCCTTTGCTTCCTTCCATATTTCTTCACTTCATTTTCATCTTCTTTGCGCTTGTCAACGGCGAGCAGGAGACTATTTACGATATCCTAACGGCCCATGGGCTACCGACGGGGCTGCTTCCGAAGGGGATAACCCGATTTGAGTTCGACGAGACCGGCCGCTTCGAGGTTCAGTTGGATCAAGCTTGTAATGCCATGTTTGAATGCCAGTTTCGTTATGATAGGAATGTTTCTGGGACTTTGAAGTACGGGAAGATCGGGGCCTTGTCTGGGATTTCGTCTCAAGAGTTGTTTCTTTGGTTCCAGGTCAAAGGGATTTGGGTTGATGTTCCTAGCTCGGGCCTCATTTATTTCGACGTCGGTGTCGTTTCTAAGCAGTTTTCATTGTCTTGGTTCGAAACGCCGAGGGATTGTATGGCGATTCAGGATTATTCTGAATCTGGTGATTCGATTGAAGATGGCAAGTTATTAGCTGAAGCAGTCGCGAAGGTTTGATTTTTGTGCTTCCCCTTAGCTTTTTAATAATTTGTGAATTATAAGCTAATTTAATTGCTTAATTTGATTTTTTTTCTTGTACAAATTGTAGAGTCCACGTGCGAAACATCGATATGAACTTGATCATGGAAGTTTTGGGAGGAACGAGATCTAGAAAGTTAGAAAGACGAAAGAAGTTGTTCAATAGCTCAATCAGGTTAGCCTTGAAGTGTGTGCTGAGGCCTCGCCCTCCCCTGCCCCTATGTTGTAAATTTTGGTCAGAATGTCTGCTGTGGATGGTCTCCACGTCTCCATCCTGTGTGCTTTGCTTGCATTTCTTTCCTTTATTTTATATACTGCAGAATCGTCGACTTGCCAAGTCCAGCTGGCTTCTGTCTATGCGACACGAGCTGTTGAGGAGAAAATGGAAGATTGAAGAGCTATTTTATTGATGACCTTCTCGGTTAGTTTACCTTATGGAAGATAAAATGAATATGGGAGCATTTGGTCGGCGGTTTCAGGTGATAAATTCTATGGAATTTAATTCATATGTTAAAATTTTCATTTGTATTATGAATATAAGCATGGTTATTAAATTGAGTCTCTTTTCGTTGTAGTAAAAACAATTAGATTGATGGGAACTCCTTCGTGAATCAATCGTGATATAAAATTCAATAATGAACATTTCTTGCTTCATTTCCCTTATTTATTGCTTGGTAAACAGTTGAGTGACTTTATATGCTTGAATATTGCGTTTCAGTTGTTTTGTTGATTATTCTTTAATCTTGAGTTTCCCCTGTTCCATATCGAATATCGGTGCAGTATGAGTTCTTTAATCTACATGTTCAGGCCAAAACCTTGACGGCATCTATTCTCATTGTCATAATTCAAACAGGGGTTTGTGACCTTGTGTAGATCATGGTCATTGGATGGGGGTGTATTTCTCCCTAAGATTTTGAACTGGCAGTCTTGTTGCGAAGAAAAAAAAGGTTGATTTTACCTTTTCTCCCCTTCTATTTTCTCTGGCTTTGGGAAGGGTTGTTAAAGCCTTGCTAAATTAGTGAACTTTTGGGTATCTTCCTGATGTGTGGTAATGCCATATGCTTATTTTCTGGGCATGCAATGAAGTAGTGAGAAGCTTTCTAAAAGATCTTGCTTTAGCATCTAAGTTATTTGAATTCAGAATTTGAGAATCACTGTGTTCACCATATACTCTATAGTAGCATTTTGCATCAGCATATAGATTGTCATATTAGATATTTGATGTGTAACTGATCTTCCTAGTGATCCTAACTTTCCCTTGAGCAACTTGGTACTGGAATGTTGAAGAAGAAATTGGATGTACCTAGTCTTTTTAAGCTGTGAAGATTGGAATGTTTAAATTGGGAACTGCTATAAACCAGTGTAAAGATTCGATCTACTTTCCTTGATTTTCTCTATGTAAAATTTGCAGTGTGTCTATATCGGGTGCATCAGATGGCTTTTAATAGACTAACGGACTACCATTAAATACGTCTAGTAAGTTGAATTTTGCCCCTAAAGTGCGCAACTTCTATCATGGACACTGTCTTTTTCATGTTAGATGTAGATTCCTCCTTTGCTGTCATTTGGAACAGAGACACTCCATTTTTCTGATAAAGCTGACTTTGGTTTCATTTTTCTGATGGGATTGTAGTTAAAAAGTTTTTTACTTAAAATTATAGTCTCTCAGGTAACCATGCAATTTCTTTTTCCATTATTTGGTCCTGCAAGGTATTGGTGCTGATAGGTTCATATGTTTTAGCAGTTAGATGCTGGTTATGAAAGAATGGAAACTTTTTATATAGGCATAATATGAACTACTAAAACCTTTATATCAAAGTTTTGATTTTCAAACCTTACCAGCTTAGTACAGTCTGCAAAACAATACTTTATTTAGTTTAGAAAGACGTGAAATTATTGAAATGTTGGCAATACTGATATCTGAACTGAGGAGAAGCTTGAATTTGGGTAGAAGAATGATGGGACGACAGGCCAGCTTGGCAGTGGCGGGGTTTGAGTTTATACTGTACTACTATATGGCATGTGATGTGATCATTGATCACAGTTCACATGCCATGCTACCATGTTGTAGGAGGCATTTTGTTCGTATACTCTTGATTTCCCCATCGTGTTTCTGTATGTATGTATATCTTCAACCTACATCTGTACTTAACATAGAATTAATTTTGATAATTATATATGCTTTTTTCATTTTTATTAATAATAATATCTACCAGTGATATTTCATTCTGTGAATCTCTACTTTCGAGTGGTTTTATTTGTTTGCTTTCCAAAAGAAAAAGAAAGAAAGCCGGTTTGGAAGATGTGATACTTAATTGTTTCACTTGAATTATTGCTAAAATATCTGGTATCTATCACCCCATCTCTCTCTCTCTCTCTCTCTCTCTCTCTCTCTCTCTCTCTCTCTCTCTCTCTCTCTCTCTCACCGGCCCGGTGATGGGGTGCCCCATGAAGGTACTTAGGCATAACATCAATGATTTGATTGGCCAGAGGCGTGGTCAACCCCAATTTCGCTAAGCTATCAGCCATTTGATTCGCTTTGCGCATAACATGCAAGACCCGAACTTGTCACGGTGTTTTTTGCAGCTCTGTAATGGCTTATACTAACACCATGGTACTACTATCCTCCAATTCAGCAGAAGTGATTAGTCAAACAGCTTGTTCGCTACCTAGTTCAACGACAAGCCAACGAAAACCCAAGCTCCAAGCAACGCAGACCATCCACTACAGCCCACAGTTTCGCCTGCAAAGTCAAGGAGAAGCCAATACCCTGATGATAACCTAATAGCTAGTCCCCCTGTGCATCACGTAACACACCACCCGATGCTCCCAGACCAGTAACAACCCAAACTGTGCCATTTGTATTAAGCTTCGCCCGGTCTTGTTGCGGCCGCTCCCATTTGGTCAACTTAATCCCCCTCTTTAGACCCCCACATCTCTCTATTGACGACTTGCCATTACATATTTTGACAAACTAGCACTTTTCCGAACCAGTGCATCAATACACAAAATCTCATCATTGAAGATCACCTGTCCTTCGTCTCCAAATGTGCTAACATACATGTGCAAACAAGATTCCAAGGCAAGTTTGGAACAGGGCATGCATGCTCACATTCTAGATTGACAAGCAGCCAGTCCACCCGAGCAGCATCAGAAAACAAACGCTGCTTGGTAGTTGGAACAAAGTGGCACCATAGTTTTGCAATAGTCGACAGCCCCTCGAAATGTGCATAATACTTTCTAAGCCATTACCACAAACTGCACACAAAGAGTCATCCACCAGACCCGTCGACACCATTCTGCATTGGTGAGGAGCTTCCCACATGACCAACCACAAGATGTGCATAACATGTCGCGACCCAGGCAGAGCCCACACAAGTTTCCATCACTCATCAGCGTCGTCCCGTCGATTCTGCACTAGAGCAAAATACACCTTGGCAGCTGAGAACCTATCTTTTGCATCCAATCCCGTTCTTGACATTTTTGAAGTCATAGGCAAAACAATAAAATGAGGTTTTAAGTTCCTTAAAAGTTGGAAAAAAAATTTAGGTCTCTTAAAAGTTGGTAAAAGAATTTTTGGCCTTTAAAAGTTAAAAAAAGTATTTTTTTTGGACCCCTTAAAAATTGGAAAACAATATTTTGGACCCTTTTCAGCCTTGGGCCATGGGCAGTCGCACCTCCAGATAATCCCCAGGGTCGAGCCTGTTTGTATCCAATTTCCACAAGCATCGATCCATATCATTTGTCGGGCGAATTGGGTCGGGGTGGATGTTCAGAATATACAATAACACCTCCCCATTAAAGCATGCCTTCAGAGCATTCTAGTGCCAATTCTTAGTTCCATCCACTATGTCTCGAACCATAAGCGACTCACTTGGATTACTCGACCCAAGAAGTAGGGGTGAGCATTCGATCGAATCGAGTGAAAAAATTTTGAGTTAATCGAGTTGATAAGTCCTATTTTATCATTCTAACTCGATTTGAAATTTTTCGAATTAAGTTGAGTGAAATAAATTCTAATCAAGTCGAGTTGAATCGAATCAAGTGAAATTGTTCGAGTTAAACTAAAAAAGTAAACATGTCGAATTAAAATCTTATTACAATATAATTAATTCCATGTTAGAGCACATAAATTTAAAACCATATATATTTGAAAATTTTTCAAAGCAAAATAAAAAAAATGCTTTAGTATGATAAATTTAATTCATTAATTAACTTATTTAGGTCCCAAAAATTATTATTTTAAAAAAAATTAAAATTCTTTATACATTTTTAGATTTTTTTTAAAATTAAAAAATATTTTTTTTGAAATTTTTATAAATATTTTAAAATTTTTTGTAATTTTTAACAAGAACCAATATGATAGGATTAAGGTTTAAGAAATGCTACCTTTGACAAGTTTGATTAGGCTGGAGTGTATTTTGAGTTGAGTATTCATTGTGTAGCAAGAGTGGACAGTTTTTTGGTCTCACTCTATTCATTTGCATGCAGGTCATAGCATAGGCACATAGAATACCAAACAAGTATCATTTTCTGTATGAACATGAATGGGACCCTATATCAACTACATGTTTGTGTCACAGGCCGCAGATTATTCTAGTCATGTGACATTTATGGCTTGATCCACATTCAATCTCATACTTATCATTACTAACATAAGTAGGCCAACACCTACATACATGAAAAATAGGTATTAAATTTAATGTAAGTTTCACTCATGTACCTATTGGCATGTATGCCAATTTGTTCAAGCTTCCGATAGATCTTTGGACACAAAAGTCCAAAGTATTTCTCAACATCATTTTTGTTTACCAATCTTTGTTATGATGATCTTCATCATGCTCCAAATTGATTTATCTCTAGCTTCCAAAATCATCTAAAATGAAAAGAAGTAATTAATAAATAGCTAGTAATAGAATAATCTCATAAATAGCGTCAGTTAAGCTAGAATTGCAAATACCAAAACAAAATCATACCTTGTTGAAGCACTCACACAGGTTGTCAAAGAGCATGTTACATACACATATGCTCTTGGTGGAGATGTGCTCCCCAGACCACTGAGAAGATCTTTTTGCTTCAACCTATTAAAAGTTGTAGTTGACAGTGGCTTTGACTCAACCCCAGATTCTTATAAATTCCACACATTACTTGACCTAGAAACTTTCCACAAAGCATCTTTCAGGGCATTCCCTTTGTGATTTACATTGTTGTTGAAATTTTTGTAAAGATGTACAAATTTGAAATAGTTTCTACTAGTGTCACGAAGTTAGAATTTAAGCATGGTAAACCGCATGGTTTTTTATTTTAAATTTGGTTAATTCAACTTAATTCTCGTAAATTGAGAATTCACAAACAAAGTTCTCGAAGGCATAAAAAATAAAACAAAAGCAACTCAAAGACAAAAAAGCAACAAAGGTACAAAAAAGCAACAAATGTTTAAGTAAATGCTCTCAAAAGTACTCAATTACTATGAAGGATTACAATTGAGTGATCACAAATGAAGAGAAAGATCTATATTTATAGTTGAGGTCCCCAAATCCAACAATACAATTTACTTACATTGACGATTGAGATTAACGCCTATCTACAATTAAGATTCTTAAGGGGTTTACACAAGTCTCTAAGATTACAAAATCAAATCTTTCTTGTAAGATTACTTTTCATATCTGCCATGATAGTTCTAATTTTCTCTAATTGCTTCACTGGGTCACCAAAGCTTTTAAATAGATAAGTTTCTCCACATGTTCCACGAATTGAGTCCATCAAGTGAGTCAAATGAACCACATTTAATCAATTAGCCTCCATGGGACGCTCTCTGTGAATTAATCACAAATTTTAATCCGCAACCCGTGACACCAATCCTTGCCCAAATATGTAACACAATTTTAGTAACAAAAGTTTAGAAACTTGGAATTATATAAAATCTCCGGAGTAACCTAGAGCCTAGATGACAAATTGTTGTTGTTCTAGGGTTGATGATAGAAATATGTTATAAATAAAGGATGGGGTTGCAAATATCCTTGAAAGACTTTAACACGGGTTTTTAACCTTACCATTACCGTCCATTTCCTGACAGATGAAAATAAGGATACAACCATATTAAACCGTCCCATCAACTACTGTGGAACTTCCCTAAGAAACATATATATCTCTTTATCTCCCTTCACCTCCTCTCATTTCGTTTCCACCACTGCTAATACCTTTGCTGCCGGCCACCCCCTCTCTCCGGCGCCGGCCGAAGGAAGGCAAAAGCAACTTCAATTCCCTGCTGAATACGATAAAAATGATCTCACTTACCCCCTATCTTTCTCTCCCCACCACAAGCGCCTTCACTTCGAAAGCCAAGAAGCTCTCGATCTCTCCCAAACCGGCGACGTCGCCGGTTTGTTGTTCTTATTCAAGATATGGATTGAAGCTGAGTGGGAGGAAGGGTTATTGTGAAATTACTAAAAGTAATAGAGGAGGGTTGTTTGTATTTGCCTGTTCGACGACGCCGTATGTCCGGAGAGTTGGGTCGCGGAGACTTTCGTTTGGGAGTAACGCAGGTGGTGGCGCTACCCAAGTATCTAAGAAGGTTGATTTGTCTCAGGTTTTGTCAGCAATGCTTCCTTTTGTTGTCGCTATTACTGCTGTTGCTGCTCTTGTTCAACCTTCCACTTTCACCTGGTAAACTTCTTTATTTGGTTATTCCTTTTATTTTTTGCATCTTAATCAGTTTTTGAATAATCAAATTCTTAATTCTTTCTGGGTTTTCGTTTTTTTTTATGTGTGAAAATTCAGTTTTTTCTTTGCTCTGTAGTTTTTAGTCGTATTTCTTTGATGCCATAGTTTTTTTTTTAATTCTTAAATTGATTCTTTTTGGATATCTATTATAAATAGTTGAAGCTGATTACTTTAATTATCAGTTCTACGAGAAAATGATATTTCGTTATTTATTTATATATGGTGGTCACTTATATCAGTTTCTGGCTTTTTGTGAGTTTTAAATGTTCACTCATGTTGGCTTTTAGTTGACTGGTTTCTCTGTTTCCTTCAAGCTTTGTAGTTTACTGTTTCTGATATCTTTTCCTTTCCCCTTTTTATATTCTATTTGTTTTTATCTTCAAAGCTCTGTTTCTCTTTTTGAACCACAAATGTCAATGGTTTGTTTCACAATTGAGAAAGATTCTGGAAATAACAAAGGAAAATTGATACCCCTTGGACATTTTCTAATCTGAATATATCAGGAGAGAGAGCGGTTCTTAGATTGTTTTATTTGCTCCATTTTTTGTATGAGTACAACGGTTTTCTTTTCCATTAGTTTTGTTTTAGGAAGGAAAACAATTATAAAACACGATTTTTCATTTAGGGTATCTAAGGACTTGTATGCTCCTGCTCTTGGTGGGATCATGTTGTCCATTGGAATTAGACTTTCATTTGATGATCTCAGGCTTGCATTCAAAAGGTAAAAGATCTGATTTCTCTTTATATCATGTGCAGTTTCATATGGTTGCTAATTATGTAATTTTGTTTGCCCAATTTGAAATGTGCTCCTTTGTATGATTTGTTTCATTGCAGACCTTTACCACTATCTGTCGGATTTATTGCACAGTATTTGCTCAAACCGGCACTTGGGGTTTTAGTTGCAAAGGCATTTTGTTTGTCTCCGGTATTCTATGCAGGCTTTATCCTCACATCTTGTGTTGCAGGGGCTCAGCTATCTAGCTATGCCAGCTTTTTGAGCAAAGGAGATGTGGCAGTGAGTATACTTCTCACTAGCTTTACCACCATTGCATCAGTGATAGTCACCCCTCTTTTAACCGGCCTTCTCATAGGGTCTGTGATTCCCGTTGATGCTGTTGCTATGTCGAAGTCGATTTTACAGGTAATGTGATGATTCAACATGTATAATATTCTCAAGCATTCTTGTTTTGTGGAGAAATGTAAAATGTTTTGCATGGTTTTTCTTGTTAGGTTGTTCTTGTTCCTATCACTGTTGGGCTTGTGCTCAATACCTATGCAAAACCGGTCGTCACTATCCTTCAACCTGTGATGCCCTTTGTTGCTATGATCTGTACTTCCATGTGCATTGGTAGCCCTCTTGCATTGAATAGGAGTCAAATTTTATCTAAAGAGGGCCTTCAGTTGGTTCTTCCTGTTTTGATATTTCATGCTGTGGCATTTGCTGTGGGATATTGGATCTCAAAAGTTCCTGCTTTCAGGTAATTTAGAACTTATGTACTACATCTGTATGTTAGAAATAGTCCTACTTGGTCTTATGCTTTAAGCATCCATTTCACCTGGTTTACATGACGGAAGACTAGGGGCTTAATGCTTGCTAGAACTTGAGATAAGTCCTCTGTAAGGATGGTGATATTATTTTTCTATATCAGATTGTGGTCTTTCCCGTACTTTGGCCTCTATAGATAACGTGTTCCTTTTTCTTTTGCTAAATCTATCTTCTTCTTTTTTCTGAGAAATAACAGGTTGCATATCCTTAGAACAGAATCAGAATGTAACAGTTGCAGGTCATTTGTTATATAACGTTTGGGAGAAAATTAGAATTCTGTATGCTAATCTATCCATCCTTGTGGTTATGATACGATGATCATAAAATATAGACTGACAAGAGTGTTAGGCTAGAAAATATCGCCATTAAAACCAAAATATGAGCTGTAACCACAATTCACAATATTTTTTCCCATCCGATTATCATCTATGATATCTATTCCCTCAAAAAAGTTCAAATTTTCTGACTTTGCGGAAGCATAAGAAATTCATAAAATTTCACCATTTAGAAAAAAAACTTCTAGTGGAGGAATGGCTTTGATCAAGGATAGTAGAACATTTAGTACATCACCACATCATGATTATTGGAGCATGGTAAATAATACCATTTTTGGTAGCCCTGGAATCTTTTCTTATCTGCCTGCTGTATGCCTTCTCAAGTTTTCTTTTGAGCTCCGAGGTACTTTGTTTTTAACCTAAATAAGAAATGTGTACTAATCAGGCAGAGTTGCCGTTTCAAGTATTTAATGTTCCCCGGTTTTCTTGAACCTTCCTCTAATTGTTTGTCTCCTGAATCTCGTTGCAATTTTAAGCATTTTGTTATTCCTTTAACTGCAGTAAAAATTAGGTTTACTGAAAATTTCTGATCTCCTCAGCTGGGGCATATAGAAAGTTATTCCACTTATAAGTACTGTCAGTAGGGGAATGCTTGAAATGAAGAGTGATTTGCAAAAGAATTTTCATAAGCTGACTATAATTTATATACAGGATGATCTGGCTAGTATTTTTGGCTTTTACTGGCTGATTTAATTCAGATCATCTGATAGAGTGATACCATGCTGTTAATGTGCAGACAAAGAGAAGAAGTTTGTCGGACGGTTTCATTGTGCACTGGAATGCAAAGCTCCACCATGGCAGGTCTCCTTGCAACTCAGTTTCTCGGGGGCAGTAGTCAAGCAGTTCCACCCGCATGCTCTGTCGTCGCCATGGCTATTATGGGTCTTTGTCTTGCCTCTTTCTGGGGCAATGGTTTCCGTATTAGAGACCTACCATCTCAACTCATCCCTCACGCTGGCTCTGCTTTCCAGGCTCAATGAAATAAGCATATTGGACATCTTTGAGGAATGAATCAAGTTAGCTTTAATATTCAGAGAGAGAGAGAGATGGTCCTGTTTTTTAACTGATCCTCACATGAACATGTTCCTCCTCACAATAAAACAGCAGTGGCAGTCAAGCACAAGCTTGTGAAAAGTCAAGATGTTGTACAGTACCGAAATCAGAGCAGAGAAAAATGACAGTACCTAGGGGGGTTCCGTTACTATTGTTTGAGAAAGCGCTTTCTTGAGCTTCACCTGAAACTCGCTAACATATGTATACTGTAGATAAAGATGCATATAAATAATAAAATATAGTTAGATATGCATTATTTTCACTTTTCTTCTCTATCAAACACATTCAAACTTTATTTTCTCTTCACTTTTTCGCTCAATTAATCCACAGCCCCAAAGATTAAATGCAGGTTATGATGTTTGAAAAGAAGTTTTTTACCAAGCTACGCATGTCAGCACCTGGTTAAGCCTTTTGAGGAATTCAGTCAAGCAAAAGGGAAAATGTAAACATGGTGGACCCAAGCATTGAAAAATATTCCAATTTGGTACCGCGATTATGGGCTACAAGATTGCGGTTTCATTCTACCGACGATGAGTTGATTGGTCATGAGTTTGACATATATCCTTGTCTTTGTCTGCGCATTGCATGGACATGATTGTTTTGTTAAGCTGTTCAAAATATTCCTTCCCATTTGTTGGTCTAGAAAGATCAATCCCTGTTTTCTATTTTTTTCTTCTTCCATAAATTTTATTTTTGGTCATATCACATTCCAGAAGAAGGAATATGTGCCACCCAATTCACCAAACAAATCCAGTTTTCAGTGATTTTTGCCCCCAATTCCGCCACGGTGTTGCTGGTAATGAAAAGACACGACGATCCCAAGAATTATATATACATATATTCCTTCTCTTTACAGAAAAACCTGTTTAGATAGATGATTAGATATTATGAGCGGCATGCATTTTCTTCATTATCAGAAACTAAGGAATGGGGCTTGCAGAGGTGGCAATCTTGTAGTCTGGTAAGTTCTTTTCCAATGCAATCTCACTTACTATTCCATCATATTGCTATCTTACTTAGTATTATCCCAAATAATTAAGATGTCAATAAAAACTTTAAACCCAAATAATTAAAATGTCAATAAAAAACTTTAATCCAAGTAATTGTTGGCACATACATCCATTAATATTTGCTTCATCAACAGGTAGCGGTTTAGGAGGATCTGAAATATAGAGGAAAATTAGAGTTGGAATTCACCAAAAAAAAATAGAGTTGGATAAGATATGTTAAGTATCTTTATTATTTTCCTATATAAAATTTTATCAATTCATATTATATTATATTTAAAAAATTATTTGATACACTATCAGAACGAAGATAAATATTTTTTAAAATAATTATTAATAAAATTTTAAAACTTTACAAATACACAAGTTTCATTTAAAATATAATAAAAAAAAACAAATAAAAATGTGAATCATCATTGTAAAATCAAAATATTTTACTCTGAAATCTATAGAAAAGGTAGCGACATCACTCACTTTTATCAATAAAGGTCAAATTAATTGTTGTTGATTAAGGTGTCAAATGTATTAAATTAATTGTCACCATCATAAGTACAGTATGAGAATGTACATTTAATTTTTAGTAATCCACTCTCTACTTTTAATTATATAAAAATGTATTAAATTATTTAGTTAATGTTTCATACTAATCTATAGTTTTTATAATAGTATAGAATCGAGTTTTTATGTTTTATTTTTATCCTTTATAACAACAGCAACAATTATAATGTATGCACTACGTTCTACTAATCTATTTCTCTTCAATAGTCTTTTGTATCATATTTTAAAAAAAAATTAATTTTATTCTTAAGTAAAATAAAAATAATAAATTTTAGTTAAGATATTATTTCAATAAAATATTTAATTTTTATATAAAAATATTTATTCAAATTTTGTTAAATCAACAAAATTTTTAATAAAATAAAATTACATTTCTAATTTTATTAAGATTCTATTTATTAAAAATACTATCTAAATGAACAAATACATATAATTAACTTTTTTGAATAGTTAAAAATTGCATATATCAAACTATAAATTTATACATTAATAGTGAATTAAATCATTTTCATTAAATATAAGTCCTTATGCTTCCTCCCTTTTTAAATAAAGGTTAAACTATAAAAATTATCACTTTTGTTTGCCTCAAATTACATTTTAATCACTTATGTTTGAAATGTTACGTTTTAGTCACTTACGTTATCTTTTTTTTATGAAATGGTTACTCTACCGTTAAACTTCATTATCTCCCTAACGACAGTCCTATGTGGCAGTCCAAATGGATTTTAAATGCCAACTTGGATGTCCAGTTGTTGGGATGAAAATAGTTTTTTAATTAAATAAATTTAATTTGGACTGCCACGTAGAACTACCCTTAGAGAGGTAACGAAACTTAATGGTAAAGTGACCACTTCGTAACAAAACGATAACGTAAGTGACTAAAACGTATCATTTCAAACATAAATGGCTAAAATGTAATATGAGACAAACAAAAGTGACTATTTCTGTAGTTTACTCTTAAATAAAATAAGCCATTACTCTTTGTTTTATATTCATGAAACCCTTTTTTATGGAAAATGAACAAATTCACTCATAAAGTAAACTGTGTTAGAAATTTAATATAATATTAGATTATGATACATTCAGAGAAAAAATATGTAAAAAATATATGTATAAAAAAATTATGTAAAAAATAAAGAAAATTTTGATTGAAATAGTAAAGTTGACGTTTTGAAGATCATAATGTCTTAGGTTAAAGTCCTACCATGTGTGGTGTTTTTCTAGATTTATTTTGTGTAAAAGGCAAAAATACACTTATAGTAACATTTGTTAATGTAGTATCCGATTGACCTGAAACATTAACTTAATTGACCGCTTAAATATAATATAAATAGATGGATATGAAAATATTCGTATGACAAATTTTAGATAAAAAAATATCGAGTCACATTTATTTATATACTTTTTTTTTCACTAGATAGACAAAAACTTAGTTATGTTGATAGAATTGATAAAATAAAATCAACATCTAGAAAAATGGATTTTAGAAAGGTAAACTTGGTCGTCCAATTTTCATAAGTTTTCATTTTGGGTATAAAAAATAAAAGGGATAAATACCAAAACTATACATGAACTATAGTTTAATGTGCAATTGTATACATGAACCTTGATTTGATCTAATTCTTGTAAATTTTTAACACAATTATTAATATAACATCATTTTACGTTTATATATTGCATACATAAATAATTATATTTATCAAATATAAAAATTAATTGATGTATTTATCTCTTTAAATGTGTATGATTAAATCAAAATTAAAGTTTCAAGTATACATTTGAATCACAATTAGAGTTTCATGTGTATAATTGCACTAAATTAAAATCCATGTATACAATTGCACATTAAATCAAAGTTCATGTATAATTTTGATATTAATCCCAAAATAAAATGAAAATTGCAAATTAAGCATTGCTGTTAACAACCATTTTCATCTTTGTTGCTGTTGTTATTCAATGCTATTATACACTCATTTTAGTCACCTAATTTTAATAAGTTTTTATTTTGGACACTCATTTACTTTTAAAAATATTAATTTTATTTTGGTTAAAATGTGCCAAAAATCCCTGTACTTTTCAAAAAGTAAGAATTTAGTCCCTATACTTTTATTTCATGATATTTAGTCTCTTTACTTTTCAGATTTCAAAATCCAGGTCCAACTGTTAACACTGCTAAATCCCTTTTGTTAAATTTTTTATTGGGACATTTTTTTAAATAAAAAATACTCACTTAATAACCATGTAATTAAAAAAAATAACTTTGTAATTAACTTAAATTTAATAAAAAGGATTTAACAATGTTAATAGTGTTAGTAAAAAGCTATTCGGCTATAAAGGTGAAACCCAAGTTTTTCCTTATAACTCAATTCTTTGTAAAAACTTATTATTATTATTTTTTTGTTGTTGTAAAAATTCATGTTTTTTCCTGAGGATACCTAGATTTTTCCTTGAAGAAACCCAAGTTTTTTTTTTCGTTTTTTTTTAGGGGAAAAACTATAAATTAATTTAAAAAATGAAAATAAATAAAGGAAATTAAAAAATAAAATGGTTTTTCCTAAAAGAAGTCTAAGTAATTTTCTATAAAACCCTAAGTTTTTTTAGTTTTTACTAGGAAAAACTAAAATTAATTCTAAAAAAGAACAAAATTAAAGGAAATTAAAAAGATAAATTGGGTTTTCCCTATAAAAATCCAGATAAATCCTTTTAAAATACCATGTTTTTCCCTTTTACTGGAAAAAATCTAAAATTAATTCTAAAATAAGGAAATTAAAAAGATAAAATGGTTTTTCCTATCAAAATTCAGTTGTTCTGTAAGAATTCTAAGTTTTTCCTATAAAAACCTAAGTGCTTCCCTATAAAACATCAAAGTTTCCCTTTTAGTAGAAAAAAATTTAAAATTAATTTTAAAAAAATAAATTTTTAGAAAAATAAAATGAGTGACCAAAATGAAAATGTTAAAAGTTCGGTGACTAAATGAAAATGGTTATTAACAGCAGTGTCCAATTTGCAAATTTTTTATTTTCAGTGCTCAAAATAAAAATTTATGAAAGTTGTATGATCAATTGTGCATTTTTTCCTTTTAAAATCATGAATGAAAATGAGAAGTGCATTAAAATCATGGATCCAATGATTAGCGCAACTCAAACCCAGATCACACCTAAGACAATGAACACTCTTAACCATCAAACCAATACTCGAGTTCAACTTTTACAATACTTTGAAAGAATGTTATGTTGCCCACAAAAAAGTTTTTTAGTGATTAGAGAAACCCACCCATCATTTGATGTGCTACTTGTCAAAAACCTTATACTAATCCTTAAGAAATATTCAATCAATGCTAACTAAATTTGGGTTAATTTAAATGCCCTCTTCAAGCAGGGTATGGTATCAAAATTTGGTATGTCATCAATTCTATTGATGTTTAAGATCTCTCCAAGCCTAATGCTACTCCTCTTTAAATTATTATTTATTAATTAAAAGTATTTTTACTTGAATAGAATTCTTGGATGAATCAACTTGAGCTTGGGTAAAAGGAATAAAAAAATTTAGGCCATGTTGATGAGTTTTAGCTCAATTGACATAAGTATTGTTGTCAATGCAGGAGGACATGGGTTCGAGTGCGTTGAATCGCATTATCCTTCTATTTATGGGTTAGGGAGGAGCTATGAATAATTGTAGGTATTATTTTTTCTACTGACATAGCATTCAAAGCATGCTTGTCTATTACATGACAATGCATATATTCTCAAATAATAATAATAATAATAATAATAATATATACTTAAAATAAAGAACTTCATTAATTTTTATATTCTAGCTATAAATTCAAAATTAAATAGTAAGGGAGTGATTAAGCTAATGCTAAGATTTTGACTGAATTGTTTTAATAGATTATAGTATATAATTTACATAATTTTAGAGAGCTTCAAATTTTGTTAGTAGTTTACCGAAACAGTTCGATAAATCCTTAACAACAAGACAACAAGTGTGATTCGAATCCAGATCACATTTGGGACGGTGAACACCCTGCCTATCAAACCAACACACGGATAATATATATACAACTAGACTTTCATTTACACATTAATGAACATATTATTATATAATAGGGGTAAAACTTAATTAACAATTAAGATATCTTTAAAATTTAATTAAAAATTAAGATTTCTTTCTTTCTTTTTTGGTACAAGATATCTTTCTTGAATATTACATAAAAGAAATTTCTAAAACTGATTTCTATGTGCAAAAACAGTATCATGTTTTGGCTTAAATATTTTATTTAATAATTACTGAAGTATATATTATACACGACCTAGAAGTTTGAACAAGTTTTGGTTAATACTGAAGGTGGGAAATGGAGGATATGAGCATGAAAGCTTCTTCTATAAAGGTAATTACTTTATTAATTGAAAAATAATTAAAAAAAAAAAAGGTTGACAAGCATTAGGGTTTAAACTTTAAAGTATCAAAATTTACAACTCACACAGCAACTAAAATATAAGATTGATAAGGCATAAGCTGAATAGTTAATCAGTGTTAAAGCAAAGGAACACACACACATATATATATATATATTCTTGACAAAAATTAAGAATTATTGATTATGATTGATTGTTTTGGCATTATTGGGAAGAAAAAACATTCTGCTTTGGAGTTTGTTTATTTATTGAGGCTTGGCATTGTTTAATGGACAATAATCCTTGTTTAGTTTTGTGTGGTTGATAATTTTATATATAAAGATACCATTAAACTACAATTTTCTCACCTTGATATAATGATCTTGATGCCAATTAAATGAATTAGAGAGAGAAAGGTGGAAAATGATAATTGATCAACCAAAAGTTTTAGACACCCAAGAACAATCAATTAACAGGAAATGACTCCAAATTGTATGTAAAATAGATGCATATATATAGGAATAGAAATCACCAACATGAACTATACAAATACTTATAAATACCATGACACAGATTTTGCAAACTTCTTCACTTAGTGCTACTGATCATCACTTTCTGTTTAGAAACTGTTTCAGCTGGCTATATATCTATATATGCTTTCTACAGAAATAAAATACTTACCTCATCTCTGTATAGACCAAATTTCCTTCTTCTTCTTCTTTTTTAAATTATGTTCCTTGGATTTATTTTATATATATTGAAGTGATAAGAATATATTTATATATGATTACTCAGAAAGATTAGAGTAGAAATCTGCAATTTTTTTCATCACCTGTACCTGGGTGGTAAGGCACTTTATGTAATGTGCAGTCTCATCCAACAAGTTGCATAAATTCATGGCTTCACCACCTGGAACAAGCTGTCTTAGTTCATCTGCTTCGACAACAAACCCAACACCATCTTCCCTTCTTGTTGTTGTATTCTCGTTACTTGATTTTTCCATGATGGCTTGACTAGTCTTCGCAGATCTTCTGCCTGAACAAGGGTCTTGACGACGATAAGATCGGCTTCGAAGCTTCCAAAGCATTGCCCTACTCCAAATTCTCCTCGACCTAACCGAGTAAGCCATGGACTTGTCAGCTGCAACCTTGATCCTTCGATACCGTCGGAAGATCTCTGTGGGAGAAGATGAGGAGATAGGTTTTTGAGCATGGATTTTAGTCAGGGCCCGGAGGAACCTTGTGGTGAACCTGGATTTAAGAGAAGTGGGGTTCAGATGGTGAGGGTTTTTCATGGGGAGGGGGGATATACTATATGATTTATTGGGATGTGAAAGTTGATAACAAATTAGGGTTTTTTGGGGGGGAGGGGGAGATCAAGCAAATATCTAATAAGGGTATTGCCCTTTTAAGGGATGGAAGAGAAGTGGTTCAGACAGGGGTGGTTCGCAGGGACAAAAGCTGACTAGTCTCTGACACAGTATCTAAATAGACCAACCAGACAGGAAGAAAGAAAGACAAAGATGTGGTTAGGGGGACTTGTAAGAACAAAAACATGTGACCAGAATTAAGAAAAAGCAAGGGATTGGAAATGGGAGGTGTAGTAAAGAGGAAGAAGACTTGGGAATCAGCCTTTTGATTTGGATATATACCAATTGATTATCATTAGAGTTCATCAGGAAAAAAGAATTATACTTTTTTTAAAGGAAAAATAAAAATGTAAGTTTTTGAGTGGGAAATTATTAATTTATTTGTATTTAAGTTGATGTAAAAGAAGATTTATTGAATTAATAAAAAATAAATTATAAAAAAAATAGAAATAGAATTAAAGGGGTTTGCTTTCGTTATCAGATTGGGCAATAGAGGTAAGAAAAGGGAGTGAAGTGGGGGCTGAAATAGCCAACCACCATATGAGCGCACATGGTTCCATTTTCCCACTTGGATTGTGGGGGCCTCTCTTTTTTCCTTTCCTCTTCCCCCTCTCCTCCATTTATTTCTTTAATATTTAATGTTCTCTCTTCTCCCATGTTTACCTCTCCTATTTATTTTCCATTTCATAACTTAGTCTTCTTTTATGTTAAATTTAAATTTGATGGCAATGTTGAGTTTTGAAATATGAAGATTTCGGAGTTTAGACTTTGTTTGACAGAGTGAAAAGAAAAGTGAAAGGATGAAAAATTGGAGAGATAAAATGGCTGGAGAGGCAAAGGGCAGATGCATCTTTTTCATCCAATCAAACTTATTCTTAAGTCTAGTTTAAGAATGCTTCTTAAAAGTATTTTTAGGGAGAATAAATAATTGTGGGGAAAACTTAAAATTTTTACCTTTTAAAAAAATATTTTTGGGTCAATTTTTGATTTGGGAAAAGTACGTTTACTCTCAAAAAATAGTTTGTTTAATAATGCTTTTGTTCTAAAAAAAAAAATTTAGAAGCAATATTAAACACACTCTAAATCTCACTCTAGTTTGATTTTTTTTTCTAAAAAAAATACGAGATAGTTAATTTGAATTTTATTAGTTATTTCACACCAATTTTAAATTTGATCATCGGATAATATTTTAATTCTACCCTTTATAAAAAAATGTGATTAGTTAATTTATACCTATATACTTATATTTAAGTATTTTATTGAGTTGGTGTCACTCTTAATCGAATCATCAACTCAACTATGAAATTACAAAAATTCTTATTTTTTTTAATTATAATTAATATTATTAAGAACATACTTTTGCCTTTTCTTATTTTTTTATCATTTTTAAATAAAACAAATATAAATTACAAATTCAAGAATTGAACACGTTCAATAGTATTAAGATACAAGTTTGTTACCCCTCCATCTATATTTTTTATTAAACAAACTTTAAAAGAAAATATTTTTAACATAGATATGTTTTTCCACCCACAATATTATAATGTGGTGTCACACATTAACTAGATCTCAACTCAGTTATAAAATTACTCAAAACTCATTTATTTTACAAAACAAAAAATATTATTTTGAGGGTATTTATGTTTTTATATGTTGATAAATTTAGAAAATACATATATCATGATATTGGAATTCAAAACATCATAATATCCATTACTTCAACTTTATCACTTCAATCAAAATCACATTTTAGTTTTATATAATTTTTTATAAATAAGTTAATTAAATATTTGCCGATTGAGTTTTAATTCGATTAACGTTGACGTTGGCGTTGGCATTGACATTATTGCCAATACAAGAGAACATGAGTTGAACATGAGTTTGAGTGTACTGAAGTGCATTTTCTCTTAAATATTATATAAAAAATTAATTAAATACATTTTTACCCATTTGTGGTAAATATGACTTTGAATGCCTTAATTTGGCTTTAATGTTGGATTGTTGGTGGGGTATGGACATGGAGTGATGTTTTGTCGGTAGCAGAATCAAGTCTCAAATAAAACACAAAGACATAAATTATCATAATGATAAATCAGTTTCTTCACTATATATATTTCTCAATATTCCATTCATGGATTGAAGGAAATGAAAACTCAAATTTGTCCACATTAACTATAATCCAATTCTCAACCCACTATCATGCTTCTTTTTTCTTCCATAAAGATGTTTGACCATTCAATCCACATTATTATTATTTTTTTTTGTTAATTATACTTGTTATGGTGCTCTTGTTGTTTTCCAATTGGGAAAATACCCTATTCATTCCAAAGGATGTAATTTTCTTTTTTTATTTATTTTAATTTTATCCATTTATATCATTATTATTTACTCTATGGGAATTTTTTTAAGAGATGGGATTCACATTTTTTCTTTTTTGTAATTAATTGGGTTTACGTTAGTCAAGATAAGAAAAAATTGTTTAGATTTAAACTCGAAATCTAATATCAACAAGAACTTAAATAATGCGAGTTATTTATCACTATGCTAGTAGCTAGTTGATATATTATCATAGAGAAATGCTAAACTAACCCCTAACCAAAAGGGTAAGCCCTATACACCCATAAACTAGAGGGAATAGTAGCATGTGTATAAGTGCGAAGATAATATATATATGAATAATTTATTTGATATATCGGTGGTGAATTTTTTTTAATACACAAGCAAGATAAAAAATTTACTATGATTGATTATGTATCATGTATGTATAATAGTATTATTATTTGAAACATCTGAAAGTTTTAATTCTGCAATTAAATTAAAAATATTTTTTTTTTATTTTTTCTTAAATACGGCCTTATTATGATATATCAATTATAATACTTTTTAAAATAAGTAATGATATTGAAAATTTGAAGAGCATGAGAGAGGATCAAACTCTAAGCTAGGTATAGTGAATGGTCCCCTCCCACCTTTCCCTATCGTATGTTATATTTTCTTCCTTTCTCGTCTTCTTCTTTGATTAATGCAACCAACCCTAACAAAAAACTTATACTTGAAACAACAATTTAATAAGATTTACAGCAGATAAATTTTGTCATGAAAAAAAAAAAAAGAGTTTTGTACTTGAAACAAGCATATACATACACACACATAGAGGAAAAAGATGAAGAGAAAGAAGAAAAAGGAAAGGGGCAACTTTGTTTATCACTAGGAAGAATGTAGAGACTTTAATATATATGAAATCTACTTTCATTAAATAAGAGAGAAGGTAGGGCTTTTATCATCTTACAAAGTAATGAAACACTCAACTATTGAATCTCATGTGATGGCCTGATGATTAAGGGTGTTCACCGTTTCATGTGTAATTTAGGTTCGAGTCGCGCTAGTCGTATTTGTTGTTCAGGCTTTATCTTGTTATTGTAATTCAAAAAAAAAAAAAACTCAACCATTAGGCAAATTGGAATTCTCACAATCTCATCAATATCTAAAAATGTGTGTGTATCCATTGATGATGAGGAGGAGTAAAGGCTGATGGTTTTCCCTGGACCACAATCAAGTGGGTGCATACATGTGTGAGGAAAGTGACAACTTGCAAGCTTGATTTTTGTTCATGACAACTTGGAACTCATTGTACCTTTCAATTTAATTTCATCAAGTTTTTTCTTCTTCTTTTATTATATCATTGTCTCCTTAATTTAATATATATCGTTAATCTCACTCAATACTTCAAATAAATTAAGGTGCGTACGTGTGAGAGGGATAGATAACTCAACATCACGACCTACATATGGTTTCAACAAAAGCTAAGGGGGAGGAACAGGTTGATGGTTAGGTTTTTTTTAGGGGGGGGGGACGGTTAGGGTTTGGTTCACATTTACCTCCCTAACTAAGAAGAGGGTTGGTTCGAGTAGGTACTTGGACCAATCTAACTACTAGCTAGGATTTCAAGTCACGAGAGATGATCAATTAAAACATTTCCAAGGAAAGAGGAAGTATGCAAGCTCATTTATGAAGATCAATCCTTTCGAAGCAACTTATCTTGAAGATTAGATTGGATCAAATCAAGCAATTGAATCCCTTGAATTGTGGAAATTAGGTCACTATAACATTGAAGACATATCACCAATAGTCCATTTTATATTGGTATTTATTTAGCTGCTATAGGAATTTGGATTGTGATTGATCTCTAGTATATTAATAACTCTCAAAACTCTTATATATTTGAGAAACTTATATAAGTTTTGTAAGTTAGTTTTGAGAGCACTTATCTATTCATAACGGAACGTATTTTGTAAGTACATTTGACAGAGTAAATAGGTTTCGTTTGTTGCCTAAGTTCTCAAGAGGAAAACTTAAAGGTGAATGATCTAAATTTTTAAATACAAAAGTGAGGTTGTTACATCAGGGTATGATAGAACTTGAATCACATGTTGTGCTGGGATTAAAGATAGTGGATTTACTCATTGAATTAAGCTTCGTAGATATATAGGGAATCGAATTGCATAAAAAATTCTTTGTGTTATTGTTTTCTCTATTTTGTTGTTGTGTCATCTAAAGTAACTACTACAACTATCACTTCCATTCAAGCACTTTATTTTTCTTTGCAATTAACAATTATTTCTTTTAACAATTGGCATTAGAGTTCCCACTTAACACATAGATAATACCAAACAAAGCAAAACCAAAGGTGAAAAGAATATTGCTTTGCAAGTGAAAAATGCAGTACCCACTATCTATTCCACTGTGATTGAACATCTTCAAGCACTATAGCAAAATAAGGTTATTGTGGCCTCTTTTTAGCTTATAGTAACCTTTATAAACCCCACAAAAAATAGCAGAGAAAATGAAAGCGTCGCAAAAAACGTCATTAAAATTAATGTTACAAAAATTTAGTGGCATTTGTATGTAAAAACGCCACTAAAAAATCGACATATGACAACTCTTTAAGCTCAAACGGCACAAAAGAAAAACGAATTTAACAACGTTTGTACTTATAAGCGCCACTAGATGGTATACTTTGTTGTGACGATTTTATCTCCCACCCTATTAAATATGGTACCTATAGCGACATTTTGGAACGAAAACGTCACTAAATTTTATACTTTTTGTGGTGTTTTTTGCACAAACGTCACTAAATATTTGTATATATAAAGTTTTGTGGCGTTCTTACAACAAGTGCCACAAATTTTCAAAACAAATTTGCACTTTTTATTATTACTTTCCAATTTTTATTAGCTTAACCTGCAAACAATTGATATTCCCAAACTAAAATTTCAAGAAAACAAATAACAACGTAAGATTGTTTAGATCATCCATTTATCTTAGTTTTTATTTAATTGTTTTATCTGACTTGGATTCGATTGCATTTCAGGTTGTGTCAAAATCCAAATTTCGTTTCGAATATTTAGGGCCTTAAGTCAAATCCGCGATTTGAACAAACTTTATCAACCTCATCCCAACTCATCCTTTTATCATGTGATCAAGGTATGCTTGTCAACCTCAACAAATACAAGCACCTGGTTTCATCAAAGTCAAAAGAAAAGATCATGATAGGTGCTCACACTTTTGGCAACTACTATAAAGTAGTTCAATCCATCACATGTAACAAAGCTATTGTGTGTCTAAATTGGGGTTGTGGCATGAGAAACTTAGTCACATTCTTTACAAAGTATTTCAACGATTGGTTCAATATGATGCTGCTAGAGTAATTGCAAGGCGGAGCTAGAATATTGTTTTTAGGAGTCAGAATTAAATAGTATATTTTTACGATAGTAAAAATATAATTTCATCATTCTAATAGTCTATATTTTTATAATTTTTAAATGATTAAATCAAATTTTTATCATATTAAAAAAATTAACGGTGGATTTTTCACTTTTCTTTTCCTCGACAACAATCAAATTTATTAAAAAGAAAAGCAAATAGCTTTTGATAAAAATGAATTGCTATATCATATTAAAATAAAATTATAATTCTTATCAAAAATAAATTTATAGATTTAAATTATTCAATACATTGTAATATACAACATTATTAATTATGAGCAAAGGTTAAAGAGTTCATAAAAAATAACTATTAATTTTCAAATTTAATATGAAAACATTATCATTTAATAAAATTTAAACAATTATCGATAAAAGTCAATATTAAGATAAAAATTAAATTAAAGAAAAGTATGTAACAAATTAAATAACAATAAAAATTCATCTTCCTAAAAACAATTGAAATAAAATTATATTAAGATAAATTAAAACATTCAATTTCCTCAAAACAATAAAAAAATAAATTTTAATTTAAAAATGTTAATAATATTACAAAAAAAAAAAAACCTTGATCATCTTCTTCACTCTAATATCTTCTTTTATAAGAAGAAACACATAAATTAAACATATACAATTCTTGGTGACATAACGCCAATAGCATCAGCACCAAGTTGATCAAGAAACGCCACTGGAGGAGAATAATAGAAAACACTATGCAGTGTTTGCCCCCAAGCCAACGATGCTAGGTCAACAGCAAGTTTATTACCCTCCCTGTAAACATGTTGGATAATCACATCCCTCCTTCAAATAGTCTCGAGCTTTCCGAATTAAATTGATCTCTCCATCTTTAGCATCTTTGGTCAACATGTTAAAAAATCAATACAGTCATTGCTGACTAAGAAACTAAAAATAAATTCAAAATTTTTATTTTCTCCTTTCATTCTATTTCTGAAAAAAAAAATTCATCCTTTCACCCATTAATGTTCTTGTAATTTTTTTTATTAAAGTGAAATTTTGATGGAAAATCTTTTCTAATTTGTGATCAAAATTGAGAAAGAAATAGAATCTCAATCTGTTATTTGCTTATGTTGAAGTCAAATCCCAAATTTTCGAAATTCCTAATTCTTAATTTATATAAATTACTAAATTTAAAATCCCTAGTTATTTCATAACCCTCAGCCTCAAATCGAACCCTTAATTTTTCTAATTTGTCTAATATCTCAAATTTTTATTCTCTAATCCTTTATATCAAAGGAAAAATCGAGGAAAGGAGAATCATTTTGAAATGGAATAGAATAATAATAAGTGAAGATAAAGAGAAAGTAAAATATTTTATTAGGACGAAAGATTAATATTTTGGGTTTTAATAATGGTGTTTTTACTTTTTGCTTCTTTTCATGTTTTAAGATCTATAAATGAAAATAATAAAAGGAAAAGAATAAACATTGATGATTCTCTAGAGTTTGATGCAGAATAGTTGAATGTTGGACAAAATAGAATTTTTTGAACAATTTTTTTAATTTCTTAATCAGTAATGACATGTAAAAATAGGATGGTTATTGATGATTGAAATATAAAAGTAAAATCCATTTTCCTGTTAGAGTTGAGTTTAGTATCCATTTTCATCATTGTGTTTTTATTAAAAAGAAATGGAAATAAAGAAGAAAATTAAGAGAGAGAGATGTAAGCAATAGAAAATGCATGAGGAGGCTGGATGAGAGGGGAAGAAGAACATGGTGGGGCAAGGCTTGCTTATGGTTTCATAAACATCAAAGCTTTAGAATTAGACTGTCTAACCACCTCATAATTATGCTTGGTTTAAGATCAGCAGCATCCACATGCATGGTTTGCTTTTCTTAATTTTTTATTTTAGGACCACTTTGGTTTGGTTTGGTTTATCACTCCAAAGTAGGTCTCCTTTCTATACACTTAATCAGATTATATATTCCAAATCCTAAAGGCACCATAAGCACCTAACTTGCATGAATCATTCACTGGATTCAGCTTGATTAAAATTCATTTTAACTAGTTAATAAAATCTGGGGTTTGAAATTCTAATATTTGCAGTCTCCGTTTTTCCATTTTGATGAATGCACAGAAGGCTGAAACCAATGGTTACCACCCAAAACGATAACCTAAATTAAATTTCTGGATAAATGCCAAATTCCCAACTAAACAAATAGGTTCTGAAAATATTAGTTATAAAAAGACAAGAATTGGGAGCATAACAAGGTTTTGTAGGGAGAATATCACTGCTCTGGGAAATGACCACTCCACTATCTGAAAAGGGCAGCGGGAGGAAAAATATTGATAAAGCCGCCGTCTGTGGGAATCGAACCCACGACCACATGGTTAAAAGCCATGCGCTCTACCGGCTGAGCTAAGACGGCATTATTGATACTAGCGAGATTGTATATTTTATTATTAGTATTTCTAAAACTTAATCCGTTTAAAACAAAGTAAATTGCGCCTTTTTCTTTTGGAGAAAAACGATTTAAAGCAGTGGCGAAAATGGGGCTAGCAGGGTCCTCCCTTTTAAAATAGAATATTTTGGTTTTGGTTTTTTTATAATTTATAAAATTGTATTTTTATTTTTTAAAATAATAAAATTTTGATTTAATTTTTTAAAATTATAAAAATATAAACTATTAAAATGGTGAAATAATATTTTTGTGATGCTATTAAAATAATAAAATTATATTTTTATGATAATAAAAATATATAATTAGAAAACTTTATGCCAAGGGCTTCTCTGTGAGTGAAATCACCTCACAAAGAAAAAATTAAAAAATATATATATTAGTTATATTTTTAAAAAAATTATATAATTGGGATATTAATTCTACAAAATTTTTTAAAATAATTTCATAAAATATGGGGCAGAAAATTTGAAAAGCTCCTACTAATATTTTTGAACAGTAATTATTTTATATAAAAATAAATAAATCTTTCTCCATCCACTAAAATCTCAAAATCTGTAATCATTTTATTTCCTTCCCACACTTTTTTTTTCAAATTTCTCCTATTCTCTCCCATTCTCTCTTGATTTTTTAAAATATAGGTTTTAAATTTTTTAATATTTTCAAATGGGTGTCCTAATTTGAGAACAACTTTTTTTTCAAGTTTTATTGATTAATCTCTAGAAAATTAAGATTATAGCTTTTCTTGTGACAGATTAGGATTTTTTGCAAGATTTAGTTATTTGTTTATTGAATGATTTGGGGATATTAATTTTGTATGAGATTCCTGATATCATGATCGAGTAATAACTTTTAGAGATTGATTAATACAAATCATTGAAGAAATTAAGTTTGATTGTATTTATATTTGACAAGAGTTATATATTTTGGTATTTAAAGATAATGGTGTAAATTTTTCATTGCTTAATTCGAGTTTTATGATTTATTTAATGAAAGTTAATTGATGACATTATTATATTTGAATGTTTTTTAATTTTATTAATAGGGTAAATTTTTAGTCTTAATTGTGAATTTGTTTAATTTTACATTTAATTTGTTAAATATAATCCAATGGATATGATTTAGTTCGGGTTTTAAAATTGATTTGATGAAAGTTAATTACTAATATTATTTGTTAATTATGAATTTTCATCCGATCAACCCTAAAACCCAAATTAAATACAAAAAAAGTTAATATTATTATTTTTAAGTACCAAAATGTATAATTTTTGTCAAATATATATTACATTTGATAAAAATCGCTCAAATATCATATTAGAAAAAAGTGTTGAACTCAAGTACCAAATTATATGTTGAAGGGAATTAGGTCTCAAACCGCTCAGCAAAAGGTATTGTTCCACTCAAAAGTTATCTCTCGTACTTATAAATAAAAAATATTATAAAGATAAGGTGCAAATTATTCATTAGCTTAATCTTTAAATAGTTAGTCAATGGTTCTACAAATAGGCCCAATGGGTCTAAATGATAACAGATTAGCCCAAGCAAAGGTAACTTAGTGGTTGGGAAATTCATTATCCACAAACTTTTGTCTTTTTTATATTTGATACTTCTAGACTTACTCATGCCAGGTCATCCGTTTAAGTCTAAATATTTGCTTGAAAATGATAGAATTTAAACAAAAATATTAAGTTTAAGTAAAATTTAAGGTTTATTTTTATATGGGTCGAGCCTTCTTTTATATTGCTCAAAATGATGCATCCAACTATCAGCATTTCGAATTTCTTGTATGCATAGTTTCGAGTAACAAAAAAGAAGACGAAACAAATGCTGTTTGGAAACAGAAAAAAAAAAAAGACTTAATTCATATCACGTCCTCATGATGTCATCATTGTTTGGGTGATATTAAATTAGTTCAACGTCCCATCTATGGAATTTGAACACCAAATTTAAAGTTCATGCATTTTTTTTTATTCGACCCAACAAATAGTTTCAATGGAAAAGAGAATGTTATTTATTTTAGGAGTTTTGGATTTGAACGTTTATGTGTGTTTTGTAAAAGGGTTAAAAAAGTATGTGTTGAAACCTATTTTTGACCGAACCCAACTCAAAACCCAAAACCTAAACAGACCAAACCCAATTACATATCCAATTATTCCTAACCCAAATTAAAATCCCAATACAATAAAATTTTGAAACTCTAAAATACTTCTAATTCTTCCTTGCTATTATCGCCTCCCACTTGGCCATTAAGATGATGCCATGTCAGCAACACCACCACATACTTACCTCCGTCATTGTCGAAACCTGCAAAATTAAGGATGAGTTGAAATCAATTTTAATGACAAAAAAACAAAAGATCATCATTGTAAAATGATTATAAAGGCCAACTTAAATCTTATTGTTTTTTTTACGAACCATTTTGAAAATCAATAGAAAAAAAGCAAATTCATATTCGAAAATACAAGATTCTACAGTTTATCTTGGTGTAAGGTATATTTAATATTTATCTATCTATACACATACATATAAGCATATTTATTTGGTTATTTCTTTTTTTTCTCTATTTTCGAAATAAATATATATATATTTAACATACATCCTTTTTTATTCTTATATTTTTTTCATTTTTCTAATATTTCGAAAATAAGGTTAAAATAAACACACACACACAAAAACAAAACAAAAAATGTGTTTTAAAACTCTAAATAAAAAATAATTTTGAAAATGAACAAAAAAATCATTTTTTGAGATCTTTTCAAAGTTTAGGGACTAGATTTTGATAGATCTAGTTTCGATCTACATTTTAAAATAAATAAATAAATAAATAAATAAATTTTACCTTTTGCACGGCAGCGACGACGGCGGGAGTGATCGACCAGAAGTCACCTAAAAAAAAGAGAAAGAGAGATTTGAGAGAGTTTTTGTGATTTTTGAAGAAAAGAGAGTGAAAATGAAAAAAAAAAAAAGAGAACAAAAGTGGGTTATATAGGGAGCCAAAACTACGTCGTTTTGGCTTAGGCATCCAAACCCCCAAAACGACGTCGTTTTACCCTATACAAAGAAATCAATTTTTTTTAAATTGGGCTATTTACCCTTTCAGTCCTTTCGCATTTTTTTATTGTTTTAATTTCGTCCTTAATGACATTTTTAATTTATTTTAAATTTGCCCAATAGTTTTAAATCATTTTCAATTTAGTCCTTTAACATTTTTGAAGCCCATGAAGCAGCCACGTGTCATTTTTGGGTTATTTCTACAATTGGTCCTTCCTTTTTTATTTTCTTTCAATTTCAACCTTAATTCAAATTTTGATTTATTTTAAATTTTCCCAGTAATTTTAAAAGCTTTACAATGTAGTCCTTCAACTTCAGAATGCATGAGAAGCTGCCACGTGACACTCTTTTTTGGGTTATTTACGAATTAAGCCCCTATTTTCTTTAAAAATCACATTTTGACCCTCGAACTTTTCTAAAATTACATTTGACCCCTAAACTTTTCTAAAATCACATTTTCACCCCAAACTTTTCTAAAATTATATTTTAACCCTTATAATTTTCCAAAATCACATTTTAACTCCCAAACTTTTTTGAAATTACATTTTGACCCTCAAACTTTTCCAAGTTTACATTTTGACCCCCAAGCTTTTCTAAAATCTCATTTTGACCCCAAACTTCTCCAAAATTATGATCTTGCCTCTCGAATATCCAAAATTACCATTTTACCCCTGAACATCCAAAAATTACCATTTTGTTCCTAAATATCCAAAAATTACCATTTTGCCCTCGAATATCCAAAAATTTCAATTTTGACCCCAAATTCCTCGAAAATTATGTTTTAATCTCGAATTCTCTGAAACTCTATTTTTTACCCTGTTTGTTTTGTTTTTTTCTTTTTTTCGATGTTCCTATACAGAATTTAATTATTATTATTTCCTATTTTGTATTCTATTAACTTTACGTTTAATTTTTGTGCATTTGTCTACTTAATTTATTTTGTTTCGTGTTATTTAATTTTTACTATTAATTGCCCATCCATATTTAATTTACACGTTCATTTTCAAAATTATTTTTTTTACATACGAGTAAACCTTTAAAACCGAGGCAATGTCCTTTTCGTGTGGAAATCTTGAAAAATCATGCTCTAACGTGTTAGGTGTGATTTTTCGTATAATCTACACGAATCGAATATCCTCTTTCAAACTTCTCAAATGCTTTTTAATTTCTAGATCTCGAGAATGTCGTGCCCTAACTTGTTGGTCACGACTTCAATTCTCCTCAAAAGTCGAAACAAACGAGCATTTTTTCTTCGAATCTAATTTTCGAAAATCACATGAAATAAGCTATGTGTCCGAGGATCGTATTTCAAACTTAATTCGAAATTTCAAGTTCTCAAAAAAATATATACAAACAATTTTAAACAAAAGCGAGGTAATATTCCTTTCGTGTGAAAATCTCAGAAAATCGTGTCCTAATATGTTGGGTGTGATTTTTTTGTATAATTCACGCAATCGAATATTCTCTTTTAAATCCTTTCAAAATGTTCTTAAATTTCGAAATTCCGATAATATCGTGCCCTAACATGTTGGACACAGCCTCAATGAAATTAGAAACACACGGACGTTTTGTTCCTCGTATTTTAAACTTCGCTCGAGATTTCAAAGTTTTAACAAACAAAAACCCGAAAGTAATCAACATGGTACCGATTTTGGGCGTGTGAGGATGCTAATCCTTCCTCATACGTAACCGACTCCCAAACCCATTTTCTGGATTTCGAAGACCAAAATATTTTTCAAAACGAATTTTAAACGTTTTGTGATGATCCAATCACACCGAATAAAAAATTGGTGGCGACTCTCATTTTTCGATTTAAAAATATTGTTCGAGACCAAAATCCGCTTGTTTGTTTTCAATCACACCTGTTTGTTTTCCTGAAAAATAAACGTTTATTTCCAGGTCTTTTGTTAAAATTTTTAAACACTTGATTTTGTTTAATATACGATCCTTTGCATTTTGTGTAATGCTATATTATGTTGATACTTGCTAGAATGAGTTTGCATTCATATGCATCTGTTACTGTCCCTTTAAGTGGAAGCGGGAAACTACTCCTTCATAAGGTTTTCACCTCCGTGCAGAATAGTGGATCGCTTTTGAGATTACATCCGTACCCATGTTTTCGTGAAGTTTTCACTTCCGTGTAAACATGTGGGAAATGTGTCCCTCTAAACTGAACTCATCCGTATGAGCCTCTAATGGGTGAGGACCGAGGAATCTGCTAGTTTAGGTATGCTTTACTCTAGAGCTTACACCACATATAATGAGCTGTAAATACTTGCCTTAGAAAAAGCTATACCTAACCTTTTAGCAATTATCCAAGACAAGTTCTTAGGTTCTTTGTTTTATACCTTATATTGATATTGATGTGTTTTGCTAACTTGTTATGTTTTATCTCTTTTGCTTGTATTGCATCATCATACAAGAAAAGGCATTGATTTAAGTTCGATTACCAAATAGACAGTTTCGTCATGAAAGATGGATTTCTTGATAGAGTGGAAGATAACATGGTCGCGCGCTTATGGTCAATTGAACGACAGCGTGAGAAAGAAGACAGTTTGAAAGGACATTTATCAGAATTTTGGGATCATACTCGGATTAAAGTAACTCAAAATAGTTTACAAGAATTGAGAGACATCTGGGGTTAGTGGGATAATGAGACAAAGCAAATGTTTAGAGGGAATACGAAGACCTACCCTACTTACTCGAAGTGAAGATAGACAAACACCTCTTTCGAGCTCTCACCTAATATTGAAATCTTTCATATAGCTATTTCACCTTTGAAAACTTCGACATGACACCCACAGTGGAAGAATACACCGCACTGATTTGTTGCCCAAGGATTCAAGTCAACAAGGCATATTTGAAAGATGCATGTGTCTCAACCTTTTTGAAAAGATTGATGAACACAACCGGAATAAGTGAACAGTGGGTTGCATCTCAGATCAAGGTAAAAGAAGATAATAAGTATTGGAAAAGTCACGAGGTCTAATACTAACACACCCAGATGAGAAGAAATGCATCGACATTTTCGCTCTAGGTATATACGGGTTAGTCATTTTCCCCAAATCATTAGGGCATGTAGAAGATGCAGTTGCAAATCTTTTTTGATCGACTTAGAAAGGGAGTTACTCCGATCCTAGTAATTCTCGCCGAGACCTTCAGATCATTAAACGCTTATCAAAGAGAATGAGAAGGAAGGTTAATCGGTTGTGCACCACTTTCGACAAGCTCAGAGACAAGTTAAAAGCACTCATCCAAATGAGCGAAGTTGCTGATCACATGTAAGTATTAGCCGTCGAAGCTGATATATTGAGCATACAATATGAATTAAATAGGGGCATGGACAAAAATTAGCCGGACTTCTTAGGAAGATCAAAGCTTTAGGCAGTAAGGCAAAGCCATTTATGTTATTCGCTTTAAGTAAAGAATTTTGTCTTCTAGAGAAGTTGTTCTAATGGAATTGAGTTCAAAATCAATGCCTTTTCTTATGCATACATGCATTCATAAGCTGCGCATTTTATTAACTTGCATTTAATTCCATAAGTAGAACTGTGCCAAACCTTTAGTGGTTACCCGAATAAGGTAAGAGACACGGTTATATTTTTTATATTTTGAAATTTGTTTTCATTGCATTTTCATAAAAAAAGGTGTTGATTCATGTTTTATTGCCAAATAGAGAACTAGGTTGCCAAATAGAGAACTAGTCATAAGAAAACGGATTCCTTGATAAGGTAGAAGTCAACGTGGTCGTGCGTATGTAGTTAAAGAAAAACAACAACGAAAATTGATGACCTGTCAAAGGGGTACATATCAAAGCTTTGGGATTACACCCAAATAAATGAAATCCATAACAGTTTGCAAGAGCTGAAAGAAGTATGGAAGACAAAACGAGGCAGATGTCCAAATTCGAATGTGTTGATTTACCTTACTTACTTAAGCTTAGTTGCCTTACTTTCAGAAACTTGAACATAAGGTAGAAGAATATGCTACATCGCTCTATTGCCCGAGGATTCAAAATCATAAGGCCTATTCTAGATGAGCGAACATTGGGTTGCAACCCTGATCAAGGAAAGAGAGGATAACAAATACATTACTTTGAAAAACCCGCAAGACACAATGCACCCAAAGGCGAGAAAGAATGTTAACATCTTCGTTTCAAATGCATATGAAGTAGTCGATTTCCTTAAAGTTTCAAGGCACGTAGAGGACACGGTTGCAGATTCATTTTATCAACGTGACAAGAAAATCACTCATGTTCTAACAATCTCAACCATTAAACATTTATCGAGGAAAAGGCAAAAGAAGGTGTATTGGTGCACAACTTTTTGCTAGTATGGTTCTGTGGCCATTTTTGAAAATTGAAAAGTCTCTTGTTGAGTATTCTCTAAGGATTACTTTTCATTGAAGGGATTTATGACTATCCAAAGAAGAAGATATCACTAAAGAAAATTGAAAATAAACGAGGAATGACTCTAGCGCTCTTAGAGGCAAGTCTAAAATAGGAATCATGTCGCAAGCAAGGATCCGACTAAGTGTGAGAAATAACTATCCACTTGCAGACTTTAGCCATTCAAGACCAGTATTTTAAACTTGAAATCAGGGTTAAACCGGAGCAAAAAATAGCTTGGAAGATTAGAACTTTGAGCATTAAGGCATGACCATACATGTATCTGCCTTATGTACAGGAGTTTATTTTCTAGTAAAGTTGTTCTAAACAGAATTGAACTAGAATCAACGCCCTTTTGTATGCATTTTACCATTCATTTGCGTTGCACTTCACGCATTAAATTTCAAAGAGATCCCCCATATTTGAAACATTCATGTGAGAGAGAGTCACCAACCCTAAATGAAACTGAGTGGAAATATGATAAATCAAGATAAGGAATGATAAAAATTTGAGCAAAAGTGGAACCTGTTGAGAGTTCGTCCCTACACCCTTAGAAGTGTTTTGGATAACTAGACTGTGGAAGAGCTTCCTGTAGTTTTTAGGACTTTTTCAAGAAAATATTCAAAACACTCTTATCACTCTAAGCCCGAGAATAATAGGGATCCTTTTATAAAGGGCACATGACCACTGTCTTTTATTTCAATAAAAATGATGCATTGTTTTTGTCCCATTTGGCAAACACCTTACCATTCTTCTCATTCGTTCATACCACAATTAACCATTCTTTAGTTCAATTATTCTTTGGATCCTTTTTGTCTTTATGCTGGGTCCCTTGATATCAAGGATACGAGCAACACTGTTGTTGACTTAAACCCTTTTAAGGAAGGCATGTATCCAGAAAAACTTTGAGACTTTAAAAATGATCAAGGATGTAACTTATCTCCCGATCTGATATGGATGTTTGAGCAAGACTAGAAATGAACATCATCTCGAAGAGCCGTTATTTTAAGTGAGCATCGAGACATGTGTCTTTGCAAAAACAAGGCAAGCTGCCTCGAGAATCCAAAGGTCTTTGGATGATCCTATCAAAGCATGCCAGGTTTAAGGAATTGATGTCGTGACACACAGGCTCCCATAAAGGAAGAATGTAATCCAATTCAACATAAACTTCAAAAATTGAGGCTCGACATGTTATTAAAAAGAAAATAAAAAAATGGGTCGAAAAATCTGCAAAGGGCATTTTAAAACCCAAAAAAAAGTCAAGACGAAAGCCCGCAAAGGACATATTGAAAATTTATTATTCTCCTTCATCTTCCCACATCGTGGCCGTTTTCTATGTGAAGCATGGACACCATCGAGCCAACTGTGCAAAAAAGTTTCTAATGTGCATCAATTAGTCCTCATGATCATTGATTACTACTTTCTATTCCAATCGACGGTTAAGCAGATTATTGAAAATGAGATTATATGTCGATATGGGATGCCAAAAAGGATCATATCCGATAATGACTTGAATTTGAGCAACAGCGTGATAACGAAAGTCTACAGCCAATTCAAGAACAAGTATCACAATCAGCACCACATCGCAAAGAAAAAGGCATTGGAGGTGACCAATAAGATCAAAAGGATTAATAGTAGAGACCTACAAAGGCTCGGCATGAGAAATTATCATTTGTCTTCGAGGCTTATCGAGCTTCTATCAGAACATCCACTTGGGCAACACCTTTCTCACCAGAATAAAAGTCATCCTACCTATTGAAGTCGAGTTTGTTTCCCTCCAGATTTTGTTAGAACTAATGAAGTAGAATGGATCCAATCCAGATGCAGTCAGCTAAACTTGATTGAAGAAAAGATACTAAAAGTTATCTACCATGATCAAATGACAAGGGTTTACGACAAAGAAGGATCCGCTCTAGAGAATTCCATGAGAGAGCTCTAGTTTTGAAAAGAATTTTGCTTACAAAAGACTTCCAAAGAAAATGGATGTCGAATAAGGAAAGACCCCATGAGGTGAAGAAAGTATTTTTTGGATAAGCTTTGATTGAAATGGATTGCAAAGATTTGCCCAACTTCGTAAGCTCGGATTCGATGAAGAAAATAAATAAAAAAAGAAAGAAGAAGAAGAAGAAGAAAAAGAAAAGAAAAAAAGAAAAAAGAAAAATAAAAGAAAAATAAAAGGAGAGGTTGATGTGAAAACTCGTAAAGGGCATATCGAAACCTAAAGAGGCTTTTGTTAAAAACCTGAAAGGGCAGCTCAATTATGAAGAAAGAGGCATGAAATGGTCTTCTCTCTCAAAAGTAGCAAGGTGGAGAAACTTTACACCTTAAAGCATTGACAAAGAACTCCAAGTTTCATAAACACATGTCAAGCTCAGAATGATCCTCATCAAGTTTGCTCAGTGAAGCTCATACTTTGATATCTGGAGCACCTAACTCTATTCTTTGCTCACTTTATGTTTGGCAACTTTCTGACCAATATGGGTCATTTTTAATTTTTTCATTCATGGGAGTTTCGCCTCCAATAAGATTTCATTCGCCTTGAGACCATGTTCAAGCAATTCTGCATCAAAATAAAGATTAATGAACCAATGATCTTTTCATTCATGCAAGCTTTACCTTCAATCAAATCCAATTTCATCCACCTTACAACTTTGATTCTAGCACTTTTGTATTTGAAAAACCGGTTAGTGGTCTAACGATATAATGAATAAAAGGATTTCTGCATATTATTCTAAAAAATTTCTAAATAGTACAGAGACCTAAAACATGACCACTAGTTGGAAATAACACAAACTCGAGGGATAGAAGAGTTTTGAAACAAATAGTTCAAAATATGATTACCTCATTAGGTTCTATGAAAAAGATACCATACCAAAAAAAGAACATGATAACACATCAGTGATAGGACTTAGATAAATGACGAATAATGTTGACCTAATGACTAAAAATAAAATCATTCTCAGAGATGACATTTTTTGCATCAATCATTCATACCCATGTGGTTAGGAGCATTTGACTCACTCTAATCATGACATCCTAATAATCTGGCCTACATAGAGGTCCATGAAAGCATATTCTACAGGTTTGACAGGGAAGGATTGAGACCTTGACGACGAATCCGGTACCTTAAAAGATCTGAAGGAAAAGGTTGAGGCCGTAACGGCTAACCTAGTACCTAAGAAGATGTAATGGGAAAGGTTGAGGCCGCAACGACGAACCCGGTACCATAAAGATGTAAAGGGAAAGGTTGAGGCCGCAACGACGAACCCGGTACCTAAGAAGATGCGATAGGAAAGGTTGTGGCCGCAACGGCGAACTCAGTACCATGAAGAGATAAAGAGAAGAATTGAGGTCGCGACGACGAATCCGGTACCTTAGAAGATGTGATGGGAAAGGTTAAGGCCGCAACGGTGAACCCGATACCACGAAGATACGAAGGGAAAAGTTGAGGCCGCAACGGTGAATCCGGTACTTAAGAAGATGTGATGGGAAAAGTTGAGACCGTAACGGTAAACTCGGTACCAGGAAGAGATAAAAGGAAGGATTGAGATCGCGACGACGAATCTGGTACCTTAGAAGATGTGATGGGAAAGGTTGAGGCCGCAACGGCAAACTCAGAACCATTAAGATATGAAGGGAAAAGTTGAGGTCGTAACGGTGAACCCGGTACCTAAAAAGATGTGATGAAAAATGTTGAGGCCGTAACGGCGAACCCGATACCATTAAGAGATGAAGGGAAGGATTGAGGTCGCGACGGCGAATCCGATACCTTAGAAGATGTGATGGGAAAAGTTAAGGCCGCAACGGTGAACCCGATACCATGAAGATATGAAGTGAAAAGTTGAGGCCACAACAGCTAACCTAGCACCTTAGAAATGCAATAGGAAAGATTGAAACACAACAGCAAGTCTTATACCTTAAAGACGAAGAGGAGTAAATTGAAGTCGTAAAAGTGAATTTTCTACCTCGAAGTTACAGTAGATCAGATCAAACTACAATACCAAGGTTTTATATCTCTGAAGTTGCAGTAAGAGCAAGATGAAGTTTCAGTAAGAGCAAGATGAAGTTTCGACATCAAATACTATCTTCTTGAAGTTATAGTGGGGTTGGATTCAAACTACATCATTCCAGTTTTTTTACCCTTAAACAAGAAGGGCAAATTGAAGATTTCGATCTCTTACCCTGATTATGGAGCAGATCACCATCAGCCAATCTCTTACCCCGAACCTTGGACAGATTTCAACCATCTGATCTTTTACCTCGAGCTTGGAGCAGATCACCATCAGCCAATTTTTTACCCCGAGCTTGGGACAGATTGCAACCATCCAATCTTTTACCCCGAGCTTGGGGCAGATCACCATCAGCCAATCTCTTACCCTAAGCCTGTGGTAGATTGAGCCATTCGATCTTTTACCTCGATCATGAGGCAGATCACCATCAGTTAATCTCTTACCCCGAGCCTAAGGAGATTGCAGTCATTCGATCTTTTACCCCGAGCCTGAGGCAGATCACCATCAGCCAATCTCTTACCTCGAGCTTGAGGTAGATTGTAGCCATTCGATCTTTTACTCCGATCATAGGGTAGATCACCGTCGGCCAATCTCTTTCCCCGCGATAGAGGTAGATTACCACCATCCAATCTTTTATCCCGATCATGGGACAGATCACAGCCACCCGATCTCTTACCCCGACCATGGGGCAGATCACAGCCATCCAATCTCTTACCTCAATCATGGGGCAGATTGCAATTATCCAAAACAATGAAGTGATCATCTTCCTAACAAGATGCAGAGAAGTGAACCAAATCAGTCTTCCTAATGAAATACAGAGAAATGGATTAAAACAATGAAACGGTCTTCTTCTTGATGAGATTCAGAGAGATAAACCAATTCAATGAAGCGAAGCTCAATGTAGTTAAACTTCCAAACCCCATCTTCTTGATGAGATACAGAGAAGTGAGTCGAAGCAATAAAGTGGTCATCTTCTTGACGAGATGCAGAGAAGTGAATCAAATCCGTCTTCCTGATGAGATACAGAGAAGTGGATTAAAACAATGAAGTGGTCATCTTCCTGATGAGATACAGAGAAGTAGACCAATAGATGAAGCCACAACACCAAACGCCTGAAGTGTCAGTGGATTGAATCAAAGGACACGATGACAAATCTCAAACTCCCTGAAGTTGCAAGTGGAATTGAGTGAAGCTACAGTAGCAAATTTTGTCTTTTTTGAAATTATCTTAGGACAGGGTGAAATCATGACAATAATTCCCATCTTCCTAAAACCGTGGAGAAGCAGATGCAGTGAAGTTGAACAACTAGTGAGTCAAGAGCGGGTTACTTGAAGAAAAGGTGTCAAATAAGCCAAATTCAGTGAAATCGGACAAAATTGATCCTCCTTTTTAGTCTTTGCTTCGTTCCTATTACACAGCAACGAGAAAAGAAGGGCAGTTGTTAGAGCCCAATTTTGATCGGGCCCAACTCAAAACCCAAAACCTAAACAGAACAAACCCAATTACATGTCCAATTATTCCTAACCCAAATTAAAAGCCAAATATAATGAAATTTTGAAACCCTAAAATACTCCTAATTCTTTCTTGCTGCTGTCACCCCCTATTTGGCCATTAAGATGATGCCACATTAGCAACACCACCACCAACTTGCCACCGCCATTGCTGAAACCTGCAAAATTAGGGATGAGTTGAAATCAATTTTAATAGCAAAAAAATAAAAGACCATCATTGTAAAATGGCTATAAAGGCCAACTCAAATCTTGTTGTTTTTTTTACGAACCATTTTGGAAATCAATAGAGAAAAAACAGATTCATATTCGAAAATACAAGATTCTACAGTTTATCTTGGTGCTAGGTATATTTAATATTTGTCTATCTATACATATACATTGTTGAAGCCCAATTTTTTCAGGCCCAAATGATTGGATTTTTTAGGTTTAAATTTATTAAATTTAAATTCATTTTAAATTTAAAATATTTGAAATGAATTTAAATCTAATGAAAATTTAAAATTAAAAAGTCCAAGTCCAATTACAAAAAAGGACCCAAAATTGAGGCCCAATTATAAAAAAACCCAATTACAATTTAAAGGCCCAATTACAAATGGTCCAAACCAAATTTAGAGACCCTAAGACTGCTAAATTGTTGCCTTCACTTCAGCCAATCACATGCTGCCACGTCAGCCCGGATTGCACCTTCTTCAGCCAACTTGCTTCTGGCACTACAGCTTCAACCTGCCCCAACCGCCACTGCCGAACCTGCAAAAAGAAAGAGGAGATTAGGACTAGCAGTAAATTGCAAGAAACAAAATTGCATGATTATGTATTTGGTTATAAAAGCCTAGTCAGGATATGTACAAAGAAAACAGACCCTTTTTCATTGTAAAATTCGACCAAAAAGAAAACAGTCAGCAAAGGCAGGACTTCATTAAACACCAGACCATTTGAGCATTAAAGGCAACCAGGTAATATCAGTATATGTTTACTACCATTCATGCATTAAAATCATAAACTTATCAGATTCCAAATACAAGTGAATGCATGCATTTAATATTTGGTTAGCATTCATTGTTTTCTTTTAAGTTTTAATAGATATTAAAGACATTTCAATATTGTTAATATCATTAATAAGCACTAAATAGCATTAATGGCAGTTATAATATTAATTGTTAAAATTAATAATAACCTTGTTCATAATATTAATAATAATTAATATTATAATAAATAATAAAAAAGGAAAGTGAAAGGACAGTCAGCGCTTCCCTGTCCAACCATCGTTGGAGTCGGAGCCGGAGTCCGTCACCGTCGCTTTTGCACTTCGAAACCCTAGATCTGTAAAGTCACCAAATGAGGGAAATCTGGGATTAGTATGCTTTTTAGATGTTTTAAAATACAAGAATAAATGGGAAAAAGAAATGCTTTAAAACCCAGATCTGGAATAGTCAGATCTGGGTCGGAAATAAAATAGAATAAAAAATTGGACTTTTTTTTAGAAGCGAAAATCAAAAGAAAAGAAAGGGGGGCTTTTACCTTGAACGTCGGCGACGATAGAGGCGGTGTGGGCTATGCATGGTGTATCACGCGCGTCGGACGGCGATTGGAGCTGAAGCGCGTGCAACTCGAGACGGCCGGGGTTGCGTTGGAGTACAGTGAGGAACCCACGACGGCAGCGCGTGGCCGTTGATGCGCGGCGGATAGGGGCCAAAGGCCTGGCCGGAGCATGGCCGGCCAAAGGAAAAGGGGAAGGGAGGAGAGAGAAGAGAGAAAAGAAGAGAGGGGACTGAAATTTTAAGAAAATGAAAAAATGAAATAAAAAAAAACCTAAAAATGATATTTATAGGACCCGTAGACCTGACCCGATCCGACCCGAACCCGTCTCTAGGATCCGCGCGTTTTCGATAAGTGGGTTATTTACGCGTTTGATCCTTCCGCTTTTTTTAATTATTTTAATTTAGTCCTTTTCATACTTTTAATTATTTTTAATTTGGCCCGATAATTTTGTTTACTTTTCATTTTAATCCTTTGATATTTTGAATGCACCAGAGGCTGCCACGTGTCGTTGTTTTGGCTTATTTATGCAATTGGTCCCTTTTATTTTTAATTTGTTTTAATTTTGTCCTTAAATCAATTTCTGTTTAATTACCAAATTGACCCAAGAATTTTTCAAGATTTACAGATTGGTCCATTAACTTCTGGATGCTTGTGGGGCTGCCACGTGTCACTAATTCTTTGGTTTTATTGCTTACAGGTCCCTAAACTGTTCAGAAATTATGTTTTGACCCCAAACTTTCCAAAATTCCATTTTTAACCTCGATTTAACCAAAAATTACCATTTAACCCTCGAACTTTCCAAAATCTCATTTTAACCTCGATTTCACCAAAAATTACTCCTTTACCTCCAAACTTTCCTAAATCCCATTTTTAACCCCAATTTCACCAAAAATTACCATTTTACCCTCGAACTTTCCAAAATCCAATTTTTAACCCCGATTTTCACCAAATATTACCATTTTACCCTCGAACTTTCAAAAATCCCATTTTTAACCCTGATTTCACCAAAAATTACCATTTTACCCTTAAACTTTCCAAAATCCCATTTTTAACCCTAATTTTACCAAAAATTACCATTTTACCCCCGAACTTTCCAAAATCCCATTTTTAACCCTAATTTCACCAAAATTACCATTTTACTCTCGAATTTCCTAAAATCCCATTTTCGACCCCGATTTCACCAAAAATTACATTTTTACCCTCAGAAGTCAAAAATTACCATTTCACCCCCGAGCATCCAAAGGTCTCGTTTTCGATCCCGGTCGTATTGTTTTTCTTCATCATTAAATACTTGCATTTATTTTAACCATTATGCATTTGCATGTTACATTTTCACATTCTATTTATCTGCTTATTATCTTGTTTCATATTCAATTTCTCTTTTTTAATTGTTACTCGATGCTTAAAACTTACACGCTCATTTTCAAAGTATTTTCAAAGACGAGGCAATATTCCTCTCGTGTGAAAGCTTCAATAAATCAGGCCCTAACGTGTCGGGTGTGATTTTTCGTATAACTCACACGCGTCGAACATCCTTTTTAAGATTTTTATACCCGTTAACCCCGAGATTCCGAGAAGATCGTGTCCTAACGTGCTGGTCACGATTTTAATTCTTCGTGAAAATCGAAGTAAACGGGTACTCCATATTTGAACCCTTTAAAACTATGTGTTTAAGGATTACATTTTAAATTCAATACGAAATTTTCAAACTCTCGAAAATAGATCTATATCACAAATAACTTTAAGAACGAGGCAATGTCCTTCCGTGTGAGAACTTCGAAGAATCGCACTTTAACGTGTTAAGTGAGATCTTCGTAATTCATGCTAGTCGGATATCCTTTTAAAAAAAAGCTTTCAAAATACTCTTCAAATCTAATAATTATATACAAAGCGACTTTATAACCAAAAGAAGAAACGATGTTTCTTTCGTGTGAAAGCTTCGAAATTTCATACCCTAACGTGTTGGGTGTGATTTTAGTATGGTTCATATGATAGAACGCTCTTTTTAAAATGTCCTGCGGTTTTGAAACTCCGAGAATTTAGTGCCCTAATGTGTTGGACACGACTTCTAATTCTCATATAGGATCGGAACGCGAGGACGAATTTTCCTTAAAAGTCTTCTTTTGAAATTATACGAAGCCGTCTAAAATAAACATCGTATTTTAAATTTTTACACGAGTTTTAATTATTTTCATAAAATAAGACCCGAAAATAATCATGTGGTACCAATTTTTGGGCGTATAAGGGTGCTAATCCTTCCTCGTGCGTAACCGACTCCCGATCCTGTTTCTCTGGATTTCGAAGTCCCACCTTTTTTAGCGTTTAAACGTTTTATGGTGATCCAATCACACCTAATAAAAAGATTGGTGGCGACTCCCATTTTTATCTTATTTCAAAAACACTTAAAATGATTTTCTTTTGAAGCCCCGTTTCCGAGGTGGTTTCGACATACATATAAGCATATTTATATTTGGTTATTTCTTTTTTTTCTCTACTTTCGAAATATATATATATATGTAACATACATCCTTTTTTATTCTTATATTTTTCTCATTTTTTTAATATTTCGAAAATAGGGCTAAAATAAACACACACAAAAAACAAAACAAAAAATGTGTTTTAAAACTCTAAATAAAAATAGATTTGAAAATGAACAAAAAAATCATTTTTTGAGATCTTTTATTTAAAAAAAATAAAAAAATTTACCTTTTGCACCGTCGTGGATATGGCGACGGCGACGGGCGACGACGACTACGGCGGGAGTGGTCGGTCGGAAGTCACCCAAAAAAAAGAGAAAGAGAGAGTTGAGAGAGTTTTGTGATTTTTGAAGAAAAGAGTGTGAAAATGAAAAAAAAGAGAATAAAGGTGAGTTATATAGAGAGCCAAAACTACGTCGTTTTGGCTTAGGCAATTAAACCCCTAAAACGATGTCATTTTAGCCTATGCAAAGAAATCAGTTTTTTTTTAAATTAGGCTATTTACCCTTTCGATCCTTCCGTATTTTTTAATTGTTTTAATTTCGTCCTTAATCCCATTTTTAATTTATTTTAAATTTGCCCAATAGTTTTAAATCATTTTCAATTTAATCCTTTAATATTTTTGAATCCTAGGAAGTAGCCACGTGTCATTTTTGGGTTATTTCTACAATTGGTCCTTCCTTTTTATTTTGTTTCAATTTCATCCTTATTTCAAATTTTGATTTATTTTAAACTTTCCCAGTAATTTTAAAAGCTTCACAATGTAGTCCTTTAACTTTAGAATACATGAGAAGCTGCCATGTGGCACTCTTTTTTAGGTTATTTGTGAATTAAGCCTCTATTTTCTTTGAAAATCATATTTTGACCCCTAAACTTTTTCAAAATTACATTTTGACCCTAAAACTTTTCCAAAATCACATTTTAACCCCTAAACTTTTCCAAAATCACATTTTAACCCCTAAACTTTTTCAAGATCACATTGACTCTCTAACTTTTCCAAAATTACATTTTGACCCTTAAACTTCTTCAAGGTTACATTTTAACTCCCAAACTTCTCCAAAATCCCATTTTGACCCCAAACTTCTCCAAAATTATGATTTTACCCTCGAATATTTGAAAATTACCATTTTACCCTCGAACATCCAAAAATTACCATTTTACCCCAAAACATCCAAAATTTACCATTTGCCCCAAAACATCCAAAAATTTCAATTTTAACCCCAAATTCCTCAAAAATTATATTTTCATCCAGAATTCTTTAAAACTCTATTTTTTACCCCGTTTGTTTTGTTTTTTCTTGTTTTCGATGTTCTTATATAGAATTTAATTATTATTCTTTCGTATTTTGTATTCTATTAACTTTACGTTTCATTTTTGTGCATTTATCTACTTAATTATTTTGTTTCTTGTTATTTAATTTTTGCTATTAATTGTCCATCCATATTTAATTTACACGTTCATTTTCAAAATTATTTTTTACATACGAATAAACCTTTAAAACCGAGGCAATGTCCTTTTCATGTGAAAATCTCAAAAAATATGCTCTAACGTGCTGGGTGTGATTTTTCGTTTAATCTACACGAATCGAATATCCTCTTTCAAACTTTTCAAATGCTCTTTAATTTTGAGATTCCGAGAATGTCGTACCCTAACGTGTTGGTCACGACTTCAATTCTCTGCGAAAGTTGAAACAAACGGGCATTTTTCTTCGAATCTAATTTTCAAAAATCACATGAAATAAGCTATGTTTCCGAGGATCGTATTTTAAACTTACTTCAAAATTTCAAGTTCTCAAAAAAATATATACAAACAATTTTAAACAAAAGCGAGGCAATATTCATTTCGTGTGAAAATCTCGGAAAATCGTGTCCTAACATGTTGGATGTTATTTTTTCGTATAATTCACGCAATCGAATATCCTCTTTTAAATCCTTTCAAAATGTTCTTCAATTTCGAAATTTCGAGAATATCGTGCCCTAACGTGTTGGACACGACCTCAATAAAATTCGAGACACACGGACGTTTTGTTCCTCGTATTTTAAACTTCGCTCGAGATTTCAAAGTTTTAACAAATAAAGACTCGAAAGTAATCAACATGGTACCAATTTTGAGTGTGTGAAGGTGCTAATCCTTCCTCATACGTAACCGACTCCCGAACCCATTTTTTGGATTTCGAAGACCAAAATATTTTTCAAAACGAATTTTAAACATTTTGTGGTGATCCAATCCCACCGAATAAAAGATTGATGGCGAGTCCCATTTTTCGATTTAAAAATTTTGTTCGAGACCTATTTGTTTTCCTGAAAAACAAACGTTTTGATAGTCTGAACAGATACTATCACGTAATCACATTAGTATATTAAAAAAAATTAAATTTAATGAGACGCATCCCAAACATAGATCATAAAATGAATATTGAAAATAGAAAAAAAAATTGATGGACAAAATCATGAAAATGGGGGAGTCACTTTTCATTTTTTAATTTCCTCTGTTTGTCGGGTCAATAACTGATAATGGGACAAACGGCACGGCTAGAATCTCCATGACAATTGACTACTAACTACTCCACCTCGTACCATGCTCTTCCGTTTTATGTTTTTATCTCTTTAATTATATATTTCCCCCCAAATTTCAACTTAATTTATTTGAAAAAAATAGTGGGATTGTTGATATAAAAAGGTCGCTTCAGTGGTTCTTACATGTGGTGGAAGTGTGAAGAGGTATAGGTTAGTTGCGGCGGAAGGGATTGAGAGGATGTGTGAAACAAAACGGTGTAGTATCTCAACACTACACCCTCTTCATGTGGCTCTCATGAAGCCACTTATCCCACTATTTCACCACTCATGCTAGATTTTTTTTTTTATTAAAAGTAAGAATAAGTATTCGATCGAATCGAGTGAAAAAAATTCGAATTAATCGAATTGATGAATCTTATTTTATCATCCTAATTAGATTTGAAATTTTTTTCGAATCGATGAAATTATTTTGAATTAAATTAAAAAAATTAAATATGTCAAATTAAAATCTTATTATAATATAACTAATTCTATGTTAGAGCACATAAATTTGAAACTATATATATTTGAAAAAAATTCAAAAGCAAAATAATAAAAAAAATAAAATATTTTAATATAATAAATTTGAATCATTAATTAACTTGTTTAGGTCCTCAAATTTATTATTTTTAAAATTTTTTTAAAAAAATTAACTTTTTTATATATTATTTAAATTTTAAAAAATTATTACATTTTTTAAAATATAATTTTTTTTTAAATTTTTATAAATATTTTAAATTTTTAAAATTTATTTTAATTATTGTTGTAATTTTTGTAGAGAGATGGATTAATTTGGTCATTTTCTAAATTGACAGAGATCAAAAGGGTATTTACATTAATTTGTTATTCAAATTGTTTAAGTTATTCAGATTGTAAAATTCAACTCGATTTGGACTCGAAACTTGAATAACTCAAATAATTCGATTCGATTAACTCGAAATTCAAAAAAAATTTAATTTTTTCGAATCGAATTAAATTTTATTCACCCATAATCAAAAAGTTTTGCTTTCTAAGTTGTATTACACAACCCTTGATTAGAGGTGATAAAAAAAATCTAAAACTGTCAATTTTCTATTCAACTCAAAGTTCGATTTTTTTTAAAATCTGCATAATAACCTATTTGGTCCTCTAATTTTACATAAAAAATCATTTTAGCCTTTCATTTATTTTTCATCTCTTTTAGCTATTGGATTTACGTTGTTTGTCAAATCTCCAAAATAGATGAAAAAATTAACGTTTATAACTTTTGTTGGTGTCCACATACACATCGATTCTGATGCCATGTGAAAAATTAATTAATTTTAAAAAATTTAAAAATTCAAAAAATTTTATGAAAATGATTTTTTAAATAAAAATTACTATTTAAAGAGTATTGAAAAGTATTAAGTTTTTTTAATTTAAAAAATAATTAATTGCTAATGTGACATATATGTGAACTGTCACGTTAGTAAAGTTAATAAATTTTAATTTTTTCATCCATTTAGGGTGATTTGCCAAACAATATGCAAATTTAAGGATTAAAGGGGACGAAAAATTAAATACAGGACTATAATGATTTTTTTTGTAAAGTGGAGAGCCAAATAATTCATTATGCCTTTTTAATCAAATTAGAGTCAGGTGGAATTGGACTTATTCATGGGTCGGGTTATCCGCTCAAGCCCGAAGGCCCGTTCTAAATTTGGGAGGCTTTAGTAAAAAAAATTAGGCACGAAAAATAAGCTTGGGCAAAAAAATTAGACCTATTTAAAATATGGATCAGGCTCGAGCTTGAATGTTCAAGCTCGAACCTGGCCCGACCCAACCCGTTTTAAGTTTATAATATTTTATATTATGTTATTTTTATATATTATATAATTTAGAACCTATTGAAAAAATAAACATATACTAAATATATTATACTACTCTAATGTAAACATTAAAATAATATTAAGTTACTATATAAAAAATTTCAATAGATAAAAAATGTATAAAATTATTAAATATTAAAATAAAATAAAATAAATATTTTAAAATTATTAAAAATAATATGGGCAGACCTAAAGTGGGCTTGGGTTAGTATTTTGCAAATATGAGCAACTTTGAACAAAATTTTAGGCTCAAATTTCGAGTTTGACCGGACTTGAACAAACATAATGTATATTAATATTATACTTAGGCCCAATATGAGCTCGACTCGACCTGACCATGAACACCTCTAAGTGGAATTAGGTTAGGTTAAATTTAAAAAAATAGTTGGAGATCAAGTCAAAATTAAGATAAATTTACCACGCGTTGTTTAGGATATTTACTAAATTACCAGTCTTTATATTTATTTTTATATTTATGGGTAAACTATATTCATGATCACTTTAAATTAGTGTCTATCTTATTTTAGTCGTTTTAATTTTTTTTTGTATATGTGGTAAATTAGCTCATTGAATAATTGACACATGACATTTTCTTTTATGGTAAATATTTTTTTTCCTTAAATGATTGATTGAATAAACAATAAATTAATTTAGGCAACTTTATTAAATATGACTGATTGAATTTAATATTTTTATAATAAATATTTTTTTCTTAAATGATTGATTGAATAAAAAAGAAACTTAAAGTAACATGAAATAAAAAATGAGAGGAAAATCTGGAAAGCTCGTCCAACTAACTTTTCATAAAATCTACATGTTTCCCTAAATATTTTTAAAACCGATGCAAAACATTAATTTTTTAAAAAAAATGTATATATAACTTATTTAATTTTATAATTAATTCAAAACCCTTTTTGATTTATTTGAGTAATCTAACCTGAATTACAGAACCTAATCTAGAACAGAAAAAAAAAAAAGAATGGTTTGATATTAATCACACCAGGTAGTTATATTTTTTTCTTGAATCAAATAATAGCGTAAATTACTACTTTGAAAATAGGGTTTATCCTATTTTAGAATTTACACTAGATTTAACCCCTTACTTATTTTAATTTAATGTGTGTGTGTTTGAGAAGATGGTCTTTGAATAAATCAAAAGTTATTAACAGTTTAATTACGTTGACAAGATCTAACTCATTGTATCAAATAAATTATCGTTGTTTTTGAATTAAAGAATTCAACATATCAAACAAATTGAGTGAACTGTTTTATAATTAAAAAAAAAAACAGTTTGAAGCAATAAAATGAAATAAAAATTTCAGGTCAAAGATCGAGTCAAGGAGTAGGGATGGAACTTCGAGCCAGGGTTGGGGTGGAGTCGAAGAGTGGGGGTGGAATTTTGGGTTATGGTTGGAGCGGGTAAAATCCTACTCACCCCACCCTAAGCTTGAACAAAAAAACCTACCAAACCAAGAAATTGAATCGAATTGGCAATTTGGTTTGGGTTTCTTTATAGTTCAATTTAGTTTCAGTTAGATGATGTCATTGAATTGCATCAATTCGATTCGGTTTTATTTTATTTCGTTGGACATCGGAAAGTAAAAACAATTTAATGGAAAAGGATAATAAAATCTAATTAGTTGGGTGACAAATTTAAAACATATGATAGTTGGGTGACAAAAAAATTGGACCATAGTTGAGTGCCTACAATCCAGTTTATCCAATTTTTTTTTATCTCAAAAGTAAAAAATCTAAAATAGTTAGTTGACCAAAAAAGACAAAATGAATGTTTTTTAAACTAGATCGATGGTCGACCTGATTAGAACATCTATTCATCGATTCGACCAATCCAATTAAAAAATTATTAAAAATTCAAAAAAAATTAACACCATATTTGGTTCAATGTAATGGAATACCCATTACAACTCTATTCAATGGGCCCACCACAAACCCTTGTTTGGTTGAATGGAATACTCATTTACGGGTGTATTCCATTACAGCCTTATATAGCAAAAAAAAACATTGTTTCTATTTCCTCCCCTCCCCATCGAATGCTCATTCATTGTTTAGAAAATCAGGGTTGTTTCAATTTTACCCTCCCCAATTTCTCACCTAAAAAACGCTCTCACTTAGCCTGACTAACAGCCACTCCCTTGTTGCTTCCTTCAACTTTGGCCAGTAGCACTCCTCTCACTCATCTCCTTCAGGTAAACATTTCCTCTCTTCCTTTGTTCCTTTCATTTTCCTCTCTTCTTTCAACTTCGACTTCATCGACAGTAGGGCTTGTGATTGACTGCATCTTTTTCCATCTTTTTGATATAAAATTAACAAAAGTTGCATCAAATCAGGCGGGTTTATTTTATTTTTGCTATTTTCTTATTATTTTAATCTCTTTATATTTAATTTTTTGATCAATCTACATCTTTGAGCATCTTGGTTATCGAAAATATTTGAGGTTTGTTTGATTTTTAGTTTTCCCCCCTTAATTTTTTTAGTTTTGATACATGCAAGGGGCCTATTTTTTGTTAAATAATGATTCTTTAGTAATTTTTTTGAGTACCCATTTGATTCATTTGAAATAGATTTTTGCATCTAATTTTTCGATCATTTTTTCCCTTGAGTTTCTTCCTCATCTTTTGTGTGTAACTATGTAAACTTGGTGTGATCTAGTTTATTAAGTTCTTAGTTTCCTACGGGTTATGGAAATGTTAGTTGCTTTATGGGGGTTTTCCAACCTAGTTTAGCCTCATATTGGTGATTTTATGGGGTAGGTTGTGGATTTTATTATTTTGATGTTTGCATTTGATCTTTTCATGATGGTTGTGGGTTGTATTTTGTTATTTTATGTAGATTCGTTTTGGTGATTTATTGGCAGATATTTAGGTAGTTTTTATAATTTTACTGGGCTTGCTTGTTTTTTTTATCTCCATTAGCCCCCTCTCCCTCCCTTTAGTTTTGGACTTCTAGTAGGCCATGAGAAAGTTGGGTTTATCTGGCATTTGTTTTTTTCTGTGTAATCTGTAGAATATCTTGATGAGTTTGGTCTGCCTTTGATTGGGACGAGCATAAGCAAACGGTTGTTGCTGAAGATGCTGTGTGGAACTCATATATAAGTGTAAGAATTATTTCCTATCTTTTATTATCTTGTTTTGACCTAACTTACATCTAATGTGGATTCTTTATTTTTTTATAGAGTCATAAAGCAATCAGTTAATTCAAACATCGTAATTTCCCTTATTATGACCAATTTACTTCCATATATGCAAAAGATCAAGCCATTCGGAATGATGCTCAAACAGCTACAGATATTGTTGAAGAAATAGATGTTGAGGATATAGCTACTACAAATAATCTTGAAAAAGAAAACAATTACTATGAATGTGAAGATTATGTTTCCTTGGATGAGATGGGTGTCTTGGCTACACAATTACAAACGTCAAAATCAAACCAAGATGGTTCCACATCTTCAAAAAAGAAAAAAAAAGATTTATGATAGAAGTGAACAAATTTCTACTTCAATTACTAATGATGCCATATTTTTAGGGAAAAACATATGGACTGTTAGCCTTGAATTAAGTAGGAGCATTGCCTTCGAAAAAGTGATTCAAGAAAGTGCTCAAAAATTATACTCAACCTTATGTGAAGTAGAAGGATTAACTGAGAATGAGCGCTATTGTGGGTTGAGCAAAATCCCAAACCATCCAATGCAAATGATCATTTTCTTTAGTCTACCTTCTTCTGTGTGATTCGAATAGGTGAAAAGATTTTTTTCTGACCATTAAAAATCATAGTTGTGTTGGTGATGTTTTGCTAACTTTTTATATATGTAATATTTTGATGGTAAGATGCCATTAGTAGAATGTCACAAACTGTTGTAACTTTTTTATGTTATAAAATTTAACATATATATTATGACATATAAATTATGTTTGAATGTAAAATATAATTCTCAAGCTATTTATTACTTCTAATCTATTACTTTTTTTAGAAGATGATTAAATTATTTATTTCGCTAATGATATTTAAGCACATTAAATATGCATTGCAGTTTAAAACTAATAAAGTAGGTTATATATTATTTTTCTAATATTATATATTATGATTTTTATTAATTCATATTTTAATAATAATTATATTAAGAATGTTATTAAATTATATATTATTTTATTAAATTGTATTTAATAATAATTATGTTAAAATATGATTAAGTTATTTATTATTAAATATAATTTAATAATAATCTTATTAAAATTTAATAACAATAATTATCTACGTAGAAAAATTCTTCTAAGGTACTCTGGTCATTTAAGCCTTTTTTTCTTATGCTATTACAGCACCATTCCATTCAACCAAACATAAGAATACTATTATTGTTCTATTTCATTTCATTCCATTCCATTCAACCGAACAACTAAATTATTGATTACAACCCTATTCCATTACAGCTCTATTATATTACAACTCTATTCAATTACAATGAACCAAACGTAGCCTAAAAGAACTTCGGTTCAACTGGTTCGACCATCGATTCAATTGATTTTTTAGTTGGTTCAACTAACTTGTACCAGTTCCCAATTTAATCGATTCAAAAGCATCTTCCGAACCGATACCCTTGTAGGTTCCCTATCCAACCAGTTTGACTGGCTAGTTCAATTTAAATGACATTGGACAAAATTGAATAGTTGAGTGAGCATTTTGTAACTTTTCATAATTGAGTGACCAAAAAACTTTACTAAAAGATGGATGATCATTTTGTAATTTTTCATAATTGGATAAAAAAAACATAATTGGATAGCTAATAATGTACTTTACCCAATTTTATATTAATATATATAATAAAAAAAAGGTATAATGACAAAATTAACCTATAACGTTTGGGTGTTTGGTCACTTTAGCCCTTAAAGTTTTTTTGCACTCACTTTCATACATAATCTTTATTTTTTTTGGTCAAATTGGTCATTTTTTAATGGTCTTACTGACGTAGCCGTTAGTTGACTAACAGTGTTGACGTGACAATTTTTTTCCACCTAAGCAAGTCCACGTATACAGCTACTGACGTGGCACTATTTTGTCTTATATGCCACGTTAGCAAATGATTTTAAATTTATTAAAATTATTAAAATTACTTTAAAATTATAATCATCATGATCCCGTTCTTGAGTTTTTCTGGGTTTTTTTTTCTCTTCCCCTTCCCTTTCCACTTATATCTGACCACCACTATTAGACCCATCTTCAATCTCCCACCACCTATATTTGACCACCTCCATCACCAACCCATACAACAAGCTTTTAAACCAACCTTATACCAAAAGCCAAATCATCAACCATTCTTAACCAAAACACAAACCTAGCTTAACATTGTCCCAAAACTCACATCATAGTTAGTACACCATTACAAGCAAAAAGGGGGAAAAATGAGAAAACCTTGAAAGTTTTTGGTCTAAGGCTAAGGGTCTTCTTTGTCAAATTGGTATGGTGAGAAGCTAGATTGAGGTGAAGGAAAGCCATGGTCGAAATTTTAGGGTGATCGAACGGTGGGTTTAAGAGATCAGGGAGCTATTAAACCAGATAAATCTTTTAAAATTCCAAATCTTTCATCTTGTTCATCCCTATCCTCATCTCAAAAGCTCAAACTCAAACTCAACCATCTAAAACATAAAGAAAGAGAAAAAGAATAAAAAAATCATATCTTATTCCCATATCTGAACCCAAAAGAAAATGCCAAAACAAACCCATATATATATATATATATATACATCTATCAAATTTGACATCTACAACAAAGATGGAAGAAACAGAGAGTAGAAACTGAGAAAATCGCTTCGAAAATGGAAGTGATTTTGAAAAGTAAATCGTAAATGAAAGAAAAGTGATGAAGGTTTTGTTTGCTGATTTTTTTGGTCCTGTGAAAATGAAAGGGTGTGAGAGACAATACAAGAGAGACAGTGCAAAAGACCAAACACAAATGGGTTCATTTGAGGGCAAAGAACAAGTTTCAAAAATTCAAGGCTTTAAATTTCAAACACACCTCTTTCCTTTTTCTTCATTCTTCTTCAGTTTAAATAGGTAAAGAACATATTTTAACAAGTGAACCGCAAGCCATGAGGAATAAAGAGGATGGAGAAGAAGATGTAATAATGGGGAAGAAGATAAGGGGAACAAAAAATAAGGAGAAAGGGAAGGGAAAGGAAAAAAAACCCCCAAAAAAACTCAAGAATGGGATGAAAATGATTATAATTTTAAAATAATTTTAATAATTTTAATAATTTTAAAATCATTTGTTAACGTGACATATAAGACAAAATAGTGTCATGTCAGTAGCTACATACATGGACTTGCCTAGGTGGAAAAAAATTATCACGTCAGCACTGTTAGTCAACTAACGGTCACATCAATAAGACCGTTAAAATGACCAATTTGACCAAAAAAATAAAAATTATGTATGAAAGTGAATGCAAAAAATTTTTTAAAGGCCTTCCAAAATATTAAGGACTAATTTTATCATTATATTAAAAAACAAATAAAATTTTAAAAGTCTCATTCATTAGGTTTTAAAATTAAAAAGAAAAAAAAATGGAAAATACTCTTAACTACATTTAATAATATATTACAATTTCATTTATAAAATTCTGTAGGAGTAAATTGTACCTAATCTACATCTCAATTATGATCCTTAAAATTTTTCTTGTAAAAAAAATACTAAATTATTAACTTTACAATATAATTAAATAGTTTTTTTCAATAATATTAGTTAAAAAAACTATTCATTGAATTTTTTGGATAAATTAAAAAAAATTGATTGTTTAAATATTATTTATATAAAAATAGATCTAAAAAATAGAAACAATTTTTTTAAATATATCGAATATAAACAAAGATAGAAAATAAAAATATCAAAAGAGTTAGTATCGAAGGTAAGAGATTATGTGCACAGTCGCACATGTCCTTATCTATTGAACTGCTACCTGCAAAATATAAAAAAAAAGAGAGATATACTAATTTATTCCATATCACTGCAACTTTCAACTTTAAAACACTGTTCCATTTCAGACCCCATTAGACCCATTGTTAACTGTTGAGTGTTGACCTCTTACTGACTTCATCGTCATTAACCCCATTCCATAATAAAATAAAACCTCTTTCTTCCTTTGCTTTAATTTTCTACCTTCTCCAATCTTAGGTTCAGCCACTTTCTTCTGCAATGACCACCAGGCCCTACGCGTCTGGGGGGCCAATCCATTGCCTTTGCTTGAAACCAAAGAGTGAAGCACTGGAATATACATTTGATCAAAGGCAACCATTAACTTTGTTTACTACTCTCTCTCTCTCTGCCTTTTACCTTTTTCTTACCTTTACTTTGCCTCTTTGTCCTACTGTCTGCTGCTGTGAAACTTCGTTATCTGCGGTTACTTTTGTTCATTTTACCCAACAGAAGTTTTATTGCTTTGGATCCCCCCCCTCTCCCCTCTTCTCTTTAAATTGCCACACTTCCCCACGCCCACCCAAGCAAAGAAACAAGTGAAAGACGACACCAGAACTTCGATATCTCTCTTCCAACCACCCCAATCCTCGTCTCTTTGAAAAAGTCAGGTCATTCGCCCGACATATTCAAACACTTGTTTGTCTCTCTCTTTCACTCTTGTCTCTCACAATATGGATGTAAGTAAAGCGTACCCATTTCCCCTCTATACCTTATATATGTTCCAAATCGAGTTTCGTGTGTTTTGGTGAAGTGATGATACCTTTTTGTGTTCAGGATTATTACAGGAGGAGCCATGTTCCAGCTTTTGGTAGCTGGGATTGGAACAATGACCTTCCGTTTACTCAGTGTTTTGAAACGGCTAGGCAAACTGGATTGCTTCGTTACAGCTACGCCGAGGATCGTGATTTATATGTTGCCGGTGATCTCTATGAGAACGATGTTGTTACCCCTGCAATGATTGTTGTTCCTCGTAAAAAGGTACGTCAACTAAGAACTAAACAACCACCTTCTATTCTTCTTCTTCATAAAAATCTTTACTTCTTTTGATGCCTATGAAAGGCACTTAATTTCTTTTAAATGCGTTGAATTGTACAAGAAAGGTTCTAAATGAAGCTTACTTTGAGCAATTATCGATAAACAATTATTAAACATGCATTCATATGGAAAATTTGCAGAAAAAAGTAGGAGAGTCGCATGTTAAAGAAGGCAAAAAGCGAAGGTGGGAGGTGAGTGAGGAGAAAGCAGCAGCAGCAGCAAGCCCCATTGTTGTGGCCAAGCCAACTCCAAAACCCGTTGATGAAGACCTTTACAAAATCTCCCCTGACCTCCTTTACGCAAAACCCAAAAAGGTAGGCTCCACTCTTCCATTCATTTTTTTAACTTAAAAAAGCTTTTCAATTCTCCCCCACTATCCCTCCCATGCTAGTGATGATTGTGTTTTCAACTTTTTTCTGCAATTATTAATAACCCCATTTATGTTCAATCTTTTATGCAGAAAAAAGGGTTGAGTTTACTTTCAAGCTGCTTGGTACCAAGTTGTTTATCGTGAAGCTGCAAAAAGCCTATATAATTAGGAGGATTACGTAAATATTGCTTTTGATCTTTCCGCCTTCCCTTTGTATATTAGAGGGGATCACTGGGGTTAAGATTTCTACTCATTAGGAGCAAATTTTTCTTCTTTGTAAGACAATCTTTTGATGCCTCGTTACAACATATGATATGAATGATTATATCAAAAAAAAAAAATGTTTTCAATCTTGCAAAAGGATTCTGCTGCACCTTTTTAAGAACAACAAAATCAAAGCCGGTGGAGAAACATGATGAGAGATCACGTGACTCATTTGTTATTATTATTATAATATGAAAGTATGTATGTATTTTAAGGTATGAAAGATGATTACACAATTCATGGGTTATATTTAAATTTGGAACTCTGAAAGATTACTTTTGGAGGAATGGGGCAAACTCTTTCAACAGGTTTGCAGATTCAGGGAAAAAAGAACAGTGTTTTACACTTGGAACTTGAAATAAATTCGACAGCTTTCCCTTCTGATTTTTGCTAACATCACGGGCTACGCATGAAGCCCTTGATTTTTTATTTATTTATTCTGTATCTATGTTTTTCGATTTATGATTTTTTATGGTTATGTTCGAGATAATGTAGGTAAATAATATCATCTTTAAAATTTATATTTTTATTTTTTTTATAATACCAACACTTGTGAATATTATCTTTACTCAATTTTTTTAAATCTTTAAATATACAAGAAAAGTATAGAAAATTAAAGCATATACTAATTATATAATAAATTTGAAAGAAAAAGCACTGTTTTTTTTATTAAAAAAAACATTGATTGCTTTATAATTTAAACTTTTAGTGAGAGAAAAAAAAGAGAAAGGGTATATACCAAAAAAGTGAAACACCAACAAAGAATCAAAGATAAACCTCATTTATATAAGGAAAAAAAAGATAAACCTAATCAAAATATATCCTTTATGTGTTGGACATGAACTCATTAAAACAAAGCATTTGTTATATTGAAAACACTACATTTTTTCTTTTTTCTTTTTGCCAATAAAGAGAATTGTATAGGTGATGTGTCGATCTAAGAGCACTTATCTATATTCATTAAAGAATGTTTCTTGTGAGTGTAAAATCAAGTTTGTTACTTTGTTATTGTCCTAAGCTTTCGGGAGAAAAATTAAGGGGGAGTTGTCTAGATATTAAGTGCAAAAGTAAAGAATCTAATCTAGTGAGTGTTAAAAGTTGTATCACTTGTTGTACAAGTTACTTAGATAGTGAATTATCTCTCCGAGCAAGACCACTCAAGCGTGGGGACATCAAATTGCACAAACAAGTCAAGTGGTTATTGTTTTTTTGCTTTCTTCATTACCAATGCATGAAGCAATTGACATTGCTTGAATTTGCTTGCAAATATCGATATTAGTTTTTTCAATTTGCATCAGAGCTTGCCACTTAATTCATCTATTGAATTTCATCAATGTCTCGTCCTCTAGTACTCGATGGTGTTAACTACGACTAAAATGATAGCTTTCATTAAGTTAATTAATGAAATATTGTACAAAAAGTAGAAGACGTACGAATTGATGAATAGAAGAAAAAGGTGGGCGGTAACTAACTTTGAATCATGCACAAAAAATAATATATAAAAAAGTGTTACAACAAATTAGACACATATGAAACATTCATTTTATAATTGGAAATAGTATTATTATTTAATATTTTGATAATAAAATTAATTTATTTACATCGATTTCATAAATATTAAAAAATTAAGAGTGAAGAATAAAAAGTGTAAATATACCATATGTACATCTTTGAAACATTGTACAAATATACTTTTCCAATATTTTACAATTAATTAATTATAATTTTAAAATTTTCTATTTTTTAAAATATTATTAATAACTAATACAAAATAAAAATATTTTATTGAATAATAAAATTATAAATGCATATATTCACGTGCAACGGGATATCGAAAATTAATTTAAAGATTTATTAAAATATTTTAAAGTTTAAAAATTAATTTAAAATCTTAATTTGGTATAATTATACATATAAAACTTTGATTTTTTTAAATATACTAGTGTGATTTATTAGTATCTGTTCATACTTTCTTAACCCTTTGACAAGGCACACACACGTTGCACACACAGGTGCTCGAACTCGGGTCTCCTAAGATAAACAACATCATCTTTACCACTGGAGCCACTCGTTGGGTTCATAAAACTTTGATTTTGATTTAAATGTATATTTAAAGAAATAAATACACTAATTTATTTTTATATTTGATAAATATATTATTTTTTATGCAATATATTAACATAAAATGATGTTATATCAATCAGGAGCAAAGCCAAGGGTTGGCAAGGACCCCGGTCTCCCTTAAAATGGAAAAATTCACATTTAGTCCTTTTATAATTTTAAAAATTTTAAATTAGTATATGGTAAAATTACACTTTAGCCTCCCAAGAATGAGAAAGAATTGATTTAATCCTTTAAAATTATAAAGATATAAACTATTATTGGGCTCGCTCCAGTAAATATTTTGAGAAATAAAAAAAATGGTGAAATTTCACTTTTGCTATCATAAAAATATACAACTTTATTTCGGTCCTCTCAAAAAAATTTCTGACTTCGCTTCTGATATCAATATTACTTGTGTTAATAATTTGTGAGAGTTGGATCAAATCAAAGTTTAATGTATACAATTACATATTAAACCAAAATTAATGTATAATTTTGAGATTTACCCCTATTATTTATGGTTAAAGTACGTAGAGTTTGCATGCATGCTTAATGCCTTTCTCTCAGACATAAGTGGTTGATAATAATATATATTTTCATCTCAAATGTAATTTTCATTAGAATTAAAATTAATTTTTCAAGAGAAAAGACACAAAATTCACTCGACAATTGCTACGGGATGACTCACAACTCCGCATTATATACTGATTTTATCCCTTAATTTTCTCGTAGATAAAGGAAACCAAATTTTGTTGATAATTTGAACGTTTCTTACGCTAAAAAACGTATATATCCTCTTTACTCATCTCCATTTCTTTCCCTTTTCTTCCATACCCTCACTCGTCGCCTAACCCTTCTTTCTATTCTTCTGCTCATCTTCCTCACACTTCTTTTATTGAAATTGAGAAAGCCTGTGGAGTCACTCAAGTCAAAGCCCTCGGATCCAGTCCCTGCGGCTGCACCTTGGTAAGCTTTTCAGCTTTCTATTGTCTATCTGCAGATCAGGATGAAACTTTCATCGTATCTTTCCTAATCTTTCAAAATATTTATGGGAATATGGTAATAATTACAATATTCAAATTTGCGTACCATTGAAACAGTTGTATTTTGAGTAAATTTGTGAGCAACAATGTCACGTGAATGGTTAATCAAGCATTGAGTTGTTTATGGTTGTAGTATTTAATGCAAATTCAGTGGAAGCAGCCTGACAAATGCCATTGTACAAAACATGTTGTTTGATAGGTACACGTTAATGAGGAGTCCAGTAAGTGAGGGAGATGAATCGATGAAGGCAAAGAAGAATGTGATGGAATCTAAGAAATCCTGCATATGTTCTCCAACAAGCCACGCTGGTTCCTTCAGGTGTCACCTTCATCGAGCCACTGCTGCTCCTACTTTGAGTAAAAACTCACCCAGTTGCTGCATCGACACACTGGCCAATGCTGCTTTCAAGAAGTTAAATTCCAAGCCACATGTTGGTCAGGAGGAGCCTATTCTGTCCAGGTTCGGTAGGGCTTCTTCGTCTTTAAAACTGAAACCCATTTCAGAAACCACTCTGCCACCTTAATAAACAATGCCTCTCTTCTCTCTCTCTCAAGTCGCCATCATTCTATTCCAGGTTGTAAATAGCAAAAGAACAAGCTTCCTTTCTTTTTTAAATTAAATTGTTTATAAAGAAGTGGCGACGTATTTGTAAGATAATAAACTAATCTAACTCTTTTTTTTTTAAGAAAAAAAGAAGCTTTTATCATCAATGACCTGTTGGATTGTATAGGAAAGAAGGGGCAAAAACTGAGAGAGATAAGGCCGTATTCAAATTCCATAATGGTTCAGTACATTACTGCAAACCCTGAGTGAGTCCTTCGAATCTAACAATAAAGAAAGATGGAATTGATGAGGCTGTACAACTTACTTGGACTCTAATTACACGTATCTACCGTACCATCAGATCAAATCACTGAGCTCATTTAACAATGGTTAAATTCTCTATTAGTCCCTGTACTTTATTAAATATTGTGAATTTGGTCCCTGTACTTTTCGCATTGATCCATTTTAGAATTTTGAAATTTTGGTCTTGATCTAAACAATAGCAGTTACATCTGTTTGGTTAAATTCAATTACTAGTCTTATATTAAAATTTTAAGCCCTTGTACTTTTTAAATGGATCATTCTAAGTCCTTATACTTTTCAAATTTTGACATGAATGACAATCGTTGATTTAATAACTGGATTTTTATTGAGTAATATATTAAAATAACATAACAAGCATTAGATTTTGAAAATAACATAACTTAATGAGTTTAACAACTATCATTTAGTGAGGACTAAAGATTTAATATTTAAAAAGTATAATGACTAAATCCATAATTTTCATAAAATAGAATGAGTAATAGCATAAATTAACCCTTAATAAAATTACTTAAAATTTGAGTTCATATATATATCACATCATATGCTTCCCTTTGTGTGGCCTTTGTTTGGGAGAAAATTTAAGTCTCTATCTTCATATTTTGAAATTTCAGTGATAGTGTTGGTCTAGTAATTGAATTTTTAGGGAGTAATAAATTAAAACAACAAGCATCAAATTTTGAAAATAACAAAATTTAATTTAATGAGTTAAACAATTATCATTTGATGGTGATTGAAATTTTAATTTTTTAAAAATATAAAGATTAAAAATGATCAAATTAAAGTATAAGAACTAAATCCATAACTTTCATAAATCACATGGACTAATAGCAGAAATTAACCCTTAATAAAATTACTTAAAATTTGAGTTGGTTTTCATATAAATCCCTTTGCCTGGCCTTTGTGTTGTGTGTTTTTGTTTGGGAGAAAATTTTGATTCGTAGGAAGGACATTGATTTTCCACTGTTTTTATAGAACTTGTCCAAAACTCCAAATCCATTTAACTAAAAGAATCAATACAGGGATGGACCTATGAAAGGCTCAAACAAAAAGGAGAAACTACAATGGGCTTAACAAGAGTCCATGTAGCAGGCTGCAACCGAGCATCCAATGAAGTCCCGGCGAGAGTCGCCATATAAAGTGCTTCTCCCTTGTGGAGTAGTGGGCTTTAGATAATATTGGATCACTTTATCTCCTCAGCTGTCTCCATTAATTCATGATGAAACAACTCATTTGCTCCTGTAAATGAACAAGTGTGTTGTTTGACTTTACATGTTTGTAGCTGTTCAATTTAAACAGTAATCTGTGGAAAAGGAAACAGAAAACAACTTTTCACCCATTTCAGTACATTAAGGGTGTTGGGTGTATCTGTTAGAAGCCGGATACTTGATAGCATTAATTTGAAGTCTGCGCAGAGCAGCTTTCCCAAGATCAATGCCACACATATCAGCCAGGCTGACTAGGTAGAGTAGAACATCCGACAACTCTTCACCTACAAGTATTTTTTCTTCTTCTTTCCAATCAGGAAATCCTTTTGGGACCTCCCCTTTCCATTGAAATATCTCTGACACCTCTCCCACTTCACCAACCTTTTTTTATTCATCACAAACAAGGTTAAAGTTACACAAAGGAAATTTAGAAATAAGATGGAAGTATGTATGCATACCAGGGCCAAAAGGAGATTTCTAGGGGTGTGATAGTGATCCCAGTCCCTTTCCTTGGCAAACTTAGCCATTTTGTGCTTAAGAAGATCAAGACTCACACTTTCATCAACTTCCTCAACCCCACTCATGACTGTGACTTGACAGAAAGTGAGAGCTAATTAAGAGCAGTTTCTTTCAGAGAAGGATCTTCAAGGTAGATAGATATAAAGGGAGACTTGGAGGAGATAGGGTTTCTATATATGTATCTTACCTTTTACTCATTCAATGTACAATTAGAAACGTGTATGGGAAGAGCCCACGTTGATCCTGGGGAGCCTCGTGTCTTCGTAGAAGCACATGTTCTTTGTTAATTGTTTTTCTTCCATACTTTCTTGGCTTGTTTTGTTTTGGCCTTCCTTTCCATTCCTTACTGCGCGCTGCCAAATGCTGGCCCTTTCTAAGTTCCATAATCCATCCCATCGGGAACAGTACCCAACTTATTGAAGGTTCATAATCCTCAACCAGCCTTGTTCTACCTCTCCAAAACCCAATTAATACTTAGTTAATAAAGATTTAGAAACACAAAGATCCTGGGATTGTGTTTGATCTTGCTTCCACTTAAACTGATATTATCTGAATTTCAGAGTCAATAAGAATCAAATATATGTATCTGGGATTCTGCTTTGTGCTTCATGACCGACACTTTATGCTTAAAAACCGCACAAAATTTTCTTCCAACTCACTCATCATTGCAGATGAAGCAAAAACTAAAAAAGGAAAAAGTATGAAACTTAAGCTCGACGTTTTTAGGGCCTAAAATTAATTGAATGTCAATGAATATTTATGTCGGTGGTTGTTGGGTAAAAGTATTATGGATACTCATATACTAGGAGTTAGATTGTAACCTCCTATACTCGGTCCAAAAGATACGATCGGATTTAGAAAATTATTTAAGTAATTTACCCACATCCAACTCGACAATCCAAAATCATTCACATTCATTCTCAAAGATAAACATAATTATACATATATATAATTTTAAATCTATAATTAAAAATAAAATAAGAATAAACTCCCAAAAAATAAAATATCAAAAGTCCCAAAATAAATTGTATTTACAACTCAAAACGAATAGTTACTAACAAAGTAAATTAATAATCCAAAATCAAAATAATAATAATAAAATAATATAATATAAATTTGTAACTAAGCCTTCGGATACCAAATCACCTAATTCATGATTACCTATAAAGAACTGTGGAGGTATGAGCTATAAAACCCAGTGTGTCTCTAAAGTATATACAATCTAATGCATTTATAAACCAGCATAACAATTTATATCACAAAAGGGTAACCACAAATCATATTTCATACACAAGCACAATGCAATGCCCCCATACTCCATCACACCAACTCAGTGAAAAGGTTCTCTAGAACCCTTTCCCAACCAACGTCACCAATCGCAATGTGGTTTTAATATCAACCTTAAAAGGAATGATAACCACTTCTTCCACCTTACAATCCCACCCCTTGAACACACAATGGTATGACCACATGTTTCTCATATATATGTATTTTGCCTCAAACTCATTCTCAATTATATCCCATGAATCACAATCCCTGTAGAATAATCACAATAGTTATGCATAACATTATCATCATACACTTTCACAGCTCAATCAATCATACCATTATTTCTTTATCACAATACAACCATCTCAATATCAACATACCTCAAACAACATGAAATCACATAATCTCAACCACATCACATACATTAAGGTATATTACAGTTAGAAACACACCTCAAGCTAACAGAACTCTAGCGACGAGGAGGTCGTCCGCCACGCACTGTACGAGTTCCCGGTCTAACGGAATTAAATCCTACAAATACAACTAAATATTATTACAAACCTAGCCACCACTTAAACACAAAACTAAACTAAAGAAACTTACGAGTAGCTCTCAAAATCAATGTAGGAACGGGTTGAACAAGTGGAGGAGGTAAATCGTCCGCCTTGAAATCGTGATCACCTAAACATGAATATTTTATATTAGTAAACCATAAATTAAAACTCCAAAATAACTTAAAGTACACAATTTAAGATAAAATTGCCAAAACGAGACTTTCAGGTTAGAATTTGGCAAAATGGACAGCGGAATCGGACTCAAGACGTCGAAAAATGACAAGGTAGGGTTTTTCGAAAAAAGTCAACGATCAACAGTCAACGGTCAACGATCAACGATCAACTATCAACGGTCCACAGTCAATGGCCAATGGCCGGTCAACTGTCAGTCAATGGTCAACGGTCGGTCAACGTCTGGTCAACGATTTGACTTGGTTTGGGTTTGGGCTTAATGGTTTTTTAAAGGGTTTAAAAGGATTTAGGTTATTGGGTTTTTAAAGGATTTGGGTTGTTGGGTTGTTGGGTTGGTGATAATTAAAATTGGGCTTGTATAAACATTTAGCCCACCACACTCTTCCACCATAAGATAACTAGGGCTTCCAACCCTTGATCGGCGGCACCACTACCAACCACCACATACGGCGGCCGATCGCCGGAATTACAACACAAAGAACCCAAAAATGAACCTCTTCAACATCCACACAACTTACCTAAGGCCCGATTTAACTAGCAACAATGGATGAATGGTGGTGCCCAAGGGAGAAGAGAAACCGAAAGTCTCCCTTAACAAAGCTCTCAACGACGAACGACGAAGGGAAGTTTGGAGGGTATGGATTTTGCTCGCGAGGGAAAAAGAAAGGCTTTGATGGTGGCGGTGTTGAGCACGAACGGTGGTAAAGACTTGAACGGAGCTTCGTCGGAAAAAGAAAGAGAGAAGTTAAGGGAGAGAAGGGACGACAATAACAACAAAACAAAAAGAAAGAAGAAAGGAAAAGAGGAAAAGAGGAAAATGGTGAAAAGGTGAGTTTTATACCCAACTAAAATGGAGTATTTATTTGGAAATCCCCAAAATATTCTAGGGTTTTGGAAAAACCCCAAAATTTCTTAAATTTTCCAACTAAGTCCTTAATTAAAAACTAGAGTGTTACACAGATTGTATCATTAAGTCCCATTAAGTATTAGCTATTTATTGTGAAAAACAAGTTGGAGTTGGAGGCGATCATAGATTCGCATTGCTCAAGTGGAAATGCTATAATTGAGTTATATGTCGAGTTTGCCGAGGTTGAAGGACCTAGTCCATCTTCGACCAATGTTGCGACTAATGTTGGAAATGAAGTAGAAACAAAAAGTCCTACGATACAGTTGTGTGGTGGGTTCACTACTTTATTACAAAGCTCCCATTATGATGTCTCATAATCATCAATGGGAAGACATTCTTCGGTTTCAGACCAATTTCAACTTCGATGATCATTCTGTCCATCAGTTGGGGTATGAGCGTAACCCGAACCTCGACACCCGGGTACAACATTCAATCATTGCGTTCAATTTCAACTCTAGTGATTCAATCTCCAAGAGCGAAAGTACTTATACCGGTATGTCATCAACCTACACCGGTTGGCAATGCTGTGCAGATTTTGATTGTAACATGAGGTATAAAAGAACTAATGATTCACTCTCTACGTTCAAGTCTGACGAGGGTACATTAAACCCTTTGCTTGAAGATGCAATTGACGAAGAAGATACAGGCGCGAACGAAGGGGCAATGAATGTTTTTCACAGATCTAAATCTGACCCCATCCAATTCGTTAGTCCAAGCCGAATGGTTTGAAAGTAACACTTTTTTCTAAGCCAGAGCAAGTTCTAATTGAGCCAGAAACTTTTGGTTCTGACGAAGACGGTTCGGACAATGCTTCAGACCTAGATTCGCAATTCAGGGCATATGAATCTCCGCTCTACATGCATAACGTCGACCTCTCTGCAAATGGTGGGTTAGAGTTCCTGCAACTCCTGTACATAAGACTTGACCATGCAAGTTCTTCGTCAAATGTTCGGGTATTAGAAGTTGGCATGGAGTATCCCTCAAAAGATGCTTTTCTTGCTACACTGAAGTGGTACAACTTCAAGAATGGTGTGAACTATCATGTCACAAAATCTCGTTCGGAAAAATTTGAGGGAAAATACGCAATACGCAATGAGAGGATCTCTCATATATTTAAATTTTCAGTGTCACCGTATAGGTTGGCGACACTAGTTTAAAAAATATTTTTTCCACTAAAATAATTTTATAATGATGCCAATACTTTTTAGAATGGTATCACTTGACAAGTTGAGGACGCCATGAGTTACTGTTGAAAATGATGAATTTTCATAAATAATTTTTTCATTCATTTTCGTAATTATTTATTTATTATTTTAATAGAAAAGCCCAAATCGTAGGGAAGTGGTGGAGTTGGACGTTGCTGCTGGGGAATTGGACTAATAAGTAGCCTACTCTACATGGGCTTTGGCTGATGGGTTATATATAGTTTGGTGCATATTCTAATCACATTTGGGATTAAAAATATTTTAAAAATAAATAAATAAGAGTATGACAATTTCCTTGGTATATATTAATATTTGATAAATTTTTAGAATGAAATTTTAATTTCATAAATAGGGTTTAAATACTATGTATGTAAATTTTTATAACATTTATTTTTTATTTCTTTACTACAATTCAAATAAAATTATAATTATAATCAATACATTTGTATAATAACAACCAGAATGAAACTATTACAAGGCACAAATAAATGTTCTCAAATATATTGTAAATATTTTTATTAAGGTTAACATATATTCTAAATATTTATACTCTTCATACATTTAAAATGTAATTATCCCATTTTAGACGCTCTATTTTTTGGACTTAAAAATATTTATTAAATTTGTAAATATTCAAACTCAATCATTCACAGTTGCACGCGCTACAGTACCATACAGGTTAACTTCTGTATAAATGGGTTAAAGTAATTGCATTGCATAATAGTGATGCTGGTTTGGACATTTTGGAGGCCTAAACCGTACAAAACCTGAGGCATAGCATAGCCCCACAAAAGCACTAGAGTCTGGTGCTTTTAGTGTGTGTGAAAATGGTGATCACAAGAATATTCTCAAAACTGCAAGAAAGCCAAACGTAATCAAGCATATATAAATGCTGGTGGGTCTTGCTTGTTTCTGTATATTACTCAGCTTCTGCCATTGTTGGTTTAAATTGAAATTGAAATTGAAATTGAATAGATTCAAAAGAAGGTGCCCATGTGAACTTTTTGTTAGCTTATGTTTTAATATTAGGGACCACTGCCACATGCCAACTCGCAGACCCATTGACCCTCCCTCACTTCAAAAACTCTTAAACCCCCGAGACCCTAACACCATATCTCATATTTCTGCTATGTGTCTCCTACACAGCCTGCTTCTTTTTTGTTCCCAATACAAAGATATTGCAAATAATGCTTCTCATTTGGCATATACTTTCAGTACTTTTGTAGGGTAGCCCTGGTTACCATGTGTTTATGGACTAAGTCGAGTCTTGTTAATTTACGAGACTCAATGTTTACTTAAATTTATCTATATAACAAGAAGCCAGGAAAAGGAATTAATGATACACATTCCAGCTTTGTTTGATGATAGCAGGAAATTGTTGATGTGCCAAGAAAGTAAACCAGAAAGCTACTGAGACGAAATAGTAGTATTTGAATGTAGAAGAGAATCTAGTCTAAACCAGTAGTGAAGTTACAACCATATCTGGTTTCATGACCTATGGCAAACACATTTGTAGTGGTAAGCACTATTGATTGGGTCGTTTCCTTCAACTGGAACTTGCTCAGCTCTGCATTTGTATTTGCATCCTCTGCATTCGTTGTAAGTGCAAGTAGGGGCTGTGGATCCAATCATCATTCTCCTTGAATTCCTATCCATTTTTGCTTCATTTCTGCCTTGTGTTGCCTAAAAGAAGGAAAGCAAATAAAGACAGGCCTTTTTGATATACACGAAATGAAGCTAATAAGCCTAATACCCTTACTTGCATATGCAATGTAGGAGATTGATAGACCCCTTGTTGGAATGGAAGTATTAGTTGAGTTCTAGATCCTGCAAAATTGGAACCAAAATATGACATGAAAACAAAACAAAAGCTAGTTCTTTAGCAAGAAAATGGAAGGAAACCCCTGATTTTTGCATTTCCTACATTAAAGGCCTGGTAAAGAAAGATGGCTACAAGGCAAGGAAAAGAATATGACCTTGTGCTACAAGGAAGAAGGCGAAGAGTAGCAAAGGTAAGTAGCTGAGTCTAATGTTGGCCATTTCTCCACTTTGTATTGGAAGTACAAATAAGAAGCTAGGTGATATATATGAAGGAAGGAGTGAGGAGATAGTTGCGGTCAAGTAATGACCATAAGAGATAGACTGTCAAATCATTCAGTGACCCAGAGGGGCACACTGCAACACCTAAAAGGGGTCCCCAAAACACCCAAATAGACAGATTGTTTGTTGGAGCTAAAAGGGGGATGTGGGGTGGAACCATTGACGTTTGGTCTACATTCTACATTTTGGAAAGCATTTGTTCACATAAGATGAATGAAGGTTGGTACTCACCCACCAAATTGAACCACCCTGGACTTCCAACTTTGGTTACTGGGAAGAAAATAGCCATAGAAATGATCATATGACTGAATAGCTTATTTGGTATGCTCCAAACACTTCTTAACTACATAACAACACATTTATATATGGGTTCAAATAATCATAATAATAAGAATACAGATTTGGTTAACTCAGTTGAAACTATGTGGCAGCTATAATTTTCATCAAAAATATTGACACATGGGGAATGATGAAACTTGTTGTCCCCCACCCCCATCCTAAAGAAATAAACTGATTTAGCTAATGAATGAAAGCGTAGGATCTTGGTTCCACAAATCCCAAGCAGCTGATGAACATATTTCTTCAGGCTATAAATGAGATGGGTTTTTGAAGTTGGTGCAATAGTCAAAACCGTTGCCTAATAATGTAGAGGTGTTGCCAAGCGTGGTGAAGTATGGGTGGGGATTGGAGGCTGGCAGCCATGTGTTGTCACTGCACTTTACCCTCTCATGCTACATCCTCTCCCACATCTGACACCTGTTCATATTCCTCCTACCTTTCCTCATCATCTCAGATTCTCTTTCCTTTGTCTATAGGTTAAACATTTTTTACGAAAACGATATGTTTTAATGTAAAAATGAGTGTCAATGTATGAGGCTGAACCAATTATAAAAAAAATATTTTTTTTAATTTGGGATGGTTGTGGTATATAAATAATAAATTTGTTCTTGACTTCTTGTGTATATATAAAAAATATTTTCTTATGATAAAATGAAAAGAAATGAGAGCATATTATACATAGACCTGATCATAGGTTGAGTTATTCGACTCGACCCGAAGGTCCGTCCGAAAAATGAGAGTGTTTGAGTAAAAATGTATACTTGAAAATTGGGTTTGGAAAAAAAAAAAAATCTATTTTTAAAATGGACCGAGCCTTGGGTTTGATTTTTTAAACCCGAGCCCAGTCCGACCCGGCTCGAATTTGTAATAATGATTTTACTTTTTATTATTAATACCATTTTTTACTTCAAATTTTAAAAATTATTAAAAATAATAATAATTTGTGTTACTACTTACTGTATATGTCTTCTCTCCTCCCTTTAGCCTTCCCATTTCCCAATTCCTAAATCAATTTCAAAACCAAAAAAAACCAAAGTGCTTCCATCAATTGCTAAGTCCTTCCATCAGTTGCAAATCGCAGCATCTCTAATTGAAAATCGTGGGTATGTTTTTTATTATTTTTGTTTCAACTCAGATAGCAATGATTATTCTACTGTTTTAATAATTTTCATATTTTAGTTTGTTGGGTTTTGTTTTGTTTTGTTAGCTTTATTAGGTTTTGATTATATATATTATAAATTTTATCTCTCTTTTCTTGAATATTTGTTATTGATGGGTTGTTCTTGAATTGGAATAGTTTGCAAACAAAGTTTAATTTCAAATAAAATTTAGAAGGATTTTATTATTGTTAATTTGCAAAAATTTAGAGATTAGTATAAATATTCAATCCATTGCCATTGTTAGTCAACTCATGCAATTAAATATAATTTTCAGTTGAGATGTTACTGTCATTGCTTGTTTTCATGTTCACAAAAAGAGCCAAACTATTCAAAAGCCAATTGGCCAAAAGATTCATATATTTGGCTCTGACTTCTAAAACTTTATTTATATATCTATATGTTTTGCAAGTGGTTCCATGCTATACTATGATTTTAGTAGCTAACAAAAAAAAGGAAATATTATTTATTGTTTGCCTTCCTATAAATATAACATTATTTTCAATACTTTACCTTGTAAAATGATTGAGAAAGTGATGGGCATAGAAGGTTCTCTCTCAATTATACATATATTGTTTGCTCACTTATCCGTCTCTTGGATTTTATCTAACACTTTAAAAAATATGAACCAAAAAAAATTGTTATTATTATTATTATAATATAATTTTACAAAAGATGTTGAAATGTAAAGGAAGTGTGTGGTTTTTGGGGGCAATGTCCAAATCGTGAGGAATTATATTGAAGAGTAATTGGTTCTTGTAGTGACAAAAAAAATTGTTAACACATATATAAATATATAGTTGAAGAAGGAAAAAGAGGGCTTGATTCTTATTCTTTCCACATTGCTTGAGTCATGCATCAAATGCTTACTTGATTGTTTAGCTTTTTGTTTTGTTCTAAATTCTAATTAATGCTTGCACTGAACCTACCTTTCTGTATGAGCACTCAAAATGAGGCCATTGTATTTGTTTGCTTTGAACAAAATTTAAATGCGTAGCACATGGCTTGGCCTTATTGCGTGCATGGCTTCTTTTTCCTTTGAGGATATGTACTATATCATTTTTGCCCACAAGATGATTTAAAATATAAGATTGATTTTATTCTTGTTAGTTTTCAGATTTTATTTATAATGATTAATTTTAATTTTAATTACTATATTTTGATTTATTTGGATTTCAGGACTTGAGTTTTTATGACGATAACTAGTTCGAACACTCCAATATCTATGGACGATGGGTTTAATGAATATCAAAGTGCTCCCAAATGTCAAAAGGCTACTACTTCAAAGGTGTGGGATGAAATGACTAAACTTGAATGTGAGAACAAAGACGAACTGAAGGCACAATGTAATTATTGTAAGAGCATCTTCTCTGCTAAATCTTCTAGTGGAACATCTCATTTAAGACGTCATCTGAATAACTGTTTGAAAAAAATTAATAACGACATCACTCAATACACCATAGCCACTCAACCATCCTTAGCAGGTGGTCCTTCTATAAGAAACTACAAGTTTGATGCTGATGAGTGTTGTCGAGCTATTTCTACTTTTCTTGTGTATGGAAAACATTCATTTAGGACAGTTGAAGAACCGAGATTTAGATACATGATGAGCATTGCTAGTCCTAATTTTAAGAATATAAGTAGACATACAGCTGCAAGGGATGTCCTAATGTACTATGCAAAAGAGAGAGACCATGTTAAAGAAGAGTTGGCTAAAGCACCTGGTTTAATTAGCCTAACTTTTGATAATTGGAACTCTGAGCATACTAATGATGAATACATTTGCATTACTGCTCATTGGGTTGACAAAGACTGGAAGTTACAAAAGAGAATCATAAGGTTTAGAGATTTATCTTCTCCGTATGATGGTTTGAACATAGCGGATGAGCTTGTTTTATGTTTTTCTCAGTGGGGTATAGACAAGAAAATTTTTAGTATCACTTTGGATAATGCTTCTTATAATGATGTTATGGTTTCTTGTCTTAAAAACCGTTTTCGTGCGAATCGAGCTCTTTTGTGTGATGGTACTTTTTTTCAAGTTAGATGTTGTGCATATATATTGAATCTTATAGTTAAAGCCGGTTTGGAACTTGCTGATGATGTTATTGGTAAGATACGAAATGGAATTAAGTACATAAAAAGGTCAGGAATTCGTAGGCAAATATTTTATGATGTGGCTGACATGAGCTTTCATTTGAATGTGACCAAAAAGTTGCGTGTTGTCGAGCTATTTCTACTTTTCTTGTGTGTGGAAAACATTCATTTAGGACAGTTGAAGAACCAGGATTTAGATACATGATGAGCATTGCTAGTCCTAATTTTAAGAATATAAGTAGACATACAACTTCAAGGGATGTCCTAATGTACTATACAAAAGAGAGAGACCATGTTAAAGAAGAGTTGGCTAAAGCACCTGGTTTAATTTGTCTAACTTTTGATAATTGAAACTCTGAGCATACTAATGATGAATACATTTGTATTACTGCTCATTGGGTTGACAAAGACTGGAAGTTACAAAAGAGAATCATAAGGTTTAGAGATTTATCTCCTCCGTATGATGGTTTGAACATAGCGGATGAGCTTGTTTTATGTTTATCTCAGTGGGGTATAGACAAGAAAATTTTTAGTATCACTTTGGATAATGCTTCTTATAATGATGTTATGGTTTCTTGTCTTAAAAACCGTTTTCGTGCGAATCGAGCTCTTTTGTGTGATGGTACTTTTTTTCAAGTTAGATGTTGTGCACATATATTGAATCTTATAGTTAAAGCCGGTTTGGAACTTGCTGATGATGTTATTGGTAAGATACGAAATGGAATTAAGTACATAAAAAGGTCGGGAATTCGTAGGAAACGATTTTATGATGTGGCCGAAAAGAGCTTTCATTTGAATGTGACCAAAAAGTTGCGTCAAGATGTGTGTGAGAGATGGAATTCTACTTATTTGATGCTTGAATCTTCTCTTTACTATAAAGATGTGCTAGATTATTAGAGTCAACGGGATAAAGATTATCAAATATTTGCACTTTCTGATGAGGAGTGGAGAAATGTTGCTATTCTTTGCAAATTTTTGAAAGTCTTTTATGATGTGACTTGTGTTTTTTCTGATTCTAATTATCCGACAGCTAATCTTTATTTTAGAGGGGTTTGGAAGGTTCACAAGGTCTTGCTTGATACAACTAAAGGTCCTCAATCTTTTTTAACTCCAATGGTTAAGCAAATGCAAGAGAAATTTAATAAATATTGGACTGAGTATTCGTTGGTATTGTCATGTAATGCAATATTGGATCCTTGTTACAAGTTAAATTATGTGCGATATTGCTTTACTGTAATTTATGGTATTCATGCTCTTGATTTTGTGCAAACCATTATTAGCAATCTTAGACTCTTGTTTGATGAGTATGTTAAGAAATCCAAATCCATGTCTTCTTCTTTGGTTGGGAGTTCTAATGTTTCGGATTCTAGTTTGCATCAACCTAATGTTAATAGGGTTGATTTGGGTGAAGATTATGATGAGAGTGATGATTATAAACGGTTTTTAAATGAATCTAGCACTATGAGTGAAAAGTCACAGTTGGACATTTATTTGGAAGAACCGGAGCTTGAGTTGAATAGAAAAATTGATGTTTTGGATTATTGGAGCAAAAGTTCAATTCGATATAATGAGCTTTCATTATTGGCTCGTGATCTTTTGGCAATTCCAATATCGACTGTAGCTTCCGAATCGACTTTTAGCATGGGGAAGAAAGTTCTCACACCTTTGAGGAGTTCACTTAAGCCAAAAACGGTTCAAGCCGTTATTTGCTTTGATGATTGGATGCGAGCTAAAGGATTGTTAACGGGTAATTATTATTTTAGTTTTATTGTTATAATTTTATAACATTTTGTTCAATTTAATTATCTAACTATTTATTTTTATTTCATATTAGAAATTTATTGCAAGAATGATGAGAATGATGATGACGATGAGGACGATGAGGATGATGGTTCTTCGATTGCTCTTTAGGTTACTTTTTTAATTGTTGACAATTTAATTTAGTTTTATGATTTATAGCATGTTATAAAATTATATATGTTGATTGGTTGATATATAGATAATTTGATTGGTTGATTACATTTTACAAGTTTTTTTTGGTGCAAATTTGGTACTGTTTTTGGTGTTGATTTAATGCTTTTTTTGGTGCAGTTTTGGTACTGTTTTTGGTTCTATTTTAGTACTATTTTCAGTGCTGTTTTTGGATGTTTTGGTGCTGTTTTATTGTTGTTTCGCAACTGTTTATGTTATTTTGCTGCCCTTTTTAATATTATTTGGCATCAATTATTAATATTATTTGGATATTGTAGAACTTTTGTTTTATCATTAATTTTGCTATTATTTTAGTTGTAACTATCTTAATATAAGGGTTCTTATTGTGTTTTCAATTTGTTTGTTGTTTTACGAATTATTTTAATATCTTTTTTAATTCGTTTGTTGTTTTAATATTGTTAAGTGTATTTGATATATCATATTTTAAAATTATTTATATAATAAAATAATCTTAAAAAATTAATATGAGCTGAGCCGGGTCGAGCTTGAGTTTAATTATTATAATATGGATCAGGCTTGAGCTAATTTTTAGGATCATTTTTCGGGTCGGATTGAACCCGAACCTAAAAAATAAATTTAAAATTTTAATAAAGTCTAACCCGAACCCAACCCATAATCACCTCTATACATTAGAGATGTAGTAAAAATTCCAAAACAGTAGCACTGCCATTGTAAGAGTAAATACCTAAAAGCATTGGGCCAGCATTGGGGTCTAAACTCTAGACTTTGGACCTTGGAGGTAGGCTGTAAGCACTCAGGGTTTGGACCAAACTACAATAATCTTTGAAGTTTACATTTTTTATTAAATTAATATTTATTTTAATTAAATTTAATCATTAATTTTTCAATAAGAGTTAAATCGAATTTTTAAATAAATTATTATGGAAATCCGAATTGAAGTTGGGGGAATGGAAGTTCCCGCGGATATCCAACACAACAAGAATGCCTAACCTTGCCGCCAACTCTTTCCCTTCTTCCTCTTTCATTTCCTACTCAGAAAAACATGTCAATCAACCCAAACAATCCCTTCTCTTCCTTCTCAAGGAAAAATGAACCCCTTTTCTTCTTCTTCTTCTTCTCTCTCTCTCTCTCTATGTATATATACATCATCACTGAGCAAGTCCCGTCATCCATCATTGCGAACTCTACAAAGCTTCCTTTCATTTCTTTCCGGTTTCATCTCCTTTTTTTTTTTTTTTTATAACAAAAGATGGAGTCTCAAGAACCTAAGGTTTCCAGCTCCCCTTTGATGTACTCCAACCGGGTGATGTTGAAAACCATATTGGAAAGTAGTGATGGCGAGATGGTGTTGGTTGGTGATACTGTGGTGGTTGGTGGGTGGGTCAAATCTTCCAAGGAGGTGAAGCACCCTGTTCCATTGCCGCCGTCTGCCTCCGACGCTGACCATGCTTCTCCGGGGCGTCAAGGCTTAACCTGTTTGGAAATTCTTGAATCTCGAATCCCTTGTTTCAGGACTATTATCAGGATTTTGTGTGGTCCTGCTACTTCCCCAGCTGTTCGAGAAAAGCTCGAGTCTTTGGTTCCTAAACCAACACCTCCTTCCACTTTCTTTCTACAAATTAATGATGGCTCTTGCGCTTCATGTCTCCCGGTATTGTTGTTTCCTTTTTCTTTGCTGAAAAGATTGATTACTTAGATTGCTAAGCTTGTCCTAATTAGTATGAAAATTTCCCGATCAGGTCGTGATTGATTCAAGGGTAGCTCCAGTATCTGCAGGCCAGATTCTACCGACTGGAACATGTATATTAGCCCAGGGAGTCTTGGAAAAACTTTCAGCTAATGAGAAACAAATAATTCAGCTTAAAGCAGAAAATATTCTTCATGTTGGAACTGTTGAGCAAGATAAGTATCCTTTGTCAAGGAAAAGATTACCTCTTGATTCTTTAAGGGAGTATCCCCATATTCGTCCCAGGACAATTATGGTATTCTCAGCATCCATTGCAAGTTTTGGACTTTCTGTCTTAAGAAAACTAGCTTCAAGTTCAACCTAATATGCTATGCATTGCAGGTGTCATCTATTACACGAATTCGAAGCACACTAGATTTTGCAACCCACGCATTCTTCCAGAAATATGGTTTCCTACATGTGCAAGTGCCAATCATCACAACTACAGACACTGAAGGGTTTAGTGAAAAGTTTCAGGTTACAACTCTTTTGAGAAAAACAAGCAAGGAGGAGGAGCTGGTCAGTGTTAGTGATGCTGATAGTCTTAGCCTTGAAACTGTTAAGGCAGCTATTAAGGAGAAATCAGGGGTAGTTGAACAACTCAAGAGAAGTGACAGCAATAGAGAGTCACTTATTGTAGCAGTTCAGGATCTGCAGAAAACAAATGAATTAGCACGGCAGATCGAAGCAAGAGAAAAATCCAAACCAGTAACTGCAGTGAAGCCTGACTTACTGAACTTCAATGATGATTTCTTTGGTCGCCCTAGTTATTTAACTGTCTCTGGTCGGTTTCATTTGGAGAGCTATGCATGTGCTATTGGAAATGTCTACTCATTCGGACCTAGATTTCAAGCTGATAAAACAGTCTCCCCCAAACATGTGGCTGAAATGTGGACTGTTGAGGTAGAAATGGCTTTCTCACAGTTAGGGGTAAGACTTTACTTACTCAATGGTCAAATATGTTATGTAAATTAGATCTTTGATAATGAAAATGCAGTGATTCTCATGCTTACATGTTAAAATATCTAAACAAAAACATATTTATTACGTATTCAACTTGAATGAATTTTCATATATTAAGGTCTCATTGATACCCTCCATTGGAGTTTCCAGGACGCTATGAAATGTGCAGAGGACTATTTCAAATTTCTCTGCAAATGGATATTGGATAACTGTCCAGAAGACATGAAGTTTGTCTCAAAAAGAATTGACAAAACTATTACTCATCGTCTTGAATACATGACGATAAGTTCTTATGACAAGATTTCCTATAGAGAGGCAGTAGAAATTTTGAGAAAGGTAAACTTGGACACCATGTACTTCCTATATTTTAGCCCCCATATGTTGCTCCTACTATCTATTTTCTTAAAGTACTCATGTCTGTCATTCGTGGCACAGGGGTATAAGCATTCCGAATAACATTAGATTAGACCACTAAACATTTCAATCACATCTATAGCAATAATTTAATTTATTCTTCAACATCAGGTCCCAGATAGGGCTTTTGAAACACAACTACAGTGGGGAGTCCCTTTGACAGCCGAACATCTAAGGTATGTATAATGTGGCTATTGATCTAGACATCATAAGTGGACGAAGACATTTCCTATGAGTTTGGTTCTTACTATCCATTTACTCAATTGCAGCTACTTGGCTGATGATCACTATAAGAGGCCTGTAATTATTTATGATTATCCAAAAGCAACCAAGCCATTTTATGTACGCTTGAATGAAGATGGAAAAACAGTTGCAGCCTTTGAGCTGGTTGTACCCAAGGTAAGTCTAAATTTTATTAAGAGGTGAAGAACATCTGAAAAGTCAAAACAAATATCTTCAAGCACCAAAAAGTTATGTGCTGGTTCAGAAAGATGATAAAGCTGGATAAATTGTATATGCAGATTGGAACAGTGATAACAGGGAGCCAAAATGAAGAGAGCTTTAACGTGCTAAATACAAGGTAATGTCATCCTCCTTAGTCTACTACAAATGTTGGGAAATTGTGGACTCAAATGAAATTGGCAAGTCACTATTTGCAGAATTATTACCTCAATATTTTCTTGTTGATGCAAAAACAATATCTTATTTTCAGCTATGGTTTATTTCAGGATCAAGGAATTTGACTTGTCAAGAGATCAATATGAATGGTACCTAGATCTTCGCCGGCATGGAACCGTCAAGCATTCTGGATTTAGCCTACGGTTTGACCGGATGGTTCTCCTCACCACCGGCCTCATTGATGTCAGAGATGCAATTCCTTTTCCTAGGAGTCACGGCAAAGCCAACTGCTAAGGTCCTTTAATGTAGAATGATTAGGGGCTAAAACTTAAAGCTGAATTTACAAAATTTGATATTGTGTAAGATACTGCCGACATTGTTGCCACTGCAGGAGGACGTAAGTTCAAGTTTGCTGAAACGCATTATCTTCTCATTTAAAGGTTGAAGAGGGGCTATGGGTAGTTCTAAACATTGTATCAATATGATAAAAACCTATAATGAGAACAAATGCTCTTAATGTTCACCATACTTTTTTTTTTATCAATCTTATTAATTTCATAATGAGAAAAAATGTATATGAAAATATAATAGAAAAAATTGAAATTACATCATAACAATATAAGAGAAAGGCATACCAGATTGAGCCAAATTTCATGATCTGCAAGTGGTCCATCTGATTAATTAATGAGGCAGCCACCATGGACCCAATGCATCAAAAATAGGATTTTTTTTTTCTTAAGGATTATAATTGGCTAATATATTAGATAAGCCCTTGAACTTTGTTCTTTTATTTAAATAAAGCCTTAATCTTACAGGTAAAATAGATATGTATGACAATTAAACGTCCAAGAGGGCGTGTGACATGGTTGATAGAAAAAGAGATTACCAGCTTCAACTTGCTTGTATCCCACACAAAGAAGTTGTGTAAACATCAGATATACTAAATGCAAAGTACAATAAACAAGCTGATTTTGGCATAGCACAACACTAGTGATGAACTATCTTCACTGTTTTGCCAATTGAGGTGCCCTTGTTGGAATCAAGTGGGAAGAAAAAGGGATAAAGCTCGTACCGGACATAACAACTACTGTATAGGACCCGACAACCCTTCTTGCTGTCACAAAAGTTTGGGAAATTTCCAACAGCAATTGCAAGGCATTGAGCACAATCTATCTCAGATAAGTCCCTTGTACATTGCACCAATGCATAAAGGGTCAAAAATTGTGACAGTTTGGTCTTACCTTTTCCAAGCCCTTCATTCTTTGGCATGACAGCTTCTGATCTAATTTCGTCCATCAGTGCTCCAAGTTCTTTGTTGAAACTTTGAGGGTCCGTAACATTTTCAACATTATAGTAAAATATACCAAACGAGGTGTCAACTTCTCCAACAAAATTATCCTTGCTGTACCGTAGAAAGCAATAGTCGTACCAAATCCTTGCATCAGCTTGATTCGAACAGCGTTGGCGTACTTGCTTCGCAGCGTCTTGTATGCAACTTGAACAATCTTTATTACCAACATCCCCTCTGCATTGAGCAAGGCCGTAGACTTTATCAGGGTCTTTACCTGAGGAAGTCACAATATAACCAGTTAAGGGAGTTTTAGAGACCAGTTCAGCCAACAATCGATCAATGTTTACAGATATTTGGCTACTGCTACTCATGTTGGTGTTTTCATTGCAAAAGTTCCCCAAAGGATCAGCCCTGCAACTACTTAGAAACAATGAAACAAGAAGCACATATAACAAACTCATGATGATTTTTTTTTCCTTGCAAACTTGATGCTACCTTTTGGTGTTCAGCTTTCTTATTAATGGCCCTTGAGATTGGAAATGATGAGGATGTGGGAAAACAAGAGGCAGACATTCTTGACTACATGTGTGTTCCAAAATCACCACAACAAGTGGAAACCATGGGCCATTGTTTCTAAAAAGTCTTTCCGGTTGATTTTTTCTCAGTGACCAAACAGGTAAGTTTCATAAACTAATAATAATCTGGATAGGTGCTTCATGGGATACTAATCATTTTCCTCCTACAACTTGTACAATGGGGAATCTAATCATGTTCCACTAAAACAGCATAAGATACGGAATGAAACTATTTTCATCGACATATAAAATTTATCAGCACCATCACTCAGTTGACAAGAACCTAGTGATGGGGACATGATTACACAGTTGCAGCCATTTTTGTTGATATTTAAGGCACAGTACTGATTTCAGATCATGAGCTTTCATGTAGACTATTCCTCGAAAGACCACAATTTATAGCTTTATATTGACTTCCAAATAGGTAAAACTTCCAGGCTTTAGGCAACCCTGATAATACATTTAAATGGATGAAAAGTAGCTAGTGGGATTAATTATGGCGCAAGCAACTCAATAATATATATATATAATTATGGAATGTGATTCAATGTGGCATAGTCAAGAAATTGTCATTTAGCACGTTAATTATTTGTCACTTGTCTTTATTGATTACAGTTTAAAACGAATATTATTTCAATATAATTTTTTTATAAAAATATATCAATATTAAATACGTGTTCATATAACAAAGATCGTATGTATTAATAATCTTTGCTATAATTGTTTTAGTCATAAATCACGAAAAATAATATAAATATGTGCACACTTAATCCAATTTTATTTTATTTTCTTAATATTAAGTTTTTTTGTATTGTTTTTAATATCCAATATTAGAAAATATAAATATGTGCTTCAAGTCTTTAAAATTTAAATTTTACTCATTCATCCATGCACTCATTTTTCTAATTATTAAAAATTGAATTTCATATATAATATAAGTCAAATATTTCTTTCTTTAAAAGATAAATGAAAAAGATATTACAAACATTATTGAAATCATACAAATTAATTTCTTTATTTAGTTACCAATTGTATTATTTTTATCTTTTCAATAATAATAATATTTATGAAATGTTATAAAATTTGTACTAATTTTTAGTAATTTAATATAAAACATTTTAATTAATACACATAATCAATCCGTGCACCGCATGGAGAAAAAAACAATTATAAATAAATGTCTTATAGTATGATATGGTTTCAGAAAATTAAACATTTTATAGAACCTCGTGTATTGACTTGATGGTAAAAATGTTCATTATTTTAGGTGTGACTTAGGTTCGAGTTGTGTTAATTGCATTATTAGGTTGGTTATTTATTTGTGTTAAATTATAGAGTAAAAAATTTGAAAATTAAAATATGCTTCAAGTTCATGAACACTTTGTACATTTGGAATTTAGTCACAGTGCTTAATCCAGTTGTTACGACTGTTAAAATTTTTCTATTAAATTCACTATTATAATATTTTAAAATTAAAAAAAATCACTTAATAATCCTGTAATAAAAAATTGTTGAAAATGTTTATTTAGATTTTTTTTTCTTAAAGACACTCATTCAAACTTTCCATAATAAAATATTTTTTATTGTTATAGTGTTCTTAAAAAAATTGACATCAATATTTTGATTGAAATAATTAATAATATAAACTATTCAGACTAACTAATGATATTGTAAAAGTAAAGAAACCAAATTATTTTAAAAATTAAAGTATATAGATTAAATTTCAAATTTTAGTAAAAGAAAAAAGAACATCTATGATGAACCCACCGAGTGGTTCCAGTGAAAAAGAGGATAATGTTCATTTTAGGAGACCCGAGTTCGAGCACTTGTATGTGCTTATCAAAAGATTAAAAAAGTATGAACAGATACTACAATATAATCACACCAATAAAAAACACCTACGATAGTAGTATGCATGCCAACAAAAGAAGACTTGTTCCTTTTATATATAATTATATAGATTTAGGTATAATAGAGATTAAAACAAAAAATTAACATTTTACATAATATAAAAAAAAAACTCACTTTGAGTTTATTATTAGTGTAGTGAAAAAAAGACTTATATTGCTTAAGATTATTAGTGTAGTAATACATTATTTGTATTGTTTTTATTTACATTAAATTTCGAGTTTAAATTTAAATACCTTTTTCCATTTGCTTAATAATAGGTTTTCAATTAAATTTAAAAAAAATACTGATTAAATTTTTAACTCTATTGACATATATTGTTGTCAATATATGAGGATGTGTGTTCGAGTGCGCTGAATTGTATTATCTTCCTATTTATGAGTTGAAAAATGACTATAGATAATTCTAAGCATTATATAAAAATAAATAAATATGATCAAAATTTATAATAAAATTATTAAAAAAATTAAAAAAAATAAATGAATGAAATCTATCTGTATTCTTAAATAGTGAATAGAAGCAAGCAAAGCTACCTACTAAATGTGAGTGAAGACTTGACTCTAAATTACAAACCCCCAACTATAAACAAGAGACATGAGACTTGTCTTGTTTCCATACTCCACTCCCAACCACTTCAAACATATAGTGGGTCAAGTGATAAAGAGTTTGTTATTTATTAATCAAGATTTCGAGTTTAAATAATGTGAATGAACAAAAAAACAATATTAAGCTTGTATATTAAAATGAAATCTAATTTGGTTAAACTCTAAATCAAAGTTGGGCTCTTGTGATTTTCGAACATTAAAAGATTACAAACAATAAAAAAAAGGTATAATGAAAAAATTAATCCTTAACGTTTGGATGTTTTGTCACTTTGATCTTTAAGGTTTTTTTGCGCTCACTTTCATACTTAATCTTTTTTTTCGGTCAAATTGGTAATTTTTTAACGGTCTTGCTAACCTGGTTGTTAGTTATCTAACAGTGCTGACGTGACAAAATTTTTTTCCCACTTAGGCAAGTCCATGTATGCAGCTGCTGACATGACACTATTTTGTCTTATATGCCACGTCAGCAAATGATTTTAAAATTATTAAAATTATTTTTTAAAATATAATTTTTTTTAATATTTTTAAATATAAAATTATTAAAATTATTAAATAAATCATTAAAGTATTTGTTTACTTAATTTTACTCTCTTTTATCATTTTCTCACTTATCTTCCTAAACTCATTCAAAAAAAAAAGAAAAGAAAGTGTAGCTCCTCAAGCCCAAAAAATAACGACTGATCGCCATGTGAACCACCTCTATGCCGTCGCCAACGGCAAGTTCTAGATTTGCTTTTCTTGACATCTTCGTTCCATTTCTAACTTTACTCTCTCCAAAAGAGCACTTGTAAAACTTAAATCTACCGGGAAAGATTCGACTTAGATTCGACCTAACCCACTTTCGATCTCCCTCCTCTACCGTTGGATAAGCTTCAATTTCAACTATGTTGTTCTTCACATCCTTCTCTACCTCCCCATCGTTGGGATCGTCAAGTCAACAAATTAAATTTTGAAAATCAATCCTTAGTAGAAAACTATGAGTTTAGCTTTCTCTTTCCAGATTTCATTATCTCATCCTCACTATCCAAATTCAAACTCAACAATCCAAAATTAAATCCGAGTTTTTCATACAACCAAAGGGTTCAACCAAACCACCCTTTGGATTCTTGACAGATAAGCAGTTATTTGTTCTTCAAGCACACTATGTAGAGCATAAAGAACCAATTTTGATTTCACCCTTAAAACATGATTAATTGATTTCATCGAAAAAAATGGATAGTCGATTTAGGTTTTTTACAGGTTTAAAAATTTCAAGGTTTTAAATTTCAAGCACACCTCCTTCCTTTTCCTCCATTCTTCTTCAGTTTCAACAGGTAAAAAACATGTTCTAACAAGTGAACCACAAGCCATGAGAAATAAAGAGGATGGAGAAGAAGATGGAATAATGGGGAAGAAGATAAGGTGAAGGGGAAGGGGAAGGGGAAGGGAAAAAACTCATAAAACTTGGGATGATGATGATGATGATGATATTTTAAAATAATTTTAATAATTTTACATTTTAAAAAATAATTTTAATAATTTTAAAGTCATTTGTTGACGTGGCATAAAAACAAAATAGTGCCACGTCAGCAGCTACATATACGGACTTGCCTAGGTGGAAAATTTTTTTGTCATATTAGCACCGTTAGTCAACTAACGGCCACATCAGCAAGACCGTTAAAAAATGACCAATTTGACCAAAAAAACAAAGATTATGCATGAAAGTGAGCGCAAAAAAATTTTAAAGGTCAAAGTGACCATTTTAAAATAATTTTAATAATTTTATATTTTAAAAAATAATTTTAATAATTTTAAAGTCATTTGTTGATGTGGCATATAAAACAAAATAGTACCACATCAGCAGCTGCATATACGGACTTGCCTAGGTGGAAAAAAAATTTTGCCATGTCAGCACCATTAGTCAACTAATAGCCACATCAACAAGACCGTTAAAAATGACCAATTTGACCAAAAAAACAAAGATTATGTATGAAAGTGAGCGCAAAAAAAATCTTAAAGACCAAAGTAACCAAACACCCAAACGTTAGGAGCTAATTTTGTCATTAGGAGAATACCAACTTAAAGCATGACACTAGAGGTGTTCATGGACCAGGTTAGGTCTAAGCATGATATTAACATATTTTATTCTTTTCCAAGTCCACCTCGGCCCAAAATATGAGTCTAAAATTTTGCCCAAATCCGCTTATATTTACAAAAAACTAACCCGAACCCATTTTAGGTCCATCCATATTGTTTTTTAAATTTTTTTAAAATACTTATATTGTTTTATTTTAGTATTTAATAATTTTATATATTTTTTTATTTTTTGAAAATTTTTATATAATCATCTTAATATTTTTTTAATATTTACATTAGAGTAGTATTATATATTTAGTATAGTTTTATTTTTTTAATGTGTTTTAAATTACATAATATTAAAAATAACATAATATAAAGTATTATATTTTTAATGGACATATTTTTTTACCTAAATTTATTTTTTTACTAATATTTTAAATGGATCTATTTTTTTTACCCAAATTTATTTTTCGAACCTAACGTTTTTATCCAAATCCTCTCGAATTTCAAATAAACCTCCGGACCTGAACAGATAACCCCGCGCACGAATAGTTTTACTTAGCACCTTCCTTGGATCACCCTCTAAATTTGATAACGATTGCCATAAATGAAACGAGGGTAGCAAAATCTTGGACCAAACCAAGCGTTTGGTCTCAACAAAAGAAAGTAAATTGAATGATAAAGAAAGGGAAATGACATTAAATATTTGCCGATCTCCATGCAAATACCTACCAAACCAAACCCCATAAATCCACTTAACTAAAAGCCCACTATTTCTACAAAAGCCCACAAATCCCAAAATCACCGCAATTTCCATCAAAACCCCGCCAATTACGCACCTTGTCCGTCGCCTACCATTTTTATACTCTCCCCCTGCTTTAAAGTTTAATCCCATTTCGCACATCTCAGACAAGAAATACAAACACCCATCAAACCACATCTCACAGACATGGGTGCCCACGAAGAAGAAGCCGGAGGTGAAGAGTACTTGTTTAAGATCGTGCTGATCGGTGACTCTGCTGTTGGAAAATCCAACCTTTTGTCACGTTTTGCTAGGAACGAGTTCGACAATAACTCAAAGGCAACTATTGGAGTAGAGTTCCAAACCCAATGCGTGGAAATTGATGGGAAAGAAGTTAAAGCACAGATCTGGGACACTGCTGGTCAAGAAAGGTTTCGAGCTGTTACTTCTGCTTACTATAGAGGAGCTGTTGGTGCTCTTATTGTTTATGATATTACTAGGAGGACTAGCTTTGACAGCATTAAACGTTGGCTTGATGAACTTACCAGTAAGTTTCAATCTTTATCTTGTTTCCCCTTTTTTTTTGTAATCTTTATTTTTTTTTTAATCATTGTTTCTGCCATAGCAAGAATGTAGAGTTGAATTATAGTAATCATAGAGAAACTCTGCTTCAGTCAATAAATTCAGATCTTTTTTCTCTGGAATGGATGTTTGCTGTCATATAGGAAGGTTCCATTAGAGAAAATTTCTAAAATTGCAGATCCAAGTGGGGATGTTTGACAAAACCCAATTTTCCATAATGTGTAGGGTTGTCAGTGTTTTTGAGTTCTGACTGTGACAAACTTTTTCTGAATGTCTAGCTTACTTTTCTTTTGATTGGGAAAATGCGTTATAGTCACCATTGTTTCTTTTTTGAGTGATTGTGCCTTTGCATTTTGGTGGGGTCCGTTTGTCCATTTACAAAATGCCCCTTTCTCAGTTTACCACTTTTAATTCAGTTGGTTGTGCAATCATTCTTGGTCTAGGAAAAAAGAGGAAAAATTATTTTCCTAGAAAAGTTTTCACTTTCCAGGAAACTAAACCAAATGGCATTCATCTGTTTAATTTAAGGTTCAATAAAATTGAACCTTATTGTACTTAATCCTTGCAGCTCATTGTGATACTACATTGACAAGAATGCTGGTGGGGAACAAATGTGATTTGGAGAACATAAGAGATGTAAGTGTGGAGGAAGGCAAAAGCCTGGCAGAGGAAGAAGGCTTGTTCTTCCTGGAGACGTCTGCCCTCGAATCTACTAACGTTCAGACTGCTTTCGAGATCGTTATCCGGGAAATCTACAACAATGTAAGCCGAAAAGCCATAAACTCTGATTCATATAAAGGCGAGTTGTCTGGGAATAAAGTCACCCTGGTCAAGGATGGGGCAAATGCTTCCAAGACGGGTTTCTCCTGCTGTGCAAGATGATCTTTGGTCCTCCATGTTGCAGACAAGTCACCTGTTTCCACTCTTCTAATCCTGGTGTGTCAATTTTGGAGCTTTCTCAATTTTTATAAGGTTTATTATATTTAAAAATAAGACTGCATTTATGTTCTTATATATACTCTTTTACAAGCCAAAAGATTTCCATAACAATAATATGCTATAAGTTCTTACACTCATCGTAAACTTGAAATTGAAGATGATATATTTATATGGAAGCGAGAACATTGAAGATGATGTACCAAACAAGAGGGCACTTTCACTTTGCTATTTACGTAGAAAGTTATTTTAAAATTGGATTTAGGTGTGATTGCTTGGAATTTGATAAGAATGTGACTTTCAACGAAAACAGTTTCCTAAGAGATGTTGTCCAAAAAATTCCTCCTGTTATGATGTAGTGCCATTTTTTTTTTAATTTATGAACAAATTACAGGCTAACTAAATAACTCAATTAATAATTCACTTAATAATAAATTTAGTCTTTAATATTTATTTATTTTTTTATCATTTTAACATTTAAAATTTTGATAAAATTGTTATTTTTTGAATTGAGAAATTGATTGAACACATTATCTCCTAGTAAATAAAACTTGATTCAGCCCAAATTATTTCAATGTCCACCCCCAATAGCTTGAGCAGGCCGAATCATTAAAACAAACAACAAGTTGACTTTGTGAAGAGTCAATTGGATCATGGATTTTGGGCAGTGATGAGCCCTTAGCTTTTAGCCTTATCCCTCGTTATATTTTATTTTAGGGTAAATTCTCAAAATAGTCATTTTTATTTGTCTCCGGTTACATTTTAGTCACTTATATTAATATTTTCAATTAAAATGATTTATGGGTGGCTTGGTTGGACCAATAAAATGAAGCATCCAGGCTCCGTTTAGAAAAAACCCAATCGATAATACATTTATGATTACCGCCTATATCATAATCATAAATCTTTTTTATTTACAAATTCTAAATAGAAATAAGAATGATTTCAAACTATTAATCAATCGAATAATATGAGAAATACATTGAATATTTGGCGGAAAACATGAAAGAAAAAGGAATAAAATAAAATAAAAAGGAAATGAAATCATAGCAAAAAGATGTGGTATTGGGTCATTTGTCCTATATGCGCAAATCAAAATCGGGCGGATATTTACTCGGAGTAGAGCATAAACCTAAAAAAATTGAATAAAAAATTGATGAAACCCATTCAGGAACAAGAAAATGACATCGTGATTTGGATTGAATCCCAATGAAAAAAAAATAGATCAATGAAAAGTTTGTGCGATAAGTTTAGCGAATTTTTTCTATATTATAGGATAGATTATAGGAAAACGGGTCAAAACTTATCTTTCTTTAATTTCATTTTGAATTTCATTTTATTTAAAAAATGTAAGAAAAAACCCCTTCGTTAGAAATTAGAAGTTAGAAAGCGCACACTAGAAAAAACGAAGGATGGCTGGAAGCTACACATTGATTTTTTTTTTTGTAATTTTTGTTGAACCGTATGCATCAATAGGTCCCTGTACGGCTACTAAGGGATACAATTTTATCCTAATCAACCGACTTTATCGAGAAAGATTACTTTTTTTAGGCCAAGAGGTTGATAGCGAGATCTCGAATCAACTTATTGGTCTTATGATATATCTCAGTATAGAGAATGATACCAAAGATCTGTATTTGTTTATAAACTCTCCTGGCGGATGAGTAATACCCGGAGTAGCTATTTATGATACTATGCAATTTGTGCAACCAGATGTGCATACAATATGCATGGGATTGGCCGCTTCAATGGGATCTTTTCTCCTGGCCGAAGGAGAAATTACCAAACGTCTAGCATTCCCTCACGCTCGGCGCCAATGAGTTTTTTTTATTTGATGGAAAGAAAAAAGAAGACTATGCCTTCGCCATATGAAATATGAATTAGTAAGTAATAATAGCATGGCATTTAGAATTCGATATGAATTTTTTTTTTTCTTTTTTTTTTTCAAAATATTAGATTATGTATCGAAAGAGTAGTATGAGAGAAAGGGCATTTCCAATTTTAGCTTAGCTGTCGTGGGCCCATCTCAGCGTCACAAACTTTTTTTCTTTTCACACCAGAGGCTATTAAGAATATTTATAACAATATTTATGTTATAAAATAAAAGAGTACGAAAAAAAAGACTATTTTTTTTCTTTCTTTTTTTTTGAAAAAAAAAGAAACTTTGGGATTGCTGAATCACAGATGAAATAAATATATAAAGCAACAGAGCCATCATAGTATTTTTGAACTTTTCCGAAAAAAAAGAAGGGTGATAATTAGATTATTTAGTGATCTGGGTCTAATAGACGCTCTCTATATTTTCTCTTTTTCTTTTTTCGATGAAAGAAAAAAGAGAATTCCATTGGAAAGCCGTATGCAATGCACAAAAAATGCCTGTACGGTTGTTCAATTCTATCTTTTTTTCTTATTATTCTTTAGTTATTTTTAGCTATTCTTCTCGCCTCATTATGTGAGTTAGAAGAACCTTTTATTATGTTATATTATCAGGGTAATGAGCCATCAACCTGCTAGTTCTTTTTATGAGGCACAAACAGGAGAATTTATCCTGGAAGCGGAAGAACTACTGAAACTTCGCGAAAGCCTCACAAGGGTTTATGTACAAAGAACGAGCAAGCCCCTATGGGTTGTATCCGAAGACATGGAAAGAGATGTTTTTATGTCAACAACAGAAGCTCAAGCTCATGGAATTGTGGATCTTGCACCGGTTAAATAAGTTAAATAACAAATAGCAATAGCAACGATTTAACACCAATCCACAATTTTATTAAGATTGATTTAATCCCTCTTCTTACTGTCCTTCTTAACTTAAGCCTAAGAGGTTAATATTTTATTAATCTATTAAATAGAAAAAGAAGTAATTCAGAATCATTTGGTTAGGATCTATCTAAACCAATCTATCATGTATATGATTCAGTATGCCAACTATTAAACAACTTATTAGAAATGCAAGACAGCCAATTAGAAATGTCACGAAATCCCCTGCTCTTACGGGATGTCTTCAGCGCCGAGGAACATGTACTAGGGTGTATGTGCAACTTGTTCAGATCATGGGCTGAGAAAAGAGAAACAACTTTTTCAGTATCAACGATTCGTACCAGTGAATAGAATGGGGTTCGTCCGTTCACTATCTAAAAAAGATAGATCTACCGTATCCTTCTATTGTGTATGAAATTTATGGTTTCTATTGGCGCAAATCCAATCTTAGAATTTAAGATGAGAAAAAATTCCCAATTAGTAGCAAATGCTTATCCATTAAGCGGGGAAAATCCTATTTAAAAAGCAAAAAGATTATGCTTCGACTCTTGCAAAGAACGGACTAACAGGGTCAGCTGCCCAATTAATCCTCATCCTTACATACCGTTACTGTATAAGATAGATCTCGTTGTGAAAGATCTATTACTGGAAAATTTATGAGTAGAGCCGAAGAGTGTGAACTGTACAAGTTACCAATTAAATGAAGGAATGAGCTCCGGTGTACCAATTAAAATTTCTTCCAAACGACAAGTCGACGTGACAGTTAAAATGGGTTTTAGAATAATGTGAATGTAATAGTTATAAATAATTTTTTTTAAACAATCTAATTATAAGTTCTGATCATATTTGCTCTTTTTGACACAATGCTTAGAATTACCCATAACCCCTTCCCAATCCTTAAATAGGATGATAATATATTACAACGCACTTAAACCCACATCCTCCTTTATTAACAACAATGCTCATCCAATCGAGCTATAAAACTCGATCGACAACAGGGATAGATATTTATATGCAACAATACTTCTCAAATAGTTTATTTGATCCAATGTGTTCAAAATTAGAAGGAAAAAGGAAGTAGAAAATTGGGTCAAAAGAATCCAATTCCGACCATCATGTGCTATTGGTGGATTAGATAGAAAGAAGTCATTGAATGGTAAGTGTAAAACACACTTACATTATAGCAGTAGCCATTGACATTGACTCTTAGTTTAAGGCACTAACAAAGTCAAAATCAAATTAGAACATGGGAAGTTTCATGTTTGGTTCTCACACGCCCACCAACCTCCAACAAATTACTTCTATTCACTTTAACCTTTACGATGGGACAAGTCAAGTATATTATGTAATGGGAGATTGAGATAAAATTAAAGATTTTAGGAGTTAAAAATTAAATTAGTTTAAATAAAGAGAGAAAATTGGATTATTAATTTTTTTTGTCAAACAGTAATTCATTCAAGACAAATAACAGAAATTAAAAAACTTAACAAGACGATGTTAGTAGATCATTCTTGTCCAGAATATGGATCAAAGAAGATGGTGGTTAGCGCAATCAATTAAAAATACACATCTCCTTTTTATAATAAAAAACCACCCAATCAACAATCAAATTAGCATATCTCTTTATAAACTCAAAATTAATATATATCTTAATATGGATCAATTAAAAATACATGATAATTGTGATTTTATCTTTGAGTCTCAAGTTTGATTCTTTTTATAAGTATCTTAATATGTATTTTTTATTTCATGTTATTTCAAGTTTTTTAATTAATGTTTATAATTAATAAATATATTGTTTTCAAGTTTTTTATTTTTAATTATCTTTTTAATTAATAACTCTTTTATTTACAAAATCAAATAATTACTGTAAATATAATTATTTTTAATAAATATAATTTTTATATGTGTAATATTTATTTTTGATGAGTGTAGTAAATTTTAGTATTATATATTTTTTGTATGTGTATTTGAAATATTTCACATATAAATATAATGATATTTGAAATAATTATTTGATTTTATAATATTAGAAATCATCATACCCACAATATAGGTGGAGAAAATAAATATTTGACATATAAATATTATATAATGAGCAAAATATATCAAGAGAATTCGTTGATGTTTTTAAAAATTAATTACATATTTATTATTTGATTTTATAAATAAAAGAGTTATTGATTAAAAATAAAAAATTGAAAACAATATATTTATTAATTATAAACATAAATTAAAATTAAAAAAAACTTGAAATAATATGAAATAAAAAAATACATATTAGACTTCTATCGCATACGGATTATGTTGGACGTTCGTGAGCCTTTGAGAAGGGGTATCTTTATTAAGACAGATGATGATTGCAAGTCATGAATACCTTTTAAATATGAAAAGTTACCAAGTTTCTATTTTGGTTGTGGAAAGATGGGTCACGCTGTTCAGGGCTGTAATGTGATAGGAAAAGCCATTAAAGATTTGCCTGATGATGATTTGCCATTCTCGGTGGATCTGAAAGCTGAGTTGAATTTTTTAGGGAAAATTAATTTGAAACTAGGGGCTGTTTCGAAACGTTTGATGCCGCAAGGTGTATACCTTGGTGAGGAAGTAGATCATACGCTACAGGAAATTGTTAAAACCAGTCAGATTCCGTCACCGGGCGTTAATGGGACAAGAGTTCTAGTGAAGGATAATTTGGGTAATTCAGGGTTTGTGGTCCAATTTGAAGAAGTTGAGGGTCAACAGAATTCTATCCTTGTAGAATCTTTGAAGGAGGGTAATTCTAACTCAGGCAAAATTCCTTTAGAGGAAAACGGCGCTAATGTTTTAATTGGAGTAGGAAAAATTAATTTACTGGGCCCTAGTAGCGTTGGGCTGAATTTAGGAAAGGAGGAGGATAGGAGTGGGCCGATTGAACTAAGTGTGCGGAAGAAGTGGAAAAGAATAGCTCGGGCTACTTTGCGGGTTTTGAATGATGATTCTTTTCTTCAGGGGAAACGTAAAGCGGATGATAATATAATGAGAACTTCAGATTCTGGGCATAATGAAAGAGATAGTGGAAAAAGATTGAAGTATGTGATTAAAAATTTACTCTCTGATGAGTGTATGGTTGATGGATTTTTGACGTATAATACTCATACCCGCTTAGGATCGGCAGCAGCTAATGGGCAAGCCGATCGCTCGCAATGAAAACATTAAGTTGGAATGCTCATGGATTGAGGAATCCACAAGTTGTACGTAAGCTTCGACATTATAACCCACAATTGGTTTTTCTTATGGAAACCAAACTAGATAGTTTTATAATGCAGAAAGTTAGATTAAGTTGTGGTTTTCAATGTGGTATTAAAGTTTATGCGAATGGTAATAAAGGGGGGCTTTGTTAGCTTGAAAGGATGATATGCAGATTTCCTTGCAGAGATATTCTTCACAATTTATTGATGTCTTTGTTAAAAATTCTGAGGGATGTGATTCTGGCGCTTTACTGGATTTTATGGTTCTCTTTATGCTTCTCAACGACATGAAACATAGAATGTATTACGTTGTTTAGGGTCGAATAATTCCCTTCCTTAGTGTGTTTGTGGTGATTTTAATGAAATTATATATAGTCATGAGAAATTAAGAGGTCTTTCGAGAGAAGAACGATGCATGGAGATGTTCCGTGAAGCCTTACTGAACGTAAGTTTGACAGACATGGGTTTTACAGGCCTACGTTTTACTTGGGAAAAGGGGCTTTCTCAGGAGAATAACATAAGGGAGCGTCTAGATCGAGATGTTGCTAATAGGGATTGGATGGAAAGATTTCTTGATGCACTTTTACGTCATCTAGCTTTTTCTGCCTTGGATCATTACCCATTATTGCTCAGTTTAGGTGAGACAAGGCAAGTGTCACACCAAAAAGTTTTTCGATTTGAGGCATGGTGAGTCCTTGAGCCCTCCTTTGAGACTGTAGTTAGAAATTTGTGGAATTCAACCTCGGGAGATGTTTTTCGAAATTAAATAATTTACAGCGTTGACTACTTTCATGGGCAAAGCAGAATCGTTTTTTGAAGTCTGGGTTGAGGGATCAATTATTGAACAGATTGGAGATTTTATTGGAGGATGAACGAGATGAGGAGGTTATTGGGGAGCTTATGGATACTAAGTTTCAGATGAACTGGGAGATTGAGAAAGAAAAGGTTTTTTAGGAGCAAAGAGCACGTGCTAATTGGCTTAAATTAGGTGATAAGAATACTGCTTTTTTTCATAAATTTGCCTCACAAAGAAAAAGAATAAATGTTATTAAAAGTCTTGAGACAAATGACGGTAGACAGACTAATGACCGGTTGAGATGGAAGCAATCGCAAGCGATTTCTTTAAGGAGTTGTTTACAACTATGAGAGGGATACGAGATTATCAACATATTCTTTCCAGTGTTAAAAAAAGTATAACAGAGGAGGCAAATCGAAAGCTTATAAAATCGTTTGTTAGGGAGGAAATCTTTATTGCTCTTAAAGAGATGGGACCAACTAAAGTACCAGGAGTTGATGGTTATCCGACATTATTTTTTTAGCGGTTCTAGCATATAGTTGGGGAAGAAGTGAGTAATTTTTGCTTGGATCTGCTAAACAACCAGGGAAGTCTTGAACATGTTAATTTTACTTTCATAGTTCTAATTCCGAAAGTGTTGAATCTGACCAGTATGGCCAAATTTAGACCTATAAGTCTTTACAATGTTATCTATAAAATTGTGGCCAAAGTCCTAGCTAATCGATTTCAGCACGTTTTGGAATATTGTATCGATGATTCTCAAAGTGTTTTTGTTCCTGGTCACTTAATTTTTGATAATGTACTTCGGGCTTATGAAGAATTGCATACTCTTTCTCGGAAGGCTAAAGGTAGGAAGGGAGAGATGGCTTTGAAACTTGATATGAGTAAGGGCTACGATCGGTGGAATGGCCTTTTCTGAAGGTGATAATTGAGAAAATGGGGTTCGACAGTAAATGGATGACCCTTATCATGAATTGCATTTCCTCGGTGACGTATTTTGTTATGTTAATCTGAATGGCAACAGAGGGTCCCCCTTTCGACCTACTCATGTGCTTCGACAAGGTGATCCTTTTAGCCCGTTCATTTTTCTCATATGTAGTGAAGGATTATCTATCCTCATGCAATTGACAGTTCAAGAAGGGGTTAGACTGGGAGCTAAAGCTAGTCAGAATGGTCCGAATATAACGCATCTCTTTTTTGCTAATGATTGCATTCTGTTTGGAGAGGCTACGCTTGAAAGTTCTAATATTTTGAAAGCCATTCTAGATGAATATGAGGCTGTGTCAGGTCAATGTGTTAATTTTGAAAAAATTAGGGTCTTTTTTTGTAAAAATACAGCCTCTTTAATCAGAATTCAGGTTTCGATTAAACTTGGTGTACAAGTTTCTGTGAACTCAGAGAAGTATTCAAGGCTACCTAACATGGTGGGGCGGAGGAAAAAAGTCTTATTTCAGAATTTGAAAGATCGTTTTAAAATAAGATTGGATAGTTGGTTAACAAGATTTCTCTCATTGGGAGGAAAGGAGGTATTTATAAAAGTAGTATTGCAATCTATCTCTACATATGCTATGGCATGTTTTCTTTTGCCTAAAACCCTTTGTGCTTAATTGGAGAGTGTAATGGCTCAATTTTGGTGGCAAAAATCGCATAATAGAAGGGTTATTCATTGGTGCACTTAGGAAAGGATGTGTAATATAAAAGAATATGGGGGACTTAGCTTTCGAAATTTGCCAAAATTCAATTTAGCCCTATTGGCAAAACACGGATGGAGACTTTTATCAAAACATGAATATCTACTTGCAAAGGTTTTTAAAGCAAAGTACTATTACTGTTCTGATTTTATGAGTTTCGAGTTAAAATCTAACGCTTCCTATACGTGAAGAAGTATTTGGTCAGCAAAAAAAGCATTACAAGAACGATTATGCTGGTGAGTTGGTACAGGCTTGAACATTTCGATTTTTAATGATGCATGGGTTATAGGGTCTCCTTGTTATCGTATTATTAATCCAATTTTATATTCGAATTTGAGATTTGTATCGGATCTTATTGCTAGTACTATTAGAAAATGGAGGTAATAGTTAATACCTTTTCCCCAGAGGATGCGGAGCACATACTGCGTATTCCACTTGCTAAAGTAGGTTATTCGGATGAGCTGGCATGGAGTGGGGAACCTTTTAGGGTCCTCTCCGTGAGAAGCTTTTATAAACTATTTCAAAGAAGCACTTTTAATCCTATTAATTTACAGACCACAACCCAAAGCTTCTACAAAAAATATGGGATTTACAGTTGCCAACAAAAGTTAAAATTGCTATATGGCGTATTACCAATAATTTCATCCCTAGTCGGGCTAATCTGGTTCGACGAAAATTGTTGTTGGATGCGATGTGTCCTATCTGTGGGAACGACATCAAGGATTTAGAGCATGTATTTTTTCAATGCCCTGTTACACAAGAAGTTTAGGAGGTGTTAAACATTCCTTGGATTTCACAGAATAAAGAGCATTACTAGTTAGAGTGGCTTACTTGGTTTGCAGGTATCTCAGATAACTTCCAGTTTCGATTATTTTGTTGTACACTATGGGTCATCTGGACGGAAAGAAATAAACAGATCTATAAGAGCAAAACGAGATCGGCCAGAGAAATTACTTAGTTTATTTTTCGTTACTTGTCTGAGTTGGACAATTTAAAGCAGAGACAGTCTTTGAAAGTTATGGAGTGTGGCCGTTGGGTTCCTCCTCCGAAGGGGAGCCTCAAAATAAATTTTGATCCATCATGCGAGAAGGCGACGCTTTTGTTCGGTTCTGGTCTTGTGGTTAAGAGTGCATTTGGACAAGCTCTAATAGCAAAATTAGTCCTCCATAAGGGGGTTGGATCCACTTTCGAAGCAGAGGCCTTTTCATGTCACGAAGTAGTAAAATTAGGGTTAGAGATGAATAATCGGATTATTTTTGAAGGAGATTCTTTAACAGTTATCAAGAAATGTTGTTCGCAGACACTAGATCTTTCAATCTTAAGTGCGCATATCAAGAATATTAAAGAAAATCTTGTTCTTTTTCCCTTTTTCTCATTTCAACATGTTTTCAGACCATCAAACACCTTAGCTAATATCATAGCAGTAGAGAGTTTAAGGAGGAAAGAAGAGGTTTACCTGATAAATGCAATCCCTTACTATGCTGTTCGCACGCTAGAAATGGATTGGATACGAAATCCGGACTAAAGATTTCATAGTCGATGAAGCTCTCTTCCATGGATATGAGAAAACTGAGTGTAAAGTTTTTCCAAGAAGTTTTCTTTCTAATATTGTGAAGGGTTCTTTCAAACTGAAGAAAGTTATGGAGAGAAGCAATCCTCTGGGCATTAAAGGAGTAGACACAATTTTTGGGAAACGATTTGTCTTTTCAAGGGATTTGGGCAGATTTTCTAAAGATAAGATTAGACCGTTTCAGATTTCCTTTATTTTTTTTAAGAAGGTAAAGCTTTTTCATTCTTTTTTAATTTGGTTTGGTTTGGGCCGTGTTTCTGTGTTTTGTTTTAGTTTGAAATAAAGCTCAATCCTATATTTCTCAAAAAAAAATACATATTAAAGCTTATAGAAAAATTGAATTTGGGACTAAAGGATAAAATTACAATTATTTAACCAAAAGGATTAATGTGTTAAAAATAGTAATTAAAAATAAAAAAAAAAGCTTGAAATAACATCAAATAAAAATTACAAATATAAGTAAGAGAGTGATCACACCTGAGACTGAAAGACAAAAGTATTAATGTTTAACCATCTGACCAAAAGAGCTAAGTTATCAAATTTCAATGAAAACGCGCCTTGTAGGACGCTTTTTCACTGACATGACATTGAAATTGTGCCTTGCAAGACACGTTTTCAGTTTTCTCTTTCCAAAAACGATCTATAAACTTTGTTAGACTATTCCAAAGGACATCTGTTGCTGTGAAACTTCGGTTATTTTATACTATGCATGACATGAAGGTGTGATGTCAAGATATTTATTTTTGAGAATGATCTTATATGTAAAACTTATGTTTGACAAACTATGTTTCTAATGAAGTTTTAGTAAAGTATCAATGGTTTTAAAGAGTATTATTTTATTATGTTCAAAATGCCAAGTAGCTTGTACTTTATTTCTTTTATTGTATTAAAGATAATTCGAACTATGATTTTATCAAGTTTATGCTAGAAACTATTTTAAAGATAATGATTTCTAAATAATGAAACGATATACTCGGATAAATTATCAGATTTGGAGTGTTATAAATATAAAACATACCCTAAAATCATAATATTAAAGATATATAGTCAAAATTTAACCCAAAATTATCATATCCCATGTTCAAATCTAGAGAATTTCTTCTTTAACAATTTATTTTTTTCAAAAAAAAAGGTAACTTGAAGATTTTTTTTGGTGAATTATATAATAACAGGGCAAAACTCGAACAACAAATACGATAAGCGCGATTCGAACTCAAACCACACTTGGGACAGCGATAACTTGAAGATTTTTAGTAGATATTTTAGGTGTAAATTTAATATATTACTTTGCTTTAATTAAATAAAATAATGTATGTTTGATATTTGTCTCCCATCCCACACAGAAAGGCAAACGTAAACATCAAAGATTAAAATATATGATTTGTTAGGATTTTAGGCACTAAACGTAATGTTTTTGGTGTTTTCCTCCCTCCATTTCATTATTCAATTTCATGCCCCTCTAAGTGGTCCATCTCATTCATTAATGAGGCACCCCACCATGGACCCAATATATTATTTCTTTTTCTTGAATTATAATTGGTTGATTTCAATAAGTGATTTCAGTGAAAAAGATATTGTTCATTTTAGGGGTTCCGGATTCGAGTATCAGTGTGTGCAAGTGTTTGTGCATTATCAAAATATTAAGAAAATATGAACAGATATTACCATATGTAATCACATCAGTATATTTAAATATATATATATATATATATATATTAGCTAATATATTAGATAAGCCCTTGAACTTTATTAATTTATTTAAATAAAGCCTTTTTTATCTTTTCTAAACTCAATTGTATCCTTAAACTTTAATTGATATTCGAATAAGTCCTTAATCTTTCACCTATATTTTCATTGTCTTTCGTATTATATTTATGCTTAGACCGAGTTTTCTTTTTAAGAGAGAAATGTACCTTATCACTATACCCGATACTTGTTAATAACTTTAATTATTAAATCAACAGAATAGAATGACTAAATTTCTGGATTTAAAAGAAAAGAGATTAAATTTCAAACATTTGTAGAAGACAGGGATTAAAAGCAGAATTAAACCTTAACAAATTTGAAAAATAAAGAAAAGAACACTCAAAATATAAAATATAAAAATAGAGTAATGATTATGGAAATATAGTGACGCTGCTATGATGTAATATTAAAATATGTTTGCCATTATAAGTAGAAAAAGTAATAATTTATGTAGTCATCCTGCCATCATTATGACATATGGCCCAATTTTCTTTATTTCATTGGGTAAATTCCACAGAGAGTCACCCAACTATAAAAAAATTTCAATTTAGGCACCCAAAATAAAAAATTGTAATTTAAGAACTCACGTTACATAGTTCTGTCATTTTGGTCACTCTCGATCTTTTTAACTGTCTCTTCAGCTTGTCATTTGTGATTTTAATGGGAGTGACCGAAATTACAGAACTATATAACGCGAGTGCTTAAATTACAAATTTTTTATTTTAAGTGTTTAAAATGAATTTTTTCAATAATTTGATGACTATGTGTTGAATTTAACCTATTTTATTTCACTTTTCTTGTTGGGAGTAGTACAGATAATGACTTCACTTTCATTTAAGACTACAAACAGTAACGCTTTGGTTTGAATTACCGTCGCGGTTCCTCCTCCCTCTTCAATCAATCAATTCGTAACGTCTAGGTTATGTCTTACCTCTTTCTATATTTTAATCCCATTTTACCTTTTTTCTTTGCTTTTCACACTTGAGTTCTTTTTGAGTTTCACATGTATGTAATTTAGGATTTAGTTGGATAAATAATGCGTTTATATGTGATTAATGTAAAAATAATGATAATGATAAAATTAGATACTGTAGCAATGCTATAACGTGAGATCAAAAGTAAACTAAGCGCAACGCACCTTACCGTCCATCCAAACCCATAATCTAGAGTTTATGTAAAAAACAATTCTTTTTGATGCCTTCATTTTAGTTTTTAAATTTAAAAATTATAAAAGTTTGATGATATTACACAATTTCAAAAGGACACATCATCTACTCTTAATGAAATTTAAGTTAAGAGATCGAGATGGATCTAATTATCAAATTCAAATCTCAAAATGGATTATCCAACACATAATTTATACACAACTTTTTTTTAAAACATAATATCAAACACGTTTGAATTAGATTTCTAGACTGTAATCTTTTAAGAAAATAATTAAATTATGAGAAAAACTTTTGGTTTACAAAAAAAAAATTATAAAATTCAACAATGAAAACAAAGTATTCGTCGCTAGAAATAGAGAAACAAAATGAAAGAGGGGTTCGTTTCAAAACATACAGCTAGTACCATGAGACTGAGTTGACTAGAAATCGCTAAGCAAGATTCACGTTTACACACCTTTCCCAAACTCGCTAACTCAGACCCTTTAGTGACAAAATTTTTGTTTCCTAGCCTTTGCTTAGTTGTACACGGCAATCATTTTCTAAATAACTTCAAGGAAGCGTTGTGCATTGTCAATTCGGACGTCAACTCAGCTCTAGCGACGACGGCATATACTTATTTCTTAATACAAAGAACTTACTTTTCTTTTCTTTTCCTCTAAATTATTATGTGCAAAGGAGAGAAAGAAAGGCCAAGTGTGGGTCATTAGTCATAATCAAGAACATCTTTATGGGGTTTATTTTGTCGCTTTAGCTAATCTTCCACTGTTAGCGTCGCCAATGATCCTACCAACTCTTTTCAGTTTGCCCCTTGCATTAAGTTTTGTAGATTTGAATGCAATCCTTGATTCTTGGCGTCAAAATCACGTTGGTTCTAGTTTTATTTAGATTAAGGTTTTGAATATGTTGACATCTTAAGTCACGAGTTGAGTTAGTTAATTAATTTAATGCTTGTAGTGATTATTTTGATCGGGATGGTTGTATGTTAAGATTGTGAAGGAATGAAATTAAAACTTGGTCACTCCCATCCCATGGGTATCTCACAAACAAAGCTACCACATGACCAATAAGCAAAAAAGCAAAAGTAGTAGGGTCCCCCCCCCCCCCCCAATCTAGAACCACTTTAAGTCAAAACAAACTTTGAATTCCAATTACAATATGGTTTGGTGGGTTGTAATTTGGTTAGGTGAACATAAATCTATTGGTGTGTGCGAATACTAGAAACACACAACATGATGGCAGAAAGATTCAGTGGTATACTACTACCATATAACATGTAGTGCTAAAAAAGACCAACATTTGGAACCAAGCAATTATACAAGAGACTGAAAATAGGAAATAGAACATCCCAACAAGGGCAAGGGTGTTACAAAATCTGCAATTGGAGGCTTGCTGATGCCATCAACTTTGACCATTGTTGTATCCGTCGTAAGGTTTGGTCGACTTTTTAGATTTTCTCTTAAAAACGACAACCCAAGTAACGGCTTCCAACAGCAATGAGATGCCACCCAAGGTTATAATCACAATCATATAAGCTGTTTTCCATTTGTCTTCAGGTTTCAAGATATTGATACCCTTGAATACATTGAAGATGCCCAGGACAAGGATGGCGTAGCCAAAGCTGTGGTGGTAAACGTTCCAGTAGAATCTATACTTGTGATCTTTCTTGGGCCTTATAAACAAGGCAAAAATCTACACGAGTAAAGACAGTTTCAGTGTCACACCACCATAATTAAACTTGATTCACACAATTCTAAGAATGACCCAAAATGTTAAAAGGGCATGAAAGATTTAGTAATGGAAGAAATACCTGCACAGTAGCAAGAACGAAAAGGGCAATTCCAATATTTCTGTGAGTGGAATATGTGATGCTTGGGGATTCACTTCCGAGCTTAAGACCAGTTCCCCAGCCAGCAACTCCTATGGCATAAGCTGATACTTGACAGAAGGCGTGGAGATAAAACCACGCCGGATCTGCAGATTCAAAGGTTCTTATGTAGCGTGCAATTATGGCCCCAAGTGGAAACAATATTCCCCAACTCACAGCATTCAAAATCCCATGAATCTAGAATCAGTGAAGTTTTTTTGTCAAATTCATCAAAAACCCAAATCAATCTACACAACAATTTCTGGTTTTTTTTTTTTTTTTGTAAAGCTTTAAAAAGATTATGACAATTTATGGAAAAAGGAAACTCACATTTTTCTTCTTGAGCCTGTCGTCTCCTCCACTAGTGCTACTCTGTCCACTTTTCAAATCCAAGGTTCCTTTAGATAGCAGATTAGCGCCGGTGAAGACATGTGCCCCCAACGCGCCACCGGTTCCGACGCTGGGACCCACTTGCCAAACCTGATTAATCTTCCCACTCGCCGCTAAATCCGCCGGAACCTTAATTTTAGCGAAAAGCGCTAAACTCCCGTCGGTTCTACTATCGGCTGTCTTATCCCAGACCTCGAAGGACAGATCCTTGGGAACAATTGAACTGTAGGAGCTGACGTCATAGGTATGAACCTGGACGGTGCCGGTAGTGGAGTTCTTGTAGGCAACGAGGGATTGTGAACCCGCCATGCCGGGGGCCTTTGGATTTATGGCCCATGCGATCCAACCACCCGATTTAGAAGGTGTGGCGATGAAGGCGATGGAGAGAGTGGTGTTGGAAGAATCGTAAGAGAAGTGAAGGTAAGAGGAAAGATAAGGGAGGTCCAGGCAGTTGGAATATACTTGGTTTCCGGTTAACTTCTGGGAAGTGCAAGTGAGAGCAGCCGACGGTGAAATTATCAGTGCCAAAAAGCTTACACAAACAAAAACACCCGACGACAACGGCGGCGGCGACAATTGAGCCATGTTCTTCCTTTCCTTTTTTTTCTCAGACAAAACACAAACGGCAAAAGAATAAATAACGGCTAACTGGCTAAGTTAGTGAGGAGAGGGTTGAAGGTTGGCGGAATAAATAGAAGCCATAAAGTACTTAACTAATCATTGTTTGACACGTGTTTCCTCTTTTTAAGGGAGACCACGCGCTAAACATATAGAGGAAACTTACCAGAAATTAATAAAAAGAATAAGTTTCGTGATTAGTGGATTATCGTATCTTATCTCTTTTGTTTTAGGGTTTTTTACCCTTTATTAACCCTAAACCCTAAACTGAACATAACTATTTTAGTGTCTTAAACCATTTTTTTAAAACATATTATTATATAACAAAATTTCCATTCGATACATATAAATGTAAATAAATTTATTAAATAACAAAATTTCTTTTATGAAAATAAAAAATAAACATAATTAAGTTTTAGGAGGTTGGCAGAATAAGTCTTGACTCGATTGGTTTAAACATTATTGTCAATGTCACGAGTACGTGGTTTAACTGCGTTAAAACGTATTATCTTTCTATTTATGAGTTGGAGAAGTGCCATGGATAATTTTAAGCAGATATTATCAAAATCTATAATGAGATTGTTAAAAAAAAAATTTGAAAGGTTGAATAATGAGGAATAGGCTTTCGACCAAAGAGTGAAATTTGAAAGTAAGATATTTGATGTTATGTCGGTTTTTGGTTTAATTGATTCTTAACTTAGTTATAAAATTATCGAAAATTTAATATTTTTATAAAAAATTATAATTTTGAGCGTATTTGTGTTTTTTACATTCAATTTTTTTTAAAAAAAATACATGCACATGATAGGATTTTAACTAGAGATAAATATTAAAATTATACATAAACTTTGATTTAATTTGTAATTTTATATATGAAATTTTGATTTAATCAAATTCTTACAAATTATTAACACAATTATTGATATAATGTCATTTTATGCTCATATACTGTATATACAAATAATTATATTTATCCAATATACAAATAAATTGAAATATTTATTTCTTTAAATGTGTATAAATAAATCAAAATAAAAGTTTCATGTATATATTTGAACACAATCAAAGTTTTATATGTATGATTATACCAAATTAAAGTTTATGTATCAAATTGCATATTGAATCAAAATTCATGTATAAATTTGATATTTGCCCTTTTTAACTAAAACCGCATTTAATTTTTTATATTTTTTATAGATTTATTATATAACTCTTTTTAGATCTGTAATATAATCTAATATAATTGCATTTTCTTTTAATTTTCACATCATTGATTGCTTTTTTCGACCTTGATGTTATTGTTGTTTATAAACTAATGGGTTAATGGCGAAAATTACCCCTATACTTTATTAAAAAATTTAATGTGGTGTTTGCATTTTTAATTTGTCCAATATGATATCTGTACTTTTCTTTATCACTTGGTACTTTAATCTAATGATGTTAATTTTCTACACAAATTACCATATGGCCCACTAATAGATTGTCACATGGTAGAGTGGGCTACATTGAAAAAGCTAAACCAATAAACCATAGGGACTTGCTAAAAAGTTTCCCTTTTGAAAATCATAATAATAGCAAGTCAATTAAAAATGATAATACAATTACTTTTCTCTTTTCCTTCTTGAAAGTTGTTCTCCCTTGTTTTGCCCAATAATTTTTAGAGGCGAGCGTTTGATATAATTGAGTGAAAAAATTTTGAATTAATTAAGTTTGTGAGTTTTATTTTAGTATCCTAACTCTATTTGAATTTTTTCGAATCGAGTCGAGTGAAATAAAATTCGAGTTGAGTCCAATCGAGTAAATTGTTTGAGTTAAATTAAAAAAATTAAACATGTCAAATAAAAATATTGTTATAAATGATTAATTCCATGTTAGAACATATAAATTTGAAACAATGTATATTTAAAAAAAATTCAAAACAAAATAATAAAAAAATAAAATATTTGAGTATGATAAATTCGAATCATTAAATAGGTCTCCAAACTTATTGTTTTAGAAATATTTTAAAATTTTAAGTTTTTTATATATTTTTTATAATTTTTTAAAAAATATCAAATTTTATTTTTTTATAAATATTTTGAATCCTTTAAAAATATTTTGAATTTTGTTTTTGTAATTTTTGTTGAGAGATCAATTTACTTATTTTCAAAGTTAATAGGAACCAAAAAGGTCTTTACACTAATCTGTTATTTGAATTATTCGAATTATTCGAATTGTGAAATTCAACTCGACTCGAACTCGAAACTTGAAATGAGTTATTCGAGTTGACTAAAATAAATAGAATAACTTGATTCGAGTAACTTAAAATTTGAATATTTTTCGATTTTTTTCACCCCTAATTATGTCCCTCCCACCAAACTCTTTTTCATTTTTTCTATTAATTTATTTCATGTGCATTTTCTCTTTTCCATTTGTCGATCTGTTTTATTTTTTTATGGTTTAGACCCATGTTATGTTTAAGTTTTATGTTTTTCCATTATTTAATAAGTATTTCTTTTGGAAATTTTTGTCTTAGATTTTTAGCCTTGCTTTTGCAAGTGCTTTCCTTTCCAATTTGATTGATGCTTGGCTCTTTTGTTGATTTTGCCCACCACTTTAGACCATCTGGGTTTGGTTCCTTTTTAGTGTGATAGGTGCTTGGAATCACCCCATACATGTCATGTTTGAGTTGTGAAAAAGTTGGTTGTCAATGTGTTGTAATCTTCTATTGTTGTTGGAGCTGAAGCTTTTATCATGTTGATAAAGCTTGTCGTTCACTGTCGACAACGAATATTTATTGTTTCTTTCTTTTCTTCAAATTATATAGTCCCATTCATGTAATAAAATTCATGGAATTAATTAAATTTTTTTAAATGATAATACTTTTTTTTGAGTTACTAGGAAATCTAGTAGATTAAAGATATAGTGCCAACAAGCAATTTCTATTGGTAAAAAAAAAGACACTAATAATTTGAGGCTTTGGAACTTTTAAATTTTCTGGTCGATTTTGTTTTATTTTATTTTATTTAGATTTTGATATATTATAATTTTAATTTATTTATGTATTATTAATTTGTGATATATTTATGATGTGGGTTTAAAAAATAAGTAAAAAATTTGTAAAAAAATAAAAAACCAAATGTAGTTAAAATGGTAAAAATTATGATTTATTGGGTTCAAATCTCATTATTTCTATGTATTTTTTTCTAAATTTATCAAAATGTAAAAGACATAAATACTCTTAAAATAATATTTGTGAGCGAAGCTTGGAATTTTTTGGGGGGATAAAATTAAAATGTATATTTTTACGATAGTACAAATTCAATTTATCATTTTAATAGTTTATATCTTTATAATTTTTAAAAGATTAAATTAAAATTATATCATTTTTAGGGAGACTAAAGTGCAATTTTACTATTACTAACATAAAATTTGTAAATTATAAAAGAACCTAAATAAAAAAAATCATTTTAAGGGAGGTTAAGCCCTTACCAATCTCGGCTTCGTCTTGGTAAATTACAAACAGCAACTAATGTGATTTGAACCCAGGTCACACATGAAACAATAAACACTCTTGATCATCTTATCAATACACGAGATTGTATTATTAAATTTTTTTTTGAACTTTAAGAGTTTTACTTAAATTAGGGAAAGGGATTAGGATAATGAATTAAATAATTTATATTACTTCTTTTTTAATGTTGTTCAACAAAAAGGAATAATGTTAATGAATATTGAGAGAAAAATAAACTACAAATATTCAAAAGATTTTTTTTGCCAGCAAAGAAGTAAGAAGTAAGAAGTTGTAATAAATAATAAACCTAACAATAATTTATTTATGCTTATCATATTTCATATGTTTTTCTTCAAAAGTTATTAAATATTAAAAAAAATTGAGATCTCAAGTTTGAGTTTCAGTATATATAAATGTGTGAGTTTTTTCTAAATAAATTATTCTAGTTAGTTAGTTAGTTAGTTAGAGTTAAATTAGTGATTAAATTAATCATTTAATTTAATATTTGTAATAGGTATGTATATTGTTGCCAATACAGAAATGTGCTGAAAGATATTATCCTCTTATTTATGGGTTGAAAAGAAATTATGAATAGTTCTAGGTGTTCTGTAAAAAAAACAGAAATGATCAGAATCTATAATAAAATTATTCAAAAATAATCAGAATTATCGTAGATTAAGAAAACAAATAAATATTTTCGTTTACGCCTTAGGTTTCACTTACCCAATATATACAAAATTAACTTAGGCAAGGAGTCATCTAATTAGGTGAAATCAGGTGGTGGATGATGACTGGAATTAAACAAGAATTTACCGTGAGTGAACCGGCCTCGGTAGCCAGAGTTGTTGAATAGCCCAAGGATTAAGGAATTTTTTATGGTAATTTCAAAAAAGAAAAACAAAGGAATTGATGACAGTAACAGTAATATTCTTACATAAATGGAATTGGAAGGTAAATAGTAAAAAAGTGGAGACATTAGATTTACCTTGCCTTTGCATTCAAGTATATATATATATATATATATTACTAAGATAAGGAAAATGGAATTAATTTAAACTTTAGTGGCCTTGCAAGAAAAGGTACATTGAACTTGGCCTCAATATCCACTATTTTCAATTCATTCTATTTACAGGTGTCTATATTTTTTAAAAGTTGGTCAATTAACATTTATAATAGGATGTGGTGTTAAGGATGATTTTATTCTTGTATCTGTAATTTTTCGAATTTCAAAATTTTGAATTTTTATCAAATGATAATTATTAAATTTATTATATGTGTTATGTTATATCAGTTTATTATTTTTTACATATTACTTGTTAAAAATATCAATTAATGGATTAATGACTATCATTTTTGTCAAGACTTGATTTTTTAAATTTTGAAAAATATAGACACTTAGAATGATCCAATTGGAGAATATAGACCAAATTTACAATTATTTAACATGGTATAGGACTAAAAATTGAATTTAATCAAATGGATTTAACTACTATTGTATGTGTCAAGATTAAAATTTCAAAAAAAAAAATACATATAATAAAATTGATCAGATTAAAGATAAGGACTACATCTACAACTTTGGAAAACTATAGGGACTAATAACAAAATTTAGCCTCCTATATATATTTTATCAATTACTTTTTTAAATAAATACTATCTTAATTAATGTCTTTGGGTATTTTGTTAACATCTTTTTTCACGATAATAACAATTTTAGTGATACTTTTCAAAATTTTAATGGTTTAAATGGATATATTAGTAAGTAAATATAATTTTTTTGATAAAATAAGCAAACGATTACATCAAACTAATATAAAACAAAAGCATTCCTATCAATATCGAATTTCAAGAGATGTGAGAGCTTCTCAGGAATCTCCTCAAAAATTTGAACGTCTTCTTTCTTGTCAGAGGTCATTTTGACTAACGAATCTGTATCTTTATTTTCCTCGCTTAGAACATACATTATTTTTCAATATCCAACTAATTTTAACAGTTGAAGAATTCTCCTTACCAAGGCTGAATTCGCCCTTGCCGATTGACTTTCTTGAATGATTTTAACCAGCTTTAAATTATCAATTTGGATCAATACTCTATGCAGACCCCGTCTTTAAAAGAAAACTAAATTATTCAAAATCTTTCAAAGCTCAACCTCAAAATACTGAATATACCCCCAAATAATAATTATATCCAACAGTCCATAAAACTGGATAAAAAATTGGATAGCAAAATCTTTCTTTTTTTTTTTTTCAAAGTTAGGAAGATCTTTCTTTGATTATAAGATGTAATGTAATACTATAAAAATTCTTGTGATGAACACATTACCTTTAGAAGAAGTACCATTGAATATGGTAAGGATGCCAACAACTTAAATCTCATTTTCATATATATTTTTGTTGTGAATATCGAGGCATATTCTTTTTTTCATAACGTAACACTCCTAGCAAGCAAAGTATATAATATCCATAAACCCATATATTTCTTCTTTCCATTAAAAATATTTGCATTTTGGTTTAATACTAAATTTCAGATTAAAAGATGTTTGAGTCTCATTTTGTATAGATTAACTATGAGTGTATTCGGTTTCTTTTTTATTTTATGTTTGGGTGTTTTTGAATACGATGTTTAGAATTATTTATAACTCTTTTTTAATCTTTAAATAGAAAGATAATACTTTTCAACACCCTTAATTTATGTTTTTTTACACTATCAATAATATTAATATCAATCGAATTAAAATTAAAACTCAATTACTAACCTAACCTAATTCCAAAGCAAGCCTCTTAGGGATTACTTGGAGCCGAAAAAGCTACATTAATGGCGTTTTCCCCCAAATTTAATGCTTTTTTAAAGATTTTCAAAGTCAAAGAGTTATGCTTTCGGTTATTGCTCCAATGTTTTAATTTTTAATTAATCAATATTGAAAATCGTTGCTGGCAATTCGGGTTTTTTTTTTTTGTTGTTTTTGTTGGTGGTGGTGGTGGTGGATAGATCAAGTCTTAGTTTGGGGGCACACAAACCCCACAAGCCCACAATCCAATCGTCCAGTGGCTGTCGGTCAGCCACCGTCGTGAACGGTGTGTATGTAGCAACATCTTTCCATTAATTTGTAGCCAAGCTGGGATTTTTAGTTTTTGTTGAGTAAAATATATTGGGTAAGACAATATTCTACTATTTCCAAAAAGGAATATGAAAATTTAACATTTCTTTTTCCTGACCTCGAATCTTATTCATTGTAAAGTAGTAAATGGAAAGTGAACGTGGGGCTTACTGCTTCACGTAACCCTAAATGCCTACAGTCTTTGTTTTTAACTTTTAGTAGTAAGAGTTCATATACTCACAAAATTGCAAGAAGTGGATGACTACAACAAAAATTTATCAAGTAACAAAAGGAGACGACAATTATTTCATTATGTAAGACGCGAATTTCAGGGTCTACCTACCAGTACCAGTGCTTCTTACATAATAATGGTGAAAAAATGGTCATGAATCTTTCATGATATGCCTTCAATCAAGACGAGAAACATGATTACAGTGGGAAAAATGTCATAATACAAGAGAAGATAAAGAAAGGCAATTGATATTTCGTGCTAAAATCATTCATTATGACTCCTCCCCCTTCCTTTTTTTTTTTAAAAATTTATTTATTACTCTACTCTGCCTAAAATCACATGAAAACTATGAAGTAAATCAAACCCAGGATCCAAAATCCTGCATTTAATTGGGTAACCCTCAACCCATATCCTGAGTTAGCATTAGCAGCCTGTGGAGATGGTGAAGGGGATGATGGACTGAGTTTCTCCACTAGCTGCAACTCTCCCACGGAACCCAGATTGGCTTTATCAAACGCATGCTTCATCGGGTGACCATCAGCGATCCCTGGCCCAACTTGCCACACCTGGTTCAACTTCTCCGCACTTTCTTCCACTTTCAATGAGCCATACAAAACCATCTTCCCATCGCTGCTGGCTTCGGCTTCCAAGTCCCAAACATCGAAAGAAAGCTTCCCTTCCACAATGGAACTGTAGGAGCTTATGTTGTAGGTTTTAACAACCATAGATCCATTGTTTTTTAAAGCCAGGAGGGTTTGTGAACCTGCCATGCCTGTCCCCGTGGGGTTGACGGCCCAAGCAATCCAACCGCCGGCTTTAGCGGGAGGTGCTGAGAAGGCTATGGAAAGGGAAGAGTTGGTGGCATTGTAGGTGAAATGGAGGGTTGCGTTCAAGGTGGGGAGGTGGGTGCAATTGGAGTATTCTTTCTTGCCACCGGGGAGTTTGAGGGATGAACAATAGGTGGAATGTGTGGGTGATATTAGAGTGAGGCAAAGACAAGAGAGTAGGAGGAGCAGAGATGGCGTAAAAACAGACCACATTTTCAGTTTTAGCTTTAGTGCTAAAACGGTCTCCAATGAAAGGAATATATAAAGGGCTTTTCGTTGATAATGGAGCCAATGAAGTGCTGCCACGTTGGATTCGTGGTTTGAGTATTGGTTATGTTTTTACGGGTTATTAGGGGTAGATCTCATCTCGTCCGGACAAATACTGAGACCACAACAATAAAGTATAACAAAAGGGATTAAGAAGCACGTGGGTGTTGCGTGCCACTAGGGGAAATGATAGAGTGTGTAAGCTGTCACCCACGAGAGTGCCAAAACTTATGTCATTCATTCTCGCTCTTTCCTTTTCTTCCTTCCCCTCCCACATTTCATCTAATATTCAATTCTTCCACTTTTTACGTTGAATGAATTTGGGAGTTTTGAGATGTTTATGTTGGAGTTTTATCTTGTGTAAATATATATATATTAATTTATTATTTTTTATACTTTAGTTAGTTATGAAATTACGATAATGATTGAATTTGATTGTATTTATTGATATGGAGTGTGCTTTTTATTTTCGATTGAATAAACGGTGACATCATGATGAGAAGATTCTTGACGTTACGACGACGGACGACCTCATGAATGGGGACATCGCAATGCGACGACGTGTTCCCCATCTAAATCAAGTTTATTCTCTAAGTTAAACTTTAGTATCTTTTTCGAGTTAAATTTTGATTACTCCAAAGATATTTTAATATGATTAGACTTCTAATCTTAGCCTATTTAAAGGAATCTTGTATTCCTGTTTTGCGAGGCCAATTAAAGGGCAATAAATAATGAAGTACTACAAGGCTTTTTTTTTTGGCGACAAAATATAGTCGCAAATGGATATTTTGAATTGATAACAATTTTCATGCCAATCGAACTAAGACTCAATCGACCTCCTTATTCATTATAAATTCAGATCATATCTGCTCTTTTTGATACAATGCCTAGAACTATCGATAACCCCTCACTAACCCATAAATACAAAAATAATACGTTTTAACTCACTCGAACTCACATCTTCTTGCATTGGTAACAATACACATACCAATCGAACTAAGACTCAATTCACATCCATTTTTAAAAAAAATATATATAATTGATTAAACATTTACTTAATTGTAAGGAGATGGAATATTTGATATTGAAATTATGTAATTCATATAATGCAATTATTTATTTATATATAATCCTCATGTATTAGCTAAGAACAATTCAGCATAATCATAATAAATGGGAAGCATGTTCTATATTCAACACAAGGTATTAAGAAAATAATAAGCATTGGTTATAAGAAAAAAAAATAAATATAAAAGCATGAAATGTGTAGAAATTGCATGCCACATCTCAGGCATGATTGGTGATCTCCATGTCTAAATGTTACAAGTCAACTAAATGAAAAATTTTAAATAAATTTCAACAAGTCAAACAATTGATTGATGGGAGAGACGATGCATGAACTTCTATCTTTTTATCAAGGACTTGGTGAAATTCACAATGCTCTTCCTTCCTTCCATTTTAATTGATTTAATTAGTTTATAATAGTCTTAAACTCTTCCTTTCCATTCCTACTACATTAATGGATCAATTTTTCTTTTCTAAATATGTACGGGCGAAATCAAAAAAATTTTTAGGGATCGATATTAAATTGTAAGTTTTACGATATTATAAATATAATTTCACCATTTTAACAGTTTATATATTTATCATTTTTAAAGAATTAAATCAAATTTATATATTTTTAAGGGGACAAAGTGTAATTTTACCTTTATTAATTTTAAATTTTAAATTACCTAAATGAAAAGTTTTCTATTTTAGAGGGGTCAAGACCCCTGCCAGTCCCTTAGTTTCGTCCCTGGTTGCATGATAATAATAAGTATATTGAAAAAAAATGGATTAAGAATCTCGTGTATTGGCCTGATAGTCATGGTGTTCACCACCCTAGGTGTAGTTTGGATTCGAATTGCGTTAGTTGTGTTGTTGTTAGGGTTTTTTCATTCTCTTGTAATTCACCAAAAAAATAATAATGAGTTAAACTTTAATTCGTAGACTTTCTTTTGCAATTATAATTTGTAGTCTCTTTTTGTTTATGAAAAAAGCAACTGTTGAAAAAAAAGAGCTTTTCAATCTCTCTCGATATTGATATTGAGCAAATTGGCCCCTTTAAAAAAAGTAGAACAATTTAATCTCCGTAAATTTTGAAAGTGAGCAACTAATGACAATAAATCCTTCTGTAAATATTTTCCATAAATTGAATATAATTTTGATTGGTATACTAATAAATGTAACCCTCAAAGTTCACACATTCTGTCAATTTGATATTTGATTAACGAACTTAGCCTGCAAAATTTGTATAAATGTTGAGACTAAATTTGTTGAAACTTTTAGAATCAAGACCAAATAGGCCAAATATGTAAACATCAATGGTTAATTTTTTATTATATTAATCAAAATTATGTACAATTGAAGGAAAATATTAACACCATAATTAATTTCTTTAGTTACTCGCTTTCAAAATTGATAAAGGTTAAATTGCTCAAAATTTTTTAAGAGAAACAAATTTGTTTAATATTGAAATTTAGAAGGATTAAAAAAGGTCCTTTTACCATAACTTTCAAATTATACCATTTTTCCAGTTAGGTACTTCAAATTTTTTATAAAACTTGATACCTAAACTATAATTTTATAACAATTATAGGTCTCTATTAGTATCTCCGTTAAAAAATAACTTCAACCAATAAAAATCCGTCATGTGTCTTTTTATCTGCATCATCATTAAATGAAGTAAAAAATATATATTAAAATTAAATTAAATTAAATTATTTTTTATTTTCATTCTCTCTCTCCACCTTTCCTTTTCTTCTTTTTCAAACCACCCATGTTTTTCCCATTCTTTTTACGTTGTTCTTCTTTTTCTTTTCTACTCTCTTCCCTCATAAATTTTCACATTCATCTTTTATCTTTTTCATTAAACCTAGGGTTTCACATTCATATTCCCCCACAATTTTTATTTTTTCTTGGGTAAAATCACTATTTAGAGCTTGGACTTGATAATTATTCACATATTAGGACTTGAATTTCATGGCTTTCAAGAAAACATCATGGATTAACTTGGACAAAAAAAAACTTTAGGCCCCAAGTGAGAATAATTGTTAAGTTTAAAGACTAACTTGAATAAAAAAAAAAATTAGGCCCTAATGTTGGAATAGTTGCCAAGTTCAGAATCAAAAAAGTTATTTGACTCTTTTTTTCTTTTCCCATTTACACTAAAATTGAATTTTTTATATAAATAACCCAAAAATATTAATTAATTACGAAAATAACCTGAAGGAAAAATTATATAAGAAAATGACTTATTTGCGACATTATCAATCGGTGTCGCCTGACCAATTGGCGACTCCCCTTTTTCCCTATAATTATGACCCAATCATAAGTGTTTTAAAAAAGAATTTTTTTGGTGCCTTCATCGTGTCTGACGACACCCGTATATATTTTTCAAAATACCTATGAAAAATATGAGTATTCACGGTGGAGAAAAAAAAGAGAGAATATATTTTTTAAGGGGTACCATCGGTCTAGCAAGAGGCACTGACTAGTTTTTTTAAAATTCTGTTAGTGAAAAAAAGGAAAATATTTTTTTTAATTGATGTCTTCAGTGTGTTAGGCAACATCAGTGAAGAATTTTTTTTTAAATGAAAGACGTTAGTGTGTCAGGTGACACTAATAATTTTTTTAAAAAATAAATTTTTTAATTTGTGTCGTTGGTATGTTAGGTGCCATCAATGGCAGGTGGTCAAGAAAAAAATTTTAATGGGTGCCACTTGTGTGTTAGGCGACAGCACTATTCTTTTGAGAAAAAATAGCTATGACGAAAAAAAAGGAGATCGAAAAAAATAGCGGCAGCCATCAACCTCGATGCTAGAGCCAATCCCAGTCCGATCCGCCTCAATGGTCGGAACATGTTGAGCATGCCAGGATGGTTGTTCTTTGATATGAACATGAGCACAAAATATTCATATACAAGTATAGAAGCTAGCATGATGGATAAGGGGAATAGTGATAATGATTGAGTGGGAATCTTGAAACTGTTAAGTGATCTATTCATGATGTTCCCTTGTTGCACCGAGAATGTAGTCAGTTAAGCTAAGCAGCAGTTCATCATAATGGTGCTTGCAAATATAGGAAGGAGGCCTATTAATGTTTCTGTTTCTTCAACCTCGATCGATGTGATTGACTCACCCAATAATGCTTTGTTTATAAACTTACATGGTTTCAACATTTTGTGTCAAATTAAAGTGCATCAAGATATTATTAAATACACCATGCTTAAATTAGATTCGTGCAACTAAGGACAAAAAAAGATTGATTTCTAACTTTTTAGTGCCAAAAATTAGATCATTTTAAAAAAGGTAATCACTTTTTGCGTTTGAAATTTGGTAACTACTCTTATATTTGGGTTATTCTCTTATTAGGGTTTGAATTTTTTTATTTGAGTCAATCCCTAAACTTAACAAATTTTTTCATATTGGGGCCTGAATTTTCTTTATTCAAGTTAGTTTCTGATATTTCTTTGAAAACCTTAAGTTCAAGTCCAATATAAGAATAATTGTCTAGTTCAAATCTTAATATAATAATAATTATCAAATTTAGGTATTAACTTAAGAAAAAAATTCGGATCTTAACATGAAAATAATTATCAAGTTGAAACCCAAATAATGATTTAATAGGGAAGTAGGAGGAACCAAAAGGATGATTGTTCCTAACCTTGGATTCACTTTTCGTAACTCGGATTAAATAGTCTAAATTCAATTTAAATAATAAAATATTTTAATTTTAAATTTATTTATAAAAATATATAAAATATCAATTAAAAATATATTTTTTGAATAGTGAAATGAGTTTTTTGAACGAATCAAACAAAAAAATGGGTTTATAGTAGAAATTTTACCAAGAGAAATTTTAGGTTTTGCTTTTTTAGAAATTAGGAGTCGGGCTGGGAGGTTTTTACTTGGGGATTTTTTTTTTTTAATAAAGTTAGGGTTTTTTAGAGTTTTCTTTTTAAAATTTTTATGTGGGTTTATATTGGGTTTATGCTTTATGTGTCTAATTTTAAAGAAAATTAATCTTTTTTATTTTCATTAAAAATTATATAAGCTATAATTAATATTATATATCTTTAAATGTGTATGTTATGTATACTATTTTTAATAATATAATTATGTCACATTATAAAATAATTTAATTTGAGTTGATCAAATAATAAAAATAATAAAAAATTTAAAAATTTTGATTTTTTATATCATTGTTTAGTTAAATTTAGAGGTAAAAAAAGATTTCATTGAATAAAATATTTTTAAAAATGTAATTTTATCATGAAAAAATTTAAAAAAAAATTATCTTTATTATTTTAAACTTAAACATATTTATATTAATTTTTTATACATTATTTAGTAATTTGTGTATATTAAGATTAAACTTGAACATTAGCTTTGATGGTTAAGCTAACTTTGCCTTGCAAAAAATGGTAAACATTTTGTAACCCTTTGCTGGATTTTGGAGTAAGAGGCATTGGTTAAAATGGAGTAATAGGCTACAACTTCGGTTCATCGATTTTAAGCATTTTTGTTAGCTGGTTGCGGTTGAGTGGATTAATCTCCAACCAACTGGAGCTCATGTACTCTGGTAGTTAAGGAGAAGCATTGTGTTGAGAACTATAAACAACTAGGACTAAATGCTAGCGAGCCTATTCATCCTCCTGAATCATTTCAGCTTCCTCCCACCACGAAACCGGCCCCAAACCATCGTAGTTTATTGTTCCCTACAATGAAACAAATGTTGAAGAAACCAAGCATTCAACTCAACATTTGTTTCTTTTAGGAGAAGAAGACATGATCCTTGTTACACATGATAATAATTGTCTTTCCATCTTGTGTTACGTGGAAAGTTGGTGTTCATAGATTTAGGATGAAATAATTGAAAGATGAACTTACAGTAATCACCATAGGGGCAAATGGTTTTGCATTCTCTGGTTGTTCAAGGGGAATCGAAGGATAAACAACACTATTAACTCGAAATTTAATCTGTGATTAACAACAGCTGAAGTCACTAAAGGTATACAACAGAAATTTATGGAAATTTTTGCAACAATATCACAAGACATACCAGATCTGACCCATCAATAACAAATCGTGGTTCTTCAGACTGTGCTTCTTCTGCATCTCCGAAGTCCCATATCCATCTGCCTTGATTTCTGCAATCCTCAAAATGGTAATCAACACAGTAGTATACATACCGACATAGGGTGAATAATAAGTAAACAAGGAAAATTAAGAGTGGAAGTTGTGAGTTCTAGCTAGTTCTTACCTAGTATTAGGGATAGCTTCAAAGCGGGATGGGGTCGGCAAAAGGTGCACAGGCATGTAAATGTCATCAAAAAAATCCGAGTGACACTGCAAATTACAGAACCACGTAGATATTTCACAAATGGTATTAGACAAGAAAAGGGTTGATGAAACTATAATTGGCCCAAAGAATAGACCACCTATGTCTGGTCATTTTAGCTTTGATCGCAATAACAAGAAAATATGTCATGTAATTTGACAAAGCTCAAGGTTATGTCGACTAAATTAGTGGAATCCATTTGGCAAACCAGCAACTAGTGGCCAATAATAGAACTGTCAAAGAATCTAACTCTCCTCCTGGCCTCTACTTAGAATTTGTTACAATCAAAGCTTGAAGTGTTAGAAAGGATTGGAAGTATCACTTATTTTATTCCTTTTCACGTTTTACCTAAGCTTATAGACTGAGTCCCAATTCATTGACGGAAAAAAAGATGGGCTCCATACGCCACCTGCAAATTTCTTTTCTACATGAAATGTCTTGTCAGCAGCTCGTATTTCCCTGAACTAGCCACTTGTTAGAGAATAGATTATCATAATCAGGCTTATTTAATGCCTAAACCAAATTGTGGTTATTATGTCATCTTTAAACCAGAAGGTCATTGTTGGCACCAACATAAAGATGATAAAGCACAATAGTTATTCAAAAGGAAAAGAAAAACATGAACTTGGATTCGTCTACACCAAACAATCAAAACCATATAAGTAAAAAATATTCTTCCAGACTTACAGCGCAAGCCGCTAGCATCAGATTCTTTAAGTTTGGCGACAATAATCTCGCCAGTAAATGGACGAAACACAATCAATCTGAACTCAACCTGCCACAACAGGAAAGAGAAAAAAAGGAGAAGATTTTGTCAAACTTCTGAGACTTCAGACAAGCAATAATATGAATCAATATGTCCCGTATAAAAGCACTTTAACATGCATAAAAGGGAGGGAAAAGAAGGGGAAAATGGAAAGCAATACCGTATAAGTAGAAGCACCATCCCCGGGAAAAATAAAGCCACCTTTAATTGACCTGATATCATATACCGAAATACAGAGTCCTAATTTTGAAATAACCTATATTATAATTTACAAATATTCATTAATCGTCATCAAAACATAGTTCAACAAATATACTTTAGGGGGTGAAAAGAACCATTGAAACAATGAATATGTTGGAAGATATAGTACTACAAAGTACAAACCTTATCTAAGAAAAGGGTTTCCAACTCTACCGACCGTTTGCTTCTCTTGCGGAAGATATGGACACACAAAAGACTTTTGTCCGACAGAGGCTGTGAATCGTGAATCGTGAATCAGATCTGTGCGCAAATGTGATGGAAAAAAATTCTGATGTAGTCGCTGGAGCTGCTACCGCCGATGGAGGAGCGGACTATGGTCTGTGGATGTTAGTCGAGCGTAAATCGCGGCGTGGTGAGAATAGAAAAGGATTATTAAAGATATTAAATTAAAAATTATATATAATAAAAGTTTTTTTAACTATTTTACTTTTATAAAATTATTAAAAATATGTGAAATTATAACTTAATATACAGGGTGAAATTGAGAAATTGATAATTTAAAAAGTAAAATTCAAGAATCAAGAAGTTGTAGCAGGTATATTATGCCAAAACACAGGGCATTTTCATCTCTCTCGGCCTTCAAACAGGTACTGCCTTTTAGCTACAAAATCTTAATTCAAAACTTTCCTTTAAATCTTATCAATATCCCATTTCTATCAGAGTTTCATTTCTGATGTACAGGATCCATACGAATATGACAAGTACAGAGCATACTTATGAAAACTCATTGTTGAGTCATTACTCTTTAACTAATCAAGAAGAAAACCCAGAAAGAAAAAAAGGGGGAATTTAAAAAGCCATGAGTAGAGAAACACACTAGAATATTATTTCTGAAAACTTGTTCTGCCTTACAACCATAAACTAGCTCTCTTTTTATAGCTAAAGAGAGGTACAAACCGACAAACTTTAAACAGTATTTTACAAAGCAGATTTGATATAAAGAAAAGCACACAGTAAAAGTAAATAGTAAAGATTCTTGCTTTTAGTCATAATCGGTCGACTCATCAGAAGTGATGTTGAGTTCAATGAATCTGTTTTGCTTTTCTTGCTTTTTTCTGATAGACTCTAAGGTATAAAGCATCTTCATCAAAGTCTTCATCCATATAATCTTCATCCTTATCTTGACACTGTGAGCTTTGGATTCTGAGTTTTTCAGCATTTGTCTGGCTACAACACCAAGGATAATCTTGGGACCATTTTGTTGGATCTGGTATATTATCATGATATTTTTTGATCTCTTGTAGAACTTGATCATGATAAGGCCGGCATTCAACTTGATCTGGCCAAGTGTCCCACAGAGCAATTACCTTTAGGGGGGCCATATTTCAAATGGAATAACTCTGTTTAGTTGACAAAGGAATTTTTGAAGATTTCTGTAGTGAAAGGATAAGTTTCTTATGTCATCAGGATAAGTCTGATAGATCCAAGCTGTAGGAAATGATCCTAACTAAGATGCTCTGTCACTTTGAACAAAATATTGAGGTTTGTAGAAGAATATAATCATGTGGCTTTCAGATCCTTTATGACTGTTAACCATGTCTAGCCATTGGGTTAATGGGAAAAACCAACTGAGAAAGATAAAAAAGTTCTGATGCTCAGGTTGGACATTTCCTCTGACTGCTTTCAGCAAATGGTATTTGAAATCAGCAATAAGAAACTGTATGACTATATGGTAAAGATGAGTAAGATACCATAGAAACCATTTCAGTTCTTCTGGTTGCTCAAGGAATTCAAAGTGAATAGGGTGGATAAATGGATATTCAGGATGCACACCCCATGGTTTCAGGATTAATCCTCCAAAATTTCTAAAAATCTGTGCTTGATATTCGAACATCATTTTCTGGGTTTTTTGGTGGAAGGTTTTCTGGTGAACAAGGTTCATGACTTCTGGAGGAAATTCTGGATTAAGGTTTGGAGAAACTGGACAGGCATTGTATGAGGTTGAAGATAAGGCGGTGGAAGATGGTCTGTACATCAATATGGTCCTGGGCCAATAAGTTCTTCTAAATGTGAGGACTCCATCTTTGGGTCTTGAGAGAAAATCTGCTAAAACATTGGTTTGGCTTTTGATGTGCTTAGTTTCAAAAGAGAACTTTGAAAACCATTTAGCCCATCTGAGTAGTTGTGGATGAGGGACTTTCTTTTGTCTGAATTTGAGCATCTGTGAGAAAGAAGACATATCCATTTCGACAAGAAAATCATATCCAATAAGATGGAACTCAAACTTGGATATACCTTTCTTGACTGCAAGGATTTCTTTGAAAGTGGAATGGTAATATTTTTCTGCATCTAAAAATCTTTCACTTTTAAATCCACAAAGAAATCTCTTTCCTTGTTTTTCTTCAAAGAGAACAGTACTCCAGTATTTATCACTTACGTCAATTTGAAGAATTCTTTTCCCATCAGAAGGGATCTAGAGTGATGGTAGATTCTGTAAATCTTTCTTCAATCGTTGGAATGCTTCTGTTTGAGATAAAGACCAAACTGGAGGATCTTTTTTTAAGCATTCTTCTTAAGGGATTAATATACTTAGAGATTTGAGGAACAAAATCTCTTAAATAATTAACAATCCCAAGGAACTGCTGAACCTATTTTCTGGACAGGTTTTCATCTGGAAACTTAAGGAGTTCTTGCGCAATGTGAGGTCCTGGAACATGTTGTCCATCTTTGAGATTCATTCCCAAGAACTCAATTTCTGTTTTATTGATTTGCATCTTCCTTTCTGATAGCATAATCCCATATTGTTCAATAAGGGATTGGAAATCTTGCAAAAGCTGTGTATAAGCTTGTTCATCAGAACTATAAAGGAGGATGTCATCAATATAGACAAGAGCACTCTTCATGAGAGGTTGGAAGATTCTGATCATCGCCTTTTGAAATAAGGACGGTGCAATCTTTAAGCCAAATGGCATCACTTTTCATTGGAAATGTTTATTCTAGATGCAAAATCCTGTTTTTGCTCTGTCTGTAGGGTGGATTCCCAATTGCCAAAAACCTGCTTTTAAATCAAACTTTGAAAAGATTCTAGCCTTTGCGAGACTTGAGAACAGAGAATTTCTGTTAGGCAATGGAAACTTGTCATCTTGGAGAAAATTGTTAAGAGGTTGGTAATTGATTACCAATCTAAGCTTTCCTCTAACTTGTTCAGATCTCTTGTTGACATAAAAAGCTTCACAAGCCCATTGAGAATGAGAAGGCTCTATCAGGTCTTATTTCTGAAGATCTTCACATTCTTGTTTTGCTAGCAAAAGATGAGCAGGGTTCATTCCTGTATGGCTAGCTTTTGTGAGGTTTATGTCTTCATTTTTCTTAAAAGGGAGAGAAATAAAAAATTCAGAATTTTTCCACAAGGGATTTGGACATTTTGACAGTAATTCTAAATGAGAATCAGCACAAGACTTATCTTTCAGGTTTTGAATGATTTGAAAGATTTTATCTGTCTGAATGGAAAGAGTTTAGGGATGGGTACATAGGGCTGGAATGATGATTTAAAACGGACTCCATCAGGAAGGATTCTCAAATTTCGGACTTTCCTGTAGAGGTCAAAGCCTACTATAATATCTTTTCTTGGGAGTTTAGAACCCAAAACTTTTGTCTTTACAGAGCAATCTGGAAAGAACTGAATAGTTATGGGCTAACTGATCAGGCGGGTGGAAAAATGATAATTTGCAGTTGAATTGAAATGTCTTATATGGGGCTTCCAATAGTGGGCTGGTAGGATATCTGGATTCATAATTGTTTCTGCAGCTCTTGTATCCATAAAAGTAACTACAGTAATAGGCTTATTGTATTTTTCTAGATAAATTTTTACAGGAATCTGCGAAATTTGTACTAGACTATCTTGGATATTCTGAGCTTGAGCCTATATCATCTGGATGTCTGAGTAATCTGAATCAATGAGTGATTCATAATTCTCAATGGCTCCGATGGTTCTGTCAGATGGTTCATCATCTATGGAGCAGATTGATTCTACATCATCATCTTTTTTTATCTTCAGTCCAACTTTCTGAATCATTTGGATAATCATTTTCGCACCCTTTTTATTCTTAGGACAATTTTTTGCAAAATGTCCCTTTTGCTTGCACAAATAGCATCTATCAGATTTTTGTGAGCCAGGGCGTTTCTTTCTCAAATATCTCCATCGAAATCTTTTTCTTTTCTTGCTCTTTGCTTTTCATCTTGAAGACTTCTCAAAGAAATATTTCTTGTAATGCCCCTTGTTTTTAGGATGGCAATCGTAAAATCTATCTCTGGGACATTTAATCTTCAAATAGGAATTATCGCAAGCATGATCTAATCTTTTATCACCATGGAGATAATCTTTGAAAATCTTCCTTCTGTTGCAAATATCTTCTAATGCAACAAAGACTTCTTGCTGGATTTCTCCAACAGTCAGATTCAAAATGTCTTTGTTTTGTCTTTGTAAAGCTTGGTTGACTGCAACTTGTAATGGATCAGGAAGAGATGAAAGAATAACTGGCTTGAGATTGATGCTAAGACCTAAAGCACAAAATAATTTAGTCATTATTTTGAAATGCTTTGCTAGGTCTTTTTTGTCATATAAGCAGCATTTTCTATTGTAGAATTCTCTTCATTTCAAGGTCAAGAGATCTTCTGGATTTCCAACAAAATGATGATGGATGATCCTGATAGGCTGCGTTTTTTTTTGTCAAAAAATGGGCCTGGAAAAAAAATAAGGCCTTTTTTTTTGTCATACCTAGGGCAAGATTTTTTTGGCTCGGCCTGAATTTGTTTAAGAAAAATTTTCAGTGCTATTTACTATTGTTTGTTGCCAATTTGGTGTTGCTTTGTTGTCATTTTGCTATTATATTGCTACTATTTCATTGTTATTATTAAGATATTGTATAACGTTTGTTTTATTATTAATTTTGCTACTATTTTAAATATATTTGCCTGTTAAGTTGCAACTATCTTCTTGTTATTTAAATATAAATACTTTTTCCATGTATTTTTAATTTGTTGTGAAACATTTATTTTAATATTTTTAGTGTATTTGCTGCATTATATTTTTTAAATTGTTTTTATATAAAAATAATATAAATGTTTAATATGTGTGGGCTGGGCCAGGCACGAATTTAGTATTTTTTTATTTGGTTCGGGCTTAATGAAAAATAATAGACCCATTTTTTTAGCCAGACCGAGCCTGAGCTTACAAAACGGGCCTAAAATTTTGCATTGGCCTGACCCATGATCAGGTCTACTTGTAAGGCTTTTTATGTGTGTTAATAGCATTGATAAATATATGTTAATTAGAATTGTAAACTGCCCTAGTAGGTTTAGTGAAATGTAAGGACACGGTTGACATGCCAATAGGGATTATTAGCACCCGTACATATTATGTGAAGATTTGAAGATTGGTTATATTACCTTGGTTTGACATTTCAGTGTGGGTCAAAGGGATGTTCTCCTTTGAGAACCTTGGTTAGGGCACTCTTATTGCTATCTCTCAGTTGTGTAGGTTGGAATGCACATTTGTGCAATGATTATATTCATATTTGGTTGCGTGCGATGGATTTCCCGTGAATGTAGGTCGATTTTGCTAGAGTTTATTATGGCAAAAATTGAACTAAAATGAAAATGAAAATGGTAAAAGTGATCGTATAAATGGCTAAAAACAAAACGTTGTGTTATAACAAAAAGGATTCTCACTAAATGAAATGGAAAGAAAGCAAAAGAATATGTGAGTTAATAAGAATTTAATATGAAAATATGCTACTACGGAATTGAAACGGTAATAAGTTTAAGTGTATCTGCATGTGGGCTATGTGAGTTTACCCTTCCCTTAATGAAATTATAGTATTCGACTATTTTGTTTACCTTTGAATAGGAAAAATGGATGAAACTTATAATATGTGAAGGAAACGCATGTATGTATGTCTGTATGAAAATGTTGGAAATTAAGGTGCAAAAGACTAAAGACTATATGAATCGTTCACAAAAGCAAGCTAAACGATGACGGTGCGTTTATTACTTATTATATTTTGCTTAGATAGTTAAAATTAGAAAAGGGAAAAAAATTAAGGGTGGATTTGGATGGAGCGGTGTGTTTATTTGCAGTTAGTGTAAAAATAACGATGAAAGTGAAATTAGATATTGTGGCGATACTATAGCATGAGAGAAAAAATAAGCTAAATGCACTGCACAGCCTATGCAGACTCTGCCTAAGTAATTTTAATCATTTTTGTTTGGATAAAAAATAGAAAAGACAAGATTGATTGTAATATTTTTTTATAATTATAACATCTTTTTATATTATACATATCCGTTTTACGGTCCATGTTCGGGGTTCATAGTTGCCTCTTCTAACAATGTTGTCTCCGAGGTTCGGACCTAAATTCTTCCGTTGGGAATGCAATGTGTCTTACCATTGCATCCAACTACTTGTTGGATAATAAAAAAATTTCCCTCTAAATTGAGGTAAATAAAAAATTTAATTTTTAAGAGAAAGCGAAGGATTAAGGATGATAACGGGTAGTTATTCTGGATTATCCGAAGCCATAAATTATTTGACTTTTACTATTCAAATTTGATTCCAAACTAAATATTATTATCGTCAGATGTCCAAATCCGCTAAAATTAAAATTTACAAAATAACAAAAAAAACTAATAAAAATTAATTTTAAATAAAATTTATTCATAACTAAAAATAAATAAATGTAAAAAAAAGTAGCAAAAAAAACCTAAATAATAATCCAAACAAACTAAACATAATGATGTCACAAAAAATTAAATATTTCTAACCATTTAAAATTTTCAAAGAGATTAAAACTTCATTTATATCTTAAACCATACAAACACAATATCATATAACTCAGTATCTTAAAAAGCATTCAAAAGATATACCACTTGAGTCCCAAATAAAAGAAACATAATAATTCCAAACAAAAGCAGTTTCAAGCATAAGGTATATTTCAGATCTCAGCAGCCTTCTATATCTCAAAATTTTTGTTTCAGTTTCATAGGTTAATCTAGCAAAATTAGTGCAAAAATATCATTCTAAAAACTAAAGAATTTAATTTCAAATGCAATTTATATCTATAGCAGATAATTCTTAAATTACTTATTTTATTTCTTCAACTAAGTTCGGTTTTCTTTTCACTTTTCAGGCAACCTTTTGTTATAACAATTAGGGAATTCATTTTGTGATACGATTTCTTTACTTGACAATTACAGTGGAGCAAACACTAAATTGCCATGTCATTCCACCATATCACAATCTGAATTAACATTCACTCATGCAGCCAAGGCTTTTTAACTAAAAAGATGGATGGAGCAAACAACTACCTCCTTAGTCTACTTCGCCAAGAGCTACAGCGGAGTGTCCCTAAAACTTTCTTCTTTTTCTGTTTTTCTTTTACAAAACACTCTTACTTAGATTCACCTTTCTCATCAACAACACGATGGAGCAAACAAAGTGTTGCTGACGTACTCAGTAATTCCAAGCAGTGGAGTGGCAATTTTTTCTTCTTTTATTTGTATTTGCCTTAACATTTATATTTACCGACTTAGCTTTAAGAAATTCTAAGTTTTGTTTAAGAAAAATCTACTTTAGACTAATTACAAAGAAATCAACTCATTTCATTTTTAGAATTTCAATTTCAAGCAACTATCCTAAGCTAAATTTACCTATTCCACTTCTACAAAAAAAAATAATTTTAAGGCTATCTTTCGTCATCGAACATCAACAATATGCCTATGCTTAAACTAGTAATAGTTTTTAAGTTTTAATTACATATTTTTTAAAAGAATATAATATGGTTCCCTATCAACCTTATAAACTAGTAAAATATTCAGTACTTTCTAGCCCAAAATATGTAGTTCAGTAAATTGATGAAGTTAAGGATGCAAAGAAGCGTGTAGAACAAATCCAAACGTGTATGATTCAAATCACTTCCTCCCAGCCATTCTTTCCCAAAATGTCCACTCACCGAGTTGCTTATCGTAACCAACACCGAGCTAATGAAGTACCCCATCGCCGTCGAGCACCAAGACAATGCAGTGCTCATACTTCGCATGGTATCCGGAGCCTCTGAGTAGAAAAATTCAAGCATTCCCCCGAGCGTTAGCATGTCCGATACGCCGAGCAGCAAGTATTGCCACCCGAGCCAAAAAACAGACAAGATGACATCGTCGTTCGCTGCCTCACGCCTCTTAGCTTCGACTACAGCAGCGGCAGCCATCGACCCCGATGCGAGAGCCAACCCCAGTCCGATCCGCCTCAATGGTTGGAACATGTTGAGCATGCCAGGATGGTTGTTGTTCTTTGATCTGAACATGCGTACAAAATATTCGTACATAGGTATAGAAGCCAGCATGATGGATAAGGGGAATACTGATAATGATTGAGTGGGAATCTTGAAACTGTTAAGTGATCTGTTCATGATGTTCCCTTGTTGCACTGAGAATGTAGTCAATTGAGCTAAGCAGCAGCTCATCATAATGGTGCTTGCAAATATGGGGAGGAGGCCTATGAATGTCTTTGTTTCCTCAACCTCGGTCGATGTGACTGACTCACCCAATAATGCTTTGTTTATAAACCTACATGGTTTCAACATTTTGTGTCAAATTAAAATGCATCATGATGTTATTAAATACACCTTACTTAAACCAGATTCATGCAAATAGGGATAAACAAAGATTGATTTCTAACTTTTTAGTGCCAAAAATTAGATCATTTTTAAGAAAGTTTAATAATTTCTTGGGCTTGAAATTTGGCAATTACTCTGACATTAGGGGTTGGACTTTTTTTTCAAGTTAGTACTTGAACTTGGATTTTGTTCTCACATTGAGGTTTGAATTTTTTTTTGTTCGAGTCAATCCTTGAATTTGACAATTGTTCTAATATTGGGGCCTGAATTTTTTTTATTCAAGTTAGTCTCTGATATTTTCTTAAAAACCTTAAATTCAAGTCCAATGTGGAAACAATTGCCTAGTTCAAAAAGTAATTCGGATCTTAATATGAAAATAGTTATCAAGATTTAATAGGGAAGTAGGGGGAACCGAAAGGATGACTATTCCTCACCTTGGATCCCTTTTTGCATGCAACCAATGTCAAAAAAGTAGTATACAATACATTGTACATTGAATACAAACAATTTGTAGTGAGAAAGAAAAACTCTACTTTACATAAAGTCCAAAATGTGGCGTGGCATCTATGTTGTCCTGCCCAATCCCAAAAACATATTTTTCTAAATTTTCTGATAAACTATTTGCATACCTGAACTTGTCATGGTTTCTCTTTTCACCATAAAATTGGGTATTCTCTGCCTCTGGTAGTGACGCTTTCTTGTTTGCAATAGCCGAAGCCAACACCTTTATAAAAAACAAAATTAACACATTGTTAAGCCATTGTGTTATCATAAAAGTAAATTCCAAATTGAACTTCATAAAAGGTTGTGTATTACAAACAATGTTGGGTTTTTTTACCTTAAAAATTCTAATGAGTGGACTACCGCCGGGGCGTTTGTATCTATAAATGGGAAACCCTATGGTGAAAATGCAGAGTGCTACACTTAGTGTGACCACAGATATCCCAAAACCCCAATTCCAGCCCAAGTTTTCTTGAATCCAGATCATGACAGTGGAGGCAATGAGGCCCCCAAAACATAGTGAAAAGAAGAACCAATTGAAGAAGGATGAGACGAGACGCTGGTTGCTAAGGTCAAGTTGATCAGCCCCATGTGCAGGCAAGGCGGCCTTAACGCCACCTACGCCAGCTGCTATTGCGTAAAGACCAGCGTAAAGGATAGCCTCTTGGGTCTTAGAAGGCTTGCTGTTTATGGCTGGCAGCAACCGACTGTCTTGTGCTTGAATTGTCAACACGATGAGTCCCTAAATGGTCAAAAATATCAAAAACATATGAAACATTGCAAGAGGAGGGGGAGAGGGGATATGAAACAAAGCAAAGCAGGTATGTTTATATTTACCAACAACTCAAGAGTGCAAAAGATGATGAAGGTCTTGAATCTAATGAGGAAAGAATCACTGATGAAACCTCCAAAAATGGTGAGCAGGAAGGAGGTTCCCATGAAATTAGTCACCATGTTTGCAGATTCCGCGGCGGAGTAATGCATTGAGTTGAGGAAGTACTGGATGAAGTTTGTAGCGTTGGACAAGAACACCATGTTCTCTAATACCTCAACAACTGCATGTCATTCACAACAATTAATCAATAATCCTAAATGATCAAATGATGTGGTGGAGTTTCATTCTTTTCATCATTTTAGCAGATTACAATTAACTTTAAAACTCTGAAAGCCACCACTTACCACAAGCAATGCTTGAAGCTGTAACACCGCCATGCCTTGCAGGATGTGCCTTTGACCCTCGCCAATCCTCGAACTCTCCATTTTCAATATTCATTTCTTCAGCCTGTTTACATTCCAAAAATAGATTAAGGGTTAGATTAGCATTGCTTTTGAAAACTGCGGTAAAAAAGTGCTTTTGAGAAGTCTTTATGAAAACTTCGATTTACAACTTGCGTGTTTGACATTGCTGTCAAAAAATACTTTTGAAAAATAAAATACTCATTTTAATATACAAAATATTTATTATCAAATAACAAATATACATTTAAATTAATTAATATTATGATATTTTAACAAAAATATAAAAAAAATATTAATTTTAAATATTTCTATAATTTATTGTTAATATTTAATGATTTTAATACATTTGAATTATTTTATTTCAAAATGTAATCTGAATATATAACTCATATCAACCTAACATACAAAAAGAAAAACCTAACAAATTAAAATATTAACTAAAATTTTTAATGAATTAATATTTTCCCCCCAAAGATTTTATGAAGGCATTTTAAAAACACCAAGCTTTCTTAACATTTAAACAATTATTATCATCTCCAAGAAGTTACTAACACAAATGTAGCAGCAACTGAACAACGTTATAATTGCAAATAACAACTGCTCAATTCTGAAATACAATTGATTCTTCATCTCAAAACAAAAACCTTCAATCAACTATAGTTACAGGTTTGCTTGCTGTTGCTACTGTCTATGTTTTCTATAACAATCCACTGTTCAAAAACTAGATGTTGAAATACTACAAAGAAAGCATATTTCTGAACAAGAAAAAACACTAATTAATTGCATTGAATGTGCAATTGATCGGACAGCACATTGTTGCTTGCTGTTGGTAGTATCTCTCCATAAACCAACTATAGTTACAGGTTTGCTTTAATATGCTGCAATAACGCATCAATGGCAAAAGTTAACAGATTGCCATCGTACCTCCCCCATCAGGTACCTCTCAAACTTGACAGCTGACTTGGCAACAAAACTGCACCAGTTGATTTCCGTGGCATAAAAATTGCAATTCATTTCCTCAACAATTGGCATACATATATTCAATATACATCAAGTGTAATGCTTACATTCTTAGCTCATTTTACTCATGCATAACTTATAATTTCATTTTAGTCTAACACATTTACCATACTTTCGGAATTACCCATACGAACAAAAATATCAAACTTCCAGTGTTTCTGGCCCTTACAAAGCCCTCGGACCCAAATATCAAGCTTTCTAAACCTCCCTAAACAAGGCTCTAAAACTGACCAGAAAAAGAAAACCCACATGGCCGTGAACAGTGAACGGATTCGAATCAACCCCTGTTTTCAGATTTAAATCAGATTTCAATGAGTTTTCGGGTCTTATATACACACCTGATCCAGAATCTGAACAACCACACTTCTGGAACTCCTGAGACCTATAACCATTTACCAAATCGTACTGATTCAACACACGAAAATCATCCAAGAACTTCTTTTAAATCGAAATCTCAGACCCTAAACGAAAATCACTTCCTCACTCTTCACACAGCAGCGAACAAACGTAACGATCGCGCTTCCGGAGGATCTTGATTACCACCTCTTTCGTCTAAAAAGGAAATCCACCGAACACACATTAAAACGTAGCATGAAACTAAATGATAAAATTCAACTAACCAAAATCGAACAAAAAACATAATGGCAATAAAATAACATTGAACTTACGCTAAAAATTGCTTCAACTCCACCCACACACTAATGACAGCAACCAATTAATGCCACAAAGAATTCAGCAAAAAGACAAAATAAAGGAGAATCAAAGAAGCCACAAGAATCAGATGGCAATTAAAGAATTGGGTAAAGAAAAATAATATTCAAAAGCCAGAAAGAAAGAAATTCGGCAGACTAGAAGGAAAACAAATGAGGTGAGCGGCTGAAACTTAGGAGCAAAACTAGGGATTTGATAAAATAAAAAATAAAAAGATTAAAACAAAAATTTAATTTAAAACTAACTCAACCTCTAATGATTATCCAACCCAAAAATACTCAGCTACTTGTACACAACGGGACTCAAACTCAAGACCGAAGCAGACTATCAAAGCACCTTAACCAACACACCAAATCAAATTACTTGACAAACTAATACATTCAATGATCCAAAAATTTGGGGCAAACTTGACAGCTGACTTGGCAACAAAACTCCACCAGCTCATTTCTGTGGTATAAAAATTGCAATTCATTCGCTCAACATTTGGCAACAATAGGGGGACAAAACAGAAGGTATTCATACATGAGGCTAACACAAAGTAGATAATCTGTCAAAGAGAGCCTAATGATTTACAAGTTTATACACCACAGCCTAGAGATGTGCATTCATCCACCACTAGGTCATCATGTAGATGTACTTCTATGCTTAAAGTGCTTCACTGAGTTAATGTCAACAGTTTACACGATACAAACCCACTTAATGAAACTACTTAACAATCTAAATATAGAGTAGTGAAACCAACATCAATTAAGAATAGCAAACTTATGTAACTCAATCTCCAGATAAACTCAGAGAACAGGGAAACAAACAATTCTCATAGTTGCATTTAAAGGAACAAGCTTGAAACTAAAGAAACCCGGATTTGGGATAAACCAACCAGCCAGCTAGAACAAGCAACTTCATTACTCACAGAAATGAATAAGCAAGCAATATATACCTCGGGTAATTCTTGGAGCCGGATAAGAAATCTGTCAGCTTGAGGAACAACCTGAAAAAAAATGAAAATTTAGAACATGTGCTTACAAATACATATTAAATCGTTTTTAGCTAACTAAATTAAACAAAAATAACTTGGTGGGTTCCCATTTAGTGGCCACAACATTGATTCGAAGTGAATTCCTTCGAGAAACCCACAATTACAGAGAGAAACCGATTAGGAAAAAAGAATCTAAAGAATACGAAGGAAGAGATTTCTGTAGAAAAGAGGGCACTAACCGAGAGAAGTTTGTGGGGCTTGTTTGTGTTTTTGCCTCTTTGGCCTATACAATAAAAAGAAAAACAAGAATTCAACAAAAGAAAACAAAAACAGGAAAAATAATCAAAACCCAGAATTAATTATGACGGAAAGATCAAAATGAGAGCAAAAATAAAATGCAAGAATCAAAAGGGAAATTAAGAGATGGAAAAGTTGTCATTGAGGGAGATGCCCTCTCTGTAATCAAAAACTGGAATAGTGCTTCCTCGGAGATCAGTGCGCATATACGAAACATGAAGCAACTACTACCAAGATTTCAAGCATTCTCATTTCGGCATATCTATGGATCAGGGAACTCTGTAGCTCATAGTTTAGCATCAGAATGGTTAAGAATAGGGGAAGAACCATACCTCTTAGATGCGGTTCCAGCCTTTGTACAGAGAGAGGTGGTGGATGATTTCGTGCGGGAATCTTGCGCCGATTGCCTTCCTTTTGCTCATTAATCTGCAACAGTTCTGTGAAGAGAAAGCTGTATTTTTTCTGGTTTGAGTAGAGGGGAATGGCTAATTGTTTTTCTTTGGGAAACGGATGAGTTTTTCTGTTCCCGAGGGGTTGGGTTATTCTGCATATATAGCATGCAGGCTTATTCGGGTGGGCCCAATTGCTTTAGTTTTATTTCTGCTTAGTTTTTTGGTCTCTTCCTTTGTAATCACTTATTCATTGTTTCATCAATAATAGCCCATTCCCGTTTTCTTCCAATATATACAAATCCCCTAAAATTAAAATTTACAAAATAATAAAAAAAAACAATTAAAATTTATTCATAACTAAAAATAAACAAATGTAAAATAAAAATTTTGAAAAAGAAAATGTCGGTTGATAAGGAAACATGTAAAATAATCCAAATTTTAATTTCTTTGATAAGCCCAAAGGAAAACTAATTTAAAGAAGAAATAGACATGGAGAATGGGCATTCAACCTACAAAGTATGTGCACAGTTTCAGTTAACCTTGCAAACACATACATTATTGATAATGAACTTGAAAATAAAGATATAAATAAATATTCAGACCATAAAGAGCTTATGGTTAATAAAATTTCATATAGCTGTCATAGTATTTAAGTATAGATGAAAAGTATGTTCATAATTAAATCCTACTTTATTCCTACACAAAACAAACTGAAAAACACATTAAAAAGTTTTATTTTTTCTCAAATGGAATTAGAAGTAAAACTTTTTGGGTAAATTCTCAGATAGTCACCCAAGGTTTCATGCTTTACTATTTTGGTCATTCATTTCAAAATTTTATTATTTTAGTTATTTATTCATAACTAAAAATAAACAAATGTAAAATAAAGTAGCAAAAAAACTAAATAATAATCCAAACAAACTAAACATAATGACGTCACACAAAATTAAATATTCTTAACTATTTAAAATTTCCGAACAAATTAAAACTTTAATGATATCTAAAACCATACAAACACAATCTCAAATAACTATATATCTTAAAAAGCATTCAAAAAATATACCACTTGAGTCCCAAATAAAAGAAACATAATAATTCCAAACAAAAGTAGTTTCAGAACAAAAAATCAAGAATGATAACAATTGATCATATGTGTGTGCTGAATAGACCTATCCAAAGGTCGGGTAACTGACTCGACCTGATTAGGGTCGTGTTCGGACAAATATTTTCGCAACTCGAATTACGTTGGTCCAAATTCAATTTAAAACTTTAAATTTAGTTATAAAAGTATATAGAATATCAATTAAAAATATAACTTTTAATATTTTATTAATTTTTGAATAGTGAAATGGGAAAAAAAACGGCTTTGTACTAGAAATTTTACTTGGGAAAATTTTAGGTTTCGGCCTTTTAGGAATTAGGAGTCGGGCTGGGGGTCTTCACGTGAGAAATTTTTTTTTCTTTTAATGAAGTTTGGGTTTTATGGAGTTTTCTTTTTAAAATTTTGCTGTGGGTTTATATTGGGGTTATGTTTTATGTGCCCGACTTTAAAGAAAATTAATCTTTTTTATTTTCATTAAAAATTATATAAGTTATAATTAATATTATATGTCTTTAGACGTGTATGTTATGTATACTATTTTTAATAATACAATTATGTCACAATACAATTATTTAGTAGTTTGTGTATATTAAGATTAAACTTGAACATTAGCTTTGATGGTTAAGCTAGCTTTGTCTTGCGGAAAATGGTAAACATTTTGTAACCCTTAGTTGGATTTTGGAGTATTATTTTACTAAAAATTGAAGCCCTCATATTAATTTTTTTTTTTTACTTTGCAAAAGTAAGAGTATTTTAATAATTTTCTTATTAAGTTGGTGATTGGTTGACTTTTGGCACCAAACTTAGTCAGGAAGTTAATAAAGTGTTAGATGATTGGTAGAATCAGCTCGATCCACAGCATGAATGATGCAGATAGCCGCTAGGACTAACGGTTGGAGACGGTTAAGGTGATACTAAAGCAAAGTTTTGGGCTTGACACTTAGTTTCTACTTATTTGCTTATTTTTGGAGAAAGTTTTTCTTTATGGAGAATGTTTTAATAAAGGCAATATTGATTTTTGGATTATATTTTTGAATATGGAAAATGAAAAACTGATAAAAAAGGAGTTTCAAAGCTTGATTGAGGATGAATTAAAGCTTATGAAGGTATGGTTAAATATTAAGCGTTTTAGAGCATCCATTAAGGTAAGTACCCGTGGATACTCTTGCTTTTCCTATACTAAAATGTTTAGGAAAATACTGAATTTAAGTTGTTAATATGAAAAATAGCATAATAAATATGAGACTTGTTATTTGAATATATATTAATTGGGTGAATGCGTTTAATATGACACTTGAATTACTTGGCTACTAACATTTGCACTAAAACAGTTTTGGGACAACAACATTAGCGTGTCTTTGAAAATTCATCGAAAATTATAGAAATTGAAATAGAAGTTAAGCCACATATGGTTTGAAAGCTTACCGAATATAATTTTTATTGGAACAAACGGAACTTGAATCCGAATTATACAATAAGAGATAAATCTATTTAAGTGAGGGAAGGTTGAAACTATTGCCAGCATCCTCTTTTTCGACTTTGAAAATTTGTTAATAATTGTATAAAATGAATTAGACAATTAGCCTTATATGTATAAAAATCTTATTAAGTACATGTTCTAATGAATGTAACCGTGAATTCATCCAAATTATGTTTTGAAATTAAAATATTTTTGAACGAAATAGCTTTGTCTCGACTTTAAAATTTTTCTAGCATGTGTGTATTAGAGTATATATTTTCAAAAATTTTCTGTTGGAAGGTTCAATAGTCTAGTTTCAAAAACATCAAACGGATCTTGATTTTGAATTTTTTTATTATTGAGAAATCAATAATTTAGTGACTACTACTCAAGTAGAAAATTTTATTTTGAAAGGTAAAGAATAATAAAAATATGGCACTACACAAATTGGAATTATTAAACGAAATGGACATATAAAGAAATGTGGAAATGCGTTTGTAAATGTAAATCACCTATGGTGCCTTCATGTGAAAAATGAACACACCTGTAAGTAGACCTGATCATGGGTCAAGTCACTTGCCTAAGCCCAAAGGCCCGCTCGAAAACTGGAAGGGTTTGAAGAAAAATATTTTCCCGAAAAATGGGCCTGGACAAAAAATAAGGCCCTTTTTTTTGTCATACCTAGGGTAAGATTTTATTGGCTCGGCCTGAATTTGCTTAAGAAAAATTTTCAGTGCTATTTACTATTGTTTGTTGTCATTTTGGTGTTGCTTTGTTGTCATTTTGTTATTATAGTGCTACTATTTCATTGTTATTATTAAGATATTGCATAACTCTTGTTTTATTATTAATTTTGCTACTATTTTCAAGATATTTGCTTGTTAAGTTGCAACTATCTTCGTGTTATTTAAATATAAATACTTTTTCTATGTATTTTTAATTTGTTGTGAAACATTTATTTTGATATTTTTAGTGTATTTGATGCATTATATTTTTTAAATTTGTTTTTATATAAAAATAATATAAATGTTTAATATGTGTGGGCCGGGCCAAGCTCAGATTTAGCATTTTTTTATTTGGTTCGGGCTTGATGCAAAATAGTAGGCCCATTTTTTTAGCCAGAGCGAGCCTGAGCTTAGAAAACGGGCTTAAAATTTTGCATTGGCCTGACCCATGATCAGGTCTACTTGTAAGGCTTTTTATGTGTGTTAATAGCATTGATAAATATATGTTAATTAGAATTGTAAACTGCCCTAGTAGGTTTAGTGAAATGTAAGGACACGGTTGACATGCCAATAGGGATTATTAGCACCCGTACATGTTATGTGAAGATTTGAAGATTGGTTATATTACCTTGGTTTGACATTTCAGTGTGGGTCAAAGGGATGTTCTCCTTTGAGAACCTTGGTTAGAGCACTCTTATTGCTATATCTCAGTTGTGTAGGTTGGAATGCACATTTGTACAATGATTATATTCATATTTGGTTGTGTGCGATGGATTTCCCGTGAATCTAGGTCGATTTTGCTAGAGTTTATTATGGCAAAAATTGAACTAAAATGAAAATGAAAATGGTAAAAGTGATCGTATAAATGGCTAAAAACAAAACGTTGTGTTACAACAAAAAGGATTCTCACTAAATGAAATGGAAAGAAAGCAAATGAATATGTGAGTTAATAAGAATTTAATATGAAAATATGCTACTACGGAATTGAAACGGTAATAAGTTTAAGTGTATCTGCATGTGGGCTATGTGAGTTTACCCTTCCCTTAATGAAATTATAGTATTCGACTATTTTGTTTACCTTTGAATAGGAAAAATGGATGAAACTTATAATATGTGAAGGAAACGTATGTATGCATGTCTGTATGAAAATGTTGGAAATTAAGGTACAAAAGACTAAAGGCTATATGAATCGTTCACAAAAGCAAGCTAAACGATGACGGTGCGTTTATTACTTATTATATTTTGCTTAGATAGTTAAAATTAGAAAAGGGAAAAAAATTAAGGGTGGATTTGAATGGAGCGGTGTGTTTATTTGCAGTTAGTGTAAAAATAACGATGAAAGTGAAATTTGATATTGTGGCGATACTATAGCATGAGACAAAAAATAAGCTAAATGCACCGCACAGCCTATGCAGACTCAGCCTAAGTAATTTTAATCATTTTTGTTTGGATAAACAATAGAAAAGACAAGATTAATTGTAATATTTTTTTATAATTATAACATCTTTTTATATTATACATATCCGTTTTACGGTCCATATTCGGGGTTCATAGTTGCCTCTCCTAACAATGTTGTCTCCGAGGTTCGGACCTAAATTCTTCCGTTGGGAATGCAATGTGTCTTACCATTGCATCCAACTACTTGTTGGATAATAAAAAAATTTCCCTCTAAATTGAGGTAAATAAAAAATTTAACTTTTAAGAGAAAGCGAAGGATTAGGGATGATAACGGATAGTTATTCTGGATTATCCGAAGCCATAAATTATTTGACTTTTACTATTCAAATTTGATTCCAAACTAAATATTATTATCGTCAGATGTCCAAATCCGCTAAAATTAAAATTTACAGAATAACAAAAAAACTAATAAAAATTAATTTTAAATAAAATTTATTCATAACTAAAAATAAATAAATGTAAAAAAAAGTAGCAAAAAAAACCTAAATAATAATCCAAACAAACTAAACATAATGATGTCACAAAAAATTAAATATTTCTAACCATTTAAAATTTTCAAAGAGATTAAAACTTCATTTATATCTTAAACCATACAAACACAATATCATATAACTCAGTATCTTAAAAAGCATTCAAAAGATATACCACTTGAGTCCCAAATAAAAGAAACATAATAATTCCAAACAAAAGAAGTTTCAAGCATAAGGTATATTTCAGTTCTCAGCAGCCTTCTATATCTCAAAATTTTTGTTTCAGTTTCATAGGTTAATCTAGCAAAATTAGTGCAAAAATATCATTCTAAAAACTAAAGAATTTAATTTCAAATGCAATTTATATCTATAGCAGATAATTCTTAAATTACTTATTTTATTTCTTCAACTAAGTTCGGTTTTCTTTTCACTTTTCAGGCAAACTTTTGTTATAACAATTAGGGAATTCATTTTGTGATACGATTTCTTTACTTGACAATTACAGTGGAGCAAACACTAAATTGCCATGTCATTCCACCATATCACAATCTGAATTAACATTCACTCATGCAGCCAAGGCTTTTTAACTAAAAAGATGGATGGAGCAAACAACTACCTCCTTAGTCTACTTCGCCAAGAGCTACAGCGGAGTGTCCCTAAAACTTTCTTCTTTTTCTGTTTTTCTTTTACAAAACACTCTTACTTAGATTCACCTTTCTCATCAACAACACGATGGAGCAAACAAAGTGTTGCTGACGTACTCAGTAATTCCAAGCAGTGGAGTGGCAATTTTTTCTTCTTTGATTTGTATTTGCCTTAACATTTATATTTACCGACTTAGCTTTAAGAAATTCTAAGTTTTGTTTAAGAAAAATCTACTTTAGACTAATTACAAAGAAATCAACTCATTTCATTTTTAGAATTTCAATTTCAAGCAACTATCCTAAGCTAAATTTACCTATTCCACTTCTACAAAAAAAAATAATTTTAAGGCTATCTTTCGTCATCGAACATCAACAATATGCCTATGCTTAAACTAGTAATAGTTTTTAAGTTTTAATTACATATTTTTTAAAAGAATATAATATGGTTCCCTATCAACCTTATAAACTAGTAAAATATTCAGTACTTTCTAGCCCAAAATATGTAGTTCAGTAAATTGATGAAGTTAAGGATGCAAAGAAGCGTGTAGAACAAATCCAAACGTGTATGATTCAAATCACTTCCTCCCAGCCATTCTTTCCCAAAATGTCCACTCACCGAGTTGCTTATCGTAACCAACACCGAGCTAATGAAGTACCCCATCGCCGTCGAGCACCAAGACAATGCAGTGCTCATACTTCGCATGGTATCCGGAGCCTCTGAGTAGAAAAATTCAAGCATTCCCCCGAGCGTTAGCATGTCCGATACGCCGAGCAGCAAGTATTGCCACCCGAGCCAAAAAACAGACAAGATGACATCGTCGTTCCCTGCCTCACGCCTCTTAGCTTCGACTACAGCAGCGGCAGCCATCGACCCCGATGCGAGAGCCAACCCCAGTCCGATCCGCCTCAATGGTTGGAACATGTTGAGCATGCCAGGATGGTTGTTGTTCTTTGATCTGAACATGCGTACAAAATATTCGTACATAGGTATAGAAGCCAGCATGATGGATAAGGGGAATACTGATAATGATTGAGTGGGAATCTTGAAACTGTTAAGTGATCTGTTCATGATGTTCCCTTGTTGCACTGAGAATGTAGTCAATTGAGCTAAGCAGCAGCTCATCATAATGGTGCTTGCAAATATGGGGAGGAGGCCTATGAATGTCTTTGTTTCCTCAACCTCGGTCGATGTGACTGACTCACCCAATAATGCTTTGTTTATAAACCTACATGGTTTCAACATTTTGTGTCAAATTAAAATGCATCATGATGTTATTAAATACACCTTACTTAAACCAGATTCATGCAAATAGGGATAAACAAAGATTGATTTCTAACTTTTTAGTGCCAAAAATTAGATCATTTTTAAGAAAGTTTAATAATTTCTTGGGCTTGAAATTTGGCAATTACTCTGACTTTAGGGGTTGGACTTTTTTTTCAAGTTAGTACTTGAACTTGGATTTTGTTCTCACATTGAGGTTTGAATTTTTTTTTGTTCGAGTCAATCCTTGAATTTGACAATTGTTCTAATATTGGGGCCTGAATTTTTTTTATTCAAGTTAGTCTCTGATATTTTCTTAAAAACCTTAAATTCAAGTCCAATGTGGGAACAATTGCCTAGTTCAAAAAGTAATTCGGATCTTAATATGAAAATAGTTATCAAGATTTAATAGGGAAGTAGGGGGAACCGAAAGGATGACTATTCCTCACCTTGGATCCCTTTTTGCATGCAACCAATGTCAAAAAAGTAGTATACAATACATTGTACATTGAATACAAACAATTTGTAGTGAGAAAGAAAAACTCTACTTTACATAAAGTCCAAAATGTGGCGTGGCATCTATGTTGTCCTGCCCAATCCCAAAAACATATTTTTCTAAATTTTTTGATAAACTATTTGCATACCTGAACTTGTCATGGTTTCTCTTTTCACCATAAAATTGGGTATTCTCTGCCTCTGGTAGTGACGCTTTCCTGTTTGCAATAGCTGAACCCAACACCTTTATAAAGAAACAAAATTAACACATTGTTAAGCCATTGTGTTATCATAAAAGTAAATTCCAAATTGAACTTCATAAAAGGTTGTGTATTACAAACAATGTTGGGTTTTTTTACCTTAAAAATTCTAATGAGTGGACTACCGCCGGGGCGTTTGTATCTATAAATGGGAAACCCTATGGTGAAAATGCAGAGTGCTACACTTAGTGTGACCACAGATATCCCAAAACCCCAATTCCAGCCCAAGTTTTCTTGAATCCAGATCATGACAGTGGAGGCAATGAGGCCCCCAAAACATAGTGAAAAGAAGAACCAATTGAAGAAGGATGAGACGAGACGCTGGTTGCTAAGGTCAAGTTGATCAGCCCCATGTGCAGGCAAGGCGGCCTTAACGCCACCTACGCCAGCTGCTATTGCGTAAAGACCAGCGTAAAGGATAGCCTCTTGGGTCTTAGAAGGCTTGCTGTTTATGGCTGGCAGCAACCGACTGTCTTGTGCTTGAATTGTCAACACGATGAGTCCCTAAATGGTCAAAAATATCAAAAACATATGAAACATTGCAAGAGGAGGGGGAGAGGGGATATGAAACAAAGCAAAGCAGGTATGTTTATATTTACCAACAACTCAAGAGTGCAAAAGATGATGAAGGTCTTGAATCTAATGAGGAAAGAATCACTGATGAAACCTCCAAAAATGGTGAGCAGGAAGGAGGTTCCCATGAAATTAGTCACCATGTTTGCAGATTCCGCGGCGGAGTAATGCATTGAGTTGAGGAAGTACTGGATGAAGTTTGTAGCGTTGGACAAGAACACCATGTTCTCTAATACCTCAACAACTGCATGTCATTCACAACAATTAATCAATAATCCTAAATGATCAAATGATGTGGTGGAGTTTCATTCTTTTCATCATTTTAGCAGATTACAATTAACTTTAAAACTCTGAAAGCCACCACTTACCACAAGCAATGCTTGAAGCTGTAACACCGCCATGCCTTGCAGGATGTGCCTTTGACCCTCGCCAATCCTCGAACTCTCCATTTTCAATATTCATTTCTTCAGCCTGTTTACATTCCAAAAATAGATTAAGGGTTAGATTAGCATTGCTTTTGAAAACTGCGGTAAAAAAGTGCTTTTGAGAAGTCTTTATGAAAACTTCGATTTACAACTTGCGTGTTTGACATTGCTGTCAAAAAATACTTTTGAAAAATAAAATACTCATTTTAATATACAAAATATTTATTATCAAATAACAAATATACATTTAAATTAATTAATATTATGATATTTTAACAAAAATATAAAAAAAATATTAATTTTAAATATTTCTATAATTTATTGTTAATATTTAATGATTTTAATACATTTGAATTATTTTATTTCAAAATGTAATCTGAATATATAACTCATATCAACCTAACATACAAAAAGAAAAACCTAACAAATTAAAATATTAACTAAAATTTTAATGAATTAATATTTTCCCCCCAAAGATTTTATGAAGGCATTTTAAAAACACCAAGCTTTCTTAACATTTAAACAATTATTATCATCTCCAAGAAGTTACTAACACAAATGTAGCAGCAACTGAACAACATTATAATTGCAAATAACAACTGCTCAATTCTGAAATACAATTGATTCTTCATCTCAAAACAAAAACCTTCAATCAACTATAGTTACAGGTTTGCTTGCTGTTGCTACTGTCTATGTTTTCTATAACAATCCACTGTTCAAAAACTAGATGTTGAAATACTACAAAGAAAGCATATTTCTGAACAAGAAAAAACACTAATTAATTGCATTGAATGTGCAATTGATCGGACAGCACATTGTTGCTTGCTGTTGGTAGTATCTCTCCATAAACCAACTATAGTTACAGGTTTGCTTTAATATGCTGCAATAACGCATCAATGGCAAAAGTTAACAGATTGCCATCGTACCTCCCCCATCAGGTACCTCTCAAACTTGACAGCTGACTTGGCAACAAAACTGCACCAGTTGATTTCCGTGGCATAAAAATTGCAATTCATTTCCTCAACAATTGGCATACATATATTCAATATACATCAAGTGTAATGCTTACATTCTTAGCTCATTTTACTCATGCATAACTTATAATTTCATTTTAGTCTAACACATTTACCATACTTTCGGAATTACCCATACGAACAAAAATATCAAACTTCCAGTGTTTCTGGCCCTTACAAAGCCCTCGGACCCAAATATCAAGCTTTCTAAACCTCCCTAAACAAGGCTCTAAAACTGACCAGAAAAAGAAAACCCACATGGCCGTGAACAGTGAACGGATTCGAATCAACCCCTGTTTTCAGATTTAAATCAGATTTCAATGAGTTTTCGGGTCTTATATACACACCTGATCCAGAATCTGAACAACCACACTTCTGGAACTCCTGAGACCTATAACCATTTACCAAATCGTACTGATTCAACACACGAAAATCATCCAAGAACTTCTTTTAAATCGAAATCTCAGACCCTAAACGAAAATCACTTCCTCACTCTTCACACAGCAGCGAACAAACGTAACGATCGCGCTTCCGGAGGATCTTGATTACCACCTCTTTCGCCTAAAAAGGAAATCCACCGAACACACATTAAAACGTAGCATGAAACTAAATGATAAAATTCAACTAACCAAAATCGAACAAAAAACATAATGGCAATAAAATAACATTGAACTTACGCTAAAAATTGCTTCAACTCCACCCACACACTAATGACAGCAACCAATTAATGCCACAAAGAATTCAGCAAAAAGACAAAATAAAGAAGAATCAAAGAAGCCACAAGAATCAGATGGCAATTAAAGAATTGGGTAAAGAAAAATAATATTCAAAAGCCAGAAAGAAAGAAATTCGGCAGACTTGAAGGAAAACAAATGAGGTGAGCGGCTGAAACTTAGGAGCAAAACTAGGGATTTGATAAAATAAAAAATAAAAAGATTAAAACAAAAATTTAATTTAAAACTAACTCAACCTCTAATGATTATCCAACCCAAAAACACTCGCTACTTGGTACACAACGGGACTCAAACTCAAGACCGAAGCAGACTATCAAAGCACCTTAACCAACACACCAAATCAAATTACTTGACAAACTAATACATTCAATGATCCAAAAATTTGGGGCAAACTTGACAGCTGACTTGGCAACAAAACTCCACCAGCTGATTTCTGTGGAATAAAAATTGCAATTCATTCGCTCAACAATTGGCAACAATAGGGGGACAAAACAGAAGGTATTCATACATGAGGCTAACACAAAGTAGATAATCTGTCAAAGAGAGCCTAATGATTTACAAGTTTATACACCACAGCCTAGAGATGTGCATTCATCCACCAATAGGTCATCATGTAGATATACCTCTATGCTTAAAGTGCTTCACTGAGTTAATGTCAACAGTTTACACGATACAAACCCACTTAATGAAACTACTTAACAATCTAAATATCGAGTAGTGAAACCAACATCAATTAAGAATAGCAAACTTATGTAACTCAATCTCCAGATAAACTCAGAGAACAGGGAAACAAACAATTCTCATAGTTGCATTTAAAGGAACAAGCTTGAAACTAAAGAAACCCGGATTTGGGATAAACCAACCAGCCAGCTAGAACAAGCAACTTCATTACTAACAGAAATGAATAAGCAAGCAATATATACCTCGGGTAATTCTTGGAGCCGGATAAGAAATCAGTCAGCTTGAGGAACAACCTGAAAAAAAATTAAAATTTACAACATGTGCTTACAAATACAAATTAAATCGTCTTTAGCTAACTGTGATTATGAAATTAAACAAAAATAACTTGGTGGGTTCCCATTTAGTGGCCACAACATTGATTCGAAGTGAATTCCTTCGAGAAACCCACAATTACAGAGAGAAACCGATTAGGAAAAAAGAATCTAAAGAATACGAAGGAAGAGATTTCTGTAGAAAAGCGGGCACTAACCGAGAGAAGTTTGTGGGGCTTGTTTGTGTTTTTGCCTCTTTGGCCTATACAATAAAAAGAAAAACAAGAATTCAACAAAAGAAAACAAAAACAGGAAAAATAATCAAAACCCAGAATTAATTATGACGGAAAGATCAAAATGAGAGCAAAAATAAAATGCAAGAATCAAAAGGGAAATTAAGAGATGGAAAAGTTGTCATTGAGGGAGATGCCCTCTCTGTAATCAAAAACTGGAATAGTGCTTCCTCGGAGATCAGTGCGCATATACGAAACATGAAGCAACTACTACCAAGATTTCAAGCATTCTCATTTCGGCATATCTATGGATCAGGGAACTCTGTAGCCCATAGTTTAGCATCAGAATGGTTAAGAATAGGGGAAGAACCATACCTCTTAGATGCGGTTCCAGCCTTTGTACAGAGAGAGGTGGTGGATGATTTCGTGCGGGAATCTTGCGCCGATTGCCTTCCTTTTGCTCATTAATCTGCAACAGTTCTGTGAAGAGAAAGCCGTATTTTTTCTGGTTTGAGTAGAGGGGAATGGCTAATTGTTTTTCTTTGGGAAACGGATGAGTTTTTCTGTTCCCGGGGGTTGGGTTATTCTGCATATATAGCATGCAGGCTTATTCTGGTGGGCCCAATTGCTTTAGTTTTATTTCTGCTTAGTTTTTTGGTCTCTTCCTTTGTAATCACTTATTCATTGTTTCATCAATAATAGCCCACTCCCGTTTTCTTGAAATATATACAAATCCCCTAAAATTAAAATTTACAAAATAATAAAAAAATAATTAAAATTTATTCATAACTAAAAATAAACAAATGTAAAATAAAAATTTTGAAAAAGAAAATGTCGGTTGATAAGGAAAGATGTAAAATAACCCAAATTTTAATTTCTTTGATATGCCCAAAGGACAACTAATTTAAAGAAGAAATAGACACGGAGAATGGGCATTCAACTTACAAAGTATGAGCACAGTTTCAGTTAACCTTGCAAACACATACATTATTGATAATGAGCTTGAAAATAAATATATAAATAAAGATTCAGACCATAAAGAGCTTATGGTTAATAAAACTTCATATAGCTGTCATAGTATTTAAGTATAGATGAAAAGTATGTTCATAATTAAATCCTACTTTATTCCTACACATTCGCAAACGAAAATAAACTGAAAAACACATTAAAAAGTTTTATTTTTCTCAAATGGAATTAGAAGTAAAACTTTTTGGGTAAATTCTCAGATGGTCACCCAAGGTTTCATGCTTTACTATTTTGGTCATTCATTTCAAAATTTTATTATTTTAGTTATTTATTCATAACTAAAAATAAACAAATGTAAAATAAAGTAGCAAAAAAACTAAATAATAATCCAAACAAACTAAACATAATGATGTCACACAAAATTAAATATTCTTAACCATTTAAAATTTCCGAACAAATTAAAACTTTAATGATATCTAAAACCATACAAACACAATTTCAAATAACTATATATCTTAAAAAGCATTCAAAAAATATACCACTTGAGTTCCAAATAAAAGAAACATAATAATTCCAAAAAAAGTAGTTTCAGAACATAAAATCAAGAATGATAACAATTGATCATATGTGTGTGCTGAATAGACTTATCCAAAGGTCGGGTAACTGACTCGACCTGATTAGGGTCGTGTTGGGACAAATATTTTCGCAACTCGAATTACGTTGGTCCAAATTCAATTTAAAACTTTAAATTTAGTTATAAAAGTATATAGAATATCAATTAAAAATATAACTTTTAATATTTTATTTATTTTTGAATAGTGAAATGGGAAAAAAATGGTTTTGTACTAGAAATTTTACTTGGGAAAATTTTAGGTTTCGGCCTTTTGGGAATTAGGAGTCGGGCTAGGGGTCTTCACATGAGGATTTTTTTTTCTTTTAATGAAGTTTGGGTTTTATGGAGTTTTCTTTTTAAAATTTTGCTGTGGGTTTATATTGGGGTTATGTTTTATGTGCCCGACTTTAAAGGAAATTAATCTTTTTTATTTTCATTAAAAATTATTATAATTATTATTATATGTCTTTAGATGTGTATGTTATGTATACTATTTTTAATAATACAATTATGTCACAATACAAGTATTTAGTAGTTTGTGTATATTAAGATTAAACTTGAACATTAGCTTTGATGGTTAAGCTAGCTTTGTCTTGCGGAAAATGGTAAACATTTTGTAACCCTTAGATGGATTTTGGAGTATTATTTTACTAAAAATTGAAGCCCTCATATTAATATATTTTTTTTACTTTGCAAAAGTAAGAGTATTTTAATAATTTTCTTATTAAGTTGGTGATTGGTTGACTTTTGGCATCAAACTTAGTCAAGAAGTTAATAAAGTGTTAGATGATTGGTAGAATCAGCTCGATCCACAGCATGAATGATGCAGATAGCCGCTAGGACTAACGGTTGGAGACGGTTAAAGTGATACTAAAGCAAAGTTTTGGGCTTGACACTTAGTTTCTACTTATTTGCTTATTCTTGGAGAAGGTTTTTCTTTATGGAGAATGTTTTAATAAAAGCAATATTGATTTTTGGATTATATTTTTGAACATGGAAAATGAAAAACTGATAAAAAAGGAGTTTCAAAGCTTGATTGAGGATGAATTAAAGCTTATGAAGGTATGGTTAAATATTAAGCGTTTTAGAGCATCCATTAAGGTAAGTACCCGTGGATACTCTTGCTTTTCCTATACTAAAATGTTTAGGAAAATACTGAATTTAAGTTGTTAATATGAAAAATAGCGTAATAAATATGAGACGTGTTATTTGAATATATATTAATTGGGTGAATGCGTTTAATATGACACTTGAATTACTTGGCTACTAACATTTGCATTAAAACAGTTTTGGGACAACAACATTAGCGTGTCTTCGAAAATTTATCGAAAATTATAGAAATTGAAATAGAAGTTAAGCCACATATGGTTTGAAAGCTTACCGAATGTAGTTTTTATTGGAACAAACGGAACTTGAATCCGAATTATACAATAAGAGATAAATCTATTTAAGTGAGGGAAGGTTGAAACTATTGCCAGCATCTCCTTTTTCGACTTTGAAAATTTGTTAATAATTGTATAAAATGAATTAGACAATTAGCCTTATATGTATAAAAAAATTTCATTGGCCTGACCCATGATCTGATCTACTTGTAAGGTTTTTTATTAATATCGATTTGATTATAAGTATGTGAAAGCAGTCAAAGTGCCATTATGTGTGTTGTTGGAGCCCAATTTGTTCGGGCCCAACTCTAAAGTTAAAATGATAAATTTTTAGATTTATTATTTTAATATTTTTGTACAAAACCATTAATCAAAAATTACAAACCCAATGACCCCAATAACCAAATTACATGATAAAGGCCCAAGTGACCCAAACCTTAAACCAAAATTGAAACCCTAATTGCAAACAACTTGTGTTGCTGTCGCCTCCGTCCCACCCACTCAAGAGCTTCCATGTCAGCATCTACCACCACTTGCATCGCCCCCTCTTGCCCCTGCCATCGTCGTCAGATACCTGCAAAAGAAGAAACAAGAACAATAAAAAAATGTGTAATCTAGCTATAAAACCATAAAATTAAAATTGTAAATGAGACTTCTCTTCTTCAATTTTACAAAGCAAGTAGAATCATAAAAACAACAACAACATTCAAATAACAAAATGTTAGTAAGTTCAAGGTATATTCATCTTCTGATATATATTTATTTATTATACTCTTTATATATTTGTAAGTTTTATTTATTTTTATTTCAATATCAGTATTTAATATACATTAAATATATATAAAAAATCATAATAAATAAGAAGTTTAAAAGGTTGACCTTGATCTGAAGCGCCGTGGGAGATGCGAACGAAATGCCTCCAACCCGACTATGTTCGTGAGGGATTTCCATCGTATAAAGATTTATCAAACGCAAATTTTTTTTCCGAATATACAACATATTTCATAATAAAAAACCAGATCTGGATCTGGATTTTGTCAAAAAAAAGAGATCTAGAAAACGAAAGGTTAAAAAAAATATATCTTTTAAAAAATAATAATAAAATCAAAGTTTTCGAAGATCGATAAGAATAAACCCGATCTATGGTCTTTTTTTTGAAAAGAATAAAAAAAATAAAAAATGAATCAAACTTGGTAAAAAGGTTTTTTTAAATCCCTTCTTTTTAAAGAAAATCCAGATTTAAAGTTAGATATGTTGTTTTTAAAAGGATTTTTATACAAAAAGGAAAAAAAAAGAGATTTTTGACTTACCTGGGAACCGCGCATGGTGGCTTGCAACGGTCGGGAATGGTGGAGCCATGACGAGCCGCGGCGAACACAAAACGGACGAAGGAGATCGGGCAGTGGGGGTTTCGAAGAGAGCTTCAGAGAAAAAAGAGAAGATGTGGTTTTTTTTTTAAAAAAATGAAATGAGAAAATGTGATTTTTTAGAAAAATTTTACTTAAATACTTACTACCAAACGACGCCGTATCAGATGGGTGCATCACGTTCAAAACGGCGTCACTTTGACGAGCCCCGACCCGATTTGTTCCAAACCCGAGAGGGTCCACACATTTTCGTGGAAAGGGAAATTCATTTGCGTGATCCTTCTCGTTTTCCTTGTTTTCCAATTGAGTCCTTATTCATTAAACCTTTTTTTTTAAATTTAGAAAGATTTTGTTTCTCCTTAATTTGGTCCACAGACCACCACAAAAATATGGACATTTCCATTTGACCCTCCTTTTTATTCTCAATTTGAATCTATCAAATTTTTTCTTTTCTCAATCTTTGGTTTGTTAAATAATAAAATTATTCTTCAAATTTAATTCCTTCTTTCTTTCGATTTCACTTTAATATCTTTTTATTTGTTTTTAAATCCTTAAATATTTTAAAATTTAATTACCCCGTAAATTCTTTCAAGTCTTTTAAAAAATTTGTCGTCACTATTTTGATTCTCTTATTTTTAAGTCAATCCCTTTTTTATTTATATATATTAACATATTAATATATTTAAGGTTATGTATTAAATGTGTACATATATATGACTGTGTATTTTATGTATTACCTTTCTTTATGTGTTGATATTTTATTTAGTTGGTGTTGTTAATTTGTTTCAATTTAATTTGTTTTATTTTATTGTACATTTATTTTTCATTTTCGATCTCATATTGGCTTACCATTTTAATTGTTAACTCGTTCATATTCATTCGTCTTTTCAAAAGAAACATTAGGGTTTTAATAAATTAAGTAATTTTAAAATAAAAATTATGTTTGTTATTTCGTGATTTGAAAAGTCGAGCCTTAACTTACTAGGCATGACTTTTTCTCGAATAGAAATATTCGAATACGTTTTCTCTGAAAAAATAAAACATGAGATTTAAAAAAGAAAGGGATGCTCGTGATTTTGGAAACATGAGGTGTCCTGCCCTAACTTATTGGACGTGACTTTCTCCCTCGATCATTTTGAAATAACGAGACTTCCTTACGAAATTCGATTTTCCTTCTTAAACGTGTGCATCAAATAAATCATGCATTTAAGAATCGTATTTTAAATTTTTAAAATAAAAGAGAGTCAAGCCAAAAGACGATTATTTTCGAGTCTTTTGTTAAAATTTTTAAACACTCCGATCCTTTAAATTTCGTGTGATGCTTTATTTTGTCGATACCTGCTAGTATAAGTTTGCATTCATATGCATCTGTTACTGTCCTTTTAAGTGGAAGCTGGAAACTACTCCTTCGTGAGGTTTTCACCTCCGTGCAGGATAGTGGATCGCTTTCGGGATTACATCCGTACCCATGTTTTCGTGATTTTTTCACTTCCGTGCAAACATGTGGGAAATGTGTCCCTTTAAACCGAACTCATCAGTATGAACCTGTAATGGGTAGGGATTGAGGAATCTGCTGGTTTAGGTACCCCTATTTTAGAACTTGAACCTCATATAATGAGCCTTAAGTGCCTACCTTAGGATAGAATTACACCAAGTTGTTAGCAGTCTCCCTAGACTAGAATCTTTATTTTATATCCGTATTTTGTTATTATATTGACTTGTGTTCTCTTTTGCCTTTTTGATTATTTTTGCTTGCATTACATCCCCATTCAAAGAAAGGTATAGTTCTAAGCTCAATTACTAAATAGAAAAGCCGGTCATAAGAAAACGGGTACCTTGATGAAATAAAAGACAATATGGTTGGACTTACATGGCAAAGAAAGAAAGAGAACGAAAAACGATGATCTGCCAGATGAGCAAGACGAAAACAAAGATCGCGTAACCATCCGAGCTTTGGCTTAAGTACGAGAAGTGACTGATCACTCAACCTTTTCAAGATGATATTGTGAACTGAAAGTCAGAGACGAGCCAGGACTATTTGAATGACTTCCTACGGAGATTAAGTCTTTTGAACACCGCGACACGACCATATACGTATCTGTTTTATGTAAAGGAATTTGATTTCTAGTAAGGTTTTTCTAATAGAATTGAGCTATAAGTCAATACCTTTCTTATGCATTCATGCATTTATAAGCAGAACATTTTATTAACTTGTGTAATTCTATACAAGCCTACCTTGAGTTCGATTGTGCCAAACCTTCAGTGGTTACTCGAACAAGGTAAGAGACACGGTTATATTCTAGTTTCTTTGCTTTTAATTGCAAGTTTTATTCTTGTATTAATTGTACTAACTTATTTTGAATCTGTTTGCATTGTATTTTCATAAAAAAAGTGTTGATTCATGTTCTATTGCCAAATAGAGAACTGGTCATAAGAAAACGGATTCCTTGATACGGTAGAAGTCAACGTGGTCGTGCATATATGGTCAAAGATAAAGGTGATGACCTGTTAAAGGGGTACATATCAAGGATTCAAGATTACACCCAAATAAATGAAATCCATATCAGTTTAAAAGAGCTAAAAGAAGCATGAAAGACAAATGAAGTAGATGTATAATTCGAATTCGATGATCTGTCTTACCTACTCAAGCTAGATTGCTTCATTTTCAGAAACGTGAACAATACGATATGTCCCTCCACTACTCGAGGGTTCAGAATTATAAAGCTTATTCTAGACAAGCAAGCATTGGGTTTCAACCCTGATTAAGGAAAAAGAAGAGAACGAGCACATTGCTTTGAAAAACTTGTAAGACATAGTACACTCAGATACAAGAAAGAATGTTGACATCTTCATATGAAGTAGTCGTCTTCCCTAAAATATTAGGCCATGTAGAGGACGCAGTTACATATTTGTTTGACCGACTTGACAAAAGAATCACTCATGTTCTGGCAATCTTAGCACAAAACACCTGTTGAAGAAAGAGCAAAGGAAGGTGTATTGGTGCACAATTTTTGTTAGTACGTTCCGGGGTCATTTTTGAAAAGTAAAAAATATCTCTTGTCGAATATTCTCTGAGGACTACTTTCCATCGAAAGAATTTATGACTATTCAAAGACAATAGGACTTCGCCAAAGAAATTGGAAATAAATGAGGAATGACTCTAACGCTTTTAGGGGCAAGTCTGAGATAGGGACCATGTCACAAGTAATGACTCCACCAAGTGCAATAAATGGCTAAACATTTGCAAACTTTAGCCATTCAAGATCGACACATTGGACTGGAAATCAGGATCAAATCGAAGCAAATTAGCTTGGAAGATTAGGACTTTGAGCATTAAGGCACAACCATACATGTATCTGCCTTATGTACAGGAATTTGTTTTCTAGTAAAGTTGTTCTAAACGGAATTGAACTAGAATTTACCATTCATTTGAATTGCACTTCATCATTAAATTTCAATGAAATCCTCCATATTTGAAACACTCGTGTGTGAGAGAGTCATCAACCCTAAATGAAAGTTGAGAGGAAACATGATAAATCAAGTTTGTCTTCAACACTCGTGTGAGGTGACTAATAAGAACATCAAAAAGATTCATAGCAGAGACCTATAAAGGCTCGGCATGAGAAATCACCATTTGTCTTCGAGACTTATCAGACTTCTATCAGAACATCCACCGGGGTAAGACATTTCTCACTAGAATGAATGTAGTCCTACCCATTAAAGTCAAGTTTCTTTCCCTCCAGATTTTGTTAGAGCTGATGAAGCAGAATGGATCTAATCCAGATGTAGTCAGCTAAACTTGATTGAAGAAAAGATACTAAAAGTCATCCGTCATGATTCAAATGACAAGGGTTTACGACAAAAAAGGATCCGATCTAGAGAATTTCACGAGAAAGCATTGGTTTTAAAAAGGATCTTGCTTACAAAAGTCTTTCAAGGAAAATGGATGTTGAATTGGGAAAGGCCTCATGAGGTGAAGAAAGTTTTTTGGAGAAGCTTTGATTTTGATCGAAATAGACGATAAAGACCTGCCCAACTTCGTGAACTCGGATTCAATGAAGAAATAAATAAATAAAAAAGAAAGAAAAGAAAAAAAAAAGTAAAAAAGAAAAAAAAAAAAAAAAAAATAGAAAATAGAAAAAACGGGAAAAAGAAAAAGAGAGGTTGAGGTGAAAACTCGTAAAGGGCATCTCGAAACCTAAGGAGACTTGAGTTGAAAACCTGAAAGGGCAGGTCAATTTTAAAGAAAGGAGCGTGAAATGGTCTTCTCTCTCAAAAGTAGCATGGTGGAAAAACTTTACACCTTGAAGCATTGACGAAGTACTCCAAGTTTCATGAACACGTGTCAAGCTCAGGATGGTCCTCATCAAGTTTGCTCGGTGAAGCTCATACTTTGATATCTAGGGCACCTAACTCTATTCTTTGCTCACTTTATGTTTGACATCCTTTGACCAATATGGGTCATTTTTAATCTTTTCATTCATGTGAGCTTTGCCTCCAATAAAATTTCATTCGCCTTGTGACCATGTTCAAGCAATTCTGCATCAAAATTACGATTAATGAACCAACTATCTTTTTATTCACGCGACCTATGTTTGCAATCAAATTCAATTTCATCCACCTTATAGCCCTGATTCAAGCATCTTTGCATTTGAAATAACGGTTAGTGGTTTACGATATAAGGAATAAAAAGATTTTTGCATATCGTTCTAGAAAATTTCTAAATAGTACAGGGACCTGAAACAAGACCACTAGTTGGAAATAACACAAACTCGAGGGCTAGAAGGGTCTTGAAATAAATTGTTCAAATTACGACTACCTCTTTAGGTTCCACGACAAAGATACTATACCAAAAAAGAACATGATAACACATCAGTGATAGGACTTAGACCAACGATGAACGATGTTGACTAAGGACCAAAAATAAAATCATTCTCAAAAAAGACATTTCTTTTTCATTCAGCATCTATACTCATCTATTTAGGAGCATTTGACTCATCCTGATCATGGCATCCTAAATAATCTGGCCTACATAGAGGCCCATTAAAACTTATTCTACAAGTTTCATTACCATGAAATGGTGAAATAAGCCGAGAAAACATGAAGATATGAAGGGAAAGGTTAAGGCTGCAATAGCGAACTCGATACCATGAAGTTGAAGGGAAGGATTGAGGTCGCAACGGTAAACTCGGTATCTTAAAAGATGTGATGGGAAATGTTGAGGCCGTAACGGTAAACCCGGTATCACGGAGATATGAATGGAAAGGTTGAGGCCGTAACGGCGAATCCGGTACCTTAAAAGAAGTGATGAGAAAGGTTGAGGCTGTAACGGTGAACCTGGTACCTTAAAAGATGTGATGGAAAAGATTGAGGTCGCAATGGCGAATCCGATACCATGAGATATGAAGGGAAAGGTTGAGGCCGCAATGGTGAACCCGATACCTTAAAAGATGTGATAGGAAGGATTGAGGCCGCGACGGCGAATCTGGTACCATGAAGCTGTGATGGGAAAGGTTGAGGCCGCAATGGTGAACCCGGTACCATGAAGAGTTGAAGGAAAAGGTTGAGGTCATAAAGACGAACCTAGTACCTTAGAATCATGACGGAGCATATTAAGGTCGTAACAACAAATCTTTTACCTCGAAATTGTAGTGAAGCATATTAAAACTACCAGACCAAGTCTTTATCTCTCTAAAGTTGCTGTAAAAGCAAGATGAAGTTTCGGCATCAAATCTTATCTTACTGAAGTTGCAGTGGAGTTGGATTCAGACTATATCATTCCAGTTTTTTACCCTTAATCAAGAAGGGCAAATTGAAGATTTCGATCTCTTACCCCGATTATGAGACAGATCACAGCCATCCGATCTTTTACCCCGAGCCTAGGACAGGTCACCATAAGCCAATCTTTTACCTCGAGCTTGAGGCAGATTGCAGTCATCCGATCTTTTACCCCGAGCTTGGGACAAATCATCATCAGCCAATCTTTTACCCCGAGGTTGGGGCAGATTACAGGCATCCATTTTTTTACTCCGAGCTTGGGGCATATCACCATCAACCAATCTCTTACCCCGAGCTTGGGGCAGATTGCAGCTATTCGATCTTTAACCCTGAGCTTGAGGTAGATCACCATCATTCGATCTTTTACCCTGAGCTTAAGGCAGATCATCATTAACTAATCTCTTACCTCGACCCTAGGGTAGATTGCAGCCATTCGATCTTTTACCCCGAGCTTGGGGCAGATCACCATCAGCCAATCTCTTACCCCGAGCCTAGGGTAGATTGCAGCCATCCAATCTTTTACCCCGAGCTTGGGACAGATCACCATCAGCCAATCTCTTACCTTGAGCTTGGGGCAGATTGTAGCCATTCGATCTTTTACCCCGAGCTTGGTGTAGATCACCATCAACCAATCTCTTACCCTGATCATGGGGCAGATTGTAGTCATTCGAAGCAATAAAGTGGTCATCTTCCTGGCGAGATACAGAGAAGTGAACCAAATCTGTCTTCCTAATGAGATACAGAGATATAGATCAAGAGATGAAGCCACAACACCAAACACCTGAAGTGTTAGTGGATTGAATCAAAGACTACGATGACAAACCTTAATCTCCTTAAAGTTGCAAGTCAATTGAGTGAAGTTACAGTAGCAAATTTTGTCTTTTTGAAATTTCCTTAAGGCAAGATGTAATCACAACGCTGAAGATGCAGAGAAGCAGATGTAGTGAAGTTGAACGACTGATAAGGCGAAGGGTGGGCCAGTTAAAGAAAGAGCGTCGAAGAAATAAGACATGACAAAATTGGGCTCCTTTTGATCTTTGCTCCGTTCCTGTTACACAGCAACGAGCAAAGAGGGGCAACTGTTGGAGCCCAATTTATCCGGGCCCAACTCCAAAGGTAAAATGATAAATTTTTAGATTTATTATTTTAATGTCTTTGTACGAAACCATTAACCAAAAATTACAAACCCAATGACCCAAATAGCCCAATTACATGACAAAAACCCAAGTGGTCCAAACCTTAAGCCAAAATTAAAACCCTAGTTGCAAATAGTTTGTGCTGCTACCGCCTCCGTCCCACCACTCAAGAGCTTCCACATCAGCATCTACCACCACTGTCACCACCACTTGCACCACCCTCTCTTCCTCCTGCCATCGTCGTCAGATACCTGCAAAAGAAGAAACAAAAACAATAAAAAAAATGTGTATTCTAACTATAAACCCATGAAATCAAAATTGTAAACGGGACTTCACTTCGTCAATTTTACTAAGCAAATAGAATCATAAAAAAAACAACAACATTTAAATAACAAAAGTCCAAGAAGTTCAAGGTATATTCATCTTCTGATATATATATATATATGTATTTATATTTATTTATTATACTCTCTATATATTTGTAAGTTTTATTTATTATTTATTTCAATATCAACATTTAATATACATTAAATATATAAAAAAATCATAATAAATAAGAAGTTTAAAAGGTTGACCTCGATTTGAAACGCCGCCGGAGATGCGAACGGAATGCCTCCGAACCCAACTATATTCGTGAGGGATTTCCATCGTATGAAGATTTATCAAACGCAATTTTTTTTTTGAATATACAACAGATTTCATAATAAAAAATGAAATCTGGATCTGGGTTTTGACAAAAAAATTCCAGAAAACGAAAGGTTAAAAAACAAATCTTTTGTAAAAGAATAATAAAATCAAAGTTTTCGAAGATCGGGAAGAATAAACCCGATCTAGGGTCTTTTTTTTAAAAGAATAATAAAAATAAAAAAGAATCAAACTTGGTCAAAAAGGTTTTTTTAAATCCCTTCTTTTTAAAGAAAATCTAGATCTAAAGTTAGATCTGTTGTTTTTAAAAGGGTTTTTAAACAAAAAGGAAAAAGAAGAAGAGATTTTTGACTTACTTGGGAATCGCGCATGGTGGTTTGCGACGGTCGGGAATGGCGGAGCCATGACGAGCCGCAGCGAACACAAAATGGACGAAGGAGATTGGGCAGTGGGGGTTTCGGATAGAACTTCAAAGAAAAAAGAGAAGATGTGATTTTTTTTTAAAAAAATGAAATGAGAATTTTAGAAAAATTTTGCTTAAATACTCGCTACCAAACAACACCGTATTAGATGGGTGCATCACGTTCAAAACGGCGTCACTTTGACGCGTCCCAACCCGATTTGTTCCAGACCCGAGAGGGTTTGCACTTTTTCGTGGAAAGGGAAATTCATTTGCGCGATCCTCCTCCTTTTCCTTGTTTTCCAATTGGGTCATTGTTCATTAAACCTTTTTTTAAATTTAGAAAGATTTTGTTTCTTCTTAATTTGGTCCACAGACCACCACAAAAATATGGACATTTCCATTTGACCCTCCTTTTTATTCTCAATTTGAATCTGTTAAATTTTTTTCTTTTCTCAATCTTTGGTTTGTTAAATAATAAAATTATTCTTCAAATTTAATTCCTTCTTTCTTTCGATTTCACTTTAATATCTTTTTATTTGTTTTTAAATCCTTAAATATTTTAAAATTTAATTACCCCGTAAATTCTTTCAAGTCTTTTAAAAAATTTGTTGTCACTATTTTGATTCTCTTATTTTTAAGTCAATCCCTTTTTTCTATATATATTAACATATTAATATATTTAAGGTTATGTATTAAATGTGTACATATATATGACTGTGTATTTTATGTATTACTTTTCTTTATGTGTTGATATTTTATTTAGTTGGCGTTGTTAATTTGTTCCAATATAATTTGTTTTATTTCATTGTACATTTATTTGTCATTTTCGATCTCATATTGGCTTACCATTTTAATTGTTAACTCGTTCATATTCATTCGTTTTTTCAAAAGAAACATTAGGGTTTTAATAAATTAAGTGATTTTAAAATAAAAATTATGTTCGTTATTTTTTGATTTGAAAAGTCGAGCCTTAACTTATTAGGCATGGCTTTTTCTCGAATAGAAATATTCGAATACGTTTTCTCTGAAAAATAAAACATGCGATTTAAAAAAGAAAGGGATGCTCGTGATTTTAGAAACATGAGGTGTCCTACCCTAACTTATTGGATGTGACTTTCTCCCTCGATCATGATGAAATAACGAGACTTCCTTACGAAATTCAATTTTCCTTCTTAAACGTGTGCATCAAATAAATCATGCATTTAAGAATCGTATTTTAAATTTTACTCGAGTTTTTAAGTTTTTAACAAATCAAGACCCGAAAATAATCGATATGGTACCAATTTTGGGCGTGTGAGGGTACTAATCCTTCCTCACACGTAATCGACTCCCGAACCCATTTTCTGGATTTTGAAGATCAAAATGTTTTTCAAAGCGGATCTTAAATGTTTTGTGGTGATCCAATCACACCGAATAAAAGATTGGTGCTGACTCCCATTTTTTCGAATTTTAAAATATTTTTCGAGACTATTTTTCTTTTTCGAAAAAACGTTTCGGAATGTGTTAATAGCATTGATGAATATATGTTAATTAGAATTGTAAACTGCCCTAGTAGGCTTAGTGAAATGTAAGGACACGATTGTCATGCCAATAGAGATTATTAGCGCCCGTACATGTTATGTGAAGATTTGAGGATTGGTTATATTACCTTGGTTTGACATTTCAATGTTGGTCAAAGGGATGTTCTCCTTTGAGAACCTTGGTTGTGTGGGTTAGAGCACTCTTATTGCTATATCTCATTTGTGTAGGTTGGAATGCACATTTGTTCAATGATTATATTCATATTTGGCTGTGTGAGATGAATTTCCCGTGAATCTAAGTCAATTTTGCTAAAGTTTTACTACGGTAAAAATTGAACTAAAATAAAAATGAAAATGGTAGAAGTGATCATATAAATGGCTAAAAACAAAACGTTGGGTTATAACAAAAAAGGTTCTCACTAAATGAAATGGAAAGAAAGCAAATGAATAGGTGAGTTAATAAGAATTTAATATGAAAATATGTTACTATGGAATTGAAACGGTAATAAATTTTAGTGTATATGCATGTGTGCTATGTGAGTTTATCCTTCCTTAATGAAATTATAGTATTCGACTATCTTGTTTATCTTTGAATAGGAAAAGGGGATGAAACTTATAATATGTGAAGGAAATGTATGTATGTATGTATGTCTGTTTGAAAATGTTGGAAATTAATGTCCAAAAAACTAAAGATTATGATGATGGTGCGTTTATTACTTATTCTATTTTGTTTAGATAGTTAAAATTAGAAAAGGGAAAAAAAATTAAGGGTGGATTTGGATGGAGCGGTGCGTTTATTTGCGGTTAGTGTGAAAATAACAATGACAGTGAAATTAGATTTTGTGACGATACTATAGCATGAGACAAAAAGTAAATTAAACGCACCGCACAACCTATGCAAACTCACCCTAAGTAATTTTAATCATTTTTGTTTGGATAAACAATAGAAAAGATAAGATTAATTATAATATTTTTTATATTATACATATCCATTTTACGGTCCATGTTCGGGGTTCATAGTTTCCTCTCCTATCAATGTTGTCTCCGAGGTTCGAACCTACATTATTCTGTTGGGAGTGCAACGTGCCTTACCATTACATCCAATTATTTGTTGGATAATAAAACATTTCCCCCTAAATTGAGGTAAATAAAAAATTAACTTTTAAGGGAAAGGGAAGGATTAGGGATGATAATGGGTAGATATTTTGGATTATCCGAATCCACAAATTATTGGATTTTTACTATTCAAATTTGGTTCCAAATTAAAAATCATTATCGTCATATATCCAAATTTGCTAAAATTGAAATTTACAAAATAATAAAAAAACTAATAAAATTTAATTTTAAATAAAATTTATTCATAACTAAAAATAAATAAATGTAAAATAAAGTAGCAAAAAAAATAAATAATCATCCAAACAAACTAAACATAATGATGTCACAAAAAATTAAATATTCCTAATCATTTAAAATTTCGAAAGAAATTAAAACTTTATTTGTATCTTAAAAACCATACAAACACAATATCAAGTAACTCAATATCTTAAAAAGCATTCAAAAAATAAACCACTTAATCCCAAATAAAAGAAACATAATAATTGCAAACAAAAGGAGTTTCAAGCATAAGGTATATTTAAATTCTCAGCCGCCTTTTATGTCTCAAAATTTTTGTTTCAGTTTCATAAGTTAATCTAGCAAATTTAGTGCAAAAATATCATTCTAAAAATGTGACAAAACAGTTATTTTTCACGTTTTCTGTCATAGACATCACAGAACAGTGACAAGGAAGTTGATGACGTCGAAGGAGTGTGGAAAACATCTAGCTGACCGGTTACATTTAACAAAACAGTCACTCAACTTTGAAAATGTGACAAAATAGTCACTAAAGTTATCAAAAAGTGACAAAACAGTCCTCTACTTACTATTCATTTTTCTCTCCTGAATTTTCTCGAAAAATTTTGGTAAAAGCCTTGTGAGATGTGAATGGAAAGGGAAGTCTAGGTGTTGTTCTGTTTGACTCCAAAAATGGCTTCTTTGTATTGCAATAATCAGGTAATAGATTCTTGTTTTACCAACGCACGCCATGAAAGATCATGTACCAAAGCTCAAGCTTGTCTCGGAAAGATTCTTTATTTAATTGCAAGCATCCCACCACAATGTGAAATTAACCCAAACCCTATCAAGAAGAGAGGATTCAATATTGATTTATACTTGAGATTAGGTTCTTTTTTCGACGACGATGATGAGAGCAAAGAAAAATCTAATTGTTTTGCTAAGAATAGTTTCGATGAAGAGAAAGCATGAATAGGTGAAGCTATAGCGACGGATGTTTCTTTTGATGTTACATATATTAAAAAAAGCAAAGAGTTTAAGAGCGCCACTGAGGATGAAGTTAAAGCTTTGACGGCTGCATTTCATGATTCATTGGATTTGCTAATAGAAGCGGCAGAGATGATTTCAGCCAGGGATTTTTACTTGAATGAAAAGAAAAAAGAAGTCGAAGAGATTGAAAAGAGTGGCGGCAGTAATGGCAGGGAGTCAATGGAAAGGGTTAAAGACGATACGGTTAACGTTGTGAAAGAAGGGTTGGAGGAATTTGAGGATATAGCGTCGTCGATGGTTGGATCAAAGAGAGGGCGGAGTCAGGGTTTGCCTCTCAAGTTTAGAGACTCGATTTTGGAGCCATGGAAGAAGCCAATAAGACTGTTTTGTCACTTTTCGATAATTTTAGTGACTGTTTTGTCACATTTTCAAAGTTGAGTGACTGTTTTGTTAAATGTAATCGGCCAGTTGGACGTTTTCCACACCCCTTCGATGCCGTCAACTGCCATGTCACTGTTCTGTGATGTCTGTGATGGAAAACGTGAAAAAGGATTGTTTTGTCACATTTTCAAAGTTGAGGGACTGAATTGTAAACCTGGTGACTATTTGTTTCTCAATATCAAAGTTGAGTGACTATTGGTGTAATTTACCTTAATTATTATTTTAAATTTAAACATATTTATATTGTTATTTTTATACATTATTTAGTAGTTTGTGTATATTAAAATTAAACTTGAACATTAGCTTTGATGGTTAAGCTAGCTTTGTCCTGCGGAAAATAGTAAACATTTTGTAACCCTTAGTTGGATTTTGGAGTAAGAGGCATTGGTCAAAGTGGTTAGAATTCTTATGTTTCAATCTAAATATCCTATCATAGTATTATTTTACTAAAAATTGAAACCCTCATATATATATATATATATATTACTTTGTAAAAGTAAGATTATTTTAATAATTTTTTAATTAAGTTGCTGATTGGTTGACTTTTGACATCAAACTTAGTCAGGAAATTAATAAAGTGTTAGATGACCAGTAGAATCAGCTCGATCCACATATTGAATGGTGCAGATAGCCGCTAGGACCAACGATTGGAGAAGGTTAAGGTGATATTGAAGTAAAGTTTTAGGCTTGACATTTAGTTTTTACTTATTTGCTTCTTCTTGCAGAAGGTTTTTTTTATGGAGAATGTTCTAATAAAAGTAATATTGATTTTTGGATTATATTTTTGAATATGGAAAATGAAAAAATGATAAAAATGGAGTTTCGAAGCTTGATTGAGGATGAATTAGAGCTTATGAAGGTATGGTTAAATATTAAGTGTTTTAGAGCATCCATTAAGTTAAGTACCCGTGGATACTCTTGCTTTTCCTATACTAAAATGTTTAGGAAAATACTGAATTTAAGTTGTTAATATGAAAAATAGTGTAGTAAATATGAGACTTGTTATAAAAATATATATTAACTTGGTGAATGCGTTTAATATGACACTTGAATTACTTGACTATTAACATTTGCACTAAAACAATTTTTAGACAGCAGCATTAGTGTGTCTTTGAAAATTCATCGAAAATTATAGAAATTGAATTAGAAGTTGAGCCACATATGGTTTGAAAGCTTATCGAATCTAGTTTTTATTGGAGCAAACGGAACTTGAATCCGAATTATACAATAAGAGATAAATCTGTTTAAGTGAGAGAAGGTTGAAACTATTGGCAGCATCCCTTTTTTCGACTTTGAAAATTTGTTAATAATTGTTTAAAATAAATTAGACAATTAGCCTTATATGTATAAAAATCTTATTAAGTATATTTTCTAATGAATGTAACCATGAATTCATCCAAATTATTTTTTGGAATTAAAATATTTTTGAACGAAACAGTTTTGTCTCGACTTTAAAATTTTTCTAGCATGTGTGTATTAGAACATAAATTTTCGAAAGTTTTTTTATCATACCTCGGGTAAAATTTTTTTGGCTCGGCCTGAATTTGCTGAAGAAAAATTTTCAATGCTATTTACTATTGTTTGTTGTCATTTTGGTGTTGCTTTGTTGTTATTTTGCTATTATATTGCTATTATTTCATTGTTATTATTAATATATTGTATAACTCTTATTTTATTATTAATTTTGCTACTATTTTAATGATATTTGCTTGCTAAATTGCATCTTAGTGTCATTTAAATATAAATACATTTTCATTGTATTTTCAATTTGTTGAAAAACATTTATTTTAATATTTTTAGTGTATTTGATGCATTATATTTTTTAAATTTGTTTTTATATAAAAATAATATAAAAGTTTAATATGTGAGGGCCGGGCCAGACTCGGGTTTAGCATTTTTTTTATTTGGTTCGGGCTTGATGCAAAATAGTAGGCCCATTTTTTGAGCTAGACCGAGTCTGAATCTAGAAAACGAGCCTAAAATTTTGCATTGGCCTGAACCATGATCAGGTCTACTTGTAAGGCTTTTTATTAATATGGATTTGATGATAAGTATGTGAAAGCAGTCAAAGTGCCATTATGTGTGTTAATAGCTTTGATAAATATATGTTAATTAGAATTGTAAACTGCCCTAATAAGCTTAGTGAAATGTAAGGACACGGTTGACATGCCAATAGGGATTTTTAGCGCCCGTACATGTTATGTGAAGATTTGAGGATTGATTATATTACGTTGGTTTGACATTTCAATGTGGGTCAAAGAGACTTGTTTGAAAATGATTGAAACATATTTGAAAATATTTGACTCAATTGAAACCATTTCAACTTGATTTTATCAATTTGTTCCACTTTACTTTTATTTAAAAATATTTTAATTTGTTATATCAACAAATATTATTCTATAAGGCTTTATTTAACAATATTAAATCAAAATTTTATCAGTTTTAAGACAGGTAAAAGTACAATTTTATCTTTACTAATTTAAAATTTTAAAAATTTAAAGATCTAAATAAAAAAAATTTCATTTTAGGAGGCGGAACCCTATCAACCCTCCTAAATACGTCCTTGCTTTTTTTTAGAGTATATTAATATATATATATATAAATTATTTGATATATTGATGGATAAAATTTTCTTTTGACTTTACAAGCGAGATTAATAAATTGTGTCTAATTTATTTAATTTTTTAAAAATATCAATAAAAAAACATGTGACAAATTCTTACCTTCACTTATAAAATTTTAAAACTCTCACTACTATATCAAATAATTATCCTTACTTATAAAATAATTTTCATAACCAAATTCTGCTTTTTTTTTAACCAAATTTTCTTATTTTCTGCCTTTTATTTTAAAATGACTTTTCTTTTTCTTCCTCCCTTTTCCCTTTCTTTATTCTTCTCTAATTTGTTATATTATTCTTTTCTATGAATTATGGGCCTCTTTATACAAAGATAACAACTTTGTTTACCAAAAGGAAAGTAAAAAGACTTGCATAAGTACAAATTCATTAAAAAATTGAAAGAGAAAAGAAAGAAAGAATGTGGAATATGAAGGAATTAAAAATTGACTTTATGAGTAATTGAATTTTAGCTTCCAATTTTCTTTTAGCAGAAAGTGGGGGAAGGCGTGAAGTCAATAAAAAAATTATTTTAATCATTTTTTTAATTTTTAAATTCACGTTGTTGGAGCCCAATTTTGATCGGGCTCAAATCATTTGAAAATTAAATTTATTTTAATTTTAAATTTATTTTAAATTCAATTTAATTTAATTTAAATTTAATATTATTATAAATTCAAAAAGAAAAGTTCAATTACAATCTTTTGACCCAATTGGGCCTAATTCATAGTCCAAATTTACAAGCCCAATCGGGCTAAGATTAGCTAATCCAAATCTTTTTACTTATTACATTAACCCAATTTGACCCAAATTTACATCAGCCCAAGCAGAAGCCTCTTGTACCAGCAGCACTCAAACCTGTCAAACCTTGAAGTCAGAATCTGATCCCCCACTTGCACTACCCACCTCCACAGCATGCCAATTGCAGACGGCCACGTCACCAATAGCCATCACCTCCAAGCAACTTGCCTCTGCCACAGTTACCTTCTCCAAGCTGCTTCCAACCGCCATTGTAGACTTGCAAAGACAAGATGCACATTCAATTGTGTAAAAACAAAATGAAATGATGATATGTTGGGCTATAAAAGCCATTTTTAATTTCGGTTGTAAAGGGAGGGAGGACCCCGTTCTCGACAAAAAAAACCAATACAGAAAATTTCACAAACATAAGCAGTGCCCAAGCAAGATCCGACTACTTGATACACGAAGTAATAAAAATATTCAAGCATTGGAACTGATCAGGTATCATTTAACGCATGATTACTGCCATTTGTTTTTCAAATTCCAAACATATCAGTTTCTATTTAGGCATTGATTCATGAAGTTAATACGATTGTCAATATTTATTATTTCTTCAAAAACGTATTAACAAGCCTTTCTGATATTAATGCTAATAATAATGGTTGTTTTGATAATAATAATAATGGTATAATGACATTAATAACATTACCCATGCATTAATTTCATTAATGACAGTTTTGATAATGAAACCAAATTCATTAATATGAATTAATAATAATAAATAATAATTAAAAAATAAAAAAGGAAGTGAAAAGACAGAGGTCTCCCCTGATCTGAACCATCACCGGAATCGGCCATCGCCGGAGCTCCAAGCGCCGCCGTTGTCTCCGGCCCCATCTTTTCTTCTCTGGCCATCCCTTCGTCATAAAGAGCCACCCACGAACCTGTAAAGTGAAGAAAAAGGAACAAAAAATTTTAAAACCGATTTTTAAAAGAAAAGCAAAGGAAACAGATTTGATTTTGTAAAAAAAAAAGGGTTGTTTAAAATATAAAAAAGGATTTTGAAGGAATAAGAAAAGAAATGGGTTTTAAAACTATCAGATCTGGTTTGAAACAAGATCTGATTTTAGATGAGTAAAAAAAAAGAGGAAATCAAGATTAAAAGGATGGATTTTAAAAATGAAGCAAAAAGGGAATAATAAAGAGAGGGGAAACTTACCGGCGAGGCGGCGCGTGGCCGGAGCAAACGCGTGGGCGACAGGGGCTGGACGTTGCGGCGACGGGGCACCTTCGGGACTGACGCGTGTGGCGACCGCCGGGGCCGGAGCTTGGCCGGAGTGTGATCGGCCATGGGAGTGAAGGGGACGAGTTTTCCTAAAAAAGGTCTCCTTTAAAATCACACAAAGCCATTTAAAACGAACATCGCATTTTAAACTTCACTCGAATTTTTATTGTTTTCATAAAACAAGACCCGAAAATGATCATGTGGTACCAATTCTGGGCGTACGAGGGTGCTAATCCTTCCTCGTGTGTAACCGACTCCCGAGCCTATTTTTTTTCTGGATTTCGTAGACCGACGTTTTAACGTTTTAAACGTTTTGTGGTGATCCAATCACACCCAAATAAAAGATTGGTGGCGACTCCCTTTTTTACTCCTTATTTTCCAAAATTCTAAAATAAATTTTGTCGAAACCTCATTTTTTTAAAGGTGGTTTCGACACACGTTATTTGTTAAATAATTTCAAAATGGATGGAAAAGTTAATATTTGTTAATTTTACTAACATGACATATACATTGATACCATGTAAGTAGTTAATTAATTTTTTCAATGTAAAAATTCAAAAAAATTATTTTTAAAACTTAATTTTTTTATATTTTCGTTAATTAAATTGTTAAATTTATTTTTATCAAAGATTTAATTTATAAATTGATTCTTAAATTATATTTTTTTTCTCATTTTGATATCTAAACAGTTTTTATAGTAAATGGTACCTAAAATATTATTCTATTACCCATTTTATTCAAAAATGTCATATTATATTAATAATTTGCGATGCCATATAAATTTTAAAAAATATTTTTTATTTTATTTTACATTATATTAATTTTCTATTTTTTTTCTTCTTTTATAGTGTATGACAATAATGATACTCGAATTTCGCTTTTCTGAGGTCATGATACTGACGATTAATTATGTTTTTGAACTTCCTCATCTACTTGCTCGACTTGACGAGATCGAAAAAGTTATTTCATCAATCAGCACAAATGTTTTCTGAATCGAGATGAAACGGTCAATCAGATCAATTGAATCGAGAATCAGTTGAGATACCGGTTCGGAGATAGGGGTTGAATCAATTAACCAACAAATCGATACAACCCAATTGAATCAAGCTAAAAAACAGTTGAACTAATTTTCTCTACTTTTTGAATATTTTTTATGAATTTTTATTAAATTATTTGATTGAACCAGAAGAACTACTCAAATCGAGAATCGATGGTCTAACTGATTTGGTAATCGTTTCAGTTTTAAAGAAACCAAAAAAAATAAAAGCAATATATATATATAAGGGAAAAATAATATATTTTTGCCTTTTTTGTCACATCAATTTTTAATTGATTCTCACTTGTAAAAAAAAATATTTAGGTACCAAAAAACAAATATCACTTGCAACTAGTAGAGGTATCAATTTGGAAAAAAAAATAGTTTAAATATCACTTGTAACAAAAAAATATTTTGGTACCAAAATGGAAAAAATGCATAGTTTAAGTATCAAAATAGACTTAAGGATTTAACTAATGGAACTACCAACTTGGGGAAAACAAGTACTTTACGTACCACTTGTGACAAAAAAAAATGCTTAGGTGCCAAGATAGAAAAATATAGAATTTAATTACCAATTTGTGAGTTAAGCCTAAAACAATTGTAAATTTGATATTTATGATTTTTTAAATATAATAAGTACACGAATTATCTAAGTTACCACAAAATAGAATCAAATAATGACAACACGAATAAATTAAGAATTAGCGCAATCCAAACTAAAACCAATATTTTAGATTGACTGAATTAAAACCCACAAATAACAATTGTACATGATTGTTTTTATTTAATTATAAATTATAAATTTGTTAGATTTTTTACCATAATATTGCTGCACCTTTTCAAGCATAATATATATTTAAATTCTAGTCTATTATATCTCAAAAATTTTGTTTCATTTTCATAGGTTAATCTAGCAAAATTAGTACAAAAATATCATTCTAAAAATTAAAGAATTTAATTTCAAATACAATTTATATCTATAGCAGATAATTCCTAAATTACTTATTTTATTTATTAAACTAAATTTAGTTTTCTTTTCACTTTTCTCATCAATAACACGATGGAACAAACAAAGTTCTGCTGACGTACTCTCTAATTCCAAGCAGTGTAGTGACAATTTTTTCTTCTTTTATTTGTATTTGTCTTAGCATTTATATTTACCAACTAAGCTTTAAGAAATTCTAAGTTTTATTCAAAAAAAATATACTTTAGAGTAATTATAAAGAAATCTACTCATTTCATTTTTAAAATTTCAATTTCAAGCAACTATTCTAAGCTAAATTTATCTATTCCACTTCTGCAAAAATTTTAATTTTAATGCTATCTTTCATCATCGAACAATAACAATATACCTATAATTTTAAGTTTTAATTACATATTTTTTAAAATACTATAATATGGTTCCCTATCAACCTTATAAACTAGTAAAAAATTTAGTACCTTCTAGCCCAAAATATGTAGTTCAATAAATTGATGAAGTTAAGGATGCAAAGAAGCATGTAGAACAGATCCAAACGTGTATGATTCAAATCACTTCCTCCCAGCCATTCTTTCCCAAAATGTCTACCCACCGAGTTGCTTATTGTCACCAACACTGAGCTGATGAAGTACCCTATTGCCGTCGAGCACCAAGACAATGCAGTGCTCATACTTCGCATGGTATCTGGAGCCTCCGAGTAAAAAAATTCAAGCATTCCCCCAAGCGTTAGCATGTCTGATATGCCAAGCAGCAAGTACTGCCACCCGAGCCAAAAAATAGACAAGATGACATCGTCGTTCGCTGCCTGACGCCTCTTGCTTCTACTATAGCAGCGGCAGCCATCGACCCCGATGCGAGAGCCAGCCCTAGTCCGATCCGCCTCAATGGTTGGAACATTTTAAGCATGCCAAGATGGTTGCTGTTCTTTGATCTGAACATGCGTACAAAATATTCATATATAGGTATAGAAGCCAGCATGATGGATAAGGGGAATATTGATAACGATTGAGTGGGAATCTTGAAACCATTAAGTGATCTGTTCATGATGTTCCCTTGTTGCACCGAGAATGTCATCAGTTGAGCTAAGCAGCAGTTCATCATAATGGTACTTGCAAATATGGGGAGGAGGTCTATGAATGTCTTTGTTTTCTCAACCTTGGTCGATGTGACTAACTCACCCATTAATGCTTTGTTTAGAAACCTATATGATTTCAACATTTTGTGTCAAATTAAAGTGCATCATGATGTTATTAAATACACCATTCTTAAACCAGATTCATGCAACTAGGGATAAAAAAGATTGATTTCTAACTTTTTAGTGCCAAAAATTAGATCATTTTAAAAAATGTTTAATCACTTTTTCGGTTTGAAATTTGGGAACTACTCTTACATTGGGGGTTGGACTTTTTTTTTCAAGCTAGTCTTTAAACTTGGCCGTTGTTCCCATATTAGGGTTTGAACTTTTTTCGTTCGAGTCAATCTCTGAATTTTTTTTATTCAAGTTAATTTCTGATATTTCTTTGAAAACCTTAAGTTCAAGTCCAATGTAAGAACAATTGTCTAGTTCAGAGTTCAATATAATAATAATTATCAAATTTAGACATTAACTTAAAAAAAATTAATTCGGATCTTAAAATGAAAATAGTTATCAAGTTGAAACCCAAATAGTGATTTAATAGGGAAGTAGGAGGAACGAAAAGGATGACTGTTCCTCACATTGGATCCACTTTTGCATGCAACCAATGTCAAAAAGTAGTATTCAATACATTGTATGTTCAACACAAACAATTTTTAGTGACATCATATGTGAGAAAGAAAAACTCTACATTATATAAAAGTCAAAATCTGACATCTATGTTGTTCTGCCCAATTTCCCAATACCATATTTTTTTTTTACTTTTTCGATATATTATTTGCATACCTGAACTTATCATGGTTTCTCTTTTCAACATAAAATTGGGTATTCTCTACCTCTAGTTGTGATGCTTTCTTGTTTGCAATAGCCGAAGCCAACACCTTTATGAAGAAACAAAATTAGACCCATTGTTAAGCCATTGTGATATCATAAAAGTAAAATCCAAATTGAACTTCATAAAAAGTGTATTACAAACAATGTTGGATTTTTTTACCTTAAAAATTCTAATGAGTAGATTACCACTGGGGCATATGTATCTATAAATGGGGAACCCCATGGAAAAAATGCAGACTGTTACACTTAGTGTGACCACAGATATCTTAAAACCCCAATTCCAGCCCAAGTTTTCTTGAATCCAGATCATGACAGTGGAGGCAATGAGGCCTCCAAAACATAGTGAAAAGAAGAACCAATTGAAGAAGGATGAGACGAGACGCTGGTTGCTATGGTCAAGTTGATCAGCCCCATGTGCAGGCAAGACGGCCTTAACGCCACCTACGCCAGCTGCTATTGCGTAAAGACCAATGTAAAGGATAGCCTCTTGGGTCTTGGAAGGCTTGTTGTTTCTGGCTGGTAGCAACCGACTGTCTTGTGCTTGAATTGTCAACAGGATGAGTCCCTAAATGGCAAAAAATATCAAAAACATATGAAACATTGCAAGGGGAGGGGGATATGAAGCAAAGCAAAGCAAGTATATTTACATTTACTAACAACTCAAGAGTGCAAAAGATGATGAAGGTCTTGAATCTAGTGAGGAAAGAGTCATTGATGAAACCTCCAAAAATGGTTAGTAGAAAGGAGGTTTCCGTGAAATTAGTCACCATGTTTGCAGAATCCGCAGCGGAGTAATGCATTGAGTTGAGGAAGTACTGGACGAAGTCTGTAGCATTGGACAAGAACACCATGCTCTCTAATACCTCAACAACTGCATGTTATTCACAACAATTAATCAATAATCCTAAATGATCAAATCAGGTGGTGGGGTTTCATTCTTTTCATCATTTTAGCAGATTGCAATTAACTTTAAAACTCCGAAAGCCACCACTTACCACAGACAATGCTTGAAGCTATAACACCGCCATGCTTTGCAAGATCTGGCTTTGACCCTCGCCATTCCTCGAACTCTCCATTTTCAATGTTCATATCTTCAGCCTGTTAACGTTTCAAAGATAGATCAAGACTCATATATAAATTCATAGTCAACAAGAACAAAGACATCAATATCATACGCATCTCGAGAAAAAAAAGCAGAAGAACAAAGCCGTTTCATAACGAAGATCAAGATATGAAAATCAAACAAGAAAATAGAAATACGTGAAAGATAATAATATAAAGACAGCCTTACATATACTTGTTTTGTTTTGCGAGCTTACCATGAAAATATAACTGTAGATTCTTTTGAGTTTTCTTGATCAGAAATGTAAACCCATTTTTTGGTTTATGAAACTGAAGAGAAAGGTTGAAGGAAAGGGATACGGTTGACTGATAAAGAAATACATGAATTAGCCACTTGCTCTATGTTCGGTAATATAGAAGAGGATTAAGAAATATTAAAAATTTAGTGTAAAAGGAAAGAAATGAAATGGGTGATATACATGCATGTGGGTGAGTTGGATTCTCCTTACGCTTGTGCTTAAACAAAAAGATTGCCATTAATGCTTCTTGGACTGACGAGGATTTTCAGGGGTCTCTTTCATTTCAACGCCACTTCCCCATTCTTGTACCAAAGTTTGGTTATATATATTTGTACCTAAATATATAAAGATTTATTTACACCCTAATGTGAACTGGCCATGTAAAAAAGCAGTAGGTAACAATAAAAATAAAAAAATTGTGAACCTGCCATTGCCCAAATTGCCCAATTGGACTTCAAAAATTGAAGTCATGCGTTTCTGAGATTCAAGTAGATTTTATGATTCCTGAGTGCTGTCGTTTTTCATGTTTTTCTTCTTAGTTTATTAGTTAGGTAACATATAAAGATAATGAAAATAAATGTGTTCTGATTTTAATATTAATATAATTTGTGTAAACATGTCGTGTTGATTAAGTATTTAGAACGTAAATATAATTTGAAATTAATAACAGTATCACATCAAAATACACGTAATGAAATATATATTATGTATCGATGAAAACTTTCATGTAATTTTAAATGTGTAAAAATAATTTATTAAATTCTTCAATCAAATTGATGTCCGGTCAATTCATGACATAAATTTATTTAGAAATTTAAATAACAATATAGATAATAAAATATAAAGATAACGATATTTATCATTATATTATTTTGGAATTTACTTTAAACTAGGTCGTTTTATATGGTAACTAAATCTTGTTGGATTTTGGATGTTAGTTTTATGCAATAGGTTTAACCATGTGAAATGCAATGCAACCACTTATTCTCATGATTTTTATAATTATGGTTTAAAATGTGTGGTATTTATTTTCAGGGGCGAAATTAAATTTTTTTTTATGGGGGAATCGAAATTAAATTGTAATTTTTACAATAGTAAAAGTATAATTTCGTCATTTAGATAGCTTATTTTTTTATAATTTTTAAAAGATTAAATTTAAATTTTATCAATTTTAAAGTAGGTCAAAGTGTAATTTTATCTTTACTAACTTTAAATTTAAAAATTTTAAAGGGCTAAATAAAAAATTTTCTATTTTAAGAGGACGGAACCCTATCAACCATCCTTGTTTATTTTTAAAGTATATTAAACAATATAAAAAAATTATTTGATAAATTGATGGATAAAGTTTTCTTTTGACTTTACAAGTGAGATTAAGAATTTGTGTTTAATTTATTTAAATTTTTTTAAAAATATCAATAAAAAACAGGTGATAATTTCTTACCTTCACTTATAGAATTTAAAAAATTTCATCACTAATATATCAAATGATTATCCTTACTTATAAAATAATTTTCATAACCAAACTCTGCTTTTCTTTAACCAGATTTTCTTGTTTTCTCCCTTTTTATTTTAAAATGACTTTTCTTTTTCTTCCTCCCTTTTCCCTTTCTTTATTCTTCTCTATTTTGTTTTATTATTCTTTTCTATCAATTATGGTCCTCCTCTTTATACAAAGATAACAACTTTGTTTACCAAAAGGAAAATAAAAAGACTTGCATAAATTAAAAAGTCTAACTACAAATTCATTAAAAAAATTGAAAGAGAAAAGAAAGAAAGAAAGTGGAATATGAAGGAATTAAAAATTGACTGTATGAGTAATTGAATTTTAGCTTCCAATTTTCTTTTAGGGGAAAGTGAGATAAGACGTAAAGTTAATATTTTCATGTATTTATATAAAATTTTATTTTAACCATTCATTTTTTTTTAATTTTTAAATTCAAGTTGTTTATTAAATAATTTCAAAACGGATGAAAAAATTAACGTTTATTAATTTTGTTGACATGACATACACATAGATACCATGTAAGCAATTAATTAATTAAGTTATGACGGAATTTGGCGTAGTTTCATTAACACATTGAAAATCGGTTTTGCGTTTAGAAATTTTTAGTTATCAATGAATTAAGTAAAGACTAGAATGAGTGCAAAACCTTTTTCAAACCAGAAAGATAAAGTCATAGTTAACTCAGTGCAAACCAATCCGAGCCCCCGTACGCCGTCCGATCCCAAGTCAGATATTTACCTGAACAAATAAGTATAAAACAATTGGTGAGCTACCAATCTCAGTACATAATCAAAATCATATACAATTAAATCGTAACAACACAGGTAAACTTAATGACATTTACACAACCGGTACAAAGTAGTTCTAGAGTATCGTAGAGATGTCACTTACGAACCAAAGGAATTTTACGTGAAGTCGAACTCATTGTCACTTCAGATCTCAGTTAATCACATTTCATAAGCGACAACAACCATTCATTTTTGACACATATCAGAAGGTCAGACATGATATGAATACAACTCCAAATATAGATATAATACGATTACAATTACTAATACAGACATGATATAGATACAGTTACAGATGCGGACATGATACAGATATAGTTACAGATGCAAAAATGATACAGAGACAGTTACAGATGCAGACATGATTACACAATCCACTATACACCATCTTCGTCCAACCCAACACACCATATAGGTATATAATACCTATCCAGCCCTACACACCATATAGTGTCGGTATGACACGTCGTAGTGTTCATAGTTTCACTGTCAAATAAAATATAATCTCAGGTGGTTTAACCACTAAAACAGTTTAGATAGCTTCCTTCAATCACAATTCCCAACCCATGCAGATGTAGAGAACGTATGACAGATATGTATAATTACCAATAGATATGATCATACAGTCCCAGGATAACAGTATGTTGAGATTATTCATAACCATTCCGTACAGTTATTCAGTTATTGCATATCCTTAATCAAAACAGTAACATACAAGCATACCTGTATACTTAATAGAATACGAATTGTACTTGAACAGAATACATACTTTAACGCATCCAAACAAAGTCACGTTACACATTATCGAGTCACTATTAATTTTCTTATATCCATATAACATACATTTAGATAGCATATTGTAAACTAACAGATAACAAATATCGAGTTTATAGCTTGTTACAGATCATTCAGACCCTACAAGAGGCCTACGTTCGCCTTGCATGACGATTATGGCTTAAATGGAAATTTCACAAAAAAGACTCACATGCCCGTGTAGGTGCCGGTGTGGCTCTACAAATTGAGTCACACGGCTTGGACACACGTCCGTCTGTCTGTCCGAGTGACCACTGCACCTTAAATAACAAAAGAATATGCACACACACACCCTGATACACGCCCATGTACCTCAAAACAATATACACACACCTTGACACATGCTCGTGTGCCAGCCTATGTGCTTCGAACAACATCATTCTGACAAGAAAAATGCAAGAAATCGAAAGAGCTTTTGATACCCACCTGTTACACGATGATATAGAAGTCCCCAAATGTAATTTCCAAGTCTAAAAAAAGTCCCAAACATCTAATTTCAACAAAACATTCGCAACATACACATTAACAAAATCAATGTTCGTCAAAACCTTCGACTCATAAGGCAAAACATACGAAAGTCTACTTGCCGCGAATTTACAGTACACGATCGGCTTCTAAGTAAGGCACGAAGCGTTAGACATCTCCTGAGCCTCCCTAGTGCATCAAAACATAGATGAACACATAAACTACCAGTCAAAACCTCAGAACTTTTGAATAACTTTCCCTCAACTCCCACAATAACAATTAATAACGAATTAATCGACCCAATTTATCTTAAAGCGTATCGGAGCAAGCAAAATCGCAACACAATGTAGCAATTACGCAAAGTGAACAGAACAGAAAGAAAACTTTAAGAACAAACTTAGACTAAGAACAGAACGGAAAAGAAAATGAAAAAGAAACGTTTTCTTTTTAAAAATAACTGTAGAGTTAAGGAATTATATTAAAATTCAAATCAGTTTTATAGAAAAGTGCAAAAATATAAATATTGGTTGCATACGTAAAGACTCGAACACGAAACTAAAGAATAAACAAATGCTTAACCATTGAACCACTAAGCTCATCATTGACATCAATTGATCGGAATACCTTATAACACATGTTCAAAGGTAGCGGTTCAATAAATGGATGAAAACAAGAAATAAAATTTCAAGAAGTAGGATTCAAACCCAGAACCTCACACACATAACCAAAACACTTAACCACTGAACCAAATCAAATTACTTGTCATAATTTTTCCAAAATCTAGACACAAATTCGAAGGACAACAACTCTTGGATTTCACAATTCTAATTCTTCTAACTCGATTTTTGGGATGTTACAACTTTCACCCCCTAAAATAATTTCGTCCTCGGAATTCTCACAGTCCTATTAACCCTTAAACCACCGAATCTGGAATGTTCTCATTTATACAGACCATCACGCTGACGCTGCGCACTCTGATTCTATATTACCTTAGGTTTACTAACCATCCTAATCCTCAAGTTTTGATATGAGGTTTTCACAAAAGTTCCACAGTTTTAACCAGAACATAGTAACAAGAACACTATAGTTTGTTTTAGTTCAATTAATGCAACTAATGTAGAGATACTTACAGAATCAGCGTCGGAGTCTCGGATTCTCTGTTTACAGACTCTAAAAACAATGAAAACTCGAAAACACTTTATGGGAGTCGTTATTACCAAAGTCTATCAAAACTTTAGTTTTACTCAAAACATTTTTCAAAGATATTTTTGAATGCAAAATCACAGCTCGAGTTTTGCAACTTGACTTTGATACCACTAAATATAACACCCAAACCTAGCCTAGAAGTTATGATCGAATCTGGTATAGTTACAATAACACATTGAAAGTCGGTTTTACATTTAACAATTTTTAATTATCGATGAATTAAGTAAAAATCAGAATGAGTGCAAAATAATTTTGTAACACCATAATAAATTAGAGGGACTTAATTGGGAATTTTTGAAAATTTTGGGGCTTTATCGTAATATTTTTAGAGGTTATAAGCGCTTATTTGAGCATTAGATTAAATTTGGAGGTCAATTTGTAATTTTAGGGACTAAATTGAGGTGTGTGTAATTATTAGGGTCGATGTAAAAACCCTAAAATTCTTTAAGGGCCTTCGTGTAAATTTCTCAATTTATTGGGTATTTAAACCTTTGTTTTCTTTGCTTGACTTTTCCTTTACCTTTTTGCTCACCCCATCTCTACCGAAAAACTCCCAAAAACCTCTCCCTTCTTTCTTTTGTTTTTACTTGTTAAAGCTTCGACAATCATCCATTTGCCGTGCGCACCTCTTTTGCCTTCATGTTGCTTGTCTTTGTGCAAGTAAACCCTCTATTTCTCCTTCCTTACCGTCGTCGTTTAGGTGTATCGACAAAGAGACTTTCGGCCATTGTCTCTCTTTTGCTTCGTGGGTTCTTCATCATTTTGAACGTGGTAAGTTATGGAATCGAGTATGGCTTGGATTTTGAAGTGTTTGCTTGTTGAATCATAGTGGTCGGACACCGCTGAGGGAGGTGGCGTGTCATCGGTACCGTTTGAAGAATGGGAGAACCAAACCCTAGTAATTTCTCATTGTGTGTGTTAATAGTTTAGACCCTAAAGTGCCTTATCCTAAACTTAATTATCGAAATTAAAATCAACCCAATAAACCCAAACCTTTTTGACCAAAAACCAACCCAACTAAGCCTAAACCCAAATCAAACTAAGCCTACAGCCAAACCAAGCCCAAACCAAACCCTAAACCAATTAAGGTTTGATCGACCGTTGACCGTTGATCGAGGTGAATATGGATGAATTGCCTCAAGTTAGTGACCCTACTCCAGTATTTGAGCTTGAGGTGAATATGGATGAATTGCCTCATATTGAGGAGGATAAACTGCCCATAGGTATTGAAGGTTAGCAAGCTGTTGGAGGAGACTTACCTGTTGAGGAAGCTCTTGTTGAGGATGTGCCTTACACTGGGGATAGTGAGATCGTGGAGTTAGATAGTGCTACGGTTAGTCGAGAATTATTGAGATTACTTCGTGGATCTGTCGGGGGTCAATTTGAGGGTCTGAGTAGGCCCATTTCTGTCGATTTTATAGTTGTTAGGATGAAGATCTTTGAGGGTAGGACTGGTACGGATCCTTCTGTTACTGAGTACTAGTTGAAGGATCTTCAGAGATTATTTGTAGAGATGAGCTATCCTGCTGGGCAAAAGGTTAGGGTTGTTGTGTCTTTGCTGAGGGGTGAGGCCCAAAATTGGTGGGATGCTGTGGAAGAGTCTACTCTTGCTGGCAGATTACGTAGGATTATTTTAGAGAGGCTTTCCAAGATCGTTATGTGGGTGAGGAGTTTCTCGATAAGTGTAGGGATGACTTCATGAACTTAAGACAGAGAGATATGTCTGTTAATGACTATGAGATAGAGTTCCTGAGGTTGGTTCGTTATGCATCTGGGCTGGTGACTAATGAGAAAGAGAAATGTGATTGGTTTAGGAAAGGACTTCGACTCTCACTCTAGGCTAGGGTTAACATGCATCATGATAGGGTATTCAGTGCTTTGGTTAGTTGAGCTAGATCTGTTGAGAGTTTGGAGGCTCGTACTAAGGCTCAAAAGGCTCAAGATAGAGAGCATAGTAAGAAGCCAGCAGGCGCCCCAGTTCAACCTATATTTAGTGGTCCTTTTGCTAAGAGGCCTAGAGAGGAGGCAGTTCAGCCTAGTTATTCGAGGGTGAGGCTTGCAGTTTCGCTAACTCTTGTGGGTAGTATTGGTTGTTCCACTGGTCTTCGACCTTTACATCTCTTTTTTTACTGTAATAAAAGGCATGGAAGTGAGTGTTAGAGGAAGATTGAGGCATGTGCGATTCACAAGATCACTTCTTTAGAGATTGTCCCCATCCTCCTACTGGTTCATTTGTGCAGAGTCAGTCTCAGACTTCAGTTCAAGCTCCTGCGGAGGTAGGGGCAAGTTAGACCGTTTGCTTTGGGTTCTACTACTAGAGGTCGGCCGGTTCAGAGTGGTGGAGCAGCTAGATCTGGGGTGAGACAGCTTGGGCTAGTGTATACGATTAAGAGGCATGAGGATCGTGATGAGCCTGACGTCATAGTGGGTACTTTTTCCATTCACCCTATTCCTTACTCTGCATTACTTGATAATGGTTCGACACATTCTTATGTCGCTAGTGCGATAACTTGGGGTCTTAAAATTTCTGTCGAAAATGTTGAGTCAATGGTTTCCGTTCAAAGTCCTGTGGGTATTGTTGTAAGGTTAATAAGATATACCACAATTGTCCCTTAGAGATCCAAGAGGAAATCTTTCCTGCCAATTTATTAGAGTTAGCATTCAGTGAGTTTGATCTCATACTTGGAATGGATTATTTTTCTAAGCACCGAGTTAATTTGAATTGTGAGAAAAAAAAGGGTAATTTTGAGAACTCCTGATAATTGATAGATAACCCTAATTAGTGTACGTAGAGGGTTTTTATCTAATGTGATCTCAGCCCTTAAAGCCGAAAAGATTATTAAAAAGGGGTCCATGGCTTATCTAGTTTACATCTTAGATCCAAGAAAATTAGACTTTAGATTGAAAAGATTCGAGTAGTGAGGGATTTCCTTAACATATTCCTAGAAGAGTTACCTAGTGTGCTACCTAAACGTGATGAGGTTGAGTTTGGCATTGAGGTCTATCCCGATATGACTCCTGTATCTATGGTACCTTATTGAATGACACCTATGGAACTCAATGAGTTGAAGGTGCAGTTTTAAGAGTTGTTGGATAGGGGTTTTATTTGACCTAGTATTTCACATTGGACAGCACCAGTTCTGTTTGTAAAGAAGAAAGATGAAACATTTCGGTTGTACATTGATTATAGAAAGCTGAATAAGCTGACGATTAAGAATAAATATCCCTTGCCTCGTATTGATGAACTATTTGATCAGTTCCGAGGAGCTATGGTATTCTCTAAGATAGACTTAAGATTTGGGTATTATCAGCTTAAGGTGAAAGATTCTGACGTGTTCAAAATGGCTTTTCGAACTCATTATGGGCACTATGAGTTTTTGGTGATGCCCTTTGGGTTAACTAATGTCTCTGCTACTTTTATGGATATGATGAATAGGGTGTTTCAACCCTACTTAGATCAGTTTGTAGTAGTGTTCATAGATGACATCTTGGTTTACTCTAAGTCTGAGGCTAAGCATGAGGAGCATCTTAGAGTTTTTCTATAAACCTTGAGAGAGAAGGAGCTTTATGCTAAGTTTAGCAAGTGTGAATTTTGGCTTTCTGAGATTATGTTTTGGGGACATATAGTTTCTACTAAGGGTATTCGTGTGGATCCCAAAAAGATTGAGGCTATTATGGGTTGGAAGCAACCTAAGAATGTTTCTGAGATTCACAGTTTCTTGGGTTTAGCTGGCTATTATCGGAGGTTTGTTGAGGGTTTTTCGATTATTGCGGCGCCTTTGACTAAGCTTTTGAGAAAGAGTGTCCCATTTGTTTGGACCGAGGCTCAAGAGTCTAGTTTTGAAAAGTTAAAGTCTGTGTTGACTCAAGCATCGGTTCTAATTCAACTTGTGCTTGGGAAAGCTTATACTGTCTATAGTGATGCTTCTCACACTAGATTAGGATATGTGCTAATGCAAGGGGGAAAAGTTATAGCTTATGCATCTCGGCAGTTAAAATAACATGAGATTAATTACCCTACCCATGATCTTGAACTTGCTGCATAAATTTTGCTCTTAAAATTCAGAGATACTATCTCTATGGGGAGAAGTGTTATATCTTCATTGATCATAAGATCTTGAAGTATTTGCTTACTCAGAAGGAGCTGAACTTAAGACAACGTTGTTGGCTTGAACTTCTTAAGGATTACGACTGTGAGATTGAGCATCACCCTGGTAAGGCTAATGTAGTTACCGACGCCTTAAGTCGTAGTGCTGTAAATGAATTGGGGGTTTTAATTGCCAGAATGAGTTTGTTTGAGGATGACAGTCTTTTAGTTGAACTCTGAGTTATTCCCACTTTACTCTCGGAGATTAAGGCTGAGCAGGCTAATGATCCTTATCTAGAGCATCGTATGAGAGAGGTGGAAAAAGGTACATCTGTGGACTTCTCTATGGATCTGAATGGTATACTATGTTTTCGAGGTCGGTACCGTCTTTCAAATAATTCCGGGATTAAATAGATTATTCTCCGTGAGGCGCATGATAGCCCTTATTCTATGCATCCTAGCGGAGATAAGATGTATAGGAATCTTCGTGATAAGTATTGATGAAAAGGTTTAAAGAGGGATGTTGTTGATTTTGTGTCGAAGTGTTTGACTTGTTAGAAAGTCAAGGCTGAGCATCAGTGTTCTTCTGGGTTACTTCAACCGATTGAGATTCCACAGTGAAAATAGGAACAAGTGACTATAGACTTTGTGAGTGGTCTTCCCTTAACACGGTCTAAGAAAGATTTAGTTTGGGTGATTGTGGATCAACTCACTAAGTTCGCACACTTCATTTCAGCTAGGGTTGATTATCTTTTGAGCAAGTTAGCGCGACTCTACATTTCTAAGATAGTTCATCTTTATGGGGTGCCTTTATCTATCATTTCTGATCGAGATCCAAGGTTTACTTCGAGATTTTGGGAATCTTTGTACCGTGCCTTAGGTACTCGGTTAAACTTCAGTACTGCTTATCGTCCGTAGACTGATGGTCAATCCGAGCTTGTGATTCAGGTTTTAGAAGACATGTTAAGAGGTTGTGTGATTGAGTATCAAGGTAGTTGGGAGGACTTTTTACCACTAGCAGAGTTTGCTTACAATAACAATTATCAAGCCAGTATTAAGATGGCTCCTTAAGAGGCTTTTTATGGACGCAAGTGTCGTACTCCAATTGGTTGGACTGAGTTAACTGAGCATCGATTGTTGGGACTAGATATTGTTCACGAGTCTGAGGAGACGGCTAGATTGATTCGTGAGAGGCTTAAGGTTGTCTTTGATAGGCAGAAGTCTTATGTTGACCTAAAGCGTCGGGATATTGAGTTTGGTGTGGGTGATGAGGTCTTTTTGAAGGTGTCTCCATGGAAAAAGGTGCTTAGATTTAGACGGAAAAAAAAAGTTGAGTCCTCGTTTTATCGATCATTATCGGGTACTTCATCGTGTGGGACTGGTTGCCTATCAGCTTGAGTTACCGTCTGAGCTTGTGTGGATTCATGATGTTTTACATGTCTCTATGTTGAGGCATTATTGGTCGGACCCGTCTCACATTGTGCCTATTGAGGAGATCTAGGTTCATCCTAACTTGAGTTTTGATGAGGAATTGATTGAAATTATTGCTCAGGATGAGAAGGTTCTTAGGAGGAAGATCATTAAGATGGTTAAGGTCTTGTGGCACAATCATGGTTATGAGGAGTCTACTTGGGAGCCCAAAGCCGTTATCAAGGCTCAGTATCCACATCTTTTTGGTCTAAGTAAATTTTGAGGACGAAATTTCTTTTAAGAGGGGGAGAGTTGTAACACCCTAATAAATTAGAGGGACTTAATTAAGAATTTTTAAAAATTTTGAGGGCTTTATCGTAATTTTTTTAGAGGTTATAAGGGCTTATTTGAGCATTAGATTAAATTTAGAGGTCAATTTGTAATTTTAGGGACTAAATTGAGGTGTGTTTAATGTTAGGGTCGATGTAGAAATCTTACAATTCTTTAGGGGCCTTCTTGTAAATTTCTCTATTTATTGGGTATTTAAACCCTTGTTTTCTTTGCTTGACTTTTCCTCACCCTATCTTTACCGAAAACCTCTCCCTTCTTTCTTTTGTTTTTACCTGTTAAGGCTTCAACGATCATCCATTTGTCGTGCGCTCCTCTTTCGCTTTCGTGTTGCTTGTCTTTGTGCGAGTAAACCCTCTATTTCTCCTTCATTGTCGCTATCGTTCGAGTGTATCGACAAAGAAACTTTCGGCCCTTATCTCTCTTTTACTTCGTGGGTTCTTCATCGTTTTGAACGTGGTAAGTTGTGGAATCGAGTATAGCTTGGATTTTGAAGTGTTTTCTTGTTGAATCGTAGTGGTCGAATGCCAGTAAGGGTGGTGGGGTGTCATCGGCGCCGTTTGGAGAAGGGGAGAACTAAACCCTAGTAATTTTCCATTGTGTGTGTTAAGAGTTTGGACCCTAAAGTGCCTTAGCCCAAACTTAATTACCCAAATGAAAATCAACCCAATAAACCCAAACCTTTTTGACCCAAAACCAACTCAACTAACCCTAAACCCAAATCAAACCAAGCCCATAACTAAACCAAGCCCAAACCAAACCCTAAACTAATTTAAGTTTGACTGATCGTTGACCGTTGATCGATCGTTGACTGACCGTTAATCGTTGACCATCGACTGACCGTTGACCGTTGACTGACCGTTAACCGTTGACCGTTGATCGACCTGTTGACCGTTGATCGTTGACCATTAACTTTGACCGTTGACTTTTTTTCGAGAAATCGTACTTACCATTTTTTAACATCTTGAGTCCGATTTTGTGGTCCGTTTTGCTAAATTCAAATCCGAAAGCCTTGATTTGACCGTTTTATCTTTAATTCTATACTTTGAGTTATTTAAAGATTTAGTTTAGGAAGTCTAATGTGAGATTTTTGTGTTTAGGTGATCAAGACTCCGAGGGTGACGATTTACCTTCTCCTTCACCTGTGTAACCTACTCTTGCACCGGTTCCGAGAGTTGCTCGTAAGTTTTCTAGTTAAGTTTTTATGTTTTTGTGGTGGCTAGCTTAGTATTAACATTAGTTATGTTTGTAGGATCTAATCCTGTTAGATCGGGTACTCGATCAGTACGTGGTGAATGACCTCCTCATCATCAGAGTTCTGCTTGCTAGAGGTGTGTTTCTAACTGTACTTAATCTATTGTTTGGGGTGTTGTGTTATATGTGGTTGCATGATGTATTGTGGTATATTGAAATTAAGTTGTTTATGTTGTGATGTGAAAATGGTATGAATTTGGTTGAGCTATGTAAAGCAGGTTGATGTTATCATGCATATTTATAGAGTATGTGACTGAATAAAATTAATGCGGTTATTCTACTGTGCATTAAGATTTATATATTTATATATGAGAAATATTATGAGATTGAGACTGAGATTAAATTGAGATAATTATATAATCATACCATTGTGTGACCATGGGGTGGGATTGTACAGTGGAAGAAGTGGTTATCATCCTTTAAAACGGTTGATACTAAAACACACTGTAATTGGAGACGATTAGTTGGGAAAGGGTTCTGGGAACCTTTTCACTGTGTTGGTGTGTTGGAGTATAGGTACATTGCATTGTGCATGTGATTGCAACATGTTTTGTGGTTACTTTGGTGTTATAAATTGATGTGATTGTATACTAGGTTGTATGTGCTTTAGAGACACACTGAGCTTTATAACTCATATCCTTACAGTTTTCCTTTACAGATACTCGAGATATAGGCGACTCGGTATCCGGAGACATTTTTATAGACTTATTTTATTTTCTTATCTTATTATTTTATCTTTGGGATTTATTTATATTTGTTAATTATTATTTTAATAGGTTGTAAAATAGATTTAGTTTTGGGGTTTTTGGTATTTATTTTGGAAGACTAAATATTTTATTATTATCATTATAGACTATTGTATAAATATTTGAATGTATGTAAAAGATTGTGAATTATCGGATTACGTGTGAGTATAATTACATAAATAACCTTCTAGATCCGATCATATCTTTTGGGTCGGGTAAAAGGGGTTACAAATTTGAAATCTGAAAGATATAGTCTTAGTTAACTCAGTGCAAACTAATCCAAGCCCATGTACGCCATCCAATCCCAAGTCAGATGTTCACCTGAACAGATAAGGACAAGACAATTGGTGAGCTACCAATCTCGATACATAATCAAAATCAAATACAATTAAATCGTAACAACACAGGTAAACTTAATGACATTTACACAACCGGTATAGAGTAGTTCTAGAGTACCGTAGAGATGTCACTTACGAACCAAAGGAATTCTACGTGAAGTCAGACTCATTGTCACTTCAGATCTCAGTTACACGCATTTCATAAGCGACAACAACCGTTCGTTTCATTCACATATCAGAAGGTCAAACATGATAAATACAACTCCAAATATAGATATAAGACGGTACAGTTACAAATGCAGACATGGTATGGACACAGTTCAGATAGCTTCCTTAAATCACAATTCCCAACCCATGCAGATGTTGAGAACGTATGACAGATATGTATAATTACCAATAGGCGTGATCATACAATCCCAGTATAACAGTGTGCCCAGATTATTCATAACCATTTTGTACAGTTATTCAGATATTGCACATCCTTAATCAAAATAGTAACACAGAAGCGTACATGTATGCTTAACAGAATACGAATCGTACCTAAACAAAATACATACTTTAACGCATCCAAACAAAGTCACATTACACATAATCGAGTCACTATTAATTTTCTTATATCTGTATAATATACGTATAGATAGTGAGTTTATAGCTTGTAACAGATCATTCAAACCCTACAGAAAGCCTACATTCGCCTCGCACGACGATTACGACTTAAATGGAAATTTCGCAAAACAGGCTCACACGTCCGTGTTGCTCCACACATTAAGTCACACGGCCTGGACACACGCTTGTGTGTCTGCTCGTATGACCACTACACCTTAAATAACAAAATAATATACACACACACACCCTAACATACGCCTATGTGCCAGCCCATATGCCTTCGAGCAACACCGTTTTGACGAGTAAAATGCAAAAAAATGCAAGAAATCGAAAGGGGTTTTGATACCTACCTGTTACAAGATGATATAAAAGTCCCCAAATGCAATTTCCAAGCCTAAAATAAGTCCCAAACATCTAATTTCAATAAAACATTTGCAACATACACATTAAAAAATTTAATGTTCGTCGAAACCTTCGACTCACAAGGTGAAACTGTAACGACCCGAATTCAGGGGTGTAAAAAAAGTATTTTTTGAGGTTCTGTATTTGTGAATCGGACCCGTAAATATTTAATAAAAATATTTACGAAAATAAAGAGTAGAATAATTGATGTTCGAATAGGAAATTTTAATTGTGTAGCGTTTAATTTTAAGTGTTAGGATTAAATTGCATAAGTGGTAAAAGTACAATTTATAAAAGGATATTGAATTGAATTAATGGGAAGGACCAAAGGGGTAAAATTTCCATTTAATTACTTAGTGCTGATTAAGTGGTAATGTGTGGCTGAAAATTTTGCATGATAATTTAATAATAAATTAGAATTAAAAGAAATGGAAAGAATGGCTAAAAGATGGAAGTGGTTGGCAAAAGAAAGATATTTTTCTTTCTTTTGTTCAGCCAATTCGAAGTAGAGAAGGGGGAAGAAAAAGAGTTTAGGGTTTGATTAAGGTTCAAGCTTCAATTTGCTAATGTTGATCCAGACTCCTTAAAAAGGAAGGGCAAAGATAAGGTCAACGACAAGTAGCTCGAAATTTAAAGTTGGTGTTTCTATAACCTAAACTAGCTTATTAAATTGTCAAATTTTAATAAATTGCTCAAAGTAGAAATCAAGGTATGGAAATAAGGTATGAGATTCTCTACTCAATTGAGTTATTTTGAATAAGTTGATGGTATGAGGATTTAAATTGTATATTTTCCATGTGTAAATGTATGATGTGAAATTGTGATGTTGATAAATTTATGATTACTATTAGATTGCATTTTAGATGTATTTTTGTTGCGAATAAAATTAAATGTTGAAATGTGGATTGATATTAAATCGAAATGATTACTCTATTAACTGTTCGGGCCGAGTCGGATATAGATGGCATGCCATAGGATAGGAAGAGTTCAATGTTACTTCGACCATGAGTCGATAAGGCACTGGGTGCCAAGTTACTTCGGTTTAATCGATGAGACACTTGGTGTCAACTTTATTATAGCGCAAGGCGCAATATATTACTTCAAATTTATCCGATGAGGCATTGAGTGTCAAACCGGTGTGTTGGTTGGATCCATATATCTGTCAGAGTTCGAGTCATGTTAATAGGGAACTATAAATGATGTTTATTATAATCACATTGAATGAAAATATTATGAATGCTGTATTGGAAATCAAAGAAATGGGAATTGGTTATGCATGATGATATTATGCATAATGGACATGAAAAATGTACTGAGAAAATTAAGAATTGGTATATAAATATGCGTAATGATATTATGCATAATTGAGTAGAAATGAATTGTGCATTGAGGCTCAAAGAAATAGTATTTGTATATGTATTAAAATAATATGCACAATGGGATGAGAATTGAGAGATAAATATGATCAATGATATATATGTGTGTGTGTGTGTGTGTGTGTGTGTGTGGATATTATAATGATTCATGAGTAAGATGACAAAATATGATAATTGGTTTAACATGAGCTAATATTAGCTTAGAATCTATATAATGTATATATATTGTTTAATGTTTAGTTATGGAAATACCATTGAGTAATTCTCATGCGTGCGATTTATTTCCTATGCGCAGGTTAGGTACTTTTTGGTTAGATCTACGACTTAGCATCCAAAGATAATCCCGAACTCAAAAGTTAGTGATAATATCTTATTTTGTTATGGCATGTACCTAGGATATCTTTTGTTATTGAGTCTTTATTTGTAAGTAAATGATGATTGGGTTTTCGGTTAATATGTGCTTATGTGATGGATAAATTGATGTGTGAAAATGATAATGGTAGTTTTTGTAATGGTGGTATATACAAATGCATATAATTAGTTGTATGATTGCTAAGGTAAGATACCTAAGTTTGAGATTATTAGGGTAAGTTATGGTTTGAGGAATTAGTTAGAAGATTCGGAGGTTGGTTTGATTTTGACTTGTTTCTAGATGCATTTATAGTAATTTTTTTTAGCTCCATATAAGCTAGGTAAAGGTTGAACATTGAACAATACAAGTTTTATTCAAGGTATCGATAATATTTTGTTGGTATCGATAATTTCTTGTAAGCTCAGATTTTGAAATTTAACAGAATGCTAGGTTGGTATCGATTTTTATTTTGGTATCGATTTTTCTTGTGGTATCGATACCAACTATAATTCTCAAGAAAATGTTTTTAACTTTTAAATTTCATAAATGTCACTTTATATTACACTCGTATTTCATCATTAGACCCTCCTTTTGGGAATTAAATTTTTAGTATACATGAATATATGTGTTATTTGGATTTAAATGATTAAATAGTGATTTGTTGTTTTAAGCATTAGTTATTAAATTGTTGTGACACTTCCTTGTTCGGGTCCGACGATTGGATCGGATAAGAGGTGTTACATTTAGTGGTATTAGAGCTACAAATTTAGCCGATTTTCGGGCTAAATCAAGTTCGAAACTATGTTTAGAGGTACATGTCAAGTTGAGTCGATTATGAGTCGGGTTTTGGATGTTTATTATTATTGTTTTGTTATAGTTAAATTGGATGAATCTAATAATGTGATTGATCAAGGGATCCATATTGATAGTTCTGAGGAATCAGATGAAATTGAGTCGATAACACTGAGTGTTCATTCTGATGGTACTTAACAACCAAATGTTAATAGAGGTCCTAATGAAGGGTAAGGTGATACTATACTTAATAAAAATATTTATGTAGTTTTTTTTTGTTTTTTTTTATTTTATATAAGTGAATTGAAACTCAGTCGAGTAATTTTATTAAATTAGGGCTTAATTAGTGTTTAGGGGTTAAATCGTAAAAGTTTCAAAAGTGTGATTTCTTAAAGAATCTTTAATTGGAACACTTGTGGGGGATTTATAAAGTAAATATACCCTTGAGTGGCTTTATTTGGACGGTGGCTTTAGTTAAATAAAAAAAAGTGATTAAAAAATTAATTAAAAATAAAATAAAATAAAACATTAAACAATAAAATAAATAACTTAAGTGGATTGAGAAGGGAAAGCAAATTCTCTGTATTATTTTTTATTTTTAGCTTTTGGAAACAAAAGAAAAAGGGGGAAGAACAATAGTTTTCAGGGGATAACTTTTTTCTTTTCTCTTAGTCGTATGAGAGGGAAAGGAGAGCCACAGCCTACATGTTAAGGCAAACCAAAATATTTAACTTATTCTAAGGTTAGATTTTCAAGCATTGCTAAGAAAAAAGGAGAACAAAGCATTAAAAGGGAAGGGAGAATTGGTGTAGGCAGTTTCGGCTAAGAAGAAACTTCTGGTAAGTCCTTGAACTCCAAATTTTCAGTTGAAATTAGATGGAGCTACCTCTTGGTTAATCGGTTAAAAATGGAGTTTTGGTCCATGGCATGTCGAAATTGAAGTTGATTAAGGATATTTTGGTTGTTTGCATGTTGTTTTGTACAATTCAAAATAAAGAAAAGTTATAGATTCTTTTTTATTGTTTCCAAGAACAGGGTTCGATGTTGTCCAATGCAAACATTTTTATTAGGTTTTGTTGAAGGTTAAAAAAATGTTAACTAATGCTACCGAATGGTGGGGTAAATTCGGTTGTTTTAACTAGGGGTGAGCAAAACTCGATTCGAATCGAAAAATTTAAAAAAAAATTCGAATTTTGAATTATTCGAATCGAGTTATTTGAGTTAAACGAATCGAGTTGAATTTTTTTTCGAATTTCGATTTCGAATCGAGTTTAATTTTCGAATTTGAATTATTCGAATAATTCGAATAAATCGAATTAAATTATATTATTTTAATATTTTTAGTTTTTAATTTATATTATCAAATTACCCAAGCCCAATGTTAATACCCATTTTCCCCAAGCCCAAACATTTATCTTACCCAATTTAAAACCCATTAATAAATTAAACCCAATTATTTTTAAATCCAATAAAATTTAATTCTTAAAAAAACACTCATAAATTAAACTCAAAATAACTTTTTTTATCCTAAAAAATTCCCTAAATTAAACCCCCATTTTTAGTTGAAACTCATTTAAACCCTAAATTAAACATAACTTTCTCTTCTTTCTTGGCCTCGGCAGCAGCCAGCAGGTGCATCTCCAGCAGACCAGCACCACCGTCGATTGGAGTAGCCAGCAGGTGCTTCTCCAGCAGACCAGCACCACCGCATCTAATAGCTCTACTACGGAATCAAGCATCCAATATGAATCACGTTCGAGACGGGGGAAATAACATAGTAGTCTTGCTTTTTACCCAAAGGTAAGATCTGTTTCCAAACTTTAGCAACTAGCTAGTAGCTAACATAACAATATATATTGTTGCAAGAGTCAGTTGCATGCTGTAATGTTTGTCTTTATGTTTACCCATTAAATAGCTGTCGTTACCAGCAACTACTAGAGTCGTTAGTGGCTGTCCTAGTTCAGTAATTTTTGTTGCATCAAATACCTTCAAATTGCTACCATTTGACTCAATTTTAGTCTACTAATAGCTTTCAAATTTTGCTTTAAGATAGTTTCTACCTTGGCCTTAAATTGGTGTCGTTTTGCTTCACTTTCGCCGCCCCCACCGATAAGCTCAAAGTGCTGCTGTTAAGCTTCAACTTGTTATCATGTTTTTTCCTATTCAATGCATTGATTATCTCATATAAGTGTAGCTCAAATCAGTCAAGTTAATTTTGTTTTGTTTTGTTGACTTCATCGACTCATATAAGCCACTATCACTGCAATGTTGTTGATTTTTTTTCTTCAAATTACGTGATGTTTTGTCGTGTAATAAGTGCAAAATTGCCTTCAAAATCTGCTGCTATTGTTGTTTAAAGGTCAGGTATTGTAACTTTTTGTTGTCCATTAAGCTACAGCATTGCCATCAATTGTAGCCTTATTGCTCATAATTTTCAGCCATTGCTTATTTCTCCCTCCATTGCATCAATTGTTTCTATTATAATTTTCAGTTGCTTGCTTGATCGATTGTGCTTCAAATTGCTAATATTTTTATTACTGATTTTTGCTCTTCAAGAAGCTGCTATCTTGGTTCTTATTTCTGCCCTTACAAGCTGCCATTTGCCTCATAGATTAGTTGCCAAATGAATGCAATTTTTTTCTGCTATTGTAATTGCTATCTGTTCCAAGCATTATACAATTCTTGCATTCATTTGCTTCTATTTTTGCTGCCTTATTCTTGCATAATGTTTCTTCTTTTCATGTTTTTTGAACTGGCTAGTAGCTACATATTCTGAATACATACATATATATCATCGAGACAGTATTCTTGCATAATGTTTACTTGAACTTATGTTGTTTACTTGAACTTTTGCTTATTTTTTTATTATGATCTTGTTGTGTTGTCATTGTTTACTTGAATTTATTTCAATTAAACAACACTAAATTAATTTTTTTTAATTTAACTCGAACAAATATATTCGATTCGATTCGATTCGAATTCTATCTCACTTGACTCGATTCGTAAAAATTTCAAATCGAGTTAGGATGATGAAATAGGATTCGAAAACTCGATTAACTTGAAAAGTTTTCATTCGATTTGATTCGATTCGATCGAATGCTCACCCCTAATTTTAACACTTGAATTTAAAATTTTAACAGTTAAATGATGAACTAATTAAATGCTAAAAATATCACTGTCCTTAAGTTGTAATTGATGAATATTAATGGTTATGATGTTGGTGTTTTGGTGTTGTTGCCTAGGTAGTGAACTGACGTGAATTATGTAGTCTTGAAACATAAATTAAAGTAAATTAAATGTTGTAGTTAAGCTGTCCAAAAAGGATGAATAAATGTTGTTGTATATTGTTGCTTATTATCGAATTAATGCTGAAACTAAGTTGATTAATTGGTGGATTGATTTCCCGCTGGAAATCATGGCTAAAGTGGTGAAGATATAGTTGTAAGTGCGTGTAAGTATTGCTGCTGTAATAAAAATAATAAAAACTTGCTTATATAATTGCTGAACTGCTACTAAAACACTTGTTTTTAGCATATGAATGTAAAAAAAAATTATTATGGTGAAGTAAATGGTGTTGTATGGCTACTCAAATATGTGTTGACGTGTGCAAGTTTGACTATCTAAATATGTTGCCTTAATGTGGTTTTACATGTTGTCCAATGTTATAAATTTTAGGACAAGTTCCGTTGAGTTTAATGGATGTCTCATTTGAAAATTTAATGCTGTCCAAAGCTGGACATTTCTATGTGGTTCGGGTGAATCTTGCAAAGGTAACTTCGTTAAACTCTCACGAATTTATGGGTACATATACAGGTAATGTTCGACAATATGAAATGTTAAATCGAGTTTAAGCAACTCTGATTGTATTTTTTTTTTCCACTAATCTACTGTCATATGAAATGAAGGAAAATTCAGCTTTGAATTTGCTAAAATTTATGTCGTACGAAAGTTAGATATATAGTGTAAATGTTATGCTAATGGGTCCAAATTATGTTATTTATATGTTTTGTGAATGCCTACATAGCTGATGTTTTATATCGTCCATGTGGACAATGTAATTACATTACTTGCCATTAAGTATTCTGGATTTAGTGGCTGTTACAACTTGACTAAGGTAAGACGTATTTATTTCGCGTTTATGCTTAAGGATTTACGTTATTGTTGTTGTAATGTCAGAGTTGAGTATTAAGGATCAGAACTTTCTCCTCTTTAAGTTTTATTGGAGTTTAAACATAACGATAGTTTTTTTTTTAAATGAATGCTGCGAATTATGAGGTTTGAAAGTTTGAAATTTAGGTATTAAATGCTACAATTTATCATATTTTGGAAGTTGACATTTGAGATGCTACTTTTGTATTTGTGATGTCTAGAGGTTGTTACATTGAAGATTAAATGTAGTACTAACGTGTTGATTAATAGATTATTGTTGTGGTACAAACGAATGAGGTTTTAAGCTGTCCGAAATCGGTTAGCTGGATTAATTAAAATTTGCAAATTCTAGTCAATGTAAGTTGGAAAGTAAAATGTTCGAATGTTCTGCTTAAGTGGATTAAATGTATCATAAAATTTCATTCTATCATTTCACTTCAAAACAGGACAGGAATTCAAGTGCTTAAAATTTATTAATACATCACATGACCTGGTATGAATGTTGATGCAAAATTCCAATGGTGTTGATGTATTATTATCGATTGCAAGCCAAATTTATATGAGTAACGTGCGTATGAAATATTATAATTATATATTGTGCTGAATGTTTTGGGCATAAAATGAAATGTTTTGCAAGTAACACTATGAACCTTGAACTCTTGATTATTCATTTAAGATACTATTTTATGATTAAATAATGTCTGAATAATGAGGTTGTTGTATTCGTGAGTTAATGTTGTCCCATTGAGCATGCTTAAGTTACTCCAAAAGGAGGAAATTCCTACGATTTAAATGTTAAACCTTATGTTGTTCATAAGATGGATTCATAACAATTATTTTTTACGTCAATGAGTCTTAACTAAACTGTAAATGTATTTAATTGTGCTCTACAATGTTGGTGTTTGTGTGATCCAATGAGGGACATGTTGAATTATTCTGCTACTTAATGCCATATGATATTACTATCTACATTGTCTTGGTTAAGACAAAATAAATGCGAGAAAGTCATATGTTATATTTATATTTAAATTGTTATGTATTCAAATTATGAATCACGAGTATATAAATGTGTTGTGATATATTTAGATTGTGAAATAGTATTGTTGACTAAAGGAAGAATAAAGTTATTAATGGGTAAGTTGGAAGAATCATTATGAGATCTGGGTACTTAACATGCTCAGATTGAATATGTTTAGTTTAGTAATGTTAAGTACCAAGTATGTGGTGGTTATATATATATATATGGTTATACATGTTTTACTTGGGGATAGTATTGATTATATTAATATTGTATGTTTAAGTTATGGATTTTTCATTGAGTACTCTACTCAAGGTATAGTTTGTTTTCTCTGTGTACAGGTAAGATTTAATTCAGAATTTTTTTCTGAAAAGATCGTTAATTTACAAGTATCTGAGTTTTATCTATAGATTCTGAAGTAAATTTCATGAAGTTAGGGCACAAATAAACGAATGGTTGGAAGGAGAAATTCAGATTCTAAAAAAAATAACATAGTATTATATCCTCCAGTTCTAAGATAATTAAGAAGTGTTTAATGTTGATTGCATATACTGTTTGAAGTTCTTCACGAATGAAAATGTAGAACCTCGTTAGGTTAATCAGATTGGAGCGAGAAAAAGTTAGTGCGGACATATTTAATTTAGGGGGAGAGAGTGGTAACTATCGGAATTCGGAGGTGTAAAAAAAAGTATTTTTAGAGGTTCAGTATTTGTGAATCGGATCTTTAAATATTTAATAAAAATATTTACGAAAATAAAGAGTAGAATAATGATGTTCGAATAGGAAATTTTAATTGTGTAGTGCTTAATTAATATTTAATAAAAATATTTACGAAAATAAATATTTTGTTAACTTTGTTGACATCGAATACTCATAAATACCATGTCAGCAATTAATTGATTTTTTAAATGTAAAACTAAAAAAATTATAACAAATTATTAAAAAAATATTTTTTATTTTAAAAAATTAATTAATTACTAACGTGACTTTCACGTGGATTGTCATGTCTTCTATCAAATTTAAGGTGATTAAATAAATAATGCAAGTTCAAAGATAAAAAGACAAAATTAAATAAAAAGTTAAAAAGATCTTTCTATAAAATTGAAGAACCAAATAAATTATTATACTTTTAAAAAGTTGAGAAAATCAATTTTAAGAGAAATTGCTTAAATTGCTAAGATGTTAGCTGTCATTATATATTTGATGTTATGAATATTTTATTAAGTGGATGTTCATCAATATCAAGATAAGTTTTGATAAATTTTAAATTTTATTGATAATTAGAATTAAAGTTCTATTTCATTTATACTTTTTATATCTATAAATATAGATTTTGGAGAAACATTGTAAATTACTTCTATTTATCAATAAAATACACTCTCTTTTTTACTCTCTTATTTTCTTTATTCTTTACTCTTTATCCTTTTATTTTATAACATCTAGTACATTCTTTATTGTATTGGTATTTTGGGTTTCAAAAAGGTTTAATATAACATTTGATACCTGAACTTGACATTTTTTTTTAATTTGGTATTTAAATTTTTTTTACCCAATTTGATATCTGAACTTGACACTTTTTTTTAATTTTGTACCTAAGCTTTTTTGAGACTCAATTTGATACTTGAACTTGGTATTTTTTCTTAATTTGGTACCAAAGTTTCTTTTTTAGATTTAATTTGATATCTAAATTTATTAAATATTATAAAAATTACACAAAATAACAACGGTATTGAAAATATTTTTATTATGCCACAAAAATATTTTCAGTTTTAGAGAAAATTCATGTTAAAAATATGTTTTGAGTTGTGCTTAACGAATTAATATAAAAAAATTAGGTACCAAATTAAGAAAGAGTCAAGTTCAAGTACCAAATTGGATCAAAAAAACTTAAGTACCAACTTACAAAAAAGTGTCAAGTTTGAACAAATTGGATCAAAAAAAAATTTAGGTATCAAATTAGTAAAAAATGTTAAGTTCATATATCAAATATTATATTAAGCCTTTCAAAAATAATATAATTATGTAATAAAACGATGCCTTAGTTAAACTATTTTTTTTCATATTTTCATTTTTTTTGGTGAAGATATTTCCATAAGTTAAACTGTTAAATTTATTTTTAAAAAAGATTTAATTCATAATCTGACATTTAAATTATGCATTTTTTTTATTTTAATACCTAAACAATTTTTGTAGTAAGTGGTACGTAAAATATTATTCTATTACTCATTTTATACAAAAATATTATATTGTTAAAAAACATTCAGCTAATAATAATTTGTGATGCCATATAAATTTTAAAAAATAATTTTTTATTTTATTTTACATTTTTATTTTTCTTCATTTATAATGTACAATAATATCAGCGATTCTCAAATTTCGCCCTCTTAATGTCAAGATACTAACGATTAACTATGTTTTTGAATTTCCTTGTTGCTTGCTCGACTTGACGAGATCGAAAAAATTATTTCATCAATTGCCACAAATGTTTTCAAAATTGAGTCGGAACGATCAGTCGGATCAGTTGAATCGAGAATCGATTGGAATATCAGTTTGGAGATAGGGGTTGAATCAATTGACCCACAAATCAATACAATCCAATTGAATCAAGCTAAAAAAAAACAATTGATCTCCCTAGTTTTTGAATTTTTTTTTATTTTTATGAACTTTTATTAAATTATTTGATCAAATTAGAAGAACTAATCAAATTAAGAATTGGTGACCTAATTGATTTGACAATCAATCCGATTCTAAAGAAACAAAAAAAAAAATAAAAGTAATATATATATTAGGAGAAAATAAATTTTTTTGTCTTTGTCACATCAACTTTTAATTGGTTATCATTTTTTAAAAAAAAAGCTTAACAGTTTAACTATGATCCAATTAGCAAGCTATCAATTTGAGAAAAAAAAGTAGTTTAGATATTACTTGTAACACAAAATATATTTAGGTATCAAAATGAGAAAAAAATGGATAGCTTAGGTACCAAAATAGTTTTAATGGCTTGACTAATAGAAGTATCAACTTGAGAAAAAAAATAGTTTCGAAACCAAGATGGAAAAAAAATAATTTAGCTACCAAGCCTAAAACAATTATAAATTTTATATTTATGATTTTTTTAAGTATAATAAGTACAGGAACTATATGAGTTATCATAAAATAGAATCAAGTCATAACAACGCAAATAAATTAAGAATTGGCATAATCCAAACTGTTATAAATTTAATAAAACTCACAAATATCTTAATTTTCTATAACTAAGAATTTTTTCAAATTCACGAATTTTATCAACCTTGAGGACAATGTTTAACTTTACAATTCTCTTAAGATTTTTACTCAAATCTTAAGACTTAAACCTTCTCAAAAAAATAAATAAATGAACAAAGAAAGAAACAATTCTTACAAGATTATGATGTTTGCCAATTAAGCATTCACAATATAAAAACACTTGAACTAATAAGAGGACTACCATTTTTCTTTTTCTTTTTTTTTAATATACTTGTGTGATTACATGATAGTATTTGTTCATACTTTCTTAACCATTTGATAACGCGCGCACACCTTGCACACACTGATGTTTGAACTCGGGTCTTCTAAAATGAACAACATCCTCTTAACCACTAGAACCATTAGTTGGGTTCACCATTTTTCTTTAATGTTAAAAAATTTGGGACATGCAACTTTATTACTTAAATAGTTAATTACCTACATTAACTCAAAAACGTAATAATGAGGTTCAGCCAATTTGGCACATAGGACCATGGCTACTCTTTTGTTGAATAATTAATTTAGTACATTATTAATTATTAAAGGCTTATTTTATTTTTTAATTTTATAAAAAATATTTTATTTATGTATTAATTTTTCGTCTCTTTTAATTTTTAAATTTGTATTTTTATCACATCATATCAAAATAGATAAAAAAGTTACTGTTTATAAAGTTTGGTGAAGTTCGTATACACATGGAAGATACATGAACATTTGCTTAATTTTAAAAATTCAAAAAAATTACAAAAACTATTCTAAAAATACAAATTATTAAAAATATATTTTTAATATTTTAAAGTTTTAGAAAATTAATTAAATGATGACATGTCTTCTATATGTCAATCCACAAGTATCTCATGTCAACAAAATTAACAAACATTAATTTTTTCATCCATTTTGAATGATTTGATAAAAAATTAAGTTTAAATGAAAGACTAAAATGACGTTTTTTGTAAAACTGAAAGGGCAAAAAAATTATTATATCTTTATTAAATTAATTATTATTTTTGATCAACTATTAAATTCATTATTAAGTGTAAATTGATTTGTTATAACACTAACACTATGTTTGATCTAAAAGGAGCAAATGAAAGAAAAAAAAAAGGAAAAGAGTGGAAAATTAAAGAAAATAAATAATTACTTATTATATTTTGTTTAGATAGTTAAAATTAGTAAAGAGAAGAAAAATTAATGGTAGATTTGAATGGACGTTGCGTAAGTGCAAAAATAAGGTGACTGTGAAATTAGATATTGTAATGCTATGATAGCGTGAGACAATAAGTAAGCTAAACTCACCACACCGCACAACCTATCCAAATTCACCCTAAGTAATTTTAATTTTTTTTGTTTGGATAAACAATAGAAAGGACAAGATTAATTGTAATAATTTTTTATAATTATAACATTTTTTATATTATACATATACGTTTTACTGTCCATGTTCAGGGTTCATAGTTACTCCTCCTAACAATTGTCTTCAAAGTTCAAACCTACATTCTTTTCTTAGAAGTGCAATGTGTCTTACCATTGCTCCTAACTACTTGTTAGATAATAAAACATTTCCCCCTAAATTGAGATAAATAAAAAATTTAACTTTTAAGGGAAAATGAACGATTAGGGATGGTAACGATCGGATATCTGCAAATTTTGAATTATTCGAATCTACAAATTCTGGACTATCCAAATTAAATAACATTATCCGTCATATATCCAAATTCGCAAAAAACCAAATTCATTAAAATTAAAATTTTAAAAATAAAAAAATAAAAATTAATTTCAAATAAAATTTATTCATAACTAAAAATAAATAAATATAAAATAAAGTAAAAAATAAAATAATAATCCAAACAAACTAAACATAATGATTTCACAAAAGAAAATAAATATTCTTAACCATTTAAAAATTCTAAACAAATTAAAACTTCAATAACAATTCCAAATAACTTACCATGCAAATACAATCTCAAATAATTTATTATCTTAAAAAGTATTCAAAAGATATACCACTTGATGTTGGTAATGCAAAATAATATTTTCAGAATATTTTCAGTTGAGGAAAAATTCTAACTGTTGTAGAAAATATTTTCAGAATATTTTTAGTTGAAAAAATCCTCTACTATTTTTGGAAATTGAAACTGTATAAATAAGAGGTCATTCTCCTCATTTTACACAGAACACAACAAGAGAAAAATAATTTCTCTCTGTTCTCTAAATTCTAGTGTTCTGCGAAATTACACGAGAAGAAAATTCTGTGACCCCTCCAATCTTTCCTGGGAATTGTTCCTATTGTGATTTCCCGATAAGAGCAATGCCAATTTTGTTCCACCTCCTTTATTTAGGTGTACGAATATTAAAGTATTGTGTTAACATTGAGGGGCAACGTCTATTACACAATTACACCAACCAGGGCGAATTTGCTTCTAAGGCAGTGGTTCTTCCACGGCACAGTGATTGCTATTTTACTCACGCTCAGTTTGGTTTCCTGCCAGCGTTAACAGTTTCGTTTTGCAATAGTATATTTCTAATAATTTAGAAGTAAATTATACTATTATTTAAACGTGAGAATCATTTTCGTTTCCCGCAGTTGGAACCAACGAATGCTCCTACAATCAATTTAAAAGCCAAGCTTGGTAACGCGGGCTTATAACCTAAGTGGGGCCTTTAAGATGTTTGGATGGGGGTTTGGCTTTGTTGATTCATATCTCGAATGGTTTAACTCTGGCTTGCCTTTTTCAAGTTGAGAGTTAAGCTTATGGGATTTGATTATAAACTGTGGGTATCGTGAAATCTTAAAGGGTCATAAGGTTTGAATCTCAAAAGAGATATTATATACATACACAATAAAGGGAAAATTGGATTTATAAATATATTGGTATGATATTGAGGTAATCGATTAGAAGGCACCTAAGTAGTGCAAGAATGTCTCTGAGTAGCACTGGAGGGGTTGCAAGCTCCATTTGTATCGACTAGTGGACTATTGCGATCAAAATGGGCTTGGAAGGCCTAGTGAGAATGTCAATTGAGTAGTAGCTCGATTGGCATGGATATTAAAATCTGAAATTAATATTAAGATGGACCTAGTTCCGTGGTGTCGTATGTGTTGTGATTGACCAAGATGGCCACATCCAATGGGGTGACCATGGAGGGGCCGAGAGGGCTTAAGTTGTGGATGGTCAATGTTTCTAAATTTCCATTTTGAGAACTTTTAATGGTATAAGAGACTTTTGGCATAAACCACGTCTAGAGGGACGCATCCAACAAGATGCTAGAAGAGTGTGGTTGGTGCCACATTCAGAGGGATGCCTTTTGAGTATAAAAGACATGGTAATATTCAATCTACAAAAGGTCATGTCATTAAGGGTTCCTAAAGGTTGTAACCTAATGATTATGTGTTGTGGTATTAAGTCCGAATGTTTGGTGGAGGAATGGGCATAGACAAGACTACACCAATGGTTGAGATGAGACCAAGTTTGATTCTGTCTGATACGCGTTGAATGGATCATAATATTAGGCATTTAAGGCTCAAGATGGACTTGAGAATAAAATGTCAACTCGGTGAAACAAGGTTACAAAAAGTGTGACTTTATTTTGTTGAGGGAATTTACATAATAAATGAGGTGTGACATGGTCCGTAATTTAGTTATTAAGTTTAAGCTTCCCCAAATGGTCTTGATTGAAATTAAAATATAATAACTTGTAAGTTGAAATTTATCAGATACCCTACAATCCTAGAGGGATGCTGTGATGCAAACTAACTAACTGATAAAGTTGGCCTTACAAGTGGGTATGTTTTCACCTTGGGTGGAGCAGTTTATTTCTTGGAAGTCTGTTAAATAGACGTGTATTTCTCACTCCACGATGAAATCTGGTTTTATAACTCTTGTGAGTCGGGTAAGAGGTCAAGTGGCTTAGAAATCTACTCACGAAGATCTCTTCATCAGAGAATGAAGTACTTGATTTGAATTACGTGGGATCTGAAGGATCTTATCTGATCCACTAACTAAAGGGTTAAGTAGGAAAGTGTTTCTTGATTCGTCGAGGGGGATGGGTCTTAAGCCCAATGGTTGAGGAATTCATGGTGGATATCTAACTTAATTCTCTAAGTTCAATATGGTTAAACAAAACCATGGAAAGACTCATAGTGTACATTCTACCTATCCCTATGATGAACGATGTACATGCATAAGGTTAAGTTCTCACTCTTAATGAGTTCATATCCCAAGATTTGGGTGGTCCTATTGAGACAGACTTGATGAATTCAACAAAATGAGAGGTTAAGTTTATTACTTTTAATAAATTAATATCCCAGAGTTTAAGTGGTCCTATTGTGACAGACTTGATGAATTCACCAAACTTAAATTTGAGAGGATGAGCTTTAATAAAATGCTCTTAATGATTTCATAGTCCTTATTTTGGATGGTTTATATTGAGATAGACTTGAGGAAATCACCTACATAAGTGTGAAGAACTAGCCACCTTTTGTGAAAGACATTGAGCTATCTTTCTAGAGCATTTACCAGTATCCCTAGTTCTATTGGCTAAAACTGGTTGATTTATCATGAAACATAAATTGGTTATGAGATTAGTTGTGTGTCATGAGTTAACTCCTATCTTAACAAATTCAAGATTCGTTCACTTGTTAAAGAGAAGAATCACTTATTTCACTATGTACTAGTTCAAATCTACAAAACACTAGTGCTTAAGCAACTAATTTCGCTATTGTTCTTCTCATGTTTACAAAATTTCCAATTCTTTTTCATTAGTAATTGATTGCTGGTAATGCAAAATAATATTTTTAGAATATTTTCAGTTGAGGAAAATCTTCTAGCTGTTGCAGAAAATATTTTCAGAATATTTTCAGTTGAGGAAAATCCTCTACTATTTTTGGAAATTGAAATTGTATAAATAGGAGGTCATTCTCCTCATTTTACATAGAACACAACAAGAGAAAAATAATTTCTCTCTGTTCTCTAAATTCTGGTGTTCTGTGAAATTACACAAGAGGAAAATTCTGTTTAAGAGATTGAATTTTAAGCGGGACCGTCTGTGACTCCTCCAATCTTTCCTGGGAATTGTTCCTATTGTGATTTCCCGAGAAGAGTAATGTCAATTGTGTTCCACCTTCTTTATTCGGGTGTACGAATATTGAAATACTGTGTTAACCTTGTGGGGCAACGTCCACTACACAATTACACCAATCAGGGCAAATTTGCTTCTAAGGTAGTGGTTCTTTCACCGCACAGTGATTGCTATTTTATTCACGCTTAGTTTGGTATCCTGTCAGCACTAACGATTTTATTTTGCAGTAGTATTTTCCAGCACTTAAGTCCCAAATAAAAGAAACATAATAAATTCAAACAAAAGCATGATAGGTGTGTGTTGAGTAGGATTATCCAAGGGCCAGGTAACTAACTCGGCTTGATTAGGGTTAAGTTTGGACAAATATTTTTACAACTCGATTTGAGTTGGCTTGAATTCAATTTAAATAATAATAAAAATTTAACTAAATTTAGTTATAAAAATATATAAAATACCAATTAAAAATATAATTTTTAATATTTTATTAATTTTTGAATAGTGAAATGGGTTTTTTAAATGGGTCAGACCAGAAAAAATGGGCTTGTAGTTCATTTTTTTTTGGAATCAGCCATGGATTCATCAATTTAATTATATTTTTTACGATAGTAAAATTACAACTTTACCATTTTAACACCTTATATCTTTATAACTTCTAAAAGATTAAATCAAAATTTTATTATTTATGAAGGGGCCAAAGTATAATTTTATCATTACAAATTTAAAATTTTAAGGGCTCTAAAATTTTTTTCTATTTTAGGGGTGACAAGGGCCGTGGATTCGTCTTTACTTGGGGAAATTTTAGGTTTCGGTTTTTTGAGAATTAGGAGTCAGGCTGAAGGTCTTTACTTGAGGAATCCGAGTTATACAATAAGAGATAAATCTGTTTAAGTGAGGGAAGGTTGAAACTATTGGCAGCATCCCCTTTTTCGACTTTGAAAATTTGTTAAAATTTGTATGAAATGAATTAGAAAATTAGCCTTATATGTATAAAAATCTTATTAAGTATATTTTCTAATGAATGTAACCGTGAATTCATCCAAATTATATTTTGGAATTAAAATATTTTTGAACGAAACAGCTTTATCCCGACTTTAAAAATTTTCTAGCATGTGTATTAGAGCATAAATTTTGGAATTTTTTTTGTTGGAAGGTTCAATAGTCTAGTTTCAAAAACATCAAATGGATTTTGATTTTGATTTTTTATTGAGAAATTAATAATTTAGTGACTACTACTCAAGTAAAAAAAATTGTTTTGAAAGTTAAGAATAATAAAAATATGGCACTATACAAATTGGAACTATTAAAAGAAATGGACATGTATAAGGCCTAAAGAAATGTGGAAATGCATTTGTAAATGTAAATCACCTATGGTGCCTTCATGTGAAAAATGAACATATTTGTAAGTAGACCTGATCATGGATCGGGTCGGGTCACCTGTCTAAGCCCAAAGGCCCACTTGAAAAGTAGAAGGGTTTTGATGGTTAAGCTAATTTTACCTTGCGGAAAATGGTAAACATTTTATAACTCTTAGTTGGATTTTGGAGTATTATTTTACTAAAAATTGAAACCCTCATATTAATATTTTTTTTTACTTTGTAAAAGTAAGAGTATTTTAATAATTTTCTAATTAAGTTAGTGATTGGTTGACTTTTGACACCAAACTTAGTCAGGAAGTTAATAAAGTGTTAGATAACAAGTAAAATCAGCTCGATCCACACCATAAATGATTCAGATAACCGCTAGGACCAACGGTTGGAGAAGGTTAAGGTGATACTAAAGCAAAGTTTTGGGCTTGACACTTAGTTTTTACTTATTTGCTTTTTCTTGGAAAATATTTTTCTTTATAGAGAATGTTTTAATAAAAGTAATATCGATTTTTGGATTATATTTTTGAATATAGAAAATGAAAGAATGATAAAAAAAGGAGTTTCGAAGCTTGATTGAAGATGAATTAGAGCTTATGAAGATATTAAGGGCATGTTTGGTTGGCTGTAATAGCCATTCAATTACAGGCTTATTCAGCGGGCCCACCCTATGCATGTGTTTGGTTCAATGGAATGCCTGATTACAGGCTTATTCCATTACTGTCTTATGCAGCAAAATCCCCAATTTCTATTCCCTTCAAAAAGAACCAATTACAGCCCTGATTACAGCACCTCTCCACTTTACCCTCTCCTTCGATTACTGTCATAGCACCGATTACAACCTTTCTTCCTTCGACTCCGGCCATAGCAGTCTTCACCTTCGTCACAGCGTCCTTCAGGTAAACAGTTTTCCTTCTGTTCTTTTCATTTCACTCTCTCTCAATTTCCCTGCCCTTTTTCTTCCTTCGATTACTGTCATAGCACCGATTACTCTTTTTTTTTGCTTTCTTCCGTATCAAAATTGCCCTTAACCTCAATACCTGCAAATCATATCAAGTAAACTATTCTTTGCTGATTTCATGAAAATGAGACAAGTATGATGCATTTTTCCCTTTATTTTTTACTTTGTTCTTGGAGGAATGCCGTCTGAAGGCTCTTCCTTTTTAGTAATTTCAAGGTTTGGTTTATAGTTTAGGTTTTGATTTCTGTTGTTGAAATTTTGATACTTTTAGGATACAATTAAAATGCCTTAAAATTTAGGGATGAATTCAAAATTTGAAGAGAAATACATACATATTTTCAAGATTTTTGGTGTGAACTCTGAGCAAGTCCAATGGCTTTTGCTGAGAAGATGGTTTTGGCTGAGCAAGTCCACCATATACATTTTCTTTGAAATTTTTATGGAATCTTAATTATCTAAGCTTAGTAATGCCTACACAAGTGTTAAGTATTGAGTTTTAATTAAATTGCCATTAAAGGATGTTAATGGAATTTGGCTTGGATTGAGAGGGATTCTTGAATAATGAGTTTACATTGAGTTAGGATTAAGTTAGAAAATGGAGTAATATGTTTATTCGAGTCGAAATTTTGTTTAAGATTTTAGTTAAGTTTATCTAATAGGGATTAGATTGTAAGGAATATACACCTTGGGGTTTGATAATAAATAATGATTATAAGATGTCCATGTATCTGGTAAGAAACAAAATAGATTTTGTCTTTCTCAACAAGAAACAAAAACAAAAACAATGCCCCTTAAAGACAACCGACTCTAGATAACAATGGTTAGTGTTAACAAAAAGGGAAGAGCAAAAAAAAGATGAAATAAAACAGAAAAGAGAATGAAAACTTATCTATATTTATTCATCAAGAGATTACATCATATGGTCAAATGAATACCAAATACAAACTCAAACTTCTAAAAAAAAAACACAACTTGTACACAAGGTAATCAATTAAACAAATCAATCAGCACCTAAACATTAGTGCATAACCAAACTAAGCTGCAAGTCTTAACAAAATTAAGTTAATAAAGAACTAAGCAAGTGTTGGGCTTTTGAATCGAGTTAATCCAAAAAATGAACCGTTTCAAACAATAATGAATCGATTCAAAAGAGCATTTGTTGCGGGATTTTTGAAGCAACAAAAGTAGAGAACAAGACAAAAAAACAAAACAACAAGAAGCTTGATATAATTTAATTGCTCACAAGCGTGCAGGAATGAATGAAAAACTTATTTTCATTACCATTATCATAGCAGTACATGACTTTTACTGACAATCTTTTCTACCGAATACAACTATTTAGCCTAGTAAGTTCTGAAACATTACTTGTACATTAAAACAAGTCAACCAAACAAGTTATTCAGCTTCCTGTCATCAAACTTATTCGTTTTCATCCAAACTTAAATTACATTGCAACTAAAACAGAAAAATATGTTACTGCAACATGCATACAAACTGTATGCACTCAACAAAATCATCATAGCAGCATGATTGGTCACTTTTGCTTATGGAGTAAGTTTTTGGTATCCTATAAATTCTGTTTTCTTTTGCTTATGGAGTTTCTCTGGTTGTGTTGGGAATCAATGCAATGAATGTGCTGTCCACACACCACGCTCCATGCTTTTCCTATATATATATATATATATTTGCACAAGCTTGTAATAGAAGGAGGTTCAGCAAAACACCTACTTTGTGCTTCATATAAATCGAATACAAGTAAAGGTTAATGACAATTTTGACATTTGGTTAGCTTAGTAATGTATTATGTTCTTGTAATAGTTCATCAAGATATTGAAATTACCCTTAACAGATCTTCTTTATATTAATATGAAGTTTTATTTTATTAATATGAAGTTTTAAACCATGTAAAATACTTTATAAAAATAATATTAAAAAAAAGATAAAGAACAGTAATTCAAAAACAGTTGGCTGAGTACGGATGACGACAATGATTAATCATAGCTCATAAATTATAACATTATCTGTTAACAATGATTTATATTTGGAATTGTATTAAGTATATGATTTGAAGATTTATAACACTTTAATATCTTGCAGTAATGGCTCGTTTACCTTTAATAGTACAAAGTGAAAGGCGTAGAAGAATTGGTCTTGCTGTGACAGTATGGCTGCAAATGTGCACAGTTGCAAGTTGGTTCTTAGTTTCATTGGCTACCGTCTATAGCCTACATACTTATAGACCAAGGATTAGATCATATATTTTAGATTTTTATGCAAAACGAGATTATGTGAAAAGACTTGTATATGCTAGTGATGAGACTTGTATTGAACAAGTTAGGATGAATAGAATTACTTTTTTTAAACTATGTGAGATGTTACAAACTTTAGGAGAATTGAAGTCGTCAAGGAACATGCTTGTTGATGAGCAAGTGGCAATGTTTTTACATATTATTTCTCATCACCTTAAAAATCGAGTTATCAAGCATCACTTTAATAGGTTTGGGGAAACCGTTAGGAGATCATTTCACAATGTTTTAAATGTTGTCATACGCTTACAAGATGTGCTATTTAAAAAGGCAGAGCCAATTATGGCTAATTCTACAGACCCAAGGTGGAAATGGTTCAAGGTGTTGGAGTGAGTTTCAATATAGCTCGTACATCATTTAGTTGATTTAGATTTAAATATAGTATCGTAACTCGAGGTTTTATACATTTCGTGTAGAATTGCTTAGGTGCTTTAGATGGAACCCACATCAAGATTAGGGTTCCAACAGTTGATAAACCTAGATATCGAACGCGAAAGGGTGACATATCAACAAATATGTTAGGTGTTTGTACACCTGATATGCATTTTGTTTATGTTCTTCCCGGTTAGGAAGGTTCTGCTGCTGATGGACTGGTTCTTCGAGATACCATTAGTAGGAGACATGGACTGAAGGTTCCTCATGGTAAAGTGCAGAATTAGAGGAATTTGAATTAATTTTTAAGATCATACTTTTTTCGAAAAACTGACCATGATAATTGGTTTTTTTTTTTTTTTTTATAGGTTGTTATTATCTAGTTGATGCTGGTTATACAAACTGTGAAGGATTTCTTGAGCCTTTTAGAGGACAAAGATATCATTTGAATGAGTGGCGTCAGGGTTACCAACCAAGTACTCCAGAAGAATTTTTCAATATGAAACATGCTTCAGCACGCAATGTTATTAAACGATGCTTTGGGTTATTAAAACTTAGATGGGGAATACTTAGGAGTTCATCATTCTATCCTATGAGAGTGCACAATAGAATCATTATTGCATGTTGTTTGCTCCATAATTTTATTCGAACCTATATGAGTCTTGATCTTATTGAAGCGGAGTTGGAAGAACAATTATCTAGTAATTTGATAGATAAGGATGAGTCGAATATTGTAAACATTCATCCATCGGATGCATGGGCTACTTGGAGAATGGAACTAGCCAATCAAATGTTCTATGAATGGCAAACATCTAGAAATTAGTTAAGTTTATTAAAACACAATAGAAGGTTAATTTCTGTATTTTATTTAATGTACCTAGTTTATGAAACTTTGGTGGTGTTTGAATTGTCTTTATGTATTGTACTAGACTTGTTGGATTGCAAATTTAATCTATTTTCTTTTGATTCGTCATGTGTTATAATTTTATAAAGTGTTGACCTTCTCATTCATGATATCAAGCCTAATTTTAATTTGTGTTTTTCTCTTAAGATAGTTATGTCAGGCTTTTCACAATCAACTGCTTCTTCTCAAAATTCTCGAGGAACTAAAAGGAAATGGGTTCCATAAGAAGATGCTACGTTGGTTGCTTGTATGGTTGACTTGCACAATATCGGAACCTTTAACGCCGATACGGGATTCAAGGCCGGATATTTAAATGAGCTAGAAAAGATGTTAGAAAAAGTTTTACCTCATGCAAAGTTGAAGGCTAAACCTAATCTTGAATCGAGGATTAGGACATTGAAAAGGGATTGGGCAATCGTTTATGACATGCTCAGTGGAAAAGACAATAGCAGCTTTGGTTGGGATGAGCATAGACAGCTTGTTGTTGCCGAAGATGCTGTGTGAAACTCGTATATAAGTGTAAGAATTATTTCATGTCTTTATTATCTTGCTTTGACCTAACTTATATCTAATATGAATTTCTCCTTTTTTTTATAGAGTCATAAAGAAGCCGGTCAATTCAGACATCGCAGTTTCCCTTATTATGACCAACTTACTGCCATCTACGCAAAAGATCATGCCACTGGGAAAGATGCTCAAACAGCCGCTGATATTATTGAAGAAATAGATGCTGAAGATGTAGCTACTGCAAATACTCATGAAGAAAGAAACAATTACCATGAGTGTGAAGCTGATGTTTCTTTAGATGAGATGGATCTCTCAGGTACACAACCGCAATAATCTAGAAATGAAGATGATTCCAAGTTTTCAAAGAAGAAAAAAAAGATTTCTGATGCAAGTGAACAAATTTCTTCTACCTCATTTCTTGAGGCTGCCACATTATTAGGGAAAAATATACAGAATGTTGGCCTTGAAATAAGTAGAAGCATTGCCTTCAAAGTGCTAATTCAACAAAAGTCAGAAATGATCATTCAAGAAAGTGCTCAAAAATTATATCCGGCTTTATGCGAAGTAGAAGGATTAACTGAGGATGAACGATATTGTGCGTTGAGCAAAATCCCAGACAATCCAATGCAAATGATCGTTTTCTTTAGTCTACCTTCTTCTGTGCGACTGGAATGGGTGAGAAGATTTCTTTCTGACCATAAAAATCATGGTTGTGTTGGTGTTGTTTTGTTAACTTTTTGTATATGTAATATTTGGATCGTAAGATGCCATTAATAGAATATCGCAGACTGTTGTAACTTTTTGATGTTATAAAATTTAACATATAGATTATGACGTGTAGATTATGTTTGAATGTAAAATATAATTATCAAGCTATTTATATTTCTAATCTTTTATTTTTAGTTTAGAAGATAATTAAATTATTTATTTTGTTAATGATATTTAAGCATATTATATATGCACCATAATTTAAAACTAAAAAAATAGGTTATATATTATTTTTCTAATATTATATATTATAATTTTTACTAATTGATATTTTAATAATAATTATATTAAAAATATTATTAAATCATATATTATTTTATTAAATTGTATTTAATAATAATTATGTTAAAATATAATTAAATTAATTAATATTTTTATTAAATTATATTTAATAATAATCATTAAAATTTAATAACAATAATCATCTAACTAAAAAAATTCTGTTAAGGGTACTTTAGTGAGTTAAGCATTTTTTCTTATGGTGTTACAACATCATTCCATTCAACCAAATACAAAAATATTATTACAGCTCTATTTCATTCCAATCAACCAAACAATTGAATTACTGATTACAGTCCTATTTCATTACACCTCTATTCCATTACAGCGAACCAAACGTTACCTGAGTGTTTTAAAGCATCCTTTAAGGTAAGTATCCGTGGATACTCTTGATTTTCTTATACTAAAATGTTTAAGAAAATAATGAATTTTAAGTTGTTACTATGAAAAATAGTGTAATAATTATGAGATTTGTTATATGAATATATATTAAATGTGTTATAATTGGGCGAATGTGTTTAATATGACACTTGAATTACTTGGTTATTAACATTTGTACTAAAACAGTTTTGGGACAGCAGCCTTAGTGTGTCTTTGAAAATTCACCAGAAATTGTGATAATTGATTTAGAAGTTGATCCACATATGATTTGAAAGCTTACCGAATCTGGTTTTTATTGGAACAAACGAAACTTAAATCGAAATTACAAAATAAGAGATAAATCTGTTTAAGTGAGGGAAGGTTGAAACTATTGGCAGCATCCTCTTTTTCGACTTTGAAAATTTGTTAATAATTACATAAAATGAATTAGAAAATTAGCCTTATATGTATAAAAATATTATTAAGTATATTTTCTAATAAAATTAACGGTAAATTCATCCAAATTATATTTTGGAATTAAAATATTTTTGAGCGAAAAGAGGTCAGAGCTGTTTGGCAACAGCTTTGTCTCGACTTTAAAAATTTTCTAGCATGTGTGTATAAGAGTATAAATTTTGGAAAATTTTTTGTTTGAAGGTTCAAGAGTCTAGTTTCAAAAACATCAAACGGATCTTAATTTTAAATTTTTTTATTGAGAAATAAATAATTTAGTGACTACTACTCAAATAGAAATTTTTGTTTTAAAAGGTAAAGAATAATAAAACTATGACTCTACACAATTGGAACTATTAAAAGAAATGGACATATGCATAAGGCCTAAGGAAATATAGAAATGCGTTTGTAAATGTAAAGCACCTATGGTGCATTCATTCAAAAAATGAACATGCTTGTAAGTAGACTTGATCATGGGTCGAGCCTCTTGCCTACGCCTAAAGACTCGCTCAAAAAGTGGGAGGGTTTGAAAAAAAATATTTTCTCGAAAAATGAGGTTGGACAAAAAAATAAGACTCATTTTTTGGTTTGGTCTCGGGTAAGATTTTTTGACTCGACCCGAATTTGCTTAAAAATATTTTCACTGCTATTTTTTGTTGTTTATTGTTGTTTGTTGTCATTTTGATGTTATTTTGTTGTCATTTTGCTGTTTATTGTTGTTTGTTGTCATTTTGATGTTATTTTGTAGTCATTTTGCTGTTATTTTGCTACTATTTCATTCTTATTATTTGGATATTGTATAACTATTATTTTATTATTAATTTTGCTACTATTTTTGAGACATTTGTTTGCTAAGTTGCAACTATCTTAGTGTTATTTAAATATAAATACTTTTTTAATGTATTTTCAATTTGTTGGGAAACATTTATTTTTAATATTTTTAGTGTATTTGATGTATTATTTTTTAAAATTTGTTTTTATATAAAAAAATAATATAAAAGTTTAATATGGGTGAGTCGAGCATTTTTTATTTGGTTCAGGCTTGATGCAAAATTTGAAGTCCATTTTTCGAGCCAAGCCGAGCCCGAGCCTAAAAAACGAGCCTAAAGTTTTGCAGTGGCCTGACCCATGATCAGGTCTACTTGTAAGGCCTTTTATTAATATGGATTTGATTTTAAGTATGTGAAAGCACTCAAAGTGCCATTATGTGTGTTAATAGCATTGATAAATATATATTAATTATAATTGTAAACTGCCCTAGTAGGCTTAGTGAAATGTAAGAATACAGTTGACATGCCAATAAGGATTATTAGCGCCCGTACATGTTATCTGAAGATTTGAAGATTGGTTATATTACCTTGGTTTGACATTTCAATGTGGGTCAATGGGATGTTTTCCTTTGAGAACCTTGGTTGTGTGGATTAGACGACTCTTATTGTTATATCTCAGTTGTGTAGGTTGGAATGCACATTTGTGCAATGATTATATTCATATTTGGTTGTGTGAGATGGATTTCTCGTGAATCTAAGTCGATTTTGCTAGAGTTTCCTATGGCAAAAATTTAATTAAAATGAAAATGAAAATGGTAAAAGTGATCATATAAATGACTAAAAACAAAATGGTGGGTTATAAAAAAAAAGTTCTCACTAAATGAAATGGAAAGAAAGCAAATGAATAGTTGAGTTAATAAGAATTTAATATAAAAATATGCTACTATGGAATTGAAACGATAATAAGTTTAAGTGTATATGTATGTGGACTATATGAGTTTACCTTTCCCTTAGTGAAATTATACTATTCGACTATCTTGTTTACCTTTGAATAGGAAAAGCGGATGAAACTTATAATATGTGAAAGAAACGTATGTATGTATGTATGTATGTATGTATGAAAATGTTGGAAATTAAGTTACAAAAGACTAAAGACTATATGAATTGGTCATGAAAGTTTTATATATGAATTTCATAATCTGGTAAGTTAACGAACTATAAAGTGATAAGTTGAGCCCTGTAAGTTGATTGCATTGATTAATCTGTTACTGGAATTAAAATGTGGCTTGAACGAATAAAGAGTTGTTTAAGAAGGGCTCAACACTAACAAATCATAGGATAAGTAGGTTTATCCATTTATACTCATCGAGCTTTTTAAGCTCACACATTAGTTGTTTAAAAATGTGTAGGTAAAGAACCTTGCTTGAGTAGCTTGTAGCTTTGTTCGGGAGCATCACATCACCCATCAAGTCTTAAGGTTGATCTTTAATTATTAAATGTTATTTTCATATGTTATTGGCATGTACATAGAGACTTAGACTATCATAAGTGTTTATAAATGTTTAGAATTTGTAAAATCAAGTGTTGTTTCTAACCTCCTTGAAAGTTTAAGATAAGTTTTTGAATTATAAATTGGTTTGAACATGTTGATGATTTAGAATTATTATTAAATATGATTTAGAAATGCTTTTTTAAATTCTTTGGAACCATGAGATGATTTTATGGTATTTAAGGATGTTTTGGGGATGCTTTTTTAAATATGATTATTAAATATGACAACTTTGATGTCATAAGTCCCAAGTCGCTACTTCACGCTTGTTTCAGCATTTCACTAATTTAAGTCGTTTTGACCTTTCGAGACCTATTTTAATCTGTGAGCATTTTCTCACTTGTTGCTAATGTGTTATCAGGACATACAGTGCTGAAATAGCCCATGATATTTCAACAAAGAAGAAGAAGGTTGATCGTCCTCGAATGTGGGTTTTGCTTTTGGGTAATATTTGATCGTTTAGTCAGTTGCAGAACTTGGGATCAAATGTTTTTAAGTATTTTTATCATGTTTCCCTCCCTTACCATGACTGAGTTATCTGGTTTTTTACAGTTTCGTCCACTATAATTATCTCACAGGTATTTGTCTATGTCACTCTTCAATATACGCAGTTAGATGTAGGTTTCAATCAGGAAAACGACATCTCTCCCCTTACTCCATCTAGGGTTTAGCATCATACTAACTTTAGGGTATTCATTGCATGTTGAATTTACACCATAATGGGGGGATTAGAACACCCACCACCCATTAAGAAGGTGGGTTCAAGTTGAGCCAAGAAAGAGCATGCAGTACATGCTTTGAATTTTATGAAAACTTAGGGTTTTGGACAACAAACAAACGTCTTCTGCTAATTTAATGTTACAACTACAAATTGGGATTTGAAAGTTGATTTGAGGGTGACAGATAAGTAAAGGTCAAGAAGATAAAACGGCTCCACGTGATGGTACCCTCATCATTCATTAGGAAATATGCTAATTCGATTCGATTAAAAAATTTTGATTTTTTTTAAATTTCGAGTTAATTTAATTGAGTCATTTGATTTTTTGAGTTTATTTGAATAAGAAATTCGAGTTCGAATCAAATTAAATTTTAAAATTCGAATAACTTGAATAATAGATTGGTGTAAATACACGTTTGATCTTTGTTAATTTTAAAATTGAGCAAATTGATTTTTCTCTCAACAAAAATTTAAAAAAAATCAAAATAATATATTAGAAATTAAAGAATCTAAAATAATACTTTTTGGGACTTAAATAAGTAAATTAATAATTCAAGTTTATCATACTAATATATATATATATATATATATATACTTTTATTTTGCTTTGAAAGAGTTTTTAAAAATATATAATTTCAAATTTATATGCTTTAATATGGAATCAGTTATATTGTAATAAAATTTTAATTTGACATTTTTTTTTTAATTTGACTTGAACAATTTCATTTGATTCAACTCGACTCGATTCGAAAAAAACTTAAATCAAATTTAAATGATAAAGAAAAATTCATTAACTCGATTAATTTAAAAAAAAAAATTTACTCAATGATCCGAAGCTGAATGATATAATGTTTTTAGTACCAAAGTAGTTAACAATTGCAATTGCATTTAATGTAACGCCCATTATTTCATTACTTTTCCACCTCAACTCCAACCGACTATAAAAGACAATGTTATTTCATTTTAAGTCTTTTTCATTTTTGTTATTTAAAAATATTTTTTAATATATTGATGTGATTACATAGTAATATCTGTTCATAATTTCTTAATTTTTTTGATAATGTACACATATCTTTCACAAACAAATGCTCGAATACATGTTTCCTAGGATGAATAATATTCTCTTTATCATTGGAACCACTTGTTGGTTCTCCAAAATATTTTTTAAAGTATTGTTTCAAGTAAAAAAAATCAATGATTAAAGTAAAAAGGCGATAAAAACTAAAATAATACACAAAACTTGTCAAGTTTTATTTATTTATTTCATTCCTGAAATTCTTTTTTTTAATATTAAAATTTTAAATTTCAAAATATCAAAAGAAGTTGAATAAATTATTGAAAATATTTAATCCATTGATAATGCCAACCGATTTGTTATTATAATATTAAAATTAATTAATTTAATCTCCTTTTATATTTTAAAATTTATTTTATGTTTCTAGATTATTTGTATTGAAATCAACTCAAATAACACATATTTAATAATTTCTATGAAACTTAAACTTTTTTTGTTATATATAATCTCGAATATTTCATACTCAGTTAAAAGTAAAAAAAAAACTTGCAATTAATTAAATTAATTGTTTGTTCTTTATTTGGGTAAAGAAGTGATGAAAAAATATGAGTTTTGTTTGGAAAGAAAGATAAATTTAATTAATTTAATTAATTGTAAAGGTTTTTCTTTTTTTTTTTTAGCTTAGCATAGAATATTCAAGATCATATAATTAAAAGAAATTTGGGTTTCTTAGACAACTATTAAACATGATAATTTTTATTGATAATTTTTTAAAATAATTTCAAAACATCAAAATAAATTCAATAAATTGTTCAATTTTGTTATCCATTGATAATGTCAATCGATACTGTGATTTTGAATCTTAATATTTAAAAATTTATATTTCAAAACTCAAATTTAGAATTTTAGGCAATAGGATAAACAAGTAGAATTTGACAATTTTTGTGTATTAATTTAGTTTCTACCTTTTTCACTTTAATCATTGATTTTTATTTTACCCCAATCAATACTTAAAAAAGATATTTTTGGTGATCAAAATGAAAGTGTCCTAAAAGCTAGGTGATCAAAATTAAAGTACAAACATGATGTGACATGTACAGTTAATTGTTGTTATAGATTTAACACTTAAATGACTAAAATGAAAACGCCCTAGAAATTAAATGACCAACTAGATAATTTAACTTTTATTTTATTGTAATTAGATACACAAAATAATGGGAATTTTTTTAAATAAAATGTTTCTTGATTTTAGGTTTTAAAGGAAAAGTTTCCGTGCTTTAAGTTCCTATACTCATCACACATTTCAAATTTAATCATTTTACTTTTATTTTTAAATAATTGTATACTCTGTATAAATATTATATAAAATGCATTTAGTGATTAAAAATGTATTTGACTTCAAAATAATTTTTTTTCAAAGGAAAAAATTAAAATAAATTAAAAAATTATCAATTTAGCATTATTTATGAATTCAAATGTGTTTTTTTTTTGTGAAATAAGAGGAGGGCAAAGTCTTAATAGTAATACAGTAGCGCGGTAGAACCCAATTTACATTTGAGACGGTGAACACCCTGATCATCAAGCTAATACACGGGATTCAACTCAAATGTGTTTTTGAAGTAATAAGGCTAAACAAAACCTAGACTAAAAATGAATGTAGTCTACCAAATAGGGGAGAAATAAAAGGAAAAAGGAAAATAAGGGTACCTGGTAGGTAATTTGGTGAAGACAGAAATACCAACTACTGATGATGTATGTATTCCAAATGTAGATATATTAGTCATGGACATTCTTACTTGGGACTTCCAATATAAATTGTTTTATTTTTCTTATTATTTTAAATTTAACTTTGGTCCAAAGATTATGTATAAATATTGATTTCGTGTAATTTTATAAATAAAATTTTGATTTGAATGTATAAAGAAAATTTTTTATTTAATTCAATTATCGTAAATTAGTAAAACGATTATTGATATAATATCATTTTTGGTTTACACATTATTGCACAAGTAATTATATTTATACAATATAAAAATAAATTGATGAATTTTTATTTTTTTGGCATTTTTTTTATTCTTTTAACGGTCGATGTTCAGGGTTTGTGACTACATCTTTCAACAATATCATCTCCAAAATTCAAACTTGCGTTCTCTCATTGGGAGTGCAATGTACTTTACCATTGCACCTAAAATTTCATGTATATATTTGAATCAGAATCAAAGTTCCATGTGTATAATTATATCAAACCAAAAATCACGTTTCATATCATAAATTGAGTAAAGTTCATATGTAATCTTTATATTATCTCTTAAACAAATAATTAATTATCATTTTTAAATAAAGAAATACTGTTAATTTTAAGATTATCAACTTAATCAAGAGTTTTTATCATGATGCATCCAAAATGTTGGTGAAAAATTTCGTAAAGAATAGATTAAAGTTTTTATTGAAATGACAAATTTGAGTGGTTGGAGATTTTAATGTCCTAACTCCTAAGTTCAAAGTACCACAATTTATAAATTTCTTGTTTTGGGTGTAAATTTATAAATTTAGTAATTTAATTTGGGTGTAGATTGTTTTGTTATAGATTTTATATATATATATATATATAAAAAGATAAAAACAACATTATGGTAATATTATAATGCAATCTAGACTAAAATCCATTCAATTGAAGTAAAATTTTACACATGATGGGATTTAGAGATCTGTGTATATGATTGTATATGGTAGGTCTCAAACTTAGGTACTAAACACTTAAAACCTTTGTCTTGGCAATAATATTATTACTTTTTAAATAAAGCTTTTCTAATTATTTTTAAATTGAGTTGGTGTTTAATTAACTCAAGACCGAAATTTATGAAAATATAATGTAGGTAAATTCTTGTTATTGTTAGGTTAAATTTTGTTGTTAATCCCTCTTCTTTGACAAAATTTGAAATTTAGAAACCGTACTTAAAAAGATAAAAATTAAGTTCTACTTTATTTATTTAAAAATCTCAATTCAAAAATTAAAATTAGAAGTATTTTATTTCAAAATTTGTTAATTTAGAATTTTGATTAGGTTGTCATTATATGATGTAGCACATGATTAACATAAAATAAACATGCTAAATTGACATATTTTGACAAAAACTATCTACGACGATAATTATTAGACTAGGATTTTCAAATTGAAAAAACTTTTGAAAGTATAATGATCAAATCTCAAATTTTATACAAATACAAGGAGTAACAACACATTTTAACCATGTTGCTATTATATAATAAAAATTGATTTAGTATTTTACACAAATACAATTTTTGTGTATTAATTTAGTTTTTACCTTTTTTCACTTTAATCTTGATTTTTTTTACCCCAATCGATACTTAAAAAAGATATTTTTGGATGAGCAAAATGAAAACGACCTAAAAGTTGGGTAACCAAAATAAAAGTGCAAACATTATATGACATGTACAGTTAACTGTTGTTAGAGATTTAACACTTAAGTGACTAAAATAAAAACACCATAATAATTAAATGACCAACTAGATAATTTACCTTTTATTTTATTGTAATTAGATACAAAATAATGAGATTTTTTTAAATAAAATGTTTCTTGATTTTAGGTTGTTCTTATATTCATCACACATTTCAAATTTAATCATTCTACTTTTATTTTTAAATAATTGTATACTTTGTATAAATATTATATAAAATGCATTTATTATATGATTAAAAATGTATTTGACTTCAAATATTTTTTTTTCAAAGGCAAAAATTAAAATAAATTAAAAAATTATCAGTTTAGAATTATTTATGAACTCAAATGTGTTTTTTATTTTGTGTGAAATAAGAGGACAAAACACTAATAGCAATGCGATTAGTGCGATTAGTGCGATTCAAACTCAAGTCACATTTGAGACGATGAACATCCTGACCATCAGGTCAATACACGGGGTTCAACTCAGATGTGTTTTTGATAAGTAAGACTAAACAAAACCTAGACTAAAATGTATGTAGTCTACCAAATAGGGGAGAAATAAAAAGAAAAAGGAAAATAAAGATACCTGGAAGGTAATTTGGTGAAGACAGAAATACCAACTACTAATGATGTATGTATCCCAAATGTAGATATATTAGTTAGGGACATTCCTATTTAGGACTTTTGATGCAATCGTAAACCAACTAAAAATCTAAATAAGATAAGTGTACCTATCAATTAATAGTATAGTTATGGTGAGTACAGATATCATTCCCACGATAGTAATTACTTTTTTTCTATTATTTAACCGACAATTTAGAGTGATTAATTAGAACTAAAATTGACTAAATTAATTAACTTAAGAACACGACAAAGAACAAATCAGGAAAATAAACAATTAACAATCAAGAAGCGAAACAATACCTAGGAAAGAATCCACCTAGATTTCATCTGTCATTATCAATCTGAATTAAACAATTTCTTCACTTAGTATTTGGATACGTAAAAAACCTTAAATTATGCTAATACCTCTATTCAAGTATAAAAGCAACTGACTCTAGGTTGATTAATTAAAATTTCTTTCTAATTAAAACTCCTATTGTCGTATTAACTCGATCTATGAATTTCCTATTATATTTTGACTCTAATCTGGTAGATTTATGTCATCTTATTTCTAAGATTGTATGCAACTCCACTCAATTATGCTAGATCTACTCTTAAACAGGATCTATTCTTCCTCTGATTTAAACACATCAAACATGAATTAATATCCCGGAAATACTAAATCAAGAATTAAGCACGCATAATTGAGAACAAGATCTAAGTATTTATTGCGTAAAACATAAATCAAATGATAGAATTCATCATAAGGTTCATCTCCCTTAGGTATTTAGAAAGTTAGTTCATGCTAACAAATAAAAACATCTCAAAGACAGTATAACCACAAGAAACCAAGAAACTCATAACAAACTTCAAAGAAATCAAAAGAAGATCTTCAATCTTGATGGAAATACGCTTCAGAGACAGCTTCAATGGTGTTTTCCAAGTTGTTTTCTTCAATATTCTATGATGACTCAATCCCCTCTTCTCATATTTGGTATATATAGGTCTTAAAATGCATGAAAAACCTAAAAATCATGTTTTTCCGCGTGTTTTGGATGCAGTTCACGACTTCCACATGGTCTGGCACATGGTCGTGTGGCAGCCCTTGTGCCCAGCCCGTGTGGCTCCTTAAATCTAATTCATTTTTTTGATATTCGCTCGTTTTTCGCTCCTTTCGCTCCCAAATGTTCTCCTAAGTATAGAAACATGAATTTAAAGGATTAGGAGCATAAAATTACCATTTTACATCGAATAATCATCCAAAAACGCATTAAAAATGAGGCTAAAATATGTTACTTTTGACATTTATTAACTTCCGGTATATATTGTTTTATTTTTCTTATTATTTTTAATTTAACTTTGGTCCAAAGGTTATGTATAAATATTGATATTGTGTAATTTTATAAATAAAATTTAATTTGAATGTATCAAGAAAATTTTTAATTTGATTCAATTATCGTAAATTATTAGTATGATTATTGATATAATATCATTTTAAGTTTACACATTATTACACAAGTAATTATATATTTTTTTAACATTTTTCATATTCGTTTTACGATTCATGTTCAGGGTTTGTGACTAAATCTCCCAACAATATCGTCTCCAAGATTCAAACTTGCGTTCTCTCATTGGGAGTGCAATGTGCTTTATCATTGCAGCTAAAATTGCATGTATATCTTTGAATCACAATCAAAATTTCATGTGTATAATTATATCAAACCAAAAGTCATGTATCAAATTACAAATCGAGTAAAGTTCATGTGTAATTTTGAAATTATTAACTTAATCAAGAGTTTTATCATGATGCATCCAAAATGTTGGTGAAAAATTATGTGAAAAATAGATTAATTTTTTATTGAAATGACAAATTTGAGAGGTTGGAAATTTTAATGTCCTAACTCCTAAGTTCAACTACCACAATTTATAAATTTCTTGTTTTGGGTGTAAGTTTATAAATTTAGTAATTTAATTTGAGTGTAAATTGTTTTGATATATATATATATATAATATAAAAACAATATTATGATAATATTATAATGTAATTTAGACTAAAATCCATCAATTGAAATAAAATTTACATATTATAATTATATATAATGGGATTCAGAGATTTGTACATATAATTGTGCATGGTAAGTCTTGAATTTAGGTATTCAAGACTCAAAATCTCTGTCTTGGCAATAATATTATTATTTTTTAAATAAAGCTTTTCTAATTATTTCTTAATCGAATTGATGTCTGATTAATTCAATACTCAAATTAGGAAAATATAGTGTAGGTAAATTCTGATTATTGTTAGGTTAAGACAATTTGAAATTTAGATATCATACTTAAAAAGTTAAAAATTAAGTTCTACTTTATTTATTTAAAATTCTCAATCTAAAAATTAAAATCATAAGTATTTTCTTTCAAATTTTGTTAACTTAGAATTTTGATTAAGTTGCCATTATATGATGTAGCATATAATTAACATCAAATAAACATGTTAAATTGATAAATTTTGACAAAAATTATGAACGACGATAATGATAAGACTAAGATTTTCAAATTGAAAAAGTAGGAAGATTGAATTTTTAACTTTTTAAAATATAATGATCAAATCTTAAATTCGACTAAATAAGCCCAATATGCTAATTTTTTTAAAAAAATTAAGTTTTTGCGTCGGTTTTAAAAATAATTACGAAAAAGGCCGATTTTATGGAAAATGCATCCAGCTGGACGCGCTTTCTCTTCAAGTTGCAATTTTTGACTTTTTTAGTTTAATTAGTTTCTTTGGTCCAGTAGTTAGATGCTAGGGATTTAGTTTTTTTTTCACATTTATATTTTTTATTTCATATTGTTTTAAGTTTCTTTTTTATTCAATCAATCATTTATGAAAAAAATATTTACCATAAAAATTAAATATGATTGATTGGATTTAGTATTTTTATGGTAAATCTTTTTTAAAAAAAGAAGCTTTATAACAACATGAAATAAAAAGAATAGAAACATGAATGGGTGAAGAATCAAACTTGAAACTCAAAAATCATCAACATTTAACCATCCGACCAAATAAATTAATTATATTAAAAAAGTCAAAAATTGCAACTTAAAGGGAAAGCGCGTCCAGTTAGGCGAGCTTTTCTGATACGTGTAAAGCGTGTTCAGCTAGGCGAGCTTTCCTGACACGTGTAAAAAAAACTCGTCTAACTGAACGCGCTTTCCATGAAATCAATTTATTCCCTTAATTATTTTTAAAATCGACCTAAAAACCTAAATAAAAATAAAAATTGACATATATACTTTTTTTTTTTTTTTAACTTTCAAATTCTATACAAATACAGGAATAATGACAAATTTTAATCTTATTGCTATTATATAATAAAAAAATAGCTTGTTAGGTAACGATTGCTTCCCAAGACATTAAACCATGTGGGCTATGCCTATTTCTACAATAATAAATAAACCACATGTTAAACTAACTCCTAGAAATGATAATTGGTTGCCCTTGCCTCCCTCTTTTGAACTCAACCCTTCCAATTCTATTTCTATATTTTACAAATTATTAAGTGTGACCAACAGATTTTTCATACATTTGATAAACCCCTAATGTCCAATTACTTAGATAGTAATTTTGGGAAATTTTGTTCCTTGCATGAACACTTCTGAGAATAACTTCGTTGGAAGCAATTCTACGTTGGTAACGATTTTTTAGGAATAACCTTGAAAAGTTGACAAGATTCCTGAGTTATTTCACTTTTGAGATATTCTGAAGAGTATGGTTTGAAGGCTTAGATATGAAAACGGTTAAAATTTTCTTAACTTTTTTTTGGGAATGTAAGTGTTTTCTCCTTATTTCTTTATTGAACAACAATTGCGTCGGCACTTAAAAACCTTTCTTGCTAAAATACTTCAAGTGGGTGCAACTTTCATTAATCGTCATTATAACCATTATCTATTTAAGTTAAGTAACCACTTTCATACCATTTTTAGCACATTCATGCCCATCTTCTCTTCATAACTTCCATTTTCAAGGCTTATAAACAGAAGTTTGAGCATCTCATTTAGGAGGAACATTTGATCTTCTGACAAATTTAACACCCTAAGATTCTCTCTACAATTTTCTTTCTACAGTTATAACAATCATTGTAACTCTCATCTTTCTCAACCCCTTATTGTGCCCATAACCACCACTTGTCACCGTACTTACTTTTTAGAATCTGGTACGAGCTTTTTATTCGTCATCTCTTCGTGATTTCTCGTTTTGCTAAATTATAATATTTCCTCACCTTACCAAAAAAAAATCATTTACAACTGTTATAGCTATTAGGGTCGTAACTGTGAAATTTTCAAGCTTCTAGAATCTAGATGCTAATTTTTCTAGGATTTCATCATATGAATTGGACCAGTCTTATGTTTGTATATTTGACCTATTGGTTTTTGCTGTTGCCCGCCGCTAATATTGCTGCAATTTAAAATCCCCAATATTCCTACCAAAATTTGAGGTTTGGAATCAAAATTTTGAACAAGTGAAAATGTTATTTAATTTATTAATGTAGAAAATATATATTTGACTGAATTAATTTTTCTTACATAAATATCATCACATAAATGCATATACAAGGCAGTAGCAGAGTCAAGGGAGCTGACAGGACCTGATCTCTTTAAAATAAAAAAATTTATTTTTAATTTTTTTATAATATTAAAAATTTAAAATTAGTATATAATAAAATTACATTTTAGTCTCTTTAAAAATGAGAAAAACTGATTTAATATTTTAAACAAAATTTTTTATTATACTTGTGTGATTAGATGACAGTATTTATTCATACTTTCTTAACCTTTGACAAGGTACACACAAGTGTTAGAATCCGAATCTTTTAGAATGAAAATCATTTTTTTTTCACGGGAACTACTCGTTGAATTCTAAACGAAAAATTCTAATTACAGTTTTAAGAGCTTGAAATCTAAAATAATTTTAATTAAATAATAATTCAAGATTTTTTATGGTAAAATATTTAACCACGTTGAATTTCTTAATTTATTCTTGTAAGCATATTCGGCCAGAACCCCCTTTATTCTCTATTTTAGAAATCTCCTCTAAAGTTAGATTTTGTTGAGTTTGGGTTTTTTTTGGATAAAAATTGAATCGATTTATTTTATTTGGAATTTTACTTTTAAAATCAAAATTAAAACATTTGAAATTGATAATTAAGATTGAATTCGATTTGATGACTTTTATTAAATTTAGGCAGGATCATATCTAGATTGTTGTTGTTAATAATAATGATAATAATAATAATAAGTTAAATGAATTAGTCCATATAAATATTGAAATGGTAAATTTATTATTCTTTCAAACATTATTTTTCATTTAATTTGATTTAAATAAAATAGATTTCATGTAAATTTTGAACTCAAATTAAATTGTGCGATTTTGATGATAATATCAATCCAAAATTAAATTGAATAATGCAAACCCGAACCGACCAAATGTATCAGATAGAATCGATTTTTCGAATTTTTTTACTCAATCTTACGAATTAGAGTAAAAAATTAGGGCTCTACAACCATTCACGTGATTTGAGTCCCACGCTACAACAACCAGACAGCTTCTACCTTTACTTGTATCAATAAAAAAAATAATGAATCTGAGACTGATTTTAACTGAAAATTAAGCCAACGTACTACAAAATTATATGTTCAATTCATATTGTGAAATATAATAATAAACAAAATAATAATGAATGATGTGAAGTTAGAATACAGAGAATGGATTAGGTTGAGAAGTAGGTTTACAAATGTTTTTGTTTAAACTATGTGAATCGTTAGTATTAGGATTCTCATCATCGTTACCTTTATTCTTCCCGCCACACTCGCCATCATTGGCGAATATTTCTTGGACGAATGACTCTACATCATCAAATTCGTTCATTCCTTCCTTGCTCTCATCCTCTGATTGCGCGGGAATATATGGCGGTCGATCCATTCGCAGTATCAGATCCCAATCAATGCCCTTAAAATATTCGTGTCCTTTGATTCCTTCTAATGTGATCCGTTGCTTTGGATCTTTTTGCAATAATTTTCTTATTAAGCTCCTCAACGACGTCGGTTCGCCTACGAGGTCCGGCGGTTTCGTTAAGATCCGGTAAAACGTCTCTTTTCGGTTCGGTCCCCTAAACGGCGTCGTCCCGTACAGCATTTCGTGGAGGACGATCCCTAGAGACCACCAATCCACCGCGAAATCGTGACCGTTGCCTGATATGATTTCTGGCGCAACGTACTCTTCTGTTCCAACGAACGAGTTTGATTTCTCTACCGATTCTGACTCAGTGCGTTCCGAGTTGACACTTTCTTGGGATGCCGTGTCGTCCGGAGTGATCCCGGAGTTACAGCACCTAACAAAAGGGAAGAATCGCTTTTTCTTGACTGAGTCTGGCGGAGTTTGACTGACCGAGTTGGGAGGAATCGATTTTTCAGGCGACATGGGAGAAAGTTTCGTGGAAAGATCGAAATCTACAAGCATGAGATGGCCATTTTCTTGGATCATAATATTTTCAGGCTTCAAATCTCGATAAACAACGCCTAAATTATGAAGATACTCCAAAGCCAGAACCAATTCCGCTGCATAAAACCTGGGGGGGGGGGGGGAATTAAGAAGAAAATAATTTTAAGTATTGCTTTCTTGAAACATTAAATGAAATGAGACTGAAAAAGAAAAAAAAGAAGAGCATTTTATTGATACCTGATAATATCGTCGGAGAACATTTTCTCAGTCTGCTTCTTTCTCAAAGAATTAAGATCACGACCGGGACAATAATCAATGGCATAACCGACGACTTTACCAGTAGCCAAAACTCCTCGCAACCGAGGTAAAAGCGGGTGGTGAAGATTCCTCAAAACTTCCTGTTCAAAACTAACTCTTCTATACTCGTTTCCTTCATTTCCATTACTAGCCTTGACTGCTTTATGATTCTTCTTCTCGATGGAATCTCGAGAGATTACTTTCAAAGCTAAAACCTCATCCTTCACTTTATCTCTGGCAAGGAACACGACTCCTTTCGCTCCTCGTCCTAGAGCCGTAACAATTTCCAAGCGATCTAAATCCAAGGTAGGGATTGGATGGAGTTGTTGTCGATCGTCAATCATGGCGGAGTGTGGTTTTGTTGTGTATTTCCTGGAGTATTGGGGAGGTGGTTGGTGGCAAACAATTTATATAAGTAAGGAAGGAAGGAATAGTTTCAAACTTTCAATATTTCTTCTTTTAAATAAATAAATAAACAAAATTTCTTGCAGAGGAAGTATTAAAAATTGAATGTCATCAGTTCACCTCGTGAGCAATTTCGGCGGTAAATGCCAGACGTCGTGCAATCAATGGGATTCTCTTTTTCTTTAATTAATTTAAACGAGATGGGTGCTTCTAGAAAAACGTGAAGGGGTTGTCTCAGCCGCTGATGGTGGTGGTCAGGTGGTGGCTTGGTAAAGTCATAAAGTTTTAACGTATAAAAAAAAACAGCAAGAAACACGGTTCAAAAGGTCTAAGCAGGGGGTTTCAAAGAAGTTCCAGAGGAAAAAGTGAGTTGTTGGCCGTGCTTGGACCGCAAGTTTTCAAAACTACTACTTTTTTATTTCTTCCTACTCTTTTTCACCCTTTTTTTAATCCATTATTCTTTTACATTTTAGATTTAAAAAATATTATAAATTTGTAAACATATTTTAAAACAATATTTAGCTATGAAATTTTGATTTAATAATAAAGTTGAAGACTCTAACGGCATAAATATGAATTAATTATTTAAAGGATAAATTCTAAAAATAGTCACTTTTGTTTGTCTCGGGTTTCAATTTAGTCACTTATGTTTGAAATGTTACGTTTTAGTCACTTATGTTGTTATTTTGTTACGAAATTATCACTCTATCGTTAAATTCCGTTATCTCTCTAAATATAATGCTACGTGGCAGTTCAACTAAATTTTAAGTGCCAACTTGGATTTCCAAATGAGATGAGAATAGATTTTTAATTAATTAAAATTTTTAAACTTAAATCTTAGCTGAAAAAACTCTAAACCCATTTCCACACACCTTTCTTCTTCCCTTTTGATTCCAACGTCTTTAATTACAAATCTATCTCAAAGCTTGAATCTTTGAAATCTATTAACCCAAAGAAACTTAACGGAAAGAAGATATTGGAACCAAAGATATTTAATCTTTTGGTTAATAAGTTTTAAATATTCAAGAGATTTGTAACTAAATATATTGAAATCAAAAGAAACTTAACGGGAAGAAAATATTGAAACCAAAGATTTTGATTTTTTTGGTTAATGAGTTTTAAAGATTCAAGCTTTGAGACAGATTCGTAACTAAAGATATTGGAATCAAAAGTGAAGAAGATGAAGATGAAGAAAAGAGACGTGTGAAAATGAGTTTAAGGTTTTTTTAGTTAAGGTTTAAGGTTTAAAATTTTTAATTAATTAAATATTTATTCTCATTCTATTTGAAACTTAAAATCTAGTTAGACTGCTACATAGGATTTACCATTAGGGAGATAATGAAACTTAACGGTAGAGTGATCACTTCGTAACAAAATAATAACATAAGCTACTAAGACGTAACAATTCAAATATAAATGACTAAAATGTAACCTGAAGCAAATAAAAGTGACTATTTTTATAATTCACCTTTATTTTAATTAAATAATTGTAAATATCGATTTCGCAGAATAAAAATAATAATAAGATAATGAGATGAAGGGTGTTTGTGGAAGTATAAGTAGATATGGGCATGACCTATCAAGGGTTTAGGCAATTAAAATGTGGTAGAATAAGTCTATTTTCACTAATCCATGTGCTTCCTATGCATCTAGTCTAACTCTAATTTATTTCATCATTTAATTTTATAAAAAGAAAATAGTTTTAGATTTTCATTTAATATCTCATTTTTTTTTATTTTTGGCTTAATCATAAATTTGACCACATTTGGTCAAAATATAAAAAAAAATTATACTTTTTTAAATCATTTTAATGGTTTTTAATTTTTTAAAAATAATTTTTACTTTTAAACTTTTTAAAATTAATTAAATATCTTCATTACATGGATGTCTACGTTCTATTTATTTATTTTAAGATGATTTAATAATCAAAAAAATAAAAAATTAAATAGAATATTAAAGTAATATTTTTTTAATAAAGGGAATAAAGAAACCATGGAGCGAGCGTCAACAATGACGAATCAAAATCATTTTCACCCAAAAGGGCGGTATGGACGCCAAGAAAAATTCAAATCCTTTCATCATTGGGAAGAGGCGGACGGCAGAACCTTCAACAAAGAAAATCAGCAAGACTTGGTCCAACTACCAATTATGGATTTGGGCCTTTTATGGGCCGTAGGTCTAACTGGACTCACCCACCCATTCATTTATACCTAATCCCCCCACTAAGCAATCATTAGCCCAAAATTTTGCCCACCAAGCATTACTAGCCATACTCATCTCGTATACATTTCGAATTTTGAAATTTCAGTTTTGACGTAAATGATAGTCATTAGCAAGTAATAACAAGTTAACATGACATTACAGATATAATAATATATTTATCGTATCTTATTTTGGAAATAGAAAAACTTAATAAATTTAACCGTTATTTTTTGGTGACAATTAAAATTTTAAAATTTAAAAAAGTACAAAGATTAAAAATGATTAAATTAGAGCATAGGGATTAGATCCATAACTTTTGCAAATTAAGGGACTACTAGAAAAATTTAAGTTTTTGCCATTTCCCTAAGACATCATAAATTTTGGGAATTTTTTTTGGTTACCAATCAATAAATTTAAAATTGAGAAAGAAATTCCATTATTGAATTTGAACATTTAATAATAAAAAAAAAGACTATTCATGGTTGAAATTGAATAGATTGAGAACTTTGGCCATACCCTAATTGTCATTGGTATTATGGGTTGTCATTGAAAATAACCCATCAGCTAATTTTCATCACTATTATTGAAGAGTGCTTATGATCATATGATAATGATTCTCTTTTCCAAAAATTAATAAAAAAAAGAAAAAGAAAAACTCGAAATGATTAATGTTTTTGATTTTTTTTTTGTTTCAATTAATTCCTTGTCCCAAATTATTATTTTGTGCGTCAATTTCCTGTCTGGGTGTTTCTCAACTATTTAATGATTTAGTGTTGTCTGTTCTTTTTATTTTTTTTATGTCTGTTTTACAGTTTATATTCAAAATTTATGATTGTCTATTTTAATAATATAGTATTCAAAGTTTAAATCTAAATCCTTCTTTTAAAAATGCAATGTGTTTTAATTACTAATATTAACATAGAGCCTAGAGGTGTCTTATAGCTCAAGTTAGGGTTTTTTTTTAGGTTGTAGAATTTTTATGCTTGTTAAGATTTAAAATATGAGGCCAAAATTTTATTTAAATTTATTTTTATTTATAAATAATTAAACTAAACATGTGTGCACATATTATTTATTCTAAAAAAATATATTCTTTAAAAAATTTTATTTTATTAAAATTTCAAGTATAAACAATTTAGGTTCTTTTTCATGTTTACATAGTATTATATAATTACATATTTAGATGATTAAACGTTAGTTCGGTTGGTATCATTGTTGTAATAACTAAGAGGATGTGAGTTTGAATGTACTTAAACGTGTATTTTTCCTCTAATTTAAGGGTTTAAAAGGTTATGGGCAATAGTAGGTCAAAAATTTATTATATATTTAATTTTATATGATATGTTACATAATACGTACAAAATCAAAAAAAATATAAAATAAGCTAAGTTCGGTCTTGAAAGTTAAAGCTCAAGCTCAACCTATATGTTAATGAGCCTATTTTTGTTTTTCTCAAACTCATTTTTCAAGTCTCATACTTTTGTCCAAACTCAAATCTGATCCTTGAAAAAATATAGCATTAATTGTGATTGGTCTTATTTTGTGACATTTTAATTTCTATTTAACGTGCATAAATTCTTTTGAACTTGAAAATTTCAATATAGTTCTAACTCTCAAATGCATTCCTCTACTTTACTAAAATTGATAAGTTAGTCCATTTATTTTAATTTTTTATAATTTTATTTTTATATTTTATGAAAACTAAAAAATTAAATCCCTAAAAAAAATTATTGTCCATCATACCAAACATTACCTAAGATCGGCTTTCAAAAAAAAATTCAAATTTAGACCTTTTTTAAGGTTGAATTGTAAATTTTATCTTAGTATTTTACAAAAGTTAAAAGAATTAGTTTATCTATATTAATTAATTACAAATTGATCGGTCTAATTGGGTAATAACATGAAATGTTATCATTAATTAGTGTAATAATTCACGTCAACAATCTCTTAGCCTAGTGACAAGAGCATTTGGGAACGATCTCAAGTAATCACATTCCCTCGATTTATATACAAAATAGTAAAAATAATCGATGTGTACTCACAATAGAACTAATTTCAGGATATTTTTCATTTTAATCTCATACAATCCTTTGTTTTTCTTGGTTAACTTTTAAAAAATCAGAAAAAGAAATAATACTTAAACTACAGACAGACCGGCGGATAAATTTGAGTAAAAGCCAGAGAAGGTTAAAATTAAAGGAAAAAGGGAAATTTAGGAATTTGCATGTATGTGAAGGAAAAAGGCCATCGGCAATCCTACCTATTTCACTCCTTTTCTTTGCTTTCTTATGAGTAAGGTCACTTCAATACACATGCTTTTGTTTCTTACAAATATATATGGATATTTATAGTCTCCTTTTTTTCTTTGGAATTTGCAATCAGGAATGCTTCTAATTTATTTTCGGAGTTTAAAAAAGAAAAAGAAAAGCCAGCACATGAACCAATTATATTCTTCACATCAACAACAATAATTCATCATCATCCAAATTAAGCCACCAATCGGCTCCTGTGGCGTTTCAGTTTGGAAGGTTAGGAGCAAGTATCGGCCAATGCAGCGCACATGGTAGACCCATATACGACCATACAACATTAACCACCTCTGTACTTCACCATTATCTTCAAAATTTTGGGCACCAACATTTCTGGAATTTCAAGTAATGCAATGAAATAATACATTTATGAAAATGGTGGGTAAAAGTCACTATCATAAACCCAGTTTCAACCAAGGAGGTTAAGGAGACTAAACAAGAAGGAACTAGGCTTCTGCATCACTCTATTTAGGGTGGTAACTGTTACATTGAACACTTTGGGAGGCTGCCAATTGGTTGGACCACAACACCAGAAATCAACAAACCATTCAATATGGACAAATTCTTCCCCTTCCATATTTAAGGACCATTCATTCCTCCCAGTGATAGAGCCAGCATTTACTAATGCAACAAAATTTCAAAGTATCTACCTACGATGAATTGGTTATGGACAACACGAAGGACAATTCACAAGTTTGAAGATTAAATCTTTCTGCCATAAATCCAAGAATGAAGGATGAAATATCATGCACCTAGCGTAGAAAAAAGGGTTCAAGTTTATATATATGGCAAGTAAAATTCAAGAAGCTGCTAAAAATGGCATGTGAATTGTGTACAAACTGTTGGAGAATCTAATGCATGATTGGTATTCAAATAAGAACAGGTGTGTGTGGATGCAAAGGAAAACAACTTACAAGTTATTGGATGAAACAAAGAGAACATCTCATAAACATAAGCTCCCAACGTTTTTATTAACAGCGGCGGCTAACCATTAAACCAGAGATTAGAACTCTGATGAGGGACAAGAATTTACAAGATCAGATTGATAATACGCGGAAGTGGTGATCGGGTGCTGGAAACAGAATTTACAGATGATACACTTGGCGATATTGCATCGAGTGATATCTTCATGCAGTATGAGTAATATTAATAGCTCTTCTTAGTCTTTCGAGAATTCCATTAGCCTTTCTCTTGGATCTTGAAGTTCCATCTTGAGCAAGCTTAGATATTGTTCCGTAGGTAATCTCTTCCTCCTTTAGTGCCTGCCACTTAGTTCGATCGTTAAGACAGACGGTGTGCAGGATTGCGATGCAATTTTCCTTATTCCGTTCACAATTGCTCTCCCTGACAATGCAAAGCAAGCAAGGAACAGCTCCAAGCTCCCCCATTTCCTCAATAGCCCTTTGATGGGTCGAAAGCATTGCAAGGATAGTCAATAATTCATCTACATGCACACCATCCATAATCTTTTTTAAAATGACCCTTACTGCACCATCCCTCACAGCTCTTGCCTTATTCTCATGGATAATGCATAGGTTAAATATTGCAGAAGCAACATCTTTCATTGTCAACGGATGACCCTCGTCTAGAAGGTCAATAAGAGGTTTTAAGACACCAGATTTACCAATAAGAACCTTGTTAGAATCAATTGCCGATAGAGTGAAAAGGGTCGCAGCTGCATTGCTCCTTGTTTCAATAGTTCCAGATCTCAGTGCTTCCATAAGAAGGGGAACAACCGTTGGTGTTTCAGCAACAAGCTTCTTATTGCTGTCATGGATCGAAAGGTTCAAGAGTGTTGTAATCACATCTTCCTGGAGATCAGGGTGAACACCACTCTGGGAGTTGCATCTAGAGAGCGGGGTGAGCAGTAGAGTAATGGCGTCAACAGATTCACCGAAAAGAGCTCGGAATGAAGGCACCTTTTTTGTCAACAAACGAAGCTCCTTTGCTGCTTCCTTCTGTTCAGGCAGGGCAGCGGACAACTTGTCAAGCAAAGAAAAGAAAAGGTCACACTCTGCTTCCGTGATGCCCTCCTCCCTACCACACTGTACAGGGTTCGGCAGTTCTATCCCCTGACTCTTACACCACTGCGATATCATCTCCCTGATCAGGTGATTGGGAGTGAGAATCGTGTGAGAAAGAACTTGTTGGGTTCTAGGGCAAGTCCTATTGCCTGCATTCAGCCATTTCTGAATAAAGGGTCTGTCATATGTCTGCAAATCCAAATAAAACCAAATCAAGAACCAAGCTCCACAAAGAGTCAATAAATCCATTTTTAACATAAATTAGAACAACCAATCCAACTGGTGAACTTGAATCCTCAGTATAAAGCAAATTCATGCATTCCCAGAATTCAGGTCTCTAAAACAGAAAGATCGAGCAATAGCATTCGCCATGTTGAAAGATTGTACAGTAAATATATATATTGAGAAAAAAAGAATTGAAATCTTCAGATAGTAGAGACATTGAAACGAAATTGTAGTATTTCAAAATCTTCAATTTCAACTAATTAATCTGAATCACGCGTAAATGGCCATGAAGTTCTTATTGAAACCGGAAATGCAGTCAAGAAAAATATACAAAGAATGTCAACCTAAAAATCATATTCATGCACCCGCATTTTCTTATCACCAAACAGTAAAACAAACTAACCACCTTCATCAAGCAAACATCAGAAAAGACCCGAAAATGAAATCTCAAAATTATCGCTTTCTTTTCCTTTCAATCTTGAAGAAGCAAAGGTCATTCATTACCTGACCAGAAGCTAAAATAACAGGATCTCTCATAAGCTCATTAGAAAGAGGACATTTGAACTCTTCAGGACAGGGCACCGCTTCACGTAACTTAAAGGCTGCCGGCGAGGATCGTTTATTGAACATAATAAGGTCTCTCAAAGCACAAAGAGCATCTTTAGCTCGATCGATGGCATGGATGCTGTAATCATCGTCGTCGACGATAGTCCTAACCAGTCTCTTCAACTCTTTCTTCAGTTCCACTGCTTTCGCTCTCACCGTTGGATCCGAACTCAACACTCCCGTTTTCGCCATCTCACCCAATCAAAAAGAAATCAAAGCCGTTAACCAAAGTTATCAATGGAGAAAAGAACAGAGAATGAGAATACTCTGTTTCATTCTCTAATTTTATTTTAATTTATTTTTCTCTATTCTGAAATTTGCAGTACTGAACTGCGGATATTTTATTACAAAGAAAAATAAAAACAACGACAATTTATTACTTTCTGCTATCTTCTTCTTCCTCCATATTTATTTATTTATTTTGTTTTCTATTAATAATTGTTTTATTTTTTATTTTAAAATTATCACTTTTCCTTTAGCTATGTGGGAGGTTTCTTCGCCGCTTCAATGCGTTTCTGTCTGCCTTTGCATTTAATTGGGATTTCGCCACGTAAGACTCTGCTTTTATTTCGCGGGATTTTTACTTCTATTTTTTCCCTTCAAATTTAGTACATTAATTACTATCTGATTGTGCACGTGAAAACTCCAAATCATTCTACTCAATTTTATTGAATTAAACAAAAATTAAACACGTGTTTTTATTTTTAATTTTGTAATTTATATGAAAAAAATTAACCGTTCTATCATTTATATATAATAAATCAGCAAAAATCTATAATTTAAATTCATGTGTTTATAAAAAAATTTATGGGCTCAAATTTCAAGGCTTTAATACTTATAATTTTTAAATTCGAGCTTGATTCAAAATTTAATCGAATTATTAGAGTTTGAATTCAATTAAATTTATTTATCAATTTTTGTATATAAAATCGAGCTCGATCAAATTCTTTCGTATTTAAGTTTGAATCCATTATTACTTGAACTCTTTTAATATAATAAAGTTAAAAATGTAATTTCGTAATATAAATTATATTAAAATAAATAATTAAATTAAATTTATAAGTCAGTCGAATACAGAATTACTCGTTAGAATTGAATTATGCATTTATGGAGTTATTACTCACGCGGATTTGGCATTAATGCAAATAGTCAACATAATCAAACCTTTAACTTTATTCCACCATTTTTTTCTTCTGAAAATTGCAATTAAAATTCGTCAATAATATCTAGTAATTACTGATAATATTTGTTTTTCCAATTTTATCCTTAACACAGGCTTATAATTACTTTCATAAGAAGTAAGGGGATCCGTGTTTTTGACTTCTTCTAAAAGGGCTCCCGCAATTTTAAATAACCAATTTAGTCCTTTATGTTTTTGTAAATTATTAATTACACGACATAATCACAATTAGGACTTTCCATTTTTTCAACAAATTATTTATGTACTTCTACTTTTTAAAATTATTATTTAAGTCTTCTAACGTTTTACATTGTTATAATTAAACACATTAATTAACAATTACTCAATTAATATAATTTTAAATTATTTAAACTAATATTTATTTTGAAATGATAAATAGTCATCTTAAAGAAATACTAGCATTAACTTATGACAATAAATTAAAATTTAACATATTGCACTTAGTTCATTCAAGTACGTGTAAGTAAATATAAACGTATTATTTTTAATTAAATTATTTAAAAATCATAAAATGTAATATACAAAATTACAATATAAATTTAAAGAATATTCAATAATAACAATTTTAAAATTGTTTATCATCAAATCAACCACTCACGTATGAATGGCAGAATGGGGTTTGAAAGTTTTTTTATTTTTTGGGATATCTTCAAATTAGGTCCCTCAAATTTTGTCAAGCATATAATTTAACTCTATTTTGTTTTAAAATTTTCAGTTAAATGTAAGGTTTGTCTTTTTAATTTATCATTTAACTAATGTAAAAGTATAAAAATTTACTTTTAAAATTTGGTGGTTTTTTTAATACACTTTTTTAACCCTTTGATAACATACACCTTACACATACAGATGCTCAAATCTGAAACTCTTAAGACAAACAACATTTTCTTTTTCACTTGAGTCATTCGTTGGATTAAAAAAAAAACATGATTTTAAAGTTTTAAGATAAGTATAAAATAGATCAGGTGTGGATGAGTGTCAAATTTAAATTTAAATTATGATGTAAACACAAGATTTGGCTGATCAAATTCATTTTTAGAAATATTAATGTACTCCATAATGCATGAAGGACCCACATGGTCCAACATGCAATCACAAAACTCAAATGCCTTTATACAGCTGGCAACACGCTTGCCTTCTATTTTTTTTAAATAAAATAAAATATTTTTATTTTTATCATTTTAATTTATTGAATATAAAGTGAAATTATGCTAATAATAAATTTAAAATTCTTTTTTATCTTTTAAAATAGTTTTTTAATTACGAGGTTGATCATGGGTCGAGCCATTAGCTTAGATCAAAAAGCCTGTCTAAAAAGTATGAAAGTTTGGATAAAAATATAAGTTTGAAAAATGAGTTTGAACAAAAAGTAAAACTCGTTCTCTAAACGAGTTAGGCCTTGATAGGATTTTTATTGCTAAATTGTAGCTATTTTAGTATTATTTAAATATAAAATTTTTTAATTTATTGTAAAATATTTATTTTAATATTTTTGATGTATTTAATGTATTATATTTTTTCAATTTATTTTTATATAAAAATGTAATTTAAAAAATTTAATATAATCAAATAGACTCAAATTTAATATTTTTAATTTGAATCAGAATTGAGTAGAATTTTAAACTCATTTTCAAACTAAATTAAATTCGAATTTAAAAAATAAATCTAAAATTTTATATAGACTTGACCCGAATTCAACGGAGGAAAATTTAAAACCTTAAAATTTTCTGAAAAATGGTTTGGTTGGAAACGTGGCATAAGTTCACATCAGTTTGGTACAAGTAGCGTGGCACACACTGGCAAGGGATGGCGGTACATGTCAGACCAGTTAAGAAATTATGGCGGGGGGTTAAGGGAACTATAAGCTGAAGTGGGGAACACGAATACTAGGTAGTCCCAACCAATTGCTTATAGGATTTTGGGTCAAAGTCAAGATCCTTAGTTTTCTCAACAGAAATCGCGGCTGATTTTTAGCTTAGGGTGTCCTCAAATCTCAAGGAAGGATCATCTGCGTTGCTAAAAATGTATTTATAGGATTAATAGAGTAAATCACCACATGTTGGTATTGAGATTAAATACTATGATTATATTATAGTGTAATATAAAAAATATTAAACACGTCATATTGAAACTAAACGTTCACAAAAAATCTTAATATTTTATTAAATATAAATTAATTTAAATGAAAATAAAATAAAATGGTAATTAAATTGGAGTTTTGCAAACACGTGTTCCTATTTCTTAATATGACTAAATATTAATTTATTAAAAAAACAAATAGAAAAGAAATAAATAGAGTGGAAGAGCCTTGGGGAGGAGTGAAGAAGAAAGTGAAATCCCATTACTGATGAGAGTGTGGGTGACTATTATGCCCTTAACTTATCCATTAAGTTTAAGGAGGAAAGAGTTGTGGGTTTATACAATTAACCCCCAAAAGAAAATCCTTTAATATCTCTTCATGATCAAGTAAAGTTGAGATACTTAATTAAACGCAGTAAAAATGGTAGAAGGGAATTAGGCAATGTTAATTAGTATTTAATCATTTTATAATATATTGTTTTGGGAAAGTAAACAATTAAAAATAATAATACATTTTAATTAAACACATGGTGTCATTAATAAACATTGATATTTGGGTAGAAACAAAAAATAAAGCAGTTGATGAAGGTGAAAAAGCTAGGGATAATAATTGGAGTTCATTATGGATCAAATTTAATATAAGTTAATGATTAGCTGTGTTTTAGTATATATGGGATCATGTACCCGAGAGTATCTTTGAAATTAATGATACATCATGATCATCCTCACATGATTATTTTTTATTAAATATATAAAAAATTATAAAATAATCATTTAATTATTTATTTTTGTTTTTTTTTGGGTTATTAATAGGTTAATAGTGATAGTTTTTAGGTTTTGCTTGGTTAAATGAGAAGAAAATTAGAATGATGAAAAGTTGAAGGGGTAGAAAATTAAAAGGATGGAAAATATAATTTATCTTTTCGTAGGTATACTTGGTTGGAAAGATGTAAAAATGAAAAGAAAAAAAATAATTTTCTTTTATTCAATTATTTGGTAGAGTTGAAAATTGAAACGAAAAAAAGTAAAACATTTGAAAAATGCATAATTTTTTATTTTCTCTCCTCTCATCATTCCAAATTGGAATGATTGTGTTATTATAATTCACCAAAAAAATATATATTTTTTAGACATTTCCATTATCTCCTCCCATCCTTCCACTTTTTACTCAACCAAGCACACCCTTGAAATTTGTATAATAATAACTTTAACCCTCAACATTTATATATTGTACAATTTAGTGATAAAAAAGACAAAATAAATATTTGGGGTGATCATTTTGTAACTTTTTGTAATTGGATGATCATTTTATAACTTTTGATAATGAATGACTGAAAAAAAAGATTACTAATAGTTGGGTGACTACTAGTGCAGTTTACCCTTAAATCTTTTGACTTTGTAAATCCAACACGCGGGTAATAGCCGTCAAGTGGGTGAAAGGTGTCATTGTTTGGAGGTTTCAATTCGAAATCCGAGACATGTGAGTGATGGGAATCTTTTGTTTGCCTTGAATTGAGGACAACGATACATAGTGATGCTTGTTTTTATAGCTTTATAGAGAGTGGGTGATAAATGAATGGATGGATGGCATGAGCTCAGTGGATAACATGAAGTTTGGAGTTTAGCTTTGGGATTGGGATGCAATCATTTCCATGTGTTCATAACCCTAAGCCCCATCAGCCAGGGACAACTATCATTGCGCCACTCATGTATACAAGCTTCTGAAATGAGCATATATGCATTAGTTTTTAAGTCATCGTTTTCCCTAGGATTGTGGTGTTTGTTTGTGTGATGAGAGAGAGAAAACGGTGCTTTGACCCTTTCAGTTAAGGATTAGTGTTCGATCGAGAGTAAAAATAAATTGTGTTAATTCGATTCGATTAATTCAAAATTTTTATTCTTTTTAATATATGAGGATGGGTCATCATGTTGAAGTCCAAATGTAGATTGTAGAGGATGTGATCATGTAATCTTCTCTATTTGGATAATTACCTCTCTAACTTCATTCCATTAAGGCCCACTGGTGAGTGCTGTTCCTAATTATTATTATTATTACTATTAAGCTTGTTGTAAACCTTGACCCAATTTTAGTGCTTCCATCAAAACTGGGCTATGAAACCCTAAACTATAATTAGTACAAAACCAAAACTCAGCAGTCATTCCATTTAAATATTGACCCAAGTCGAAGCCCAGAAAGGAAAGTTGAGATCTGATTGGGCTGGGGCGGTGCATTGAGGGGAACTTCTTATCCCGCAATGCGTGGCGTGCGTTCGGAACATATATTGGTCAATTTTGGGGTCTTGCCCTCCCATTGCTTTAAAGCACATTTTCTCTTCCAATTAGAAAAAAGTTGTTTCTTATGATACTCATTATTATCGATTCACCGATCCGTTAGTTCGTCAGATCTTGATCCACATTATGTATAGGTTCGCATATGCATAGTGCTCGTATAGGTGTAGTGTGGGTGAACCCAAGATTGGGACACGTATTATAGGTTTACTTACATATGGTGCGACTCCACTTCAAATATACATGTATTAACTCTAATATAGGATCATCCATGAACAGTGACCGTATTATATAAACGATGTAGATGATGCAAATAGTAGAATAGAGAGATATAATTAATTTATAAAGTGTTAGCAAAATAATAGAAAACAAAAAAGTAGGAAGTAGAGATAGCGATAGGTCTGTGGGAGTTGCCTGGTCAGCCATGCCACAAGACCACTATTTAATGGAGGAGGAGTAGTAGTTGAATTTTGACCACCTTTATTATTTCACACTTCCTGCATGAATATAAATCTATTGATTGATTGAGTTAATATCATCTATTAATGAAATATAAAAAATAATTAAGTTACTCAATTAATTTATAAAAATTTCAGCAAAAAAAGTCATTTTACAAACTAACAAATGTATTTTTTGAGTATTTCTTTTCTCTTTTTATATTTTTTACACAATTTTTTAAAAAAATAACCTACATTTAATCATTTTTTTATATTTTAACTTCATTTCAATCGAAGCTCATGTAATTTTTTGTGTTATGTTTAGAAAGATAAAATTGAGAAGTGGGTTTTAAAATTGTTTTCTATATATACAAAATATAAAAATAAAATGTATATATATATTATATGTTCTTTTTTATAGTTTTTATCGTAATCGATATTTATGGGTCTTGTTGAGGGGGATCGATTCTTATGAGAGAAGTTTTTGAATTGTCGTGCGTTGGGCAATTGATGTTACCTTTAACAATTGAAGGTGTTGTCTTAAGTTTGGATTTTATCTCTCGATTTTGCGAAGAACATGTAGATTCACAGAGTGAGAGCACTTCGATGGATGAAGAGAGTATGAAGCTGAAGGTTGTATAGATAATTAATGTTGTTATTTATAGAATAAAGTGAAGAGCATAAATGAGAGAGGAGAAGGGTTGGCAAACACTTGATGCTTCATTTAAATCCAAAAGGAAAAACGCAAGTGTGTTCAAAGAAAGAGACGACTAACCAATATATGTGCCGGGTCAGCCATGCAATTTTCCCTTTCCAAATGAATTTAATTCCCATACATATTCTTTTATTCATCAAACTAAGGTCCCCCACAAATTATCAAGTCCAAAAAAATAAAAATAAAAATTCTCACAAATACTAAATAGGTTCAAAGGTTAGATTATTTGTTTAAGTAAGAAATCTAATTAATATTTGAGAAATTTTGGAGAAAGATATCAAGCTTAACCTTTTAGGAATTATTCACGTAAGATCTGAATGTTTCAAAACGCTCAAATAAAGGTTTGAAACTTTCAAATCTGCTTGCATGCGCGAGATATTGTGGTACTGAATATTTTCTTGATTTGATATTAAAAAATAGTGAAAAATTCGTTAATATGACATGCTTACAATTAAAATGTGATCGTGGCACAATTGGTCACATAAAGAATTAATTCGGGTTATGTACCAAAAAAATCTATTTTCGAAATTATTTACGGAAATGAGTCAAAGTGAAAAAAATTACAGGAATATGTCAATTTTGCAAAAACGCGTCTACGTGGAGAATTTTTCAGGGGGAATTTTAGAAAAACGCTTCCACGTGGAAGCACTTTTCCTTGCATGAGACAAAAATGCTCTTACGTGGAAGCTTTTTTCAAATCAGTTTTCACGTTGACGCATTTTTCAGCGTGTTTTCACAGTTCAGTCAAGGAAAAACGCTCCTTTATGGAGGCATTTTTGTCTCATTCAAGGAAAAATGCTTCCACATGAAAACGCTTTCTGAAATTCCCCCTGAAAACGTCACAACGTAGGCGCGTTTTTGCAAAAACGACCTATTCCAGTAATTATTTTTTTACTTTGGCCCATTTCCGTAAATAATTTCGGAAATGAACCTTTTATGGTACATAACCCAATTAATTCATTTTAATACCATATCATCTTTCAATAAAGAATTAATTCCATGTCATCAAAATTTAATTTAGTAATGGTTATGTAAGTTAATAGTTAGTGATTAAATTGGAACGACATGAACCATTGATTGAATTAAATTTAAAGTGATCAAAATAGGAACTGCCATGAATCATTGACTAAATTATTTTTATTTTGGTTATTCAAAATAGTTACTCAACCGTTATCTCATTAACGGGAAGCTGATTGGACATGCCACGTCCGCATTTTTATATTTTGTTGTAAAAAAATTTTAAATTTACATTTTTCTTTTTCTTTATTTATTTGTCCTTGGCATTTCTTCACCTAACCAATCTTCTTCCTTCTCTTCTCTATATATAAAAAAGTAATGTAATCATTTTGATCTCACAAATACAGCACATTCATTTCCATTCACAGTTCACCTCTTTTCTCTTTCCCAAACATAAAGAATCCAAAGTTCAACTATTTATCACTTCACCTGGATTTTCACATTCACCTAATCACCTTTCCTTCTTCCATGGACAACCAGTTCTCCCTCAATGCACCACCATTCCACTTTGAACCCTCCCTAACAGCTTCCTACTCCCTATCTTACGCTCTGGACACTCATGCAACCGAGCTGAATTGCTCCCAACATTGGGAACAACCAACTGATTATTATGGTCTACACTTCCACTTCCCCCTGAGTTCAATGCCATCTCAAGTTGGTGGCTTTCAAGGGATCAACAGCAACATTTCTCCATTGCAGGGTCGATCGAAGTCTGTCACTTCTCAAAATGAATCATTACTGAATCCCAATGCTGATTTGGAAGCTTCAGAATACTGGAATTCAAGGAAAAGAACAAAAACAGTGGAAACTTCAGCTTCACCAACAATTGCTGCAAAGGTATAGTAGACTTTAAGGTCTCAAAATTCCAACTCTAGAAAATTTATTTCAATATTTAGGACACTGAAATTATATCCATTTCCAGGGGTCTAAAAGAAACCAAGAATCAAATGAAAAACGGAGCAACACTAAGCCTCTAGAACCTCCCAAGGACTATATTCATGTTAGAGCAAGAAGGGGTGAAGCCACTGACAGCCATAGTTTAGCTGAAAGAGTGAGAATCATATACATAATGTTCTGAATTCAAGCATGAGAAACTGGGTTTTTCTTGCATTTAACAAAGGCTCACTTGATCAGGTCCGTAGAGAGAAAATTAGTGAAAGAATGAAGCTTCTGCAAAATCTTGTTCCTGGTTGCAACAAGGTAATTTGGAAATGCCTTTATTGTAAACAGTGAAAACTTATTGATCAAACCCTCTAAATGCAGGTCATTGGAAAAGCAGTAATGCTGGATGAAATTATAAAATACGTTCAATCATTGCAGAGACAAGTTGAGGTAGATTAACCTTTATTGATCAACATATATAGTGATCAAAAAATTTTCTTTACACAAATTTTCATGACTAATGGTTTTTTCCATGCAAAGTTCCTCTCAATGAAGTTAGCTTCAGTTAATAGCAGACTGGATTTTAAGCTGGATAGTGTCATGTCCGAGGATGTAAGTCTAAGCTTTAATGTCAACAATTATATACTTACTTCATCTCTCTAAATTTCCTTGTTCTTTTTCAGATATTTCAATCAAACAACAATTCTGCACACCCACTATCCACCCTAGATCCTTGGGCATCAGCCATTTTTGGGCAGCAGCAGCAAAACCTTGCACTACATAGCAATGTGTCCAATGGGATAATGACCCAATGCTCAGTGGAACCAATGGATACTGCAATATGGCCCCAACTTCAACACCCATTCACCTCCAATTAACTTCCCCTTAGCAAATATCATTTTCACAAAAATCCTAGCCAGGAATGGGGACATATTGAGAAAACTTCCAGGGTAAGAAAAAGTCATCATCTCACACATAATTAAATGATAAGGCATTCATGGTAGACTGATTATTGTATTAATGCAGGATGAAATCAAGTATCACTTGGTCCTGGTTTGAAGTTCCAGAAGGGCTGCTGTGTAATGTATATACAAAGAAGATGATCCAAGTAGTGTAAAATTTGTGTATTTGCTGGTGCAATAATCATATTGCAAAAGCACCAACATTAAGATATCATGTAACAGCATCTTTTAATTATATGTGTGCATCAAGGGTGGCAGTGGACTACACCCTATCAATCATTCAGCTCTATAATCTCACTTACTTTCAACCTTATTTCTTTGAAAATAAATGAAAGTCAAAATCAACAACACATATTCATCCACATGACAGTCTTTGTCGTTGCAAAGAATTAAATAAAAACACCCAATCATTTTAACGTGTCAAAGTAATGAATTTTCAATTTTGTCTAATCTTTTAATCTCGATTTTTCATTACTTTTTTAAGTTTATAATATAATCTTTTATCGATTCAGTTTTAGTTCGATTGACATAAGTATTATTACTAATGCAGGAAGAAGTGAGTTCGAGTGCGCTGAAATACATTATCCTCCTATTTATAAGTTGGAAGGGATTATGAGTAGGATTATGAGTAGGATTTAACCTATTTTTTTTTAGATTCAAGTCTATGAGTAAATTTCTCAAAATTATCAATTTTTTAAAAAAAATTATCGGATTAAGTCGGTTTCTAGAAAAATTACACAATTAGGCCAAAAACAACGGATTTGCAAGAAAACGTTTCCAACTGATCCCTATTTTTAGGGCTAGGATTTTGATTTTTGTTAAAGTTAGATTAAGGTTAGGATTTTGTATGTTTTAGTGGTTTAGGGTTAGAGCTGTTTATATCTTTAAGTTTTTTTTAACAATTCTTTAGATTTTTTTTATAATTTTTTAGATGTAAAGTTAATAATTATTTAATTCGATATTTATAATAATCGTATTTACACCAATCGTATATTTGAATTAATTAAATTGTAATACTTAATTCGATTAAAAACCGAAACTCGGACTACATGATTCAATTAACTCTTAGTTTGTAATTTTCTCAATTTTCGAATGCAACTAAGTTTTGATCAGACTTTTTTACAGGAGGTTGAGGTCGATCAAATTTTTCAATGCATTTTTTTTCGAACTTTCAGTGCATTTTTTACGGAAGGTTAAGGTCGATCAGATTTCTTTAGAAAATATTATCTCAAAAATCTCGAGATATCTGATGGTTGAGTGGGAAATTGTAGGAGTTGAAAGTGGTAGAGGGAAAACGCTCCACGTATGATGCATTTTCAGTGCACTATCAGAAAAATGCACTGAAAGCGCGTTCAACTTTTAGTGCTTTTTTCTAACAGTACACTGAAAACGCGTCTTACGTGAAGCATTTTCCCTTTTACCAAATTCAACGGATGCAAACTTCCCACTCACTTGAGAATTTTTTTTAAATCAATCGCCAGTTACCGCAACTCTATAAAAGGATGACTTTAAGTAGAGTGGCATAAGACAAATTCAAGCAAAAAAAATTGCAAGAAGAATCAAAAGAAGAGGAAGTTCGCAAGGCGTTTCATAAGGCATAATTTGGAGCAACCACGCAATTGCATTAAGGATCGATTTTTGTTGTTCATATATAATTACAACATTAATTTTTTTGCATAATGTTTATGTTTCGAACATGTGGAATAGGTTATTTCGTTGAAAATAAGTGAACGAATTAATGCTATTGTTTATTATGACAGTGAAGTCTGTTACACCACGAGTGGGGTCGTTTTTTATCGGAGAACATAACGCGATTGACTTTTAACTCGAACATACATTGCCAAAGCTGCATGGAAAAATTAAGCAAAAAATTGTCGGATCCAACGAGATGAGAGAATCGTCATTGAAATATCGATTTTGTGCTTCGGTCGACCCCGTCAAATATGATGTTTTTGATATAAAAGGCACAAGGGGGTTGGAGGCGATGGTGTAGATGCATTTTGCTAGTGGATCAGCAATACTCATGTTATATGCGGAGTTTGCAAACATAGATGAAGGCGCTCAGAGGTCAACATATGTTCCAGTTTGAGAGGTCAGAACAAAAGAACAAATCGAGAGTCCAACGACACAGTTGTGTGGTGAGTTTACTACTTTGTTAAAAAGTTTCCATTATGATATCCCGAGATCATCAATGGGAAGACACTTATCGGTTTGAACCCTAGCTTTCAATCGCGACAGGCAGAACGTCCAGCAGCCGGGGTTTAATGGTAACGCAGAATATTGGACCCAGGCATGAAACTCAGTTAGTAGTTTTGATTTCAACTTCAAGCAACCGATGTTCAATGTTGGGAACACTTATAAGGGAATGACCTTAAGTTCTAGCGGTTGGCAATCAACAAATGATTTTGGTTGTTTCGACAACTATACAAGAAGGGATGATGTACTTTCTACGATGTCTACCGACGAGGGGGCATCAACCCTAGAGATGTTGGTGGGGTTGAGAATAAATAAGGCACTGAATCTGATGTCGATCCAATTTGGGGGCCTTGGGCTGGTGGTTTACTATTTGTATAATTTACTTTTTAATTTATGTTATTCATATCCGTTTTACGATCCAGTTGGAGTGCATGATTGCCCCTCTCAACAATGCCGTTTCCGAGGTTCGAATCTAATAAGAACCATACTATCTTTTTTTTTTTTTTTTTTAAACATTCTAAATTAAATATTAGCTTCTCCAACTAAGTATCAATAAATATTTTTTTGCTTATGGAAAAATGGTACCAGAATTTGTTATTCTAAATCCCAGCCAGAAAGGCTGGTGAGGTTTACCATTGCTAGCATTTTTAAAGGAAAACAAACGTAGTAAAAGGATAAAGCTGCTCAGACGAGTGCCTATCATCAGTTATTATAGCTCATCTTCAATTGTATTTGTATCCCCACCGCTGGATGGCTTCCCATTGACTGCAACAAGCTCCGTGTCGAATATTAGTGTTGCTCCACCTGTTTGGCACATCCACAAATTTGTCATATTTTCCTTTGCATTGGACCAAAACAGCAAATGCCTTTTAATGCAATTATGTATTGCTGCTTTGCTTAATAACATCAGTCCTCCAATTAGATAAGAAGTGAACAGTTGTTTATCGTTACCAACTTAAGCCATTGAAGTACTTACTATCATCCATATAAGCACAACAGCAACAAAAGAATTACCTGGGATTTTAGGTGGTGAACCATGGTCACCATAGCCAAGCTTTGCGGGTATTTTCAACTTCCGCTTCTCACCGACACACATTCCTAGTAGTCCTTGGTCCCATCCTGTAAAGAGAATTTTTTTCAAGCATCAATCAGCTCCATGCATGTAACAACCAACAATCCAGTCATAAAGTGAATGAACCATCGTCCGAAACTTAGCTTAAGGCTGTGAGTGGTTGCTAGAGGGAACAAACCTTTGATTACTTGACCACTACCAAGCTCAAATTCAATTGGGTCACCCCTTTCAAAACTTGAATCGAAAACAGTTCCATCAGTGAGTTTCCCCTGAAGAAAGGGATCAGAATAAATGAAAACCAAATCATAAGCAGTAGACAATTACTTGTAAGTTTCATTGAACACAATGCTCTCAAAAGTTCAAATTGACTAATAATTTACTTTTAATCAGTTTTTAGTGAAAAGAAACAAATGGATTCAAAGCTCAGAACAAATGGCAGAATCAAAGGATTATTACAATTTACAAACATCCATTTGTGATGATACATAACACCCACAGAACTATCCAAGTCGACACCCTTCACTCTGAAATTTAAAAGATTATGTAGAAAATTACTAAACGTCTAAAGTTTAGACTCTAAACCGAACTTCTCTTGTCACAATTCAACAAAAGGAACATGTTGAAGCCAATTGACATATAGCACCTAAAGAACTCCATTGATACTATCATATTCAAATTTTGAAAAGAGGGATCCAAAACGTTTCTCAAAAGTTCACCAAAACAATCGACAATAAAAAATTTGTTACTTACATTTAAGGGTCAAGCGAGCAATTATAGTACAAAAATAAAATATCAAGCTGAAGCCAACATACCCGATAGTGCACTTTGATTCTATCACCTTTGTGAGCTTGAAACTCGCATGATTTGGGCTTATGCTGTGAAAAAGTGAAGAGAAAAATACATAATAAGACAACAAGCAACAAAGAAAGGGAATAAAAAAGGGAAACAATTTCTAATATATGAACAAACAAACAAACAAATATACAGTGGCAGAGCGTAGTGGAGACCCAAAATTGCACTTTGGCCCCTCAAAATGATAAAAAATTAGTTTAACCTTTTAAAAATTATAAAGATTTAGGCTATTAAAATGATGAAATTGCATTTAAAGGCAAAAACTAACACTGCAAACATGGAAAAGGCAGGCAAGGTTAGGAACTAAAACTGCTGTCACCAAATTATAAGGTAAAGACTAACAATGCAGTCTAAGAGTTTAAATTATTCATTTGATGTGATTCAAAAAGCAAAAGTAACAGACGCCACGCTCACAGATAAACAGCCATGGAAAAGAAATGCAAACGAAGAAGAATGAATTTATATTATTATATAAATGAAAAAAAAAAAAGAACAATTAATTACCTCAGGGCTCAGATTGAATCACTAAATCACTTAAAAAGACCACTTAAACACATTTAAAGAAATACCTTGACTCCGATCTGTAGCTGGGTCACATCGGCTGACTTCTTGGCGTTCGCTGAAGAATGGAAGAGTAAAAACGAAGAAGCCAATAATAAACGTCAGTAGCGTAAATTGCCTTACAAATAAAAAAGAAAGATCGAATCGAAACACGAAATTAAGTTTAAAAAATTGATCAGATCTGGAAACAACGAGACGGTAGGATTAATGAGATGAAATTTGATCGGATTGAAAACTTACCAAAAGTGAAAAGGATAAGCAGAAGAAGCAGAATCGGAGCAACCTTCAACGCCCTGCTGAATCGCATTTTTTAATTTCTTTGATCTTCACTCTCCCAACTCTCTGAACTTTGTAAAATTTTGGGGTTTGGATTTCTATAAACAAACCTCGGAAGCGACGTCGGTAACGGTAATGGGCTGAAATGATCTTCTTGTTGGATTCCATAGGAGGCCTTATGGTATGTTAAGGCCTTTTAGACGTCCAATGGATCTATCTCACTATTTTATCATTGGAAGTTTATTTTTGATAATTGAGGGAGGAGAATGAGGTTGTTTGTAGAGGGTGTTCAAATGGTTAATTGAATCGAACCAGTATTAATTAAATTAATCAAAATTTTTAATCATTTAATCATTAATCAAAACGATTTAAAAAATTATCTGAATCGAAATATTTCGATTAATTCAATCGATTAATCGAATTAACCAAAAATTTATATGTTTTTATTTTGGTTAAAGCAAATATAAAACATATAAAAAATAAATAAATTGATAATATTCATTTGACTGAATTAATCGAATTAAAACTACATATAATTTGTATTATTAATTATTAAGTTAGTTAATTCGATTAATTACCTAATTTCGAACCGAATTAACCAATAATCAAACTTTCAAAAAAATCATTAATCGACCTCCGACTAAATTAGATGCATTAACTGACCGATTATCCAATTAGATCGATTCGATCGGTTAATTCGATTTTAACCAAAATTTGAACACCCTTAATTGTTTGGAATTGAACCCAAATTCTATCCCTACAACATAATATTCTTTCCATTTAGCTGTGTGATCTTATCATTGGAAGTTATTTTTGTGTCTTATGGTTTCAGGAGTGTTTCTTAAAAATAAAGGCATAGCCTTTCACATTTGAATTTGGTTTTAATATTCGATTCGATATTTGTGTTTTTGTTTTTTAATTTGGCACATGAATTTTATTTCTCAATTTAGTACTTATGTTTATCATCAATATTTAATTTGGTATTCGGGCTGAATTATATTATAATCGGGCAAAAAAATCAAATTGAAAATTAAAAATTAAATTCAAACTCAAGTGCTTGATTGGGAAAAAAAAATTCAAGTATCAAATTGAAAAATATAGATACCTATTTGAATATTGAAACTAAACTCAAGTGCAAAATTGGAATAAACTTATGTATCGAATTGAACATTTAAGCTAAATGTAAGTACCAAATAGTATATTAACCTTAACAATCATTTTATTTTTTACCAGAAATATATATTGTATCATGGATGAGAACAGAAAAGTCAATCTTAATTCTTAAAATACAATATTGTAGAGAGAAACCGATTCTTTCGAGAGAAATCTTCAAAGTTTCGTTAATCAAGAGTTGACACATTCCTTCCTTATAAAGCGCTTTTGCTCTATGAACCCATCACCTTAGATACTCGAGCTCTCTAATTTTCTTAGTACAACAATTCATTACTCCATCCTTTTCTGATAATAGTTGATGCATGTGGTTGAATTGGATTAGCTTTTACCAAAGTGAACTTGAAATGCTGTACTCTTTTTTCTTATGTCTACTCTTAGAGATACTTTGATGTTTGGTTTGAAGGACTTTTCAATTATTTCCCCTTTTTGGAGAATAATTAACTTTTCTATACAGGAACTTTATTCGTTCTTTTTTGAAAGAGAAATTACCTTTAAGGCGCTATTATTAATATATTGGCTAATTATGTAAGGAATTATTCCCTATATTGTGTGGAAAAAAAGTAAAAAGAGTCTCTATACATTCATTTTCACTCTTAAATAAAGAATAATTATGGGCAACATTTAAATTTTTTTATAATTTATAAAATTTTAAATCAATAATAATAAAATTGTACTTTGATCTCTCATAAATGATAAAAATTTGATTTAATTATTTAAAAATTATAAAGATATAGATTATCAAAATGATGAAATTATATTTTTATTATCGTAAAAATATACAATTTAATTCTGACTCCCCTCCAAAAAATTTTCTAGCTTTGCCCTTGAGTATTGCTAAGTTTGTTTTAAAGGTCTAATTATGAATTTTTATCTCTTTACTTTACCAAAAAAAAAAATAATCCTTTACTTTAATTTGTTAAAATTTAATCCTACTAATCCAATTGTTGATAAAAACATATAAACTTGAACCGTTGATTCTTTTTTAATTTACCACATATAAATTGTTGAATTGATGATTTTATTAATTTTTTTCATATGAATTTAATAAATAGATAAATAGTTGATCTTGAGGTAAGTAATTTGATGATCGAGTTTAATAGTATTAAATGATTTAACTAAAATTTTAAATTCAAAAGCATACAAAGATCAAATTATGATAAATTAAAATAAATGAATTAACTTCTAATTTTCATAAAATAAATGTATGAAATTTAAAATTATAGCACAACTACAACTAAAAAAAAGTGAAAGGCATTATGAAAAAGGGGTACCGCTTGACAATTTGATGTCACCGTTTTTAAATTAAGAATATTATATTTTACAAGTGATGTATTTGACACATTGACGGTATCTTATTTTGCTGTAGAAATATACTATTTTTGTGAATAATTTACAGCACACCCTGTTTTCTTAATTATTTTTTTATTATCTAAGCAAAAAATCTGAATTGTTAAAAATTAAGTCGAAATTGCTGTAAAAATTTTGTGTTGAAATTTTAAGTGTTGAAGTTCAAGATGGAAGTGTAGATTAATTATTAAAGTTAAATTAAATATTTAATTTTGATTCTTAAAAACAAAAACAAGAAGACAGGCAAAGACGTTGGATGCAAGTTTTTAAATTTTGGACAGCTATTCCACATTGAAAGCAGATGGACGTGAAACCATTTCATAAGCAATTTTTCTGATTGCGACCCGCAATTGCGGCATGCTTCAGTGAAGTGATGTCTCTTCCAAGTTGATTTGTACACAAATTCGTGCAAATTTATCTTTAGAACCAAGCAATCACAATATCTATTTTTTTTTTTTTTGGTGAATATCACAATATCTAATTTAAGCGTACGATTGTCGAAAGATATATAAAGAATAGTTTTGAATGATACTTCATTTATGGAGTGCCAAATTGAAGATATGGGACTACAGACAAAGGCAGAGGAGCAAGCAGGGACTTTAGCCCACCTTGAGGGACTACTTTTGCCCAGAGAACTACTTTGGGTACAGTCGGCGTAGCTGCAATATCACCGACGCACTAATATGAAACGAAGGACCGTGGAGCCCAACGCCCAAACCCCACGCAACGGCTCTCTTCCCTTTTTCCCGAGTCACCATCTCCTTTTTTATTTCCTTGCTTTTCGCTACGTTTCTAGGAAACTGAAGAGAAAGCTATAAGTATACCAGACAACAGACTTATTTATGACCCCCTTTTGATTCCTTAAAGATCACCCATCACCAATCTTATAATCTTACCATAGAGTGAATGAATACATGGTTATATAAAAAAATAAAATTAAAATTCTACAAATAAAATACAAATATCCAATCAATATGTTCTCCGGATGGGAATAATCACTTTATAATTTCTTTCTTTTATCTTTTATCTTTTACCTTTTTTAAAGCGTGTATCAGAAAAGCAGTGTTCTGTCCCACCCTAGAGTCTCCAATACACTTAGCGATAACCAAAACCCAACCCTTGGCCTTGGACTCTCTATAAATCAGCCTTATTAACCCCTCTCACCTTCTTCAGATTAAAAAAAAAAAAATCCGATCTTTCTCATTGCTGATTGCTGAATATGGGCCTTTTCCCTCTCTACTTCTTCTTTCTTTTCCTTACCGTTTCGAGTAAGCTCAATCCTCAAAACCCAGAAAGATGATCATTTTTACTTTTTTTTTGTGTGGTTTTAATGTATCTTCCTTTATTGTGTCTTTCAGGTGGGGAGTTCTCAAGTCGAGTGGGAGTAAACTACGGTCAGCTGGGGAACAATCTGCCATCTCCGAAACAATCGGTTAAGCTAATCCAATCTCTGGGAGCCAAACGCGTCAAAATCTACGATGCAAATCACGACATCCTTAATGCTCTCAAAGGTACAAACCTTCAAGTCTGCATCATGGTCCCCAACGAGATCATAAACAACATCTCCACCAGTCAAAAGCTAGCTGATTCCTGGGTCGAATCCAACGTCGTCCCTTTTTACTCCACAACCAAAATCCGATACCTCCTTGTCGGCAACGAAGTCATCAGCGGGTCCCCTAAAGATATCTGGCCCAACATCGTGCCGGCCATGCGTAAAATAAAGAAATCGTTAAAAACCCATCGCCTCGACAAAATCAAAGTCAGTACCTCGATGGCAATGGATGTCTTGGAATCCTCGTTTCCCCCTTCCAACGGCACTTTCCGATCCGACATCGCCGATTCGATTGTTAGACCGCTGTTACAGTTTTTACACCGGACCAAATCTTTCTACTTCCTTGATGTTTACCCTTATTTCGCTTGGGCCATGGACCCCAAAAACATTAACCTCGATTACGCACTCTTCGAGTCCCGAACTATCAAATACACCGACCCCGTTTCCAATTTAACCTACACTAATTTGTTCGACCAAATGGTTGACTCGGTTGTCTTCGCAATGAAAAGACTCGGGTTCCCGGATATTAGGATCTGGATTGCGGAAACAGGTTGGCCAAACGCCGGCGATATCGATCAAATCGGAGCCAACATTTACAATGCCGCTACTTACAACCGAAATGTTATAAAAAAGCTCACAACTAAACCCCCAATCGGCACGCCGGCACGACCCGGATGGGTTCTCCCCTCTCTAATATTTGCTCTGTATAATGAGAACCAGAAACCGGGTCCGGGAACTGAACGGCATTTCGGGTTGTTGTATGCTAACGGGACAAACGTATACGGGATTGATTTGAGTGGGAAGACTCCGGATTCGTATTTCGGGCCGTTACCGAAGCCAGATAACAACGAGCCGTATAAGGGGAAGATTTGGTGCGTGGCGGCTAAAGGAGTTAATGAGACTGAGCTGAGTTCAGCATTATCGTACGCGTGTTCGCAGGGGAATAAAACTTGTGACCCGATTCAACCCGGAAAGAAATGCTTCAAACCGGATTCACTGTTTTGGCACGCGAGCTACGCGTTTAGTTCTTATTGGTCGCAATTCAGGAAGAGTGGCGCCACCTGTTATTTTAACGGCTTGGCTACTCAGACGGCTAAAGATCCAAGTAAGTATATTTTTTTCTTGTTTGTCAAATGCTAATTGATATTGTTTTTTGATCATGATTACTTAAATTTTTTTTCAGGTTTTGGGCACTGTAAGTTTCCAAGTGTGACTCTTTGATGGAAATTTAACGTTCAATCGTGAATCAAATCGGATTTTATTCAATTTGTAGTGAAGAGAGATATAAAAAATAATAAGATTAAATTATTTTAGGCTGTTCATCTGGGAAGGCTCTCTATTCAATCCTGGATTGATTGGAAAATTTTCCAATGCTGTAATTTTTATGTTCCTATTTTAGCCATTCATTAATGTACTTCAAAGGTGCTTATAGATTAATTTAAAGTTTACGTATGCCGTAATTAATGAGAGTGGGTAGTGTTGATGAGATGGCGTAACATGGGTCCTGCTGCCAACGGCTAGATAATAAAGAGGGTCGTAATTTCGAGGATCTGCTTTTTCTGACTACTTCATCTTTTAAACCCTTTTCCCATAGCTTTTAGGGGTTTCTTTTTTTTGCCCACAGGAGCAGTACTTGTGGCTGTAGCAGCAAGTGTTTTTAAAATTTAATAAAATAAAAATATATATTAATAAGTTTTATTACATTTTAATAAAATTAAATAAAAAATATTACCATGTCATCAATTATAAAAATATAAAAAATAGATTTTACGATTATTTCTAGATGCAAAATCATTAATGATAATATCAACAGTAACATCAATATTTTTTTAAAAATTCTTCTCGATTGATAAAATTGTTAGATCATTCAAACGTTCTTGTGACATTGACGACTTTAATTAGGTTTTGAAAAACTTTTTTCAGATGATGCCACAGTTATAAGGACCGTTAAAAAAATTCTATAAGCGACTGAAACATTATGATAGCAATATGCAGATTTGACAAACTCAAGAATTTTAGTGGCTGACATTAATTCATTTGGTAAATTAAATTGTAACATTTTCAATTCAGGAAAAAAATCATTTAAATTAACACTATGAGTAAAGGTAGAGTGAAAAGTAACACAACATTTTCTTAATTCTTTTTCATCCAATGATTTTAACTTTTTTGAATCAAACAAAAACTCAAAAATACTTTCAAATATTTTTAGTTGCTCAAATATGCTATTCAAAGAAGTAGTTGTAATGTCTACAATAACTAAAAAAAATCAACTCTAAATCATTCATCAGCCGACTAAATTTCTTCACCCCCTTAGTTATTCCCATCATTTTTTTTTTAGTAACACGATGCTTTGTTGTAATGGTAGGCTCTACATCCATATCTAATGCAATACTTTTAGCAATATTCATGCTAAAAGTAAAGCTTACATCTTTATACTTTTCAAAATATGATAATACACATTCTAATTGCTTTATGGTGATGTCAATGCACATATTTATAACAAATAAAATTTTATACCAAATTACCACACTAAGCAAAAACTCAAAACTCCCAAGTGTATTGACCAAACTCTCCGCTTCACTCTTTGATTTTGCATTATCACAAGATTCATATAATTCCGACAAAACCAATCTTATTTGGAGAGTTTGAGATCTAATAACTTTAATGTTTTTAATTCGACTCTCCCAACGAGTATTAAATAAAAATTTCATAGTTAATTCAAGGACATTGTCAAGAAAAATTTTTAATCTTTTCGTAGAATCCGAAAATAATGAATATATACGTTAAACAAATTCAAAAAAAAAAAGCTCTAATGCAAGAATGTGTAATCCAAAAAAATAAAAATAAAAACCTCTTACCTTGCTTCTTAAAAGCTTTAGTGAAGTTCTGAGTAAGTAGAGCAATATGCTCTTGAAGCTCTTCTATTACAGAGACATTGGAAATTGACATTTCATCAGCCACTTTGAGTGTGATGCTTCTTTCACCCTTTGACTTGGCCCTCTTAGATCCATTCAAATTCAACTCAAATGTTTGTAATGCTCCTATCGACTCATCAATCTATCTTTGACCTCTTCAACAGCAGTCACTTTAATTGAAAACCTTTCGGGTATTGACCTCAAGACATTTCTCACAAGTTTAGAGTTTGAGTACTCTTCACCAAGTGCAAATGCCTGATTAGACATGTAACATAATTTGCCATAAAACTCTCTTATTGTCTAAGTATCCTGCATTCTCAAAGTCTCAAACTTTGTGGTCGGCATCTGCATCTTGGATTTCTTCACAGTATTAGTTCCCTCATGAGCAGTTTAGAGAATTTCCTAAACTTCCTTAGCAATTGTATACTTGGAAATACGTTTGAACTCTTGCATATCAATATCACAGAATATAACATATAGGGCATTAGAGTTTTCATTTGAAACAAAGAACACCAAAATTTGTTTATGCAGTTCAATTTCTTTACATTTATAGAGTTAGCTTATTGAGTAATTCCACTACCTGTAATCCATAATACAACAAGTGATTCGCACTCTATCACTCCCCAAATATAGAGATCTCACCTTTGTACCTAAAGACTAGAACACTCACTTCCAAATCTTCCCTCTGAGAACTTAGGCAATAAACACTCAACAATATTTACAATTACAATTTGCACTCTCTCACAAAAACAGTTCCTCAAATAAACAAATTAAAATGCTCTCAATAAACTCTCATGCAAAACCTAGACAAGTCTCAAAGCATATATCAATTTCGGTTTGTTAACATAGAATATCGATGAATACAATGTAACTCCTTGAAAATAGCTATTACATATTTAACAATCTAAGTACAATCAATCGAAGATATGATATCCAAAACAACAACATAGTCTTAATCGATCCTTCGCATTCCAGGGTTGATTTGATTCACTCGAATCCAATTCAATCTTCAAAAGCCAAGAATTTATTTTCATAGATGAACCAAAATATCTTGAATAAAACAACACATAAACATATCCACAAATTTTCTTCATTAAATTATCAACAAATATTTAAACTATTTTAATAGCAATATATAATTGACATTATTGCACTCAGCATCAATCAACTCATCTTGCTTCAACAAATATTTAAGCAAAGATTTAACATCATCATTACACTATAAAATCTCTTTCAGTTAAGAATGATATTTAAGGTGGGTTTGGATGGGCGGTGAGATGTAGTGCAATGCGTTTAACTTACTTTATCTCACACTACAATATCGTTATAGTATCTAATCTCACCATCATCATTATTTTTATAGTAACTACAGATAAATACATCGTCCATCTAAATCCAACATCTGTTTTAAGATAAGTTCGGAGCTGAAAGTAATAAAAATATGTGCCTAAAAGCAGCCTTAGAATTTATAGGGCATGTACAATTGTTAATTTAGTTAAAAGTGCAACAAATGTTTATGTGCAATGTGGATATCGACTGCTCTGCAAGTCGATGTATGTTGGTTGAACTGATTCCTCTCCCTTTTCCTTCACCTTCCACAAAATAAAAATTATAATTAAATTAATGTCATAAATTAAATAACTAAAAAAAAGTTAAGATGGCTATACCAAATATAGATTAAGGGAACATATTCTTTTTATAAAACAATCAAAAAACTATTATATACTCTTTTAATTTGCTGTTATTTCTTATATTTTATATAAATTATGGATTTAATTTTTATATTTTAACTTTAATTTATATATTTTTAAATTTTGAAATTTTTGTCCTAATCAAATAGTAGCAATTAAATATATTTGATTAAAGTTGTATTATGTTCAAAGTTATAATTTCAGTCTATATTTTATTAATTCTTTATTTCTTGATTTTCAAAATTTCAATCTTGACGTAAAACGATAATAATTAAATCTATAGTTGATCTTCTCTTTTTAATGGTATATAGTGTAGGAATAACAAATTGATATTATTAACAATTTTAAAGTTATTAAACAACATTCGTGTGGGATTAAAAAAATGATTTGGCAATTATAATCTGCTCGTTTGCACGATTATCTCTGCTTTTCTAGCACGCAAAGCTCATTAGAGTTTTGTTTTTTCTAGGTTTTTTTTTTTAAAGATATATTTTTTCCTGACGAAGATTTTTTATTGAGATAGTAGTAGATCTAAGATAGATGGAGCGAGATATGGTGAAACTGTCTTTGGAAGATTTAGAAGATGAAATCGAAGTGGTTCAACGTCCAACAAGTTCTGACGTGGGTAAGGAAAATTAACTGTCTTTGGAAGATTTAGAAGATAAAATCGAAGTGGTTCAACGTCCAGCAAGTTCTGACGTGGGTAAGGAAAATTACAGTTTGGTAGGTTGTTTCCTTACGACAAGTACTATTCACTTTCCAGTGATGAAGAGTACTCTAGCCAACCTTTGGCACCCAGTTCATGGGGTGGAGATACTCGATGTAGGTGAAAAAAGATTCTTGTTTAGGTTTTTTCATTGGATGGATCTAGATCGAGTACGTCTAAGGGCACCATGGACATTCAATAATCATCTTTTAATCTTTCATAAATTGGAGGAAGGTGAAGATCCCTTAAAAGTTCCGTTGGTTTTGTCTTTCTTTTAGGTTCAAATTCATAAGATCCCTGTAAGGTTTTTTTCAGAAAACCTAACACGACAATTGGGAAATTTTCTTGGTAGATTTGAAGAGTACGATTGTGAAAGTATTTTTAGGGGTCAAGGAAGTTTCATGAGAATACGTGTGTGTTTAGGTATTAGAGCCCCTCTAAAAAGGAAGAAAAAGCTCCAATATTCCCACAATAATATTGGATATGTTTCTTCAACTATGAACGCTTAACGTTATTCTGCTTTTATTGTGGAAAATTAGGGCACAATGATTCTTTTTGTGAAGATCGTATGATGCTTGGGTATGAAGTAGCAAAGATGGGTTAGGACTTGTCGATTAGGGCCCAATCTAAACGAGCTATGTCCATGAACAATATCTGGTTAAGGGAATCTGAGTGGGGAAATCATGATGAAAATCCTATGCAAAATTGGCGTATGAGGCATGGAAATCAAAAACATATTGGGGAGAGGAACGACGTACATTGGTGGACCCCATTTTAGGAGTTAATTTGCTAGGAAATCCTTCAGAGACGATTGAGACAGTCCAAATGGAACATGATTCGGAAGATGTGATAGTAGTCGAGAGGGAGGGTAAAAAGAGACAAAGGAGGACGTTGAGCATCATGGGAATAAATGATCAGCATTCAAACATTAATTTCGAGGAAGATATTACTAGAACTTCTACACAATTTATATCGGCGGCAGGCAAAAGCCTTTCCGACTGGTCGCAATAAAAATATTAAGTTGGAACGTCCAAGGGTTGGGGAACCCTCGGAACGTGCATCGCCTTCGGTATGTGTTAAAGACGAATAATCCCCAAATGATCTTTCTAATGGAGACCAAAATTAGTGGTGTTCAAATGGAAAGAGTTCGTAGATCATTTGGTTTTTTATATGGTATTGATATTCTGGTTGAGGGATCTAGATGAGGTCTTTCTTTGGCATGGAAAGATAATTTATTGATTTCTCTTCGTAGTTTTTCTGTCCAACATTTTGATGTAGAAGTTCCTAATAACTCGTTTGAATGTTTTTGGCTTTCCACGGGGTTCTATGGCTCCCCATATACGAATATTAGAAATGTATCTTGGAATATATTGCGCTTGCTAAGGTAATCCCGTAATGCCCCATGGATGGTTTGTGGGGATTTTAATGAAATATTGTTCACAATCGAAAAGCAAGGAGGAGCACCGAGGGAAGAAGGAAGAATGGAGGCCTTTCGTGATGTTGTGAATGAATGCAGTTTGTTGGATATTGGCTTCTCTGGTCCTTGGTTTACTTGGGAAAGGGGTAATTTCCCAGAAAATAACATAAGGGAACGGCTTGATTGAGGCTTAGCATGTGAAGAGTGTGTGAATATGTTTCCGTTCACAACTGTTCAACATTTACCGTATTCATTTTTTGATCATTGCCCGCTTTTAATTCGTAACGAGCAAGAATTGATTTCGCCCAGACCCAGACAATTTCGATTTGAAGTTAGGTGGGTTCTTGAGGATTCCTTCAAAGAAACAGTTCATAATTATTGGACTTCTTCAACAGGGGATTTATTAATGAAAATTTCAGCTTTACAAAAGGGGTTGGATGCTTAGGCTAGCGCATCAGTTTTCAAAGGAACGATTTGAAAAAAACGATTATCTCGCAAAATTGAAGAATTATGCATGGATGACATGAATGAGAAAAATCTTGTTAATTTAATTAGCAATAAAATTCTGCTCAATTTAGAAATTGATAAAGATAAAAGATTTTTGGAGTAAAGAGCACATGCTAACTGACTGAAAGTTGGTGACAAAAATTCTGGTTTTTTTCATAAGTTTACCTCCCAACGTAGGAGCTGGAATCGTATTAAAATGCTAGAAAATTGGCAGAATCAATTTACCCATGATGAGACGGAAATGGAGAATTTGGCAAGATAATATTTTGAAGATTTATTCAAGTCTAATGGAATAGGGGACCCATCATTTATTCTTTCTAGTATACAGCAGACTATTTCGAATGAGATGAATGATTATCTTCTTAAGGCATTTACTAAAGAAGAAGTTCGACTGGCTATAAAAGACATGGCCCCTACGAAATCTTCAGGTAATGACGGATTCCCTGCTTTATTTTTTTCAATATTATAGGGATGTTGTGGGAACAGATGTTAAGGATTACTGTTAAATGTTTTGAATCATGATTTAAATATTGATGAGCTGAACTGCATGAATATAGTGCTTATACCCAAAGTCTCTCATCCGACAAATCTGAGTAATTTTCATCCTATAAGTTTATGCAATGTGCTGTATAAAATTATAGCAAAGATGATTGTTAATAGATTTAAAAGGGTAATAGAGGTTGGCCTAGATGAAGCTTAGAGCACATTTATTCCGAACAGGTTAATTTCAAATAATATTTTGCTGGCTTACGAAATAATCCACACACTTCGACAAAAGAGGGGTGGTAAGAAGGGTTTCATGGTTTTAAAACTGGATATGAGTAAAGCCTATGACAGAGTGAAATGAAAATTTCTAAGAGTTGTAATGACAAAAATGGGATATGCAGATAGATGGATTTCTACAATTATGAGATGCATTTCATCTGTATCCTACTCTGTAGTGATTAATGAAAAAGTAGGAAGGAGATTCAAGCCTAGTCGAGGCCTTTGACAGGGAGATCCGTTGAGCCCTTTCTTATTTTTAATTTATGGAGAGGGGCTTTCTTCCCTTATGAGGCTTCCTATGCAAAATGGAAGGTTAAAAGGGGCAAAGGCTAACAGAAGTGGGCCGCAAATTTCTCACTTGTTGTTTGCAGATGATTCAATTTTATTTGGTGAGGCAACAACAAAAGGGGCTCAAGCACTTAGAGGAATTTTACAGGAATATGAAATCTGTTCAGGGCAGTGTGTAAACTTTAATAAATCCACTATTTTTTTCAGTACGAATACAAATAGGAATGCTCGGCAAATCGTTTAAAAAATTTTGGGGGTAAAGAGCTCCAGGGATATGGAAAAATATTTAGGTTTACTCAATTTAGTAGGTAGAAGTAGAAGGGCATCGTTTCAAAATCTGAAGGATAGTCTCAAAAAAAGAATCGACGGTTGGAGTATTAGGCATCTATCTATCTCAAGGTGGTAGAGAGGTGTTTATTCGTTCTATCTTACAAGCTATCTCAATTTATTCGATGAGTTGTTTTTTGTTACCTAAATCTCTATGTGAAGATTTAGAATGTATCATTGCCAGATTTTGGTGGTAGAAAGGGCCTGGTCGCAAAGGTATACATTGGTGCTTGTGGGATTACCTATGTGTTCCTAAGGAGTTAGATGGTTTAAATTTTTGTAGTTTATCCAAATTTAATAACGCTTTGTTAGCAAAACAGGGTTGGCGCCTATTACAAAATCCCAATTCATTATTAGCGCGAGTTTTAAAATCGAAATATTATCCAAATTCAAATTTCCTAGAGGCAAATTTGGGAAATATACCTTCGCATACCTAGAAAAGTGTATGGGCTGCTAAGGGTTTACTGGCAAGAGGGCTATGTTAGAGGGTAGGCACGGGTACGAAAATCTCTGTTTTAAAGTATGCTTGGTTACTTGGTACAAACAACCATAAGATCAATGAAGAAGTTAATGTGGGGAATTTAAACAGAGTATCAGATTTTATTAATTCCTCTAGAAGGCAGTGGAATATAGAGTTGATAGAACGCACCTTTCCTCCAGAAATAGCGTCGAGAATATTACAGATTCCTTTGGTAAAAAAACAATGGAAGACTTTAAAGTGTGGAGCATGGTCCCTTCTAGGGAGTTTACAGTGAAATCAACCTACAAACTATTACAGAGTAGACCGCTAATGCCTAATTATACAAACCAGGAGCAAATAGAATTTTTTAAAAACTATGGCAAATACAGGTGCCAACCAAATTGAGATTACATCTATGGAAAGCCTACTGGAATTATCTCCCAACTTTTACAAATTTATTTTCTAAAAATGTGAGATCTGATGGGGCGTGTCCCAGATGTCGCATGGAGGTAGAATCGAATCTTCATGTTTTTAGAGACTGTATAATCACAATATAAACATGGGTTAGTCTGGGTGCAAATATCTTTTTGGAAAATACAGACCTTAGTTCAAGAGATTGGTTTACCTGGGTTTTTCAGATTAGTTCTAAGACCCAAATTCGACAGTTTTGTGTTGGAATATGGATGCTTTGGTTCAGTCGAAACAAAACGATTCATAAAAGCTGTCAGTTTAGAGGAACCAACATTGCGATTAAAGTGAGACGGTATGTACAAGAAATAAAGGGTTTACGAAAGGATCCTCTTACCAGATCGAAAGTTCTTGACAATGACCTTCCTAATGTTGAGAACAGCATGCATATCACCTTTGACGCTTCATTTGACTCAGATCTGGCCAGATCTGGATCTGGAATCGCAATTTTGAACACGGAAGGAGAAATGATGATCAGTGGTCAGATCTACCATAGTCATGTCGCTTCATCGTTTGCGACGGAAGCAATGGCTTGCTTGGACGCAGTAAAGTATGAGAAACACCTAGGATATTAAAGGGTCAGTATAATGGGAGACTGATGTGTTGTCGGGAACACCAAATATAACCTATTCCGAAAATTAAAGTAAATAACAGTAAAAGGGAAGTATGGTCTAATCCTCAAAGACTGAAGAGTCGTAAAAAGTCTTGTCTGTCGAGATCGTGGGCAAAATCGTGCCCAAGAAAAGCATCGCGATTTGAGGAAAAAAAATAAAAGAAACAGAATTAAAAATAAAAGAAAATAGAATTAAAAAATAGAAAATAGGGAAGCCGAAGCAAAAATAAATAGCATAAAATAAACAAGTTGAAAGAAAAAGAGTTTTATTAATATTCAAAGATCCAGCCTCCGGTTATCTTGATTCTTCCTTTGTTCAATCATAGACTTTGGATGATTCTTCTCGTGCCCGAATAAGCCAGTTATAGTGGAAGATGACACCTACGACCACCAGCTCCTGATATAGTTTTTAGTGGAACCTGACTCTAGACAACTGTCGCTCTAATGAGACTATCTTACACTAGATCACTTTTTCCCAACGACAAATGCCAGGCCGTTTTGTCTTTTTTAGCTCGGCAACCTCTGACGCAGTAAGTTAACGAACCGACTATGCAACCTTCTCAAAACACACAAAGCAATCGTCTTTGCACAAGATGAAAAGATTAATTTTGTAGGGATTTTGGACGGAAGCGTCATCCTGTATTATAGAGAATTGATGAATACTCGGGTTGAAAAGTTAAGCGTGGATTCTAAGCCTCATGAACCTTGGAGGAATATTTGATAACCTTTGGCTAAAAGGGTTTTTTAGTTACTCATAATTTTTGGGGAAGAACACAAAATAAACAGAATAGAGTTTTTTATTGAACTAGGATTTTGGGAGATGGAGGATTTTTTCAATGAATGAGGAATGAATAATTCAATCACTTCACCCTTTTTTATAGTACATAATATTCCTAGTTGAATCCAATTTAAATTCTAAAAAATAATTAGAATTATATCTAACATTTAATTCTCCTAATTATATCTAATTTAAACTCTAAAAGATAAATACGAAAAGATAAACATAAATTAAATACAAATTTAAATAATAAATAATATCTTAAATATTAAATCCTAATATAAAATATATTTAAAAAAATCAAATCAAATCTTTTTATCCTATAAACTCTCTCTTTTAGCATTCCATCTTCACATAACTTCAAATTTTCCTCCAAAACCATGCTTTTTATCTCTAATTTATCTTCTATCACCACTTGAGTCCCTACAAAATAAAAAGACAATAAATAGCCCAATTTAATAGGATCATACTCTAAAAATATATATATTTAATATCAAAAAGTATGTTATTTTTAAGCATTCCCCCTACTTAGCTCATGCTTGCCCTCAAGTATGACTCATAATCCACTAAGTAAATAAAATTTCATCATGAAAAATAATACTACGAAGTTCTACAAATAATTAGGCTTAATGCTTACGAAAAATAAAGAGAACCTTTAGCTTGCTATAGGTTAAATCGAAAAAGTAACCCAATTAAAACACACAATAATTAAATCATCTTGAATTATTTAATGAGAGTTAGATAATTTACTAAACTTACCAAGACACTTATTTGTTCACCCTTGTTTCCAAATTTAGTTCTCTCCCTTTTGTTTTGTCAATTTTTTTTTTAAGAATACATTGGACCTTTTGACGTGAAATGAAATGACACCCAAGTACTCCATCCCCGTTACTCAGCCCAACATGCTCTCAATTTTTTCTTCTCTTTTTTTGTAGAATGTGTTAGCCCTTTTGACGTGAAGTGAAATGACAACCAAACACTCCACTCCGATTACTCAGTCTAACACACTCCGAATTTATTTATTTTTTCTTTTTTTCGGGTTAACACGTTTTTACGCGAAATGAAATGACACCCAAGCACTCTATCCTAGTTACTCAGCCCAACATACTCTCAATTTTTTTCTTCTTTTTTTTTGTAGAATGTTTTAGCCCTTTTGACATGAAGTGAAATGACAACCAAGCACTCCACCCCGATTACTTAGTCTAACACACTCCGAATTTATTTATTTCTATTTTTTTGTTTTTTCTTTTTTTCGGGTTAGCAGAGTTTTGCTTAACACGTCACACAACCTTTTTATGCGAAGTAGGATGACAACCCAAGCACCTTACCCCGGTTTCTCAATTAGTCACGTTTTAAACTATGCTCATAACCGCGGAATCATCAAAGGGTTTTTTTCTTCTTTTTTTCAGACAGAGAACTTTAATTTAAGAGGATTAGGAAAAACAAACAAGTATCAAAAATAAATTTGGAAATTCACTAACAATCAAGAAAAACAATTTTGGCATGCATCAGAATTAACTGTTTTCTTATACTTAGACTCAATCAAATTTTACCATAAGCAAGATAAAGTTTTTTTTATTAATCATAATCTTGTGAGTCTAATAGAAATAAAACAGTGGAGACAAATTTAATCATAACAAAACCAAAATTAACTAAGCAAACAAGAATCATATTAATGGGCAAAATAGTGAGCATTTCGTAAGTAAAATCATGGGCATGAAATGGGATAAAATATACTTAAAAAAATAAAACAAACAGAAAATAGCAAGGTAGCAGCAACAATAAACTCATAGTAGCACAAAAAGCAGATAAAAATAGCAAAAACAATGAGGAAAGTCTCCCCCTACTTAAAACGCATTGCCCTCAATGTCAAGATAAATACGAAAAGAAAAGGGTTTAGAATACTCCCCATGTTATCGTTGCTCTCGTAGTGCTACAGTTTCCATCATTAATTTTTTTTGAAATAAATTCCTCGAGTTTCCTAGACAAAAATAAATAAATAAATAAATAAAATAAGATAGATAAATAAAAAATAATAATAATAATAATAATTGGGTTGCCTCCCAAAAAGCGCTTGTTTAACGTTGTAGCTCGACAACCCGAATCAATACTGAGGCTGTTCAAGATGAATTTTCTCGACTGTCTTAGCTTGAAAATATTCATAGAATGGTTTCAACCTTTGACCATTAACTGTGAAACGCTTCTCTATCTCCTTACTTTCTATTTCTACTGCACCATGAGTAAATAATTTAATAACAATAAAAGGTCCTAACCATCGAGACCGAAGCTTACCGAGAAATAATTTTAGAATTAAGTTGTAAAGTAACACTTTTTGCCCTATTGAGAATTGCTTTCGGGATATCATTCTATCATGAAATAGTTTTGTTTTATCCTTGTATATACGAGCATTCTCATAGGCATCATTCCGAATCTCTTCCAACTCTTGGATGTTTAATTTCCTAGCTTTTCCTACGGGCTCTAATTTCATATTACACTGCCTTACGGCCCAATAAGCTTCATGCTCTAATTCAACAGGAAGGTGGCAAGCTTTGCCAAAAACAAGTCGAAATGGAGACATACCTATTGGGCCTTTATATGCTATTCGATAAGCCCAGAGAGCATCATTCAATCTAAGACTTCAATCCTTCCGATTAGGTTGAACTGTTTTCTCCAAAATAGTCTTGATTTCTTAGTTTGAAACCTCCGCTTGACCGTTTGTTTGGGGGTGATAAGGTATAGCTATACGATGATGAACCCCATATTTTTTCATGAATGCTTCCATTACTTTATTGCAAAAATGAGTTCTACGGCCATTGATCAAGGCCCGAGATGTGTCAAACCTGAAAAAAATACAATGTTTTAAAAATTCTACCACAGTTTTAGCATAATCATTTCGAGTAGAAATTGCCTCTATCCATTTAGAAACATAGTATACTGCTAGAAGTATATATAGATTTCCAAATGAAGAGATAAATGGGCTCATCAAATCAATACCCCACACATCAAAAATTTTACATACATGGATTGGGGATTGGGGCATTTGATTTCGCCTAGTAATGTTTCCTATCTGTTGACATCTATAACAAGATTTACAAAATTCATATGCATCACAAAAAATTATGGGCCAATATAATCCACATTCTAATATCTTATGAGCAGTCCGTTTAGATCCAAAGTGGCCTCCACATGCATGCGAATGACTAAAAGTAAGTATAGATGTTACCTCAATTTTCGGAACACATAGTCGTATTACCTGATTTGAGCAATGTTTCCACAAGTATGGATAATCCCAAATATAATATCGAGCTTCTCTTTCAAGTTTTTCTTTCCTGGAACGAGATAACTCAATAGGTAAAGAACCTGTAGTAAGAAAGTTTACCATATCCGCATACCATGAAAAATACTCTTGGGTCGAAAACAGGCCCTCATCAGGGAATTCATCTCTTATAGAAATTCATCTCTTATAGAAATATCATCATAAGGCATTTTTACCGTGCTCAAGTGATCAACCACCAAGTTTTCGCATCCTTTTTTATCTCGAATCTCGATGTCGAATTCTTGTAGCAGTAAAATCCATCTCATAAGCTTCGGCTTTGCTTCATTCTTTGCAATCAAATACCTAAGAGCTACATGGTCAGAAAAAATAATTACTTTAGATCCCAATAAATAAGACCGAAATTTATCTAAAGCAAATACAATGGCTAGAAGTTCTTTTCTGTGGTAGTGTAATTGCTTTGCGCAACATCTAGGGTTTTTGAAGCATAAAAAATACATGGGGCTCTCGATCTATCTTTGCCCCAACACAGCCCCTACACTTTGGTCACTGGCATCACATATGATCTCAAAGGGGTATTTTCAGTTTGGGGCTTGGACTATAGGAGCAGAAACCAACTTTTGTTTCAACGTGTCAAAAGCCTCTTTGCATTTTGGGTCGAACTCAAATTTTTTGTCTTTTTGCAACAACTCGCAAAACGGTTCAGCTACTTTCAAGAAGTTTTTTATGAAGCGCCTGTAAAATCCTGCATGACCAAGGAAAGAACGAATTTCCCTCACAGTTAAGGGGTATGGTAAAGAATTTATAATATCAGTCTTAGCCTTATCAACCTTAATCCCTTTAAATGAAACTATATGACCTAGAATTAAACCTTTATCTACCATAAAATGACACTTTTTATAATTCAAGACAAGATTAAATTTTATGCATCTACTTAAAATTTTCGTGAGATTTCTAAGGCATTCATCAAAAGATTCCCCATGCATAGTAAAATCATCAATAAAAACTTCAATGATATTTTCTACGTATTTTGAGAATATACTCATCATGCATCTCTGAAAAGTAGCCGGTGCATTGCAAAGTCCGAATGGATCCTCCTATATGCAAATGTGCCAAATGGGCATGTAAAAGCGGTCTTTTCTTAGTCTTTGGGTGCTACTGGAATCTGGAAAAAACCTGAATATCCATCAAGACAATAATAATGAATTTTTCCAACTAAACGTTCAAGCATTTGATCTATAAAAGGAAAAGGAAAATGATCTTTTCTAGTATAAAAGTTCAACTTCTTGTAATAAATGCAGACACGTCACCCATTCTGCACTCGAACAGGTACCAAATCGCCCTCGGCATTTTTCTTTACTGTCACATCAGTTTTTTTGGGCACGATTTGTACAGGACTTACCCAACTACTGTCGGAAATTAGGTAAATTACGTCAGTATCCAACAACTTTATAATCTCCTTTTTTACTACGTCCATCATATTCGGGTTTAACCGTCTTTGCGCTTCCTATCTCGGTTTTGTGTTTTCCTCCGAAAAGATCTTCTGAGTGCACGTCAAAGGACTTAACCCTTTTAAATCAACAATGGTCCAACCGATGGCTTCCTTATGGCTCTTTAGTACCTGAATTAAATTTGCTTCCTCACACTCAGAGAGTTTATTCGAAATATTGATAGGTAGAGTCTCATCATCCCCTAAAAATACATACTTGAGATGCTCGGGAAGTGGTTTCAACTCTAACTCTGATGCCTGCACAATAGAAGGTAAAAGTTTAGTATTCATAGGAGGCAATAATTCATTAATAAATTCACAATTTAAATAAGAATCAAAATCATCATTAAGATTATCATCAAACAGTGTTTCGAGCTCAATCTCATGGAGTGATTTGAAAGTCTCATCTACTAAGGATTCCACTATATTGACACGGTTTACGTTCAAGATTTCACTAGGGTGACTGATGGCGTCATAAACATTAAACTTTACGATCTCCCCATCAAACTCCATTGTAAGGGTTTCACTTTGCACATCGATCTTAGTATTTGCGGTACTAAGGAAAGGTCTCCCTAATAAGATATCAGAAGATCTAAGAGTATTATCCTCTTCCATCTTCACCACATAAAAAACTGCAGGAAAAATTAGTTCGTTGACTTTCACTAACACATCTTCAAGGACTCCTTCGGGATGTACAATAGACCTGTTCGCCAACTGAATTATAACACCTGTTTCCTTCAAAGAACCCACGTTAAGTGCTTCATAAATAGGAAAAGGCATTACATTTATAGAAGTTCCTAAGTCACACATAGCTTTCTTAATTCCAAAGTGACCTATTTTGCATGGTATTGCAAACATACCTCTATCCTTACATTTTGTTGGCATCCTTCGTTGCAAAATCGCAGACACATTCTCACCAACATTTACCTTTTCGTTTCCAGTCAATTTTCTTTTGTTGGTGTAAAGTTCTTTCAGAAATTTTGCATACCATGGAATCTGTTTAATAGAATCTAACAACGGTATATTTAACTCGACTTTTCTAAATGTTTCGAGGATCTCTTTTTCCTCATTACCTTTCTGGGTTTGCCTCAGTCGTCCAAGAAACAGAGGTTGAATTCTGAGTAATGGAGGTTTCGATCAGACCTGTTCGTTGTCTTTTTAATTTTCATGTGCAGATTTTTGGGCATGATTTTTTACCATGAATTGGTTCCAATACTTTCCCACTTCGTAGAGTCACTGCATTTGCGTTTTGTCTTGGGTTAGGTTCTGTTTGTGACGGCAGCCTACCCCGTGTGTTCATTTTCTCTATTTGCATGGTCAACTCCTTGGTTTTCCAGTGTTGGATTAGGGTTTTCGTTTACCCTAGATTTACCTTCGTCGCCTTCTTTTACTTCTGAAGGTGGGCTGTGCTTAACTCTTACAACTTCTGACTACCTTTTTCGTAACTTTGCTTCCTCGCAATTGGCTTTTGCAGTCTTTTTAATCTCGAGATCGTACGGGTATGCAAGATGACCTAGAGCAAATCTAGTCATAAGTAGAAAAAAGAAAACAAGATTAGTACGTTACTAATCCCCGGCAATGGCGCCAAAATTTGATGTGTTTTCGGGAACACCGAATATAACCTATTCCGAAAATTAAAGTAAATAACAGTAAAAGGGAAGTAAGGTCTAATCCTTAAGGACTGGAGAGTTGTAAAAAGTCTTGTCTGTCGAGATCGCGAGCCAAATCGTGCCCAAGAAAAGCGTCGCGATCTGAGGAAAAATAAAAGAAACAGAATTAAAAAAATAGAAAATAGGGAAGTCAAAGCACAAATAAATAGCATAAAATAAACAAGTTGAAAGAAGAAGAGTTTTATCAATATTCAAAGATCCAGCCTCCGGTTATCTTGATTCTTCCTTGGTTCAATCATAGACTTTGGATGGTTCTTCTCATGCCCGAAAAAGCCAGTTATAGTGAAAGAGAACGCCTACGACCACCAGCTCCGGATATAGTTTTTAGTGGAACCTAACTCTAACCAATCGTCGCTCTAATGAGACTATCTTACACTAGATCACATTTTCCCAACGACGAATGCCACGCCGTTTTGTCTATTTTGGCTCGGTAACCTCTGACGCAGTAAGTTAACGAACCGACTGTGCAACCTTTTCAAAACACACAAAGCGGTCGTCTTTGCACAAGATGAAAAGATTACTTTTGTAAGGATTTTGGACGGAAGCGTCAATCCCGTATTACAGAGAATTGATGAATACTCGGGTTGAAAAGAATTAAGCGCAGATTCTAAGCCTCATGAACCTTGGAGGAATATTTGATAACCTTTGGCTAGAAGGGTTTTTTAGTTACTCATGATTTTTGGGGAAGAAGACAAAATAAAAAGAATAGAGTTTTTTATTGAACTAGGATTTTGAGAGATAGAGGATTTTTTCAATGAATGAGAAATGAATAATTTAAATACAAATTTAAATAATAAATAATATCTTAAATATTAAATCCTAATATAAAATATATTTAAAAAATAAAATAAAATCAAATCAAATCTTTTTGTACTATAAACTCTCTCTTTTAGTATTCCATCTTCACACAATTTCTAATTCTCCTCCAAAACCATGCTTTTTGTCTCCAATTTATCTTCTATCACCACTTGAGTCCCTACAAAATAAAAAGACAATAAATAACCCAATTTAATAGGATCATACTTTAAATATATATATATATATATATTTAATATCCAAAAGTATGTCATATTTAAGCATTATCAGAGACTCAAGATCTGTGATAGTTAAAAGTAAATCAGCTCATCAGGACAAATCGAAAATAAGCTCCATCATTTCAAGCATCCAACAACAAAAAAAGTATTTCCAGATGATAGATTTCTTTCACATACCAAGAGATAGATTTCTTTCACATACCAAGATCCATCAACACAAGAGCTCATGATTTAGTAAAATGAAGCCAAAGGGAACGAAGGACTTATCTGAATGAAGGAGACGAGGATCAAAACCAAGGTAGTCACCTGAGGAGAAGACCGAGAGAGTCGGATTGATTTTTTGAAAGGATAGGATCTAAAGAGGCGTACAAAATAAGATTTTCTTTTTGAAGAAACTACCTCTACATTTTAGGGAAATGGTGTCATTACTTCAAGTATTAATTATCTGTTGGTTGGCATCGAGCTCATAACTTGCTGGCCTGATTAAAGTTTTATTTTATTTTGTTTTAAGTTTTCTTTATTTTCATTAGGACTGGACGAAGCCTGAGCTCTGGTTTAGGTTTCATTAGTCCATTTAGGCTCAATTTTATGTTATATGTTTTATAAGCAATAAATAAAGCCCAGCAAGTAGTTATTTCAAAAAAAAAATTGATATTATTAGTATAGGAGAACGTAGGTTTGAATATGCTAATTAAAAAAAATACCTTTTCACTTATTAAAAAGAATATATTTAGTAAATTTAAATATTCTATAGATAATTTAATTAATGCAAATTCAAATAATAATACTTTTATTAATGTGAATAATAAATATATTCAAATTTTATAAACTAAGTTATAAATTCTAGTTTAAATTTTTAAAATATGATAAATTTTAAAACTACACATAAATTTTGGTCTGATGTGCAATGCTATACATAAATTTTAATTTGATGTAATTATACAAATGAAATTTTGAAGACTTCTACCGATACAACTCCACTTCTACCGATACCTTGAAGACTTTTTTCGAAACAAGTCAAGTCAGTAGCTAAAATTCATCCTCCCCTGCACTTCTATCAATACTTTGATGGGTTCTATCAATACCAAATGAAACCCTCAGAGTTCTACTGATACAATAAAGCATCTACCGATAGAAAGACTCCAACGGTAATATTTTGTAAAGTCGTCTACCTTGGGATTTCTACCGGTAGAACTCCTCTTCTACTGATACAACTACAGTTCTACCGATACAAGTATGTTTCTACCAGAACAACTAAGCTGCAGACTGCATTTAATGCTGGTTTTTATGGCTACAACGGCTACATTACTTTCCTAACAACTACAACGGTTGGAATTCACTTAGAGGGTATAAATTCCATCTTCCAAAGGCCTAGCATCAAGAAGAACAATGTGCAAAGCCTTAAGATCAATCAAAGCAACCAAGAGCTTAATTCTTTCATACTTTTTCTTGTAAACACTTGTGAGCTTTCATTGTATTCATTTAGCTCAAGTGTTCTTCTTTGTATTTGTGCTTAATTGGTAAACATCCTAATCTTGTAAGGATTGTTTCTTTGTTTGCTTGTTTGTTTCTCTTTGAGAGAGGGTTGATACTTAAGGTTTGGGTAGAAACCTTAAGAGAGTTTTATCTTAAGATTTTGGGGTATAAGTGTTAAGAGAGATTGTAAGGTTAAACCTTGTCCTCAAAGGTTATACAAATCTAGTGGTTTGGGAAAATCCTTAGTTATGGAAAGCTAAGGTAGTGGAGTAGGCATTTGGGGCTGAACCACTATAAATCCTTCTGTCTTTTGTTGCAAAATTAAATTGCTTTCACCACAACTTCTAAAAGGTCGATTCAACCTCCGTTACCGTCATTATCGAGTTGATCCATCGAGCTAACAAAATTGTTGGTCTTATGTAAAGGCAGATTAGGTTTTAGCCAATAAATTTTGTTGAAATTTTGATTGCGCTTAAAATTGTCGGTGCAAGCAGTCGCAGTGGCCAGCGGCCAGTTGAATACTGGCAGTCTGGCACAGCCACGCAGGACGACAAGAGAGAGAACGACTTTCGTGCCAAAGCTATCGTTGACTGCCAAAAAAATTATTTTAGAATCTCAAACTCTCAATCTCACAGATATAAAGTAAAAATTAATAACTTCAATTGACTGATATTGATGAATGATGTATTACTCAAATGAAATTTGACCCTATTTAACTTGTAGAAAATTTCTTCCGTTGCCATGGTTATGGGAAAATAGAGAAGGTTGAATGTTTGTAATCGTTGATTTTTTGGGGGGAAAATTGAAATTCTCCATTAGCTTTAATGATAGGAGTTGGAATTTGAGAACTAGAGGAGATTTGGAGAAGCCAAGGAGTTGAAGATGAAACGTTTTGTGCGAAGAGTTGAAGGCTCCTTTCATTTTATTTTCTTTTTTTTTGCCCGCAATGAAGCGTCGATCAGAAGACTTAAAAGGCTGAAGACTTTTTTATCACATTAAAAGCTAAAAAAAAAAAAATTTGACCCCTTCCAACCTTGAACCTTGGGTGACCACACTCCCAAATTACCTTTAACGTCGGGTCTGATTGGATGTAATTCCAAATTGGCTTGACTTTTCAATGGATTGCTATTCTCTTGTTGTCAACAATGTATCCAATTCAATACCTCCTTCAATGAAACTATCCACTACCATTTTTATTTCTCTCAAATGAAAGTGGCAAATGAAAAGAATGAACCAAAAAGTAGGTCAAGAAAAATAAATTAAGAGGAAATTCACTATTGAGTCCCGTTAGAATTTTAGCTGATGAGATGAGAAATCAGTTAAAGTACTATATATACTTTTATATATAAAGAGTTTTAATATATTATTATATTATATAGGTAAATTATTTAGATCGTCACTCTAAAATTATTATATTCTTGTTTTGGTCACTTAATTTTTCTTTTGTCAAGTTTAGTATTTTTGATAAGAATTATTCTTGTTTTGATCATTCCACTATTAAAAACCAAACGAAATATAGACTGTGCTTGTCATGCGTATATGTTTTTACACATATAATTAAATTTCGAAAAAAATTAAATCATTTAACATGAAACGACGTGGTTTCAATACCTGATTTCAAATGATTTAATTTACTTCCCATGCTTCACCTCCCCGCTTGGGCACCCTGTTTCTGCAATGACCATTGGGATACTCGTGTGCCCCATCGTTGTCATGGCTGTTAACATTGCATTCTCATCATATCAAATAGGTTGAAATACCTAACCCAGTGACCAAATGATCTCAGAAGTTAAAAGTTGGAATAAAGCAAACCCAAGAGGGTCTCGTTGTCTTGATCGATCCTTTGCATTCTAAGGGTTGATTTGATTCACTCGAATCCAATTCAATTTTCAAAAATCAATGATTGATTTTCATAGATGAACCAAAATATCTTGAATAAAACAACACATAAACAAATCCACAAATTTTCTTCATTAAATTATCAATCTAAATAAGACAAATATTTAAACGACAATCCATAATTAACTCTATTGCACTCAGCATCAATCAACTCATTTTAGTAGAGATTTAACATTTTCATTACACTATTTGCCTAAAAGATTGTTAATTTAGTTAAAAGTTCAACAAATGTTTATGTGGAATGTGGATATCGACTGCTCTGCAAGTCAATGCATGTTGGTTTGGTATAATTCATTCAGGAAAAAAAATGACATTGTTTGACCAAGACTGGACAACGTTCACGTAAGGGCGCAGTTTCTGTTTGAAACTTACTATTACAATATCATAAAGCTTGCTTCTATCATAAAGTTCATTTTAATCCCTATACTATTACAATAAACATTTTAGTCCCTGTATGTTTGAAAGTTGGAACTTTTAGTCCTATACATTAACTTTGTTTTCCATTTAATTTTTTTATATACATATGCGTTGCATTTAAATTGTTTGTAGTTTGGTCTGAGTTAGTCGCCATTAAGCCTGGTCATTCCATTTATTTTCAAGACCAATAAGCTTTTTTAATTTGATTTAATCTTTGATTTAATACCACATCAGTCACCGTTAAGTCATGTCATTCCATTTACGACAAAATTAATATGCAAGGACTAAAATATCAACTTCTCAAATGTACAAGGACTAAAATGTTCTTTTTAATATTAGAGCTTAAATAAACTTTTTGATATGGTATGGGGACTCATAATAAACTTTAACTTGTTGAGTTGAGTCCTTAGTTGTCCAAAACTACGTTTGTCGAATTGCCTATTGGAACACTCTATGCCATTTTCAAACATTTGTTTAGACAACAGTTTGAACATTTGTTTAGGATAACCTAACTGTAGTTTGAAGTTGAGATTTTTTTACTTTTATCTTCATGATGTGTTACATAGTTAGCAAATGATCCTCAAACTATGTTTTAATCTATCCTTTATGCATGCGCGGATGCATATTTGGAGAGAGTTTTTTGCTTTATTTACTTGTGAAATTGTTGCTAGTTTTCAATTCTACTTTGCACTATTTATATAGGCCTTTTAGAGAGTTGAAATATTTTGTAGGTGAGGGTATTTGGGTAAGTGACTATAACAAGTCAGAGATATCTATCGGAATTGCAATTGCTTCTTATATAAAGGCAAATTAAGTTTTAGCCAATAAATTTTCGGATTGATTGTTGAATAAACATTTACATACTTCTGCAGAGTAAAAGCATTAACAAAGTTTTGGTGTCTATCTCTCTCTTTACCTTATTCTCTTATTGCTTTCTTTAAACTATCTTGCACCAAATTGTTTTTGAACATCATTGTGGGCATTGTATTAGGATAGGGTGCAAACTTGTTTATTTTATAAATATATAGATGAAATTTTAATTTTAATTTATATATTTAAAGGAATAAATACATTAATTTATTTTTATATTAAATATATATAATTATTTGTATTGTAATAATGATGTTATATAAATAATCGTGTTAGTAATTTACGGAAATTGAATTAAATTTATATTTCATATATAAATATATGCAAAATCAAAGTTCATATATAATTTTACACAGAAACGAAACTAGGGGGTTGGTAGGGATCTCGATCCACTCTAAAATAGAAAATTTTCCATTTAAGCCATTTAAAACTTTTAAAATTTTAGTTTACTAAAGGTAAAATTACATTTTGGCCCCTCTTAAAAATATAAAAATATGATTTAATCATTTAAAAGTATAAAGGTATAAGCTATTAAAATGGTAAAATTACATTTTTACTACCATAAAAGTTACAGTTTAATTTTACTCCCCTAAATTTTTTTTTTATGATTTTGCCCCTAATATTATATATCAAACCAAAATTAATGTGTATTTTTAAAATTTAACCCTTATGAAATAAATTAAAAATACCCCAGCAACTACTACTGTGTCGACCATTTTCTCACTTGCTATTAATTCTTGAAATTTAATTAATTTCTAATCACTTTGAGCACTTCGGTAGCTCCAACTAGTAACCCAAAACTACACAATTCGATTATAACTTTGGTTTTAGGGTACACATAAATATTGCTTCAGACTAGAGGTGCTCATGGATTGAATCGAGTTTAAGTATGATATTAACATATTTATTTTTCTTCAACCCTAGCTAGGTCCAAAATTTGGGTCTAAAATTTTGTCCAAATCTGTTCATATTTGCAAAAGATTAACCAAACCCATTTTAGGTCTGTCCATATTATTTTTTAATTTTTTTAAAAATATTTATATTATATTATTTAAATATTTAATAATTTTATACATCTTTTATTTATTGAAATTTTTTATATAGTATGTTTAACATTATTTTAATGTTTACATTAGAGTAGTATTATATATTTAGTATAGGTTTATTTTTTTATGTTTTTAAATTAAATAATATATAAAAAAATAGCATAATATAAAGTATTATAAACTTAAAACGGATCGGGTCAGGCCGAGTTTGGGCCTTGGATGTTCAAGTTCGAGCTGGGCCCATATTTTAAACAGGCCTTAAATTTTTACCCAAATCCATTTTCGGGCCTAATATTTTTACCCAAACCCTCTCAAATTTTGGACGAACTTTCAAGCCTAAACGAGTAATCCAACTCATGAACAAATCTATTACTTCTGACCCAACTTAAGCCATTGGAATTGAAATGGACTGATTTATTTGTTTACCATTACTAGTTTGGGAATTATAAACAAATCTTGTACAAAATTCAGTTAATTCAATTCACAATTTTCAATTATGAATAAAATACAATCACAGCCTAACCTCACATTTTGGAATTTTTTTCGTTTATAAAGATAGAGGTTAGGCTGCACCCAAGATTTCTTGACACCTTCCTAATGTGTACATTATAAATATATGAGCAAAATTTTAATAATAATAAAATTAGTGCGATTTAAACTCAAATTATATTTAAAGTGATAAATATTCTAACAATTAATCTAATATTTTGTTTTAAAATTAAGAACAAATGTCACTGTTTTAATCTCGGTACAAAATAATTACATTTACCATACATAAATTAAGAATATATGTAGCAATCCAACCAAGCCCACTTACAAAAAATAAAATATTTAAAATGTGATAAGAGTATTGGTGAAGGGAAAAGGAAGAAAATGATAATCCCTATAATATAAAATAAAATAAAATAAAAGAGGTGGTATATCAATTAGGGTCATTATCAAAAGAAGAATCTATGACGAAGGAAGTTATTGATTATTCATATGATATATTCTTATTCTTATCTTTAGTTACCACTTTCCAGTTCATGTAAGTCCCTGCATGACGCCCATTGTCAATAAAGTTGTTCCAAATTAAAATCATTAATCACATCCATTTTCAAACATTATGGCAATCAACTTTGGCAGCGCATTTTAATAAAAAAAATCAAACACCCTTGGACCATACTCAATACCTTTCTTCATCAAATATTTTAAAACATCTTTTTTATTTAAAATCAAGTTTGATTAATTCAAAAATGTGAAATTTTATGAAGTAGGTGACAGCTGCTTATCAATCAATATTTTCAATCATTTTATTTTAATATTATATTATCCTATAATAATTTTAATGTAAAAATATCTAATTATTTAAGTAAAAAATGTTAATTATTGAGGGGCCTCTGCAAATAATAATAATAATAATAATAATAAAGGATGAACCAAGTTGCAAGTTTCCTATTTATGTATTCAAAGGAAGCAGCCGCCATACCTGGAATCGTAGTATTTTGACTCTTTTTTTTTTTTTTATCAAAGAAGAGGATCGAACTCACGATTTCTTTCAAGTATTTAATTAATTCTCAATTATAATTTAATTATTCTATTCATTAATTCACAATTAAAATTCAATGTTTCTAGAAGCATCACATTGGTTTGACATATACACGCTTTTGAATTGGAGAGAAAGATGTTCATATTTCTATAAATTCAAAGTATCTGACGCCAAATTATCTCATCCAATTCAATCCTCCTCTTTCTCACGTACTAATCTTCAGTTTTTGCCTTCTCACCAACTTAACCATTTCGTTTTCTCTTAGAAAAGGGAAAATATGGCGAAGAATCTGATGCGAGCCGTTCAATACAGTAAATATAACGGAGGAGCCGCTGATCTCAAGGTAATATTCTTGCTATTGCAGTGTTTTTTCGAGTTCAGAAGTTTGGATTAAAGGAAATATGTTGTTTTTCTTTTTCTTTTTCCTGCTTAAGATGGAGATTTAATTAGTTTTTGTTTTAGTACTTAATCTTATTGGCTTGTATGGATATAAGGGTGAAAAGAATGAGCTAATTAAATTTGGACAGTAGATTTAATTTTTGAGCCAAATTATGAATTGAATGATTTTGAAATTTAAACAAATAAAAACCATAATTTGCGGCAAAATAAATATAAGTAGCAAAACCTACCTCCGTCTCATTGGGTAAAATCTTACACGTGTCTGCCTCTGCGGCTCAGCGTCACCGTCATCGGTGGTGCTCGTCGTCACCTTCGTGAAACCCTATCGATTTATGTCTGGCGATTTTTTTCTTCTTTTAGTATCCTTATATGGAATGATAGTTACATAGTGTTTAAACTCTGTGATCTCATCCCAATATAATTTGGAGATCAAATTTAATTATACTAAAACAGATTAGAGGAATTCATGGTTTGGTTTCAGCATTTTTAGCCTCAAATTTTTTCATCTAATTATTAAGGAATTTTGATTAAAAGCAAGAAAAAGAATAAAGTAAAAGTTTGAAACATTGGTTACAAGAAGCAAAAACATTTTGAAACTAATTAATGTAGCAAATTCAAAGGGAATTGGTTAAAACATTACATTTCTTTTGGCAAATTCATTTCCAACTTTTCTCTTTTTTGCTAAACTTGAAGAAAGAAAAAGGCTGGTGACCTAATTTTATAATGAGTGTGAATTTTGTTGGTGTTGCAGCATGTTGAAGTTCCGATTCCCAGTCCAAAAAAGGATGAAGTTTTGATCAAAGTAGAGGCAGCTAGTATTAACCCAATCGACTGGAAAATACAGGATGGGGTAGCCCGCCCATTTTTACCTCGCAAATTCCCCCACATTCCTGGTACTTTTGCTTTTCTCTAGATGGTTCAGCCCAATGGTTTAATTTGCATCAATTTTCAGTGCTTTAGTGAATTTAAAGCCTCAGAACTTTTCTTTCTTGGACTAGTTTGAATGCTTGTTTTCAATCATTAGCTAAAGAACATTTGGTGGAGCAGGTACCGATGTAGCAGGAGAAATCGTGCAAGTTGGATCAGGTGTCCAGAGTTTCAAAGTCGGGGAAAAAGTTGTTGCCGTACTTGGTGTAAGTACTCATTCTTATTCTTGGGTTTGTTGCATACTTGCATGTGGGAAACATATGTATGTTTGATGTTACACTCGACAAGTTCGTTGGTTCAAGTTTTACAACAACCAAGCTATAGATTCTTTTTCTCCGTTCATTTATGTCCTTTGTCGTGCCAATCTCTTATTGTATGAATCTATTTTGCAATCATAGAATGGAGGTGCACTAGCTGAATATGCTGTGGCTAAGGCAGGCTCCACAGTTTCAAGGCCCCCAGAGGTATCAGCCCCTGAAGGTGCAGCTTTGCCAATTGCTGGCCTCGCAGCTCACCAGTCACTTACCCAGCTTGCTGGTCTCAAACTCGATGGAACCGGCCCACAAGTAAATGTCCTGGTTACCGCTGCTTCAGGTGGTGTAGGTCAATATGCAGTTCAACTCCTAAAGCTTGCAAATGCATACATTACAGCCACCTGTGGGGCTCGTAATATGGATTTAGTCAGGAGCCTGGGGGCTGATGAGGTTCTCGACTACAAAACTCCTGATGGGGTGGCTCTGAAAAGCCCTTCTGGTCGCAAATACGATGTAATCATCCACTGTGCACACAACATTCCTTGGTCTACCTTTTCGGCTAACTTGACTTCAAAAGGAAAGGTAGTAAATACCACTCCTGGTTTCGGCACTTTGATGAGTGTTGCAGCCAAAAAGATTACGTGCTCAAAGAAGCAACTCATGCCCTTGTTTACCTCACCTAAGAAAGAGAACCTCGATTTTCTTGTTAAGTTGGTGAGAGATGGAAGGCTTAAGCCAATAATCGATTCGAAGCATCCTCTAAGTAAGGCCGAAGAGGCTTGGGCCAAGAGCATTGATGGCCATGCCACTGGCAAGATTCTTGTGGAGCCCTAGTTTATGAAGATTTCTTGATGCATACATTAATTTTATACTTTTTTCTGAGTGGGGTTGCTTATGAGTTATTTGTATATTCACAAGTACTCTGTATTTTGAAGAACAAAAATCTTGGTGTGTGGGTTCTTTATTTGTTGGTAATTGTAATGTTATTCAAAACTGTGTTTTGTTATAAAATTTAAAATTCAAATTTTAATTTTTTTTGTTTAATGTAATTTGAATTGCATAAAAGCCCATTGAAAATTAGATTTTGTTTTTGAAATATTGAAGTAACCATTTCATTTCACCAACACAATTTGTCTACATTTTCTTTCAAAATTTCTCTCAAATCTTTCATTAGCAAGATCAAGTGTTTTTTTTTTTAGATATTTTTAATAAATTTTTATTCACACTATCAGGATATGATGAAAATACACTCAAATAAATTCAAATTCCTCCATTCCTCTAATTACAATACACTCGAATTTCATTGTTTTTAATTAAATACAAACTCTTTCAATTTTTCTTTCAAATTTACTCCAAAAATTTCAACACATTTCACTTCCTTCCAAATTTTACTATTTTTTAAATTATCTATTTTTTTCATTCTTTGTAACATGTTGAATTTTTTCCATAGGTTATTTATTGTTTTTATTGTTAATATTGTGATTGGATAATTCCGTTGCATAAAAAAATGACATGGATTCGTATTTGAACTCCTATTGTGACAAGGACTCGAGGCCAATGTGAAGAACTAAATAGGCCTAGGAAATTGTTGATAAACTATCAAGAAGATCTGAATGATAATGATTAATTTGGATTTGAAATTAACACGAATAAAAAATTTAGTAATTAATTTGAAAAAAATTGTCTTTGAATTAAGATTGATAATGTGAGATTCCAACGTAGGATTCTCACGTTTGGATCAAAAAAAAATGTTAAGATTTTGAAATGTGACATTTCTTTGGTAATGTGACATTTTTGACAATTTTACTCATATTTTTAATGGCTTTGATTCATTTTACTTAAAAAAAAACAAAAGGGTTAATGTATCAAATGGTACTTGAGTTTGGTATGAGAGCTCAATGTGGTACCTATGTTTTTTTTTTGTTTCAATTAAGTACTTTTTTTGTCAAACGAAATAGTATAAACGATGATCCAGATGATACAAGCGAATCTTCTATTTCGAGGATCAATGCTAATCAGCATCTCAAGTAATTCTTAACTATTTGTGATACGTACAATAGAGTATACGATGACGCTAATCATCTTCGATGCCATCTATTTATAAGAAGAAACAGTGAAATCCTAGATGAATTAGTAGAAGTCTATTTAATAGAAAAACAACTTCCTAGTTGAACTAGGAGAGAAAAGGGTTGCAACCCTAGTTAAATAGACTAGGGTTTGTCATCCTTTGTTTAAGATGAGGGGCTTTTGGACCTCTCCCGTTTTGGGTCTAATTATAAGTGTTTCGTAGACTTTTAACCCAATATTTTATAATTCAATCCAACTCAATAATTATTTTTCTATTTTCTAAAATAAACATCATAAATTAATTTAAATAAATAAATTTGTTAATTAAATAATTTTTTCAACTCAATTCTATTTCCGTTAAAATCATAATAACTTTATCGTAAAAGAATCCATGAGAAAATATATTTAAATTTTCTACATTCAACGGATTACAATGACCGATCAATTTAATTCTATTTTTTAACTTTAATTAATTAATTAATAATTCGAAAAATCATAAATTATTTCTCAGGTCATTTTCATGCCCAGTGAAAAAAATCACATTCATTCCCAAATGTTTCCCATTTCTATCAATTTATGTTCATTTGATTCAACATGCAATTCATTCCTAGTTTCAACGAGCTAACGGAGGGACCGATTGGATATATGTGATTAAGGATCAAATGGTTTATAATTAAGTTTCAACTTTCCGTCTATTAATTATAAACTCATCTAGTCACAAAGTCACTCCACTATATTATCGTGTCTAATCTCTCCTTAATGACATACCATTACGAAAGCAACTATATTAGTACTCGTCCAATGACCTTGTCATCAGGGTGTTACCCTCATAGGATATTATTAATCTCTTTGGGATAAATTTGCTCTCCCAATATGATCCTATTTATTTCATGGTAACCATTATATTTATCTTCATAAAAAATCAATTACTATAAAAAACGATTAAGTTATTCATCGCAAAGATGAACAACCCATAGCCACGTTTACTTTTCATCTATCATGTAATACCAATGAGAGAATATCATTTACTCATGTTTTGGGCTATGAATTCACTATTGTGAATGATGTTACAAACTGCAAAAGTCGTATGCCCACCGCATCAGCTTTCGGTTCCTTATCTATTTGAACTCAGGCTTTTATTTACATCAAAGTATACAAGTCAAACATACATAGTCCATCATCCACTTAGGATTAAGGTATGCCACACTATGAACGTCACAAGTGATAAATCCATAAATGGATTTAGGATCTATTCTGGTTGGGTCTTGTCTAATGTACTATTAGTCTAATCAGTTACATCTATGTCTCTATCTTTTGGAAGTTATCCACTTCGATGCCCAAGACAAAGTATCTCCCTAATTGGACTTGATAGACGACATATTAGTCTTTCAATCGATTTGCTCATTTCTGATTAAACTAAAGACATGTTTAGGTTCATCTACTAATATAATTTGTCTTTCCGTATTATGATCCTACCACGTAATACTACTTAGTATTAGTTAAACATTAGACAACCAATGAGCTAATATTTGCTTCTATTTTGCATTACATGCAAAAACCATATGAGGACGATATAAAAAGATTATTAATGTAATTCATAAATAATTTTATTAACAATCTATTCGAAAAAATTACAAGTGTACAAACGAATATACTACACTTAGGGCACCGGATCCAATAGTTCAAGCCAAGAACAAAGTTGTAATCATCTAAATGAATTACCTCAAACTTTTCCTTGCCTTTCCACTCGCCGATTTGTAGCTCAACTCATTGTGCTACTCCCACAAGTCAGACATATTTGGAATTAACTTTCTTGATCATCTTAGTCAATTTGCTAACTAAGAGATCAAGCTTACCCACGGCTTTCTCCGATATAAACAAGTTAGATACCCCCGTATAAAAAAGGGCACTCCTCATTCGGCCTACAATGCTGATGTCCATAAATATCAACCTTTTCTGCTTGCAATCTCTTCTCGCTTTAATATAATTGAATATCATTGATCGAAGCTTTAAAATTTCACTATCTGGCTCTATTTCATCATCTTTTTAGTGACTGTGGACAACTTAGATTACTCTAGACAGTCTCGCATCCTATACAGGCCACAACATAAGAAACACTCCAATGGTTTCTTCTATTTGACCCTCTTGGATTTGACACCATGCACAATCGAAGCAAACCTCATAAGTGCTTTTTTGGCTCATCATCCCCTTTGGTGGTAGAAAACATTGATCGTTTCGGATAGTCCTTTACCATATGCGGATCGTCACATAAGAAGCATTGTATCTCACTCTTTTTCTCTTTCGGGTTGTTGGGTTTTCCCTTCCCATTCCATGTTTTCCATTGCCATCATTATCATTACACTCAACATTTCCTTCTTCATCTTCCTCACTATTGCCCTTCTCATTGAGCTAGAAAAACTCGAACTTATCTTTCCTCAGAACAAGCTCCATCAAAGAGTTTACCACGATCATTTAGACAATTCTTGGACTCCTCGACGTTTTAATTCATATTTAACCCACGGCTTCAACCCATTCATAAAATAGAAGAATGCTTCTTTCTCTCTCATATCAGTGATTTGGAGCATCAGGTTACTTAACTCCTTCACATACTCTCAAATTGTGCCTTGTTGCGAGAACCGTCGTAACTTAAACTAAGCCTCCTCCTAGGCATATTGGGAGTAAAAATGCTCCTTGAACTCTTTTTGGAACTCCTCCCAAGTCCTGATTATGGCTTGACCACACTTTTTATCTGTGGACCTACGTATCCACTATAAAAGAGCAAAATTAGTGAAATATCTAGAAGTAGTGTTTACCTTAACATCATCATCCTTGCCCATTTGAAATTCTTTGGTTTGGGGGCATCTATCTAGTGATTTAATGTTGCACCCAATACTCCTTTACCCACGACAACTCCACACAACCAACTTTCCCTCAAGCTCCCCTATTCTTGTGCTCAAAGTTCTTGTTGTGGCATTAGTTCCTCCTTCAAAGTCATCATCATGGCCTCGACAGCATCGTCCCTTACTGTCATCTTATCAATAGTAGAATTGAGCACTTGTCGCATCTCTTCCGCATTGGAACCGAGAGACTCCAACACAACTTCCTTGAGTTTCTCTTTCATTTAGTCCAACTCTGTAGTGCGTCCCTCAACTACCTTGAGTGTCTCCCTCATATCCCACATGGACTCCTCAAGATTGATCACTTGATTTTTTAAAGCCAACAACATGTCCCTCAATCGACTAGCTTTCTTAGCCCTCCCACGGGTCTCCATTGGCTCAATCTACTCGTCTACTCTTTTCATCATTTTAATTGATGCCTTCGAAATCTTATCTCTAATACGAACTGTCACGATGTTAGAACTTTCGTCTCACAATCTATGTAGCCTTATGCAATTTTTTGGTTTCAAATTCGCATAAGTCAACTTAACTCTCGCAAAGTGAGAATTCTTGATAGAAATTTCCCAAAGCATCGAAAATAAAGCAGAAGCAACTCATAGACAAAAGAGTAACGAAAAAACAAAAAATTCAAAAAAAAAAAAAACAAAAGCACGCCAAGTGTTTGAGTAAACGAACTTAATAGCATTCAATTACTATAAAATATTACAATTGAATGATTACAAATGAGGGGAAATACCTCTATTTATAGTTGAGCTCCCCTCAAATCAACGGTACAGATTGAGTTACATCGACGATCAAGATTAGAATCCATCTACAATTCAGATTCTTAAGGGATTGACTCAATCCATTAAGATTACAAAATAAAATCTTATCAGATTACATATCTTCTAATATCACTTTTCATATTTACCAAAGTAGCCTCAATTTCCCTTAAGTGCTTATTGGGCCATCAAGACTTCAAGTAGATAGGCTTCTCCGCATGTTCCATGAATCGGGCCAATTCAAGTGGATCGAGTGAACCCCATTTCATCAATTGACATCTGCGGGATGCTTTGTGCGCATTTATCACAAGTTTTGATCCACAACCCGTGACATTCCAAGTCTGAACTATTTAATATTTGTTGATGTGATGGAAATTATGGTGCAAAGGCAGTGTCCTATTAGTACTTCGGCTTTACTGACTTTTTTAGGAGAAGAATAATATTTGAATAATTTTTCATTTTTTATTGAATGTAGAAAATCTGTATTGCAATATCTTGATATACTTCTTAAGCATTAATCACAAAACAAAAACTTCACAAACAAAATCCAATTATTCATAGGATCATTTGCAATTCGAATTACATTAAACCAAAAAAAGAATTTCGAACAAAACACAGTGCTCAAATATATTACATCTAACACGACACAATTTAAATTATAAGGAAAAAAAAGCAAATCACATCAAGATTTGTATTGTTCAAAATACAGATTACTAGTGAATATAGGAATGACTCATAAACAACCCCACTCAATGAAAAAGTATAAATGCATCAAGTAATCTTCACAAACTAGGGCTCCACAAGAATCTTGCCAGTAGCATGGCCTTCAATGCTCTTGGCCCAAGCATTTTCTGCCTTACTTAGAGGATGCTTTGAATCGATTATTGGCCTAAGCTTTCCTGCTTTCACCAACTTAACAAGAAAATCGAGGCTCTCTTTCTTAGGTGAGGTAAACAAGGGTATGAGTTGCTTCTTTGAGCATGAAATCTTTTTGGCAGCAACACTCATCAAAGTACCGAAACCAGGAGTGGTATTTACTACCTTTCCTTTGGAAGTCAAGTTAGCCGAAAAGGTAGACCAAGGAATGTTGTGTGCACAGTGGATGATTACATCGTATTTGCGACCAGAAGGGCTCTTGAGAGCCACCCCATCAGGAGTTTTGTAGTCAAGAACCTCATCAGCCCCCAAGCTCCTGACTAAATCCATATTACGAGCCCCACAAGTGGCTGTAATGTGTGCATTTGCAAGCTTTAGGAGTTGAACTGCATATTGACCTACACCACCTGAAGCAGCGGTAACTAGGACATTTACTTGCGGGCCGGTTCCATCGAGTTTGAGACCAGCAAGCTGGGTGAGTGACTGGTGAGCTGCGAGGCCAGCAATTGGCAAAGCTGCAGCTTCAGGGGCTGATACCTCTGGAGGCCTTGGAACTGTGGAACCTTCCTTAGCCACAGCATATTCAGCTAGTGCACCTCCATTCTGTGATTGCAAAATAGATTCATATAATAAGAGATTGGCAAGACAAAGGACATAAATGAACGGAGAAAAAGAATCTATGGCTTGGTTGTTGTAAAACTTGAACCAACGAACTTTTCGAGTGTAACATCAAACACATATGTTTCCCACATGCAAGCATACAACAAACCCAAGAATAAGAATGAGAACTTACACCAAGTACGGCAACAACTTTATCCCCGACTTTGAAACTCTGGACACCTGATCCAACTTGTACGATTTCTCCTGCTACATCGGTACCTGCTCCACCAAATGTTCTTTAGCTAATGATTGAAAACAAGCATTCAAACTAGTCTAAGAACGAAAAGTTTTGATGCTTTAAATCCACTAAAGCACTGAAAACTGATGCAAATTAAACCATTGGGCTGAACCATCTAGAGAAAAGCAAAAGTACCAGGAATGTGGGGGAATTTGCGAGGTAAAAATGGGCGGGCTACCCCCTCCTGTAATTTCCAGTCGATTGGGTTAATACTAGCTGCCTCTACTTTGATCAGAACTTCATCCTTTTTTGGATTGGGAATCGGAACTTCAACATGCTGCAACACCCAAAAATTCACTTTCGTTATAAGATTATGTCACCCGCCATTTTTTCCAGTTTTTTTTAAAAAAAAAAGACAAATGTTGGAAATGATTTTGCAAAGATAGAGAGAGAGTTGACTGAGCTGTCAAAATCGTTTAATTCATAATAATTAGGCTCAATGTTAAATCTACGGTACTAATCCTAATAAACTTGATTAAGGACTAAAACTAAACAAAAATTTAATTAAATCTCCATCTTAAGCATGAAAAGAAACAACAAATTTCTTTTTATCCTAAACAGCAAGAATATTACCTTGAGATCAGCAACTCCTCCGTTATATTTACTGTATTGAACAGCACGCATCAGATTCTTCGCCATTTTTTCCCTTTTTCTAAGAGAATAAAAACCGAAAGCTCCTTTTAAGTTTGTGGGAAGGCAAAAAAGACTCAAGATTAGAATGTGAGACAGAGAAGGAGGGAAGGATTGGATTGGAATAATTTGGCGTCGGATACTTTGAATTTATAGTAAAGTAATGCAGACATGGAATCGTTCCTTCCGATCAAAGCGAGATCGTTGAATGTGTATAGGTGTGAACTGTGAAACCGATGTGATGCTGTAGAAGCATTTGAGTTTTTTTATTATTCTTTTGAAGTCAAAGTTCTAATTTTTTTTATTCAATTGATTGGAAAATATGAATACTGTATGGAAGTTTCGATAATATATTTGTTGAATGAAAATGCTTTTTCATTTTGCTTAAACATTTAACTCAGGCTGAAAACAATTAATTGGATATGACTTATTCCTTTAACCTAAAAAATTCACCCATTAACATAAAAATATATATATATGAGATTTGAAAAATGGGTTGGTGAAACTTTTTAAAAAAAAATTTATATGTGTCAGGCTTTGGATAAAAAAAATTTGGCTTTAGTTTGCCCCACTCAACCTTAATATATTATATTATATTATATTATATTTATTATTCAAACCTTAAAAAAATTTATTCAATTAAATAACCCAATTTAAAATATAAAATTTTAAAATTAAATTTAATACAATAAAATATTTATTATATTTATTTCTGTTTTTTAACATAAATATTTTTTAATGTTTTAAAAAAATTTTATTTTAACATTTTTAGTGTATTTAATGTATTATATTTTTTTAAAGAAATTATTTTTAAATAAAAACTAATCTAAAAAACCAAATATGGGTGGAGCGGGTCGGGTACGAGTTTAGTTTCTTAAATTGAGTCGGGCTTGGGCAAAAAAATAAGCTCGTTTTTTTGTCGAATCAGACTTGAAAAATTGATTTAGATAATAATTTAAGGGTGAGTAAAATTCGATTCGAAAAAAAATTTGAAACAAAATTCAAATTGAGTTAAAATGATAAAATATAACTCGATAACTTGATTAACTCTAAATTTTTCCACATTCACCTTTAAAATACCTTGTATAAATCCGATCCAATTCAGGGGCACGAAAAAGAAAAAAGTCATTTACCAAAGGAAAACAACTTGCAAGTTGGGAATTTATATATTTAAAAAGGGATAGCCGCCAGAGCTGGAATTGTAGTTGAAGATATAAATACATTTGGAACCCCATTACAGAATTAAAATAAATATATGATTTTGCCTAATTTATACACGTGATAAGGAATGGAAAAAAGTTTTAGGTGGAATCCAACTGTTTTCAGCCCCTATTTATGTAAATTGAAAAACAAATATATATTATTAAAAGATTAGAACTTTGACATAAAAAATTCAAATGCTTCTAGAGCTTCAGATTCGGTTTCAGAATTCACACCTACACGCATTAATTCAATTATCTCGCGTCCATCGGAAAGAACCATTCCATCTCTGGATTGCTTTGCTTTACTATAAATTCAAAGTATCAAACGCCAAATACATCATCCCACAATCCTTCCCTCCTTCACTTTCTCACATATTTTTCCTTAAGAAAAAGACATGGCTCACAATTTGATGCGTGCCCTTCAATACAGTAAATATGGCGGAGGAGCCGATGATTTGAAGGTCATCTACTTGCCTCTGTTTTCTTAAAATGCCCTGATTTTTCTACACGTGTCTCCATTTGGTCAGAGTTTGACAGCAATGTTGACATTTTTTTTTCTTTGGTAAACTTGAAAAAAGAAATTGTTGGTCACCTGATTTCATAACGAGTGTGTATTTTGTGGGTGTTGCAGCATGTTGAAGTCCTGATTCCCAGTCCAAAAAAGGATGAAGTTCTGATCAAATTAGAGGCAGCTAGTATTAACCCAATCGACTGGAAAATACAGGAGGGGGTAGCCCGCCCATTTTTACCTCGCAAATTCCCCCACATTCCTGGTATTTTTGCTTTTCTCTAGATGGTTCAGCCCAATGGTTTAATCTGCATCAGTTTTCAGTGCTTTAGTGGAGTTAAAGCATCAAAACTTTTCTTTCATGTACTAGTCCGAATCCTTGTTTTCAATCATTAGCTAAAGAACATTTGGTGGAGCAGGTACCGATGTAGCAGGAGAAATCGTGCAAGTAGGATCAGGTGTCCAGAGTTTCAAAGTTGGGGATAAAGTTGTTGCCGTACTTGGTGTAAGTACTCATTCTTTTCTTGGGCTTGTTTCGTAGTTGCATGTAGGAACATATGTAGGTTTGATGTTACACTAGACAATTGGTTCAAGCTATAGATTTTTCCCCTTATTCATGTCCTTGTTTTTATGTCTTTTGTCATGCCAACCTCTTATTATATGAATCTATTTTGCAATCACAGAATGGAGGTGCACTAGCTGAATATGCTGTGGCTAAGGAGGGTTCCACAGTTCCAAGGCCTCCAGAGGTATCAGCCTCTGAAGCTGCAGCTTTGCCAATTGCTGGCCTCGCAGCTCACCAGTCACTCACCCAGCTTGCTGGGCTCAAACTCGATGGAACCGGTCCGCAAGTAAATGTCCTTGTTACCGCTGCTTCAGGTGGTGTAGGTCAATATGCGGTTCAACTTGCAAAGCTTGCAAATGCACACGTGACAGCCACTTGTGGGGCTCGTAACATGGATTTGGTCAGGAGCCTGGGGGCTGATGAGGTTCTTGACTACAAAACTCCTGAAGGGGTGGCTCTCAGGAGCCCTTCTGGTCGAAAATACGATGTAATCATTCATTGCGCACATGACATTCCTTGGTCTACCTTTGAGGCTAACTTGACTTCAAAAGGAAAGGTAGTAAATACCACACCTGGTTTCTGTACTGTGATGAGTGCTGCTGCGAAAACGATTAAATGCTCGAAGAAGCAACTCATACCCTTGTTTACCTCACCTAAGAAAGAGAACCTCGATTTTCTTGTTAAGTTGGTGAAAGCAAGAAAGCTTAAGCCAATAATCGATTCAAAGCACCCTCTAAGTAAGGCTGAAGAGGCTTGGGCCAAGAGCATTGACGGCCACGCCACTGGCAAGATTCTTGTGGAGCCCTAGTTTATGAAGCATACACTAATTTTATACTTTTTCAGTGAGTTGGGATGCTTATGAGCCATCTGTATATTCACAAGTACTGTATTGTTGGTAAGTGAGGAGTTTTTTTTCAACTAGGTTGTGTGTGATGTAATGTAATGTTGTTGAGCATTGTGTCTTGTTATGACGTTTATTTATTTATCTTTTGTTTTATGTAATTTGAATTAAAGATGATACCGTGGATAATTAGACACTTTGTTTATGAAGTAATGTTTTATGATTTATGCTTAAATAAGTATACCAATAGCGACAAAGATTTTAATGAAATTTGTTGGCAGTGACACATGTATGCTGTGCTATTAGCACCGAGACAGATAATATATCTTCCCATCCTTTGTTAAAATTTCTTTTCCCTACCAACACACACACATACATATAAAAATTCTATCTATACATATGAAAACCACGTATTTAGAATATAGGTGTGTTTAAAAATAACATACAATAAATAATGAAATTTAAGGTTTGAAACTATATAAAAGTATGAAAAGACAAAAAGGTCATCAAAATAATAATAATAATAGTCTTTTAACAAAAGGGTATATTAGTTATTTCTTAATCGAGTTGATATCTAGTTAACCCGTAACACCAACTCAACTAGGGATTTTATTAATAGTATATATATAATAACATAATTAAAACTTAATTGATTGAAATCAATGGTTGATAGTGTTGAGAGTTCAATCGAATAGAGTAAAAAAATTTTGGGTTAATCGAGTTGACATGTCATATTTTATCATTTTAACTCGATTTGAAATTTTTTTGAATCAAGTCGTGTGAAATGAAATTCAAGTCGAATCGAATTAAATCAAATCAAATCAAGTGAAATTGTTCATTAAATTAAAAAAATTAAACATGTCAAATTAAAATCTTGTTATAATAAAACTAATTCCATATTAAAGCACATAAATTTGAAAACCATATATATTTTAAAACTTTTTCAAAGCAAAATAAGAAAAAAAAATATTTTAATATGATAAACTTGAATCATTAATTAATTTATTTAAGTCTCAGATTTATTATTTTAGAAAAAATTTAAATATTTAATTTTTTTATAATTTTTTATAAATATTTTGAATTTTAAAAATTATTTTTAATTTTTTTTCTTTTTGTAATTTTTGTTGAGAGAGATCAATTTGCTCATTTTCAAAATTAACAGGGGCCAAAGGGGTATTTACACCAATATGTTATTCGAATTATTCAAGTTATTTGAATTGCAAAAATTCAACTCTACTTGAACTTAAAACTTGAATTACTTATTTGAATTGATTCAAAAAAATTAAATAACTCTAATAACTCGATTTGATTAACTTAAAATTTAATTTTTTTTGATACGTACAAAATTCACAAAAAGAAATGAAGAGAGAGAAAGAAGATGAAGTATGAGAGAGCAGAGATGAGAACACGAGAGAGAATAATTCCCAATTTGTTTTTCATATCCTCCACTTTAATAACTGTGGGGCTTCAGAAGGAAAACAACAACGATTCTTACACTTGTACTAAACAAAAGAACAAAATGCCCCATTTAACTTAAGGGCCCTCCCATCAAAACGCATCGTTTAACTAAAGACTTAAACGCACCATATTTACAATTGAAATAAAACTAACTAAAGTAAATTGAAACATAAATACAAGTCGTTTTGTTAGTTGGGATTTTTGGATTAGTTTACATCACTTTTTTCGATTCAAATCGAATTTTGTTCACCCCTAATGATCGAAAATGTAATATGGCAAACGAATGATGATTAAAGCATCCGACTTAAAATAACTTAATAGTGGTTTATTTACCATTTGAGGCCAAGGCATAATTACCACTTAGATCCCTCCAAATATTCCTTCATTTCATGCTTCTTTAATAATTTAGTTATTGTATATTTATATAATAACTTATCAATTTAATTAGTAATTAATTATATTCAATTAATTACAAATTAATTTTATTTCTAATTTAATTTCTAATATTTCTATTTTCTATTTTGTACTCGCTTTGTAATTGTTCGATAAAAATCTTTGAATAATCCGATTTAATAAATTCAAATTTTGAAATCGATTTTTTCGACACTAACGAAAATCGATTGTTACATACTCTCCGCATTAGCAGGATTTTAACAAAATTCAAAATAAATAATTATTTTATTTATTTTAAAATATAATAATTAATATAATTATATTTTATTAATTATAGAAATTAAATATAATATATTTTTAAGATCTAGCGTGGATCTTAGGTTTTTCTACCTACATAATACAAAAAAAAGAAAATTAAATACTTAAATGATATGTCAATATCATTATTTATAAAAACGGTATGTTTGAAACAGTACTAAGTGGTGGAATGAGAGAGATGGGCGGCACTCAAATTTCTTTTGACACAAAATGATGTGTTTTTTAAAAATATATTTTTTAAGGGTGGAAAGAGAGAGATTGGCTGCACCAGTATTAAAAAAAAGATGATATATATGGTGAATAAACCTGATCGTGGGTCGGGCCACCCGATCCGACCCGAAGGTCCGCCCGAAAAATAAGAGAGTTTGGACAAAAATATAGGCTTGAAAAATAGGCTTGGACAAAAAGTGAGGCCCATTTTCTAAACGGGCTGGGCCTCGGGTAAGAATTTTTTTGACTCGGGCCTGGCCTGACCTGACCCGACTCGAATAAATTAATTATTTTTAATAAAAAAATATATTGTTATTTTGGTGCTATTTTTTATTATTTTGGTTGCTTTTTTTGCTGTTTTGGTTTTTTTACTGTTTTGGTGCTTTTTTACTGTTTTGATGTTGTTATTTTTATTGTTGTTTTTGTTGCTATTTTTGCTGTTATTTTTGTTATTTTGCTGTTATTTTTGCTGCTGTTTTGGTTATTATTTTGGTTGTTTGAATGTTATTTTTATGTGTTTTTACTATTGTTTTGCTATTTTTTTAATATTATTTGAATATTGTAGAACTTTTGTTTTATTGTTAATTTTTTTACTATTTTATTTGCAACTATCTTAATATAAAGAATTTTTAATGTATTTTAAATTTATTTATTTTTTAATGTTTGTTTTAATGTTTTTACGTTTATTTGATATATTATATATTTTTTTTAATTTATTGTATATAATAAAATAATCTAAAAAAAATTAATATGGGCCTGCCGGATCGAACTCGAGCTTGACTTCTATAATTCGGATCAGACTTGGATAAAATTTTAGACCCAGTTTTCGGACCAAGCCAGACTCGAACCTAACAATTAAGCCTAAAAATTTGTTAAAGCCCAATCTGACCCGACTCACGATCAGCTCTAATGGTGAAGTGAGGAGGAGGAAGAGATATAGGCAACACCCAACAAGTTTTATGGGGAAACATTAAAAATTTATTTTGTATTAAGTAGGTAAAAAAGTCTGAATCTTATAAGTTAAAATATAATTTATCTTTTAAAATACATAATTCATACATATATGAGTACTAACTCATTTAAAAAAAATATTATTCAATAAAATAAAAAATAGATCAAGTACACATCCTAAATTGACTTGTAAGTAAAGGTGGATTTCAATAAAAAGTAATAAAATATTTTTTGGTGCAAGTATATTATTTTTTTATAATCTAATTTAATTGTAAAATTATTTGAAAGTTTTTAAATTGATATAATATCTAAAATTACTCATAATTATTTTTTAATTCATAAATATGAGGATAATGCGCTTTAACGCAGTCGAATCTCTGTCTTTTTGTATTGACAACAATATCGATACCAACAAAATTAAGACCCAATCAGTGCAAGTATATTACTTAAATTAAATCAACTTGTAAGTTAACATGTAAATAAATTACTTTAAATATTTCATTTAAAACTAATAGGCAAGAAAAAGTAATAAAATAAATTTCAATTCTAATATTCCTTAAGTGGGTCAAAGACGTATACCAAATCAATTTGTAAGTTGTCATGCATACCGTCATCTTTGAATACAAATTCTGAAAATAAGAAACTAAAAATTTATATTTTTCAGCTCAAATCGAATATAAATTTTAAATGCTTTTAAAATATAACGTTTAGAAAATTAAAAAAATTGAAATAAAATAATATAAAATAAATTATATCTAACATAACTTTTTTTTTTGCCTTATGATAGGTCAAAGTAAAAAATGTAGCCATGTTATAGATCAGGAAAATAAATATATCGCAAATTTAAAATTTAGTCCTTTTACTTTTATTTTGATTAAAATATAGTCATTGTATTTTTATTTTCAAAAATTTAATTTTTTTATTTTAAACTTTTTAAATTCAAATTTAATTGTTAATACTATTGTTTTTTTTGTTAAATTTAAAAATACTTATTAATAATATAAAAAAATATTTAAAAATTATAAAAAGTAGGTAAATTATTAAAAATATATAAAATTACAATATTTTTTAATTTTAATTCATTACATATATTATTTATAATTAACAAGTGTCAGTTGCAGTGATAAAGTACACTACACTTTTAAAATTTAGTTATCTTCTTTTAATTTCTACACTTTAAAATTTAGTTATCTTCTTTTAATTTCAAGAATTTAACTTCTCAACGACCAATTAAAAACTAAAATTCAATTGGTAATACTTTTATTGGACTTTTGTTGACTTTGAATATATGACTTTTCAATATTCAAAAGTTTAATTTAAAAATGGGTTAAATATTAAATTATATATGAATTTTGATTTAATATGTAATTATATACATGAACTTTAGTTTGATGCAATTATACACGTGAAACTCTAATTGTGGTTTAAATGTATACTTGAAACTTTAATTTTGATTTAATCATACACATTTAAAAAAATAAATACATCAATTTATTTTTATATTGGATAAATATAATTATTTATGTATGCAATATATAAACATAAAATGATGCTATATCAATAATTCTGTTAATAATGTACAAGAATTGGATCAAATATATAATTACACAAAATTAAAGTTCATATATACAATTAAATATTAAACCATAATTTATGTACAGTTTTGAAATTTATTCCTTTAAAAATTAAAGTTTAATTGATAACTCTTATTTAAATTTATAGAAGTCAATTAGCAATGTTACAAATTGAATTTTAATTTTTAAATAAAATTCAAAAGTTTAAAAAGTAAAAGGACTGATGGATAATTAAACCTTTCCTTTCTTCCCTTCTTTTCCATCCACCTAAACGGAAAAAGAAAAAGTCAATGTGACAAAAATTAGAAGCAAAACTTCAACACTATCCTATGTATTTTTGTCTTTATAGCCTATTTATGTATTTGAAAAAAAACAACAGCCGTTAGATCTGGCAATGTAGATATAAATATAATAAGATTAAATAATTTTTAATGGTAATAATTAAATAAAATTATTCCAATCCAGGATTCATTTGACAAATACATATTATCAAAACAATTCTTAAAAAATTATTTCTTTGACTAATTTTCATAGACTATTCAAAATTCAACCTTTCTAGAACATTACATAAGTTTCAAACTTAACACGCATTCAATTATTATTTTTGGTTTGGTCCACAATGCACAGTTATTTTTTTGATTAAAAAATTATTTTGTTTTCATCATGAAAAAGATATTTGTTATTTGGATTGGAACTTACGAAGAAAGATATTCATATTTGGACTACTTTGCTATAAATTCAAAGTATCTGACGCCAAAATATATTATCTGATCCTTCTCCACCTTATCTTTCTCAGAGTTCTTCTTTATTTTTGCCTTTCCCACAAGCTTAAAAGCATCAATGGATACGATTAAGAGTATGATGCGAGCAATTCAATACAGTAAATATGGCGGAGGAGTCGCCGATCTGAAGGTAATATGCTTGCTTCTTTTGATTAGGTTTTTTTTTTTTTTTCAGTTCTTGAGTTTAGAAGTTTGTTCTGCATGTTTAAAATGGAGGTTTAGTTAAAATTTGTGATTTAGTCCTTAATCTTTTAGAGGGGGGGGGGGGTTAAAATTAGCTAATTAAATTAGGATCGTTGATTTAATTTTGAAGTCTTAAGATGTGCTGATTTTTCTACACGTGTCTACCTTGATGGCTCACCGTCACCTCCATCTCTGCTGCTCTTCTCATACTGCCGATTAAGACTTCGGATCTATCCACTTAATTTCTCAAGTTTTTTCTTTTAGGTTTTTTTCATGCTTTCTTTAGGATTTTTATTACAAGTGAAATTAAGATACCCAGAATTTCGATAGGAATAGATGTTGTCAAAGAATCGAATCAGTCAAATGAAATCTCGAAAATTTTGGGTTTTGAGTCCAAAGCCGAATTGATTTTTTCACTAACATGGGAGAACTTATATAATTTTGAGATCAAATTGTAATTTTATTCAACTCATGAAATTGATTCCATTAGCACGGGAATCCAGAAAGAGTACGAGACTGAGAGCTTGACGGCAAAGTCAACGTTTTTATTTCTTTACTTTGATGAACTTTAAAAAAAAAAAATTGCTAATGACCTGGTTTTATAACGAGTGTGAATTTTGTGGGTGTTGCAGCATGTTGAAGTTCCGGTTCCCAGTCCAAAAAAGGATGAAGTTTTGATCAAAGTAGAGACAGCTAGTATTAACCCAATCGACTGGAAACTACAGGAAGGGATAGCTCGGCCATTTTTACCTCGCAAATTCCCCCACATTCCTGGTACTTTACTTTTCTCTGGATGGTTCAGCTCTATGGGTTAATTCGAAGCATCAAAATTTTTCTTTCTGTGATTTTGCTTGTTTTCAATCATTTGCTAAACAACATTTGGTGGAGCAGGTACCGATGTAGCAGGAGAAATCGTACAAGTTGGATCAGAAGTCCAGAGTTTCAAAGTTGGGGAGAACGTTGTTGCCGTACTTGGTGTAAGTACTCATTCTTATTCTGGAGTCTGTTGCATACTTGAATGAGAGGAACATATGTATGTTTGATGTTACATTGGACAGTTTGTTGCTTCAAGCTATACAACACTCAGGCCATAGATTCTTTTTCACCTTAATATGTGTTATCTAGCATCATTTATGTCCTTTGTCTTGCCAATATCTTATTATTTGAATAATTTTGCAATTACAGAATGGAGGTGCACTAGCTGAATATGCTGTGGCTCATGAAGGTTCCACAGTTTCAAGGCCTACAGAGGTATCAGCCCGTGAAGGTGCAGCGTTGCCAATTGCTGGCCTCGCAGCTCACCAGTCACTCACCCAGCTTGCTGGGCTAAAACTCGATGGAACCGGTCCACAAGTAAATGTCCTTGTTACCGCTGCTTCAGGTGGTGTAGGTCAATATGCCGTTCAACTCCTAAAGCTTGCAAATGCACACATTACAGCCACTTGTGGGGCTCGTAACATAGATTTAGTCAGGAACCTGGGGGCTGATGAGGTTCTTGACTACAAAACTCCTGATGGGGTGGCTCTCAGGAGCCCTTCTGGTCGAAAATACGATGTAATCATCCACTGCACATCCAACATTCCTTGGTCTACCTTTGACGCTAACTTGACTCCAAAAGGGAAGGTGGTAGATACCACTCCTAGTTTCGGTACTTTGATGAGTGTTGCTTTGAAAAAGATAACATTCGCAAAGAAGCAACTCATACCCTTGTTTACCTCATCTAAGAAAGAGAGCCTCGAATTTCTTGTTAAGTTGGTGAAAGAAGGAAAGCTTAAGCCAGTAATTGATTCAATACATCCTCTAAGTAAGGCCGAAGAGGCTTGGGCCAAGAGCATTGATGGCCATGCCACTGGCAAGATTCTTGTGGAGCCATAGGTTATGAAGATTACTTGATAATTAGCACTAGTTTTACACTTTCTCATTGAGTGGTGTAATTCACCATTTCTATGTTCAGTATCTTGAACAATTCCATGTTGGTGTGTGAGTTTCCTAATCTTTCTTGTATTTTGCTGGTGGTATAAACAATGTTGTGTGATATCTAATGTTGCTGAGCATTGTGTTTTCTCTTGAAATTTATATATATATATATATATTTTTTGTTTAATGTAATTCAAATTGCAGATGCTTCTATGCAGAATAAGACTTTCTTCGTTTTTGAACTCTTTTTGTTTTTGTTAAATGCTTAAAAAGTACATCAATATACTGCAAAATAGATTTTGTATATTGATGATGGCTTATGTGGAGAAGGCCATTTTTAGCATTGGTTCCGAGATATTTGGATTCAAGAAATCTTTTGAGGTTGATCTTGATGCTCGCATTTTCACTGCTATAATTACAAGATCAAAGCATAACTTCATCAGAAATTAAAAAAAAATGATGTAACATATTAATAGAATAATAAAAATTTTGAAAGGAAGAATAGTGGGCGTCTTGTGATGATGAGTGTTGATATAAAGAAGGGTTGAGGGTTTAAAGCTACTTGAACTTTTCCGTAAAAGTCAATTAAGGTGCCTCTGAAGACTAATCAAATAGACCTTTTCACTGACGTCATCGTTACAATACTGACGTAGTAGGCTCCAAGTTAACGGTAGCTCTTGGCGTCGGCAAAAAATAAAAAATTGAAAGAAATATTCAAATTTTTTTATGGCAATGAACTTGGACATTTGATTGTTGATCGATTAGTTTCAAATTTTTAAAAAATCCAAAAAAAAAATAACTTTTTACATATGATTGTTGGTTGATTAGTTTCAAATTTTTAAAAAATCTAAAATTTGTAGAACGTTATTAAAATTTATAAAAATATTGAATAAATTCTAAAAAATAAAAATTAATAAAATTCATTTAAAAGTTAAATTCAGAATTCATTCAAGATTATTTTTTTTAAACTAAATGAAGTCTTAAAAAATATTTTAAACAAAAAAATTGATATGTGTATCAATATTTTAATTCTATTTGGTACCTTTTAGGATGTATAAAAAATAAAAAAATATTTTATAAAATAAATATAAATTTAATCATATGTGTAAAGGCTACACATGTAATAAAAATCGAAAATCCAAAAAGTTTATATTTTTTTCTAAATAAATTGCAAAGAAATTAGATGAAGATAAAAATTTATGCTTAGAGATGGGTGCCGATTATTATAGATTCTTCAAGTTGATAAGAGTGCAAAATATGATGATTCGAAAAAGGCATATAGGAAGCTTTTTCTTTTTTTCCGTTTTTCATCTTATTCGTTAATTATTTGTTAGGTTTCATAGAAAAATTGGGTTCTTATGTTGAGAATGCTATTAGCACAACCATGAATAAAATTTATAAAAATCACAAATTTATTGAGTTTTGGGGGGGGGTTCTGAGTTTTTGGATTTATCATAATCTCAAATTTACATATAAGTTTCTCAAAATTTAATTATGTGTTTAAATATAATTATAATTATATTTGTTTGAGTATCAAATTGATCAAATTTATTGAATTATTTACAATTAAGATCAAATTGATAGAATGTGTAAGTATTGATGACTAAATGTGTTACTATACCAATTAGAAAAAGGTCACGTCATCACTTCCGTTAACCATCTAACAAAAAGTGACCAAAACAGAAATAATCCAAAACGTGAGTGACCAAAATAGAAAAAAATCTAAAACGTTAGTGAATAAATTGAAAAGTGTAATTTTTTTTTCAATTTTCTAATATTATAATTTATATCTATCATTACATACCTAAATTTTTTTTATAATTATTATCAAGACTTGCATAGAGCAATGATTAGAACTTCCATCTCGCATTTAAATATATGAGTTTAAACTGTCATCTCTATTCTTTCTCTCTAATATTGTAATTATAAAAAAATTACAATTATTGAAATTATACATAAATTAATTAAAATATGAATAAAAATATTTAATATTATAAAATAAGAAGTTAGCATTATGTAAAAGAAATAAGTAATATTCAATTTGTACTAAAGAGTAATGGTTTAATTTTTTTATTTTAATTTATGAGCATGGGAAAATATTATTAAAAATCAATGCAAAATATCCATTTGATTAATAAAAATGCATTAAAAAACTTAAAAGAAATAAATAATGTGTAATTAAAATTATTGTCAAATTTCTTTAAAAAAAAGTGTTATCAAATTTATTGAATTAAAAATAAGAAATTTACTAGAATTAAATTAAATTTTTTTAAAAGGACCAAATATAATTTACATTATTTTTAAATAATGATACAAAAATAATTTTAAAATATTATAAATATTTGATGTGAATATAATTCTATCATTATTTCAAGTAAATACCCCAAAAGCTGAGATTTTGTCTACTGCTCAACTAGTTCACTAACTTAGTACTAAATAGTAAATTCATAAATCAATTTTGATTTAATATATAATTTAATAAATTAATTTTAGTATATGTGAAATTTTGTCTGTGGTTCATACCTATACATAAAAATTTAATTTTGATTCATTAGTATATATTTAAATTAAAAAATCCATCAATTTTATTTTCATATTGAAGGAATATAATTGTTAATTTATGTATTATATAAATGTAAAATGATTATAAACCATTACTTTATATATAAAAATTTAATCAAATCAAAATTTCATATATAAAATTGTATAAAATCAAAATTTACGTATGACATTGCATATGAAAATAAAATTTATATGTAATTTTAAGATTTTTCAAATAATCATTTAAAAAAATTATTTTTTTTAAATATTTGTTGACATGAAGTACATATATTATATAACATGTTGTTGCCTACTCGCTTGGTTAATCATATTGTCACTTAATAGTTATTTTTATGGAATGATAAATTTATTTTTGATATAATTTATATTTTTTAATTTGCCTTTTTTTTACGAGAAAGGCGAAAAGTTTTTTATATTATTAAAAAAAAGAAGTTATTGTTATCAACGTGTCAGCTAATAACAACGAAAGCATGAATTTCCAATGCAACCTAGGTAAGTAGTCAAATCCTCAAGACAGATGATTCTTAATTTATGACTTAAAAAAATATTTGGTATTTGAATTTGGAATACTTTTTAATTTAGTATTTAAATTTTTAGTTCAATTTCATATTTAAATTTGATATTTTTTTAATTTAATAAATAAATTTGACATTTTCTTTAAATTGGTACTTAATCACTTTTAGGTCTAATTTGCACCTGAACTTAACTCTTTTTTCTTAGTTAGATACCTAATATTTTTTTGTCTAATTTGACACCTGAACCTGTCAAATATATACAAATTACTTAAATATATTAACAATGTTATTTTTTATGAGATAGCAAAAACAATCAATGCATGATCGACATGTGATCAATGACAATTACTTTTAGTTTAATTAATTTATTTCATTTGATTAATTTAAAATAATAAATTTATTTAATTTTGAGTTTTTAAAACTATTGTGTTCTTATTTAATATTAATTAGTTAAGTATAGCTCAATGCATAACTTTTTAACACAGATTTCCTCTAATACTGATTAATTCGTTAAGTAGAGCTCAATGCATAACTTTTTAACACGAATTTCCTCTAATATCGACGATATTTTTGTAACATAACATGAATTTTTTAACACCATCAACATTTTGAGGTAATTTGCATATCAGTTAACAGGCTTGGGTACTAAATTGAACCTAAAAAAACTTAGATATCAAATTAAAAGAATACTAAGTTTAAGCATTAAATTGAACTAAAAAAAGATTTAGGTAAAAAAAAAATATAAATTCAAATACCAAATTCGCCCAAAAATATTTAGGTACCAAAGTCTTTTACGAATTTAGACCTAAATGAAGCAATGGGCCGGATCCACAGTATAAATCACACGCCCAACCCGCACTGAAAAGTTTCCACGGACAAAAACACCCATACACTTATCACTTAATGACGCTTAAGTCCTAGCAAACTTTATGTACAATTTAATTCACCGTCCACGTCACTAGTTCTTATCCATCCATGACGGACATTATCGTCAGAACACAGAAAAAACAATTCCGTAATATACTAAGTCGTTGAGGGATATTATTGTAATTCAGGCAAAAATAATATTGTATTACCGCTGGGACCACCGCCCTTCCCCTCCACAACCAAGGATAGTTCTTCGTTTCAATTTTCAAAAGTTTTTTAAAAGAATAAAATCTTTTTTTTGAAAAAAATATTATTATATGTTTTTCTTTCGTTTTCTATCTCCCCTTCCTCTGCAGAATTCTCTCTGGTAGTAATCTGAATTCAATTTCTTTTTCTGAAAGTTCTCTCTCTGAAACTCTTCCATTTTCCTTGTTTCAAACGACATCGTTTGGACATTGGCGATCTGCTTCCATTTCTTGCTTCGTCGCTTTGGTTATCGGATGTGAGTTTCATCTCTCTCTGTCTTTCTCAGTGTCTTTCTTTTGTCTTCATCTTTTCTTTGGAAAAAAGTTGCGTAATTTTGTTGTGAATGCTCAATTGTTGTTTCGCTTTTTTTTATTCTTTGAGCTGTATATTTCTTTCACATTGGAATGCACTTGAAGTTTTCGTCTTAATTCCTGTTTGTTTTCCGAGAAAACGGAGAGGTAAAAGTTGCCGAAAGTTCTTTCATATTTCTTACTAATTTTGGTGCTCTTTTTAATGATAGAAGTGGTCAAAAGATAGAGACTGGTTCGAATTCGGCTATGGTGTGTCTATGCGGTTGAATTTAACCATGGCTGAGTGCTGGCGTTCGTATAATTAAAATATCTTATTGTTGTACATTTGTTATTCTATTTTTTTAATAAAAAGAATACGCGCCTTTTCTCTTTTTTCTATTTTGGTCAAAATACGCGCCCTTTTCTTGGTAAGGAAATAGAAAGAAAGTATTGCTGAATATGTTTTCTTTTTTTTTTTGGCTAGGCGTTAAAGCATGGATAACTGTTTGCATCCTTGTATTTTTTTTTTGAAAAAAAAGAAATCAATTGCAGGGATTTTCTTTTAGTTCAGGAAAAGGTCCTCCATGCCTCTTTTTCTTTTTTTATGATTCATGTAATTATTTATTAGTTTGGATTTAAATTGATTTGGTTTTATCTGATTCGGCTTCAGTAAATCGAGGACTTCAATCAGCAAGCTGTTTTTTAAGTGTGTTATATTTTTAAGGCTAAGCTGTTAAAAATAATGGATTAATGACTTTACATGTAGGAGAAATCTGATTGAATTTGCTTATGTATTTATTGCAAACTTTTCCTTGTTTGGAAATCCAGAGAGTTCATTTGTTAAATAACACATTGTTTAATGAATGAGTAAAAAGGGGTAAGGAGGAAAAGTCTTATATTAGCTTCAGTGTTTCTGACCATGTAAAGATTTACCCATGGCCTTCAGTCCACATTTCTTTCTAGGTTTAAACCGCCATGTATAATTTCTTTGGACAGAAACAGAATTATGTTTTATACTTTTTCGTACAAGCCTTATAAAGACTGAGTCTAATATATTTGTCACTGTTCTTTCTTTACAATATGATTTATGATGAATAATTTAGTTGAGTTGTATTGTTTTTTGGTGATTTTCCAGTCCATCCCTATTTTCATCTATGGGGCATCATTTAAGCTGAGTGTAAGGAAATGGATTGATAGATGAAGTTCAACGCTTACGCTTGAGTTCTGTTGTAGGTCTCATATGATACGAACTGGTCGCAGCTTGTAGAAGCTGCATTTGAGGATGTTGATAATTTTCTGGGTGATATTCAATCATTCTTATAATGAGAAGTCAGTTCCTGTCAACATCATACATTTCATGCTACAGTTTAGCAGCAGTAAACCGTGTATGCGAGCTAGTGATCATGCCTATGTCGATACAGTCGACATCTCTATTTGGAGGTTGTTAGAAGTACATTGACAAATTGTTGATTATTATCTGCTACAGCTGCAATAATGGAAAGGTTAGTTTCTGCCCACTGCTCTTAATATCTGTAAGTTTGTCAAGTTCTCATTTCTTCTCATGTTTTTTTCACTTAGGTATAAAATTTTAGAAGAGCTTGGAGATGGTACTTGTGGTAGTGTGTTCAAAGCCTTCAATATAGAAACATTTGAGATTGTAAGGAGCTCTTTCTCCTCTAGTTTCTTTTTATCTTTCAGTTTAAATAACCACCTTGTTTATTTTTATTTGTCAATAAGATATCTTCTTGTGCCCATTTTTACCTCACATATGGTTGAATACATTGCAGATAGAGAATGATGAATATAGGACCAATTTTGAAATCACTTTGTGATTTTGAATCATTAAGTGAAGTTTGTATTGGTTACTTGGTCAATCGTTCATCTACCAGCAACTAGTTTTTGGGGTTTAACTTAAAATTTATATCTGACTTCTCATTTATCTTAGGATATCTGAACCTCAGTTGATGATCCCTGTCTCTCTACCTACCAGGCTGCATATGCGTCCTGTCCCATCCCCTTCCTTGTGGGAGGGTTGGCAAGCATTTTTGATTTGTCTGTTAGAAGAGAAGTTAAAATGAGGTTCTAAAGCTGTGAATTCTAATGGGGATGTAATGTATGAGATGGAACACCATTCTTGGAACTTAGACTTTAAAGGAATAGAAAAATGGGTTGGCTGGATATATGCATGACATGAGATATTATAGCATATATACATATAAGAGAAGTCCTTTATGTAGAAGCTTCGAGCATATATATGTATATAGAAACAGGATTAGAAAAACCTAGGAGCTCAATAGAAGAATATTGGTTGGTTTACTCTTTTAAAAAGTTTGATGCATTTGGTTCGCTTTGATAATGTCATCTCAATGAGTGTTCATCAACTTTGGCTATAATCTTTAGGAAAATCTTGGATTAGAAAAATGAACTCAGTCTATTGTGGGTGGTTGTCTTTTATTCTTGTCTGAATTCCTTTTTAAGTTTTACCAAGATAATAGTGAATTTACAAAATGTAGAACTTACTTGAGCTCCGCCTCATTGCTTTTGTAAATGTTCCAATCTAGGTTGCTGTTAAGAAAATGAAAAGGAAGTTCTACTGTTGGGAAGAGTGTATGAATCTAAGAGAGGTTAAGGTATGCTGTGATTTCCTTGAATGTTTTGCTTTTCACCCAAGCCTTCATCAAGAGAGCATGTTCCATTTATTCTCCACCATTTATGGATACATGCTTTTTCTTGATGGTATCAATAATTTATTCTCCACAGGCCCTTTGTAAGCTAAATCACCCTAATATTGTAAAGTTAAAGGAGGTTGTCAGGGAAAACAATGAACTATTCTTCATTTTCGAGTACATGGTAAGGATGCTTTTCCAAGTTTACATTATTATTCAGTGAAAGCATGAGTTTGTGAATTCTTTTCTTCTGCTTAAGTAGTGTACTTTTCCTCTCAGATATTAAAGTGTTATGTTGCTTTATTTTTATTGTTTTTGGAAAATACAAACGGGAATGTTACTATGATTAGACAGGGGCTAGGAACTTTGGAGAGATCTAGTTCATGCCTTAGTTACAAATGCTAGTTTGTAACCATTTCCTAACCTGGTGCTATGCTTCTAGGGGAATCTGTTCGCTGAATTTAAAATTTGCAATGTTTAAGCTTGTTCAAAATTTGGAAGGCTGGCCTTTGTTTAACCAAAACTACTATGGTTGATTTTTGAAGCATTCTATAATTGATTTTAGTGCAAGACTTGTGCAGGTACTTGCTTCACCCCTCTCTCCCAAACAAACACAAAACCTCTAATTTAGATATCTCTTTTCAATCAAATATCATGATTTCTTTTGAATATAAAGGTTTCAAGTGACTGTGTTTGCCTGCTAATCTCAATGTCGATTGTGCTTCTTTCATTTAAACATAATGCTACATTAATTGTTTACTTCTGTATTGTTCATTATAAACTGTTATTTTGATCTTTCATTTGAAGTAATCAGTAGTGTGATGTACGATTTCTGGAATCAAGCATGAAGTTGTAGGAAACACCTTTGGGTTCTTTTTATGAGAGCTTACTTTAACTTCTTTCTAGGAACATAATCTTTACCAAATCATGAAAGACCAACAAAGACCTTTTCCTGAAGGGGAGATACGCAGCTTCATGTCTCAGATGCTGCAAGGACTTGTCCACATGCATGGGAATGGATATTTTCATCGAGATCTGAAACCTGGTAAATGTTCCTTTCTTTTCGGTGCATTCTTTAAGTCCTTTTTGCACATTGATGGTGGATATCTATATAGTAACCTAGTTGTTTGTTTGTTTGTTTTTAAAGAAAACTTGCTGGTCACCAAAGATTTTCTCAAAATTGCTGATTTTGGACTGGCAAGAGAAGTATTGTCAATACCTCCTTATACAGAATATGTTTCCACTAGGTGGTGAGTAATTGTGCAGTTCTAATGTCTCATTAACTTTGCGTTTGTGTTTGTTCAATGTTCAGGCAATGTGGCAATGTGGGCGCAGTCTCACTGATTTCTTCATAATTCTATCCTGTTCATACAGGGTTAGTTTTCTCATCTAATGATTTTTGGGTTAACTGTGTTAGGTACCGTGCTCCCGAAGTCTTGTTGCAGTCTTCCTATTACACTCCTGCAATTGGTATATGGATTTAAGTCTATCTGTGTGTGTACATGTGCATATGCACATTTTTATTTTCATTGAGCTTTGCTTTGTTTCCATTAATGTAATAGGTTGAGATTTTATAATGCTTTCTTTAGCTTGAATGATGTCTGATAATGGTAACACTTACAGATATGTGGGCTGTTGGTGCAATATTAGCAGAGCTTTTCACATTGTCTCCTATTTTCCCTGGTGAAAGGTGATCTATTATTCTAAGTTCTCTTTTTAGTTTTGGTGGAAGATGGTATAAATTAAGACAATCCTTTTGTTCTTACAAGTATATATTTTCTCAGGCATAAATAAGCACAAGCGATGCAAAGACTTTTGTGTCTAACATATGTTATCTATACCATGTACTAACTTTGATACATTCCTTTATATATATATATAGAGAGAGAGAGAGATAAGCTGCGTTATATTTCTGAAGTTTTGGTCCTTATAAATTTTCCTATAATATGTTGTTGGTATGATGTGACCCTTGATTCTGGTGATTCTGCTGGATCTTTAGTTATGATTGCTAATGTCGATAATTTCATGGCTTAAAATTACTAGTTTGATTGATTGTATGTATACAATAACCTAATAACGTATGCCAAGGAAAAATTGTTCTGATGTTTCTGTTCTGCATTTCCATGTGATCTTCAGACAGTTTTAACCTGAACCAAATTGATCCAACCTACATATGCGTTTTTTTTTTTGGGGTTTTTCTGCTTATGGGCATTATGGTGCATAAAATTTATTATATTGTCCTCAGTCCATGCCTCTTTTATCATTTTCAAATACTGTTATGTGTGTGTACATGAAAGCATGTGTGCATGCATGCATGGGTGGGTGGGGATTTACAACTATAGATATTGAGAAAGGTAAATTTCTTACCTTTCTGTTTAATAATCTTGACAGTGCCGTGGTCATAGGATGCTCACTATGCTACTATGTGTATGTACATGAATGTTCAGCCATGCATTCAATGTGGGGATGCATAACTAATTAACTATATATATATTAAAGAAGGTATATTTGTTATCTTTCTATGTACTTTTCTTGGCAGTGCTGTGATCCTAAGAAAGTTGCTTTACTCACCATGCAAGTTTCTTTTCGAGTTTGTTCACTATATTTTGTTCTTGTTTGTTAATTCTGAACGCATAAGTTTTGTTTTCTGACTTTTACCACTGAAGAAAGAATGAGTGTACTTTTGTTTGCTATTGGGTTAGAATACATTAGTTTTGTTTTTTAACTTCTACCGCTGAAGAAAAGAAAGATATATCAGAACTTTTAAGGATTTTTTCTTACGGTATTTCTTTCACATCCTCGCAGTGAAATTGATCAACTATACAAGATATGCTGTGTTATGGGTGCACCAGATTGGACTTCTTTCCCGGAAGCAACAAATATCTCTCGTCTAATCAATATTAGCTATTCTGAGGTAAGATATTTTTAATAAATATTTATTAGTTATCGATTATCTGCTATAGTTTGACCATTTTTTAAAAAAAATTTGCTGCCATTACTTTTGGGCAGATATCACCTACGAACCTATCAGATATCATGCCCAATGCCAGCTCAGAGGCTGTTGATTTAATCTCGGTGTGTAGTGCGGTTGACTAGCATTTAGGAAAGTGATATTTGCTGTACTATGATATCTTACACCCCCTGCTTTGACTGCTTGTAGCAACTTTGCTCATGGGACCCATTAAGGAGGCCATCGGCAGAACAGGCATTGCAGCATCCTTTTTTTAATGTAATATATGTGTTCTGGAGCTTTAATGTTTCTATTTGTATTAGATCAATTTTACTGAAAGGTCCTGGCAGGTGGATGTGCATGTTCCTCATCCGCTTCTGTCTGATCCACTAGAGCTGAGGCTAAACAACATGGGTAAGTTTTGAAGTTCAGTACTAGTTCCCATGTTAGACTGTTTGATAACGTTCTATTCACTTTTTTTTTCCTGGTTCAACCTATTCATATTTTGTTGTACTATTGTGAAGGGGCGAAACCAAATCTTGAGTTGAATCTATGGGATTTCGGCACTGAACCTGATGATTGTTTTCTGGGTTTGACACTTGCCGTGAAACCAAGTGCTTCAAACTTAGGTAATATGGTTGTAACTTGTAACTCCCATGTTTATAGTTCAGTGGACTGTTGTCTTTTGCATAAAGAACTAATAAATACATGTGGCATGGGCAGACATCATTTTTTATCCTCATCTGGTAATTGTGGAGGAATAGTGGAGTGGTGTCCTAGAACTTAGGATTAGGTGTCTACCTCACGAGCCAGAGGTTTAGACATTCCTGGAGACATGGAATTAGATGAACTAGAAATAATTATCTGGTGTTCTGTCACTTAGCGAAGGATACTTTAGAAGCTATGTAATTTTCCTCTCACCCAACTGAATATGCTTTTCTGTGTTATATTTTAAAACTATGTTAGCACTAATCCAGAATGGGGTATCTGCTTTAAGCATCTTTGAATAACATCACTGTTCATGAAGATCATTTGATTCATATGGATAAACTTCAATTTATTGGAGCATGTCTTTTATATCATTTTTCTTTGAATTCTATTCTGCCAGGTTTATGCCAAGGGATTTACTTTTACTCTTTTTTTCTTTTTTTGTTAAAAGAATGACTTGTATTTTATTTTCTTGCAGAAATGGTTCATACCGTCTCACAAAGTATGGAGGAGGTAAGTTGTGCAGTGTAAACACAGAAAATTTGCTCTTTGCTATATGTATATATATATATATATATATATATCTTTGATGTGAATCAGATTTGTAATGGCTTACTGCTGAACTTCATGATGCAGGATATACTGTTTTGTCCTAGACTGAACGATCAACCAGAGCAATCAGGTAATTCATATGATCCTCAGTAGCAAAAGACCAAGGCTTTTCTTGGTATGATGGAAATTTTGTTAATTTAATCATATGAAGCTGTAAAGTAGGAAAGTGGTTATGAATCTTAAACATTTGATTATCAAAACCTTCATACCGAACAAAGCATAAAGAAAGGGGGACTTGACAATTCTAGGCACACATTAAGAAATTTATGTGATCTTTGTCATGAATGATGATCTGTATCCCATGCTTTATTTGAGTTAAAGCTACCAGCTTGCTTAACTTTCCACAAGTAACACAGTTCGCACTGGTTGTTTCATTTGTCTTTTGTTCTTTGTTTAAGGGTTTAAACCTTAGTGTTCGCCACTAATGGACTACGGGGTTCTTTTTGTTCTCAGTGTTTTGGTCATTGCTGACTCCTGACCAAAACGGAATTCACACGCCAGCTGGATCTTCATTGTCTCTCTCATTCAAGTGAGTCAATTCATTTATTACTTTTCCCAGGCTAGGGCTTCATGCTATCTATTCATTCAACATGAAGTTTTCCTGGTGTTCTTAATTTGCTCTTCTGACTGCTTTTTGCTCATTCCCCACATTCTTTGTCCCATTCATGTTAAAATTGATGGTGTTTGTGGTGACTAGCGTTAAGGGGTAGTATGTCTTTTGGTACCTTTAACTGGAAAATAACCCATGTTCATGTAGTTTTGGTGTTACAAACCAACCTTTTTCATTTGAAGCAGGTTTTCCACACTAATTCTCACTAATAAAGAAACCCCTTTGATCTGTTGAATTATTACCGTCATCCATTCAATCATGAAATCTGCATCTGCCATTTTTAGCATTTTTTTTTGGTGCGAGATCATCATCACTTGATCTTTCTATGTCTTGACATTCAATATTTTGCATGGCAGTCCGATCCAGCATGCACCAATTGGAGTTCCGCAATCTGCTGGGTTGGCAATCACATCATTGCAGCCTAACCTTTTAGAACGTCAATGGTTAGCAATGCCAACCCCCTTTCAGCAAGCTCAGTTTACCTTGGACTGAATTGAATTGGAAAATCCTATATGATAAAGGGTTGATTCTTGTAGAGTTCCATTTGGCGAAACATACATGTACTCAAATCAAAAGAAATATTTTTTTTTTCTCTCGACTATAGGCGAGTTTCATTTTGTGTTGCTAGGTTTGACTTTATTAGCCATTGATTATGTGAAAAAGGGTATATGATGATATTAGGCTATATAATATAATTAAAAATGTTTTTTCATTCACTTCCAAAATCAGACAAATTTTTAATTCTGGAGGTTCTAAATTAGTATCAGATCTTGTACTCCGACTCTCTAATTCATCATGACGATAAAAACATATAACAGGATGCACTAACTTCCAACAATTCAAATATTAATTATAAAATACTAGATTATCTCATCTGTTTTCAACTTAATCACGTATCTATTTTTAGAATATAGTTTAAACTATTTATTTCTTTAAAAAATGTAAAATTATAAGGTGAAAAAAAATAGATATTCATAAAATGAAATTTTTTTATTTTTAAAATCTTTTTACATTTTTTAAATTTCTTTTACAATTAAATCAGATTTCGATGACCTAGTAACTTGAACGAAGCATGCTTTCGCGCACACCCTTGGCAGTTTCGACCAAGCCAAAATAATTTCCTGAAAACCCATCGCCAGAATATTAAAAGTACATAATGGGTCCAAACTATTTAGTTTCTCACCATTAGGATCAGGAGGCAGCAAAATTAATATAAGAAATAAAAGTGAAAAAAAAATTAAACCTTTTAATATATTTTTTATTTCCCAATTTCTAAATGGTGTTTAAAATTTTCAGTAACCTTCTCAGTACATTCAGATCTTTAATTAGAAAAAAAAAAAAATTATGCCCAGAAATTGAAGACTTACCCCTGAAATTCCCTCAAAGGGATTTATATTAAAGAGTGAGAACAAAAAATAAATTCTAAATATGGTGCCTTCTAAGATTAAATGGAACTCCTTGCCTTAAATAGCCAAACTGGAGTTGGAACATAACCAGGCCCCAAGCTGCATTTTTTTTGTAATCCATGGGAGTACACAGTATAAAGTTTACCATTTTTCTGCACTGATGCATACTGGGAAAAAGCATTATCTGAGGTAAAGAATTACCGGATCTAGATCTGGAAAAGAATAACTATAATATTCGAGATGCAGTACCGTCTGGAATGCTCCGTAAAAACATAGCCCTAGCAGCCGGATCGGTTGAAAATCGTCCTAGCACAGCAATGGTAGCTGTGTTACTGCCGAACTTCTCAATCCCTCTAGAAATCATACAGGTGTGGTTAGCCTCCACAACTACCATGACATCTCCACCTACGATCGATGAAACTGTTTCGGCTATTTGCCTGGTCAGCCTTTCTTGCACTTGGAGCTTGAAACCGTAAAAATGTACTATTGACCGCAAAAGGGACTTCCCGAGGTGATTGATTCCTTTAGGGCAGAAGTATCCAATATGGACCACACCATAAAAGGGAAGTAGGTGATGCTCACATTGTGACCAGAATGAGAGGTTCAACTCTGAATGCATCTGTTCGTTGTTGCGGGAGCTGATTTCCCCATTAGGTTTGAGAAGATCGGATATGCCACAAGCGAAGCCATTCAGCTTCATCTCCAACTTCGTATTTTCAAAGTTCATCAACCACCTCACAAAATGGCTAGGAGTTTCCACAAGCTCTTTCCTTAATGGATCTTCACCCAAAGATCTGAGTATTGATGCTACTGCAGCAACCATTTCAGGGTTGGCCGCTACAAGCTCGGCCGAAATCTTAGCCATAAATGAAGAATTTGAAGGGCACCAACTTTGATTAACGGAGTCCCTAGATAGCGTTCTATCCACTGTCACACCTCTGAATTTCAAAAGACCAAGAAAATCACTCCAAGCATCAGAATTTTCATTTCCGAAAACCCCTGAGCCCGAAGACACCAGGGCTTTTACCCATCCTTGATGCTTTGAGTCAAGGAGGACTGACTCCACATTCGGGAAATGAATATGCAAACACTCAAGTATCACGGCAACCCCTGCTGGCTTGATTCCATGGTGCAGAGCTGAACATATTTCATCTGCTAAACGCTGCGGGTCCTGCAGTCGTTTCGCGAAAACATCAGCTACTCTAGACAGTTTGCTTAATCCCACAACCCGCTGACCGGATGGCACGTAGCCTACATGACACTTAAGCTGAAACGGGAGCAAGCACAACTCACAATATGAGAACAGATCAAGATCCCGAACAATCACAAGCCCACCTACCCCTCCAGCATGACCAACTCCATCATGTAAACCCACTTCAGGGAATAAAGCTCCCTGAACAATATCCTTTACTTTTTGCTTGTAACCTAAGAAGGCAATAGAAAAGCCTTGGATCAAAATAGGAGACTACAACAACATATATAAACACATATACATGTACTGAGCAAACACAATCTTATATTCAATGGAGCCCAAAACATACTAAATCAACAAAGCCAAAAAAAATTAATACTTCAAAAGCCTTCAGCTTTCATTCTTGGCTTTTTCCTAAGCTGTAAGTCCCATTTAGCAAAAAACAGTGAACTAATAAATGAAAGCCATTTGCATGATGGTGGTTCATCAGCAGTAATAAGACCTTGGAACTGAACTAAACGAACCCTGCGCTTATTGATTGCAAAATATAAAAGGAAGAGCTAAAAACAAAATCTTTGAGTAAAAATTGGGTAATTGACATCCTTCTTGAACCAAGTCTGCATGTTATAAGCAAAGTAAAAAACACAGATCTCAGAAAAATTACCCTAATTTCTATAGTATTAAACTAGAATCTGGGATAAAACAAATGAAAAAATAAATAAATAAGCACCTCTTGTTCCTTCTCGAAGTGCCTTGGCAACACGAAGGGGAGTTTTCTTAAGGCCATCTCTGTTAACATCCTCACCCAAACCCTGCAATAGAACTTTCACAGCATCCTCAATAGCTATAGTTTCAGGCTCTTTCTCACTTACATCCAGCTTCATTCCATTCTCAATCTCAACACATAAATGGCCCTCATCCAAAGAGCCCATTGACACAACCACACAACCAAAAACAACAATGGGAATTAAAGAATAAAAAAGAAAAAGCAATGAAAAATACCCAAACCTTGAATCGACCAAAAAAAGAAAAAATCCACCACAGATTCGGAATGTTAATTGGAAACCCAGATGCAGAAAACCCAAAAAAAAAAAAGAAAAAAGAAAAATATGGATAAAGACAGAAGGAGATAAGAGGCAGAGGAGAGAGCGAAGCGAATAGAATGGATACGTAGGGTTGCCGTTGGTCTTTGTAATGTGTGGATCTTCTCTTACTCCTATGTTTTAAATATATACATACACACACACATATATATATTAAAAATTTGCATCGAGAAAAATATTAAAATAAAAAATGTAAAACCAATAAATTTATGTGAGGGAAAAAAAAGGGTAATCGACAATTTTAATCGAGAACCAAATTCCAAAGTATTTAAGAACTGAAGCTTTTGTTATCAACAAAGAGCCAAGTTCACACAAAGACACCCATGGCGGTGGCCCGCTAAAATCAAGCGATAGAGAGAAGAGAAGCTTTGGTTGCGACTGTGGAGCACCTTACAAAATTATTATCATTATTATTTGTACTTCTAAAATTTCAAACGTCCACATGTTTTGGAGAATAGAAGAATTATTAATAAATTTATGGATTAAAATTAAAGTAAGCAGAATGAAACTTTTTTGCCATTAATATATTAAATAATTATCATTAAAATTAATATCAGCATCTAGTGATTAAATACATTACACTTACTAAAAAAAATAAAACTTTAACAATAGTACAATTAACGCAATTTAAACTTAAATCACATTTAAAATAATAAAGAACCCTAATTATCACATCAATACACAGTTTCGACATTGAGAATTTCTTAATCATACCTATATAGAAAGTTTTTTTAAGGCCAAAACTTAGAGAGTTAAAATTTGACGATATGAAACCAGCAAAAGAGAGATAAGGAGATGTGTGGGTCAAAAAAGGAAAGATTGATGGTATAAACTTAATAAATCTGATATAATTTTCAAAAAGATGATTGGGCCAAACCTAAATGAGTGGGAGAGATTGGGACGTCTCACTCTCACCAACCCACCAACCCTATTTAAACAAAATCAAAATAAATGAGCTAGTTGTAGATGGAATTTAAAAAAAAGTAAATTTTAATTTGATAAAGAAAAAATTGAGTAGTTTAAGCTATCAATCCTTTGTTAATAAGAAAATTGGATTTTAGTTCGATTAGTATTTATATTATTATTAGTGTTGGAAAATATCAGTTCGAGTGCATTGAAACATATTTTTTTTTATTTAAAGATTAAGAAAAAATAATGAATATTTTTAAACATTGTATAAAAAAGAATAATATGATAGGAATCTATAATGATATTAACCTTAAAAAAAATTATTAATTGAATCAAATTTTTTATTTATTAAATTCTAAAAATTAGGCATCAAATGAGCTTAAATTTAATTTTAAATATAATCAAAATCAATTCAACCAATTATAGGATTTCAAATCTGAAAAATTTTTAACTGAACATCACTTTAGCACAAACAAAATTATGCCTAAATTATAAAGCAGAAGAAGACACGTGTGATTGTATTGAAATTACGATCAACACCCTTATCAATGAAAGAAAAAAGTGGATGAAAGAAGGGTATAACAGGGTAGCCGCACTTAGGACAATTGAAGGGATGGCTAGGGGCCAACTTGGGTGTCGTGATTTTAACATGATCATTGTCAGTAGCCAACATTTTACTATGTCTCATTCTCTTTCATCAATTAGGGGTAGGTTCTGTCATGAGAGATTAAAATGAGACCATCAAAAAAATTGTCTGAACTTAGGGTTTTTACTGTTTTCAAAATTCAAATCGCGTTTTGTTAAAATTTTATTTTTTTTATAATTTATCAAAAAAAATTAAAATCATTAAAATTATTGCTGGGAATAAAAAAAACAAAATAGAGAAATTTTAATTTTATTTAATTTATAAATATTTGAAATTATTATGATATGTAAATAAATATTATATAAGAGTTATTGATTATTTTTGATTTATTTAGAAAATATAAAAAATATTTATAAAAAAATTGAATGGTTATTAGTCATAAACAAAATCATGTCAGAAGATAAAATAAAAATAAAATAAATAAGACATCACATGGGAGATTCTAAAAGGTAGGTGGGATTGAATCATTAATGATAAGATAGATTTGGGTGCTTTACCATCACTCAAAGTGAACCACCAACTCTATTTTAAATTAATTATATTATTACTAGAAATAGTAGTAATAATAATAATAATACGAAAATCAATGAATGCTACAAGAGGATTAACCGAAAGAGATTGATCTCCTACTGCTAAAACTCCCATTGAAATAAATCAATGATATTTAAAAATATTTAATAAAATAATTATTTTTTAATTAAATTATATACGATTGACTCATAATATTAATTCAGTTAAAAGTTTTATTGATAGTAAACTAATTGTGTTTTTTTTTTTTGTCCTTAAAATCTAGTAAGTATGGTAGGCAATTTAACTAATCATATTTGACTTTGGAATGATTTTAAGTCAAAGTAAGGAGTTAGGGATGAATGAATGTTATAAATTCCATGTCAATTTTGATTGTTGTTCGCTATAAGCACCACACCAACTCCTATGGGTTGGTGTCAAATTGACTACACCCCAACAACAGTTTTCTCCATGATAAAAATATATCGGAGGTCCTTCTACAATAGGGAGAAATGCATTTTCGTCCTTTATTTAGTTATCTCTTTTTAGAAATTGAGACTTTTGTTATAAAATAAAAGGACAGAGAGTAAAAGCGAGTGTATTTTATTGATCAATACAATGCTTCTCCAAGGTCTATAGTTATAGACATAAAAAGTATAAATGAAATAGAATTCTAATTCTAATCACTACTAGAATTTAAAGTTCATCCGAACTTATCTTGATTTTAATGGACATTCACTTGATAAAATATTCATAACATTTTTTTACTTTTTGAATTTAAAAATTTACTGATGTGACATTTTGAAATTATAAAAATACTCATTTTTTTAATAAAAGAAATGGTTAAGGGATTAAATTCTTTAAAATAAAAATAGAGAGACTAAATTTTAAAAACTCAAAAAATACAATAACCTAAAATTAAATTTAACCATTTGTAAAATATGACATGGCTTAATTAAGTGCCATGATATAAAAAAAAATTGGTGTGTAAAATCTATTTAACCCAAGAACCAACCCAAACCTAAAAAACTAAATCCACTGCGGAAACCCACACAAAACATATCTAAACCCACCAACCAAAACCATCTGATTGGGATTTCGGCGTTTTCTTAGTGGGTTTCCAGTACTGTTTTCGGGGTTGAGTTGGTTCATGGGCTAAATGGTTTTAATACAATATGAGCAAAGTCCACATCATTTGTGGTCAAATTTTAAATAAGGTCCCTATACTATTTTTCTTTTGCAATTTTAGTCGATTTTCTGATTTTATTCCTAGGGAAATAAGAAACCTTTTTGTTGCAATTGTGTTTATTTTTGAAATCTAGGTGGAACTAATTTAAATTTATTTATTTATTTATTTTTAACCCAATAAAATGTCATGTTAGTAATTCACAGACTACTTAATAGAAAATTGTGTGACATAAATAATGGGATTAGTAAAATATAACAATTGAACCAAAATTAAAGTATGATACATACAAATACACCAATTTAACGTTAATATTTGGCATTACAAAATTTATCAAAGTTCTTATATAATTTTGATATTTATATTTTCTTTTTGTAGTTGGATAAGTTTTTGCACATTTAAAAACAAAATGAAAAAGAAAAAACATAATATTTTTCATGTGAAAATACGTAAAATTAAAGTTTAAAATTGGGAAAAAAAATTAAAATTTTTATAAGACACTCGTTTAACCTTCTTTTAAAAAATTAAGATATTATTAAAACCACGTATTTTTATTTATTTAATTGAATAAAAATATCATCTAATTACAATTTTAAAAACTAGTGCTGGAAATTTAATTATCGGTCATTTTAACCAAAGGTTTTCCCATAAAAAAATACAACTACAGAGATAGTAAAAATGAAAGAAAAAAGTCAATTGAGTCTTAACTTGATTGGTATGAACATTGTTATCAGTGTAGGAGGACATTGGTTCGAATGCGCTGAAACGTATTATCTTCTTATTTTTCGGTTGAGGAAATATCATGAGTAGTTTTAAGAATTATATATAAAAAAAAAATATGAAGCACACCTTATAAGACTATGATTAAAGTGATAAAATGACATGATTAATTTAAAAAGAAAACATTATGTTTACTCTAAAAAAAAAATCTATAGAAGAAAACTCATAAATTTGTTGACAAATAGAAAACCAAGCATAAATAGCAAAATATCCAACTGAAATTCACAAAGTGAAATAAATAAAAAATGTACCAAATCAGCAGCAGCCAAAATAGGGAAGCACCAATTTGGGTGTAAAGTTAATTTTCATAGGTTTTAAATGGTAACATATTAAATGCTATTGCCACATATTTCCAGTCTCTCAGTTTTTACCTACTGCATGCGCTCTTCGTGTCTTCCCCAAACCCACCTCCCCTTCTGTCCCTGCCTCTGTCTCAAGCCCAACAAAAACTCTACTCTTTTAAACCTGTCTCTTCTTTTCTTTTTTACAATCCCTGTACAAAAAAAATGGGGAGCAAGAGAGATACAAATTCAGCAGTGAAAAAGGTGTTTGAACGGATAAGTAAGCAATCCAAGAAGGTGAAGATCTTACTTGCAGTCATGGCGGTGCTGTTTTCTTTAGTGGCATTGAAGCTTACGGCCAAATATCACAATCACTTCTTTGTTGCCGCTGAGTCCATCCATGCCGCTGGGATTCTGGTTTTGATTTACAAGCTTACTACCAAGAAGACATGTTCTGGTAATACATACATACATACATATAAATGATATGATTTTCAATATATAATGACTAGATCAGTTTGTGTTTTACTTCTTAAGGGCTGTCGCTCAAGTCTCAAGAACTCACAGCAATATTTTTAGCAGTGAGAGTAGTGTGCAGCTTCAATTTGGAAGCTGACATTCATACATTGCTAGATTTAGCCACCTTCCTCTTTACTGCATGGGTTATATTTATGATTCGATTCAAGTTGAAGTCCACCTATATCAAGGAGCTTGATAACTTTCCCATCTATTATATGGTAAATGCAATAATACATACAATCATATATATATGTATATGTATATGTAATCCATCAATACATACACTGTGTTATACATAAGATATGTAATTTGCAGGTGGTGCCTTGTGCTGTACTCGCTCTGTTAATCAACCCACGTACTACACATATATACTTCAGTCATGTTCTTTGGGCCTTTTGTGTTTATTTGGAAGCAGTTTCAGTGGTGCCACAGCTTCGTATGATCCAGAATGCAAAGGTTTCATTTTCAGTATTTCCTATTTACTTTTTTTCTTTTAATTTCTTTTTATCACTTTTGGGATTTGATAGTCTATATATATGAGATAATTATTTTACTGTTTTTTATTTAATTTTTCAGATGATTGAACCATTTACAGCCCATTATGTGTTTGCACTTGGAATTGCCAGATTCCTGGCCTGCGCTCATTGGATTATCCAGGTTCTTTTTTTACTCCCTACATAATCTATGCTGGATCTGTATTTAATCTATGCTAGAATAGGTACGAATTGGATTAAAAAATCGATTGAATTGATTTTTTTATTTTTTAATAATATATTCTATTTAATTAGATAAATTTATTGGATTTAGTAGCCTGACCAATTCAATCACTGATATGACTACTTTGAAATGGTAATATTGAGACTTTGGAGTCTATAATGTCTCGTTATGTTTGGGTAAATTTTTTTATAGATTATATATATGCTTCTATATTATCTATATTATTATTTAAGTGTATGACTGTGTTGGTGTCACGAGTTTATTCCAACTTAGTCAATGAAATTATTAAAATAACTTTACATAATTTAATTAAGTAAAAGAAAGTTGCAAAAGTTAAATATTCAAAGCCTAAGGGTAAGAATTTGATCGAATCAAGTCAAACAAATTTTAAGTTAATCAAGTTGACGAGTCTCATTTTATCATCCTAACTCGATTTGATTTTTTTAATCAAGTTTAATAAAATGAAATTCGAGTCAATTGATTTGAGTAAAATTGTTCGAGTTAAATTAAAAAAATAAACTTATCAGATTACAATCTTGTTACCATATAACTAATTCTATTTTAGAATATATAAATTTGAAACCATTCAAAGCAAAATAAGAGAAAAATAAGATATTTTAGTATAATAAACTTGAATCGTTAATTTATTTATTTAGGTGTCCGAAATTATTATTTTAGATTTTTTTGTTATTCTTTAGAATTTTTAATTTTTAATTTTTATGTATTTTTTTAAAAAAAATTAAAATTTGGAATTTTTATAAATATTTGGATTTGTAAAAATTATTTTGATTTTTTTTTTATTTTTGTTGAGAGAGACTTGAACTTATAACAATAAAAATTTAAAATTTTAATTTTACCATTTCAATAAAAGATTTTTATATAAATTTTTAATAAATATATTGCCAAAATCTAATAATATAGAAATAAATTGTTAAAAATGATTGTTAACTGTTCCTATATTATATTGTATGAAAGGTGTATGAGACAGGAGGGAGGTATCTGTTCTTGTTGGGATATGGGTACCTTTGGTTTCCCATGGCTATACTTGCAGAAATTGTTCAAACTTTCATCTTGGTTGACTTCTGTTACTATTATATTAAGAGGTATCCCTCATTCTCATTCTCTCTCTCTCTTCCTCTGTCTATGAATGTATGTATTGATATTTTTTTCATAATTTTTTCTTTTTGCAGTTTCATGCAGGGCCAACTGATAATTAGAATGCCAGTGTAGATGTTTTGGGATTATGTTAGAGAAAGACAATGTGATTGGATACATAGTTTCAGTTCATCTGTTTTGAAGTTTACAGCCATAAGGTACTTCTGTAGTTCAACTTTTCTGGTATTCTATGGAAGTGATTTTGATGATAGTTTACCTCATCATATCCAACAAAATTTTATTCAGACACACTATTGCTGGTTGCTGAAAAATCTACACATAACTTCTTCAACAACAAAAAAAAAGAAATCTAATGTACTGGTTTACATGCTTGTACAATGTATTGGTAGAATTCAATGGTGTACATAACTCAACCATATTAAAAAAATAAGGCTTAAACAATAAAATGGTACCTAACTTATATTAGTTTTTTCAAATTGGTATCTAAACTTTTTTTTTTGTCAGAATTGATACCTAAATTATTAAACCATTATCCATTTTACCTCAACTGTTAATCCCGTTAGAAAAAAAATTCAACCAATCATAACTTGCCACGTAGATTTCTATTTATTTGCATTGAAAAACATCCTTAAATTTTCATGGGTTTCGTCTGAAATAAACAAATTTGTAATAACCAAACGATGAATAGCAGCATCAATATCAACAACAAAGTGTTGAACACATTAAGGTTGAAGAACCCAAAGCTTCTATTACTCGAATCCTGCAACAATTTATCTCAATTGAAGATCATCCATGGTTATATGATAAGAACCCATGTCATCTTCGACATTTTCGCAGCTAGTCGATTGATTTCCCTTTGTATAAACAACCCTTCATTCGGGCCATTTTCATTAAATTATGCTCACAATGTCTTTTCCCAAATCGAAACCCCTAATCTTTTTATGTATAATGCTTTAATCAAAGGGTTTTTTGATGAAAACCCAATTAAGGGTTTTGAATTTTACGTTCGGATGTTGAGGGCAAACATTGTTCTCGATAATCTTAGTTTTCCATTTTTGGTAAGGGCTTGTGCACAGTTGGAAGCCATTGATTTGGGGATTCGAGCTCATGGTCAAATTGTAAAACATGGGTTTGAAAACGATGTTTATGTGCAGAATTCATTGGTTTATATGTATTCAATGTGTGGAGATTTTCTTTCTCATTTTCTTGCTCTTGGTGTTAATTTTCCTTCTATCCAAACAAGATACAAAATCCTGAAATTCAACAAATTTCCAGCTTCTTTTCAAATTGAACCTTTTTAAATCCATTCCGTTTAAATGTAAGGAAAGAATTGAGTGAAGAAAAAAAAGATTAAAAGCTTGAAGATAAGCTTGAAAATAATAAAATGGTGGGAGCTTTTTGGGTGTTTGGTTGATGAGAAAATGTAAGAAAATTTGAAAAATAGCTTGATGAAAAGAAAATATAACAAAATAGGTAAAATAAATAGAGATTTATGTGGCAAGTTATGATTGGCTGGAAATTTTTCTTAACGGGACTAACAGTTGGGGTAAAATAGGTAACGGTTTAATAGTTTACGTACCAGTTCTGACCAAAAAAAGTTTAGTACCAATTTGAGAAAACTAGTATAATTTAGGTACCATTTTATTGTTTAAGCCAAAAAATAATAATTTCATTAACGAATAACTAAACCATATTTTGGAGACTCTAATTTTTTTTTAATTTAGTCACTGTTGTTAGAAAAATTGACCAAAATAGTCACTCAACCATTGAAACCTTAATAGATTATTGATCCGACCTCTAAAAAAATAAAAGAAAAAATTTTGTTTTTTTAGTCCCTTAAAAATTACAAAATTTCAGTTAACACCATTGTTGTACTCGCGAAGTTTTAATTTTTTATGCTTAGGCAAAGGAAAGTAAAACGATTTATAGTAGCTTCGCCCTCTATGATATCGCCACCATCTTCGCTCCGTCATCTTTCACCCCGAACAAGAATACTTCATCATGATTTTTACCCTAAAAAACACCATCACTGATTCAATACCTTCCTCTTCCTAAATTGTTGATGTTTCCGTTGACTTTAGTTGGAAATAAATAAATAGGAAAACATGGATAGTTATGGTGGATTTGAAAAACTGGTGCAACTAAACTACTTAGTTAGAAAATAAATAAATAGGAAAACATGGGTAATTAAGAAATTTACCTCAGAGTCGAGATTGGAAGAGGAAACTTAAGAGATAGTAAGGGAAGACGACGGTAGAAGCATATTGAAGGCTGGATCTAGCACTTTTTATGTTATTAAATATAAGTTTTTATGGATATTTAAGGGGTTAACTTTTTTTTTTAATTTTTAAAGGGACTAAAAGAATAAGTTTTTCTTTGTAACGACTCGGTTTCCAATGGTATCGAAAAACATGGTTTCAAGATCCCCTTTTTGTAAATCGATCCCGTAAATATTTTTATATTTATGGAGCTAGTATATAAGTGAATTGAATTTTGGATAAGTAATTTAGCTAAATTAGTGGTTAATTAAGACTTAGGGACTAAATTGTAAAGTCCAATCGCTATAGATTTTTAATTAGAAAATGAATTGAGGACTTAAATTACAATTAACTAAAGGTCCAAAATTGCAATTAAACCATGTTAGAATAGGTGACAATGGGCGGTGATGCTTATAACTAACTAATTAAGTAAATGTTAACTTAAAAAGTATAATCTATGATTAATTAATCAAATTAATCTTAATTACTTTGTATATAAGGAAATTGAAAGTGGATGGAGAGATAATTTTATCTTCTCCATCTGACCAAAGAAAGAAGAAGAAGAAGAAGAAACCTATGGATGAGAACCTTCAAGTTTTAGTTTAACAAATTGGTTACTGCAATTTACTCATTTTCTTTTAATTTTTTATGTTTTTTAGGTCATGAGAGCTTGATTTAGCTAACTCATGTACCAATCTATAAAACCGTTAAAGTTTTAGGGAGTTTCCATTGTTGAGTTCTTGAAGTTGTATGTGTTAAATTGATATATTTTAAGCTTAGATGTGAAAGAAGACTAAATTGTAAAGTTAAAGTGATAGTTTCATACGCTAAAGATAAAACTAAAAAATGTAAATTTGTTTGTAGAAATAAGAAATAGGAGGCCCTTAATGGGTGATAGTGAAATCAGAATTCAAATTAGAGTTTTGAATTGAAAGTTAGGTTAGTCCCAATTTTAGGGATTAAATTGAATAAATTAAATTTTTTACGTAAATTGATAATTGATTGTGAATTGGATGAATATTGATAATGTTGTATTTTTATGGTAATCCGTAGCTAGCGATGACCTGAATCCATCAAAAGAGAAAGAAAAACCTAAAGTCGTCGACAGATAGCTCAAAATTTCTGATTTGTAATTCAATGATTCAGGAACCTTTTAATTGTTGCATATTTATATCAGTCTACATTATATGGAGTATGAGTTTAGTATCAATGATTTCTTGAGCTAAAACGATGCAATTTAGATCGAATATCGAAGTAGGGACTAAATTGAATAAAATAAAGAATTTCATGATTTGCTTTATATATGCAATTGGTAAAACGAGATTGAGATGAAACATGTTAGTTGTGTTAATTTGATAAATTGGTGATGAATTTAGCATGATAAAGCATGAATTGAATTGTATATTGAAATTGAAATTTGATTATCCTATTAACTGTCGAACCGGGTTAAATATAGTTGGCATACCATAAGGTCAGGTTATTAATTGGAAACCATCATTACGGGCAATTCGAGGTGGTAATTTGTATACTCAAGTTATCATTGTCGGGCAATGTGGGGTGATGATTTTATCAGACCATTTAGTGGGAAAACCATCATTGTCGGGTAACTTAGGGTGACAGATCCACATATTCGTTCTCAGTTTGTGTTGGTTAATAGGGTTATAAACAAAAGAAATGCTTAACCTATTGGATTTGGTGCTCTAAGTGTAGTATTTTCATCAATATACACTTGTAATTTTTCGAATAGATTGATTAATAAAACAAATTCATTGATTACATTAATATATTTTATATGATTGGTCTCACATTATTTTTGCACGCAAAGCAAAATGGAAGAAATTATTGCTCATTGGTTGTCTAAATGTTGATAATACTAAGCGATATTACGTGGTCGGATCGTAATATGGAAATGCAACTTGTATTAGTAGACGAATCGAAACATGTCCTTAGTGTAATCGAAAATGAGCAAACCGATTGAAAGATTAATATGTCGTTTATCAAGTCCAATTGCAAAGATGCCTTGTCTTGGGCATCGGAACAGATGACTCCTAGAAGATAGAGACGTGGATGCGACTGACTAGACTGACAGTACATCGAAGAATATCCAAGTAAAATAACTCTTGAATCCATTTATAGATTTATTCACTTGTAACGTTCATAGTGTGGCATACCTAAATCCTAAGTGGATGGCGGACTATGTATGCATGATTCATACACTTTGATGTAAGTAAAAGTTTGAGTTCAAATAGATAAGAAACAGAAAGCTGGTGTGTTGGGTGTACGACTTCTGTAGTATGTATGTAACAGCCCGATTTTCAATGGTGTCGGAAACAGTAGTTTCGAAAATAGTAGTTTCGGGACCACAGCTCCGACGAGTCGAGTCGTAAATTTATTTATTTTGAATATTTCTGGTGACATATGCATCGTATGAAATTATGATTTGAAAATTTCATAGATTAAATAGTCAATTGAATAGAAAGGACTAAATCATAAAAAGGGTAAAAGTATAGATATTTAATTAGAAGGACCAAATGAATAAGATAACCAAATGAATATTAGTTATTGGATTGGAATGGTTTATATTAAGTGTAAATATATTTAATTAAGATTAAAAAATGATTAATTAAAACTTAATGATGAAAGTCTCAATAATTATTAAAATGTCATTACTATATATATGAAAATTAAAAGAAAAGAAATTGATTTTCATCCCATTTTTCTTCTTCTTTATTCTTCACACGGCAACAAGGAGAGAAAAGTTAAGGTTTTCAATTCAAATCTTTGAGCTTTGATTTGGGTAAGCAAGCCTTGATAGTTTTTGGTAATTTTTATGTTTTTGAGTCCGTATCAGTTTCATCTAGCTTATGCAATGACTAAATTATGAATCTGTCAAATGTTAGAAAACTTACCATTGTTGAATTTCTTGTTCTTGGAAGATTTAGATGTATTTGAATGTTTGATACTTGGGTTAAATCTTTTTGTAAAGTGATTTTTGATGAAAATAGAGTTTAAGGATTAAAATGTGAAAATTGTGAAATTACATGTATTGTTATGAAAATAAACGTGTGAATAGGTTGAGTGGACACTTAAGAAAATTCGGATATGGTTGGTTGTGGGTGAAAATGGTTATTTTGCATGTTTTGTGTTGAAAGGACTAGATTGAATAAAAGAAAACTAATAAGGGTAAAATCATAATTTTCCCCAAAAGGATTCAATTGTGTTGAATGACTAAATTATGTAACTTAATGTGAGAATTGAATGATTTGTGAATATAGACTATGATCGCGCCATTGATCGAGAAAAAGGAAAATTAGCGAAATAGTCCTTAAAATCCATTCACAATTGCAATCCAGTCCGGTAAGTTTGTAATGTTAAATTTTTATTAATGATTGCTTATAACTGCTTTCTAATGAATATTTGAAATGTGAAACGACGATTGGAAACGTGAAAGACAATAGCTATGAGATGAGAATTTTTTGACCTTGTGCTAAAGATAGAAAATGGTCCGATGCCTAAGGTCCTGCATTTGTTGCGAATTCTCTTCAACATTGTGAGTCACCAAAAGGTGAATAGAATCCATGAATGGATTACAGGCCCTATGATGGCTGAGATTTATGCTTATTGCATTTTCTCGTCAGCTTAGTGTGAGCAGCATTGTAGGGAACAGATATACCGTATCGATAGTTAAGAATAACATCGTATACTGGTAACAGGCATGACCCCTAGGTCAATAGGGAGCAAATGAGCGTCATGACCTTCGTGTCAATAGGGAGTTAAACGAATATCAACCTTTGAAGTTCAGTTGTGTTGGCTCGACAGATTTATAGAGTTGTTTCTCACATAAGACCTAGTAAATTGATGAACTTGTGAACTTATTAAGCTATGAAGCTTACTAGTGAACTTGTTGTTGTTTTGTAGATTTCATTTTATGACTCGAAGATCAGATCATCTTAAAGACATCACACTATCCTGGGAGCTCGTTCGGCAGTATTTACATCACTCGGTTATTTGGCATGTATTAGGATGATATTAACCTTTGTTGTTGAATTAAAGATGCTGAAATCTTACTATTTTGATTGTGTAAATGCATGAAGTAAAACTTAGATGTTTAAGCCTATAATGCTTGTAAACACTTAGAAGTTTTGCATATTGTGTGATGACATAATGTATAACTTGTTATGGATGTGTTTGAGATATTAATCTTGTGTATTGGTATAATTCTTGAAATTTTGCTTACTTGTTTCGATAGAACTTATGCATGTATCGGTAGAAGTACATGGTAGGAGAGAGGTTGTCTTCTAACTTGAGTTGTATCGGTAATTGAATAACAAGTACCGGTAGTTTCTAGCATTGATGTATTGGTAGTATGTATGCATATCTCGGTAAAAGTTGCAGAGTAAGGATTTTTAATCTCTGAAGTTTTTGGTATCGGTAGTTGCATGATTTGTATCAGTAGAAATCATACTTGTATCGGTAGAAATAGCACAGGTACCGGTAGAAATCTGCACAGTCTCTAAATTGTTCACTAACATGACTTCGATAGATACTTGACCATTAGGTACCGGTATAAGTCTCCTAAATTATTAGAAATGTCATTTTTACCATTGAAGAAATTGTGTTATGATTAAATATTGATGTAAAATATAGGAGGTGAATTTCATAATGAATGAAGATTAAAATATTTGGATATTTTAAAAGATGAATAATATTAAATGAATAGCAACATCGAAATCCTAACCGACGACGGTGTTCTGTATTTGGGTGTTACATTTAGTGGTATTAGAACTTTCTGTTTAGTCGTTTCTTGGACTATAATGATAGTGTTTTATGTTTTAGAAGTACATGCCAAATGAACCTATGATAGTGTGGTATAGATGGATCTGATCTAATCATAGTTCCTGTAGGTAAATGTGACATGTCTTACTCAGAAAGAGAGGAAACCAACGAAGTGAACAGTAATGTCCCGACTAATGATTCTGGAGCAAGTCATGGGGCACCGATATTACCGATGACAAAAAATGAAGCAAAGAATATGTTTTTCGGACTGATGCGACGGTGTTCTGAATTTGGGTGTTACAATGTAGTTTCATTCACAATAGTGGAATTCATAACCCAAAACATGGGTAAATAATATCCTCTCATTGGCATTATATGGTTGATGAAAAGTAAACGTGGACATGAGTCATCCATCTTTGCAATGAATGACTTGATCATTATTTGATAGTGATTGATTTTCAATGAAAAGATGTAATGGTTACCATGAGATAAAATAGGATCATATTGGGAGAACAAATATTATCCCAAAGAAATCAAGGATATCCTATGGAGATAACACACTTATGACAAGGTCATTGAACGAGCACTGAGTTGTTGCTTCAATAATGGTATGTCGTTAGGGGGAGCTCAATCACCATACTACAGTGGAATGACTTTGTGACTAAATGTATTTATAATTAATAGGCGAAAAGACGAAATGAATTGCATATTTGAATAAAAATGAACAGAATGAATAGAAAAAGAGAAATGAGAAACATTCAGAAATGATTATGGCTTTCTTCGAAATGGAGAAATGAAATCATTTGGAAATGAGTGTAGGTTTCCAAAAATGGAAATTAAAATGAAAATGGAAATTTGCAATCCTTATGGATTACTTAAAAAATGATGGAAGAATGAGTTTCTATTTTTGGACTGTTTTGAAACTCGAAAATGAAAATAAATCATTCGATTATAGTGAACATGTTGAATTGTGAAATATTGAACATAATTTCTCGAAATTTTACCAAAGGCAAAATCGTCAAAATTTTAACAGGGGTAAAATTGTCAAATTTTTTGTTAGGGGTAAAATAGGGATGAGAAAATTATTTTTATATATAAATATTAAAGTTTATTTTGGGAAATAAAAAAGTTGAATCGGGTTAGATCACATTATAGATTACTAGGTAAAAAAGGGCCCAATAAGTACTAATAATTGGACCCGATTTGAGAGAGGCTTAAAACTCCTCATATAACATGAAAGAGGTGGCAACTCTAGTAGAAATACAAATGTGATTTGTTCACCCCTCTCCTACTCTAAGTGGAATGTTATTTTTCTATTTAAAATAAACCTTTACAACTCTACAAGGATTCTCCTTCTCTTCTTATAAATAAATGGCACTAGTAGAGCTATTTACACAACTTTTATTTTCAAAGCCTCTGGTTGCCGCTTCACTGTTGTTGCCCTCCAACGTCGAACCGAACCACCACTGTTGAATCATCTTGGATAGTGGCTTCTCCTCACCGCATCCTGAATCTCGATATGTTGATATCTTGCAGTCAGAAGCCAACTCTTCTTCAAATCGACTGGAGTATAGGGAAAACACCGACTCTTTACTTTAGCATCCTGAAGAGTTCCATTTCTAGGCCCTGGCCCTTCGAAGGCGTTGCTCTGTCGGACCTTTTCTTTGACTTTCCTGGGATGAGTCTTTCGCACCAGATGAAGATCGCTCTTTCGAGCTACATTTGTACTTTTCTTTCAAGCAAGCCAGTCCGTATTTAGGAGTGAATATGGGCAAGAAGAAGAGTGCAAGGAGAAGTCATGAAAGGAACACAAAACGAAAGAAATCGGGTTTAGATGAATTCAAAAGAACTCGAAAACCCGAAATGAGTTTTAGTTTTGATTTGCTTCTCATGATTTTCTTTTTGTTTGATTTTATGTTATTGTGGATTGATTGGCTTTGTAATGATTCTTGTTGGCTTGTCTATTCATAACTCCCACTCATTTTCTATTTTATGTAATTTACGTTCTTCAACATTTTGGGGTATGTAGTTTAACAAATTTACAAAAATAACAAAAAAAAAGGTATTTACTTGTTACCCAATTTGTTTAAAGTACGACATTTATTGATTAATTTCCCTTAAATTTACGTTCAATGGTGTTTAATTTAGAAGTAAATGGGCATGCATTGGTGACAGGTGAAAACTTAAAAGAGAAGTAGTTCATGATAGGAATATGAGACCTAAAAAAATGGTAATGGTTCATATTTCAGGGGGAAGTTTTGAAATGAATTAAACTCCACTGATTTTTTCGTTTTTGCATTTCATTACTTTGTTTTCTTGAAATCTTTAATACTACATGGTGATAACACATCTTTATAGATATATGATAACAAAAAGGGGGATTTTTATGGTGACTGAATGGTGAGAAAGTTAGAGAAAATTTGGGGGGTTTTGATAGGAAGAAAGAAAGAAGAAAGATGAAGTAGAAGCAAGCCCGGAAAACCAAAAATAAGAAATAAAAAGAAAAAGGGAAGATGGGGGAAAATAAAAACAAAAAAAAGGTATAAGAGGATGCCACGTGACAACGCGTGATTGGTCAGCGCTATCACATCAGCAAAAAATTAATGCTGTTAGTCTCAAGTATCAAACTAGTGAACGAAAAAAAAAATTCAGGTAGCAATTTAAGACAAAAAAATATAAGTATCAATTTGGGAGAAGTGAACAAGTTCAGATACCAATTTTATATTTAACCCTTTATACTATTTAAATATTATATTTTAATACTATAAAAATACTATAGTAATAAACTAAAACATTGCTCACCATAAGCTTTATGTAAGCACTTGTTGAGAAAAAAAAACCTTATGCGAACACTTCAACAATTTCTAGATAGAAACTCGAAGACTCACAATCTAAGTTTATATAGGTACAAGAATCCAACAAGTAGTTCCGGTGAAAAAGAAAATGTTATTCATCTTAAGAGTCTCGAGTTCGAGCACCTGTGTATACAATGTATGTGTTGTCAAAAAATTAAAAAAATATAAACAGATACTATCATTTAAAAAAAATTATGTAAGTAGAAAAACTCTTAAGTGTGGTTGATGTTTAAACAAAATTCCAATATGTCGAAGCTCACACTAAAAATAAGGTTGAAAATCATATAAAAAATTAAATTAATTAGAGAGAATTAATTGTTGTTGAAAACAATGTAATTGATTTGATTACAATTAGAGAGCAATTTAAGGCATTAAAATTTATTATAATTAAATAAGATTCATAGCTTTAAATAAAATCCATAATTATCAATAATATAGAATTAAATTATTAATGTGTTTGCAAAAAAGATTATATTCTAAAAGAATTTGTTTTATTTTTTATGTATTTTTTTAAAAAAATAGTCTATTTTTTGGAAAGAAAAATTAGTCTATTTTTACAAATATGCTTACTTCTATTTATTTATTTATTTTATCATTCTTGGTTTCATTTTTATCGACTTAAAAAAATTATATTCTAAAAGAATTTGTTTTATTTTTTATGTATTTTTTTAAAAAAATAGTCTATTTTTTGGAAAGAAAAATTAGTCTATTTTTACAAATATGCTTACTTCTATTTATTTATTTATTTTATCATTCTTGGTTTCATTTTTATCGACTTAAAAAATTAGGCATTAAAATGAAACTTAAAAAATTCCTTGTTTTCAATTTTTTTTTCATATATTTTTTTATTCTCTAATTCCCACATATATTTATTTTTGGTTTTCACATTCATTTAAAAAAAAAAAACTTAACCAAACATATTTTTTTCATTATTTTTCAGTTTTCAAGAAAACGAAATTGAAAACAGCCTTTGTTCCTTGAAATTAAACACACCTTTAGATTCGTATTTCCAAAACCATTTTCAAAAAATAAAAAAAGAAATTTAAAAAAAAAACTCTATGTTTTTTGAGTTTTAGGATTGTAAATGAACTGAGCTTGAATAAATAAATCTCTGTTCGTGTTTGTTTGTTTGCTTTGAAGCTTGTTCGTGTTCAGTTTATGGTCGTTAAGAATTTTAAATTTTTGTTCATTTTATTTATTTAAAATTATGTGTGTTCATGTTCGTTTGTTTAATGTTCACGAATATGTTCATTTAATTTAATCGAATATGTTCACGAACATTAAACGAACCTGTTCATGAACATATAATTAAACATGTTCACAAACAATGTTAATGAATAATAAACAAACAAATAGTAAATACATAATACATATATTATTTTAATATTATTATAATAAAATATCATTAATAAATAAACGAGCTTGTTCGTGAACATAAACGAATTGAATATACCTCTGTTCGTGTTCGTTCATTTATTAAATGAACATAAAAATTTTATCCATATTCATTTATTTAACTTTGTAAACGAACGTTATACGAATGATTCACAAGCAATTCATTGAACGTTATGTCCATTTATATCTCTAAATTTTAAATGTAAAAAATAAAATATATATTTACCAAAATTAAAAACTTACGATTTTTTCTCACTAACATGAATCTTTTAAGTGGGTGAAAATTAAAATTATTCCGATATTCTAGATTTTAAAAATAATATTTAAACAAAATATTTTAAAAAAAATTCTGAAAATCTTTTGAAAATATGAAAATGAAGACTAAACTGTGCACGCTTTCATTATGTGAACTCTCGTTATGTAAACGGCTTCATTGGATTTGGACGCGATGCATTATTGATGATAACTCAATTAGAAAATTACGAGAATATTTTTTAATTAAAAAATTATATTATTTTAAAGTATTTTAATTTTTAACAAAAATTAAATTAAATATGTATATGATAAATTTTAACCTACATCAAATAGATTACTAAAATTTTAAATTTACAATCTAATCAAAGCTTTAATTTGATATATTTTTATTTTAGTATACACAATTTATTATCTACATCATTTATATAATTAATTTCAAATCATAAGTTTTATTATTTATTATATGTTATTTTTAAAAACATATACAAATTTGTATTTTAAATCCGTAGTTTTCACATGCATACACGTGTGATAAAATTTTCAGTATTAAAAATGTTGTTAATTGAGTTGGTGATGGCAACCATGATAAATAATTACAGTGAATTTAGTATTGTTTTATCTGTATTTATGTATTTAAATTTCGTTTTATTCATAATTTAATCTATTTTTTATTTTTAATATTGTACATATTTCATATGTTATTGTAATTAATTAACTTCATACATACATTTCATTGTTTATCGTATATTATTTTTAAACACATATTTATATTCTAAATATATAGTTTTCCCATGCTATTAAAATCTTTTAATATTAATAAATTGCGTGTTGGCCAAATAGGCTGACCAAGCAGTGGGTCGGAATTAGATTTTTTAGGTCATGTGTTAATTAGAAGAGGAGGTCAAAACTTTAACAATTACGTGACTAGTACGACTTGAACTCAAACCACATTTCAACCAATAAACACCCTGAATATCAAGCCAATACACGAGATTCAAAATACTTAATATTAATTTTGTATATAAAAGATATTTTAATAATTTTCCAACAGAGGTGGAGCTCTATTAATAGATAACATCAATCTAATTAATATTTTAATATCTCTATTATTATTTAAACTCTTGATTAAATTGATATTATAAGTTTATCGAATATAAACTCGATTAAAGACGTTGCTAAACTACTCTTACTTAAAAAAGTAATTAATTTTATTATAAATTATTTTATATAATAAATTAAATAATTTAAAAATTATACGAATAAATTTATATAAAAATCTCCACCATTAATTATTTTTAATATAAAAAATTTCGGTGTAACAAAATTTAATATAATATCAAATTGATTCATTAAATTATAAAAATAAATTGCAGTCGATATGTCCCATCAATCACCAGTAAAGAAACGCTTTATCCCGGTACTCCTCATCACCTATTGTTTCTAGTAATTCCCGATCTCAAGAATCTCGTGATGGTCTCCGCTTTCGCAACGTGGCTTCCATGCGTCTCTTCTTTAAAATTCAAACTTCGGTCTACTCCCGGTCCAAAACAGCCCCACGTTTCGCCGCATACCTCACTCATCCTCCGTCCCTTTTCCCCTTTGTTGTCCGCCACATGTCCCTCTCTACCCATACGTCTCGCTCCACGTGTCCGCTACTCCCGCCATACGGACCACGTCGAAACCACCCTCAAAAAAGCTGCGACCGCAACTTGGCCCTATTCCAGCTGTGCACACCACGAGTTCAATACACGTGTCAGGACCACCTTAACCAACACGGGCCTACTTCACCAGATTATACATATTTCGCATCCCAGAAGCCGCCACGTTTCTTTCCGTTTCCTGAGGTTCTCTGAGTCATTGAGATTTGAATAGGACGGTCGAGATCCATGGGACAGCGAGATCTCCCCCACGTGTCCGTATACTGGCAGAGTGTTCAGAAAGTAACGACCACCATAGCTGTTCCTAACTCATCACCAGCTCTTCATGCATCTATGCCACCTGTCCTTTTCCCAAACCCCTTTTAACTCCTAATTTTTTTAGTTTAATTAACCCTATTAAATAAAGAAATAGAAAAATTGAGTGAAAACGTGGCAAAATGTGGTGGAGGGACAGCACGCGGGCAGATATTATAGGGGAAGAGGATTTCCATTCCCGCCACATATGTCCAAAAAACTCTTACGTGTCAACACCAGTCCTTCCTTTCTCCTTCTCCCATCACGCCACGTGGCTTTCCAAGCCTTTCCTCTTCCTTAACTTTCTTTTTCGCTTTCTTTTTATCTACCCAGAAAATCTGAATCCAAACCAAAGCTGCATATAAAAAGCACGTACCCGTACAAAGAGAGTACATTTTCCTTGTTTTTCTTTTTCAAATATAATTTTTCCAATCCTTCGTTTGTGGCATGAGGTTTTAGCAGGAAACAGCGTTTCAAGTTTTATTCTTTGAAACTTTTGGAAATGGAAAATAACTGGGGGATTATGGGGTTAAGAGAGGACGAGATTGAGCTAGACCTGGGATTATCAATAGGAGGAAGCTTTGGAAAAGCCCAGAAACTAAAGCCAATGAAGAACGAATCAAAACCCAACAACAACACGGTTGCAGATCTCGGAGAAAGCGTGGCTTTTGATCCCCAAACGAAACGTGAGCTTCAAGCTTTAAGGCGACAAGAAGCGAGGAAGAAGAGAGAACACAAGCAGCAAAAGAGAGGAACGTGTCACCGAAACGGTGAGTTCTATATTAAAGACGACGGCGCCAATGCGACGGAAGAAAGGAAATGCAAGAAAAGTAAAGTTCAAGAATTCGCTGTTAATGGAAATCCTAATTTCAGCGCCGAACTGAACAGTCCGTTGGTGTGCCCAATTATTCCGGTGAGGGTCCCATGCCCGTACCCGCAGCTCCAGTTTGTGCCGCTCGGTAATGGGTTTGCGTATTCTTGCGTAAATGCGGTGCCTTGTTGGGGTGGTGTTGCTGGGAATGAGAAGGGTGTTGTGCAGCCGGTGGCAGTGGCGGTGAATGGCGGGTTTCCGTCGTTTCAGACGGCTCAGGATTTGGGGGTGAATGGTGGAAATGGGTATTATTCGGAACAGAACAGTAGCAGAGATGAAAGGAAGAGGAAAACTGGGTCAAACGGGTCTCCCATGTATAGTTCCTCTACGGGTTCGGATCTTCAAAGCTCTTCTAATCAAGGTATGTCCTTTACTTTTTTTTACCAGGTGCTTGAAGGTTCTCATCTTTCATGTAATAATCGTGCAAATAACCATGCAAAATATAGGTTCAATTCTATGAGTATATATATATATATATAGCTCCTTAAAATGGATGCATTACCCTTTTTTTCTATGATTCTGGGTTTTTTTTTTTTTGAATTGACAACTATGATTGAACAATTGGGGTTCTTATTCTGAGGTTTCTAAACATCTTGTTGTTGCACAAAATGTGCAAGGAAGGGATTGTTGGATAGGTTTTTTAAAACCAAAAAAGGGTTTCTAAAAAATGTAAGATGTTCAATACTAAACTTGCCATGGATGAACTTAATTGATTTGCAGCTGCGCCTATCAGTTATGTAGATGAACACATATAGAATACTGGTTGTATTAATCCCCAAAGTAATCATTATTTGTGATGTTTTGGTGTTGAATGTTAATTTCATTGATATCAAATGCTTCTTTCCACCATGAACACTGTTTTTGCTTATATATTCTGGTTTCCTATCATTTTTAGGTGGTTGCAGCAGTGAAACCGCAACCCACACACCACGAATAAATTGTTCAGTAGCAAGCAACCTAAATCGCCAGCAGTCTGAACAAAGTGCTACCTCTCACCAAACTGACTCTGCACAAAGCATTGATAAATCTAGAAAAGGTATAGGAAACACGCTTTCATCGACTGCCACCGACTCCACTTCATTGAATCTTAAGAAAGAACCCAAATCCCAAACCCAATCTGATATTAATAGCAAGCCTGTTTTGACAAATGAAACTACCACCACCACCACCACCACTACTTCATCAAAAGATACCAGGGGGGAGACAGGCAAGCCTCCTAAGCCGCATACTCCTACTAACGACGACGCCCTTTCCCTTCGAAACATGCCTTGCGTTTCGACGACGGGCAATGGCCCCAATGGTAAAACCATCAATGGTTTTCTATACAGATACACGAAATCGGAGGTCAGCATCGTATGTGTCTGCCATGGAAGTTCATTCACCCCGGCTGAGTTTGTGCAGCATGCTGGGGGTACTGATGTTTCACATCCACTGAGACACATTACCATGATTCCTTCAGCTTTTTAGTTGATGATAATAAATGTATAGCAATGCCTGACTATTTCGCATGGTTGTAAAGTTGTTGATGGATGGGGGAGCCTCTTTGTTCTAATTTCTAACAGCGTTAACTGAGAAGAAGATTTTAGGTCATTTTCTTAATGGGTTTTCCATTTTCTCGCCTCTTTTGCAGCTTCCTTCATGGCAATGTTTAGTTCTTCATTTCCTTTGTTTTACCATTAAAGACCGCCATTTTAAGACTATTGTAGCTTTTGGTGCACTTTTTCAGATTACGGTTAACTTAATTCTGCTCTCTGACTATCACTATTCAGCATCTTTGATGAAGATACCTCTATAGAGGTTGTTATCGACTGAGTCGGGCCTCGATCTTCGAAAAATAAATTTATTTTTGTGTTCGATCCTGTTCATTTATATTTGATTTTTTAAATTAATTTTTATTTAAAAAATATAATACATGCATTGTATTAAATATAATTTTTAAGATTTTATATTTTAGATTTAGTTATTTAGTTGTGTAAATTTTTCTTTGTTTTGGATGATGAGTTTACCTATTATTGGATTAATGATTTAATACAAATATAAATATATAATTATATTAAAATCTTTCATAAATTAATATATGTAAATTTGTACTTTCAATGAAATTTTTTTTTATCTTAATAAAAATACAAAAATTAAATCCACAATAAAAAACTAATAACAGATCGTATTATAAGAAGAGGAAGAGAATGGCAAACTGTTAGCTGCCTTGCTTGAGCAGCAGGCATCAGCGAATCCAATAGAATATCAAGCTGTCTCTCCTACATAATTATTTCATGCTACATGTGACCCTATTTTTGTTTTTTCTTTTCTTTTTTAATGGCATCAAACTCTACATTTTCCATTTAAATTAAATTATTACTTAACTGTTGATTGAGTATTAGCTCGATTAGTATTAATATAGTTCAAACAATTAAGAGAAGAAACCTCCGTGATATAAAAATAAAGGGTAAACTACTTAGTTGGTCACTCAAATTTTAGGACGCTTTTATTTTGGTCACCCAACATGATATCTTTGTAATTTGGTCATCCAACTTTTAAGGCACTTTCATTTTAGTCACCAAAGTGTTAAATCTTTAATAGCGGTTAATTGTACATGTTGTGTCATGTTTAGACTTTCATTTTGGTCACCCAACTTTTAGGTCGTTTTTATTTTAGTTACTCAAAAAAAAATTTTAAGTATTGATTGAGATAAAAAAAAATAAGGATTAAAAAATATACAAAAATTGTCAAATTATACTTATTTATCCCATTGCCGAAATTTTAAATTTATTTGTTTTAATATTAAAAATTTAAATTTCAAAATATCAAAATAAATCGAATAAATTATTGAATTTTTTTATCCATTAATAATGTCAAAAAAATAGTTACTATAATATTAAAGTTAATTGATTTAATCTCCTTTTAAATTTTTAAATTTTATTTTGTGTTTCTAGATTATCTTTAACAAAATCAACTCAAATAATTCATATTTAATAATTGTGTACGAAACTTAAATTTCTTTTTATTATATAATTGTGAATCTTTCATACTAAGCTAAAAGTAAAGAAAAAAAATACTTGCAATTAACTAAATTAATTGCTTGTTCTTTGTTTAGGTAAGGAAGTAATGAAAATTTATGAGTTTTGTTTGGAATGTAAGATAAAATTAATTATTTGCATGAATTTTTCTTTGCTTTTAGTTTAGTGTGGAAGATAATAATTAAAAGAAATTTGGGTCTTGTAGGCAACTATTAAAGATAATAATTTTCATTGATGATTTTTGAAAATAATTTCAAAATATCAAAATAAATTAAATAAATTGTTGAAAAAAAAATTATCTATTGATAATGTCAACTGATTTGCTATTATAATTTTGAACTTTAATATTTATATTTCAAATTCCAGATTTAGAATATTCGTCAATGGGATAAACAAATACAATTTGACAATTTTTTGTGTATTATTTTTAGTTTCTACAACATTTTCACTTTAATCTTTAATTTTTTTACCCCAATCAATACTTAAAAAATATATTTTGTTGGTGACCAAAATGAAAACGATTTAAAAATTGAGTGATTAAAATAAAAGTACAAACAAAACGTGATGTTTACATTTAATTGCCATTATGAATTTAACACTTGAAAGACTAAAATGAAAATGCACTAAATATTAGATAACCAAATTATAAAAAATTCATTTTCAATGACCAAAATCAAAACTCTCAAAAAAAAATAATTCAATTACTTTACCCAAAAAAATTGGGAATTCAAAGAAGTTTTTGTCTGTTTTTTTTTTTTGAAGAGGTAGTTTTTGTCAGTTATTCCGGTATTCCCCAACTTTAATTTACAATCGACCTGTCATTTGATCATAGCCGTGTGATGCATTTTTTAAAAATTAAGTCACGTGCCTGTCACCACAGAAGACCCCACACATTCAATTTTTGTTTTGACAACCAATCAAGTTAAGACTTTTGAAAGTCAAATCATCATGGCTAAGCTACGCGTCGTCCGGTCCACTTAAACAATAAAAGTAGACTCTGGATTAATAATAATCTCACTTGGAACTGGGTTTTGACTTTTCCTTAATTTATTGTCCTAATATTTTATAATAAGTTTCAATGAAATTTATATTTATGTAGTATTTTTATTAAATTAAAAATTAAAAAAAATTATGAGTACTAATTTTTAATATAACTTGAATTTTACGTGCTTATTTTTGAATTTATTAAATAATGTTTTTTTACCATCTCAAAAAATATTTTTTACTAATTAAATGGGGATTTGTTTGATTTTTTTAAAATGGTTTACAAAATAAAATATTAGGTCCGAAAAATGATTTTGGATAAAAAAATTAGATCCGTTTAAAATATGAACTGGACTCAAGCTTGAATGTTCAAATTCGAGTTTGACCTGGCTCGACCCGTTTTAAATTTATAATATTTTATATTATGTAATTTAAAACACATTAAAAATAAACTTATACTAGATATATAATATTACTTTAATGTAAACATTAAAAAAATGTTAAGATAACTATATAAAAATTTTCAATAAACAAAAAATATATAAAATTATTAAATATTAAAATAATATAAATATTTAAAAAAATTAAAAAAATAATAATATGAATGGGTTTGGTTAATCTTTTGCAAATATGGACGAATTAAGTCAAAATTTTAAGCACAAATTTTAGGTCGGGTCGAACTTAAATAAACATAAAATATGTTAATATCATTCTTAAATTCGACCCGACCTGAATCCGATCATGAACACTATTGATTAACGTTTTCCTTTCATTAAATCATAAAATTGGTCAGCTGCATTGGTCATAGACTCGTAAGAATTAAGTAAACTTTATTGATTGTTTTGAGGGCATTGGAGTAAAATCTTAAAATAATTATGTACTCACTACACAGCTAGAAATTTCTAGGGTGGGCGGAAACATTGGAGCAATTTCTCCGATCTCCCTCTTCCACCGTCAGATCAACCCCCATTTTCGGCTTAGTACTCGTCCACCGTTGGGATCTTCCAACCACGACCCCAATCTGACTTAACTCAAAAAGAATCGAAACTAAACTCATTAAACCCATTTAAAATGTTTTTGGTTCTGCTGTGTATGGGTTGGCTTTGGATTGCTGTAGGTGTTGAAGGAGTATTAAAGTGGTAATGGTGATAAAATGAAGTGAAAAATGTTGGGAATGGTGGGTCTGTACTTTATGATGGAATAAATGATGAGCTTGTGAGAGGGTACGAAAGTGGTGAGGGTGAAAGAGAGAGGGGTTTTTAGTAGATGATGGTTTTGAATGACGATGGATGTGATAGGGTTTAGTATTCGATTGAGTCGAATCGAGTAAAAAAAATTTAAGTTAGTTAAGTTAAAAAATTTTATTTTAATAGTCGAATTCAATTTGAAATTTGTTCAAATCAAATTAAAAAACTTCGAGTCGAGTTAATAAATTTTATTATTTATACTCAATGTCGCGTTTACATGGATGAATTATTTAACTAGTAAAAGAAATACAATATTATTTAACTACATAAGTAAGGTTGATGGGTAAACATTTATCAAAATGAAGTAGTTTTGACTTTTAACTTAATGGTTTTAATTTTTAACTTTAGAAAATGTAAACATTTATCAAAACGACGTAATTTTACTTTTTTGTTATTTGAATTTTCGGATAACTCGATTTGTGTAATTCATATTCGAATTAATCGAAAAATTTAATTTTTTTATTCGAGTTAATCCGAATAACTTGATTAACTTGAACTATTTAATTTAAAATTTAAAATTTTTATCGAATTTTACAAATCGAATCGAATCTTATTTATCCCTACGTGGAAGAGGGAGGTTGGAAATAGTAAATGATGGTTGTGATGATTATGGGAGGCGAGAGTTAAGAGAGTGAGAGTGAGAGTGAGAGTGAGAGTGAGAGGGGTTTGATTGAAAAATGATAAATAAAATAAAATAATTTTTTATTTGTTATTTAAAAAAATGTATTAAACCCAAATATCATAAAATATACGTGTTAAAATATAATTCGTTTTTTTTGAAATGCAAATTTTGGATGTATTTAGGAATATATCTTAAAATTATATAAGAACTTTGATTCAATGTATAATTTGATACATTAACTTTAATTTGGTATAATTATACACATGAAACTTTGATTATGGTTCAAATGTATATATAAAACTTTAATTTTGATTCAACTATACATATTTAAATAAATAAATATATCAATTTATTTTTATATTAGATAAATATTTTTTGTTAAATTCAAGCTCATAACGTCTTTTTTAATTATATGACTATACAAGTGATTATTTTTTTATTTCAAACTGTCGCACCAAAAAAAATTAATAATATTAACATTTTAACCTAAATTTTAAAATTTAAAAATAGGGATTAAATTCTAAATTTTTAAAAGGTACAACATCCTATTATATATTTTAACTTATAATTTTTCTTATATCCAATATTACATATTTTCCAAAACTAATAAGATAATATAGTAGCGAAACCATCTACCCCATAATAAAATTCTCATGACCGTCCCAACTTCAAATTACTTTTACCTCACTCTCATCACGTGTGTCTTATTTTTAGAGTTAAAGAAAAAAGAAAATGGAAAAGAAAATATTTCATCTAGAGTTGATTGTGAGTCAGGTCGGGTCGAGTTGGATTCAAATCGGGTTTCAATAAAATTTTAGATTTAGATTTTAGATCCGAATCAAGTTCAAATTATAAAAGTCAAATCTAAGCACGGCCATATTAATTTTTTTAGATTATTTTATTACAGACAACAAATTTTAATATACATATAATATCAAATACACTTAAAAATACTCAAACAAATATTAAAACAATAAATGAATTGAAAATGCATTAAAAATTCTTTATATTAACATAGTTGCAATTAAAATAATAACAAAATTAATAAGTGGGCTTTTACTTACATCAAAGTATACAAGTTAGGCATACATAGTCTATTATTCACTCAATATTAAGGTATGTCACACTATGAATATAACAAGTGAATACATCTATAAACGGATCTAAGATTTATTCTGTTTAGGTCCTGTCTGATGTACTATTAGTCCAGTTAGTTACATTCATGTCTATATCTTCTAAGAGTTATCTGTTCCGATGCTCAAAACAAAACATTTATCCAATTGGACTTGATAGGCGACATATTAATCTTTCAATCAAATTACTCATTTTCGATTAAACTAAAAACATGTTTAAGTTCATCTACTGATACAAGCTACTTTTTATTACGATCTGATTACGTAATATCGCTTAGTATTAGTTAAACGTTAGATAACCAGTGAACTGATATTTGCTTTCGTTTTGTTTTTCATGCAAAAACGTCGATGACAATATATAAAGGGTATTAATATAATTAATGGATAATTTTATTAAACCAATTTATTCAAAAAAATACAAATATACTTAGACAAAAATACTACAGTAAGGACACAACACTCCTTCCATGATTTGAAGTCAATGTGATTTATTTAATTATTGTAAATTTTTTAAATTTTAATATTTTATAACATTTGAGCTCATGAACGCTCAAGTTTTGGGTAAAAATCATAAAAAATAAGTAAATATATATATATATATATATAAAAAAAATTGAAAAATTAAAAGGAAAATTAAAACTGTGAAAATTTTAAAAATAGAAATAAAAATAAAAAATAAAGTTCCTGAAGACGTTGTTATCGTTGATTAATCGAAGAACTTATATGTATTATATTATGAAATCCAGTTATTTATTTTTATATATTTTTAACATAAATTATTGTCGATTGAATTTTAATTCGATTGATATAAATATTATTGCTAATGCAAGAAGACAAATGTTCGAATGCGTTGAAGCACATTATCATCTTATTTATGAGTTGAAGAGAGTCTATAAATAATTCTAGACGTTGTGCTAAAATAAAGTAAAAAAAAAAAGTGAAAAAATAATAGTAATATAAAAACAACCTTTATCTTTTGTTTTCTATTTTTTTTTCTATAATTTCTAGTTTCTATTTTTTTTAATTTTATGTTTTTTTTGTAAAATACATTATCATAATTTTTGAAAATGTCTAGAAAATCTGATTTTTTTGAAAAATTATTTTTTATTTCACATAATAAACACTTTGTGCATTGTGTCTTTTTCTTAATATTGCATGCCATTTTTTTAAGAGCGAATTATAGTAGAGGTGTTTCAATTATGTTTTTTTTATATTCAATTATGAAAAGTTACAAAATATCACTAAATTATTCATAAATATTTTTTTTATCGCTAAATTATGAAAAGTTATAAAACGATCACTCAACTATTTAATTTTATCTGTTTTGATCACTAGCTAGTTAAAGTGAAAATAAAAACCTCAAAAAATCTAAAATAATTTGGTGACCCAAAAAAATAAAATTAAATTATTGAGTGACCATTTGGTAATTTTTTATAGTTGCGTAGCTAAAAAAAAAATACTAATAGTTTAATGATTATTTTATAATTTTTTATAATTAAATTTAGTTAATAAAAATAATTATTTGCAACTTTAAAAACCAAATTAAAAAAAAAAATTCAAATATCAAGATTTAGACATTGGATCCAATAGGGGTGTGCCTGCCTTTGTACAAATCAGATAATAAGTAATAAAGAGGGTATAATAGGTTGCGGCTGGCAGGACATTATCCACACAACACCAGCTGCTTATATGGCGTGGCATTGACAGACCGCCCCACCAATCACCGCATCGTCGGTGGCCTTCGCTCACTACCAACCAGCCCACTTTTAATTATTTCTCTATTCCTATTCTTTCCTTTTACCATCCTTAGCTTATAGATTTATAACATACACACACATTGCATACATAGGTGCTCGAACCCGGGACCCCTAAGATGAACAACATCCTCTTTTCCACTAGAGTCACTTGTTGAATTCACTTCTCTTAGTACTTTGAATGTACTTATTATCCCTAACAAATCATTATGTGACATCTGTACTTTGCTTTTCAAATTTATCCAAATAATAATTTTTTTTATATATAAAATGATATTTAATAAAATTAATAATAGTTTGATTAATCTCTTGTGTTTCGATTGAGTTTTAGTTCGATTGGCATGGATATTAATATTAATGTTAGAGGACGTGAGTTTGAATGCACTAAAGCACATTATTCTCTTATTTATGAAAAGGGTGTAAAAGCTTTGACTCCCTTAAAATGAAAAACTTTTTATTTAGGTCCTTTTAAAATTTATAAAAATTTAAATTAGTAAAGGTAAAATTATACTTTGACCCCCTAAAAATGATAAAATTTTGATTTAATCCTTTAAAAGTTATAAATATATAGATATTAAAATGGTGAAATTACATTTTTACTATCGGAAATATATACAATTTAATTTCAGCCCTTAAAAAATTTTTTTGACTTCACCATTGGGGAGGTGCTATAAGTAATTCTATACATTGTGTAAAAAAGAACAGATATGATCAGAATTTATAATGAAATTTTTTAAAAAATAAAATAAAGAATAAAAAGTCTTCCATTTAAGAAAGAAGTCTTTGATTAATATCAATTTGCTGATAGAAATGGTTTAGGGATTCAACGTTTGATACCCATGTAGCTGTGTTTCTCTCCATTATTTAAACAAAAAAAAATTATTAATATCCATTTCAACTTGATTTTTGAATAATTTTTATTATTTTAAAATAATAATAATAATAAAATTAACTCTTAATGTTTTTATTTTTTGTTAATTTGATTTTTTAAGTTAAATTTGATTTTTAATTTTTTTAAAATATTAAATTTGATCATCAATTTTTCAAAAAGAATTAAATTGTTGTTTTTAATAAAAATATTGACTAAAACGTTAAATATTTAAATATAGCAACTTGTATGGGAATTCACGTGTACTTTATGTTATTTATTTTTTGAATTTTATAAACATTTTATTTTTTGATTTTTTTTATAATTTTTAAATTATTTATTGATGTAATGTATAAGATAAATAATTTCATGTCAGCATGAAGTTCATGTGGACGACTATGTGGGTTGCCACGCTAGCATTGTTAAAAAAAATAATGTTTTAGTCAAATTTTCCTTTAAAAAATGATTTAACTTTTTTTGAAAAAATTAATGAGTAAATTTAACTAAAAAATGAATTAAATTAATAAAAATATAAATATTAAAAACTAAATTTATCAACAAACCTTTAAATAATATTAATAGAATATTACCCCACATCTTGTGTGGAGTGATTGCATTTGAGTTTTTTTTTTCCAATGAAATAACATGAAAAAACAGAATTATATTTGAATATTATAAAATTAAGTATTATAAATAACAAAATCAATTAATGAGATCAAAATATTCAAACAAATGAATAAAGAATGAACGAATTTCATTATAGGTTCTGATCATATATGTTTTGTGGCATAATGTTTAGAATTATTCATAATTTCTCCTCAATCCATAAATAAGGATAATGAGCTTCAGAGCACTTGAATCCACATCATTTTACATTAATAACAATACTCATACCAATCGAATTAAAATTCAATCGACTTGCTTCTAAAAGATAATTGGTATTATAAAAAAAGTTTAAATAATGAAAAAGCCTATAGATTTTATCATTTTATTTAGATAAATCTTATACTTCAAAATAAATTTTAACATTATAATTTAAACCAAAAATATTATCCTTTAATTTATATTAAAATTTTTAAATAAAGCATTAATAACTCTTAATAAAATTTATTTTAATGTAAATAAAAAATAAAACTTGAAAATTAATTCAAAGTTGGATTAATGTTTATATTTTTTTTTGAAAAATCTGATTATATTTATTTTTTTTGAGAGAAAAATTAAAATTATTCGTAGTCTTTCTTAACTCATAAATAGGATGATGATATGCTCTAATACACTCAAATCCAAGTCCTCTTGTATTGATAATAATATAGCGAAAAGTATAATTTTTTTAAAATAATAAATTTCCTATATTTTAATAATTTTTTTAAAATTAAATAATTTAAACTAAATCTTAAAAGGGATGAATGATAAAAAATTTAGATAATTAAAATTTTTTAAATACATGTTGGCTCTTTTTATATATATAAAATTTTAATATAATCTAGTAATAAGGCTAAAGTGTACCAAGGGAAATCTAAGGCAAAGGCTAAAGGAAAGAGGGGCAAAATAGGAAAGATAAAGTTTCACAAAATACAAGTAAACGTTCCCCTTCGCAAGTTCTATTCATATTCTACATTCTCTCTCTATTTTCCCACAAAGACTTGGCCTTTGCCTTGGCTGTTGGCTTGTTTGATTTTGATTTTGATTTTGATTTTATTTTCAATTTATCTCTACACCATAAAGCACCACCAGCAGCCTCACGACCCTTTCATAAATATGGGTTTTCACTGAAAACTCGGAAAGATTTAACAAAAACAAACAAACAAAAGGTGGTAGATGCATGCGCCACTACCACAATACCAACTTCTTCAAATCACTCTTCTACTTCTTTCACCATCTTTCCCTTCATTCCCTTTTAGCAACAATCAATCCTGAATTTTCTTTTACCTGATTTTGGTTTTTAATCCCTTTTTTTTTCTCTCTCTCTATCTGTTTCTCCTCGGTTTCTACGCTGTCTCAACCACCACCTTTGCTTTCCCTTTCTCAGGTACCAAACGATTGATACAAACAATAACTTTTTCTTTCTTTTTTTGTTTATTTATGTTCTTCGCTGTAATGCGTTGTTTTTGCTTTTCCTGGTTATGGAGTCATGACCAGTTTTTTTTTAGGCATAAAGGCTTTGGCTTTGCGTGGGTTTCTTTTTTTAACTTCGATTTTTGTGTGTTTTGGGGGTTGGGTTTTTTGTGTTTTTCTTGTTTTTCAACTGCCTTCACTTCCATGAAAGGTGGTAGGTTGGTGGGTTTGACTTGTTTTCCAGGGAGAGATAATTGGGATTTTTATTGGGCAGACTCATTGGACATCTTTGTTAGCTTCACATGATGAAAGTTTTGGCTTTACTTTATGCAAATTATGATGAATTTATCTTCTTATTTTTCTTGATTAAAAAAAAGAAAGAAAGTAAAACTATGGTTGAGCTTCATGTCGTCTTGCCCCCTTATCCGAAGCCTGGTTAACTTTTAGAACTGAATACCATTCCATCTTAATAAGGGTTGACTGAAAACGTTTCATGCGATTTGCATTGGTTTGTTCATATTTTTCTCTAATTTCATTTATGAATGATTCAACCTTGTTGTTTTTTCTTAGATGACTAATCCGTGCATGTGATTTGGATTTAACCCCCTGCTTTTCTATGTAGCATTACTGAAATCAAAATCAAACGTACGTGTAATTAATGAAAAACTAGTTGGTTTTCAGCCAAACTATTTCTGTAAGGAGTATGAGTGGTTGATATTAGTATTTTATAACAAAAGAGGATCAACATTTGGGAGTTTCACCGGGCACTTCTATTTTGCTTAGGTTCATTATCAGATTACTTGCATTGACTCATAGTTCTGATGGCGTTCCTTGCATCTCTTAATCTTTTTTTCTTATTTTGCTATATAAGTAACTAGAATAGGTGATATCTTAGATCCACTTATCTTACGAAGCTGTTTCCTATAGTCTTCTGTTTTTACCTGCCATCTTGTTTATTTTCTAACATGTTCTTTCTTCTTTAATGCTCATCATTTTCTAATTGTATAATCCACTTATAAGGCCACAGGCACAAGGATAGATGCAAAGGATGATCAATTAAGCCATCGTTCGCTGAGTAAAAGGTTGCCAACATGGTCAGCTTACGCAGACGCAAGCTCTTGGGACTCTGCTCTGGTACACTTTAGTTGATATGTACTTTATCATGTATAACTAATTGCATCCATTGATAGAAATGAGTAGGAAATTACAATATTGTGTTACATAAAGTGTGTCCTTCAATCTGCCTTTTTGTTTAACTATGATTGAATTGTAATCAAGTTCTAAATTATGATTGAATAATTTCATGTACCAAATTTAGTGACCTTTTGTAGGGAAGAATTCTGTTTTGACTCCACTTCCTAGATTTTTTGGTAATGGAAATGCCCTTGAAACTTCAAGCCAGAATGCAAAATCAGTTAGTGTGCATCCTATGCCCTCAGATTCCATCAACCATGTGAATGGGGTAAGAGTGCATTATGAATCAATTGATCAAGTTTAGTATTAAATAGTTTCACTGTTTTAATTTCTCTTCTTACTTCTTAGTTGTGTTTGCATGTATTGTTTGTATTCCTGTTTCTTTTACCATATTGTATGAACTTGGCAGCTTGCTGATGCCCCCCTCCCCCCTTCTTCTGGGGCTAGGGATGCTTCCGTAAATAATGTCTCACTAGTATTCTTGAAAAATGAAAAGAAAAAAAAAAAAAGAGGAAAGAGAATATATTGGTATGGATCATGAACCATAGTTCATTTCTCCAATCCTTTAAAGCTCTACTAATCTTAAACTGGTGTTGTAACTTAGCCTTGTCCACAATTATATATTTGCTGTTTTTTTCCCACTATATAATAATTCTAGGAATGATTCATTTCATCAGTCATCGTCCAAATTAAGAGAAGAAAAGAATGACCATCCATCATCGTGGAAGAATTTTTCTTCCCCGTGATGAATCTTCTTTATTTCCATATTTAGGAAGGCTTGGTAATATGCAATTAAGATGTGTTCGTAGTTGATGATTACTGACAGAGATTACATTTTACCTTCACCATTGCTTTTCTATCTATACTTGCATTGTAGGTGGTCGCAACCTCTTCTTTTCAGGTGATCGGTTAATACTCATGGTAGGATTAGTAAATTTTAGTTATATGAACATCCAAGCCATTTATTTGGTGGCATGTGTGGTCATGTCTTACAGTAGTGAGCTAAAGGTTTTTCTATGAGAAAACATAGGACATGGTATGTGGCTATGTGCTACTTGTTTTGCCTTCTTTAACAGAGCTGTATGAGAACCATTGAATAGAATGAATTATTTCTTTACTCATAATTGATAGAAAATATGCAATTGGTTGTATAGTATCTTTTCCTGTTCGTATGCAACTTTTCCATATATGTGATCCTAAGGAGTCCGGGGTTCCTCTGCCATTTCGGAGAAATGAAAAGAATATGATGAATCCATTAATTGATAATGCCTGATCAGTTGAATGCATCTTGGGGCACTATTCTTACTAGTTGTTTAATGCCTCATGTTTCCTTGTTGATCTAGACTCACAGGATAAAATACTTGTCTATCAATTAAAATGATATTTAAGTGCCTCCATATTTGGCATTCTGGCCAACCGTACTCTTGATTCAGAATCTGTACAAGCTAAATGAGCTGTCTGCATTTCTGAATTTGTTTTACTGTTTGTGGAAACCCTCTGCTGTTTTGAAATTTTCATAAATATTTTGTGCTATTTTTGAGTTTATTTAATTGGCATGCATTAAATGTAAGTTCATAATAAATATACTAAGCGATATAGATTCTTAATTTCATGATAGATGAATACTAAGTGACGTGTACTGTTCAATTCTTACACTTAAAATGCAACTATTTGATGCTCTCTCAGAAAAGCATTCCTATGGTTAGCTGTGGATCCCCAAATGTTTCTGGCTCTGGATCATCAAAAGAGCATCATAATCAACCTTTTCCAGGTTTGTCTCTTAGGAAACACGTTCCTCATCTTCAGTTAATATTGTTAAGACTAGAAAATTTTACATGTTTACAGCTTGGTCTTGGTCTTCCCTTCCTTTCTCCACCTCCTCCTCTCATTCTTTTTCTTAACTCTTTTCTCTTTCATAGAGAATGAACAAAAAAAATAGTGCCTCTCTCTCACTTCCTCTGTTTAATATACATGTACAAGCACATATAAATTAGATAATAAAATGATGGGATATTGTATTCTACAAGGAACTCAGGCATATGTGGAAGTACTAACATAAAAAGATTGACGTTAAACCAATCACATTTTGCATGATCTTTGTTTGGGACCTTTTCTTTGCCTACTCCGATCCTATGGGAAAAGCTATTTTTGCTGGCTGTGTCGGATTCAAGTTTTGGGTTGTGAAGTGCAACTAATAGTTCGGTTGGAAGTTTCTCTCTGGTGTTTACCTATAAACTGAAGTTTCCTCGCTCTTATTCCACAAGAAAGCATATCTTGGAATTTGTTCAGTGAGGATTACAGTGAAAATTCATGTGTTTTAAAATGATATTGGTGCGTTTACAGCCAAGTCCATATGCAGCTGTTTAAAAAAATAGTTTGGCTGGCTATACGTGCTCTTTGGGATCAATGAAACCAAAGCATTTTGAGATACTAGCTTCTAATCACTTATGTCAGACTTGTTTACTGTTCCTCGACATCAGATTTAAGTGGCTAGAAAGAGGTACCTTCAGATTTAAATGGCTTGAAATATTTACATCCTTGTTTTATTTGCATTTATGATGGAAGTCTAAATTAACCTTGCAATGGTCCATGTTCCACTGATTAGGCTAAAACTCTCCCAAGATCAAAAGCTTCCTTCTCTCATTCCCCTTTACTCCTGCATACCGTTCTTGCCTCTCACTTGTTGTGTATCCCATATTTGACACCAGCATAGAAGCTTCTTTGTGCCAAAGAAGAAAAATAAGATTATTTCACAATTCATTTGTCAAAGTTTGGTAGTATGGACAACTATTTCCAGTATTGCAGTGTCGGAAATTACTGTATAGTGAATTAGCATTGTGGAATGATGTTATAAAAATGTTTTGCTCTGCCAATGTTTAATGTCCAAAATTGGTAACTGTTTTGTATTATTTAGTAGAATCCTTGCGACAAGCAAGTTTTGGACTTTGTATCTCCCTTTGGGCTCTCTCAGGGTGCTGCTTCTGATAAATGGCTTGTTTGATATAAATAGAGAAGTATTTGGAGGAAGTGTAGGTGTTTTAACTTTTGCCCCTTTTGTTAGTTAGAATAAAGAAGAAATTACATATCTCAGAACTGAGTTCATGCCATGCTGCTTCCATATTAAACATGTAATTACTCATTAGCATCTACGTTACGACTGATGCCTGTGGACAATGTTATTGTCTGTAGGGCAACTGATCAAACGGAGGAAGCGGCACCGAAGGAAGCATGTTCAAAACCAAGAACCGTGTCTAATGAGGGGTGTGTACTTCAAAAATATGAAATGGCAAGCTGCAATAAAAGTCGACAAGAAACAGATTCACTTAGGCACCGTTGGTTCGCAAGAAGAAGCTGCCCGCTTATATGACAGGTAATAAGTTGACTTCTATCTTGCTTGTAAATACTACTACTAGAACTACTTCAGAAATTCTTATCACTACCTATACAAGTATTGTTTTTCAGTAGCACAAAGTAAGAAGGTTGGATAGTTTGATATGGATGCAAAATAACCTTTAAGCTTTATATATCAATGTCTGATATGAAGGAGCCATATTCATTTGTTTTCACTCTTAACTTGGTGGTACGAGGGATAATTGTATGTTCTCATTGGTGGTATTAATGTATAGTGATGATAAATACAAAGAAGCGCTATTCATATGTAGGTTCCACAAGAGTGTGGGATGGTATGTATGAAAAAGCGTAGAAGGCATACGCCATTCCTAGCGTCTTTATATAAAGGATCAGTAAAGTGTTCTCATTTGTTTGGTTTGTTCTTTTTTAGTTTCTTCATCGACTATAAGTAAACAATGCTGGTTTCTACCATTTCGTATTTTGCTAAGACGGTTTCCTAGCGTTGATTTTTAGGTGATATGACTTACTGTCTTACTGAGTAGCTATGTTGATAGATAGATACTTTTTATATGTAGAGCTGCTTTCATGTGTGGAAGGGAGCCTAACTTCGAGCTTTCGGAGGAGGAAAAACAAGAGCTTAGGAATTTCAAGTGGGATGAGTTTTTGGCATATACTCGCCATTCAATTACCAATAAAAGTAAACCCTCAGTGTATTGCTTCTCTATCCTTATTATCTCAGCTGCTATAACTTAAATACTCAATGTGTTTATTTTGAATGTTGATTACAGAATCCAAGCGAAGGCTCGGCATCGGACGACAGAAAAGCTCTGAACCAGCAATAGAGAATGGTCGGTGACAGGGCAAAGCAGACAAAGAGTCAATAGCTTCTCGGCTTCAAAACAGGCGGGCACTAGACTCTTGACCCTCATGAAAAAATAATGGTTCCAGAGGAAGGCTGAATAATCTGGTTTCAGTTTTTAAACTCTAGTTGCAGAGTCTCCATTTTTGGGTTGTATAAAGGGCCCCTATTAGGGCAAGAAGCAATGATAAATCCCATTATTATCATTTTCTGGTAAGCAGATATCAATAGTGTCTAAACTTTAAAATCCGAAATAAGTGGTAAATATTAGTTGCATCATCAGCCTGACAACGAATCACCATTGTTATCAAGACAGCTCTGAACTTGTTTTCTGGTCATTTCTTCTGCCCTTGTGGAGGAAAAAATGCAGAATTTGCTCGATATGTCTTTACTAGCATTGATCCGTAGTCACATAGAGTTAAGCCAATTGTATATGCTTATATGCTTTGGGATGGCAAAAAAAAACCCCGAAATCGATGGGTTCCGAGCTGATCCGACCGGATAAGATCAGTTTTTTTCTTGACATCGGGTTTCGGGATGGGGCGGGTTAGCATTAGAGAATGGTCGGGTTGAGGTCAAGTTTAGTGTGAGACCGCCCCTCCCCAAGATATATCTGAAATTACCCTTATTACCTATATGTTTTTTTTAATATTATTTAAGTTAAAAAATCCTTAAACTTGATCACTTCAACATCATTTTTCTAATTTAACTCTCGTTTCACATTAATTTCTTTCCTCTCATTTTAAATTTTTTTCAATTCTCCCTTCTCACTTTCCTTCCCTTTTTTTTATGATGTAATATATCTTTTTTACTTGGTCATCCCAAGCATGGTCTTATTTTTTAAAATAATTTTGAATTTAATTAATCACAATTTCAAATAAAAAGAGTTTGAACTCGAGTTGTGTTGGATTAGAGTCGAGTATACAATTAATTTTTGGGTTCGGGACAAGTTAAATTTTTTTAAAAGTCAAGGTCGGGTCGATGTCAAGGCATGGCGGTAGAGTATCGGGTCGGGGTCAGAGCGGGCAAAAATCTGACCGACTTGCCCTGTTGCCATCACTATATCTGCTATATTTTTGGGAGAATTAACAGGTCTCTTGGCTTATATGGCCATGTGTTCCATCTTATCCACTATTCGGGTTTATAGGATATAAGTATTTGTTGTACATAGATGTATCCAATTGTCTATGCATATTGCATATGTACTTTTGGATAAATTTTCTTTTCTTTTTTCTCCCAAGTTTTCTCCTGCCTTTAATCAGTTGAATTTGTTCTTTTCCCCAGTTCAAGTAACACCAACTCTATGTATAGCACCGGATTAGAAAGGACTCCGATTTTCGGCTGAACAAACCTAACTTGATGAAGACTGGGGTTTCAGCTATAAGCATCAGTCTTTACCATATCAACTTGATGACCACTGTCTCCAACAGATCATTGCTTGCAATGGCCTGGGTTTTTATTGCATGTGTTTTACGTTTTAAGGCTTTGGTAATTGGCATCAACATCACCATATTTCTTGCAAACTGATTACTTGAACTGGAAACTGTGAATAATGCCTTTGATAATCTGGCAGGGAGCGGCACTCTGCAATCTGCATTGCCACTCCAGGTGTTGTTTAAGCACTTAAAAGTGCAAAACTTGCTTGATTGTCTCCTTTATTATTCCTCCTGCTAATTTGGTGCTTATCACCATTCACTCATTTGCTGTTGCTGGGACTACAGTTGATTTTTCTTCACTTAAAGTGAGACCAAAATTTGGTGCTTTATCACTACTCACTCATAGTTGCTCTTGGAATCAAGAGGATTGAATATTGCTATACTTATATCTTGCAAATCCACTTTTCGTGCCTGTAGTCTGGTGGGTCAACGCCTTTGACTAAGGAGCATCATTTTGCGACTTGAAACACCGGCGAGCCCATCCATTGAGACCACATATCTAACTTAAATAAGAAATCTATTATTTACACATCATGTATATTCATTCCCTGAACATTAAAACCTGTCTAAGATAACCTGATGATAAGATATTAGCAGACTAGCTAATTTGGAGGGAGTCTGGAAGCAATATTAAAGAAAACACATTGAAAAGCCTTTGCACCTTGAGAAAAGGGGACAAGACACCTCTCCTAACTTATCCATGGTATCATGTGTATGTGCTCATTCTCGACCTTCAGATTTAGTCACTTCTCCCAACATCAACTTTCCCAATTGCAGACTTTCTAAACAACCTCAACGACTAAATTTTTTCAAGCTTCCCCAACTTCCCAAACCAAGCCGACCAGAAAGGTCAACTCCCCTAGGGAAACAACAATCTTAGCCAACAATACCACTATCCCTATAGCATGTTCAATCAACAACAGGATTGCCCTCAGTACAACCATGGAGACTCCACACGCTACCAAATAAGTCATCTCTCTGATCAATAAAAGAGTGACATTTGACCTACCACTTCGTACAATCTCCTCTCACATCAATTATGTCAATTGTAGTGCATGTCTAGCCTTGAATCACTCATATCAAAGTAGAGTTTATGAAACATTTATTAGAAGGATTCATCACATTTTTAATCAAGAGAGAAGTTAGGTTGTTCGCTATACACTAAAGGAGGAGAATTAATGTGGGAACTTTATAGTTAAATTGGCTTTAGGAAAAAAAAAAAAGACCTTCAATTTATTGAAGCTCCTTTAGATGCGGTTTCAGCAATCCTCAAGACTGATAAAAGGAAGAATTTTTGTAATTCACATTCTATTCATATAATTTAATTTCGTAAATTTTTATTCATAAAAAAAAAAGTAGCATTTATTTCAATTATTTTTAAAACTTTAAAGCTCCTAAAATGTCCTTGAAATATTTTCTAAATCCAAACACCCACAATCCTTATGAGCATGTGGCCTCCCAATAGAAAATACACCTCACACCAAGTACCTCACAACAATACAAGTCACCATGAAATACTCAAAGAAATACTCAACATCCAAATAGTAGGGTGTAAAAGTTTAATGTCCGATAATGTCACTTTATAATCTCCCTTTCGACTAAGGATAATTATTATACTTATATCTCGTGAGCTCACTTCGAATCCTGATGACTTGGTGGGTCAATGCCTTTGACTAAGGAGAAACATCTTACAAGCTTAAAACCTTGCGAACCTATCCATCAAGACCACATACTTGAATGGCGTGGACAAAACATCTATCATTCATATGCACGGATATTCATTACAACCTAAACATTAACATGCTCAAGACAACCTACGACAATGAGACAATAAACCAACTAATTTGCAAGAAATCTAGAATCAATATGAGGGCAACAAATGACACCTCAAGAATTATAAGAGAAAACACCCTTTAAGGCCTTGGACCAAGACCCCTCTAATAACTAAACCTTCAACTATCCATACTCTCGTCCTCTCTTACCTTCTTCCTACAACTCTTCGCACTCCGAATGATCTGTCTCAAACCACTACAACCTAATCCTTGTATCAAAAAACATATATATATGTATGTATTGACATATATGGCTCATTTAGCTTAATCTTTAGCGCTTATGTAATTATCAAACATGGTAAAGCTTTTGGATAATGTTAGTTCAGCTTCTTGGCAGCTAATATTTCATCCACGAAGTCTAAAGAACAGACAGCAGCAACATAGTTTGAATTCAAGCTGTAATATTTCAGATAACTCTCTGTTAAGTTAAGCTGTAATTTGGAATGGCATCATTCAAGTAGATGATGGTCAACCCTTCATACACTCTCTAAAGATTTCTATTCACCAATCAACATTACCTTAAATTTCACAAACATCAACTTCATATTCATAATACCATATCTTATCTTACATTATGTTACATATAACATCACTTGTAATTCTTATTCTACAGTCCAAAAACCCTTCAAACATCAAAATAACAACAAAAAAAAAGTAACATTCTTTACTTTCTGCAATGTATGCTAATAACATTTGAGCATCTCTTGCTCTTTGCTACTGCTGGTAGGTGATACTTCCTCCAGCTTGAGCCTATGTGGTCTCCACATGATCGTCATGTGAAAGACGCAGCCTTTTCCTAGGTTTCTCCATTGAATCAGATGATCCCACTGCACCTAAGACTTCACTATCAGCAGCAGACAAATGCGGTCTGTTTTCTTCTAGGAGGTAGGCTTCATTGTCAACAAAAATTGAATTCAAGAACTCAAAATCTTCTATGTTGGTCATAGATTGATCTTGAATCCAATTAGAGTTATTAGTTACCTCTGGTACTTCAAATAACTCATCATACGATATCCCGTCATTGTATAAAAAGTCCTGAAACATATACAAAAACAGTTTTACTTCTTTGTATCTTCATCATAATCTGCAGGAATAAGTAACTAAGAGAAACAGATTGTTACCGCTGGAATTAAAACCTCGTTGGCAAGATACTCGAAACTAGAAGGTATTCCGAATCCCTCAGCCGCAGCAACTACATTTTGTTGACCGCTTCTTTCGATGGTGATGGTTTTATCACCATTAGTAAGAACCGAACTACAGGACTTATCATCCTTATCAATGATGCTATTCAGTTCTTGAACCCCACTGTTGTCTTGGGGTTCATTGCATTCTTTTGACCTCTCGTGTACATTTTCCTGAATCAAAGAAATGAGCATTTAGTCATCATCTAAATAGAGAAATGATTAAGAAATTCTGCATTAAGCATCTTACCTTCGGAATCGCATCATCCAGATCATGAGACGATAAATTAGAGCCTACATCATCATTAGCTATATTATGTTGATTACTTCTTTCTCCGGCATAACTCTCAATCCCGGATTGATTATGAACAACATCATCACAGTCCTTATGCTGACTTGGTTGCCCAGCATCAGTGCAGGAAATATCAACCCTTTTCTTCAATTTACAAAGGTTGAATGTTTTCTACAACAAATCAAAGCAAATAAACAAAAACATCGAACATAATAAAAGCTAAAATATATTCATTGAAATGAAATAGTGACGACTTACCTGATCAGTGTGAATGGAGTTAGGGGCAGGCACGAGTTCATACTCATGCATAACCCAGCAAGTCTTGATTTTGTATTTATCATTACATTGGCCTTTATAGTAGACCAAAGTCTTCTTGGTGCCAATCACCTTCCCTGTTTCAGGGTCTATAATTTTCCGAGCATTGCCCGTAGGTTTCCAATAACCTTCCCGGGTAGTCCGGTTAATTCGTTTACTATTCCGGTACTTATATGTTGGTTCATATATGAAATACCATAATCGATCCCCGGTTTTCAATTTGGAACCCTCTGAAAAACCAAAACACATACATACATATATTTCACCAAAATGGGTATGTAAAAAAGTTCCAACAAGTTCATCATACATATATAAAAGATTACCGGCCAGTTGCCAAGGCTCCCACTGGCAGATGTCGGGTACTTGATCAATAACTTGGACGAGAGAATCACGGTCGACGCCGAGGGTTTCGAGGAGCAGATAGTCGATGAGTTCTTCTTCGGTTGGGTGAAATCTAAAACCCTTAACTGTGTTCATTTTGTTTCAAAGAGATTGCTAAAGGAAAGGCTGAAGGAGTTGAAATGAAACAAGAGAGCATAGGGGAGTTTTCATTGCACACTCCTTGCTTGCTAAGTTGCACTACAAATACTTCAAGTGGATCCCACTCTACGTGTCAATTCCTATTCGGGTCACTATTCTTCTTTTTCTTTGCTACAGGGAATGCTATTATTCTCCACCTTCCTGGCTAAGTTTGTAATTTCACCAAGTTTTTCCATTTTGAAATTTTATTCTTAATCCAAATGATGAAGATATGGGGTAAGATATAGCTTTAGATATTATTTTATATGTATAAAAAAAAGGAGATATAGGTAAAATTTTACTATTAGTTTAAAGAATATAACTTTTTTTTTTTTTTAATGTAATTACTATTGTTGGAATCTTCAAATTTTAGAAAGATACAATAACAAAACATAACCAAAATAGAATATAGCTTACACATATTATTTTGTTGTGCTAGTCTGATAATTATCAATATTATTTTTCTTGTTTTATTATCGTAGTCTTAATTTATAACAACTAACTCTTGTCAGATACTTATTAGACACACATTCAAATGATGCTTTCAATATCAATACTTGCTTTTAACATAAAACAAATCCAAAACCTATCATCCACTCCCCTGTTAATAAAAGGAAAATGGATCAATATTTTCCCTGCATTTGCTAGGAACTTGACGTTGACCCCTTCCCCCCTTTGTCTGCTTGGAATCAAGCCAAGGAATTATCAATTCACTTGGTCACCAAGGAAACACTTTTGGTCTACTTTGCACTAGTTCAATTTTATTATAAGATTAGGACTAGTTTAGCATTATTTTTTAGAAGTGCTTTTAAAAAATGTTTTTGAAAAGTTTGATTTAAGATTTAAGTGTTTAGTATAACTGTCAAAAAATACTTTTGAGAAAGAAAATATCCATTTTAGACATGTGTTATAAAGTAATAAATAAACATTTAAATAATGTTCAAATTAGTTAATATTATGATATTTTAATAAGAATATAAAAAATAATTTATTATATTTTGTTATTAATATTTTAATATATAAAATATAAATTTTAAATATTTTTTAAATAATTAATCAAAAAAAAAAAGTATCACGTATTGAAAGGATGAAAACGTAATTGAACTGTCAAAAGTGTTTTCGGGATAGAAAAGTTAAAAATTTTAACTTTTCCATCTGAAGAAAAATGTTTTTGAAAAGCTAAAATTTCCTTCGAAAGTTACTTGTTTAGCATTACTTTTGGTTCAAAAATACTTTTAAAAAGCACTATTAAACAAAGCCTTGATCACCAGCTTCACCAACTCATTGCAGAGCCTTAAAACTAGTAAAAACTGCTACTACATTTCAAATAGATATCCTGGAAAGCAATTCATCTAAAGAAAAGCAAAATAATAAATGAAAATGGATGCCAATATATCTTAAAATCCATAAAATCCAGGTACATTTAGCCAGCAAAGCCAGTTCAGAGCTCAAAGTGGGTGGTGGATCTAAAAGATAAGAACAACATTAGCATCATGATATTCTACACCCTGCAACTTCTTTGACTTCCCAAACATGGCAAATGTAAGATGACCATGCAAGGGCAAGTGTCGTTTGATGCTTCATTAGCATTCTTCTATGAAAGCAAAGATACAAGAGAGACGAACTCTAATGTTATCCGACCCTTGGATCTTGTGTTGATGACGAAGTGTTCAGGGTATTTTCTCAACAACATAAGCAGACCGTACCATGGTTTCCCCTTGGATTCAGGACCAGGCCAGTCCTCAGATGTAAGGTATCTTCTAACTCGGCTGTGATGCCAGACGTTACTAAACTGTTCAACTAACTGTAACAAGAAAGGCAAGGAAAGTAAGCAATCTTGGAAACTATTAAGGTTCAAGAATCACAAGAATGGGATTAAACAAATGAAGGCAAGAGTCATCAGAACTCTTTAAGCGAACATTAGCCAATGGACTATTAGTTCTTTTCTAAATATCTGTACTTTCCAGACATCAAATACAAATATGCTAAGGAGATCATACAACCACTAAATCATTGAATTTGTAGCCACTTTAAATAAAAGAAAGTTAGGAGCGGAAATAATCTGTGAAATTTGAAATCAATATTCAGAATTACAAACTGAATAGATCTTGTTTGCCCCTCTAAATTGCAGGAGTTAAAAAGAAAGGCATGCGAGGAGAAGAAAAATAAGTAGCACTACTAGTGTAGGCTGTTGTCATTATCATTCGCTTACAAGGACTCTTCTTTTTTCTTTCTCCAATACATGTACATTGATTTTGTGGCCTCTTTGAAAGCGTGACATCAATCGAGCAAGAAAAGTCTTAGCTCCTAAGTACACTCCTACTCTATCAAAATTTCGGAGCAAAATATAGAAGAAAACCATTTCCATGCCAAAATCTAGAAAGCATGGTAAAGCACATTAATAAAGGGAGAATCAAAATAAAGCATCAGTGCTACTGTCAACTGATCAGGGATGTCATCAGCGAAAAATAATTTGATCTATGCAAATGTCAAAAGCTCAAAATGGAACTAACATAAGATTTAGATCACTAGAAGCTTAAAACTAACCTCAGCGTGGAGTTTCTCCATGGCCATCCATTCTCCAGGACCACAAAGATCTGAAAGCACAGTAGCTACAGAAGAAACCACATCCTTTTCTTCCAACTGCATAAGTTGTTGATTATCAGATTCTCGATCAACTCTAGATCTTCCCTCTCCCTTCTTCTCTACAGGAACTGCAGATAATACCATGGCAACGAAACAGCATTTATTGTCCATTAAGTAAATAAAGGAGTAACTTTTAGTTCCTGTTCAGGTAAAATATTGAAAGAAAAATATTGATGAATTGAATGAGAACAGAATTAAGGAACGAAAGTTCATGCTCAAAGATGAAAAACTGGATGCTAAAATCCTAAATATCATTTTGGTGCCATAAAAATCAAAAGCAACTTTTTGAAATGATAGAGACAGTAATACGTGGCTGACTTATCATAAATTATATACCTAAAACCTCATAGATAACATGGAAACTGAAAAATATACTTTGGCTACTAGAGGATTGCTTATTTTCAGGTTGAGAGGGCAGGACATGTTACCTAGACATAATCTGATGGATACCAAGTAATAGGCTTAATAACAAAGAGTCGGATAAAAAGGAAGAAGAAACAGCCAATAGTAGTGTGAGAAAGGGAAATGAATGATGAGCTTGCAAGTCCTGGTTGAGCAAATGCAGAAAAGAATAATAAGTGCCACAAAACCAAAATTACGCCCATCCATGACTAACCAATTGTGGCAAATTTTCACATCTATAAAGTATTAAACCAGTGTCAATTAGTACTTCCAAACATCATCCTTCATCTTCTCTCTTCAACAAGGCTTTGTCTAGTTTCATTAAGGGCTTCAAGATTACTACATTGGATGTTCTTCAGAAAATGCAGCGGGGTATCCTCAACAACTACCAAAGAAATAAAGGTAACTCAAAGCCAGGATAATCCAATGAATTAGGGTGGTTCTCCAAAACCAGATCAGATTTGCTAGGTGAGGCAGAATGAGTAAAAATGGTAAGGACTGGTGATGAATTATGGAATGCAATGGGAAACTCCTTGACCAGGAAATTGACAAGAACAAAGCTAGGCAAGCAAAATACCACCAGAAAAAAGGATCCAGGTTCAATTTAGCAAAGTATTTTGATTGCTGCAAGCGTGCAACCACAATTAATTAACAAAGCGAGTTTCTAATAGCCAGAAAACCCACGACAAATAGCATTGGAAAGAATGCACCAATGAGCTAAATAGTTCAGGCAAGTGTAGCAAACTCAAACATAGCTATTCTCAAAAAACAAGATCTATCATTCTTCTGAACTAAAAAGATAAAGGTCGTTTGCCATCTAACAAATGTCACAACATTCTAAATACAAAAAGTGTGGAAATAATCCCAAAACATCAGTATCCTAAAACATCAAGCAAATTCAATTTTACATCATCAAAAACTAACTATATACAAAACAATGAACTTTAAAAAGCAATGGTTGAAGAATGGAAAATTTTCTTCCTACAATTCCATAATAACTACGAGCAAATAACAACAGACAAAAATTGATCAAACAATCGAATAAGTGATAAATTTTAATAAAAAACCAATAGTCAATTATACTAACCTAATGCTCCGGCCAACGCCACCTTTCCTCCGGAACCGGCCTCGGTTCCACTATACCAATCTTCCCTTCTAACCTTCTTCCCACCACTCCCAACATCCTCTTCCTCCCCGTACTCATCCTCATAATACTCTCTTCCTCTCCCTTTCTTTGCTCCCGCTGCCACCACAGCGGAACCCGCTACGGACCCCACCGTCCTCCCCATCTCCGCCCCGCCGTGGTGACCATAGTGCGGCACACCTCCAGCCGCTGCCCCAGCACCCGCCGTCTGGTAAATCGAAACATGGTGCCTAGGCGCAAGGGCTCCCCCGAGAATACTCCTCACGGGGAGAAGAAAGTAAAATTGTTTATCTCCAATTTGAAGGAGGTCTTGTGAATCCAGCTTGACGGGAGGGTTACCGGGAAGGTGGAGGACGCCTTCGACGAGGCAACCGTTTTTTCCGAGGACTTCAAGGGCGAAACGGCGTCGAGTGAAGTCGTAGAAGATGCGAGCATGGTGGCGGGAAATGTTCATACCGCCGCCGAGGCTGGCTAAGTCGACGTCGACGGTAGATTTCTTGGAGTTGCGGCCAAGCATTATGGAGTAGGTTTGCATGTAATATTCGAAGTCTTCGCCTTGTAGCTTGGCGAATCCCGCCTCCACGTCGCTCCCTCCCGTCGTCCCCATTGCCAATTTCGGTTTCGATTGAATTATTGATTGATCCAATGCCTTGTTCCAATAATCAAAAGGGTGTAGGAGTCTCCAGGATGGTTTCCCCTTCCGGCTTTAGCCCCTTTTTTTCTTTTTTTTTTCCCTGATTCCCTTTTCTAATTTTGGTCTAAATCTGATTTTAGTCCCTTTACTGTGCTAAAATTTGAATATTGATCCTTCTACTTTAATATGATAAAATTTAGTCCTTTGCTTTTATAATGTAATTAGTAGGATCGTTAATTGTTGTAGATAAAGTGATTAGATTGATTTTTCTTTTACCGTTATTTGATAATATAATTTGGGCTACTTAGAAAAATAATTAATCATGTTAAATCAATAAAAATTTTACAAATCAATTGAATAAATAAAAATATTTTTTAATAAATTTCTCATTATCATCTTAAAGACAACATGCCAATAAGATTATAAAAATAAATCATCAAACTATGTTAAATTTAGAATAAAAAATTTTAAATCTTTAATTTTAACACAATTAAAAGACTAAAACCTAATTTAGACTTTTTATTTTCTAAAACAATTGGAATGGCAAGATTGAAGTCGAAATTTTGATGTCCCAAGTTCGAGTGTTATCTTATGTATCATCTCTAGGTTCTTTCTCGATTGTATTTTGGTTTTAAGTCTTATTAAATATAGTTACTATCCAATTTTATTTTAATATGAATTTGGATATATTTTAATTTTTAGTTTGATTATGCTTTTTACACTAATTTGATTCTAATGTCATAGGCCACAGATAAAGCTTGTGACGAATGCACACAAAACATTCCATGAAGGTTAATTAATTAAATGGGGCTCATTTACTCACTTGTACTGGTCCGATTCGTGGAACATATGGAGAAATTTATTTATTTGAAGCCTTGGTGGCCTAATGGAACATTCCATTCAGAGTTATTAAATATACTTTGAGAGCTTTTACTCAAACACTTGGCGTGTTATTGTTTTCTTGTGGCTTTTTTGTTCAATTCGAGTTCTTTTGTCTTGAGTTGCTTCCGTTTTATCTCAGTGGCTTAGAGAATTTCCTTTATGAATTCTCATCTTTCGAGAATTAGGTTGACTTAGGCGGATTCGAAGCAAATGAAATGCCTAAAGCCGCACGGTTTGCCAAACTAAAGTTTTAGCCTCGTGACAATTAGTATTAGAGCTAGTGTTCGAATGCGGTAATTGAGATGACGAAAAAAGTAGACGAGCAGAATGTCCAGATGGAGACCCATGGGAAGGGTAGGAAAAATAGTAGATCAAGGGATATCGTGTCAGCTTTGGAAAGCCAAGTGGTTAATCAGGAGGAATCCATGGGTGGTGTGAAGGAAACACTCAAGGTAGTTGAGGTATGCATCGATGAGTAAGACGGGATGGAAGAGCAACTCAAGGACTATGTGACAGAGGCTCTCAATTCCAATTTTGATGCGATGAAAAGGGCCCTCAATGCTGCCATGGATGATCAAATAGAGAATAATAATGCTCTCGAATCCATGGTAACAGCTTTGAAGGAACAAGTTGTGGAGCTCAAGAGGGTTCACTATCTACAAGGTTGCTTTGGGTAATAAGATGTTGACTTCGCTTCCTAAACAGCGTAAAATGAATGTTCCCAAATTAGAAAAGTTTAAGGAGACAAGGTCCAGGAGGGATGTGAACAATTTTCTATGAGGGATGGAACTGTACTTCCATGCGATGGGCATTGAGGATAATCCCACTAAGGTAAACACATTGGTCCAGTTCATTTTATGACGTCGCTCTTTTATGGTGGCGTCGTAGATCCACGGATAAGAGACGAGGTGGTACCATTATTAGGACTTGGATGGAGTTTCAAAATGAATTTAAGAAGCAATTTTATCTATAGTATGTTGATGAGGAGGCTTAGGTTAAGTTGCATCGGCTTACGCAACAAGACACGGTTCAGGAGTATTGTTGGAATAAATTCGATTTGAAAACGATTTTCTTATACAATAAAAAAATAAAAATTTTGAAAATTGAGCCAGTTTGTTATATTTATAGCAATAAACATTTTTCCGAAATAATACATGTGCTTTGAGCGAGACAAATATTAGACATTCCCGACTTTCAACTGAGTGACCTTTTTCATTATTCTCGTACCATAAACTGCTTCGAGTGTGGACTTGAACAATTTCGAATCAAACACAACCAAAAATAATTTTCTTACTTTAAGTAGGAAAGTAAATTTCTCTCTTGTAGAAACTGATAGAATTGTTATTTCAAATATATATAATTGAACTAGGAGAGAGAGACAACTAATAAGATGTACCTCTCCTCATATGTATTATGATGAGGATTCGAGTCTTTTCTGAATTTAATTCAATTATATAAATTTAAACAAATAAGGGTCATGCTTTGAAATTAACCCTCCAAATTAATTTTGTCACTATATATTTTAAAAATAACATATGAATTAATAAGTTTTTTTTTATCATCAGCATTATTAACCTATGAGTAGGTTTGGATGGGCGGTGGGGTGCGGCACGGTACAGTGAATTTAACTTATTTTTTTGTCTCACGTTACAATATCACTACAATATTTAATTTTACCGCCACCATTATTTTTACACTAATCGCATCACTAAAGTAATCAATAATTAAGGTTGGGTGAGAGACTGAGAGTTGAATAGATCCAAAATATTTAGCTTAATCTTTTTTTAATTTCTTTTAATAAAATGACGATAAAACAATGAAAAAACAATAATAAAAAAACCTCTGTTTTTACAAATTCAGATAAAATCAGATCAGAAAAACCTTACCTAAGACTCAGTCTGAACTCTAAACAAATCTATAATCAAGCCAGACATTGGACTCTTGGTAAGAAGCCAAAAATCAAGTTTAGAATAGAGAGAAAATTAATTTCTAAAGTGAAGGGAGAGAAAATCAATGAGACTACCATGTTTATATGATCAATGTATTTATACTTGTGATAATGGTTGTAAACTCCCAAAAAGAGTATTGCCTCATGCTTGGCTTTATAATTAACCATTGTGTTTTTCTTTTCTCTTTCTAGATAAACTTATAATTAACTATTGTGGATAAAGGAAAATCCCAACTTTTGCTTCTTTAAATTAAAATCAGAGCTCATAGAATTCGATATTGGTGATATTTTGTGTTGGTTAAATTTACGATTTGATTTTTAAAGTATATTCGGTTTTTTATTTTGATACTTAAAATTCCTTTAGTTTAATTTGGTAAATAAAGTATATTTTTTTTCTTAATTTGATATTTAAAGTATGCTTTCATTTTATTTTTAGTCCATTTTTTAATTGACGTTAAAAAAAGTTGATGGCCAATCACATAAAACCATGTGGTGTTCTTTTTGTAAAAAGTAAATATTTTTTTACCAAATGTATATAAACATTTAAAAAATATATAAAACATTGAAAAATATATGAAAATCAGAAAATACATATGAAATCTAGAAAATCATAAAAATTATATTAAAAAAGTATTTTCTTTTATCAAATGTATATAAACATTAAAAAAATATATGAATGGAAATAAATATATAAAAAAATTCAGAATATATATAATTTAGAAAAAAAACATATAAATTTAAAAATTATAAAAATATGATAAATGAAAAAAAATTAGTTGAAATTAATGAAATTACTAAAAAATGTAAAAAAACTTGTAAAAAGTATTTAAAATTTTAAAATTAATTAAAAATTATAAAAATCATATATAAAATCTTAATATAAATATATGAAATAATTAATAAAAACGGAAAAAATATAAAAGTTATAAATTCTAAATAGCGGTGTTCATAATCGGGTATCCGCAATTTCGAGTATCGAAGATTCGAGTATCCAGATTTTTATTAAAAATGTCGGCCCGTGACTCGACCCTTGAATACCTGGTATTCGAAATTTCGGATACCTGTATTTTCGGGTCACAGGGTATCTGGATTAAATTTGTGCAAATTTTTTTACAAATCATACAATTTATAGTTATTCAAAATAATAAACTTAAAAATTCAAAGTAGATAATAGCATAATCCAAATATAAAGTTTAGAAATTCAATTTACATAATTCAAAGATAAAATTTTAAAGAAATTTGTGTATTGGCCTGATGATTAAGGGTGTTCATTATCCCAGGTGTGACTTGGATTCGAGTCGTGTCAATCGTGTTGTTGTTAGGATTTTGCCCTTCTTTTATAATTCACAAAAAAAAAAAAGATAAAACTTGCATCTCTACAAAAAAAAATTCAAATATAAAAAATTGGGAATCAATTTAAATTTTAACTTACAAAATATAAATAATTTAAAAATAAAAAAATACCCGTTTATTTTTTTATCGGGTCAACGGATGGAGTATTTTTGAACACCCCTAATTCTAAATGTGTTCTTGGATCAAGCTGATATTGTTTTATTAATCAGTCAATAATTTATATTTCCATAAAAAATGTTTTTAAAAAAACATATTATTAATATTATATTTCTTAATTAATTGTGTGATTACTTGCTTTTTTTTTATTAGTTGTTCAGTAATCATTTAATACTAATACATTACTGTTAAAAAAAATAAGATTCTTATATTTTTCACAAATTCTAAATTTTTTTACAATTTTTAATATTTTTAAAAATTAATAATTTTCACAAATTTTTAATAATTTTTAAATTATTATATATTTTTTAATTTTTGTAAGTTTTTTTTTTACATTTTTATAATGCTATTATTAATTTCAACTATTTTTTTCATTTATCTTATTTTTGTAATTTATATTTTTTTATAATTTATATGTTGTTATCTAGATATATATTTTCGTGAATTTTTTTATATATTTTTCCGTTTTTATTTATTTTTAATGTTTACATACATTTGATAAAAAAAGGTTTATTTTTTACAAAAATGCCACATGACGCTATGTGATTGGCCATATTTTTTCAAAAAAGGAGTGAACTTTAGATATCAAATTAGACAAAAAGGTTAAAGTATCAAAATGAAAAAACAGGTATACTTTAGGGGGCAAATCCTAAATTAAGCCTTTTTATTTGACAAAAGCCCAACTTTATTCATTTGCCTTCTTCAAAATCTGGAAGCAGCCCAAATGACCCAAGTTTCGTGGCTGAACATACGAGGTAACCAAACCAGTCGAAACCACCTCTCTCTCTCTCTCTGCCTCTTGTTCTTGCTTTCCTGTTTGATTTTCTTCGGCAGCCGTCCCGTCTTGACTCTTCCACTCAAGGTATATATATTCTTTCTTCACTCGATTTACTCGTTATTTTATCTGATTGTTCAATTCCTTGCGGATAAAAGAAATCTTAAATTGAAACTGCCAAGTGATTTTTTTATTTGGAATTTTTCGCTAGGCTTTCAGTTCATCTGATGCGAAAATCAGATTTTGACTTTGAAAATAAAAAAGGATTTTTCAATTAGGTATTCTATCTAATGACAGTTCATAGTTGGTGATCTGTTTGAGTTCCTTTTCCTTTTCTTCTCTTTTGTTTGTTTTTATTTTTTTTCATCAATTGAATTGTTTTTAGGCGTTTAGCTAAGTAACTTATATCTGAGAAATGGCTGATTCCTTAACTTATTTTTTGGGCAAGGGCTTTGAGTTCCTTGATCTTGGAATAATTATTAACATATAATATTAGCTCCATCTCTTTCAATGGCAATAAAACTTCATTTGTTTTTCTTTATATGTCTGTGTTTGTAGTTTTGCTGGATTTGCCATGTCCAACAGTTTTTTTGTTCTTTTTGTGTGTGTGTGTGTGTGCTGTTTAGCTTTGAAGGATGGACCTAATAATTGCACAAAACTCTATTACTGCTGATTTTTGGTTAGGTTAGAGTGAATTAGATATTAAAGATGGGTTTGCTAACGAGTCCCCTTAAGGAACTCTTTAAACTTAGTTAATATACTATTTTTAGTCATAACATTGTATTGAATGTAGTAGTTGATAACTTATCATTTCCAATGCGTTGTAGAATGTCAGTAGGGCACTTGTTAGCACAATCTGTTAAAAGATTTCAGTAAGACCTTCTTTGTTTATTTTTTAAGCATGTTAGTTGTTGCTTCTGTACGAGTGTTTTTCGTTTTTTTTCCAACCGATAGTGAAGAGTTGACAAACGAATAGTTGTTTCTGTTTATATCTAGAATCCCTTTCATGGTGATTTTTTTCTACTTCATTTTGCAGTTTAAGCTTCTCATTGCTTACACATTTCTTTTTTCAGCTACACGCCATTTTCCTTAAGATTTAAGTGGTTTGATATAAAACCAGGACTTCTGAGCTAATTAGCATTGCCGATCCAATGAAGCATGTTTTAAAGCTTTTCTCTCTGTTGGTGGTCATCTCTGCACTTTGGATTGGCCTCTTGCAGGCATCCATAATACCACGAAGCCATACTTGGTTGGTGAGTTTCTTTCTTTGCTTTGATGTTCTTCTATTCATGTCCAATTATTCTAATGCTTTGTCAGTAAATGTTGCGCGATAAAAATTTTCAGCTGCCAATCTATTTTATTGTGTCACTTGGATGCTATGGCTTATTAATGGTTGGAGTTGGACTAATGCGATTCCCTACTTGCCCTCAAGAAGCATTGCTACTGCAGAAGGTATTTTATTTCTTTCTCACTCTCTCATTTTTCTCATGTATGTTTTAAATTGTTCATTATTATAAGCATTGAAATCATATATGACTAATTAGTGATGAATCTCTTCCCCTTTTCCTTTCCTTTTGTTTTTCCACCATGTGCTTGAGCAGTGCGGTAACTGTGGTTGGGACATGAGTTTTCTTCTTAACATCTTTTGAGAAGTTTGAACAAGTTCGATTGTGACACTAATTATAATTTACTGGTCTGATTTGTTTTTTCGGCTCTATATGCTGTCTGTTAATAGGACATTGCCGAAGCCAAGGATTTTCTGAGACTAAAGGGGGTTGATGTAAGTTCCGATTGATTGTTGCTCCATAACATCTCTTCGTGGACCCAAGTGAGAACAAATTTCTGCGAGCTTTACCAATGGACCTCTGTCTTGGAGCAGAGAGAAAAAGGTACAGATTGGGAACTAACTTCTAAGTTCGGAAAACTTTCATAGAAGAATCATATTGCCTTTGTGTCTAACATTGAGGAGTGCTTTTGGTAAAAGAATTGAGTTACCATTTTTTTCAGCTCTCATAGATTGTCTACATACGACATTTTTTTTATCATACTTGTTGATTAAAATTTCCCCTCTCTATAACACATTGAAAGTCTGGAACAAAGCTTCAGTGTCCATCATACTTTGGCATATATCTTATTTCAAGGGTTTAGTTTCATGATCTCAGAAGTGTTTAATGTCTCAATGGATTAGGGGTTTTGGGTCTTCATCAGTGTTGTCTTTATGATTACGAGTTACAGTAGATTTCAGGTACAAAAATGGTGGGATTAAAGCAGTGAATTTGTAGAGGCACTGAACTTTAAGTTACATTTTGATACATTGATAACTTCATTTTCTCTTGAACTCATATTTGTTGATTTAGAACCTGAAACCCATCTTGAAGTACCGACTTCGATAGTCTGCTTTTCCTCACAAATTTCTAACTTCTCGTTTGACCATCAAGAATATCCTTCCTCGTCAACTAGCCACTAGTGTAGCGACAAATGACTTGGAATGGTTAAGTTCTTATTGACATCAAGTCTCGGGTTCAAACCTAGACAACCCCTTCGCTATCGATGATAAGAGAAGGAATATCCTTCCTCATTGTTTATTTTATTACAATCTTTGTTTTGGTTCTTTGACCTTCACTCCTCAAGGAAATGATTTGATTTTAGCCATTTCCTTGCCCATCATAAGGTGGAAAATTTGTTGCTTTGAAGTGCATAAGTTTTGAACAAAGGTCATTGTCTTTAGTTGCAAGTCAAAATTTTAAGGTTTTTATGGCCCATTTCCATGTTACTTGCCATTGGCTTTGTTGAATTTGTGATAAATCTCATTTGTTTATGGGGAAATAAATTGTTTTCATGGTTTATTTTTCTTAATGCATAAAAATTCAAAAAAAAAGAGAATGGATATTCAACATCTTTGTTCTTTGGTACAGCAGTTGTATATAACCCCAAGATATTTCCATGCAATTATTACATATCACATGTTTTGTTCCACTGACAGCTTATTCATGCCTGAGAAAAGGAAAATCTCTTTCATGGTACATGTTTTTTCATGTGCTTAATAAAATAGAATTAAATATCTTCAGCAAGCCGATCGATTCCGTGAAGATATTTCATTTTTCTGGCAACAAAGTAATCATAGCTACCATTTTCTCTTTACAATTTATACATTCATCAGGCGTTCATATAATATAATATAATATAATATTTGAAATATTTCATATATTTGTTTTATTTTTACGAAATTATAATAATTCTTATACTTGTATTAAATAATTGTCTACGTTTAATTATTCAATTTCGAGGGAAAGGTGGTGGTGTTTATATGTGTGTATGTATATAATATTAGTTTTGTATCATGTGCGATGCATGGGTTGCTATTGTATTTTAATAAAATTGTTATCATTTAAATAACGACATGTTAAGTAAATATGCTAATGAAATAATATTTAAAATATATAAAACTTAAAAAATATATTTAAATTTAAAATATATTAATAATATTTAAAACAAAAAAAAATTGTATGCAAATAATTTTAGTTGCCTCTAACATCATCAATGTTTGGCCAGACAAATAAAATCTGTAAAACATTGTTACAACATTTATATAAAGTAGCATTCTCAAACAATTTATTTTTGAATATTTTAACTTAAATTAGAATTTATTATCTATTCATACTTTTTTAACCCTTCGATAAGGCACACATATCTTGCACACATAGGCGTTCAAACCCGGGACTTTTAGGATGAATAATATTTTTTTTTACTGGAACCACTTGTTGGGTTCAAGAGATGCCTATTTTTAAAAGTAGTCATGAAAAGATCCTTATATATTACATGGGTTTTTTTTACTCATGCGATACACGGATTTATTAGGTATATAAATTATTTGTAATATAATATTTAGTTTCCATACCCATGCGCAGACAATTTATAATTTTAAAATATGTGAGTATTTTGTAGATATTAGTATTTATTTTAAATTAATGTTTTTTTTTGAAGAAAAATATAATTAATAGTTATATCTGATTTGAAATGTGATTACATGTTTCTATTAATTTTCACTGAACATTACAAATAAAATGAGGAAATAAGTATGTTAAAGAATAAAAATTTAAATGTGGTAAACTTCTAATAAATTGGGTGGTCCAAGTGAATCCTATAAAGAAATGTTCAAATTCTTCCAGGTTAGATCTGCAAGAGAATAGGTAATGTATTAAATAAATATTATAATAAGTAAAAATAAGAGTTGAATTTTGTATTAGTTGTAATTAATTGCACATACTGACATTTAGGCGGAATATTATTTTTGTGAAATTATATTTATTAAAAATAAAAAATATAAATATCTTATGTAGAGGAATAAATAACATAATATTACTAAGATTATTTAAATGTTAAATTAGATTCGATTATATATATATATATATAAACAATTGAATTTAATGTTGATTGAATTTTTGTTTGATTGACATGGACATTATTATCAATGTAGGAGTATGTGAGTTTGAATGTGTTGAAACGCATTATCTTTTTATTTATGAGTCAGGAAAGAACTATGCTTAATTCTAAACATTGTGTTAACCAAATCATTAATTGAAATTTATGAAATTTTATATGCGATATCATTAAAAAATTTACCATGGTTAACTTTTATTTTACTTTTACTATTACTAACTAATATAAAAACTTTTAAATGATGAGTATTGAATATATAAACATATGTCAATAACTATATGTTTTTCACTTGCTAATCATAAATGTGTTTATTTAATTTGTAATTTTGATCAAAATACTTTATAATAAATATGTATACATTTATGTCTATAGTTATACTTATTTACTATTTTAATATTTTTTAAAATATTATTCTAGTTGAACTCAACGAGTGGTTCCAGTTAAAAAGAGGATGATGTTCATCCTAGAAGTTTCGGGTTCGAGCATCTGTGTGTAAAAGGTGTGTGTCTTATCAAAGTATTAAGAAAGTATGAGTAGATACTACCATATAATCACATCAGTATATTCAAAAAATATTATTTTAGTTCATAAACTTGCAGAATATACACTTTAAAAGTGTAATAAATATTATCGATATCAATTGAATTTGATATTATTGTCAGTGTAAGAAGACGTGGGTTCAAGTACGTTGAACCTATTATATTAAATATATATATGTGTGATTTTAAACACAACAAATAAACATAACAATATTACAAATTGGATACAATACATTTGAATATGATTAGACCATAAAATTAATGTAGAAGAATATGGGAGTGAACAAATGCACTGATGCACTAACACGATTAAAGAGTAAGTTTCAATCTAAGATTTTGTTTAGTAGTATTTTTTAAAAGCACTTTTGACATAAAAAGTATTTTTGAATAAAAAACAATACTAAACAAACAATTTTTTAAAAAAGTTTTGGCTTTTCAAAAACATTTGTCCTGAGATGGAGAAGTTAAAATTTTTAGCTTTTCCATTCCAAAAGCACTTTTGACAGTTCAATTACGTTTTCACCCCTCCAACACATGGTACTTTCCTTTCTTTGATTAATTTTTTAAAAAATATTTAAACTTTATATTTTATATATTAAAATATTAATAACAAAATATAATAAATTATTTTTTATATTCTTATTAAAATATTATAATATTAACTAATTTGAATATTATTTAAATATTTATTTATTACTTTATAAGACATGTCTAAAATTGATATTTTATTTTTCAAAAGCACTTTTTGACACTAAACACTTAAATCTTAATCCAAGTTTTTCAAAAATACTTTTCAAAATTATTTTTTCAAAGTGTTTTTTTAAAAACACTTCTCAAATGCAATACTAAACTAGCCCTCTCTTTCGAATGATTTTTTTTTCTATTTTATTTAATGTTTGTAGCACTCCATCTAGTAGTTTAGAGCTTTTATTATTAGCTGATAAATAAGGATGTATTATGTATCGAATTCAACCCTTTTGAAGTGATTTTGAATTTAATTCCCTTTTTGACAAACACATGTTGGTGGTGGAAATCAAATAATCCTTTCAACTTTTTTTTTTTAAAATAAATGTTCTATTTTTAAATTTACGATTTTGTTATATATATATATATATATTAGATTTTGTCAGTGGATGAGAAATGTATGAAACAAAAATTTTAAAAATAACATAATAAAAAAAAATTTGGTTGAAACGGTAAAATTAAAAAAGATGTATGAGATTTAGGGTTCAAATCTTATTATGTGTAAATTTTATATGAAAAGATAAAATTATCTTCAAAATAATATCTAATTATTTAGTAAAAATGAGGAGTATTCAATAAATTCATTATTGAATCGATTAAGGGTGACACAAACCCATTAAAACACTTAAATATAGTAATACATTTTGAAATCATAGGGTACGTCGTGATAGTTGTTTACAATGTTTCTTAATCATATGGTTGGAGATTCAATATTGTTTATAAGAATGGATAGTTCGTGGCAAAATTTTTTCACTTTTGAGGAAAAGTAAAAATATTCAAATAAAATGTTTTTCTCGTTAAATTTATGAAAAACTTTCAATTTTAAGATTAGAAATAGGAAGGAAACATCAATTTCCTTTACAATTCCCCCCTCCAACAAAAAAAAAAAGAAGTACTAAAATGAATTGTCTGAAAAAGACTGAATGGTCCCCTAGCAAGCAGCTGTCATTTGCTTAATCTTAATTGTCTTTTTCATATTTTTTTTCAATTTCGGGAAAATTACACGGCAGTCACTTAACTTTAATTAAAATAACATTTCAGTCACTAAACTTTCAAAAGTGACCACTCAGTCACTGAACTTTACGAAAATTCAAGGTTTATGTTGTAATGATAAATTGTTTAGGGTTGTAAATTTAGTGACTGAGTTGTCACTTTTGAAAGTTTAATGACTAAAATATTATTTTAACCAAAGTGGAGTGACTGAAGATGAGATTTTCCCTTTTCTTTTTTAATCATTACAACATAAACCTTGTTACGGCGACATTTGTCTCAGCATATTTGTTTAAGTATGAACAAATTAGCTTGTGATTAAATTCGATAATAATATTTTAAAAAAAATATTAAGCTCGAATTTTGTGAACCATCGGCGTTAATGCAAAAACTTACAACACAAGTCAATTAATTCAACATTCCACCTCTCCATTTTCCTTCAAATTTTCATTTTCTTGAGGCCAAGAGTAGAGTAGAGTAGAGTAGAGTGGAGTAGAGAGATTCCAGCTAAAAGAAGAGCCCCCTTTTCCCTTTACTCATTTCACGACCATCTCGTCTCTCCCTTCACTTCCTCCCGCTCTATTTTCATCTTTCATTTTATTATTTCTCAGTGAAGCATACTTTCAAACACTTTGCATTCTTCAATAGTTTCAATGTCACTCATTCTAGATCCAGCCCTTCGATGAAAAAGAGAAACCCAAATCCAATTTCTCTGGACTCGTGAGAATTTAAAACACGCACACAAAAGAAAAATGGGTGGTTTAAGAGAGTCATGGTGTTTTTGCAAAGGAGTAAGCAAGACGGAAAGAATGAAGGGCACCATTTTCTCAAGCAAAGCTCCGGCAATGGCCAGAATCACCGGCGCCGCCGCTGATGGAATCTCTGTTACCGGATTCCTCATCCACCGGAATCTTCTCTTAACTACTCACGTTAACCTCCCCTCGGTAGCTGCTGCTGAGAGCTCCGAGATCCGGCTCCAAAACGGCGTTGCTGCCACTCTCGTACCTCAAAGGTATATTTTTTGGTTTATAATAAGGGATTATAATGCCATTTACTTTATGTTGCTATGAATTACTATTATGGAAATGGTATTGAATTATGATAAATTGATTAAAGAAACGTGGGTCAAGATTGATAGCTCTAGAATTGGTAGAGTTCTCAACTTCGAGATTTGATTGAGGTAATTAATTTGGCTTTACCTTTGGTGCTTATATTTCATTACATGTCAAAACTTCTTAGTTGTAAAGTTTACATTATTAAAAGAACATTCTTTGTTGATCTTTGTTATAATTTTCAAGCTTTTTCTTTAGTTTCTCTTTTTTGACATTTCACCCTCATAATTTTACTTTGATTCTCTACATAGTTCTATTTATGCTTCATTTCATCTAGAAGTTAAAGTTTTAGCTCTTTAAAGTGTCATAATACTTCACCTTAACTAGAAGATATGCAGCCTAGGCTTCATTATTGGATTTTGATGGATTAGTATAAGGTGCTGATGATTTTGTTAAATTTATTTAATTTTGAAATTTTTATCCCTGTGGGTACAAAGGTGTGATAACTCTTCTTGGCCAATAGACAATGGGGTTTCAATGTTGTGGCACATCAGCATCATTCACTCCCAAGCTAGTCCTAAAGCCTTACTCATTCTTTTCCATATGTGTCACACATGACACGACATTATCCTTTGATTTGTTCACCTATATGTTAGATAATATATAAAAAGGTATTACAAGTATTCAGTGATAACATGTTTTTCTACAGAGGAAATATAAATGTATGTGTTTGTATGTATATATAGTCATCTGTGCGTCTTGATACTGTGATCAATAATATACTGTTAACTAGCATTTTCATTGTCTCAATGCAGTGGTGATGTTTCTTAATTTATCAATCCTAGCTAAAATGGAAGTTTATTGATTATGGTCTGTGGGACTATTCTCTCCTTGACTTTTAACACCTAATGATGAAACATTCATCTTGGATTGGGTGTATTATTGATAATTTCTATCTCTTGATTATAGAATTATTAGTTTTATTTCTTTAGATTGTACGTAGTTGTTTTTGGTGCTTGCTCTAATGGTACTTTTTGGAAAACTTATATGATAATTTGGATTTCTTCTAGATAGTTACTTCCTTTAGTCTTTTGAGTTTTGACCCTTTTGCATGGATCGAAGCGGGAAGTTCTCTTTCTACCTCTAAACTTAACCATCGATGCACCTGGACATTTTAATATCTCCTTTGCATATGGTGTCTTGCCTTTGAACTCAATGTTCTGTTATTGAAGGCAATTTCCTTCCCTTTGGAAGTCGTTAGGTAGTGGCGACTATAGGTGATATGCTCGTTAGTTCACTCAGTAGCAGAGACGTTGGAAACTCTTGAAAATTGATTAGAAATTGGAAAGATAGTCTAATGCCTTCGGTCTAATTGGCTTTTGTCCTAGTTAAGTTGATGTTATGATTATTCTCTAGGCTGACCCGTTTTGTGGTTTAAAAGTTTCATGATTGAGATTCCTCTCGTAATTTACTGATTTTATGTATGGTCTAAGGACAAGGTGGCAGAACTCCTGAAATATTTCTTTCTTTTATGTAGCATGCTTCGAGTTTAATTCCTGTCTTTAATCTGGTTGCAGGTTTTTCATTACCAGTTCTGTTTTAGATCTAACAATAGTGGGCTTAGATGCCGTGGATGGAGAATCAAATACCCAGGGGCACCAACCTCATTACTTGAAGACGTGTTCTAAACCGAATTTATATCTAGGAAGTGCCGTTTACCTTCTAGGTTACACCGAGAAACAAGAAGTGACAGTAGGTGAAGGAAAGGTGGTGATTGCCACGGACAATCTCATAAAACTGTCAACCGATGGAATAACATGGAACCCTGGCTCTGCCGGATTTGATTCACATGGGAACCTTGCATTCATGATCTGTGATCCTATGAAGCTAGCTACCTCTCCTAATACCAAGTCATCCGGGACTTCTTCTTCATCCTCATCATCATGGAAGAAAGATACACCTATGCAGTTCGGTATTCCCATACCCGTCATTTGCGATTGGTTAAACCAACATTGGGAAGGAAGTCTTGATGAAGTTACCAAACCCAAGCTACCAATTATTAGGTTGATGTCTTCAGGCCAGAAGAGTGAGCATTCTTCTGCATCCTTTACAATGCGCCAGGTTTTCAAGTCAACAGGAGACGATAATGACATAACGCCATCTTCATCAAATGTAATTACGAAAACTAGGGATCAACCAGGACCCAGCTCTTCTGCTGCAGTGAACACTATTGAAGAAGAGATGCCATGTTCTGATCCACATGCTGCGCATGTGCAAGGAATCCCAACTCCTGAAATATATGAATCACCAAAGTTGACATCAGTCCCTCTTAGGAAGAAAGAGACCACCCCAGTCCCGCTTTTGAATATAAATTTTCCTCCCAGGGTTGTGAAAACTGCTGTGGTTTTGGAGCCTGCCAAACAACAGCTTCTGAATTCAGATGAGAATGCTTTGAAGGAGCTTCCACCAGAAAGCCCATTGAGTGAAGAAGATCAAATCAAGAATAGAGTACAGATAAGTCCTAGTGAGGATGCTGATGTTGCCTCGATGGCATCTGTAAACGGGGCCCAGAGTGAAGTCCAGTCTAGTTCATCTCCGGTTGAACAACGTCCGGAGGTGTATAATGGGTACAGCAGCGAGGGGGAGACCATGTACTCTGCCGAAACTGCTGAGAGTCGAAACTACACAAGTCCTAGAGAAGGGAAGTTTCAGCAAGTGGGAAGGAGCCAGAGTTGTGTGGGTTACACAAGATGGGGAGCAGTTCAAAGAAATCCGGTGGCTCGCAGGGCATTGCTAGAAAAGCAGAGGAGCTTTATACATGGAAAGAAAACTTACTCACAAGGGGCAACTTCTCAAAGAAGTAACGACTACTTCAGCCCAACAGTTTCCTCAATCATGAAGAAAAGAAACAACCCGGAGCAGCCACCAAGCAAACCACGCCAAAGCATTGTTCATTCATCCCCAAGATGGCATTGATGAGCATGATACGGAAATGAGGCCACCAAGCTAACAACAAATATATAGATGTTTACACTTGCCTTTTATTATTTGCATATAGTGCAAACTAATTTGTTATGACACTGTGCAGACTGATTCAAGATGAAAAAGAAAAGATTCAGCTACCGTACCGTGTAGTTCTTATCATTGATCCAATCCAAGTAACCACAGTGCTTATACAATTGCATTTTCAGGGGAAGTAGCTTTGACAACAACTATTTTAAGCATAAATCAATGATAAGTTGGATGGGTTATGCGGTTATAGGTTTCATTATAGAAGTTCATGGAGTGTGGATTAGGGGGATTGATCTCTAGTTAAGTGAATTTGGACTTGAATGTTCCACCTTTCCCTTGTATACATCTCCAGGATTTCAAATGGTCAAAGCAGGTTCTCTTTAAGTAGCATCCTTACAATTTGAAGTCCTGTTGTTAAAGCTGGAATATTTTCATGTCATGTTAGATTAGAATTTAGGATTAGGGCTTAGGGGTAAAAAGAGAAAGGCCTGCTGAGGTAACTAATCAAATAAATTATCCACCCAAATATAGTATAAAACTACACATGTCAAGTCCCAATATTCAGAATAGGATTGGCTTAACCGGTGCCTCTAGGCATTAATCAAGGGTTTTTTTTTAATCTTTTTTTGGTTAGGCCATGTGCAAATTAAGCACTAGTTAACATTCCGTTCAAGAAATTGTTCCATTGACATGCCAACTCCATTGATTCTGCTTCTTTTCAAGGCAGTTTGTACTATCCCTGTATAAAACAACAATCATATCATCAGAACATAATTTAAAAGAACAAATAATAGCATTCACAAAGCAGCCGTATATCAAACAGAATACAAGGAATATCATCACGGTCCATACCACTACAGTGAATAAAATGCTTTAGGAAAATAGCAGAGTAACATATCAGACATTGATTTGGACACAATCCTCATTCAAGAAAATGCAGCATCCAATTCCAAGCACATGAGAAAGAATAAAAATACACATATTTGTTGTACAAACAACATTAAGTTTAACAACCAACGATTTCATTTTCTTTAACCAGTGGAAATTTGACATTAAAATAAAGAAATGTAATAGAGAACTTACAGTTTGAGCGGAACTCATATTTAACTGGCAGATGGAAGGAAGACCCTAAATAGTTCCTTCACAGTGACTCTTTTCCTGCAAGTCGGGCATTTTCTCTGGACAGCTATTGCAGCTTTAATGCATGCCTTGCAGAATATGTGTCCACACCTTGTTGACATCTCCTCGGTTAATGGACCCATACAAATTGGACAATTGAAGGTTGGAGGTGGTTGCGGCTTTAGAATTTCCTTGACGTTCCAATAGAATAGTTAATGAGACTTAAAACATTCATAGATATAACAAAACACAGCGTGAAAACACTGTATGGACAAAATAACAAGTGATGTCCAATCACAATGTCTTAGATCTGATGACCAGCAAAACATGTCTTTCCTCAAAAATATTTTAAATTACATCTTTTGAATTTGACTAATGAACTAATGCAAGAGCTCTTACAATAAATTGCGACGTGCTTTCCAAATTAATGTTATCATCACAATTGATAACTATTTGGCTTGGAGGAGGTCTTCTATGTTTGTTCTGATTATTATTAGTTGACCTAGTCAGCCATCCTGGAAGGAGAGAGATGTGAGATACACCAACTTCAGACATAGAGTAATCTAGGGTTTGAAAGATAAATGAAGTAAACAAAGAACCACCATTTCCTAAACTGCTTGACCTGGGCAATTACATAAGTAACATAAGATTGGACCGGACCTCAATCAATAGCATCTACTTCAGTTAAGGTCATATTTGTTTTATTCTACTGCTAGAGCCATCGACTATGTGTAAACCCCACTTTAGAAGCCCTGGATAAGGGCAAGCAGCTAGCTACAAAAACCAGAAAAATGAGTATATCTACTATAATCCCCTCAAAAAACTAGTAGAGACCACAGAGTTATCAACTACATCATTAGACTACAAGAGTTTAAAGCTCAGTGCTCACTAGTTCTTGGTACAAACTATCGGTTCCAAACAGAGGACATCATAATACAAATTAAATTCAACAGTGCTTGCAGTTTTATTTGCATTTTTAGTGCAATTCACAGAAGTACATAATTTTGATCCATCAGCTTCTTCTAATCACTTACACGGCAGATGATGTCACCTGGATTCAGTGTGTTTGGTTAATTGATTATTCTGTTTCCAATTTGTACCCTTCCAGAAATTAATTTGCAGAAAGTGCACACAGGTTCCTTTCCTACTCTTGTTAATCTTTTGATATCTATGAAACAAGATAAATGAATTGCTGATACCTAAACAATACAAAGTACCTGAACCAATCCAGGGATTGAAATTAACAGGACATATACCTCCATATTCTTATGTTAACAAACAAGGGGCCTCAACAATGTAATTAACAAGGAATATTTTGACTTCATGCAGATAAATGGAATGAATTTACTAGGTGGTGCATCAAAATAAGCTTTGTTATGCAACAACAACAAGCATACAGCAATCTAGGTAGCACGACATAGAAAAGGAAATATTATAAATGTCTTTCACTCATAAATAAAACTACCTGAATCTAAATCAACAATAGTCCTTCCACTGCTCCTCCTTGAGTTGTTTTTAGCCTGACATAAAATCCCAAGAAAATTATTGACACTCGTGATTGAAATGAATCTATAAAAACAGACTTCACGAGCTGTAAAAGTGAAGAAAGACAAAAAGAAGCATACCTCTGCAAATACTGTAGCAGAAGTTTCAGTTACATCATCATCAATAACTTCAACATCAATAGTAGCAGGTGACGCAGGATGTACGGGTTGGCAGGCCACATCCTTGAGGCCAGCCTGCTCTGAAGTACCCTCCTGTTGTATGATTTCACAGGGAGGAGCATTTAGATCCAGCAGTACCTTCCTCCATTGATATCCTCTAAGAGAAGGACCCCTCGATTCAATAGTGTTCATGTCTTTTTATGTTTTTCAATGCACTGCCTAAATATCACAGCCTCACTAAAACCTAAAACACAGCTAAAAAAACAACTTTCTCAAATATGTTTCACCATATATATATATATATATATAGTATATAGAATCAACTTTTCACTAAACACATATCAATTCTTTTTCTCGGTTGTTTTACGAGAAAAATAACAATGGACGGTCTAAGAAACTTGCTAGCATTTACACATAAAGAGTTCAATCTGACTAATAACACCTTCAAAGTAAAAAAAAGAAAAAAAATCCAGAAAACGCACAGGCCGACACTTCATTCTTCAAATTTTTTTTAAAAAAAAAAGGACTGAGATATTTTAGCTCAAAAAAGATCACAAACTTTGCTACCCTCAAAATCTAAATAGCAACAAATGAGTTGAACAATTGATTGACATTTTTCCAGTTGAATTTTGTTTATTAAAAGAAATATGGAAACCTACAGGATAGTGAACAAATACTTGACATGAAAACCATTATTCTAGAAGGGGGATAAATTTAATCAAAATTCAAACTCGAACAACTGACAAGAAAGAAAAAGAAAACAGTAACATTAAAAAACAGATAGAACACACATCAATCGAATAGGCAAAATGCAAGCTCTAAGAAACCCTAAAAACAATGGAACATGAATCAATAGTAATTCCGATCCTTAAATCAAAGCTAATAGGAATAAGAAAACAAATTGGTAAGAGAAAGAAAGAGAGTTGAGAGGTCAAAATCATACCTTGAAATACAACTGCTTTCAAAATTTTCCCAGTCAGAACAAACGAGTTAATCTCGGAAGGTCTCCCTTTTGAAGGTTTTTAATCTAAGTAAAATTGAGACAAACCGCAAGGCACAAATAGGGGTGACATCATGTTTGTATTCCAGGGATAGTTTAAACATTTAAATAAAAGGGTAAAGTAGACGGTTGGTCACTTAATTTCATAAGTTTTCATTTTGGGTACCAAAAATAAAAAAAAGAACTGCAAATTTAAACTAAAAGCTCTAGCTCGGTTTAACCAAATAGCTGTTTTGGGGGGGGGGGGGGGCTTTATAAAAGCAGGAGTCGGGCTTAGACGTGTTGTTCAGTTTCACTTCCTCTGAAATTGAGATCACCACCACTCATCTTTGCTTCCAAATTTTTTCTTCAATGCCTTCAATGTATATTAGATCCCATCGTCTTCATTTATCAACATCATATCCCAACCCGGCACCATTCAGAACCTCCTCATTTGATGGCAATAGTGTTAACCATCAAAGTTGGCTTTCGTTCCATTATCACCCCTACTGATCTTTTCTACTCACAAAGAACTCTCTGTTTACACCTCACCCATCTGCAAAACCTCGACATGCTTCGCAAAGTTCTGGCTCCCCGCTCGAGGTGCTCGAATTCAACCTCAAGGGGCCATGGCCCCTCTAAAATGGTAAATTTTCAATTCAAGTCCTTTACAATTTATAAAATTTTAAATTAGTAATGGTAAAATTATAATTTGGCTCTCAAATAATAAAAATTTAATTTAACCTTTTAAAAATTATAAATATATAGGTTATTAAAATGATATAATTACATTTTTACTATCGTAAAAGTATACAATTTAATTCCGTCAAAAAAAAATTTTCTGGCTCCACTACTGGTTGTCTTATATCACAAGTTGAAAGATAAGTCAAATAATTGTATAGCTTTAGGCTCAATAACTCAATCGCTCATAAGCTTAAGTAAAAGCACCTTACTCGTTGAACTTGGTAATCCCTAAGAAACTTGACAAAAAGAAAAGAGAGCAAGAAAGCTAAAAGAATGGGAGACTTATTACTCAAATGACTTGTGTACAAATGAGAGGTGAGGTGTCCTCTTATTTATAGGCCTAGCCCCAATGCATCAATGGTAGAGATGAAGTTACAAAATTCATTATGGACAATGGAGATCTAATCTTTAGAACCCCCAACTACTCATAATAAATGTTATACAAGAGAATATGATCAAGTGTGAACAATCTATTTATATCCATCTAAAATATTCCAAGACTCAATGAACTCATGTAAGCTACAAAACACCTCACTTGATTGAGCGATATCCTCATTGCTCCTTCCTTATGGAACTCGTTGATCTTGTCCTTTAATTGCCACAAGGCATCCCTCAATTTCGTACTATCCTCGACATTGGGTAGCCCTTTCCATTTCACAAGGTATTCTTGCCTCGTCATGTGATATTGTTGCCTATGAACTCGATTGAATAAGATGCATTCAGTTTCCTTGTCGTGAAATGGCTCAGCTTGGGTCGTCTGGATCTTCATGAAATGGCTTCTAACATGCTCACATGGAGACCGAATGAACTTTGAAATGAGTGGGCATCTACAGCTTGTAGCCCATCTTGCCTATTCTCTTGATGACTCAAAAAGGTTTTTCGTATTACCGCATAAAGACTTACAACTTTAGATCTTGGATTTTTTTTATAATTTTTAAATATTTGTTTACATTTTTTAATTTTTTCAGTTATTTAAATTTTTTTATAATTTTAAATATTTTTACAATTTTTATAGATATTTTTTAATAATTTTTTAACAATTTTTAAATTTTTTTGGTCCGTGGTCAATGCCCAGTCAATGTCGACCAACTCTCACATCAATGGTCAACGGGAACACGTGGTGTGTTCTGATTGGTTGTTGATTTTTTAAAATACCGATAACAATATGGGCCAAATGTAATGAAACTATAGTTTAAATATCAAAATGAAACAAAAAAATTTTAAGTATTAATGTGGGGAAATGTGTATAGTTTAAGGGCCAAATAATGAATAAAGCCTTAATAATATGATTATGAAATTAAAGCATAATGATATTTATATTTAATTTTATAAATATGATAATTGATATTAGATTGAATTCAAATAAACAATATTTAGAAATTATTTTTAAAATGTAAATACCATAATAGTAGATTGTGTGAAATTCTATTTTTTATATATAGCATTTAACTTAATTTTAATTATCAATTATTGAAGAATATTGTTACCATGAATAGTTTATTGTCTTATTATATCTATTTCCTATTAAAAAAAATTATTATATCTATTTCAATTTTAATCGTGTATTTAATTTGTAAAAATAGTGATAAATTTAAAAAGATTTTTTAAATGAATTTGAAATTGTTAGTTGAATAATTAAACATAAGCAAATTTAAAAAAATTGATTATGAAAATATAATTTGTAAAACACCGTAAAAATTATATAAAAGAGGTGGAAGGGTTTATGTTACAAATTTATCCTCAAAAAATGCTTATTTTCTTCTTTTATCATGTACCAAAATTTTGAAAGGTGAAGACAATCATGGAGCCAAGGGACTAACAGGATCTGGCACCTTAAAATGGAATTTTTTTTAATTAAATCATTTATAATTTATAAAATTTTAGATTAATAATGGTAAAATTTCACTTTGATCCCTCCTCAAAATAATAAATATTTGATTTAATCCTTCAAAATTTATAAAAATATAAACTATTAAAATAATAAAATTATATTATTAATATTTCAAAAATATACAATTTAATTCTGCTCTACAATTTTCTTGCTCCGCCATTGAACCCATCCTGTATGGATTTTCAAAGCCTTGCATCTTATGTCTGTGATACTTGTGGGATGGAGGACTACCGACCAGGAAGCTTTGATGACCACTACTGCTTTGACCATATATGAGACGGAGTTTGAAAGCTATAACTACGGCATGGTAGATGCTACTGAATTCTCTGTTAAAGAGATGCTGAAGAGGTTCAAAGTAGAAGATGGTGAACAACAAGATTGTATGGTGTGCTCGGAGGAACTAGGGGTTGGGTTTGAAGCATCTCGGATGCCTTATTCTCATATTTTCCATGGCGATTGCATCGGAAAATGGTTGCAGCAAAGCCATTACTGCCCTATTTGCCGATTCGAGATGCGGACTGTTTAAACATATAGATGAGTACTATGTTTAGTGTCCAACTTGTATATTTATTCTGTTTCTTGTAGAAACTCTGTTTAGTGTCTGTAAGTTGATATAGCAATTTTTTTTTTACCCACAAAATGGGATAGTAATATAAATGGACAGAGAAAGATTCATTCTCAATGTTGACACTGTTAGTCAACATTTCCAACAAATTATGGTGTCATTTGCATTTGCAGCAAATTAGATTTTTATTTATGAATCATCTTAAACAAGCTAAAAAAAATACTTAAAAGTAATGAACAAATGTTTTCATTTAAAAAGAAAAGAAAAAGCTTTACATGAAGATTCGACTGTCAGTTTAGGTCGTATTTGTTTTATTCTACTGCTTGAGCCATCGGCTATCAGTAAACCCCGCTTTAGAAGCCCCGGATAAGGGCAAGCAGTTAGCTGCAAACACCAGAAAAATGCGTATATCTACTCTAATCCCCTCAATAAACTAGTACAGACCACAGAGTTATCAACTACATCAGTAGACTACAAGAGTTTAAAGCTCAGTGCTCACTGGTTCTTAGTACAAACCATCGGTTCCGTCTTTAAGATTTGAAAAGCTCTTGAAGTGCTCCGAGACAAGGCTTTCCACAATCCATGAAATTTAGGTATCAAATTTGATGAAACAAAAGAGTTTAGGTACTAAATTTAAAAAAGTTTTATTAAACTTCACAAAAAAAATATGAATTTAAACACATTAAAACAATAAAATCTACTCGTATATAACATACTTGTCTTTTAAACAAGACCTTCAAATAACATACTTGTCTTTTAAACAAGACTTTCAAAATTGAATCGGTGATTAAATTAATCATTAAATAAATTATTAAAAAATTCATAAAAAAATTTAAAAATATAGTTCAAGCAATTTTTTACCCGATTCAATCAATCAATACCAATTACCAAATCAATCGATTACTGATCTAACAATCCCAACGATAAATCCGATATAAACAGCCTTACTTTAAGTCTTTATCCCTTACGTCATAGATTATATAAAATGATTGAAAAGAAAAACCCTATGATATACTTATAGATGATATAGTATTATATAAATATAATTTAGTAGTTCTTTTAAAGCCACGTGATTCCTTTTTTGATTATTTTCATTTTTCATCCACTTCAATTCAAGGCATGCACACTAGGCTTCCCAAGGCTAACTCGTTTTTGTTGAGTGAGAGAATCAATTTGAGCTAAAAGTAATAAAGGGGAGAAAGGCCATTAAATTAAATATGTACATAATTGCCACAATGTTACAGGTGCAGCTCAACGTTTTCTGGTTAACTTCGTATCACCATCACGCAATGTAATTTCTTGGCATCGAACAATCCCGGCTGCTCCGCCATAGCACAACCATCTCTCACTACCCTTGTTCATGTTCCATCTCAGTCTATGCATTGCCACAATCTTGGGAGGAAATGTCTCCATTTGGCTTTCACCTTCTTTTGTGGTTCCTTCTCTCTCTTTATTGGTTGCTTCCTTGGTTCCTTGTGCCCATGCTTGACTATCGTCAGCTTTCTTCTTGCTGTCACTTATAGATTTTGGTTTCATTTTGCTTTTCAGAGCTGCCAATGTTTCCTCGGGTTCAGATTCCACGCTGGGATCGTTGCCATCCCAAAGGGCTGCAACAGGTTTAAGTAATTTGTTGGCTGATTGTTAAGAAAGAAGGTTGGAATATCTGCTTAGTAACCCTATTCTGAAGCTTACCTAAAGTTCGCTCACTCTTAGATTTTGGTTTCATTTTGCTTTTCAGAGCTGCCAATGTTTCCTCGGGTTCAGATTCCATGCTGGGATTGTTGCCATCCCAAAGGGCTGCAACAGGTTTAAGTAATTTGTTGGCTGATTGTTAAGACAGAAAGTTGGAATATCTACATAGTAACCCAGATCTGAAGCTTACCTAAAGTTCGCTCACTGGAAGTTGGAACCTTTGCTTTCCTATCCTTTGCATTTTTGCTCAGTGACTCAGTTAAGAAGTAACGCATGGATCTTTGGCCATCCCCGCACTCACTACTCGGCTTCTTCAACGGCAAAGGATTATCCGGTAATGGAGTGTTAACTATTATAGCAGGTTCCTCCTCGGTCAAGGATCCACATGCAAAATGTGGTGATCGGTTTCGTGAAAAATCTTTGTCCACTGCTTTTGAGGTTAGCTGGTTACAGAAACAATAGTATCAATGAGGCAAAAATTCGGAAGAAGCAGCTTACAGAATATGACAAGTGGTTTTAAATTTTATTTTAAGGAAATTTCAAGCAGTTGTATGACCGATATTCATGATATGCAGCATTAGTGAAGGGATTAAAACAATTTTACACTGCCAGTTGATTAAAAATGAAGGGAGAAATGCAAAATGTTAAGCAACAAAAAAGAACTCATAGGAACAATTCTTGAAGAGTCTCCAAGTTGAGTTCTCATTGGAAACAAAGTCTGTAGGGGAAAAATTATAGCAAGCATTGTAAATAAAGGTAAACTAGCTCACCTGAAAGCACGTGGCAGTACCATCTGCCCCACAATATGCAACCATGCCTAAAATTTAAATCCACCAGTCAATGACAATTTGAAAATCAAGTTGTTCTTCATCCCACTTTAATAGTAAAAAATCACATTTGTAACCGCAGTAAGCACTTCCAATGACTTGCAAGGACAAAAAATACAAAGAGAATTTATGACTAAGTAGGCATGTAATGTTGCAGCTAAAATACTAGACCTATAATTAATATTTCACAAACTTAAAAAACGGATAGTTGTCACATGTAATATTTTACATGATCTTTTGTTTGCATATCTTGTACTCCGAAAGTTTTCCGGTTTTTGCACACCATATTTCTTTTAGAAAAAAACAAACTACAATTTGACCTACTGTCTAACATATTAGGTCCACAGCAAATTTTACTACAGTGAGAAAAAATTATTTGTAATTTTACACGCACAAATAGTTTGAAAGGCTATTGCTCTTGTCAGAAGGCAATATTAATAATGTAAGAAAATCATTGCCTAGCATACCTGTTAATCGTGACACTTGTACACACCAGATTGCAAAGGATGAACAATTATAAACGTGCAGTCCTTGTTGCTTAGATCCACTAAAAGGTTTTCCAGTGACAGGCACATCACATGCAGCTTGAACTAAGCTGAGCAGTTTCATTGTTCCATCATCGAAGGATATGATAACGCATCTACAAACATAAAAGGTGGCCTCAATTCTAGTTGAAGACAAGACCATCAATTCCAAATGAAAATAATAGGAAAGACATCACATATAACCTACCTTGGTTCTGGAAGCCAATCCAGGCTATATATGAACTTTGGTGCTGGATGGACATCCCACAATGGAACAAACGGATCACTGCAAACAATCATCAGAGTAGAGCACTTAAAGAACATGTAGGCTCTTGGAGATAAATGCTCAATACAACATACCAAGAGAACATATTTTCAGTGCTTTTAGTTGAAAGGGGCCCATAATTCAGGATCCCTCCCCTTAAAACAAGGGAGACCTATTTAGAAGTTAACATGTGTAAATGTGTTTTTGTGAAATCCTAGACAATTACAATTCTTTTAAAACACAAAGTTCAAACTTCGAATGATTCAGAACTTCAAAGGAAAATAGGAAAGCATTTTGAATATGCAAAAAATTGCAATTTCGCACATAACCAAAGAAAAGCAAGTACATCGATCAAGTTAAGCATTAAATTGATGTGTACAATCTTTTCATCTTAATGCCTAATTTCATCAACTAAACAAGCATAAAAAGCAATAGAATCGCCTATTGTTGTCAAGGTATGCACCTACTGGTTGCGCCTTATCGCCAGGAAACAAAAGTGCATCAAACCCTTTCGGGCAAGGCACACATCCGTTGCACTTAGCTTTTTTTTGTACAAAGATAAGAGCCAAAAAAATCCCACCTAATTGAAGTTCTCTTTCTTTTTCTTTTAAACTTCCCACTAATTGTACCATCACTAGTAAAAATATAATATACTTCTAAGCATTACAGTATTCCACAACAAATGAAATTATAAGGAAACCATGCATATTGGCCAATAAAGAAAAATAATTTTATAAATGTTTCGTAGATAAACAGAATAAATCTTTAGAGTTCATTATCATAGCTATATATCTTAGCCTTACATTATTACACACACATACATCACACCTTACTTCACTCAGGCAAATGGTTATTTTGGGCCTAAAGCCTCAGGCAATTCACCTAGAATGCACCCCCGGATAAAATTTTAGTTTGGTCCCTCCAGAAATTGTAAAGTTGTAAGGTAATACAATGGTAAAATTGCTTTTTGGCAATTTCTGGCTTCACCCCTGCCTTGCAACCTTGACAACATTAGAAATGCCAATTCATTTATCATCTACTCAACAATAGCTACAACAATTGCTACTCTAATTTTGAGTGATTTACAAGTGAAGGTAAAAATGAATTAGAGGAAACACTGAAGAGAATCAACTAAATTCCATCCACAAGTAGCGAAAGAAATAGAAATTAGTTTGACTTCTCAGTCAAAAAAAAAAAAAAAAAAAAAACCTCTAACTTCAGTTGAACCTCCTATGACTCTATAAGCTTCAATACATCATGTAAGCTTATGGCATGTAAAAAGAATTCTAAAGAAAATGAAATACATAATAGTAAATTAAAAAGTGAACATAAACTGTCAGTCTACACTATTGCTCTATGTCATGCAATATGCCATCTTTAAGAAGATTCTAAAGTTTAATTAAGCTTTCGAACTATACAGTCAAAGAGTTCAATCTTAATAAACAGAATAAAGCCACCCAAGCATCTGGATTCAATTGAAATGAATGCATAGGGAAAATGACAAGCAAAAGCTCAGAGATAACTGAGATTCAAATCGATCAAACTTAAACCAGAACATGCTATCAAGGTTACCGTATGTCCCAAAATTTAACACCTCCATGTCCAGCAGTAAGAATAACATTTGAGCTCTCCATATCACTGAAATTCAACAATAGAGTTTTTATTTACAACAATCAGTAAGCATCAAACATCTGTCTAGTTGACAGACAAAAAGATCTGGTTAATAAAGTAGTTCCTATTCATTAGCAATTGTCCAACGGAGGGCAGATAGCCCATAACCTTGGAAACTTAAAGAAAAAGGGAAGATAGGCACAAATCTACCAAAGGCCAGTCCTTTTGCATTTAGCCACCAAATTCCCATAAGATATTGGTTCTGAACAGAAGAAAGTATTGCTGCATAGATAGCTATATAAAATCTAGTCTGGAAAGGAACACTGCAGACATCACTTACCTTCCAGATGGGGCCCATGCAACTGATCTAATCGGTACTGTGTCTGCACTAAAACAAAGCAGAGGTCTTGTATCTGCATATTTACGAAGTGGGAAACAAAATTCAACTAGGGATTTGATGCCGATAACCAAAGCCCTAATTCAAACCACATCAATAACCAAAAAACTTTGACTAATTTGTTACCATTAATTTTTGGTGAACCACTTGCAGAGAATTTCCACAAAGCAACCTGATATTAACTACATTAGTTTTGATGCTACAAAAATCAAAATCATGAGTAAATGATAATCCTAGCCATTGAAATAATAAGGAAAATCTAAGCAACCCAGCAAATGTTCAATCAACATATTAATGCAGGAGGAACTTATTTTACAAATATTTCCTGGAAAAGTTCCATTGATTATAGACCAATTTTTTAAACAAAAAGAACACTTCTAATTCCCTTTATGCAAAGGCACTATATTGATTCTCCAAGAGTCAAAAACAAATACCATATAAGTGAAATTATTTATAAGAAAAAGTATATAAAACAACAAACTAACTAACATTATACCATTCCATCATGGCATCCAGCTAGTAAATAGTCATGTGGAGATGAGGTTGACCACTCAACTGTTAAAGGAATGCTGTATAATAAACAGTAGCCTCTGAATTAGTGATAAATGCAGTAGAATCGAACTCAGAACAAGATCAAAAAGGAAAACTGAAAGTAGCAAAAGGTCATAGGACTAATTAAAGAACTTTATGAATCAAAGGATTTACAAGCAACCAAATGAAGCTTTAAATTAGTAAACCAATCGGTTGAATTCTAAGTTTACAAATCAATTTCCTCGACATGGAAGATGCAATATCACTTAGAAGGACCCAGGCCCATTTACATGAAATTAGTAATAGAGCTGTGCATATGGTGTAAAGTGAAAATAATTCTTCTTTTCTTTTACAATGTTTTCCATATAATCTAGGAAGCTCTAATAAATAATTAGAATATCAATAAAGTCTCAGAAGTATGATATTCAATAGCAATTTATGCAAAATTTTGTTCTTTAGTTTTCTTTTTCTAACAGAAAATTCTCATGTATACCACATGCAAAGGATTTCTATCATTCTAAACATGGGAGCAGTCAATGGGAATGCGCCATGGAGATGCACTGCACCCAGGAACAACCAAGACATGCTGCATTGCATGATATAACTGCCTAAGTATAAATAGGGATCCATGCTGCTTAATAACCCACATGTCCACAACCACCCCATCCCTCCATTTTCTTTGTACGCATAGCAAAGAACAACCCGACTTAGCATTATGATAAATGTTCTGTTTCCAACATGTTTTAGAAATTCTAAAGAACTGCAACATTATAGAAGTAGCACACACACACATATATAGAACAATTTAATAGAGAAAAACTATAGATTTGCAAATTACCTCTGTATATCACCACATTTTAACTTTGAGCACTTGAAAACTGGGTCCAGTTTTACAAAGCGAGGATCGGTACCCTGCTTAGATGAAGTTGAATAAATAGTTTTTATCATATTTAGAAGAGGAACCTCCCACCTGCAATGCATTGGCGGAATCACACAACATCAACAGAAATTGTCAATGATAAACCTAAATGAAACATAAAATCAACTAATTGCAATAACCTACTGCAAAAGTGAATGACATGGAACTGGTTTAAAACAAGAAACAGGGGGAGCTGGCATGGAAAGCTAAGATTCATAATAAATTAGGGGAAAGTAGGCTTCTAAAAAATGACACAGAAGTATTAATTTTTACTGTGGTACCTTTGATTTCTACATTTCAGGTATTTGACAAACACCTTCTGCCCCACTCTCATTTATAAGCATGTTATGCACCCAAACTAGTTGCAATATTGTAGAATTTAATTTAATTCTTCCAAAACATTCTACTTGACTGAGTATTATTGTATTCAAGATTTTATACTGCAATGAGTATAATGATTTCAGATATTCCCTTATTTTGAAATCTTGAAATGACAATTAATATCAACATATAGTTCTTTGGACTTTTCCCCAATCCAATCCACTGCTAGTGCTAAGAATCCACAAGCAGGGCTGTTAGCTGCAATGCTTGCAGACGTCAAATTAGGAAGCCAACCTATTCTGTTAAGTAAGACATGGCACAAGAATAACCCCCTTAAAGAACTTCTGTGTTCTATTAGTGTTGTATAAAGATAATGATGCTTATTCTCCAATGACTCAGTCCTAAGCAATGACAGGCAGAAAAATTACGAAGAAAATTTTAAATAGAAAGTCTAGACAATTAAGGCAGAGCTCTTACACTTCCAAAGATCCATTTCCCAGTAAGACAGCCAGATAGCCCATCCGTTGGTTGCATTTAGAATCATGTTTATGATATGGCTGCCATTTTACATCCCAAGCAACTTTTCCATTGTGAGCTAGGCAGAGGACAGCTCTTGGCAAGGCAATGTCGCCTGGAATAGAAAGAGAACCCGGGCTGCCCTTGATCGAATTACAACCTAAAACATTATTTGAAACAGTAGCTTCTTGCCCAGTGTTAAAATGAATTTGCTGGTTTATTGCAGAAGAAGATTCTGATTTTTCATTTTCAATTTTACTATCACTGTTACTTTTCTCCCGTGTCTTACTTTTCAATTTTATACTCTTCTTAGAAGTTTGAGGGGTTGCATCAGATGTGCATGTTGCCTCTTTACGAACTTTTTGTTTTTTATGTGGAACATTTTCTTGCGTATTCCCAGGAACATTGTCCGTAGAAACTGGCTGAAAGGAACTGCCTGGGTACTGAACAGCAAGAGGCTGGACATCTGAATCACTGTCAGGAAGTTCAACAATTGATTTTTTTCTAGATCTGCCTTTTGGTCTCTTAACCTGATCTGTCTGAGATTCATCTATTGGCATTTTTCTAGGTCTTCCTCTAGGCCTCTTTGCTGAGCTCTCGTTCACGGCCTCTGTATTTTGAGATATCTGTTTCGGCTTTTTCTTTGGCAGAGTAGCTTCTTCCTCGTTCACCCCAGCATTTACCACACACCATATTTGAATGATGCCTCTACCAACAAGTGGGGCACCCAACTTGTGATAATAAGATTCAGAAGGATGAGCAGCAATAGCGATAAACTGGGAAAAAGAAGGCAAACAAAAATAAGTCAGATGGATGGTCTCATGAGATTGTAGCATTAAGATGGTGATGATTATTATTAACCTACTTATTAAGCATGCAAGCAAATTTTTAAACCATTATCTAAGAAAGATCTAGGCTTTTTGTCTCTTTCATTTGAAATACCCAAGTAGAACTAGGTTTGGGCTAGCATAACGTGCAGCCTGAGAATAAAACAGTTTAATGCAAAACAACCAAAACTCAAATACAGAAGACTGAATTTATAAACAAAAGAAAGGTTCCCACAAGTAGGTTAGGATTTCAGAGGAGAGAAGTAGGGAAGTACCTCACATTTGACAAGACTGTTTGGATTCTCATGAACTTGAGGGCACCAATCCAATGCCCAAACAGACCCTCCAACATACATCACAAAGTCCTTACTGCAAGAAGATTGAACTTTAATTATGTTAATAAATGTATATGACATACCATTTTGCAGCAAGCTTTGTAAGACAAGTTTAGACTCAAAATTTTGTCTCATAAATGAAATATGGTAACCTATACACAGATCTTAAATAAGAGGAACAATAAAGACTGTACCACATAAAGTAAACCCAATAATATTGGAAACTATTATCACACAAACAAAAATCCAATCTAACCAGTATTCTACAGATGCATTGCTTCCATATACTCTGTCCTGCTGCTTCAAAAAAAAAAAACCAGTGTTAACAAACTATTATGCTATATTAAGTAATAACTACTCTAGAAGATTTTCTACCGTCATTAAAGATTACTCCAACTGGAGGACCCAAAAAAAGATTTACTTTCACCTTGGGAGCAGTTGCTGATGAAAATTGGGGCAACTCTATGCCAAGAGAAACATCTTTACCCGGTGAGTCTTTTAGCTCATTAGCAAACCTAATGATCCTCGGTTCATAATCAAAATGCCTCCATTCCCTAAAAGCATGTTTAATAGTAAATTAGGAACATGTAGCTGTAGATTTCTACATTACACTGATAAAGCTAACATCAAAAGAAACAATCAAACTTTGCTTGTTGAAACACATGGAATTCTAAATGCTCACAGACAAATATAAATCTACCTTAAGAAGGTGATTGAAGAAGAGAATCTCCGGATATCAGTTTCATCCAGACCATCAATCTTGGGCTCTTCACAAAGCTTAGATATAGTATCCATTGCCCTAAAATGATTCTCGACCGAATAATCAAATACAGAGACCTTAGCTCCTGGACCACCACTCAAGGGTTCTTCTTCCATTTTTCTACGTCTTTTTCACTACAATCATAACACATATTCTGTCAATGACTCGAATACAAAAGCATAATGCTCGATAATTGATTATAAGAAATAAAACCTAAACTGTAACTCAATGCTAAATATGGTACATGAATGCATAAAGAAACCCAATTTGGTACGTTAACTATAATGCAAAGTTGTTTGAGCACTAACTCTAATTCACAATCTTCGTTACCCGGACTCGTCAGGTCCGGCAAAAACTAGCGGACACCGCGGCAGGTGAGAACTGAGATGAAAAGAGAAGAAAAAAACTGAATTGCAGAGACGCGAGGGAGAGAGAAGAGTGACGATGGTAGGAAGAAAATGATGATAGACGAGAAAAGACTCTTCAGAACAAAAAAAAAAATTAGGGTGTAATAAAGACTGTACCTGTATTTATATTTATAGTATTTAGTTAGATAATAAAAAAAGTTTGCAACTTTTGAATTTGTGATGGAACGATGATTAAAGTGTCTTATTCTAAGTATTATTTGAGTTCGAGTCGAGTTATTGTCAGGGTTAAGAGTGAGTAAAATTTGATTCAATTTAAAAAATCGATAAAAAATTTAAATTTTAAATTAAATAATTCGAGTTATTCGGATTAACTTGAATAAAAAATTAAATTTTTCAATTTAACTCTAATATGAATTACACCATTCGAGTTATCTGAAAATCTGAATAAAAATGTAAAACTACGTCGTTTTGGTGGATATTTAGTTTTCTAAAATTAAAAGGCAAAACTACATCGTGTTGATAAATGTTTACTTATTAGGTTAAAAGGTAAAATCATTATATTGTTTATTTAGTTAAATAATCTTGTACTTCGTCTACTAGTTAAATAATCGGTCTATGTAAATGCAACATTGTGTATAAATAGTAGGATTCCTTAACTCGACTCAATTTGACTCGATGCAAAAAAAATTCAAATTGAGTTCTGTTGCTAAAATAAGATTTGTCAACTATACTAACTCGAATTTTTTTTACTCAACTCGATCGAATACTCACCCTTAGTTAGGGCTTTACCTTCCTTTTGTAATTCAACAACAACAAAAAAAGTTTGAACTTTAAAAATAAAAATTCAATTAGGTTTTTTACTAATTTTTTACATTTGTTGTTGCAACACGTAGGTTTGAATGTGTTGAAATATGTTTATCCTCTTATTAGAAGATTAAGAATGAGTTATTAGTAATTCTAACGGAAAAAAAGGATTTAGATGATTATGGATTGTGATACGTGTAACAGTTCGGTTTTTAGTGGTGACAGAAATAGTGATTTCGAGATCACAACTTCGACAATTCGAGCCAAATATTAATCAGTGAATATAAGTATATATATATATTTATGATATCATTAGTTTCATATTAAACTTTGGTTAGAAAATTTTATCGATTGGATAGTTAATTAAGCAAAAATGATTGAATTGTAACAAGTGCAAAAGTAGAATTATTACTTAGAAGGACCAAAAAGGTAAATTAGCCAATAGTGGTTATGTAAGTGGATTGCTATGATAATTAGGTGTGATTAATTAAGGTTAAAATGAATTAGATTAAGTTAAGTATGAAAGACTAAGTATTTACAAGAATGCCCTTAGTATATATATGATTTTTTTTTTTATAATAGATATCAGATTGGGCTTTATACATTTAACCAAAATTGAAACAAAATTACATGAAAAAAACTGAATGAAAAGTCCAAAGGACAAACAAAAGTCATATTAAAAGACACACAGTAAAGATAAATGAGTGAACTAAATAAACCAGCAAAATAAATGCCAACTGTGAAGCACCAACCAAATGCCCAATCAGAAATGACTGATGAAAATGCCCCTAAAATTCCACCATTAACGCACCAGACGGTTCATCTCATAGCAGGAGGTATTGTCTTCAACCTTGAGAAATATATTCAACCTCCAAAAAAAAACCAGTAGTCGCCTTTAACAGATTAATCAGGTTCACGAATAGAATCATCAACAGCCTGACGAAGAGCCCGTTCCGGAATCAAATCCACCATGTAATACTCACTCCCCTCATTAATCGAAGTGGTTGCCAAAATATGAGCCAGAGCATTAGCCGATCTGGGTATAAAATGAAATTGCACTCTATCAAACCTCATCTTAATCTGATGAATCTACTGAATTATGTCGGCAATATGAGATCTATCTGCATGCAAGGACTGACATTTCTTAATAACAGATAGAGCATCATCCTCAATAATGATATCCGACCAACCTCCGGCAAGAGCCAAATAAATAGCTTGCAAGCAAGTAGTCACCTCAGCTTCAAAAGCAATAGCTATATTATCATGAATGACAGTAAGGACTTTGAGCATCTTCCCCACATTATTCCTGGCCACCACACCAGACGTCGATCGATTACCATGCTTATCAAAAGCCCCATCAAAATTTATTTTGATGACATTACCATTTGGGGCCATCCACTTCACCATAGGGACAGGGTTTTGAATATTACGACTTCCAAGGCATCAATCTCACCAATGTAAGAAATTATAGAAAAAGCAGAATCCTTTCCAAAGATCAATCTCTTCTCATGCACACAGATATTCCTATTACGCCAAATCATCCATAATGCACAGCATAACATCTTACATTGAGGTTCTGACAACACATCAAAAGCCCAGATAAGCCACTGGTCCATCAACAACTGAAAATTGGATGGAGTCGACCAAAAGAATTTTACAGCAATTGGAATGTACCCTCCGGGAATGCTTGATTTGTGCTGTATCGTTGCTACAAGGGGAAGCTTATTTATGGTGGGAATCAGTGGTTCGACATCTACCGGAGGATCATATAACATGAGACCTAATTTAGAAAGAATTTTAAAAGAAATATATCGGAGAAATGTATATCGAAGACAAGAAGCAAGAGTTTTTAATGCTGCAACAGGGTGACATGTCAGTAATAGATTATGAGAGAGAATTCTCGAGACTCAGTAGATACGCCTCAGAATTTATACCAACAGAAGTTGATAGTTGCAAAAGATTTTATGGTGTTTGCGAGACTAGATCAAGGTACAATTAGTATCTCATCATATTACTGAGTTTATAGATTTGATTGAACGGGCCAAAATGGTGGAGCAAGTTCTAGGCCTCGACAAAAAGACTGAAAGTGTTAGACCAACTAGGAAGCGTACGGAACTATCAGTTTGAATCTTCAGCCAAAAAGATCAAAGGAATCTCAAGGTGGATGGAGATCCAATTTTAGATTGGATAGAAGTGGAAGAAGCAGGGGTAAACAGATGACGGTATCCACTGGCAGTGTGAGAGGTTCATCTCGGGAAATAGAAATTCCAGACTATCAGCATTGTGGGAAGAAACATAGAGGGGAATGCTGGAAATTAACAAGGGGCTGCTTCTGTTGTGGTTTTACAAATAATTTCATTAGAGATTGCCCGAAAATTGATAGTGCTGCACCGGTAACATCACAGAGATCAGTATCTATAGCTAGAGGCAAAGGATCTGGTAGAGGTGGTTCGACTTTCAGAGGAGGAGGTGTTAGAAGAAGTAGTGATATTGTTACCCAACAATCTGAAGCTAAAGTATCGACCAAAACCTATGTGGTCAGAACACGGGAAGAAAGCGATACCCACGATGTAGTAACAGGTATATTTTTATTGTATTCTGAGCCTGTCTGTTTATGCTTTGATTGATCCTGGATCTTCACATTCCTATATAAATTTAAAACTAGTTGAGTTAGGGAAATTAAAGTCCGTGTTGTCTAGAGTGTCAATAGAGGTGTCGAGTCTATTTGGGTAAACAGTGTTAGTAAATCAAGTGTGTCTGAGATGCCCATTAATTATACAGAATAAAACTTTTCTTGTCGACTTGTTGATCATGCCATTTTGGGACTTTGATATAATATTGGGAATGGATTGGTTATCTAAATATAGAGTGATTTTGGATTGCTATAAAAAGAAATTCAGTATTCAGATAGAAGATGGAGGTCGGATTGAGGTAAATAGTATCTGTACTAATAAGCCAACACGTCTTATTTCAACAATAAAGGTTAATAAGTTACTTCAGCAGTGCTGTTCAGCATATTTGGCCTATGTCATTAATTCAGATTCAATTGGAAGTTAATGCAGTAAAATCCGGACAGTTTGTGAGTTTCCTGATGTATTTCCCGAAGAATTACCGGGTTTGCCACCAGACAGAGAAGTTGAGTTTGCTATAGAGGTTTATCCAGGTACAGCTCCAATATCCATACCTCTGTACTGAATGTCACCTACAGAGTTAAAGGAGTTGAAGATACAGTTGCAAGACTTATTAGATCGTGGTTTTATTCGATTGAGCATATCACCGTGGGGAGCTCCAGTGTTATTTGTTAAGAAGAAAGATGGCTCGATGCGACTTTGTATTGACTATCGATAGTTGAATAAGGTGACAATCAAGAATAAGTATCCATTGCCTCGCATTGATGATTTGTTTGATCAGTTTAGAGGAGCTTCTGTATTTTCGAAGATTGACTTAAGGTCAGACTACTACCAGTTGAAAGAAAAAGAAAACGACGTTCCGAAGGCAGCTTTCTGTACGAGGTATGGTCATTATGAGTTCTTGGTAATGCCATTCGGATTGACTAATGCCCCAACTGCTTTTATGGATCTCATGAATAGTATCTTTCAACCGTATTTAAACCAGTTTGTAGTGGTTTTTATCGATGATATGCTGGTTTATTCAAAGTTAGAGTCAGAACATGATCAGCATCTCAGAATTGTATTACTGATATTACAGGAGAAGCAGTTGTATGGAAAGCTTAGCAAATGTGAGTTCTGGCTATCAGAAGTTGTATTTTTGGGACATGTGGTATCGGTAGATGGAATCAAAGTTGATCCGAAAAAGATTGAAGCAACTGTTCAGTGGAAAGTACCGAAGAATGTATCTGAGGTAAGAAGTTTTCTTGGTTTAGCTGGGTATTATAGAAGATTTGTAAATGATTTTCAAAGATAGCTTTGCCGATGACAAAATTACTACAGAAGAATGTTCCTTTTATCTGGTATGATCAGTGCCAGAGAAGTTTTGAAATATTGAAGCAAATGTTAACAGAAGCACCAGTTCTGACATTACCAGAGTCGGGGAAAGATTTTGTAGTGTACAGTGATGCTTCTTTGAGTAGTTTGGGTTGTGTATTAATGCAGGACGGAAAAGTAATAGCCTATGCATCTCATCAATTGAAGTCACACGAACGTAACTATCCGACTCATGATTTGGAACTAGCAGTTGTGATTTTTGCTATGAAGATTTGGAGACATTATTTGTACAGTGAGAAATGCTACATCTATACCGATCATAAAAGTTTAAAATATCTTCTTTCTCAAAAAGAATTGAACTTGAGACAAAGACGATGGATAGAGCTCCTAAAAAATTATGATTGTGTTATAGACTATCATCTGGGAAAAGCTAATGTTGTAGCTGATGCACTAAGTGGAAAAGCTGCAATTGAATTGAGAGCACCGGAAAAACCTAAATTCACGGGCACCGGAAAAGTGAGTTATAAGGCCTCCGTCTTAGTAAACCGAGTTCGTAAATAATTATTAGGAATAATTATGAGTCTAGTAGTGTGTTTAATTAGGCTTTGATTAGGTGAATTTAGTTTAATTTAGAGTAATTAGTAAAAAGGACTAAATTAAATAAGAGGTGAAAGCCTAATTATAGATTAAAAGAAAGAAAGAGGGACTAAAATGGCAATTATGTCTATTTCATAATTTGAGCGGCAAAACAATGAGAAAAATCTAAAGATTTTTAATAATTTAAGTTATTATTAATTAATATTAGAATATAATAGTATAAATTATTATTTAATTGATATTATCTTATTAGATTAATGAAATATATATAAATTAAAGCCAAATGTATGGTAATAAAATATACATGTGTAAAAATTATATTTGTACATTTGTAAAATAAATATTAGTTTATTTATTATTTAAGCAAATAGATATTTATAATTTATTAATATTATTACTAACTAATATATATAAGACATAAAAGAATAAAGAAAAGAAAAAGAAACAAAAGAAGGAATAGAAGAACAGAAGCTTATACGAAAAAGGAAGGGAGAAAAGGGAAGGAAAAAGAAAAAGAGAAAACTAGAATTTTGAAGCTTTAAGCTTTAATTGATAAGTCAATTAAGCCCTTTTTATCTTAAATTAGATGTTTTAGAAGCTTCAGAACAAAGTTTTGATGAAATTAAGTTGAGGTATTGGAAGTTTTAAGGTTTTTGAACATAGTTCATGTTGAACAAAATAGTGAATTAGTGATTTAATTGAATGAATTTCAAGTTAGAATTGATAAAGAGATTAAATTGTAAAAGAAGCTATAAGTTTCGTGATAGAGGGATTAAATTGAAAGAAATTTTAAATTAGGGTTTTATTATGAACATTAGATAGTTAAGTAGAATGTGGAATGAAATTGAATAAAAATAAAGTATGAATTGAATTAGAAATATAAATGAGTTAATTAGGATTAAATTGGAATAAGGGTATAAATTGGATAGAAATTCAATTATTATTATAAATTAGTGTTGTAATTAATAGCGTAAATTATTATTATTTTCGTAGCTAGCAAAGATCCCGAAGCATTGACACAAAAAGGAAAGGAGAAAGTTATCGAGGAGTAATCGCGAAATCCGAGTTTGTATTACTATAATCTGAATTATTCATTATTTAATTTTTATTTCGATATTTATATTTAATAAGTGAATATGAGGTAAGCGTTAATATTGAGATGAATGAAAATTTATATTGAATTAATAGTATATTTGAATTGAATTTGAACGATTTTTGATCAAAATTGAAAGTGAAAGTGAAATTGGAATTGAGAGTGATATGAATTGTAAATTGAAAATCCCTATTAACTAGTCGGGCTGAGTCGGATATAGTTGGCATGTCATAGGATTGGAAGAGTTCAGGGATACTTCGACATTGAGTCGATGAGACACTGGGTATCATTATTTTACTTCGGATAGATTCGATGAGGTATTGGTTACCACTTTACTTCGGCTAGGCCGATAAGACACTGGGTATCACTTTATTGCTTCGAACTATCCGATGAGACACTGAGTGCCATTCTAATGTGTTTGGTTGGATCCGTGTATCCGCCAAGGTCTGAGTCTTATTAATAGGAGTAAACAATGTGAAAAAGAAAAATTGAATAGAAATAAAATATTGATGCATATAAAGTGATATGTGATGGAATTGAGAAATGATAATGAAATGGATAACTCAAAGGTTTCAAAAGTTATTAGTACCTAATTGTTTATGATATTTGGTTGTTATTTGGTTAATTGATTTGTTATTAATATGGAATGAAAGTGGTGTATAAATTAAGATAACATGTGTTCATGTATTATATGATTGATTATGTGAAATTTATTTGGTTATTTATAGTTTGAATTATAGTAATACCACTGAGTATGAAATACTCAGCGTACGGTTGTTTCCGTGCGCAGGTTAGTAGAAATTAAGGTCCTGGTTCAGCATTCAGATCGATCCCGATCTCAATGTAAATTCGGTGAAGTAATTTTCCCCTTTTGGTAAAAGTGGCATGTACTAAGTATTGTATAGGTTACATGTATATGCTTGTAATGTTGGTTGTAAAAAAAAAGTATACTATATTTTGATATTAGTTTAATAAAATGGTAAAGAGTATATTATAAAATTTAGCATTAAGTTTCAATGAAAAATGAATAAAGTTATTAGTAAATTTTGAGTACTATTATGAATGTTTAATTATTAAATTAATATGTTAATGAATTTATTATAATTTAGGTGAATTTGAGTATAAATTATTTTGGTTGCGGGTTGAAATTGTAGGGAAGGTTAGATGCTTATAAAGGGGGTTATATCGAGTTCAAAAAAAAATTACGAAAAATCTGCGGAGCACTAGAAAAAGTCCCAATTCCCTTCTAATACGTATTTTGAGCCTCGAGGGTCCAATTAAGGGACTTTATGATTATTTTATAATATGTTCATTAATTATTTATTTATTATTTGTAAATTATCCGATATGTTTGGTAATACCTCGTAACCTTATTCCGATGACGGTTTATGTAACACCCCTACACCCGGTTTACACGTATAAACCCAATATAGAAGCATTACATTACAGTACGGCACAGAAAGTCGAGTAACATAATATTTTCTTTAAAAAACGGTGTCTTTTAAGGCTATTCGAGTCGAAATATCGTATATTAATCATTTCATTTCATAATTCATAGCATTCGAGATAATATTTTTCCCACTCATTAGGGACTCATACAAGTACCATTGTACATGTCATTTCCTTTAAAATAAATGCCTATATTTGGAGTCCTCCAAAGAATGATGTGATGTGATGTGATGAGAGGTCCCTGAACTCGACTTTACTCCTTGTAAGTTTGTACCTACGCGTTGAAACAAACGCGTTAAGCCGGTGAAGGCTTAGTAAGTACTAAAAAAAGTAATGTAAAATCATGTAAATACTCTTACTTATAAGCTTTTACTTTTACTCACTTGTATCATATAACTTACCACATTGGCACATTTCATACTTTGATTCACTTTTTTCTCATTTTAGCCCATTGTAGACTTGCATAGAACCCATCGGATAAATGGAACTAACAGAAAGTACCGAAGTACTTAACAGAAGCACATAAGTGCTGGGAAATAGTAGGCACACACAGTGCTGAACAGAAGCACACACAGTGCTGAACAGTAAGCGCACTAGCGTTCTTTAATGGCATGCCACTAATATCACAACAGTTCTAATTCGTCTACATGGGCACAATCTCAACTTATACATCACATTTACATTTCTCTTCACATATACATAATCATGTATTTCTCACCTTTATTTTCTCAAATAAATCCACAATTTCACCAATTAATTACACAATAAATTTTTATAATTAACCACATAATATTTCACCCATATATTTTTCTCACATATTCATCATCACATACCTCTTACTTTTATTTTCACATTAATTTTCAAAGCTGTCCACTTGTGTCACAGACACTAAATTATTTATATCTTGAGATACAGAACTCAAAATTATACTCCGCTTGATTTTTATGAAATTAGACTCAAATATCTTTTCACCATAAAAATTTCAGAATTTTTACTATAGCCAATTTGTACAGTAAATTCTTTCAATTTACCCCTTCTCTGCAGCCTAACAGTTTCGACCTTTCTTCACTAAAAGTTATTTATCTTTTAGTACAAAGATCAAATGATGTTCCTGTCTATTTATTTTGAAAATAGACTCATTAAGGATTGAGCCATATAAATTTTAGTCTCTAATAAATTTTATATATTTTTCTATGATTTTTCAAAGTTAGAACAGAGGAACTCGAACCTACTCTGACCTTGTTATACAAAAACTAGTATATATCGAAATATACAATTTATTTTACTTCACTGTTTCTTCCATATGAAACTAAACTCAATAAGATTTAATTAAATATATAGTTCAACCCTTAACTCATTATATACAATTTTTGGTGAATTTTCGAAGTTAATCCTCTGTTCTGTCCAAACTGTTTTACTCAATCACACATTAATCCCTTCATTTTATCATTGTAAACATTCAAACTAAGTACCTATATAACAATTTTTATGCTAATAATTCATATACCATTAGAGAAAGTAAACTATAAATCAAAACTTTTGTAGTACTTACAATAAAAAGGCTCTATTCTTTTCCTTTGTCTTTAATTTGGTCCCTTTTGTTTCTTCTCTTTCTCTTCAATTTCACATAGACACATGTAAACTTATGAGCTATAATTCAATGATTTTTATGCTAATGTGCAGAAAAATACATGTATATCATGAAAATTGAGTCATCTCTTACCTTAGCTCTTGAAATTACAAAATTCTAATTTAGTCCCTATGCTCTCTAACACCTCAAAATGAATTCTATAAGAAGTTTGAGGTGTCTACTAACCTCCTTCTATACTTTTCTTTCAGAAATTTCAAAGAAATAGGAGATTTTGGAGTTTGGAGAGCTTAACAATGATGAAAGGACCTAATTGGAATAAAATCAAAAGTTGGATGGAAGATAGAATGGCATGGATAGTTGGACTATGAAAAGGGCTGATATTTTTATCTTTTAATTGATTTTTTTAACCTCTCTCAAATTCTATAAAAATCTCAATTAAAATATCTCACTTAAAGAAATGGTAAAATTGCACTTTTAGTCCCTAAGCCTTCCAGCTTTACACTTTGGCCCCAAAACTTTGCCTCCAAAAATATCTTCCACCAAATTACTCTTTTGCCCCTCCTCAATCAATCTAATTCCCATGACGACTCATAATTCAATTTGAATAAATTGCTATTTAATCCTCCATATTTTCTCACATTTACTATTAAATCCTTAAATTTCTCCTAACCTTTCTTACTTTCTTTACATATTCTAATTCTTATTTCTACACTAACATTGTTCCAAATCCGGTTCAAGAACACGGATGTTATAGTTTAGGGTTAGGAGGTGTTACATACCCTCTCGATTGGTTGATGTTATTTTACATTGTGTTACTTCTACGCCTTTTTAGGTCCTATGGAATGGTAGTATCATAGATTCATTCCAACCTTCACGAGGCATACTATAGGGTGACCCATTGTTTCCATATCTCTTTGTTATTTGCATGGAGAGGTTAGGACATTTAATTGAGGAGGAGATTGATAAGGGGAACTGAAAGCCTTTATTACTTTTTAGGGAAGGGCCACCCTTGTCACATCTCTTTTTTGCGGACGATTTGATGTTGTTCTGTGAATTTAACACCCAAATCCCGAACATCGTCGCCGGTTAGGATCCCGGTGTTTCTATTCATTTAACTCTATTCATCTTTTAGAAATATAAAGATATTTAATCTTTATTCAATACAAAATTCACCTTTTATAATTTGGATCAATATTTATACATAACACAATCTCATCAAGGGTAAAAATGATAAATTCCAACATTTTAGGGGACTTCTACCGATACCTGATGGTCAAGTACCGATAGAAGTCAATTCAATGAACAATTTAAAACTACGCAGACTTCTGCCGGTGCCTGTGCTAGTTCTACCGATACAAGTATGATTTCTATCGATACAAGTCATGTAATTACCGATACCAAAAACTCCAAAGAGCAAAAATCCTCACCTAGCAACTTCTATCGATATAAGCATACATACTACTGATACATCAGTAATATAAACTACCGATACTTGTGATTCAACTACCGATATAACCCAAGTCAGAGAACAACCTCTCTCCTACCATTTACTTCTACCGATACAAGCATAAATTCTACCGAAACAAGTATCCAGAATCTCAATATTAATGCCAAGACACAAGTTTAATGTCTCAAACACAACTAATACAAGTTATGCATTAAACATCATTCATGCGGTTTCAATTGTCGGGAAGCATAAGCTACCACTTTACCATCTTGCATAAAAACACACCTCAATCCACTTAAAGATGCGTCACTGTAAACAATGAACTCTTTTCCTGTCTCTGGTTGCATCAAAATCGGAGCTTCAGTTAAAAACTTTTTCAACTGGTTGAAACTTTGCTGACACTTTTCAGACCATACGAACTGATTATTTTTCTGTAGCAATCTTGTCATTGGCAAGGCTATAATGGAGAATTCTTTCACGAACCGACGGTAATATCCTGCTAATCTCAAGAAGCAGCGTACCTCGAAGACATTATTGATTATCTTCCAATCGAGAATAGTTGAAACTTTGCTCGGATCAACACGTATTCCTCTCAAAGATATTATGTGACCCATGAATCAAACTTCTCATAGCCAAAATTCACATTTACTGAATTTTGCATACAACTGCTTTTCTCGCAAAATTCATATCACCTTTCTCAAATGCTGAGTATGCTCTAATTCTGTCTTGGAGTAAATTAATATGTCATCAATAAACACAACCATAAACTTTGTCCAACTAGGCTGAAATATTCTGTTCATTAGGTCCATAAATGCTGCGGGGGCATTAGTCAACCCGAATGATATAACTAAAAAATCATAATGTCCGTACCGAGTTTTGAATGTCGTTTTCATTATATCACCATCTTTCACTCGTATTTGATAGTAACTGACCGAAGGTCTATTTTGGAGAACAGGGTTGCACCTTTTAACTGGTCGAATAACTCATCGATCCGAGGCAACGGATACTTATTCTTGATCGTCACTTTATTTAGCTGCCTATAGTCTATACACATCCACATCGATCCATCTTTCTTTTTCATGAATAATATGGGCGCACCCTATGATGATACACTGGGTCGTATGAGTCCTCCGTCTAATAATTCTTGCAGTTGAGCTTTTAACTCTTTCAGTTCTGTCGGCGCCATTCTGTAAGGTGCAATAGAGATCGGAGCGGTAGCTGGTAATAAATCAATACTGAACTCTACCTTTCTAACTGGTGGTAAACCCAGTAATTCTTTCGGAAACACATCTATATACTCTTGAACAACTGGTACCTGATCCAATTCTATTTTTGAGCCCCGAGTATCAAATATATATGCCAAAAATGCTTTACAGCCTCTATGAACCATCTTCTGTGTTGAAATAGCTGAAATTACTTCGATTTTACTATTTAATTTGTCGGATTCCACTGTAATTACTTCACTTATCAGACATTTCAAACTAATTTATCTTTGCTTGCAATTTACTATCGCATCATGCTTAGATAACTACTCCATACCCAAGATCACATCAAACTCAGTGAATGGCAATAGCATTAAATCAGCAGTAAATTTATAGCCCCGAACTTTCAGTGGACATTTACGACATACCAAGTTAACTATGACACTATGCTCCAAAGGATTTGTGACTTGCACATCAAATTCAATCGACTCAACAACCAATTTCTTATCAGTGGTTAAAGCAGTGCAGATATATGAATGAGTTAGCCCTGGGTCAATTAAAGCACATACAATATCATTAAAAAGATAGAATATACCAGTCACCACATCAGAAGCGGTAGCCTCTTCTCTAGGTTGGATGGCATAAGTCCGTGCAGGTGCTCAACTTCTGACCTGCTCTCACTGTCTCTCTGTTCACTTCAATTTCCACCTACGTCACTACTTTGCCCCGAGCGTCTATCTTTTTGCGGTGTAACGAAGGGTTAACACTCCGATCTTCCTTTGCTTCTAAGTTCATCGAACAATTTCTTATGAAATGACCGGTATTTTCATATCTAAAACAGGCTCCTTTATCTAACAAAAATTCGCCTGAATGAATTCTTTTACAATGTTCGCATGCTGGTGTTGGCACGTTACGAACACTTGCCACACTATCAGCAGGCCAATTTTGAAATCTGGATACTAGGGGTCTTGATCGACTTCTGCTCAAAAAACCAGAAGAGACTGCTTCGCGGGCTTCACTATCTCTAAATTTCTTTGATGTGGCATTGAGAAAGTTCGGGTGGGATTTTTCTTTCCGAAATCTCGAAATCTTTTCTCTTTCTGTCTTTTCTGGTTGTATACTTCTTCCATTTTCTGTGCTCGATTTGCCAGTACCACAAATGGTCAAATTTCTAAACCACCGACCATCATCTTTATTTCATCACTCAAACCATCTTCAAAACGGACAAACATAGCCTCATCAGTAAGTACGATCTCTCTGGCATACTTACTGAGAAATACAAACTCCCGTTCATATTCTACCACTATTTTGTTTCCCTATCTTAACTTCAAGAATTCTTTCTTCTTCTTGTCTAGATATCTCTTACTGACATATTTCTTCTTAAACTCTGTCTGGAAGAATTCTCAAGTAACTTCTTTTTCTGGTATTACTGTTACAATCATTGCCCACCAGTTGTAAGCTTCATCTTTTAGTAACGAAATAACACACCACAAAATTTTCAAGTGGACAACCCATTTTATTTAGCACTCTTAAAGTGTTTTCTAGCCAATACTCGGCCCTAGACGAATCATCCTCAACATTTTCATGAAATTCCTTTGCCCCGTACTTTCTTACCCTATCTATTGGAATACGATGCCTCTGTTCAATTACCGGGGAAGGTGGAGGAATTATAGAATGTGCTGTAGGCTAGGAAGCAGGTTGTGTAACTGGGGGTGGAAGAGGTAGAACCATTCGGTTATTCTGCATAAATTCTGAGAACCACTGTCTCATTAGGCCAAAGAATATGTTTTTAGCTTTGCTTTCTGTCATTGGTATAATAGGGACCCCATGACTTGCCCCGGAATCATTTGTCGGGTCATTACTGTTTACTTCGTTAGTCTCTTCTCTTTCAGATTCAGGCATATTTACTTTTATCTGCAAAAATTCTGATTAGATCGGATTCATCTGTACCATAGTCTCGCAAGGTTCATATGGCATGGACTATGAAATCATCTAATACAATAATAACTGTCCAAGAAACAGCTAAATCAAAAGCTCTGATACCACTAAATGTAACATCCAAATCCCGAACCTCGTCGTCGATTAGGATCCCGATGTTTCTATTCATTTCACTCTATTCATCTTTTAGAAATATCAAAATATTTAATCTTTATTCAATACAAAATTCACCTATTATAATTTAGATCAATATTTATACATAACACAATTTCATCAAGGGTAAAAATGGTAAATTTTAACATTTTAGGGGACTTCTATCGATACCTGATGGTTAAGTACCGGTAGAAGTCAATTTAATGAACAATTTAAAACTATGCAAACTTCTACTGGTACCTTTGCTAGTTCTACCGATACAAGTATGATTTATACCGATATAAGTTATGTAACTATTGATACCAAAAACTCCAGAGAGCAAAAATCATCACCCTGCAACTTTTACCGATATAAGCATACATACTACCGATACATCAGTACTATAAACTACCGATACCTGTGATTTAACCACCGATACAACCCAAGTTAGAGAACAACCTCTCTCCTACCCTGTACTTCTACCGATACAAACATAAATTCTACCAAAACAAGTATGTAGAATCTCAATATTAATGCCAAGACACAAGTTTAATGCCTCAAACACAACTAATACAAGTTATGCATTAAACATCATTCAACACACATAACTTCTAAGTCTTTACAAGCATCTAAGTTTTACTTCATGCATTTACACAATCAAAATAGTAAGATTTCAATATCTTTAGTGCAATAACAAAGGTTAAAATCATCCTAGTACATGCCATAAAACCAAGTGATGCAAAATCTATCGACAAACTCCGCTATAGTGTGACTTCAGGTGAGGACGATGATCAGATCTTCATTCAGCAAAACGATTTACAAAACAACAACAATAACTGTGGTAAGCTTTATAGCTTAGTAAGTTCGATAGTTAAGAAATACCAACATGGTAATGAGTAACTATGACTTATCAAGCTAACGAAATTCCATTGCTCTTTGAGTATTTACAACTTTTCTTCCTATTCGTAACTTTTTGTTACCAGTACACGATGCTACTCACATGAGCTGTTGGGGACTCGCAACTTATGCGGTACCCTAACCATTGGTATGGTGTCTATCTGTACTGTAAACTGTTTCCTAACGATGCTGCTCACACGAGCTGTCAAGAGTATGCATAAAGTATAAGTCCCAGCTACCGTAGAACATGTAATCCATATAGGATCCATATCTCTTTTTTTGAGTCACGATGCTGCTCACACGAGCTATCGAGGACTAGCAACACATGCGGTACCCCAGCTATCATGTCGGTACTTTTTCAACGGCATAAAGCCTACTATCTCTTGCGTTTCATTTTTTCGATCATCTTCAATACCGAATGCTTTCAATTTGCTGTACATTGACAACATATATATATGTAAAAGGAATATTAAGCAAGATTTACACTATGAACTTACCAGACTGTAGTAAGTTTTGGAAAGACTTTAGGGACTAATCTACTAATTTCCTTTTTGCAAGGTCTGTAGCACGATCGTAGTCTACATTCACAAATCATTCAATTCTCACATTAAGCTACATAATTTAGTCATTAAACTCAATTTAGTCCTTTTAGGAAAAATTACGGTTTTACCCCTAATAGTTTTATTTTATTCAATCTAGTCCTTTCAACAGAAAACATGCAAAATAACCATTCTCTCATACAACTAACCACGGTATAATTCTCTTCAGTATCTATCCAACCCATTCACACATTTATTTTCATAATAATACATGTAATTTCTCTATTTTCACATTTTAATCCTTAAACCCTAATTTCATCGAAAATCACTTTACAAAAAGATTTAACCCAAGTATCAAACATTAAAATACATCAAAAGCTTCAAGAACAAGCAATTTCAACAATGGAAAGTTTTCTAACATTTGACAGATTCACAAATTAGTCCTTGCATAAGCTAGATTAAGCTAATACGGACTCAAAAACATAAAAATTACTAAAAACGATCAAGATTTGCATACCAAAATTAAAGATAAAATATTTGAGTTGAAAACCCTAACTTTTCTCTCTTGTTGTCGTGTGAAGAAGAAAGGAGAAGAAAATGGATTGAAAATCAATTTCTTTTCTTTTAATTTCATATATATCGTAATGGCATTTTTGTAATTATTGAGACTTTCATCATTAAGCTTTAATTAATCATTTTTTAATCTTAATTAAATCTATTTATACTTACTATAAACCATACCAATCCACTAACTAATATTCCTTTGGTTAATTTATTCATTTGGTCCTTCTAATTATACATCTACACTGTTACCATTTTTATAAATTAGTCCTTTCTATTCAATTAACTATTTAATCTATGAAATATTCAAATCATAATTTCATACGAAGCTTAAATCACCAAAAATACTTAAAAAAATAAATTTACGACTCGACTCGTAGGAGCTGTGGTCCCGAAACCATTATTTTTGACACCATTGAAAATCGGGCTGTTACAGTGAAGCTAGCAGAGAACAAATGTTAGTAGTAAATAATGTGTTAGAGACTGTTGGATATTTCTTAGGTCAGAGGGTTAATAGGGATAAATCGCAAGTGTTTTTCTCCCCCAAATACTCCAAGTAATGTTGTTGTTAATGTTTGTACTAGTGTAGGGTTTAATTGGGTGGATGACCTTGGCATTTATTTGGGATTGCAGTTGCTCCAAGCTAGAGTTCAAAGCAGCACCTTTGAATTTATTGTGCATAAGGTACGCCAAAAACTATCAGGTTAGAATGCAAAGAAATTATTTATTGTGGGGCATATTACTCTGGTAAGGTCTATGCTCCTCTCAATCCCAAATTACTTTATGAATACTGTCTATTTTCCTGTCTATTTGTAATGAGATAGAAAAACTGGCTTGAAATTTTATTTGGGGCTCCACTAGAAATACTAGGAGAGTAGCTTTATTATCATGGGAGACTTGCTATAAACCACTTGATTTTGGAGGTTTTGGGTTGCAAAGATTAGCGGATCAGAATAGAATATTTTTTAATGAGGCTTGGTTATCGGTTCCTGTCAAACACTGATGCTTGGAAATTTTTTTAATGAAGCTTGGTTATCGGTTCCTGTCAACCACTGATGCTTTGTGGGTAATAGTTCTACAGAAGAAATATAGCATCCAAGGGGCTATTCCTAGTAACATATGCCACAACGACTGTTCCTTTCTTTGGAAATCACTTATTCGTGTATGACCAAAAATTATTAATAATGTCTTTTGGTCTATTAGTGATGGACGTACAACGAATTTCTGGATTGATGTTTGGCTTCGACAGAGTGGTCCCTTGCGTGATATTGTCACTGACATGAACAATAGGACAGTACACTTCGGGTTTGTAATTTGGTGGCGAGATCTGGTGTTTGGGATTGAGAGCGGCTTTTAGGTATGGTCCTTCAACATATTATTTGGCTTATTGGAGCAGTCATGCCGCCAAATGAAGCAGCAAGCTCGGATACTAATACCTAGAAATGGATAGAGAATGACAGTTTCTCCTTGTTAAAAACTTACAGGAACCTTTTTATTGTTGATAATAGTGACCCTTACTGGAACATGATTTGGAAAGCTCAAGTTCCTTAACGGGTGCGTGTTTTCCTTTGGCTCTGTTGGCAAGATAGATTGCTCACAAATGTTGAGAGACAAAGTAGACACATGACTGAGGATGCTTTTTATCCTCTATGTATGGGTTGTTTGGAGACAGCGAGCCATGCTTTTCGAAGTTGTCATTTTGCTATCTCTGTTTGGCGAGCTGTAGTCTCGAGGCATGCACATATTTCCTTTTTCTCTTTACCTTTTAAAGAGTGGTTTATTTGGAACTTGTGTAACAAAGGTAACATAAGCTTTGAGGGCATCCATTGGCAAACTTTGTTCACCATATTATGTTGGTTATTGTGGAAAAATAGAAATTCCTTTGTGTTTTCTAATAGTCACAGGTGTACGCAAGCTATTATTGATACTGGTTTCGTGTGGGCAAGGAGTTACAGCAGAATCGACATGAAAATGGCTTTGTAAGGTTCCCAGGGATCTCATTCGAAGTGGACAGCACCTGCAATGGGTTGGGTTAAGCTCAATTCAGACGCAACAGTACAAATATTTGGACAACATGCATCCATTGGGGGTGTAATTCGGGATTCTGAAGGAGATTAGCTATGGGGTTATACTATGAGCTTCAGTAAAGATTCGGTTTTCAAAGTGGAGGCTCGAGCGATGCTGGAGGGACTCTTGTTAGCATGGGACAAAGGGTTTAAGAGAGTGGAAGTAGAGTACGATAATGCTCTGCTTGTTAATCTCCTTATTGCAGTAGCTTTTCATCCACAAATGGGAAATTCGCTTGCGACACATCTCACGGACGCAAAACAGTGTTGCTGATCATTTGACAAAGAATATGGATACAACGAACGTTCTTCTTCATTTATTTGCGTCTCCACCGAGTTCTATTAAACCCCTATTACTTGAAGATTCTCATATGCCTCATTATGTTTAAAATTTTTATTGATCTTTTGTAATCACCTAATACTGTTTTTACTACCAAAAAAAAAGAACTAGTTATTAATATTTCTAAGCATTGTATAAAAAAGTCATTTTAGCCCTTTAATTTTACAAAAAAAATTATTTTAACATTCTTTTTAATTTTTCGCTTATTTTAACTTTTGAACTTAAATTTTTTATCAAACCACCTCAAAATGGATGAAATTTTTAATCTTTGTTAATTGGCATACATATGGATTGCTATACGTAGATGACATGTCAACATTTAATTAATTTTTTAAAATTTAAAAATATCAAAAAAAATTATATTTTTATAATCTTGTAATGATTTTTAATTTTTAAAATTTGTTTTTATTTTTTTGAGTTTTTAAATATAAAAAATTTAAATGCTTACGTGGCAATTCACATGTATGCAACATTTGTAAAGTTAAAAAATATTAACTTTTTCATTCATTTTGGAGTGATTTGACAAAAAATACAAGTTTAAAGACTAAAAAAGACAAAAAAAAATATTAGACTAAAATGACTTATTAGTAAAGTTGAAGGACAAAAAAATTGTTATGCCTAAATATATACATTAAAATTACAATCAATTAAATGATCGCTAAAGTTAACCGTTTACGTCAGCATTATACCACATGTTACTGGTATTTTATATTTAAAATCATAAAAAAAAATATAAAAATATTATTAGACATGAAAATGTAACCGATGAAACTAAATTATAGCACTGAATTTATTAACCTTGGTTGATAACAATGGTCACAATAAGAGCTTTTAGAGACCTTCAATGCTTAGATCAAAAGCAATATCAATTTTGTTTTCTCTTTAAATCCAACTTATATACTTTCCATGTATTGTTTTTTTTCATGTATTGTTTTTTTTAGCAAACATGATTGTCAATTTATTTTGATTTTAGGATGACAATGCCAAAGTCAAGACAACATTCCAAATGCTGTTAATTTATGTCGAAAACATCAGAAAGAGTCTTGATGAGGAAATGTTCAGGAAGATTCGATTTTGTAACTCGAAATCCTTGGTAAGGTATCTTTAATATGATGTAAAACCGAATCGAGACCTTCCCTATGTTTTTATTCTTTTTTATTTCTTTATGACATCAAACTTCAACTTGAACTAAGAAAGCGTTGACAGCTGAAAAGGAGGAATCGAGTTTCTTGAGCATTATGAATTCAAGAGAAATATAAGGAAATTTACCTTGACGAGTAGAGGAAAAATATGATTATATTATATGCAGAGTATGGAGATAATCTATCTTGATAGGGTAGAGGAGGTTAGGAAAAATTGACGGAATTGGAGGAATGGGCAGATTGTTAGGAAAAATATGATTATATTATATGCAGAGTATGGTTGCGCCGTGAAAAGTTATCGATTGGCTCGCAAGAGCGACACCGTGATGACGGTTATCGACTAGCTCACTAGAGCGACACCATAACAACGGTCCCTTGACACTATGGAGCAACACTGCAATGTCGATAAGGTCTTTCAAGGCGACACCTCAAAAGAGGTCATACTATATAAGGAATAGCTTGGCATGGCAACAAAGGGAGTCCGCCAGTACATTAAACATGGGTTCATACTGTGTAAGACCATAGCTCGATTATGACAACAAATGAAGTACACCAAGATAATAAACATGGGTTCATATTGTGTAAGTCCATAGCAGGGTTGTGGTGTCAAGTAAAGTCCTTCAAAATGTTGAGCTAGAAAGTTGACAGGACAAGGTAAGAAAGATAGTTGTATGACTCACATTCATTATCGGATGAATACAACACGTCTGAGAACACAGATAAACGGAATAGTCCAAGGACCCACCAAATCACGAAAATGAGAAAAATGAGTAAAAATGTTTAGGAATGCAGTTAAGCCTGTTGAAGAAGGATTCTACAAAACTGTTACGGAAAGGAAATGAAAATACGACTCTTGACCATGCAGAAGGAAATAGGAGAGATAACTATGTTGAGGAATGAAGTATCCTCGAGTAAAAAGATAACTAGAGACGGGTAAGTATGCCGAGGTTCGCTCGAAGATAATGGTCGTTCGAAGGTCTGAATGGTAAAGTCTATCAGGAATCTACAGAGAGGAAGAATGTTTGATCAAGACTAGGTAACATCATAAACCACATAGGGCTAACAGAAGAAGAAGTTCGTCAAAGGCTACCTTGGGCGGACAATCCGCCAAAAATTGGTCGACGGTAAGGATCGATAGGAACTATATATTAAACCCAATTTATCAGAAGATTGAGAATAAGGTACACTAGTAGCGTTGGGCTATATTGTAAAATACAAATCCACTAAGATGATGGGGCATCCATTCAGTTAGCTTATCAACATGTTTAGTACTATGAGTCGGACTGGAGGAAGTATTAAGGTGGAAAATCCCAAGTTTATTGTAGTAGCAAATAAATAGATCAAGGTAAGGAACTGAATTTATAAAGAACATAAGTGGAAGACAGATAGTGGTTGTTAACGCACTTCAAACCCAGGTATATGGATAACTGTGAAAGTTAAGCTTATTAAGGTATAAAGGAAATAGGGATAAGGCGGAATTAGGCCAATACCATATGAAACCATTATAGAAAAGAACATAATTACGTCTAAGATAGAGATTAAGTTCGCCAGCGGTGAGCTGCAGACAAAAGGCAAGGCATTGACCATGCCAGTGAAATTTACGGAAGGCCAAGGATAAACAAGGAGTTAGAACTCTCTACTTTAAATTTAATTTCTTGAAGGCTTCAAAATATTATTGTTACACCATTCCACAAAATCTCAGTAAGTTCATCTGAACTTACGATTGTACTGCCTTGGATGCAGGATCAAAATTTTCATAGACGATGTAGGAGAGGACTAAGCCAGACACTGTCATCTTTGTGTGAAGGATGCATTGGCCGTATCATTTGTATAGAGGGGCACCCTTAGAGGCTACGTGAAATAGCCCGTTTTTCAATGGTGTCGAAAACAATGATTTCGGGACCACAAACCCGATGAGAAATTTTATAATGAGTGTTTAAATTAAATAAGTCATAATAATTTTATATGGAATTTTGAATTAAAGAATTTTAATTATTGAATTAAGCTTTAATATAAGTGGTTTGGTTCAAAAGTCAAGTGGTTTTATAAAATGAGGTATCGAGATCTTGTTTTTGAAATTAAGTGTCGTAAATATTTTTATTAAATATTTATAGAGTCTTATTATATGTGAATTACAGTTCGGTTGGGTAATTTTGATGATTAATAGCTTAATTAAGGAAAAAGGAGTAAATTGTAAAAGAGGTAAAAGTTAATTGCTATTGATTAAATATAAAAGGGGCTAAAGTGGAAATTACACAAAAGTCAAAAAGTCCAAGTGGTGGAGGTTATGATTACCTTCCACTAACCTTTAGGATATTTATTCATTTAGTCCTAATTAGTTCAGGTCTAAATTGAAAATAAGTGTGTTTAATTAAAATTTAATATAATTGAAGGACCAATTATGAAATTGGACCCTCTTTAAATGGATTAACAATAGAAATAATGTGAAAATCTTTAGATTTTGGTAAATTGCAACTAAATCCTATTAAAATGGGGATTTACTAATTAGTTTATTTTTAGTATGATCGGGAATGGTGGTTTCGAGGCTACAACTTTGATGTGTCAGACCATAAATATTAATTATTTAATATTTACGAGATCATTAGTGTCGTACTAAAAATTGGTTATGAAATTTTATTATTTGGATAATTAATTAAGTAAAAAGAACTAAATCGTAAAAGGGTTTAAAACTGGGTTTCTATTGATTGGAAGTATTAAATGATGAATAAAATGGTAAGAAAAGGATCCAATAGGTAATTCTACCTTTTAAAGTGGGTTGGACGGTAATGGTTTGGAATGATTAAGGGAAAATTTATTAGTTCAAACGGTAAAATGATAAATAAACAAAATCTAATATGATTAAAGCATTAGAACTTAAGAAATAAGCTACTATTTCTTTAGCTTCTTCTTCACAAAACCGAAGCCACCATAGCGAGGGTTTGGAGAAATTCGATCAAGCTTGGTTCATCGATTGAATCAAGATCGTGTCCCGATCATTGAAAAGGAAAAAATTACGGATATGTCCCTAGAGTTCACTTTAACTGTAATTTTGTCCGGTAAATTTGTAACGTTAAATTTACATTTAAATAATATACTATTTGTATTCTTTATGGTTGTTATAGAACAGGTTATGGTACGTGAAATTGTGAAAGATGAAAAAGAAATGAATGAAAGAGATATCAAGCTTTGAATAGATGATTTGAAACCGACGTGATGGCTGAGGTATCGCATATGTTACGAGTCCTCGACAGCTCGTGCGAGCAGCATCGTGAGTCGAGAAATGAGAAAGGAAATATGGATCCTAAATGGATTATAGGTCCTACGATAGCTGAGATTTATGCATAAGTTGTAGGGTAAAACTTTTTAGCTCTCTGGAGTTTTTAGTATCGGTAGAAGCATGACATGTTTCGGTAGAAGTCATACTTGAATCGGTAGTATTGTCTCAAGTACAGGTAGAAGTCTGCACTATTCATGAACTGTTTACTGACTTGAAAACAACCAATACTTGTCCAACAAGTACCTATAGAACTATCCAAAAATCATGGAAATGAACTTTTTGTCCTTATTGTGTTAAGATTCTATTTAAATGATTATGTATGACATGATATTAAAAGATGAACAGTGATAAATGAATAGAAAGACACCAGGACCCTAACTGGCGACAATTTTCGGGTCTTGGGTGTTATAGACATGAAAAAAATAGATGTTATGATTTGTGAAATGACTATTGATTCCTTTTGCGATGTAATGATAAGTATGGTTGGTTATAGTTTGGTTAGCTAATGGTGAGAACTGTGTGTTTGAGACACAGGACCATGTGATCCCTGATGAAAAATATTTGTACATGATTCCTAAGTTCTTGCGTGATGGAATTTAATTATTGATTGATTGAAAGATTGTAAATGAATATGTAAAATTAATTGTAGTTAGTATTCTGAGCTACAAGTTATAATTGTATAAATTGTGATTGACTTATATGAAAACTTAAAATAAAAAAAAAGATTCGAGAAGTTCTATAAACCCTAAGACCTTAGATCGGAGATGGTTTTGAGTTTTTGGGTGTTACATTTAGTGGTATCAGAGCTTACGGTTTAGTCAATTCTCGGACTAAGTATAGTGTGAATAAAGTCTAGAAAGTATATGTCATATAAACCTGTGATAGTGTGATATTGATTGATCCGATCTAACATCTGTTTCATAAATATTTGAAAACGAAGAGGTGAGTCAAAGTTTATCAGTTTTACAAATGTCTAATGGTAAAGTCAAATGTCTTTTGGATTTAATGAGATAGTGATTTATAGAAATTGTGCAAGCCAATTTAGTAGCTTTGCGATTGTTATCCCTGAGTATAAGTAAGCAAAGTGAGATCGAGGATATCGAAACATTTATATTTGGGAAAACACGTCTCAAAAAAAGTATTTATTTGAAAATAAAAAATGGGAGTCACCACCAATCTTTTATTTAGTGTGATTGGATCACCACAAAACATTTAAAATCTGTTTTAGAAAACATTTTGGCCTTTGAAATCTAGAAAATGGGTTCAGGAGTCGGTTACGTGAGAGGAAGGATTAGCACCCTCACACGCCCAAAATTGGTACCACATTGATTATTTTAGGGTCTTTTTTGTAAAATTTTGAAAACTCAAATAAAGTTTTAAAGTACGATCCTTAAATCCATAAGTCATGTTTAAGAAAGAAATCATTTTTATTTGAAAGTCTCGCAATTTCGAAGTGATCAAGGAAGAAAGTCACGTCTAGTGAGTTAGGACATAATGTTTCGAGGTTCGAAAATTACAAGCTTTATTTCGTTATTAACTTTAAACCTTGAAAAAGGGTATTCGATTATCCCGGTTTGAAGAAAAAATCGCGCCTAGTAAGTTAAGGCACAAATTTTCAAAACCCGAGATAAAAGAATATTACCTCGATTTTGAATATTTATATTTTGGAGAAAAATAAAAAAATGACTTTAATTTAAAATATAGATAAAATTAGCATGCAAATTAAATACGAGTTATGCAATTAATGACAAAGTTAGATGACACAAAGCACAGATGAATAAATATACGAAAATAAATATGAGAAAAATAAAAGGGTTAAAATTTTATATACAAATGTCGAAGAAAGAAAAAAAAGGGTCGAAAATGAAGTTTTGAAGAGTTTGGGGTTAAAATATAATTTTGGAAAGTTTTAGGGGTAAAAATGTCATTTTGGGAAGTTTGAGGGTAAAAATATGATTTTTGTAAGTTTGGGGGTAAAATATAATTTTTGAGAAGTTTAGGGGTCAAAATGTAATTTTTGGAAAGTTTAGAGGTAAAAATGTGATTTTTAAAAGTTCGAGGGTAAAATGTAATTTTTGAGAAGTTTAAGGGTAAAATGTAATTTTTGAGAAGTTTGAGGGTAAAAATATAATTTTTGAAAAGTTTGATGGTTAAAATATGATTTTTGGATAATTCAGGGACCTTTTGGGCAATAAAACCAAAAAGATGAGACACGTGGTAACTTCTCAAGTTTCTAGAGAGTTAAAGGATTAAATTGAAAATAAAATGAAATTAATGGGCAAATTATAATTACTTAAAAATACAAAAGGACCTGATTGGAAATTTTGAAAAAAGCGGAAGGACCAGAGGAATAAATAGACATTTCATGAAAACACGCGGATCCTCTGGAGCGTGTCGAGTCAAATTCGAGTCAGGCATAAAACGACGTCATTTTGGGGTGTTTTGGCCGCACCCAAAACGCCGCCCTTTTGGTGGCCTTTATAAACTCTATTTCAACCTCTCTCTTTTCATTTTCATTTCCCTTCTCCAAAAATTCTCACACCCTCTCTTTTCCTCTCCCCTCTCTCTTCTAGGCCATTCGGTCGACCCAAGTATGGCCAAGGGAACCACCGCCCGTTCGTCGTACGCCATCGTCTTCGATCATCGTCTGCCGCCATGTACGGCAGCGAGAGGGTTAAAAACTTCTCTTTTTTCATTTTTTTTGCTTAAAGACCCCGAATCTGGGCTTGATGACTTCAAATCCAAGCCAAATCTCTTTTTTTTTAGACTAGAAAATGTTTCGTTCTTTATGAGTTTCTTTTTGAAACTGTTTTTCGTTTTTTTTAATACCTTTTTAATTGATTTTTTTACTTGTTATTTCCTTTTATTTATTTTAAAATCTCTCTTTTTCTGTTCAGATATGTCCTCTGGAGCACCCTCACGATCGTAGACAAAATCGGAGGGCCTCCGTTCGACTCCGGCGACAGCGACGGGGACTACAAGGTCAAGTATGTCCCTTCATCTCTTTTCATTTTTTTTATTTAATATATTGTTTAATGCCCTTGGAATTACTGTTTTTGAAATAAATGAAAAAAAAGATAATAATGATGTAACAAATATATATATATATATATATATTAAAATGTTTCAGATACTTAAGAAGGTAATAAATGCATTGAATGAAAACATTAATTTATAATAACAACAAATGAATATGCTGTTAATTACTTAATGTTTATAAAAAAAACTTTGAATTCAAAGGGAATAATGAACAAACAGTAAATATATTAATGTATTTTATTATGTACCTTGAAAAAATGGAAATTGAAATGCTTGAAGATTTGCTTTGTTGCTTCGAAGGTTCTGTGTTTGAATATATCTGTTTTTGTATTGATTTCAAAGTGTAGAGGAAAAAGAACCCCTTACAACTGATTTGGAATCGGCTTTTAAAACCTAAAATTACAATCATTTTATTTTGTCTTTTCTAACTAAATGTCCGTCTTCTCCTTTACAGATTGCAGTGGCGGTGGTGCAACTTGGTGACGATGGTCGCACATGGTGGTGGCAGCTGGTGACGTGGCAACATTTGAGTAGGCAAGGCAGGGTGGCTGGCAGCACAAGTTGCTGCATTAGGGTTTCTGAAAATTTTTGAATTTGGGCATTTTGGGTATTGTGCGAGTGTTAGGTCATGTATTGGGTTTTAGCTTTAATGTTTGGGTTTTGGGTTAAATTTTGGGGTTTGTAATTGGGCTCAATTGTAATTGGACATTTTAAACTTAATAAAATTAAATTTAAAATTCATTTTTTTGGTTCAAATTTGACCCGGTCAAATTGGGCTTATTACAGAGGACATAATGATGGATCTGAAATTATAGAGCTTGATATTATTTCTGGTATGTTCTATCCTCTCGGTATTATTTATTGTGAAAGCACTAATTGCGATGGAGTTGTTTATTCTCACATTGCATTGTATTAATAATGAAAAGGGATTTATTTCTTAACCAATGAGATTAATGTTTGGATCACAATCCGATAGGCTGGAGTTTGTATGTCAAAACTATCTAATGAAAATTTATGACTATGATTTCTCTTGATGATTTGATGTTATTATTAAATCATGAATTTGATATTATTCCAAGAATAGATTGACTGAAGTTATATGATACTATAGTGAATTATAGTCTAAAATGAAATGACTTAAATGACGGACTGGTGTACTTATTATGGACGAGTCTAGTAAATCAGATAGTATAAATCAGAATTATTTAGATGACTTTGTACAGGAAATGACCTAAAATGATTGAAATATATATATCATATAGGGAACTTGTTCAATAAGTTAAAAGGGCATAACAGTGTATTTGAAAGTTAATAAAGATTCAGTTATTCAGTTCTAATTAAAGATATGAGATGCGGAAGATTTCTTTTGAACTTGAGATAATCATTAAGAATTCTGGTAATATTGTCTAGATTAACTAATGTCTCTGTTGATTTATGAATATGATGAATCAGATTGTTCAATCTTATCTAGATATTTAGATACAGTCATAATTATGATTATTGATGATATTCTGATAGACTTCAAAAGAAACTGTGTATGTGTAATATGTGAGAAATGTATTATAGGCTATGTGTGAGAAATAATCTATGTGAAAACTATCAAATGGTGAGTTTTAGTTTAGTGAGGTTGGTTTTCTTGGTTATGTAAATTTGAAAGATGGATTTGAATAGATTTGGGTAAAAATATTTTTCTATTGTAATATGAAAACTTCAGAAAACATCTCTGGAAATTTTTGATTCGATCTATCTTGAATCTGGGAAGAAAATTGAACATCAAGTATTGTCTAAATTATTACTGCTTATTATGATTCTTGAGTAGGGAAAGTCAAAATAAAGTTTGTGTTATTTGAGGTTATTATGAGATTGTTATTCTCTATATTTGGATGAGCTAGTAATGATTTTTGTTGTGAGGAAAAACATTAGAATAAACAGGTACTGCTAGATAAAAAAATTTTGAGGACGAAATTTCCTATGGTGGGAGAGTTGTAACAGCCCGTTTTTCAGTGGTGTCGAAAACAGTGATTTCGGGATCAGATACCCGACAAGAAATTTTATAATGAGTGTTTAAGTTAAATAAATCATAATAATTTTATATGGAATTTTGAATTAAAGAATTTTAATTATTGAATTAAAATTTAGTATAGGTGGTTTGGTTCAAAAGTCAAGTGGTTTTAGAAAATGAGGTACCAAGACCTCGTTTTTGAAATTAAGTGCTGTAAATATTTTTATTAAATATTTATAGAGTCTTATTATATGTGAATTGAAGTTCAGTTGGGTAATTTTGATGATTAATCGCTTAATTAAGGAAAAAAGAGGAAATTGTAAAAGAGGTAAAAATTAATTGCTATTGATTAAATATAAAAGGGACCAAAGTGGTAATTACACCAAATTCAAAAAGTTCGAGTGGTGGAGGATATGATCACCTTCCACTAACTTTTGGGATATTTTTCATTTAATCCTAGTTAGTTCATGACTAAATTGAAAATAAGTGTGTTTAATTGAAATTTAGTATAATTGAAGGACCAATTATAAAATTGGACCCTCTTTAAATGGCTTAATAATGGAAATAATGTGAAACTCTTTAGATTTTGGTAAATTGCAATTAAATCCTAATAAAATGGGGATTTACTAATTAGTTTATTTTTAGTATGATCGGGAATGGTGGTTTCGAGGCTACAACTTCGATGTGTCAGACCGTAAATATTAATTAATTAATATTTATGAGGTCATTAGTGTCGTACTAAAATTTGATTATGAAATTTTATTATTTAGATAATTAATTAAGTAAAAAGGACTAAATCGTAAAAGGGTGTAAAAGTGGGTTTCTATTGATTGAAAGTATTAAATGATGAATAAAATGGTAAGAAAAGGATCCAATAGGTAATTCTACCTTGTAAAGTGGGTTGGACGGTAATGGTTTGGAATTATTAAGGGAAAATTTATTAGTTAAAAGGGTAAAATGGTAAATAAACAAAATCTAATATGATTAAAGCATTAAAACTTAAGAAATTAGCTAATTTTTCTTTAGCTTCTTCTTCACAAAATCGAAGCCACCATAGCTAGGGTTTGGAGAACTTCGATCAAGCTTGGTTTATCGATTGAATCAAGATCGTGTCCTGGTCGTGGAAAAAGGGGTAAATTACGGATATGTCCCTAGAGTTCACTTTAATTGTAATTTTGTCCGGTAAGTTCGTAACGTTAAATTTACATTTAAATAATATATTATTTGTATTCTTTATGATTGTTATAGAACAGGTTTATGGTACGTGAAATTGTGAAAGATGAAAAAGAAATGAATGAAAGAGATATCAAGATTTGAACAGATGATTTGAAATCGACGCGATGGCTGAGGTATCTCATATGTTATGAGTCCTCGACAGTTCGTGCGAGCAGCATCGTGAGTCGGGAAATGAGAAAAGAAATATGGATCCTAAATGGATTAGAAGCCCTACGATGGTTGAGATTTATGCATAAGTGCATATTCTCGACAGCTCGTGTGAGCAGCATTGTTAGGGAACAGTTATACACACAGATACCGTATCGATGGCTAAGGTACCGCATATGTTGCAAGTCCTCGGCAACTCATGTGAGCAGCATCGTGACTCAGAAAAGAAATATGGATCCTAAATGGATTACAGGCCTTACGATGGCTGGGACTATGCTTTATGCATACTCTCGACAGCTCGTGTGAGCAGTATCGTTAGGGAACAGTTTATAGTACAGGCAAGAACCGTACCGATAGCTGGGGTACCGCATACGTTGCGATCCTCGATAACTCGTGTGAGCAGCATTGAGTACTGGTAACAGGAAAGTTGGAACACCAAATATGGCTTGAGGAAGCAACAGCTCATCCTAGCTCGGTTAAGATATAATTGCTTTATGCATATAATTGGTAACTCTTTAAACTCTTTGAACTTACTAAGCTTTGAAGTTTACCAAAGATGTTATTGTTGTTTTGTAGATTGTTTGTTGTTTGAAGATCGAATCATCTCGAAGAAATCACGCTATCTCGAGAGCTCATTCGGTAGTATTTACATCACTTGGTTATATGGCATGTATTAAGATGATGTTACCCTTGAAATGCTTGATTTTGGATTCTTTGTTGAATTAAACTTGCTTGCTTACTTGATGTTGTAATTAAGCAAATATGTTTGGTAATGAACTGACATGTGAATTTAAGAATACTTGTCATGATTGGTTGTATTTTATGTTATATGATAAAACAAGTATGGTCATATATAGATTTTGCAAGATGATAATTTGAATAAGAATCTTGTGTTGAATGATGGTTGATAAACTTGAGAACTTGTGAGAATAATTGAATTCTGTATACTTGTTTCGGTAGAATTTTTGCATGTATCGGTAGAAGTACAGAGTAAGGGAAAGGTTGGTTACTGACTTACATTGTATCGGTAGTAACATACGAAGTACCGGTAGTTCTGTTCATAGTAGTATCGGTAGTCTGAATACTTGTATCCGTAGAAGTTGTAGGGTAAAACTTCTTAGCTCTCTGGAGTTTTTAGTATCGGTAGAAGCATGACATGTTTCGGCAGAAGTCATACTTGTATTGGTAGTATTGTCTCAAGTACCGGTAGAAGTCTGCACTATTCATGAACTGTTTACTGACTTGACAACTACCGATACTTGTTCAACAAGTACCGGTAAAAGTATCCAAAAATCATGGAAATGACCTTTTTGCCCTTGTTAAGTTAAGATTATATTTAAATGATTATTATGACTTGATATTAAAAGATAAACAGTGATAAATTAATAGAAAGACACTAGGACCCTAACTGGCGACAGTTTTCAGGTCTTGGGTGTTACAGACATGAAAAAAAATGGATGTTATGATTTGTGAAATGACTATTGATTCCTTCTGTGATGTAATGACAAGTATGTTTGGTTATAGTTTGGTTAGCTAATGGTGAGAACTGTGTGTTTGAGACACAGGACCATGTGATCCCTAATGGAAAATATTTGTACGTGATTCCTAAGTTCTTGCGTGATTGAATTGGATTATTGATTGATTGAAAGATTGTCAATGAATATGTAAAATTAAATGTTGTTAGTATTCTGAACTAAAAGTTATAATCGTATAAATTATGATTGAATTGTATGAAAACTTAAAATAAAAAAAGACTCGAGAACTTTTATAAACCTTGAGACCTTGGACCGTAAATGGTTTTGAGTTTTTAAGTGTTACACTACACCTTGGGTATTAAATTGGACGTGTGAATGATATAGACTTAAGTTAGAAATGTAAGTACTGCTAGATTTGATAATGTAGTGAATTTGTAATAATTTTAAATTTCAAATGATGTGGATTATAGTTGAAGTTAAATCTTGTAATTGGATAGAGCCAAATATTTAAACAAGTCAGTCTAGAAGTCTTGTTAAGTTACTTGCGTTGATTATGACATTCGATACCCGGACCCTTTGACTGGGTCGGGTATAGGGTGTTATAGACACTAAGTATATTCTCCTAAAGACATTCACAGAGGCTTCTTCTCCATGCAATCGACAATCTAAAAGAAAAACGCCATTAATGTCCACCATGAAGAACCCATTAATTTACTAGGAGCCACTCCATATGAATTCAATATTTCAACAAAATATGGGTGTAAAGGTAAATGGAACTTGCTTCCACCATGTATAAAGGCAAAAGAAACAAACTACTTTCCCTTTGTCGATTATTCTTTTCATTTAATCTATGATTACCCTTTACAACCTCAAATCTATATATAAAGTTATCAAAGTAGGTGATTCCCCTTCATTTTAGCAATTTCTACATCTCTTCCATTGATGTAGAACATTCAAATTCCTTACCAAAAACTATGTTTCATTGAAAATTAGATTAAAATAAAAAAACAATACAAGAAACTAAAAATCTACCAAAGAAAATCGCACAATAAGACAAATGAACAAGATTATAGAAAACTCAAAAAACAAATGATAAAAGAAATCACAAACCCTTTCTCCCTATTTATAAGTTAAAACAAAATCCCTTTAGTTGTTCCAAAACTTATTAAGTAAGTTACCGTGCACTCATGAGCGCACTATTTCCCATATACAAAAGTTGCTCCAATTAGAGCTCAACATGTGTATCAAACAATAACCGTGATGACGATTTTATTGGGAACCCAATAGATACGTTGTATTATATAGCATGTTTCAAACAACTTCATCATTAAATATATACGAATGTACAAATATGAATCTTTTTACCCCGTTATAAATCCAACGAACTTAAAACTTTCAATTTTTCAAAATTCAAATCTCATACATACCCGTATACAAAATAAAAACCATCATACAATACATAATACTTCAAATAAACATCAAACTAAATTTCCAAACCCTCATTAACTATACCTATACTACGAAGTTCCCCAATAGGCTCGTGAATGCCACTTTATAACCTTCACTTGTCTGGGGGGCAATTATTATACCTCATGTAGCAAATCCCACGAATCTCGCTACATACATTGCGAACCTCACAATATACCCATAAAAATCTAGACACGTGTCTCCCAATAGAATCAATGACATTGCAAACTTGGGTTAGTTCGTGAACCTTAACTCGATGAACTTTGAAAAGAGACATCTCCGTCAAGACTACATGAGGACTACGTGGAGGCCCAAGATAATTGATTACTAGTCACCCTAAAACGTCTCATCCTAAGACGTAACATCATCTTCACTACCAAGAGTACCAAATCAAACTTCAACATCAATAACCTTTAGACACGTATCCAACTCATAAAGACTAATGTAAGACACTTCGCCTTCCTAATCTTCAAACTCTCTCCCAAAACAAAATTCTCTTCCCAACCCTCATCCATCTTTCCTTTATTCTGATTTTATAAAATAATAAATCAGATTAAATTTAAACTCGACCTTGGAACTTTTTAAAAATTGATTCTCAATCTGGATTATGAACACCTCTTGGTAGGGGTCCTCAAAATCCAATTCGATTAAAAAGATCAATAAAAAATTTAAATTTTGAATTAAATAATTAGAGTTATTTGAGTTAATCGAATTATTTGTATCAACTCGAATAAAAAAATAAATTTTTCGGTTTAACTCGAATATAAATTACACAATTCAAGTTATCTGAAAATTCGAATAAGAAAAGGTAAAATCTACGTCGTTTTGATAAATGTTTATGGATTAAGTTAACCATTATATTGTTTATATAGTTAAATTATCTTATACTTCGTCTACCAGTTAAATAATTGAGTCATGTAAACGTAATATTGAGTATAAATAATATGATTCGTTAACTCGACTCGACTTGACTCAAAATTTTTTTACTCAATTCAATTTAATTTTAAAAAAATTTAAATTAAATTTAATCATTAAAATAAAATTTATCAACTCGATAAATTCAAAAAAAAATTTATTCAATTCGATCGAATGTTGATTGTTGACCCTTACCTCTTGACATGAGCCGGTGATGCAAAGCCAAGGGTAATAATTCCCCAGCATTTTTTACATAAAAAAAGGAATCCCAAACAGTCCGATTCGCGTAGAAATCTCGAAATTCAAAAACCAAAAGGAAACTAAAAAACAGAATCCCAAAAAAGCTTACGCCAATTGACAAGCGGGAGGGCCTGAGAATCATCAATCTTCTAAAACAAAAATAATCTTTACATCAGGGGTTAGGGTTTTTGATTTTGCCCTCACGCTAGCTAGAATTGGAAGACCTCTAGAAGGCCAATATTTCCTTGTCTTTCGGTTCCTTTTATTTTCTCGTGATTTGCAAAGATAAAGTGTTAGGGCTAGGGTTAGGGGTTTTAACTAGCTTACAGAGATGTACGCTGATCGGGTGGAGGAGGGTGCCGGAAAAAGGTCGGTGAAGGAGAGACTCAATGGCAATTCCTCGGGCAATTTCATTCCTCGGCGCCAAATCGCTGGCAAGAGGTTTGCTTCTACCTTCATTTTCTGTTTGTTTCGATGTGAAATCTGCGTTTATTTGCATTAATAGGAAATTTTCCTTTTTTTACTTATTTACTTGAAATGCAGTCATTTTTGTGTTTGTATTTTTGGATGATGAATCAATTTCGTAGCTGGGTTTGCCTTGAATATTTGAGTTTAAATATGATGTTAAAGATTTGAGATGGAGTTCATGAGTTGATTAGAGTTTAAGACAATTTGATAAATGGCTATTTATTTGAATTCGCAAAATTCAGGAGTTAGATTTGTCTTGTCGGGTTCCTAATTCTATAAAATCAAGTATATGATGCGTAGGACAGGTTGGGTCCTGGGTAATGGGGAACTGGAACTAGGAAAGGAGCTTTTAAATTTTAACTTTCAATGTATGTTGGTTGCACTGAAAATTATGAGTTTTTTTAACCATGAAATATTTAGTCTTGTTTCCCGTGGTGTTAAGAAAGAAAAATGAGGAAAGGGCAGCCAGTTTACTGATGTGGTTTTTTTTTTTGACTTACAATTTTCTTATGGGCGCTTGTGGATTATGAACTTTGGTGTTTGTGATTTGAGCTTGTAAGCCTGTGATTTTGCCTCTTAGGTATCGATTTTGGTAAAATATATATTTAAAGTAATGGTGATAGATTTTTAAGTTGATATCAGCTCGCATCAGTTGAGTTTGATTTATGTCACCTCATTTCTATCCAAGGAAGAAGTTGAGTTTGTTTCATATGCACTTTGTGCCTTAATTCTTCTAACCTGTGAATGACTTCATGCCATATCTTTTGCAGACAGAGGCAAGATGACAAGTGGGAACATGATCTTTACCAAGAAGATAGACCTAATGTTTCAAGTATGGATTGCCTGACACAATCACATGCAACTAAAATATTGCTACTGTAGTTGGATGCAACTAAATAATCTCTATTTAGTTTTGACTGTGTGTTAATGGTTTGTGAAGATCGTAAAGTCGATGCCCGAGATCTTCGTTTGAAGTTGCAAAGGAAAAGTCTCCAAAATGTGTCTCAAAGTGGAAGGGGAACTCTCTCAGGTGTACGTGATCTTCGTGAAAAATTATCTGGAACAATGAATGCACAACCAATAAATGCTGATCCACCAAAACAAAAAGTGAAAGTTGCCCAACCAGCCAGGAAAACTGTAGCGGTTGAAACTCCTGAACCAGAGCCCAAGAGGGCTGCAAATGCTCCAGCAAGAAAGAAGGCTAAGCAAAGCGTATGTAACTTGCGCTCTTTTTTGCTCTTTGGCATCTTCCCCTGAATGTTGTATGTTTGTGTTTATTTATTTGTTTATATGACAAGCATGATACATCAAACCTCTGTTATATTTTCTCTGTTCCTCCTGTCCTAGTTGTATGCCTTTGTGTGGGGGGGAGGGGTTAAAGAACTTGCCTTGTAATGTTATGCATATCCTTAGGCTTATTTACAATGGCTTCATTACATGGATATCCCTAGGGCATTTTTTGACTTGTGGGCAAGGGGTTTAGAGACCTCCCATGTTGATCACATGGATATCCCTAGGGTTTTTTTTGCAATGCATGTTGAACTGAACTGAGTGAACTTGACATTGTCAGTTTTATACTTTTTGTGCGTGTTGGGGGAAGGGGGGGATTCAGAAGCCTGCCACGTCATGGCATGCATCTCGCCAGGACTTGTTTACATTGGTTTGGAATGCACAATGAAGTCAACTGATTGAAAAGTTGACCTGCCAACTCTAGATTGTGAACTAACATTTGCATGAATTTGGATTCTGTATAGTGTTGGCAGTTTGAAAGTCTAATAAGCGGGAAATAAACCATGTTATGACTTATTATGCGTAATGCCAGGCTATGGATTGTGTGGAATATGCAAAAAAGAAGTTGACTAAGGGCTTCTAGTTTTCTCTTAAATCGAATTGTAAATGTCCCTGAGTTTACACTTTAATATTTCCTTCGGTTGTATCCAACATAAGAGGCATTTCCCCATCTTTTATTGAAGTGATGAGATTTTTTTTTTTGATCAAATTGAAGTGATGAGATTAGTCTTGCCAATATGTGCTTTCTAGTTATAATTTTTGTGTCTAAGCCATGTGCTTTCACATGCAGGCTGATACATCTGTGGAGGGCTTCCTCCAGTCCTTGGGTCTTGAAAAATATGCAATCACTTTTCAAGCTGAGGAAGTATGTAGTTTATGCTTCTTATGTACATTGTAAATTTGACCCCCCCCCCTCCCCCCTCGGGTCCCTTTTTTATTGTTTTATGTCATTACACAATCTAAGTGAATTTCTACATCTGTTATAAGACTAACTGTTTCTGCAGGTTGATATGACTGCACTTGTACACATGACAGATGGGGATCTAAAAGCTTTAGGCATACCAATGGTAACTTTAAACTGAACCCTCAAATATGGATGCCGTCATGCAATTACATTACATGCCCCCTTTGTTTGATCTAGTTTTCAAGTTTGTGATGATCCAAATGTTTTCCACTTTTGAAGAGCCAAGCCATACCTTAACTTTGCAAGAATGTCCTTTTTCTTCTGGACCTAGAAAATCCGTTTATTTTGGTCACTTTTCATTAATTTCTTCTCTGTGCATTTGATCATTTATAGGTATTATTGAAATTAACAGTTTATATGCAAGTTAACGCTGGTCTCTTCAAAAGAAACTGGAATTTTTGGAACGTACAAATAAAATAATTAGTGCTGAAGGAGTTGTAGAAAATCCCTAATTTGTGTCGATCACTATAATGCCATCTTTAATCCTATATAATGTATGTGCCTTTCACTTGTGGGCTTTTAAGAACTTCCTTCACTCTTTATCTCCCCTATATTCTACTTGTTTTTCTCTTCCCTACGCTTGAAGAATCTTCTGGGTTGTACCTGCAGGGCCCAAGAAAGAAGATAATTCTGGAATTGGAGTCAAGAGCCTGATAATCAGAGTTTTAGCAAGTGGTCGAATGGCCAATCCTACAAGACTGTAAGGCTGTGTTTTGGGTGATAAGAACCTGCATATGTACCTATTCTTTTTGGTATTTGTTTTCTGTTAACAAACATATGGCGTCAGGGGCCTTTGTTATTGAAATGGAAGGATGATTGAAAGTAGGGAAGGATGTTTCATTGTTGCCAATTAGTGGCATTCAGTTAGAAAAACTTTAAACTGACATATGTGCTGCATTCCCTTAATTTTATATTTTTGTAAACTTTCTAAACTCTAAATCCCAGTGTTTGAGCTCTAACTAATGCGCTATGATATGATAATGATCGTCGTGACCATACTACTTTTCCTCCTTTAAAATTATCGACATATCAAGTCATCATAATACCCCAGGATTGGATTAAGACAGACAGATTTGATGATATGAAAGGTATGATACACGTAAGAGAACTACAATATGTATTAAAATTCATATAAAATGATTATTCTTTTTTTTAAAAAAAAATTTGGGTCACTATAACATTTATGAAAATGCTAAAATAAAAATATTATAATAATTTTAACACAAACAAAAATAATGTAATCGATTTTAATTGGGTTTTTAAGATTCAAAATATTTTAATGGAATCTTAAAAAGTTTAAATATCATATTAATCATGTCTTTTTGTTAGCTTAGTTATTAGTTAAGGTGTTAAATATTAGTTCAAATTTGATGCGTAGCATATTAAAGATATCTAGATCAAATTGTAAAAATTTGTGTGATTAATGTTTTTTAAATTGGATCGGTGGTTGAACCAATCAGACCACCGATTCATCGGTCCAATTGGTTTAATTAAAATACTATTAAAAAGTCATAACAAATTAAAATTTTCAAAAAATCCAATTCAATTGGTCCAACTGTTGATTCAACTAGTGAGTGATTCAAAATTGATCTCACGGCTAATTTCCTGTCCAACCGGTCTGATTTGATTCAAATAACATTACGTGTAATTAAAACATGAGTAACTCGAAGTTAATATTTTTTAAAATTTTTAAAAGAAAAAGTGAACAACTCTCTTAAATTCTATTGATATAATTTGTTTTCACATCCAATATACTCATTTGATAAGTACCCATATGTTTACAATTTAATCAATATATATTAATATGCTCCAAATCAAATTTAAACTAACATTCAATATCTAAATTAATAGCCAAACATATAGAATAATATAATTGATATAATATTAATATTTTAAGGATTCAATTAAAATATTTTAAAATTAGTTAAATTAACTTCAACAACAATCATATGTATTATTCTAAACCAACTTTCCTTCTTTGTCCACATGTGTCCACTTCATTTTATGTCTAAGTAAATATTTAAAATAACTTAAATAAATTCTTAAAAGGTATTATTATATTGTCGTTTTAAGAGATTGTTGCCAAGCACGGGAAGTTTGGAAACAGATTATCCTTTCCAGTCTCTTAACTCAAATTTTCTCTTATTCTTTGCAGGATTGGATTTTGGCGAATTTGTAGAATATTTTTGGCCTAATATTTCAAGATGTGATTTGGCAACCTTTCTTTGGTATTATTTACTGGAGGCTTTGGAAACAAAGAAATCTTACGGTATTTTAGGGTGTTCCTTTTAACTTTGTCAATGTTATCTAGTCTTCTTGGTCTTGGGCGAAATATATTAAGTTGAGGCCTAAGAGATTTGGGGGAACTTCTAGTAACTGAAAAAGGGATTGTAGGTGCAGTCCACCAACTATTAGTTCTTTTAAATTAAATGTTGACGGAGCTCACAATCCATCTTCGGGTTTCGCTTTTTTGGCATCAGTCGCTAGGGATGGATATGATAAGTGGTTATAAGGGATTAGAAGAAATATCAAAAGATATAGTGTTGAACAAACTGAGCTTTGGATTATTTATAATGGCCTTCAACTAGCATGGGATGTTAAGTGGAAGGAAGTTATCGTTGAGACTGATTGCGCTATAACTGTTAAATGTATCCTTGGTGGTCTCAAAGGACAAGTGAATAGAGACTTGATTTCAAAAATCCAAAAATTGTGTAAGCGTGACTGGCGAGTGATCATTAAATAGATTTCAAGAGAAGCGAATTTTGCTCCCCACATTCTAGCGGGAATAATGAAAGAGTTTCCGATTGGTCCCCGAGCTTTCCATGTAACTCTTGCTAAAATTGTCGATCAAATTCGATTAGATAATCAGTTCTTATTGTGGGAGATTTTTATTGGGAATAACTTAATATAAATTTTTGTTTAGGGTTTACAAGTTGGAACCCAAGACGTTGAGATTGATTGTGATATTTTCCTAATTATTATTATTATTATATATTTAAGATTTGAAAACTCAAAAATACCCTTAGGCTATATCTCGACATTTCGACATTGATAGCCCTAAATTTTTTAAATTTCAAAAAAGGTTCGAATGTAAACCATTACTTATCGCTCAATGAAATACATTCAAATAAATTCTATTTTTTATGTTACGTTATGTATCATTTTTTAGGCTTAATATCACTTTTAACCCCTGTCACGTGTCAAAAAATAAAAAATTCAAAACTTGGGAAATCATAAAAAAATTATTTTTTTAAGAAAACTGTAAAAAATATTTTTTGAATTCCCAAAAATCATCTCATCCAATCAAATGTTACCACGTGTAAAAAGACAAAATTCTTTAAAAATATAAAAAAATAACCAAAATTTTAAAATTAAAGTTAACTTACAGACTGAAAAATACTTTAAAAATAGAAATGAGCAATATAATGAATTGACAAAACATAGAAAAATGCATTCTATATAATGAAAATTTTGATGTTTTAAAGAAAATTTTAGTTTTTTTATGCTTAGCAATCGAATTGGGGGTAACATGTATGTCAAACTGATAATACAAGGGCTAAATTGATAAAAAAAAATTGTATAGATACTAAAGTGATAGTTTAACTATAGTAAGGGGCTAAAAGATGCATTAACCGTATTTATTAAAGGGTAAACTATAATATTAATCACTAAACTATAGATAAGTTTTTATTTTGGTCGCTGAACTATTCGAAAGTTTTTATTTAAGTCATTAAACTGTTTAAAAGTTTTTATTTAAGCTACTGGGATGTTAGGTTTTTTCTTTTAAAAAAAGTTCTGCCAGCGAGCTTCAACCAATGATCAGCACAATGGATCAGTACTCATCGACGAGTAGAACATACCTTAGATTCAAGTTGATCTGACGATCAGTGTCAGAGATCAGAAAAACCTATTTGAATTTTGGTTCATAGATTCGTGACGTCCAAAACTGTTTCATGAAAAAAATTGAACTATAGAAAAAAAGGAAAAAGAAAGCTTTTAATTAGTGCAGACAATGTGAACAAAAAGAGCCATATAGAATTGATTTTAACAGTCGAGTGACTTAAATGAATATTTTTGAATTGTTGAATGACCAAAACAAAAACTTACCCTTAGATTAGTTACTAATGGTGGAATTTACCCTTTTTAAAATTGTAAATCAACCCACAATAATTTAAATTGTCATTTTTTTCTTTTACTACTCAGACCAGCTAGGGTTTTAAATTGGGGTTTACATAGTGGAAAATTGTTAGTAAAACTGATTTGTTATTTTTTGCAAGTTGAGTGACTGAATTGAAATCAGAGTGACTGTTTTGTAAGTTGCATCAAAATTGAGTGGCTGGTGGCGAATTTACCCTTAATTAATTTTTTTTATTATTAATTTCGATTTTGTCAAAAATATTTCTTTTCGTGTGAGATAACAACAATGGCGCCCCCCCAAAGGTATATAATGATAGGGAATCAAACTGTTGCCAAAGAAGAAAGCAAGAAGAAAAAAGAAAGATCCAAACCCGAAGTTGCCAGGGCTTTCTAATGCTTGGAATATGTATGAAATCCTTATTCACCATCCCATCTCATCGCATTTCAATCTTTTTAACTTGTTGGGTTTTCTTTCAACAATCCTTTAAACCTCATCTTTCCTTTTTTCAAATCACAATCTCAGCCTTTTTCTTGAATCCTGTAATCCATTCAACCCCAACAAGGTATGGTCTCATTCATTCATGGCTGTTCCTTCTTCTTCTTCTTTTAGTTTAACTCTTTGTTAACCCCCCACGCTTTTCATTGTACAGCAGAAGTTCCGGCCATGGAAGTAAATATGAACTTGTTGGGGAAACTTGAATCGTTGGGGTTCCCACGGCCCAGAGCAGTTCGAGGACTTCATTATACAGGTGAGCTTTTTGAATGCAATGTGATGGATGCATTTACAATATTTCCCATCTAATTGTTTTTTTCTATGAGATTTTTTTTTGGGGGGGTATGTTTTGTATGATTCTTTTGTTATGCAGGGAATACTACAGTTGAGGATGCTGTAAATTGGCTCATTGATCATGAGAATGATGCAGACATTGACCAAATGCCCTTGGTATGACCTTTTCACCTTCTTGATTGTGTTCCTTCAATTACTTCATGTCATTTTAATCGACATTTTATAGGTAAATATAGGTAAAAGGACTATGGAGCTCATTGTACTAAAAGTTAGATTAAATTTTGCTAACAAATTGGTCCTTATACGTTAGCGTAAGGTATACATACGATATCGCGTGTCATTGTTTGATTATTCTATCAGCCACACCAATTTTTAATAGTAAAAATAGATGAAATTTTTAACACAATGACCAGTTTGCTTTTTTTATTTAAAATAGAAGGATTAATTTGCCCATTTTTAGTAAAAGAGATAAAATACAATCCAACTCCTAATATAGGAGACTCTATGATACTTTTTATGGTAAATATACCATTAGATGACTATTTGGTTTTAGATTTTCAATTTTAATATTATAAAATGTAGTTGTATTGATGCTCATTTAGAGTAGTAATAATTGGCAAGAGCAAATGCAAAAAAAAATTATCTTGGGTACAAAATTTTCGGGGTCAAAATAAAATTTTACCATTTCTTGAATTAGATGATACTTCGGATTAAGAGAGTTTTTAGGAACTAAGTCCTAGTCGGTCTCCTTGGAGACGTCCCTGAACCCGAACATATATAAAACATGTTCCTTTACAAAAATATTGATATATTTCGCATGAAAAGGCTTGAAAATGTTGAGATTTGGTTTTCTAATCAGAAGGTTTTCTTGTTTAATTAAACACAGGTGGTAATAAGCTTGGATGTAGAGTCCCCTCAGCCAAATGATATCACAGAAGCAATAAAACTCAAAGAACAGGAACTAAGGTTTGCCTTTGAGAACTTCTTTTATCTGATTGCCTTCCCTTGGTATCAATGGCTGCCCTCTTTCTTTGATATACTTTGTTCTGTCTTTGATAAAACTCATATTACCTTTCTTCAATTCCTTTTATTGCTTATTAAGCTGCTCACTCTTAGGGATCGAGTTCGCATGAAGAACCGAGATGAAGAAAAGAAACTCGAACGAGAAAGGGAGAAGGTACTTCTCTAACCCTTCGTTTTTTTCGATTTTAGTCCACCTATATGACACACCTTTTTGCAGGAAAGAATTCGAGCAGGCAAAGCATTACTTGAAGCAAAGAGAATTGCAGAAGAAAATGAACGACAACGGTTTGCATATACTCCATACATAAGCTCTTTCTCCTGTACTTTGATAAAACAATGGTACCATTCATCATCAACTTCTGAATGTATAATATTATCAGCCTTTTAGCCTTACAAAAAGCCAAGAAGGAGGAAGAGAAAAGAGCAAGGGAGAAAGTGCTTAAGAAATTAGATTTGGATAAGGTCTGTTCTCCTTACTATGTTAATCTCGATATGTTCTCGAAATTGCTCGTGCTTCAAATGATTCTTGTAACTTCACAGTTAGAGCGAAAGCGAGCACTTGGATTGCCACTTGAAAACCAAGCAGCGAAACCGCCACCTCTACCTAGTATACAAGAAGAAAAGGTTTACATATCTTTCAAATTCTATGTTTAAACACAAGGAATGCTAGGAAATTATATTGAGCTTGATTCTGTTTTAATTGCAGAGTTCCTTGCCTGTTAAGTCTGTTACAAAGGCTGACCATATGAGAGAATGTCTAAGATCTCTGAAGCTGGCTTACAAGGTAAGCGATTTCGCAGCTAACCCGAACTAAAGAACCGGCTCCATGAATGACCATGTGCTTGAAAAATGTAACTGAGGAAACTGGTTTATGGGCACTGAAATTTTTAAATTACTGATGATCCATTAATTCTGCTAGACACTAATTGCTTGCTTTGAAAGCAATATCGGTTTAGTTTATGTTTGGTTTCAAGTAAAGCTTCAGTAAAAGTACCATGGAGGCTTTTGTACTAGGAGTCGGATTGCATTTTGTCCCCTCTACTCAAGAAATGGGCAAATTAGTCCCTATACATTAGATTAAAGAGCAAATTGGTCCATTCTATTAAAAATTTCATCAATTTGTACTATTAAAAACTGGCGTGGTTGACAAAATAACCAAACAGTGACATATGATGTGCTAGACATACAGAGGCCAATTTTTAACAAAAGCATCGGTTTGCTCTTTGATCTAATGTACACGGGTTAATTTGCCTTTTTTTTTAGTGGAGGGGTAAAATGCAATTTAACTCTTAGTACAGGGGTTCCATAGTACTTTTACATTAAGCAAACATGATTCCCTGCTTATTTTGATTCCAGGATGACAATGCTAAAGTTAAGAAAGCATTCCAAACACTGCTGATTTACGTCGGAAACGTCGCAAGGAGTCCCGATGAAGAAAAGTTCAGGAAGATCCGACTTAGTAACCCGAAATTCCAGGTAAAGGTCCCATAATTGTATCTAGAATCGCATAGAGACCTTCCCTATGTTTTTCTTCTTTGTGACAAGGAACTTCACCTCGAACCAGGAAAGAGTTGGGAGCTTGAAAGGAGGGATCAAGTTTCTGGAGCTTTGCGGATTCGAGAGAAGTGAAGGGGAGGAGTTCTTGGTTTTCCCTCGTGACAAAGTCGATGTGCAATCGCTTAACACGGCTGGTTCTATTTTAAAATCTGCGTTGACAAATCCATACTTCGGTCTTCTTGAGAAGATGAAAGAAGATTAGAGTTGTGGTAAAAAATGTGTAAGGTTTACAGTGATAATTTGGTTGAATGTGTAGCCAATAATAAGAGTTTCAGCAAATAAAGGATTCAAGGAAAATTATTTAATATCGAACTCATTCAAGTAGATATCTTAAAAAAAAAAAATTAATAATTAATAATTTAAGTCTTTTATTTTTTGATTTAAAAATTAAAATTTAATTAAAAACAATGTTAATAGATTTTTATTAAATTCGAATATATCACTTTTAATGTGTTATTAAAAGACCAACAACTAGAAAAACTAAACTGCTAGAATTAAAAATAAAGAAATTAAATTTTAAATATATACAAATGTAGAAATTTCATCATAATTAAATTTGTTTTAATCTAAATTAAATCGTTTCATGGGTCGGTCAAATCTTATCAAAATTTTAGGCTCATTTGTTAGGTTTGGATTTGGCCTAAAAATGTGACTTAAAATTTTTTTTAAATTCGGTTAAGATAAAAATACTAAAATTCGAGCTCGATCTGACCCGAATTATTATTTTATATTATTTTTATAAAAAAAATAATGCATCAAAATATTAAAAAATCCAAATAAATGTTTCCCAATAAAATTGAAAACAAATTTAAAAAATATTTATACTTAAATAACATTAAGATAGATATAATTTAATAAGCAAATACCTCTAAAATATTAACAAAATTAACAATAAAATAAGAGTTATATAATATCCAAATAATAACAATAAAATAATAATAACATAATAGTAAAATGATAGCAAAACAGTGAGAAAATAGCTAAAAAATTACAGCAAAACAAAAAAAAACAACAAAAAATAGATTTTTTGTCTTTTTGCTAATTCGGGACTGCCTAGACCTGTGCCAAAAAAACATTACCAGAGAAAAAATGAGCATTATTTTTTGTCCAAACCTATGTTTCAAGCGTATATTTTTATCCAAATCTTCTCACTTTTCAAACGAGTTTTCGAACTAAACCACAAATTTAATCTAAATAATGTAATTCATATAAATATAAGTAGAAATATTTATGGGTGAAACAATTTATCCAGACTAATAAACCTAGTTCAATTTGGATCATGCTTAAGCTTACATGGTCAATTTTAAATTTACACAATTTATTATTAAAAATAATAAGATAGTTTTATAATATTTATAATTATAATTAATTAATAATTTGTAAAATCATAAAATGGACTCTTTGAATGATGAGAGTGAAATTTCAATCTTAACCTTTGTCTTGGGCAGGAGGCGGTGATGCGAAGCCGAAAGTAATAATTCCCAACATATAAAGAATCCCAAACAGTCCGCTTCCCGTAGAATTCTCGAAATTCGAAAGCCAAAATCCCAAAAGGATTCGCCAATTGACAAGCGGGGAGGGTCTGAGAATCAATCTTCTAAAACAAAATTAATCTTTACATTTAATACAAAACTGGGGTTAGGAATTTTTTATATTTTATTCTTTGATTTTACCCTCACGCTAGCTAGATTTTTTCTTTTTGAAAGTCCTCTAGAAGACCAATCTTTCGGAGTCTTTTCTCTTCTTTTTCTTTTCTCGTGATTTGCAAAGATAAGTGTTAGGGTTAGGGTTTTAATTAGCTGATAGAGATGTACTCTGATCGGGTGGAGGAGGATGCTGGGAAAAGGTCGGTGAAGGAGAGAATCAATGGCAATCCCTCCGGTAACTTCATTCCTCGACGTCAAATCGCTGGCAAGAGGTTTGCTTCTACTTACATTTTCTTTTTGTTTCGACGGATGATGATTGGGGAATATATGCATTTATTTGCATTAATAGGAAATTTTCCTTTTTTTTTACTTGAAATTCAGTAATTTACCTGCCCTCTCTTGTGCTTTGGGAGGAAAAAAAAACTGTGTCCCTTTGTGTTGGTATTTTTTGATGATGAATGAAGTTCGTAGCGTGGTTTGCCATGAATATTTTAGTTTAATATGATGTTAAAGATTTGAGATGGAGTTCAAGACAATTTGAATAAATGGTTATTTATTTGAATTCGCAAAATTCAGGAGTTAGATTTGTCTTTTTGGGCTCCTAATTCTATAAAATCAAGTATATGATGCGTAGAAGAAGGGAGGCGTTGGGTCCCGAGTAATTGTGACCTGGAACTGGAAAGGGAGCTTTTAAATTTTAGCTTTCAATGTATGTTGGTCGCACTGAAACTATGAGTTTTTTTTAAACCATGGAGTATTGAGTCTTGTTTAACCTAGTGATAAGAAAGAGAAGTAAGGAAAGGGCAGCCAGTTTACTTATATGGATTTTGTCTTTTGACCTTTTACAATATTCTTATGCGTGCTTGTTGATTATGAACTTTGGTGTTTGTGATTTGAGCTTGTAAGCATGTGGTTTTGCCTCTTAGGTATCAATTTTGGTAATATATTTTTAAGGGCGATAGATTTTTAAGCTGATATTAGCTCAGATCATTTGCACTTTGTGCCTTAATTCTCCTAATCTGTGAATGAATTTTTGCCATATCTTTTGCAGACAGAGGCAAGATGACAAGTGGGAACATGATCTTTACCAAGAAGATGGACCTAATGTTTCAGGTATGGATTGCCTGAAACAATCACATGCAACTAAAATATTGCCGCTGTAGTTGGATGCAACTAAATCATCTCTATTTAGTTTTGACTGTGTGTTAATGGTTTGTGAAGATCATAAAGTCGATGCTCGAGATCTTCGGCTGAAGTTGCAGAGGAAAAGTCTCCAAAATGTGTCTCAAAGTGGAAGGGGAACTCTCTCAGGTGTCCGTGATCTTCATGAAAAATTATCTGGAACAATGAATGCTGATCCACCAAAACAAAAAGCAAAGGTTAACCAACCAGCCAGGAAAAGCATAGAGGTTGAAACTCCTGAACCAGAGTCCAGGAGGGCTGCAAATGCTCCAGAAAGAAAGAAGGCTAAGCAAAGCGTATGTAACTTGCGCTCTTTTTTTCTTTTTAGCATCTTTCCTTATATGTTATATGTTTGTGTTTATTTATTTGTTTATATGACAAGCACGATACATCAAACCTCTGTTTTATCATCTTTGTTCCTCCTGTCCTAGGTGTATGCCTCTGTGTGTGGGGAAGGGGTTCAAAAACTTGCCATGTAGTTATGCATATCCTTAGGCTTATTTACAATGCCCTCATTTCATGGTGAAGTGAACTGAGTAAAGTTGACCTATAAACTTTGAGTTGCGGGCAAGGGGTGTAGAGACCTGCTATGTTGATTGCACGCATATCCCTAGGGCTTCTTTGCAATGCATGTTGAATTGATCTGAGTGAACTTGACATTTTCAGCTTTGTATTTTTTGTGTTTGGTGGGGGGGGGGGGTGTCAGACATGTGCCACTTCATGGCATGCGTGTCACCAGAGCTTCTTTACATTGGTTTGGAATGCACAATGAAGCCAACTGAGTGAAAATTTGACCTGCCAACTCTGGATTGTGAACTAACATTTACGTGAAATCGGAATGTGAAGTGTTGGCAGTTTCAAAGTCTAATAAGTGGGAAATAAACCATGTTATGACTTATGATGCGTGATGCCAAGCTATGTATTCTGTGGAATATGCAAAAAGAAGTGAACTGAAGGCTTCTGGTTTTCTCTTAAATGGAATTGTAAATGTCCCCAAGTTTGCACTTTAATATTTCCTTTGGTTGTATCTAACATAAGAGGCATTCCCCCATCTTTTATTGAACTATGACATTAGTGTTGCCAGTATGAGCTTTCTTGTTATAATTTTTGTGTCTAAGCTATATGCTTCCCATGCAGGTTGATACATCCTTGGAGGGCTTCCTCCAGTCCTTGGTCTTGAAAAATATGCAATCACTTTTCAAGCTGAGGAAGTATGTAGTTTATGCTACTTATTGTAATTTTACCCCTCTTTTATTGTTTTACGTCTTTACACAAATTAAACGAATTTCTGCATCTGTTATAAGAGAAACTGTTTCTGCAGGTTGACATGACTGCACTTGTACACATGACAGATGGGGATCTAAAAGCTTTAAGCATACCAATGGTAACTTTAAACCAAATCCTCAAATTTGGGATACACTCATGCAATTACATTATATGGACCCTTTGTTTTACCTAGTTTTTAAGTTTGAGATGATCCAAATGTTTTCCTTTTTTGAAGAGCCAAGGCATACCTTAACTTTACAAGAATGTCCTTTTTTTCTTGGACCTAGAAAATCTATTTATTTTGGTTGATTTTTTTGAATTTCTTCTATGTGCATATGATTATTTGGAGGTATTATTGAAATTAACAGTTTATGTGCAAGTTAATGCTGACCTTGTCAAAAGAAGCTGGAATTATTGGAATATACAGAAAATTAGTGCTGAAGGAGTTGTAGAAAATCCCTAACTTGTGTCAGTCCCTTCATTTGGTCCTATATAATGTATGTGCCCTTCACTTGTTGCCTTTTAAGAGCTTCCTTCAACCATCAGACCCTCACTCTTTATCTTCCCTATTTTCTACTTGTTTTTGTGTTCCCTACACTTGAAGAATCTTCTTTAAATATCGTTCAAATTCCATGTCTAAACACAAGGAATGCTAGGAAATGTTATTGAGCTTGATTCTGTTTTAATTGCAGAGTTCCTTGCCTGTTAAGTCTGTTACAAAGGCTGACCATATGAGAGAATGTCTAAGATCTCTGAAACTGGCTTACAAGGTAAGCGATTTCGCAGCTAACCCGAACTAAAGAATCGGCTCCATGAATGACCATGTGCATGAAAAATGCAAATGAGGAAACTGGTTTATGGCATTGAATTTTTAAAATACTGATGATCCATTAATTCTGCTAGACACTAATTGCTTGCTTTGAAAGCAATATCGGTTTAGTTTACGTTTGGTTTCAAGTAAAACTTCATTAAAAGTACCATGGAGGTCCTTGTATTAGAAGTCGGATTGCATTTTGTTCTCTACTTAAGAAATTGGCAAACTAGTTCTTATACATTATATTAAAAAGCAAATTGGTCCATTCTATTAAAAATTTCATCCATTTGTACTGTTAAAAACTAACGTGGTTGGTGGAATAATCAAACAGTAACATGTGACGTGCTAGACATACAGAGATCAATTTTTATAGAATGACTGGTTTGCTCTTTGATCTAGTACAGGGACCAATTTGACTATTTTTTTAGTGGAGTGGTAAAATTTAATCTGACTCTTAGTACAAGGGCTTCCATGTTATTTTTACCATCAAACTTCTAATCTTGAAGATATACAGATTTTCCCATTTCCATGTTCATACTTTGCCGGCTTAAGCTGCATTGCCATTTTAATGTACTCTTTATCTAGTATAAATTAAACAAAACATGATTTCCTGCTTATTTTGATTCCAGGATGACAATGCTAAAGTTAAGAAAGCATTCCAAACACTGCTGATTTACGTCGGAAACGTCGCGAGGAGTCCTGATGAAGAAAAGTTCAGGAAGATCCGGCTTAGTAACCCAAAATTCCAGGTAAAGGTCCCATAATTGTATCTAGAATCGCATCGAGACCTTTGCTATGTTTTTCTTCTTTGTGACAACGAATTTCGCCTCGAACCAGGAAAGAGTTGGGAGCTTGAAAGGAGGGATCAAGTGTCTGGAGCTTTGCGGATTCGAGAGAAGTGAAGGGGAGGAGTTCTTGGTTTTCCCTCGTGACAAAGTCGATGTGCAATCGCTTAACACGGCTGGTTCTATGTTAAAATCTGCGTTGACAAATCCGTACTTCGGTCTTCTTGAAAGATGAAAACATTAGAATTGTGGTAAATAATGTATAAGGTTTACAGTGATAAATTGGTTGAATGTATAGCCAAATCATAATAATAGTTTCAGCAAATAAAGGATTCAAGTAAAATTATTTAGTCATCGAGCTCGTTTCAGTGATATCTTGAAAATTATTTTAAAAAAATTATGAATTCTGATTACTAGTTAGATCTAATTCAATACTACTATGTTGGCTTATAGTAACATGTCAAAACCCAATAATTATCTGAACCGGATTTAATTCTGCCAATTAAAAACAATGTTAATTGATTTTCATTGAATTTGAATATATCACTTTTTAATGTGTTATTAGTTAAACTTTAATTTTTAAACCAACAATTATAAAAATTTTGTCATAATTAAATTTGTTTTAATCTAAATTAATCTTGTCCGTGTGCAAGGTTGGGTCTTACCAAAATTTTAGGCTCAATTACTAAGTTTGGGTTCAATTCGAAAATAAATTTAAAATTTTATTTAAGTTCGATTCGGATAAAAATGTTAAAATTCGAACTTGACTTGGCCCGAATTATTATTTTTATATAAAAAAGTTTAAAATTTTAATACATCAAAATGCTAAAAACATTAAAATAAATGTTTCCTAACAAATTAAAAACAAATTAAGAAAATATTTATAATTAAATAACACTAAGATAGATGTAACTTAACAAGAAAATAGCAAAATTAACAATAAAACAATACAATATTCAAATAAAAACAACAAAATAGATGAAACTTAACAAGTAAATGCCTCTAAAATAGCAACACAATTAACAATAAAATAAAAATTATACAATATCCAAACAATAACAACAAATAGTAACGATGCAATAGTGAAATGGTAAAAAATAATAAGAAAACATCAAGAAAATAGTATATTTTTGTCTTTTTGCTAATTCAGGTCGGTCTGAGTTTGGGCCCGTAAAACTTTAATTGAGATCCGACCAGTTTTTTAAACTGATTTTATTTTTTTATCCAAACCATCTTTCAAGCTTATCTTTTTGTTCAAATCCTCTCACTTTTCAAGCGAACCTTCGGGCTAAATCACATGGACAGGTCTAATCTAAATTGTGTAATTCATATAAATATAAGTAGAAATATTAATGGGTCAATCAATTTATCCGAAATAATAAGCCTAGCTCAATTTGGATTAGAGGTGTTTAATTGGTTAACCAAAGTTTTTAAACCTTTAATCGTTAATCGAATCGAAAATTTTTCAAAAACAATTAACCAAATCGAATTTTTTATTATTTTTGTTTTTTATTAAAATAAATATAAAACATATAAAAAATAAATTAGTAATGTTCATTCAACCGAATTAACCAAATTAAAATTATTTGAATTAACTAAAATTAACTGATTTGGTAATATATAATATTTATTTTTTTCAAATTCGGTTAATTATCCGATTTCGAACTAAATTAATCGATATCCGAACTTTCAAAAATTTATTAACCGACTTCCGATCAAATTAGATTGAGTAATCGACCGATTAATCGAATTAATTAAATTTGATCGATTAATTTGATTTTAATCAATATTTAAACACCCCAAATTTGGATATTCTTAAGCTTACGTGGTCAATTTTAAATTTACACATTTTATTATTAAAATAATAAGAATTTTATAATAACATTTATAATTATAAGTAAATTAATAATTTTTAAATAATAAAATAGATTCTTTGAATGATGAAAGTCAATTTTTAATCTTAACCTTTGTATGAGTACCTCTTGGACAGGAGGCGGTGATGCGAAGCCTAAGGTAATAATTCCCAACATATAAAGAATCCCAAACAGTCCGCTTCCCGTAGAATTCTCGAAATTCGAAAGCCAAAATCCCAAAAAGGATTCGCCAATTGACAAGCGGGGAGGGTCTGAGAATCAATCTTCTAAAACAAAATTAATCTATACATTTAATACAAAACTGGGGTTAGGGTTTTTTATTATATTCTTTGATTTTACCCTCACGCTAGCTAGATTTTCTTTTTGAAAGTCCTCTAGAAGGCTAATCTTTCGGAGTCTTTTCTCTTCTTTTTCTTTTCTCGTGATTTGCAAAGATAAGTGTTAGGGTTAGGGTTTTAATTAGCTGATAGAGATGTACGCTGATCGGGTGGAGGAGGATGCTGGGAAAAGGTCGGTGAAGGAGAGACTCAATGGCAATCCCTCCGGTAACTTCATTCCTCGGCGTCAAGTCGCTGGCAAGAGGTTTGCTTCTACTTTCATTTTTTTTTTCGATAGATGATGATTGGGGAATATCTTCGCTTATTTGTATTAATAGGAATTTTTCCTTTTTTTACTTCAAATACAGTAATATAACTGCCCTCCTTTGTGCTTCGGGAGAAAAAAAACTGTTTCCCTTTGTGTTGGTATTTTTGGATGACGAATCAAGTTCGCAGCGGGGTTTTCCATGAATATTTGAGTTTATTATGATGTTAAATATTTGAGATGGAGTTCAAGACAATTTGAATAAATGGTTATTTATTTGAATTCGCAAAATTCAGGAGTTAGATTTTTTCATTTTGGGTTCCTAATTCTATAAAATCAAGTATGTGATGCGTAGAAGAAGGGAGGGGTTGGGTCCCGAGTAATTGTGAACTGGAACTGGAAAGGGAGCTTTTAAATTTTAGCTTTCAATGTATGTTGGTTGCACTGAAAAGTGAAAACTATGAGTTTTATTTTTAAACCATGGAGTATCGAGTCTTGTTTAACCTAGTGTTAAGAAAGAAACTGAGGAAAGGGCTGCCAGTTTACTTATATGGTTTTTGTATTTTGACCTTCTACAATATTCTTATGCGTGCTTGTTGATTATGAACTTTGGTGTTTGTGATTTGAGCTTTTAAGCATGTGGTTTTTCCTCTTAGGTATCAATTTTTGTAATATATATTTAAAGGCGATAGATTTTTAAGCTGATATTAGCTCAGATCAGTTGGGTTTGGTTTATGTCACCTTATTTCCATCCAAGGGAGAAGTTGAGTTTGTTTCATTTGCACTTTGTGCCTTAATTCTCCTAATCTGCGAATGACTTATTGCCATATCTTTTGCAGACAGAGGCAAGATGACAAGTGGAAACATGATCTCTACCAAGAAGATGGACCTAATGTTTCAAGTATGGATTGCCTGACACAATCACATGCAACTAAAATATTGCTGCTGTAGTTGGATGCAACTAAACCATCTCTATTTAGTTTTGACTGTGTGTTAATGGTTTGTGAAGATCGTAAAGTCGACGCTCGAGATCTTCGGTTGAAGTTGCAAAGGAAAAGTCTTCAAAATGTGTCTCAAAGTGGAAGGGGCACTCTCTCAGGTGTCCGTGATCTTCGTGAAAAATTATCTGGAACAATGAATGCACAACCAATAAATGCTGATCCACCAAAACAAAAAGTGAAGGTTGCCCAACCAGCCCAGAAAAGCGTAGCAGTTAAAACTCCTGAACCAGATCCAAGGAGGGCTGCAAATACTCCAGCAAGAAAGAAGGCTAAGCAAAGCGTATGTAACTTGTGCTCTTTTTTGCTTTTTAGTATCTTCCCTTATTTGTTGTATGTTTGTGTTTATTTATTTGTTTATATGACAAGTATGATACATCAAACCTCTGTTTTATCATCTTTGTTCCTCCTGTCCTAGGTGTATGCCTCTGTGTGTGGGGAAGGGGTTCAAAAACTTTCCATGTAATGTTATGCATATCCTTAGGCTTATTTGCAATGGCTTCATTACATGGTGAAGTGAACTGAGTAAAGTTGACCTATAAACTTTGATTTGTGGGCAAGGGGTGTAGAGACCTGCTGTGTTGATTGCATGGATATCCCTAGGGCTTGTTTGCAATGCATGTTGACTTGATCTGAGTGAACTTGACATTGTCAATTTTGTATTTTGTGTGTGTGTGCGCGAGTTTTTTTGTGTTTGCTTTTGGGGGGGGGGGGTTCAGACACCTTCCACTTTCATGGCATTCATGTCACCAGGGCTAGTTTACATTGGTTTGGAATGCACAACGAAGTCAACTGAGTGAAAATTTGACCTGCCAACTCTGGATTGTGAACTAACATTCACATGAAATCAGAATCTGAAGTGATGGTACTTTGAAAGTCTAATAAGCGGGAAATAAACCATGTTATGACTTATTATGCATAATGCCAAGCTATGGATTGTGTGGAATATGCAAAAAGAAGTGAACTAAAGGCTTCTTGTTTTCTCTTAAATGGAATTGTAAATTTGCCCAAGTTTGCACTTTGGTATCTCCTTTGGTTGTATCCAACATAAGAGGCATTCCCCTATCTTTTACCGAATTATGACATTAGTGTTGCCAGTACACGCTTTCTTGTTATAATTTTTGTGTCTAAGCTATATGCTTCCCATGCAGGCTGATACATCAGTGGAGGGCTTCCTCCACTCCTTGGGTCTTGAAAAATATGCAATCACTTTTCAAGCTGAGGAAGTATGTAGTTTATGCTTCTTATTGTAAAGTTACCCCTGTTTTATTGTTTTACTTCTTTACACAAATTAAACGAATTTCTGCATCTGTTATAAGAGAAACTGTTTCTGCAGGTTGATATGACTGCACTTGTACACATGACAGATGGGGATCTAAAAGCTTTAGGCATACCAATGGTAACTTTAAACCAAATCCTCATATTTGGATGCACTCATGCAATTAAATTATATGGACCCTTTGTTTTACCCAGTTTTTAAGTTTGAGATGATCCAAATGTTTTCCTTTTTTCAAGAGCCAAGGCATACCTTAACTTTACAAGAATGTCCTTTTTTTCTTGGACCTAGATTTTTTTTTTTTGGTTGATTTTCTTGAATTTCTTCCATGTGCATATGATTATTTGGGAGTATTATTGAAATTAACATTTTATGTGCAAGTTAATGCTGACCTTGTCAAAAGAAGCTGGAATTATTGGAATATACAGATGTTAGTGCTGAAGGAGTTGTAGAAAATCCCTAACTTGTGTCAGTCCTTCATTTAGTCCTATATAATGTATGTGCCCTTCACTTGTTGCCTTTTAAGAGCTTCCTTCAACCATCAGACGCCCACTCTTTATCTTCCCTATTTTCTATTTGTTTTTGTGTTCCCTACACTTGAAGAATCTTCTCCTTTGCATCTCCAGGGACCAAGAAAAAAGATAATTCTGGAATTGGAGTCAAGAGGCTGATAATCAGAGTTTTAGCAAGAGGTGATTGCCTGTGGAATCTCAAGATGTGTTAACGTCCACTCCTACAAGATTGTAAGGTTGTGTGTTGGGTGATAAGAACCTGCATATGTACAATTCTTGTTGGTATTTCCTTTTTTTATTTCTTGTTAAGTTTTATTAACAAAAGTATGGCATCAGGAGCCTTTGTTATTGAAATGGAAGGATGATTGAAAGTATGGCATTCAGTTAGAAACTTTTAACTGACATATGTGCTGCATTGCCTTAAATTTATATTTTTGTAAAGTTTCTAAACTCTAAATCCAAGTGTTTGAGAGCTTAACTAAAGCGCTATGAGTTTGTGTTTTATTTGTTCTCTCTTAAGAATATCGAGATATCACCCAAGGATCGTATAAAGAATACATTCATTGCATTTGCATCAAACAGCAGTCGGCATGTATCCAAAACTTTCATAAAAAAACAGTCCCAAATTCAACAACTTTTAATTAAGTTTTATGGTAGTAAATTGGTAGGGTTACAAGGCTGCAAAAATTGTGTTTCGGACCCTGTCGCCAAATTGTTTCTTGAATATCTCCCATGGCTTAGTATATTCCCTTTTGCTATTGGCTTTGCTTTATGGCAATCTTCAATTCACTTTATGTTGCCGTGCTTGCTTTAGCCTTCCAAGCTAGGTACTTGGCCTTTTCTTGTTTATATCTTCTTAGTTCTCTTAGAGCCGCAAGCACAACATGCATCGAAACGGGCAAAAAGAATGGCTGCACATAAAGAAGAAAAGCCGTTGAGCCTTGTAATTCGAGTCCAATAGATAAAAAAGCAAAGTTTGGTAGGAAAAATTTCAACTTCTGTTTAATGATATGATCAAGAGACATGAAAGTTTCATTTGACTAACCGAGTACACAGCAAAGCAGTGCTCAAAAGAATAGTAGCTGACAGACATAATAGATGGGTGGAAAAAGGCATCCTCTGCCAGAGACCTTGCCTGACTGGATGAAGCTGACCAGAGAATGTAAATTGTGTTAAGAGTCAAAATTGACAAGAGATTTAGACAGCAGATGGTTATTTAGGATACAGATGAACAATGATAATCCACAGGTAAGTCTAGGAACATACCAGCTGAAGATTCATACACTCCACTAGAGGCATTACTTAGTGCCAGCTTTGCTGCTTCAAGAGAAAGCTTTACCTGGTCAAAGCCACCACCATAAAATCATAAACCGATAGTTCAATGGTTATTTTCAAAGAGAGTTACAAATGCAATTATAGTCCAACTTAGTATCTTACCTGTTTTCCTATCTCATCCTTGATAATCATCCTTGGCAGTGATTGAACCTGCATTAAAACTTGTCATTGGTTGCAAAAAGTCTTATTGAATCAGTTGGTCCTTTAATACCAATGACAACATACCAATCTTGAAAGAGATCCAAGTGTCGTAGCACATGAATGAAGATTAAAACATGTGTGTTGCCGTGACAAGACATCCAATTCCCTGGACAAGAATTGAAATTAAGAAAACTCTACATATACAGAATGAATAACCGCACAAGATGATACTATATTTATTCTTTAAGAAAATTTGGATGGAAGTTAAGGCTTAAGCAACCACAAAGAACAAGCATGCTGACTAAACCACTACAAACTTGAGTTCAGTTTGTTCTAACCCATTATTTTTTTGGAACTACAAAATATAACTATTAGGCATAGCTTGGTAGTTGCATAGGATTTTATCTTACCACTCGGTAAAACCTCTTTCACTAGGCAGAAGGTTCCAATCGCCTGATGCACCCACGTAAACATTCAAAGATTTGAAACCAAATAGTTGCCGGAATTGCCCAATGAATACTTCAAACATATTCTCAAGGTCCTGTTTAAGAATGTTCATGCATCAAATTGCAGAAAACTAAACTGAAGCCGCCTGCTACTATAACAGAACTCGTTCTTCTAATCATTCAATTATACCCTTCTTTCCCATGGTCCAAGCCTGGATGGCAATAAATCCATAAATTAAATGGTTCAGAACTGATATATGAACTTTTCAGTCCCAAAATAATCTCTCTGGAAATTTACTGCATCAGCACGTAAATGGAAGCATGTATACGAGGAACAGCAACTTTTTTGTTGAATTAGTTATGTATCATCTAACCTGTATGGGAATTATGTTCTTGGCACTGGGCTTGAATTCTGAATCCTTTAAACAGCCTTGGGGATTCCAAACAATAACACCTCCCCACATCTAAAAGGTTTCATGAGAAGAAATAAGAAAATGCATCTCACAGAATAATTAGTATTGAAAGGCAAGAATATAGCAAAGGCTTGAAAACTAACTGGAGATATAAAGCCATTTGTCTTAGAAATCTCTCCATTTGGCAGCTGGAGAAGAAGAGGGCATTCCTTTGCAGATGGTACATATCTGGCAACAAAGAGAATAGTGAACAGCTTGAGAAAATAAAAGAGGCATGCAAACAACTCACTAATATGAGAGGGAACAAGAAAGGAATATGAAATCTGGCTGAGACTCTTAATCAACATCTTCGCCAAAAGTGGATATTAAACCAAAAATACATTAAAAGGATGAAACCATATGGTCATCCTATTACTCAATAAATGCAATCATTACAGTTAAGAGATAAAAGAAGTATTGAGCAAAAGAATATACACCGCAAATTGCAATATCTTTGATCGCCCACCAGCTGCAATTGAAGTATCCAAGTGCCATTCATTGGAATTTACCTGTTAAAACCATGAGAAGTTCCATTATTTTCCATGTCCGTCATTTCATGTGGCCAGAAAGCAAAAATTGCAGAAACAAACATAAATCCAATTAAAATGCAGCATTCTTTTATCAATAATCTACAGAAACAGAACAGAAAAAACTTAAAGACGCATACAAAGAAAGGAAGATCTTTGGTGCTAAAGACATAGCTCTCCAACTTTTGATTCCAATAAGAGAATGAGGCCTTTGGTGTATGGTACAAAACCTATACATGAGAACAATGAAACCCCAATCAGAAGAAAATAGAATATAAGCTATAAGACTGAAACGAAGAAGATGACCCTTGACCTGACTCTCTACACTGATGTTTGCCACCGGTCCCAAAGCCTCTATCATAGGGGCTAACAAGGTATCATCAATCTTTTCAAAATCCCTGCAGACCAGAGATACAAGGAAATATCATATGAGCAAAATGCAATAAGTACTGTAACATTCTAACTATAGTGAGTTTCGTTTAGCATAATTCTATCAAACACTTCAAGGACTAAAGATTTTCAACATAAACAGAATCAAAACAAGACCAACAAAGCTTTCAAAAATCAATCAAATCTATAGAAAGCAAAAAGGAGCAAAGGTTAGCATGAAAAAGCCTCATACCAATCGTAAACCCAATCATGGGGATCCGCATTGAGCAAGTTGAAGGAAAGAACGATCTTGCCATCGGCTCCAACAGGCATAAACTCATTCCGGATCAACCCTTCCTCTCTCCCTCCATTAATGAACACCTTGACAAACACTTCCGCAACCTTTACCGCTGCCATCTCCATATCGCTGCCATCGTCAACTACCATCCACGCGTGCCTATACTTCCCAACAACAGCTCTCTCACTCCCACCCTTCACCACCGCCACACTGTACTCCTTAGTTTTCCCGCCAAAAACCGACACCAACCTCTCATCGACCGCCACGTCATCGTTCTGGACAAAATCAGCGGCAGTGACCGATCCGCACTGGTAAGAACTCGAATGTGGAGACGAGGTTGGGCCTCGGAGGCAACGGGAACCTAAGTCCAAGGTGACGGAGAGAGTGTAGTTGTCGGAGCATTTAGGGTTTTGAGAGGTCAGTTTGGTAATTCCGGAGAGGATTGACCGACGGAGGCGATCCGGATCGGAATCGAATCCCAGGAAAAGGGCGTGGAAATGGAGCGGAAATAGTAAAGTGTCGGATCGGAGCTGAGTCGAGAGCGAGTCGATTTCGCGAAACGGCAGAGGAGAACGGTAGATTTCAACGGATTTCCATAAGAACGGGAAACCTGCAATTAAATTAAATTAAAGAAAAAATTTATTGAGGAAAAAAAGAATAAGGGAATTTATGGATGAAGCTATGCCAGAGGTGTGAAGGCGAACCAAGGAGGAAGGAGAAGAGGACGGAGAAGGTAAGAAAGAGGCGCTTCAATCCGGGTTTGGTTTTACGCATCAATTTAGGGTCGAATTGGGGCTCAGAATCGAGTTGTTGTGATGCTTTACTATCACAGTCGAGTAATTTGGAGGAATCGGAGTCTTGAGCTTCTGAGATTTCGGCCATTGCTGGAGAAGCTGCTGCTGCTGCACTTTCTTCTGCTTTGCATTCGGAAATTACTAACTTAACCGCTCTGGAATTTGTGAAGTTGGTCGTGTGTTCGATATACTGAAACAAATATAAACAAATGAAAAATATAATGCGCAAGCCGTCTTAGCTCAGCCGGTAGAGCGCATGGCTTTTAACCATGTGGTCGTGGGTTCGATTCCCACAGACGGCGCGTTTTTTTTGTTTTTGTTTTTCTTTTTCTTTTTAAACTCTTTTTCATGTCTCATCCAATACCATTTTTAGAGTGCAGGCTCCTTTTGTAGTTGGTCTTCCATGCAACGGCTATAGCTTAACTTGCAATGCAGTCTCTTAAATGGCGAAAACATCTTAAACCTCTGCTCTTAGCCTGCAAAGACAAGAAACCCATAGCAAAAATTCACGCCTTGATGATCCAAACCGGCCATAAAAACTCCGTTGGCAATCTTATAGCATCATATGCGCGAGTTGGTGATATCTTGTCTGCTCGAAAAGTGTTCGACAAATTGTCTAATAGAAGGGTAGATTCATGGAATGCTATGATCCTTGCCTATTCTCGTAAAAGTTTTCCAAAAGAAGTTTTGAATTTGTATCGTCAGATGATTATGGAAGCCATTAAGCCTGACAGCACCACTTTTACCATGGCTATTAAGGCCTGTGTTAGCTTGATGGACATGGAAATGGGGGAGGAGATTTGGCGTCAAGCGGTGGATTTCGGATATCAGAAAGATGTGTTTGTGGCGTCTTCCGTTTTGAATTTGTATGTCAAATGTGGGAAAATGGATGAGGCAATGGTAGTGTTTAACGGGATGCCAAGAAAGGATCTTGTCTGTTGGACTACTATGGTAACAGGGCTGGCGCAGAGTGGACGGGCAAGTGAGGCAATTGATTCTTATAGAAAAATGCAAATGGAAGGGATGGAAGGAGATAGTGTTATGATGTTGGGATTGATTCAAGCATCTCTAAACCTCGGGGACTTGAAGTTGGGACGTACAATTCATGGATACATGATTAGGAAAGGTTTTTCCATGGACGTCGTAATTCAGACTAGCCTTGTCGATATGTATGCTAAGAATGGATACTTCGAATATGCTTTGCATGTCTTCAAGATGCCAACCAAGAATGATATTTCTTGGGGTGCATTGATATCTTGCTTAGCTCAAAATGGCTTTTCTAGAAATGCACTGGAGTTGTTGGTACAGATGCAGGGTTGTGGATTTAAGCCGGACTCGATGTCCCTTGTGGGTGCTCTTCTGGCATGTTCGCAATGCGGGTTGTTAAAATTGGGTAAATCCGTACATGGATGTATCACTAGAAGGCTTGATTTGGAAACAGTTTCTGGCACAGCAATGATTGACATGTATGCAAAATGTGGATTGCTTTCTTACGCCCGTGCACTCTTCGATCGGATAGTTTCTAAAGATATAATCTCTTGGAATGCAATGATTGCCAGCTACGGAGTACATGGGCATGGGAAGGAAGCTCTATCACTGTTCCTCCAGATGACAAAAATGAGCTTAAAACCTGATCATGCAACTTTTGCTGCACTTCTCTCAGCTCTCAGCCACTCGGGAATGGTTAATGAAGGTCGATATTGGTTTAATCTCATGGTAAATGAATATGGTATCCAACCAACTGAGAAGCACTATGCTTGTATGGTCGATCTGTTAGCTCGTGCGGGACTTGTGGAAGAAGCTTATAAACTAATAGAGTCTATGAACAACGAACCTAGGGTGGCTGTTTGGGTTGCTCTCCTGTCTGGCTGCCATAATCACAGGAAGTTGTCAATCGGGGAAATGGCAGCAAAGAAAGTCCTCAAGTTAAATCCAGATGACTTGGGAATTCATGCGTTGGTCTCGAACTTCTTTGCCATGGGAAACATATGGGATGAAGTTGCTGTTGTAAAGAAACTCATCAAAGACTCAGGGAAGAAGAAAGTGCCTGGATACAGTGTATTGGACGTGAATGGGAAGCTCCATGCTTTCCTCATGGGAGATAAAAGCCACCATGAATATGAAGCTATAGCAACTGTATTGGATAATTTAGACAGTGAGATGAGTTTCATAATCAAATGATGGGGTTCCTTGTATGATCATATATTGATGACTACTTTAACTAGCTTCTGATCATTAAATTAAATCATTCTTAATAAAGTTAACTTCAGTTATTTCAACAATGCAGAGGCCTAATCAGTACCCTAAACACATTTCTTTTTTATCTGACCCCTTCAAATTTGCCTCAACTTTTGTACCCTAAAGCTTGATTCTGAAGGTTTTGGTTATCTTCTAATAAACGATCATATTCGAGTAGCAAATCCGCGGATTGTTTTTGTAGAGAAGCAACGTGAGCTTCGGCAGTTTCAATCTTCTTGTCTTTCTCTTCAGATTCTGATTTCAGCTTCTTCAAATTCTCTGATAAAGTAGAGATTTCTTCTTTCAGTAGCTTTATCTCCTTGGAGGCTTTGTCGTCTTTTTCTTTAAGCTGTATTCTCTCCTTCTCGAGACGTTCGGCTTCCTCTTTAGAAGATCCCACCCTACTCCTCAACCCAATAAGTTTTTTAATATAATGGTGCATGCGATCAATTATGAAACCAAGAAATAGAGTAAAACCTACAAGATCAAGTTCAGACAGCACAAATACCCATCAATACCAATAAATAAAGGGATAGAAATAGAAAAATCATTTCACTCGATATTACAGGCATGAAGCTTAATCAGTTTATGATCAATGACTAAGCAATTCTCTTCACTTTCGGATCAGCAATAGCTACAAACTGAAATTCGCAGATGGCAATGTAAAAGATTCGACTTTTAGAAATATACTAAAGCTTTTGACAGAAAAATCACTAACATTCAAAATGTACCATGCGGCAAAGACTAGCCAAAATCCTTAATATCTATGACATTTTTATGTCATTCAGTTTTTATTATTGACCATTTAACAAACTATAATATGTTTGTTTACAATATGTAGCATACAACCTTGTAATGGTAATAAAGGACCACTTGCTAATCAATACAATACAAAATCCCCATCTTGGTCTCGTATTAACGGATGTCACATGCCATTCTGATATATCGAGAGAAAAGTCATCTATTTTTTCAACCAAAAACAATTGAGTTAATTTTGAGAAAGCTTAAAACAGTTTAATTTCAAGCAAGGGTTTCATTATGAGACATCTGAACTTTAATTTGGTATCCACTGTATGTATAACCTTTACATAGTTAATCAGGAATTAACAATTAGTCTCAAAAGGAATCGTGATGGGAGAGCATACTAGTTACAAGACCTGGTAGAGCTCATAGTGAGAAAAGTCCTGTTAGCTACGTTACACAAAAGCAGCAATGCTAGATTATGTATCTTGTGTTATTTGTAGAATGTACCAACCGATAAAAGAGTCAAATTTATAATTGTAGAGTTTTGGATACTCCAATTTTCCACTGGAAAGCCAACAATTATCACTCCGTGAATTTCTCAAATTCATGATGACTCAATTAAATCTAGACAACAGTAAATCCAGCAAGAGATTCTTGGTATGGGAACAAACAGAAATGATACTTCATTGGTGCATATGTGGGTTCGTGGGCACAACTCACTGCACAAGGGAGGAAGAGAAGAACAAACTACAAAAGACTGAAATAACCAAATATTTGCAAGACCAAGATACAAAATATAAGAACGGAGGCGGCCAAGGTAGTGGCATGAAGCTAGCCACACCTAACCTCCAAAAGGTCTTGAGTTCAAATCCACATCTCCAACTATTGGATATAGGTTCAGTTTCATTAACCAAAATGCCCTAATGACTTCTCAAGCAAATAGACCATTTTCTATCACAGACTTCAAAAAGCTATACGTTACTGCTTGAACAGCATATAATACATCATGTATCATTGATCATCTAAGCTGACATACAGAATTGGGTTCAAGACTACTAAGTACTAACTCTTCTTTAAGTGCCACTAACAAAAATCACATTAAAAGATTAGAGCACTCCAAATTGAAGAAACCAACATAATGAGTTAAATGTAATTAGTTTACAGCTTATGTACACCGGATTTCGTGATTAAGAATGCTTTTCCCAATGCAGATAGACAACTCAAACTATTCAAAGGTGGTCAGTCTCGCCTATATGCCCTGCAGTTGTCTTTGGCTACAAAGTTTTCTCACTAAGTTTCGACATCGACATTTTGAGGATTTCCAGAGTCCTTTCTGGGGTTCATTAGATTTTAGGAGTTCAGTTTTCAGTTTTGTCAATTGCCTAGATAAAGTTTCTACTAACTACAACATTTTGAGTTAGGCCAATCTTTTTTGGGTCGGAGACCCTCCTGTATTAGGTATCAAATAGCCACATTGCGGTCTGGCTAAATCCGGAGTCAAGCCTGATCAGAACCTATTTACAATCTAAAACTTAAGAAATTCGTAGAAAACATAAGCTTAACTGATGAAGCACAAACTTAAAACCAAAGATACCCAACAACATTGAAGTTAGTAGAGGCTAAATAAAAGCAAATAATTCAATAGTCAGTGCATAAACTACTAAGTTACTAACATGTGCATGAACCAGAAGAGGCATGAAAAAATGAAGAGCAGAATGATACCGATGAGTGAAGCTTCAAGCAAGTGTGTCCTCCAAAGAACCTGATCCATAGGTGACATGGTTCCAAGCTTTGCACCCTTGTTCTGGATCTTAACAATGCTCATGAGACTGGATAAAAGAATCACAGACATTGTACCTGCAATAGTTTTCACAGTAGCTGGACCTTTCCCCATCTTTAATTGATCTATGCTCTTTATCACAAGCTCTCTCAAAGGCCCAATCTTTACCAATAGAAGGAACGCCATGGCACCCTCCGCAAAAAGGACCAAAAACAACAACTGAATCATCCTACCTCCCCAAACTCTCAAAACCCCCAGAAAAGAAAGTTTTATCTGGAATTCAGCAAGAAACTAGTAAGAATCTTTGATTTTGGTAAATGGGTTTTAGTCTCTCAAAAACCCACTTCAGTGAAGTAGGAAAAGGAGGGTTTAAGGCTAAAAGATGTATACATTTAGCCCTAATGTAAAAAGCAAGAAGCTGTTTTCAAGAAACTTCACACAGCTGAGTCGACTGATTCATGTAAGTTAAAGGGACCAAGCATTGGGATTATTAATGGAGTGTAGTATGCTGCTAATGGACTTGCTTTTTAGGCAAAGGCGCATGAAAAGAAAGACAATAATTTAGGTTAAAATATAAATTATAGTAACTAGTAAGGCAGTGTCTTAAAAACTTTAATGACTTTTTTCACCTTTCAACTCTAAAAAAAAATCATCTCAGTATTCCATTTAATTTTCTTCTTTTTTAATTCTTAAATTTATATTTTTTTATCAAATCATTTCAAAATAGATAAAAAAAATTAATAAATCTTGACGTGACATACATGTAAATTATTACGTAAATAACACGGTAACATTTAATTAATTTTTAAAAAAATTTAAAAATATTAAATAAATATTGACGTATCACTCACATAGTAATCCATATATATGCAACGTCAACAAAATTAAAAACCATCAATTTTTCCATTTATTTTGGGATGATTTATTAAAAACACATGAATTTAAAGGTTAAAAAAAATTTAAATGAAAAATTAAAATGATTTTTTTTATAAAGTTAGAGGGTCAAATAAATTATTACACCAAAAAAATAAATTCAAATTTAATAGAAACTAAAAGAAATTGGACCCTTTTGCCTTAAAAAAGACGGTTTGTAGATGAAGTTGAAAGAAATGGGAGATTGGAGATTATGGTAATTGTAGATTTGAGAAAAGTAAAGCTTCCCTATGTTCACGCATTGACAAAGTTAGGTACAATGACCAAACCAATTGAAATGCAGGCATCGGCTGAGCGGATTGAATTACGCATTCGCTATTTCAAGAATCCAGCTGTCTCTATGTCTTTGCTGTCTTTCTCCAACTTCTCGCTTGCTTGCATTACAATTTACACATACCTCTATTCTGGTTTTTGGTTAACTTTTGGATTTAATTTCTGTATTTTTATATGTTAGTTTAAAGTATTAATCATTTAGTTAAAGGGTTTACATGTGTTAGAGTTGTGTGGTTCGAATTATGGTTTGAAAAGTTTGAGGTGTAACTCATTTATTAAAAAAATAAAATCGAGAGGTAAAATTGAGGATCTGTGAGGGCAAAGAATCGAGGGTCGAAAATTTCTATTAGACATTGCTACACAAGTTGAATCCGTATAGAACTATATTTCTTCTATTAAATGTTGATTATAAAAAAATTATTTAACCCTTAAAACATGTGTAGCAAAAAACTTATTGTATTGTTGTTTTTTAATATTAATCTATTTCTCCTTGGATTTTTTTAACTATTTTATTTGCTTTATTAAATTTGTCATTTTTAATAATTTTTTAAATAATTATAAAAAAATTCAATTTTAACTTATTGTTGTTTAACTTTTGGATAAAAATATCTAAACCTTTGAATTTTCAAGATAATCTTATATTATATTACAAAACTGTGGTATTGAGATTATCCTTGGATTTTGAAATTTTAGCACTATTGAGAATGAAAAAGTATTGGTTAAAAGTAATATTTTAAATCCAAATGAGAAATATGCAATTGAAAGTCAAGAGTGCTTCTTAAAGTATCCTCAAGAGGTCGTTTTCTGGTGGTGGGGGTGGGGGGAGTGGTGACTTTGTTTTGATCTATTTTCATGGAGAAGGATGAGCTTTCTTTTCTGGAAGAGGAGCTCGTGCAATTATTGGTGAAATCTTCTAAAATCTGTCGAACAGACAAATTCACATTGTTGTGTTCGGTTTGGACTAAGAAGTCTTTCAATCCAGATAGTTTAAGGGCACAACTGAAAAGTTTGTGGAAAACAAAGAAGAAATTTGATATAAAAGTTGCGGGTCTGAATTTATTTTTGATTTTATTTGACAATGAAGATGATTTAGAAATGATCATGGCCGGTAGAACTTGGTTGTTCCATCGACATCTTATTTTGTTTGAGAGATTGCTTGAACCAATTGAAAGGAAGAAAACCTGTTTAGTACGATCCCCGTATTGGGTAAAAATTAGCCCTTGTCCTCCCGACAGTGATAAAAAAGATCTAATTCATGAAGTGAGATCAACATTCGAGGGATTACATAGTTCGGAAATTTTAGATGATTTTTGTCAATTAAAGGTGATGGTGGATGCTACGAAACCGTTAGGAAGAGGAATATTTGTCTTAGTCGAAGGGCAAGGAAAAGTCTGGTTGGCTTTTGAGTATGAGAACTTGCCACTATTTTGTTTTAATTGTGGAAAAATGGGAGACAAGGTTCGGGATTGTGATTTGCAGCTCAAAGGTAATCCAATGGAGGAGGAAGATATGCCCTACTCAAATGCACTTAAGGCAGAGTCGACTCAGATGGGGAAGGAGTGGGTGAAAATTAGACCATCCTCTAGAAGTGTTACTTTTGTTCAACGATCCTATCTTGGTGAGGAGGTAGTGTATGATGGTGATCCTGCTAATTTGGAATCGGTTGTTGGTGGTGCTGTTGCTCCGTCGTTGGTTTCGATGAGTGGTGATTTGGAGGGGAATGGGTTGACTTCGACTGTTTTGGAAACTCCCAAAATTTTGGATAATAGAAATGATTCACGGGCTGATTTAAGGGATTTATCTCATGCGAATTTGGGGGATTTTCTTGATTGTGATATGCTGGAGTGGGCAGATTTAAATTTTAAGGGCAATTCCTTGAATAATAATGTTTTGGATATTAATATGCCACCTAGTACAGCTGTGGTCAAACAGTCCACATGGGTTAGAATTCAAAGGGCTGATATTAATGAGAAGTTGGATTTTGGTTCCAGTTTGGGAAAGCGTAAATGTGGGCCTCTTGAAATGGATGACTGTTCGTTAGCTAGGTCCCAAAAGAAGAAATTAAAGCCAGCTAATTTTTCTGCTGATAGTATTGTTGTATTAGAGGATGTTTTGGCTGGATCGAAGGGGGAAACCCCTTTTTTTGATATATCGACGGCTACCAGAGGGTATGCCAACCGGGGAAAATGAAGACCCTCAGTTGGAATGTTCGGGGACTGGGGAATCCTCGAGCAATTCGATTAGTTCGGCAAATGCTGAAATCTTATGTTCCCCAGATTGTCTTTTTGATGGAGACAAAGCTAGACACAAAACGTATGGAAAGAGTTAGGAGGAAGTTCGATTATGGTTCTGGTATTGAAGTGGGAGCTGATGGATCGCATGGAGGTTGGCTTTTTTTTGGAAGGAAAATATTACTGTTGATTTACGAAGTTTTTCAACACATCACATTGATGCTGTGGTATCTGAAAATGATGGTGGATTTTGCTGGAGGTTGACCAGATTTTATGGTACGCTGGTTGCTGCTGAGAGAATGAACTCTTGGGATCTGTTACGTCGTTTGGGACAAGGTCAGGTCAGACAAGACGGTAATCTACCTTGGATTGTCTGTGGCGATTTTAACGAGATTCTTTTTTCCTTCAAGAAAAGAGGTGGTTTACCTCGTGATGAGGCACATATGGCTCCTTTTCGTGATGTTTTGGCAGACTGCGAATTACATGATGCGGGCTATACTGGTGCTTGGTTTACGTAGGAGCAAGGTAATTTACCCGAGACAAATATTAGAGAAAGACTGGATAGAGCTGCCATTAATGATTCTTGGTTGGAGACCTTCCCTTTTACTGAGGTTCATCATCTCGTTCATTCTTATTCTGATAACTGCCCCTTGTTAATTCTCAATGAGCGGAATGGGTACAACGAATCGTTAAAGAAATTTCGGTTTGAAAAATGGTGAACGTTGAAGGAGACTTTAGAACCGAAAATCAATCATTTATGGACCTTAACGTCGGGATCTCTGTTTGTTAAATTGAATTTTTTAAAGAATGGTCTATTAAGGTGGGAGCGCTAGATTCTACATAAAAGGCACGATGTGTAAAATAGACTTTTGAAGAAATAAAGGGTGTTAATAGAGGAGGACCAAACGGAGGATATTTTAATAGATTTAATTGATACTAAAATTGAATTGAATTTGGAGGTGATTAAAAATGAGATATTTTGGGAACAACGTTCACGTACTAATTGGCTTCGTTTTTTTATAGAAATACTGCATTTCTTCACAGAACTGCTTCAAATCGTAAACGTAGCAATACTATCAGTAGATTGGACAGAGAGGATAGTACGGAGGCTATTTTCGAAGGGGAGATAGAGGAGTTGGCTACTTTTTTTTTCATGGATCTTTTTGCCTCTAATGGGGTGGGTAATGCGTCACTTATTTTGAATGGTATTAATCCTTGTATTTCGACAGAGATGAATCAACAGTTGACTGCTCAGTTTATAAGGGATGAGGTTTTGTGGCTTTAAAATCGATGGGACCGTCTAAGGCGCCTGGCTTCTACGGTTTTCCTTCATTATTTTTTTAGCGATATTGGAGCATTATGAAAGAAGATGTGGTCGGATTTGCTTTGGGAATTCTGAATAACGGTAATGTTATTGACCTTGCTAATACTACTGATGTTGTTCTTATGCCGAAGTTACATAATCCCTCGAATTTAAGGAATTTCCGTCCTATTAGCTTGTGTTCTGTTCCCTATAAAATTGTAGCCAAGATTTTAATGAACAGATTGTAAACTGTTATTGATAAGTGTATAGATCCGGTTCAATGTGATTTTGTTCCTGGACGTCTTATTACAGACAATGTTTTAGTAGCCTATGAATTGTTACATGGCTTCAAACAGAAACGAACGGGGCGTAAGAGCTTTATGGCTCTTAAATTGGATATGGCTAAAGCTTATGATAGGGTTGAATGGTCTTTCTTGCATAATGTTATGTTGAGAATGGGCTTTGCTATTGGTTGGGTTGATTTAATCATGAGATGTATTACTACTCCCTCTTATTCGATGTTGATTAATGGGAAGAAAGGTGTTCCTTGTTATAATGAAAAGAAATTATAAATAGTGATAGAAGAACAAAGAACTCAATGATGCTGTGAACTACAGCAAAATATTATTCATCGACCAAAGCTTTAAATAAGCAAAGAAAAAACAACAATGTGCTAAAAATAAAAGCACAAATATTTAAAAGTGAAACTAACTAATATCACTAACAATACAATCCTTAAAAACAAGGTCTGCAAACCCTACAAATGACACATAAACTCAAAAAATCCTCCCTTAAACCAAATATTTTATAAATATTGGTTTAAAAGGAATATCAAAGTAGATCTTCTAAAGCGCAAATTCCAAGCAACGTGCTTAGCTTCTGAAATGTAGCTCTCTTTAGAGATTTGGTGAAGATATCAGCAACTTGGTCTTCACTTCTGCAAAAAACTAGATCAATGATTCCATTATTTGTGAGATCTCTCAAATAATGAAATTTTACATCTATATGCTTGCTTCTTCCATGTAACACTAGATTTTTAGAAAGTTTAATTGTTGAATTATTATCACAAAAAATCGTTGTTGCTCCTTGCTGTAAAAAATGTAGTTCTTCAAGAATATTTCTCAACCAAATAGCTTAGAAGGCACAAGCTGTAGCAACTACAAACTCAACTTCAGTAGTAGACAAAATGAATATTGGTTGCTTCATTGAAGACCATGAAACAGCCCCTGTACCCAGCATAAAAGCATAACCCGAAGTACTCTTTCTATCATCGAGATCGCCAACATAATCACTGTTAGTGAAGCCAAACAAATTTGTCTTTCACCCTTCTTGTAGAATAATCTGTAACTAGCCGTGCCTTTCAAATACCAAAGTATTCTTTTTGCAGCTAAGAGATGCATCTCCTTTGGACACTCCATAAACCTGCTAATGAGACTTACAGAATGCATAATATTTGGTCTTGTTGCAAACAAATACATCAAGCTTCCCACTATTAGCTTGTAAGAGGTGTTGTTAATCTCCTTTCCTTCAAGAGTTTGAACAAGCTTTAAACCAACTTCAGTCGGTGTGCAAACAAGATTGCAGTTCTTCATCCCAAACCTATCCAAAATCTCTTGCACATGTTTTTTTTGAGAAATGAAAATTCCAGCAGTAGATTGTATCACTTCAATACCCAAAAAATAATGTAACATTCCAAGGTCAGTCATATCAAACTCAACCATCATGGAATTTTTAAAATCATCAAACATGGCAACATCACTCCCAGTAAATATAAGATCGTCAACATAAAGGAAAACAATAATAATCTTATCTCCTTTACCAACCTTGGTAAAAAGCGTATACTCGTATGGACATTTCTGGAAACCTTCTTTTAAAAAATAAGCTTCGATGCGACTGTACCAAGCCTTCGGAGCTTGTTTCAATCCATACAACGCCTTTTTTAATCTGTACACCTTGTTCTCATTTCCATGTTTCACATATCTAGAAGGTTGATCAACAAACACTTGTTCTTTCAAATCACCATGTAAAAACGCCGATTTCACATCTAATTGGAAAATAAGCCACGAATTTTTGGCAGCAAGAGAAATCACCAACCTAATTGTATCATGCCGAGCAACAGGAGCAAAAACTTCTTTATAGTCGACGCCGAACTCTTGCTTGTAGCCTTTAGCAACTAAGCATGCTTTGTACTTGTCAGCTTCGCCATTCTCTTTCAGCTTTATCTTGTACACCCACTTCACACTAATGGTTTTTTGTCCTTGTGGAAGATCTGTCAATTCCCATGAGTTGTTTCTTTCAATAGAAACGATTTCATCATCCATGGCCTTCTACCATTTTGAGTCTTTGACAACATCTTCAAAGACTGTAGGATCACAGTCTGAAAATAGAGAAAAATGAGTAATAATTTCTTCACTTTGATCAAATCCTTGTACCTTATAATCTTCCATCCATGTAGGTAGCCTTCGAATTCGTTGAGGTCAATCATCTCCTGTGACAGAGGCTATAAATCGTTGAGTGTCTGCTGATTGTTGCACATTTTCTAAAGGTTGTGCATTCTCCAAGGGCTGTTGCTCTTGTTCTCCATTTTCACCATCAAAATCTGCCAGGATTTGACCTTGGTTATTGTTTTCATCACCAAACCAGAATTGTTCTTTATCAAAAAACACGTCACGAGTAATGACAATTTTCTTGGTGATAGGATTGTACAATTTGTACACTTTTGACTGTTCACTAACACCAAGAAAAAAGCACTTTTCAGCTTTGTCATCAAGTTTAGTCCTCTTTTGATCGGGAATGTGCGCATATGCAACGCAACCAAATATTCTGAAATGCTCAACACTCGACCGTTTTTCGCTCCATGCTTCTTCAGGCTTCATTTTGAACAGTTATGGTAAGACTTCTGTTCAACACATGAATACTCCAATTAATAGCTTCGAGCCAAAAACTTTTTGAAATACCACTTCTTGTTAAAATGGTTCGCACCATGTTTAAAATTATACGATTCTTCCTCTCTGAAACATCATTTTGCTGCGGGGTGTAGCCTGTAGTAAGTTGCTTTGAATTCTATGCTCCTCACAAAAACTAACAAATTCTTGTGAGTTGTATTCTCCACCATGATCTCTACGGAGAGTCCTAATAGGCATTCCTGCTTCCTTTTCAACAAGCGCCTTAAAGCTTTTGAAAGCTAAAAAAACTTCAAACTTATACTGTAAAAATAAACCCAAGTTTTTCGACTATAATCATTAGTAAATGTTATAAAATAACGTTTACCACCATTTGATGTCAAAATGATAGGCCTGCATATATCGGAATGAATCAGCTCCAGTACTTTCTTCACTCTCCTTGATGTTCCTTTCGGAAAGTGGTCTCGATGTTGTTTGCCAACAACACATTCTTCACAAACTTGAGAAAGACTTTCAATTTTAGGAAGACCAGTTAACATGTTTTTCTGCTGTAGCATTTTTAGACCACCAAAATTTAGGTGTCCGTATCGAAAATGTCACAGCCATGCTTCATTTTTCATTCTTGCTAAAAAGCATGATTAAGCAACATTGTTGAGATATAGTGGGAACATCCGGTTTGTTGTCATGTTTACTTAGGCAATTAAGCCCAATTTTTCATCTTGAATGCGACAAACTCCATCTTTGATAAAAATCACATATCCCTTCTCTTGAAGCTGACCAACACTGAGCAGATTAGTTTTCAAATCAGGAACAAAGAAAACATTGGAAATAACCTGAGTAGTATTCTCATTAGTGTGGATTTTCACATTTCCTTTACCCAAGATAAAAACTTTAGAATTGTCTCTAAATGAAACAGTGATTCGGAATGCTTCATCTAATTCAAAAAACATCATCTTATCTCCACACATATGATTGCTGCAGGCTGTGTCTAAATACCACAGATTCTGGTGAATTTCCTCCTTTACATGACATGCCATCAAGAAAGAAATTTCTTCTTCCTTTTCTTTTTCTGCAAAATTTAATTTCGCACCACGATTTCTGTTAAGATTAGTTCTACACTCTGATTTATAATGACCATACCTGTGACATCTGTAACATTCAATATTTGACTTGTCTACAGGCTTTTGCTTGTAACCATATGAATAGTTATTGTCACAACCTTTTGTTTTTCCTCTGGAATGAGTAGAATAATCCTCATCCGCATTGTGATGCTCATTCTTGTCCTTTCATCTTGGTTTCCCAACCCTAAGACCTTTTGGATTGATTGTCACCTTCAATACCTGTTCTTCTTTATCTTGTTGGACAATCTTTTGTTCATGAACCAGCAAAGAACTTTGTAGTTCATCAAGTGTAAGGGAACTAACATCTCTTGATTCTTCTATCGAACAAACAACAAAGTTAAATTTTGCTATCATCGATCTAAGAATCTTCTCAATAATGACAATATCCTCCATTTTTTCTCCATGAATTCTCATCTTGTTGGGGATTACCATCGTTCTTGATAAAAAATCAGTAATCGACTCACTGGACTTCATTCTTAAGTTTTCGAATTCAGTCCAAAAACCTTGCAACTGCATACGCTTCAACCTTGCATTCCCTTGATGCTTTCTCTTCATCGAGTCCCATATTTGTTTGGACGTATCTTTGCAAAGAATCGTCTCTAAAGTGGCTCGATTAATGGCTTGAAGGAGATAGTTCTTGGCTTTGAGATCCTTCAACTTCAATGCTTCCAATTCTGCTTTTTGTGTATCTGTCATTGTAACACCTTGCTCTGATTCTATCACTCCAGATTCAACAACATGCCAATACTCTTTAGACCTCAAGAAATTCTCCATTAACATGCTTCAATGATCATAGTGACCATCAAAACGAGGAATAACAGGCTAGACGAAGTTTTCTGCTGCCATCATATGCTTATAGCTCGATACCACTGTTACAATGAAAATAAATTATCAATAGTGATAAAAGAACAAAAAACTCAATGATGCTGTGAACTACAGCAAAATATTATTCATCGACCAAAGCTTTAAATAAGCAAAGAAAAAACAACAATGTGCTAAAAATAAAAGCACAAATATTTAAAAGAGAAACTAACTAATATCACAAACAATACAATCCCTAAAAACAAAGTCTGCAAACCCCACAAATGTCACATAAACTCAACAATTCCTTCACGTGGGCTAAGGCAGGGAGGCCCCCTTAGTCCATTTTTATTTCTTTTGTGCAGTAAAGGTTTATCGACGCTTTTGAGAATGGCTATGCTTGATGAGAGTCTCTGTGGGGTTCGGGCAAGTAGAGGTGGACCTTCTTTGTCTCATTTGTTGTTTGCAGATGATAGCATTCTTTTTGGTTGCGCTACAGTCAAGGATGCTAGGGTGATTAAGGGTGTGTTGTTGGAATATGAAAGATGCTCAGGACAAAAAGTTAATTTTGATAAGTCCACAGCTTTTTATAGTTCAAATACGACTCAAACTGACAAAGATGAGATTTTTAATATTCTTGGGGTTCGAGAATCTCATTCTATGGAAAAGTGTTTGGGCTTACCAACATTGGTTGGTCGGGGGAAAAAAGCGTCTTTTCAGTATCTAAAAGATCGAATTAATCGTCGTATTGAGAATTGATGTAATAAAACGCTCTTTGTCGGAGGAAAAGAAATTTTTATCAAGACGGTTCTCCAAGCAATTCCAACATATACAATATCGTGCTTCCTACTCCCTCGATCTTTTTGTAATGAGATTGAGAGTATTTTTGCTCGATATTGGTTGCAGAAAGGGAAAGGTAGAAGGGGAATTCACTGGTGCTCATGGGATAAAATGTGCAATTTGAAGGAGGAGGGAGGTTTGGGGTTTAGGAATATGGGTAAATTTAATATAACCATGTTGGCTAAACAAGGTTGGCGGATCCTAACAAACCCGAATTCTCTTGTTGCTAAAGTATTAAAAGGGAAGTATTTTCCTAGGGTAGATTTTTTTCAGGCTAACCTTGGTAGGAACCCATCGTTGATTTGGAAGAGTATTTGGGCTACTAGGGATGTGCTTATTCAAGGGAGCTGTTGGCGGATAAGTGATGGTGCTAAAGTGATAATTAACGATGATGCATGTTTACTGGGGGTGCTCATTTTAAATTATCTTATCCTATTCCTCATTTACAGAATTCTGTTGTTGCACAGTTAATTGATCATTCCAGAAGAGAATGGAAAACTGAAATGATTAATGATACCTTTCATGCAGCTGATGCCAAACGTATTCTCAGTATCCCGCTGGCAGGAACTCCAGTTAATGATTTTCTGGCTTGGGGCAGGGAAGGTTCCGGTGTCTTCTCGGTGAGGTCAACTTATAAACTATTACAACATGGTTTATTAGCTCCTAATACATATGATCTACTAAGAGATTACAAAAAATTTTACAGATCCCTTTGGGGGTTGAACATCCCCTCCAAGATTAAAATTGCTGTGTGGAAGCTTTCTTGGAATTTCTTGCCTACTTTGGTCAACCTGCATGCTAGGACCTTGGTTCAGAAGTGCATCTGCCCATGCTGTGGTGGTGAGGAAGAGTCCACTGATTATCTTTTTCGAAGGTGCTCTGTTTCGATTGAAATGTGGTTAGAATTACGGGTACCCAATATTTTTGTTAATAATCACTTTGACACTAGGCAGTGGCTTATCTGGTTATTTATTAATAGTACTTATGCTCAGCGTTGTCTGATAGCTTGTGGAATCTGGGCACTCTGGTGGGATCGAAATTTGAGAATGCATGAGAAGAAAATAAATACTAGGTGCGATATCGCTCGCTTTGTCACAACTTATTTAGCAGAAGTTCAAGCAATTGGGAAGGTTTCATCTCAGACACAGTTAGAATCCAATGATCGTACTAGTTATGAAAACATACCTGTGCGGCTGTACTTCGACGGGGCTTTTGATGTCAGACATTCCAAATCAGCTTCTGGGGTGATTGCTACAGGAATTAATGAAGGTGTTTGTTGTTCAGAGGTGCGGAATTTTGAGAATGTTTTTTCTCCTTTTGAAGCGGTGGCCATTGCCTGTCGTCAAGCTGTGAGATTGGGGGTTGCTCAGGGGTGGAGGGAAGTCGCCATTTTAGGAGATACCCTATCTATAATCAAGAAATTCCAGAGTGATTGATCTGATAAATCTCTAGTCCATGCATATATTTCTGATATTCATCACCTGAAACAGTTTTTTCACAAGATTACCTTTCATCATGTCCCTCGCTCGGAGAACGTTTTGGCCCATACTGCTGCATCGGAACTACTGCAAGGGCGGAGGGTTACTGATCCCAGTTTGCAGTTTCCTTTCTGTAACAGATCGACATTCACAGCAGAGGAAGATGAAGCTCCAGATTGATCGCTTCGTAATCTGTTTGGGACGAGAGAGACTTTTATTGGACGTTTAAGCTTGCTGGTTGTCTCGTCTCTATTGAAGAATGGTCTATGCATTGATTACATTTTGCTTGGGTTTGGCTGTTCTGCTGAGTTTTGATTGGGCATTATTGTCAGTGGCTACTATTTTGCTTTTTACTTTTTATTATTGTATTTAGTAATGACTCTGTTTATTGTGTTCTTGGTTACTGGTCTGAGTGTGTTTAGACCTTATTGTTTTCCTTCTTATTCCTATTTAATAATATGCCCTTTCTGATGTTTATTCAAAAAAAAAAAATCCAAATGGGAAATTATCATTTTGGAATCTCAAATTACTTGAAAATATGATATTCTTTGAACCAAATTCTTTAAGAGAGTCTTTTTATATGAAACTACACACCAATACTCATAAATGTAAATTATATTTTTGATTGAGTTTTAATTCAATTGGTATAGATATTATTGTCAATAGGATGCGAGTTCGAGTGCAATCAAGCGCATTATCTTTCTATTTATAGGTTGAGAATGGGCGATAAAAACCTATAACAAAATTACTAAAAAAAAAAGTAAACTAAATCAAAATAAACTATCTGATTTAAGGATACTTGATAGATTCTTAATCTCGCTTGTACAATTCTTTAATTATACTATCAATGTATAAAATAACCAAGAATTAACTAGACACTAAATCAATTGAAAGATGACTAAAAAAACCTTATATTTAAAAAATAACAAATATTATCAATGATGTATTTTGTCTTTTTATATTTTTATATAAAATGAATAAATTCAAAAATATCACCGAATAAAAAAACTTACAATACTACCCTTAAAGTTTTAATTTTATTATTTCAATTAAAATATTATTTATTTTTAATGATCTTTTAATTAATATTTTTTTTTATTCACATAGAAAGTACGTCATAATTTAATTTTAATAGTTTCCTTGTGAGAAAACATGGAAAATAAAAGTAAGGCAACTATAACCCAATGGGTTCTGTGTAAACCTTGTACGTTGGCTAAGGTAAGTTTTTTTTTTTTTTTTGAATTATAAGATACGGTTAAAATTTTAATAATAATGTGATCAGTGCGATTTGAAATTAAGTCACATTTGAGATAGTGAATATTCTGATCATCAAGTTAACATACGAGATTTTAGGTAAGTTTATTTTTGTTGTTGTTTTATGGCACATTTATGATATAAATGAAAAAAATATGTAAAAATATTATTTATTAAAATTTTGTGTAAAATTTAAACAATTTTTTATTGAAATAGTAACGTTTAATGTCTAAAATTTATAGTATTTTAGATTTAAGTTATATTATGGTGAATTTTTATTAATCTTATATAAAATATAAAAATATCATTATAATATAATTTCAATATTAAAATGCTTATTTTTAATTATAATATAATTTTTATTAATTTAAGTTAGATTTTATGTTTGTTTTCTTTTTCAGTTAATTATAAATATTAAATATGTAAATTAAGAAAATTATATTTAAAAAAGAATCAAATATAAATAAACCGAAACAGAATGAAAAAAATATCCAAAATTTTTTTTGTTAAAAAAGTAAAAATAATTAAAAGAACAAAAAAAGTCGATATTTAAAAAAAATTAACCGATTTACCCTATTTTCGCTTTTCGGTTCTAATTATTTTCAATAATACGTCGCCGTTTAGATTGGTGCCGATGTGATTTTGATTATGAGAACATTTGTAAACCTAAAACAATAGATGTGATAAAAATCCAACAAAAATGATTGTCAAAATTCAGACAACCTCTCTCTCATGTCTCCCAACAATTTGTTATCATGTTTTGTTTTTTAATGAAATGTCAGAAAATAAATTCTATCAACTTTTGTTCAAAATTCACTTATTTATATATAATTTTCATTGCAATGATGTTTGGAATTTTGTTTATCGTCTATTTTTTTATTAAATCATTAAAAATTAATGACAATATGATTTATAATACACCTGATCATGAGTTCGGTCATCCATTAAGACTCGAAGATTCGTCCGAAAAATTAGGAAATTAGAATAAAAATATAAGTTTGAAAAACGAATTTGCACAAAAAAATAAAGTTTATTTTTTAAATAAGTTGAGCCTCGGGTAAATTTTTTGGCCCAGGCTCAAACCATCCTGAATCTGCCTAACATTTTTTCCTATTGTTGATCGTTACAGTTTTGCTATTATATTAATATTATTTTATTATTATTGTTTGAATATTATATAACTCTTATTTTATTGTTAATTTTGGTATTATTTTATAGGTATTTGCTTGCTAAGTTTAATTATCTTAGTGCTAAAGATTTTTTAATATATTTTCAATTTATTGGAAAAATATTTATTTTAATATTTTTAATGTATTTGATGTATTATATTTTTTAAATTTATTTATATATAAAAAATTTTAATATGAACGAACTAAATCAAACTCGAATTTAATATTTTTTAATTGAACCGAACTTGAATAAAATTTTAAATTTATTTTCAGATCAGACCCGAACTTAAATTAACAGAAATCCAACTCGACTTATGAATAATTCTATTCATATTGTTAATGGAGAATAATATGTTTAGATAATTTATTGGAATATTTTAAATAAATAAGTGCATGACACGAATGTGTGGGCTGTAAAGCGGAGCAAGTGGCATTCTGTCAAACAAGCCCGCCTTATTTATAATTTATTTATAAAAATTTTATTTAAAAAGGTCATAATTTTTTTATTTCTTAAGTCAAACAATTTTTTTATTTTTTAATGTATAAAACAAATTTCTATTATCCCGGGAATAATTTGAATGATAATATTTAACGAGTCACGTGTGATAAAATTTACATTAAAAAATTTACACTCCCTTTTTAAAAGAAAGAAAATAATGTAAGAATGTTAGTTCTAACAGCATGTCAAAATTTACCTTCATTTATCGAATTTCGTGTTGATATGATAATTAAGGTATTAATCGCTTCAAATATGGATGAGATTCGAGTTACATTAATCGTGTTGTTGTTAAGACTTTCAATTCTATTTTTGATAATTTTGAAACACTAAGTGAAACAATAAATTAAAATCTCTTTTAAAAATTTATAAAATATATTAAAAAAATTAGAATCCCTTTTATTTTATTCTTTTTTTTTTTGCTTGCAATAAATTGAAAGACTTAAAAATTGAAAAAAAATATTTTTTTGAGCTCCTTCCTAAACGATCGCACTTCCAAATTAACCCCAAGATCGGACCTAAAAATTTTACTCTTCTCTTATAATTTACACACACAATAAAAATACCTTCACCCATGGACTTTATACTTTATAGCATAGGTCTCAAAAAGTATTATGGAAGAAATATATTCCCTTTACTTAGATTAAATCCTTTAATTTTCAAAGAAAATTTTGCAATAATATTTGTTTGGTTAAAATATGTTTTTTTTATTATTTAGAATTTAATTTTTATATTTTTATTTTTAAAAATTTAGTCTTTCTATTTTTAGATTTTAAAATTTAGATACAATTATTAATATTGTAATTTTTTTTGTTAAATTTGATGGGGTGATATCCTGTAAAAAAACTCACTTAATAGTTATCTAATTAAAATTTGATGTTACATTAATCAAAAAAATTAATAATATTAACAGTTGAATTTGAATTTTGAAATCTAAAAAATAGAATAATTAAATTTCTGAAGAAAAAAAGATATAAACTTAATTCTATATTATCAAAATGTATAAAGACTTAAAACATATTTTAAATTATTTGTTTTCACCTAAGGGGCCATTGGAGATTGGACAATGCTTTAAGGGTGGAAAAGTGCATTTCAACCCCATAACTCATGCCAAACACTGGCTTTTGGGTTGAAAGTGTAGAAAAAAGCCATTTTCTACCCAAACACAAAAAAAAAAAAAAAAAACTAATTTCTAACATAATTTTATCTCTATATAACATAAAATTACTTTTTTAGAATCAAGTTTTTAAAAAATACTTCTTAATCGCAACAGTAATGTCAAATTAGTCCTAATACTCGCTAATGTCGAGATCTTACGTATTGTATTTTGCAATACTTTTCTTTTGATTATAGAGCACGAATTATGTGATGATTTAATGATAGTTTGAACTCAGCATTTATGAGTATTGAATTGTATTTTTGATAAATATATTTTGCCATGCATGTTTTCATAATAAATTAAAATTTTACTATATTCAAGTGAAAAATCGACAAAATTAGGGATATATGTCGATTTAAAAGAAAAATTAGGGATTTAGGCCACTTTTCTCGAAAATTAGAAAAATAAGTCGATTTTGGATAAAAAAGGAAAAAACGCACCCTGTAGGACGTGCTTTCAAGTGACGTCGAGTAGAGATGGTGAAATCGCGTCTTATAAGGTGCATTTTTTGCCTTGTACCGTGCCAATTTTAATTCTAAAAAAATCAAGAATCTCGAGATAAGTTTTTGAAACCCGAGAACCCCAAGATAATGTTTCTAAAACCTGAGAATCTTGGGATAAATTTTATATCCCATCTTTTCATGGCACAACAGGAATCTTTAGAAAATTTTTAAAAACACACTTGTTAGAAGTGTTTTTTTACTTGTCATGTCGAGTCTTTTCCAACAGTTTGAAATTATATTTCTTATTCGATGCTAGAGTTTCTTATAAAATGAAGATTAATGTCAAGAAGTTTTCATAGTTAAATTCCAAGCAGAAGATTTGTATAAGGGGAAGATTGTTGATGTTAAAAATCCAAAGTTCAAAAATAGATCCAACAAAGTAAATTAGTTCAAGTAAATGTCATTGTTTGAATTTGGTTAATGAGTACTTTTTTTTTTTGGTATGTTTTCATTTTAAACATGTGAAACATGTTTTTTGGGCTAAGATAAGTAAACGAATTAGAATCGTTATTTATTACAACGGTCAAATTTGTGAAACCGACATTGTGGTCGTTTTTGTATTAGCCCAATTTATAGAATTGGCTTTCAATCAGAGCACAAAATTGAATGAGTTTCGATCAAGAATTAGAAGGAAACTCTCGACTTCAAGTCGAAGTAGAATTTCGAGCTTGAAATATAGATATCTGACGTCAATGAACCTTGTTAGATATGATCCATTTAAGCTCAAAGGTGACATGGAAGTCAAAACAATGCTCGATACGCATTGCTCTAGTGAAAATGTTATACTAGAGTTATATATCCAATTTGTCGACGTTGAGGAAGGTGGCTTGAGTTCAACAACAATTCCAATAAATATGTTTCGAGAACATGAAGTAGAAAGTTCAACCACATGGTTGTTCGGTGATTTCACGGTGTCGTTACAAAGCACATATCAGGAAATACTGAAATCATCAACGAGAAGGCATTCCTCCATTTCAGCCATCGATTTCAACCTTGGCATACAGTCGAGGTTAATTGGTAACCCGAACTTGGAGATTCTAACCCGACATTCTGTGAGCGCCTTTGATTTCAACTTCGAAAAACCTAAGTTCTATGTTGGAAACACTTATGTGGGCATGCTATCAATTTACACTAGTGGACAATCCACAAATAATATTTGTTTTTAACGTATGATTGACGATAACGGATGATATACTCGCTACAACATACATTGGTGGCCCTATAGGATGTGTTTTCACCCTCCCTCCTCCATGTCACTTGAAAGTGCATCATACAATGTGCATTTTTTTCTTTATTTCTTCAAAATCGACCTATTACTTCAATTTTCAAGAAAAATAACCTAAATCCCTAAATTTTCTTTTAAACAGACATATATACCTAGTTTTCGCTGAAAAACCTTATATTCATATTAAATGAATAACAATTGAAGTAGTATAACCAAAGGAAAAAGCCCCACGTAAATGAAGATTATTTAGGCTTTGTTTAGCATTGCTTTTCAAAAGCATTTTTGAGATAAAAGCATTACTAAACAAAGTATTTTTGAGTTTTTCAAAAGTACTTTTGACACCAAAAATGCTTTGAAAAAGCATTTTTTTTTACCAAAAGGAGATGGAGAAAATTGTAACTTTTTCTCAAAAGTGCTTTTTAACTTAAAAGCACTTTTAAAAAGCATTGTTAAACTAACCCTTAAGCTTTTTTAAAACAGTTAAGTTTTTTTTTTTTAATTTAATAACATAAAAACTTCAATATTAACATAATCTAATGTTTGCAGAGACAATACCTCTTGTTGCGACAAATCTAGTTTCAAAAGCCCATTTATCAATCACATTTTCAGGCACACCAATCAAATAGCCATCATACCCATTAAAGTCCCATTTTTTACTAATATACAAGGCCTTAGCCAAGATGTCTTTCATCAAGCAAAAGAGGGGTAGTAAATGGAATAAACTAAGCAATAGATCAACTAACCAAGAGAATGAACTTGTTGGAAAATAATATGCTCAAAATAGTTGAGTAATAAATGAAAAATTGAAGCTAAGTAAGTTATATGAAAATGATTGTTATGGAAAAATGGTGCTTAAAGTCTCATATCTAATATTGTTAAAAGTGTGGTATATGCGATAAAAAAATGTGAATTGAGTAAAAGGGTAAACTATCAAAACAATTATTGTTGTTTGCCTCATATTGTATTTTAGTTATTTATATATGTTTGAAATGTTATATTTTGATCAGTTACATTATCGTTTTATTAAGAAATGATCACTCTATCGTTAATATCTGTTATCTCCCAAACGACAGTTTGATATGGTAGTTAAAATGAGTTTAAAATGCCAACGTGGATGTTCAGTTGTGATGAGAAAAATTAATTTTTTATGAAAATATAATACAAAATTTGTCTTAAAACACAAATCGTTCACACTGGACATCCCAAAATTTTGTATTCTATTTTCATAAAAAATTAACTTTTCTCATCTCAAATGGCATTAGCATTTAAAATACATTTTCACTTTCACGTCGGACTGCCATTTGGGAGGTATCAGGTCTTAACGATAGAGTGATCATTTCGTAACAAATGATAACATAAATTACTAAAACATAATATGTCAAACATAAGTGACTAAAATGTAACTTGAGACAAACAAAAGTAACTATTTTTATTTTTAATAAAAAAAATAAAACTTATAACTCTAATATTTTTCTTTCCATGACAAAACGTAGTCATATTTTCATGGTTTAAATATATAATTATTAAATACATTACTTTTATAAAGTTACATGTTAAAACTTTTAATAAAATTTCTCAATGTTCTTAATATAAAATTAGGGTAAAGTACAAGAATAGTCATTGAACTATTCAATTTATTCTATTTTGTTCACCTAATTATTCATTTTTGAATTTAGTCACTTAGTTTTTTAAAATTAGATATTGTAGTCACTCTTGCCATTAACCTAGTAACGGAAGTCTAAAGTGAGTTTTTTTTTATTGGCATAATAATAAATTTATACCTCCAATGTTTAGATAATTCTATCAATTTGATCATAAATCTAAAAAAAACAATAACTTTAGCTCTCAATATTTACAAAATTTATCAATCTAGTTCAAATTAAAACCATAAAAGAAGCTCAAAATTAACAAATTTATAAACCAAAAAATGATTGGGTTGGTGACACCGACTCCAACGGCCTTACTTTTTGTTGCAGAGATAATATCAGCTCCTAGTTCTAGCATTCTCGTATCTTTATCATTTCTAACTAAAGTATTGGAGAGTCGTAGGTCAAAGTAATGCCATTTAATATTTCTAACTTCGTTAATTTAATGAAAAAAAATAGCAAAGTAGAAAATATTGCTGAAAGTCATTTAGGTACAAAAGTCTTTAAAATATTTTTATATTTACTTTTTTAAAATTTAAGATTTTTAAAAATTTTTATAAATGGGACCAAAATGACAAATTTTATAAATATTAAGGCTAAATTTATTAATTTTTTATACTTAGAATCAAAATGATAGTTAAAACAAAATTAGCTCAGTTGTGTTGTAACCGAACTTTTCGAATTTAAAATTTTTGTACTCTTTGCATATTTGAAATTTAATCTCTATAAAATTTTGTTTTAAGTTCACATTAAAATCTAATCTAAGAAATCTAATTCGATCAGAGGTCAGTTAATAATTTTTTGGAAGTTCAGTTACAGGTTAATTTAGTTTGAAATTGGATAATTAACCAAACTTAATAATTAATAATACAAATTATATGTAGTCTTAATTCAGTTAATTCAATCAAATGAACGTTATCGATTTATTTTTTATATGTTTTATACTTGTTTTAACAATATATATATACATTCAGTTAACCAACCGAATTAATCAAATATTTTGATTCGGTTAACGATTAAAAGAATAAAAAGTTTAATTAATTTAATTAATATTAATTCGGTTTGGTTAACCGTTTGAACACTCTACAATTATATATAGAAAAGTAGGCTCTAACGCCTTCCACAATGGACACTGTATAGTTTTTTTACATGAAAATATTATGGATAAATTTCAATTTCAATCCCTTTATTTTTTAAATTATAAGAATGATTAAATTTTAGTTTTGATCATTATATTTTGCTCAAATTTAAGATTAATTAACTTGTATAATGTTATTAGTTAGTCTAAATATTTTATTCTAATTAAAATGACGCAAAATTTTAAAAATTATTAGTATCGTTAAATTTTTTATTAAATTCAAGTTTATTACAATATTATTTTTTCCTACATGGGTACAAAGTTTTTTTACCTCAAAATGCCACATCAATGCAAACAAAATTAACAGTGCTAAAAAAATGGACCTAACTTTTTAAATTTAAAAAATAAAGAGATTAAATTCTTAAAAATAAAATTATAGAGATTAAATTTTAAATATACGAGGAGCTCAAAAATTTAGAGCAATTTGTATCCTTTAAAATTTTACACTATAATTTAATTAATAAATAAATAACTAACCCAATGTATAACGTAGATGCCATACTAATATTATCATAAAATCAGGGGTGAAATTAGAATATTTTTTAAGAGGGTCGAAATTAAATTATAATTTTTATGATAGTAAAAATATAATTTTGCTATTTTAATAGCCTATATTTTTATAATTTTTAAAGAATTAAATTAAATTTTTATACTTTTAAGGAGTTAAAATATAATTTTATTTTTACTAATTATAAAAATTTATTTTAAAGGCTCGCAGGCTCACCCCTGTATGAAATAATAATCTAGTAGTGGACAACATGTGCTTATTTTAAGAATTTTTTTAAAAAAAAATGAAGCCTTAAGACTTAAACAAGGATTAAATTGAAAATTTAGTTTAAAAAAGGAAAAAGAGAAAAACTAAATTAAGCAATATTTTTTGAAAAGGTATAAATAATTAGAAGAGAAATAGAGAATCAGGAATGTCTGGACATAAGCCGGCAAATGAATTTTTTTTAAAATAATAATAATAATAACCGTGGCGAGAGGCAAACTCCTAGCTGTTATCATGAACAAGTCAGCCGCCACTAACAGTAACGGCGTTAAATATAAGACTCAGTTTGGGCTTAATTTGAATTTCTTCGCGTTAATTTTAATACATTGGGGAACTTTCTCACTTACCCCTTCAGAGTTCGGATTACGAATAATTTGCTCCTATCTTGTTTTAGTAATTTTTTAAATGAAAAGTTGGAGGGAGAAAATTTTAAATAAAATGGAGTCCAAGATGGTGTTGGAGCAGAATGTATAAAAATTAGGACGAGATTACGGTAATAAAAAAACCTCTTTTTCATATCATTTAACATATAATTTTGATAAATTTTTTATCCTAAATTTTAAATCTCGAATCTCAAACTTAAAATCTTAAATTTGTTCAGGGTTTAAGATTTAGTGTAAAAAATTATTAAAATTATGTGTGAATAACATGAAAAAATTTATTGAAATGTCATTAAATAATTAAAAAAGGACCATGGATGATATAGTGGGAAGGGTTCATAAAATGATTTCTCCACCCTTATTACGAAAGAGAAAATTTTCTTTTATTAATTTGTAACATAAATATAATTAAATTTAGAACAAGAGTTAATTGCATGAGATGTCTTTAAATTACGATTTAAAATTTACATTAATTTTTAAATTTTTAAATATTCTAATTGAGTCCATGAAATATGAATAAATTAAGTTCTCCTGTCAACATAATTATTCGCTTAGAAATGAAAAATCATTTCAAATATATTATTTTTTAAACACATTTTATCATAGCTATTTAATAAATACACATGTATTTATAATTTGATCAACAAGTTTTACATTAAATCATAAATTGACGGAAGAATATTATTGATAGCATTGTGATACTTTGAAGAATTAATTAAAACTTTTACAGGATCAATTTGAAATTTATGCTAAGTTGGATGGTGTTTAATGGAATTAACCCTTGAAAGAATCGTTACATGAAGAGTGCTATCTGCAGCACTAAATTTATTCCTTCCCGTTTCGAATGACAGCAGTGATCCGGGAATCTTTGTTACATTTGGCGTGGAAGGAGTGGAAAATAATTTAAATATTGTTTAAAAAAAAGAAATCGAAATTGGAAGATAGTGAACCTACGGCGACTTGGTTTTTAGAGACTATGAGAGAGACATCTGAAAATGTGAGGAAGCATAGATTTTTACAGAGAGAGGGAAGAATGGTCAAACATTACCGGTGGCGCCGGTCAATGGTTGATATTCCCCCCACCTCTCTCTCTCTCTTTAAATCTCTCTTCATCTCTCTAGTCTCTCCCTTATTTCTCTCTCTTTTAGTCTTTGAATTTGTGTTGAAGGGTTCTTTTGGTCGTAGAACTTTTTTGGGTTTTTGTTTGTAATTCGTTTGATTTCCAAAAGAAACTCATTTTTTCTTTTTCGGGTTATTTTGTGGATTTCTGGGGTTTCTTTCTCAAGTTTGCTCGAGAGATAAATGGCAGTAAGTTTTTTTTTTCTCCTTTTTATCTCTTTTTCTTTCTCTGTTCAATTGTTGTTTTCGCTTTGGTTTAGTTTTCGCTATGCTTATGTTTGTTTCCTGAGAAAATTTGCTAAAGACAAAAAGAACGCCGAGAATTATGGAGTTTGTGGTTTTAACTTTTAAGCCATGTTACCGTTCACTTTTCGTATTCTCGATCTCCTCCGATCTTCTCTAATTTGTTTGTGACTAAAACTCTTTTGGAATCGTATGAAGAAGCATGATTAGATTACTTAATTCTCATGCCTAATAAGCTCATGTTGGAATGTTAGCTTTCTTTAGTGTTCATTTGGTTTCCTCAATTATATTGAATTCCCCCATGGAAGATGAATTGGTTGACCTTGTATCTCTGTTCAACTTAAGGTTCCATGAATTGGCCGGCATGGTTCGAAAATTGATTGAATTAAAAAAAAACCCAATAATTGTAATACAATTGATTACATTCATCAGTAAAGAAACAAATTTTGTCTGATTTCTTTAAAGCAATAATAATATTGTTTCCAGCCTCCCTTTTCAATTGAACAACTTCACTCTTTCCTTGTTTGATTCGTTTGAAGGTGATAAAGTGTAAAGATTTTGTTTTCGCCCCATCTCTGATCTGCTAAACTTAATCCTCATTGTTGATGGAGAGGAATTTTGTTTGTGTTTTATCTGTAACGAGCTTTTGTTGCCATTGCAGCAACGCTCTCATGTACCCAAGTTTGGCAATTGGGAGAGTGAAGGTAATGTTCCTTACACAGCTTTTTTCGATAAGGCCCGTCAGGGTCGCAGTGGAGGAAAGATTGTGAACCCGAACGATCCCCAAGAGAGTCCGGAATTACATCAAGATTACGGAGCTCCAACTAGAGCTCCCCCTGCTTCACGACCAAAACCAGAATCGGATGAACCAATAGGACATGGACCTGCAAGAAAGGGACATGAGCGAGGAAGGAGCAGGGAAGAAGGTGACCTCAGACAATATGCCGACTCTCCAGCACGTCATGAGAATGTCAACCGCAGAGCTGCTGGAGACTCTACACCTTCTCGTTATGGTCGTGGAGTAAGTTCTGGTGAAGCCACGAAACGTTCCACGAGAACAAGTATTGGATCTGAAAACAGCATGGATAAATCACCACTCCATCACCATGCACGGGGAACAGGGAGGGGTAGCATGGCATCACCTGCGTGGGAAGGAAAGACTTCGTATGATAGCAGCCATGGTACTCCTGGGAGATCCAAATTTAGGCCAAGTAAAGGCGATGAAAGTGTAATCATCTTTCTTATTCCCATCATATGCATAGCTTATCGACAACTTGAAAGTCTTCATGTTGGCAGCCTACAGGGCACTTCCTTCATGAAAGCCTTCCCTATCTTAGATCATGATTACATGTTCCTTGGAATTGATAATGCATTATTTCTGTCCCGCTCTTTGTGACAGCCTTGTTGCTAATAATCTGGTTTCTGGTGTGACAGCCCGATAAAGCTGCTGCTGTTCCAAAATTCGGTGACTGGGATGAGAATAACCCATCATCCGCTGATGGCTACACTCACATTTTTAATCAGGTGCGAGAAGAGCGGAACAACGGAGGCAGGGTACCAGGCATGCCTGGTCAGCAATCTCCATACAACACTGGCCGCAATCGGAAACCAACTAACAGCAGTGCAAAGGTACGTTGTTCGGGAACCTCACCAAGCAGTTCAATCGTCGTTTCTGAAAATCTCACATATAAAAACGTTTAATTCTGTATTTCCTCATTTCCCCCAGGGCTGTTGCTTCCCATTTTGGAGGAAATAGGATCCGTGAATTCGCAGATTCGTTATCAGTTCGCCCGTGGAACACTGTAAATACATTGAAGCCTCCTTCAGAGCAGAGTAATTTCACTGTAGTTGCGGATTATCATTGCTATGTATGTGTGTGTGTGTCTTGTAATGACAAACATAGTATTATGTTTGTTGAACATGTTTTGTTATGTTTTTGCTCTTTCCCCTTTCTTTCTTAGATTATCTTTTTTTGTATACCACTTCACATTGCAATTATGTTTTGACTAGAGGAAAAAAAAAAACACAAAAACAGCAGACGCATATTCTTTTATTTGTATCCTTAATGCATGGTGTCCATTGTTGAGCTTTCAAAACTGTCTGGCTAATGATGGTTGATGATTTTTAACTCGTTTGTCTGGTCAGAGTTGTTAAGATTCTATGTTGTGCATGCATTATATAACTATATAATGATTGGCCGATTGAGTCTTAGTTCAATTGGTATGTATAATTCTAAATATTATATAAAAAAACAGATATACTTAAAATCAAATTCTCATATATTTAATTACTTGGCATTTTTAAATATTATTTTTACCTAATATTTAAAAAGATTTTTTTTTAAATATCGATGCAAATCTTTAAAATTTCTAAATCCATAGCTTAGAACGGTGATCTTAAAAATATATAAGTATCAACTAGATTTAAGGGTTTATTTAAATTACTCGTTGTAGTTTAGCCATAAAAATTTTATTTTTTGTATATTAAATATAATTATAATATAACATATTTATGATATAAATGAAAAATAAAATCATTTAATATTAGGGACGGCGAGAGGGGGTTGACGGGCTCCTGTGCCCCTAAAATGTGAAATTTAATTTTTAGCCCTTTAAATTTTATATAATTTTTATGTCAGTAAATGGTAAAATTATATTTTACCCTATCTCAAAGTCTTAAATTTTGATTTAATCGTTTGAAGAATTGTAAAGATATAAGTTATTAAAATGATGAATTTACATTTTAAATATCATAAAAATATACAATTTAATTCTTACCTCTTAAAAAAAATTTCTAGTTCCGCTATTATTTAAATAAATATTTTTTTACATAAATTAAACTATTGGTTCCAAGGTAAAGTATAAAGGTTGAAGATTATGTATATTCAACTTTTTTTTTATACTTTTCTTATATAAAACATATAAAAAGATAGAAAACACCTTTAATATAATACAATTTACATAGTAAAGCAAGAATATTTTAATCGTCGGACCCAGTTGAATAGAATTAGAGAAATATATTCCTAAGTTAGACTTAAATATGCATATATAATTTTAGTATTATATATTAATCTGATCCAAATTTGATTTTGTCTGAATGCTACCATACAAATATTTTTTTATTGGGATTTGAATATACTTAAATAATGTTTTCAGTTTTATAAACGAAGAAAATAACATTGAAAAAGTTTTACCTTTTATATAGAGATCCGATCAAACCTAATTTTGAATTCGGTTGAAATTTTTTAATACGATTATTCAAAATTGCAGAAGTTAAAAAAAAACAAAAATAAATATATTTATATTTTTCTAACTTACAGAAACCCAATTTCCTCTCCCAACAAATTTCAAGTCAGAATTAGCAAAATTAAGCTTTGAATCCCATTTCCAAAGCTTTTGATCTGCTGATGTATGATGAATTATGTACATTCCTAGTACAGCTGCTTGGAAGTTTGAAAATATTGACTGGGTCAACCAGGAAAAAGCTATAATGTTACTAGGGCTTTTTTCTTTTTTTAATAAAAATACCACAAACTTTTAATTATTTAAAAAATGACTTACCCTTAAAATCATTTACGTAAATAATCCATTTTAAACAATAAGCTTCGATATTGTTGTTGTCATCGGCGGCACCATCTATCACAATCAACCAATGATTGGTTCGTGAAAATAAAAAATAAGTTCTTTGAATGTCGTCGTTGGCATTGACAATATCGATATAAATACACGTGTACCCACCCATTTAAAATACTCGTATTTGTTGAAAAAATAAATTTATTGATAAGTGCTGCTAACGTCAACGACAACACATGTTTTTTTTATTTTTTTAGTGGTGCTGTTGACATTGACGGCACTTATTAAAAAATATTAATTTTTTTTATTTTTTTAGCAAATTTGAGTATTTTAAATGAGTGGATACACATGTACTTATACTGGTGCCGTCAATGTTAACGACTACGTTTAAAGAAATAATTTTTTATTTCAAGGGATCAATCATTGGGTGGTTATGAATTATAATGGGTGGTATCATCAATGACAACGACAATACCGAAATTTATTATTCAAAATAAATCATTTACATACATAAATTTAAAGATGAAACATTTTCGTAAATAATAAAAACATTTGAGTATTTTTATAAAAAAGCCATATTACTAGCTATAGACAATCGAAACTTTATCACGTTACTTCCTTTATATATTTTGTTGTTTTAAACTTTAAAATAAAAACAGATCGAAAAGAAAAAAATAATCCTACGGCGTCAGTGAAACTGAAGAGCGCCAAAATTTCGCGGTCGCCCAAAACAATTCAAAATTTCAATGAAAAAATTCCACCAAAATTCAAAAACCAAATGAACATCACAAGTTAAAGCAAAAAGACAGCGCTTCCCCCTTCCGTTCTCACTCTCTTTCCTTTTGCTCTCTCAGATCTGAATTTCAAAATAAGCAAAAAAGAGAAGAAAAACGCTGAGGAATTTCACCATTTCCTTTTCTTCTTCGATCTCAGGTACTTCAAAAACAATATTTATTTTCTGGTTTATTTGTATTATATCACCAATTGTATCATTGGTTTTCATTTTATTGTTTGTTTGGATTTGCGTCTATTATATGAAAATTTGATATTGAATTAAGCTTAATATGTATCGAATTATACTGCGAGTTGTTTCTTTTAGATCTTGGATTTAGGATGCAAGCAAGCGAAATAACGTGAAAAAAGAGAGGGAATTTTCTTTCTGGGTCTTAAGGTTTTTTTTTTCCCCCACCAAAGCCTCAGTTTTTGTTACTTTCCAGAGAAAAGTTTCAATATTTACATCCAATTTCAGTACCGAAATTGAGGGGAACGAAAGAAAATGGTGAGGGAGGAAAGAGTGGAGTCATTTTACGCAAGGCTTAGGGAATCGGCTAGGGCATCGTCTCTCTCGCCTTTACTCATATTCCCGTCAACGTCTGATGTTGACTCTCTATGTGCTCTCAAAATCATTTTCCACATTCTTGAATCTGATTCAGTCCGGTACTCGTGTTATCCGGTGTCTTCTTTTCAAGAAATCAGAGAATACGCTGCTTCTGAATTGAGCTCTTCATCTGAGGAGTCCGTTACTATGCTTTTGATAAACTGGGGGTGCCACCGTGATCTGCAGGAGGATCTTAAGTTAGGGTCAGCTGCCAGGGTTTTTGTTGTTGATAGTCATAGGCCGATTCATTTGCATAACCTGAGTGATCAGAACGATCAGGTGGTTGTACTTTATACTAATGATGATGAGCGGTTGGCTGATCTCGCCTATGATTTTGAAGTTATGGAGTTAGCAAATGCTAGTTATTGTTTGCATAATTCAGAGTTGGATGGCGAAGAAGATGAAGATAGTGAAAGTGAGGATGATGATGATGAGGATGAAGAGGTGGAAGGAAGAGCCAGGTATGGTTCTAGGAAAAGAAGAAGACCGTCTTCAGAAGGTGAAGAAGAGCCACCGGCCCGGCGTTTTAAGAAACTGAAAAGGGAGTATTATCGGATGGGAACATTCCATGGGAAGCCATCAGGGTGTTTGATGTATGATTTGTCGCATTGTTTGAGGAAAAACACAAATGAGTTGCTGTGGCTGGCTTGTGTTTCACTTACGGATCAGTTTGTTCATGAGAGGCTAACAGATGAGAGGTATGAAGCAGGGGTTATGGAGCTTCAGCAGCATATTAACAGTTTAGGGAATCTGGATGCGGTTACTTCGGTGACACTAAAAGACGGTACCAAGGTTCGAGCACCTGATTCCTCAAGAATTGCCTATGAAGAAGAACCAAGACTTATGCTGTTAAGAGAGTGGAATTTATTTGATTCAATGCTGTGTTCCTCATACATTGCCCCAAAGTTGAAGACCTGGAGTGATAATGGCATGAAAAAGCTTAAGCTTCTCCTTGCAAGGATGGGATTTGCACTTGTGGATTGCCAGCAGAAGTTTCAGTACATGAATCATGAAGTAAAACAGAAGATGAAAGATCAATTTGAACAAATTTTGCCTGAATATGGACTTAATGATTTCTACTACAAAAGTTTCTTGCGTCTTCATGGTTATACTTCCAGGGTGTCAGCTGCAGACATGGTATATGGGGTCACTGCACTGCTTGAATCATTTGTGCAATCAGATGGCTCGTGTGCTTTGAAGCAGTTTGGGGTTGCATATGATGCGTTGTCCCTAAGCAATCTTGATAAGCTGAAATCCGGAATGCAACAGGCGATCAAGATACAAAGGGCTATTCTTAGGCAAGGGAGTGCTGCAATAACAAAGAGTGGGTGCATCAGGAGTGGGAGAAAATTTAGGTGGGTGAAGCTTGAAGATTCAGTAGATACAAAGCTGTTGGGTCACCCCCAGGCCCTCACCAAGTTCTGTTACTTTCTAATGGATGCCTTGAAGGAGAAAGGAGCTAAGTCGAAGCCTTTGCTTTGTGCTTGCATGTTTCAAGAGCCATCTAAGGTGTTGATTGTTGGGGTCTGTGGAAAGCCTCGTCTCGGAGCACTTCAAGGGAATGCGTTCGGTCTTGCATTCAGGAACGCTGCCGAGGAAACCGGAGCTGAATTCTTCCATGAGCTTTTCGAATCTTCATGGATTGTGTTGGATGCTGGTGTTGTTAATTCCTTCATGGTCAAACTAACTGAAAGGCTTTGATGTAAAGCTTTTGATTATGTTTGTTTTTTCTTTTCTTTTTAATGAGAACATTAGTTGATTACTTTGAAGTAATTTTTTTAGTTTGTTTAAAATGATTCATAAATAAAAATCTAATTTGCTGCAAATGCAAATACAAATACAAATGATACGATAATTTGTTGGAAATGTTGACTAACACTGTCAACATTGAGAATGAATATTTCTCTGTCCATTTATATTACTAACCCTTTTTGTGGGTTTGCTATATCTACTTACAAACCAAATATGAGTTTCTTAGACTGTCCAATGTTATTTTTCTCATGAAACAACCGAGAAAAAGAACTGATATGTGTTTAGTGAAAAGTTGATTACATATATGGTGAAACATATCTGAGAAAGTTGTTTTTTTTAGGTTTTAGTGAGGCTGTGATATTTAGGTAGTGCATAGAAATTCATAAACAGACATGAACACTATTGAATCAAGGGGTCCTTCTCTTAGAGGATATCAATGGAGGAAGGTAGTGCTGGATCTAAATGCTCCTCCCTGTGAAATCATAGAACAGGAGGGTACTTCAGAGCAGGCTGGCCTCAAGGAAGTGGCCTGCCAGCCCGTACATCCTGTGTCACCTGCTACTATTGATGTTGAAGTTATTGATGATGATGTAACTGAAACTTCTGCTACAGCATTTGCAGAGGTATGCTTCTCTTGTTCAATAATTTTTGTCTTTCTTCACTTTTACAGCTTGTGAAATCTGTTTTTATAGATTCATTTCAATCATGAGTGTCACTAATTTTCTTGGGATTTTATTTCAGGCTAAAAGCAACTCAAGGAGGAGCAGTGGAAGGACTGTTGTTGATGTAGATTCAGGTAGTTTTATTTATGAGTGAAAGACATTTATAATATTTCCTTTTCTATGTCGTGCTACCTAGATTGCTGTATGCTTGTTGCATAACAAAGCTTATTTTGATGCACCACCTTGTAAATTCATTCCATTTATCTGCATGAAGTCAAAATATTCCTTGTTAATTACATTGTTGAGGCCCCTTGTTTGTTAACATAAGAACATGGAGGTATATGTCCTGTTAATTTCAATCCCTGGCTTGGTTCAGGTACTTTGTATTGTTTAGTTATCAGCAAGTCATTTATCTTGTTTCATAGATGTCAAATGATTTACAAGAGCCAGAAAGGAACCTGTGTGCACTTTCTGCAAATGAATTTCAGGAAGGGTACAAATTAGAAACAGAATAATCAATTAACCGAACACACTAAATCCAGGTGAAAATCGAGGTGACATCATCTGCCGTGTAAGTGATTAGAAGAAGCTGATGGATCAAAATTATGTACTTCTTTGAATTGCACTAAAAATGCAAATAAAGCTGCAAGCACTGTTGAATTTAATGTGTTATGATGTCGGAACCGATGGTTTGTACCTATCTTCCCTTTTTCTTTAAGTTTCAAAGGTTATGGGCTATCTGCCCTCTGTTGGACAATTGCTAATAAATTGGAACTACTTTATTAACCAGATCTTTTTGTCTGTCAACTAGACAAATGTTTGATGCTTACTGATTGTTGTAAATAAAAATTCTATTGTTGAATTTCAGTGATATGGAGAGCTCAAATGTTATTCTTACTGCTGGACATGGAGGTGTTAAATTTTGGGACATACGGTAACCTTTATAGCATGTTCTGGTTTAAGTTTGATCGCTTTGTATCTCAGTTATCTCTGAGCTTTTGCTTGTCATGTTCCCTATGCATTCATTTCAATTAAATCCAGATGCTTGGATGGCTTTATTCTGTTTTTTAAGATTGAACTCTTTGACCGTATAGTTCAAAAGCTTAATTAAACTTTAGAATCTTCTTAAAGATGGCATATTGCATGGCATAGATCAATAGTGTAGACTGACAGTTTATGTTCACTTTTTAATTTGCTATTATGTATTTCATTTTCTTTAGAATTCTTTTTACGTGCCATAAGCTTACATGATGTATTGAAGCTTACAGAGTCATAGGAGGTTCAACTGAAGTTAAAGGTTTTTTTTTTGACTGAGAAGTCAAACTAATTTCTATTTCTTTCGCTACTTGTGGATGGAATTTGGTTGATGTGTTTCCTCTAATTCATTTTTACCTTCACTTGTAAATCACTCAAAATTAGAGTAGCAATTGTTGTAGCTATTGTTGAGTAGATGATAAATGAATTGGCATTTCTAATGTTGTCAAGGGTGCAAGGCAGGGGTGAAGCCAGAAATTGCCAAAATGCAATTTTACCATTGTATTAGGTTACAACTTTACAATTTCTGGAGGGACCAAACTAAAATTTTACCTGGGGGTGCATTCTAGGTGAGTTGCCTGAGGCTTTAGGCCCAAAATAACCATTTGCCTGAGTGAAGTAAGGTCTGATGTTTGTGTGTGTAATAATGTAAGGATAAGATATATAAATATGATAAGGAACTCTAAAGATTTATTCTGTTTAACTACGAAACATGCATAAAATTATTTTTCTTTATTGGCCAATATGCATGGTTTCCTTAGAATCTCATTTGTTGTGGAATACTGTAATGCTTAGAAGTATATTATCCCCATTGTTACTAGTGATGGTACAATTAGTAAGAGGTTTAAAAGAAAAAGAAAGAGAACTTCAATTAGGTGGGATTTTTTTGGCTCTTATCTTTGTACAAGAAAAAGCTAAGTGTACTGGATGTGTGCCTTGCCTGAAAGGGTTTGATGTGCTTTTGTTTCCTGGCGATAAGGCGCAACCACTAGGTGCATACCTTGACAACAATAGGCAATTCTATTGCATTTTATGCTTGTTTAGTTGATGAAATTAGGCATTAAGATGAAAAGATTGTACACATCAATTTAATGCTTAACTTGATCTATGTACTTGCTTTTCTTTGGTTGATTGGGCTTATGTGCGAAATTGCAATATTTTGCATATTTGAAGTGCTTTTCTATTTTCCTTTGAAGTTCTGAATCATTCGAAGTTTGAACTTTGTGTTTTAAAAGAATTGTAATTGTCTAGGATTTACAGAAACACATTTACATATGTCAACTTCTAAATAGGTCTCCCTTGTTTTAAGGGGAGGGATCCTGAATTATGGGTCCCTTTCGACTAAAAGCACTGAAAATATGTTCTCTTGGTTTGTTGTATTGAGCATTTATCTCCAAGAGCCTACATGTTCTTTTAGAGCTCTACTCTGATGATTGTTTGCAGTGATCCGTTTGTTCCATTGTGGGATGTCCATCCAGCACCAAAGTTCATATATAGCCTGGATTGGCTTCCAGAACCAAGGTAGGTTATATGTGATGTCTTTCCTATTATTTTCATTTAGAATTGATGGTCTTGTCTTCAACTAGAATTGAGGCCACCTTTTATGTTTGTAGATGCGTTATCATATCCTTCGATGATTGAACAATGAAACTGCTCAGCTTAGTTCAAGCTGCATGAGATGTGCCTGTCACTGGAAAACCTTTTAGTGGGTCTAAGCAACAAGGACTGCACGTTTATAATTGTTCATCCTTTGCAATCTGGTGTGTACAAGTGTCACAATTAACAGGTATGCTAGGCAATGATTTTCTTACATTATTAATATTGCCTTCTGACAAGAGCAATAGCCTTTCAAACTATTTGTGCGTGTAAATTACAAATAATTTTTTCTCACTGTAGTAAAATTTGCTGTGGACCTAATATGTTAGACAGTAGGTCAAATTGTAGTTTGTTTTTTTCTAAAAGAAATATGGTGTGCAAAAACGGGAAAACTTTTGGAGTACAAGATATGCAAACAAAAGATCATGTAAAAGATTACATGTGACAACTATCCGTTTTTCAAGTTTGTGAAATATTAATTATAGGTCTAGTATTTTAGCTGCAACATTACATGCCTACTTAGTCATAAATTCTCTTTGTATTTTTTGTCCTTGCAAGTCATTGGAAATGCTTACTGCGGTTATAAATGTGATTTTTTACTATTAAAGTGGGATGAAGAACAACTTGATTTTCAAATTGTCATTGACTGGTGGATTTAAATTTTAGGCATGGTTGCATATTGTGGTGCAGATGGTACTGCCACGTGCTTTCGGGTGAGTTAGTTTACCTTTATTTACAATGCTTGCTATAATTTTTCCCCTACGGACTTTGTTTCCAATGAGAACTCATCTTGGAGACTGTTCGAGAATTGTTCCTATGAGTTCTTTTTTGTTGCTTAACATTCTGCATTTCTCCCTTCGTTTTTAATCAACTGGCAGTGTAAAATTGTTTTAATCCTCTCACTAATGCTGCATATCATGAAAATCGGTCATACAACTGCTTGAAATTTCCTTAATATAAAATTTAAAACTACTTGTCATATTCCATAAGCTGCTTCTTCCGAGTTTTTGCCTCATTGATACTATTGTTTCTGTAACCAGCTAACCTCAAAAGCAGTGGACAAAGATTTTTCACGAAACTGATCACCGCATTTTGCTTGTGGATCCTTGACCGAGGAGGAACCTGCTGTAATAGTTAACACTCCATTACTGGATAATCCTTTGCCATTGAAGAAACCAAGTCCTGAGTGCGGGGATGGCCAAAGATCCATGCGTTACTTCTTAACTGAGTCACTGAGCAAAAATGCAAAGGATAGGAAAGCAAAGGTTCCAACTTCCAATGAACTGGGTTACTAAGTAGATATTCCAACTTTCTTTCTTAACAATCAGCCAACAAATTACTTAAACCTGTTGTAGCCCTTTGGGATGGCAACAATCCCAGCGTGGAATCTGAAATCGAGAAACATTGGCAGCTCTGAAAAGTAAAATGAAATCAAGATTTTAGGATTTTAATTGTAATTTGATTTTTTTCAGGATGAAAATGTTGAAATTAAGAATGAAAATATTGATATGGTATAAAATTATTAGAAAAGGGACATAAATGACGTGGTGTCATTGTTTTATTCAATCCTTTTCCCTTTTTAATGAGAAAAAATTGTATGAAACAAAGATATTATCCATTTCCAATAGTTTTATGACACATTAACAATTTTATCCTAAATTTTAAGATTTTAATTGTAATTTAATTTTTTTTAGGATAAAAATGTTAAAATTAAGAATAAAAATACTGATGTGGCATAAAATTATTAGAAAAGGGACACAAATGATGTGTTATTGTTTCATTCAATCCTTTTCCCTTTTTGATAGGGACGTTTTTATTGCAATTGGAGTTTTAAATTTATTTAATTTTTTTATTATATCAGGTTTTATTAAGAGTTTTACTTTTACATATTCTTCCTATTATATTAGGTTTGTATTTTTCCTATAAACTAAGTTAAGAATTTTATTAAGACTCTTTCTTTTATTATTAATAGTCTATAAAAGACTCTTAATATGAAATAAAGAGTAAGCAATTATTCTATCAAAGGAAACGTTAATTTGAGAAGGGATTTAGTCAAGGACGAATCTGTTTTTTGATTAAACATAGGTCGAAGCAAGGTTTTTTCCTCGTCTAGACCTATGACTAGATCCTATGTCAAGGTGCATAACAACTTGGTATCAAAGCTAGTTGTCATGGGTGACGAAAATACTTTGACAGCCAAGTTGGAGACTTTCATGGAATAAATGGCTACAAGACAACAAGCATTAAAGGAGCAAGTGGCGATGTTATCTCTTTCGGTCTAAAAGATAACGAAAGGAGATTCAAAGAAAGATAATGAAGAACAATGTAGCAATGGAGGCAGGAAAAGGAGTTTAGACTCGCAACACGATGGGTGCATGGTGCCACGATACTTTAAAATGGAATTTTTCACTTATGATGATTTTGGAGATCCTTTAGAGTGATTGAAAAGAAGCAAATTTTTTTTTGACAATCAACAAACTAACAAAGAAGACAAAAACAAAGAAGACAAAAAAGGTTTAGCTTCATTCCATATGTTAGGAGAGGCATAATTATGGTTTGATCAAATGGAAGAAGATGAGGCAAATCTTAATTGGGGGCACTTCAAATAGTGTTCTCATGTAAGGTTTAGGCCACTTATGAGTAATAATCCCTTGGGGGAATTTGCAAACTTCAGATAAACTAGGATTGTTGAAGAATATCAACGTCAATTTTAATCACTATTGGTTAGGACTTTTGATCTTAAACCTCGACAACAAGTAAATCTCTTTACTGTCGGGTTGGTAGAGGAACTTAGAATTGATATTGAGATGTAAGAACTGAAAAACCTTAGAGTTACAATGAATACGGCTAAAAAATTGGAACGTTAACAAAAGGTCTATTCCAAACTGTCGTCTCATGTCATCTTGAGTTGGCCAACTTCCCAAACAGTGGCAACAATTCAATCATTCCAACAACTAAGAGTATTGCAAAAGGAGGAGGACAAACAAAGGAACCAACATGGAACAACGGCAAAATAGATTCTTCTGTCCCATTTATTATGAGATTGACACGGGCATAAATGGCGAAAAGAAGGGCTAAGGGGATGTGTTATAATTGTAACCAGTCTTATTCTATGGGGCACAAATGTAAAAGGTTATTTTGGATAGAAGTACTAGATGTTGAACGCAAGCAAGATGACGATGCGGTAGATGATTTTGGATAAGTTTTGAGGCTTATTTTGAGCTTGAGCTTAAGGACAAGCTCAACTCTTAGAGGGGGAGTAATGATATGGATGCTTTTATTGCAATTAGAGTTTTAGATTCATTTAATTTCTTTATGATATCAGGTTTTATTAAGAGTTTTAGTTTTACTTATTTTCCCTATTATATTAAGTTTTTATTTCCCTTATAAACTCTAAGTTAGGAATTCTATTAGGACTCTTTCCTTTGTTATTAACCGTCTATAAAAGGTTGTCAAGATGAAATAAAGAGCAAGCAATTATTCTATCAAAAGAAATGTTATTTTGAGAGAGGGTTCAGTCAAGGACGAATCTTCCTTTTGAGTAACTATAGGTCGAAGTAAGACTTCTTCCTCGTCTAGACCTGTGACTAGATTCTACGCCAAGTTGCATAACACTTTCTTTCTTAACAATCAACCAACAAATTGCTTAAACCTGTTGCAACCCTTTGGGATGGCAATGATCCCAACGTGGAATCTGAACCCGAGGAAACATTGGTAGCTTTGAAAAGCAAAATGAAACCAAAATCTAAAAGTGATGGCAAGAAGAAAGCCGACGATAGTCAAGCATCGGCACAAGGAACCAAAGAAGCAACCAATAAAGAGAGAGAAGAAACCAGAAAAGAAGGTGAAAGCCAAATGGAGACATTTCCTCCCAAGATTGTGGCAATGCATAGAGTGAGATGGAACATGAACAAGGGTAGTGAGAGGTGGTTATGCTATGGTGGAGTAGCCGTGATTGTTCGATGTCAAGAAATTACAGTGCGTGATGTTGATACGAAGTTAACCAAAAAACGTTGAACTGTGCCTGTAACATTGTGGCAGTTATGTACATATTTAATTTAATGGCCTTTCCCCCCTTTATTTCTTTTAGCTCAAATTGATTCTCTCACCCAACAAAAACGAGTTAGCCTTGGGAAGCCTAGTGTGCATGCCTTGAATTGAAGTGGATGAAAAATGAAAATAATCAAATAAGGAATTACGTGGCTCTAAAAGAATTACTAAATTATCATTTTATACCATCTATAAGTATATCATAGGGTTTTTCTCTTTAATCATTTTATATAATCTATGATGTAAGGGATTAAAACTTAAAAGTAAGGCTGTTTAAATCAGATTCATTGTTGGGGTTGTTAGATCAGTAATCGGTTGAGGTATCAATTTGGAGAATAGTATTAAATCGGTTGACGCGAGAATTGGTATTGATTGATTGAATCGGGTAAAAAATTGCTTGAACTAGATTTTTAATTTTTTTAATAATTTATTTAATGACCAATTTGACCACCGATTCGGTTTTGAAGACCCTGCTTGTTGAAGCCCAATTTATCCGGGCCCAACAGAGTTTAATTTTGTTTTAAATTAAATTTGTTTTAGGTTTAAGTTTTTCTAAAATTTAAACTTAATAAAAATTTAAATTTAAAATAAAATTAAATGTCCAAATAACAAAGTCCAAATTTACAAGCCCAAATTCGGGCCCAAGCATAATTACAATCTAATTGGACCCAAAACAGACCTTTGACCCAATTCCTAAACCCAATTACAATTGACCCAAAGGCAAAGCCCAAATCAAGGGTCCAATTACAAAAACAAGAGAAGTTTGATGCAACTTGCACTGACAGCCTCCACTTCAGCCAATCGCACGCTGCCACGTCAGGATTAGTAAGGTATAAGCCTTAAATACATGCATGCCCACTGCTCATTTATTGTTTTAAAACTAAAACTAAAAACTTTTTATATTTCATGTATGTACTAATAAATGTCTGCTGTCATTGATATCTGTTACTATTTAATGTATTGTATTTAACAACTAATAAATACATACATGTATATGTATTAAGTGTTTGTGTTGGCATTAATAGTAATTAATATTAATAATAATTAATAATTTTAAATAATATTTTAATAAATATAATATTAAATAACAATAATAAAAAGGAGAAATCGAAAAGACGGGATCCTCCCTGATTGCCGTCGCCGTCCACCACCGCAAAGCCGTCGTCGGAACCCGTCGATTTGCCTCCGTCACACCCCGGTTGCTTGGATACATGCAAATAACACCAAGAGAACAGTTTAAAAACTAAAATAAATGTTTTTTTTTAAAAAGGGAAAAGATGAACATCGGTGTTTAAGGATTTCTAGATCTGAAAAATCCAGATTTGGGTTTGAATGAAAAACAAAAGGTTTTTTTAAAAAAAAAATCAAAGAAAGTTTTTTAAAAAACGAAAAAGAAAAAAAGAAATAAGAAGAAAAAAGGGAAAGAAAAGGGGGGACTTCTTACCTTTGAACCGGCCACGGACGGCGTGCACGAGGGCCGGGGTTGCATCGGAGCGTGGCGAGGAGTTCACGGTGTCGGAGCGTGGCCCAGGGCACCGGCGACGCGCGCTCACGCGCGGGACGCAGCAGCCGGAGTTGGGTTGAGAGGCGGCCGGTCCTTGAGGTTGAGAGAGTTTGAAAGAAGGGGAGGGGGTGATTTTGAAAAAAATGAAGAAATAATAATAAAAAAAACCTAAAATGTTATTTATATAAAACCCATTGACCCGACTCGATCCGACCCGAACCGGCCTAGGATCTGCGTGTTTTCGTTTAATGGGTTATTTGCACGTTTGGTCCTTTCGCATTTTTTAATTATTTTAATTTAGTCCTTTTCATACTTTTAATTATTCTTAATTTGGCCCAATAATTTTCTTTACTTTTCAATTTAATCCTTTGACATTTTGAATACACCAGAGACTGCCACGTGTCACTACTTTGGCTTATTTGTGAAATTAGTCCCTTTTATTTTTAATTTATTTTAATTTAATCCCTAAATCAATTTCTATTTAATTACGCAATTGGCCCAAGAATTTTTTAAGATTTACAAATTAGTCCTTGGACTTCTAGATGCCTGTGAGGCTGCCATGTGTCACCCATTCTTTGGTTTTATTGCTCTCTAGTCCCTCAACTTCCCAAAATTCCATTTTTGACCCCGAAACTTCCAAAAATTACCATTTTACCCCTAAACTCCCCAAAATTCTATTTTAACCTCGATTTCACCAAAAAATACCATTTTACCCCTGAACTCCCTAAAATCCCATTTTAACCCCGATTTCACCAAAAATTACCATTTACCCCTAAACTTTCCAAAATCCCATTTTAACCCCGATTTTACCAAAAATTACCATTTTACCCTTGAACTTTCCAAAATCCCATTTTAACCCTGATTTCACCAAAAATTACCATTTTACCCCCGAAAGTCAAAAATTACCATTTCACCTGGGCATTCAAAGGTCCTGTTTTCAATCCGGATCGCATCGTTTTTCTTCTTTACTAAATACTTACATTTATTTTAATCATTATGCATTTGCATTTTACATTTTTGCATTCTATTTATCTGCTTATTATCTTGCTTCGTATTTACTTGCTCTTATTAATTATTATTCGATGTTTTAAACTTACACGCTCATTTTTAAAGTATCTTCAAAGACGAGGCAATATTCCTCTCGTGTAAAAGCTTCAAGAAATCATGCCCTAACGTGTCGGGTGTGATTTTTCGTATAACTCACATGCGTCGAATATCCTTTTTTAAGATTTTTATACCCGTTTACCCCGAGATTCCGAGAATATCGTGTCCTAACGTGTTGGTCACGATTTTAATTCTCTGCGAAAATCAAAGTAAACGGGTATTCTATATTTGAATCTTTTAAACTATGTGTCCGGGGATTACATTTTAAATTCAATACGAAATTTTCAAATTCTCAAAAAATATATCTATATCACAAATAATTTTAAAAACGAGGCAATGCCCTTTCGTGTGAGAACTTCGAAGAATCACACTTTAACGTGTCAAGTGTGATTTTCGTAATTTATGCGAATCAGATATCCTTTTCAAAAGTTTTCACAATATTCTTCAATCTAATAATTATATACAAAGTGACTTTATAACCAAAAGAAGAAACAATGTTCTTTCATGTGAAGATCTCGAAATATCGTGCCCTAACGTGTTGGGTGTGATTTTCGTATGGTTCATATGATAGAACACTCTCTTTAAAATGTTCCGAAACATCCCGCAGTTTTGAAACTCCGAGAATTTAGTGCCCTAATGTGTTGGACACGACTTCTAATTCTCATAGAGGATCAAAACACGAGGACGAATTTTCCTTAAAAGTTTTCCTTTGAAATTATACGAAGCCGTCTAAAATAAACATCGTATTTTAAATTTTACTCGAGTTTTCACTGTTTTCATAAAATAAGACTCGAAAATAATCATGTGGTACTAATTTTTGGGCGTATGAGGGTGCTAATCCTTTCTCGTGCGTAACCGACTCCCGAACCTGTTTCTCTGGATTTCGAAGACCCACTGTTTTAAACGTTTTAAACGTTTTATGGTGATCCAATCACACCTAATAAAAGATTGGTGGCGACTTCCATTTCCCTTTTATTCCAAAAATACATAAAATGATTTTTTTTCGAAGCCCCATTCTCGAGGTAGTTTCGACAGCTGGCCACTCCACTGGGGACCTTTTTCAAAATAAATGAGAGTCAAGCCAAAATTGATAATTTTCGGGTCTATTTTTTGAGAACTTTTTAACTTCAGTTTTATTTAACTGTGTGATATTGCTAGTGTGATTTTGCATTCATGTGCATTGTGATACTACCCTTTTAAGTGGAAGCGGGAAACTACTCCTTCGTGAGGTCTTTACCTCCGTGCAAGATGGTAGATCGCTTTCGGGATTACAAAGTACCCTTGTTTTCGTGAAGTTTTCACTTCCGTGCAAAAATGCGGGAAATGCATCCCCCTAAACCGAACTCGTCCGTATGAGCCTGTAATGGGTGAGAATAGAGAAATCTGCTGGTTTGGGTACCCTTTACTTTAGAACCTAAACTACATATAGTGAGCCGTAAGCACTTATCCTAGATGGAGTTAGGCTGAGCCCTGTTAGTATACCCGAAATAAATTTTAGGTTCTGTGTTATATATTTGTATGATGATTTTTTTATATTTATCACCTGCTACTAACCATGTTTGTTTTGCCTCTTTCACCTGCATTTGCATCATCATAAATGAAAAGGTGTTGATTTGAATCCGTTTTATCGACTAGGCAGTTTCATCATGGAGGAAAGATTTCTCGATAAAGTAGAAGATAATATGATGACGCGCCTATGGTCTGAGGAGCAGCAACGCGGAAAAGGTGATAGCTTGAAAGAGGGACATTTGTCAGAATTTTGGGACTATACTCGTATCAATGTGACTCAAAATAACTTGCAGGAGTTGAAAGAGATTTGGGGACAGTGGGACAATGAGATGAAACATATGTTTTATCAAGACTATGGAGATCTATCTTAATTGTTGGAAGTCAAGATCGACAAACACCTTTTCCGAGCCCTAACTCAACATTGAAACCCCGGATATAATTGCTTCACCTTCGGACATTTGGACTTGACACCTACCATAGAAGAATATACTGCTCTGATTCAATGTCCAAGGATCCAAGTCGATAAGGCATATTCTAAAGATGTGAGTGTTCCAATATTGTTAAAGAGATTGATGAACGCAACGGGGATGAGCGAGCAATGGGTTGCTCATCGTATAAAAGGAAGAGGGGACAACAGGTGCATTACTTGGAAAAGTTTACGAGACCTGATTGTGACACACCCAGATATGAGAAGACGTATTAACATTTTCGCCCTCAGTATATACGGGTTGGTCTTGTTCCCGAAAGCATTGGGGCACGTGAAAGATACAGTAGTAGCATTGTTTGATCGACTCAGTAGAGGAATTACGCCCGTCCCTAGTATTCTGGCAGAAACTTTATGCTCGTTGAGTACTTGTCGGAGGGAAGGAGAAGAAAGATTTATCGGTTGCGCACAACTCTTGATGGTTTGGTTTCACAGCCATTTCTGGAAAGTGGAGAAATTTTCTTGTAAGGTTTTCTCGATCGACTTCTCGCCTTTGAAGAATTTTGTGGCTTCGCAACGAGAGCTAAAAGTATCTGAAGAAAGTGGGCAGCTGTTCTCCAGAATTTACGGGACGAGGACATTCAATGATCCTTTACTGCTGTGGCGATTTCGATTGGGTCCCATTACTCGGAGTTTGAGGTGCCATTGGGTATGCTCCTCTACTCGTTCTGAGACAATACAAGACAAGACAGTTCATCCCTGTAACTCATGGTCTAGCACATTGCGAGTTTTCATATAAAGGGAATGACTATAAGAAAAAGGTTCGAGAAGTAGTAAACGCGTGGAAAAAGGTGCAAAGAATAAAGAAGTTCAGTGCGAACCCTTTGATAACCTCGAACTACGATTGGTGAAGGAGCAAGAGGGTTAATGATAACATTCCCGCACCAAACCCTGAAAATGTTCGTCCAGTAGAAGAATGTCTGCAAGAAGCTCCTTCAGAGTTAGACATCCTCAAACAAGATTTTAAAAGGAAAAACTCAGAGTTTGGTAAGAGGATAGAGGTATTGGAGGAAGATAAGATGAAGTTAGGGCTAGATGTAGATTTTCACAGACTAGAGGCGGAAAAGTTGAGAAAAGGAAAAAATAAAGCCGAAGAGAACCTCGAGGACTTAAAGAAGCATTACAAGAAGCTTCGTCAGTCTATGAAGATTGCAGGGTTGGGTAAGACATCCGAGCAATGGCGCCAGGAGATTCAGATACAGAAGGACCAAGCGGAACAATGGCAAAGAAGGTTTCAAGATGGTCAGGCCCGTGAAAACGCCTTGAAGGGGAATTGCTAGAAAAATAGGTCGAGAAGACCGAGATGAGAGCTAAGATGACTAGCCAGGAAACAAGGATAGGAGAATTGGAAGAGTCGTTACGAAGGCACCATAATCGAAATACCGTACTGGAACTCAAAGCCTGCATTGCTGAAAAATAAGAGTTAAGAGAAAGAGTGCAAGAATTGGAAGCCACACTCCACAGCAATGAAATTCTACTCGAGATTATGGAAAGAAATTTGGAAACTAGTGAATGACACACTCACCAAGCCAGAGGGAAGTCGAGGAAAGAGATCATGTAATGGGGAAAGCATTGACTTAAATTAGAGAGGCTGCAGATCACGTATAGGAATTGGCTGCTGAAGCTGATGTTTTGAGTCTTCAGTACGAATCCAAGTCAGAGCGAGGAAAGAAGTTAGCTAGGCTTTTAGAAAAAGTTAAAGCTCTAGGACAAAAGGCCAAACCATTTGTGTAACTTCTATTTTATGTAAAGATTTTTCTCTCTCGAGAAGTTGCTCTAATGGAAAATGGATTTTGGAATCAATGCCTTTTCTTGCATTGCATGCATTTTATTTGCGTTATATTTTGCATGTTCTCGCATAACAATACTAATTAATTAAAATTAATAATCAGTTAACACCAGTCATCATTGAAAATACGCATCATTATTATACCCGCAAGAAAACAAAAGCCATAGAACAACGGCTTGAGCAAATCCAGAAGGAGCTACAAGATCAGATGCAAGAGCAAATGGCAGCAATGTATAGGGAAATGAAGAACCAATTCTCGGAGGTACAAAAGAGTTTGATGACAAAATTAGCGTAAGTTAAACAAAGCATGGCTGACAAAGGAAAAAGCCCTGCTATTGAGGATGACGAAGACCCGAGTGTTCCTCTAGGCTTTACACCAGTACACAACCCAGCCTTACAAGAAATACCGGCCAGAGAAGCCCATGTCACCATTTGGCCACAACAGCAGACCACAGGCACATCAGGGCCTGCTAACTATGTAGTCGGATCTGGGTCAAATCCAGAAGATAATGCTGCAAACCTGAGAGTTCCAGATTATGATGAAACGATAAAAGAGGACCTCCCTAGGAAAATGGAGGAAAAGTATAAGCTATTGGAGGAGAAAATTCAGGCAATACAAGGAATTGAAAATTCTTACGGAGTGGATGCCAAAGAATTGAGTCTGGTTCTAGACTTGGTTCTCCCTCCCAAGTTTAAAGTTCCTGAATTCAAAAAATATCACGGAACGAGCTGCCTAGAAACACATCTGACCATGTTCTGTAGAAAGATGGCGGGGCATGTTCACAATGATTAATTGTTGATTCACTGTTTTCAAGACAGTTTGGCTGGATCGGCGGTCAGATGGTATAACCAACTGAGCCGAGCGAAAGTTCATTCATGGAAAGATTTGGCACAAGCTTTCTTGAAACAGTACGGTCATATGACCGAGATAGCCCTCGATAGGCTCACGTTACAGAACATGGAAAAGAGGTCAAACGAAAGTTTTAGACAGTACGCACAGTGGTGGAGAGAAATTGCAACACAAGTACAGCCACCGTTGACAGATAAAGAGACCATAATGCTGTTTGTTAATACCCTTAAAATCCCTTATCTTAATCATTTACTGGGAAACGCTACCAAAAGCTTCGCCAACATGGTCATCTCAGGAGAGATGATTGAGAATGCAATTAAAGCTGGTAAAATCGAGGCGGGAGAAAATGCTAGAAGACCTGCCCCTAGAAGAAGGGACAATGAGGTGAACAATACAAGTATATACCGACCTGGTGGTGTCAAGCCCTTCATAGCAGGTCAGCCTAGGGCACCAGTAGTTAATCATCAAAACGCCCCAAGGCGGGAATCGAGTGTTAGGCCAAAAATTCAATATACTCCACTTTCGGTGTCGTACAAAGAACTCTACAAGATGCTGTACGATGCTCATGAGGTAGCTCCTCAAAGGGTGAAACCGTATGAACCACCGTTCCCGGCTTGGTACGATGCGAATGCTCATTGTGAGTATCACGCAGATGCGGCAGGTTACTCAATTAAAAATTACTTGGCTTTCAAAAGACGAGTCGAAGATTTGATAAGATTCGGGGTCGTGAAATTGGAAGACACAGCTAGGCCTAATGTAGCTGGGAATCCTCTGCCAAACCATTCCAACCAAGGGGTCAATGCCGTGCTGGAGGAAAAGGCTCGAAAAGTCAAAAGAAGAGTGGAAGACATTAGGTCTCCACTACGATGGGTATGGCAGCAAATGGCCAAAGTCGGGATAGTTACGAAGGATAAGAAGCACATGACAATGGAGGCTGACTGCGAGTTTCATGCTGTTAAGGGGCATGAAATTCAAGATTGTGACGAGTTCAAAGCCCTGCTACAAACATTAATGGACAATCAGGAGCTGGAATTCTTCGAAGAAGAAGAAGAAGTCAATGATATCTGTGCTTCTAAAGAGGGGTCGATCAACCACCCGAAAGTGATTATTTACAAACCACCGAAAAACGCAGCCAGCGGTCAGACGACGCCTCGTATTATCATTCAGAAACCTGTAACCTTCCCTTACAATGATAGTAAAAAGGTTTCATCGAATTACAACTGCAATGTGACCGTTCCTAGAGAAGGGGAACCTAAGAAGGATGTAAGCTTGATTACCCGGAGTGGTAAAATTTATGACTCCGTCGAAAAAACACAAGAGGTCAATAAAGGGAAAGCAGTAATGTGCAAGCCTGAAGAAGAAATAGCGACTAGGTTTGAGAGATCCACCAATGAGCCGGTATCTGAAAGGGAGGCGAAAGAGTTTCTAAAGTTCCTAAGGCACAGTGAATACAGTGTGGTAGAACAGCTCCATAAATAACCTGCACGAATATCGATCTTATCTTTGCTCCTAAGCTCGAAAGCACATCGTGATGCATTAATGAAAGTGCTCAACGAGACTTACGTGACCAATGATATATCGGTATGTAAGTTGGACCACTTAGTTAATAACATTAGTGCGGATAATTTCATATTTTTTAGCGATGATGAGATCCCATCCGGGGGATGGGATCGACCAAAGCCCTCTATATCACAACCCGTTGTAAAGGGTACGCGCTACCGGGAGTACTCATAGACAACGGGTCAGCATTGAATGTATTACCACTGGCTACACTCCAAAGATTACCGATCGATAGCTCTCATTTGAAGGGATTCAACAACATAGTAAGAGCATTCGACGACAGAAAGGAAGGTGACTGAAAAAATTGAAGTACCCTTGCAGATTGGGCTGAACACGTACGAGATAGATTTTCTAGTAATGGATATTAGGCCTACCTACAACTGCCTATTGGGGAGGCCATGGATCCATTCGGCTGGGGCTGTACCTTCCTCTCTACATCAGAAGTTAAAGTTAGTGAATGAGGGGAGGTTAATTACCATCAATGCGGAGGAAGAGATAATTGCCTCTGTAACAAGCGAGTCACCTTATGTGGGGATGGATGAAGAAGCTTTAGAATGCTCGTTCCGTTCACTGGAATTTGTAAATGCGACCTTCATTTCGGAAGGAAGCAAGGTGCCTGTGCCAGCAGTATCATCGACTACTAGAATGGGTCTGCGGATGATGCTTGGGAAAGGAGCTGCCCTTGGAAAAGGACTCGGGAAGTACCTCCAAGAGAGAACCAACGTGCTGACCCTGATGGAAAAGTGAGATCACTACGGCTTAGGGTATAAATCGGATGCAAAACAGAAAAGGAAAGAGGTTGAAAAGAGACAAGAAGGAGGAGGGCCAAACTATCCGGAACGGAACTCTCGTGGGAACCCATGATTTTCCCACATATTTACGAGACTTTTATTTTGGGAGAAATAATTAACCAGAATGAAGAACAAAAGAAAAAGCAAGTAACTATTGGTGCTGGAGGGAGCAATATGAAAGACTTGAGCATCAATGCCATGTTAGAAGAAGACAAGGAAGGGAGTCTATCAAGGATTGGTCCGTGTGCATTTGGAAGCACCCTGGATAATTGGACCGTGGAGGAACTTCCTGTAATCTTTAAAATTTCCTCAGAGTAATGCTCGAAATCACCTATTGCTTTAGGCCTGAAAGCAATAAGGATCTTTTGTAAAAGGCCCATGTTCATTATTTAGTTATTTTAAATGAAAATGCATTTCCTATCTTAAAATTATTCGTTTGTTTCTTAATTCAGCTTAATAAATCGCTTGTACATAACTAACAAATACCACTAATCATTCTTTCAATACATACATACTCATATACATACCACAGGATCATTCTTTTATAAATTCATTTTGTTCTTTGGACTTTCTTTTTATCCCTCAACAGGTCCTCAAATATCAATAGCATGAGTAACTCTGACGTTAACTTAGAAACTCACTTCGAGCAAGACATGTGTCTAGAAGAGCTTCAGAGCTTTGAAGAGAATCAGGATTGTGATCACTCCCCTGATCTGCTTAGGATGATAGGACATGAAGAAAAACAAATCCTGCCTCATTCGGACCCTGTAGAAATGATTAATTTGGGGAGCAAAGATGAAAAGAAAGAAGTAAAGATGGGACATGCGTCTCTGCGAAAACTAGAAGGAACCTCATCGAGCTGCTCAAAGAGTTTCAAGACATCTTTGCGTGGTCATACCAAGATATGCCCGGTTTGAGCACTGACATCGTGGTACACAAACTCCTTATAAAAGAAGGATGCAGACCCGTACAGCAAAAGCTCCGAAGAATGAGACCGGATGTGCTGTTGAAAATAAAAGAAGAAGCCAAGAAACAATTTGACGCTAGTTTCCTCCAGGTCGTTAAATACTCTGAATGGGTAGCTAATATAGTCCCTGTTCCTAAAAAGGATGAAAAGGTACGAATGTGCGTGGACTATCGAGACTTAAATAAAGCTAGCCCAAAAGACAATTTTCCTTTACCTCACATAGATACTTTGGTCGATAACACAGCAGGACATTCTTTGTTCTCCTTCATAGACGGTTTCTCGGGATATAATTAGATCAAAATGGACCCTGAGGACATGATCAAGACCACATTCGTCACACTATGGGAAACATTTTGCTACAAGATAATGCCCTTTGGACTTAAAAATGTCGGGGTAACTTATCAGAGAGCTATGGTAACCTTGTTCCATGACATGATGCACAAGGAAATCGAAGTTTATGTGGATGACATGATAGCTAAATCCCAAACAGAGGAGGAGCATGTGAGAATCCTGAGGAAGTTGTTTATAAGGTTAAGGAAATATCAACTAAAGCTAAACCCGGCTAAATACATTTTCGGGGCTACCTCAGGAAAACTGTTAGGCTTTGTGGTCAGCAAAAGAGGAATTGAAATCGACCCAGACAAAGTCAAAGCCATACAGGAGCTATCACCACCCAGCACGCAAAAAGAAATGCAAGATTTTTAGGAAGATTAAATTACATTGCTCGGTTCATCTCACAATTAACCGAAAAGTGTGACCCTATCTTCCGCTTGCTTAGAAAGCGTAACCCGGACGTATGGGATGCTGAGTGCCAGGAAACTTTCAATAAGCTCAAAGATTATTTGTCCAGAGCCCTTATCTTAGTTCCTCCAATTCCTGACAAGCCTTTGATACTGTACCTAACAATCTTTGAGAATTCCATGGGATGCGTGTTAGGCTAGCATGATGAATCCGAAAAAAAGGAGAGGGCGATATATTATCTGAGCAACAAATTTATCGATTGCGAGACTCGGTATTCGTCTATTGAGAAATTATACTGTGCACTAGTCTGGACTACACGCAGACTAAGACAATACATGCTCTACCATACTACTTGGTTGATCTCGAAATTAGATCCTTTAAAGTACCTAATGGAGTCCGCAGCCCTAAATGGAAGGTTAGCTCGATGGCAAATATTGCTCTCAGAATTTGATATCATCTATGTCAATCAGAAGGCGGTAAAAGGGAGTGCGATAGCAGACTTTCTAGCCAGTAGAGCTTTAGAGGATTACGAGTCGATCAACTTCGATTTCTCGAATGAAGATTTAATGTATGTTGCAACAGCAGAAGAGGAAACCATGAGGGAGCGACCGTGGATTTTAAACTTTGACGGAGCTTCAAACGCTGTGGGTAACGGGGTTGGAGCAGTCTTAGTATCACCAGAGGGAGATCATTACCCTTTTACTAGCAAGCTTGATTTTGACTGCACTAATAACATGGTTGAATATGAAGCATGCATCATGGGAATTCATGCGACATAGAACGGGGAATTAAAACTCTGGAGATTTATGGAGACTCTACATTGGTAATTTATCAACTTAAAGGAGAGTGAGAAATGAGAGATGCTAAGCTAAGGGATTACCGCAAGCTAGTTCTCGAATTGATTACGAAGTTTGATGATGTCACATTTCATTATCTCCATCGAGAAGAAAATCAAATGGCTGATGCCCTCGCTACTTTGGCCTCGATGATCAAAGTAAGTAGGCCAGAAGATGTGAAGACCATTCAGATGAGTATCTATGAAACTTCCGCCCATTGTTATGATATTGAAGCAGAGAAAGAAGTAGGAAAAGACGATCACCCATGGTACCAGGACATCCTTCAATTTGTAAAAGACCGAAAATACCCCGAGCAAGCCTCAGATAACGAATAGAGAACATTGAGAAGACTTGCTAGTGAATATGTCTTAGACGGGGAAATCTTGTACAAAAGGAGGAAAGACCAGGTACTACTGAGATGTGTCGACGCAGTGAAAGCCCAGAAGATTTTAGAGGAAGTTCACGAAGGAATTTGTGGGACGCATGCCAACGGTTTCACGATGGCCCGACAAATAATGAGATTCGGGTATTACTGGTCTACAATGGAAAGCGATTGCATCAACTACGCCAGAAAATGCCACAAATGCCAGATATATGGAGATAAGATTAATGTACCCCCATCGCACCTCCATATCATGACTTCTCCCTGACCTTTCTCTATATGGGGCATGGATGTCATTGGACCAATTTCTCCGAAAGCTTTCAATGGGCATAGATTCATCTTTGTAGTGATCGACTATTTCACCAAATGGGTAGAGGCAGCTTCATATGCCAACGTTACCAAGTTTGCAGTAAGCAAATTCCTGAAAAAGGAGATTATATGCCGGTATGGGATGCCAGAGAAGATTATATCCGACAATGCTTTGAACTTGAACAATAGCACGATTACAAAAGTTTGTGAACAATTCAAAATCAAGCATCATAATTCCTCTCCCTACCGCCCAAAAATGAATGGGGCCGTAGAGGCAGCCAATAAAAATATCAAGAAAATCGTGGGTAAGATGATCGAGACCTACAGAGACTGGCATGAAAAACTGTCGTTTGCCCTCTTCGCCTACAGAACGTCAGTCAGAACTTCTACTGGGGCAACACCGTTCTCCTTGGCATATGGTATGGGGGCAATCTTACCCATTAAGGTTGAAATACCTTCGCTCCGAGTCTTAACTGAGCTCCAATTAGATGAGGCTGAATGGATCCAAGCTCGATATGATCAGTTGAATTTGATCGAGGAAAAGAGATTAAAAGCCATCCGCCATGGTCAAATGTACCAGAAAAAGATGATGCGGGCTTACGACATAAAGGTTAGTACTAGAGAGTTCCATGAGGGAGACCTGGTTTTGAAGAAGATACTTCTCATACATAAAGATTTTCGTGGAAAATGGATGCCCAACTGGGAGGGACCTTATGTAGTAAAGAAAGCTTTCTCAAGAGGAGCTCTCATCTTAACATAAATGGACGGTAAGGAACTAAATAACCCCGTCAATTCAGACTCAGTAAAGAAATACTTCGCTTAAAAAAAAAGGGGGTCCACGATGAAAACCCGCAAAAGGGCATCCTGGAACCAAGAGATTTTGAGTTGAAAACCCGCAAAGGGCGGCTCAAACCCAAAGCAGGTCAACGAGAAAAAGAAAGGTTACAACTTGAAGCATCAACAAAGCACTTCAGGTCTTCTAGACACACGTCCGGGCTAAGGGTGATTCTCAACAAGTCAATACAAGAGGGGCTCATTTTAGGTGATATAAAGGATAATTAAATTGCCCTTTTCTTGTACTTAGCCATTTTGATTAATGTTGTTCCCTTTGACTCCCTTATTAATACAATTTTCAAATGCAGCTTCGTTTCCATACAATTTTTGTGCAAGCATTTTACGTTTAAATAATGAGTAATGAACTGATAAATCATACAAAGATTCATGAGCATTATCCTAGAAATTTTCAAAATTATAGGGGTCTGAAACAGGATCACAAGTAAGAAAACAAACTTGAAAATGGGCAATTCAAGGTCAGCATAGAAGAGAATGGATCGACGCATCAAGGACAGAATTTGGATGGGCAATAAACCATATTAGCCTGACTAATAACAAATAAGACATTAATCATGCACACATATAGTTAGGAGCATTTCGATTCATTCTGAGCATGACATCTTAAACTAATTGGCCTACCTAGAGGTCCATTTGAGCATATTTTACAGGTCTCGACACCTTGAAGCAAGACGAGAAATAACAAATTCATGACAGATCCCCGTGAAGTTATGAGGACAACCATTTTTCGGACAAATTACAGTTATTTGATCCTTTACCCCAAGTTTGGGGCAGGTCACCATCAATCGACCTTACTCCAATCACGGAGTAGTTCAACAAGCGAGGCGGGTCATCTTCCTGATGAAATACAGAGAAGAATACCAACTCAACGCTCAACACGAGCAAATCTTCGAACCCAGCTTCCAGATGAGACATTGAGAAGCAAGTCGAAGCAATAAAAAGGTTAGCTTCCTGATGAGACACAGAGAAGTGGACCAAATTCGTCTTCCTGAGGAGATCCAGAGAAGCGAATTAAAACAAGCGAGGCGGTCATCTTCCTGATGAGATACAGAGAAGAATACCAACTCAACGCTCAAATGCGAGTAAATCTTCGAGCCCGACTTCCTGATGAGACGCTGAGAAGCAGGTCGAAGCAATAAAATGGTTAGCTTCCTGATAAGACACAGAGAAGTGGACCAAATTCGTCTTCTTGAGGAGATCCAGAGAAGCGAATTAAAACGAGCGAGGCGGTCATCTTCCTGATGAGATACAGAGAAAAACACCAACTTAACGCTCAATACGAGTAAATCTTTGAACCCAGCTTCCTGATGAGACACTGAGAAGCAGGTCGAAACAATAAAATGGTTAGCTTCCTGATGAGATACAGAGAAGTAGACCAAATTTATCTTCCTGAGGAGATCCAGAGAAGCGAATTAAAACAGATGATTGCGGTCATCTTCCTGTTGAGACACAGGGAAGAAGACCAGGTCAATGAAATCAGACTCAAAGACTACGATGACGAATTTCAATCTCCTTGAAATTTCGATAGAATGGGGTGAAGTCATAATAGCGAATTTTGGCTTTTTGAAATTGCCTAAGAGTAGGATGGAATCGCGACATCAAAGATAGAGAAAGGTGGATGTGGTGAAGATTGGACGACTGGCGAACAGAAAGTGGATCAATTGAAGAAAGGGCAGCAAAGAAATAAAACTTGACAAAATTGGGCTTCCTTTTGGTCTTTGCTTTGTTCCTGTTACATAGCAACGAGCAAAGAGGGGCAGCTGTTGAAGCCCAATTTATCCGGGACCAACAGAGTTTAATTTTGTTTTAAATTAAATTTGTTTTAGGTTTAAGTTTTTCTAAAATTTAAACTTAATAAAAAGTTAAATTTAAAATAAAATTAAATGTCCAAATAACAAAGTCCAAATTTACAAGCCCAAATTCAGGCCCAAGCATAATTACAATCCAATTGAACCCAAAACAGACCTTTGACCCAATTCCTAAACCCAATTACAATTGACCCAAAGGCAAAGCCCAAATCAGGGGTCCAATTACAAAAACAAGAGAAGTTTGATGAAACTTGCACTGACAGCCTCCACTTCAGCCAATCGCACGCTGCGACGTCAGCCCAGACTACATCTTCTTCAACCAGCTGCTCCAACCGCCACTGCCATAGCCGAACCTGCAAAAAAGAAACAAGACATCTATTTAGTTAGGTAAAACAAAATAGAATGATTACATTGATAGCTATAAAGCCAGTTTCAAAATCTTGTAACGGGGGTTACGATTTTCTTTCATAAAATCAATACAAGAAATACTTTTCGAATATACGCAGTATATTATTTTTGGAAGATCAGTATTTGAATCAAGAGTTAACAGCAAGCAAAGAGGAATCGTCAAGCATTCCCGTGTTTTGGATTAGTAAGGTATAAGCCTTAAATACATGCATGCCCACTGCTCATTTATTGTTTTGAAACTAAAACTAAACTTTTATATTTCATGTATGTACTAATAAATGTCTGCTGTCATTGATATTTGTTACTATTTAATGTATTGTATTTAACAACTAATAAATACATACATGTATATGTATTAAGTGTTTGTGTTGGCATTAATAGTAATTAATATTAATAATAATTAATAATTTTAAATAATATTTTAATAAATATAATATTAAATAACAATAATAAAAAGGAGAAATCGAAAAGACGGGATCCTCCCTGATTGTCGTCGCCGTCCACCACCGCAAAGCCGTCGCCGGAACCCGTCGATTTGCCTCCGTCACACCCCGGTTGCTTGGATACATGCAAATAACACCAAGAGAACAGTTTAAAAACTAAAATAAATGTTTTTTTAAAAAAAAAGGGAAAAGATGAACATCGGTGTTTAAGGATTTCTAGATCTGAAAAATCCAGATTTGGGTTTGAATGAAAAACAAAAGGTTTTTTTAAAAAAAAAAATCAAAGAAAGTTTTTTAAAAAACGAAAAAGAAAAAAAGAAATAAGAAGAAAAAAGGGAAAGAAAAGGGGGGACTTCTTACCTTTGAACCGGCCACGGACGGCGGCTCAGCAGTCGGACGGCGTGCGCGAGGGCCGGGGTTGCATCGGAGTGTGACGAGGAGTTCACGGTGTCGGAGCGTGGCCCAGGGCATCGGCGACGCGCGCTCACTCACGGGACGCAGCAGCCGGAGCTGGGTTGAGGGGCGGCCGGTCCTTGAGGTTGATAGAGTTTGAAAGAAGGGGAGGGGGTGACTTTGAAAAAAATGAAGAAATAATAATAAAAGAAAACCTAAAATGTTATTTATATAAAACCCATTGACCCGACCCGATCCGACCCGAACCGGCCTAGGATCCACGTGTTTTCATTTAATGGGTTATTTGCGTGTTTGGTCCTTCCGCATTTTTTAATTGTTTTAATTTAGTCCTTTTCATACTTTTAATTATTCTTAATTTGGCCCGATAATTTTCTTTACTTTTCAATTTAATCCTTTGACATTTTGAATGCACCAGAGACTGCCACGTGTCACTACTTTGGCTTATTTGTGAAATTAGTCCCTTTTATTTTTAATTTGTTTTATTTTAATCCCTAAATCAATTTCTATTTAATTACATAATTGGCCCAGGAATTTTTCAAGATTTACAAATTAGTCCTTGGACTTCTGGATGCCTGTGGGGCTGCCACGTGTCAGCCATTCTTTGGTTTTATTACTCTTTAGTCCCCAAACTTCCCAAAATTCCATTTTGACCCCGAAACTTCCAAAAATTACCATTTTACCCTCAAACTCCCCAAAATCCCATTTTTAACCCCGATTTTACCAAAAAAAAATACCTTTTACCCCCAAACTTTCCAAAATCCCATTTTTAACCCCAATTTCATCAAAAATTACCATTTCACCCTCGGGCATCCAAAGGTCTCGTTTTCAATCCCAATCGCATCGTTTTTCTTCTTTACTAAATACTTGCATTTATTTTAATCATTATGCATTTGCATTTTACATTTTTGCATTCTATTTATCTGCTTATTATCTTGCTTCGTATTTAATTTCTCTTATTAATTACTATTCGATGTTTTAAACTTACACGCTCATTTTTAAAGTATCTTCAAAGGCGAGACAATATTCCTCTCGTGTAGAAGCTTCGAGAAATCATGCCCTAACGTGTCGGGTGTGATTTTTCGTATAACTCACACGCGTCGAATATCCTTTTTTAAGATTTTTATACCCGTTAACCCCGAGATTCTGAAAATATCGTGTCCTAACGTGTTGGTCATGATTTTAATTCTCCGCGAAAATCGAAGTAAACGGGTATTCTATATTTGAATCTTTTAAACTATGTGTCCGAAGATTACATTTTAAATTCAATACGAAATTTTCAAATTCTCAAAAAATATATCTATATCACAAATAATTTTAAAAACGAGGCAATGCCCTTTCGTGTGAGAACTTCGAAGAATCGCACTTTAACGTGTCAAGTGTGATTTTCGTAATTCATGCGAATCGGATATCTTTTTCAAAAGTTTTCAAAATATTCTTCAATCTAATAATTATATACAAAGTGGCTTTATAACCAAAAGAAAAAACAATGTTCTTTCATGTGAAGATATCGAAATATCGTGCCCTAACGTATTGGGTGTGATTTTCGTATGGTTCATATGATAGAACACTCTCTTTAAAATGTTCCGAAACATCCCGCAGTTTTGAAACTCCGAGAATTTAGTGCCCTAATGTGTTGGACACGACTTCTAATTCTCATAGAGGATCAAAACACGAGAATGAATTTTCCTTAAAAGTTTTCCTTTGAAATTATACGAAGCCGTCTAAAATAAACATCGTATTTTAAATTTTACTCGAGTTTTCACTGTTTTCATAAAATAAGACCCGAAAATAATCATGTGGTACCAATTTTTGGGCGTATGAGGGTGCTAATCTTTCCTCGTGCGTAATCGACTCCCGAACCTGTTTCTCTGGATTTCGAAGACCCACTTTTTTAAACGTTTTAAACGTTTTATGGTGATCCAATCACACCTAATCAAAGATTGGTGGCAACTCCCATTTCCCTTTTATTCCAAAAATACATAAAATGATTTTTTTTCGAAGCCCCATTCTCGAGGTGGTTTCGACACTGCTTAAAAGGCACGTATGTTATATATGAGTCGGTTTTGTTATTTTAATGTGCTTAAATCCATGTTCTTCTTGTGAAGCTTAATATAACTTTTGGTACCTAAATTTAATACTTTTTTAAATTTAGTACCTAAACTTTTTTTTTGTCCAATTTGACACCTAAATTTCATGGGTTGTGGAAAGCCTCGTCCCGGAGCACTTCAAGAGCTTTTCGAATCTTAAAGATGGAACCGATGGTTTGTACTAAGAACTAGTGAGCACTGAGCTTTAAACTCTTATAGTCTACTGATGTAGTTGATAACTCTGTGGTCTGTACTGGTTTATTTAGGGGATTATAGTAGATATATGCATTTTTTTGGTTTTTGCAGCTAGCTGCTTGCCCTTTTTCGGGGCTTCTAAAGCGGGGTTTACTGATAGTCGATAGCTCAAGCAGTAGAATAAAACAAATACGACCTTAACTGATAGTCGAATCTTCATGTAAAGCTTTTTCTTTTCTTTTTATATGAAAACATTTGTTCATTACTTTGAAGTAATTTTTTTAGCTTATGATTCATAAATAAAAATCTAATTTGCTGCAAATGCAAATGACACCATAATTTGTTGGAAATGTTGAGTAACAGTGTCAACATTGAGGATGAATGTTTCTCTGTCCATTTATATTACTTACCTTTTTTTGGGGTTAAAAAGAATTTGTTATATCAACTTACAGACACTAAATAGAGTTTCTACAAGAAACAGAATGAATATACAAGTTAGACACTAAACAAAGTACTCATCTATATGTTTAAACAGTCGGCATCTCGAATCGGCAAATAGGGCAGTAATGGCTTTGTTGCAACCATTTTCCGATGCAATCGCCATGGAAAATATGAGAACAAGGCATCTGAGATGCTTCAAACCCAACCCCTAGTTCCTCCAAGCACACCATACAGTCTTGTTGTTCACCATCTTCTACTTTGAAGCTCTTCCCTGTGAAATCATACAACAGGAGGGTACTTCAGAGCAGGCTGACCTCAAGGAAGTGGCCTGCCAACCCGTACATCCTGCGTAACCTACTACTATTGATGTTGAAGTTATTGATGATGACGTAACTGAAACTTCTGCTACAGCATTTGCAGAGGTATGCTTCTCTTGTTCAATAATTTTTGTCTTTCTTCACTTTTACAGCTCGTGAAATCTGTTTTTATAAATTCATTTCAATCACGAGTGTCACTAATTTTCTTGGGATTTTATGTCAGGCTAAAAATAACTCAAGGAGGAGCAGTGGAAGGACTGTTGTTGATGTAGATTCAGGTAGTTTTATTTATGAGTGAAAGACATTTATAATATTTCCTTTTCTATGTCGTGCTACCTTGATTGTTGTATGCTTGTTGCATAACAAAGCTTATTTTGATGCACCACCTTGTAAATTCATTCCATTTATCTGCATGAAGTCAAAATATTCCTTGTTAATTACATTGTTGAGGCCCCTTGTTTGTTAACATAAGAACATGGAGGTATATGTCCTGTTAATTTCAATCCCTGGCTTGGTTCAGGTACTTTGTATTGTTTAGTTATCAGCAATTCATTTATCTTGTTTCATAGATATCAAATGATTTACAAGAGCCGGAAAGGAAACTGTGTGCACTTTCTGCAAATGAATTTCCGGAAGGGTACAAATTAGAAACAGAATTATCAATTAACCAAACACACTAAATCCAGGTGACATCATCTGCCGTGTAAGTGATTTGAAGAAGCTGATGGATCAAAATTATGTACTTCTTTGAATTGCACTAAAAATGCAAATAAAACTGCAAGCACTGTTGAATTTAATTTGTGTTATGATGTCCTCTGTTTGGAACCGATGGTTTGTACTAAGAACTAGTGAGCACCGAGCTTTAAACTCTTGTAGTCTACTGATGTAGTGGATAACTCAGTGGTCTGTACTAGTTTATTGAGGGGATTATAGTAGATATATGCATTTTTCTGGCTTTTGTAGCTAGCTGCTTGCCCTTATCCGGGGCTTCTAAAGTGGGGTTTACTGATGGTGGATGGCTCAAGCAGTAGAATAAAACCAATATGACCTTAACTGAAGTAGATGCTATTGGTTGAGGTCCGGTCCAATCTTATGTAATTGCCCAGGTCAAGCAGTTTAGGAAATGGTGGTTCTTTGTTTACTTTCAAACCCTAGATTACTCTATGTCTGAAGTTGGTGTATCTCACATCTCTCGCCTTCCAGGATGGCTGACTAGGCCAACTAATAATGATCAGAAGACCTCCTCCGAGCCAAACAGTTATCATTTGTGATGATTACATTAATTTGGAAAGCACGCCGCAATTTATTGCAAGCCACTTTAAAATTTAAATTTATTTAATTATACAGGTGAAACTTTAAATATAATTTAAATATATATTTGAAATTTTATTTTTGATTTAATCATATATATTTAAAAAAATAAATACATTAATTTATTTTTATATTGAATAAATATAATTATTTATGTATATCATCTATAAGCATAAAATGATGTTATATCAAGAATTGTATTAATAATTAATAGAATTAGATCAAATCAAAATTTCATGTATAAAATTACACATTAAACCATAATATATATATAATTTTGAGATTTATCTCTTTAAAATATTATAAAATACATTCATTTGAGTGTTTTGACAAAAATTTAAATATTTAAAAATATATTTTATATATATGTATACCTAAAATAATCAATATACAAACAATGTAAGTTAAGTTGTTGCTATCTTATCCATTTTCACACTAAATAAATTTTAATTTAGAAATTTGTCTCCATCATTAAATAAAAGGATTTTTTCTTTAAAAATTAATCTTAAATTTCTGAATCTCAAACCTAAACTCGAATACTGAATCTTAAATTTTTAAGGTTTGAGGTTATGGGTTAGGTTTGAGATTTGAGGTTCAGAGTTCAGAATAAAAAATTATCAAATTATGTGTCAATGACATGAAAAAAATTATTGAAATGTCGTTAAATAATTAGAAAGATACCATAAATGATGTGGTAGGAATGGTCCATAAAATAACTTCTCTTCAAATTATGGTAAAAACAATTAAAACAATATAGCATTAAATTAAAATAAATAAACAAAAAAAATAATCCATCAAATATAATTAAACAAAAAGGCATAAATACAAATTTGATCTTTTTGAATTTTGCAACTTGAGTCCTTATTTATTTATTTGGACCAATTTTATTCCATTCTATTGTTTTCTGTATTGATTTCATCTAATTTTAAACGAAAGTTGACCACGTGTGAATATATATAAAACTAATAATTTCCTTAAATTTAGATCAAGTAGATCAGAAATAGATTAAAAAAGGGCAAAATTTTGATAAAAGAAATATATCCAAAGTTGACGAATAATTCAACAATTTTATTTAAGTTTATGGTAAACTGGTAAAAGAATAATAGCATAAAACCTAAATTGATATATAAACTTATTATACAATTACAATAAAATATATAATAATTTGATTCAGAATTCGACTTGATTATCTGACCCGAAATACGCATGATTCAAGTAATTTTAGATATTCCATTTGGAAAGGGGAATTTCCACTCTGTTTTCTAGACGAGATGACCATCCCCTCTATTTGGATCTTAAATTTTGACCTTCGTTGGTACAGTGTATCAACAAAACTTAAAATGATTCAATTTATATCTATTAAAACCAAAAATAAATTTACTAACAAATAAAAGATTTATTAAATTATTTTTTAAGAAGAAATTACGATAACAATTAAATTATAACCTAAATGGGACTCCTACTAAAATAGGAATGGGAAGTGGAACAAAAGGTATGATCCATGAATATTGATATGCATGCTCCATAAAAAAATTTTTGTTATTCTTTCTTAATTAATGGTTTCTGATTCACCGGCTCTTATCTTTTTTGATTGAAAAGGGGCAATAAAAAAATCGAGAGATTACAAAGTTAACTGGAATTTTCTATTCTTAATTTTTTAATCTTTCGCAACTATTTCAAAAATATTCAAATTTTGAAGTTAGAAGTAATCAAATGATCTCGCCGAGTTACTATAATCAAAAAACAAAAGAATTCTTTTTTTCATTATAGTAATATTTTTCTCAAAATATCAATTATTGTAATATGTAATAATAAATAATAATTGATATTTACAATAACTTAGATACATTGATAAAAAATACAAAGAATTCCCCCACAAAAAGTATTGTAACCCCCTATACTTGACCCAAAAGATATGACCGGATCTAGAAGATTATTTAAGTAATTTACCCACATCCCAACTCGCCAATCCAAAATCATTCACATTCATTCTCAAAAATACACATAAATATTCATATATGAAAATTTTAAATCTATAATTAATAATAAAATAAATTAATTAAACTCCTCAAAAATAAAATAACAAAAGTTCCAAAATGAATTATATTTACAACCCAAACCAAAATAATAATAAGAAAATAATAATAATAATAATAATAATAAAATGATGTAAATTTCTGCAACTAAACTTCCGGGTACCAGATCATCTAATCTCAGAATACCTATAAGAGAGCTGTGGTGGTATAAGCTATAAAGCTCAGTGTGTCTCTAAAGTATATACAACTTAATGTATTTAATCACAAATCATATTTCATACACAAGTAGGGGTGTAAATGAACAGAACGTTCGGTGAACTGTTCATGAACTGTTCGTATAACGTTCGTTTATGTTCGTTTATTAAGCTAAATAAACAAGTATGAACAAAATTTTTATGTTCGTTTAATAAACGAACAAACACAAACAGATGTGTGTTCGGTTCGTTTATGTTTACGAACAAGCTCGTTTATGGTTCGTTTATTAGCTCGTTTATTAGCTCGTTTAATAGCTCGTTTATAAGCTCGTTTATGGTTCGTTTATGGTTCGTTTATTAGCTCGTTTATTAGACCCATCAGAATATTATTTACTATTTTTTGGATCAAGTTTCATCAACCCATTTCTTTGATAAACCAACCAAAATGGGTTTATTTTGCCTATATTTTAGGCCCACTTTTATCCCATGCTTAACTTTGCCTTATGCCCTTGTCCATTAACCCTAGCCGGCTAGCCCTCACATATGACACTTTGGAGTGTGGCCATGCTCAACAACACTCAGCAGTCAGCAGCTTAAACAACTTACAACTCCAAACCCCGTTTTCTCTTCAACAACAAATTTTATAGTGAGGCTAGGGTTTTTTCTTCTTTGGTAGCTACTATACATCCTTAAACAACTCCATTTTTTTGGTCAACTAGATCCATCCTTTTTTTGGTTCATTTCTTAATAATTTGATAAATTTTTTTTACAGGTGATTTTATAGTTTTGTTCGTGGAAAGAACAAAGATTCAGAGATGATGTAATTTTTAAATTTTATTGTTTTATTTTTCTTTTGTTTTTAGTTTTTGGGGTTATCTGATTTTTTTTAAGAGAGAAAAAAAAAGTAGTTTGAAAGTGAAATGGAAGCAGGGAAAGGAATGGCCGAATGGGGGGTCATCTTCTTCTTCCCTTGTTTCTCAACTCTTTGGCTGTAAAGAGTTTCTGGTCACATAAAGCTTCAAAGGAACTGCCAATTTCATCCACCAATTCGTTTTTTAAATAGAGACTTCTGCTTTTATTCTGGTCCATGAGTTTCGATAACCCCATAAGAGAGAAGAAAGAGGTTCCTTGTACAAAGTCACGTTTCTCATTTATGTGGTGCAGTATTTACTCAGTGATTGCCACGGTTGGGATGTTGAAGTTTCATATGCTCTTACTAACTCTGTACCACACATTTGTTTTTCTTAATGTCGGATGCCACGATTTTCATACAGAGGATCCCACCCACTTGCCATAATTTCTAGCCATTATTGATATTGAAAACCTCTAGCCATTATTGATATTGAAAACAATTTCACTCCATAAACTTTAATTTTCTCATTCTCACACTTTATCACGAATTTTTTCTGTTGGAAGTGGCTATGGGCTAAGCTAAGTAGAGATTTGGTAAAGTTTAGGTTGGACCTATTTATAGGATTAGTATACTTTATGTTTGTTTAAGTTTATTCCGTTTGAAGCATTTGTTTTAAATTTTATCCAACCCTGTTTATATTTATAAATGGTTAGTCCAAACCCATTTTAAGTCTTTTTATATTATTTTTAAAAAATATATATTATTTTAGTTTAATATTTAATAAATTTATACATATTTTTTATTAAAAAAATTTAAACATACACAACTTAATATATATTTTAATGTGATATAAATTATATAATATATAAAAATAAAATAATATATTACAGAAGTGCAAAATTAGATTGAGCTCCTGCTCTAAATGTCAAATCCAATAGTTTAATTTAATCCTAATAAGCTACTGTAATTAGAAAGCCTTTGTCTAAGTTTCAAACGTGTGAATAAGTTTGTCTTTCTTTCTTTCATTTTTAGAAGTCGATTGCTAGAGAGAAAAAGTCTAAACTTTGAGAATGACCAAATGCCTCTATTGCCTCCTTTTCCCATTGTGGGCATGTGATGGAATTAACCCATATTACTTTTAAGGGTTTTATAATACAGAACCCCAAGCTTTTGGGACTACTGGTTTTTTAAACTCTCAAGCTTTTGGGACTCCTGGTTTTTAAACTCTCTCTCTCTCTCTCTCTCATGTCTCCCAATTGTTTCAATGCTTGATAAGTATTTGAGAAAGAGAGGGAGTGATGGGTAGTGTCTTCCATACATATTCTTTTATTTATGGTAATCTATTAGTTGTTTAATCTATGTGTATTATTTCTTTCATTTATTAGATTTGGAGTTATCTATTATTAATGATTTAAGTTTTAATTTTTAGGTATGTCTTATAACTCAGAACAAGGTCATTATTCCTATTCGTGTACTGGTTGTACATCACCGATAGATGTCGTTGAAGGAAATGAAATTTCTAATGCTCGGGATACTACTCATGAAAGACCAACCCTTGAGGAGGTTGAGAGTTTGGATGATATTGATGCTGCCACTTATAAGAGGAGAAATAGAAAGAAGACATCAGTTGTTTGGCAAGAATTGACCGTAGTTAAGCTTGCTGATGGGACCAAAAAAGTGCAATGTAATCACTGTAAATTAAACTTTCCAAGAACAAGGATGGTACAACTACACAATACAAAAGGCATTTAGATGGTTGTGTGAGACGTCAATTATCTTTAAAGGGACAAGGCAATCTTTTTCTACCACCGCAAGCACCTAGATCGGACAATGCGAGTGGTATCCAGACTTGGAAATATGACCAAGCAAAGATCAGAGAAGTTGTTTCTCACATGATAATGGTTCATGAGTTGCCTTTTGCATTTACTGAGTACGAGTTATTCACTTTGTTGATGAAAACTACAAGTCCTCACTATGTAAAAATTTCTCGTGCTACAGCCAAAGCTGATTGTTGGACTAGTTATGAGGTTGAGAAGAAGAGGTTAAACGGGTTGTTGAAGACAGTGGATAGGATTAGTATTACAACTGATATGTGGAAGTCGGGTCAAAAAATTTAATACATGGTCTTGACAGCTCATTTTTTGGACTCGGATTGGAATTTGCAGAAAAGAATTTTGAACTTTGTTGATGTGCCTCCTCCGCATAGTGGAGTTGTTGTATATGACGCATTGTACAAATGCTTACAAGACTGGGGTATTGAAGGAAAAGTGTGCTCGATTTCTGTGGATAATGCTTCTTACAATGATGCAGCTGTAAGGATGTTGAAAGATAGCCTTTCATTTCATAAAAGGCTTCCTTTGAATGGGAAATTGTTTCATGTCCGTTGTTGTGCACACATCTTGAATTTATTGGTGCATGATGGTCTTTCAGAAATTGAAGATATAATTGATAATGTAAGAGAAAGTGTGAAGCATATCATAGCATCCACTGTGCGTTTGACTATGTTCAGTGATATTGTTAAACAACTTCAGTTGCCAAATAAGAGGTTGATTTTAGATTGTTGTACACGATAGAATGCAACATATGCTATGTTGTCATGTGTATTGGAGTTTAAAGATGTATTTCCGCGGTATGCTCAACGAGATGCAAGTTATAAGTATTTGCCAAGTGATGAAGATTGGGTGAGGGTTGAGAAAGTTTGTTCTTTCTTGGCACTTTTTAATGAAGTTACCAACATTATCACAGGTAAACAATTTACCGTTCATCTAGTTTTATTTCATTATTTTTAAATTTTCGTTTATGTTATTTAATTTCATACATGATTTTCCTTTATAAATAATAGGTTATGAATATCCAACTTCAAATTTATTTCTTCCTGAACTTTGGAGTATCAAAGAGTTATTGATGGAGAAATCTTTGAGTGAGAAACTTTGGATGAGACAAATGGCTGATAAAATGCAAAGAAAATTTGATAAATATTGGGATGAATGCAATTTGCTGATTTCTATTGCTGATATACTAGATCCTAGGAATAAGATGAAATTGATTGACTTCAGTTTTCATGTTATTTATTCTGAAGAGGAAGCTCCTAAACAAATTCGCTTTGTGAGTGATAATTTATATGAGCTTTATAAGGAGTATGTGGATGAATATGCAGCAGCTAATGTTGGTACATCGATGGAAAATGATGTGCAAGAAAATGGTGTTAGTAATGCTTCTACCACTTGTAGAATAGGCAAGGGAAAAGTTATGACTGGGAGGTCAAAGTTTGAGAGATATATTAGAAGTGTTGACACTCTTGACAATGTTAAGTCTGAACTAGATATATAGTTGGAAGAAGGAGTATTCATTTGTAAGGAAAATTGTGGTGATTTTGATGCCTTGGAGTGGTAGAAGGTTAATAACCTCAAGTTTCGAATTTTATCAAAAATGGCTTGTGAAATCTTGTCTATTCCTATTACCACGGTGGCTTTAGAATCTGCTTTTAGTGCTGGTGGTAGAGTGATTGATGCATACCATTCATCTTTAGGAACTGATACGGTGCAAATGTTATTTTGTGGTTCTGATTGGTATCGAAACTTTTATGGGTTGAAAAAGAAAGCCAAAGTAAGTAATTTTTAAGTATTTGTTTTATTTATTTAATATTTGACATATTATTTAATTTGGTCATCTAATTTTAATTTTTTTTAGAGCAAAGTAGAAATTAAAGAGATTTCTTTACTTTGAAGTTAGAATTTTGAAGAATTTTGAAGAATTTCGAAGGTACTTAATCTGATAACTTTCAGGTTTTTATGTTGTTTTATTGAATTTGATGAGTGAAACTCATGAATTTTCATATTTGGTGTTTTCAGGATGGGTATCATTCGATTCATTGGAAAGGAATGTGTTATTTATGCTGTCAACTTTCGTAGTTTGTGTTTATTGTGATTTTTTGGTGTTATCTTTTTTAATTGTTTCTCTTGTAATATGTTTTGTTTTGAATCGATTTTGTTTCGATTCATATTTGGTGCATTTATGTTGTGTTTATGTTGTTTATTGTTTTGTTTGTAACTAAGTTTTTTATTAAGGTGGTTTTATTTTATTTTATTTTTGTTTGTTTGTTTGGATAGTTAACATAAATGAACATGTTCGCGAACACATAAACGAACATGTTTGCGAACGCATAAACGAACATGTTTGCGAACGCATAAACGAACATGTTCGCGAACGTTAAACGAACATATAAACGAACGTTAAACGAAAATGTTCACGAACATATAAACGAACATGTTCACGAACGTTAAACGAACATATAAACGAACGTTAAACTAAAATGTTCACGAACATATAAACGAACATGTTCACAAACGTTAAATGAACATGTTCACGAACGTTAAACGAACGATCACGAACACACCAAATAATAAACGAACCGAGTTCGAACATGATACTGAAAATTTAAATGAACACGAACCGAACATGAAAAACTTTCAAAATAAACAAACGAACACGAACATACCCTTGTTCGTTTGAACCTAGTTCAATTACACCCCTATACACAAGCATAATGCAATGCACCCATACTCCATCACACCAACACAGTGAAAAGGTTCCCCAGAACCCTTTCCCAATCAATCGTCACCAATCGCAGTGTGGTTTTAGTATCAACCTTAAAAAGGAATGACAACCACTTCTTCCACCTTACAATCCCACCCCATGAACACACAATGGTATGATCTCATGATTATCATATATTTATATAATTCCTCAATCTCAATTAATATCCCACATATCACATTCACTGTAGCATATTCACAAAAATTATCCATCACCTGCTCAATGTACAGATATATGTATGCATGACATTAACATCATACACTTGCATAGCTCGATTAATCATACCATTAATTATTTTTATCACCACATAATCATCTCAATATCAACATACCTCAAACAACATGAAATCACAAAATCTCAACAATATCACAGACATTAAGGTATAATACAGTTAGAAACACACCTCAAGCAAATAAAACTCTAGAGACGAGGAGATCATCCACCACACACTGTACGAGTTCCCGATCTAACGGAATTAGATCCTACAGATACAACTAAATAATATTACAAACCTAGCCACCACTTAAACACAAAATTTAACTAAAGTAACTTACGAGTAGCTCTCAGAATCGATGCAGGAACAGGTTGCACAGTTGAAGGAGGTAAATCGTCTGCCTCAGAATCGTGATCACCAAAACACGAATATTTTAAATTAGTACTCCCCAAATTAGAACTCTAAAATAGCTTAAAGTACACAATTTAAGATAAAGCTGCCAAAACGAGACTTTCGGGTTAGAATTTAGAAAAACAGACAGCGGAATCGGACTCAGGACGTCGAAAAATGGTAGGGTAGGGTTTTTTTAAAAAGTCAATGGTTAACGATCGACGGTCAACGGTCAATGGTCGGTCAACAGTCGGTCAACGGTTGGTCAACAGTCGGTCAACGGTTTGACTTGGTTTGGGTTTAGACTTGGTTCAATTGGGTTTGGTTTGGTTTTTAAAGGGTTGGATCCAAAAAAACTTAATGGGTTAGGCACCAATTCTCCTAATTGAGCCAACAGATTTGGGTTGATTACTTTTGAACCAAATCAAAACCATGATGCACCAAAGAAACAAACAAAGTCTGCTCCCCTCTCCCCCAAGCGACACCGACGACGGCAACCACCTACACCGACGTCCGACCACCACAAATTCAATAAGCAACCATACCAAAATAAAATCCCACACACAACCCACTACTTACCAACTTCAAAATAGCCAACAATTGAGCCAAAAGGGAAAGACAAAACCGAAAGTCCCCCTTATCAACATACACAACGGTGATGGTTTAAGAGGTTTAAGTTTGAGGGGTTTGGTTCGCACAAGTGTGAGGAGAAGATTGGTGGCGACGGTGACAAGCACGGACGGCGAAACGAAATTGAACGAAGGATGTTTGCTTTTAAAAATAAAAGAAAGAAAGAAAATCTAAAGAGAAAAGAAGGTGAGAACGGCAGACAAGGGAACAAAGGTACAAAATGGCTAAAGAAAAGAAATAAGGGTGTTTAAATCCAAAGCATCTTGGGTTAATTTCATAGGGATCTTTAAAAAAAACTAGGGTTTCCAAGTTGACCCAAAACTTTCACATCCATCACAAACAAGTCCAACTTCCTCAATTAACGAATTTTTACCCAATAGGCCCTAATTTTTTTTGTAATTACCACACTTTAATCCTTAAAATTCTAGGGTGTTACAACTCTTCCCCCTTAAAAGAAAATTTCATCCTCGAAATTTACCTGGACCAAAAAGATGTGGATACTGGGCCTTGATGACGGATTTCGACTCTCACGTAGCCTCCTCATAACCATGGTTGCGCAACAAGACCTTAACCATCTTAATAATCTTCCTCCTAGGAACTTTCTCTTCTAGAGTACTGATCTCTATTGACTCCTCCTCAAAACTCAAGTCTGGACGAACCTCAATCTCCTCAATAGGCACAATGTGAGACAGGTCCGATCGATAACGTCTCAACATGGAAACATGGAAGACATCATGAATCCTCTCAAGCTTAGGCAGTAACTCAAGCTGATAGGCAACTGGTCCCACGAGACTAAGTACCCGGTAAGAGCCAATGAAACGAGGACTCAACTTGCCCTCCCGCCCAAACCTAAGCACCTTTCTCTACGGAGACACTTTCAAGAAAACCTCATCTCCTACACTGAACTCAATATCCCGACGCTTCAGGTCGACATAAGACTTCTGTCTATCAAAAGCATCCTTGAGACTCTCACGAATCAATTTAACAGTTTTCTCAGACTCGCAAACAAGATCTGGTCCCAACAATCGATACTCCGTCAACTCAATCCAACCGATAGGGGTACGACACTTACGCCCATATAAAGCCTCATAAGGAGCCATCTTAATACTGGCTTGATAACTGTTATTGTAAGGCGAACTTAGCCAGAGGTAAGAAATCCTCCCAACTCCCTTGATACTCAATCACACAGCCCCTCAACATGTCCTCCAAGACCTGGATCACTCGCTCAGATTGACCATCAGTTTGCGAATGGTAAGCAGTGCTAAAGTTTAACCGAGTACCCAAAGCAAGGTGTAACAATTCCCAAAATCTCGAAGTAAACCTCGAATCTCGATCAGAGATGATAGATAACGGTACTTCATGAAGACAAACTATCTCCGATATGTAGAGTCGAGCTAATTTACTCAAAGGGTAATCAACCCTCACGGGAATGAAATTTGTGAACTTAGTGAGTCAGTCCACAACCACCCACACAGAGTCTTTTTTGGATGGTGTTGAGGGCAGACCACTCACAAAATCCACAGTCACCCTCTCCCATTTCCACTGAAAAATCTCAATCGGTTGCAGTAACCCTGAAAGACACTAATGCTCGGCCTTAACTTTCTGGCACGTCAGACACTTTGACACAAAATCCACAACATCCCTCTTCAAACCCTTCTACCAATACCTGTCACGAAGGTTCTTATACATCTTATCTCCACCAGGATGCATGGAATAAGGGCTATCATGAGCCTCACGGAGAATAGTTTGCTTAATCTCAGAATTCCTTGGAACACAGAGAAGTCCGCAGATGTACCCTCCTTTACCTCCCTCATACGGTGCTCTAGATAAGGATCATTAGCTTGCTTAGACTTAATCTCTGAGAGTAAAGTGGGAATAACTCTGAGTTCAGCCAAAAGACTACCATCTTCAAACAAACTCATCTTGGCAAACAATGCCCTCAACTCAGTCACAGCATTACGACTTAAGGCATCGACAACCACATCAGCCTTACCAGGGTGATACTCAATCTCACAGTCATAGTCCTTAAGTAGCTCTAACCAACGACGTTGCCTCAAATTAAGCTCCTTCTGAGAAAGCAAGTACTTCAAGCTCTTATGATCAGTGAAGATATAACACTTCTCCCCATAGAGATAATGTCTCCAAATTTTAAGAGCGAAGATTACCGCAGCAAGCTCAAGACAATGAATAGGGTAATTAATCTCATGCGGTTTTAACTGCCGAGAGGCATAAGCCACGACCTTCCCCTCTTGCATTAGCACACATCCCAATCCAGTGTAAGAAGCATCACTGTAGACAGTGTAAGCTTTCCCAAGCTCAGGTTGGATCAGAACTGGTGCTTGAGTCAACACAGACTTCAGTTTCTCGAAACTAACCTCTTGAGCCTCGGTCCATACAAATGGAACATTCTTTCTCAACAGCTTAGTCAACGGAGCTGCGATAATCGAGAAACCCTCAACAAACCTTCGATAATAGCCAGCTAAACTCAAGAAGCTACGAATTTCAAAAACATTCTTGGGTTACTTCCACCCTATAATAGCCTCAATCTTCTTCGGATCCACACGAATACCCTCAGCAGAAACTATATGACCCAAAAACATCACCTCAACCAGCCAAAATTCGCACTTGCTGAACTTAGCATAAAGCTGCTTCTCTCTCAAAGTTTGCAGTACAACTCTCAGATGCTCCTCATGCTCACCTCAGACTTAGAGTATACCAGAATGTCGTCTATAAACACCGCTACAAATTGATCCAGGTAGGGTTGAAACACCCTATTCATCATGTCCATAAAAGCAGCATGGGCATTAGTTAAGCCAAAAGGCATTACCAAGAACTCATAATACCCATAGCGAGTTCGAAAAGCTGTCTTGAACACATCTGAATCTTTTACCCTACGCTGATAGTAACCAGACCTCAACTCAATATTAGAAAACACAGTAGCTTCCCGAAACTGATCAAATAGGTCATCAATACGAGGCAAGTGGTACTTATTCTTAATTGTTAGCTTATTCAGCTTTCGATAGTTAATACATAACCGAAGTGTTCCATCCTTCTTTTTCACAAACAAAACTGGAGCTCCACAAGGTGAAACACTCGGTCGAATAAAACCCCTATCCAACAGTTCTTGCAATTGCACCTTCAACTCTTTGAGTTCCTTAGGTGCCATTCTGTAAGGTGCCATAAACACAGGAGTCGTGTTAGGATAGACTTCTATGCCAAATTCAACCTCATCACGTTTAGGTGACATCCAGGCAATTCTTCCGGGAACACATCAGGGAAGTCCTTCACCACTCGAATCTTATCAATCCCGGAATCAGATTGCCTTGGATCAAGAATGTAAGCGAAATAACCCATGAATCCCTTTCTAATCAACTTTTCGGCTTTAAGGGCTGAGATCACATTGGATAGAAACCCTCTACGTTCACCAACCAGGGTTATCTGTCGGTCATCAAAAGTCCTCAGAGTTGCCCTTTTCTTCTCACAATCCAGAGTAACTCGGTGCTTTGAAAGCCAATCCATACCTAGTATAAAGTCAAATTCATTGAATGACAATTCTAATAAATCAACAGAAAATATTTCCCCTTGAATCTCTAAAGGACAGTTGCGGTATATTCTAGTAACCACCACAGAGTTACTCACCGGACTTAGAACGGTTACCGCAGACTCAACATTCTAAGAAGTAATCTTAAGACCCCAAGATATAGCACTAGCCACATAGGAATGTGTTGAACCATTATCAAGCAACGCAAAATAAGGAATGGAATGAACTGAGAAAGTACTTGCTATAACGTCGGGCTCATCACGATCCTCATGCCTCCTTGATAATACTTAAATATGACATACTTTTGGATATTAAATATATATATATATTTAGAGTATGATCCTATTAAATTGGGCTATTTATTGTCTTTTTATTTTGTAGGGACTCAAGTGGTGATAGAAGATAAATTGGAGACAAAAAAGCATGGTTTTAGAGGAGAATTTGAAGTTGTGTGAAGATGGAATGCTAAAAGAGAGAGTTTATAGGACAAAAAGACTTGATTTTATTTTATTTTATTTTTTTAAATATATTTTATATTAGGATTTAATATTTAAGATATTATTTATTATTTAAATTCGTATTTAATTTATGTTTATCTTTTTGTATTTATCTTTTAGAGTTTAAATTGGATCCAATTAGGGAAATTAAATGTTAGATATAATTCTAATTATCTTTTAGAATTTAGATTGGATTCATTGAAAAATCCTTCATCTTCCTAAATCCCTAGTTCAATAAAAGTTTTATTTTATTATCCTGTGTTCTTCCCCAAAATCATGAGTAACTAAAAAACCCTTCTAGCCAAAGGTTATCAAATATTCCTCCAAGGTTCATGAGGTTTAGAATCCGCGCTTAATTCTTTTCAACCCGAGTATTCATCAATTCTCTGTAATACAAGATTGACACTTCCGTCCAAAATCCCTACAAAAGTAATCTTTTTATCTTCTTCAAAGACGGTCGCTTTGTGTGTTTTGAGAAGGTTGCACAATCGATTCGTTAACTTACTGCGTCAAAGGTTGCCAAGCCAAAAGAGACAAAACGGCGTGGCATTCGTCGTTGGGAAAAGATGATCTAGTGTAAGACAGTCCCATTGGAGCAACGGTTGGCTAGAGTCAGGTTCCACTAAAAACTATATCCGAAGCTGGTGGTCGTAAGCGTCCTCTTCCACTATAAGTGGCTTATTCAGGAATGAGAAGAACCATCCAAAGTCTATGATTGAATCGAGGAAGAATCAAGATAACCGGAGGCTGGATCTGTAAATATCGATAAAACCCTTCTTCTTTCAACTTGTTTATTTTATGCTATTTATTTTTATTTCGACTTCCCTATTTTCTATTTCTTTTAATTCTATTTTCTTTAATTTTTAAATCTGTTTCTTTTATTTTTCCTTAGATCGTGGAGCTTTTCTTGGGCACGATTTGGTCCACGATCTCGACAGACAAGACTTTTACGACTCTCTAGTCCCTAAGGATTAGACCCTACTTCCCTTTTACTATTATTTACTTTAATTTTTGGAATAGGTTATATTTGGTATTCCCGACGACACATCAAATCTCCTAGTAACATATACCAACCAAGACTGTCTCATCCCAGATCTAGAAGCGTCTCCACTCTGAACCAACCTACCTCTATTAGCAGAACTCGAAGCAACTGGTCTAACCTACCCTCTACCCCTAGAAGGAGCCTGAACCGAAGACTGAGTCTGACTCTGTATAAACGATCTCGTAGGAGGATGAGGACAATCTCTAAAGAAGTGCTCCTGCGATCCACATCTAAAACAAACCCCCGATCTTTCTCTAACATTCACCCCATGCCTTTTATTGCAGTAAGAACAGAGATGCATGGGACGAGGTCCAGAAGAACCACCAACACTACCTGTCGGAACTGCCGATACCGCAAGCCTCACCCTCGGATAACTAGGCTGAGCTGTCTCCTCCCTAGGTCTCTTAACAGAAAGACCACCCGTAACCGGCTGAGCTGATGTACCCACTGGCTTTTTACTACACTCTTTGTCCTGAACCCTTTGAGCCTTAATACGAGCTTCCAAACTTTCGACTGATCTAGCTCGACTAACCAGGTCATTGAATACTCCGTCATGATGCATGTTGACCCCAGCCTGTAGTGAAAGTTGTAGTCCCTTCCTAAACCAATCACATTTCTCTTTCTCATTTGTCACCAACCTTGACGCATAACGAACCAATCTCAGGAACTCTATCTCATAATCATTAACGAACATGTCTCCTTGCCTCAAGTTCATAAAGTCGTCCCTATACTTGTCGAGAAACTCCTCACCCACATAACGATCCTGAAAGGCCTCTCTGAAATAATCCCATGTAATCTAGCCAGCAGGAGTAGACTCCTCCACATTATCCCACCAATTTTAGGCCTCACCCCTCAGTAAAGAGATTGCTGCTCTAACTTTCTGTCCAGCAGGATAGTTCATCTCTATAAATAATCTCTGTAAATCCTTCAGCCAATACTTAGCAACTGAAGGATCTGCACCAGTCCTACGCTCAAACACCTTCATCCCAGCAGCAATAAAATCAGGAGAAATCGGCCTACTCGGACCCTCAGAATGACCCCCAGCGGATCCACGAAGCAATCTCAGTAACTTTCGATTAACTATTACACTGTCCAACTCCACAGTCTCGCTATCCCCTGTATCGGGCACATCCTCAACAGGAGCCTCCTCAGCATGTATATCTCCTCCAACAGCTAGTTGTCCCTCAGCACTATGGGCAGCCCATCCTCAGTAACGTGAGGCAACTCATCCACATTCGCCTCAGGCTCGAACACAGGAGTATGGTCACTAACGGCCCTAGCAGTACGGCCCCGACCTCGGCCTTGGCCGCGATCAGTCGTAAGTCTAGCACTCTTTCGTGGTGGCATACTATCTATCTACATCAATAAAGAGTACTAAAGTAAGAATCGGTATCGGAGATTTAGAATAAATTATATATATATGTCTATATGTAACATAAATTATTATAACTCATTAGTTTATTCAAAATCTCCATTTAACCCCAAAAAATTTCAAAACCAAGCCTAGAGAGAGCTTCACAGTCCGTGGTTTGAACTCGACTTTGATACCACTAAATGTAACCCCCTATACCCGACCCAAAAGATATGATCGGATCTAGAAAATTATTTAAGTAATTTACCCACACCCCAACTCGCCAATCCAAAATCATTCACATTCATTTTAAAAAATACACATAAATATTCATATATAAAAATTTTAAATCTATAATTAATAATAAATTAATTAATTAAACTCCCCAAAAATAAAATATCAAAAGTTTCAAAATAAATTATACTTACAACCCAAACCAAAATAATAAGAAGAAAATAATAATAATAACAAAATGATGTAAATTTCTGCAACTAAACCTCCGAGTACCAGATCATCTAATCTCAGAATACCTGTAAGAGAGCTGTGGTGGTATGAGCTATAAAGCCTAGTGTGTCTCTAAAGTACATACAACTTAATGTATTTATAAATCAACATAACAATTTATATCACAAGAGAGTAATCACAAATCATATGTCATACACAAGCATAATGAATGCACCCATACTCCATCACACCAACACAGTGAAAAGGTTCCCTAGAATCCTTTCCCAACCAATCGTCACCAATCGCAATGTGGTTTTAGTATCAACCTTAAAAAGGAATGATAACCACTTCTTCCACTTTACAATCCCACCCCATGAACACACAATGGTATGATCTCATGATTATCATATATTTATATAATTCCTCAATCTCAATTAATATCCCACATATCACATTCACTGTAGCATATTCACAAAAATTATCCATCACCTGCTCAATGTACAGATATATGTATGCATGACATTAACATCATACACTTGCACAGCTCAATTAATCATACCATTAATTATTTTTATCACCACATAATCATCTCAATATCAACATACCTCAAACAACATGAAATCACAAAATCTCAACAACATCACAGACATTAAGGTATAATACAATTAGAAACACACCTCAAGCAAATAAAACTCTAGCGACGAAGAGATCGTCCACCACTCACTGTACGAGTTCCCGGTCTAACGGAATTAGATCCTAAAAATACAACTAAATAATATTACAAACCTAGCCACCACTTAAACACAAAATTTAACTAAAGTAACTTATGAGTAGCTCTCGGAATCGATGCAGGAACGGGTTGCACAGTTTGAGGAGGTAAATCGTCTGCCTCAGAATCGTGATCACCTAAACACAAATATTTTAAACTAGTACTCCCCAAATTAGAACTCTAAAATAGCTTAAAGTACACAATTTAAGATAAAACTACCAAAACGAGACTTTCTGGTTAGAATTTGGCAAAACGGACAATGGAATCGGACTCAGGACGTCGAAAAATGGTAGGGTAGGGTTTTTTAAAAAAGTCAACGGTCAACTGTCAACGGTTAACGACCAACGATCGGTTAATGGCTAGTCAACGGTCGGTCAATGGTTTGACTTGGTTTGGGTTTGAACTTGGTTCAATTGGGTTTGGTTTGGTTTTTAAAAGGTTGGATCCAAAAAAACTTAATGGGTTAAGCACCAATTCTCCTAATTGGACCAACAGATTTGGGTTGATTACTTTTGACCCAAATCAAAACCATGATGCACCAAAGGAACAAACAAAGTCTGCTCCCCTCTCCCCCAAGCGACACCGACGACGGCAACCACCTACATCAGCGTCCGACCATCACAAATTCAATAAGCAACCACACCAAAATAAAGTCCCACACACAACCCACTACTTACCAACTTCAAAACAACCAACAATGGAGCCAAAAGGGAGAGACAAAATCAAAAGTCCCCCTTGTCAACACACACAACAGTGATGGTTTAAGAGGTTTAAGTTTGAGGGGTTTGGTTCGCACGAGTGTGAGGAGAAGATTGGTGGCGGCGGTGATAAGCACGAACGGTGAAATGACCTTGAACGGAGGATGTTTGCTTTTGAAAATAAAAGAAAGAAAGAAAATCTAAAGAGAAAAGAAGGTGAGAACGACAGGCAAGGGAACAAAGGTACAAAATGGCCAAAGAAAAGAAATAAGGGTGTTTAAATATCAAAGCATCTTGGGTTAATTTCATAGGGATCCTTGAAAAAAACTAGGGTTTCTAAGTTGACCCAAAACTTTCACATCCATCACAAACAAGTCCAACTTCCTCAATTAACGAATTTTTACCCAATAAGCCTTTAAATGTTTTTGTAATTACCACACTTTAATCCTTAAAATTCTAGGGTGTTACAAGTATGCTATGAATCATAGGATGTCCTAGAACTTAAAAGAAAAACGAATTATTTGAGTTTGTTTATTCGAACTTATTAACTAGTTCATTTTCATCGTGGAACTGATTGATTGTCTTCCACTACAATAAATGAACATTTTCTTGTAGGAAAGACTATCCGAGATTTTCTTTATATTTACATATAATTAAAAGAAAAAAGACTATTAATATAATAAAATATTTTTTTTTCAAAATTATGTATCCTTTAACAGATTAACTACGAGTCTCATTCGAATTTGGTTGAAAATGAAAATTGGACATACCCTCTCTTCGAGCTTGACCAATTACCAATTTATGGAAAAAAAAAATAAAATGCAAGTTTGCATAGGTAGATAAAATGGGTTTTACACTTTTTATTTTGATGTAGTTTTCATGTATAATGGAGATGTATAAATTAGAAATGTAAGGCAACAAAAAACTGGACAGAGATAGAAAAGGAAGACTTTTTTTGCGTTTTTTTGATTTCATCAATTCGATTTATATATCATAATAGATATAAATGCTAATCTATCCTATAGATTTGAATGGAGATATAAAAAAGAAATGTACCAATAAATTAAATACAAATTCTTCTTTTTTTTTCTGAATAGCATATGGAATATAAATAAAAAAAGGTTATATCATAACGTATTGTTTTTTTGTTTTAGAATAGAAGCATTTTATGCGATTTTCCCATCTCTATTCATTTTTTTATGCAATTTGTATCGTAGTATATATATAATTATAATTTAGAAAATCTATAGGGATAAATAAATAATGACATCAAAAGATCGATCGTTTTGTTTTAAAAATAGATGTCTTTGAAATCCAATTATAGCACTGAATAACATTTTTTGAATGGCAGTTCCAAAAAAACGTACTTCTATAGCAAAAACACGTATTCGAAAAAATGTTTAAAAAAAGAAAGGATATTGGGCTGCCTTGAAAGCTTTTTCATTAGCCAAATCTCTTTCTACAAGGAATTCAAAAAGTTTTTTTGTACGAAAAATAAATTTGGAGTAATCTGAATTGGTTTAACTCAAATAAGCTACAAAGGTTTTGCTATTTTGAATATCTTTTTTTTTTCATTTCCGCGGGGGGGGGGGGGGGGGGGGGGGGGGGGTGAGGGGAGGGAATTCTTATTTTCCCCATTGCCCATTTGTAGTTGTTATGTTAGTGTTATAATAATTTGTTATTTTTATAATATTCAATTTATAATTTATATTAATAAATAATAGAATAATAATTTTTTTATATGTATACTATAGAGGATCGCGGAGCACATATATATATAAAATAAAAGCTTTAATTGAGTTGTCGAAACTAATCCATTAAATTTCAATTTTGTAACTTTATGAATCATTATTTCTCTGAATTATTATATCTCTTTCCCTTGTTTTCAACCCAATGGAGAAACCCTCTTTTCTAATTTAGTGAGTATACAAATAATGTATCAATTTGAAGTGATCTAAATAAATCCTATGTTTGTATAAGAAAATGTAAAAAAATAAATCAAGACATATTTTTAGAATTCAAAATACTTTTTTGAAGTATGGTACAATTATGACAGAAATCGAAACACTTTCTATATAACGTAACGTGTACAACCTAATATCTAGTTGATTTGACAAACCCTTAAAACAAACGCAAAATGCTAACGATTAATACAAAGCTATACAAATTACATAAATCTTTTGAAATCGTTGGATATGGGGCTGAAATTGTGATCTCTAAAAATCATATTTTTTCATTCATTTATTCATTTACTTAATAAGCATTTTTTTTTATAGATTCATAAAAATCATACAAAAGAATGAGAAATTAATCATTAAAAAATGATAGAGAACCCTTTTTTGTTTTTTTGAATTTTATCTATGAATTGAAATTACAACTAGTTAATTTAATTACAATAAAGAAGTTCTCTTCTAGGAAAACACAAACTAAAAAATCTCTATTGACGACCTAATTAAATAGAAAGGATAATTATTAAATAAATAAAATGATACAAAAAATACTAAAGATTCCTTTTGAACAAAAGAACTATACCATTTTGATTCTAATAATATTTATATATTCATGAATCGATTTCTTTTTCTTTTCTACTCTTGTCCTGCCGCTCTATTTTTGTGAATACTGTTTATAATGATTGATAAAGCAAAAATGCCAATTGAAATTTTTGCTTATCCCCCTCTCGTTTAAAAATTGAAACTTAGGTAAGTGCTTTATAAACATATGTATAAAAAGAACATATTTCATTTAGCTCCTTCATGCCTACTATAACTAGTTATTTCGGTTTTTTACTAGCGGCTTTAACTATAACCTCAGCTTTATTTATTGGTCTGAGTAAGATACGACTTATTTGAAAATTAATTCAATGAACAAACAATTCATAAAAACAAAGCTTTCTATCCTATTCCATATATTCTATAGCTCATTACCGTGTTAATTATCAATTATTAGGTATTGATATTCATGGGCAATAGAAATTAATATTTAGGGATAGATATTACCTTTCTTTTTCTCATTTCAAGTAAATTGAAATGATTGAAGTTTTTCTATTTGGAATCATCTTAGGTCTAATTCTTATTACTTTGGCTGGATTATTCGTAACCGCATATTTACAATACAGACGTGGTGATCAATTGAACCTTTGATTAATTAACATACCTTTTTTGGATTAATTAACATGGAAATAGAAACTATTTCGAGAGGGGGAAGGGCTAACCAGGAGCGGGGGACCAAAGAAAATACTTCTTCTTCCCTTTTTTCGGAGGAAGAGGTGGATCCGAGCCAAATCGATGAAACAGAAAAGCTACGAGTGACTGGAAAGAAAAAAACTAAAATAAAGGGCGAACTCCACTTTCGTTTTAAAGAGACATACTATAAAAATAAAGCCCCTTATTAAATTTATTTAATGTTGAGGGGTGAGTGACTAAGTGCGATTCACGTCATGGCAAAGGTGCCAAGAACTACGAGAGGAGGTTCAAAGAGGTGGGTTGTCAATACTCTAAATGGAGGAGAGGATCCTTAGCTCTTTTAAGGAAATTCTTATTGTTAGAAAAATCGAGTTAATTTGTGATATTTATAGCAATAAATTTTTTTGAAAAGTATTTGTGCTTTGTACCAGATGGATTTAAATCGTTCAATACTTTCAATCGAACGACTATTTCCGCTATTCTCATATCCCAAATTGCGTTGAGTGTGGGTTCGAGCAACACAAACTAAACAAAGAACAAGAAACTGAATTATTACTTTCAATGAAAAAGTAATTATCTCAATAGAAGCCGAAAGAAATTGTAATTCCTAAAAAATATAATTTATTCTAGAAAATAAATCATCACTGCTTTATGGCAGAATCAATATATAAAACTTGTGTGCTAATAGCTATCATCTATTCCCAAAATAAATATAATTAAATTAACTAAATTATTTTCTCAATTAAATAATTCTCCCAACCTAATTTTAATTTCATTAAAGTTATAATAACCAATTATGAGGAAAGATATTTAATTTCCATATTCAATGGATTTATAATAATTAGTTAATTTAATTCGATTTTCGAACTTTAGTTATTTAATTATAATTAATTAATTAATAATTAAAAAAATCTCAAGTCATTTCTTTTCTCACTAACATATTCATTTGTGAATGCAAACAATTTCTCTAATTTTATCATTTCTATTTTATCTCATGATAACCATTACATCTTCCCTAATGAAAAGTCAATTACTATCAAATAATAATCAAACCATTTATCACAAAGATAAATGACCCATGATCATGTTTACTTTTCATTTATCATGTACTTTCGATGAGAGAATATCATTTACTCATTAGTTGGGTTATGAATTCCATTATTGTGAATTATACTACATACTGTAGAAGTCGTATACCCAATGTACCAGCTTTCGGTTCTTTATCTATTTAAACTCGAGCTTTTACTTGCATCAAAATATACAAGTCATGCATATATAACATATCATCCACTCAAGATTAAGGTATTTCATACTATGAACGTCACAAGTGAATAAATTCATAAATGGATCTAGGATATATTCTACTTGGGTCCTATTCAATGTACTATCAGTCCAGTCAATCACTTCTATGTCTATATCTTTTGGGAGTCATCCGTTCTGATGCTCAAGATAATCCATCTCTCTGATTGAAATTGATAGATGGCACATCAGTCTTTCAATTTGTTTTCTCATTTCCGATTAGACTAAGGGCATGTTTAGATTTATTTACTAATACAAGTTGTCTTTTCATATTACAATTCAATCACATAATACCGCTTAGTATTAGTTAAATGTTAGATAACCAATGAGCCAAAATTTGCTTCCATTTTTCTTTGCGTGCGAAAAAATTGAGGACAATATACAAAGTGTATTAACATAATTGAATGTTTTATTAAATCAAATTGTTCAAAAAATACAAGTATACTTAGACGAAAATACTACACTAAGGAAAGTATATCCCAACACTTATTGATTTGTCGTAATTTGATACATTAAATTAGGCTCTCCATAACACTTATAGATCTTATTCTCAATTTCGTTGCATTTATTGAGTTTTCGTTCCTGTTAATAAAGTGTTTTTTAGTTTTATGTCATTCTTTAGACCCAAATTAGCCAAATGCGCCATTGGAAACTAACAATATGGTTAAGTAGTGTAGGAAGTCGAGGATGGCCTAGAATCAAAGAAATTACCTCCGAAGGGGGAGTATCACAACACCGAACCTTGAAATGTCGTGATACCCCTAATAGTGCTAAAGTGAAGAAATTTTTGGCCAACTCTAGTGATATTGAGATACCAAGGATGGGTATCGTGATATTAAGACCCCCAAAGCTCCCAATTTCAATACTGACTTGGGTATCGCAGTATCACTGGATATCATGATATCGAAGTTTGGGTTTCGCGATATCGACACTTGACGTGGAAAAAATGATTGCAGGGATAGTTTTTGTCAAACACATACACCAATCAAATTAGGTGCTTAGTGTCATTTTGGTCCAAAATTTTTGGTTGTAATCAGCTAATTAAAGCCACTTTTGGCCGAATGATAAGGGAGATTCTTTTGCTTAGGTTTTCTATAATCTTTTTCCTTGGTTTTTAGGTTAAGGGGCTAGGGTTCTTTTCTTTTTCTTTTTCTTATTCTTTTCATTTTTAGTTTAGGTTTTCTTTTTTCTTTTTTAGGTTAGATTTTAGTTTTGTTGTTTACTTTCTTTCTTACTTTTGCATGTGAGATATGTCTTGTACAAATTCAATATTCTATTACCATGCTTCTTATTGTTCAACATATTCCAAGGGTCGTCTTATGCATGTTTTGTGTGTTTGCTTGAGGACAAGCAAAGACTTACGTGTGAGAGAGTTTGATCTGTCGTAATTTGATACGTCAAATTAGGTTCTCCATTACACTTAAAGAGTTTATTCTCAAGCAAATTAGTGTCTTTTCGTTGCATTTATTGAGTTTTTGTTCTTGTCGTTCATAAAGTGTTTTTGTTAGTTTTATGCCATTTTTTAAACCTAAATTGGCCAAATACGCCATTGGAAACTAACGATATTGTTGAGTGGTGTAGAAAGTTAAGAATGGCCTAAAATCGAAGAAATTACCTGACGAAGGGAGAGTATCGTGACACCAGACCTTGAAATATCGTGATACCTAGACAGTGCTAAAGTGAAGAAAATTTAGGCCAACTCAAGTGATATCGTGATACCAAGGATGGGTATCGCAATACCATGACCCACAAGGCTCCCAATCTCAATATTGACTTAGGTATCATGATATTGAAGATTGGATATCACGATATCATTAGATATCGCGATACCGAAGTTCGAGTATCGCGATATCGACGTCTGACGTGGAAAAAATGATTGTAGGGGTAGTTTTTGTCCAACACCCATACCAATCAAAATTATATGTTTAGGGGCATTTTGGTCCAAAATTTTAGGTTAAAATTAGCTATTTAAAGCCAATTTTGGCTGAATGAAAAGGGGGACTCTTTTGCTTAGGTTTTCTATCATATTTTTGCTTAGTTTCATGTTAGGGTTAGAGTTTTTTTCTTTTTCTTTTCATTTTTAGTTTAGATTTTCCCTTTTCTTTTTTAAGTTAGATTTTAGTTTTATTGTTTACTTTCTTTCTTATTGTTAATAGATTTTGTAAACAAGGATGGACAAACTCTTGGGCTTCAATGAAATTCATCAATTGAATGAGCATTTTCTTAAACCTTTTGCTTTCATTTTATGCTTTCAATATGTTTGATAAAATGCTTGTTTGGAATTTGAGTTTGAGTATGTGCTAAACTTGTTGGATGGTTGATTGTTTGGTTGCTTGTTAGCTTAATTTGATGTCTATTCTTGATTAATTGGTTGTTTGATTATATGGAAATGCTTAACACGTTAGAATTGACGCTTCTAACAGAAAACCTAGATAAACGAGATCGAGATGAGAGTTTATCCTTAGATAGTTCGATATAATCATGTTGAGTAGTGAGATTGAGAGGTAATCTTAGGTGGTAACTTTTAGTTTAGGATGAGACCAAGAGGAGATTCCTAACTAAGATGACAACCAATATAATCAGTATAGGTTCATTAGTTTAACTAGCACTCAACTAATCAATCGACCATCGATTAATCATTTACATTATCTAAAATATTAGGGAGAAAGTTTAGCTTAGTTAATAGTTTATTTTAGTTTATAAATAATTTTATTTGGACTTGCACTAATAATTTCCGACTCAATTAGCTTAGTAATTACTTAACTTGTAATTAACTTGATACACATATTTATCCACTTGGAAATCTTTTGGGTTCAATCCTTGGGATACTCGAGTGTCCCATTGACACTACAAATATTACAATTAAAACTGTACACTTGCAATTAAAACCTGCTCTTTAAATTGTTTCATAAAATTGTTTGTTTTTCTGCGCACTAACGCGTGCGGGTCACTTATATAAGTGATGAACTTGGAAGGGAGTTGGCATGGGTCCTATCAAACAATAATCCTATCTCATAAGCTATGCAGTAGGGTTATGGGGATCGTGCAACAATGTAAATTGATGGCAAAGGCTATTTGGTAGATAGCTAGTGGTAAGATGTTATGACACGCATTGGGGCATAACACATGTGATGGGAATCATCTTTAATAGATTTTTGGCAAGATATGGGTTGTTCTCTGAATAGGTAAGCCTTTAAGTCGAGCAAACATTTCAAGAGATATGGCATTGGCACAATATTTGTATAACAATTTCCCCCTGTCGAGGGAAATTTTATAAAGTGATATTATTCAAAACGATTAAGTTTGAGACTTTGTAGTATAGTGAAGGGGTTATGCATTTTTTACTTTGGTGATTAAGCTTGAAAAGGCAAGGTGGAAAGGCAAGCCTTGATAATCGAGCCTTGACAATTTGCTTTGTTGCTATTTGGAAACTAATAGGTTTTTCTAGGGAACGTGTTTACCACGTATGTCATTTATAGTCTTTTTACTACTAGTTTTTTCACGGTTTGATATTGTGGGCCTTGCGTAAGTTTTTGAGTAGGCACTAAAACGTCGTGTACTTAACGATTTTTCCATGTGCCTTTCATTAATTTGCCACTTGATTCCCATGTCTTTACAACTCCACCTCGATCGAGAACTGTAAAAGGGGGATCATCACTACTGATGTATATAAACATGAATGAGATCATCTTAGGTGCTTCGATGATGGGAAACAATTCCTCCTAGCAAGAAACCAAAAATAATGTTTGAACTACCGATGAACAAGGATACCATTGTTGGGGCGAAAACTTCTCATAATGCACCTCGGGAGAGAATTTCGCCTATGACAAGTTTTGTTGCCACTCTTCATGCTCCATCACCCTAAGTCCCCACAACGGGTGATCCTATTGAAATTGTGCCTCGAGCACTCCTAAGTGGTCCTCCTGCTTTTCTCTTTGTGTTGTGCCACAAATGGAAGGTAAGTTGATTGAAGACTATCAAAAGACTATTAAGTGAGGGAAGTCTTGGATCTGGCTCCTAGTTAAGAAAATGAAGTGGAAGCCTTACGCACTTGTACCTTCTTAACGTGATAATCTCAATCTTGGATATTGATGTGTACAATATTTTTACCTTGGAGTAGGAGTCTTTACGATCTCAAATGGTAGAGCTCGGGAACCTCTATTCTCCTAAATCTATAGTACAATTTCGCAACAACACCTGACAGATATGTCTTTCATTATGCTTGTATTTTTGTGAATTTTTTTAATAAAAATCTACTCTCTATCTTTATTTTTATTTTTTTTTTGATGCCTACCATTTTAGGCTTAATAATGGAAATTTATAAGCATATAATAACAATTTGCACTTAGCATGGAAGTGTAAGGAGATAGAACTAGAATTAATAATACATTAGACTAATAACTAGAATATATTTAGACTTGAATAAATCTAAAATGAGTCATATATAGTGAGACTTGAACTTGAGACCTCAAAATAGAACTCTTCATGAGTCGGATGGCTTTCCTAGCTTGCTTTCGCTTGGGCTTGGACAAAAAATTTATGTCCTCATCTTGGTTCGACCTGATGCAAATTCAAATTAAATAACTTTATTATTTTGGAATAATATTTGGTACACTATCCGTTTTTAAAGGTTTGGGGGTTAATAAGTATCCTATAAGAGTGTAATATAATATTTAAAAATAAACATTAAAAAAAAACTCGTGACAAGTTTTTAAGATTGTTTGTGAAATAAAAAAGTATACTATTAATGTACTAAATGCTGATTCAATTATTTTATTGAAATTTAATTATAAAAATATATAAATATTAATATGAAACTTTTTAATATTTTATTTTTTGTAGACATTCGAAAAAAAAATTCAATCGAGCCAAATCTAAGTTCTAAAAAGAAATTATATCCAGACTTGGTCAAAACATAAATATTATTATTTAAACTATATTGATCGATCAAATAAGTTGAGTCCAGAATCGATCTAGATAAAAATATTAAATTGATTGACTCGAAAAATACAAACCTATAAATTTTTATAATAATTAATTTAATTAAATCAAATTAAATTAATAAACTAATAATCTAATTGATTCGAGTATCAAGTATCCGAAAACCTTAACCATAAACACATTTATATCCCCATCCCTAAAGTTGGGAAGCTTCCTCTTTGCCATAAAAAACTAGTAGTGAATCATATAGATTTGATAAATGAGAATGGCAAAATCAAGGGGCCCATTTAATTTTAGCCCATTATCAAATGTCTCCTCCCAACTAAAAACACGACCGCCGGCCCCACCTTATGTTTCTTCTCTCCAAGTCCACCACCACGCGCCTCCTTCACAAGCCGCGTATTTTCAAAGCTTAACCCTACGCAGTTTTCTTTCCTTACTCGGATCGTTGACTCACGCTCTTCAAACAATCGCGTGAATCAATCTCCCGGCAGAAAAACTTGAAAAAAAGAGTAATTAAAAACGACCCAGGATATCCCAGCCTAATTAAAACCCAGCTTCCTCTATTTTGCACTTTTTGCTTAATGGTCGTAGTAAATAGTGGGAATAGTAATTAAAAAGGAAAAATATATGAGAGAGTAAAGGCCAAAAGAGTAAGGCTGAGAAGTAGCAGTGAGTGCTGCTTCCACTGCTTTATATGATATTTAAGTAAAATATTATATTATATTAATATTTATATTTGTACTTGTCCGTTTACTGAGTTTGCTTCGCTTCGATAAATAGTGAAGAAGAAATAATTGTCGATCTCTGTGTAACGGCTATTTTTTAGGGTGTTGTTGTAGAAGTGAAGACTGGGGTTGAAAAAAAAGAAGGGTGTTATTTGATTCAGTTTTGAAGGGAAGAAGAAGAAGAAGAAGAAGAAATGGATTACAACTATGATCAGTAAAGTTTCTTTGCTTTCTTTTTCTTTTCTTTTTTTCCTCTTTGGTGTGATTTGGTTTTAAAATGCATGATATTGTTTCTGGGTTTTTCTTGTTTTATAGTTTTATGAGAATTTTTTGCAATTTTTTTTAGATTAATTCTAGTTTTTTTTTCTCCCCTGAAATGGGTTTTTGCTTGATTTTAAGTTTTTGTTTAATGGGTGAACTGCTGCACTTGTGAAATGGGTGTGCCTGGATTTTTCTTTTCCTTTTGATTTTGGTAGTGGGATTTGTATTTGTACTGTAACTAAAATTGTAAAATTGAAAGAGTGAAGGTGTGGGCTCTCAATAAAAGGGTGGGTCACTGTGTTTTTTTTCCTTTAATTCTTCTCTTCTTTTTTCTTTTGCTTTTTGATTAGCTTAAACCTCAATGCTGAAAATCATATAGATTATGATCCTCTTTCCTTGTTGCTAGATCTAAATGGTACAGGTGTCCTTTTTATTATTCTACATGTGATGTTTGTTTAGGTCATAAATAATTATTGGATCGAATGCTTCAATTTTACTTTTCTTTCTTCTTTTTTTTGTTTTACTAGTAAGGTGGAAATGTTTACTGTTTAATGTTGTTTATCTGCATAATGATCTTTTTCTTTTTTCCTTATTATGTCTATTTAGTTTTATAGATTATGTTAGTGATTTGATTCCTAACTTATTTAGGAACCCCATTTGAGATTTTGGCTTAATGCTGGTAAAATGTAGCATGGATTCCACTTTGGTAAAGCATTGGATGATTCACTGTGAAGTCTATCTGCTTTGGCCTAAATGCTTTACTCCTTTTTTGTTTATTGTTTGATTGGTGACAGGGAGCCATGGAATTGGCATGGAGAGAATTGTGGTGTTCAAAAGAACAACGATTTTGGTAAGTTAATACCTGAGATTATCTAGTTAATGTATTCGAAATGACGAAGTGAGTAAAGAGATTTAAGACAAAAGATTAGTGATATCTGAACTATATCCAAGCAGGTGCCTCCGAAGGTGCATGGACTCAAGTGACCTTGAACGAGGAAGACCTTTCCTACATGTTTGTTGAAGCAACCCCTGTTAAGGAATGTGGGGATCTGTCATACCATGTTACTCAAAAAGGTAGACTTTGTTTCTTGATTTTCTTTGAAAATTTGTTGTCTTCGTAAGACATGTTCTTCTCTTTCCTTTAGAAGTAATACCATTGTGACCTTCAGATGATATAAGTAAGGAATCAGAGGAAAAGAGGGAGACCGCTTCACAAGTTAAAAGGCGTAGAATGCTTCAATTTGACACTCATGTAGTAGATTCTTCCCTTATCTGTGAAGAGATGCCATCCGCATTCCTAAAATCAAGGGTGAGTGCTATATAACTTTTCTATTCCCAAGAACTTGAAGGAAGCTTACCATTCTTTCTGAACAGCTATCTTTCAAATTTGTTTTGAAAAGTTGACATGAGTTAATATATTAGCTGAGAATCCTGATGTTAGAACTTGTCAGTTAATAGTAAGTTGTTTTATTTTACTGAGACTGAAAACTCCATCATTCGCATTATTTTGTGCATCCCATCTGCAACTTGTTTGCACTAGCCAACTTTGTTTAGCACATGGCTTGAGGTTGCTGATATTTTCAAGTTTTATTGTCTCTACAATTCATTACTTATTTAAAACAAGTTCTGGACTTCTGCCTATTGTGGTGGCCTTTGAAAAACATGCATGATAGAACTATGTCTAATTACTTTCTCATGAGGTGCAGTCAGAACTTATTAATACTGGTTAAAATGTACCATGGTTGTTACTACGTTTTGTTTATTTCTTTCTTCTTTCCATGCATAGGAGAGGAATGATATGATTGAAGAGATCTTGCCCGATGCATCTGAGTGGGTTGCTGGTTTTTCAGGTTTTTCATCCAAGCCCATTTTCATAGGGTTTAGGGTATAAATAGTAAACCACTTTTTTCAAATGCATACTTGGGTTTTTAATCATAAGGAAAAATTGCAGAAGATGCATCAGCCTCCAGTTATGATGGCCTAGATCAGTCATGTGAAGGGTGGCTTGCTGAATACTTTAATGACCCGGAGCTGCTGCTTAGCTCTGATGATATGTATGCTTCTATGGACTTTCAAGATTTTTGTTTGAATCATGTTATTAATTTGTTCTGATTGCTTTATAATGTGAGATGCAGGAATCTGACTGGGGCATCCGATGTTCAAATTGATACTTCAGGTACATGAGTGCTTTTCTTCCGAAGATATTGTATACAGTGTACTGTTGTTATCTTCATTTTTTCTTTTGAAATCATTTTGGACGTCATTGTTCCGTCACACACTCTCTCTCGAAGTGCACATTTTCTTAACTTTACGATGAAACTTGACTCTGTTCATAGAGTTGTGCAATGCCCAACCTGAGTCCGGGGCTGATGCTGTTCAAAAGCAGGCAACTCGAACGATTGGAAATGTTGTTCTCAAAGGTAACCTATCTAATATTGTTTATTTTTATTTAATTTTATTTTCCTTTCAATCGTCGTGTCTTGGTATGTTCTATATCCAGTATCAGCCTATCTATTCCCTGCTTTTGTTTAAAGGACAAGTATAGCTTCTATGAATTGTGTCTCTCTATTTCAAATACCACGTCCTCTAAATAAGATTAACTCTATCAGATCGGTTTTTTTTTTTTTTTTTGTCATTTAGGTAGGAAGTCTTTCATCCGAATGCCCCCCAAGGTAGCATCATCTGTTGCCTACCCATTTGCTTTCATTAAACCCTGTGGTTTCCATGGGGATGTCACCCTGAAGGATATAAATCAGCGAATCCGAACTCCACCACCATCAAAATCGAAACAAAGCAATGAAGATCTTGCTGATGCTTTCCCTACTTCTGCTTTTTCTGGGAAGCCTGTTGTTGGCAAAACTAAAATTCGTACTGAAGGAGGAAAAGGCAGCATCACAATTATGAGAACCAAAGGCTGAGTAGATAAGTGTTCTTCTAAACTTATTTTAACTTTTTTTCTCCTTTTTAGCGCCCTTTGCTCTCCCCCTTGGTTAAAATCCGGTGGTTGAGTAACTCTGTATTTTTTTGTTGGACGCTTGGAATTCATAATACACATCGAAGTGTTTTATGTTTCCAAATAGTATTCTAAGGGTCTAATATTTGTCTAATACATGCTTTATTTTTTAAGGCTATAAATGACATGATACTTGAGATCCTCCTATTCTTTTTGGTTTGCCAATTTAATGCTTTAACTAAGCTGAATTCATGTATTCAAATAGTATTTAGATATTCTGTAGAAGCATACGATTGTAATGTTGTGCCTCTCTTATCTCCATATCTAAGTATGACAATATTATTATATTGGTGTATAAATGGTCATTGGCATCAAATTTTATGCTGCCCCCTCATGTTTTGCTAATGCACATGTCTGTTTAACCTGTATTTGGTATCTGACCTTCGGTTATGATCATTGGCGCGATTGCATAGGTCCGGTGTCGATCTTCGTGTCTCAAAAGGAATAGGATTTGATTTTTGAGTACCAAATTTCCAACATAGGTGCAATTTCTTTTATTTTTCTTCTTTCCTTTCATTGTTATTTTGGTACAGATCTTGCGGTCCGTATATATTTGTCGAATTTGTTTCTAGCTGTATCATTGGAAACAACAGATTTCAGAACTTTCTCTTGAAATGGTTTTACACTTTTATTTGCTGTTTAGTTCCCAAATTCCAGAAGGAAAAAGTAGAGGTTGTGATGAAGGCAGCTTTGGGGTTGGCCTTTGGGAACTCTATTTTGATGTGGAAACTCTTGGTTCTGCTTTAGTATGCTTGAACCTTGTGAAAGCTGCCTTAAAAGCTAAGTTATAGTATATAATTTGGCCCTTGAACTTGTACATTTGTATCTAGTTGGTCCCTAACTTTTTTTTTGGACCTAATTGGTCCCTGAACTTGTATTCAGTCAATCAGGTTGGTACCTCCGCATTAACACCGTTAGTTTGTGCTGATGTGGCATTACTAATCAATCCGGTGTTGCCATGTGACAGTCTCTCGATGCGACACGGCAAACATAAATATAATTTTTAATTTATATATTTTAAATTCTTTTCAATTATGTTTGTCATTTGGTGTTCTGAGAGGCTATCACATAGCATTATTGGGTTGGCGTATAGTGTCCCGTTAATATAAACTAACGGTATTAATGTGGAGGTACTAATCTAATTGAAGGAATACAAGTTCAATGATCAATTAGGTTTAAAAAGAAAATTTAGAGCCCAACTAAGTACAAAGTGACATCATGATTGATAATTAATCAATTGCAAACGAGTGGTGGTGGGTTGGGTATTTGGATTTTATAATTTGTTTAATTTATTTTGGGTTTGGTTAGATATGTTTATTAAGTTTAGGGTTAAAATAAGTTATTAAAATATTTGAGTTTCGGTATAGATATTGAGTTTTAGTAAATGTCAATAAAAAAACAAGTCTATTAATTCGAATCGAAAAACTTAAACTAAAAACCGATTGAATAAACCTATTTTAGATTAAACTACTTAATAATTGAATTAATTTAAATAAATCGATTCGTTTTTACTCGGATTTTTTTTTTTTTGGACTCTAAACATGTAATCCACCAATGGGGGACAACATTGTATCATGATGTACCTCTTTTATGTTATACAATTTACAAACAGAAGCTGTTTGTTAAGCCAATCCTAAGTATATATTCTTTTACGTACAAAGTGGCCTCGTCCAAAATAATGGGAAATCATACTTTATTAATGCACTCAAAAGGCAAACCCCAAGACATCGGGGTTTTTTTATAATTTTATCTCGATCTCTTAATATAAAATTTTTAATTTAAAATGCATTTATGGCTTCTCTCAAGTAGGGACGGACTTAGGGGGTTTGTGGGGTCTCCTTAAAATAATTTTTTTTCATTTAAATTCTTTATAATTTATAAAATTTTAAATTAGTAATAGTAAAATTATATTTTTGTCTCTTTAAAAATGATAAAAATTTAATTTAACCCTTTATAAATTATAAAAATATAGACTATTAAAATAAAAAAAATTATATTTTTACTATACTAAAAATATATAATTTAATTTTGATCTCTAAAAAAAAATTTAATTTCATCCTTATCCTTTTAAATCGTAATTTTAGATCCGTTACTGCACTCAAGTCTCAAGGACTGATACTTGCATTATCCAACACATGGTTGTAGTTGCAAATTGATTAAGTGAGAAGGTGGGGTAGGGCTGGCTTAGCATTGCCCCCACATCATTAAACATAACCAAAAGGGGCCTTTTTCAAAACAGTTGTGCTCCCATGCCTTTTGTTAATTGTCTGCAAGCTGTTCATCATTAATATGGTGGCTACCATGTTTTGGATTTTGGGAGTAAATACAATTAACAAAAACCATCGAGTCTTAGTTAGATTAGTGTGGATATTGTTTTCAATGTAGGAGAACGTAAATTCGAGTGTATTGAAATGTATTATCCTCTTATTTATGAGTTGGGAAGGGGTTATAAGTTTTAAGCATTGTGTCAAAAAAAAACATATATGATCAGAACCAATAATGAGATTGTTAAGTGTCAGTTTTGTTCGACATGGAGTACGTTTTAAACCATAACTTACAAAGATAACTCGTGCAATTATAACCTTTTCTCTTACATAAAGTGATTTTTTTTGGAGAAGCTATATAAATAATCATCTAATTATTAGCGTGTTTCTGTTTTAGCCACTCAGATTTAAATAAAGAATTATACCAATAAAATTAAGATCAAATGGATAAAATTTATAAATATTGGATAGCTAAATTTGTTATTATATCAATAAAAAATCGTCTAGGATGAAATTTTGATAATGTTAAATGATTAAAATAAAAAAATTAAAAAATAAGAGTATTTATCAACAAATGAATCAAAACAAAAGTTTAATTGATTATTATGTGTCTAAAACAGAATGATTGAACCCACAGAAAGTGAAATTCATTATAATTGTTCATCATTCATCACCATCCATGTTGTTTGTTTTATGGAACAAAGAGGGATTTCAACCTAATTGTACTTTTAAATACGTGTTTCTAAAATAATTAATTTATTTTATGAATGGAATTATATAATATGGAAAAAAATATAATTACGTGTTATTCGTGGTGAAAGATAAACTCTATCAACACAATAAAAAATTTTCAACTTCTACAAGAGTAGAACATGACAGCATGTTTAACAATTAATTTTTAGATTTTCTTTTAATTGTACGTTATAATATCATATATGCTTTTTTGATACAATATCTAAAAATACACATAGCCCATCCCTAACTCTTAATAAAAAAAAAACGTTTCAGTGCACTCGAATTTACGTCTTTTTATATTGACAATTACATTTATGCGAATCAAATAAATACTAAATGGAGTTTAATAAAATTTTTTCTATTTTAAAAACTGTGTTGTGACAGTTGAAAATGATAAGACAAAATTGGGCTTCGTTTTCTTGCATTCAAAAACAAAAAGCGACAGAATTTCAATTTATTTTATCTGCCTTTAATTTTCTGGAAAAACTACGAACACTCATCCTTTTATAACACTTCCAAAGCCAGAGACAGCTTTGCTTTTCCTGCAAACCCTTTCATCACATCTCTATCATTCTCAAATTTTGAATTTTATTTCTATAAATAAAATAATATTATTACAACAACTTACCTTCTATTTAAAAATCCAGTTTAATTTGGTCCCCAATTTAGTCAACTAAACATTATAATTTCTATTTTTCTTAAATAGGTCCACATTTTTGGAACATACCGACAAGAAAATTATATTTTCTTGATTACCAATTACCATCAACCAACTCCCTTGCTTTGCCACTGTCCCCACCTACGGGTATCCAATTTATAAATTTAAATTTAGTTTATGACAAATTTTAGAAAAATTATTTTATGGATATTTCCTACTATATCATTTATGAGTTTTTTTAATTATTTAATAATTTTTAGTAATTTTTTTATGTCATTGATGTATATTTTTGGTAATTTTTTTTTACTTTAAACTCCAAACTCCGAACCTCGAACTTTAAAATCTAAGTTTAGGGTTTGATTTAGGGTTTTAGATTTGAGTTTGAGGTTTGAAGTTTAGGGTTAGAGTTCGAGTTCAAGGTTCGAGATTCAAGGTAAAAAAAATTACCAAAATTATGTGTCAATGATATAGAAAAAAATTACTAAAATGTCATTAAATAATTAAAAGTGGACCATGAATGATGTAGTGGAAAGGTTCCATAAAATAATTTCTCCAAATTTTGCTTTTAATTTTAAAGCCTTTTCAATCCTTCTCAAATTTGATATTGAGCAAATTGGTCCCTTTCAAAAAAAAAGGGAGCAATAAAGCCAACTAAATATAATTAATCACAATGTTAATGTTTTACATAAATTAGACTGATATAATAACAAATTCAGCTCTAATAATTTACACATTCTATCAATTTGGTCATGATGTAATAAATTTAGCCCGCAATATTTTTCGTGAATGTGTAAATGTTGAGGCTAAATTTATTGAATTAAAAAAAATAAGATTGAACCCCATGTGATGGTTTGATGGTCAAGGTTATTCACCACCCTAAGTGTGACTTGGGTTCGAATCGCGCTAATCGCATTTGTTGTTCGGGTTTTACCTTGTTATTGTAATTCACAAGAAAAAGAGATTAAATTAACAAAACATGTAAACATTGAAGGTTAAATTTATTATTATACTAATTAAAATTATGCACAATTGACAAAAGACATTAAAAATGTGATTAATTATTTTTACTCACTCACTTTCAAAATTGACAGAGATTATATTTGATTAAAAATTAGAGTACTCATGATGCATTTTTCTTACTGAATATTAAAATAAGAGTACTAAATTTACAAGTTATACTTTGATTTATTTTAACAAATTTAATTTTTTTTAAATAAATTATTAGCATTATTATTTATTTTTCCACCTAACCAGAAGTTTATAAACTCAAGAAGATGCAAATTAAGCAAACAAATTTTAATAAAATGTAATCAATAAATTATCTTTTTTTTTAATTAAATCAATTTAATAGTGTCTTTGGATGAAATTTTTTAAGATTTTTAAAACACTAGCATTTTAAAATTCATCAATTCAAGTCGATAGAGTTTTAGTTCGATTAGCATGAGCAAAGTTACTAATGTAGGAGGACGTGAGTTCGAGTGCACTGAAGCGCATTATCCTTCTATTTATGGCTTGGGGAAAGGCTGTGAATAATTCTAGACATCCTGTCAAAAAAAATAGATATGATCAAAACCTATAATGAAATTGTTTAAAAAAATCAGCAATTCAAAATGTTTGAATTTATAATTGCTTTGTTTGGATAAATAATTTATCTAAGTTTACAAATTATAAAATAAGAATCGTTATATCAAAAAATAAATAACATAAAATATTCAATACAAGTATCATTATATTTGTAATATTTTATAAATAATTTTAATAAAATAAATTTTAAAATATATATTATAATTAAATAAAAATGTTCTTGAAATTTAAATTTTTTATATTATAATAAGATATGCATATTAAATCAAAAAAATTACGAAAAATTTTAAAAATTACTTATTTAAATGAATTTTGAAAAGAAATTCAACTATTAAAATCCCTTCTTAAAATTACTTATAAAATTTGAAAATTTAAAATATATTTACCCAAATAGATAAATTCAATTTTAAAATTTTAAGAATCCCTTCTACAAATTTTTCACTCAAATACACTCTAAACAAATTCAAATTTCCCTCTTTCAATTTTAAATATTTTCCCAGAAAATAAATGGAAATCAAATGAGCGGCATTTAAACTGAGATCAGGATAATAAATGCAAATTTTTCATATTTTTGAAAGTGGGATAATAAATGCAATTTATCTTAAATCAATTACAAATATATTAATTTTTTAAATTTTAAAGATGATATTGTTGAAAGAATAAATAATCAGTCGAGATGGATTACAAAAATAAAAAAAATTAATTATAATATAATTTAAAGTTAATTGCATCAAATATTCTCAAATTATGATCCTCATTTTAAATTAATCCTCAAACTATAAAACATTTTTTTTGAGTAATTATAAAACATTCTAATTTCATACTCAAACTATCAATATTATATCAATAATGTCATTCTACTACTAAAATAGTTAATTTAATTCTTAAATGAAATGTCAGATCTTATCACATCATTTATATCGTAAAAGAAAAACTATTGTTCACTTTTTTTATTTACTTTATTTTTAGTTTTTACTTTCCAATATTTACTTTTTTTTGAAATTTTCATTTTAAATATGTCATATAAGATTTCATATGTTATTTAATGGATAAATTAACGATTTCAATAATGAAAAGATTTGATTGATATGACATCGATAATTTGAAGATATAATTAGAACGTTTTGAAATTAGGGACCAATTTAAAATGAGGTCATAATTTGAGGATATCTAGTGCAATCCACAATAACAACTCTAAAATAAAAGACAGTCACTCAATTATAAAAAAATTTCATTTTAAGTATTTAAAATAGAAAAAATTTGCAATTTAAGCACCTAAGCGATCATTTTGGTCACTTCTATTAAAATCACAAACACAATAATTAAAAAATTGATATAATAACCAATTTAATCCTCAACTTTTACATAATATACCGATTTAATCATAATTTTAAAAATTAATTCTCAAAATTTATAAATATTCTCAATTTAATTTTAAAAGCTTCAAAAAATATATAATTTTTTTTTTATTTTAAGTGTCTAAAATAAAAAATTTTGACAGTTCAGTGAGTACTTGTTTACCCAAAAACAAAATCATTGAAAGCAACATCGTCTTCTTTTTTATCATCTCAAAGATTATATAAAAACCACACAATAATTTGAAAAAAAAAAAAAGCAGAAGAAAATGGAAGAACTGTTCTTTACAGAATTTCTCCACAATCGGAGATCTGGGAGAGATCAGAGATGATTTTAAATTACTGATATTGAAAAAATAATTACTAAAATTCTAAGAAAAAAGAAGAGAAAATTATTAAAAGATATCAAGAATTTCCTGGATTGTGCCATTGCAAAGCGGGCAATTCCCTCGCTGAACCCAAAGCTCCCTTGAACAAAACCGGCAAAACGTATGGCCGCATGGAATAAACGCCGCACCTTTATGCCTTACCATGCACACGCAACACGTCTGCTCCATCCCGCCGCTCCCTTCCGCCTTGCCTTTCTCCTCGTTTTCTTCATCATCGGTGTCGGAGTCGCCCGTCGTGCATTTCGATCCCGTCAGGCCCATTTGTCGCTCTGTTTCTTCCAAAAAGTCCATCAATGACATCCTCACCGGCTCCTCGGTGGAACCAATTCGCCTACCATTGGTCTCTGCCACCGTCGCCGCTTCCTGTGCCGCCGCTGCTTCTCTCTCAGATAACGCCCTCTCCTCCGCTAATGCCGCTCCAAGTCGGCCCGTTTCATCACGCGCCACAGGAGAGTCGTCGTCGTCGTCTTCGCTGCTGCCAGCGTTGTTCGAGTAAGGAAAAGGAGTCAAATGTTGACGGCTAATTTCTGGCTCGTGATCGTGCACGAACCGACCCGAACCAAACCGCGCCAATTGCGGCCTAGAGTTCATAACCGTCGGGTCAGAAACAGTAGCAGTTCCACCTCGGTCCTCAACACGAGTCGGGTCAGCCGAGTGAGAACGAAACGAACCGTGCCGTGAGAACTGGGATCTATTATTATCATTAACAATAACATCAGAAGCCCGGATACGAACCGACGAGGTCCGAGCAGTGGCCGCCAGTCGCTTGAGCCGGAGCTTGTTCCGTAACGTTTTCCAACTCTTCTTCTCCTTGTTGGAATCATCGTCTCGTATAATCTCCAGAAGGGTACGGTTCTGAGAAGGCGGTTGTTCAGGCCGCTTAGCGTTTCCCAAAACGGCGTTGAGAGTTAAACCGGCCAGAGTATCCCGGCCGTTCTCGACCGCCGAAATCTGCTCAAAAAGCGTAAGCCTCCTCCGGTTACCACCTTCCATTGCATCACAATTTCATTAAAAAAATGTACTTGTTTGGGATTAGAAATATATATAAACTTAAAATATATATAGAGAAAACAAATGGAGGATAGAAAGAGAAAGTTGGAAATGAAACGGTGAAGAAAAATATGGGGAGAGTTTGTTTGGTTTAATAGTCGGGGAGAAAGCTGATCCTCTAATGAGAGATTAAAGGGAATTAAAAATGATAATTATCATATCCATGGTATCAACATTATTGGTAATGTAGAAATATATGGATTTAGTAGAAATATATGGATTTAATTATTTTTAAACGTATTATTTTTTTTATTTATAAATTATTTATAAGTTTATAAAAAATTATAAGTAATTTTAAGTATTATGTCAAAAAAATATATATGATCATAACAAAATTATTAAAGAAAAAAAATTGTGAATCCCATATGATGCTATGATATTAAGGGTGCTCGTTGTCTTAAGTGTGATCTGAATTCAAGTCGCATTAATTATATTTGTTGTTTGGGTATTACCTTAAATATTAACTACAGAGATTAGCGTGGCAGTTTGTTGGGTTGTACAATAACAGAACACTTCGCTCAGTTACTGAAAATATTTCTTTCATAGCTTTCAGTTTTTGGCATGTAAAAACAAAACTAACTCACATATTTATACTCATAAGTTTATGAATAAACCGATTTAATTACTAATTCAATAAAAATTTATTAAAAATTTTAAAAAATAATAAGTCTATTAATAATTTAATGAAAAATATTTTTAATTATTAATTTTAAAATTATATTATCTAATAAAAATTTTACGTTTAAAAATTAAGAATAAATAGACATGATCACGAGTCTATATGTTTGTTCAAATCCTCTCACTTGTCGGATGGAGATTTGTGTCTCGGCGAGTAGTTCGCTCATTATCAGGTTTAAGAGTAAATTATAAAATATATTTTTTTATAATTTAAACTTATATCTTTCCAACAATCTAATTATATTCTAAAATTAATTTTAAGTAACTTAATTCAATGTTTAAGTTCTCTAACACTTATTTTTTTAACATTTAATTTTCTAGTTTACCATACAGTACCTAAGTAAATTTTAAATTTTAAATTTTAAATTGAAAAAGCTATAAAATTAAATATATTTGACTTCATTTATAAAATATATATTTAATTTCAATTAAAATTAAATATTTTAAATTTATATTTAATTAATTAATTTTGAGATTAATTATTAAATCATTTTATATAAAATTAATTAGTCTGATTAAATCTTTTTTTATTAAAATATAAAGTAAAAATCATATCAATATTTATAATACAATTAAATATTTAATTATTTAACATGTATTTAAATAAAAAAAAAGAGATGATGTCATTTTTCACCCCAATCTACTCGTGCAGCTACCCTTTAACCTGCTCACTACCACGTGTTGATACATAATTAGTTCACGTGGCAAAATCAATCAGAAATTAATACCATTACCGATAGATACCAGATTATATAACGGAATTAAACTTCAAGTACCACATTCAAACAAATATCAAAATACAGGGATGAAAAATACCATTATCCCTAAAAAAAATTATTAAACAAGAAACTAAAAGAAAAGACAAATACTTTATAACTTTTATCGGTTCTTTTTAGCTTACGGCAAAGTTAAAATTCAAGTTCAAATCTAACTCTATGTAAATCATGGCCGCTTTCTCAAATTGTATTTATTTTTATTTATGTCTCACCATATGTGTACTATACATAAATTTATTGTGGTATAAGTTGATATATTTTTAATAATATTTAATTTTTATTATAATTATTCAGATGCGTAACTTCTCAAAATAGCTTAGTTATGTTAATTGAAAGGTACATTACGTTTAACATACTATTATATTAGAATAAAGTGCAATTTATAATTTAGTTTAATAATGATTTAAATATTTTATAATTAATAATTTTTATTTTTTTTAATTGAAAATTATTGAATATAAAGCATATTTTTAGGATCAAATTGGATCGGTTGGATTAAGAATCAATTAGGATACTGATCCAAATAATGGGATTGAATTGGTTGACTCATGAATCAATAATGGACTAATTTAATCGGGCTAAAAACGATTGAACGAAGGTTGTACTATTTTTCTCTATTTTTAAATATTTTTAATGTTTTTATTTTAAATAAATTATTGATCAAATCGGACAAATAAATTAAATCGATTGAATCATGAACCGATGACTTGATCAGTTTAAATGCCAATATTATTTTAAAAACCTTAATATAAAATGAAATAAATTTAGCTAAGATAAACGAGATTTAATTTAAAATAATTTTAAGTATATGTAAGGCTAAAATGACTCTTTGACATATTGGGAAAAAACCATCAAAATGACTTAAGAATTTAATTAATTCAATTTTATTTCATTTAAGTGCAATAATAAAGGCATATTGCACTCTCAAGAGGAGGACTCAAATTCGGATCTTGAAGATAATATTATTAGAAGGGCAGTCATGAACTCCGAACATGGACAATAATCATAGTGATTTGTATTATATCAGTAGTTGATTAAGGAGGAAAATCTTCCATTGGGGCACGAAACCAAAAATATCATTAAGCGAGATGGAGTAATCATAGTGGTTTGTATTATATCAGTGCATACGTATGATTCCGGTACTAGTTTGATATTAAATAAATATTTTTTGCCAAAAATTAAATAATTGATTTGATATAATATTTGGTATTTAAATTTGACTATTTTTCTTAATTTGATACTTATTTTTTTTTTTGTTTAATATGGTACTTGAATTTGGCAAATTTTTCTAATTTGATATTTAAACTTTTTTGTCCAATTTGGTATCGAAACTTATCACTTTTTCTTAATTTAGTACCTAAACTTATTTAATGCTATACAAATTACCATAAAACGCTAATGGTGTTAAATATTGTGTCATGCTACAAAAGTATCATCAATGTTAGAGGAATTTCATGTTAAAAAAATTGTGCATTGAAGTATACTTAACGAATTAATATTGAATAAAAAAACGAGAGTCCTAAATATTCAAAATAAAAAAATTATTATTTTAAACTAATAAATTAAATTAAACCAAAAGTAATTCAACATTTAAAATATAAAAAGAAATATCATATAATTTGTCACATGTTGATCATACATTAATTATTTTTCGCTACCTCATAAAAAATAATACTGTTAGTATATTGTCATAGTTTATATAATATTTGACAAGTTCATGTGCCAAATCAGACAAAAAAAAGGTATCAAATTAAGAAAAAAGAGTCAAGTTCAGGTATCGGATCCAAAAAAATTATTAAGTACCAAATTAAAAAAAAAAGTGTCAAGTCTATGTATCGAATTAAGAAAAAGTGTCAAGTTCAAGTACCAAATTAAATAAAAAAATCTTAATATCAAATTAAAAATAAAATATCAAGTTCAAGTACCAAATATTATTAAACCTAAATAAATTAAATTTTATTTCACTCAAAATTGAATAAATTAAATTTTAGTTCGAGTACCAAATGTTATTCTTTCAACCGATATCAATGTATACCAACCCATATTATTTGGTACAAATTTTTTATATTTTAAATTAAATTTTAATATTTTTCATCTTATAATTACATAAAAGATGAAACAAAATAATTTTCAAATATTATACGAAAAATTACATATGTCAAATTTTTATAGGAATTAAAATTTATTAAAAAATTCAATAGTATAAGTTAAGATAGATATGGAATTATTTTATATTATAAAAGAAAAACATAACATGCATTAAGACAATGAAAATTTTATATCAAATATTATAATAATTTAACATTTTCTATTATGAGTGTAGTATGAAAAATATTAATATCATAACTAATGTGAATATATATGTTTAATTAATTGAAAATTGTAATAAAATATTGAACATCGTATGTTGGCTTGATGGTCAAAGGTGTTTATTGTTCTAAATGTGGTCTGGATTCGAGTCGCATTAGTTACATTATTGTTAGAGCTTTACTCTCCCATCATAATTCACCAAAAAAAATATAATAAAATATTAAACTATTAAAATTAATAAGACTTAATTCACCAAAAAAAATTACCAAATTTATCATACAAAATTATAAATTTTATAAAAAATCAAATTATTAAATTTTGGAGCAGTGGAAAGTCAAATCATATTCATAATTATAAGTATAAATTATAAAATAATAAAAAATATTAAAATAAAATTTTGGTTGAATAATAAATTTAATGTTTTATTAATTTAATTGGTGAGAGTTTAAAGTCGTCATATGCATATTTCTTTTGATTTTTGTTAAAATGAAAATATTAAAATACTCTTGAATAATATAACTTACTTTAATTACGGAAGAATATTTATGTAATTTTTAATTGAGTTAGTACTCGATTAACCCGTGACACAAACTCAAACATGGACTTTATTAATAGTATATATATACAACTGGTAGAAATAGCAAATTGTACATATTAAAAATGTATAAAAAAATATCAAAATAAAACTTTGATTGAATGATAAATTTAATATTTTATTATTGCAATTGGCGGTTTAAATCCCACTATATGTATATGTTTCTTATTTTTGTTAAAATGAAAATACTAAATTATCTTCAAATAATATTATTTATTTTAATTACAAAATAATATTTTTATAATTTTTTAGTCGAGTCGATATCCAATTAATTCGTGACATCAACTAAAGAAAGATTTTATAATGGTATAAATTAAGCGAAGTAATATCCAAATTACAATGTTGAAATTCAATTTATATTGAAGGCAAATTTTTCTTTGAATTATAAAATGAGAGTAAAGTCTTAACAATAATAATGTAATTAACATTACTTAAATTTAGATCATATTTGAGATAATAAATATCCTGACCATCATATTAATACACAGGATTTAAGGTAGAAAATATTTATAAAAGAAATGAACATACTGAAGAATAAATGTTGTACTATATAATACAAAATTTTCTAATTGGTGGTGCGGCTGTTGCATTATTAGCCGCAAATAATACAAAATTCAATGCTGCAAATAATTCATAAAGACAATCTGTTAGCTGGCTTACTTACTACCTGCCAATTTCTGAATCCCATTTCTTCATTTTTCCATACTCTATTACTGGCCACCTTATTTCAACCAAAAACAATAATATAAATGCAATACAAATATATTTTTAAAAAAATATATAATTATATAATAATAAATATATTTATAATTTTTTGTTGAAATGGTAAAAAAATATGTTTCAAATGTTCAGGTTTTAGGTTTAAATTTTATTTTTTGTATTTTTTATTTTTTTTATATAACAGATATAAAAAGATAAAATATTGTTGCTACCTTTAAGTTGTTTATTTGCTTAATACAACAAGTGCAATGAAATGCTAAATTGCAGTGGCTATTACGATCTGGTATTGTGAAATTGTGCAAATAAAATAACAAATAACACTAAAGATTTGTTTACGCAATTTGGTTTCTTTACATTTGCGGAGTCTAGTTCAGTGAGAAATTTTACTATCTTTTGTCAATAATACAATAAGTGACTCATACTCTATCACTCTCCAAATATAGAGACTTTATCCTTGTACGTAAAGACTAGAACTCTCACCTCCAATTCTTTCTCTTGAAAACTTGGATAGTAAACACTTTCAACAATATTTACAATACAACTTTGCTAGTGATGGACCCTAAAATTTTTTTGGAGGGCCGAAACTAAATTGTTTAATTTTACGATAGTAAAAATACAATTTTATCATTTTCAAAACCTATATCTTTATAATTTTTAAATGGTTAAATCAAATTTTTGGGGAGACAGTGTAAATTTATCATTACTAATTTAAAATTTTATAAATTATAAATTATAAATTTAACATTTTAGGGGAGGCCATAGCCCTTTGGGTCTCTATTATGTTCCGCCGCTGATATTTACACTCTTTCACAAAAACAGTTCATCAATGAATATATTCAAGTGCTATCAATAAGCTATCTTACAAAACCTAGACAAGCCTTATAATATAATATATATATTCAATTCGGTTTGCTAACATAAAATCTAAGTGAATATAATATAATATACTCATTGAAAATAACTATTACAATCACAATAATCAAAGTACAATCAAACAAAGATTTGATTTCCAAAACAATTACATAGTCTTCATCAATCCTCTAGATTTCAAGGGATTATTTGATTCACTCGAATCTAATCCAATCTTAAATTGCCAAAGATTGGTTTTTCAGAGATCAACCATAATATATTCAATAAAACAACACATAACCAAATCCAAAGATTTTCTTTATTAGATTGTCAAATCAAATAAAGCAAGTACTAAAACTACCATAGTGACAATATGCAATTGGCACTTTCGAGTGCCACTCAACAACTATCAACTCATTTTGCCTTAACAAATACCATTAAAGTATATTTTACTTATTACCCAGTTAAGTTGGTGCTCATTTGACTCGTGACACCAATTCAATCAAGGGTTTAATATATAATATAAATATAGATAGATAGATATAAAAAAACCATTTTAAAATATGCTCCAACTCCCTATAATCTTTTTACATTAGAAATTTAATCCTATTAATCGAATTTAAAAATACAAATTTAATTATTAATATAATTAATTTTTTCTGTTAAATTCAGGTTGTTTATACTATTTATTTGTTACATGTTTTTTAATTAACTTTATATAGGTGGGAATAGTTAGTTTGACGTAAAACATGATATATTGTTGTTTATCTTTATATTTAATTAAAATTATTTAATATTTGATGAGCTCACATGAAGGACCATTATTAATATTATTTAATTAAGAGCTTAATTAACGGACCACCTATCTTTCTTAGTGTTCTTTTGTTTTTATATGACATGGAGGAATCAACGTGCACTTTACGCCACCACACCTATGACTATGAGTTTTCCTCTCCAACTTGAATCAATAATTAGTGCATCATTATTACTTTAATACCTCTCTAACACTTTATTTTTAAATCAACTCCATAACATACAATAATAAATCATTTTACTTTGGGATATAGATTAGTTTTGGTTTGTTATTACGGTTAAAAATTGATTTTTAAAGTCGATTGAGTCTTAATTTGATTGGTATAAATATTGTTGTTAACGTAAGAGGACATGGATTCGAGTGAGCTAAAGCACATTATCCTCTTATTTATGAGTTGGGGAGAAACTATGGATTTCAAAAATAATTTTAAAAATAATACTAAATATAAATATTTTTAACAAATTGGTTTAACTTTAAAAAAATCAATTACATGTATATATAGTCAATTAATTAATTGTATTATGATATTTCTAAAAATCAAATTGAAAATTGAATGAAATATGATTTAAATTAGATCTGATCATGAGTCGGGTTGATGCAAAATTTTAGATTCATTTTTTAGGTTTGGGTATGGCCCGGCCGGAAAAATGGGTGTAAAGTTTTGTTCAAACTCGGTCTAGATTAAAAATGCTAAACTTAAGCTTGACTTGGCCTGCCTGTATTATTATTATTTAGATTATTTTTATATAAAAATAAATTTAAAAAATATTATACATCAAATACACTAAAAACATTAAAATAAATGTTTCCCAACAAATTGAAAATACATTAAAAAAGGCTTTATACTTATATAACAGTAATATAGTTGCAATTTAGCTAGCAAATGTCTCTAAAATAGTAGCAAAATTAAGAATAAAAAAAGTTATATAATATCTAAATAATAACAACAAAATAATAGCAATATAATAACGAAATGGTAACAAAACAATATCGAAATAACAATAAAACAACTTATTCAAACTGGGCCAAAAATCCTACCTGAGGTCCAACCCATTTAAAAAAAGAGTTTTTTTTTGTCCAAGCTCATTTGTCGAGTCTATATTTTTGCTCAAATTTGCTTTTTCTTTCTCTTTTTAATAATCTCATTATAAGTTTTGATCTTATTTGCTTTTTTTGACACAATGCCTAGAACTACCCACAGCCCCTCCTCCATAACGCATAAATAAGAGGATAATGCATTTCAACGCACTCGAACCCATGTCTTTCTATATTGACAACAATATCCATACTAATCGAATTAAGATTCAATCAGTTTAATTGATGTTTTCTTAATTGAAACAAAAACAAAATCAATTATAAAACTCAAAATAAATATTATTTTTAATTTTATAGTGAATTTAATAAAAAAAATACTCTAATCAAATATAGAAAAAATAAGTAGAATATAAAAGTTAACAAAAACGAGTTATCTACAACTAGTTCGGTTTGTCATTTTAGCCTCACAAATAATTGATTTTTCAGACAAAAATTATATATATATTAAAGACATGCTTGATAGAGATCTTCATGTGCTTGGTTATAAGTTAAAATCAACTGGTCCTTTAAATATATGAATTTTTGTTTTTTTGTTAGATTTTATTTTTAAGATATTTATTTATTTTTATGTATTTTCAATCAAGCAATTAAGTTAAAACATTTTAAAGACGAAGTTAGACGTTTGTTTAAATTTAAGGGGCTCCTTCGATTAAACATATCGTATAAAAAGTTTGATTCAAGAAATATAATATTACATTTCGTAATAGGTAATATTATTTAGATGTTTAAATTTAAGGAGCTCCAAATTACACATAAATATTTTTTTTAATATCTCATCTTTAAAAAAAAAAAAAAGTAATTTTCTCTGAATTATGTAAAATAATTTTACGATTCTATAATATATTTTTCTTTTTTCTAACTTTTCTTCGTCTTTTTTCATTTTTAGTTTTTCACCCAAGTTGTGCATGAAAAATCTTGTATATATTTATATTATGAGGAAATTTTTGTAGTTTTATTTTTGTATATGTTTTATTTTTAAAAAATTTGAAGTAATTTTTACAAATTTAATTTATTTTGTTATAACGCTAAATATAATTTTAACCAAAGCCATCTTTTTATAAATATAATTTTTACATAAATATTTTTTAATCCACATCGCATCACAATCTAGTATATATAGGTTAAAATTTGTTTTTAGTCCCTGTACTTTACAAAAGTTATGTATTTAGTCATTATACTTTAATTTGATCATTTTTAGTCCATGTATTTTTTGAATTTTAAAATTTTAGTTCTTACTAAATGATAATTGTTAAATTCATTAAGTTATGTTATTTTCGAACTTTGATGTGACAAACATATTATTGTATATGTAATGCCATGTCAGCTTGTTAATACTCACTAAAAATCTAGTTAACGGATTAACGACTATTATTTATGCCAAGACTGAAATTTCAAAATTCAAAAAAGATGGGGACTTAGAATGATCCAAGTGAATAATATAAATCAAGTCTACAATTATACGCATAGTACAAAACTGATAATTGAATTTAACCAAACGAATATTTTAACTACTATGATATTGAGTTGGGATTAAAATTTCCAAATTCAAAATGTATACGGACTAAAATTGACCAAATTTGTTTAAATAAAAGTATATGGACTAAATCTACAACTTTTATAAAGTATAAGGACTAATAGTAAAATTTAACCATAAATACTATATATCAAAAGAAGGTCATTAGTATTAATTTTTTATATTAAAGATATAATTATTTTACATAAATATATATCAAAATTTTAATTACATTTAAATAAATAACTATTATTTAATTTTTTATTATAAAAGAAATCAAAGCCATGCGTGGACAAAACATTTTAGTGTACCAAATGCCGTTTTGTTTGAAATAGTAATGGTATAGCTGAAAAAGAAAAATTTTATCAGTCATATCAAATATGAGATTTTAAAGTTGTGCTTAAATGACCTTTACTCTCAGCAGCAAATGAAGAAGACAAGGAGTGCTTGAAAAAATACATTGACAAGTGCTATAATAATCCTACTTATTATCAAATCCAAGCTGGAATTGATCTGATGGTTAAAGCTAATGACCTTTTGACGAAAACAACATATCGTTTTTGGACCGATGGAAAAAGGATTTTTACATATGATTATGGCTTTGGCGATACGCAAGACGAGCCAAATGAGCAAGTTATTCAGCTATTAAAAAAGATAGCTAATATGGAAATTGATGATTTTCCATCAAATGTTATTGAAGATATCAAGAACAAATGAGAAAATTGAAATTCACCTCGAATATCCAATGATTCATTAAATCTGGATGAAATTGAAGAAATGAATCTTGATAATATTCAGAGAGATTAGATGGACATGTGGAAACCACCGCATTCATAAAAGACAAAAAATAATGCCAGATGGAAAGCATCCATAAAGGCATTAATTTTAAGGAAGAAATTAGGCAAAAAGCATTAATTTCAAAGAAGATATTTAGCATGGGACGTGAATATTATCTGAAGAAGCAAACTTCAAAATTTATGATATATTGTTAAGAAATTAACCTATAAAAAGAGGAATGGATTGTCTAACCAGGGCATTCAAAATCTAGTATTCAAGTCTTCCATGTAATATTTCTTTCTAAAGTTCTCACCTACTATCTTCTGTAAATTTCTTTGTAGTATCGTCTTTCGCTTTCCTATATTCCTTGTAAATTGGTATCCGAGCTACAGTGTAATGTTATCTGAAGGAATAATATCATAGTTTTATTGTAAGTTCTACCCTTTATACTCAACTCTGGTTACTTTCATGCTTGTTTATCTTAAAACCCATATATCTGTTATTTTGTCTTACTGTTGCCTTGTTATCTCTTTGTTGAGACTATTGGCTTTTTAAGTAAGAGAATATAAGGATAACAGACGGTTTTAAGTACCTAAGATAACTTTCATGGAAGAAACTGACTGTTTATATAATGATAAAATTTGTAATCATACTATGCATATAGATTCAAAAAACGAAAAATAATATTTCATCTATTAATAAAGGTTTTAATAGTTTAATAGATATTATTTCTATATACTTCCATAAGTTGTATAATAAAATCAATAAAATTGAACAGCAAGTAAATAATCTAGGTACAGTAACTGAATTAGATTTGAATAATGAATCTAAAATTATGTTAGTAGAAATAAATAATAAGTTAGAACAAGTAATAGAAGATAAAAAAAATGGAACAAGATGTAGATTTAGGTACTTTATATTATGGTAACAGTAATATAATATTAACTTTATCGGAGGAAGAAGAAACTTCTTCTGAAGAATCATCTTCAAAAAATGAAAAACCTAAGAAGAAATATACATATCAACAAAGATATGATTTTCAATCTTATAAACAACTTATAGAACATTGAAAAAAAAGATTTTCTAAAACTTCTGATAAAAATGAAAGAATTGAATATTTAAAACTTATAGAACAATTTTATGAACAACATAAAGACTTGTTTGTATTATTTAATTATCATTATATGTTAAATTATGACTAAACAGATAGTAGTAGTTCTAATAATTCTAGTAATAGTATAAATCTAGAAGATATAAAAGTAACAAGTGATTAATCCCTGAACCTATGGAAACTGATCAAATAGATCAAGATCCTAAAGGAAAAAGAAAAATAGATTCAGATCTTTTAAACGATGATTTTTTAAGATCTTATAATAAACAACATGAACAAGTAGATAATACTATAAGAATTTTCGGTAATCAAATTGAAAATATTGTTACTACAGATATAAAAACAGAAAATTTAGGAGAATCATCTAATCAACCTATACCACATAGGATAGATGATCTTAATAAAAGAAATGTTGCTCAAGGAGGGATATATTTAGATCTTACAAATATTCCCATATCAGACTATGAAAAAACTATAGATGATTAGGCACAATCAATGACTATTGTTGTAAATAACAACAATTGGACAAAACAAAAAATTTTAAATTATTTTGTTAGAACATTTCAAAGAGATGTTTTACAATTTTTAAGAAGATGAGAAGAATCAGAAAAAGGTAAAGAATAAAAAGAGCAGTTAATCAACCAGATTCAAATCCCAAAGATGTATTAAAAGGCTAAACTCAAATTCTAAAAATAGAATTTTGTGGCTATGTTGATAAAAAAGATCAGAATAGTATATCTAGTTATGTATTATCAAAAATTAAATTGTGTGATATTAGATATTTAGAAAACTTTTCTAAAAAATTTATTCATGAATATCAAAAATTAAAAAATTAAAATATAGAATTTTGAAAATACCAATATTTTTCATAAATTATCACCTTCATGGGATGAGATTTGTATAAAAAATACGATTCTTATTTAGAAAAACATAGTAAGCTCTCAGAAATAGACGCCCAGACTATAGATTTTATAGGAAATAGAATAAATTTTGTAAAAGAAAGAATAACTACACATTGTTTATAAACTAAAGTTGCTAAACAAATTAAGCATAAATTAAGTAGTCAATATTGTACAAAAATATTAGAAAATGAATGAGAATTCGGATGTAAACCAGTGCGTCCTAATAATTATAGAAAATATAAAAGAAAGAATAAAAAAATATAAGTTTATTAAATGGAAACTATGGAATAAAAACAAGAAAAACTTTAAAAATAAAATAAAATTTGTTAGGAAAAAAATCCTAAAAATCCTAAAAAAAAATATGTAAATGTTTTATATGTGATGAAGAATTAGAAGTATGCTTTGAAGAGGAAATAAATCCTGAAGAAATATTATATGAATTAATATCAGAAAAAAAATCTGATACGGATGATGAAGAATATATATTCATGCTCAATATAGGAAATAGTTCTAATAATCAATTAGAAAAAATTCCTAAAAATGAACAGGAGGATATAAAATTAGGAAAACTAATCGGAGAAAAAAGAGACTTTTCTGATGAAATGATAGAAAAAATAAATAAAAATCATATTTCTAAAGAAGAAATATATAAAATATCAAATTTTAAAATTTGGACTCAAAGACATATAAAAAAATATACGTGGTAATACAGTTGCTAAAGACACAAGAGGAGGATTAACAGAAATCCAATTATTCTTTAAAGAGAAAATTAAGAGGATTAAAATGAAATACCCTCAAGTTAGATATATACATATAGGAATTATAATGATAACGATAAGATCATTATTTAGAAAAGATCATAATATACCAATAATAGCAGTATTATTAGATAAAAGATTTAAAAATTCAGTAAAAGCACTTATTGGAGGAATTCAATCAAATTTACATAATGGAGTAATGAGATTTAAAGTTAAACCAAATTACTTTATTTCCATTACAGATCCTTTGATAGAAGAATGTTTATGTCTTAGAATTTAGACAAAAAATTCTGAAATTAATGATTTGACAGAAGATCTAGCAATAATTTAAACTTCTATTAACAAATATACTAATACAGCAGAAGTAGAAATAAAAGAAGTTAATAATAAAATTATAGAACTTTTTGAACCCAATAAATTTACTACAGAAATACAATCAAAATTGTTACATTTAAGTGATTTATCAGTTCCAAGAGATTGGATGATAGGAAGAATTAATTGTCCAAGTACATCTAAACTAGTATATACTATAGAATATATGCATCTGGATATAAATTGGAAAATAATTTTAGTGAAGAACCATTAAAACTATGGCAAAATAGTCCTAGATATTGTGAGATTAAATTGGAAAATCCAAATAAAATTATTAGAGTAAAACCTATGATCTATAATAAACAAAATATAGAAAATTTTGATGTTCAAATTAAAGAATTATTTGACAAAGGATTAATAGAAGAAACTAATAGTCCACATTCCAGTCCAGCTTTTATGGTTAGAAATCGTGTAGAAATAAAAAGAGGAAAAGCTAGGATGATAATTAATTATAAAAGATTAAATTAAAATATTATTTTTGATGGATATTTTATTCCAAGAAAGGATGTTTTAATTAATCAGGCAAAACATGCCAAATGTTTTAGTAAGTTTGACTATAAATCCGGTTTTTGGCAAATCATGCTAACCAAAGAATCTAAGCCATTAACAGCTTTTAGTGCACCTAATGGACACTACCAATAGAAGGTAATGTCATTTGGATTATGTAATACACCACAAATATTTCAGAGATGGATGGATTCTATTTTTAAGAAATATAAGAAATTTTATATTGTATATATAGATGATATTTTAGTATTTTCAGAAACATTAGATTTACATGGAAAACACTTAAATATTATTTCTCAATAATTCATAAAATATGAAATTATATTAAGCCCTAAGAAAATAGAGTTAGAAAAAATAGAAATAGAATTTTTAGGATTAAAGTTATCTACAAATGGTCTTCAACTACAAGATCATATTATAGTCAAAATAAAATAATTTCCTGAAAAAATTGAAGATAAAAAACAGCTTCAATAATTTTTGAGAATAATAAATTATGGTAGAAATTTCTTTCCAAACCTGTCAGAAAAAATAAGAATGTTATATAAAAAATTAAAAAAGTACAAACCTTTTAATTGGTCTAATAAAGATTCAGAAATTATAAGAAAGTTAAAATATGAAATAAATTAGATTCTTAAAGTTTATTTATCTAAATAAGGTGATAAATTGATTTTAGAAACAGATGCTTTACAAATCATTGGGGATGTATTTTAAAAGCTAAAACTAAAAATAATGAAGAATTAGTATGCGGATATAGTTCAGGAAAATTTAAGCCAAATGAAATTAATTATGTTATATTTGAAAAAGAATTATTAACTATAAAGAAAGGAATAAAAATTTTTCTTATATATTTAGCACCTGAAAAATTTATCATAAAAACTGATAATCATGCTGTTAAACAGTTTCTTACTAATAAAAGTTTAGAAACAGTACCAAAAAGAATTAAATAGTATAATGAATTATGTACTTTTAATTTTGAAGTTTTATATGTTAAAGGTACTGACAATATTATTGCTGATTATCTTAGCAGACCTTATGGACAAAGGTAAACAACCTTCAAAAAAAGTTGATGAATGGACAGCTGCTCGTAAAAAGCGAAATGATTTCAATCCAAGAAATCCTTGTCCTAGTTTTATAAGAATATCTTCTCAAGCACCATTTTATCCTAATCAATGATATTATGTTCCATACCCATTGGCAGGATAACAGTCCCAACTTAGACTTTTACGCCATAGGTAAATTATTTACCTTGGTTACAAGATCCAAATTTTGTATACCAAGTCAGTTATGCAGAAATGATTCAAAAAGCAAAAAAAATTTGTGTAAAAAAAATTTGTTGAAAACACAACAAATGAGTGAGGTAAAAGATTTTTATAATCTAGGTTTACCACCAGAAATATACCATATTATTAATGAAATATGGAAAACCCATATTACTGAAGAAAGAGTGAATTTCAGGAGAGCTCTTACTAAACTTTCACAATTTTTAGTTGAAAAAACAACTAAAGAGCAAGAAGTCATGATTTATTAGTAAAATCTATTTTATATTGTGAATGAGATGATTTTGAAATAGAATATTTAGACCTTAAGGAGATAAACAATCTTCTTGATACAGTTTAATATTTTAAAAATATGGGAACTAATAACCAAATTCTCAATAACTTATTTAGATTATGTCTTTATAATAAAGATCAATTTATTTTACCAATAGAAATATTTTCAAAAATTAATAAATGCATCTGCAAACAGTAAGATGTATTTCAGAAATCATTTTCTGAATATTTTTATCAATCTTTTGTTTTTACAAACATTTTGGGAGAAAAATTCCCTGCTATAAAATTTAGACTTGATTATGAACCATTTGATATAAGTAGTATTGAATAGGATTTTGTTAAAGAACTTACAGTTCAAAACTTTTCTTTTCATTTAATAAAAGATTTTTCAGCATTTATTAAATCTATGATAATATGTAAAGCACATAAAGATGACTATGTAAAATATTATCATATTGATATTAGTAGCTAAACAGTCAGTTTCTTCCATGAAAGTTATCTTAGATACCTAAAACCGTCTGTTATCTTTATATTCTCTTACTTAAAAAGTCAATAGTCTCAACACAAAGATAACAATGCAACAGTAAGATAGAATAACATATATTTGGGTTTTAAGATAAACAAGCATGAAAGTAACCAGAGTTGAGTATAAATGATAGAACTTACAATAAAACTATGATATTATTCCTCCAGATAACATTACACTATAACTCTGATACTAATTTACAGGGAATATAGGAAAGTGGAAGACGATACTACAAAGAAATTTACAGAAGATAGTAGGTGAGAACTCTAGAAAGAAATATTACATGGAAGACTTGGATACTAGATTTTGAATGCCCTGGTTAGGTAATCCATTCCCATTTTTATAAGGTAATTTCTTAACAATATCTCATAAATTTTGAAGTCCGCTTTTTCAGATAAGCTTTACGTCCCATCTTTGGTTACTAAATATCTTCCTTGAAATTAATGCTTTTTGCCTAATTTCTTCCTTAAAATTAATGCCTTTATGGATGCTTCCCATCTGGTATTATTCTTTGTCTTTTATGAATGCGGTGGTTTCCACATGTCCATCTAATTTCCCTGAATATTATCAAGATTCATTTCTTCAATTTCATCCAGATTTAATGAATCATTGGATATTCGAGGTGAATTCCAATTTTCCCATTTGTTCGTGATATCTTCAGTAACATTTGATGGAAAATCATCAATTTCCATATTAGCTATCTTTTTTAATAGCTGAATAACTTGCTCATCTGGCTCGTCTTGCGTATTGCCAAAGCCATAATTATATGCAAAAATTCTTTTTCCATCGGTCCAAAAACGATATGTTGTTTTCGTCAAAAGGTCATTAGCTTTGACCATCAGATCAATTCTAGCTTGGATTTGATAATAAGTATGATTATTATAGCACTTGTCAACGTATTTTTTCAAGCACTCCTTGTCTTCTTCATTTGCTGCTGAGAGTAAGAGTCCTCTAAGTACAACTTTAAAATCCCATATTTGATATGGCTGATAAAATTTTTCTTTTTCAGCTATACCAATTAGGCTACTAATATTAATATGATAATATTTTACATAGTCATCTTTATGTGCTCTACATATTATCCTGACACGAATTTTATGAATGCACAATTAGGAAATTTGTCGTCTTATTCTTGGAAAAGCATTTGGGCAGTGCGTGGATTATTGGATAAAGGTCTTGGATGGAGGGTTGGTACTGGTGAAAATATTTCTATTGTGGAGCATGCATGGATCCCAGGTTCTAATGATTACAGATTATTGGATAGCATACATATTGATGGTATTTCTACTGTTGCTGATTTGATTGATAAAAATAATAGAAATTGGAAGCAGGATCTTATATACCATACCTTCTCGATGCGTGATGCGATTCATATACTGCAAATCCCTCTGGCTCGAGAGCAACATGCTGATGTTAGGGTGTGGAGGGGAGAGGCTTCGAGAGACTTTACAGTTCGTAGCGCATATAAATTATTACAAGTAGGTGATTCTAGTCTTATTTATAATGATTTACAGACCCGAAATATTGCTCTTTACAAGAAAATTTGGAATCTGGATCTTCCTAAAAAAATTAATATTATGCTCTGACGTATTGTTAATAATTTCATACCCACCTTTCTCAATCTTCACATCCGACGTCTTGTGATGAATACTGATTGCCCTCGTTGTGGAGAACAACTTGAAAATGTTGAGCATGTCTTCAGGTTGTGTCCTGTGTCAATTGATGTTTGGAAAAGTTTAGGTTTTGATTGAATTTTAAATAAACCTGAGTTGTGTTTCTCAGAGTTGCTCACTTGGATTTTTCTCGATTGTCCTTACTCTCAAGCTCGACTGTTTGGCTATGCTTTGTGGTCCATCTGGTTGAGTAGAAATAGAACTATTTATGAAAGAAAACCTTCATATTGTAGAGCAATGGCAGATCATGTTATGGGTTTCTTAAAGGAATTGGACAATCTGGAGAGGCGACGACTTACAAATAAAGTGGTGTTGACCAATTGGAGCCCCCCAGGTGAGGGATCGATAAAGATTAACTTGGATGGTGCATTTGACTCTAACAGTCACCGTTCGTGTTCTGGGATTGTGGCAAGATCTGAAAAGGGGGCAGTTTTATTAGCCAGATCGGTGTTTCATCAAAATGTTGCCTCCGCATTTGTAACCGAGGCTTTGTCTTGTTTAACTGCAGTACAAACAGGTTTGGAACGAGGATGGTCAAGAATTATCATTGAGGGAGATTCTTTATCTATCATCAAAAAATGCTCAGGAGATAACACAGACACATTGGAACTCAGTGGTTACGTACGAAATATTAAATAATTTTCCCAACAAATACAGGATCTTTGTTTTCAACATACCAGAAGAGTAGCAAATCAACTGGCTCATACTTTGGCCACCGAAAGTTTAAAGAGAGGAGAATCAACTTACGTGGTTGGAGGTATTCCAAATTTTACAGTTCGTAGCATGGAGGCTGAGCGTGTCCGAGAACCAGAATGATCGTGTTCTTGTGTCATTGATGGAGGAACAGGAAAATGCAATTTGTTTTATGATCTTTGTTTCTTCAAGACTAAAACCGTGGGCGTTGGAAATCTCAATCTTGGAACCCTGGTTTTGCTTTTAATATGGGTGGATGTTTTAATTTCTTTGTTTAGTCCTTTCATGTTTTTTTTGTTTCTTTGAATCTTTATGTGATGTAGGCCTATTGTTATATGTTGGGTCCAGACTTTGTAATGGCTTTTGATTGTTTTTTATAATAATATCCACCATATTTCATTCAAAATAAATAAATAAATGTTGAAAAATCTTTTATTAAATGAAAAGAAATGTTTTAAATTGTGAGTTTTTTAACAAAATCTCATTCAATACTGCTTATATCAAATGGTTCATGATCAAGTCTAAATTTTATAGTAGGGAATTTTTCTCCCAAAATGTTTGTAAAAACAAAAGATTGATAAAAATATTCAAAAAAATTTTATGAAATACATCTTGTTGTTTGCAGATGCATTTATTAATTTTTGAAAATATTTCTATTGATAAAATAAATTGAACTTTATTATAAAGACATAATCTAAATGATTTATTGAGAATTGGGTTATTAGTTCCCGTATTTTTTAAATATTGAACTGTATCAAAAAGATTATTTATCTCCTTAAGGTCTAAATATCTTAATTCAAAATCATCTCATTCACGATATAAAATAGATTTTAATAATAAATCATGACATTCTTGCTCTTTAGTTGTTTTTTCAACTAAAAATTGCAAAAGTTTAGTAAGAGCTCTCCTGAAATTCACTCTTTCTTCAGTAATATGGGTTTTCCATATTTCATTAATAATATTGTATATTTTTGGTGATAAACTTGGATTATAAAGATCTTTTATCTCACTCATTTGTTGTGTTTTCAACAAATTTTCTTTTATACAAGATTTTTCTGCTTTTTGAATCACTTCTGCATAACTGGCTTGGTATGCAGAATTTGGATCTTGTGACCAAAGTAAATAATTTACATGTGGCGTAAAAGTCTGAGTTGAGACTGGTTGTCCTGCCAATGGGTATGGAACATAATATTCTTGATTAGGATAAAATGATGCTTGAGAAGATATTCTTATAAAACTAGGACAAGGATTTCTTGGATTGAAATCATTTCGCTTTTTACGAACAGTTGTCCATTCACCAACTTTTTTTGAAGGTTGTTTACCTTTGTCCATAAGGCCTGCTAAGATAATCAGCAATAATATTGTCAGTACCTTTAACATATAAAACTTCAAAATTAAAAGTACATAATTCATTATACCATCTAATTCTTCTTGGTACCGTTTCTAAACTTTTATTAGTAAGAAACTGTTTAACAGCCTGATTATCAGTTTTTATGATAAATTTTCCAGGTGCTAAATATATAAGAAAAATTTTTATTCCTTTCTTTATAGCTAATAATTCTTTTTCAAATATAACATAATTAATTTTATTTGGCTTAAATTTTTCTGAACTATATTCGCATACTAATTCTTCATTATTCTTAGTTTTAACTTTTAAAATACATCCCAATGATTTTATGAAGCATCTGTTTCTAAAATCAATTTATCACCTTGTTTAGGTAAATAAACTTTAGGAATCTGATTTATTTCAGATTTTAATTTTTTTTAATTTCTGAATCTTTATTAGACCAACTAAAAGGTTTGTTCTTTTTTAATTTTTCATATAACATTCTTATCTTTTTTGACAGGTTTGGAAAGAAATTTCTATCATAATTTATTATTCCTAAAAATTGTTGAAGATGTTTTTTATCTTCAATTTTTTCAGGAAATTCTTTTATTTTGACTATAATATGATCTTGTAGTTGAAGACCATTTGTAGATAATTTTAATCCTAAAAATTCTATTTCTGTTTTTTCTAACTCTATTTTCTTAGGATTTAATATAATTTCATGTTTTATACATTCTTGAGAAATAATATTTAAGTGTTTTATATGTAAATCTAATGTTTCTGAAAATACTAAAATATCATCTATAAATACAATACAAAATTTCTTATATTTATTACAAATAGAATCTATCCATCTCTGAAATATTTGTGGTGCTTTACATAATTCAAATGACATTACCTTCCATTGGTAGTGTCTATTAGGTGCATTAAAAGCTATTAATGGCTTAGATTCTTCGGTTAGCATGATTTGCTAAAAATCGGATTTATAGTCAAACTTACTAAAATATTTGGAATGTTTTACCTAATTAATTAAAACATCATTTCTTGGAATAAAATATTCATAAAAAATAATATTTTGATTTAATCTTTTATAATTAATTACCATCCTAGCTTTTCCTATTTTTATTTTTGCATGATTTCTAACCATAAAAGCTGGACTGGAATGTGGACTATTAGTTTTTTCTATTAATCTTTTGTCTAATAATTCTTTAATTTGAACATCAAATTCTTCTATATCTTGTTTAGTATAGATTATAGGTTTTACTCTAATAATTTTATTGGGATTTTTCAATTTAATCTCACAATATCTAGGACTATTTTACCATAGTTTTAATGGTTCTTCACTAAAATTATTTTCTAATATTTTAAATAATCAATGATTTGTTTCAATTTGGTTTATTTGTTCTTCTTTTCTTGGTGGTAAGAAATTTTTATCACACACAAATTTATGATTTTCTACTAATGGTATTTCTATTGAATTTTTTCTATAAATAACATAATTATATTTTTATTAATAGCAAATGGTAAATACTGATATATAAAATTATTTCCTAATAATATATCTCCATGCATTGCTGGAAAACCTAATAATTTTGGTATTACAAATTTTACATTATTTATGTAGACTGGTATATTCCTAGCTTTGTATTGAATTATGGTTTTATTACCATCAATTCTTATAGCTCTAATTGGATGTTTCATAGGTTCCCATTTTTCTACAGGTATTGCATTTTTTCTGCAACTACTGGTGGTAGCTCTAGTATCAAGTAAAGCATGTAAAGAATATATTTTATATTCTCTAAATTGAAATGTAACTTCAATATACGTATAATATTTTTTGGATTGAAAATTTGAGAATGTAATAACATCACTTTTTTCAATTTTCACCTGTTGAAGTATTATTGAAGATTGTATTTCTTCCATTCTAGTGTTTCTAGAATTATCAGAATTTCTATTGGGTTCAGTAGGAAATATAAGAATATGAACTGTTTTCATTCTTATAGGTGTTGAAGATATAGAACCTAAATTTTCTTCATCATCCTCTGTTTGAGCATTTGAGGGTAAAATCATAATGTTTTAAGTTCAAGTCCATCATATATATATATATGTAGGTTTTATATAAAAGAATAATATTTGGTATACTGTGAGTAGTGTTTTTAGACTTCACAAATAAAATAAGAGAATTAACAAGTATCTTGTATAATATTTGGTATACTGTAAGAATATTAAAATATTAAAATATTAAATATTAAAAAAAAACATGAAAATATTTTTAAAGTTTATTGTGGAATGAAAAAGTACAATGCCAGTGTGCATAACACTAATCCTTATATAAAAAGTTAAAATATGTTATTAATAACTAACAAGTAGTTGTAAAAAATGGAAGTGGACTTCTTCACTAATCATTTAAATCAAGTTTGAATCATAGAGTTCATATTGTTAGAATGATTTTACTTGAATATCACTCACGATCTGAATAGGGCTATAATGATTGTAAAATAGATAAGGACACTTGTTGTTTATACCAAAAAATATGTTGTTAGTCCCTGTACCTTGATAAAATTTGAGATTTAGTCCATATATTTATAAAGTTAAAAATTAAGTCCCTACTTATTTGATCTAAAAATATTAGTACAATCATTAAAAGTGTGAATATTTCTATCCAATTTGTCAACTTAAAATTTGGATTAGGTTTGTCCTATATGATGACATATGAACAACAACAGATAAACATGTTAAATCGACAAATTTTAACAAAACTTACCAGCAATTATAATGATTGGACTAGATATTTTAAATTGGAAAAACAAGAAGATTGAAAATTAAACTTTTAAACTGCAATAATCAAATCTCAAATTTTATACAAAAGTTGAGATCCAATTGATAGATGAAAGGATGTTCAATCGGTTAATCGACTCGAACTATCAATTGAAGGAAAGTCTTCTTGAAATCGGACGGTGAGAACGTGGTAGCCATTATTCCACAAATCGAAGGGCTATAAATTGGCATCAAGCAGCAACTTGATCACAGCTGTGATCCTAACATCTAGTATTTTATTTAAATTCCGATCGGAACGGGTAAGAACGAATATATTATACGTGACTTCTCGAATCTTCCGCAGATCCATTGGCTCTCAAGCAACTCTCTTTCTTTTTAAGTCCACGCCTTCTTTCTTCCTCACATTAAGATTTCAATTCCCCCTTTTTTGCGGGTAATTTTTGTACTTGCTCACTTTCCCAGTTACTTCATTTATTTTCTTTGTGTGTTTCATCCTTTTGTTGATTTATGCACTGTTTGAACTTTTCAGCGGTTAACGTTTGCTGATCGTTGTTCGGTTTCCTTGGATCAATCATGACTCATATCCTTTTGGTTTGTTTTGATTAATGCATAATTCGTGACTCAACTTGTTGGTTTTTTTAATGTGTATTTATATGTTATATATTTGTTAATTCCTTAGTATAGGCTAACGCGGTAACCAGAGAGATCGAGATCGGGAAAGGGCTCAAGCCCGAGCCGGCGGCAAAGGCAGCAAGACAAAGGACGATGGCTTAACCCCAGAACAACGCCGTGAAAGGTCTCATCTCTTTTTTTTCTTGGTTTTGTTAATTTCAGTCTTCTTTTTCTGATTTTTGGAATTGTGTCTTATTTTTTGGATGGGCAGAGATGCAAAGGCCTTGCAAGAAAAGGCGGCAAAGAAGGCTGCGCAGGCGGCAGCTGGAGGGAACAATGCTGGAGGCGGAAGTAAAACCAAGAAATAATTGTCCGATGATGTCAATTTGTTAATGATTTATTTACGCTGGACGGTAAAGATAGTGTTATTTCGTTAATTGGGGAATTAGATCTATGTGTTTCTTTTAGGGTTTTTCAGAGTCTTTGCCTATGTCGTCTTAGGATTAACAAACTATTAAGGTGTTTGCTTGATTTGACATTGATCTTGACACTTAAATCTTCTATCTGATTTGTATTGAAATTGATTTCCTATGTAGCATTTGTTCTTTTTGTTAATTTTCTGTAATTATAATCGATTCCCCGTTAATAGAAACCCCATTTCATAATTTTTTTATCATCTTGTTGGTTTAATTGTTTCCCTCTGCATTGCATTGCATAGTGCAGATATGAATATAATTTGGGATAGTTGAGGCATTGGGGCTGATTTTTACTTTCACAATTGTTTGTATGTAGCTATGTAGAACTGTCTACTCAACTCATGCCTTGTGGTATCTGAATTTGGATGTGTCCTAAATATGTGGATGCGTCCGTATGAACTGAAGTAGTTTAGGTGAAGTAAGAGTTCAAGAAATGATGCTTGTTGTGTATCTCCACCTCGTATTCGATTCGGGTAGTTTAGGAAAATAAAAGTTCAAGAAGCAAGGGTTGTTGTTCATAGAGGTGTAATCGAGTCGAGCCTGAATATTTCTAAGCTTAAGCTTGACTCTGCTCGAGCTCAATCGAAATTTTGTTTTTAAGCTCGAGCTCAAGATATAATTTAGCTACTCGAGTGTGAGCTCAATTAAGTTTGTACTGGAACTCGAGCTCAGTTTGATTAATAATATATATTAAGGGCAATAATGTAATTTAATAATTTAAAAATATGAAAAGCTCAATAAGGCTCGCGAGCAGTTCCAAGTCAAGTATTATTGATCTCGGATTTGGCTCGATCAATAGCTCGAGCTCAGACTAACTTGAGTAACTTGTAAGTACCATGTCTCCTCCCCTAGTTGTGCATCTCCGCCTTGCCTAGAGGACCTCACTTCACTATGAAGCACCTTGCCAGACTCTTAGAAGGATTCAGCCGAAGGGTCAACTCTTGGTCGTCTTTCTGCCATTTGTCAAAAGAAAAAAAAGGCAGAATCATGTAGATTTAAGAGTTTCTTAGAAAGTGACACTTGGTTACTTAATTACATCCAAGACACATGCAGGTGTCGCACAATGGTTCAGCTTACTAGGATGAACACCTTTGGTCATAAAAAGCTCTGTGTGTCACACCTTGCTCAAGAAAGAGCTTGAGTTTGAGCATTTCTGTGAAATTTGATGAAAAATTAGGTAAATCTTGGGTCACCAGTAAACCCATATGTGGCCAACTCGGTAATGTTATTGCTTCCATTTTGAGTTGAGTTGTGGATTGATAATGAAAACAGGTAATGTTTCTCAAGCACATATGTCTTGGCTTTTTCACCATCTGGTTCTACTGTTTTGTTGTGCCTGGTTGAAGAATTTTGATAGACTTGAGCTTCTATTGCTTAGTGACCACCACTGTCTAAGCCCAAGGCTTGCTGGTTAGAAGTACATAGCATAGAGGATTACTATATAGTATTAGTAGACTACTGGCATTCTCTATGGCATTTAGTGTTCGCAGCTTGACGAGCCAAATGGTAGAGCCGTAATGTATAGAAGTCTTGTCGTATGGGTTCGAGTTTCCAATAAACACGCAGAACTCGAAACAGCTTCTTCCATTTCTGTTGCGGACAGAATTGTTGGACAGCCGATATCCAGGAGCGTTCCATTAGTATTGATCTGGTTAGAAGTTAGCAATGGAGTTCGGAGTGTCCCATGTAAGATGTAGCCATAATTAGCAGGGAGGGGACAGATCCCGTGATTGCCGCCGCACCCTAATGCCTTGTGTTGCAATTGTATGTGATCGAACCCAGACCAACAGCATATGCTGGAAACCGTGGTATCGCTGTGACAATGGTTATTGTTTTCCTGATTGTTTCAGGTTTGTCATTGATACGTGGTTGGCCTAAGTAAAAGATTTTGTTATGTTGATGGCTTAACCGTAGGACTGACATTGGATTAGAAGGTTGTTTAAATTGAATTTATTCATTGGAAAAATGGAGAATTATTTAAAAGTATATTTTATTAAATTGAATTAAAAAATATACATATTTTTATATCAGGTTTTGTATGATAAATTAAAAAATTAAATGTTAAAACAATAAGTTTTGAAAATTCAAGTATTGAGTTTAAATTATAAAATTGTTTGATAAAACATTTAAAATTAATCATGAAACATAATTAAATTGTTTGATAAATATAGATATTAAATTATAATTTTTTACATTTTATCTTTAAATTTTAAGCATTTCATATTATTGTAAATAAAAATTAAATTTTAAGGGTAAAATTTTTATAGGATAATATAATATTAAAATAAAATAGAATTAACTGAAAATATTTTTCATTAAATGATAAATAGATCTTACTTATTTATTATTTTTCACATTTTTATAGAAAAATTCTATTAGATTATTTTTATTTTGGATTATTGTAAAAAAAAAATTAAACAATTGAAAATTTTCAATTGATTTAACTTTTTGAATGGTCAATCAAACAATTCCTTAGATGATATATTTTCTTTGAGTTTACGAGCACATGATATTTTCTTTGAGTTTAAGAATGTGTTTGGAATAAAATTTTTAAAATTATGAAAATGCAAGCATTCTAGAATTCATTAATTCAAAAAGTTAGGATCTATAATTACTTTGTTTGGACAAATATTTTCTTTTTTGAAGAGATAACATAATATTTAAATTTAATTTTGGTATTTCTCTTAGCTTGATCTTCAATTTTTTTTCTCACAAAAATAGTCTTAGAATTTGATAATTTTTTAAGTTTGTTTCTAAATTTTTTTTTGAATAAATTGATCTCTAAACTTAAATTATATTAAGGTGCGATAATTTGTCATTATTGTGACATGTTATAACTTAAAAAAACAAAAATATGATATAATATCAAGTGTGATATTATTATACTTTATCAGAAATCAAATTTAAAGATTAAATTGTATAAAAGAATTGTTAAGTTTCGAAATCAATGTGATAAAAAGTTCAAAAATGAAAAAGAAGAAAATACTAAAAATATGATTAAATTTTGGTTTTATCTTTTTGTGGGAGTAGAAAATAGCTAATGTGGGCTAGTCAAGAAACTGACATTTTTTTAATTTAATTTAATTGTGAAATTATAGATTGATATAATGATTAAAATTATTCATAATCTATTTCAACTCATAAATATGAAGATAAATGTGTTTTAGCACGTTTGAACGTATATTTTCTTATGCTGTCGTTTATATAATTATTAATCGAGTTAAAACTCAATCGACGAGATTAAATTTGAAAATTTGTAGGACTGATACCAGGTTTTTTTACTAAAATAATACCAAAAAAATAATATATACCAAAATGATATATTCTTCCCGTTATTTATCAAAATAGTATATTTGAAGGGAGTGATGCCTACTTGGTAGACGACACTACTGTTTATTCTGATAAAAAAATATTAATATTAAATAAATAAAAAATTATTTAAATAATAATTTTTTTAAAAAAATACTAAAAAAATATTGATACGGGTTTAAGTTAAATCCGTATTTAAAATACGGGTATTTTTGGGTGGTGCCTCCTAAATAGGCGGCACCACTTTAAATTTTAAAATTTGGTTAATTACTTTTTGAGCTCTTCTTATTTATTATTATTTTTTATTCTTATTCAACACAAAAAATAGAGAGATATATTACTAATAAGTTCAAAAAAATTTCTATCAAAAAATATTTTTGTAAAAAATTCAATAATTCCAACTGAAAATATGGTTAATCCAAAAAATTTAAAAAATATTAACATTTAAATTATTTAGGTATATATAATTACCTTGTATATAAAAAATCCAAATCGAACTAAATCGAGATCAAACTTGAAATAATTCAAAAAAAAAAACTCAAATTTGAAAATACATATTTATTTTCAAATAAATTAAAAAATAGCATGATTCGTAAAAAAATAAAAAAAGAAAATTATTTTCGAGTAATTATTTGATACATTATTTTAGAGTTTTGTAATATTATATACAAGGTAATTATATATACCTAAATAATTTAAATGTTAATATTTTTTGAATTTTTTAGATTAACCACATTTTCGGTTGGAATTGAATTTTTACAAAAATATTTTTTGATAGAAATTTTTTTGAACTTATTAGTAATATATCTCTCTATTTTTTGTGTTGAAAGAAAATAAAAAAATAGTAAATAAGAAGGGCTTAAAAGGAAATTAACTAAATTTTAAAATTTAAAGTGGTGCTGCCTATCTAGGAGGTACCACTACTCAAATGTATCATTTTGGTAAATAATGAGAAAAGTATATTATTTTAGTATTTAAATTTTTTCTTATATTGTTATTGTAAAAATCCTTAAATATGGAGATTATTATTTTCATAAATAAATATTTTTTTATATTATTTATTTAAAAAATTTGAGTTATTCTTATTTAATATTTAATTTAATTTTTTTAATTTTATAATATTATTTTCTCTAAATTCTTATAAAAAATATTTTTTTACTTTTTAAATTTTTTATAATTTGAATGGATTAAAAAATATATATTTATATTATTTAAGTTATTAATTTTATTTTTATATTATATTCTAGTGTATAATTTTTTTTTTATATTATTTAGGTAAAAAATATTAAAAATTCGAGTTGATGTCGCCTGACAGGTAGGCACCACTAGTGCCGCCTGTCAGGTAGGCACCACCCTTTGTACTACTTTCGTATTTTAATACCGGATTTATACTTACCGAGTGTTTTGTTTAATAATAAATTTTTTGTCAGAATAAACAGTAATGCTGCCCACCCAAATGGCACCACTCTCCCCAAATGTATCATTTTAATAAATAATAAGAAAAATATATTATTTTAGTATATAATATTTTTTTGTATTATTTTAATAAAAAACCCACTGATATCATCTTTGTGTTTTATATATGTCTTACTATTTTAAGAAATTAGTGCTTATCCTTTTCATTCCTTGTATTTATCCATTCATTTTATACCACTTCACTTGTATCATTTTTCATCATTCATTATTAAATTGGCAAATTCCAAAACCGTTAATTTTTCTCTCTATTCCTTTCTGCACAAATGTCATGTCATGTGATCATTACTAGTCACAGAGTTAAGAGTTAGTAAAGGTCTTTTTGTAAAATATAAATTTTTTCATTTAAATATTTATAATTTATAAAATTTTAAGTTAATAATAATAAAAATATATTTTGACTTTCAAAAATAATAATAATTTAATTTAATTTTTTAAAAATTATAAAGATATAAATTATTAAAATGATAAAATTATATTTTTATTATAATAAAAATATATAATTTAATTCTGATTTTTTGACTCCACCAATGATCACCGTCAATATCATCTTCATTCTAATGAAATTTCAATTTAATCTACGAAAAACAATATTTTGAAAATATACATACATATCTTAATGTAAATATAAATATATTTAACATAATATGGTTTCTTTTAATATTAAAAAAATTATATACTTAACAAAAAAAGACATAATGATAAAATTAACCCCTAACATTTGGGTATTTGATCACTTTGACCCTTAAGGGTTTTTTTGAATCACTTTCATACATAACCTTTATTTTTTGATCAAATTGATCAATTTTTAATAGTGATGCTGATGTGGCCGTTAATTGACTAACGGTCAACATAAATTGCTGACGTGTTGTCCAAATATATTTAAATGCTGACGTGGTACTATTTTATCTTATACGTCACGTCAGCAAATGATTTTAAAACTATTAAAATTATTTTTTTGAAATATAAAATTATTAAAATTATTATATTATTTTTTAATATAAAATTATTATATGATTTTAATTTCTAATTTTCACTTTCTTTGTTTTCAAATAAAATCAAAAACCCTAAATTTTACCCCCAAATTATGAGTTTATTTTTTATTTTATCTCCAATCCTGAATTTTCTAAGCTTCAACTCTCGATGCGGTGGCAAGCGTGGTGGAGGAGGATTGCTGTTGTATGGATCCGCCTTAATCTGGTTCTGAATGGTTTGTTTAGAGGGATTTGGCTGTTTTCTGACCCTCTGCTTTCGTTATTTCATCTCCTCTAGATCTCATGAACTTCTTTTTCTTCCCTAGGAGATGAACAGTTGACTTGTTTTCTGTGGGTTTGTGTGGGTGGTTTGTTGGTTTTTAGTGTGTTGTTTCTATGTTTTCTTATTTGGGTCATTGAAGTCTGCTGTGAATTTTTAATTTTCTTGTCTGTTCATTATTGACAGGTGAAGAAGACTTATGGTTTGTTGGTTAGTGTGTTGTTTTTATATTTTTTTTATGTGGGTTATGAAAGATTATGGTGTGAAGGAGTCCTGTACCCAGTAATTTGTGATTAAAAATTTGTATTTAAAATAAGGCAGTTGTGATTTTTATGAACCTATGGTTGTTTTGAACAATGGGAAAATGTTGATGTTGTTCAATAATTATGCAGTGGTTTGTTACAATCAAAAGCAAAGATGGAGATGGAAGATTAAGCCATGAATATTTGAAAAGTTATATGAACTAAGCTGGGTTTTTGACTTTCGATGAAGATATTAAAGCGATGATTAGATTGGACAGTGGTGATGATATATGTGTTCCTTTTAATGGTTTGTTTGCTTAAGATTTTAACTCTTGATTTTTTTCGGTAGTTTTAGAGTTTTTTTGTGAGGATTAAAATGATGAATCAAAATTTAAATCAATAATTGTTGAATAAAAAATGTCAAGAATGTGTCTTTGTTCATCATTTCCCTTCTGTAAAAAATGTAAGATCAAAAGAAGGAGGCAGCTTATAAGCAAAAAAGAAACCCATAATTTAGGGGGTAAAATTTAGGGTTTTTGATCTTATTTGAAGGTAAATAAAGTGAAAATTAGAAATTAAAATCATATAATAATTTTATATTTCAAATTTTTTTTTTAATAATTTTATATTTCAAAAAAATAATTTTAATAATTTTAAAATTATTTGTTGACGTGTGAAATATAAGATAAAATAGTGTTACATCAGTATTTAAATACATTTGGACAGTCACGTCAGCAGTTTATGTTGACCGTTAATCAACTAACGGTCACGTCAGCATCACCGTTAAAAAAAATTATGTATGAAAGTAATCCAAAAAAAACCTTAAGGACCAAAGTGATCAAACAGCCTAACGTTAGAGGCTAATTTTGTCATTATACAAAAAAAAATACTAACATGATTTCTTTCCTATAAGTGCTGCGTAAATAGTTGGTCAAAATTTGATATTAGAATATGTAGTTTGTGTAAGGATTTAGTATTAATATTTTAATTTGGTCATTTTTAATTCCTGTTTTTTAAAATTTGAAAATTTTAATCTTAATAAAATGATAACTATTAAATTCGAAAATGAAGATAGTTCTGTCTAAATCTTACTCTGTCATAATTGCTATCGTTAAAATATTTCCTTTATTTACCAACAAGTGGTTGGGTGTAATTATTAGGAGGACCTAGGTTCGAATCTTGAAGACGACATTGTTAGGAAAAATAACCATGCACCTCGAATATGGATCGTAAAATAGACATGAAATATAACAAAAAAAAAATTCCTTTATTTGAAAATCCCATGCATTAGAGTAAGTTATATAATTTTCCAATCAAATTATTTAATGTTGTTATTATTGTCTAAAATAATAATAATAATAATAATAATAATAATATTATTATTATTATTATTTTTTTATAAAACTACTTATAACTTCTTAACACTTAAATAGAAAAATAAACATGCTTTGGAGCGTTTAAACTCATATTTTTTCATTAAAAACAATAATAATACTTAAAACCCTATTTTTATGATTTTAAAAATAATTCTATTCGATTTGGATTATATTCAAATAAATTCCTTTTAAGAAAGGATGAACTATACTGAAATCTAACTCAAACAAATGAAAAATTCATCACTCATAACATCACAAAAAAACATTAATATGAGATTATTTTATCTCAATTTGATTGGTTAGTAGATAATTTTAGTTAGGGCTATTATTCTGTTTACTAATTTAAATTTATTAATATAAAAATATCCCTGTATTGATATTAAAAACAATAAAGAGTGAAATTAAGAAATAAATATATTTATTGAAAATTTATATAAAATTTAATCGTGTGGTGAATCAATTATCACGTATGGAATTTTGGATTTAAATATTGTTAAGATTAATTTTTTATTCATTTATTATATACAAAAAGATAAAAATATCATTATCAAAATATATCTTAAATTGTTTACGAAAATCATTTTAATAATTTTATAATTGAATTAGTGTTTATTTGAATGATAATGATTAAAACATTTAAAATAACTATTAAAAATGGGCAAAATTAGAAGGATTATTAGAAGTTTCGATTTCTCTAAAATAATTTTTTTAATTAAAATTCTTTAAAATTTTTAAAATTTTAAATTAATAAAAATAAAATTGTAATTTAACTGTTTAAAATTTTTAAAAATTTTAAAAATATAAATTATTAAAATTTTTACTATTATCAAAATTAAAATTTAATTTCATATTTTTAAAAACTATAATTTAATTTACTATCATAAATAGAACGATAATGTCCACACCAGATGCTTAAACGACACCGTTGATCTAATTACACATAAAGCTGATGTTGGCAGCAGCGGTAGTCTTTGTTCAGACTTGCAGAGATACCAATCAAAAAAGGATTTGCCATACAGAAGTTAAAGACGGTGGTGATGAATTTCCCACTTTCCGATAAAAACATTTGTCATTCACGTTGTCGTTCACTGTAACTATCATAACCTCGGAAACCGACAGTTCTTTCATGCTTTTCAATCTTGTCCGACGCCTAGAAATTTCCCCTTCCCACCTTTGATCTCTCATGTCTTTATTACCTTCGGGATTCCTTTTTCTTTGCTTAACACCCAAGCTTCTGTAAATTCACAGGTTTTCCCTCACTTTTTATTGGTTTTTTTGGGAATTTTGTTGTTTAATTTCTCATGGTGGGTTGTTTTTGTTTTTTCAGGGTGGTGTTGTTTGAGCTTTTGAAATTGTAATGGTTTCTTGTACAATTCCTTCATGGACCTTAATTGGTCTTGTGAGATCTTTTCTTGATCTTACAGTAGCTTATTTCCTTTTATGTGGATCAACCTTGGGTTTTTTTGCTTGGAAATTTTTTCATGTTCTTGGTATTCATCTGCCTTGTCCTTGTTCTGGGTTTTTTGGTTACCGAAATACCAACCTCTGTTGGCATAAGCTGCTTATTCAATGGCCAAGAACAGTGATTTACTCTGTTCAACACCAGGCTTTGGATAGATTCCCTTTTAACTCGGTTTCATTCAACGATTCCAATGCCAAACCCATTAATATTGATGGGAAATTTGGGATTGGGATCATTGAATTGGAAGGTGAAGCATGTTCTACTTCACTTTCAGGTTTGAGATTACAAACTATAGTGGATAAAGATGGTGGATATGATGCTAAGGGAAAGAGAACTATAAACCAGAAGCCGAAATCCGGAACTCGTCGCCGGAGAAGGGCTGCTTCCGGTAATGGGAAATCTTCTGCTGCATCATTGTCTGGTAATTTCCCAACATCAGCTGTTGCAGGTGTTTCATGTTCTTCTTATATCAGTGGTTGTGAAACAAGAAGTGAGATTAAGGATAATTTGGGTCCAGTTAGTGAAATAGAAGATAGTTTTCCTGGTAATATTTTGTGAAATCTTTTTACTCTATGTGTGTATATATATGTGTATATATGTCAAATTTGGAAGTGAATTTTTGGTAGTATCATGATTTACATGTATATTGACCTATATGAACATGCTGTTTTAGATGATAAAAATACTCGAACTGGCACTGATATGGGTGAGGCAACCCGGCATGGTTTTGAATTGAGCAGTGGAGAGGAGAAAGGTTTGACTTTTATAAAAAAATTAGGGTTTGTTGGAGAGGAAGCAAATCGGATTGGAATGTTGGAACGAGCGCTTGAAGAAGAGAAAGCTAAACGTGCTGCTATTTACTTGGAGTTGGAGAAAGAAAGGGCTGCTGCTGCTTCGGCTGCTGATGAAGCCATGGCGATGATTTTGCGTCTACAAGAGGACAAGGCTGCTATAGAAATGGAAGTGAGGCAGTATCAAAGGATGATCGAAGAGAAATTTGCTTACGATGAAGAAGAGATGAGCATTCTGAAAGAGATGCTGGTTAGGAGGGAGAAGGAGAATCACCTTTTGGAGAAAGAACTTGAAGCTTACAGGCAGATGAATAATCTAGGAGACGAGCAGGAGGAATGTGATTGTAGTTATATGTCGAGTAAAGGGGGACAACCGCCTTCTATTCCATTTGGTCTAGACGAAGATCAGCTGCCAGTGGTGAAACAGGCAGGGAATGATGTATTGACTAAGGAAGTGGAGAGTGGTCCTGGTTGGGTTTCGGAAAATGAGATTCCGTTAGCTGGGGAAAGAAGTCATACTGCAGATGTTTACTTAACCGGGAAAGCAGGACTGGATGACGGTGACATAGCAGGCCAAGCAATAGCAACCAAAACGGTCCAAGGCGATGAGAGAACTTATTTAACTGGAGAAGAGCTCAAGAGAAATGCAGAATTTTGCGAGGCAGGAGATTGCAATCCACACGATCCCACGGTTGATATGGAACCAGCTATTTATGACATCCATGTTGTCAATGATAAAGTAGACATTCCAAAGGAGGAGACTACAAAAGGAAGTAAATTACCATCCGGTTCTGCTTTGGATCACAAAACATTGCTATATGACTCGAGGAGTTTTTCTGCAGTCGGTACTGAAATGTTGGAGATTGGTTCTGAAATCAAATGCCTTAGAGAAAGGCTGCGAATTGTACGAGGAGAAAAAGTGAAGCTGAGTTTCTCATCGGATCAGAGGAAAAGAATAGATACCCATTTGAAACTCATTGAGGAGCTGGTGAACCAACTTCGAGAATTTCAGCAGCTAAAGGAGCCCGTTCGGCAGGCTTCTTTACCTCCTTTACCCTCATCTTCCAAGGTGTCTCACTTATCGATTTTTCTGCCTTAATTTTATAAACCTGCATGCTTGTTTAGCTAGCTTCATGCTGTTATTTTTCTGCAAATGTCCATTTTCCGGTACTTAAAAGGACGAACGAGATGAATTTCCACTGCGTTTACGTAGTGTGCGCATGAAGCAAACCCGTAGTGTGCCCCATATATTGCATAATACTGCTGTATGCGTGTTATTACTTCCTTAGTAAGCAATTTTCGGAGGTGCTTTCTTAGTCGAAGTAAAAAAGATACTCATGATTCGATATAGAGACTTCTTCCTTCGTTGTCAGTTAATCATTCCGAACTTGTTAACAGTTAAGGTGCCTATACACCATTCCTTGGAGCTTTCAGTACTGCTTTTTGGATGTGTCATTTTAGGGTCATTATCCATACCATAGGAAACTTCTTTTGCAAGTAATTAAACATCCTATGCATCAAAATAGCTCGAAAGTCGTCTAAATCATGTGTCACTAGGATAACGATAAGGCCGATTTTTCCATTTAAAAGCTGTTGGAATGGTAATCCCTCCATTAATGTTTCCTTTTTCCCTTCCATGAATTTTGTGATGATTACAGTCACATAGCCGTTCTCGACATCTCTTGTCCGTTAATGTTTCTTTCATGTTAACTGAAAAAGCGATAATCCCTCCATTTTCAGGTAAACTCCAACCGGAGACGCTGCCGGAGTGTATCGGATGGAATCGAAGATAGTGCGTAAGCAATGTACAGAATAAGCTATGGAATCGGCTGTTTCTTAGGCCTTTTTTTTTTTTTTTAGATAAGTTGATAAAATATCTGTGAAGTCCATAAAGAAAAATAATGGAAGTTTGTTAGTGTGACATTTCGAAATAAAATATTTGTTAGTGTGACATATTGAAATAAATAAAAAAATACTCACTTAATAGTCATATAATTAGAAAAAAAAAATGTTGTAGTGGATCTAAATATAACAAAATAGTTTTAACAACGTAACAATTAGACCTAAATTTGGAAATCTAAAACGTAGAGGGATTGAATTCTTAAAAATAAAAGTATAAGGATTAAATTTCAAATTTACAATAAATATAAAAACTTATATCATATTTGAACCAAAATAAAAATAAATTTATAGTGATATTTGTTATTTTTAAAAATAATGAGTTATTAAATTTTTTATTTGTTGAGCTAATGGCGGGTTAACTTGTCATATTAAATATTAAGTGATGGTATGTAATTTTTTATATAACAATTTAAGCTTCGATTTATTAGATTTTCATATTGTTTTAATTGTGAATAATGTTTTAAAAAAATTCACATGTAGCTAACAATGTTACCAATTTAAACATTATAAGGTAGAGAAATTAAATCATGCCAAAGTATAATATTTAACCATAATTGTATTTGACAAAAAAAATACTAATACAGAACAATATATAAACATAGTACAAATGGTTAAATTTTGCTACTAGTTCATGTATTATGAGTAAGTTGTAAATCTAATCTATAACATCTTATACTCAACTCGGTCATTCGATCCCAGTTATAAGATGACACATTCGTTGTTAGAGCAACTACGATCAAATTTTACAGTTAAGTTTGAGCAATACATGACTATGATACAATATACACACATTTTTTAATCTTATACGAGCTTATGAAAACTCTATTGCCATTACCAACTCGAAGTTGAATTAAGATTAAATTGTAGAGATTTTAAAATATCGGATTGACGTCGCGGCTTCTGAAATTCCTCGTCGCGATACAACATCTTGACTTGGTCTTGTCACGATGTAACCCTTGTTTTACAACAAAGTCTAATTTAATACCTATTCAAGTGATCAACACAATTCAAACATACTCAATACCAAATCTCAAAACCATTGGTGTCATTTCCAACATACATTTTCAACATATCTCACCATATATATGTATACATTACTGAAACATACATGTTAACTTAGGGCTAGTTTAACATTGCTTTTGAGAAGTGTTTTTAAAAAATGTGGTGAAAAAGTACTTTTGAAGAGTTCTTTTGAAAAGTTTGGTTTAAGATTTGACTGTTTAGCATTGCTGTCAAAAAATGCTTTTGAGAAATAAAATATACATTTTAGACATGGAATTATAAAGTAACAAATATGCATTTAAATAATGTTCAAATTAGTTAATATTATGATATTTTAACAAGAATATAAAATGGACAGATGACATATAGATACAGAGCTCTGTACCAAGAATTAACTCACCAAAAAAAATGACAAATATCAAAAACACTGAAGACAGCATGAATGTGCAGCCAACTATAGTTACAGGTTTGCTTTAATCTGCTGCAATAACAATTTAATGACAAATGTTAATGCCACCAAATTAAGGATATATCACAGAATATTGTGAACATTTATCAAGAAAATAACATGCTTGTTCTGTGTACAAACCAAGTGGTAGCATAACTAATAGAGCCAAAATACATAAAACTCGAAGTTAAAATCAAAAACAACAAACAAAATTTCTATACTTTTTCCCATACAAAAATAATGCTAATGAAAAACAACTGATTGTTGGATGCAATTGTCAATTTTATAAGCTTAAGGTTAGCAAGCTAGAACTGCCACTAGATCAGCTTATTCCTAGTAAAAAATACTAATCCAAGATATAGGACAAATTTATGAGATTATGGAGAATAGAAAAAAAAATTTACTCAAAGAACTAACTTAACATTCATTGGCAGTAATAAGCTTATCTGGTGAGTAAACTTACGATCTGGACTCCTAGGGCCATATAATTAAATAAAATCCAATAATCTTAAAGCAAGAAACTATCTTTTACTCAACAATCGACCAATTCCAGCAACATCGAACAACTATACTATTGCTCCAACATTTTCATTTTATATGAAATACCAATATTTGAAATCCTTTCCTGATGCATATTCAGATATAGGTATAACATATAAACCTCTATACATATAGAGTAGTGATCAATTTGCATTTTAGAACTTAAGGAAAACTAACAGAACAGAAAATAAACCTAAGAAAGAGTAAGCCGTAACACTCGCCAAATAAACCCTTTATCAACAAAAAAAAACTCACAACTACACCCATTTACTGAAACAAATCACATTGTATCAGTGCCCTTTTTACTAAAGAAATGCAATAAGAACAATCAAAATAGGGATCAATAAACCCAGTTCAATTTATAATCCATCAGGGAGAGAATTTTATGAATATTTGGCTAGAACAAGGATTACATGGGTTCAGTTACTCATAGGTTTACAATCTTAGACAATTAATTTAAACTATTTTGAATCAAAAAAAGAAAAGAAGCTAGGTTGATTGCTTTGTTCTTGAATCAATACCTTCACAAGCCACAAATACCATACATCAAATCCAATAAATTCAATTCTAATTACCCAAAAGAAATCCAAAATCAATAAAAGCGTTTTCAGTAAATCAAATCAACAGATTCAAAGATAAGAAAACTAAAAAAATTAATTCCTAAAAATTGAATTAAAACACATTTCAATATCAGATTCAAAAGAGGAAAAAAAATACCTGAGAGAAAATCAAGCTCGAGTTTTCCTCTTCTTTTTTAGATTAAGAAAAAGAACCTTAGAATTTCTAGAAAACTTTTCTGAGCCTTTAAGGATTGAGAAGTTTGAAACAATTGAGAAAGCAAGAGAGAATGTTGCTTTGATTGAGAAAGCAATTTGGTTTTAAGAAGCAGAATTGTGAAAGTGAAAACAGAGAGAAGGACAAAATAGAGATTCACCGGCCAAAAGCACTTTTGGCTTAGAAAAAGCTAAAAATTTTAGCTTTTCTAGTTAGAAAAGCTCGTTGAAAATCACTACAGTTTGTTCAGCAGTCCTTATTGCCAAAAAGCACTTAAAGCACTTTTTTAGTGAAAAGTGCTTTCAAAAAGCTCTGCTGAAGCCGGCACTTATGCCATTCACCATTCATTTACCAAGTATATATATTCACATTTAAGTATAAAATATGACAACCTTTCATACAATTCACCAAGGTTCAAATATAAACACGACCACTTATTATGTCAAAACTGATCCAACCTAGATACATGTCATAAATTTAACAAAACAAAATTATACAAACATTGCTGAGTTAAAAATCACCTCTTGAAAGCTGAAATCACCTCTCAAAACCTCGAGATGTGTCTATACTTACACAGAGGAAAATTAATCGTATATTGAGCGATAATGCTCAGTAATAATTTCCATAATTCAAGTCAATGCAATATAAGCTTATATCAATTGCATACATCCAATTCAAATTCTATTATCAACTAATTCATATACCATTAATGAAAATTTTTATTCAACATATCAACCAATACATGCCCTTAAAAGTGCCATTTATATCTTATGAATCAAACCATACATAATTCAATTAACCAATCTAATGAGCATATCATATTAACATACTAGTGCCAATAATGTTTACAATCATATTCAATTTAAGATATTTGATCATCACAATATATATATATTGAAGAAAACGGGAGTGGGCTATTATTGATGAAACTATGAATCAGTGATTACAAAGAAAGAGACCAAAAAAAACTAAAGTAATTGGGCCCACCAGAATAAGCCTGCATGCTATATATTCAGAATAACCCAACCCCTCGGGAACAGAAAAACTCATCCGTTTCCCAAAGAAAAACAATTAGCCATTCCCCTCTACTCAAAACCAGAAAAAATACAGCTTTCTCTTCAAAGAACTGTTGCAGATTAATGAGCAAAAGGAAGGCAATCGGCGCAAGATTCCCGCACGAAATCATCCACCATCTCTCTCTGTACAAAGGCTGGAACCGCATCTAAGAGGTATGTTTCTTCCCCTATTCTTAACCATTCTGATGCTAAACTATGGGCTACAGAGTTCCCTGATCCATAGATATGCCGAAATGAGAATGCTTGAAATCTTGGTAGTAGTTGCTTCATGTTTCGTATATGCGCACTGATCTCCGAGGAAGCACTATTCTAGTTTTTGATTACAGAGAGGGCATCTCCCTCAATGACAACTTTTCCATCTCTTAATTTCCCTTTTGATTCTTGCATTTTATTTTTGCTCTCATTTTGATCTTTCTGTCATAATTAATTCTGGGTTTTGATTATTTTTCCTGTTTTTGTTTTCTTTTGTTGAATTATTGTTTTTCTTTTTATTGTATAGGCCAAAGAGGCAAAAACACAAACAAGCCCCACAAACTTCTCTCGGTTAGGGCCCTCTTTTCTACAGAAATCTCTTCCTTTGTATTCTTTAGATTCTTTTTTCCTAATCGGTTTCTCTCTGTAATTGTGGGTTTCTCGAAGAAATTCACTTAGAATCAATGTTGTGGCCACTAAATGGGAACCCACCAAGTTATTTTTGTTTAATTTCATAATCACAGTTAGCTAAAGACGATTTAATTTGTATTTGTAAACACATGTTCTAAATTTTCAGTTTTTTTCAGGTTGTTCCTCAAGCTGACAGATTTCTTATCCGGCTCCAAGAATTACCTGAGGTATATATTGCTTGCTTATTCATTTCTGTTAGTAATGAAGTTGCTTGTTCTAGCTGGCTGGTTGGTTTATCCCAAATCCGGGTTTCTTTAGTTTCAAGCTTGTTCCTTTAAATGCAACTATGAGAATTGTTTGTTTCCCTGTTTTCTGAGTTTATATGGAGATTGAGTTACATAAGTCTGCTATTCTTAATTGATGTTGGTTTGACTACTCTATATTTAGATATATTTAGATTGTTAAGTAGTTTCATTAAGTGGGTTTGTATCGTGTAAACTGTTGACATTAACTCAGTGAAGCACTTTAAGCATAGAAGTATATCTACATGATGACCTATTGGTGGATGAATGCACATCTCTAGGCTGTGGTGTATAAACTTGTAAATCATTAGGCTCTCTTTGACAGATTATCTACTTTGTGTTAGTCTCATGTATGAATACCTTCTGTTTTGTCCCCCTATTGTTGCCAATTGTTGAGCGAATGAATTGCAATTTTTATACCACAGAAATCAGCTGGTGGAGTTTTGTTGCCAAGTCAGCTGTCAAGTTTGCCCCAAATTTTTGGATCATTGAATGTATTAGTTTGTCAAGTAATTTGATTTGGTGTGTTGGTTAAGGTGCTTTGATAGTCTGCTTTGGTCTTGAGTTTGAGTCCTTTTGTATTCAAGTAACGAGTATTTTTGGGTTGGATAATCATTAGAGGTTGAGTTAGTTTTAAATTAAATTTTTGTTTTAATCTTTTTATTTTTTATTTTATCAAATCCCTAGTTTTGCTCCTAAGTTTCAGCCGCTCACCTCATTTGTTTTCCTTCTAGTCTGCCGAATTTCTTACTTTCTGGCTTTTGAATATTCTTTTTCTTTACCCAATTCTTTAATTGCCATCTGATTCTTGTGGCTTCTTTGATTCTCCTTTATTTTGTCTTTTTGTTGAATTCTTTGTGGCATTAATTGGTTGCTGTCATTAGTGTGTGTTTAATCAGTACGATTTGGTAAATGGTTATAGGTCTCAGGAGTTCCAGAAGTGTGGTTGTTCAGATTCTCGATCAGGTGTGTATATAAGACCTGAAAACTCATTGAAATCTGATTTAAATCTGAAAACAGGGGTTGATTCGAATCCGTTCACTGTTCACGGCCATGTGGGTTTTCTTTTTTTGGTCAGTTTTAGAGCCTTGTTTAGGGAGATTTAGAAAGCTTGATATTTGGGTCCGAGGGCTTTGTAAGGGCCAGAAAAACTGGAAGTTTGATATCTTTGTTCGTATGGGTAATTCCGAAAGTATGATAAATGTGTTAGACTAAAATCAAATTATAAGTTATGCATGAATAAAATGAGCTAAGAATGTAAGCATTACACTTGATGTATATTGAATATCTGTATGCCAATTGTTGAGCAAATGAATTGCAATTTTTATACCACGGAAATCAACTGGTGCAGTTTTGTTGCCAAGTCAGCTGTCAAGTTTGAGAGGTACCTGATGGGGGAGGTACGATGGCAATCTGTTAACTTTTGCCATTGATGTGTTATTGCAGCATATTAAAGCAAACCTGTAACTATAGTTGGTTTATGGAGAGATACTACCAACAGCAAGCAACAATGTGCTGTCCGATCAATTGCACATTCAATGCAATTAATTAGTGTTTTTTCTTGTTCAGAAATATGCTTTCTTTGTAGTATTTCAACATCTAGTTTTTGAACAGTGGATTGTTATAGAAAACATAGACACTAGCAACAGCAAGCAAACCTGTAAGTACAGCTGATTGAAGGTTTTTGTTTTGAGATGAAGAATCAATTGTATTTCAGAATTGAGCAGTTGTTATTTGCAATTATAATGTTATTCAGTTGTTGCTACATTTGTGTTAGTAGCTTCTTGGAGATGATAATAATTGTTTAAATGTTAAGAAAGCTTGGTGTTTTTAAAATGCCTTCATAAAATCTTTGGGGGAAAAATATTAATTCATTAAAAATTTTATTTAATATTTTAATTTGTTAGGTTTTTCTTTTTGTATGTTAGGTTGATATGAGTTATATATTCAAATTACATTTTGAAATAAAATAATTCAAATGGATTAAAATCATTAAATATTAACAATAAATTATAGAAATATTTAAAATTAATATTTTTTTATATTTTTGTTAAAATATTATAATATTAATTAATTTAAATGTATATTTGTTATTTGATAATAAATATTTTGTATATTAAAATAAGTATTTTATTTTTCAAAAATATTTTTTGACAGCAATGTTAAACATACAAATTGTAAATCGAACTTTTCATAAAGACTTCTCAAAAGCACTTTTTTACCGCAGTTTTCAAAAGCAATGCTAATCTAACCCTTAACCTATTTTTGGAATGTAAACAGGCTGAAGAAATGAATATTGAAAATGGAGAGTTCGAGGATTGGCGAGGGTCAAAGGCACATCCTGCAAGGCATGGCGGTGTTACAGTTTCAAGCATTGCTTGTGGTAAGTGGTGGGTTTCAGAGTTTTAAAGTTAATTGTAATATGCTAAAATGATGAAAAGAATGAAACTCCACTACTTCATTTGATCATTTAGGATTATTGATTAATTGTTGTGAATGACATGCAGTTGTTGAGGTATTAGAGAACATGGTTTTCTTGTCCAATGCTACAAACTTCATCCAGTACTTCCTCAACTCAATGCATTACTCCGCCGCGGAATCTGCAGACATGGTGACTAATTTCATGGGAACCTCCTTCCTGCTCACCATTTTTGGAGGTTTCATCAGTGATTCTTTCCTTATTAGATTCAAGACCTTCATCATCTTTTGCACTCTTGAGTTGTTGGTAAATATAAAAATACTTGCTTTGCTTTGTTTCATATCCCCTCTCCCCTTCCTCTTGCAATGTTTCATATGTTTTTGATATTTTTGGCCATTTAGGGACTCATCGTGTTGACAATTCAAGCACAAGACAGTCGGTTGCTGCCAGCCATAAACAGCAAGCCTTCTAAGACCTAAGAGGCTATCCTTTACGCTGCTCTTTACGCAATAGCAGCTTTCGTAGGTGGCGTTAAGGCTGCCTTGCCTGCACATGGCGCTGATCAACTTGACCTTAGCAACTAGCGTCTCGTCTCATCCTTCTTCAATTGGTTCTTATTTTCACTCTGTTTTGGGGGCCTCATTGCCTCCACTGTCATGATCTGGATTCAAGAAAACTTGGGCTGGAATTGGGGTTTTGGGATATCTGTGGTCACACTAAGTGTAGCACTCTGTATTTTCACCATAGGGTTTCCCATTTATAGATACAAACGCCCCGGCGGTAGTCCATTCATTAGAATTTTTAAGGTAAAAAAACCCAACATTGTTTGTAATACACAACCTTTTATGAAGTTCAATTTGGAATTTACTTTTATGATAACACAATGGCTAACAATGTGTTTAATTTTGTTTCTTCATAAAGGTATTGACTTCGGCTATTGCAAACAGGAAAGCATCACTACCAGAGGCAGAGAATACCCAATTTTATGGTGAAAAGAGAAACCATGACAAGTTCAGGTATGCAAATAGTTTATCAGAAAATTTAGAAAAATATGTTATTGGGATTAGGCAGGACAACATAGATGCCACGCCACATTTTGGACTTTATATAAAGTAGAGTTTTTCTTTCTCACTACAAATTGTTTGTATTCATGTACAATGTATTGTATATTACTTTTTTGACATTGGTTGCATGCAAAAAGGGATCCAAGGTGTGGAACAGTCATCCTTTCGGTTCCCCCTACTTCCCTATTAAATCTTGATAACTATTTTCATATTAAGATCCGAATTACTTTTTGAACTAGGCAATTGTTTTCACATTGGATTTGAATTTAAGGTTTTTAAGAAAATATCAAAGACTAACTTAAATAAAAAAAATTCAGGCCCCAATATTAGAACAATTGTCAAATTCAAGGATTGACTTGAACAAAAAAAAAATTCAAACCTTAATGTGAGATCAAAATCCAAGTTCAAGTACTAACTTGAAAAAAAAGTCCAACCCCTAATGTCAGAGTAATTGCCAAATTTCAAGCCCAAAAAGTTATTAAACTTTCTTAAAAATGATTTAATTTTTGGCGCTAAAAAGTTAGAAATCAATCTTTTTTATTCCTATTTGCATGAATCTGGTTTAAGTAAGGTGTATTTAATAATATCATGATGCATTTTAATTTGACACAAAATGTTGAAACCATGTAGGTTTATAAACAAAGCATTATTGGGTGAGTTAGTCACATCGACCGAGGTTGAGGAAACAAAGACATTCATAGGCCTCCTCCCCATATTTGCAAGCACCATTATGATGAACTGTTGCTTAGCTCAATTGACTACATTCTCAGTGCAACAAGGGAGCATCATGAACAGATCACTTAACAGTTTCAAGATTCCCACTCAATTGTTATCAGTATTCCCCTTATCCATCATGCTGGCTTCTATACCTATATACGAATATTTTGTACGCATGTTCAGATCAAAGAACAACAACCATCCTGGCATGCTCAACATGTTCCAACCATTGAGGCGGATCGAACTGGGGTTGGCTCTCGCATCAGGGTCGATGGCTGCCGCTGCTGTAGTCGAAGCTAAGAGGCGTGAGGCAGCGAACGACGATGTCATCTTGTCTGTTTTTTGGCTCGGGTGGCAATACTTGCTACTCGACGTATCGGACATGCTAACGCTCAGGGGAATGCTTGAATTTTTCTACTCAGAGGCTTCGGATACCATGCGAAGTATGAGCACTGCATTGTCTTGGTGCTCGACGGCAATGGGGTACTTCATTAGCTCAGTGTTGGTTACGATAAGCAACTCGGTGAGTGAACATTTTGGGAAAGAATGACTGGGAGGAAGTGATTTGAATAATACACGTTTGGATTTGTTCTACACGCTTCTTTGCATCCTTAACTTCATCAATTTACTGAACTACATATTTTGGGCTAGAAAGTACTGAATATTTTACTAGTTTATAAGGTTGATAGGGAACCATATTATATTCTTTTAAAAAATATGTAATTAAAACTTAAAAACTATTACTAGTTTAAGCATAGGTATATTGTTGGTGTTCGATGACGAAAGATAGCCTTAAAATTATTTTTTTGTAGAAGTGGAATAGGTAAATTTAGCTTAGGATAGTTGCTTGAAATTGAAATTCTAAAAATGAAATGAGTTGATTTCTTTGTAATTAGTCTAAAGTAGATTTTTCTTAAATAAAACTTAGAATTTCTTAAAGCTAAGTCGGTAAATATAAATGCTAAGGCAAATACAAATAAAAGAAGAAAAAATTGCCACTCCACTGCTTGGAATTACTGAGTATGTCAGCAACACTTTGTTTGCTCCATCGTGTTGTTGATGAGAAAGGTGAATCTAAGTAAGAGTGTTTTGTAAAAGAAAATAAAAGAAAAACAGAAAAAAGAAAAAAAGAAAAAATTGCAACTCCACTGCTTGGAATTACTGAGTACGTCAGCAGCACTTTGTTTGCTCCATCGTGTTGCTGATGAGAAAGGTGAATCTAAGTAAGAGTGTTTTGTAAAAGAAAAACAGAAAAAGAAGAAAGTTTTAGGGACACTTCGCTGTAGCTCTTGGCGAAGTAGACTAAGGAGGTAGTTGTTTGCTCCATTCATCTTTTTAGTTAAAAAGCCTTGGCTGCATGAGTGAATGTTAATTCAGATTGTGATATAGTGGAATGACATGGTAATTTAGTGTTTGCTCCACTGTAATTGTCAAGTAAAGAAATCGTATCACAAAATGAATTCCCTAATTGTTATAACAAAAGTTTGCCTGAAAAGTGAAAAGAAAACCGAACTTAGTTTAAGAAATAAAATAAGTAATTTAAGAATTATCTGCTATAGATATAAATTGCATTTGAAATTAAATTCTTTAGTTTTTAGAATGATATTTTTGCACTAATTTTGCTAGATTAACCTATGAAACTGAAACAAAAATTTTGAGATATAGAAAGCTGCTGAGAATTGAAATATATCTTATGCTTGAAACTCCTTTTGTTTGGAATTATTATGTTTCTTTTATTTGAGACTCAAATGGTATATTTTTTGAATACTTTTTAAGATACTGAGTTATATGATATTGTGTTTGTATGGTTTAAGATATAAATGAAGTTTTAATCTCTTTGAAAATTTTAAATGGTTAGAAATATTTAATTTTTTGTGACATCATTATGTTTAGTTTGTTTGGATTATTATTTAGTTTTTTTTGCTACTTTATTTTACATTTATTTATTTTTAGTTATGAATAAATTTTATTTAAAATTAATTTTATTAGTTTTTTTGTTATTTTGTAAATTTTAATTTTAGCGGATTTGGATATCTGACGATAATGATATTTAGTTTGGAATCAAATTTGAATAGTAAAAGTCAAATAATTTGTGGCTTCGGATAATCCAGAATAACTACCCGTTATCATCCTTAATCCTTCGCTTTCTCTTAAAAGTTAAATTATTTATTTACCTCAATTTAGAGAGAAATTTTTTTATTATCCAACAAGTAGTTGGATGCAATAGTAAGACACATTGCACTCCCAATGGAAGAATGTACGTTCGAACCTTGGAGACAACATTGTTAGGAGAGGCAACTATAAACCTTGAACATGGACCGTAAAACGGATATGTATAATATAAAAAAATATATTATAAAAAAATATTACAATTAATCTTGTCTTTTTTATTGTTTATCCAAACAAAAATGATTAAAATTACTTAGGCTGAGTCTGCATAGGCTGTGTGGTGCATTTAGCTTATTTTTTGTCTCATGCTATAGTATCGCCACAATATCTAATTTCACTTTCATCGTTATTTTTACAGTAACAATAAATAAACACACCGCTCCATCCAAATCCACCCTTAAATTTTTTCCCTTTTCTAATTTTAACTATCTAAGCAAAATATAATAAGTAATAAACGCACCGTCATCGTTTAGCTTGCTTTTGTGAACGATTCATATAGCCTTTAGTCTTTTGTACCTTAATTTCCAACATTTTCATACAGACATACATACATACGTTTCCTTCACATATTATAAGTTTCATCCATTTTTCCTATTCAAAGGTAAACAAAATAGTCGAATACTATAATTTCATTAAGGGAAGGGTAAACTCACATAGCCCACATGCAGATACACTTAAACTTATTACCATTTCAATTCCGTAGTAGCATATTTTCATATTAAATTCTTATTAGCTCCCATATTCATTTGCTTTCTTTCCATTTCATTTAGTGAGAATCCTTTTTGTTATAACACAACGTTTTGTTTTTAGCCATTTATATGATCACTTCTACCATTTTCATTTTCATTTTAGTTCAATTTTTGCCATAGTAAACTCTAGCAAAATCGACTTAGATTCACGGGAAATCCATCGCACATAACCAAATATAAATATAATCATTGCACAAATGTGCATTCCAACCTACACAACTGAGATATAGCAATAAGAGTGCTCTAACCAAAGTTCTCAAAGGAGAACATCCCTTTGACCCACACTGAAATGTCAAACCAAGGTAATATAACCAATCTTCAAATCTTCACATAACATGTACGAGTGCTAATAATCCCTATTGGCATGTCAATCGTGTCCTTACATTTCACTAAACCTACTAGGGCAGTTTACAATTCTAATTAACATATATTTATCAATGTTATTAACACACATAAAAAGCCTTACAAGTAGACCTGATCATGGGTCAGGCCAATGCAAAATTTTAGGCCCGTTTTCTAAGCTCAGGCTCGGTCTGGCTAAAAAAATGGGCCTATTATTTTGGATCAAGCTCGAACCAAATAAAAAAATGTTAAATCCAAGCCTGGCCCGGCCCACACATATCAAACATTTATATTATTTTTATATAAAAACAAATTTAAAAAATATAATGCATCAAATACACTAAAAATATTAAAATAAATGTTTCACAACAAATTGAAAATACATGGAAAAAGTATTTATATTTAAATAACACGAAGATAGTTGCACTTAACAAGCAAATATCTTTAAAATAGTAGCAAAATTAATAATAAAACAAGAGTTATACAATATCTTAATAATAACAATAAAATAGTAGCAATATAATAGCAAAATGACGACAAAACAACACCAAAATGACAACAAACAATAGTAAATAGCACTGAAAATTTTTATTAAGCAAATTCAGGTCGAGCCAATAAAATCTTACCATAGTTATGACAAAAAAAGGGCCTTATTTTTTGTCCAAGCCTATTTTTCGGGAAAATATTTTTGTTCAAAACCTTCCAGTTTTCGAGCGGTCCTTTGAACTTAGGCGAGTGACCTGACCCATGATCAGGTCTACTTACAGGTGTGTTCATTTTTCACATGAAGGCACCATAGGTGGTTTACATTTACAAACGCATTTCCACATTTCTTTATATGTCCATTTCGTTTAATAATTCCAATTTCTGTAGTACCATATTTTTATTATTCTTTACCTTTCAAAATAAAATTTTCTACTTGAGTAGTAGTCACTAAATTATTGATTTCTCAATAAAAAAAATTCAAAATCAAGATCCGTTTGATGTTTTTGAAACTAGACTATTGAACCTTCCAACAGAAAATTTTCGAAAGGTTATTCTCTAATACACACATGCTAGAAAAATTTTAAAGTCGAGACAAAGCTATTTCGTTCAAAAATATTTTAATTTCAAAACATAATTTGGATGAATTCACGGTTACATTCATTAGAACATGTACTTTATAAGATTTTTATACATATAAGGCTAATTGTCTAATTCATTTTATACAATTATTAACAAATTTTCAAAGTCGAAAAAGGGGATGCTGGCAATAGTTTCAACCTTCCCTCACTTAAATAGATTTATCTCTTATTGTATAATTCGGATTCAAGTTCCGTTTGTTCCAATAAAAACTATATTCGGTAAGCTTTCAAACCATATGTGGCTTAACTTCTATTTCAATTTCTATAATTTTCGATGAATTTTCAAAGACACACTAATGTTGTTGTCCCAAAACTGTTTTAGTGCAAATGCTAGTAGTCAAGTAATTCAAGTGTCATATTAAACGCATTCACCCAATTAATATATATTCAAATAACAAGTCTCATATTTATTACGCTATTTTTCATATTAACAACTTAAATTCATTATTTTCCTAAACATTTTAGTATAGGAAAAGTAAGAGTATCCATGGGTACTTACCTTAATGGATGCTCTAAAACACTTAATATTTAACCATACATTCATAAGCTTTAACTCATCCTCAATCAAGCTTTGAAACTCCTTCTTTTATCAATTTTTCATTTTCCATATTCAAACATATAATCCAAAAATCAATATTGCTTTTATTAAAATATTCTCCATAAAGAAAAACCTTCTCCAAGAATAAGCAAATAAGTAAAAACTAAGTGTCAAGCCCAAAACTTTGCTTTAGTATCACCTTAACCGTCTCCAACCGTTAGTCATAGTGACTATCTGCATCATTCATGCTGTGGATCGAGTTGATTCTACTAATCATCTAACACTTTATTAACTTCCTGACTAAGTTTGGTGCCAAAAGTCAACCAATCACCAACTTAATAAAAAAATTATTAAAATACTTTTACTTTTACAAAGTAAAAAAAATATATTAATATGAGGGCTTCAATTTTTAGTAAAATAATACTCCAAAATCCAACTAAAGGTTACAAAATATTTACCATTTTCTGCAAGACAAAGCTAACTTAACCATCAAAGTTAATGTTCAAGTTTAATCTTAATATACACAAACTACTAAATAATTGTATTGTGACATAATTGTATTATTAAAAATAGTATACATAACATACACATCTAAAGACATATAGTATTAATTATAACTTATATAATTTTTAATGAAAATAAAAAAGATTAATTTTCTTTAAAGTCGGGCACATAAAACATAACCCCAATATAAACCCACATCAAAATTTAAAAAAGAAAACTCCATAAAACCCAAACTTCATTAAAAAAAAAAAAAAATTCCTCACGTGAAGACCCCCAGCTTAACTCCTAATTCCCTAAAGGCCGAAACCTAAAATTTTCCCAAGTAATATTTCTAGTACAAACCCATTTTTTTCCCATTTTACTATTCAAAAATTAATAAAATATTAAAAGTTATATTTTTAATTGATATTCTATATACTTTTATAACTAAATTTAAAGTTTTAAATTGAATTTGGACCAACGTAATTCGAGTTGCCAAAATATTTGTCCAAACATGACCCTAATCAGGTCGAGTTAGTTACCCGACCTTTGGATAGGTCTATTCAGTACACACATATGATCAATTGTTATCATTCTTGATTTTATGTTCGGAAACTACTTTTGTTTGGAATTAGTATGTTTCTTTTATTTGGGACTCAAGTGGTATATTTTTTGAATGCTTTTTAAGATATATAGTTATTTGAGATTGTGTTTATATGGTTTAAGATATTATTAAAGTTTTAATTTGTTTGGAAATTTTAAATGGTTAGGAATATTTAATTTTATGTGACATCATGTTTAGTTTGTTTGGATTATTATTTAGTTTTTTTGCTACTTTATTTTACATTTGTTTATTTTTAGTTATGAATAAATAACTAAAATAATAAAATTTTGAAATGAATAACCAATATAATAAAGCATGAAACAGGTGACTATTTAATAATTTACCCAAAATTTTTTACTTCTAACTCCATTTGATAAAAAATAAAGAAGTGTTTCTAAAATTTCATCTTAAAATTCGCGTATCTAACTCGTTTCTCTTCACACTTCCCAGTCCGTCCCAGTCTCACCTTTTCTTCTGCCGTTTCCGACGTACTAGGAAATTACATAAGGTAAATTTTGAAACCCTAAATTTTTCTTCAGATCGATTTGTATTTGAGTTAAGGGATATGTTTGAGTTATCTGCATCACTCTGCTATACTTGATCTTCTGTTTTCGATTTTTCTGCTTGTTATTCCTTTAAAGCTATCGATTTAGCGGAAATATTGTACCCTTATTGCCGCTGTTTTTCGTTACGCCACTATTGGGGTCTTTCGCGGTGGCGCACGCCGCTGCTACTGCGAAATAGTGATACGCCACCTTTTTTGAAAGCCAATGTCCAGATTTTAAAAGGATTTTGGGTTCCCAATTCTTTACTCAGAGCTAATGAGTTCTTTTGCGTGGCTATTAAGATTTTTTCGGGAAAAAAAGATTATTGGTTTGATTGAAATTATTCATGAACCAGTTAACTTTTTCATGATTTCGTAGACCCGCATTTGAATTTTTTAAATTCATTCGAAATTGTATGACATGTTAAGAGTGAAAAGGGGAAAATTGGAACAAAATTGATGGGGTGAGTAGCATTTATTTTTCTCTCCATTAGAGTTTAATGTTCTTTTTGATACAAAATAGTTGTAAATGTTAGGATCCGAATCCCTCACTTCTTAATATTTTTTCAAGGTTTAGGCTAAACGAAAATTTGATCCATATTCATGTGTTCTTCATCATCACTATTATCATGCACATCAACTGTTCGACAAATTGTCTGTTCCATGTAATATTATCATGTAATATGATCGTGGACTTTGCTCGCACAAGGGTCAGAGGGCAGTTGTAACCCCTTTGTTGTTTATCATTCATGAGCAAAATTCATTAAAATAGAGATAATTGTGTGTCATTTATTTAGGTAGGTAATATCTGCGTAAATATAAAACCTAAGTATGTAGTCAAAAAAGTTTAAACAAATGGAATAACTTATCCATGGGTTGGCTAGACTCAGGTTTCTCTAGTTCTTAATTATATTGATAAACTGAACCTAGGCGTTTGGTTATGGGTTGTTTGTTAATGAAAGAAATAATTTCAATGAGTTTCCTCTTGGTTATGGAAAAGATAATTAGAGATTGATTGCTAGGTGCATCGTTGGTAACGATAACCAATTATCATAGAATATCGAAATTATCTATGCATCGATGATCAAACCCGTGAATAAAAACTAATATTTTACTTTTGCCTAGATTCTCTTCATATTGATTTTTGTATATTTTATTTTGCAATCTTTCTTTTGATAGTTTTAATTTTAATTTCTGTTTTTAAATTCAAAACCCCTTTATTTTTGTTTTACGTGTTTTTATTAAAGAAATAAGATCATAACCAGTCTTTCTGAATTTGACCCTAAATTTATATATTTGAGTAGGAATTATTTATTTTAGTCTTGACACTGATCATTAGGCCACTTCGTCTCTCACTTCCTCTATCATCGGCGCCCACTTGATTTCAGCCCTAATCCCTGTCTTCTGCTTCCTCTGTTGCTTGCTTTCACTGTTACAGCAAGACAGAGAACCTGAACCCAACTCAGGTAAGGCTTTAAGTATCATCACCAGTCCTTTCCAATTGCTAGTATTTCTTTGATGACTAGACTTAAAACTTAATTTTGGGTGTCGGGTGCAACCCTGACCAAGCATTTCACTGTTATGGGCCCATCTTTTAGCCTTTTGTGCTTAATTTGTATGTTATGTAAATATCAAACTCAATAGTTGTTCGCTGCAGATATTTTTTTTTGTTGGTTGGTATGCACTTTGAAATTTCCAGCATGATAATGTAAAGAGAAAAAAGTGGGATAACAGTGTATATTCTGCAATGTGAATGACAAATTTGTTTATTATTGCTTTGATGTTTGATAGAATCTTGAAATTCCTTGATTTCCCAAAGTAAAATCCTTGAAAGAACAAACGAAACAGTGGTGCATTAGGGAGGATCCCACTGTAATCTCCCTTTCCCTCTCATTTTGCACTGGTTTTGGAGATTTAGGGGAGATTCAGATTCATGGAATAAGTTCTATTATTATCAACACCGGAGTAAAGATAAAAGAGAGCACTATCTGTTGTTTTTTTTTTTCTTTTGTATTACGCATGATTTGAGATCACTAATCTCAAACAAGATTGTGAGAGTTGCACATGATTCATCACTCGTTAATGGACTTTACTATGATATCTAAGATCCTAAAAACCATATATACTTGCAATAGTATAATAGTATGAAAATTGGGGCAAGCTTGACATTAACTCAGTGAAGCACTTTAAGCATAGAAGTATATCTACATGATGACCTATTGGTGGATGAATGCACATCTCTAGGCTGTGGTGTATAAACTTTTAAATCATTAGGCTCTCTTTGACAGATTATCTACTTTGTGTTAGTCTCATGTATGAATACCTTCTGTTTTGTCCCCCTATTGTTGCCAATTGTTGAGCAAATGAATTGCAATTTTTATGCCACAAAAATCAGCTGGTGGAGTTTTGTTGCCAAGTCAGCTGTCAAGTTTGCCCCAAATTTTTGGATCATTGAATGTATTAGTTTGCCCAAAAAACTAAGTGTCAAGCCCAAAATTTTGCTTTAGTATCACCTTAACCGTCTCCAACCGTTAGTCCTAGCGACTATCTGCATCATTCATGCTGTGGATCGAGCTGATTCTACCGATCATTTAACACTTTATTAACTTTCTGACTAAATTTGGTGTCAAAAGTCAATCAATCACCAATTTAATTAGAAAATTATTAAAATACTTTTACAAAGTAAATATAAATATATATATATATATATGAGGGTTTCAATTTTTAGTAAAATAATACTATGATAGGATATTTGGATTGGAACATAAGAATTCTAACTATTTTAACCAGTGCCTCTTATTTCAAAATCCAACTAAGGGTTACAAAATGTTTACTATTTTTCACAAGGCAAAGCTAGCTTAACCATCAAAGTTAATGTTCAAGTTTAATTTTAATATACACAAACTACTAAATAATGTATAAAAATAACAATATAAATATGTTTAAATTTAAAATAATAATTAATAATAAATATGATGTTTTTAATTTTTTCATAAGAAAATTACAGTTTTTAAAATATTTTATTCAATTAAATATTTTTTAGCTCTAAATTTAATTAAACAATGATATAAAAATCAAAATATCTAAATTTATGATTATTCTTTTATTATTTGATCAACTCAAATGAAATTATTTTATAATGTGACATAATTGTATTATTAAAAATAGTATACATAACATACACATCTATAGACATATAATATTAATTATAACTTATAAAATATTTAATGAAAATAAAATAAAGATTAATTTTCTTTAAAGTTGGGCTCATAAAGCAACAGTTTGAGGAGATTAAGTTTCAATATGTGTCTCGAGAGGGGAATATAGTAGCTGATTGGTTGGCTCGATCATCTTCTTCAAATGATGTCCACCTAGTTGTTATTGATGCTCCTTCGGATATGGTTCGGAAATTACTATTTGATGATAAATGTGGTTTTACATATGAACACAATGACTGAATAAAGGCAAGCTGATGCCTTCTTTTATCTATCAAAAAATATAAACCCACATCAAAATTTTAAAAAGAAAACTCCATCAAACCCAAACTTCATTAAAAGAAAAAAAAAATTCCCCAAGTGAAGACCCCCAGCCCGACTCCTAATTCCCAAAAACTCGAAAGCTAAAATTTTCCCAAGTAAAATTTCTAATACAAACCCATTTTTTTCCGGTCTGACTCTTTAAAGAAACTCATTTCACTATTCAAAAATTAATAAAATGTTAAAAATTATATTTTTAATTGATATTCTACATACTTTTATAACTAAATTTAAAGTTTTAAATTGAATTCAGGCCAATCTAATCCAAGTTACGAAAATATTTGTCCAAACTCGACCCTAATCAGGTCGAGTCAGTTACCCGACCCTTGGATAGGTCTACTCAGCACACACCCATAATCAATTGTTATCATTCTTGATTTTATGTTTGGAAACTACTTTTGTTAGGCATTATCATGTTTATTTTATTTGGGATTTAAGTAGTATATCTTTTGAATGTTTTTTAAGATATTAAGTTATTTGAGATCGTGTTTGTATGGTTTAAGATATCATTGAAGTTTTAAGATATCATCGACTAAACTGAAGTTAATATACTAGCACATAAGTGCATCATCGGTTAAACCGAAGTAAATATACTAACACATAAGTGCATCATAGGCTAAACCGAAGTATAAATTCGTTCACAAACTAATCTTATGGTATGTCAACTATATCCTATTCTACCCGAACAGTTAATAAGGTAGCCAATTTTCCAATTTCATGACATAGTTCAATTCGCATTCTATCATTCTCAATTCACCATTTCAACATATTGTCGAAACCACCTCGAAAACGGAGTTTCAAAAAATCTTGGTGAATTTGGAATAAAAAGGGAGTCACCACCAATCTTTTATTTTGGGTGTGATTGGATCACCACAAAACGTTTAAAAACATTTTAAAAAAGTTGGTCTTCGAAATCCAGAGAAACAGGTTCGGGAGTCAGTTACGCATGAGGAAGGATTAGCACCCTCATACGCCCAAAATTGGTACCACATGATTACTTTCGGGTCTTGTTTTATGAAAACAGTGAAAACTCGAGTAAAGTTTAAAATACGATGTTTATTTTAGAAGGCTTTGTGTAATTTCAAAGGAAATCCTTTTTTAAGAAAATTCGTCCTCGTGTTTCGATCCTTTATGAGAACTAGAAGTCGTGTCCAACACATTAGGGCACTATATTCTCGGAGTTTCAAAATTGAAGGACGTTTCGAGAAATTTTGAGGAGAGTATTCTATCGCGTGAATTATACGAAAATCGCACCCAGCACGTTAGGGCATGGTGTTTCGAGGTCTTCACACGAAAGGACATTGTTTCATTTTTATTTTAAAATCACTCGTGATATATAGATATATATATTTTGAGAACTTGAAAATTTCGTATTGAATTTAAAATGCAATCCTCGGACACATGGTTTAAAGGATTCGAAAATGGAATACCCGTTTACTTTGATTTTCGCGGTGAATTAAAGTTATGACCAACACGTTAGGACACGATGTTCTCGAAATCTCGAAGTTAACAGATATAAAAATCTCGAAAGAGGGTATTCGATGCGTGTGAGTTATACGAAAAATCACACTCGACACGTTAGGGCATGATTTTTCGAAGTTTCCACACGAGAGGACCATTGCCTCGTCTTTAAAATCACTTTGAAAACGAATATGTAAGTTTAAGATATCAAATAGCAATTAATAAGAGAAATTAAATATGAAGCAAGATAATAAGCAGACAAATAGTATGCAAAAATGTAAAATGCAGGTGCATAATGATTAAAATAAATGTAAATATTGATGAGGAAGAAAAACGACGCAATCGGGATTGAAAACGGGACTTTTTGAATACTCGAGGTCAAAATGGTAATTTTGGACTTTCGGGGGCAAAATGGTAATTGTGAAAGTTTTGGGGTCAAATAAAATTTTTGGAAATTTTGGGGGTAAAAATGTAATTTTTGAAAATTGGGGTCAAAAATATAATTTTTTGATAGTTTAGAGACCTCCAGAGAAATAAAACCAAAAATAGGTGACACGTGGCAGCCCCATAGGCATCCTGAAGTCAAAGGACTAATTTGAAAATCATTAAAAAATTTTGGGCCAATTTTGTAATTAAATAGAAATTGATTTAGGGACTAAATTAAAACAAATTAAAAGTAAGAGGGACTAGTTGCAAAAATAAGCCAGAATAGTGACACATGGCAGCCTCTGGTGCATTCAAACAGTCATTAAAAGATTCAAATATGGAATACCCGTTTACTTCGATTTTGCGGAGAATTAAAATCGTGACCAACACGTTAGGACACGATATTCTCGGAATCTCGGGGTTAACGGGTATAAAAATCTTTAAAAAGGATATTCGACGCGTGTGAGTTATACGAAAAATCACACCCGACACGTTAGGGTATGATTTTATCGAAACTTTTACACGAGAGGAACAATGCCTCGTTTTTGAAAATACTTTGAAAGTGAGCGTGTAAGTTTTAAGTATCGAATAACAATTAATAAGAGAAATTAAATATGAAACAAGATAATAAGCATATAAATAGAATGCAAAAATGTAAAATGCAAATGCATAATGCTTAAAATAAATGCAAGTATTTAGTAAAGAAGAAGAACGATGCGATCGGGATCGAAACGGGATTTTTGGATACCCGGGGGCAAAATGGTAATTTTGACTCTCGAGGGGTAAAAATGTAGTTTTGGGAAAATTCGAGGTTAAAAATGGGATTTTAGAAGGTTTGAGGGTAAAATGGTAATTTTTAGTAAAATTGAGGTTAAAACGAGGTTTTGGAGAGTTTGGGGGTAAAATAGTAATTTTGGTGAAATCGGGGTTAAAAATGGAACTTTGGAAGATTTGGGGGTAAAATGGTAATTTTGGTGAAATCGGGGTAAAAAATGGGATTTTGGAAAGTTCGGGGGTAAAATGGTAAGTTTTGGTGAAATCGGGATTAAAAATGGGATTTTGGAAAGTTTGGGGGTAAATGGTAATTTTTGGTAAAATCGGGGTTAAAAATGGGATTTTGGAAAATTTAAGGATAAAATGATAATTTTTAGACAGTCCAGGGACCTATAAAATAATAAAACCAAGAAAGGGTGACACGTGGCAGCCTCGCAGGCATCCAGAAGTCAAAGGACTAATCTGTAAATCTTGAAAAATACTTGGGTCAATTTGGTAATTGAACAAAAATTGATTTAAGGACCAAATTAAAACAAATTAAAAATAAAAGGGACTAATTGCAGAAATAAGCCAAAACAACGACACGTGGCAGCCTCTGGTGTATTCAAAATGTCAAAGGATTAAAATGAAAAGTAAACAAAATTATTGGGCCAAATTAAAAATAATTAAAAGTATGAAAAGGAGTAAATTGAAACAATTAAAAAATACGGAAGGACCAAACGCGCAAATAACCCATTTAACGAAAACATGCGGATCCTAGGCCGGTTCGGGTCGGGTCAATGGGTCCTATAAATATCATTTTTAGGTTTTTTTAATTCATTTCATTCATTTTTTTTTAAAAATCACCCCTCCCCTTTCTCATTTTCTCTCTGTTCTCTCTCATCCCTCTCCCCTTTTGCCCCATGGCCGGCCATAGCTCCGGCCGACTCCGACAGCCACCAAAGCCGCGCGTGGGGGCGCGTCGTCGACGCTTCCGGTCATGCACCTCCCTCGTCGCCCACGCTCGACCATCGTCGGACCTACACGCGCCGTTCGACCACCGTCCAACCACTGTCCAAGGTAAGATTTCCCTTTTTTTTTGTTCTTTATCTCTAAAAAACCCTTTCTTTTTTTAAAAAGCTTAGATCCTTCTTATTTCAAAAACCCCTTTTTTCGAAACGTTATGGCCCTAACCATGAGTTTAAAGATTGATTTTTTTGTAAAAAGACTTGATCTTCCGTTTCCCTTGATTTTCACTTGTACAAGTTTCAAAGCATTTTTGTGTTTGTCTGTGCAAGGGTTCGAACAACAACGGGGACGGAGACCTCGACGGTGGCAACGGTAGCGCACGGCGAACCAGAGGGAGTAGATGAGTTTCTGTCCTTTCGGGTTCTATTTATTATTATTATATTAAAATATTATTAATTATTAATGGTTGTTATTAATGTCATTTATTATTATTTTATTATTAAAACCAGTCATTATTATTAATGCTAATATTATTTATTATTAATATTGTATTTAATACTTTATTTAATGCATTTCAATAACCGAAAATGGGATACAGTAATGATGATGGTAGTGTAATTAATAGGTGAATGTATGCATTGGTGACGAAACAGTTTTGAAATTCAAGCATTAAATATAAGAAATGAAAGACTGTTACACATATTTAATTTACCTTGAAACTATTGGATGCAATATTCTGGTTTGTACTCTGCTTTCGTGCCTTGAGGTTGTTCGTATAACTGTGCTGGAATTGATTGCTTCTATTTAGAAAAGGGATGAATGTATATTGATTTTCTGAAAAAAAGGAAGAGGTCCCAACCCCTTACAATCGAAATCAATTTGGCTTTTATAGCCAAATATCCCATCATGCAATTTTGTTTTGTACATTTAAATGCTAGTCCTAATCTCTCTTTTCTTTTGCAGGTGCAAACAGTGGCGGTGACAGCAGCAGTTGCAGCAGCTGGTGGCAATGAAAGTTGACTGAAGGTGATGTTGAAGACGATGACGTGGCAGTCTGCAATTGGCTGAGGTGGAGGCGGCTTGATGCAAGTAGGCAGATGGCCTTCTGTTTAGATTTAGGGTTTGGGCTAATTGGGCTGCTGTAATTTGGGGCAAATTGGGTTTATTATATTTGGGTTTGGGCCTTATTCGGGCCATTGTAATTTGGGCTTTTGTAAATGGACTTATTTTTATAAATGGACATTTAATTTAATCTTAAATTTAAATTTATAATAGATTTAAATTGTATACAAATTTAAATCCAAAATAAATCTAATTTTAAAACTAAATTCATTGGGCCCGGATAAATTCGGCTTCAACAGCTCCATTTCATTTTATTCCAAAAATACTTAAAATGATTTCTTTTTCGAAGCCCCGTTGTCGAGGTAGTTTCGACAGCTGGCGACTCCACTTGGGACTTTTCAAAATAAATGAGAGTCAAGCCAAAATTGATAATTTTCGGGTCCTTTTTTGAGAACTTTTAACTTCGGTTTTATTTAACATGCGATTCTCGGCATTTTTGTGTGGTATTTTACCGTGTGATATTGCTAGTGTAATTTTGCATTCATGTGGATTGCGATACTACCCTTTTTCGGGATTACAAAGTACCATTGTTTTCGTGAAGTTTTCACTTCCGTGCAAACATGCGGGAAATGCATCCCCCTAAACCGAACTCGTCCGTATAAGCCTGTAATGGGTGAGGATAGAAGAATCTGCTGGTTTGGGTACCCTTTACTTTAGAACCTAAACTACATATAGTGAGCCGTAAGCACTCACCCTAGATGAAGTTAGGCCGAGCCTTGTTAGTACTCGAAATACTTTTTTAGGTTCTGTGTTATATATTTGTATGCTGATCACCTGCTACTAACCATGTTTGTTTTGCCTCTTTCACCTGCATTTGCATCATCATAAATGAAAAGGTGTTGATTTAAATCCGTTTTACCGACTAGGCAGTTTCATCATGGAGGAAGGATTTCTCGATAAAGTAGAAGATAATATAGTGACGCGCCTATGGTCTGAGGAGCAGCAACGAGGGAAACGTGACAGCCTGAAAGAGGGGCATTTGTCAGAATTCTGGGACTATACTCGTATTAATGTGACACAAAACAACTTGCAGGAGTTGAAAGAGATTTGGGGACAGTGGGACAATGAGATGAAACAGATGTTTTATCAAGAATATGGAGATCTATCTTACTTGTTGGAAGTCAAGATCGACAAACACCTTTTCCGAGCCCTAACTCAACATTGGAACCCCGGATATAGTTGTTTCACCTTCGGACACTTAGATTTGACACCAACTATAGAAGAATATACTGCTCTGATCCGATGTCCAAGGATCCAAGTCGATAAGGCATATTCCAAAGACGTGAGTGTTCCAACCTTGTTAAAGAGACTGATGAACGCAACGGGGATGAGCGAGCAATGGGTTGCTCATCGCATAAAAGTAAAAGGAGACAACTGGTGCTTTACTTGGAAAAGTTTGAGAGACTTGATTGTGACACACCCCGACATGAGAAAGCGCATTGACATTTTTGCCCTCAGTATATACGGGTTGGTCTTATTCCCGAAAGCACTGGGGCACGTGGAAGATGCAGTAGTAGCATTATTTGATCGACTCAGTAGAGGAATTACCCCTGTCCCTGCTATCCTGGCAGAAGCTTTCCGCTCGTTGAGTGCTTGTCGGAGGGAAGGAGAAGGAAGATTTATCGGCTGTGCACAACTCTTGATAGTTTGGTTTCACAGCCATTTCTGGAAAGTGGAGAAATTTTCTTGTAATGTTTTCTCGACTGACTTCTCGCCTTTGAAGAATTTCGTGACTTCGCAACGAGAACTGAAAGCGTCTGAAGAAAAGTGGGCGACTGTTCTCCAGAATCTACGGGACGAGGACATTCAATAGTGAGCTCCTTGGTTTCTTCCCGATGAAGTCCTTTACCGCTGTGGTGATTTCGATTGGGTCCTGTTACTCGGAGTTTGGGGTGCCACTGGGTATGCTCCTCTGCTCATTTTGAGGCAATACAAGACAAGATAGTTTAAAGTGCCTGAATTCGAAAAATATCATGGAACGAGCTGCCCAGAGACACATCTGACCATGTTCTGTAGAAAAATGACGGGGCATGTTCACAATGATCAACTGCTAATTCACTGTTTTCAAGATAGTTTGGCCGGATCGGCGGTCAGATGGTATAACTAACTGAGCCGAGCGAAGGTTCGTTCATGGAAAGATTTGGCACAAGCTTTCCTGAAATAATATGGTCATGTGACCGAGATAGCCCCCGATTGGCTCACATTACAGAACATGGAAAAGAGATCAAACGAAAGTTTTAGACAGTACGCACAGCGGTGGAGAGAAATGGCAACACAAGTACAGCCACCGCTGACAGATAAAGAGACCACAATGCTGTTTGTCAATACCCTTAAAGCCCCCTATCTTAATCATTTGCTGGGAAACGCTACCAAAAGCTTCGCCGACATGGTCATCTCAGGAGAGATAATTCAGAATGCAATCAAAGCTGGTAAAATCGAGGCGGGAGAAAACGCTAGAAGACCTGCCCCTAGAAGAAGAGATAACGAGGTCAACAATACCAGTGTATACCGGCCTGGTGGTGCCAAACCCTTCATATCAGGTCAGCCTAGGGCACCAGTAGTTAATCATCAAAATGCCCTGAGGCGAAAACCGAGTGTTAGGCCAAAAATTCAATACACTCCTCTTCCAGTGTCGTACAAAGAACTCTACAAGATGTTGTATGACGCCCATGAGGTAGCTCCTTAAAGGGTGAAACCGTACGAACCACCGTTCCCGGATTGGTACGATGCGAATGCTCATTGTGTGTATCACGCAGATTTAAATCCAAAATAAATCTAATTTTAAAACTAAATTCATTTGACCCGGATAAATTGGGCTTCAACAGCTGCCCCTCTTTGCTCATTTCTGTGTAACAGGAATGGAGCAAAGACCAAAATGAGGCCCAACTTTGTCAAGCTCCCTTTCTTCGACCTTTTTCTTCCAAACGATCTGCCTTTTACTTTGTTGAACGTCTGATTTTCGCCATATCTGCCTTTCCATTATTTGGTGTCATGATTCCATCCTACTTTTAGGCAGTTTCAAAAAGTCAAAATTTGCTACTATGACTTTACCCCATTCTCAAGGAGATTGAAAATCGTCATCGTAGCCTTTGGGTCTGATTTCATTGATCTGGTCTTCTTCTCTGTGTCTCGTCAGGAAGATGACCGTAATTCTATTTTAATTCGCTTCTTTGGATCTCCTCAGGAAGACAAATTTGGTCCACTTCTCTATGTCTCATCAAGAAGCTAACCTTTTTATTGCTTCGTCCTGCTTCTCAGTGTCTCATCAAGAAGCTTGGTTTGAAGATTTGCTCGAGTCTGAGCGTCGAGTTAGTATTCTTCTCTATATCTCATCAGGAAGATGACCTCCTCGTTTGTTTTGATTCGCTTCTCTGGATCTCTTCAGGAAGACGAATCTGGTCCACTTCTCTGTATCTCATCAGGAAGCTAACCTTTTTATTGCTTCGTCCTGCTTCTCAGTATCTCATCAGGAAGCTGGGTTCGAAGATTTGCTCGTGCTTGAGCGCTAAGTTGGTGTTCCTCTCTGTATCTCATCAGGAAGATGACCTCCTCGCTTGTTTTGATTCGCTTCTCTGGATCTCTTCAGGAAGACGAATCTGGTCCACTTCTCTGTATCTCATCAGGATGCTAACCCTTTTTATTGCTTCGTCCTACTTCTTAGTGTCTCATCAGGAAGCTGGGTTCGAAGGTTTGCTCGCATTGAGCGTTAAGTTGGTACTCTTCTCTGTATCTCATCAGGAAGATGACCGCATCGCTTGTTTTGATTCGCTTTTCTGGATCTCTTCAGGAAGATGAATCTGGTCCACTTCTCTGTGTCTCATCAGGAAGATGACCTTTTCATTGCTTCGACTTGCTTCTCTGTGTCTTATCAGGAAACCGTGTTCGAAGATTTGCTCGAGTTTGAGCGTTGAGTTGGTATTCTTCTCTGTATCTCATCAGGAAGATGACCGCCTCGCTTGTTGAACTACTTCGTGATTGGAGTAAGGTCGATTGATGGTGATCTGCCCTAAACTTGGGGTAAAGGATCAGATAACTGTAATCTGTCTAAAAAAATGGTTATCCTCATAACTTCACGGGGATCTATCATGAATTTGTTATTTCTCGTCTTGCTTCAAGGTGTCAATACCTGTAAAATCTGCTCTAATGGACCTCTGGGTAGGCTAAATAGTTTAGGATGCCATGCTCAAAATGAATCGAAATGCTCCTAACTATATGTGTGCATGATTAATGTCTTATTTGTTATTAGTCGGGCCAGTATGGTTTATTTCCCATCCAAATTCTGACCTTGATGCGTCGATCCGTTCTTTTCTATATTGACCTTGAATTACCCACTTCAAGTTTTGTTTTCTTACTTGTGATCCTGTTTTGGACCCTATAATTTTGAAAATTTCTAAGGTAATGCTCATGAATCTTTGTATGATTTATCAGTTCATTATTCGTTATTTAAACGTAAAATGCTTGCACAAAAATTGTGTGGAAATGAAGTTGCATTTGAAAATTATATTAACAAGGGAGTCAACGGGAACAACATTAATCAAAATGGCTAAGTACAAGAAAAGGGAAATTTAATTTGTCCTTTATATCGCCTAAAATGAGCCCCTATTGCATTGACTTATTGAGAATCACTCCTAGCTCGGACGTGTGTCTAGAAGACCCGGAGTGTTTTACTGATGCTTCAAGTTTTAACCTTTCTTTATCTCATTGACCTGCTTTGGGTTTGAGCCGCCCTTTGCGGGTTTTCAACTCAAAATCTCTTGGTTCCAAGACGCTTTTTTGCGGGTTTTCATCGTGGACTCCTCTTTTTTTTAGGCGAAGTATTTCTTTACTGAATCTGAATTGATAGGGTTATATAGGTCCTTGCCATCCATTTCTGTTAGGATGAGAGATCCTCCCGAGAAAGCTTTCTTTACTACATAAGGTCGTTCCCAATTGGGCATCCATTTTCCATGAAAATCTTTATGTATGGGAAGTATCTTCTTCAAAACCAGGTCCTCCTCATGGAACTCTCTAGGACGAACCTTTTTGTCGTATGCCGCATCATCCTTTTCTGGTACACTTGACCATGGCGGATGGCTTTTAATCTCTTTTCCTTGATCAAATTCAACTGATCATACCGCGCTTGGACCCATTCAGCCTCATCTAATTGGAGCTCAGTTAAGACTCGGAGCGAAGGTATTTCAACCTCAATGGGTAAGACTGCCTCCATACCATATGCCAAAGAGAACGGTGTTGCCCCAGTAGAAGTTCTGACTGACGTTCTGTAGGCGAAGAGGGCAAACGGTAGTTTTTCGTGCCAGTCTCTGTAAGTTTCGGTCATCTTTGCCACGATTTTCTTGATGTTCTTATTGGTCGCTTCTACAGCTCCATTCATTTTTGGGCGGTAGGGAGAGGAATTATGATGTTTGATTTTGAATTGTTCGCAAACTTCTGCAATCGTGCTATTGTTCAAATTCAAAGCATTGTCGGATATAATCCTCTCTAGCATCCCATACCGACATATGATCTCCTTTTTAAGAAATTTACTTACTGCGGATTTGGTGACGTTGGCATATGAAGCCGCCTCTACCTATTTGGTGAAATAGTCGATTACTAGAAAGATGAATCTATGTCCATTGGAAGCTTTCAGAGAAATTGGTCCAATGACATCCATGCCCCACATGGAGAAAGGCCAAGGAGAAGTCATGACATGGAGGTACGATGGGGGTAAATTAATCTTATCTCCATATATCTGGTATTTGTGGCATTTCCTGGCATAGTTGATGCAATCACTTTCCATGGTAGACCAGTAATATCCAAATCTCATTATTTGTCTGGCCATCGTGAACCCATTGGCATGTGTCCCGCAAATACCCTCGTGAACTTCCTCCAGGATCTTCTTGGCTTCCACTACATCGACACATCTCAGTAATACCTGGTCTTTCCTCTTTCTGTACAAGATTTCCCCGTCTAAGACATATTCACTAGCAAGTCTTCTTAATGTTCTCTTTTCGTTGTCCGAGGCTTGCTCGGGGTATTTTCGATCTTTTACAAATTGAATGATGTCCTGGTACCTTGGGTGATCGTCTTTTTCTACTTCTTCCTCTCCCTCGATATTGCAACAATGAGCGGGAGTTTCATAGATGCTCATCCGAATGGGCTTCACATCTTCTGGCCTACTTACTTTGGTCATCGAGGCCAAAGTAGCGAGGGCATCAGCCATTTGGTTTTCCTCTCGAGGGAGATAATGAAATGTGACATCATCGAACTCCGTAATCAATTCGAGAACTAGCTTGCGGTAATCCATTAGCTTAGCATCTCTCGTTTCCCACTCTCTTTTAAGTTGATAGATTACCAATGCAGAGTCTCCATAAACCTCCAGAGTTTTAATTCCCCGTTCTATGGCCGCACGAATTCCCATGATGCATGCTTCGTATTCAGCCATGTTATTAGTGCAGTCAAAATCAAGCTTGCTAGAAAAAGGGTAATGATCTCCCTCAGGTGATACTAAGACTTCTCCGACCCCGTTACCCACGGTGTTTGAAGCTCCGTCGGTTGCGACATACATTAGATCTTCATTCGGGAAATCGAAGTCTATCGACTCATAATCCTCTAAAGCCCTGCTGACTAAAAAGTCTGCTATCGCGCTTCCTTTTACTGCCTTTTGATTAACATAGACGATGTCAAACTCTGAGAGCAAGATTTGCCACCGAGCTAGCCTTTCATTTAATGCAGCCGACTCTATTAGGTACTTCAAAGGATCTAATTTCGAGATCAACCAAGTAGTATGGTAAAGCATGTATTGTCTTAGTCTGCGTGTAGTCCAGACTAGTGCACAACATAATTTCTCAATAGGTGAATACCGAGTCTCACAGTCGGTAAATTTCTTGCTCAAATAATATATCGCCCTCTCCTTTCTTTCAGATTCATCATGCTGGCCTAATACGCATCCCATGGAATTCTCAAAGACTGTTAGGTATAGTATCAAAGGCTTGTCAAGAATTGGAGGAACTAAGATAGGAGCTTTGGACAAATAATCTTTGACTTTTTTGAAAGTCTCTTGGTACTCAGCATCCCATATACCCGGGTCACGCTTTCTAAGCAAGTGAAAGATAGGGTCACACTTTTCGGTTAATTGTGAGATGAACAGAGCATTGTAATTTAATCTTTCTAAAAATTTCCGCACTTCTTTTTGCGTGCTGAGTGGTGGCAGCTCCTGTATGGCTTTGACTTTGTCTGGGTCGATTTTCAATCCTCTTTTGCTAACCACAATGCCTAATAGTTTTCCTGAGGAAGCCCCGAAAGTGCATTTAACCGGGTTTAGTTTTAGTTGATATTTCCTTAACCTTTTAAACAACTTCCTCAGGATTCTTACATGCTCCTCCTCTGTTTGGGATTTAGCTATCATGTCATCCACATAAACTTCGATTTCCTTGTGCATCATGTCATGGAAAAAGGTTACCATAACTCTTTGATAAGTTGCCCTTGCATTTTTAAGTCCAAAGGGCATTACCTTGAAGCAAAATGTTCCCCATAGTGTGACGAATGTGGTCTTGATCATGTCCTCAGGGTCCATTATGATCTGATTATATCCCAAGAAACCGTCCATGAAGGAGAACAAAGAATGTTCTGCTGTGTTGTCGACCAAAGTATCTATGTGAGGTAAAGGGAAATTGTCCTTCGGGCTAGCTTTATTTAAGTCTCGATAGTCCACGCACATTCGTACCTTTCCATCCTTTTTAGGTACAGGGACTATATTAGCTACCCATTCAGAGTAATTCACGACCTGGAGAAAGCCAGCATCAAACTATTTCTTGACTTCTTCTTTTATTTTCAACAGCACATCCGGTCTCATTCTTCGGAGCTTTTACTATACGAGTTTGCATCCTTCTTTTATAGGGAGTTTGTGCACCACGATGTCAGTACTCAAACCGGGCATATCCTGGTATGACCACGCAAATATGTCTTGAAACTCTTTGAGCAGCTCGATGAGGTTCCTCCTAGTTTCCGCAGAGATGCATGTCCCCATCTTTACCTCTTTCTTTTCATCCTCACTCCCCAAATTAATTATTTCTACAAGGTCTGAATGAGGCAGGATTTGTTTTTCTTCATGTCCTATCATCCTAAGCAGATCCGGGGAGAGATCACAATCTTGATTCTCTTCAAAGCTCTGAAGCTCTTATAGACACATGTCTTGCTCGAAGTGAGGTTCTAAGTTAACGTCAGAGTTACTCATGTTATCGATATTTGATGACCTATTGAAAGAAAAAAAGCAAGTCCAAAGAACAAAATGAATTTATGAAAGAATGATCTTGTGGTATGTATATGAGTATGTGTGTATTGAAAGAATGATCAGTGGTATTGTTGGTTATGTACAAGTGATTTATTAAGCTGAATTAAAAATGGACGAATAATTTTAAGGTAGGAAATGCACTTTCATTGAAAATAACAGAATAATGAACATTGGCCTTTTACAAAAGATCCTTATTGCTTTCAGGCCTAAAGCAATAGGTGATTTCGAGCATTACTCTAAGGAAATTTTAAAGATTACAGGAAGTTCCTCCACGGTCCAATTGTCCAGGGTGCTTCCAAATGCACACGAACCAATCCTTGATAGACTCCCTTCTTTGTCTTCTTCCGATATGGCGTTGATGCTCAAGTCTCTCGTGATGCTCCCCCCAGCACCAATGGTTACTCGCTTTTCCCTTTGTTCTTCATTTTGGTTAATTATTTCTCCCAAAACGAAAGTTTCATAGATAGGTGGGAAAATCATAGGTTCCCACAAGGGTTCCTTTCCAGATAGTCTGGCCCTCCTCCTCTCTTGTCTTTTTTCAATCTCTTTCCTTTTCTGTTTCGCATCAGGCTTATATCCTAAGCCGTAGTGATCCCGCTTTTCCACCAGGGTTGGTACGTTGGTTCTCCCTTGGAGGTACTTCCCGAGTCCTTTTTCAGAGGCAGCCTCTTTCCCAAGGATCATCCGCAGACCCATTTTAGTAGTTGATGATATTGCTAGCACAGGCACCTTGCTTCCTTCCGAAATGAAGGTTGCATTTACAAATTCCAATGAACGGAATGAACACTCTAAATCCTCTTCATCCATCCCTACATAAGGTGTCTCGCTTGTTATAGAGGAAATTATCTCTTCCTCCGCATTGATGGTAATTAGCCTCCCCTCATTCACTAGCTTCACCTTCTGATGTAGAGAGGAAGGTACAGCCCCAGTCGAATGGATCCATGGCCTCCCCAATAGGCAGTTATAGGTAGGCCTAATATCCATTACTAGAAAATCTATCTCGTACGTATTCGGCCCAATCTGCAAGGGTACTTCAATTTTTCCAATCACCTTCCTTTTTGTCCCGTCGAATGCTCTTACTATGTTATTGCATCCTTTCAAATGATAGCTATCGATCGGTAATCTTTAGAGTGTAGCCAGTGGTAATACATTAAATACTGATCCGTTGTCTATGAGTACTCCCGGTAGCGTGTACCCTTTACAACGGGTCGTGATAGGGAGAGCTTTGGTCGATCCCATCCCCCGGACGGGATCTCATCATCGCTAAAGAAGATGAAATTGTCTGCACTAATGTTGTTAACTAAGCGGTCCAACTTACATACCGATATATCATTGGTCACGTAAGTCTTGTTGAGCACCTTCATTAATGCGTCACGATGTGCTTTCGAGCTTAAGAGCAAAGATAGGATCGATATTCGTACAGGTTGTTTATGGAGCTGTTTCACCACACTGTATTCACTGTGCCTTAAGAATTTCAGAAACTCCTTCGCCTCCCTTTCAGATACTGGTTCATTGGTGGATCTCTCAAGCCTAGCGGTTATTTCTTCTTCGGGTTCGCACATTACTACCTTCCCTTTATTGACCTCTTGTGTTTTTTCGGCTGAGTCATAAATTTTACCACTTCGGGTAATTAAACTTACATCCTTCTTAAGTTCCCCTTCTCTGGGCATGGTCACATTGCAGTTGTAATTCCACGGAACCTTTTTACTATCATTATAAGGGAAGGTTACAGGCCTCTGAATGGTAATACGAGGCGTCGTCTGGCCACTGACTGTGCTTTTTTATGGTTTACAAATGATCACCTTCTGGTGGTTGACCGACCCCTCTTCGGAAGCACAAATATCATTGACCTCTTTTTCTTCTTCTTCTTCGAAGAATTCTAGCTCATGATTGTTCATCAATGTTTGCAGCAGGGCTTTGAACTCGTCACAATCTTGGATTTCATGGCCCCTAACAGCATGAAACTCCCAGTCGGTCCCTATTATCATACACTTCTCATCTTTCACGATCATCCCGACTTTGACCATTTACTGCCATACCCATCGTAGTGGATATCTAATGTCCTCCACTCTTCTCTTGACTTTTCGTGCCCTTTCTTCCAGCACGGCATTGACCCATTGGTTGGAATTATTCGGCAGAGGGTTCCCAGCTACATTAGGCATAGTTGAGTCTTTCAATTTCTCGACCCCGAATCTTATCAAGTCCTCGACTCGCCTTTTAAAAGCCAGGCAATTTTTGATTGAGTGTCTTACAGCATCTGTGTGATACTCACAATGAGCATTCGCGTCGTACGAAGCCGGGAACGGTGGTTCGTACGGTTTCACCCTTTAAGGAGCTACCTCATGGGCGTCATACAACATCTTGTAGAGTTCTTTGTACGACACTGGAAGTGGAGTGTATTGAATTTTTGGCCTAACACTCGGTTTTCGCCTCAGGGCATTTTGATGATTAACTACTGGTGCCCTAGGCTGACCTGATATGAAGGGTTTGGCACCACCAGGCCGGTATACACTGGTATTGTTGACCTCGTTATCTCTTCTTCTAGGGGCAGGTCTTCTAGCGTTTTCTCCCACCTCGATTTTACCAGCTTTGATTACATTCTCAATCATCTCTCTTGAGATGACCATGTCGGTGAAGCTTTTGGTAGCGTTTCCCAGCAAATGATTAAGATAGAGGGCTTTAAGGGTATTAACAAACAGCATTGTGGTCTCTTTATCTGTCAGCGGTGGCTGTACTTGTGTTGCCATTTCTCTCCACCGCTGTGCGTACTGTTTAAAACTTTCGTTTGATCTCTTTTCCATGTTTTGTAATGTGAGCCGATCGGGGGCTATCTCGGTCACATGACCATATTGTTTCAGGAAAGCTTGTGCCAAATCTTTCCATGAACGAACCTTCGCTCGGTTCAGTTGGTTATACCATCTGACCGCCGATCCGGCCAAACTCTCTTGAAAACAGTGAATCAGCAGTTGATCATTGTGAACATGCCCTGCCATTTTTCTACAGAACATGGTCAGATGTGTCTCTGGGCAGCTCGTTCCGTGATATTTTTCGAATTCAGGCACTTTAAACTTGGGAGGGAGAACCAAGTCTGAAACTAGACTCAATTCTCTGGCATCCACTCTATAAGAATTTTCAATTCCTTGTATTGCTTGAATTTTCTCCTCCATTTGCCTAGGGAGGTCCTCTTTTATCATCTCATCAAAATCTGGAACTCCCAAGTTTGCAGCATTATCTTCTGGGTTTGACCCAGATCCGACTAAATAGTTAGCAGGCCCTGACGTGCCTGTGGTCTGCTGTTGTGGCCTAATGGTGACATGGGCTTCTTTAGCCGGCATTTCTTGTAAGGTTGGGCCGTGTACTGGTGTAAAGCCCGGAGGAACACTCGGGTCTTCGTCGTCCTCAATAGTAGGGCTTTTTCCTTTATCAGCCATGCTTTGTTTTACTTGCGCTAGTTCTGTCATCAAACTCTTTTGTACCTCCGAAAATTGGTTCCTCATTTCCCTACACATTGCTGCCATTTGCTCATGCATCTGATCTTGAAGTTCTTTCTGGATTTGCTCAAGCCGTTGTTTCATGGCTTTTGTTTTCTTGCGGGTATAATAATGGTGCTTATTTTCAATGATGACTGGTGTTAACTGATTATTAATTTTAATTAATTAGTATTGTTATGCGCGAATATGCAAGATGCAAATGAAATGCATGCAATGCAAGAAAAGGCATTGATTCCAAAATCCACTTTCCATTAGAGCAACTTCTCGAGAGAGAAAAATCTTTACATAAAACAGAAGTTACACAAATGGTTTGGCCTTTTGTCCTAGAGCTTTAACATTTTCTAAAAGCCTAGCTAACTTCTTTCCTTGCTCCGACTTGGATTCGTATTGAAGACTCAAAACATCAGCTTCAGCAGCCAATTCCTATACGTGATCTACAGCTTCTCTCATCTAAGTCAATGCTTTCCCCATTACATGATCTCTTTCCCCGATTTCCCTTTGGGCTTGGCGAGCGTGCCATTTACTAGTTTCCAAATTTCTTTCCATAATCTCGAATCGGATTTCATTGCTGTGGTGTGTGGTTTCCAATTCTTGCACTCTTTCCCTTAACACTTGCTTTTCAGCCATGTAGGCTTTGAGTTCCAATACGGTATTTCAATTACGGTGCCTTCGTAATGACTCTTCTAATTCTTCTATCCTTGCTTCCAGGCTGGTTATCTTAGCTCTCATCTCGGTCTTCTCGACCTATTTTTCTAGCAATTCCCCCTTCAAGGCGTTTTCACGGGCCTGACTATCTTGGAACCTTATTTGCCATTGTTCCGTTTGGTCCTTCTGTATCTGAATCTCCTGGCGCCATTGCTCGGATGTCTTACCCAGCCCTGCAATTTTCATAGACTGACGAAGCTTCTTGTAATGCTTTTTTAAGTCCTCGAGGTCCTCTTCGGCTTTATTTTTTCCTTTTCTCAGCTTTTCCGCCTCTAGTCTGTGAAAATCTATGTCTAGCCCCAGCTTCATCTTATCTTCCTCCAATACCTCTATCCTCTTACCAAACTCCGAGTTTTTCCTTTCAAAATCTTGTTTGAGGATGTCTAGCTCTGAAGGAGCTTCTTGCAGACATTCTTCTACTGGATGAACATTTTTCGAATTAGGTGCAGGAATGTTATCATTAACCCTCTTGCTCTTCCACCAGTCGTAGTTCGAGGTTATTAAAGGGTTCGCACTAAACTTCTTCATTCTTTGTACCTTTTTCCACGCGTTTGCCACCTCTTGGACCTTCTTCTTATAATCATTCCCCTTATACGAAAACTCGCACTGTGCTAGACCATGAGTTACAGGGATGAACTGTCTTGTCTTGTATTGTCTCAAAACGAGCAGAGGAGCATACCTAGTGGCACCCCAAACTCCGAGTAACGGGACTCAATCGAAATCACTACAGCGGTAAAGGACTTCATCGGGAAGAAACCAAGGAGCTCATTATTGAATGTCCTCGTCCCGTAGATTCTGGAGAACAGTCGCCCACTTTTCTTCAGACGCTTTCAGTTCTCATTGCGAAGTCATGAAATTCTTCAAAGGCGAGAAGTCAGTCGAGAAAACATTACAAGAAAATTTCTCCACTTTCCAGAAATGGCTGTGAAACCAAACTATCAAGAGTTGTGCACAGCCGATAAATCTTCCTTCTCCTTCCCTCCGACAAGCACTCAACGAGCGGAAAGCTTCTGCCAGGATAGCAGGGACAGGGGTAATTCCTCTGCTGAGTCGATCAAATAATGCTACTACTGCATCTTCCATGTGCCCCAGTGCTTTCGGGAATAAGACCAACCCGTATATACTGAGGGCGAAAATGTTAATGCGCTTTCTCATGTCGGGGTGTGTCACAATCAAGTCTCACAAACTTTTCCAAGTAATGCACCGGTTGTCTCCTTTTACTTTTATGCGAGGAGCAACCCATTGCTCGCTCATCCCCATTGCGTTCATCAGTCTCTTTAACAAGGTTGGAACACTCACGTCTTTGGAATATGCCTTATCGACTTGGATCCTTGGACATTGGATCAGAGCAGTATATTCTTCTATAGTAGGTGTCAAATCTAAGTGTCCGAAGGTGAAACAACTATATCTAGGGTTCTAATGTTGAGTTAGGGCTTGGAAAAGGTGTTTGTCGATCTTGACTTCCAACAAGTAAGATAGATCTCCATAGTCTTGATAAAACATCTGTTTCATCTCATTGTCCCATTGTCCCCAAATCTCTTTCAACTCCTGCAAGTTGTTTTGTGTCACATTAATACGAGTATAGTCCCAGAATTCTGACAAATGCCCCTCTTTCAGGCTGTCACCTTTCCCTCGTTGCTGCTCCTCAGACCATAGGCGCGTCACCATATTATCTTCTACTTTATCGAGAAATCCTTCCTCTATGATGAAACTACCTAGTCGGTAAAACGGATTTAAATCATCACATTTTCATTTATGATGATGCAAATGCAAGTGAAAGAGGCAAAACAAACATGGTTAGTAGCAGGTGATCAGCATACAAATATATAACACAGAACCTAAAAAAGTATTTCGGGTACTAACAAAGCTCGGCCTAACTCCATCTAGGGTGAGTGCTTACGGCTCACTATATGTAGTTTAGGTTCTAAAGTAAAGGGTACCCAAACCAGCAGATTCCTCTATCCTCACCCATTATAGGCTTATACAGACGAGTTCGATTTAGGGGGATGCATTTCCCGCATGTTTGCACGGAAGTGAAAACTTCACGAAAACAAGGGTACTTTGTAATCCCGAAAAAGGGTAGTATCGCAATGCACATGAATGCAAAATTACACTAGCAATATCACACGGTAAAATACCACACAAAAATGCCGAGAATCACATGTTAAATAAAACAGAAGTTAAAAGTTCTCAAAAAAGGACCCGAAAATTATCAATTTTGGCTTGACTCTCGTTTATTTTGAAAAGTCCCAAGTGGAGTCGCCAGCTGTCGAAACCACCTCGAGAACGGGGCTTCGAAAAAGAAATCATTTTAAGTATTTTTGGAATAAAATGAAATGGGGTTGTTGAAGCCCAATTTATCCGGGCCCAATGAATTTAGTTTTAAAATTAGATTTATTTTGGATTTAAATTTGTATACAATTTAAATCTATTATAAATTTAAATTTAAGATTAAATTAAATGTCCATTTACAAAAATAAGTCCATTTACAAAAGCCCAAATTACAATGGCCCGAATAAAGCCCAAACCCAAATACAATAAACCCAATTTGCCTCAAATTACAGTAGCCCAATTGGCCCAAACCCTAAATCTAAACAGAAGGCCATCTGCCCACTTGCATCAAGCCGCCTCCACCTCAGCCAATTGTAGACCGCCACGTCATCGTCTTCAACATCACCTTCAGTCAACTTTCATTGTCACCAGCTGCTCTAACTGCTACTGTCACTGCCACTGTTTGCACGTGCAAAAGAAAAGAGAGATTAGGACTAGCATTTAAATGTACAAAACAAAATTGCATGATGGGATATTTGGCTATAAAAGCCAAATTGATTTCGATTGTAAGGGGTTGGGACCTCTTCCTTTTTTTCAGAAAATCAATATACATTCATCCCTTTTCTAAATAGAAGCAATCAATTCCAGCACAGTTATACGAACAACCTCAAGGCACAAAAGCAGAGTACAAACCAGAATATTGCATCCAATAGTTTCAAGGTAAATTAAATATGTGTAACAGTCTTTCATTTCTTATATTTAATGCTTGAATTTCAAAACTGTTTCGTCACCAATGCATACATTCACCTATTAATTACACTACCATCATCATTACTGTATCCCATTTTCGGTTATTGAAATGCATTAAATAAAGTATTAAATACAATATTAATAATAAATAATATTAGCATTAATAATAATGACTGGTTTTAATAATAAAATAATAATAAATGACATTAATAACAACCATTAATAATTAATAATATTTTAATATAATAATAAAAAATAGAACCCGAAAGGACAGAAACTCATCTGCTCCCTCCGGTCCGCCGTGCGCTGCCGTTGTCACCGTCGAGGTCTCCGTCGCCGTTGTTGTTCGAACCCTTGCACAGACAAACACAAAAATGCTTTGAAACTTGTACAAGTGAAAATCAAGGGAAACGGAAGATCAAGTCTTTTTACAAAAAAATCAATCTTTAAACTCATGGTTAGGGCCTTAACGTTTCGAAAAAAGGGGTTTTTGAAATAAGAAGGATCTAAGCTTTTTTAAAAAAGAAGGGGTTTTTTAGAGATAAAGAACAAAAAAAAGAAGGGAAATCTTACCTTGGACGGTGGTCGGACGGCGCGTGTAGGTCCAACGATGGCTGAGCGTGGCCGGCGAGGGAGGTGCATGACCGGAAGCGTCGACGACGCGCCCCCACGCGCGGCTTTGGAGGCTGTAGGAGTCGGTCGGAGCTATGGCCGGCCATGGGGCAAAAGGGGAGAGGGATGAGAGAGAACAGAGAGAAAATATGATAGGGGAGGGTGATTTTTAAAAAAAATGAATAAAATGAATTAAAAAACCAAAAAAATGATATTTATAGGACTCATTGACCCGACCCGAACCAGCCTAGGATCCGCGTGTTTTCGTTAAATAGGTTATTTACGCGTTTGGTCCTTCCGTATTTTTTAATTGTTTTAATTTAGTCCTTTTCATACTTTTAATTATTTTTAATTTGGCCCAGTAATTTTGTTTACTTTTCATTTTAATCCTTTGACATTTTGAATGCACCAGAGGCTGCCACGTGTCGTTGTTTTGGCTTATTTCACCAAAAGTTACCATTTTACCCCCAAATTTTCCAAAATCCCATTTTTAACCCCGATTTTACCAAAAGTTACCATTTTACCCCCAAACTTTCCATAATCCCATTTTTAACCTCGATTTTACCAAAAATTACCATTTTACTCCCGAACTTTCCAAAATCCCATTTTTAATCTCGATTTCACCAAAAATTACCATTTTACCCCCAAACTTTCTAAAATCCCATTTTTAACCCTGATTTCACCAAATTTACCATTTTACCCCCGAACTTTCCAAAATCCTATTTTTAACCTCGATTTCACCAAAATTACCATTTTACCCCCAAATCTTCCAAAATCCCATTTTGACCCCGATTTCACCAAAATTACCATTTTACCCTCGAACTCTCTAAAACCTCGTTTTAACCTTGATTTTACTAAAAATTACCATTTTACTCCTGGACCTTCTAAAATCCCATTTTTAACTCTGAATTTTCCTAAAACTACATTTTTACTCCTCGAGAGTCAAAATTACCATTTTGACCCCGGGTATCCAAAAGTCCCGTTTCAATCCCGATCGCATCGTTCTTCTTCTTTACTAAATACTTGCATTTATTTTAATCATTATGCATTTGCATTTTACATTTTTGCATTCTATTTATATGCTTATTATCTTGTTTCATATTTAATTTCTCTTATTAATTGTTATTCGATACTTAAAACTTACACGCTCACTTTCAAAGTATTTTCAAAGACGAGGCAATGTTCCTCTCGTGTGAAAGTTTCAATAAAATCATACCCTAACGTGTCAGGTGTGATTTTTCGTATAACTCACACGCGTCGAATATCCTTTTTAAAGATTTTTATAACCGTTAATCCCGAGATTCCGAGAATATCGTGTCCTAACGTGTTGGTCACGATTTTAATTCTCCGCGAAAATCGAAGTAAATGGGTATTCCATATTTGAATCTTTTAAACTTTGTGTCCGAGGATTACATTTTAAATTCAATACGAAATTTTCAAACTCTCAAAAAATATATCTATATCACAAATAACTTTAAAAACGCGGCAATGTCCTTCCATGTGAGAACTTCGAAGAATCACACTTTAACGTGTTAAGTGTGATCTTCGTAATTCATGCGAGTCGGATATCCTTTTCAAAATACTCTTTAATTCTAATAATTATATACAAAGTGGCTTTATAACCAAAAGAAAAAAACAATGTTCTTTCGTGTGAAGATCTCGAAACTTCATGCCCTAACGTGTTGGGTGTGATTTTCGTATGGTTCATATGATAGAACACTCTCTTTAAAATGTCCCGAAATGTCCCGCAGTTTCGAAACTCCGAGAATTTAGTGCCCTAATGTGTTGGATACGACTTCCAATTCTCATAGAGCGTCGAAACACGAGGACAAATTCTCTTTAAAAGTTTTCCTTTGAAATTATATGAAGCCATCTAAAATAAACATCGTATTTTAAATTTTTACTCAAGTTTTAATTGTTTTCATAAAATAAGACCCGAAAATAATCATGTGGTACCAATTTTTGGGCGTATGAGGGTGTTAATCCTTCCTCGTACGTAACCGACTCCCGAACCTATTTCTCTGGATTTCGAAGACCCGTTTTTTTTAACGTTTTAAATGTTTTATGGTGATCCAATCACACTTAATAAAAGATTGGTGGCGACTTCCATTTCATTTTATTCCAAAAATACTTAAAATAATTTCTTTTTCGAAGCCCCGTTCTCGAGGTGGTTTCGACAGAACCCATGCTCAAAACGTCGTCGTTTGATACAAGCTATAAAACCCATTTTTTAGTTCAAATTTCATTTCCTTCTTTCCCTTTTTTAAAAAAAATTGAAAACTCTCCCTTCTCTCATTTCCTCTCTCTTTTCAAGCCTTTTGTCTCCTCCTCATGAGCGCTGGCCATTCCAACGAGCTCCGATCACTGCCCACCCCGCGCGTGGGTGTGCGTCGATGGTAGCCCCAGTCACGCGCATCCATCCTGCTACACCCCCGCAGCCGACCGACGCCACGCACCATCGAGGTCACTGCCGATAAGGTAAACGTCTCTTCTTCTTTCTCTTTTTTGTTCTTTTTCTTTTGTTCTTTTACTTAAAAAAGATCAGATCTAATTTTTAGAAGTTCAAATCTTCCCTTTTTTATCCGTTTCAAACCTCTTTCCTTTTTCCTTTTTTTTTAAAAAAAAAAAGAAAACTACAACAGATTTGATCTTACAAAAAAAAGTATTCGGCCATTAACCTCTCCAAATTTGTTGTAAAAATTTGGATCTTTTGTTGTTTCTTTTAAAAAGAGTATTTGGATCCACTTTAGTGTTTGTAAAATATTGAGTTTCCCTTCTTCTTTTTTGTAGGTATGCGCATATCAAGGCAGGATCAACGGCGGCCGGTGGACGGTGGCGGTATAACTCCGGCGTCGGTGACAGATCAAAAGGGAGTGACTCTAACCCTTTCGAATCCCTTTTTATTAATAATAAATATTATTATTAAAGCAATTATTATTATTGCTAATTACTGTTATTACTATAATTAATATTACCATTTTAAATTCATTTTTTTTTAGAAACAATAAATATTAAGGGGTATACTAAATGCATGTATTGATGCTTGCCTTGAAACCGATGGGTTTTGAAATTGAAAATAATAACAGAAGTTACACATACATCGAATGGTGGTGAGCATGCATTGATAATACCTGATCATCTTTTAATGCTTGAATATCCTGGCGTTCAATTGGATTTTGCCCTTGCTGACTGTTTGATGTTATCTCTCTGCTGTACTTTCCGAGAAATTGGTATATTGATTTTTGAGTAAAAGGTTTGCAACTATATTGATTTCTTCAAAATGGATTTGTATATGGATTACCAGAACAGGGTTTGTCTATTGATATTTTAAGAACCAGGTTTTTTTTTTCTTACAACGATTTTAATTAGGCTTTTATAGCCATTTTTACAATCATTCTAAATTGTCTTCTACAACTTAAATGACTGTCTATTCTTTGCAGGTTCAGTGAAGACTTGTAGCAGTGGTAATAGCAGAGCAGTTTGGAGCCGGTGGTGGCAGAGGCAACTTGGCTGGAGGTGATGTTGGTGACGAAGACGTGGCAAGCCTTGATTTACTGATGTGGTGGTGGTGCTGTGCAAGTGGGAATGGCTTCTGTTTAGGGTAGGTTTAGGCTAATTGGGTCCAATTGTAATTAAGATTTTAAGTCAATTTAGGTTCAAAAATTGGGCCAATATTTGAGACTTTGTGGACATGTAATTTGGACTCTTTTACATGTAAATGGACATTATTTGGGTTTGTACCTTTTTGGATTTTCAATATCTATAATAAGTTTTAAATTCATATATAAATCTAAATTTAAATTAAATTTAAATTTTAAAACAAAATTTAAATTTAAAATAAATTTAAATTCAAAAATCAATTTAAACTTAAAATAAATCTTAAAATGGGTTTAAATGTTGGGCCCGATTAAAATTAGGCTTCAACAGCTGCCCCTTTTTGCTCGTTGCTGTGTAACAGGAAAGGAGCAAAGATCAAAAGACGGCCAATTTTACCCCATTCGCCAGGTTTCTTCCTTTTGATGCTCTTTCTTTCCACCGGCTCACCATTTGCTTTGTTGACCATTCTTCGCCAAATCTACTTTTCTATACCTTTGATGTCGCGATTCCATCCCGCTTTTAGGCAATTTCAAAAAGTCAAAATTTGCTATTATGATTTCACCCCATTCTCTCGAAATTTCAAGGAGATTGGAATTCGTCATCGTAGTCTTTGAGTCCAATTCCATTAGTTTCGTTGACTTCGACCTGCTTCTCACTGTCTCATCAGGAAGCTGGGTTCAAAGATTTGCTCGTATTGAGCGTTGTTTTGATTTGGTCTTCTTCTCAGTGTCTCATCAGAAAGATGACCGCCTCGATTGTTTTAATTCGCTTCTCTGGATCTCCTTAGGAAGACGAATCTGATCCACTTCTCTGTGTCTCATCAGGAAGCTAACCATTTTATTGCTTCGACCTGCTTCTCAGTATCTCATCAGGAAGCTGGGGTTTGAAGATTTGCTCGCATTGAGCCTAGGTTTGATTTGGTCTTCTTCTCAGTGTCTCATCAGGAATATGACCACATCACTTGTTTTAATTCGCTTCTCTGGATCTCCTCAAGAAGACGAATTTGGTCCACTTCTCTGTATCTTATCAGGAAGCTAACCATTTTATTGCTTCGACCTGCTTCTCAGTGTCTCATCAGGAAGCTGGGGTTCAAAGATTTGCTCGTATTTGAGCATTGAGTTGGTATACTTCTCTGTATCTCATCAGGAAGATGACCGCCTCACTATTTGTGTATAATCGTAATCTACTCCGTAATTGAAGTAAGGTATTAGAGTCTGGTGATCTGCCCCACGCTCAGGGAAAAGGATCAAATGATTGTAATCTGCCCCGAATTTGAGGTAAGAGATTGGTTGATGATGATCTGCCCCAGGCTCAGGGTAAAAGATCAAATGGCTTCAATCTGCCCCTAGCTCAGGGTAAGAGATCAGCATCTTGATTTTGCCCTTCTTGAATCTAAGGGTAAGAATAAAATGATGTAATTTGAATCCATCTTCACTGCATCTTCATGAAGATAGGATTTGATGTCAAAGCTTCATCTTGCTCTTACTGCAACTTCATAGAGATAAAGACTTGCTATCCAACTTTACTGCAACTTCAAGAGGATAGAAAATGGTGTTTGAAACTTCATCTTGCTCTTACTACAACTTCAGAGAGATAAAGACTTGCTATTGTAGTTTAGACCTGATCCATTATGACTTTAAGGTATAAGTTTCATCATCGTGGATTCGACCTTTCACGTTTCTAAGGTACCGGGTTCGTCGTTGCGACTTAAATCTTTCCCTCCAAATCTTCGTGGTATTGGATTCGCTGTTGCGTTTCAGATCTTTTCCTTCCTGCTTCTGAGGTACACGGTTCGCCGTTACGACTTAGACATTTCCTTTTTGTATCTTTGCGGTATTGGATCCGCCATTACGATTTAGATCTTTCCCGTCGTGCCTTTTGAGGTACACGGTCCACCGTTGTGACTTAGACCTTTCCTTTTAGTATCTTTGCGGTACTGGATCCACCATTGCGGTCTTAGATCTTTCCCGTCGTGTCTTTGAGGTACACGGTCTACCGTTGCGACTTAGACCTTTCCCTGTTGTATTTTTGCGGTACTGGATCTGTCGTTGTGGTCTTAGATCTTTCCCATTGTATTTTATGATGTTGAAACCTATAGAATGGACCTCTAGGTAGGCCAGGTTGTTTAGGATGCCATGCTCAGAGTGAGTCAAAATGCTTCTAACTAGGTGGATATGAATGATGAAAAATGACATTTTTGAAAATGATTTTATTCTAGTCTTTAGGTTGACATTGTTTATCGTCTGTCTAAGTCCTATCACTGATGTGTTATCATGTTTTTCTCTTTTGGTATGGTATCTTTGACATGAAACCTAAAGAGGAGGTCGTATTTTGAACTATTTGTTTTGAGACTTTTCTAACCCTCGGGTTATTTCCAACTAGTGGTCCTGCTTCAGGTCTCTGTAATATTTAGGAATTTTCCAGAACAATACGCAGAAATCCTTCTATTCCTTATATTGTTAACCACTAACCGTTATTTCAAATGCAAAGATGCTCGAATCAAGGTTAATGTGGATGAATTCAAATTGAAGACAAAGGTCGCATAAATGAAAAAGATCATTGATTCATTAATCACAATTTTGGTGCAGAATTTGCTTGGACATGTTTACAAAGCGAATGAAATTTTATTGGAGGCAAAGCTAACATGGATGAAAAGATTAAAAAATGAACCATATTAGTCAAAGGATGCCAAATATAAAGTGAGCAAAGAATAGGGTTAGGTGGATGAATTCCATTGGAGGCAAAGCTCGCATGAATGAAAAGATTAAAATCATTAGTCCATTGGCTGTTATGCAAGCGCGCTTGATCATGGTTATGAAATGGATGAAATTGAATTTAATTAAAGGTTAAAGCTTGCATGAATGAAAAGGTCATTGGTTCATTGATCCTTATTTTGATACAAAAATGCTTGGAAAAGATCGCAAGGCGAATGGATTTCATGGAGGCAAAGATCACAAAAGGATTAAAAATGACATGTATTAGTCAAAAGTTGCAAAACATAAGGTAAACAAAGAATGGAGTTAGGCGCCCCAAATATCAAAGTATGAGCTTCAATGAGCAAACTTGGCAAAGACCATTCTGAGCTTGACATGTGTTCATGAAACTTAGAGTACTTTGTCAATGCCTCAAAGTGTAAAGTTTCTCCACCTTGCTGCTTTCGAGAGAGAGGACCACCTCATGCGCATTTTCTCTTATTCAAATTTGAGCCGTCTTTCCAGGTTTTCAACTCAAATCTCCTTAAGTTTCGAGATGCTTTTAACGAGTTTTCACTTCAACCTCTCCTTTTCTTTTTTTTCTTTTCTTTTCTTTTCTCTTTTTCTCTTTTCTTTTTCCTTTTTTTTTCTTCTTTTATTCATTGAATCCGAGTTCACAAAGTTGGGCATGTCTTTGTCATTTATTTTGATCAAAATCAAAACTTCTCCAAAAAACTTTCTTCATCTCATAGGGCCTGTCCCAATTTTGACATCCCTTTTCCTTGGAAGTCTTTTGTAAGCAAGATCCTTTTCAAAACTATAGCTCTCTCGTGGGGTTTTATAGAACGGATCATTCTTTATCGTAAACCCTTGTCATTTGAATCATGACGGATGACTTTTAGTATCTTTTCATCACTCAAATTTAGCTGACTACATTTGGATTTGATTCATTCTACTTCACCAGCTCTAACAAAATTTGGAGGGAAGGAAACTTGATTCTAATGGGCACGACAACTTTTATTCTGGTATGAAAAGTGTTGCCCCGGTCTAAACCTCGAAGGTAAATGGTGATTTCTCATGTCAAGCCTTTGTAGGTTTCTGCTATGAATCCTTTTGATGCTCTTTATTAGTCACCACCAATACCTCATTCATCTATTTTTTCAATGTGGTGCTGAGTCGTGATATTTGTCCTTGAATTGGTTGTAGACTTTGCCCTCGTGCTGTTGCTTAGATTCAAGTCATCGTCGAGTATGATCCTTTCTTGGCATTCCATACCGGCATATAATCTCTCATTTTCAATAATTTGCTTGACCATCAATTGGCCTGGGAAGTAGTAATCAATGATCATGAGGATGAATTGATGCTCATTAGAAACTCTTTTGCAATTATTGGCTCGATGGTGTCCGTGCTTCACATGGAAAGATGATGGACAATAAATTTTCGAGATGCCCTTTGCGGGTTTTCATCTTGACTTCTTCTTCTTCTTCTTCTTTTTTATAACATGTCGAACCTCAATTTTTCAAGTTTTTTTCGAATTGGATTACATTCTTCCTTTACGAGAGTCTATATGTCATGATATCAGTTTGTTGAATCTGGCATGCCTTGATAGGATCATGCAAAGATCTTTGAATTCCCGAGGTAGCTTGCCTTGTTTTTACAAAGACTCATGTCTCGATTTTCACTTAAAATCATGACTCTTCAAGATGATATCTGTTTTGTGTCTTACTCAAACATCCATAGCAGATCGGGAGTCAAGTTACATTCTTGATCATTTTCAAAGCCTTAGAGTTTTTCTGGACACATGTCTCACTCAAAAGGGTTTAAGTCAACAGCGATGTTGCTCATATCTTTGATATCAAGGGCCGCAGCACAAAGACAAAAAAAGGGGTCCAAAAAATAATTGAACTAAAGAATGATTAATTATGGTATGAACGAATGGAAAGAATGGAAAGGTATTTGCCAAACGGGACAAAACACTACATCATTTTTATTGAAATAAAAGATAGTGGTCATTTGCCCTTTATAAAAGGATCCCTATTACTCTCGAGCTTAGAGTGATAAGTTTATTCTGAATATTTTCCTGGAAAAGTCTTAAAAACTATAGGAAGCTCTTTCACAATCTAGCTGTCCAAAACATTTTCAAGGGAGTAAGGGCGAACTCTCAACAGGTTCCTACTTTCCATATGACCTTTTCCTCAGATTTTATCATCCTCATCTTGATTTATCATGTTTCCTCTCGGCTTTTATTTTTAGGGTAAATGACTCTCACAAACACAAGTGTTTCAATCATGTGAAACTTATTAATGCACGAAATGCAAATGCACATGAAATGATAAAAAGAATGCAACAAGGCGTTGATTCTTGGTTCCATTCCATTAGACAATTTAACTAGAAAACAAATTCTTTTACATTAGGCAGAAGCATGTATGGTCGTGCTTTAATGCTCAAAGTTCTAATTTTTTTTTGCTCTGGTTTTCCCCCTCAATCTTGAATGGCTAAAGTCTACAAGCATTTAATCGTTTCCCGTATTTGGGTCAAATTTTTGCTTGCAACATAGCCCCTATCTCATACTTGTCCCTAAGCATGTTGAAATCCTTTCTCATTTATTCCTATTGTCTTTGGCAATGTCATCTTGTCTTTGAACCAACACAAATCCTATCAACAGGGAGTAGTCTTTAGAGAATTCTCGATAAGACTTTTTCGACTTTTCAAATGGCCACGGGACCATATTAACAAAAGTCATGAACCAATACACCTCATTTTGCCCCTTCTTCGACAGGTGCTTAGTGGTTAAGAATATGAGTGATCCTTTTGTCAAGCCAATAAAATGAATCTGCAATCATGTCCTCTACGTGCCTCGATACTCAAGGGAAGACTATCAATTTATGTACGTTTGAGGTGAACATTTTCCATCTGAGTGCTATGTCTTGTAAGTTTTCCAAAGCAAAGTACTTGTTCTCTTCTTTTCCCTTGATCAGGGTTGCGACCTAATGCTCATTCGTCTAGGGTAGACCTTATCAACTTGAGTTCTTGGGCAATGGAGTAATATAATGTATTCTTCTATAGTATGTCCATGTTTCTGAAGGTGACGCGACTAAGTTGAATCCCAATCCGTGTTAGGACTCGAAAAAGGTACATCTCTATTTAAACCTTAAACAAGCAAGGTTGTTCATCATGTTCAAAGCACGCTTTATTATTCAGAATCCTTGGTCGTCAAGGTATAATGATATACTCTTCTATCATGGACATCATGTCCTCCTTTCCAAATGTAAAGTCATTGATGTCATCATATTCATGATTGGACATCTGCCTTGTTTTCTATACTTCATTCAACTCTTTCAAACTGTTATGGCTTTCATGTACCTTGGTGTAATCTTGAATCCCTGACATGCATTCCTTTGACAGGTCATCACCTTTATCTGTGACCATATATGCACGACCACGTTGACTTCTACCTTATCAAGGAATCCGTTTTCTTATTACCAGTTCTCCATTTGGTAATAGAACATGAATCAACGCCTTTTTTATGAGAATGCAATACAAACAAATTCAAAATATATTGCAATTAAAAGCAAAAAAACAATCGTGTCTCTTACCTTGCTTGAGTAACCACTGAAGGTTTGGCACAATCTTACTTAAGGTAAGCTTGTATAGAAATACACAAGTTAATAAAATGTGCTGCTTATGAATGCATGAAATGCAAAAGAAAAGGCATTGATTTTGAATTCAATCCCATTAGAACAACTTCTCTAGGGGACAAAATTCTTCACATAAAACGGATTACATACGACTTTGCCTTATGGCCTAGAGCTTTGGTCTTCCAATTTTGTCCCCGCTTTGATCTTGATTCATATCAACTTCGATGACTAATGCTTGCATTTGATCAGTCGCTTTTTCATCGTTTGTATAATCTCTATCTCGAACATGTCTCTAAGCTTGTCAAAAGTACCCCTGACTTGTTTCTTGATTCCTTTCAAGGATCTTGATCTAAATTTGCATAATCCTCCTTCAAGTCTCCTAAATCTTCTTCGACTTTGTGTTTTTCTTCGACCATAAGCGCAAAGTCATATATTTTCCACTTTATTAAGAAATCCGTCCCCCATTATGAAACTGCCTATTTGGTAACCGAATTTATATCAACACCTTTCCTTGTATGATGATGCAAATGCAAGTAAAAGAGACAAAACAAAACGTGGTTAGCAGAACATAATAATGAAACCAAAATACAAGTATATAACACAGAACCTAAGAAATTATTTTAGGGTATATGCTAAAAGGGCTCGACCTAACTCCATCTAGGGCGAGTACTTATGGCTCACTATATGTAGTTTAGGTTCTAAAGTAAAGGGTACTCAAACCAGTAGATTCCTCGATCCTCACCCATTACAGGCTCATACGGACGAGTTCGGTTCAGGGGGACATATTTCCCACATGTTTGCATGAAAGTGAAAACTTCACGAAAACAAGGGTACTTTGTAATCCCGAAAGCGATCCACTATCCTACACGGAGGTGAAGACCTCACGAAGGAGTAGTTTCTGACTTCCACTTAAAAGGGTCATATCATATGCAAATGTATGCAAATTTACACTCGCACAATCACAGGGTATAATGCCACACAGAAAATGCTGAAGATTGCATATTAAACAAAAATCGAAACTTTAAAAGTTTTCAAAAAGACCTGAAAATAATCAATTTTGGCTTGACTCTTGTTTATTTTGAAAAGTCCCCAATGGAGTCGCCAGCTATCGAAACCACCTCGAAAACGGAGTTTCAAAAAATCTTGGTGAATTTGGAACAAAAAGGGAGTCACCACCAATCTTTTATTTTGGGTGTGATTGGATCACCACAAAACGTTTAAAAACATTTTAAAAAAGTTGGTCTCCGAAATCCAAAGAAACAGGTTCGGGAATCAGTTACGCATGAGGAAGGATTAGCACCCTCATACGCCCAAAATTGGTACCACATGATTACTTTCGGGTCTTATTTTATGAAAACAGTGAAAACTCGAGTAAAGTTTAAAATACGATGTTTATTTTAGAAGGCTTTGTGTAATTTCAAAGGAAATCCTTTTATAAGAAAATTCGTCCCTATGTTTCGATCCTTCATGAGAACTAGAAGTCGTGTCCAACACATTAGGGCACTATATTCTCAGAGTTTCAAAATTGAAGGACGTTTCGAGAAATTTTGAAGAGAGTATTCTATCGCGTGAATTATAGGAAAATCACACCCAGCACGTTACGTCATGGTGTTTCGAGGTCTTCACATGAAAGGACATTGTTTCATTTTTGTTTTAAAATCACTCGTGATATATAGATATATATTTTGAGAATTTGAAAATTTCGTATTGAATTTAAAATGCAATCCTCGGGCACATGGTTTAAAGGATTCGAAAATGGAATGCCCATTTACTTTGATTTTCGCGGTGAATTAAAGTCATGACCAACACGTTAGGACACGACGTTCTCAGAATCTCGAAGTTAACAGATATAAAAATATCAAAAGAGGGTATTCGATGCGTGTGAGTTATACGAAAAATCACACTCGACACGTTAGGGCATGATTTCCCGAAGTTTCCACACGAGAGGAACATTGCCTAGTCTTTAAAATCACATTGAAAACGAATATGTAAGTTTAAGATATCAAATAGCAATTAATAAGAGAAATTAAATACGAAGCAAGATAATAAGCAGACAAATAGTATGCAAAAATGTAAAATGCAAGTGCATAATGATTAAAATAAATGTAAATATTGATAAGGAAGAAAAACGACGCATTCGGGATCGAAAACGAGACTTTTTGAATACTCTGAGGCAAAATGGTAATTTTGGACTTTCGGGGGCAAAATGGTAATTTTGAAAGTTTTGGGGTCAAAAATAAAAATTTTGGAAATTCGAGGTCAAAAATATAATTTTTGGATAGTTTAGGGACCCCCGGAGTAATAAAACCAAAAATAGGTGACACGTGGCAGCTCCACAGGCATCTTGAAGTCAAAGGAGTAATTTGAAAATCATTAAAAATTTCTGGGCCAATTTTGTAATTAAACAAAAATTGATTTAGGGACTAAATTAAAACAAATTAAAAGTAAGAGGGACTAGTTACATAAATAAGCTAGAATAGTGACACGTGGCAGCCTCTGGTGCATTCAAACAGTCAAGGGGATTAAATTGAAAAGTAATTAAAATTATTGGGCCAAATTAAAAGAAATTAAAAGTACAAAAAGGACTAAATTGAAACAATTAAAATACGGAAGGACCAATTGCATAAATAACCCATTTTTAAAAACGCATATCCCAAAGACGGGTCGGGTCGAATCGGACGGTCATGGGTCAAATAGGGCAAAGCAGCGTCGTTTTGGCCCTTTGAACCCATGCTCAAAATGGCACCGTTTGATACAAGCTATAAAACTCATTTTTTAGTTCAAATTTCATTTCCTTCTTTCCCTTTTTTAAAAAAATTTGAAAACTCTCCCTTCTCTCATTTCCTCTCTTTTCAAGCCTTTCTTCTCCTCCTCATGACCACCGGCCATTCCAACGAGCTCCGACACTGCCCACCCCGCGCGTGGGCGTGTGTCGATGGTAGCCCCTTTCACACGCAGCCATCCTGCTACGCCCCCGCAGTCGCCCGATGCCACGCGCCGTCGAGGTCACCGCCGGTAAGGTAAACGTCTCTTCTTCTTTCTCTTTTTTGTTCTTTTTCTTTTGTTCTTTTACTTAAAAAAGATCATATCTAATTTTTAGAAGTTCAAATCTTCCCTTTTTTATCCGTTTCAAACCTCTTTCCTTTCTCCTTTTTAAAAAAAAAAAAAAGAAAACCACAACAGATTTGATCTTACAAAAAAAAGTATTCGGCCATTAACCTCTCCAAATTTGTTGTAAAAGTTTGGATCTTTTGTTGTTTCTTTTAAAAAGAGTATTTGGATCCACTTTAGTGTTTGTAAAATGTTGAGTTTCCTTTCTTTTTTTTGTAGGTATGCGCATATCAAGGCAGGATCAACGGCGGTCGGTGGACGGTGGCGGTATAACTCCGGTGTCGATGACGAATCAAAATGGAGTGACTCTAACCCTTTCGAATCCCTTTTTATTAATAATAAATATTATTATTAAAGCAATTATTATTATTACTAATTACTGTTATTACTATAATTAATATTACCATTTTAAATTCATTTTTTTTAGAAACAATAAATATTAAGGGGTATACTAAATGCATGTATTGATGCTTGCCTTGAAACCGATGGGTTTTGAAATTGAAAATAATAACAGCAGTTACACATACATCGAATGGTGGTGAGCATGCATTAATAATACCTGATCATCTTTTAATGCTTGAATATCCTGGCGTTCAATTGGATTTTGCCCTTGCTGACTGTTTGATGTTATCTCTCTGCTGTACTTTTCGAGAAATTGGTATATTGATTTTTGAGTAAAAGGTTTGCAACTATATTGATTTCTTCAAAATGGATTCGTATATGGATTACCATAATAGGGTTCGTCTATTGATATTTTAAGAACCAGGTTTTTTTTTCTTACAACGATTTTAATTAGGCTTTTATAGCCATTTTTACAATCATTCTAAATTGTCTTCTACAACTTAAATGCCTGTCTATTCTTTGCAGGTTCAGTGAAGACTTGTAGCAGTGGTGGTGGCAGAGCAGTTTGGAGCCGGTGGTGGCAGAGGCAACTTGGCTGGAGGTGATGCTGGTGATGAAGACGTGGCAAGCCCTGATTTGCTGATGTGGTGGTGGTGCAGTGCAAGTGGGAATGGCTTCTGTTTAGGGTAGGTTTAGGCTAATTGGGTCCAATTGTAATTAAGATTTTAGGTCAATTTAGGTTAAAAAATTGGGCCAATATTTGGGACTTTGTGGACATGTAATTTGGACTCTTTTACATGTAAATGGACATTATTTGGGTTTGTACCTTTTTGGATTTTCAATATCTATAATAAGTTTTAAATTCATATATAAATCTAAATTTAAATTAAATTTAAATTTTAAAACAAAATTTAAATTTAAAATAAATTTAAATTCAAAAATCAATTTAAACTTAAAATAAATCTTAAAATTGGTTTAAATGTTGGGTCCGGTTAAAATTGGCCTTCAACACATATCATATAACATTTTTCAACTCAATTTCATACCAATTATCACATATAAATTAAATCATGCTACTTTATAATTTACACTTTAGTCCTTTATTTTGATATACCATATCAATCACCACAATTTAATTCATACAACCACTATATACTCACCTCATTACTAAATCATACAATTTAACATGAATATGTAATAATTAGATTAATCTTGAATCATAGAAATACAAATCGAAATCTCGTGTCACTTGTCGTCAACTTTCACCTTTCCTTTCCCTCCGATTGCTCGACATTGTTAGTTGAATTTGACAGACGAATATCCAAGGTTTTCAAGCTTTCTTCATTTTTTTTTCCTTTGGTTTCCACGGGTTGAAGATGAAGATGATAGCATTTCTCTTCCTTTTCATTATGTTTATTATTTATATTTAAATTAACATATTTTAACCTTAATTAATTAACATAATTCTTTAATTAGTTTAAGTTAATGCTATCCACCATCAAATCCCACTATCATATATTTTAATTCGTTTATTTATCATTTTAATCCTTTGGATGATTGCTATCTAAGTCTCTAAGTCTTTTCTTAATTAAAAATCTATAGTGATTAAAACTTTTACAATTTAGTCCTTAAGCCTTAATTAACCACAATTTTGATTAAATTATTTAACCAAATTTCAAATAATTTATACACCAACTCCATAAATATCTCTATTTAATATTTACAGGCTCTATTTAGGAAAACAAGGTCATGAAATTGTAATTTCCAACACCAATAAATTTGGGGTTGTTAGAATCTTTCTACTTTAATTTGGTTATTTTTTTATAATTTAATTTGGTTAATGCTTATCCATGAATTGGTTAATTTCAGTGCTTGTACTTTACAAATCCAAAGTTTCAATCCTAACTAAATTCATTTGGTCAAATATTGCTATTAGTCTTTTTATTTTGGGAAAATTATGAATTTAGTCTTTATACTTTAATTTGGTAAATTTTAATTCTTGAACTTTTCAAAATTTAAAATTTTAGTCTTAACTCAAATAATAGCAGTTAAATGTATTTGGTTAAAATCAATTACTAGTTGTATACTACGCGTATAGTTGTAGATTTAACCAATATTTTTCAATTAGATCTTTTCAAGTCTCTATACTTTTCGAATTTTGAAATTTCATTCTAGACACACATGACAGTCACTAATCCATTAACTAGATTTCTAGTGAGTAATATGTGGAAATAATAAGCTAACATAGTATTGCACCTATGATAATATATTTGTTGTAATTTTGAATATAGCAAAACTTAACCTAATGAATTTAGCAATTATCATGGTGAGGAATGAAATTTTAAAATTTTAAAAATACAAAGACTAAAAATAACCAAATTAAAGTATAGTGACTAAAGCTGTAACTTTCTTAAAGTATAGGGATTAATAGTAAAATTTAATCATTTTATTCTTAATCTTGTAGTATGCATAAAATTATTAATTTAATACATATTCTTCAATTTAATCATTCAGAAAATATATACTTTTGCATTCCAGTGAAACAAACTTTCACAAATTTACCCTTTATTTTACTTTTCTTTTCACAAATAAAACATCTATAATGCATGGTTTTAAACAGATTAAACATGTATATAGTAAAAAAAAACCTTATAAATTATTTATTAAATGAAATAAATCTCTAAAAAATGTTATATAATATTATTATAAAATTAATACGAATCAATACAAATAAATATACATAAAAAAATAAAAATATTCTTCATTAATAAAATTATTATTTAAAACAAATATAATTTTAATAAATATATATCTCCTGATGTGATTATATGGTAGTATTTGTTCATACTTTCTTGATCCTTGATAACGCACACATACTTTGCACACACAGATGCTCGAATCCTGGACTTCTAAGATGAACAACATCATTTTTTCCACTGGAACCACTCATTGAATTCAATAATTTTAATCTCACCACTATTGTATTAAATCTCATTACTGCAATAATTAATCTCACTCCCACCGTTATTTTTAATCACACTAAAGCTAATAATATCCCTTTTCAAAGGGAGCCTTAATTCTTATGCTTTTCAAATTTTGAAACTTCAATCTTGATATTGAAGATGATCATTAAGTCCATTAATTGACTTTTTTATGAATATTATATAAAAATAAAAAAAAATTAATATGATAATATACATATGATATTGTATTTGTAATATAAAATTTTATAAATAATACAACTCAATGAATTTAATATGGATTAAATCTTTAACTTTTGTTTGTAATTGAAATTAATAGAATTTAATTTTGTTGAATGTTTTTTCTATCTTCTTTAGATGGTAAGACGAGTATTGTTCATTGATGTGATATACTAGGTAAGTTCTATACATGTTAACAAGTGTTCTATTTTAGATTTAACATGTGTTTATGTAATCTCATGTGCGATCTCACGTATGACTTCGCAAGAGAATATAAGTGTTCTTTTTACGAACACTTAACATCATGCGATCTCATTATGCAAGCTCAATATGGATCCAACCCAGACCCATTCGAATTATGGGCCGATAATAGCAGGTATCATAACAAACCCAATCAAATCAACACCTACATTTTGGTCAATATTGTAATTTCAGAATCGAAGAAATATATAGAAATACATGAAATTTCAAAATTCCGTAGTGGTTAAATGGTCAGAGCCGGGTCCGGGAAACCCATTTGAGTAGTAGGGTTGGGCCTGATTTCAAGTACAGATCCAGAACAAAATTTCGGGTTCGGGTCCATAAAATATTTTTAAAACGGAAACTTAAAAAATGAAACACATATTAGCCACCTAGCTCCACCGCCAGCCACCACCGTCATCCTTCCCTCGCGCCGCCCCCCAAACCTTAATAATCAAAATTTAAAGCCCCCAATTCAAAAAGACCTCTTTGAATTTTGAATCCCCAAGGCCTAAACTATGTCTTATGATCCATCGCCGGCGGCCAAGAAACCCCAACCACTTCCTTGGACTCACCCAGAGACTCTGAACCTAATCCAAGCCTACCAAGAAAAATGGTACTCTCTCCAGCGCGGCCAACTCAAAGCCAACCAATGGGAGGAGGTCGCCGTAACCGTTGCCACTCGTTGCGGCCTCTTCGATGATTCCGCCGCCAAAACCGCCCTCCAGTGCCGTCACAAGATGGAGAAACTCCGCCGTCGCTACCGCTCCGAACGCCAAAACCTCGGCTCTACTTCCCCTTGGCCTTACTACGACGCCATGGAAGCTCTGGAGCAAGGGCCTTTGCCTATATCAGCTCGACCGTTGACTTCCATTGTTCCAAACGAACATGAAGCTGGGAACTACTACCATAACGATGACGAAAACAACCCAATCGAGGAAGAAGAAGCAGATGACGAAGAAGATGAAGGAGGAAACCGGTTCAGCAAAAGCCGCAGCATCAATTACATATTGCGGCGGCCGAGTGTTGTGAACCGGTTTTCTGGGCTAATAAAGAAAAGGGTTAGAACAGAAGAGGAAGGGGAGGGTGATGCAGCAATAACGGGAAAGGAGGAAGAAGGCAAAGGGGTGGAACTAGCAATGGAAATTAGGAGATTTGCAGAGAGGTTTATGAGGATGGAAAGGAAAAAAATGGAGATAATGCATGAAACTGAAAGGTTGAGAATGGAAATGGAAAACAAAAGGATTGAGATGATTTTGGAGTCAGAGAAGAAAATTGTGGATGCCATATCAACCAGTTTGGGGTCAAAAACAAAGGAGTGAAGATGTGTTCTTCAAGAAACTTTCTTCTATGGGAGCTTCAGGTTGTATAGACTTATTAGTGATGGAACTGAACATAATTTTTGAACTGCAATTGTTGAGATTTTGCATTCGTGCTCTCTCTACTGCCTAACTCTTTTGATCACTATTTCTAATCTGATCACATGATTAAGCTTTCAAACTATTTTTATCTAGCAATTGTTCTAGTGGGTTGTTTTCTTCTATTTTTGGATTTCATTGATGAATGATGAGCTTAAGGTCATCCACAGTATGTCTAGGTTTCTCAATTTTTGTTTTTTTCAATATCAGGGTGCCCACCGCCAATAGCAATGATTAGTCCCATTGGCACGAGTACTTTCTAAAGAGGTAAAAGGTTAACTATTAAATGTACCATTTTCATGGGTAGGGATTAAAATCCCGACTTCATTATTAAATGATAGGTAAGGATTGAATCCCATTCTCATTATTAAAGGATAAAGGTGAACAATCACCATATCATATCTCATGGTTCAGTTTTTCAATGCATGTATATGTATTTCAAGGATCTTCGAATGATATTATTCTCATTCAAATATCTCACTCCGCGAGATACTTAAACTATCTTACTAGGAACTTGTCTGTGTATTTACACTTTTAACTTGAAACCTGAAGGTCAGCCCAGAAATTCTTTGAAACATATTACTGCTTGGAGGTCTCAACAGAACCGTTGAAGCAGTTTCTAACTAACACAAATATATATATATGTTTGACCCTTAGACGTTCATTTGGTGCAACTTCTACTAATTTGAAGCACTGGTTAATTTGAATCTGCAAATGTATAACAAGTATGGTATTTGTGTCCTTCAAACACTTGGATGGCTAATGTATGGAGAATATTGTAGGAAAAATGACGGAAGGAATATAATAGAGTTGATAACTCAAAAGTTATGCATATAATAGAATTGATAACTCTAAAAGTTATGCATCTGATTGTTTATTGCAGTTTAGATAAAAATTACAAAAGGGCCAAGCTAAGAGCTTTCTGGACTGCATTTCAGGTCTCTTAAAAATTTTGGATATAGTGATCTACATGTAATCGAAGCCCCTCCGGATGAAGTTTTAGCTTTTATCAAAGCTGATAAAGAAAGGATGTTTTGTATGCATAACTCTAGCCCATAACTCAGTTATGTAAGGCTTTTTATTCACCAAAAAAAAAATTTGGAAATAGTTTTTTTTCCAGTCAAAAAAGGGAAAAGGCACTCATTGCAGATGCTAATGAACTAACCAAACAGAACTAAATTCTCAAGTTTCATAAGCAAGAAACACATGGGCTTATGGTAGACCCAGAAGGAATTGGGAATGGAAAGGGTATGCACCAATTAAAGGATTGTTGTATTATGAGAATCTGACGACTGTTTACAAATTACAAATAAATGCTTGGGTGGGAATGGCCATGGCCATGGCCATGGCAGTGACAGCTGCTGGTCGTTCTAATAGCAGTGACCAGTGTCTACACCACAACAAACCTTAATATTCACAAAATTCCCCAAAGGCTTTTTGCCCATAACAATGATTGCTAGATACCCACTAGACCTCAAAGGGTAACAAATACATGCACTGATCTACTGGGCCAAAAAGAAAGAAACCATGGAAAAGGGAGATGTTACCTATGTACAAATGCCACTATATCTGTCTCTCCACTTCCCTATACTCTAAATCAGTGGTTATATACATGATGCCCTAAAAACCAAAAAGTAGAAACCCCAAAAAAAAGTCCCAACACTTTCCGTGTATTTCTAACCTGCAAATAGCAGCAACCTCTTTCCACATTGCAATGCCAATATGATATTACCAGCTTCATCTGCGTTGAAACCACAGCCTGATTAGTCTCCGCTCTCCATTCAAGTTAAATAAAATTTAAATACCAAAGAAATAAACAAAAAGGAAAACAAAAAGGCAACAAATTTATACAAGTCAAATAGTATACATGGATAAGCACCCACAGACAGCTAGAGTTAAAAAATAGCTATCCATAAATAATTGTCAGAAGTTCTAACAAACCAATAATGCAACAAGGTGGCAGAGAGCATAAATATAATTCATCTCATTCCAATATTACAACATGATTATAATTCTAAATGTTCTAATGCTTCCTAGTATGCCAAGTGCCAACCTAACATATAACACCATATCAAACTTGCCAAAATCCGTAAAAGTTATTACCTGTACACTGCTGTTACAAGGGCAAACAAACTCAATCCTGACAGGACCCATTGCTGTTGGAACTGCTCCAACCACTAATTGCTTCATTCCAGCTTAGAATTAGAAGGCCTGTGATACAAGCTGCCCTGTACTGCTTGTAGATTCAGAGTTTGCTGTTGCGACTGCTGCTGCAATGGCTGCTGTTGTGGCAGCAAACTATGCTGATTTTGTAACTGCTGGTAAGGTTGTTGAGATGGTGGTGATGTGGAAGATTGTTGTATCTGTGGCTGTTGTGGCCACTGTGCCCCATCAGTACTCCCATTAGAGGGTAGACTACCTGATAATTGTCTCTTCCCTAACCCTTGTCTCACAGAAGGTAGCAAATCACTACAAGCAGAATTTGGATGAGGAGGGCTCCCCATGGATCCCACTTGAGTGGCCACATTTGGCAAACCCAGATCACACACTGATTCTGATGGTTTCCACTGAGGGCCAACAGAAGGAGAAACAACCGATACAATGTCAGCTGAATCAATGGCAGCCTGAGGCATTGCCATGTTTGTGGCTGTACCCAAATGTGAAGCATTACTCACGGGCTGTTGGTCAGCTTGGGCTGGCTCAGCTTGTGATTTGCTGGAAAGATCAGAATTCACTTGCTGATTCTGCTGAATCATCCTTTTAACAGTAGGCTGGCTTTGATTAACCTGCTTTTTATGTGATTGTGACTGTAGCTGCAAGTTCTGGCGGTTTGGACCTATAGCTGCTGGAAGGACAGACTGATGCACAGCTGATAGTGTATGACCAGAAGGTGCTGTGGAAACCTGAACTTGAGAACTATTATCAGAATGTGCAGCCATCTGCTGGAGATGCTTTGAAGAAGGGGGTACAGCCCCAGAAAGTAGCTTTTTCTGTGGTTGGGAATGGTTCATGGATTGAGAAGAAACTGGAGGTTTAGATGGTTGGACAGGACTCATAACAGACCCAGAATACAGGCCCTGACCTTGCATTAACTGCATCATCTGGTCTCCTTTCTCAGCAGCTTGGTTGCTAGAGGCCATGCTAAGGCCATTCAGAGGAGAAGGATCTACAGAAAGGTTCTGATGCACCTGCATGTTCCCCCTCCCTGCTCCCTTCAAAAGTTTAGCTTGCTGCTGAGATTGTGTTTGTTGCCGTTGCTGAGGGTGGTGCCTGCCAGATAGTTGAAACTGCTGTTGCTGAAGCTGCAGCTGTTGTTGCTGGCCTATCTGATTGTTCAACCCACTAGCACCAGGTCGAGGACTCCTACCAAGCCCGTGAGGCACCAAGTGGTTTTTTTGTTGCTGATGTAATGACATAGGAGTTATTGGTGTAGATGGTGTTAGAGGGGAAAGCGATACTGCCTGAGTTGAAGCTGGAGATTGAATCTGGGAACTACTCTGAAGAGAAGATACGGGAAGTTGAGTCTGAGGTTGGACATGTGACTTCAAGGCATTAGATACAGCAAACTTTTGCTGTTGCTGATGCATATGAGACTGCTGCTGCTGCTGCTGCTGTCTTTGCCTTTCTTTAGCAAGGCGCATGGCATATGCTTGCTGCTGTGACCCATTAGAACCCTGAAGAGAGTTGTTCAGCCCATGGGATTTCTGGGGATGACCTGGATATGACTGAACAGGAGATGGGGTTGATTGATTAGGGTAAGCAGAAGTCAACCCATTGAAAGCAGCAATTCCCTGACTGTTCTCTTGAACCTGCAGTTGGAGCTCAGGTACCACCATTTGCCTCTGGTTCTCTGGACTGTGACCAGGCTATAAAACAAAAAGGAAAATCATTTTAGTTTGAAAGTCTGTTCTAGATAACCATAACTCGCAAAAATTAGAGTACCAATATAATTGATTATCCAGAAGTTCAATGTCATTTTTAAATAAACAAAAATATAAATGCTATATCAACCACATTTCAGTTCCTAGAGGAATACTCATCAAAATAAACACAACAAAGCAAGATTTACCAACCAGCTTTAAGGCATTGAGTTCAACAAACCCCCATTATCAAAGCCTAAATTAAATTCCTCAATTGGAAGTTGTTACACAAATAAAGGAATTATCCAGATCTGCTTGCTACACAAAGAACCATAGGTAAAGGAAAATTTTGATGGAATTTTTTGCAGCAAGCAATCCTCTGAAAAGCAATGTATATGTCGAACTGAAGTCCACATTCTAGATTTAGATGGGTGCAACAAGAGCTCAAGGGAAGGGGTTGATTGCAGTCAGTCTAAGATTAGCATGGAGTGCCTATCTTTGGATTGAGAGAAAAGGAGAATTCATGACAGCAAAGCTAATTCTAATTCAGCACTTGCTAATTGAATTAAGGTTGTTAGATACAAGATTCAAGGATTAAGGTGTACTGCAGGGGATAGCATTAACAAGATGCTTGTGCATAACTGGAGATTAGCTGGTGAAATGCTTATTTTTAGCTGCTCTTCTTTTTTTTTTTTTTTTGCTGGTTTTAAATTTGTAATACTGCAATATCCAGATTGTTCACTTTGTAGTAGGTTGCTACTTATTTGGTTGAATATAAATCAGTGGGGGAAATATTAACTGATTTCTTGGTATATAACAATTATCGTTAATATGGGACAAAAGAACCCCAAACTGCAATAGCATGTTGAAGAATAGACTTGATCATATTGCTCCTTGAAAAGTAAATAACTTACTTGTATCATGTGAATGGTATCCCGAGGTCTCAATGTAGAGTTTCCTTGACCAGAAGCTGGTCCAGAGTGCATATTACCAGGGCTAGGCATTCCCACCAAATTGGAGCAGAGCATGCTGCCAGAATTTAGCATTGTTGATGATACCATTCCTTGAAAGCCTGGCCTTGACATTGGCATGCTTCTATTAATTCCACACATCATGCCCACACCATTTCCACCGGCCAGCATACGGACCCCACGATCTGAACCAGAAACAGCCCCAGGGAGAGTCAAGTTGGACCGCTGAACATTCCTGCCAGATAAGACTGGATTATGTTGTTGCACTCTATGCTGCTCATCAGCTGGCAAAGATGTTCTTGGAACACCAAATCTACCATCCCTGAGAACAAATATAACCACAATTTGTGCCATTAGTATAATATATATATTAAAAAACATGAATGAGGAGAAACTTCTTAACTAACAAAAAGTAGCCTTTGTTGTTTAATATATTTATAAAAAACCATTGTAAATACTTCTTTATTATATGAATAAATTATCTAATTTATAAGAAGTTTGATTTTCATTAAAATACTTTTGTTAAATAGACTTATTAATAAAATCTATCCAAATTATGAGTAAAAATTTTAATTTAATTACTCAAGTAATAAATTTAAAATTTTAAAAATTATTGAATTGCTTTATCTTCAAGAATCTAAAATAAAAGGGTTAAAGTTTACATTAATTTTCGTTTATTTGCATGGTATTTAATTTACATTAACATTAAAAAACAGGCTTTATATTAATTAATATTAATATAATTTGCGCATGGAACAAACTCCATACGCTAAGGCAAATTTACACTTTGTTTATTTATTTGTAGAATGCTCAACTTATTCAAAAATAAATAAAATAGCAGATATTCACATGCAATGCATGTTACAATAGATACTAATAATAGCATGTGATAGTATGCACACAGAGAATGCAAGCTACAAATTAGCTAATACCTCACAGAAGCATTGAGTGTAGCAGAGGGTGATGATAAATTACTGCCAAGAACCGCATTAGAAGATCCCTGCAGCGATGAATTTGCTCCAGATGCAGGAAGCATTGGTCCCACAGCTCCTTGATTCGATATTGCTAAACTACTAGCCTGATATCCTAGGGGAAGAACATCTTTGCTTGATGCAGGGGCATCACAAAAATCGAGAGGCCTTTGTCCAAAAGATAGAAAATGATATTACAGTCCATTACAATCAAAATAAAACATAATACCAAGAACAATGAAAAACTAGAAAACATGAGTGAATTAACAAGTTAAAACTTTAATAAAAACGGAAGCAGCAAAGCTTACGTTAGAACCCCTCCATTTAGGTTATTTGGGCAGACTTGTGAAAGAGAAATAACATGAGAATTGTGGATTGGCATCTGCTTCAAATCCTGGTTATCATGCTTTACAATACACAAGAAGACAGAGGGGACAATTGAGAAAAGGCTGGAAGAACCAAAGTGAATAAAACAAGGAGAATTTAGGATGCTTTCAAGTATTAAGTTTTCATCAAATTTTTGCCACACCACTAATGCTAACACCGGAGTTGTAAAGGGCTACAGGTGAACTTGAAATGCTAGGGCCCCTATATTGTCCGAGGAGCAAGATGCAAAAAGAGCACTTACCTAAGTGAAATAAAGGCATATATATATATCAAAGAAATTTTATGAATTAATGCGTGAAATAACATGTATATCTAAAAAATTTATGAATTCATGTAATAAGCTAGACTTTAATTGGTATAGTTCATTTAATAAACTCAAATGATTGTGTTAAGTCTAATCCATTCTCTAATAAAACTAATCAACTACAAAGAGAAAATGCTTCACTTATAAACTAAAACGAGAGAAGTTTAACAAGGTATATCTAGCATATTTTAATCAATTAAGTCCCGTGAACCTTAAGAAATTGAACTAACAGTGCATAAAAGTCTTCTTTAAATGCCCATAGTCAGATGTTACATCAAACTCGTATAAAAAACTGAAAACTTGATTGCATTGAAGATACCAAAAGAACTATCTTCAACTAGGTTAAACTACTGGCTTATTCTTAAAACTACAAACATGCCAGGACCCCTAGAGATTAAATAAATGCACTCTAAACTTCACTTATACCTGACTCCGCCGGTAGTGCTGTTTCTTGCCAATAAGTATAATTTTTTCAAAATGAGACTTAAGAGTCTCCTCTTCTACTGGCCCTTGCAGACGTTGAAACAACTGTCTAGCACTTCCCTGCATGAAATACAGCAGTAGAAGTCAACCATAGAAGACAAAATTAGCTTCATGGAAAATATCCACCTTCAGTATATTAACAAAAATATGAATCTACTATCTTTTGAGAAGAAAGGTGACCTTTGGAATGCCAGGTAATGTGGATGGATATGACTGAGAAGACATTAAATCATCAGCACTGTCAGCTCCATCTCCACTCCTATCCATTAAAATCTTGTAGCGTTCCTTACATTCTTTAGGCTTGCAAAATATGCACTTGACACATCGAGAAGTTAAAGAAATTATAGACATTTATAAGAACAAGTAGCAGTTTTAGAGCAATGGACACGTCATTGGTGGTAATTTAGAGTTATTCTACACATATTAAAAGGAAGCCATACATGACCTAATATGTTTGTATAGACATTTTACTCACGCACTAACCTTAAGTTGAAGGGTACTGTTGATGGCATCACATACAAGATCCCAATTTGGACCCATGTCATGTACAAGGACAACAAGTGCCTGAGCATAAATACAGTAACATCTCATGGACATAGTTCAAATGCGAACAGGAATTGAAGATAATTTCACAAAAAAAGATTACAAAAGTTAACCTGATCTTCAAGTAATGACCATGGAGTACTAGAACCAGGCTGAGCAGCAGACATCTGGAGGAAGTTTACATTGTTTTAATAATTACACTGGAGCTAAGACGAACTCTGAAGCACATTATCAATCAGACAATCAACAAACAGGTAAAAGGAAAAATACCTTAGGTGTTTTGGCTTTTCTACTCTTGTCAGAACCATGAATTAATCTGATGATTTTGCTGGAGTTGGACATGTTACTCATCTGGGACCCTACTGGTGAAGGGACTGATCCATTTGAAGTGATGTCAAAAGTGTTATCTAGCTGTTGCTTCATTATCTTCAGCTTCTTGGCATTATGTTGCCCATATAAACCTAATAAAAAGATATTTGACAGGATGAAGGGTGAAGAACATGACATAAAATAGATATACCTAACCACGTAACCCGTGATTAAATCAAATATGATAAAAAAAAAAAAAGCTTTACCGCTGGTTCCATTAGAATCAAAATGAGAACTCTCAGGTCTCTTTTTGGAATAATTCCCCTGCAAAATAAATGGAATAATCATAACATAAAGTTCATCACAACTATCATGGGGAGCAGGATGTAAACTTGATCCACCTACTACTTGATCTCATAAAATTTTGAAAATACTAAAATGACCTCAAAGATTTAAAAGTTTCCTTAATCAAGAAACTGGACAAATCTGACTGAGGATATTCAGAAATCAACTAATACCTTTGAAAATGAATCTCAAGCTAGGTAAAATTACACAATTAAATTAACATATACAAGGACTAAAAATGGTAATTAGACATCCAAGAAGAAAAAATTAAATTAAATTTCTTAATGATAAAATGACTGTACTATTCCATTAAAGAGGAAGAAAACAATAAAGCAAAAGATCATTCACATCAAGCAACAGAGCTGAAGATGACAAATTACCAGTTCATTATGAGTAGATTCAAGTTGCCAACCCTCATCATATGCAGAACCCTACCAGAAACACGATTCATGACCTTAGAAACTAAGGCAAATAATGGAACTATACCATTCCATTATAAAAAAACCCAGTGTCAGTAAAACAGAAGAATCCCTACGTACAAGATTCTTGGTTTTTTTCTTCTTTTTAGTTTTTGTTGGTGGTTCTGCACGGTCATATGGTAGCTGCCTTTCAAAGTTCCCGACTGATTCAACCTCCGTGCTTTTCTCGATCTGGAATCCTCCATTCAAAGTACTCTGATCATCCTGAAAAGAATTATTATCTCCACTAGAAGCATCTGTTTTTGTTGGAGCCTGTAAACCCCCAGCAGCAGCTGCACAGCTAAAAGGACTTAAAACCCTCTGCCTGGAACCAGTGCGAACACGTTTCGTTGGAATTGGACCAACATTTAGACCACTGGCAGACCTTTTACCCACTAAGGTTGATTGTTGAGCACAGTTTCCATAAGGCAAATCGGCACCCATTTCATATGATCTTGCAGGAGGATATGATTTCATAATTTTCATTGTCCGCTTCTTCTGGTTTAGTTTTGACGATTTGCTACCTTGAAAGGCTCCAGGCAAATAATACATACTTGTTTCTCCTTCGTCCTCATCATACACAAAGTTGCCATATCGAAACTCTGAATTTGAAGTTGTAAGGAACATAAGACTATTGAACAACAAAGATAATCAAAACAAAAAAGTGCCATGATTACCGGCTCCAGCATCATAAACAGATGTTTCAACCACCTCTTGCACGTTACTCTCAGTTTTCTGGGGGGGAAATTAAAAAATAAGCAAGATTTCGGATGAATCATACAAGTCCAGCTATTTTTCTTCAGATTACTGTAAAAATATAGGGGGAACAAAAGAAAGAAGACAACGTATAAACTCATTAAAGAACCTACATTTACCTCAGTCTGTACCAAATAAAATTCAATAGATCTTCGGTAGGTTTCCATAGCACCGGAAGGAACTGCATAGAAGAGGCTTTCCTGGAAATAAAGTACATAAAAAGTTTGAGCATAGGATGTATAAAGAATTTCCACACAATAAGAATTACAGAGTCCAGAATGAGCATGCATGTTAAACAGATACAACTGGTTAAAACAGATGGATCAAAAAGCTATTTTCAAAAGCCAACAATAATGTGCTAATAAAACTGAAAAGCTAAGAAAAAATAAGTCGTACTTCAGTTAGGTGTTCATCCCAAGAGATGTCCATAATGCTTGACTCAAATATCCTGTCAGAAGTTGCTGCTGTATCAGCTTGACGTGATGGAACAGAGGAACTGCTATATTTTAAAAATCTAAGAGCATATGCCTGAATAGCAAGTTCATTGTCATTTCCAGGGTGCTCCTGCTGCTCCTTATTTGTATCCTTCTCCATAACATGTTGCACAAAAAGATGAGACATAAAGTATAGTATTTGAAGGATCTGATACAACTAGAAAATGAATATAAAATATTCAGCAATTTTGCAAGACAAAGTAACTGAAGACAAGGAAAACAAGCCCAAACAGCTCTATAGCTATCAATCAATTCCAAATACTTAAGTGGATTTTCTTGATCTGAATTCCAAAGACCATATGCATTTAGAATTAAATTTTAACTTATAAGCCAGACCCTAGGAACTCAATCATCAAATAATCCAACCAACCCCAGAAAGCCAACACACTAAAAGAAAAAACATGGAGACCACATTTAATATAAACTAAAATTAAAATCCAAAAAGGTTCTAATTAGAAGAAGACTAAAATCCACATAAATACCAAAGTTCTCAGTAACCTCTTCTCTACATTTTGAAGCAAGTCAGTTCTCCCAGATCAAGTTTCCTACATAGCAACTAAGATAAACCATGTACCAAAGAACAGAACATATTAATGGATAATCAATGTGCAAAAGAAAAGTAAATGAATTTGAATATTTAAAAGAAACTACCACCAAGCTTTAATAAGAAAATTAAACATAAAAAATTATAATCATTAATGTCATCACATAGAAAGACATGCATAAATTGATTAACTTAAAGACCAATAGAAGTCCATCAATAAAACCAGTACCATATCAAGTTCTGCATTGTTGTTCTTAAGAACTTCATCAGCCTGTGATCCCACTAGATCATAGCCACAGTTTTTTGGACCAAGACTTACATCCCTACTATTTAGAAGCAGCTGTGCTGAATGCCAAAAGTCCATGACAGCATTAGCGAGGATTAAAGCTACTTTTCTGAGTTTCCAATACTGATTCTTTTCTTCAAGTTGCAATTGCAAAGTAAAAGTAACACGTCTACATATTTGAGCAGCAGCAGTCATCTTCCAAAGACGCTCCTATAAGCACATATAATTAATAAATAAATAAGAAAAACTCCAAGAAAATTTGCCAATTTTGTTCTCTAGTCAACTTCAAATACAAGCACACTAATCAAGTAAAGCTAACAATAAAAAAAACTCTAGATAATAAAGGGAAAATAAAAGAACCCATAAGCTAAATCTAATCTATATTCTATAATAAATAGTACCTGAGCAAAATCATTTGCCAACCATGCCATTTCCTCAAGAACAAAGTCCCAGTGAGATTTTTGGCAGTTCTCCACAGCTAAGCTTGCAACAGATAACTCTGCAATCCTTTTCCGCTTAGCCTGTTTACCATAATGCCAGACCAGTTAAGATTTTAAAATACAAAATAAAATACATCTCAGTTAAGAAATCAGCAATAACTATGCATATATCCAGGAAAAGATACACCACCTCTATAATCCGTGCCTCTTCCATAATGGAATCTTCATGTGCCTTGTCCACTACTTTCACATGATTATCCAAACTAGCTTGAGTGTCAGGAATAGCGATAGAGGTTATTCCTAACAAAGTTGTGTCAGGAATCTCACAAATAGTGTTATCCATTGTACCTTTTGGCAAACTAGATGAAAAGTTTTCCTTGTATGAGTTAGAATTATCACCTAGCACAGTGCTAACTTCCCTTTCAGCTTGTGATACAGCATGACTACTTCGTTGTGCCTCATCATTGGAGAGACAGCTGACCTCATTTTGCAATTCAGATCTAATTTCTTCCACCACTTTGACAGTAGAACCATTCAGAGAGTCATTTTGAATCACAGATCTATAAGTATCAAGAACAACAGCACCATTATCAACAGCCTTAATCTCACTGTTCTGTTTTGCCATTTCACCAACAGCTAAGTTTAATGACTCAGCTTTTTCTGATGTTTGCTCCACGAGCTTTCCATTAGAATTAACATTTTTTTGATTTATACATACATCTGTATCATTATTTACATCTAATCTTAAACTGTTTTGAGTGCAAGAGGACTCTGAATCTAATCCCTTCATCCCTATTGCCACACTGCTATTTTGCCCTTCAATTGGTTTTTTCTCATCTCTTTTGGCTTCACCAAACCCGTTTAGCTGGTTATAACCTGTTCCATTTTCAGCTTTTGTTGTACCTGTTGCAGGTGATTCTTCAAGACCAGCTGAAACTCCCTGCTCCTTTTCTGCAACAAGATCAGACTCTGCAGGAACCAAGTTAACTGGAGATTTATCAGCCTCAACTTGAGCAGTTTCCTTATGCAGGTCATCGATCAAGCTTTTGGAAAATGTGACATCAACCTTGCTTTTGGATATATCACCTTTTGATTGATCAATTGTTTCTTCTGTAGCCTGACCACCATCAAACGCCTTGTTGAACTGATTATCAGAAGTTATCATCTTTGAAGCCAAATCACCATCTGAAGTTGCCAATTTTGTGGTATCAACACAATGTATGTTCTTTCCCTTTTGGTTATCTGTTTCAGATGTCAAAGCCTTCACATCCTTAGATGCTACATGAGCAGGTAAAGAAGGGCCATGACCACCTCGACCCTGAACAATATCTTTTGGACTAGATCGTGCTCCATCTCGATTTATCTTGGACCTGTTCCTTCGAGCATATGGGCGAAAAATAGCAGAATCTTCTGATTCCTTGGTATTTTGAGCTCCATCCATTCGAGAAGATTGCTCTGATGGAACAACACTATTCCACTTACAATAATTCATAGACTTCCTTTCACCTTCAGGCAACTCATTTTCACCAGAAAATAGTAAGAGACTGTCAGCACTACTGGGTTCACAAACTGCAGGAATCCCTGGTCTTCCACTACTCTCTACGGAATCACCATGAGGTGAGGCAGTGGGTGCAAAACTACCTTTTGCATCACTGCAACAATAGCGGACAGGAAGGCATCAGCTAGTTGCTCCGATCCAATTCAGAACCATAGTATTGTAACACACAACAGTAAAAAGAACAAACCTGGTAACCAAATGTTCTGCTTGCTGATCAGTGAGAGAAGTAGACTGGACACTAACTGAAGCTGCAGTGCCAAATTTGAAATCCAACGGATTGCCACCCTGACAGTAACGTGTTTTATGGTGAAATTAATCTATAAGAAACTAGAATAACAAGAGTAGATAAAAGTGCATACTTTCTCAAGAAACTCTAGTTCCCTTCTCCTTTCTTCACGAACAACATGCTCCTGCCTGTTATATAGACAAATGTAGAAGATGAAAGAAAATAAGTAGCTTGTACATAGGGATGTGAACCAAGTGCATAATTTTAGAATGATAAAATAGTAAATAAAAGTGGAATGTAAGCATCACCTAAGCTCTGCTTGAGCCTTCTCAAAAGCTTCTCTACGCAGAGAGGTCTTGACACCAATGTCAACTCCGCTGTCAACAACCCCTCCCATAGAATCAACCTCAGCATTTAATAACAGTGCAGATCCCAAGCTGCATCCATGCATCCCTCCCTATAAATCTACAGGCTGGCCCCTCCCATTGATGCAAAAAAGAAGGTATTGGTAAACACCTAGAATAGATATCTGGAAAAAATATCAGAATCAACCAGACTACTAGAGTAAATAGAAACTAAACAAACAAAAAATTGAAAAGAAGCAGAAAACTACTATGATAACTATATCCCCTTCATTTCAATGCAAAAACCTTTGTAACTACATTAAAAATGATTTTATTATTCAATCAAGGTTTGAGCTTGTATCAGTTCAGGATCACGCAAACTGATCACAAACAGATATCATCAAACTCACTCAAGATAATCCAAAAAATAGGGAGTTTTCTGGGAGCTCAAATATATGTAAAATCAACACCAAAAGAACAAGGGAGAAACTCCAAACAAATGGATGATAATACATGAAACAGAAGAACCATACATGTGTGTATACATTGTTTACCGTAATAAGGATCAAGATTTTTCCTGGAAAAGAACAAAATGCATGATACAAAGACTTGAACTGGATAAAGACCTACTAATATTATTCCAAATGAGCAACTTTCTGCCAAACTAAGGGTGCGTTTGTTTCACTTATTTTGTTTTCCAGAAAATATTTTCATCATTTTCCGACATTTGGTTGAGGAAAATAAGTTCGGTCAACACAAAACATTTTACAAGTCAACTGAAAAAGATGGCGTTTTTCCATAAAATGTCTTACGACTTTAAAATCCGGAAGCCATTTTACGCAACTCAATCTCCTTTCTCCCTGTGACACTCCCTTTCTTGTTTTCTTTTCCTTCGGTTCTCTGTTTGAGAAACAAAAACTCTAGAGGTTTTTAGAGAAATAATCGACAATGATGAGAAATTAACCAAAATGCAGGACCGATGAATTCCTTTCATGTATATTAGAGAAAGGAAGAGATAGGAACAAAAGAACCATGGAGAGGTGAAAGGAGTGATGGGGGCAGACCGAATTTGGGCCGTTGATTTCTCTGATAATTCCACTGCTCCTTCATCGCATGACATCCCCAATCTTTTTGGTTTCACTCGTCCTTCTACCAATCAGGTTCCCTTTCTTTTTCTATTTCTTATAATAAATAAATTCACTTTCATTTTTGTTATTATATTAGGGCTTCAGCTTCGCCTTTGTATTTTTTCAAGAGGATTTAGTTCTAAGTCAGCAATAGAAGCATGCTGAAGCCAATTTGAAAACACAGGTACCTCTTTTCTTTTTTATCTGTAGTTACTTTTTTGATACATTTACAATTGACTCTCACACACCCTTATAATTTACTTCATAACATAGGAAAGTAAGGCTATGCTTTAAATTGATTTATTTTGGATTTAAAATTTTGATGTTATCAACTTTGTAAGGATATAAATGCTTGAGATGAAAACTTGGGATTACTTTCTAATTAATTTAACTGCAGCACTACAATGTCAAAGCATTAGTAAAAATGTAATGAATCTATATGTATATCTATTCATCAAAGGATTGAATCTCAACATTTGAGTTAGAGTTTAGAGAAAAAGTGAAGGGGAAAGGGAAGGGGAAGAAGATATGTCTTTCCATGGTGCATGATTGAGGCCTACTGATTGATTGTTGCATCATATTAACATAGTATTTGATTGCAAAATTGAAGTATATCATTGAAGTTTTTGCTGGTTTAGGTGTTCATTTAGATTAGAGTTCCATTTTGTCAGTTAAGGATGTCTTGAAGGGTTGGGAAGTGTAAGCTAAGCTATGATTATTGGTTTTTCTCTTATGTTGTATTATTAGCTCAGGCATGTATGTACCATTTACCCTGTGTTTTTTTTCTTTATTATTATTAATATTTTTTTTGTGCTCATAAAAGTAATGAAACAATCATAAGAGGAAAGATGCAGGAGTGCTAATTGTATGGGATAAAGGACAGTTCTTGGCTAGTAAAAGTAGGCCAACAAGAATTTTGTGGTGGTTGAGGTGGAGTAAAGAAAACTGTAATGCTGCTATATGTAATGTGTAAGATACACAAGCAACCTGCTGCCCCTAAAATTCCACTAAAGGCTAGATTGTATTTTAGTCAAATATTATGGTTGTGCAGTTTCTATTGCTAGGTTGGTTCATCAAAATATTTTGAGCCTTATATATATTGGCATGCTTTTTAGCCTTATAAAGACAATAAAACATATTTTCTTGAACCTAATTGTTTTGTTCTATCTTTTGTAGGTTACTAGTGTTGAAGAACTGCTTTCTCCAGAAGCATACATTTTGCCCTATGCTAGACGGAGTATAGTTTTCAATTGCAATAGAATTGTTGTCTTGTAAACAAGCCCTCTGAAGTGGAGAGGATTTTCTCGTGTGCAATTGAAGCAGTTATTGCTAAGTTCAAAGATCTAGACGTTGTGTATTTGGTTAAAGCATCAAATAGAGCTTCTTTAGATGTAGGTGAACCTGTCATTCTTCACATTTCAAAATTGGATAAAAGAAATAGAAATTGGAATTGGACAACCATAAAATTTATAAAAGGATAAAACATTGTAATATATATGCACAAAAACATTACAAAATGTAATTTTATTGCAGTAAAATAAACTCTATAAAAAAACAAAAGATAAAAAGTGAAGAAAATCTCTAATGTGTGTTTGTTTCACTGAAAACAACTTCTACAAAATGTTTTCAGGAAATTGCCAAACATGTAAAATATTTTACCCAGAATCATCCAAACACCAAAAAAATATTAGCTTTTTCAGAAAATCAAGTCAATTTCTAGAGATCATTTTCCAGAAGCTATTTTCAGCAAAACAAACGCACCCTAAGATGCTTACAACCTGTTTATTCTTTCTTTTTCTGCAGAAGGGGAAAAAGGTGTAACAAAATATATAACACATTGACTGCATATTGCTCTTCATTAATTTCCTACTCCTGTACATAGTTTCACAGCAATTGAATATAACCAAATTCTCTCAAAATCAATTAAAGTTCACCCAACACCTTCCATACATGAAAATTTGAAAAAAATAAAATAAAACTTGCATGCAGAGAGAGGTTGCCACTAAGTTTTGGGCAGTTAAAAAGCCCAAAAAAGGAATATATACCTGCTACTAACTAGAACACCAAAATCAAAGCTGAATTATAGTAATGATTCTATCACAGACGCACAATAAGCATATGCGTACACAATTATACATAGAAGCAAATGATTGAATGTAAAGAGCTTAGCACAAGAGTTCTCTTCAAATTCCAGGAAAATAGCCACTATAGGTTGAAAATTAGTAACTAAAAAACACAATGTAGAGCCTGATGAGCTTCCCGGGCATTTTAACTTAGAATTAGTGTATATATATGCACATGAGAAGACCACTTACCGCGTAAGTTCACAAGCATCCAATCGAAATGCGTATATAATATCAAAAAGGAAACAAACGGAACCCTAAACGTATTAAATTACGGACTCTGCCCTAATTTGAAACATTACTAAAATTCTAGGGTTTAGAAAACAAAATTTTAGCGCGAAAATAACCTGAATTTGGATACCGAGTCGAACAATTTGCAGCTAGGGCAAAGCACCGGGGAACACCTGAAACGTTCCCGCTCTTTTTTAACACTCTCGTTACCTCTTTATCTCTCTTCTAGGATTTTGAAGCTTCGAACCCTCCTTCAACGTCGTTGCCCTCAATCAGAACGACATGAATTAACCCTAAAATAAAACACCTCCCTGCAAATGCCAGCCATGAGCACGTTGTCGAATCTCTCTCTATCAAGTCCTTTGTGTAAATTTTTTCGTTTCGCTCTTAAGAAAAAAAAATGGCGACGATTTTTAAATTATTTTTTAAGTTTTGTTCGGCCTGGCTGCTTTGAGAATTACTGTGCGACTCTTCTCTCAGTGATCAATGGGCTTGTCTTTTACATTAGGAAGACGACGATGATAAAAGGCCTTCTTTTTGTTTTTCTGGTCCATTTGAGATTTTTAGTTATTTTTATATATATAGATATCCGATCTATTATCAACTAATCAGATATAATGTTTAGACATATTATATTCTCAATAAAATATTCGAATTTTAAAAATGATATTGTAAAAAACGATATTCATGAACTTCAAATATGAATCATAAAGTACAAATGTATTAGTAAACACATAAATTTAAACTATTAATTTTTGTTAATTCGTTAAATATAAATTATTGAGTAATAATATTATTGAGAATGACCGTTATGAACTTCAAACTTAGATCGTAAAACGAATATGCTTGAACTATTAATTTTTGTTAATTTATTATAAATAAATTGTTGTACGTCCGTTTAAATTAATAAATTGATAATTTTAATGGAATTTTTTTTCCTTAAAAGTAAAAAATTTAAAATTTACAATTAAATCTATTAAGTATAAACTATAAGAACATTTTAAAGTTCCTAAGAATATTATATTTCATTTCTTGTATTGATGTACATTATTGTACTATAATATAATAAGTCAAACTATTGTGGAAATGGGAACTCCATCTTTTTTTAAGTTTGACAATACCAACCCATTATTGGATATTCTATCAATACCTACCCCTACAACCAAAAGCATGGATTTATTGCTGTACACCTAAATTCTCACATGATACATGCGATTAAATTAGATTTCTTCATAGATCGAGTTATTCGTCTAAATCTAAAAGCTCATCTAAAATTTAAGAGAATTCGGGTAAAAATATTAATTCAAAAAAATGGATTTAGGCTAAAAAATTAAAATCATTTAAAATATGGGTCGTTCAAGGCCTTAGCCCGGTCTGGCTTGTTTTTAAGTTTACTTTATATTATGTTATTTTTATATATTTTGTAATTTAGAATAAATTAAAAAATAAATATATACTAAATATATAATACTACTCTAATGTAAATATTAAAATAATGTTAATATGGCTTTATAGAAAATGTATAAATTTATTAAATATTAAAATAATATAAACATTTTAAAAAATAAAAAATAATATGGACGGGCCTAAAATAGACTTGGGTTAGTCTTTTGTAAATATGAACGGATTTTGGCAAAATTTCAAGCTTTTATTTTGGGTCGGGTTGGACTTGAGTAAGCATAAAATATGTTAATATCATGCTTAGATCTTACTCGGATTCGACCCGACCCATAAACACCTATGCATTAAATTTAATGATGGTTTGTGGTAAGTGTGGTATCCACTTAAAAATTATGATTATTTGGCCTATTGAGTCTTAGCTCAGTTGGTATCGATATTGTTGTCAATGTAAAAATATGTGGATTTGAATGTGCATTATCCCATTATTTAAGATTTGAGGAGAGGTTATGGATAGTTTTAGATATTGTATAAAAAACATAAACCATGAATTGTGATGCTATACTCATATGAAAGGAAGTAAATTAAGAAAAAATTATGGTTATTTTGGACATTTTTTTCATGCAATTTTGTGGTTAAGTCATTTTAAATCTTAAGGATTTTTTTTTGGATATTAGGTTATTTTGACTTTTTTTTATTCTATCCTTTCATTTATTTTTAATATTTCATTTTTACTAAAGCCAAGAGTGTTCTCTCAATTATTCTCTAGAGGTGCAGTAGTTGTGGCGGCTAGGGTTCAAAAGTGAATGGTGGCTTTGACGGTGGTTTTTATGGTCGTTCAAGATGGAAGAAATTGCATTAATAGAAAAAGAGCTAATGCAATTGTCGTCAAAAGCTCTTTAATCAACCTCCCTGGGAAACCTTCTCTGTTATGCTCAGTATGGTCGAATAAATCTTTCAATCCAGATAGCTTTCGTGAGCAGATGAGGAGTATCTGGAAAACAAAAAAGAAATTTGATATTCAGGTTACAGGTTATAATCTCTTTATGATTATCTTTGAAGAAAAAGAGGATTTAGAAACAATATTAGATGATCGACCATGGTTGTTTAGGAAGAATCTGATTTTGTTTACAAGATTTGTAGACCTAATAGAGAGGAGGAAAATAAAGCTTTCTACATAACCTTTTTGGTTAAAAGCGGGCCCTTGCCCCCTTAATGTGATCGTAAAGATCTTATGCATGCTATTGGATCTTCTTTTGAAGGAATTTTGGGGGCTGAATCAAAAGGAGATTTTTGTCATCTTAAAATAACACTGGATGTATGTGATCCTTTGAGGACGGGTATCTTTATTAAGTTAGATGATGATTGTAAGGTATGGTTACCTTTTTAAGTATGAAAAATTGCCTAGTTTTTGTTTTGGCTGTGAACGGATGAGCCATAGTCTTCAGAGGTGTACGGTGGTTGAGAATTTCGTTCAAGAATTACCAGAAAATGATCTACCTTACTTAGCAGCACTTAAAGCTGAGTTGAATTTTCTAGGAAAAATTAATATAAAGTTAAGAGCAGTTGTTAAACGTGTGAGGTCATAAGGGGTGTATTTCGGCGAGGACCCAGATCGAGAGATGCAAGTGGTGACGGAAGTAATCATATTCCGGTAACGAAAAAGTTTCGATCAGAACTTGCTGTGGAGGGTGTTTTGGGAATTTTAGGACATGAGGCTAGTTTGGAGGAGTTTTAAGGCGAACAGAATTTTACAGTAAAAGAATCTCTAAAGGAAAGTAATTCTAATTCGGTCCAAACTCCACTAAGTGAAAACTCTATTTTGGTACCAGCTTTGGAGCATCCTGAAGTGTTATTGGGCCCAAATGATAATGGAATGAATTTAATAGTAGAAAAGGCTGGGAGTGGGCCGGATGGACCAAATCTGCGGAAAAGATGGAAGAGACTAGCGCGTATTATTAAGCGGGTTTCAGTCAGGGAATCTTATTCTCAGGAGAAGCGTAAAGTTAGTGTCAGTAATATGGATAATTTGGACTTGGATCATGATGAGATGGATAAAAGGACAAAAGTAAAGAGGGCGACTGACAATGATTTTTTTGATGAACGTATGTCTGATGGAGTAATGTTACACAATATTCAAACCCCTTAGGATCGATGACTGCCAATGGGCATGCCGACCGCTCGCAATGAAAATCTTAAGTTGGAATGCTCGTGGATTGGGGAATCCACGAACAGTGCGTAGGTTTCGGCACTTGTTAAAGCTTCATAATCTTAAATTGGTCTTTCTTATGGAGACCAAATTAGATAGTGTTAGAATGAAGAAAGTTCGTTTGCGTTGTGGTTTTCAATGTGGTATTGATGTTGATGCTAATGCTAGTAGAGGGGGGCTTTGCTTGGCGTGGACGGAGGAAGTGTAGATTTCCTTACAAAGATACTCTTCACAGTTTATTGATGTTTTTGTTCAGGATTCGGATGGTGTTGACTCTTGGCGTTTCACTGGATTTTATGGATCTCCTTATGTAACTCATAGACAGGAAACTTAGGATATGCTACGTAGTTTGGGAGCTAGTAATTCTCTTCCTTGGTGCGTTTATGAGGATTTTAACGAAATTATGTATAATCATGAGAAGGCAGGAAGTCTTTCAATGGATGAACGTCGTATGGAGTTGTTTTGAGCTGCCTTGTTGGATGTGGGGCTGATAGGTATGGGTTTCACTGGTCCGCGCTTTACTTGGGAAAGCAGGCTTTCAATGGAGAACATTATAAGGGAAAGACTTGATAGGAGTGTTGTCAATGATGACTGGTTATTGAAATTTTCGGATGCCTTGTTGCGCCACTTGGCTTTTTCAGCTTCAGATCATTGTCCAATTTTGCTTAGTTTTGGGGAGTCAAAGAAAGTGCCAAGTAGAAAAGCCTTCAGATTTGAAGCATGGTGGGTCGTTGAGCCCACTTTTGAGAATGAAGTTGATCGGTTATGGAACTCCACCTCTGGTAATGTACTTTCGAAATTGGAGATTTTACAAGTTGGGTTGTCTGCATGGTTTAAAAAGCATAGAATTATGAAATCTGATGTGAGGGATTAATTATTAAGTCGATTGGAAAATCTTCTGGAGGATGGCTGGGATGAAGAGTCTATTGGGGAGATTATAGAAACAAAATTTCAATTGAATTAGGAGATTGAAAAAGAGGAGATATTTTAGGAACAAAGAGCCCGAGCTAACTGGCTCAAAATTGGTGATAAAAATATTGCTTTTTTCATAAATTTACTTCACAAAGAAAGAGGATGAATGTTATAAAAAGTTTGAGACTAACAATGGTAGATTGACTAGTGACCCTAATGAGATGGAAGCCATTGCAAGTGATTTTTTTAAGAATCTGTTCACTTCCATGAGAGAGGTGAGGGATTATCAGCACATTCTCTTTGATGTTGAGAAGACTATAACGGAATATGCAAATCGAGAGCTTACAAAGCCGTTCGTAAAGGAGGAGATCTTTGCTGCTCTTAAAGGAATAGGACCAACTAAAGCTCCAGGAGCTGATGGATTTTTAACACTATTTTTTCAACGTTTCTGGCACATTATTGGTGAAGAGGTTTGTCATTTCTGTTTAGTTCTTTTAAATGATCAGGTCAATTTTGAGCAGGTGAATTTCACTTCTATAGTTTTAATCCCGAAGGTCATTAATCCAACAAATATGGCCAATTTCAAACCTATAAGCCTTTGTAATGTTCTTTATAAAATAATGTCTAAAGCTGTAGCTAATCGATTTCAGCATGTTTTGAAATTTGCATTGATGAGTCTCAAAGTGCTTTTATCCTTGGACGCTTAATATCTGATAACGTTTTATTCGCTTATGAGTTGCTGCACTCGTTCTCCCGGAAAACTAAAGATTAAAAAGGGCAGATGGCTTTGAAACTTGATATGAGCAAGGCATATGATCGAGTAGAATGGTCTTTCCTGCGAGTAATAATGGGAAAAATGGGTTTCGATAGCAAGTGGGTGGCGCTTATAATGAATTGTATCACCTCAGTGAGATATAGTGTTTAGATGAATGGCAGGAATGGTAACCCTTTTCGACCTATGCATGGACTTAGGCAAGGAGATCCCCTTAGTCCGTTTCTCGTTTTGATTTGCAGTGAAGGCTTATCTACTCTTATGAGTCTGGTAGTAAAAGATGGCGCTAGATTGGGAGTCAAAGCAAGTCATAATGGGCTGAAAATTACGCATCTTCTTTTTGCTGATGATTGTATACTTTTTGGTGAGGCTACTTTGGAAGGTATTAATGTTTTAAGGGCTATTTTAGATAAATATGGGGCAATGTCAGGTCAATGTGTGAATTTTGATAAATCTAGAGTCTTTTTTAGTAAAAATACAACCTTTCATGAGAAAGTGCAGATATCGACTAATCTTGGGGTGCTAGTTTCTATGAACTCAGAAAAGTATTTAGGTCTTCCTAATATGGTGGGACGTATGAAGAAACATTCTTTCCAGAATTTGAAGGATCGTTTTAAAATGAAGTTAGATAGTTGGTCAATAAGGTTTCTCTCTTTGGGCGGTAAGGAAGTATTTATTAAAGCAGTGTTACAATTGATCCCTACATATGCTATGGCATGTTTTCTTTTGCCTAAAACTCTTTGTGTTGATTTAGAAAATATAATGGCCAAATTTTGGTAAAATAAATCGCAAGCTAGAAAGGGTATTCATTGGTGCGCTTGGGAAAGATGTGCAAATTAAAAGAAGAGGGGGGACTTGGTTAAGGAGTTTAACTAAATTTAATTTGGCCCTTTTAGCTAAACAAGGCTGGAGACTTTTGACAAACCCAAAAACTATGCTCATGAGGGTCCTTAAAGTAAAATATTATCCCTACTCTGATTTTTTAAATCTGTTTTAAAACCTAATGCTTAGTATACATGGCAAAGTGTTTGGGCAGCAGAGAAGACGTTGCAAGTTGGTCTATGTTGGAGAGTGGGTACGGGCAATAGTATCTCAATTATTAATGATTATTGGGTTACAGGATTACCTTGTTATCGTATTACTTGTCCGATTTTAAATTCAAATTTGAGCCTAGTGTCAGATCTCATAGATTGTAACACAAGGAAATGGAAAGAGGAGTTAATAGTTAATACCTTCAACCCAGTGGATGCGGAAAAAATACTGCGGATCCCACTTGCTGAAGAAGCTCATCCGGACGTAGTGGCATGGAGTGGGGAGTCCTCTAGGGTCTTCTCAGTAAGAAGTTCCTATAAACTATTACAAAGAGATACTGCTAGTCCTATTAATTTACAAACCAGTGCTCAAAATGTTTACAAAAGACTATGGCTTCTATATTTGCAAGCAAAGGTTAAAATAGTTGCGTGGCAAGTAGCTAATAACTTCATTCCTAGTAGAGCAAATCTGGTTCGGTGTAAGCTTTTGAATGACGCGATGTGTCTCATCTGTGGGAATGGTACTGAGAACTTAGAACATATATTTTTATAGTGTCCTATTACAAAGGAAGTATAGGAAGTGTTAAATCTTCATTTGATTTTTCTGAATAGAGAAGTACAGTGGATAGAATGGCTTACTTGGGTCTCAGGTATTTCTAGCAACTATCAGTTTCATATTCTGTTGTGCCTTGTGGGTTATCTGGACGGAAAAAAACAAACGTATTTATGAAAAAACAATAAGATCAGCTAGAGAAATCACTCAGTTCATCTTTCGTTACCTGGCTGAGTTGGATAATCTAGCCCAGTAGAAATGTTCAAGAGTAGTGGAGTACAACCGATGGGTTCCCCCCCGGAAGGCAGTATCAAAGTAAGCTTTGATACCTCTTATGAAAAAACACAACTTATGTCCGGATCTGGCCTGGTGGTCAGAGATTCAGTCGGAAGGGTTCTTGTCTCCAAATCAGTCTTTCACGAGGGTGTTGGGTCTGCCTTTGAAGCAGAGGCTCTCGCATGCCAGGAAGTAATAAAACTAGGGTTAGGAATGAACAGACAGCGTATTATTTTTGAAGGGGACTCCTTAACAGTTTTCAAAAATGTGTTTCTCAGAAAAAGATCTTTCGGTTTTAAGCGTATATACCAAGAACATAAAAAGAAGTCTGGTTCTTTTTCCAGATTTTGCATTTCAACATATTTATAGATCAGCTAATACTGTTGCTAACATAATCGCAGTGGAGAGTTTGAAGTGGAAAGAAGCAGTGTACCTGGAAAGAGAGGTTCCCCACTATGCTGTTTGTACGTTGGAGATAGATTGGTTGCGCAATCCGGATTGAGATACCATACTTCGATAAACTCCCTTCCATGGATTTGAGAAAATGAATAGTTTTCTCAAAAAGGCTTCTATCTAAGCATTGGGAAGGGTTTTTTCAAAATGAAATCTTTGGGAAGAAAAGCACTCGTCTAAGCATTAAAAGTGGCAGGCACCATTTCTTGGAATGACGAATGGTCTTTTCAAAAGGATTTGGGCAGATATTTTAGGATAGGGTTCTGATAGGTCTTCATTTTCTTTTTTAATTTTACTTTCATTTTTGGGAACGTTTAGTTTATTTTCCTGCTTTATAACCCAACCTTGGTTGGGTCAAGTATAATGTACTTTTAGTAATTTTTAAATGAAGCCCAATCCTCTTTTTCAAAATAAAAAAGATTTCATTTTTACTAAAAAGGAGGGAGATAGGGACGAAGTTAAAAAAAATTATTAGAAGGGATCGAAATTAAATTGTAATTTTTACAAAAATAAAAATGTAATTTCATCATTTTAATAGTCTATATCTTTATAATTTTAAAGGATTAAATCATTTATTATTATTATTTTTAGGATGAATCAAAATATAATTTTATATTTACTAATTTAAAAATTTTAAATAACCTAAATAAAAAATTTTCTATTTTAAGATCCTGTCAGCTCCGAAAGAGGCGTCAAACTCCTCCATTCTTTAGATATTATTATTATTATTATTTAGTTAAACATGAATCAATAGGAGGGGCACAACAACCAACTATTGCTTTTGTTTTATTTAATTTTTTTGATTCTTCCTTTCATATTTTGTATGTTGTTGAATTTATAAGCAGTTAGATTTAAACTAGTTAGATCGATAATTAATCAAGTGTTTGAATAATAATATTTTAAAGTTGCACTTATATTTTTCACTTCAATATCCTTTAATTTTTGGCATCGAAAAGAGTGTTCTTAGCTCAGTGTTGGATGGCATACAGTTAGTAAATTGATATGGTTCGTAATTGTTATATTTGATCTACTGAAGAATAAATTAGTGTGACTAATTGAGCAAGTGGTTAGGTTTGTCGAGAGAGTTAACAATAAAGTTTAAAGGATCTACGCAATTGAAACCGTTGATTTAAACCAGGTCCTTATAGTTCGTAAGGATGTCGAGGAATTAAATCGTGGAAAATGAAGTTGATTTCAAGGTCTATTATATATGGGTATATAGATATAGATTATATAAATCTTATTTCTTTATTGAATATACAGATTAAATGAACTTTGTGTTCATCGTTCCGGATGTGACTTGGGTTCGAGTCGCGTTAGTCACGTTGCTGTTAAAGCTTTATCATCCTCTTGTAATTAAACAAAAAAATATTGTAATAAAAAAATCATCCTATTATCTCATTGTATTCATAGTGTTCAAAGGACTTGGGTTAAGTGACATTGAAGCATTCAAAAGGCTTAAATATTTATTTGCCTTTTTTTTTACATTTACTCTTAATTTGACACTTATATGCTTCTTTTTTTCAATTTAACACCTATTTTTCATTTATTATTTAGATATTTTTTAAAAATTGCAAAAGTTAAAATAAAAATTTAAAATTTCAAAATATTGTAGTGTCATGTGTCTTAAACTTAATAATGTTAAAAAATAAATATCAAAATAATGAGGGATAAGAAAATTGGGAATTAAATTAAGAGAAAAAAATTATAAATATTTATTGAGAGGAGGTTGATCATTAAGCTAACACACAAGATTCCTAAACGAATTGAGTATTTTTTTTTTAATATACTCGTGTGATTATATGGTAGTATCTGTTCATACTTTCTTAACCCTTTGACAAGACACACACACCTTGCACACACAGGCGCTCGAACCCAAGACCCTTAGGATGAACAACATCCTTTTTTCCACTGAAGCCACCTCTTGGGTTCTAAACGAATTGAGTTTTTTTTTTGGTGATAGGAAGAACTAATCGAAACTAGTTACATAAAAGTAGACTGGAAAGGAGGAACGTTCCTAGCTTTGTCTAAATCCAACACAGCTCGAGCCTCTTCATTGGGTGATTCAAATACTTGTAGATCATTATGATTGAGTAAGGCTTGTTTAGCCAAACAATCCGCAACTTGGTTAAAATCTCTTAAGATATATCGCAGAGACCACTGATTCTCCTAAGCTAAGATACTTTGTATTCGTCTGGTCAAGGCTAAATTAGAAGCATTGGGAGAGGCTCCAAGAATAGCATTAATAACTTCCAAGCTATTCGATTGGATTATGACTTGATCATATCCTCTGCGTTGCATTATCTTGAGTCCTTCGAAGGTACCCCATAACTCCGCATAAAAAACAGAGCATTTCTCAAGATGCTGATGATATCCAACCACCCATCTCCCATACTTATCTCGAATGACTTCGCCTGCAGCAGCGTACCCAGAATGTAGTTGAACCGCACCATCAGTGTAGAGAAACAACCACTCTCCATCGAGCTGATTATCGAGGGACACTTCATGGACCTCAATCTGTGGCTTGTGAACTGAGAAAAAAGATTGACTCGCCCAACTGTTGGAAACCTTAATCATTTCCCTCGAGGTCCAAGATTTATCCTAAAAGATGAAAAGGTTACGATTTTTCCATAGACGCCAAATGAGCAAACCAAAAAGGCATGCCCAACTAGTTCATTCATCTTGAATCTTGCTATAATCCTGCACATTAAGAAGAAGCCAATCCTGAAGATTAGTCGAAAAGAAGTTCAAAAGATGATTACCTAGAATAATTTGTGTCCAGACTTCCTTAGCAAAAGTGCGGTCTCTTAATATATGTAAACTGTCTTCAGAGGAGTGGCCACAAATAGGGCAAGACGAGTCAACTGCTAAACCTCTTCGAACCCTTTTAACATTACTAAGGAGTATTCTTTGAAGAACTATCCAAATAAAAGTGCGAACTCTTTAGGAACCCGGGATCTTCCAAATAATCTTCCATTTCTCATCCTTCGGGTTCCAATCATCCTCTTTAAAAATCCTATAAGCAGACTTGACTGAAAAAGCATCGGATGAGGTATGACACCAAGAGATTTTATCCTATCCTCCAGTCGGATGTGGGGGTGGAGTGCCTTTGATGAATTGAATCACATCCTCCGATAACCAAACTCGAAATAAATCCAAATTCCATGACCCATCCTCATTGACCATCTCATTAAGAGAACAATTTAAATCAATATTCCTGAAGTGGGAATATGACGAATCAATGACCCTACACTAGGAATCCAATTATCTTTCCAACACCGGATGGTATTACCATCGTCCACAAAACAGTGCAAGTTTTCATGAAGAAGAGGCCAAATTTTAGAGAGAGCCTTCCATAAAAAGGAACTTTTGGCACAAGAAATACAATCAGGCATATGCTTCTTAAGTTGATACTTAGACCTAAGCACACGAACTCATAGCGCTTCGGTATTGGACACAATATTAAATCCCAATTTCAGCATAAAAGAAATATCCTGATCCCGAAGCTTCCTCAACCCGAGTCCCTCACACTCTCTTGGTTGGCAAATGGAATCCCATCCTACAAGAGGCATCTTCTTCTTCCATTCAAGGAGCCCCAAATAAACTGTTTAATCAAACTTTCAATTTCATCCGTAATTTTTCTAGGCACCATCATGGATTGCATGAAGTAGCTAGGGATGGACAAAAGAACAGACTGGGCCAAAGTAATGCGCCCCGTAAAAGAGAGCTTTCTGGTTTCCCAGCTTTGTAATTTCCCACGAACTTTCTCCACCACAAAAAGAAGAGTGCTATTCGTCACCCTTTGATGGAAAAGAGGAACCCCAAGATAGTGCCCAAGATTATGAACTTTTTGGAAGCCAATGAGAGAGCTAATCGAATCAATCATATCAGCTTCAACCCCTTGAGAAAAAAATGTTAGTTTTTCGAGCATTAATTTTATGACCAGAAAATTCACAGAACCTGTTCAAAATGTCTTTAATGACCCTACTGTGCTCCATATCCACTTTGCTGAAAATGACCAAATCATCTACAAAAAACAAATGCGAAATACTTGGCCCTGACCGGCCTAACCTAATTGGATTCCAATTACTATCAGAAATAGCTGACTGAACCAAATGGCCAAGCCATTCCATACACAAGACAAATAAGTAAGGCGAGAGTGGACAACCCTGACAAATACCTCTTGCAAGTTTAAATTTAGACAAAGGAACTCCATTCCACAAAACCTGCATGGTAGAGTTAGATATCGAGGATATAATTACTCTATTGAGATACTCAGGAATGCCTGCAGCTCAGAGAGATGCAGCAATAAAATCCCAGCACACTCTGTCATATGCTTTTTCCAAATCGATCTTAATCGTCATCCACTTTCGTCTTTTTTGACTCCTCATGGAATTGATAACCTCTTGCGTGATAATGACGTTGTCAATAATGTTCCTACCTGCAATAAAGCCTGCCTGTTTTGGTGCAATAATTTTAGGAAAGATTATTTAAACCTATTAGCAATTATCTTCATAACCAGCTTGTACAGAACAGAACAAAGACTTATTGGTCAGAATTGACTGAAACTTCCTGGATGTTGAACCTTTGGAAGAATAAGCATCTAGGTGTTGTTCAGTTCTGGATCTATAGTATTTCCAGTAAAGACCCTCCTAACCCATTCACAGACAGCTTCCCCAACTGTATCCCATTGACGCTGGAAGAAGAGTGCATGAAAGCCGTCACTCCTTGGAGCTTTAAGAGGTGCCATGTCAAAAAGGGCTGTCTTAATTTCTGTATTCGAAACCGGTTTACCCAAAGAAACGATATCAACAGTATCCAACTGAGGAAATCTACTAGGAGGGAGTGTACCACATGGCTTAGGATTATCACCATACAACTTCTGAAAAAAGGCATGGGCTTCCGATTTAATAGCCTCTGGATCATAAATCCAATTGCCCTTAGAATTACAGATGGCAGAAATACGATTACTCTTCCTTCTTTGCAAAGTACGAGAGTGGAAAAATTCAGTGTTCTTGTCCGCCAACTTCAGCCAATCGCATCTCGCTTTTTGCTTTCATAGCAACTCTTCATGATGTAACACATTTTCTAACTCTTGTCTAAGCCTTCGATCTTCCTGCGCAAGTTGGTTAGAACAAGAAAAATCCATAATTCTCTGAACTACCGTAATTTTACTAATAAGCTCCCTTTTGCGAGTGGAAATGTGACCGTAAACTTGCTTATTCCACTCCTTGAGATTGCTCGTGAGTTTAACCAGAGACTCAGACATATTACCATTGAAATTTCACTTGTTCCTCAAAAAGTCATGGAACTCAGGATGATCAACCCAGCCAGCCAGAAATCTGAAAGGTCTCCCTCGAGGCAAAATGTGATGCGAATTCAAGGACAATAAGATAGGCCGATGGTCAAACTTAATCTTCGGGAGTTGGGTAATCGAACTATTAGGAAAATTGCACATCCAAATGTCATTACCAAGAGCTCTATCCAATCTTTCGAAAGAGTACCTCTGTGCCATGTAAAAGGAGGACCTTTGAAACCTAAATCCTGAAGTTCAGTCGAATCAATAAAATCACCAAAAAAAGGACATCTCCGTCTTTTAGATAGACCACCCTTTTTTCGGATGAGGAAGGATAGCATTACAATCTCACATGGCGGCTCACGGAGCGTGCCCTAAAGGGATTTAAAGTCTCAAGTCTAACCAAATATCCTTTCGTAACTGTCGATTGGGACTACCATAGACGAAGGAAAAAAAAGCGAGTAGGAACAAGCCGGATGCCACACACGTGTCAGAATAAACTGTGAATGACTGCGAATAACCTCAAGACGAATCAAATCTCTCCACCCAAGCTAAATGCCCCCGAAAAAGTCGATAGCCTCCACGCTGAATGAGAACTAAAAACTGAGCTTTGCAATAATGTTATCTGCCTTAACCCTACTGACTCTTGGTTCGAGCAAACTAACAATGTCTGGCTTGTGTTCCAAAAAATATTCCCTAAAAATCCTGGGAAATTTGACACTAGCGCAACCTTGGCAATTCCAAGATAAAATAGTAATATTCATAATAAAATTGGAATTAGGAAAAGAAACCAAACCTCACTGTTGAGAGACATTGTCACTGTCCATGGTCAGATCCACCCTTTTTAAATCAGTATTCGCAGGATTAGTAATCTGAGAGGAAATTAATTTTGTCATCCCTCCCATGGATTTAGATAATAGAACTCACGAACTTCCAGAAGATTTAAACCGACCACCCCTTCCCTGAAGGACCACTATGATCTTACGATTACCTTGACTACTACCATCTATGGTTCCACTCTTCTTATCTTTTGGAGCAGAAATACCCGTTCCTGAGCCAGAACCCAATTTTTCCATCGAAGAATGATGCGCGTTATTATGCTGTTTATCCTTCAAATTATTTTTAAAAATAACAACAAAATGATTTCCTAGATCGAGGACATTTTTCGAAACTTGGACAGGAGTTCCTTCAGGACCTTCAAATGCAAGGTTGTAATGCGCTTGAATACCTTCCAGACTTCCAGAGTTAATTTTTTCTAGATCACAAGAATTTTGAAATAACATGGTTTCTTTCATTCCAACAGTTTGCGTCACACCTGTAGGAGAAAGTGAATGCATTAAATTAGTGTTGGGTAAAACATTAGAAATAAAATCATTATTTGGAGAAGAAACCAAACCCTCCATAAGCCTTTTACCCATGGACTTTTCCATTAAGAACTCATGATTATGATCCATTAATTCCAAGCCATTTAATTGACCCACATCCACCCCCTCTTTGTTATGGCCCAAGATGGTGTCTTCAAAACTACCCACACCATGAGAAGAAATGGGCTCCCTAAGTCGACCTGTTTGTGTGCCAATGACTTGCTGTTCACTTTGATTAGCAGCTGATCCATATTCATTTTTATCAACCGACAAAAGGGGATTTCCCTCTTTATGATTCACCCTAAAATTTCCTTTCTTATTTTCGGTAATGTTTAAACCCTCAGATTTGCCCCCTGATTTTTCTCCATTTGATAGCTCTTGATTGATGGATGTATCTTCTTCCGAAAAAAACGCCGAGAAATGAGAACCCAATAGCTTCTTTCCTAATTTTGCTTCACTTGCCGGAGTCATTCGCAAATCATATCGTGGCCGCCGTTCTACCTGCATCCATGGCTCGAACTCAGAATTTTGTGTCTTCTCCTTGTTCTCAACAATAGCAACACCGAGTGCACCCTTTATGCTAGAAATTGCAGCACTCTCGGGAATAGGATTAAGGTTTGCTCCCACCGCCGTCGGGCACAGTTTTTTGGTGTGTCCATACTTACCACAATCGAAGCAGACCATTGGGAGTGCTTCGTATTCGACCCTTTGAGAACTCCCATCAACCATAATTTGAGGGATCAATAGTTTGTCAAGGTTGACAAAGACGGCAAGAGGAGCGAACTGGCCCCTAGTACCGTTTCCTATCTGAAAATCCAACTTGACAACTTTCTCGATTAACCCCCTAATAGCCTCAAGTATTTATTTTTTGTACAAGTATCCCGAAAGGTTCGGCAATCGGATCCAAGCCATCACCGAACTGGGGTAGGCCTGCAAAGGGTTGAATTCTTTAGACCACGGTTGGACAGTAAGATATTGCCCGTAGATCTTCCATGGACCTTGAGTTAAAACTTTGTTGTAGTCCTCCATTGCCTGAAATTTATCCAAAAAATAACCATTAGCTATGTCCATAAGTTGGATAGATTTAGAAGGTTTCCATAGGTTGATAACACGATTGTATAAAGTATTGTATCCGATATTGCGCCCTAGAAGCTTTAGAACGACTGTAGATTCCATGTCTTTAATTAGAATTTCTCTAAGACGATCCGAGAAAGCGATGTTCGAAACTCCATCAATCACAGTCGTGTTTACGTCTCCGTCCTGTAATTCCACCTCATTCCCAAAGTCTCCAGAATGACCAAGGTTATCCAGATTAGAAGCCATGGAGGATTGCCTCAAAGTTTGTCTTTCCACGACAACAACGGTCGTTGAACTGGATCTACGGCCATTAAAGATTCATCCTCACTGAGACTATCCTTGAAGCGCACTTTCTTGGTATTTCGATCACCAGTGTGAAGTTGATCACCGCCACCACTGTTGTCGGAGTTTTGCATAATAAATTTTTTTTACACAAGATTATTTTTTTGTCCTCTTTTCATATGCACTTTTAAATTCTTATGATATGGCCCCACATTAGAAAAATAAAATAGAAAGCAAATATTTAAACGAATTGAGTATTTAAACCCATTAAAAATGAACCTTTTAAGCATTGAAAGACTAAACCAAATTAGGAAAGTATGTTTGGTAATGAAAGGTATACTCTCTTCATTCAATTTAGAATTTTGAAGGGAAAAATAGGCAATAAAGGCTAAATCAAATTGGTAGGCATGTATGTTTGGTAATGAATGGTATACTCCCTTCATTCCATTAATAAAGTAGGTAAAACTATACATATGATCACTTAATTATGTTCGTATTTTTGTTTTTGGTCATTTAATTTTAAAAAATTTCAATTTAAGTATTAATATTTGAATTTTTCTTCTTTTGTTCGTCACCTGCAAATAACGTAAAACTTTTTCTAATTGGTACAATAACACATTCAGTCCTCAGTACTTATATATTCTATCAGTTTGATCCTAATTCTAAATAATTCAATAAATTTAACCCTTCACATTTACAAATTCTATTAATTTGATCATCAAACTTCCTAACCAAAGCTTTCACCTTTTAAAACAAAGGCATTGCACATCTATTAATTGCTTTATTTATGGTTGAAATTATCCAATTATGTACATAACCCTTTTTGCTTATATTTTAAAAAAAAGTTAGTGTTGGAAATTAATTAAATACCATTAAAAATGTAATATATAATAAAATTTTAAAAACAATATAATTATTCTTTACAAATTAAAATTTTTATTTTCTATTATTTTAACCAACTTTTAGTTAATTTATAACACTAACTTCTTAAAAATCTAAACAAAAAGGTTATGCATCAAATTGGATAATTTCAATAATAATAAAACAATTAATAGATGTGGAATGCCTGTAAATGTAAAGGGTTAAATTTATTGAATTATTTAAAATTAGGATCAAATTATTTGAATATGTAAATATTGAAGATTAAATATGTTATTACACTAATTAGAAAAAAAATTTGTTATCAATTTAAGACAAAACAAGAATAAATTTAAACATTAATATCTAAATTAAAAAAATTTAAAATTAAGTGACTAAAATAAAAACGTAAACATAATTAGATCACTATTTGTATAGTTCACCATGGTAAATTTTGAAGGAAAAAATAGTTAATAAAATTATTATTATTATTATTTTGTTCATTGTTAGTCAACTCCACAAGTAACCGTCAAAAGTTATTATGTATTTTAATATAATATTATTTTTTTAAAGTTACGTACTTAATTTTTAATTATTTTTAAATAATTAAAAATAAAATATTTAAGGTAAAGTAATATTCATTTTTATAATTCTTTAATATAATTAAAACATATTAATTTATTTAACAAATTCAAATATTATAACCAAAAAAAAATCTTTAAACATATATAACTAAAACATTTTACCATATTTAATGTATAATATAATTTTACTTCATACAATGGATTAAAACACTGTTGCATAGAGTACAAGAAATTCTACCTATTTTTATAGCTCGTAGCAACTGCTCGTACATTTGGAGATCTTTAATAAAGGTGTGCCCAAAAGTGATTAGTAATGTGTTTTGGGCTATCGATAATGGGGTGTATCATTAACTTTTGAAATGATGTTTGGGTACATCAACTATTTTTTTGTTGGTTCTGGGAATTTAGATGACACACTTCGAGTTTGCGACTTTGTGAGTAGAAATGGAGTATGGGATTGGGCTCGTTTAGCAAGTGTTCTTCCTGATAATTTGGTTAACATCATTATATCTATGACCCCTCCAAGTTCGACTGCAGGGGAAGATAGGCTTGCTTGGAAATGGAGGGCCAAGGCAAATTTCTCAATTGCTGAAACTTATAAGAAGTTATTCCATCCTGCAACTATTGTTAATTCTTCATATGCTGGAATTTATTTTGGAAAGCGAAAGCACCACAAAGAGTACCTGTTTTTTTATGGCTTCTTCGGCAGAACAAATTAATGACAAATGGTGAAAGAGCAAGGAGACATATGTCTCACGAGGCTCATTGTCCTCTCTGTGGAACAATTTTGGAATCGGGCATCCATGCAATTAGGGACTGCCCATTTTCAAGAAATGTTTGGCTGTCTACCAATGGCTGCACGTAACTCCTTTTTTTCACAACCCATATATGAGTGGTTGATTTTTAATTTACAAAGCACACAAAGATGGGGTAAAGTTGAGGTGGAATGGCAGACCCTTTTTTCAATCGTATGCTGGCTTTTATGGAAGGATCGTAAAAATTTTATTTTTGCTAATGCTCAAAGTTGTACTCAAAAAATTGTTGACACAGTAAAGCATGGGTAGGTTGCTATGCTAATATGGGATACAATTTGCTCCTACCGAATCCATTAACATTAGATGTGTGGTGGTCAGCCACAACAAATAGTTGGGTAAAACATAACACAGATGGTGCAGTTTCAGATGTCAATAATTGGGCTTCAATAAGAGGTGTGTTTAGGGTTGAAAACGCGATTTAGATATGTGGATTCTCCATGGTAGTGTTGAAGGAGTCCATCTTTCAGGTTGAGGCACGTGCTATTTATGAAGAATTAAGCATAGGTTGGGAGAAAGGGTTTCGACAATTAGAGCTTGAATGTGATAATGCACAGTTAGTGGAGATCCTGTTAGCTGGTGGTTCTGATTGGAGCCACTTGCCTGAATTGCACTTAATTAGCAGCCAACTTAAATGAAATTGGAAGATTCGGATAAGATATATTCCGAGATCGCAAAACAAGATTGTCGATCGGATGACTAAACTCGTGAATTATAGGGAAACTTCTGTTCGACTGTTCACGGAACCTCCGCACTCAATTCAAGATTTATTACAGAATGATAGATTATCTATAATGAGTGTTTATTGTTGTAATCGTTCTAGAGCTGTTATTATTTACCTAAAAAACACCATTATTCAAAATAATAACTAATAAACGTAATTAACAAATATAAATTATTTTGATAATTCAAATATAGTTTTAATAATTATTTTAGTTGTAGCTTTACAAACTATAAAAATCATATATATAATATAACAAGATATACGCTTACCTGTATGCTCTCTTTAGTTGAAACGTAAACAATCCAAGCAAGCAAGCAATTTAAAAATTAAGAAAAAGGTAAAAAGTAAATTTATAGTAGATTATAAAACTTTAAAAGATTAAAGGTATATTTTCTAAACATTAATTTTATTGTAAGTTATTATCACATCTATTCTTTTTTATATATTGCTTAGAATTACTCATAACCTCTTTTCAACTCTTAAATAAGAAGATAATGCGTTTTAACGCACTCGAATCTTTGTTCTCCTACACTAACGATAATACTAATGTCAATGCCAATTAAACTAAGACCTAATCCACGTTAAAGCAATAAATTAGAATAAATTTAAAATAAATGAAAATGATAAAAAAAATCTTTAAAAAAACCTAAGAGATTTGTTAAAAAATATTATCATCGTAGTTTTTACTGATACGACAATAGAGATGCTCATGAACCGAACTGAATCCATACAAAACATCTAGACAAATTTCCTAAGTCTGGGCTCAACTTGACCCAAAAAATGGATTTACTTTTTTACCCAAATTGAGCCCATTTTAAAAAAGATAAATACAAGCTTGACCATATTTGATTTTTTAGAATAGTTTTTATTTAATTTTTAAAAAAAAATATATAATACTTTAAATGCACTAAAAAATACTAAAATAAAGATATTTTAACACATTAAAAATACATTAAAAATATTTATATTAAAAACACTATCATAAATATAATAAATGTTTTCTTATATTAAAAACCATAAATAAAAATAATAAACATTTTATTGTATTAAATATAGTTTTTAAAATTTTATATTTTGGATTGATTTATTTAGTTGGGCAGGTTTTTTTTCTACAACTTCAGTGTACTCGAATTCATGTCTTTCTGTATTGACAATAATGTCCATATTAATCGAACTAAAACTCAAACAATAAGTTACTAATTATGAAAATAACTAAAAATTGGTTATCTAAAACTAAAATAATATAATTTTTGTGAAACATAATAATTTAAATATAAAGTAATTCAAAATAAAATTTATTTTATTTATTTATTATATAAATTCATTTAATAAAGTAGTCTGAATTTTTATTTATAAGTGCTTATCCAATACTTTTTAATTAAATATTTTATTAAAATAAAATTTTTATTTATAAATATGATAAATTTATAAATTTCAAAAATATTTATAAATGAAAAATCTAATAATATAGTAAACAATAAAAGTTATATCAATCGGTTATATAAAAACAACTTTAAAGTGAACTCAACAAATGGCTTCAATAGAAAAGAGGATGTTGTTCATCTTAGGGGTCTCGGGTTCGAGCGCCTGTGTGTACAAGGTGTGTGTGCGTTGTCAAAGGGTTAAGACAGTATGAACAAATACTACAATATAATCACACCAGTATATTAAAAAAACAGCTTTAAAGTTGAAATTCAACAATCTGTTTAGCAAAGTAGACTTTGTTTTTTGGTAAAAAAAAACATTAAACGATTATATAAAAAATAAATCAAACTCGTGTAAAAACATTATTATCAAAAGCAAAACCCTTTGTATTGGGGATAGGATTTCCTCAAACAACATCAAAATTGAGGGACCTCTACATGCACTTGTTCATTCGACCAACAACCGCATTTCGAGCTCTCGATATATGATGAATTTTAATATTTTAATCATGTTTAAACAAACTATTAATTAATCATAATTCAATCTTGACAATGTCACCCACTAATAGAGACTTCGTTAGAAAAGCAAACTAGACTTTAGTTAGTTTATATATGTAGATATACATATATATGCCACCCAACCCAATTACCATTCAACATGGTCAAGTGATATCAATAGATTTTTTTTTGAATAATGTGATATCAATAGATTAAAAAGATGGAAATGAGGACTTTCATTGAGTAAGGTCGTTGAATTGGATGGCCCAACTTCTAATCATTTCTCACCTTGAATTTTGCTACATTTATGCTTTTATATATTCAACTCATAATTTTATAAAATGGAATAAAGAGAAAAAAAAAAGCTATTTAATTTTCTTTTAAATAAACAATAAATAAATTTCGACAAAAACATCAACAATGTCGTTGATTAAAAATTAGAAATTTAATTTTTTTAACTTTATTATTATAAAAATTGAACATCAAACGGTCATAACTAAATTTTCATGGGTTAAGTTACTTGCTCGAATTCGAAGGTCTGATTAAAATTTGAGAGGGTTTAAGTAAAAATATTAAGTTCAAAAAATGAGTTTGGCCAAAAATGTTAAGTTCATTTAAAATATGGGTCGGGTTTGAACTTGAATACTCAAGGCCCGAGCTCGGCCTGACCCGATTCGGTTTTAAATTTATAATATTTTATATTATATTTTTATATATTATGTAATTTATACATTAAAAAAAATATATATATATATATACAAAAAATATATAATACTAATCTAATGTAAATATTAAAATAATGTTAAGATGACTATATAAAAAAATTCAATAAATAAAAAATTTATAAAATTATTAAATATTATAATAATATAATATAAATATATTTTTTAAAAAAATTAAAAATAATATGGATGAGTCTAAAATGAGTTTGGATTAATCTTTTGCAAATATGAACAAGTTTGGATAAAATTTTAAGCTCATATTTTGAGTCGAGTTGAACTTAAACAAACATAAAATATGTTAATATTATACTTAGATCTGATTCAAATTCGGTCTGACTCGAGCCATGAACACCTCTAATCATAACTATAAACTAATATATCTTAAAAATTAAAATTGATTAAAATTTAATAAAAATTAACCAAAGAAAGGAAAAAGGCCACCTAAAATAAACAAAGGAATTGAAAATAAAATAGCATAGTGTTCCAAAAAAAAAGTCCAAGCAAAAACCTTTTAAAATACTAAAATTGTAGAAAGTGTGGTTGGTGAGTGATACAACCATCTCACCCTCAGTTCTTCACCAACCCCCACAGACCCATCAAAATTTCTTTCCATTGATGGCTCACATTTGACCCTACCAACCAAACCTACTCTTCTTTGGTTTCCCTTTATTTTTATTGGTTTGGTTTTTTAGGTTCAACCCCAGCACACAGAGTTTGTGGTTGGTTAGTGGCGACCACAAGACAACAATATTAAATTTTGGGTTCAGTTTGATCGGCTATTCCGTGCTCTTCTTCTTCTTCTTCAAAAAATAAAAAAATAAAAAAATAAAAAAAACAAGAGGAAAAAAATGGGTGGAGAAAGAAAGGTCTACACTTTGGCTGAGGTTTCTCAACACAACCATGCTAAAGACTGTTGGCTTGTCATTGAGGGCAAGGTACAATCTCTTTTATTTTGTAGAAATATCATGGATAAGTATAACCCCAATCTTGGATTGTGTTTTTTTTCTTTGGGGTTGCTTAAAAAATGGTTTCTTTTGTTTGTAGTTTTTTTTAGAGTTCTTGGATCTGGCTAAGGGTGGGGTTTTTCTTAATAGGTGATTTTGTTGTTTGCTTGAAATTTTATTTGATTCTGATTATAAGAATATTCTGAATCCTAGTGGATGGATCTCTAGAAACTTATAACACTTGAGACTCCATCTTTGTTCTTCCCTATATATATGAAACTGCATATTGGTGGATTATTAGTCAGATTCAGAACTATCATCTTCAGTATAAAAGGCAATCTTTTGCTTAGATCTTACAGTGTCATTGAATCCCTTTGTTTGCCAGAGCTGGATGCAAGAATAGGCCCTCCGCTATCCAAGTCCTTGAATGTGGTTAATTATTAGCTTAAACCTGAATTTGCTTAATTTTCATTTTTAATCATTTAATTTTACTCTGAATTGCACTATTTTTTTTTGATGAATTCTGCATGATGGACTTTGCAAAATGGAGTCTATTGGTAGTTGGTAATAGTTTTTATTGAGAGAGATCGGCCATTGTGGTTTCCCCCAATTTGCAGAGTGCTTGTTGGTCCTTTCGGTTTGCTTAGTTATTAGCTTAGTCTAGAATGGTGGTTTTGATCATTAATATGCCGCATCGCAGCCAATAGATTAGTTTTGCCCTTAAATGCAATACTTTTTGATGAATTCTTTATGACAGTCCTTGGACGATGTATTTCTCGTGGTGGATGATAATAACTTTCATTAAGAGGTATCGGCTTTTGCATATAATCCCGCAATTTGCAGAGTACTTGTTCGTCATTGGCATGCAAGAGTCTTGTCATTGTTGATTTACTTCTTATACCAGTTCTTTTGGGAGTTATAAATGGCTTCTGCGATATATGTTGCTGGCTTCTTTTCATTGATGATTAAATTGGGGAAATAACATATTCACTGCATTAGTAGATGTGTTTTGGATGAGAATGACTCGAGTATTTTGTATATATTCCTCTCCATTTAGTACTAACATTATCTTTAACTCTCCTAAATCTAATAAACGTAACTAGAAAGGCCATGGAAATGTGGTTAGGATTTCTTTTCTTCGATTTCAAGGGGCTGTTAGCAACAAACTTTTATGGGGTTCAACGTGAAGTCTGTTTGAACATGTGGTAACATGAAGTACAGTTCAGCATCAGATATCAATCTTACCGTTAATTTCATTGCTAAATTCTATGCTAGAGCTAGCTGTTGATGTTTATTTGCATTGAGCATCTTGCTTTACGTTGCATTTTGATTTCCTAAAAATTTCAAGCAGGTATTCGATGTGACTAAATTCTTGGAGGACCACCCTGGTGGTGATGATGTCTTGCTGTCTTCCACAGGTATGAAAAATATTGACAAATATTCTACTTATATTTTGTATAACCCGATTCTCTTTGGAGATGACCTTGGTTTGATGTATATGGTTGTCAGGGAAGGACGCAACTGATGATTTTGAAGATGTTGGTCATAGTAGCAGTGCTCGAGCAATGATGGATGAGTTTTTTGTGGGTGACATCGATTCATCGACCATCCCCTCTAAGAGGAAGTACACTCCTCCCAAGCAGCCTCACTACGAACAAGACAAGACGTCAGAATTTGTCATAAAGCTTCTCCAATTCCTTGTTCCCCTGCTAATCTTGGGATTGGCCTTTGGTGTCCGCTACTATACCAAAACACCAGCTTCATCTTAAGCATTGAGACTCCAAGAGATAATTTGAACAATCTTCACAATAAGATTATGCTAGTTTAAATTTGTTTGGAATTTTCACATACTGCAGGGTGGTAAATGGTTGGATGTTTTATTCAAACATTTGCTCCAATGCAGCTGAAAAAACTCAGATTCGCCTCCGATTGTGATAATTTGATAATTGTCTTTCCCAGTTTTCACCATGTGATTGTTCAATGCTCCCTTTCTTTGATAAAAGAACTTGTTCATTTACTCATGCATGTGGTTCTTCTATGGATGTTCTTGTTATGATTTCTTCCTTAAAAGCTTGTGAACCTTAGCTTTTAAAATCTGCTAGTTCCACCATGTATTACAAATACTATAATTTCTGCCATTGATATGAGCTTTAGAATGCAGAAAGGAACTTAAAGGCTCATTGTAGAAAAAAATAACGAAGTTGCTGAAAAACTACTAGCATTGACAATGACTTTGGCAATATAACTAATAAATATTTTTCTTCTTTTTAATCATTACATGTGGAGTGAAGAGGGTGACACAAGATTGGAATTCTGACCGATGATGTCAATGAATGGATGAATATTTAGTTACCTACTCAATGCTTGCACATGTTCTCTCAATCACCTTTGAATCTGCTCTGTAGGATTGCCTCGAGGGAGAACTTGATCCTCTCGAAGAACTATGTCTGAAGAAGTGTAGTTTAGCAATTTTCTTCGAGAAGTAACTCATAAATTTATGAGAATGAGACTTTGCCATATCTCTCTTCATACAAACATGTTCTTTCTCTAGATCATTTAGTCTCATCCGAAGACGAGCGAGCTCAAGTTTTAGCTCTCGGTTTTCTCGTCTCAAAGACGCATAGTTGTCTCTAGGAGACATTGCAGCACTGAGTGCACCACTGCTGATCCGCCCTGATTGGTGATGCACCGGCTTGTGGTTACCATTGGTGTGAGAACAACATAAAGCATTTCGTAGCCTTAACTGCTCGAAATAAAGGACTTGGACTATCGATTGGAGGGGGAGCCGTTCATTTTGTGCAGCATGTGCACCAGCCTCTTGTGAGAGCCTTTGGAAATCAATCAATTTGCATAGTCTCTTCTTGTCTGCATCCAGTATGCCCTTATGAGTCTGAACATGCATTCATTACAAAGTTAGAGAGTTATAGATGCATGGATAATGATTAAAAGATATCAGCATACCTACTTTCAGGTATATATCTATGGCTCGATATAAGCCGTCATGGATGGTACGAGCATGTCCAGGTAAAGCCTCTGCAATTGCCATAAACTTTGAAAGCTTGAGGTTTACATCAAGAGCAATTTCTGCAAGATAGTCATCCACTAATTTCGAAACTTTGAGTAATGCACTTTGGGATGGTGAATGAGGACTATCAGATTCAAAAGTGGATACATCATCCATATCATATTCACCATCATCTTGCTGAGAAAAATTTACCAAGATTCTATAAACCGTATCCACATCGAATAAGGTCTCACATCCATGACGAAAAGATGGGATCAAAAGGTCATCAAGAGTTGCAATATCTAACTGGGATCCAATCCTACGCTCTAGATCAAGCCTACAAGCAATACTGCAATCAAGCATCACTGTATTTCTAAGAAGTTCAAAAAGGAAACTTACAGGAACAGCAAGTTTCTCAACAGGTAAAAGGCTAATGATTGTCTCAACCACCAGTTTTTGGTGGCCAGTTGAAATCAAATCAACTTTCTTTGTCAGCACCTTTTCTGCATAATTCACAAGGGATGCTCCGATACTCTCGGGACCAACACCGCGACATTTCATGGTGGTGATGACCCTTTGATACAAATCGATCGGAATAACCGAAAGATCTTCTATCCACCAATCCCCTTTGCATTTGACTTGCCTGATTGTATGAAGTCTACCTGAACTGCTGTACTCTAACCGGGAGAAGCTCAACGCAATTTGCTCGGCACAAGCCTTTGAGGCTACTGCATCTATGCAACGGCTAACTATATTCAACTCATATGCATGAGGAAGTAGATTCTCACATTGTTGTAAAACTTCAACACACATCTTCAGGTTCTTATAAACAATGCTTTCAAGATATTGTTCAGCATGTGAGCGAAGATTATCCTTTGAAAACTCTTCTGTCATTTCGAGGTAATCTGAAACACAACAGAGCTGAGCCACATTTAAGGATGTAATCTCAAAGTTAATGCCATAACAGAATTTTGCTGCCAACTCAAATGACTCGGCACCACCAGGTAGGTTCATAAGCTCCACTCTTGAGATATCTGAGTCCCTATGTTCCGCAACTAGCTTCCGGATTCGCCCACTCTGAGAGACAAGAGGAAACTGCATATAACAATCATGATTATCAGCATTAGAACATCCTAATATTAATCTGCACATGGAAAACAACAAGCTATTTTACTTTAATGACTACTATAATCTAAGGTTATCATATAGAAGGACATACCAGGCAAAGGGATAAACATCTTATTTACAACTATTGCTTTCATTCTTATATTGGTTTCACAAATATTTACAACTAAGCCATGAAATGCTTACCAAGCAAGTCCTTTTTCAGCTATTTGCATATATACTCTCATTAAACAACCAAGAAAAAAAATTAAAGATCAAAAGAAGGCTAAGTACATTTGAAGACATTTATAAAATCCATTAAACTGAACCAAATTTATATGAAAAAAAAATTCAGAAGAACCAAATTACCTTGTGTAGAGCAAATGTCCCTCCATTTACTTCTATTGTGATATCACTTGGAACATCCCTAAAAATCCTACAATAACAGAAGGATCATTTTGAATATTCAAGTGAAAAGATTAACCCCCCCCCCCCCCAAAAAAAAAAAAAAAAGACTGAAAGATACCTTAAAGAAAAGAATGAACAAACATAGCTAGAAGATAAAAGAATATAGTAATTCTCGACATAAAAAGGAGCAAAGCAAGATTTTGAGTTGCTGAGCATAAAACTTCAACCAAAAGGGTGTGATATGGGAATTGGGATGCAATTTTTGAGTAAATATCACACTTCTAAATGCAGAACAACAATGGACAGAAAAGCTCAATAACTCCATGCATCAATCAGAAAACAAGCAAAAAAGAAAAACCATGTTCATAAAATAGCAACAAAACTGAAACTTGAAGCAAATGATAATTTATAGCATATGCAGAATTTTTTTTTCTTTGCATCACTAAGCAAGAATAACAGTGGCAAAGCTGTAGGAACACATTAAAGAAACTATGCCTGGTATACAATGCTAGAATACAATTCTCCTACCATTCATTGCAACTTTGCCTGGAACTCTTTGCCAAAGACAGCTGTTGCTGGTGCTTCTCCATTGACAGAGAAAGCCAGTAAACTCAGGAGAAAAAAAAGAAGAAGAAAAGAGAAGAGAAGAGAAAAGTGTGGGGTTTAAGTGAGAGAGACAAAGACAAAGTCCTGGTTGAAGATGTATTTGGTTGCTTAACTTCTTTTCCCATTTTTGTCAAACAGCTGATCTTCAAAAGTTCAAACCATGGATTTGCTATTGTCCAAATCACTGGCCCTTCTTTGGTGGGTCATCCTTCAACCCTGTTCCTTTCTTCCAATGATTTTAACATTTTTGGACTGTTCAAATACACTAGTATTAGTATTATTACCCTTCTCTTGATGTTTTTTCCCTGTTCTTTTTTTTTTTTTTATGGTTTTGGTTTAATTATGTAAAACTAATGCAGACATATATAAAGGTTTCCCTATTAACACACATTATGTTTGATTTGGGCACTGGAAAATAGGAACAAAGAGAAGAGAAAAAAAGAGGGAACAAAAGGAGCTGTAACTTTTGGACATTTTCTTACATGCTTTTCATCTTTGCTTTACTTTCCTGTTTCTCATCAAAAGCATAAAAAACAGCTAAACACCTCCCTCCCTTTTTTTTTTCTTGCCTTTGCGAATTGTCATAATCTCTAGAATTATTAGTATCTTTCTCCATTTCAAAATTAATACATTTTAACACACTCGAATCAATATCATTTTATATTAATAATAATATTCATGTCAATCAAATTAAGACTCAATCAATAATTTTTCATCATATATATTTTAAAAAATTATGTTTTTTATCTAAAAATAAATTTTAAATATTTTTGAATTTTTTATTATTTTTAAAATTTCTAAAATTAAAGTTAAATTAACTGATTTTTTTATTTTTTTAAAATTATGATCAAATTAATTAAATCTATAAATATTGAAAGATCAAAATTTATTATTATGTCAATAAAAAATTACATCTAACATTTCGTTGCTAATTTAATGAAGAAACAATCAAAATATCAAATGTTTTTAATATTTATGACTAATTAAAAATTAAAAACTCGATTTTTCTTATCTTAATTTCTTACCCAATCTATCTCATATGGTTATAATTAAAATTAAAAATTTTGAAACAGGACAAGAAAAGCTTCAAATTTTAAAATCTTTATTCAAAAGTGTATAAATTAAATGTATAGAATGAGATAAATAATTGACTTTTGGAGACAATCCCAAAGCAATTCTCACCTTAAAAGAAAACACACAAATTGATGTGACTATTCATCCAAAATGTATCATTCAAAAAGCTAATTCCATGATTGTTGCTTTTCATATTTTTATTATATTAGATAGTGACCATACCAATTCTTTTTATGATTTATGTATAAAACGAAAATAAATTGAGTTTGAACAAATTAGATTTTATTTTTATTTGTTTGTATTTATTAAAATTTTAAATTTATGTTTATATTGTTTTATTTAAAATTATGTATATTTATATTTATTTGTTTAAATTAAATGAATATGTTTTTCGAATATATATAAATATAATAGTGTTCAAACTTCGATTAAAATCGAATTAATTGATTAAATCGATCTAATTCGGTTAATCGGTTGGTTAATCGATCTAGTTTGATCGGAGGTCGGTTAACAGTTAATTCAGTTTGAAATCGGATAATTAACCGAATTAACCGAACTTGATAAATAATATTATATATTATATGTATTAGACTATTACTAATGTGGTTAATTCGGTCAAATGAACATTATCAATTTATTTATTTTGATATTTTTTTTTACTTTTTTAACAAAAAAACAAAAACATCTAAATTTCGATTTGGTTAATGGTTAAAGGATTAAAAAGGTCGATTAATCCAGTTAATACTAATTTGATTCGATTAACCGATTGGTTAACCGTTTTAACACCCTTACATGAACATATAATTGAACATGTTCACAAATAATATTCGAACAAACAAATCATTAAATAAACATAAATATATTAGATATAAAATAATTGAATATAATTATTAATAATTCTACTATAAATAAAATAAGCACACAAATAATAATTTTATTAATATATAATAATTGATTTTAAACGAATTTTACATTAACTTTAAACGATTTATTAAATGAATATAAATTAATTTATTCATGAACATAAATGAATTAAATAAATTTTAAACGATGTCAAATTCTAGGCAATTCTATGCTATTATTATTCTCTATTCTCAATAAGTTGATTGATTAATTAGCTTGAATTACTGTAAATAAACTTGATGATTAAAAAAGGCATAATGATAAATTAAAACTTTAATGTTTAATTTTTTTTTATCAATTTGACATTTAATTTTTGAGTTAAATTTGACCTTAATTTTTTAAGAGTTAAATTGAACCATTAATCTTTCAAAAAGAATTGAATTGTTTTTTTAACAAAAATATTAAATAAGTAGTTAAAATTTTAAATATAGAAGCATGCATGACAATTCACATATACTTGATACTATAAATGACTAAAATGTAACATTTCAAATATAAGTGATTAAAATGTAATCTGAAGCAAACAAAAGTGACTATTTTTATAGTTTACCCTATTTTCAAATTACAATTGTTTTTTTCAGCTATAAATAAATTTACTACTTTAACAACCAAATTAATTGTTATAATTATGTTTGAAATGTTGGAATATATGTTAAAATTAAACAATTGGATATTGTTAAAATATTAATGATATAAAAAATTATGTAAAATTAATCAAATATTGTTATAACAATAAAGTTATATTAAATATAAAATAATAGGACAATGGCAGTTCATACTATGTAGGTACGGAAAATCGCTAGAATATTGTAGTTTTTTTTTTGTTCAACGTAATTTATGCGATAGATGATGCATAGAGCACTAAAAATGGTAATTTTAGGGGTGCTGAGATTGTATTTGTATAGAGTATGATCATCGAGTTTTAACTTTCCATTTGCAGCGGTTGAAGTAAATTCCTCGTCCCATAATTATCTTTCTAGTAGAGTTTTAACTTTAACTCAAATTAAGGTAGGATCACTTTAGAAGTTGGTGACTTGAAAAATTGTAACATTATTGAGATTGATTATGATGTGATATTATTCTTGATGGGGTCGTAATAGTACTCCTTTTCTATAGGTATGGAGTGTTTATATAGGTTTTTTTTTTTTTTAAATGAAGAGACGTTACAATATAGCAAAATCAGATGTTATGAAAAAATGACAGAAAAGAAGATTAGAGCAAAATATAGAAAACAAGGGAGGCGGTAGGTGAGGGTGATGAAGTAATAAAGGGCTAAGAAAGATGGAAGCTATAACGATTGTTGTGATTGCAGAGAAAATTTGATTTAAGTGTCAATTTGCCAAAAGATCAAAAAGCCCCTCAATGAGACCTTGTGTCCCAATTCATAGCCTTTTCAAAGTAATTATAGAAAAATAAAATTATGAAACGAGTAACATATTTTATTGGATGTGGTAGAGATGTGAGTTAATTCACAAGAATGTGCTATGATGGTTACGTAATAAGAGTGAAGGAAATCAAGTTCATGGAAAGAAGTTAACGAAAATAATGGATATAATGGTAGTTTCGTGGAAGTTGCATTCATGTAACTCAATTTAGTAAAAAGAGTGTTATTTGCAAACTCGGTTTGATCAACAAGTAGAGGGAGAGAAAATCACTTGTACTCCAGCAAAAAGAGTTTAAAAATAAGCTTTTTGACAACATCTATATCTGAGCCTCCAATCTATGCATTTTAAAACATCCCAACAACGGAACAAACTCAAAAATTCTGCTAACTCTTTTAAGCATAACTCCACACCCTTCTCAATATTTCTTTGACACTATTATTGACTTCTAAGCAAACAAGCTAACTCACATAGCAAAATTATGAAGAGACACATTTCATATTCATATATCCAAGAAAGAAAATAAAATTCACACACTTAAAGGACTGGAAGCAAAATATGCTTTTGCTCCACAATCCAATTCACACGTATTTGGATTTTTATCACATATATGTATGGTTGATTTAATTATTTCCATAGCTTTACAGAGCTATCATGACTTGCCGAAGCAACCATTCCTGTGACAGGCGACTGTGCCAATGCTGAAATTATATTCTCGTGAGCTGAAATTGTCATGCTTTTATTCTCAGCCATGTTCCACAGCTCCAATGACTGCATGCACCACCACCCCCATCGTAAAAACCATTTATTAGCTAAAATTGTTGCAAGAAGTTCTCTATGCATATGAAACCAACATCGTGTTTTTCCTTGGGGTAAATATTGGATATCTATATACGGTATAAGTACTTTTTATATATTTGGAGGATCATATCCCATACCTATGTATGTATGGCCAAATGTGTCGGAACATATAAATAGTGATTTATCATTGGTGTGAACTTCTATATATAAACAATAAATATTAATTTTACATCCTAAAATATCTAGATGTAGCTATGTTGATTTGAATTATAAACAATAAACACTAGTTTTTCATCCTAAAATATATGGAGGTAATGTTTGATTTGAACCAAGGCATCCCGTAGAAGGAAAAATAAACCATAAATAGAGAACAAAGACTTACTGAAATTCCTCCGATCACCAAAAGAGTGGAATAATTTGGATGGAAGACACACGAGTGGAACTGGTTCCCACCAGAACCGAATTCTTGAATGCATTCCCCTGTCACCAATGACCATATTTTTACCAAGTTGTGACTGACAGATGCTAAATAGTCTCCGTTTGCATCCCAGCATATATAGTTCACAATTTCTGAATGCCCCTGTTAGAAAAGGGAAAGAGGAAAAAAGACATGCATTAGTTATGTACTAATCACACTATTAATTACAATGAAACCTTTGCTTGAGTCTTCAATATGACATAAATATTTCAAGAATGGAAGATCTGGTGACAATAATACACAAGCCATACCTGAAATGTTAATGTTTGCCTATCAGTTTCTACATCAAAGATGGACACTACTTTATCCGATGCTGCTGCCAGAAAATGTCCAATTCTTGGTTGGAACCTTACTTGGGCCATACCTCCCTGCATCAGGAATTAACGGTAAATGCCGGAAAAAAACACAAACTAAATCTATAAATGTAATGCACCATAACTGTCAGAAATCATGAAGAGGTTAGACAGGAAAAGAAGAGTCGCCAACCTTGGATATCCGGGTGCATGAGAATGTATTAAGATTAAAATAGCGAATTTCATTGTCATTATCACAAAAGCAAAGCAAGTCCATCTTTTTGGGGTGGAAATCAAGGGACATCACAGGTGAAGGATGGCTATTGTATGCTTTCAAGCAATAGCCTGGCTGTAACAATGAACTTAGCTTGTTAACCACAGTAGCATAGAAAGATTTATCATGCATGCTTCCTAAATGTCTACAATGCCAGAAAACTGTCAGCAAAAAGAGTATATAATAGTTAAAGTCGTAACCAGAGATATCCACAAAACTTTTACAAAGATCCAAGTTGTAAGAAGAAGAAGATGATTACATTGGCTGCATCCCATAACCGCACAGATTTATCAAAAGAAGCTGTTGCCAACTGAGATGAATTTGGTCTAAAACGAACATCTGTAATAACCGATTTGTGTTCTTCCGGAGTACTCTCTGTTTGCAGGGTATCCATATTCCAAAGCACCACCTAATGAAAGAAATGCAAGTCACAATGTCATCTTTCTGAAAAGAAATTATGCCGTCAACCTTGGTTTCCTATACATAGTAAAATAATTAACCAGATAGAAGTCATTGCCAGGCCAGCTTAACAGGACTCTACAAGAACAATAAAGGTTCTATCACCCAACTCTACTTTCAAGTAACATTCTGCTTATGAAATGTTTTTGTCACAACGGCTAATCATGTATTTTCAATCTCTTTCCCTAATAACCTTAAATTTGTTTCAATTTAAACCTGCCAGAACATGATCAAATCTGTTTCCATTGTTTACGCACTGACTGAATTGCCAAACAATATATAGAGGAGAAAGGCTGTAATTCTGATTTGTTTTTCACTTGAAGGAGTTAAATTTATAAAATTTAATGCCAAGGGGAAGGAATTGGAAAGATGGAAGGATGTAAACAAATACCTTCTTGTCATGCCCAGCACTAGCCAGCACCTTCCCATCAGAAGAAAAATGACAGCAAGTAACTTCGCTATTTCTGGTCTGTATACAACCAACCTCTGCAAAAGTGAAGCCTGGAATAGACAAATTGAAGTCAGCATGTTTTTTTTTAGAAAAAATAAAAAGCATCAAAAGGTAAAGGTAAAAGATATATTACGGTTACCTTTAGCAGACTCCTTTGGGTGCTCAGGAGGACATTGTTTAATGGTACCATAGATGTCCCTTGAGTCACTTTCATGTGAAAGTAGTGACTCCATATTTTCATCCAGAGGATCAAACCTATCCATGTCTTCCTGCACAATGTAATGATGCTATTAGAATTTAGAAGTAGTTTCCGCATTTTTTAACTTGCACGCTAAAGGAGGGATTTAAAAAATACATATTGACACAACTATTAGCTCAACCTAAGAAACAAGTCTATCACTTGTATCCTCTCACTAGCCAACAAGATTCTGATGTCAGAGCTGAAAGATAAAATAATCGCTCGGAGTTAGGTTAAATGATATATCATATATGGCTAGAATAAATACAAATAATATCCTAGGTGAAGAATGTGTAACAAAACTAGAGTGGGTTTGTAGCATGCTTGAGTTTGAAAGCTATTTTTAAGTCTGTAAATGGCCTACCAACAGATTGGAAGATGATGTAAGACCCGCAGTTGCATCTGCACCATACATCATGCTTTTAGAAACACTATTAACATGCTGCAGACTGGTTGCAGAAGTTATTGCATCACCAGGTGTGTGAGTTGACGGTGGTGAACTTGGGGAAGGGCCAACCGTGTTTCCTGTGCCAGTACTGTTAGCTGCTCCAGAAGCAGAGTGTTGTTTCCTTTTTCTGTTATTCTGCAATTTAATGAACAGTCACAGAATTTGAATTAGTTCAACCAGAAGTTGAAATTTCTAAGAAAAATCCATTTATAACATCATATTTTAATTTGGAGTAATAATGTAGTCGGTAAAAGAATATTTTTCTTGTAAAGTAGCTCACAGTTCAGCTCATGAATGAGATCCTTCAATTAATTCTCATTGAAGTACAACCTGTTGCAGTTGCTGTGATGTCTGCTGCTGCTGCTGTTGCAATTGGTCCTGTTGTTGTGAGGAAGAATGTAACATTTGACCCATCTTCATCTGTTAAGCACCCGCACGACTACTTAGACACAAAGCATTTGCAAATACTACGTATTAACAGATATGGAACACCACTAAACATCAAATAAAAAGCAAAGCCAGCAAAGAGGGTTATAAAAGTCAACGTAACCCGATAAGAGCAGCATCTACTAAAAGCACATCATTGTATCCCAAGTTACAGCTGCTGCCCTCGCAAAGAACTTAAAGGTATGTAACATGCATGTGGTCCTTACCTTATTACACCTTTATTAATTAAAGACATAATGACTTATTTGACCCTCCAACTTTACAAAAAATGTCATTTCAGCCCTTCATTTAATTTTTTTTGTCTTTTTGGCCTTTAAACTTGTATTTTTTTCAAATCACCCCCAAAGCGGATGGAAAAGTTAACGTTTTTTAACTTAGTTGATGTGGCATACTCATGGACAACACATCAGCATTTAATTGATTTTTTAAAAATTTTAAAAATTAAAACCATTAAATTTATTAAAAAGTATAAAAATATAAAAAATATTTTTAAATTTTAAAAAATTAATTAAATGATGTTGAGTCATCCACATGACATTCCACATGTATGCCATGTAGTAAAGTTAACAAATGTTAACTTTTTCATCCATTTTGAGGTTATTTGACAACAAATGCAAGTTCAAGAGCTAAAAGAGGCGAAAATTTAAATGAGGGCTAAAATGATTTTTTTGCAAAGTTGAAGGGCCAAAAAAGTCATTATGACTAAATTAAAAAAAGAAATCCTTCCAATCATATGAGATAGCTTCTTTATTTCTAGAAATTATATTTTTGTGAATACAAATAAGAAAGAAAATGAAAAGTGATCGACATATAAAAGGTAACCTTTGGAGAACTTGACGGCACTGGGGAGCATATGGATCCGTTGTTTCTAACAGACTGACCAACTTTTGCATTCACGAAGGTTGTTGAGTTTCCAAGGTTGCCTTGTAACTGAGCTTGTGCCAAAACATGCTGTTGTTGTGACGTCAAAACGAATTGATTTTGAGTCTGCAGATTAGGTTTTTGCATCTGTACGCCCAAACTTGGTCGTAACTGATCTATGCCCTGTGCGGAAAAATCCAACATCTTGATTCGCATTGAAAAAAAAAACCCAAAAACAAGGACAGGAAAAGGTGAGTGAAAGTGTGAAACTTACAGTCAGAGGCCAACCCCTTAATGGAAGACCAGGGACGCCCTGATTTAATACTGAGGGCACAAATTTGAGATAAATAGATCAAAAGAAGGAAAAAGTGGTAAAAAAGGCTCAAGAAAATTAAAATATTTAAGTACTACTAAAAAGGTACTGCTTCAATGTCCATGCATAGTATCTCAGCATTATATAACTACTAGACACATATTCTGTGTCAAATTTGCAGCAATTTTCACTGTTATCGATTGTAGCATCTTCATCATAGGCTGAGCTATACTAGTCTTCATATTATATAGATATCTAGCTTCCCAACACTCAATGCCAGCATTACTGGTCTAACATTTGTGATTACAATTACTGTCCTTTTCCAGATTAAATCATTAAGGTAATACTTAATAAATTCCCAGAGGATAAAACTTTACCCAAATTTGCTGCTTGTAATATTTTTTTATCTGACTGATATGTACCATGCAATGAACATAAGTAAATACATGTCATTAATGTAGAAGATGTAATATATTGCCAAAATTGTTTCAGTGGGAAAGTTAGGCATAATTACCAGCACCACCTAGTCCTGATTTAGGCTGTAAAATTGCCTGACCATAGATGGATGAGGGATCCATAGGTAAACTTTTCTGGTTTCCACCCAAACTAACTTCAGTTTTGATATCCTAGAAGTAGAAATACATAAATTGTGCACTTCAATATAGAGGAAGAAATCAGGAAAAAGAAGCAAGGGAAGTAAAAGATAAGACAGATAACATTAAATTGCAAAGCAGAGATTATCTGGGCAATACAGTTGTCAATGGCGTTCGTGACTGGATTTGCTGCAAAGCAGCTGACATATTTCCAGGACTACCTTGCAAAAGCTGGCTGAGTAAACAAAATAAGGAAGAAAAAGAATGAGAGACTCAGTCCTTTAGAGCATTAAGAAAACTAGGAAACAAAGTGCACATAAGGATTAATTGATCATACACTTGATTATTGGCCTGTGTTTTCAGAAGAGCCATCCGATTGGCATCAATCAGTGCTGATGATGTCTCTGAATCCGCAGAATGAGGGTGTTTCACACGTTCTTCATACATTTTCATGGCCATCACACTAGCTGATGGCTGTCCAATCATTCCTTCAGAGTTAATCGCATTTAGAGAACCACCAAGAGCAGGATGAGTGGGATCCCTTCGTTGCAACTGTGCATTTCGGTGCTGCATTAGTTGCAACTGCTGCATTTGTAATTGCTGTTGTTCCCTTGCTTTAAGTTGCTGAGACTGTTTTTCCAAATCACAAACACACGACATTATGTCTAAAAGAAATCGAGCATCGAGTTAATGAGCAGAATATTTTATATAACAAAACAGAGGCACCTCTATATAAGCTGCAGCAGCCTCAGAATGTTTCTCATTTGTCCTAGCAATAAATATGTCCCAGAAGACAGACCACCACTCGAACAGAAACCCTCCAGGAGCATCGATTGCTGCAGAAACAATTAACAGGCAAGACAAAAGGAAAATAGGTGTGATTCTCCCACTGATTTAGACAATTCAACAAGGTAAAGTAATACCAAAAATACTGAGACAACTACCATAGTCAAAATGGCTCGATAAGGTGCACTTCATGGAAGTATGTCAAAGAATCAGAACCATCAAACAATTCAGGCAATTTGGCTTAGAGCTTGCTAATTTGTTATATTATAATAACTGAATTTGCTTGCAAATATTACCTACTGGATCTGTGGCAACCTTTCCTTCAGTCATAAAAGCTTTTGCAGAAGCATGCAACTTCCTTTTCAACAAATAATCATGAATATAAACATCAAGCCTGTAGCATTGAAAGACAGTAAACAAGTTCAAAATCAAACAAGCTAATAATCAACAACAGCTGCAACAACAAACTTGACAATCACTCTTACATCTTGTCAGCTTCCCAATTACTCTGCGCCATTTTCTTTTCCTGCAAAAAGGAGAAAAAAAAAAAACTCCACTCCAGGACTTCAGATCTTTACTTGAAACACATCTTCTATTAGAAAAAAGCGAGTAAATACTAAAACTAGAAGAGAATTCAACTTCTTTTCAGCGCGAGTTCACTAAAACTGAGTTTTACATTCTCCGCTCAGTAACGACCAAAAAACCTCAAAACTTGTTTTTAACTTTTTTTTCTCAGATTTCTCAGCTACCAAACAAATCAACACTCGAAATTCAACAATGCAATTCATAATTAATCCAAGAAATAATTACCGGTGAACTGGATCAATGCTCAAACAACCTTTCAACAAGATCTCCACTTCACAAACTATAATTCAATCTAAACAAGTTAAAGAAGAAAACTCAAATTCAGCAAAAATAGTTAAGATCTTTCTCTTCTAACACTGACTGAATTTGCGGAGCTTAAAGCAATCCGAAACTGAAACCACAGACACATATACAATTATGGAGAATTTATAATTCTCTGAAGTATTTCAGCTAAAGAAAAAAAAATTATTTCTTAAGAAAACTGTGAATGATTCTTTTGAGTGTAACTGAAGTAGAACAGCTCGAACTTTAACAGTAGAGAAATTTTTTTTGCAGAATCGGGAAACATATAGATATTTAGTTTAAAAAAGAAAAAAAAAAGGGCTTATTCAGAAGAAACCAAGGCTGCGGTTCGTATTTAGATTCTTTCGTTTTTATATAGAGTTTTGGTTTGGAGTTTGGTTCGGAATGGAAAGTAACCGAACTTTAGTTGGTTCGTGTGGGCCGAGGCGGTCCCGGTGGTATTGATGCGTGTGTTATTTATCATGCAAGTTTGGTGGTGAGAATTGGGGGTTACGGTACACGCTCGAATTAGGGGAACGATGTGGACTTGAGTACGGGGGAAAGGTGTTGGATGTTTAAAGAGTGGCATTGAGGATGTAAATTTTGGATGGTTTGCAGGGTATTTCTGTCATAAGAGTGAAACCCACTTAGTTCTGACTAAAGAAGTGTTGTCACTTTGTCGGTGTTGTTAGTTACTCGACCAACACAGTTCATGTTTTTTTCATTATTTTATTTGGTTAAATTCCAGATGAGTACCAAACTTTGAAAATATTAACATTTTTATGGGTAAACTATCCATTTGGGTCACCCAAATTTTACGGCATTTTTATTTTAGTTTCCCAACCTTTAAATATCTTATTACGATTGATTGTATATGTCACATCATATTTATACTTTTATTTTTGGGATCTAACTTCTAAATCGTTCTCATTTTAGACATAATTTTTTTTTAAGTATTGATCAGGATAAAAAATATATTTAAATAATGCTTTAAAGGTTATCAAATTGTACTTATTTACTCTCTTGAAAGTTCTATTTTTTTAACATTGAAATTTTAAATTCCAAAACATTAAAATCAATTAAATAAATTATTGAAAACATTTTATACATTGACAATGTCAATCGATTTGTTACTATAATATTAAAATTAATTAATTTACACAAGTAAATTAAAAATAAATTAAGAGTACATAAATATGATGAATGGGCTCGATTGGAAATTTTCTGTGACAATGTTGATTTTTGTAGATTCATGATGACCCTTTTTTGTAGATTCACGGTGGAGTTCTTTTATGAGATTTACTTTGAACTTTAGAGGTGAAAGTGAAAATGAGAGAACGTAAACTACTAATATCTTGGCATCCCTATTAGGTTTGAGAGCATGTGACAAAGGGATTAATTTTTTAGCAAGCATGATCAGATATGTCATTCTAATCTCATTCTCAATTAGCTATTGAAAAAAGTTGCTCATACTAGCGTTTTTTTGTTTTGAAGGTTTTAACTCAACAAACTCTTACAAACCTCCATTCACCAAGCATTACAAATAGAAAGTTTAACTATCCAATACTCCATTTGTACCTAAACCAGCTAAAAAAACTCAAAACTTTGTTTACCAAACACCACTATAGTGTATTGATAGGAGGTAAAGTTATTTTAATAATGTTTAAAAAAATTCAGTAAAAACAACCCCAAACCCATTGTAGGTTCCAAGATAATGAATATGCTCACCGTCAACCCATGAAATCTTTTGAGGATTTTTTTATATACAGTGTATTAATAGGTGGGTGAATTTATTTTAATATATATATTTAAAAATTTTCAATAAAAACAACCCCTGAATCTATTTTAGTTTCCAAAATGATGGATGCGCTTGGTGTCAGCATATGAAACCGTTGAGGATTTCTTCATATATAGTGTATGGATACGTAGGTAAATTTATTTTAATATATATATATCCTTATCCCGCTTTTAAAAAATCAATATTCGAGTAGTATTTAACTTTTAGTGCACAAGCTAGGAACGAGTTTGAACAATTAATTAACTGTTAATCTTGTTTTATAAGTTATTTTGGTTTTGAGTGTGTCAATTAGATTTGCTGATCTAGAATTTGCTTTTGTTATACATGTTAATACCACAATAATAATTTGATATGTTGAGATGATAGAGACACTTGAAATTTAACCCATTTAGCCTTTAAATTACTTACCCACTTCATTACCTACTAGTAAACTCTTTTGCGCCTAATCCATTTTTGTTCATTTATTACCTACTCATTTTAACCTTTAAAACCTTGTCAATCTTTGAATTACCCTTTTCTTTCATGCATTTAGTTGGGATTAAATTTTGGTAAGTTGTCTAACCATGTTCGATTATTTATATTGTTGAATTTATTTTTTAAAAAAATAGAAAAATTTTGGGCTATTATGTTCAATTATGAGATCACTCTTCATGTTATAATCCCACTATCTTGTAAGTTGAGCGTAAATAATCGCTATTATATCTTTATAAAAGCTCATTCCAATTGTTTGTTTATTATTCATGTCAATTCTTTACAATTTTGTATTTTATTCTTTTGGTCTGGTAACTTATCAATTCAACTCTCAACTCTAATAAATATTAAAATTTAGAAAAATATATATTTTAAAAATAAGATAAAAAATATACTAAAATATAACTCAAAAAATAAAAAAATAAAAAAACCCAATTTTTAATTATTTTTTATTTTCAATTTCCCTTTTTATTGGTTCAAATCAATTTAAGCTATTTCAAGTTACATGTAACCAATTAGATCTAAATTCTTAACTATATTTGTTCAATTAACTTACTTAATTATGATAATATTATACTATGGTAAAAAAATATTTACTCAAAATTTCATAATAAAATTTTAAAAAATAAATAATGTTTATATAAAAAATACTAAAAGAAATAATTATCACAATACTGTAAATAAAGTAGATAACATTAGTTTGGTAGAGGAATTAAACGAAAAAAGATTTGATTCTGCGCTGAATAACATTAGTTATGCTCTTGTTTATTTAAGATGTCATAAGTTTAAACTCAAACTTGAAAATTAGAGTGGGAGTGAAAAATAAAAATTTAACAGGATTTAGTTTATTTTCCTAATTTTTTTCATTTAAATCATTAGATAAATTTATTTTGATATATATAATTTTCAGTAAACACAATCCGTCTAAAATTTTTATAATTTTCAATATAATAAATATGCTCATTGTCAACACATGAAACCTCTACAGATTTTTTTTTTATATATATATATATATTGTACTAACCTAATTTCATCCGGACTCATTATACTATTTTATTATTATTATTATTATTATTTATTTATTTTATAAATACAATAAATAATAAAATAATGAAATTGAAAAAATAAAGTCTAAATCTATTTTTTTAACAAGCCTAAATAATCTATTTTTTTAAACCCAGATACCAAATACAAACATGCCCAAATACTAGTCCAATCTTACAAAACCCTAGCCTCTTTTAGTTTTCAACCGTCGCCGTAGTTAGCAACCACGCCCACGCCTGTGCCATCGTCGTCGTCACTGATTCTTTCGGATCCGAACTCCACCTCACGCACGTCACCGAAAAATCCGAAAAAAATTGTTGTAAAAGGGTTATAAAAACCCAACATAAAAATGTATTAAGAACACAAAAGAATAAACGAAAGGTTTACTAGAAAAATACTACGAGCAAAGCAATCGAAAAGCAAAAAAAACAGATCTCAAGATATCAAGTTTCATTTTTTTTTATATATTTCCGGAAATCAGTAGATTTAACCTTTTTTATATATTTGAAAGCGAGTATATTGGGTTTATATATATATACCTTTAAAATGCTTCATATTTCGCCGTTTTTCGGGTTTCGATCACCATCCACAGTGGTTGTTGGCGCCACGACGAGCTCTTGGCGGGGGCCTGCTCTCACCTATTTTTGGCTGATCGGTCATGGAGAAAAGGGAGGATTTTTGTTGGTTTGTTTTAAGAAGAAAGGGAATATGGAAATGTTAAATGAAAATTAACTTTTATACTCTCAGTGAAACGGTGCGTCTCGGGGGCGGGGGGGAGGAATTCACTTTTTTAAAATTGGGCAAATTGCCCACTAGGTCCTTTTTAAACAATTGTTTCAATCAAGTCCTTTTGACCCAATTTTTGTCATTTTCAATTCCACCCAATAATTTTACTTGGTTTTCAATTTGGTCCTTGATCCAAAAGTATCCAAAAGGGTGAAACGTGTTAGGATTTTTGAGTTTATTACCCATGAAGCCCCTACTTTATTTTAAAATTATTTTTTGAACCCTAAACTTTCTAAAAATTTCAATTTAACCCTTAAATTTTCCAAAAATTCAAATTTAACCTTAAACTTTTTAGAAATTCCAATTTAACCCTCATATTTCTAAAAATTCCAATTTGACCCTAAACTTTCCAAAAAAATTGATTTGACCTTTAAAGTTTTCAAAAATTCAAATTTGACCCGGTTTTAATGTAATTTTTTTATTTAATCTCTTTTTTATATGCATATGAATATTATTTTATTTTATTATATTTTGTGTATGCATTATTTTTTATTATGTATAATTGTAAATCATGTGCATATTTTTTGCATAACATGAATTTTTTTTAAATACTCAAATTATTTTAATAAAGCAAGACAATATCCTTTGTCTCGGGAATTTGAAAAAATCATGTTCTAACTTATTGGGTGTGGTTTTTTTTTCTTTGAACCGAGATAATTGAATATCCTTTTAAAATTTAAATACGAGATTTTTTGAAAAGCTCGTCATTTTTGAATATTTGAATTGTTATGTCCTAACTTACTGGATGTGACTTTTTCTCGATTAATTCGAAATAACGAGCTTTCTTCGGAAGTAAAATTTGCTTTCAAAATAGAATAAATTTGACATTCATATATTTAAGGATCGCGGCTTAAATTTTTCTCGAATTTTTAATTTTTCAACAAATAAGACTTTGAATAATCAATTAGGTACCAATTTTGGGGTGTAAAGGTGCTGACCCTTCCTTATAATAACCGACTCCTGAACTCATTTTATGGTTTCAAAGATCAAAATTCTTTTAATGATTTTTAAAAAAAAATCTCAAGAGGTGATCCAATTAAATTTAAAAAATTTATTGGTGGCGACTCCATTTTCATTTTCCAAAATATAAATCGAGACTTGTTTTTGTTTTTTCAAAAAATGGTTTCGACAGCTTGGCGACTCTACTGGGACTAATAAGAGGGTCAAGCCGTAGATCGATTATTTTTGGTCTTTTTGTTGAAAATTTCAAATTCAATTTAATTTAATTTGTGATCCTTTGCATTTCATTTTTGTGATTTGTATGTTGTTTGATTAATGTATGTTGATATTGCTATATATGTCTATGTTTCTGCATACATGCATTTGTTACTACACCGCTTAAGTGGATGTGAGAAGCTACTCCTTCGTGAGGTTTTCACCTTCGTGTAGGATAGTGAATCGCTTTCGGGATACATTTGTACTTATGTTTTCATGAAGTTTCACTTCCGTGCAAACATACGGGAAATGTGTCCCCCTGAATCGAACTCATCCGTATGAGCCTATAATGAGTGAGGACTGAGGAATCTGCTGGTTTGGGTACCATTACTTTAGAACCGAAAATCGCATATAATGAGCCCTAAGTGCCCACCCTAGGTAGAACTATATTGAACCTTTAGAAACCACCTAATAGATGTGTAGGTTTTCTATTGTATTTTTGTTGATACATTTTATGACTGTGGGTACTAACTTGTTTTATTTTCTTATTTTGTATTGCATCCTTATATTAGGAAAGGTATTGACTTAAGTTCGATTACTAGTAGAGAACTGGTCATGGAAAAAGGGTATCTTGATGAGGTAAAGGACAATGTGGCAGTGCGTATGTGATCAGAGGATAAACAACGTGAGAAGGGTTATAGTCTAGCTGAAGGCCATGTATCGGATTACTGGGATTTCACTCGGATCAGTATGACTCAGAATAGTTTGCAAGAGTTGAAAGAAATTTGGGATTAGTGGGATGATGGAATGAAGCAGATTTTCTACCGAGAGTATGTAGATCTACCATTCTTGCTAGAAGTTAAGGTGGACAAGCATCTCTTCCGAGCCCTTGCACAGCACTAGAATCCGACTTATAGTTGTTTCACTTTTGGGAACATGGATATGGTGCCCACGATTGAGGAATATACTGCTCTATTTCGTTGCCCTAAAATTCAAGAAAAAAAGGCCTATTCGAGAGCCGTTAATTTGCTAACTTTCCTTAAGAAGCTAATGAAGATTACGGGAATGAGTGAGCAATGAGTCACAGCTCGAATCAAGGTGAAGGGCGACAACAAATGCATCACTTGGAAAAGTTTGCGAGATTTGATTTTAGCTCAACCTGATGCAAGGAAAAATGTGGATATATTTGCTCTCAGTTTGTACGGACTGGTTATATTTCTCAAGGCGTTGGGGCACATAGATGAGGCGGTCAATAATTTATTCGATCGGCTCGATAAGAGGGTTACACCTATTCCAGCAATTCTGGCCGAAACTTTTAGGTCACTAAATGTATGTCGAAAAAAGGGGGAAGAGAGATTTATTAGTTGCGCACCACTACTGATGGTATGGTTTCATAGCCACTTTTGGAAAGTGGAAAAGGTTCCTTGCCGAGTGTTTTCTGTGAATTATTCTCCTTTGAGGGAATTTTTTACTACACAAAGGCAAGAGGATATTTCTGAGGAAAAGTGGATGGCAATACTCCATAGTCTCCGAGACGAAGACATTGAATGGCGAGCACCGTGGTTCATTCCTGATGAAATTATTTATCGATGCGGTGATTTCGATTGGGCTCCGTTACTAGGGATATGGGGAGCTGTAGGGTATGCTCTTTTATTAGTAATGAGACAATATCGGTCAAGAGAATTCATTCCAGTAACTCAGGGTTTGGCTCAGTATGAGTTTGTATACAAAGGTGAGAACAATAAAAAAAGAGTTCGAGAGATGTCAAATACCTAGAATCAAGTCCGTAAAATGAAGCTATTTACTGCAAATCCCATAAAAACCTAAGAGTATGATGAATGGAAGAGTAGGAGAGTCAATGATAACATCCTCATGCCAAATCCCGATAATGTCCGTCTAGTTGAGGAGCATTTGCAAGTAGTCCCATCGGAATTAGAGCTCATCAAGCAAGATTTTGAAAAGAAAAGTTCCGAATTGGGGAAAAAGATAGAAGTATTAGAGGAGGAAAAGATGCAGTTGGGTTTGGATGTTGATGTCCAAAAGTTAGAAGCCGATAAGCTAAGGAAAGAGAAGAGAAATGTTGAGGAAAACTTGGATGATTTGAAGAAGGATTACAAGAATCTTCGTTAGTCAATGAGAACTGCTGGGTTAGGTAAAACATCAGAATAGTGGCAGCAAGAAATCCAAGAGGAAAGGGTTCGAGCGGATCAGTGGAAGTGAAAATTTCAAGATGCTCAAGCCCAAAGAGATGCTATAAAAAGTAAGTTGTTAGAGAGTCAAGTCGAGAAAGCTGAGATGAAGGCCTGAATAATCGAGTTAGAGGAGTTTTTGCATAGGCATCGCAGTCGCAACTCTGTGATGAAATTGAGGGCAAGCTAGGCTAAGAATGAAGGATTAAAGAGAATGGTAGGAGAACTTTAAAGCTTCATTACAGAACTGTGAGATTCAGATCAAGTTCCTCGAAAGAACTTTTGAAACAAGTAATAGGCAACTTCAACACTCTCAGAGGCAAGTTAGAGACCGAGACCATGTCATGGGTGAAGCATTAACACAAGTGAGAGAAGTGGTAGAATACTTGCAGAAGTTAGTTGTCCAGGAAGATACTTTGAGCATAGAGTATGAGTCAGTGTCTGATAAAGGCCAAAAGTTAGCATGTCTCCCTCAAAAGATTAAGACTTTGAGCATTATGGCAAGACCTTATTTATAATTATCTTATGTAAAGACATTTGTTTTCTAGTAAGGTTATTCTGTTAGAATTCGATTGAGAGTCAATACCTTTCTTACATTTTGCATTCATGCATTCATAAAGTTTCGCATTGCATTTTCATACATTAAAATTTGAAGAAAGACGTTTCTAATTAATTAAAATTTTCCTTTAAAAGTTACTATGGAAAAACTACACCGTTACTACACTCGTGTTAAGACAATAGCAATGGATCAGCGACTAGAAAAGTTAGAGCAAATACAAAATGAAATGCAGGATCAGCTGCAGGAACAGTTAGCAAAAGTGTAGTAAGATATGAAGGACTAAATTATTGAGTCCCAAAAAGACATTATCAATAAGTTAACTCAATTACTAGATGCAAAAAACTGATAAGGGAAAAGGGATTGTATTTGACCCAAAGGAAGGGGGTGATGGTCTCCCGTATTCTTCAAATGTTACCCTAACACCAGCCCAAGTTCTACAAGAAATATGTGTTCGAGGAGCATCTGTCACTATTAACCCGCAATCGTACTTGTTTGGCACACCAAAATCGACAAACTACCAAACATGTTCTAGTTCTAACCAAGGAAATAACTCTGTTGACCTTGGCATACCATATTTAAATGAGATGATGGAGCCAGAAAAAATAAGAGCCGAACTTCCTAACCAGTTGAAGGAGCGCTATAAATGGTTAGAGGAGATGTTCAGAGCTTTAGAATAAGCTGAGGGATGCTGTGGGATTGATGCTAAGGAACTGAGTTTGGTTCCCAACCTAATATTTTCCCCCAAATTTAAAGTTCTAGAGTTCGAGAAATATAACAGGATAAGCTGCCCGGAGGTACATATTACTATGTTCTGCAGAAAGATGACGGGGTATGTTCATAATGATCAGCTGCTAATCCACTATTTCTAGGATAGTCTGACAGGATCAGCCGCAAGGTGGTATAATCAATTAAGTCGTGCCAAGATCAGTTCTTAGAAAGATTTGGCACAGGCTTTCATGAGGCAATACGGTCATGTCATTGACATAGCTCCTGATAGGATCACGTTACAAAATGCTTAAAAAAGGTTAGGTGAGAGCTTCAAGCAGTACGCTCAAAGGTGGAGAGATATGGCCACCCAAGTACAGCCACCATTGTCTGAGAAGGAGACAACCATGCTCTTCGTCAGTACTTTGAAGGCACCGTATGTCAATCATCTGTTGGGAAACGTTACTAAAAGTTTCTCCGATATGGTCATGTCAGGAGAAATGATTGAAAATACAATTCGAAGCAGAAAAATTGATGCCGGAGAAAGTACCAAAAGGTCCACTCCTAGAAGGAAGGATAATGAGGTGACAATATAAGCTTATACCAGATGAATGTTACAAAACCGATCATGGTGACCTAGTCTAAAGCCTCGATAACCAATTATCAAAGTAGACTGAGACTAGAATCGGACTCGAGCCTGAACACTGAAAGAATTCAATTCACTCCCATCTAGATGACCTACAAGAGCTTTACAAGAGCTTACATGATGCCCAAGTGGTGTCCTCTTATTATTTAAAGCCAATACAACCCCCGTTCTCGAAATGGTATGACACAAATGCTCAATGTGACTATCATGCAGGAATAACGAGTCACTCCATCGAGAATTGCATTGCTTTCAAGAAGCTGGTTGAAAGATTTATTAAGATAGAGATCATAAGGTTCGATAACTTCGTAGAACCTAATATGGCTAAAAATCCCTTGTCAAATCATCCCGATCAGTAGGTGAACGCAATAACGGAAGAGAGGAGCAAAAGGATTAAGAGTGATATGGGGGAGATCAAGTCTCCATTGAAATGGGTTTAGTAATAGATGGTCAACAGGGGTCTGATTGTGCAAGAGAGAGGATAAGGTGACAACAACTGAAAATTACTATAAGTTTCACCTCGTGGAGGGGCATAAAATCCAAGGGTGTGTCAAATTCTAATCCTTAGTACAAAAATTGATGGATAATAAAGAACTTGAGTTCTTTGAGAAGAGGAAAGATGATGAGATAAATGATGTTTGTGCTTCTGAGGAAGAGGCACCGAAAAAGGCTTATAAGGCTAACCTACTAGTGGTAATTATATCTAGGCCAAAGGGTAAGGTTGGAGGTTAAATGACATCATGGGTCATCATTCAAAAACCCGTGGCATTTTTTATAAAGACAATAAAAGGGTACCGTAGAGCTATGACTGCAACGTAACGGTACCGAATGAGGAAGGATTGAATGAAAATGCAAGTATCATGGATATAGAGAATGAGCCAGTGAATAAGGGAGATAAGATCCTCACACCGAAGATTTCAGCGACCACTAGGATGGGGCTGAAAATGATGGTTTGAAAAGGAGCTTTACCTGGAAGAGGATTAAGAAGATATCTCCAAGGAAAGATTATAGCGCCAGTATTGGCAGAGAAAAGTGATAAATTTGGCTTAAGATTCAAGACAAATATGAAACAGAGAAGGAAAGAGCTACAAAAAAAAGAAGAAGAGAAGAGCACGAATAAGTGGGGAGGAGATCAAAAGCAAGCCAATGGTCTTTTCTTATATTTTAGAGTCATTCGTGTCGGGATGTTTTATTAATCCCGAGCGAAAATCAACAGAAGATAGATTGGCAGGAATAATGGAGAATTTGAATATCAACGCTATTGCCGAAAGGATGAGTGAACAAAGGAATTTGTCAGGAATTCGCCCCTACGCCCTCGGAAGCATTCTAGAAAACTAGACTGCGGAAGAGCTCTCTGTAACTTTTAAGACTTTTCCAGAGTAATGTTTAGAATTGGGGTGAGCAAAACTCGATTCGAATCGAAAAATTCGAAAAAAATTTCGAATTTCGAATTATTCGAATCGAGTTATTCGAGTTAAATGAATCGAGTTGAATATTTTTTTTGAATTTCGAGTTTGAATCAAGTTGAATTTTTTTTCGAATTTCGATTTTGAATCGACTTTAATTTTCGAATTCAAATTATTCGAATAATTTGAATAAACCGAATAAAACTATATTATTTTTAATTTTAAATTTATATTACTCAAACCCAATACCCAGACCCAATTTACTATACCCATTTTCCCTCAAAATCCAAACCATTTATCTTATCCAATTTTTTCCTCTAATATTTAAAACCCATCAACAAACTAAACCCAAATATTTTTAAACCCAAATATAATTTCATTCTTCAAAAACACTCATAAACTAAACCCAAATATTTTTAAACCCAAATATAATTTTATTCCTAAATAACACTCATAAACAACTCCTTTTCGTGTCTAAATTTATTGTTCCTTTTTGTTTATTATTATTATGGTTAGGTGTACTTATTTAGTTTTTATTTGGAAAAGAAATTGAAGATATTAACTTTGTAAACCGAAAATCTATTTTTTTTTCCTAAAAAACCCTAAATTAAAACCCTCAAAAGAATAAGCTTAAGCTATTCTACAATGATTTTGTGTTATTACTGTTCGTTTATTTGACTTTTGTTGTGTTGTTTTTATTTTTTGTTTTGTTGTTTAGAATGGTGTTGTTGTGTAGATTTTTACTGTATTTTGGACTTTTGCTTATGTTTTTTTTATAATCTTGTTGTGTTATTGTTGTTACTAGGATTTATGTTGTTTACTTGAACTTTTGCTTATTTTTTTTATTATAATCTTGTTGTGTTGTCATTGTTTACTTAGATTTTTTCACTTATTTATTTCAATTTTTCGTTATATAGCCATGTTTAAAAACTTTAAATAAAAATATTTTTTAAAAAAATTACATAAAATTAAACAACACCAAATTAATTTTCATAATTTAACTCGAACAAATATATTCAATTTGATTCGATTCGAATTCTATCTCACTTGACTCGATTCGTAAAAATTTCAAATCGAATTAGGATGATGAAATAGGACTCGAAAACTCGATTAACTCGAAATTTTTTCATTCGATTTGATTCGATTGAATGCTCACCCCTAGTTTAGAACACCCTTGTTGCTCTAAGCCCGAGAGCAATTGGGATCTTTTTGTAAAGGGCACATGTTCATTGGTCTTTTATTTTCAATAAAGAATATGCACGTTCTTTCACCCAAATTGGCAAAAATTCTCATTATTCTTTTCATTCATCTCATTCCGCAATAAACATTCTTAAATTCATTTATCTGTCAGATCTTTTGGTCCATATGACAGGTCCCTAGATATCAACGAAATGAATAACATCGTTGCCAACTTTGAGCCTCATTTTGAGCAAGATGTGTGTTCAGAGGAACCTCAGGATTTTGAAGAAGCCCAAGATTGTAGTTTATCTCTTGATTTGACAAGAAATAGATCCTACCTCACAAAGAATCAATAGAAATTGTGAGTTTAGGGGAAGAAGTTGACAAAAAGGAGGTGAAGATTAGAACCTATATCTCCGTAGAAACGAGGCAAGATCTCATTGATCTGCTTCAAGAGTTCAAGGATGTGTTTGCATGGTCGTATCAGGATATGCCCTGTCTAAGCACTGATATCGTGGTGCACAAGCTCCCTACAAGAGAAGAGTGTAAACTAGTCTAACAGAAGCTTCGAAGAATGAGACCAGATGTACTCCTAAAGATAAAAGAAGAGGTCCGAAAACAGTTTGATGCCGACTTCTTACGAGTGGTAGAATACTCAGAATGGGTGGCCAACATAGTGCTAGTTCCTAAAAAGTACGGGAAAGTACGAATGTGCATAGACTATCAGGACTTAAACAAGGCTAGTTCAAAAGATAATTTCCCACTACCTCATATCGACACCTTGGTTGTAACACTCAAATCTCGAACACCGTCATTAGTTAGGATTCCGGTGTTTTCTATTCATTTAATACTGTTCATCTTTTAAAAATATCCGAATATCTTCACCTTTATTTAATATGAAATTTACTTCTCACATTTTAGATCAATATTTAATCATAACACAATTTTATCAAGGGTAAAAATGGCATTTCCAATAAGTTAGGAGACTTCTACCGGTACCTATGGTTAAGTATCGGTAGTAGTCAAGTCAGTGAATAATTTGGAAATTGCGCAGATTTCTACCGGTACTTGTGCTAGTTCTTCCGATACAAGTATGATTTCTACCGATACAAGTCATGCATCTACCGATACCAAAAACTCCAGAGAGCAAAAATTCTCACCTTGTAACTTCTACCAATATATGTATACCAACTACCGATACATCTATGCTAAATGTTACAGATACTTGTAATTCAACTACAGACACAGCTCAAGTCAGAGAACAACCTTTCTCCTACCCTGTACTTCTACCAATACATGCATAAGTTCTACTGAAACAAGTATGCAAAATCTCAAGAATTATGCCAAGACACAAGTTTAATGTCTCAAACACATCCATCACACAACATACATAACTTCTAAGTCTTTACAAGCATCATAAGCTTAAACATCTAAGTTGTACTTCATGCATTTACACAATTAAAATAGTAAGATTTCAACATCTTTAGTTCAACATCAATGGTTAATATCATCCTAGTACATGCCATAAGACCAAGTGATGCAAAATCAATCGATAAACTCCACGATAGTGTGACTTCAAGAGATGACGATGATTCGATCTTCAATCAGCAAAACGATTTACAAATCAAAAACAATAATTGTAGTAATCTTTATAGCTTAGTAAGTTCGATAGTTAAGAAATACCAATATGGTAATAAGCAACAATGATTCCATTGAGCCAACGTAATTCCATTGCTCTTTGAGTTATTTACAACTCCTCTTCCTGTTCATAACTTTTCGTTACGAGTACTCGATGCTGCTCACACGAGCTGTCGAGGACTCGTAACCTATGTGATACCCCATCCATCAGTACGGTGTCTATATGTACTGTAAACTATTTCTTAATGATGCTGCTCACACGAGCTACGAGCTGTCAAGGGTATGCATAAAGCATAAGTCCCAACAATCGTAGGACCTGCAATCCATATAGGATCTATATCTCTTTTTGGAGTCATGATGATGCTCACACGAGCTGTCGAGGACTCGCAACACATGCGATACCCCAGCCATCGTGTCGGTACTATTTCAACGACATAAAGCTTACTACCTCTTGCGTTTCATTTTTTTGATCATCTTCAATACTGAATACTTCCGATTTGCTGAACTTTGACAATATATATACAAGGAATATTAAGTAAGATTTACATTACAAACTTACTAGACTATTGCAATTTAGAAAAGACTTAAGGGACTAATCCGCCAATTTTCCTTTTTCGCGGTTTGTAGCACAATCGTAGTCTAAATTCACAAATCATTCAATTCTCACATTTAGTTACATAATATAGTCATTCAACACAATTTAGTCCTTTTGGGAAATTACGGTTTTACCCCTACTAATTTTCTTTTATTCAATCTAGTCATTTCAACACAAAACATGCAAAATAACTATTTTCTCACACAACCAACCATAGCTGAATTCTCTTGGGTGCCATTCAACCCATTCACACATTTTTTTTCACAACAATACATGTAATTTCACCATTTTCACATTTTAGTCCTTAAACCCTAATTTAATCAAAAATCACTTTACAAAAAGATTTAATCCAAGTATCAAATATTCAAATATATCAAAAGCTTTCAAGAACAAGAAATTTCAACAATGACAAGTTTTCTAACATTTGACAGATTTACAAATTAGTCCTTGCATAAACTAGATTAAGTTGATTCGGACTCAAAAACATAAAAATTACTAAAAACGATCAAAGTTTGCTTACCAAAATCAAAGCTCAAAGATTGGAATTGAAAACCCTAAGTTTCCTCCTTTATGCCATGTGAAGAAGAAGGAAGAAAGAAAATGAAATGAAATTCTCAATTTCTTTCTTTTAATTTCTTATATATATAAATGACAATTTTATAATTATTGAGACTTTTATCATTGAGCTTTAATTAACCCTTTTTAACCTTTATTAAAACTATTTATAATTAACATAAATAATACCAATCCACCCACTAACACTCTCTTGGTTAATTTATTCATTTCGTCCTTCTAATTAAACATCTATACTTTTATCCTTTTTATGATTTAGCCCTTTCTATTCAATTAACTATCTAATCAATGAAATTTTTGAATCAAAATTTCATACGATGCATATATCACCAGAAATATTTAAAATAAATAAATTCACGACTCGACTCATTGGAGCTGTGGTCCCGAAACCACTGTTCCCGACACCACTGAAAGTCAGGCTGTTACATTGGTGGACAATACAACATGTCATTCCTTATTCTCTTTCATGGATGGTTTTTCTGGGTACAACCAAATAAAGATGCATCCTAAGGATATGGATAAAACTACATTCATCACCGTGTGGAGAACCTTTTGCTACAAGGTTACGTCATTTAGACTGAAGAATGCAGGGGTAACATATCAAAGGGATATGGTGACTTTGTTCCATGACATGATGCACAAGGAGATTGAGGTCTATGTCGACGATATGATCGCAAAGTCTCGAATAGAAGAGGAACATGTGAAAGTTTTATGGAAGTTGTTCTTAAGATTGAGAAAGTTACAGTTGAAGTTGAACTCAAACAAATGTACTTTTGGGGTTACTTCAGGCAAGCTATTAGGCTTTGTGGTTAGTAGAAAGGGAATTGAAATCGATCCCAATAAAGTCAAAGCTATACAATAATTTCCACCTCCACGTACTCAAAAGGAAGTTAAAGGGTTCCTAGAGAGATTGAATTACATCGCTCGATTCATTTCACAACTATCCGAAAAGTGTGATCTTATCTTTCGTCTTCTCAAGAAGCACAACCCAGGAGTTTGGGATGATAAATGCCAAAAGACTTTCGACAAAGTCAAACATTATTTGTCCAATGCTCCAGTTTTGATGCCACCAAATCCGGACAAACCTTTGATCCTATACTTGGCCGTATTCAAAAACTCTATGGGATACATATTAGGCCAGCATGATGAGTCAGGAAAGAAAGAAAAAGTAATTTATTATCTCAGCAAGAAATTCACTGAATGCGAGATAAGATATTCTCCAATTGAGAAATTATGTTGTGCTCTAGTTTGGACTACCCGAAGGTTGAGGCAATACATGTTATATCATACGACTTGGTTGATTTCAAAATTGGATCCTCTCAAGTTTATGATGGGGTTAGCTGCATTAAATGGAAGGATGGCCAGATGGCAAATGCTACTTTCTGAATTTGACATAATCTATGTGAATCAGAAGGCGATAACAGGGAGTGCAATAGTAGATTTCCTGGCTAGCAGAGCTCTCGAGGATTATGAGCCATTAGATTTTGATTTCTCAAATGAAGATCTAATGTATGTTGCAACCACAGCAGAAGAAGCTTTAAAAGAGCAACCATGGAAAATGCATTTTGATGGTGCTTCAAATGCTATTGGTAAAAGGGATTAGGGCAGTTCTAGTATCCCCGGAAGGAGATCATTATCCCATTACAAGCAAGTTTGACTTCGATTGCACAAACAACATGGTAGAATATGAAGCATGTGTCATGGGTATTCAGGCAGCTATAGGTAGCAATATTAAGATTCTGAAAGTGTACGAGGATTCTGCATTGGTAATTTATTAACTCAAGGGAGAATGGGAAACAAGAGATTCCAAGTTGATGGATTATCGAAAGTTAGTTCTCAAGCTAATTAAAGAATTTGAGGACATCACCTTCCATTACCTCCCGCGAGATGAAACTCAGATGGTCGATGCTTTGGCTACTTTTGCCTTCATGATCATGGTCAATAAGTAAGAAAATATGAAGCCTGTTCAGATGAGTATCTACGATGTTCCAGCTCATTGCTACAACATCGAAGAGGAAGAAAAGGATAATCACCCTTGGTACCAGGAGATTTTGCATATGTAAAAGACCGTACGTACCCTAAGCAAGCTGTCGAGAATGACAAAAGAACATTGAGAAGGCTCGCGATTGATTATGTCCTTGACGGGGATATTCTGTATAAAAAGAGAAAAGATCAAGTCATGTTGAGGTGTGTTGATTCTGTTGAGGCTAAAAAAATCTTAGAAGAAGTTTATGAGGGTATTTGTAGAACACATGCCAACGGTTACACGATGGTCAGATAGATTATGAGATTTGGGTATTACTGGTCAACCATGGAAGGAGATTGCATTAAATACGCTAAGAAATGTCACAAGTGTCAAATTTATGGAGACAAAATTCATGTACCTTCTTCACCTCTCCATGTTATGAATTCCCTATGGCTTTTTTCTATTTGGGGCATGGTCGTCATTGGACCAATCTTGCCAAAAGCTTCTAATTGGCATAGATTCATTTTTGTGGTCATCGATTACTTTACTAAGTGGGTGGAAGTTGCTTCCTACGCTAGTGTCACGAGATCAACAGCCAGCAAGTTCTTAAAGAAAGAAATTATATATCAGTATGGAATGCCAGAGAAGATCATATTCGACAATGCTTTGAACCTAAATAATAGCACAATAGTAGAAGTCTGCGGTCAATTCAAGATCAAGCACCACAATTCAGCACCGTATCGCCCGAAAATGAACGGAGCTGTAAAGACAGCTAATAAGAACATCAAGAAAATCGTGAGGAAAATGACAAAGACCTACAAAGATTGGCACAAGAAGCTACTTTTTGCTCTATACGCTTATCGAATGTCAGTTAGAACTTCTACCGGGGTAATACTTTTCTCGTTAATATATGGAATGAAGGCAGTTTTACCCATTGTAGTCGAAATTCCTTCCCTCCGAATCTTATCAGAAGTGAAGTTAATTGAGGCAAAATGGATCCAATCTAGCTATGACCAGCTAAACCTAATTGACGAGAAGAGGCTGAAGGCTATCCAACATGGCTAGATGTACCAGAAACGGATGATGTGTGCTTACGATAAAAAAGTTCACCCTAGAGAATTTCATGAGGGAGATCTAGTTTTGAAAAAGATCCTTCCTATACAAAAAGATTTTCAAGGCAAATGGATGTCAAATTAGGAAGGCCCATATATGGTAAAGAAAGTTTTTTCTGGAGGAGCTTTAATTCTAGCTGAGATGGACGGTAAAGATTTGTCAAACCCCGTAAACTCAGATTCAATGAAGAAGTACTTCGCCTAAAAAAAAAGAAAGAGGTTGAGTTGAAAACCCTTAAAGGGCGACTCAAAGCAAAAAAAAAAGGTAGGATGAGATGAAAACCCGCAAAGGGCGTCTCGAAGCCTAAGGAGATTTGAGTTGAAAACCTGAAATGGTGGCTCAGATTTGGATCAAGGATTGGGCATGAAGAGCTTCTTTCTTAGAAGTAGTAAGATGGAGAGACATTGCATCTTGGGCATCAACAGAGTGCAATAACTTTCATGGGTACACATCAAGCTCAAAGTAGTCCTCATCAAGTTTACTCGAAGAAGTTCATATGTTGATATATAGGGCATTTGGTTTTATTTCTTGTTGCTCACTTTAGCAATTCTTGATCAATGTTTGCTAATTTTTTACCAACATTTATAATCTTGGCTGATGTTTTGATTAATGTTTGATGTCTTCTTTTTTTTTCCTTAAAAGCGTTATCGCCAATAAATTCAATCTTATCAATTTGTAACACTGCTCAAAGCATTCTTTGCATTGAAATAATGGTTAATGGACTTGATGGACCTGAAACAGGACCATTAGTCGAAAATAACCGAATCTGAGGGTTGAAGGGATCTTGAAACGAATAAGTTCAGCTTATGATTACCTCTTCGGGTTCCGTATCAAGAACACCAGACTTAAAGGAAAGGCATGGTGACACATCAATGTTAGAACTTAGGCAAAACACGATCAGTGACAACCTAAGGACTAAAACAATAAAAAAACCATTTTAAAATGACATCTTTACATGTATATCAGTAACATTCATGCGGATTTAGATAGGAGCATTTGATTTATTCAAATCATGGCATCCTAGTTACATGGCCTAGATAGAGGCCCATAAAACAGGTTCTACAGGTCATATCCTTAGAAAGGCGTTAAAACAACGAGTCTTATACCCCTAAAGTTGTAGAGGAACAGATTGAAGCCAAAATGGCAAATCTCATACACTTAAAGCTGTAAAGGGGTAGATTGAAGCCGCAACGGCGAATCTCATTCACCTAAAGCTGTAGAGGGGCAGATTGAAGTCGCAAAGACGAATCTTATACTCCTGAAGCTAAAATGGAGCGAAGTTACAACCCCGAGTATTTTACCTTGATCATGGGGCAAATCGAAGTAATCCAATCTTTTACCCTAAACAGAAGGCAAATTAAAGATCATCTGATCTCTTTCCCTAATCAGAGGGCAGATTGAAGACCATCAGATCTTTTACCCTAACAAGAGGGCAGATTGAAGACCATCAGATCTCTTACCCTGACCATGAGGTAGATTGAAACAATCCAATGTTTTACCCCTAAAGCTATAGAGGGGCAAATTGAAGCTATAGAAGCAAATCCTATTACCCTAAAGTTGTAGAGAGGCAGATTAAAGCTCACAATAGTAAATCTCGATCTTCACTAAAGTTGCAAAGAAATGGAGTAAAGCTATGAAGGCGAATCCTTATCTCTCTGAAGTTGAAGTAGAGCAGGATGAAGCTATAAGAACAAATCCTATACCCCTGATGCTGTAGTGGGTCAGATTAAAGTAATGAAAGCAAATCTTTATCTCCCTGAAGCAGTAATGGAGCAAGAGAAAGTTATGACATCAAGTCTTATATCCTTGAAGTTGCAGTGGATAGGGTTGAGGCTACATTAGCAAATCCTATCTTCCTAAAAATGGAGTGGAGCAAAATAAGGCTACAACATTAAATCCTATCTTCTTGAGGTTGTAGTGAAGCGGATACGATGGAATAGAGCAGTTAATAAAGTGAAAAGGGTAGGTTGCTGAAAATAAGAGATATTAAAAAACAAAATTCAGTAGGACAAGATGAAACTGGCTCCATTCACGTTATACGACAATGAGCAAAGATGGGCAGTTGTACTAACCCAATTTCATCCGGGCCCATTGCACTATTTTTCTTTATTATTATTATTTATTTTATGAATACAATAAATAATAAAACAATGAAATTGAAAAAATAAAGCCCAATTTTTTTTACCAAGCCTAAATAACCCATTTTTTTTAAACACAAATTCCAAATACAAATAGGCCTAAATACTAGCATAATATTACAAAACCCTAAAAACTAAACACAAACCCTAGCCCCCTTTTAGTTTCCAACCGTCGTCACCGTTAACAAACATGCCCACGCCCGTGCTGCTGTCGCCGTTGCCGATTCTTTCGGATTCGGACTCTACCTCATGCACGTCATCGAAAAATCCGAAAAAAATTGTTGTAAAAGAATTATAAAAACCCAACACAAAAATGTACTAAAAACACAAAAGAATGCACAAAAGTTTTACCGGAAAAATACTACGAGCAAAGCAAATGAAAAGAAAAAAACAGATCTCAAGGTATCAAGTTTCATTTTTTTATATATTTTCGAAAATCAGTAAATATAACCCTTTTTTTACATATATTTGAAAGCAAACATATTGGGGGTTTATATATATATATATACCTTTAAAACGCTTCATATTCTGCCTTTTTCGAGTTTTGACCACCGTCCATGGTGGTTGTCAACGCCGACGCCACGACGGGCTCTCGGTGGTGGCCTGCTCTCACCTATTTTTGGCTGATTGGCCATGGAGAAAAGGGAGGATTTTTGTTGGCTTGTTTTAAGAAGAAAGGGAATATGGAAATGTTAAATGAAAATTAACTTTTATACTTTCAGTGAAACGGTGTGTATGGGGGGGGGGGGGGGGGAGGAATTCAAGTTTTTTTAAAATTGGGCAAATTCCCTACTGGGTCCTTTTTTTTAAACAATTGTTTCAATCAAGTCCTTTTGATCCAATTTTTTTCATTTTCAATTCGACCCAATATTTTTACTTGATTTTCAATTTGATCCTTGACCCAAAAGTGTCAAAGAGGGTGCCAAGTGTTAAGATTTTTGGGTTTATTACCCACGAAGCCCCTATTTTATTTTAAAATTGTTTTTTGACCCCTAAACTTTCTAAAAATTTCAATTTGACCATCGAATTTTCTAAAAATTCAAATTTAACCCCAAATTTTCTAAAAATTCAAATTTAACCCCTAAACTTTCTAGAAATTCAAATTTAACCATCAAAATTTCTAAAAATTCTAATTTGACCCCCAAACTTTCTAAAAATTTTGATTTGACCCTTAAAGTTTTTAAAAATTTGAATTTGACCCGATTTTAATGTAAATTTTTTATTTAATCCCTTTTTTATATGCATATGTATATTATTTTATTTTATTTTATTTTGTGTATGTATTATTTTTTATTATGTATACTTGTAAATCATGTGCATATTTTTTGCATAACATGAAAATTTGTTTTTTTTAAATACTCAAATTGTTTTAATAAAGCAAGGCAATATCTTTTGTCACCGGAATTTGAAAAAATCATGTCCTAACTCACAAGGTGTGGTTTTTTTTTTTGAACTGGGATAATTGAATATCCTTTTAAAATTTAAATACGAGATTTTTTGAAAAACTCGTCATTTTCGAATATTCGAATTGTTATGTCCTAACTTACTGGATGTGACTTTTTCTCGATTAATTCAAAATAACGAGCTTTCTTCAGAAGTAAAATTTGTTTTCAAAATAGAATAAATTTAATATTCATGCATTTAAGGATCGCGACTTAAATTTTTCTATAATTTTTAATTTTTCAACAAATAAGACTTTGAATAATCAATTAGGTATCAATTTTGGGCGTGTAAGGGTGCTAACCATTCCTTATGCGTAACCGACTCCCGAACTCGTTTTATGGTTTCAAAGACCAAAATTCTTTTAATGATTTTTAAAAAAAAACTCAAGAGATGACCCAATTACACCTGTTTTTAAAAAAAATATTGGTGGCGACTTCATTTTCATTTTTCAAAATATAAATCGAGACTTATTTTTATTTTTTAAAAAAATGGTTTCGGTAAATATGTTTAAATATATATATATATATATATATAATTCATGTTTGATTTCACTGGTCTGATTCATTGGTGTATTAGTGTATAACTAAAATTAAGTATTAAATAATTATATTATGCTATAATCTGTAATATTTACTTAAAAAGTACTTGCCTGAATTATAGGGGAGTATAAGGAATTGTGCTTAAATCTAATTTCAGATTTAATCTTAAAAATTAATAAAGTAATAAATAATAAAAAGTGATCATTATCACAAATATTAAAGTTCATTGATTGTGTTACTGTGTTTTGATGCTTATATATAAATTTGAAGATTAAATAATTATACTATACAATGTAATTCGATCCGATTTCTTGTTGAACTGTTGAACCAAATAGTTTAATTACTTACCTTTTAAATATAATAATTAAATATTAAAAATTAGAAAAATGCATATTTAAAAGAGATAAAAATTAATCAAAATATAACTTAAAAATAAAAATAAAATAAAACAAAAAATTAAATTTTTATTTTTTATTTTTTATTTTTTTTTAGTTCCCTTTTCACTGGTGCAAACCAATTTAGACTATTTCCAGTTACATGGAATTAGTTAGACCTTCATTGTTATTTGTGTTATCCGATTGTGATAACATTATATTATAATATAAATTTTCATATGATAAAAAGATATTTATTCAAAATTGAATAATAGATTTTTTTAAAAATGAATAGTGTTTATATAAAAAAAATATTAAAAGACATAATTACCACAGCACTATAGATAAAGTAGATAACTTTAGTTTGGTAGAGGGATTAAATGAAAAAAAGTTTGATTCTGCTCCTAGAAATTAGTAGAAAAAATTATAGAAAAATAGGATAGTTACTCTTGTTTATTTAAGATGTCACCTCAAATATAAACTCAAGCTTGAAAATATGGAAATTAGAGTGAAAATGAGAATTAAAATTTTGAAAAAAATAGATTTATTTCCCTAATCTTCAACAATAATAGTTTAAATTCTTAATTTTATTTTAAATTTGATATATATCCCTAATTTTTCCATTCAAATCATTAGATAAATTTATTTTAATTTATATATATTTTTAAAAAATTTAGTAAAAACAACCCATCCAAAATTATTGTAATTTCCAAAATGATGAATACGCTCTTCGTCAACACATGAAACATCTAAAGATTTTTTATATATATAGTGTATTGATAGGTGAGTAAATTTATTTTAATATATACTTTTAAAATTCATGTTTGATTTCACTGGTATTGTTGATTGGTGTATTAGTGTATAACTAAATTTAAGAATTAAATTGTACAGTTTAATCACTTAATTTTTTTAAGATATAGTAATTAGTTATTAAAAATTAGAAAAAAATATATATATATATTTACAAAAAAAATAAAGATAAAAATGAACCAAAATATAACTCAAAAATTTAAAAATAAAAATAAAACAAAATACTTGATTTTAACTGATTTTTTTGTTTTCAATTTCCCTTTTCACTAGTTGGAATCAATTTAGATTATTTTTAGTTACACTGAATTAATAAGACCTCGATTGTTAATTTTTTTCTCTTCAATTAACTTGTATATTAAATAATGTTTTCTCAAATTTGAATAATAGATTTTTTCCTTGACGCGATTTGCGCTGGGATTATATAAAAAAATATTTTAAAAAATAATTATCACAATGTAGATAAATTCAGTTTGTTAAAAGAATAAATAAGAAAGATTTGATTTTTATCAAAAATAAAATAAAAAAGATTTTATTCTACCCCTAAAAATAGGTGGAAAACATCGTAACAAAACAGAATAGTTATACTCTTTGTTTATTTAAGAGGTCACCTCAAGTTGAAACTCAACATTGAAAATTTAGAAATTAGAGTGAAAGTGAGAATTAAAAAAAATGAACAACAATTCAGCAAAGAGCCCTTTGATCGTCTCGTTCGGCGAGATGCTCATCGATTTCGTTCCTGATGTTGCAGGCATTTCCTTGGCTGAATCCTTCGCTTTCATCAAAGCCCCAGGCGGAGCACCTGCTAACGTTGCATGTGCCATCGCTAAGCTCGGAGGCAGCGCTGCCTTCATTGGCAAAGTAGGAGACGATGAGTTCGGTCACATGTTGGCGAATCTGTTGAAGAAGAGCGGAGTGAACAGCGACGGGATCTGCTTCGACAAAGATGCGAGGACTGCGTTGGCCTTCGTTACGCTGAAAGCGGATGGGCAAAGGGAATTCATGTTTTATCGAAACCCTAGTGCGGATATGTTGTTGAAAGAATCGGAGTTGAAATTGGATCTCATTAAGCAAGCCAAGATATTCCATTATGGATCCATTAGTTTGATATCGGAACCCTGCAAATCAGCTCACATGGCCGCCATGAAAGCCGCTAAACAGGCTGGGGTTTTGCTTTCTTACGACCCTAATGTTCGCTTGCCTTTGTGGCCTTCCGCTGAGGCTGCTAGAGATGGGATTAAGAGCATATGGAATCAAGCTGATTTTGTCAAGGTAATATTCTTTTCTTTTTCTCCTATTAAACAAAGGAGCAACTTAATCTTTATATGTTAGAGCAAATTTATCTTTCTGTTAAAACTTATTCATTTCTATTGTTAAAAATTGATCTCTGTATGTCAGCATAAAATACATGAACTGTCACTTTTTGATTATTTCATCAGTTATTTCAGTTTTTAACCGTACAAATGAATGAAATTTTTAACAACGAGCTTATGGTATTGTTTGAATTTCAGGTTAGTGATGATGAGGTGCAATTTCTGACCAAAGGAGACCCTAAAAAGGAAGATGTTGTTATGTCTTTATGGAATGACAACTTCAAGTTGCTTATTGTCACTGATGGACCAGAAGGTTGCAGATACTTCACTAAGGTATAATATTTGAGTTTTGTTTTTGGTTAAAATGTGTTGTCACTTCTTTAGGATTAAATTCAAACTTTTTCCAAAGTACAGGGACCTGCAACAAATTTGAAACCTTAAAAATGCAATTTATGAATGTTTGTGGAAAATGAATGCAGAAATTCAAGGGAAAGGTGAGCGGTTACAAAGTGAAAACCATCGACACCACCGGAGCCGGCGACGCTTTTGTTGGTGCATTTCTACAAGCTGTAGCCAAAGATCCAAACCTCTTCAACGTATAAATAGATCTTATAATCCCAATAATTTTCCATTTCAAGATTTAGGGTTTCTTTTCTGAATATAATTTAATTCATGAAAACAGGATGAGAATAAGCTGAAGGAGGCACTGACATTCGCAAATGCATGCGGAGCAATTTCTACAACTCAAAAAGGAGCCATCCCATCCCTTCCTGACAAGGCTCAAGCTGAAAAACTCATGAAAGAAACCAAATGATTTTTTTTTTCCACTTTTTTTTTCTAGAAATAATTAAATCTTTCTAGTTTTTTTTTCTGTTTTTGGATGAGCGGAGCAGTAAGTGAAATTAGTTATTGTAGTTGTGAGGTAAAAGATTTTACCGCATCACAGTCATCCTCCCTCCAAAGGAGGCCTAACTAGGAAGCTTCGGTGATAAATAAGAAACCTTGATGCATTTGTTCAAATTATTATTCTTATTTTTTTTCTATCTTCTATATGTTTATTTTTTTTTGGTCAAATTGCAGTTTTCGCTCATAATTAGATGAAAATAATATTGATAGAAACAATTCTTTTAAGTTTTTTTTTAATGTAATCAATCAATTATAAAATAAAATTTAATCAATATAAAATATAAGAAATCGAAGATCAAAATAATTTAGACTAAAATTAATTTATCAAACTAAAATATTCATTTAACCGTTTGAGAAACCATATAATATTATAAGTAGGCGAGAGATCTACTTACACTCGTATAAAACTTAAATGGTTTTACACTCCGATTATCATATTTCATGCTCCATTCATGTAGATAATGCATATCAAGTTTAACATAAATTAAAATTTTTTAACTATTCGTTTTATGTAAAAAAATTCAACCGTACGTTAAACTTATTACTATATATAGTATTTTAGATTGATATGATAAAGATATCAGATCGATTCAAAAATTTACATGCATGACAAGTATAAATTTGTCTGTTTATATTTATGTTAATTTGTGTGTTTAGAGTAATGTAAATTTATATATAATTTTTCATGGGTTAATAAATTACATATTTATATTATTTTTATTTTTATATTATGATGTAATTTACCTGGTTTTTTTAATAATGATACAAATATTTTGCATATTAATATCATATTCATACATTTATATAAACTTTTACACGATAATAATTTATTTTATAAAGGTTCTTTTTATGTTCATGTGTTTTTTTTCATATTTATTTACTTAAACCCTACTATAAATTAATATAATATAGTATTTAAATTTTCGATTGCAAAGCGAGGATATAATTATAATAATAATAATTTATAAAAATCGAAAATGGTTAAATAATAAATGCTTCTTTCTTTAGGATTGCTTCCGTTCATCTCCTGAGCTTCGTGTTTACCTCCAAAAGTTTTACTAATAATAAGTAGTTTTATATGTGCTGGGGAAACAGCACGTGGTGGTGGCGCAGTTGGCTAGCGCGTAGGTCTCATAGCTTCCTTGAGTTATCCTGAGGTCGAGAGTTCGAGCCTCTCTCACCCCAATCTTTATTATTATTATTTTTTTAAATAATGAACTCCCAACCATTTTCATTGCTGAGACTGAGAGAATATATTACATCTACAGACGTGGAGGTACTCGGCGTCATTCTCGTTTAGCAGGCTTGGGATCTGTATCAGCTGCAGGGATGGCCGGACTATAGGAAGATGAGTTTGCAGCACATTGGTAGTTGGCGCTGAACCTTCAACAGTGTTTATGTTACTTTGTGTCTACTGTAATGTAAATTTATATATAATTTTTCATAGGTTAATAATTTATTTTATATAAATGCTGACATGTTAATATGTGACATACTCATATCATTTTTTATTTTTAAATTATTATATAATTCACCTATTTTTTTATAATGATACAAATATTTTGCATATTAATATCATGTTCGTAAATTTATATAAATTTTTACACGATAATAATTTATTTTTTAAAGGTTTTTTTAGTATTAATTTCATTATAGGTTATTATTACATATGTTATTTTTGATACAATAAATAGAACTGCTCATAGCTTCACCTAAACCCTTAAATGAGAGGATAATGTGTTTCAGCACATATAAACCCACTTTTTCCTGCACGGACAATAACGTCAATGTCAATCGAGTTAAGATTTAATCGATTTTTTTATGTTAATGTGTTTTAGTTATTTTACATGTTTTTTATATTTATTTACTTAAATCCCACTATAAATTAATATTTAATTTAATTTTCGATTGCAAAACGAGGATATAATTTTAATAATAATTTATACAAAATCGAAATTCGTTAAATAATAAATGCATCTTTCTTTAGGATTGCTTCCGTTTATCTCCTGAGATTCCTGCTTACCTCAAAAGTTTCATTAGTAATTAATACTGCTATATGCATTAGAGAAACAACGTGGGGTGGTGGCGCAGTTGGCTAGCGCGTAGGTCTCATAGCTTTCTTGAGTTATCCTGAGGTCGAGAGTTCGAGCCTCTCTCACCCCAAGCGTATTTTTTACTTTTAAATAATGAACGCCCAACCATTACATATACCCTCTGTGAACTTTTAACAGTTTTTGTTGAATAAAAATGTCCATAATTTGAAGATTAGCCTTTACATTTACTAGGTATTATGAATCTACACAAATGGAGGTACTCAACGTCATTTATGTATTTCATTAGCAAGATAGTGGGGATTCTGCCGCCTCTTCTAATGTCTGGGCCTAGTAGAATCATTTTGAGCAGTACTTTGATTGGTTTTTTTCCCTAAAAAGTAACTATAGAAAACTTCGAGAGGGATTTTGGAATTCGAAAAAATCTGTTTGGCAGCTCCCTTGGAAGTTTCAAGGTCCTCAAAGGGTTAGATTCTTCCTTTGGCTTGCTATTAAACAACGTTTGCTCACGAATGTGAAAAGGGTAAGGTGAGGAGTAGGTAACATCGACAATTCTTATGGAATTTGTGGGCATGATCTTGAGACTGTGTTACATGTCCTTAGAGATTGGCCTGCGGCTAGAGACATTTGGATTCAACTTATCCCACCAAGAAAGCTCTCTAGTTTTTATTTTGGTTCCCTCCACAAGTGGATGTCGAAAAATCTTCAAAATCAACAGTTTTTTCAAGTGTATTTTTTACTTTCAAATAATGAACGCCCAACCATTACATATACCCTCTGTGAACTCTTAACAGTTTTTGTTGAATAAAAATGTCCATAATTTGAAGATTAGCCTTTACATTTACTAGGTATTATGAATCTAGACAAATGGAGGTACTCGACGTCATTCATGTATTTCATTAGCAAGATAGTGGAGATTCTGCCGCCTCTTCCAGTATCTGGGCCTAGTAGAATCATTTGGAGCGGTACTTTGATGGTTTTTTTCCCTAAAAAGTGCCTATAGAAAACTTCGAGAGGGATTTTGGAATTCGAAAAAATCTGTTTAGCAGCTCTCTTGGAAGTTTCAAGGTCCTCAAAGGGTTAGATTCTTCCTTTGGCTTGCTATTAAACAACGTTTGCTCACGAATGTGAAAAGGGTAAGGTGAGGAGTAGGTAACAACGATAATTCTTATGGAATTTGTGGGCATGATCTTGAGACTGTATTACATGTCCTTAGAGATTGGCCTGCGGCTAGAGACATTTGGAATCAACTTATCCCACCAAGAAAGCTCTCTAGTTTTTATTTTGGTTCCCTCCACGAGTGGATGTCGAGAAATCTTCAAAATCAACAGATTTTTCAATGGGTGGGGTTGATTGGTAATGCCTTTTCGGGATTATTTCTTGATGCATCTGAAAAAATCGCAATCTCTTTACTTTTCACAGCATCTCTTGGAATATTGATGCAATAAGCAAGGTGTCTTATAGTTGGGTAAGGCAATATGCTTCTGTATCTAAGTCATTATCATTCAGGAATTAAAAACTTACTGCTAGTATTCACCCTTGTCAAGTAAGTGGGTGCGTTTGAATACAGACGATTCGGTTAGGATTGAGGATGAGTTGGCTGCAACTAGGGGGCTAGTGTGTGATCATAATGGAGGGTGCATTCTTGGTTTTAACAAATATCTAGGAAGTTGTACTGTGTTACACGCCGAACTCTGGGGCATCTTAGATGCATTGAAACTTATATTGGATCGGGGTTATGAGGGGGTTTTAATTCAAACAGATAGCCTTGAAGCTATTATTTCCATTCAGGATGATTCTTTAGGGGGTTTAAATTCTACTTTGGTCAAGAGAATTCATCAACTCTTGGTAATTGCAGGACGTTGGAGAATACAACATATTCCTCGAGAAGAAAATAAAAGCACAAATAATCTCGTTAAGATGATTCGTGATAGAAAATAGGATCACGGTTGATTGAGAATTTCTCGTTTGAGGATTAGTTTAATTTCTTTCTTTTGACTTGTTTCTTTTTTAAACATATTTGTAGAATCTTTATGATTATAAAGCAGTATAATTACTACCAATAATTTAGTGTTTTTTTACATTTATTTTATAGGGTTCAAAAATTATTATTGAAGAGGTAATTATGATTAGGGGTAAACAAAATTTAATTTGATTCGAAAAACTTGAAAAAAAAATTTAAATTTCGAGTTAATCGAATCGAGTTATTCGAATTATTCGAGTCAACTAGAATAAAAAATTTTGGATTTCGAGTTCGAGTCGAGTTGAATTTTTACAATTCGAATAACAGATTAGTATAAATATTCTTTTGGTCCCTATCAGTTTTGAAAATGAGCAAATTGGTCTCTCTTAACAAAAATTACAAAATAATCAAAATAATTTTCAAAAATCGAAAATAATTTTTAAAATTCTAAATATTTATAAAAATTCTAAATTTTGTGTTTTTTTAAAAAAATTATAATATTTTTTAAAAAATCTAAAAAATATATAAAAAAAAGTTAAAATTTTAAAAATTTTATAAAATAAAAATTTTGAAATCTAAATAAGTGATTAATGATTCAAGTTTATCCTACTAAAATATCTCATTTTTTTATTTAAAAAAGTTTTCTAATATATATTATTTCAAATTTATGTGCTCTAATATGAAAATAGCTATATTGTAATAAGATTTTAAATTAATATTATTAAAATTTCTAATTTAACTCGAACAATTTCACTTGATTCGATCGAACTTCACCCTTAATCGAGTTTCAAAAATCCAAATAAAAAAAAGGAAAAACTACGTCATTTTGATAAATGCTTATCTTTTCTAAAATTAAAAGTCAAAACTATTAAATTAAAAGACAAAACTACGTCGTTTTGATAAATGCTTATATTTTCTAAAATTAAAAGTCAAAACTATTAAGTTAAAAGACAAAACTATGCCTTTTTGATAAATGTTTACCCATTAGTCTTACTTTCATTCCCGAATCGCCCCACTTTCTCTTTTTCCTTTACTCAAAATTAATCTAAAAACTTGTACTTCGTCAACTAGTTAAATAATCGGTTCATGTAAATGCAACATTGAGTATAAATAATAAGATTCATTAATTTGACTTAAATTTTTTTGACTCGATTCGACTCAATTAAAAAAAATTCAAATTGAGTTCGGTTGCTAAAATAAGATTCGTCAACTCGACTAACTCGAAATTTTTTGACTCGATTCGACCCGACTCGATCAAATACTCACTCCTAATTATAATAGGAAGAAATGAAAAAATAAAATTGATAATTATATAATATTATCTTTGTAAAGACCCAACTTTGACCGGCCCAAATAAAATAAAACCAAAACAAATAAAAATGAAATGTTAAAAACCCATTTCATTCAAAATGTCCAAGTCTATTTACATAGTTGAAACCCAATAATTATCTAAACCATTAACTCACAAAAAAAACCCAAACCTAGACGTGGCCCAAAAAGCCCAAAGTTTTACAACAAAGGGAAACCCTAATCTGCCTAAGGATCTTCAGCCGTCGCCCCTCCATGTCATCACATGTCATGTTAGCGCCACGTCAGTCACGTGACTCCTCGACTGCTGACCTCTCGTTTGCTGACCTTTGACCTTTCGATTCTCAAAGCTCCTCGTTTGCCCTTTTTACCGAAACGGCAATGGCACACCCTTCAACGCCGTTGACCCCAGCAAACACCCTGCCACCTACCACTGTGATGATACCTGTAAAAAAGAGAAACAAAACAGAAACAACAAAGAATAGAGGCAAAGAAATAGTAACAAATAATGCGCCTAAGGATCATATCTTAATTCGTCCTTGAGCTTTCGAACTTTTAATAATTTGGACCCTAAAACGAATCGACTTGGTACCAATTTTGGGCATGTGAGGATGCTAATCCTTCCTCCCACGTAACTGACTCCCGAACTCAATCTTTTTGGATTTCAAAGTCCAAAGCTATTTTATTTCATTTTGATAAATTAAAGTGTTTTAAAGGTGCTCCAATCACACTAAATAAAATGATTTGTGGCGATTCCTATTTTCGATTTTAAAAATATTTTCGAAATTTTTTTTCAAAAAAAATAGTTTCGACAATCTTTATTCACTCTTTCACTCTTAAAATCGTTGCATCATATTGTTCAAATGTTTCTATTTATGTTATTTTGTGTATTTAGAGAAATATAAATTTACTTAAACCCTACTATAAATTAATAAAATATTTATTTAATTTAATTATCGATTACAAAACGAGGTTATAATTTTAATAATAAATAATTTATACAAAATCGAAATTCGTTAAATAATAAATGCTTCTTTCTTCGGGATTGCTTCCGTTTATCCCCTGAGCTTCCTGTTTACGTCTTAAATTTTTACTAATCATTTAAATGTGTTGGAGAGATCACAACACGGGGTGATGGCGCAGTTGGCTAGCGCGTAGGTCTCATAGCTTCGTTGAGTTATCCTGAGGTCGAGAGTTCGAGCCTCTCTCACCCCATGCTTTTTTCTTATTTTTTTTTAAATGTGACCATTTTCATTGCTGAGGAGTATATATTGTCGAGAATATGATGTGAACTAGCATTAGATTATGGCCTCATTATGGTTCACAACCAATACATATACGCCCTGTGAAATTTAACTGTTTTTGTTGAATAAAAATGTCCATAATTTGAAGATTAGCCTTTACATTTACTAGGTATTATGAATCCACACAAATGGAGGTACTCAGCGTCATTCTCCTTTAGCAGACTCAGGATCTGTGTATTAGCTGCAAGGTTCACCGGACTATAGGAAGATGAGTTTGCAGCAAATTGGTAGTTGGGGCTGAACCTTCAGACTCACCACCATTGGTGACCCCAAGCTTTTTTCTTATTTTTTTTTAAATATGACCATTTTCATTGCTGAGGAGTATATATTGTTGAGAATATGATGTGAACTAGCATTAGATTATGGCCTCATTATGGTTCACAACCAATACATATACGCCCTGTGAAATTTAACAGTTTTTGTTGAATAAAAATGTCCATAATTTGAAGATTAGCCTTTACATTTACTAGGTATTATGAATCCACACAAATGGAGGTACTCAGCGTCATTCTCCTTTAGCAGACTCGGGATCTGTGTATTAGCTGCAAGGTTCGCCGGACTATAGGAAGATGAGTTTGCAGCACATTGGTAGTTGGGGCTGAACCTTCAGACTCACCACCATTGGTGACTGATGTTGTGCTTACCACGGTTGAGTTCGGAACAAGCCCTCGCGCCTCCATTGCGTGGCGTGCTGCTTTCTCTTTGGCTCTTTTGGCCCCTTCCAACACCTCTTCCTGTGTACATCTATTAAGTAGATGTCATGTTTAATGAATTACCAATATGAAGCTCAGATGGAAAACAGCAGCAATATTGCAGAAAATGGAGTTTATTATGTCATTTCTTCACGAAATAATATATCCCTGTGTAACTTTTTCTTCAATCATAAATCTACTACTCTTATTCTCCAACCTTCTATTTTATTCCAAAGTTACTGTAAGTATTTTTCTTTGGTGGATTACAATACGAGAATAAAACCCTAACAACAACGTGATTAGCACGACTTAATTCCAGATCATACCTGAACGATAAAGATCCTGACCATCAAACCAACACACGGGATTCAGTTGCATATTATAGAATTCTTTATTCATTTTGTGACATACCCTTTAAACTGTTCATAAGATAACACTTCTTTTATGTTAAACTACAATTCCCTACACATTCTACTTATTTTATTATTTATGTTATTTGCTAATTGGTTTTCTTTATCAGTATTTAAAATTTTTATTATATGCAACAACAGTTTTTATTAGGATAAATTTCAAAGTTATACATGAACTTTGATTTAATGTGTTATTGTATATATGAATTTTAATTTGGTACAATTATATACATGAAATTTTAATTATGGTTCAAATGTATATTTGAAATTTTAATTTTAATTTAATCATGCACATTGAAAGAAATAAATACATACATTATTTGCTAAAACAGAAACGAAAATTTGTTGAAACTGATTCAGATATAGTGTACAAGGAGTTTAAAGGGGATAATGCTTGTAAATACTAAAAAATTCAAGCATACATACAATATTTGCTAAAACAGAAAGGAAAAATTGTTGATTTTGATTTCAGGAAAGTTGGTAGAGAAGCAAATAAGGCGGCTGACTTGTGTGCTCACCTTGCCATTAAGGGGATGTGCTTTGATGATAAGGTTAGTGAACTCCCATCAAGGACGAACAGGCACAATGCGAGAAAATTTTTTTAGTGAGAGAAGTTAAATTGTAATTTTTACGATTGTAAAAGTGAAATTTTTAAATGATTAAATTAAAATTTTAAAAAATTTTAAGGGCCTAAATGGAAAATTTTTCATTTTAAGGGGCCAGGGCCCCTGCCAGCCCAAGGGCTAAGCCAAAAATTTTGTTTGAGGGCCGAAATTAAATTATAATCTTTATGATAGTAAAAATGTAATTTTTAAATGATTAAATCAAAATTTTATCAGTTTTAGGAGGGCCAAAGTGTAATTTTACCTTTATTAATTTAAATTTTTAAAAAAATTTAAAGACTTAAATGAAAAATTTTCCATTTTAAGGGGCCAAAGCCCCTGTCAGCCCTCTTAGATTCACCTCTAACTCCCATCCTCACAGTGAAAGTTTTAAGAAGTGATGGACTTCTACTCCGCATTGTTGATTATGTGTGTAGCTTATAGATTTGAGATGAGCTATGTTTGAGTGTCTTGTGTCTGTAGATTATAGTTTTAGATGAGTTTCTAGTTTTGCTGGTGAGTGTTGTTTTGTAGCGATGTTAAATGTTTTGAGATTTAACAAATGGTTTCTTTTTAGCCAAAAAATAATAATAAATACATTAATTTATTTTTATATTTGATAAATACAATTATTTATGTATGCAATATATAAACATGAAATTATGTTATATCAATAATTGTGTTAATAATTTACAGGAATTGAATCAAATGAAAATTTCATGTATAAAATTACACAAAATCAAAGTTCATATATATAATTGCACATTAAATCATAGTTCATGTATAATTTTATTTATATAAAAATATAATAAATATAATAAATATTTTACTATATTAAATATAATTTTTAAAATTTTATATTTTGGGTTAGTTATTTAGTTGGATAATTTTTTTTTAGGTTTTGAGAAATAGATTTAATTGTTATTTAGTTAGTGATTTAATATGAATATGAATATATATAATTATTATTTAACATATATAATTAATCGGGATAAATTTCAAAATTATACATAAACTTTAATTTGGTGTAGTTATATACGTGAAACTCTAATTGTGGTTTAAATATATAATTTAAACTTTAATTTTGATTAAATCATACACATTTAAAAAAATAAATCCATCAATCTATTTTTATATTGGATAAATATAATTATTTACATATGCAATATATAAACATAAAATGATGTTATATCAATAATTGTGTTAATAATTTATGAGAATTGGATCAAATCAAAATTTTATGTATAAAATTACACAAAATCAAAATTCATGTATACAATTGCACATTAAACCAAAGTTCATATATAGTTTTGAGATTTATTCCTGATTAATATAATATTTTTTATAACGTAGTATATTCAAGTCGGGCCCAGGTAAAAAATTTCTTGCCCAAGGCTCAGCTCACATAGAAAACGAACCTTAAATTTTATCAAAATCCATTTTTCGAGTCTCATATTTTTTTTTTAAAATTCTCTTATTTTTCAAAAAAGCTTTCGAAGGTGGACGAATGCCCCGACCCATGAGTAGATCTATCCGTTCATGTACTCTGTGAAAACGGCAGTACATACACTTATCCCTGCATATGTATCGTGATTCTCCTTGAATGGTTAACCAAAAAACTATATTCCATAATTAGTTTCCGTAATTATTAATACAACAAATTATACCTGATAATGGTTCGGGGCACCCGACCTGACTCGAAAGTCCACTCAAAAAATGTAACACCCCTTAACCCTAAACCATCACCGAAATAGGGTTACAGGATATTACCAGACATATCGGATAATCTTACAAATAATAAATAGATAATTAATGATCATACTATAAAATAATCATAAAATTACCTTAAAGGGACCCTCGAGACTTAAAATATGTATTAAAAGGACATTAGGACTTATTTTGATGTTCCACAGATTTTTAGTAAATTTTTATTTCAAACGCGATATAACCCCTTTTATAGACATATAACCTTCCCTGCAATTTCAACTAGCAACCAAAGCAATTTATACTCAAATTTACCTAAATCATAATCATTCCATTACATATTATTCAATATTCACTCATAATTTTATACATTTTCATTCAAACAAAATGCCAAATTTCATAATATACTATTTATCATTTTACTAAATTAATATCAAAATATAGTATATACATATGTTTGTAACCAACATTACAAACATATACATGTAACTTATACAACACCTAGTACATGCCACTTTTACAAAGGAGGAGAATTACATCACCGAGTTTATACTGAAGTCGGGATCGATCTGAATGCTGAACCAGAACCTTAATTTCTACAATCCTGCGCACGGAAACAACCGTACGCTGAGTATTTCATACTCAGTGGTATTACTATAATTCAAATTATAAATAATATAATAATCTCACATAATCGATCATATAATCCATGAACACATAATATCTTAATTTATACATCACTTTCATTTCGAATCAATATCAATTTAATTTAATCATTTCATTCTCATTTCTCGATTTCGTCACGCATCACTTTATATGTCTCAATTTTCATTTCTATTCAATTTTCCTTTTTCGCATTGTTTAACCCTATTAACGAGACTCGGACCTTAGCGGATACACGGATCCAACCAAACACACCAGAATGGCACCCAGTGCCTCATCGGATAGTTCGAAGCAATAAAGTGACACCCAGTGTCTCATCGGCCTAGCCGAAGTAAAGTGGTACCCAGTACCTCATCGAATCTATCCGAAGGAAAATAATGACACCCAGTGTCTCATCGACTCGAGGTCGAAGTATCCCTGAACTCTTCCAATCCTATGGCATGCCAACTATATCCGACTCAGCCCGACTAGTTAATAGGGACTTCAATTTACAATTCATAGCACATTCAATTTCAATTTCACTTATTAAATATAAATATCTAAATAGACATTAAATAATGAATAATTTAAATTATAGTAATACAAACCCGGATTTCGCGATTATTCCTCGCTAACTTTCTCCTTTCCTTTTTGTGCCGATGCTTCGGGTTCTTTGCTAGCTACAAAATTTATAATAATAATTTACACTATTAATTACAACACTAATTAATAATAATAATTGAATTTCTATCTAATTTATACCTTAATTCCAATTTAATCCTAATTAACTCATTTATGTTTCTAACTTAATTCATACCTTATTTTTATTCAATTTCCTTCCATATTCTACTTAACTATCAAATGTTCATAATAAAACCCTAATTTAAAATTTCTTTGAATTCAATCCTTCTATCACAAAACTTATAGCTTCTTTTACAATTTAATCCCTTTATCAATTCTAACTTGAAATTCATTCAATTTAATCCCTAATTCACTATTTTGTTCAACATGAACTATGTTCAAAGACCTTAAAACTTCAAAGAACTCAACTTAATTTCATCAAAACTTTGTTCTAAAGCTTCTAAAACATCTAAATTAAGAGAAAAGGACTTAATTGACTTACCACTTAAAGATTAAAGCTTCAAAATCCTAGTTTTCCCCTTTTCTTTTTCCTTCCCTGTTCTCCTTCTTTTATTTCTTTTGTTTCTTTCTTCTTTATTCTTTTATTTCATATAAACATATATATATTAGTTAATAATAATAATATAATACTAATTAAATAATAATTTATATTATTATATTATAATATTAATTAATAATAAATTAAAAAAATAAAGAAAAATCTAGATTTTTCTCTGTTTTGCCGCCTCAATTTAGACAATAGGCATAATTGCCACTTGAGTCCCTCTTTCTTTCTTTTAATCTATAATTAAACTTTCACCATTTATTCAATTTAGTCCTTTTTATTAATTACTCTAAATTAAATTAAATTCACCTAATTAGAGCTTAATTAAACACACTTCTAAACTCATAATTACTCCTAAAAATTATTTACGGACTCGGTTTACTAAGACGGAGGCCCTATCACTCACTTTTTCGGTGCCCGTGAATTTGGGTCATTACAAAAAATAAGAGGATTTGGACAAAAATATGGGCCCAAAAAATGGGCTTGAACAAAAAATGAGGCTCATTTTCTAAATGGGTCGAGCCTCGGGTAAGAGTTTTTTTGCCCGAACCCGGCCCGACCCTACCAGAATAAAAAATTAATGTTTCCTGGAATCCATGAATCCATAGCCACTGAGACTTTATCACCAACATCTATTCTTTAGCAAACTCCTTTCTCCAAAACACCTTTAGTAGCCCATATACTACGCCATACATAGGAAGAATTATTACCCAATCTAGAATTCATAAAATCACAATTGGGAAAATATTTCGCTTTGAACACCTGAGCTAGTAAAGAATTCGAACGATCAATAATGCGTCACCCCTGCTTTGCTAAAAGAGATATATTAAATTTACCCATATCCCGAAATCCCATTCCACATTTCGATTTCATCTTGCACATATGTCGTCATTTGCACCAATGAATTCCTTTCTTCCTTGAGCCATTATGCCACTAACAACGTGCAAACATTTTCTCTAAATCAGTACAAAACCCTTTTAACAGTAAAAAGCAAGACATTGCATAAGAGGGTATAGCTTGTAAAACATATTTGAGGAAGATTTCTTTTCCCTTTTGGGATAAAGCTTTTGAACTCCAACTTTCAATCCTCTGTACAATTTTATCCTTAATATTCTGAAAAGACTCATGTTTCCTTCGTCCCACCATGTTGGGTAAGCCCAAATACTTTTCAAAATTTAAAAAGATGCCCATGCCCATAAGACTAGCCAAACGCTCCTTCTCTGCATCAGAAACATTCGAACTGAAAAAATGGTAGACTTATCATAATTAACCTTTTGCCCCGAGCACTCTTCATACTCCTTAAGTAAATTTTTCAAAAACACCACACCAACTATTGATGCCTCCCCAAACAAGATGCTGTCATCAACAAACAATAAATGACACACGTGGAACCCTTCTGCTTGCACAAACCCCCTTCAGCTCACCATTGAACATAGCCAATTACATTAACGCCGAAAATCCTTCAGCACATAAGAGGAATAAAAATGGACTAAGGGGATCTCCTTGTCTCAATCCCCTAGTCGGATAAAATTTCCTATCAACACAACCATTGACACGAACAAAATAGGAAGTAGAGGAAATACATAGCATAGTCATTTCAACCCAAGCAGCGATAAAACCCAATTTTACCATAACGACCTTTAAGAATCCCTATTCCACACGGTCGTAAGTTTCACTCATGTCAAGCTTGACCGCCATGTAACCGATTCTTCTTGTGTGTTTTTTCCGAAAAGTATCCAGCAATTCATATGCTAAAAGCACATTGTCCGAAATTATAAGTCCCAGCACAAATGCACTTTGAACATCATCAATGCAATTACCGATCAAATTCTGTAATCTATTAGCCAAAACTTTTGCCACCATTTTATAAAGTACCGAGCATACTAATCTGTCTGAAATAAACCAAAGCAGTTGGATTTGGGATCTTGGGAAACAATACAATTTCAGTTGAATTTGCAAGGTCAAGATTAATACCTCTATTAAGTGCATCCAAACAGAAAGAAATTACATCAGCACGAATAATTTTCCAAAACTTTTGATAAAAAAACAACGGAGAACCCATCAAAACCCGGCGCTTTTGTTGGACCCATAGATTGAAGAGCTACAAAAATCTCTTCCTTAGTAAATTGCTGGAGCAGAAACTTATTATCATTTTCAGTTATAACCGAATTTAAACCAGATAAAAGATGAGCACCTTCATTGGTTATATTGGATGCGAACAACGATTGAAAATAATTTGTAGCTATATTTCCAATTTCCTTCTCACTCGTTACAACAGTTCCATCATCACAAAGTAAACTGGAAATAACATTTCTCTTCTTTCTAGTTGTTGGAAATCTATGGAAAAAAGAAGTATTTTTATCACCCAACCTGAGCCAATTAGCACGAGCCCTATGCTCGCAGTGGGCCTCGTCTTTATCAATCTCAAGATTCAAGTTGATACGTGTGTCATTATCTTAGTAATATGTTCATCATTAAGATCCCCTTGAATAAGTACATCTAATCTCTCCTCTAGGCCTCGTTTTAAACTCGTTCAGCTTCTCTTGATATTTGCTGCCCAAGTAGTCAATCTTGAACTTAAACGCTCCAGCTTTTCAAAAATAGACTCAGCCGACATACTCCACGATTTTTGAATTTCTTCTTCAAGTGAGTCTTCCAACAGCCACCACGATTCAAACTTAAAGGATGATTTTCCCCTTTTCCTTCCCAGCCCATCTGTAGATATAAGCAATTGACAATGGTCTGAAAAAGAATGAGGAAGATGTTTTACCGCTCCTTCCCGAAACATATTCAGCCAATCAATAGATGCAACTCCTCGATCAAGTCGCTCTCAAATGTTAATTTCAAGTAGATTGCCCCGTTCCCAAGTATACCACATGCTAGAAAAACCAACATCATGTAGCCTACAAGTCTCTAAGACATCCCGAAACCCTAGCATTCTACGTTCCTCCCTAGGATTTCCTCCCACTTTTTCAAAAGAGAATAAAATCTCATTAAAATCCCCACTAACAAGCCAAGATTATCTATTCCCGTTCCCAAGTCTCCTTAATAAATCCCAAGCCTCATGTCTAGTAGCAATGAAAGGCTCCCCATAAAATCCTGTATATCTCCACATAACAGCATTTGCTGTCTCCTTAATTAGCTCATCGATATGATTCTTCAAATAACTACAAAGACTAACATCCACATCATCCTTCCATGCCAAACATAGATCGCCCCTCGATCCATTAGCACCAACCTCAATGCCATAATTAAAACCACAAGATCTACGAACTCTTTCCATACGATTCCCATCCAATTTGGTCTTTATAAAGAAGACAATTTAAGGATTATTTAACTTCACAACATAACGAAGCCTTTTAACAGTTCGTCGTTTCCCCAAACCATGAACATTCCAACTCAAAATCTTCATTGCTCCCGGTCGGTCTGCACAATGGCAGCCGCCTATCTATCAATAAAAAAATCATCAATTTGGTTTAGTGGTAAATTGTTAGAATCCAAAAAACCAAAATTGTCAAAAACCTCTTTGGTAACTTTTACTTTTTTTGTAGGAACATCATCATGAGGAAGGACATCAGCCACATCATCCACTAAAACAAGGGATTTTCTCTTTCTTGAAGAATTAAAAGCTGACAGATAGAGATCACATGAATTCCTTAAGACCCTCCTTAAGACCCGTTTCCATCTAGCATCCTTTGATCCTGAAACATTATTTAAAGTCTTAGATGTCCTCTTATCCAAATCCCCCACCCTTTCCTCCTTTAAATTTGTATCCATATCCTTAATTACTCCTGATATTTTTCCTTCTACTAAAAGAATCCCAGTTTCTGTCGAAATTTCATCTCCTAAAAACCCGCCATCGCCCCCAAAATCTTTCGTTTCCATAGTTGCATGTTCTTCCTCCGTTTCTCGCTCTAACAGCTTCCCATCGTCAATAGTCATCGGAGAACCGTCATCTCTCTCTTCATTCTTCCTCACCTCTTTATTCGCTGGCCCGGTATAGCTACGTTGTAATTTGGACATTTTCGAAGCAAGTCCAAAATGAATATGCTCCTTTCCTAGCAGCTTTGACTCAGCCCTCAATACAAAGCTATAAGGAAGAGAGTCTTCCCTTTTTGCCTTATCTTCTTTAGAAATCACTTCACAATCGACAATACCATGTCCCATCTTCCCACAACCCAGGCAAAACAATGGAAGATTCTCTCATACTTGAAAGCCAGCCACATTTTCCCACTATCTCCAGTAGAAATAAAAATGCCACGTCTGAGGGGTTTTCTAACATCCAGCTTAATTCTAATGCGACAGTAAGAACCCACTACTTCAGAACGCTGTAACCCCCCAAAAGTAGATGCCACAGCATGCATGAGATCTTTCTTGTCACACTCTGGTGGACAAGGCCCAATTTTCAGCCACATCGGTGCCATAATCAACTCAATCTGATCTCTATTCAACGGTGAAGATAATTTCTCCATAATCACTATCTGTCTCCGAAAAACCAAGACCCCCTTTCATAATACATTCCAGATCCATAACATTTTCAGAATAAACCAGAAATAAATTCTGACCAACCAAATCAATTTCAAACTTCTTACTAATTTTCCAAACACTTTTTATTTGTGCGCGAAAGCTGTCTGGATTAAAAAACTTTTTGGTTCAAACAGTACACAACAAAGACATTTGACCTTTCAGCTCTATCACAGAACTGCGAACCGTTAGCTGGAGAAGCTCTTCTTCCAGCAAAGCAACCTTTTCCTCCTCCATCACCCCCTCCAATCGGAAACAAAGGAATCACTCACAACTCAACATACAATCAGCCTATTGTCCTCTCTGAGTCAAAACGAGAGAACACTCTTGACTCCTTGTGTGTATTTAGGATCGTAAGTCGTCCGATTTTAGACCGATATTTAAATAATAAAATTCTTATAAAACACACCAACATCCCGCGCATCACACGGGATAGAAAATTAGTTATAACTATTTTCTTTTAAAAATTTCCTTCTTACACGACATTTATAAGGGACCACTATTACCATAAGAATTACAACTATATATTTTATAATAACCATTGCAACTGTTTCAATATTGACAACTTTATGAACACGAAGTGTATACAAGATTATTATTTTGTTATATAAAATATGTAATACCCAGAAATTACACATTTTATTATACAATTATGGTTATGCTAATATTGCAATAAATGATTGAATATATAAAATATTGGCATCATAAGTTCATTTTTTTAAATTTTAAATTTTCAATCATTTTGATGAATATCAACAATTAATTCAAGATTCTTTTAAAGTTTCAATTTATTTTGTTTTAATTTATATTTACCATAATACAAATTATTTTAATTATATAAATTAAATACTTATATTATTTATTTTACTATCTCAATCATATTATTACTGAGATGTCACAAAATAATTTTTAACTAATAAATATAAAATTTTAAAATCGATACATACAGCTTAATCCATACATTGCATGAGATAAAAATTAGTATTATATATAAAAAAAATAGGAGCTTTCACAACTTATGAGGACTTACTAATATTAAGCTATGAAATATTTTGATATTTTAAATTAATATTTAATTTCAAATCATTAATTAAGTTATCTAACTTAATTAATATTTAAAATTTATATCTTCAGAACTCAAAAAATGATTTCAGTGAAAAAAAAATGTTGTTTATCTTAGGGATCCCATGTTCGAGCACTTGTGTGTGCGTTGTTTATCTTTGATATTGCCTCCTAATTCCATGCATATCTAAATATTTTCATAGTTGAGTTCAAATATGGATTTTTTAGGAATGTGACCTTATAAGTTTAAAAATTATGAAAATGACCCGTCATCAAGATTAATTATGAGAATGACTTGATTTTTACAATAGAGTTGGATGTTGCCACTTTCTTAGATGCATCACCCTAAAAATCTCAAAAAAAAAAAGAAATTATTTTTTTGATATTGCATAACAAATTGAAAATGTTTAAATTTAGATAAACTTGAAGAAAGTTTTTGAGGGACATTGGATAATTTAAATAATAATTTTATATAATTTTTTAAGTTATTGTTTTTAAAAAAATAAAAAAGAAAAAGAAAAATTTATTTTTGTTATTCTTATATCTTTTAAAAACTATTTAAATTTAATTTCAAAATAAGATAGGCTTACCATACAAATAGACCAAACGTTTAATTAGGTGCGGCTATATTCTCATGCGTCATTATTTTTCAGCCAATCTAAAAGGATAAATAATTCATCAGGTCCCTAAATGCTTTACTCTTGCACGCTTCAATCCAGTACGGTCAATTTGTTAGATACATTAAAAAAATGTTTTTTTAGGGTGTGATGTTATCTGAAAAAGTGATGGTACTCAAGTTTACTATAGAAATCAAGTTATTCTCATAATTAATCTTGAAATTAAATTATTTTTTATAATTTTTTAAATTTATAGGATCAGATTCCTAAAAAAACCATTCAAATATTGCCAAAAACGAAAACACAGATTGGGAATGCGGTGTGGGGGCAAACACTATGACCAAGAGGAGTTGAAGAAGAGCATTGAGTTCTCCAATCTCTACATGAAGATGCAACAAGGCATGGACCCAAAAACGCCAAATTGCATGGGATTGGCGGTGGAAAGCGCAGCACTAGTGGCTGTTGCTGTCAGCCCCATAACCATTTTTTAAAAAGCTGAGAGATGAATGCTGAATGCAGCAGCAGCAGCACAATAGAGCCAATTTGCATGCAGAGCAGATAGAAAGAGAAAGAGAAAAGGGTAGCAGCAGCCAGCCACCACTCAGTTTTCAGATCAAGTGGGGACTGTGCATGACTGACTTTATAGCTTTTTATTTAAGGCACCCAATCCCAATCCCAATCCCAACCTTCCATATTGGCCATTGAATATCACAATCCTCATCTTCCAAGCTCACCTCTCTGATACTCTGACTTCCATTCAAGTCATTTCCCATTTTCCAACCCCATTAATATTTAACATTTCTCACCAATGACTCCCTTCCATGTTCAGCTTCCACAGCCCTATTGGAGAATACTTCCCCACTTATCTCTTTATCTCTCTGTTCCATTGCCCATACATACAACTCTCCATTTATTAATTATTTATGTTCTCACTCTTCACGTTTTCCAACTCTTCAGAACTTAGCTTCTGAATCTGAACTCTCTTTTTTTCCCTTTCTTTTCCTATCTTATCATAACCCACCAAATGCTAAGTTCTTCTATTTCAGTACTTGTTCAAAACACCTGCCATTTCTTGTTCTCTTTTTCAAAGGTTTTTACTTTTTTCAATAGATTCCTACCATTTCTTTGTCTTGTTTTATGTATTATTTTTCTGCATGAAAACTGATGACCATTGTATTGATCCACAGGTATGGAAGATGATCATGGAGAGAAAGTGTCTCATCAACCCTATGTAGACGATGGGACAATAAGGGTTTTCCCTTGTTTATTCTGTTCAAGAAAGTTTTACAGTTCTCAAGCTTTGGGAGGTCATCAAAATGCTCACAAGAGAGAGAGAACTGCTGCAAGGAAGGCTAAAAGGTCATCAGATTATGGACCAACCACCAACTTTTCATCTTCTCCGACATTACCAATTGTTTATGCACCAGCTGCAGCAAGTCACCACCATTTAAGCTTTTTATACTCTCCGATGTATATATCAGCGCATGCTGCCAACTTCCATTATCTCCCAAATCCTCACCACAGGTTCGGGTCGAATGGTGCAGCTAGATTTGATAACAATGCAGTGTTTTATGGCGAGGGTAACAATGCTTATCACCATCACCATCATCAAACTGATCACAAAGACCAGCAAAGTTATAACCTCAATTGGCAAAGGAGCATAAGGTGCAGTGGAGACTTCACTCAACAGCTAACAATGGTGGAAGATAATAATCCAGGCATTGGAAGTGCTGATCATAAGGATAGAGATCAAAAGCTAGACTTATCTCTTCATTTATGAATTAAGAGAGAATGATGATGAACCCTTTTTCTGGTTAGAGGAGTTTACTATTGTTTTGCTTGTATTCTTCTATCACATGCTTTTACAATAAAAAAGATATGATGGCTTCATTCTTTGTTTTGCAAATGATATGATGAAGTTGATAAATAAAAAAAGAATAATGGAAATGGAGTTGGATAGGTCTAGCAGAGGTGCAATAAGGCCCCTTCTCAGGCCATTCTTTTTCTTGGGTCAGATCTTTACTATTATAAAAGAAACCCAATGCTGCCTTTTCTGTTTAGCTGACATTGATGATCTGATAAAATGCTTTACTGCTATTAACATCTCACAACACAGTTTTTATTAAAATATGCGTATTGGCTTGTTCATGAACAAAAAACCATTACTATAAGAACTGGAGAGTGCAGGGTTTTCATGGTGATAGATGTGTTTGTGACTTTACTTACGTAAGAGTATAAACATATGAATCACATGCGGAAAGCTTCGACACTGTTCGAGTAAGTGATCGGTTCTCTTACAAATCTCCTCATTTTCTTACAACACAAACAAGGCTGCTTGGTCTAACATTTCGAGTACTGCGGGCCATGTTATTCCCTGTAAAGGTACGCTAATTCCATTTCCTTTGAAACTAATATGAATTTTCATGATCATGTGTCAATGGAAATGGATCCCTGAAATTGCTATTGGCATGTATGCTGAAAAGGGCTTCATTTATGTTTCTCTAGTAATAATGAGTTCATCTGTTTGAGGCTTGAATCTACTTAGCTAAAGCATATGTTGATGCCTTTAGTTCCTCTAGCTTTTCCTGTTTAGTGTGGATTCTGCAGGAGTGGAGTGTAGTTGTTCTTGTTGAAGTCCCCAGCAAGGGAGCAATGTTCATGATCATGTATCAAGTGAACATGGGACATAACCATTAATAAATCCTCTCTGCATTTACAAGCTAATTTCAAGCTTTGCTTCTGATATAGACAAACCATTTACTGTAAACAATTTATGGGTTTTCATGCAGAAGGTGGATGGATAAATTTATAGCTCATGGGATCCCCTTATCTGAGATCAACAAGGCCTTTGAGCTCATGGTTAAGGACGGTTCGCTATTGCACTTTTAAACCTAATGCCCCTACTTTTTTACCTTAAAAACCAAACTTGTTCAACGCCAGAGAACAATTTCGATCGAATAGAACCAAGCTGATGAAATTGTGTGAAGAGACAAAGTGTGTATATTATATATAATTGTGTATATATATATAGTTTTTTTTGTTAATTGGTTAAATAAGTTTTTTTTTTTATATTTTCATGATTAAGTAAAATAGATCGATTTTAGAAAAAGAGATTGTGTGAAAGTACGTTCAGTTAAATAAGCTTTTGTTAACATTTTAGAAAAACGCATCCAATTGAAAGTGTTTTCTGAAAATTACAAAGAAAATACATTCAATTGGTGCGCTTTCTTAACATATCAATAAAAGCTCGTTCAATTAGACGTGCTTTCTTGCCAACTGTGTAGAAAGCTCGCCCAATTGGACGAGCTTTCTTAACAATTATGCGGACAGCTTGTCTAGCTGGACGAGCTTTCTTGCCAACTGTGCAGAAAGCACGTCCAACTGACGCGCTTTTCATATTCTCTCTTCAAAATCGATTTATTTTCCTAAATCTTAAAAAAAAAAAATATTTGACCAATTAAAGAAAAATAACGGCATATATAACTAATTTAACCTATATATTGACATTAGTTTCTCCGCTAAAGTAAGGGATTAATAATTTTTAATAATTTATTTAAATAAATAACAATTATTTTCAAACTAAAAAATTATTAATTTAAGTAATTAATTATATTTCCTTAAAATATAATTAATTATTATATAAAGTAATTATCTACTTAATCTTTTGATGGTAATAATATTATTAATAAATTATGATTTTTCAATTATGAAGATTAGATGTACTTAATAATCATTTAAGATTGACTATATATTAAATTGATGTATGAATCAAATTCGAGTTGATTATTTTAAATAAACTATTTAAAGTAAAAACTTAAAATATACATTTTTCTTAAATGTACTGAATTTGAATATAATGCAAACGAATTATGTATAGATTAAAAATATCTATTAATAATATATTCTATTAATTGTTTAAATTTATTTTATGATAATTTATAAATTAATTATTTTAAATACAATATTATTTAAATTTGAAAAAAAAATTATAAGAATTTATATTAGATTTGTAATTTCATTTGTGGATTTAAAAATAAATAAATAAAATAGTTTCCAGAAAAATCCAAGTGGATGTGCGAACAAAATCATCTAAATACTTAATTCAAAATAAAAATTAATACTTTTAATTTCAAAAAATTAACTCCTAATTTAAAAATTAAAATCTAAGTGGTAACACTTTTGTTGGATCTTTATCGATTTTGAATATGTGTCATTTTAAAGTTAAGATTTGATTTAAAAATTAAAGTTTAATATCGTTTGAATCTTAATTCGATTAGCATGAGTATTATGTCAAAATGAACTGATATGATCAAAACTTATGATGAAATTGTTCAAAAAAAATTAAAGTTTTATTGAGAACTCATACTCAAATTTATAAACATAAATTAATAATGTTATCAATTTAACTTTAATTTTCAAATCAAACAGGTAGATGGATGAATTTTCTAAAATTAAATGTGAGTAGAGGGACTTAATCCAGAAGTTAAAAAAGTACAGGGACTGAGGGGTAATTAGGCCTTTTTTCCTCCCTTACTTTCTCATTGACCCAAATGAAAAAAAAATCTACAGTACTTTATGCATCTTTTTTTAATATTTAGTTGTAGATTATAGATTATAGATATTCCACACAAAATGTTTCTTCTTTCTTTACAGTGCATGCCTACAAATTATATAAGAGTGTAACACAAAATTTGGATGATAGACCACTATCATGATCTTGCATTTGTCATTTGTACTTTTCCATTATTTTTCTTGCTTCTTCTACAGGGTCCTCCATGGATTCACTGCCATTGCCTCCTCTTGGTCCTTGATCTTTGTTCAAGGCGATGAATACGAAATACACAAGTCCCATTGTAGCCTGTTCATCCAGAAGAACGCATTATTATTCATCACGGTTAGTGGTTACGATAAAGTGGGGCTTTGCCTATAGAGGCTGCCACCATCTTGGCAACTGGGAAGGGAGGTGAATAGGGGACTTCTTGCAGATGACCAACCAGTGTTCATTTTAAACATAATGGACATACAATTCTTAACCTTAAAGTTCAGATAAATAATCTAGAAATCAAAATACTCTTATTTTTAGTGACAGACCCGCGATTTTAACAACTGAACAGACGAGGAAAATCGAAATAAAATGAACAGTCAAATTAGATATGGAATAGTTTCAGCACTTGCAGGTATCGAAGAAAACCAACAAGTGAAGGTTCTGATTTATGTTGTCAATGTTTCTTCTTGTGATTCATAAGGATGTTTTCCAGGTTTTTAACAGTCACTGGCAATCGGCCATTGTCTGAAAGTAGCGAACCGAATACAACTGTCTAAAGCTGCCAAATGAAATTTTATATTTTGCATTTCATCAAGTAAAAGTTGGTTCAAGTTTTATTGGCCTATCAGCACAGAGACAGTGTGGTTCTATTATTCGATTCAGATTTAAGTAACAACACTTGGTATTTGTGACAGTTTCGTAAAGGTATTCAAAAGGAAGACCTGAAGATGTAACCAAACAACTAAGGCTTCAAGGCAGTAAGGTTTCTTTATGTACCACAGTCAGATTAACATGTAGATAACATTCTTATGGATTCTAGACTATGTTATTAGTGCCAGGTACAGTTAGTTATGTGTCCTACACGGATATGCTCAATTTTTCGTATGAGGGTTGTACCTTTGCACTCATGTCTTGATATCTCTTTGACATGAGTACCTCAAGAAAAATGAAGAGTTTGAGCAACATAGGTTGCGAGTTAATCCTAAGTATAAAGACACTCTAACCATGTAAGTGCAAAAGATGAGACGCGCACGATATATTTGTTTGTAGTTGTATGTAGCAAACTTCTGCTGTCCACAAGGGCTTGTTCTCTCTCCTCACTTCTAAATTTTAAGAAACAATAGGCCCATTTTGCAATTCCACAAGCCATAGCTTGCAGTTCCTACTGATGTGTTTAGCTTCTAGAACTGAATTTATGCTGCTACCGAAGCCTTTCCTGAATATATACGGAATTCATAATCGGAAGAAATGCACAGCATTGCATGATGATTACCAAAGCAACTACACTAAAACTGGCACCAGTAAATCATTCATAGAAAAAAGGCATATAAAGAACATACTGCGGCAAAATCAATACAAAATCATCAATCATATATTCCTATAGATGTAAGAAAGTAAGAAATACAACATACCAGCGCGAAGAAAGCTGTTGACAGGAATGACTTGAGTACAAAAAGTGTCACAAACAGCGTGACAACTGAAACAGAGATCCTTGCGATTGGTCTCGGGATAGAGTCCTGAACTCAAAAATATAGGGGCAAGCATATTCAACAATGTCTTTAATCCGGACACTAGAATCAAAGGAGAAAGATTGAACTTTTACCGGCACTAAATTGGTTCCAGCTTCAACTCCATCCTTCCCAACCTTCCATACTGTCTGAATAACTAATAATAAAGTTCAAAATGGTTGTTAGTACAAATCGAAAACAAGAAAATGAACCTTGTATGCTTGAATCAACATGAACCCTACAGCTTATCACATGATTACATCACAGTTTCAATTTATGTTACTAACATTTTGATTTATTTCATTAGCTCAATAGGATTATAATAAACAAACATAAATCACAAACCCAATTCTCAGTAATATCATTTTTGAACATCCATCAACATGGCAATGCTTATTCCCAAGAATTAAAAAGGAAGAGCGAGCAAAAATTAAACCTTTGAAGAAGTTGGACTGAAGTGCATAAACCAAGGGTCTTGGTGCTAAGGGCTTGTTAAATTGAATATTTGAGAAAAGGGTTTTCCTCTTTAACCTTAAAAAGGATGTGGGAGACAAGAAACTAGAGTGAGGGAGAGCTAGGGTTTGGTTATTGTGGTAACATTTTGGAGAGTGTCGTGATACAGAAGAAATGTAATGAACCATAGGTGAGGAAGCCATACTAAATTATGTTTAGCAAGATATTTATGCTTCTGGAAAACAAAAATCAAGAAATCTGTAATGGAAGATAAAACAAATTTGCCTGTAATTTCCCGGTTGTAATTTGAATGTTTATACCCAAAACTGTGAGAAGTTGAAAATCTATGTCGTCCAGAATCCTGATACTTCATCTCCACCTCACAGAGAATGGGGAATAGGGCCCAACCCAGATTGGTCAAGCTTTGGAAAAACCGGATTGAAGTTATCGGTTTTTTTTTTTTAACTTTTTTGGCTAATTTTTTATTAGTCCCTGTACTTTACAAATATTGTAAATTTAGTCCCTATACTTTTTGAATTGGTATTTTTAGTCTTGTACTTTTCAAACTTTGAGATTTTAGTCATGATCCAAATAGTGACAGTTGAATCCACTAGTTAAATTCAATTACTAGTCTTGTAGATTTAGACCATAGTCTTCAATTGGATCATTCTAACTCTTTATATTTTTCAAATTTTAAAATTTTAATCTTGATTCAAATGATAGATAATTAATTGAATTTTTAGTGAGTAATATGTTAATACGAGATTATGGAATGAATTTAATAATTTTCGTTTAGTAAAGATTGAAATTTTAAAATTTAAAATGTACAAGGACTAAAAATAACCAAATTAAAGTATAAGAACTAATAGTAAAATTTAACCTTTATTTTTCTTCTAAGGCTCAGCCACAACACATTGAATCCTTAAATCACTATTTTCAGAACCGAATCGAATTAGTCGATCCAACCAATAAAATTAAGAACCGATATATTTTTAAAGAAAAATATGATTTTTAATAATGAACGGATATATTCTTTTAAAAAAATTGTGATTTTTAATAATCTATTCCATTGAATCAAATAAACCTATTGAACCGAAAATTAATAATTTAATCATCAATCTAGTTTTTAAAACGTTTTCCGTTTGAATCTAGCTAAAGATTTGTTTCACATTCTCTACAAAGGATTTCATGGTGATAATGGTAAAATTTATAATGTGACAATACATAGTTTCATTGTAGTGTGGGATATTTTGGACAACCTGGTGCCTCTTACAAACTTAACTTTCTTCATGACCACATATTAATCTTTAATATTTTTGTTATACTTAGAATCGATCATGGGCCGAGTCATTCATTTAAGCATGAAGGTCCATTTAAAAAGTAAGAGGTTTGAGCAAAAATATAAACTCGAGAAATGAGCTTAAACAAAAAATAAGGTCTATTTTTTTTAAATAGGTTGGGTCTTGAGTAGGAATTTTTTGGCCTAGATCTTACCCGAATTAGCTTAAATTTTTTTTCTGTTGCTGTTTTGCTGCCATTTTACTGTCGTTTTGCTGTTATTTTGTTGTTACTATTCTAGAGGCATTTGATTGTTAAGTTGCAACTATTTTAGTGTTATTTAAGTATAAATATTTTTTTAATACATTTTCAATTTGTTGGGAAACATTTATTTTAATTTTTTTAGTGTATTTAATGAATTATATTTTTTAACTTTGTTTTAATATAAAAAATTAATAAAGATGGATCGGATCGAACTCGGATTTAACATTTTTAATTTAAATCGAGCTTGAACATAAAAATAGATTTAAAATTTTGCATCAATCCGGCCCGAACCTGACTCAACTCATGATCATAACTTATACCTCTATTAACAAAAAAAAAAATCTTCATATAATATAATAAAGTATTAAAAGATGAGAACTAAAAGGCCCAATTACAACCGAATTTGGGGTCTCCAATCAGAAGAAAGCCCAAAAGAGTTGAAGAATTAATGCTGTAAATCCAAATTCAAAGCCCATTTTCCATTTTTCAATACAATAAAAGGGAAAAAGGTAGAAGGTAGCTTGATCTCAAATCCAAAGCACCATTTTTTTCAGAAGACCCCATAGCCATCTCATAAACTCAGCCGATTGTCGGAGGCCTGAAAACGAACCCTAAACGATGGGTCAGGGAACACCGGGCGGTATGAATAGGCAAGGTTTCCCAGGGGACCGGAAACCCGATGGCTCTGATAAGAAGGATAAGAAATTTGAGCCAGCGGCGCCGCCAGCCAGGGTTGGGCGCAAGCAACGAAAACAGAAAGGACCTGAGGCCGCGGCTCGGCTTCCGACTGTAACGCCGCTGACGAAGTGTAAGCTGCGGTTGCTAAAGCTGGAGCGGATCAAGGATTATTTACTGATGGAAGAAGAGTTTGTGGCGAACCAGGAAAGGCTCAAGCCTCAGGAAGAGAAAGCCGAGGAGGATCGATCTAAAGTTGATGATTTGAGAGGGTCGCCGATGAGTGTGGGTAACTTGGAGGAGCTGATTGATGAGAACCATGCAATTGTTTCATCGTCGGTTGGGCCGGAGTATTATGTGGGGATTTTATCTTTCGTTGATAAGGATCAGTTGGAGCCTGGATGTGCTATTTTGATGCACAATAAGGTAATTGAAGTCTCAAGTTATATGGGTTTTGCTTTAGTTTTAGGGTTTGTTTTTTAGATTTTTTAAATGAAATGATATAAGAACTTAAAGAGCAATGATTTTTTGGATTTGCATTTAGAATTGATGCTAGAAAAATTATGAGATTAAGGGAATGCAGCTGTGTCATCTGATAGAACTGATGTTATTTCGAACTAGTGGTTGCTAAATTATCACACGTGACAGAATTCTTGTGAAATTTGAATAAATAATTGTGTTTTGACCATTATTTCTTACTTTAGCTTAGATTGATGAGCTTTGCAATATGAACTTTTAATCAAAGCTAAAGTCATAAACAAGTTCGAGCCATTCTTTAGATCTCAAGATAGAGGTTATCTCAAATAAATGCGAGCAAGGCTTGATACGGGATTTGAATAAGCAAGCCCAAGATGGGTATTTGCTTATCAAGTTTGCTATTAAAGTTGATGATCTTCAAGTCTTTGGGCATATTTCTACTCGCATCACACTTTTGCTAATCCAAAATGCTAGTATAAATCTTGAAAGGGTAAATGGGAAACTTCTTCCATTTAAAGATTTTGCATCTATTCTTTCTTTGGGTTGTGTGCATCTTCATTATGTTCCATCTCATTCTTTTGATCTTCGAAAGAAATTTATGCTTCCTTATTGTATATTCCTAGGTCCTTTCTGTTGTTGGACTTCTGCAAGATGAAGTTGATCCCATGGTATCAGTGATGAAGGTTGAAAAGGCTCCATTGGAATCCTATGCTGATATAGGAGGTTTGGATGCTCAGATACAGGAGATTAAAGAGGCAGTTGAGCTTCCTCTGACTCACCCTGAATTATATGAGGACATTGGTATCAAACCTCCAAAAGGAGTTATCTTGTATGGAGAGCCCGGGACAGGCAAGACTTTGCTTGCAAAGGTGTGTATTCCTATATCTGCAGCAAGGCATTTTTCTTTCTATGTGCATGTCTATGATAATTACCGCTTTTGAATTTGATAACTGTCCTTTCCGACCCCTTTGCTTCAAGTTGTTTGATTGGAAGACAAATCATGTCATGTCTGGACATCAGTGCAAGGTGTCAAACATGATAAACTTCCAAAATTGGAGTAGAGGGATAGCGTGGATGAAATATTTGATTTTGCTTATAATATGCAGTTGTTAATATTATTTGTCTTGGTCATGGTTCCTTGCTTACACTAGTATCACATGGTTGTTCTGGTTGTTTCTGCTATATAAAATATAGATAAGCTTGTTATGTCATTTATATTCTTTCAGGCAGTGGCTAATTCTACATCTGCAACCTTCTTGCGTGTTGTCGGAAGTGAATTAATTCAGAAGTACTTGGGAGATGGCCCCAAATTAGTTAGGGAACTCTTCAGAGTTGCTGATGATCTTTCCCCTTCAATTGTCTTCATTGATGAAATTGATGCAGTTGGTACTAAGAGGTAAGTTAGTGAAACAGTTATGCTTTGAATTCAGTATATTTTAAATATTTCTCATCAATACCCATACAGGTACGATGCCCATTCTGGTGGTGAACGTGAAATTCAAAGGACCATGTTGGAGTTACTGAACCAGTTAGACGGCTTCGATTCAAGAGGAGACGTCAAAGTAATTCTTGCGACAAATAGGATTGAAAGTCTTGATCCAGCTTTGCTTCGCCCTGGCCGAATTGATAGGAAGATCGAATTTCCCTTACCTGACATCAAAACAAGAAGGCGCATTTTCCAGGTATGTGATTGTCTCATGATGTATTGAAACACTATTTCAGATATGTTTCTCTCTTCTCGTTTTCTTGTAAAAAGTTTGTGCCTTTAAAGCTTGCTTCATTGTACTAACCCACTTTTCAAATGTTTGGACCACAGATACATACATCAAGGATGACTTTGGCTGATGATGTGAACTTGGAAGAATTTGTTATGACAAAAGATGAGTTCTCCGGAGCTGATATAAAGGCAATATGTACTGAGGCTGGCTTGCTTGCTTTGAGGGAGAGGCGCATGAAGGTGAGACTCATATAAGTTCCTAATAAAGAAAGTTCATGCTTCTCTTCTCTTATAATATATGTAGTTATATTTCGTAACATATAATTTCAATTCTACAGGATTTCATCCTGGACCCATAGGTAATAGAATCAAAACCAGATTGATAGCTTTACATAAATATATAGAAGTTTTTTTGCACTAGATTATATTCTGGGTCTATAGGTATTATAATTCCAAGTTTCCAACCAGATTGTTAGCAATTAGAATTGGCAATGCTTTGCAAATACCCGTAAATACGTGCATGCAGATCTCCTTTTGCTTTTAATTTTCCGTAAGGTGGCTAATTTCTCATTGTTGATGAGAAAAGGATTTATTAGTAGTGTATTCTCACCATCTATTCCTAAGAAGTAGATGCTGGTTGCCCTTTATTTAGAATTAAACAACAGTTTAAATGAATAAACTGAAAACTTGTGTCAAAATTTGTTCTTCTGCAAGACAAAAAAAAAAAAAACCCCTTAAGATATAGTATTGAATTTTTTTTTTCTTTCTGCAAGTAGAATGCTTCATTTTCTTCAATTGTAGGGTATCTTCCTTGATAACCTACATATTTTGGGCTAATATGATGCCTACTACAGCTGATTTTTTTGTCTGTGTTAGTGTGTTGATGGTGTTAAAGGAGAATCTGTTATACCTCACTGTTTTCTGTAGTCATTTGTACTTGTTAGTGATAGCCGATGGTTCATAGAAGTTTTACTTGTATCTCTCTGTATATATCGAGTAGGTGACGCATGCGGACTTTAAGAAGGCTAAGGAAAAGGTGATGTTCAAAAAGAAAGAAGGCGTTCCAGAAGGACTTTATATGTAGTACATTTTCATGATATTCAGGTTTCAATTGTTGTACACAGATTTTTAAATTTTTTGGCTTTTCTATTTCTTCTGGCAAGCACATACAGTTCTAGATGGGGCACCTGACATGATTTTGAAGGTCTTCCAATGCTAAATTTGCCAAAAGAAATTTCAGTCTCAAACATTTATACCATTTGGTCTCATTTCTGGTATCAAAATTAGACTCTCATCCACAAAATTTAAATATGTGGCACTTTAACTCCGTTTCTACTTGTTTTTATTAATGTTCCTATTTCCATTAAAATTTAAAAGTGTACGATCCACCTTATATGCATTATATGGCAGCACCCTGACTCTGTATTTCTTCATTCAGTCCCATCCAATTGGATGGATCTTGATAAATTGTGAATTAAAAAAGGTTCATTAACTAGTCTTAATATTTTTGTTACTCTTGGTATTGGTATTGACCCAAGATTCACAAAATATTCCCCACAACATTTGGGATATTGCCTTCACCTAGATAATTGGATAGGGATAGGGATATCCCTTAGTGTATCAAAAAGTTTTTGTTTATATAATCCTTTCTTGAGCTTTAGCATTTCTTAAAATCCCTCATTCCATATTGAGAAGAACAATAATTAAAAAGTGATAAGAGGATTACCTTGTTCAAGCCTAAAACCTTCCGGCTTGCATCATTAATGACCACCTTATACCATATTGTTCCATTGCAATTCATTATCAGCCTAACCCATTGTTCCATTGCTTCCACAAACGTTTAATCAAATATATTTCCCACCTTGTTCTTGAGTAATGGCTAATTTTAAAAAATAAACAATTAATTAAAATGTATGAAATAATAAATTATGTTATTATCATTAAAATTTATGTTTGAATAATAAATTAATTTTTGTTGATACACAAACGAGTTGGAGGTGAAATCGATTTAACCTATTTAGTACAAGGGTGGAGGGTCGATGAAAAGGGTGGCCCAAGTTGTAGAGGAAGAGATTAGAGATTTTGGCTTGAAGGAAGGTAATGGTCCCTTCCCCCTCTTTTTAGGCTGGCTTTTTATACCTCGATTGTTTCTTGTTATGAGGTGTTACGTGTTGAGTTGAAATTGACAAGTTAGAGATAAGTGGTTTGGCACTATAAACCTAGGTAGAGTAATGTAATGATGTACCTCCATGTCATTTTAAATGGGACACGGTGGTTAAGATCCAATATAACAGTTAATGAGTAGGTTCATCTATCAAGCAAACTACTAATCAGATTCTCCACAATGAATCTCAAGTGAAGAAAGTATATGACTATTTGACGGAAAAAAAAAACCATATTCTTACCCATTCAAAACAGTTTTAACAATGTACAATTATTGCCACCAATTCAACTATCAATTTTTTTTGAAAAATTATAAGAGAAGAGCAAAACCCTAACAGTAACGCGATTAGTGTGACTTAAATTCAAACTACACTTAAAATAGTAAACACCTTAATTATCAAACCAACACACAGGATTCTACCAATTTTTTATTTAATCCATCAATGAATCCATATATGAAATGAGTAGAAGCAGAAGATAATCACAATTTTTTTTTTTGAAATTTTGGTCATTTACAATCCTGTTTGTTGATGTAATAGATGAGGTGAATGTAAACAGTTCGGTTTCATTTTAGTTTTGATTTGTATAGGTTTGAGCAGTAAGAAGTCATTCTCTCTTATCTTATCTTTAGCAAAACGTTGGTCAAAGTGCTTAATCCTAATCCCCTTCATACCTCAACATCTGCTGTATGACTATCTTCATATTGCACCTATAAGGCAGGCCATTTTCAGTTTCAATCACTGTCAAAACACTATTCTTTTCTTAATGTTGACAATGGTGTTAGGGAATAATAATGAGGGAGGGACACACCACCTACTCTTCTTACATTGTTTTCAGCATATACCCCTATTAAATCATGTCCCCATTCCCTTGGTTAGTGGGCAATATGCATGCTCTGCTTTTTTCTTTTTCCGGATAAATTTCATCAAGATCACTAATTTATTAATAAATTTATATTTTCATTATTTAATTTTAAAAAGTTACAAAATGATAATTTATCTATTCGAAAGTTTTTATTTAAATCAATAAACTATTTTCAAAAGTTTTAATTTAATTTTTTTTAAATTCGACTAATAAATTCCAAGCGACGATTAGTATGATAGATTTGTACTCATCAACAAGTAGAAGAACATATCTTAAATCCAAGTGAATTTGATGATCATTGTCACAAATCAAAGAAAAAAGTTAATTAGATTTTGATTCACAGATTCGTGACATTAAAAGTTACTTCATAAAAGAAAACAAAATTGTAGACGATAATGGAAAGTTTTCAATTGGTGCAAACGATGCAACCAATGACTTAAATTATAACTTTCGAATAATTCAATGACCGTTACGCAACTTTTTAAAGTTAAGTGACCAAAATATAAGCTTACTAATAATTTAATGACTTTGGATATAGTTTACCCTTTTATCTTTTATTGGATAACACTGATGCAAAGCTCTCAATAACATGTGCACTTTAAAAGATTGAAAAGAGACCATTCCTCATCATATCGAACCACACCTTTCCAAGGTTCTCTGAATTGGGGCAACGCAAAAGGAACAATGACTCCTACTTCCTTTTATTCTTTGCACCTTTACAAGGTTTTTCAGACCATGCCAACCCTGATGTTGCAAACCTAAACATAACATAAATCTGGTATAACCTTTAGAGATTACAAGTTCGAACCTGTCGCGACGCTCTTTAGTGGCAGCCGTCTAAAAGGAACAATACCTGATGATTTATGTGAAGTTTTACATCGATAAATATAAATATAAATATAAATATAAATATAAATATAAATATAAATGTATATATATTTTTTTGAAAACTTTGCATCATATTCCTTAGTAGTGCTCTCAAAGCTATATACTTACTGGACCACAATTCCAGGAATAAGCTCATGGATGAAGACAAACTTTCTTTTCAACTTTTTTTGACCTAAACTGGATACCACTTTCCTCAATTCTTCAACATGGGTTAACCACTCTTAATGGATTAGGACTGGGAGAAAGGGGATGGTGGTGGGGTTGTAAAAGCAAATATCATCCCTTCAACAGCCTCCACACCCAGCTTAAGATGGCTACTTTTGGCCCCTATTCTATTCTCCAAAGATATGCTTGGTTTATTGAAAAAGTAAAAGGACAAAAAGAGAAAATATAATAAAATTTGACTATACTTAGTAGGAAAAGAAGTGTTCAAAAAAAATAAAAGAGAATACATAAAAATAAACTATACATTCTTCAAACTTTCATTTTTACTAGAAAGAAAAAATATATATTTATCTTTCTGTTTTGACTTCAATTTTTTATCATTCTAATTTTCTTTTCACTAACCAAGTAAAGCCTAAATGCCTCTTTCAGATTCCAAACAAATAAAAAACAAACTGCAGTATATATGTATAATGGAGGGGGACACAATGGCCAAAGAGAGTGAAACTCGAACGTATTGAACTATTTTTATGATGGCGCAATAATCACATGTTAGATGGTTACATTTTATAAGAAATTAGCTAGTTGAAAGGGAAAAAAGAAGTTTCTCTTGAGAGACGATGTTCTCTTACACTACAAAACTGTAGAAAGGTTTAAGTAAGAACCTTTCGGGAATGATCTTCGCTAGAATTGTCAACCTGCAATGCACAGATCTTTAATGTTGTGTGTTGCAGATTAAAAGGAATCCACGAGCAACACTCGTCCAGAACTTGGATAGCCAGCCAAGATTTTAGTGCTATCGTGCCATATCACCTTCATGATATTACCCAAAGAAGTTAAATCAGAAATCATCCACAAGCAGACAGTAAAGTAACAATTTTTAATCAAGTGCTAATAAATACGTCTCGTTCCTCATTGTACTGGCATGGATAATCATTTTAAACTTGATTGCAATGTACAAGTGAAGTTCCATATAATTGGAAAAAAACCATGTCATTCAATGTGGAAGCAGAGAATGTTTGGTTAAGCAAAGGTTCTTTTCATACCAAATGCTTAAAAGTCAGTAAATGCCATGTAGATTCTAATCATAGGAAATTATTAGAGATGGTCATGGCATGTATTTTTCTTCTAATTTCCCATGCAATTATGTGAAACTGGAAAATAGTGGACCAACCTGATGGGTGATTTTCAAGATTCTCAGCTCCCTTACTGGTACTTGGTTTACTGGAACTCGGCTGGGCCGTTGCTTGACACTATAAAAGGTGAAATTTATAATCAATACTTCATATTCCTGAATAAATTGTATGCCACAATGTGATTGAGTTGGTGTTAGATCAGTGTCCGAGGAAAATTTTATTGAGGAAAATAAACATGATAAAGTTAGAAATTAGATTTCTAAGTTTCTAAGCCAACCTTCTTTCAATATATTGTCAAGAGTGAATAAACTCAAGGTGTGAATATGGGTATTTTCAAAATTTTCAAAAATGAAGTTATCATGCATTTTATTACAAGCATAAATACGAAAGGTTTGACATGATACGACATTACCTGTGGAGGGTGTAAATTCATCTGGTGTAGACCCATATACTGCTGATAAGGATCAGCAAAACTTGGGATCCGTGGCTGGTTTGGGTTTTGCATGCCAAGTGGGTTCAACATAGCATCTGACTGATTGTTTGGTTGGATTCTTGATGGATCAGGAACTGGAACTTGCGGTGACATATGAAATGCTGGCATAGGAAACCTTGGATCCAAATGAGCCGAAGCAGCTGGTGTTGGTAAACCTGATCCAGCCATAACATTGTGAAATGGCATCATTGGCCGACTTAATCCCATATCCATGACCATGCCCATCCCAATTCCCATTCCCATTGTTGGCATGTACTGCTGAGGAAACATCATTGGGAGCATGCCACAACCCATGGACATCATCTGCAGAACATTAAAATCTAAAACTGTCAATAAGTAATGCAAAAGCACTTTGTTTTTGAGAACAACCCCAACTACATTTCTTAGTGTTGGATTCTAAGGAAAAGAAAGAACACAAAAAGCTTGAAAATTCAAAATTTATCTACTCATGTACATCTAGTGACAAAAAACAATGTCCCCAAATAGAGATCTTGCCTCTTGACCTTGGCGGTGTTTGGTGAAATCTTATTATCTTTTTTTCAGTACAATGGCAAAAGTCACTGTGCTTAACAGCTCCACAAAGATTGTTGATTAAAGGATTAGCACTATTACATTAAGTCATGATCGTCGCATGTTACAAAAACATGTATTCTAGATGTAAGACAGACAACTTCAATTGTTGGCTGGCGCTTTAAACAATAATAGTGAAACAGAAAGACAATAACCCAATCTTATCACTTCATTGAATTACTACTTTTGATATTCAGTTGTTAGAAAATAAATGTTTGGCTAGCTATATAATCTCATACATCTCTCATTAACCATAAGCAAAGACATACCTGAACTTGTAACTGAAGTGACTTCAGGTACTCGATTGCTTCATCCAACATTGAAGCTTTGTCTGACTGAGACTCAAAAATATGAATGAAAATTGTTAATAATCATAGAGAGAAAAATATCCAAATTGGGGAAAAATCCTCAATAAAACCATACACATGACAAACCTTGTTGCAACGAGGAATAAGTTCTTGCAAAGCCCTCATCTTTTCATTTATCCTATCTCTGCGTCTCTGCACATGGATGAGATATCAGGCATCTAAAAGGATGCAATTATATAGAAGCAGAAGACCATGTACTATAATATCAATTAAATACTGACCCTCTCCGAGAGGTTATGGACCTCTGCAGCACGAGACCTTTTCGTAGATGAGGATCCACGAGATTGTTTCTTTGTTTCAGGGGATTCAAACTCAGCATCCTTTGGCAACAATTAAATTACCAGTGAGGATTATTATAAATTTTAATATAAAGAAAAGGGATGAATGAAGTCATAGATTTTCCATTTTAACACAATAAGTACCATCCCAAAACTCAACATGGGGTACTGTCTATTTTCTAAAAGGAGTTGTTGGGTTTAAACACCCTCACATGTTTACAATAAGTGACTAAAACTTCTGAACTTGACTATCCTTATAAGTTCTTGAAAATCATCTTTAGCAAAATTCTTCAAGGGAAATATTAACTGATACAATGAAAGGAAAATACCAATATGATTCTTAAAGTAAAGGAACACATGATAATGAATTTTCCTCCTTTTCTGTCCAATTCAATAAAAGCAATACATTAAAGACAAACAAATTTATAAAATAATAACTGAATAATACTGTTATGACACTTTGCGAGCAAAAATTATTAAATAATTTTTAACATGTGCTTGTAGTCACTGATTAATACATCCTAGTACCTAGGATAGCAAAAAGGCTGATTATTGTTTTAAGAAATTAAGCTCAACGAGAAGCCAACATTAAGCTCAACGAGAACTGCTAAACAGTGGAGAATGTTTTAAGAAATTAAAAAAAAAAATCCAAAACAAAGATTATTTAAAAGCTAACCGACAGCAACTGGGGTGTGATGAGGACGAGGAAACCAGTCCCTAATAAACGCCTTACATCCAAAAATTTTCCTATTCTAAATTTAACCCACCATTCTTTTATATCTAAAAATTCAAAAAAAAAAAATCTTTCAATTTCTTTTTTTTTTTTTAAGGAATCAACTCAACCAAGTGAAAAAAAATTGATATCTATCCCAAGTTTAATCTTGGAGAACCCCAAAAAAATATAACAAAAATAATATTACATCCTTTCATATATTAATATATGATTAATCTGTCATGCATATAAAATTTTGAACTGATTTGATATCTCTATTACATTAATAAAAAATATTATATATATTAATATTTATTGATCGGTTGAAATTTTTTACATAAAACATTTGAAAATTTTAATTTACTTTAAATATAAAATATAAGTGGATCACTCTTCATTTGGGATTAGTATTAATAATTATATACTAATAAGTATCAGATGTAATGATAAAATATAATACACTCTCAAAGAAAGAATTGAGTTCGAACCTTATAAACGACATTATCCAGAGGACAATTACAAACCTGAACATGGATCATAATTCTGACACAAAAAATATTTATAATTATACTAAAATTGTAGTATATTTGTAAATTTAAAAAAAAACAAAAAACATGCGGCTAAATTTTCAATTCACATCAATTTCAAATTCAATTTTAACCACTTGCGAAAAATTCAAAAAGAAAAATCTAAAAGAAAATTCCCTCCCACTTGACACTGCCGACCTCATCCCTCGTCCAATAATAAAATTCGTGTCAAGTATCAACTTCCCCAATTATGTCAAAAACGTGGCATCTTTTAACTCGATGTTTCTGACACGTGTACAATCCCGAAATTACACGCCCAGGTGCCAAAGGGGTGCTCACGTTAAACGATGTCAACCCCGCCCCGGCGCACGTTAGCCGAGACCAAGAGAGAAAGAAATTTTAATTCCAATGAACTAACCTCGCTGTGACACTCGGCGTCGTCCGGTTCTCTTCCTTTACGCTTCCGGTCCTCAGCTGGGCCCCTTTTTTGAGCCGTCGGTTCGGCGCTGGCACTGGCACTGGAGCCGCCAGGTGATGATGTAACCGTGGCTTCGCACGTGGCTATATTGTCTTTGCTGGCACCCACGCTGACACCAGCTGATTGCGTGTAGGCAACTGCGGAAAAGCTCATGTTGGCGCAGGCATTGTTGTTGTCCTCGCCAGATGCTGCCTCGGTGTTGCACGGCATGGCTTGAGAGGCTCCCGATTCGGGAGCCACCGCCGGAGTATCGCTGGAATCAACGACCGTCACTTCCCTCGCTACACTCTTTGAATTCGACGGTCCAGGTTGCTCCTCCCTCGCCGCCGTTTTATGCTTGGACAAGCTACCGAAGTTCTGGATCCTCGTAGTCTCCAACTCATTCCTCCTCGCCGGCGGTATCGGGGGCCTAGAAGCAGGCACCATAGCCGAAGCCGAAACTTGAGGAACTCTTCCAAGTGGAGGCGGAGGAGGAGCGGATGTTGTGGCAGTGGAGGTAACGCAAGGGGCAACAGCAGTGGAGGAGGAAGGATAGAGGAGATCAGCACAGAAATCGTGGTCGAAGTTGGCGTCGCTGAGAGGATTGTGAAGCCATGAAGCCATTTCATCTTCTTGCATGAAGAGATGATCGGTAACGGATTGCTGTTGCTGCTGTTGTTGTTGCTGCTGATGGTGAGATGATGATCGGATCTCTCTGAGAGCTGATTGGCCGGCGTCGAGGTATTTGAACGGCGATGGTTTCTTGAAGGATCTTTGGTTTTGACTATGCATAACAACTTGACCATTTTGCCACAACAGCTCCATGATTTCATCCTCTGGCCTATTTCATCAGTTCAAATCAAAACACATTTTCAATCTAAGAATTAGAAACAAAACAAAATAAGAAGAACACGCAGCAGCAAGTCCGCAGCTTACATGGAAGGTTTTTTTGCGCGATTTAATATAGAAGATGAAGGGATTGAATAATCGTCTTCCATTTCGAAATCGGGAACGCAGTGATTCATCCTCTACTATCTTTCTTAACATAAAACAAAATCAATTAACACAATCAGATTAGAGCAAAGAGAAACAAAAAAAATTTCTAGGGTAAGTGTAAACAGGAAAAAAAACACACCACCTAATTGAATGATTCAAGCAGTTGAGATGAAAGAACAGTTTCTTCTTCTTCTTCTTTGAAAAATCCAAAAGAACTACATAAAAGGAGTGTTATTTTGGTTGATGTTTGAGCGGGACCTGTCGTTGCTGCAGATGATGAAATTGACTACCAAAAACCCCTAACGACAAAGGAGAATATAAATGAAAATCAAAATCCATGTGAAGGAACAAAAGCTCTCTTCTACTACTACCTCTCTTCTCAGTGAGAAAAAAATTTTCTTTCCTTTTTTCTTTTCGGGAAGAATTTGTACTTGTTCTCCTTTTGGGTTAAATGTCTTTTGCAGCCACTCAAAGATAAGCCTTTCTCTCTCCGAATAATATGAACCAAAAGACAGTGGATGACAATGGCTTTTTTTTTATAGTTTAGATATTTAATATATTACAAATTTGATATTATCTTATTTTATTTATTAAATTTTAATATTGAAAATTTTATTAAAGCTCAAATTATACTAATATTAATCTTAATTCATAATTAAAATTATTAATTTTTTTTATTTCTCAAAATAACTATCGGAGCAAGCCAATTGATAATGCAAAAAAAATTATGCATGTTTGATTGACGAGGATTCAGTGGAGATATTATTATGAGATTTTTATAAAATTGTCCACGTCTTTTTATTGTTTTGCCCTTTTGTTACTAGTATGAATAAAGGAGTGATTTCTTCATTTTCCACATTGAACATAAACATAACTCTCTTTTTGTTGATTTTTCTCCTTCGCTTTTTGTTCACGATTTCTTTATAAAATTTGTTGATTTTTTTCAAATAACTTTTAGAGAAAATTCTGTCTAGGAGTTTGAATTTTAAGCGAAATCGATTGTGACACTTCCAAACTTTTATGAGAATTGTTCACACTATGATTTTCCAAGAACACAAATTGGAGCCGATTGTGACCCCTTCAAATTTTCTTGAAAATTGTTCCTACTGTGATTTCTTGGGAAGAGCAACACTAATCGAGTTTCATCTTTAATATTCGGGTGTACGGATATCGAATGATTGACTGTGTTAACCTTAGGGGAAGATGTCTACTATATGATTATACTGATCAAGGCGAATTCGTTTCTAAGGTAATAAATTTACCACGACACAATAATTTTTTATTTCATATTTAATTATTTATTTTTTTCAATTAGTACTAACAAATTTGTTTTACAGTAAATTATATTTTCAACAAAACCTAATAATTAATCCTTTACATTATGTAAGTCCATTAAAAATTAAATGTTGACCGTATTTATATGCACCATCAATTAACTACGCATTATTACTTTATTAATAAGCAAAATAAATAATGTGGAATGACTTTTTAATAAATACTTCAATATTAAGAGATAAAAGGTAAAATCCATAATTATCTAAAATCATATAAGGGATAAAAGGTAAAATCCTACAATTAACTTTAATATTCCAATAAAGTTTTTAGAAATTTAGTGAATGGTAAAACTTTTTTAATTTGTGCCTTGTAAGAGCTTAATTCCGTATTATTAAGACAAATTTTAACTTTATATTATTGAAATATCAATAAAAATGTAATTTAAAATTAAATAAATTAAATAAAATACCAAAATGTTGAATGTTATTGTACCTATTTTACAACGTTATGTCTTAATTTCCTACTATTGAAATACTCTATGAAAGTGTAACTAAAATTTAAGTAGTTTAAATTATAGTAAAAGTGTAATTTAATATATATACAAACTACAAATAGCAATTAGCGTGATTTGAACTCAGGTTACATTTTTTGATAAGGTCACACATCTTGCACACACAAATGCTTGAAATTGGGTCTCCTAAGATGAACATCATCCTCTTTTCCATTGGAACCACTCGTTGGATTCAAAGATCTTTTAAAACTTAAAAGGAAATAAATGACTTTTAACATAATTAGAATTCTTATTCATATTCTATTAAACCTTTTAGTTATGAGTATGATTTTTTGGTATTTTTCATGTACATCTTATGATTCATGTTTAGAGTTTATAGTTGTCCCTCTCAAAATGCCGTTTGTAAGGATTAACCATGTGACTTATCAAACATGTTTAAAAAAAATTAAGTTGCTGAAAATATTATTTTTTAATTGATTAAAATTTTCAATACTTTATCAAACAGGACTTAATTAACCAAATATTTTGATACGATTAAATTATTATATATAAATGTGATAAATCTTTATAAATAATAAAAATATATTTAAAATTATGAAATCAATAATATATTGAACAATTAAAGATATATAGATCGGTTTAAAAGTTTTTTTAAACTCGTGTTTATATATATACAAGTTTGGTTTTCGATCCATGCTTTGCATTGAACTAATTATTTTGGGGCTAAGCTATAGAGTCAAAATTTAAAAGTTATAATATGTTTCAAGTTTTTGTACTTTTTATATATTAGGAATTTAGTTTTCTTACTTTTATTTTCAAAATTTTAGTTTTCAAATTTAAAAACTCAAATCTAATTGTTAACATTTTTTTTATTAAATTTGCTAATGTGACATTCTAAAATTAAAAAAAATCCTCACTCGGTACCCATGTGATAAAAAAATAATATTATAATAGACCTAAATTTATAAGAGAATTTTGATAGAGTTAACCATTCTTAAAATTCTCGTTAACATTTTAAATAAAATAAAATATTTAAACTAACTAATGAGATTATAAATATTGAGGAACCAAATTATATAAAAAAATTAAAGTATAAATATTAAATCTCAAATATAAGTATAATTTAGGGATTAAAATTAAAATTTAATTATTTTTATATCATCTAAAAAATTAAAGGGAACAAAGTTAAAATCTAATCATTATGTTAATAATGTAAAAAAGAACACTAGTCATTTTTGTATATAGTAGTATACATTATAGATATTGTTATTAATAAATATTATATCAATTAACTTTACAAATATTTTAAATTTTAAGAGAAAATTATTTGATGCATAATAGTGAAAATTTTATATTTTACAAGTGACACGTGTTAATTGTTTTTTCTCCAAGTCGTTTGCTTTTTGTTTTTGTTTTGTCTAATGGTGGTGCTAATTTTTAGATTGACTACTACCTATCTTTTTCTCCTTTTCATCAACCTTATCTTTTTTTTCTCTTTTTTTTATTCACTCTACGTGTTTTTTCTCTTTTTAAATTACAGATTTATTTTATTGATATATTTGTTGTCTTCATAATTTATGATGAACAAATGACTGTGTTTATCATCGCTAAAACTCCACCAACCACTAGCAATTTCTCTTGAAAAGTGAATGGCTTTTCATCGGCTTCTTAATATGTTCCTATTTTTAGAGTATTTTAAAATAATAAATGATTTTATGAGTCGATTTGGACTCATGTTATCTTAACTTTTATATTTTTTTTGTTTGCTTACAGTTATTTAATAAGTTTCACTTTTAGCAGTTTTTGTTTGCTCTTGTAGCAAATTTTTTAGTTTTACTTATGCATGTAATATTGTTTTTGCAAGTACTTTTAAGAATGATTTTATTGTCGTCCTTTCCAATTTAGTGGAAACTCAATTCTTTTGTCGATTTTTGCTCACCGCTTTGAATCATTTGAGGTTGGTCTCCTTATCATATTAAGTGCTTGTAATCATTCCAGATATGTCCTGCTTGAGTTGTGGCAGAATCAATTGTCAACATGCATAGTATTCTATTGATGCTTTTATTGGGTTGATGAAACTTGTCATTCATTGCTTACGACGAATGTTTGTTATTTTTCCCCGAATTGTATGGCTACATTAATGAGATGAATTATTGAATTTATCTTTAAAAAAAAAAGACTCAAACTTAAGTCATTACAACATTTTTACCGCTCAATTTTACCATTTCAACTAAAGTTTTATTTATTTTTTATATAAGCTTTTAATAAATAATACGAATTCTATCATACACGTATATGTGTGGAAATTACGTACTTAAAATACAAATATGTGTTTAAAAATAATGAAATGCATGGTTTGAAACTAATTAGTAATAAAACTAAAATATATAAAAAAAAAATTAGAATAGAGCTTTAGTTGAATGATAAATTTAAGGTTTTATCAATGCAATGTTCAAATTTTGATTTTTCCACTATATCCATATATTTTTTATTTTTATAAATTAAAAAGACTAAAATTCATTCAAATAATATAACCTATTTTAAATATAAAAAGACATTTTAATAATTTTTTAATCGAATTGATGCCTAATTGACTCGTAACATCAATTCAATCAAGATTTAATAATATAAATAATATATTTTTCTCAATCACATTGTATTTGTTCATAATAAATATATATAAATATATTTGAATATTACAATTTTTTTTTAAAATTTTCGTCTTTCTCTAACTCATAAATAAGAGAATAATACGTTTCAGCATATTAATAATACCTACATCTTCTTATATTAACAATAATATTTATACCAATCAAATTAAGACTTAATCGAAATATTACCATTAAAACTCCACCTAAAATTATATCAAATAATTTTTCTTAAAGAAAATTTAAAAAATAGAATTAATGGGATGCGATGCGATGCGAGTGGGTTGGCTTTTAATGGAAAAGGAAATACAGAATTAACGGTAAACTGCCTTGTGATGTAAAGCTAATTAATCCTTCTATTATATCTTCTTTTAAGGTGCGCCAGTTATGGCCAATCGCTTTTACTACTTTTCTAATATTTAATTATAAAATATAAATATATTTTAGTTTAATATAATGTTCTTTTGAGATTATATATATATATATATTATGTTGAACTACAAGCTAACAAAATAATCTTTCTATTCAATCCGTATGTTGATCTGATGATCAGAATATTCATCGTTTCAGATGTGGTTTGAATTTAAATGGTATTAATCGTGCTGTTATTAAGACTTTACATTCTTCTTTTAATTCACAAAAAAAAATCATCTTTCTTTCCCTCAATCTCATTTTTTCTTCCGTAAATACATATATTTATTAAATTATGTGACACTCACTACGTAAGTGAAAAAAATATTTTACTTAAAAAATTATTTTTTAACATTTATTTAATAATGATCATTGGTGAGATGGTAAAAAACATGCATTTAAATCCATTATAATAATTAATGGATTGTTCTATCTTTAGATTTATTGTTTTATTTTAAAAAATGATATAAAAGCATGAAAAGATAAAAACATCATCATAATAATATTAATTATCATTTAAAAAAAAGATAAACAAATTTTTTCCACTCAATCAAAAGTTATCATTTGTTCGTTTGAGAAATTCTCTATTTTATCACAATATCAAATCCAACAAACTTCTAATTTTTAATTTAATCAGTATAAATAATGATTTGGCTCGAATTTTTAATAGTGGCTTGGTCAATAAAAATGAATTTTTAATAAATATATTTTTTTAATAATTGAGAATGGGTAGTTAAATTGTTTGGGATTAAACCTAAATTCTCATGCATACAACATAATAATAAATAACATAATCTATGTAGGAATGAAAACGTTAAATCAAATATAATATATTAAATTATTTTTTAAAATGTAAATTTAGATGGAATGATGTATGAATAGGGATGTTAAAGTTGAATAAATTAGCATTGTTTAGTTCATGGTTAGAGGTGATAATGGGCCAGGTTAGTTCAGATCGTAACAAAATTTCAAGTTCGTTTTATAGGCTCGAATAGAGAAGCTAAAACTCGAACCCAGCTTGGTCTACTCATATTAATTTTTTTATATATAAATAAATTTAAAAATATAATATATCAAATACATTAAAAAAATTAAAATAAATATTTACCAACAAATTAAAAATAAATTAAAAGAAGTCTTTTTACTTAAATAATACTAAGATAGGTAAAACTTAAAAAGCAAATGCCTCTAAAATAATAATAAAAATAATAATAAAATAAGAGTTATACAATATCCAAGCGATAATAACAAAATAGTAGTAATATAATAGTGAAATGACAACAAAACAATATCAATTTTTTTTTGTGCAAATTCGAGTCAAACCAAAAAAGCTTATCCAAGGCCAAACCCATTTTTTAAACGAATTTTATTTTTTATCCAAACCCATTTTTAAATCTATATTTTTATTTAGACCCTTTCACTTTTTAAACTTGACTCGACTCATGATCGAGTCTAGTATAATAGAATATGAATTATGATGATATATGTGTATTTATTTTCTGGGGCAGATATTTTCACTTGTTTTTTTTTTGGTATATATAATATAATAATATAATAATATAATAATATAATAATATAATATAATATAAAAAAAGAAAAGAAAAGAGTCCAATGGGGATGAATGAATGAATGAGAGTGGTTGAAAATGAGGGCAGTTGGGATGGATGGATTAGTGAAAGAATAGATAAAGATATCTTCCTCATATGCACTGTCCCCTCCCTTTCAGGCACATCATATGACCTTCATTTAATTATTTTTATTTTTATTATTTTCCTCTTTAAAATATTCCATTTCTTTTAAGAATAAATAAATTTCATTATAATATTCTTTTTCATATTTTAATATAAAATCTTTAAATAAAACAATTAAAAACCCCAATTCTTATCACTTTACTTATAATTCATTTAATAATTAAGTATTTTTTTATAAATATATATTTTTTACAATTATGTTTTTTTAATTTCATTATATAGTATTTTAAAATTAATATTTGATACATTAACAATGTATTTTTTTATTTTGTAAACAGCTTAAAAAATTATCATTTTTAATATTAATTTTTAATATTTTATTATATTTTATAAAACACTTGTCAGTTAAATATTTTATTAATAATGTATCAAATAGTATTTCATTAATTTATTCATATAAAATTTTGAATAAATTTAATTCAATACATACATAATCCAGATTTTGGTATAACACAAAGACTAAATTCAGCACTTGCTAATTAACGATATTATAGCTAATGAATATATAAAATCATATCTAGAATTACGTGTGTTGGTATGATAATTAAGGTGTTCACTATCCTAGGTGGGATTTGAATTCGAGTCGGACTAGTTGTATTGCTGTTAAGGCTTTACTTTCTTATTGTAATTCAAAAACAAAAAACCATATCTACGTTTTCAAATAGTTTAATTGATGAAAATTACATATTTTTTGAATAATCTCATTATAGATTCTGATCATATTTTTTTTACATAATCTTTAGAACTACTCATAGCCCCTCCCTAACACATAAATAAGAGAATAATACGTTTCAATACACTCGAACCAACAATACTAATATCAATTAAACTAAGACTCAATCGGCAAAAATTATAATTTTTAAATTTGCAAAACATTAAAAAATGGAATGTATCAAAGGCAAAAGGATCTATTAACTATAAATTCCTTTGTGCATCAACAACAATGATTGGTGTTGCATTTAACTGTCTCCGCTTGTGTGTTGATTAAATTTAGTAATTTTTTTAGTCACGTTGTTTTGTTAATTTTGTTGTACCATAATTGTATTTAAAATATTTTATATTTATTATAGGTAAAAAATTATGTAATAAATTGATGTAAGTTGTTGTACTTTTTATAAATTTAAAATTTAATTTTTGTATTTTTTAGATTTTATAATTTAAGTTCAATTGTTATTGTAGTTAAAATTATTTTGTTAAATTTAAGTTTATTATCACATTATTTTTTTAGTTGCATGCTATCGAGTGGGTATTTTTTAAAATTTTAAAATTTCACACCAACAAATTTAAGGAAAAAGGAAAAATGTCAACCATTAGACTTGAATTTTAAAATCTAAAAAAGTAAAAGGACTAAATTTGTGAAAAGTATAGGGACCTATGATATATTTTAATCAAAATTAAATGATGCTTTAGTGTAATGGCAGTGCGGGGGGGGGGGGGGGGGGGAAGGTTAAAATTAAATTGTATATTTTTACGATAATAAATATACAATTTCATCATTTTAATAGCCTTTATAATTTTTAAAAAAATTAAATCAAATTTTTATCATTTTGAGAAGTCAAAATATAATTTTACTATTACTAATTTAAATTTTATAAATTATAAAAAACCTAAATTGAAAATTTATCATTTTAAGAAAACCATGTTCGTCTCTTAGTGGCTCTACCACCGTATAATAGCGAAGTTAAAAGTTTGTTATGTATGTGTTCCAAGTTTAAACCTTATCATAATATTATTTTATTTAAAAACATGAAAAAACAAAAACATTTCATTGATATTTACTACTTCATATATTAAAATAAGACAGTTTAATACTTTTTCAATCACGTTGGTGCCCATTTAACTTGTGATACCAATTTAGTAAGAGACTTCATTTAATCGTGTAAATTGTCCAAGTCTAACATCAATTAAAAAAAAAGAAAATCTTATATAGTATTTTTTAAGTTAATTATGTATACCATTTGTCGAAACGTTCATTTTCGCAGGAAAAACAAAAAAGTCTCGAACAATATTTTTAAAATCGAAATTTTGAATTATAAAAATGGGAGTCGCCACCAATATTTTATTTGGTATGATTGGATCACCACAAAACGTTTAAAATCTGTTTTGAAAAATATTTTGGTCTTCGAAATCCAGAAAACAGGTTCGGGAGTCGGTTACGCATGAGGAATGATTAGCACTCTCATACGCCCAAAATTGGTACCACATTGATTACTTTCGGGTCTTAGTTTGTTAAAACTTTGAAATTTCGAGTAATACTTAAAATACAATCTTTGTTTTTAGAAAACTTTGCATGATTTTGGGAATCCTATTTGAGGGAAATCGTCCATTTGTTTTGAATTTCTAAGAGAACTAGAAGTCGTGCGCAACACATTAGGGCACTACATTCTCGGACTTTCGAAATTGAAGGACGTTTTGAAAGACTTTAAAGAGGATATCCGATTGCGTAAATTATACGAAAATTACACCCAACACGTTAGGGCATGGTTTTTCGAAGTCTTCAGCGAAAGGATATTGCCTCGTTTTGTTTTAAAATCATTTGTATATATATATATATATATATATATATATATTGAGAACTTGAAATTTCGCATTGAGTTTAAAATACAACCCTCAGACACATGACTTAAAAAATTTGAGGATAGAATGCCCGTTTACTTCGATTTTCATGAAGAATTAAAGCCGTGACCAACACGTTAGGGCACGACGTTCTCGGAACCTCGAAGTTAAAAGGCATTTTAAAAAAACTTGGAAAAGGATATTCGATTCGTGCGAGTTATACGAAGAATCACACCCAACACGTTAGGGTATGATTCCCCGAAGTTTTCACACGAAAAGGATATTGCCTCGGTTTTAAAATAATTTTGAAAACAAATGTGTAATTTTAAATATGAATGAACAGTTAATAACGAAGATTAAATAACACGAAACAAAAATGATTAGGCAAATAAATGATATACAAAAAATCAAAAATACGAAATACGAAAGCATAATAATTAAAAATTAAATATAAATATTGAAGAGAAAGAAAAGCAAAGCAAACGGAGTCAAAAGTGAGATTTTTGGATGCCCGGGGGTAAAATGGTAATTTTTGGAAGGTTCGAGGTTAAAAATGGAATTTTTAAATGTTCGGGGGGTAAAATGGTAATTTTGGAAGGTTCGAGGTTAAAAATGGAATTTTTAGACATTTAAGGGTAAAATGGTAATTTTTTGAAGGTTCGAGGTTAAAAATGAAATTTTTAAATGTTCGGGGGTAAAATGGTGATTTTTGGAAGGTTTGAGGTTAAAAATGAAATTTTTAAACATCCGGGGGTAAAATGGTAATTTTTGAAAGGTTCAGGGTTAAAATGAAATTTTGGAAAGTTAAGGGTAAAAATGTAATTTTTAGAAAGTTCGGGGGTTAAAATATGATTTCTAGATAGTTCAGGGACTTCTTGGGTAATAAAACCAAAAAAGAAGTGACACGTAATAGCTTCTCATCCTTCAAAGGTCAAAGGACCAATTTGTAAAACTTTTAAAATTACTGGGCCAATTTTAGAATTAAAAAACTTGATTTAGGGATGAAATTAAAACAAATTAAAAAAGAGACCATTTGTAAAATAATCCAAGAGAAGGACACGTTGCAGCCTCTCAGGCTTCCAGAGAGTCAAGGGACCAGATTGAAAAAGAATGAAAATTATTGGGCAAACTTACAATTAATTAATAGTATGAAAAGGACCTGATTAGAAATTTAAAAAAAACGGAAGGACCAAGTGCATAAATAACCTATTTTTCAAAAACACGTGGATCCTAAGATCGGAACGGGTCGGGTCAGATCGGGCTAGGTTAAAACGGTACCGTTTTGGCACCAAATGTTCATCCCCAAAACGGCAGCGTATTGATGCTGCTATAAAATCCCAAATTTCATAAAAAAAACTCATCTTTTCTTTTCATTTAAAAAAAGGTTCCTTCCTAATTTTTTCTCTGAAATCCTTTTTGCAACAGCCCAAAATTCGGCCACTCCTCCGATCGCCGCTCCGGCACGCGCCGTCGTCATCCATCGTCCTCCAGTGCCACGTGCCACCGTATACGACCATCGGTAAGTAAAAAGCTCTCTTCTTCTTTCTTTCATTTTGAAAAACACAGATCTGGGTTCAGATCTAACTAGATCGAACCCAAATGTTTCTAAAAAACGAAAATTCGGCCCTTTTTTATTTTTATGATTATTCATCTGTTAAAACTCCTTTTTTAAACATTGTTTTATTATTATTATTATTTGTTTTCTGTTATTATTAAAAAAAATGAAATCTCACCAATCCCTTTTTCATTCGGAACATGCTTTTCATTCTAGAAGGTTTTTAATTCATTTACTGTTTCCTTTGCAAATCCGATCTTCGGTGGACGTCTTCGCTGCTGTGGACGGCGGCGGCGCAACCCAGGCAATCCTTTGACTTTCCAACTTTTTTCAATTATTATTATTATTTATTAAGACTAAAAAATATTTAATATGTATTTATTATATTTTTGAAACAGACCAAAAATAATAAATGGGACAGTGGGATTCAATGCATGCATTAATGCATATTTAGAAACCGATTGAGTTAGGACTTTAAATCATAAATGATAACAACCATACATTAAAAGATACCTGATGGCTCAAGGTTTGAGAGCTTTAAATCTGACTTGTTTAAATCTGTTGAACTCTCCTTTTCTGACTTTGAATACAACTTACCTTCCTGTATTCAATTGAAACTGTTTGTATTAATTTTTGAAAGTATGTTGCAAATGCTAAGATCTTGTATTGATTTTTGAATGAACAAGCAAGGTTCGTAACCTCTTACAAGTATTTGAATCTATTTTTATAGCCTACAAACCATCATTACAAGCATTTAAACCCTGTCTTGTTTCTTTTTTGCAGGTTCGACTGTGGAGGTTGTAGCAATGACGGTAGCAATGGCAAGTTGCTGGTGGTGCAACTTGGTGCTAATGTGGCAGCCTCTGGTTGGTTAGGATGGAGGCAACATCAGCAACAGTAGCAAATTAGTGTTTAGGCTTAGTTTGGGTCATTTGAACCTGTTTGGGTCAATTAAAGTTGGCCCAATTAGGTTTGGGGTGCAATGGATCAAATTGGACCCCCAATTGTAATTTGAATTTTGACATTTTATTTGGGTTTGAATTGTTTGTAATTTAAACATTCAATTAAACTTTTAAATTTAAATTTTATTTCAAAATAAATTTAAATTTAAAATAAATTTAAACTCGAAATAAGCTAAATAAGCTTAAATTTACAATAAATTTAAACTTAAAATGAATTTAAAATTTAAAATCTAAAATTAGGTTTAATTTTTTTGATCCAAATATTGAGCTCGATCAAAATTGGACTCCAACACCATTTATTCTCTTTTTCGTTTAATTGTTTAATCTTGTGATTTTTTAATGAAAGAAGAGATTGATTGGAGCCTTACGATGAGTTTGGACAAGCGATGCATTTACCTACTATTAGTGTAAAAATAACAGTGACAATGAGATTAAATGTTGTAATAATACTTTAACTTGAGATAAAAATAAACTAAACGCACTGCACTGCTTCACCCATCCAAACCCACACTTAGTTTATAAGAATAATTTTTTCTTTAATTAAAAAAAATCAAACTCTAGGTTTTTAATTAAAAAATCATGCATTAACCATCAAATAATTGGAAGTATTAGCATGGACAACCATGCAATTTGTTACATGGGCAATCTTGGCTCTATATGTTTGTCATGTATTGGATACAGGGCCAAGCTGTAGATGGACTGTATGTCAAATATCAAAGACATAACAAGATTAGACAAAAGAATAAAGTAATTAAAACACGATATGACATGAATATACTAATGTTTCATATCCATATACTATGATTTGTTAATGAATTATGACATGATCACAATACAGGGAGTTGATAATGAATTTTCCATATGCAAATCAACAAATTACAACTTAGATGACAAAAGACAATACTAAAAGAGCATTGTGTTTCAGACATAGAACACTACCAAAATTACCAGACACATATAACATGTTGAAACAGTGTCAGCAAGAGAATGATGGGGAAACTCTTGTAAACCATACCTTATTTGTCAAACTCCCATATAACACCTCCATCCTCGGCAATTTTAAAGGCCAAAACATACATTAGCAATAATCTTTACCTTACCTCAATCTGCAAAAATGCATGCTTCATGCTTGTGCAGATCATGAATCCCTCCCACTATTTTCGCAAAAAAAGGAGTTCGAGGAAGGAAATCCCTCACATGGTTCATATTCCCCATGGTATAAGCCTATAAGGTGTGAGCCAGCCTGAACACCTTCCCCTATTTTCTCAAGATACACTTGCCTACCATATCATTGAACAAAGAGAGTTCCATATTGGCCTCAGCCCTTGGAGACTGCTCGCCGTTACATTTTTTTTTCTCAGTGAGACACTTGGTTTTTCCGGTACATTACAAATTGGGGGGAGGGGGATGTTATTGCCAGGACTTGAACCCTGGACCTTGAATGCCAACATAGAGCTCTTAACTACTAGCTCCTTAGGGTTGTTGGCCAGTGAGACTGGTACTTTCAGGCTAATCGTCACTCTCCATAAAAAATGGGATAAATAAGGTCTACTTAATCTCACTGAGGAGGATGCAGAAAAATCCCTTGATCCACTCAATCTAATCTCCTCCATTAGTGTGTTGAGATCTTCTGAACTATTTGAACTCTAAGGGTGTGCTTGGTTGGGTGGAAAAGTGGAAAGAACGTAAATTTTGAATGTGCTTAGTAGAGAAGAAAAGTGAGAGGAAAGAAAATAGGAAAATGATCATTTTCCATCCTAATGGATAAAAATCAATCCTTACAAATTGGAGTAATGAGAGAAGAGAAAATGAGAGATGTGTATGTTAGTTCAAAATTATACAATTATCAAATGACTTACTTTCTTTCCTTTCATTTTTCAACCCTACCAAGCAATGGATGAAAATGAAATACTTTTTCTTTCCATTGGTTTATCTTTCCTACCAAGCACACACCTATGGAAAGAAAATTTATATTTTCTATCTTTCTATGTAGCCCTCCAATTTTCTTTTCACTCTACCAAGCAAAAGCCTAAATCTTCTAGTTTTCTTAATGCAAGTAAAAGACCTAATTGCCAACCAAAGCCATGCAACAACGCAGATAACAAACATCTGCACCAACACTTTCCTAGCACTGAGTAATAGATTGTTAACCTCACTTGTTCTAAATGAAAGAAGGAACACACATAAACACATATAATATATGTTGTGTGTATATATATACCTTCAATCTTGTTGTTGATCCAGACTTCCAGCAGCATCCCAGCACCGATTCCACCAGCAATGCAGGCTCCAAAGAAGGCAATAGTGGAAGGCGTGGACATTCGAGGAAGGAAATAACAATCCGGACGTTGTCTAATCTTCTTAGGAAGTCGTTTCTTTATAAAAGGTTTATTACTGGCACTGGGGTCCTTCTGCAACTCACTACCAATTGCTTTCCAATCAACCCCTTTCAATGGGTCTTTAGCTTCCTCACTTCCCATTAAAGACTCTCACTTCTTTTGAATCACAAATAATACAATCCTAGATGACAAAGAAAAAAGCAATAAATCGCTACAACAACATACAGTACACTCGGGACATTTTCCTAACCGAATTTGCAGATAAACGCGACCCAACTGTGAAGCTTCTAAGATTTTTAAATTAGAGCAAATTTAACAAGGAGATGAAGAAAAGGATTCGAAAAGAACCGGCGAAATTACCTTTACACAAAGGACCGAAAGGAGCAGAGATGTCTGGCTTGGCAAAGTGAGAAAGATTCCAAAGATTGAAACTTGAAAGGGAATTGCAAACGAAGCTACGATTGCACTTTTTTTTTTTTTTTTAAGAAATATGTTTGATCATACTTCGGATTTTCAAATATACATTTAATTTTGGGTTAGTAAAGTTCGGGTTTTTTACTCAAATAATTAAAAAAATACTGAAATGAAATAAATGTAATAATATTTACGAATCTAGACAAGAGCTATATTAAATAATTGGTGTTGCCTGATCAATCGGCAACACTCTTTTCTTCAATCATAGGTCACATCTAATTTTTAAAAAAAAAATATTTTATGAGTGTCGCTTGGTCAATCGATTGCATCGAATTGAAATGTGATGATCTAAAATTTTTAGGGATCTGATATATAAATTAATCATTTTAATTGAAAAGGTTTAAAAGGGTCACTTGATTGCACCAAACTTTAAAAAGATAAATTACTTAATAACCCCTTTAAACTATATGAGGGAGAGAGCCCATTCAAGGATCGGTTAAATTGAACCCAACAAGTGGCTTCAGTGGAAAAGAGGATGTTGTTCATCCTAGGGATCCCAGATTCGAGCACCTGTATGTACAAGATGTGTGCGCGTTATCATAGGGTTAAAAAAATATGAACAGATACTACTATGTACTCACACCAATATATTCAAAAGAAATATCGGTTAAATTATGAAGAAAAAAAAGCTTTTCAATATGTAACTTTTAAACATATATTTAACATATAATCTCTCCCTTAAACTGAAATGTAAGGGTTTATTATAGTTTTAAATATGTCATGAGCATTACACCAAAAAAAATCATGAGAAAACTTTGTAATTATTGTTTTTTTTTTTAATAAAAAATGGGCCCAAGGGGCCATTACCTCTATTTAAAACGCATCATGAATTACAACGTCATGAATTTCTCTCGAAAAATCCGAATTAAAAAAAACATTACATCAATTATTTAGTGCAATTTCAGTAGGTGGATCTGCTGCCTTATTACTAGTATGTGCACTCCACCTAAATTTAAAACCATTGGAATAAGCCATCATATGTTTAATTTCTATAATTCGTGACCAACAATCGTGATGTTTTCCTGCTGCTTATTTAACCGGTTCATTACGTTTGCATAGTCCCCTTCAAAAATAACTTTATTAATGTTCCTTTCGAGTGCCCAAAAAATACCTTCGCACAATGCCTCAATTTTAACCCATGTACTGCTAGCAATGTTCTCTTTGAAACACATTCTGCCACCAATAACAGAGCCATCGTTGTCGCGCGCCTGTACCCCAATGCCAGCATTTTTATTAGCCCAAGGAACATCCACATTAACTTTAATAAAACCATCAGGAGGCTTTTGCCATTTCACGAGAGTTTGTGAAATTATGAAGTCTAAACTCCTCCCCAAAATTCTTTGCATTCTCCCATATGCTCCTAGCTTCCACATCCTTACCCCTAAAGAGCAGGTTATTGCGGTTGTTCCAAATGTTCCAAAGGGGTAGTAAAATTAGGCTTTCGAAAGCAAATTTATCAAGATGACACATAGCATCCTCAAGCCAATCAATGCAATGATCCTAATCACTATCAAGTAATGAGCCATTGATGCTCTCATGAGTCAAAATTTCCTTAGCTTTTTGACAATTGCGCATCGCATGAATGGTAGTTTCATCAGCTCTATCGCATCTAGGACACATTCGGCTCATATCCTTATTGACAGAAGCAATCTTCACATTTGTTGGCAGCAGCTCATACCCCAGCCTTCATGCAAAGATGCGTACTTTTTGGAGGAGATAGAGCTTCCATATTGACTTCCAATAGCATCGATAAGGGCCGAACCCAATTTTTCTTAAAATCAGCTACGCATAATCGGACTTAGTTGAATAACATCCATTGCTAGCATGGAACCAGATGACCCGGTCCAATGGGCCATCATTTAAAATAGGAAGCTCGCAGATTTTTTTCACCTAGAAAATCCTCATACAAATCACGAACATGCACATTATCCCATGCGCGCATCAGGCAACCAAAGATCACGCAATAAGGTCAGGCTATCATCAATAACTGACCTTACTAAGGAGTCATCATTCAACCTCTCGAAACCCCATTGATCCTCCCTAAGCTTCACATGACTGCCGTCCCCGACTTGATTTGTCAACCGCAACTCAGTCGCAGCTTGAATGCTATTCCAAGCGAAGGATGGTTTGTCAACCCTATTTGATTTAAAGACATCACCCTTGGGAAAGTATTTTGAACTAAGGACACGGTAGCAAAGCGTGTCTTTGTGGTTGATAAGGCGCCACACCTGCCTACCAAGTAATGCGATGTTGAAGAGCCACAAATCTCGAAAGCCAAGACCCCCATCCCTTTAAGCAAGCGCATCACCTCTCATTTCATCATCATCCATCCATGACCCCTCTTCTTGCTTTCCCACCAAAAGCTCTTCATCTTAGCCACCATAGCATCAACAATGCCCCTGAGTACAAGGAAAACAAATAACAAGTAAGTGGGTAAAGATTGTAGAACAAATTTAGAGAACACTTCCCTACCACCATGGATAAAGCCTCTTTGTCCAACCTTTTATTCTATTTGAAAATTTATCGATTATGTGCCGGAACGCATCTGTCTTGTTCTTTCCAATGAGCAGCAGCAATCCAAGGTAGTTCTCCATAGTTTCCATAACACGTATGCCTAAAATGTTGCTCAGCTGGATCATTTGGTTCCTTGAGGTGTTAGGACTAAAATAGATCATAGATTTTGAGAGGTTAATTTTTTGGTCCGAAACACCTTCAAACACATGCAAAATGTCCTACATGGCTTTGACACCATCCTGTTTATTTCTCACAAAAAGAAGCGTACCGTCAGCAAAAAAAGATGGTTGATGCGCTACCCATACTGACTAACCCTAATGCCACGCAGCAAGCCAACATTTTGAGCTTTTAAAAGCATACAAGGCAATACCTCCATACAAAAAGGAAATAGATAAGATGAGAGAGGATCTCCTTGATGCAAGCCTCTCTTAGGGTTAATCTCATCGAAAAGGCTCGTGTTACACTTGACAACATATCTAACCTATCGAACACAAGACAAAACTCTCGCACTCTAATGGGGAGAAAAACCTATACGACAAAGAACAGCTTCAAGGAAATCCCACTCCACACAGTCGTACACCTTGTTCATATCGAGCTTGACAATGAAACCCTTATTCGATCCATTCTTTGCACTTTAAAGGTAATACATCAATTCATGCGCGATGAGCACATTATCATGTATCATTCGGCCCGGGACTAAAGCGCTTTAATTCTGACTAATGCAACTCGAAAGGATTGTTTATAACTTGTTAGCCCAGACCTTAGTCACAATTTTATAAATCACTTTGTATAGGCTAATTGGCCTAAATTGAGTCATATCTTTCGGTTTGGAGACCTTAGGGATCAAAACAATTACCGTGTCATTAATTGCATCAACCTTTTTATCCTCATTAAGGATCTCACTGTAGAACCGCACCACGTCCTTACCAACCACCCCTCAATTTTCATTGTAGAAAAGCTTGGATAAGCCATCAATATTAGGGGCCTTCCTCGAATCCATCTAACCGAAAGCATCCATAATCTCATTCTCCGTAATCGGGCTATCAAGGGCCGTATTCATTTTCGGAGTAACACATCTCGAGATCTTACCAAGTACCTCATCAGAATCACCATTGCACTCAGAGGTAAACAATGCGACAAAGTAATCCCTCGACACATCGCATAAGCCCCGTGCATCCGTAATCTGCTCTCTCGCCTCATTTCGCAAACCCTCAATGTGGTTCTTCCTATTACAATGATTTGCCTTTACATGAAAAAACCTCGTATTTCGATCCCCTTCTTTTAACCATTGTATCCGAGATCTTTGAGCCCAATAAATTTCCTCCGAATTATAGAGGCGACTTAGCTCACTCCTATTTTCACGCAGCATCTTAGTAGTTGAATCATTTCTCGAACGATCAATCACATCCACCAATTGGCTAATGAGTCTCTTACTAATTATAAACCGATGATGCTGCTATGCTTCAAGTTGAGCCCGCATCTTATTAATCCCCGCAATAACATCACCTTTGCCATGGCTCCAAGTACTCTCAATAACCCTTTTGGTCTCCTCCTTTGCCTAACACTTTGAAATGAAACAAAAGCCTCAGATCAATCCTCTTATCTCTCGACTGCCTACCCAATGTGTCAAGCATAATCACATCATGGTTCGAGCAAGCTTGGCGGATCACATCAGTCGATAAGAATGGAACCTTACTTAATCAATTGGCAGAAACCAAAAATCTATCCAATCTCTCTTTAACCAAACCGCTCCCTCTTCTATTGTTAGTTCATGTAAACCACCCTTTATCCGATTTAATATCCACCAAAGCTAACTCGTTTACTATGCTTTGAAACTCATCCATTGCCACTCTAGACTTGCGCCTACCCTTACATTTTTCATCCTCATCAAGCACCTCATTAAAATCACCCCCGATGATTTAGTCCTCGTTAACGTTCCTACCAATGATCCTTAACATGTCCCACGACAAGTGTCTTTGGTTAAGCTTAGGGTAGACATAAAAACCAGAAAATTTGATTCGACCCAACCTATCAGTCCTAACCAATGCATCCACATGATTTGTTGAATAGCTCTGAACCCTAACATCGACATCACCTTCCATAGTAATGCCACCCCACTTTTGCGACCCACAGAATTGACCACAAAATAATTCTCCAACCTGCAGCACCTACGAATTCTCTCAAACTCATTAGTTCGTAACTTAGTTTCACATAGAAAAATAATATCGAGATTATTGGTAGCAAGGAGCTGCCTCAACTTGCTCACTGTCACGAGATTCCCGAGCGTACGACAGTTTTAAAAAAAGGTTTTCATTACTCTCGACAGGGTTAATTGCTTGCCCTTATCTTGAAAGGAGATGCTCCTTCCGAGAGTTTCCTACGAATCACACTTACAGGGCTAGCATTGGTCCCTTTGTTTAGTTCCTTTCCTTTTTTTCTCTTCACCTACTGTTTTCCTTCTCTATCCTTTGACGATTGAATTAGGAGTCTACCCAAAAGGGAACAAGAGTTTGATACCTCTTCCCCAACCTTATTCCATTCTTCCTTCCTCTATTGCACCATCAGACCTTTCTCCCCATCACTGCTTTCTCTGCCTCGATCTTTTGACTTTCTCTATCCCTTAGAAATTCAAACCCATTTCGCCAACGCCTTGACTTTGACCTGGTTGCATCCATTGTACACGTAACCAACTACCATATTGGAACTCAGCTTCACTCATCCCTTGTGAAAAGGTCTCGTAATGTTAGGTGTTATGATCAATATAACCACATATATAGCAAGAAGATGGAAGTCTTTCATACTTTATGGCACACATTATTTCCTTCCCATCCTTATCAACCATGTACACAATTCTCCTCAACGGCTTCAAGACATCCATTTTAACCTTAACCATCATGTATTCAACATCGACACATTGTATATTCTAATCCAAAAAGGGACAAGATTAAACACATGTATTTTATCCCTTACAAAAGGCACCATCGAGAATAAATGTTGGTCAAACAGTCACGGGGCTAGATTTAGGATCCTATCTCGATCATTAACCGCTCCAAACTTCACAAGATACACCCCAACCAACTCCACAAAACTCACCATCTCTTTCGTAATTATAGTTTAAACCGTGATATAGAGGGTTTTTTTTATAATTGAGGGAGGGGAATGGGGTTGCTTGGGATTGAACCCAAGCGCTCATGCCTCCAACATAATGCTCTTGTCATTGGGTCAAGAAGTTGTTGGCAATATAGAGGGACAAGATTAAACACATGTATTTTATCCCTTACAAAAGGCACCATCGAGAATAAATGTTGGTCAAACAGTCACGGGGCTAGATTTAGGATCCTATCTCGATCATTAACCGCTCCAAACTTCACAAGATACACCCCAACCAACTCCACAAAACTCACCATCTCTTTCGTAATTATAGTTTAAACCGTGATATAGAGGGTTTTTTTTATAATTGAGGGAGGGGAATGGGGTTGCTTGGGATTGAACCCAAGCGCTCATGCCTCCAACATAATGCTCTTGTCATTGGGTCAAGAAGTTGTTGGCAATATAGAGGTTATTAAGTGTCAATTATAGTTTGAAATTTTTTACTTTAATTATAATTTTTTATATGATATTTAATAGCTATTAAATCATAATAATTAATTTATTTGGTTTAATGTTTGTCTATTCAATATATTTTTGAAATATTAAAATCCCATCACATATAAGATAATTTAAAATTTGATTATGCATTTAAGAGGGTTATAATATACAAATCATTACCATAAATATTAACTTAGTTAAACTAAACAACTACTTCAAAACAATACTAAAATTGAAATACTTGAGAGAAACTTTTAAGGGGTTATTAAGCAATTTATCCTTTTGAAGTTTGGTCATGGCCAAGGCACCCTTTAACTTTTTCAATAAAAATGGTTAATTTATATATCAGGTTTCTAAAAATTTTAGGTCGTCACATTTTAGTTTGGTACCGCTGATTGACTAGGCTACACCCATAAAAACTTATATTTTTTTAAAAATCTGATGTGATCGATTGTTGGGGAGAGGGGTGCTGCCGATTGGTCAGGCGGCACTGATTTTTTACTGTAACTCTTGCCTAGATTCGTAAATAATACTACCTTTATCCCATTTCAGTATTTATTTAATTATTTTATATTATTTGGGTAAAAAACTTGCAAAATTCAATTCCACTCGAAAAAAACGAAAAAAATTGAATTTTTGAATTATTCGAATAAAAACAATCGAGTTAACTAAATCAATTTGATTTTCTTTTCAAATTTCGTGATTGAATCAAATTGAATTTTCGACCTCAAATAATTCGAATAAACTAAATATACTTTCCTTCCGTAACTCTCTCTAACCTTATTACTTTCTCAAAAGTTTTTACTTCCCCTCTAACCCCAAATTTTTTTATTTTCTCTCCCAAAATTTCCAAAAATTTTACTCTTCCCTCAAAAATTTTATTTCCAAAAACTACTTTTCCTTCAATACTTTTACTTCTTCCAAATCCCTTAATTTTTTTTCTTTTGTTTTTCTCAAAACTTTTACTTCCTCTTAAACCTACAATTTTTTTGAATTTATGTCTGTTATTTATATTATTGAATTAAATTTCACATTTTGTATTATTTATATTATTGAATTATTTAATCATGTTGAATGTTTATAAATTTATGTTAAAATTGAATTATTGATGATGCTATAAAATATTCGTGTTAAAATTTTCGGTTGGTATCAATTTCAAATTTTATCTTTAAAATAACTTTTATTAAAAAATTCACATTTTTTTACATTTAATATATTTTTTAATTTCAAAATACATGTTGACAAGAATTAGAAGATAATTGAATCAACGACGCAAGTAAAGAAGTTAACTCGTATATAAAAAATTAAAAAATAAATTATGAGGGGATGAAAGTTAATAACAAATTTGATTACGGTGGGTGACAATGACTACAAGGATCCAAAATCATTTTTAAATTTAAGTTGAATAAATATATTCGATTCAATTCGAATTCTATCTCACTCGACTCAATTCTAAAAATTTTCAAATCGAGTTAGGATGTTAAAATAAGATTCGCCACGTAACGTCCCAAAATTTTAGCTTTTCTATGCGAGTTGTTTAAACGAATTTGTCTCTGCTTCTTTGGTTATGTGTTTTGTTTGTTTATTTGAGATTTGGGATTTGAATCGTACATTTTGAAATTTTGTATTTTCTTTTTCTGAAACTGAGACTTTGAAATTGGGACATAAATTAATTTCTACGTGTTTTGATTTCAACGATGAGCTTAGTGATTTAATGGTCATGCATTTATTTATCTTTTGGTAGTGTGTTCGAATCACTATGTAAGCATAGGAGAGTATTGTTTTTGCTTTTTTCTATGAGAATAATTTTTGAATTTTAAATTTGGTTTTCTTCCCATCTGATGGAAAAACTTCCTTTTCGTTACTATTCTGTTTCTTTTTTTTTTTCCCTTTCCTTTCCCCTTTTGTTCTGTTTACTGAAATTTCTTCTTTTTGATTTCGATTGTGTTAATTGTGGGTGCGTGTCGCGGTGTTGTTTACTTCGGCTCGTGTTAAGGTAGGTTAACTCGTGAATTCGTTAAAGTAATCATTATGTCGTTCGGAAAAGTCTTGAAAGGTTTGAAGTATTGAGCAAATGTTTTCTTTGCTCTAATTGTCAATTGCGTTTTGGTGTGTTGGAGTGAACGGGGAATGTCAAATGCTTCACACAGTACTTAGAATTCTGTTGTGTACAACGAATTCGCGGCAAGTAGACTTTCGTCCGTTATGCATTTTGAGTCGAAGGTTTCGATGAACGATGAATTGGATTTTTCTTGCGTTGTGATTGATTGTGGAATTTGGTTGTTTTGGCTTTTAATTTAGGCTTGGAAAGTGCTTTTGGGACTCCTATATTGTCGTATTCCAGGTGGGTAACGAATCCCTTTAAAATTTTCTACTGCTTTTTCTACATTTTTACCTAGAAATGAGGTTGTTCGAGGGCACACAGGTTGACACACGGCATGTGTCCAGGCCGTGTTCCATGAAAATAAGCTACAGAGGACACACGGGCAGGCACAAGGGCGTATGTCAGAACGTGTGTGTATACTGTTTTGTGGCACACAGGCTGGACACATGGACGTGTGCCAGACCGTGTGTGCATATTGTTTTGTGAGTTAAGATACAGGGGACACACGGGCCAGGCACACGGGCGTATGCCAGACCGTGTGAATATACTTTTTGCAATTAAAGGTGAGTGGTCACACGGGCCAGGCACACGAGTGTATGTCAGATCGTGTGTTAGTCACGGGTCAGCACATGGCCGTGTGGACCATGTTTTGTCCGTAAATACTGTATGGAGCGACCGTTTGTTGACCATAAAACTTGTATGACCTAAACTGAACTGTGAAAGCTCTTGAGCATGTTTGAAATCTGATTCTGAGTATCTGTAACTGTTAACATGTGTATTAGGAATATCTGATATATCTGATACATGTGTATATATAAAACAGAATTGTAAAGATCTGATATCTATTTTTGCATCTGAATGGGGGTTGAGATTATGATTTGAAGGAAGTTATCTGAACTGTTTCAGTGGTTAATCCACTCGAGATTATATCTGATCTGACAGTGCAATTGTGAACACTGCGACGTGTCATACTAACACTTTATGGTGTGTAGGGTTGAATATTGCTATGTTGGATTAGATGAAGATGGTTTGTAAGGGATGAGATTTGCATAATTATATCTGTATCTGTATTTGAATGTGAATCTGGAACAATCTTTGTATCCGTTGATTGTATATTTGAATTGTAAAAATATTATCAATCAGACTAAGATGATTGATTGTATCGACTGAACTGTCATTTATACATGAAATATTAATATGTATATAGAACTTTATAAATCTTGTAAGCTTCGATAAACGTTGTACTAACCAGATTAATTTAATTTCAATATCTTCTTAGAATTGACGGTCAGTGGACGAGGGACTCGATCATTCGTAGAACTCTATTAGGATCCTTTATAAGTGATTACTGATATGCTACTTTTAAATTTTAAGTCTAGGATTCTGTTGGATTTTTGTGTGTGCATTTTACTTGATGTTTAAATTCATTTGTATGTTTTCGAGCTGCTCATGCTAAGACTTAGTTACTTCAGATCGATTCTATTGTTGCATGGTTTTCTCTATGATGTTTATGTGACATTCTCAACTTAGCCTTTTCATCTAGGCCGGGTTTAAGTTGTTACACGTGAACTCGATTAACTTAATTTTTTTTTAATTCGATTCGATCAAACGTTTACCCCTAATTCTAATTAGTAGAATTGATAAAATGGTATGATATAATTTCGCCATATATCCTCAAGCCATTACACTCATTTTATGTTAGTCTCATACTTTAAAACATTATTAAAATTGTATTTAACAATTAAATGATATGTCAAACTTATATGATATAATTTAAAATTTAAATTAAAAATAAAATGTTGTCACATAACTTTTAAAAAAAGATTAAAAGCAAAGTAATACTAAAAAATGAACAATAAATTTTTTGTAAAAGCTTTGAAAACTTCAATATCAAGATTTTTACAAACTGTATTTTTACGGTATTTGTTTTCCTTTAAGTTTTTCATTTTAAATTGTCACATAAATCTGACGTATCATTTAACAATTAACGGTTTCAGTAATGAAAGAAACAAAGTGATATAATATCGATAGGTTGGGAATGTAATTAAAATGTTTTAAAATTTATGGACCAATTTAAAATAAAAACCATAGATTGGGGACATCTAATGCAATTAAATTTTTCATTTAAAAAATAATGATAATTAAATAATAGAGAAGAATAAGAAAAAAAATCAAGATAAAGGAATTTATGTGATTGAATATTTATGTTTATGAAATATTCATTCAAAAGGAAAATGTTTAAGAAATCATAAAGTAGAAATTCATTTAAAATCCGAAATATTTTTTTTGGATTTAACCATAATGTAAAAATTTAGAAATTATATTTTGTTATTACTTGTAGTATACTTTGTTGGGGTAGTGTTGGGAGAGTGTGGCTTCCATTTAACATCAAAAATTAATTTGTCTTGAGATAAGAACGAGGAGGTTAAAATAGTAAACTCACCCTATTTAGGATAGAGTCGTGTGTTTGGTGCTTGGAGATATAAAAAACAAGAGAAGAGGGAATTTGAGTTTGGTGAGAGAAGTACGTTGTATCACCCACTTCTCGAGTTGCTAACCTTATATACAAAGCATCTTTTGTTTTGAGGTGCCATGTGGAGGTTTGATATTAGTGAGTCAAAGGTAAAAAAATCAATAACCAAACACTTCCAAGCGAGGTAGGTTGGTGCTATGATAATTCGTGATCCTGCCTGCATCCTAGATGGTTCGACCTAATTCTATAATACAACTAATGAATGGATTCACCTCTTAGGCAAGTAATTAGTTGATAAGAGCCATTGTAAGGAATTGCTTAGGCTGTGATTTCTTGAAGGGTCCTAGCAAGGGCTAACAATGTGATTATGAGATGCTGAAAGATCTCATACCAAAAAAGAGAAGAAATTTTTTTCTCACTTTTATATTTCAAAATAAGCTTTTGAATTTTTTTTTAAAAATTATTAAGAATTTTTATCAAATTGTATCAATTTAATATAGGAAATTTGATACTTGACCTTTCATTTGACGGCATTTCATGCTTAAAATAGGAAAAAAAATCTGAGTTGAATCATGATTTATTTGCAATTATGTATATAGATAAGTAAACATAAACATGGGTAAATGAAAGATATTTGGGATAAAATGAAAGGCTTTAATAAAAAGAGGAAAATCTTATTCATGGCATTACCAGTACATTATCAAATGACCAGACTCACAAACAACCTAAAGCCTACTAAAAAACATCACCAAACTAAAATCATCATTATTGTTCAAAGCTAATAACATGAAAAACAACGAGAAAGAAACATCAAAGCTGAAAGCAAACAACAACTACAACAGGAAAGTCCTTAGTTTTATGTTCCAAAATGGATTTTCACTGACTGCTCATCAAGTTCCCTTAGGATAGGAACCAGTTGCTCAGGATGCAAAGGTTTCTCAATGAACATATCAACACCAGCCGCTAAAAATGCCTACCTTTCACTTTCTCCCGAGCAAGCTGTGACCGCCAACATCTTACAACTCACCTCTATTTCACGAATCTACCTTGTTGCCTGCCTATTGATAATAAAAAAATAGATGACCCCACATGTTGATTCTACACAAAACATGAAACACTTGTTTTTTTTAAGGTTACCTCAAGGCCATTCAAGACAGGAAGAAACCTTTTGATGATGATGAGATTGAATTTGGAACCGGATGCAATAATGTTGACTACATCCCTGCCATCGTCGACACTTAGAGTTTAAACCCCATAAGAACGAAACAGCTCCTGCTCTAAAACTCGACACGTCGTGTCACCATCAACCACAAGAGCTGTCAACCTGTTCCTCAAAACAATTTCATTATGTAGTTGTCGCTTGCGTTCTAGTCCTCCATTGTCCCAGTTATCTTGGTCTGGTGCTTGATAGCTCGAAGGTGAAATCGGTGCCATCGATTTCTCTGTGAGGGATCAGGCGTGTGCTAGACTGCGTGAATATATTGTTTTGCAATTAAAGGTGCAGTGGTCACACGGGATAGACACACGGGTGGGTGTCAGACTGTGTGTCAGACTGTGTGTTACACAAGGGCTAGCACATGATCGTGTGATAGGCCGTGTGGATCATGTTTTGTCCGTAAATACTGTATGGAGCGACCATAAGTTGACTGTAAAACTTGTATGACCTAAACTGAGCTGTGAAAGTTATTGAGCATGTTTGAAATATGATTCTGAGTATCTGTAACTGTTAATATGTTTATTAGAAATATCTGATATATCTGATACATGTGTATATATGAAACTGAAATATAAAAATCTGATATCTATTTCTGCATCTGCATGGGGGTTGGGATTATGATTTGAAGGAAGTTATTTGAACTGTTTTAGTGGTTAATCCACTTGAGATTATATCTGATCTAGCAGTGAAACTGTGAATACCGTGACATGTCATACCGACACTATATGGTGTGTAGGGTTGGATATTGGTGTGTTGGGTTGGATAAAGATGGTGTGTAAGGGATGAGATTTGCATAAGTATATCTGTATTTGTATCTGAATGTGAATCTGGAACGATCTCTGTATCCGTTGACTGTATATTTGAACTGTGGAAATGTTATTAATCAGACTGAGATGAAAGATTGTATAGACTGAACTGTTAATGATACTTGAAATATTAATATGTATATAGAACTTTATAAATCTTGTAAGCTTCGGTAAACGTTGTACTAACCAGATTAATTGAATTTCAGGATCTTCTCAGATCTGACGACCGGTGGACGAGTGACTTGGTCATCCGTAGAACTCTATTAAGACCCTTTATAAGTGATTACTGATATGCAACTTTTAAATTTCAAATCTAGGATTCTGTTGGATTTATGTGTGCATTTTACTTCATGTTTAAATTCGTCTGTATGTTTTCGAGCTGCTCATGCTAAGACTTAGTTACTGCTGACCGGTTCTATTGTTGCACGGTTTTCTCTATGATGTTTATGTGACATTCTCAACTTAGGCTTTTCATATAGGCCGGATTTAGGGTGTTATATGCCAACTCGATTAACTCAAATTTTTTTCAGTTGATTCAATCGAACGCTCACCCCTAATTCTAATTAGTGGAATTGATAAAATGATATAACATAATTTCACCATATATCCTCAAACCATTACACTCATTTTAAGTTAGTCTCAAACTTTAAAACATTATTAAAACTGCATTTAACAATAAAATGATATGTCAAACTTATATGATATAACTTAAAATTTAAATTAAAAAAAATGTTGTCATATAACTTTTTAAAAAAAGAGATTAAAAACAAAGTAATACTAATAAATGAACGATAAAATTTCTGGAAAAGCTTTGAAAACCTCAATATCAAGATTTTTACAAACTGTATTTTTACGGTATTTGTTTTCCTTTAAGTTTTTCATTTTAAATTGTCACATAAAATCTGAAGTGTCATTTAACAATTAATGGTTTTAGTAATGAAAGAAACAAAGTGATATACTATCGATAGGTTGAGAATGTAATTAAAATGTTTTAAAATTTATGGACCAATTTAAAATAAAGATCATAGATTGGGGACATCTAATGCAATTAAGTTTTTATTTAAAAAATAATGACAATTAAATAATAGGGAATAAAAAAAAATCAAGATAAAGGAATTTATGTGATTGAATATTTATGTTTATGAAATATTCATTCAAAAGGAAAATGTTTAAGAAATCATAAAGTAAAAATTCATTTAAAATCCGTAATATTTCTTTTGGATTTAATCATAATGTAAAAATTTAGAAATTATATTGTGTTATTACTTGTAGTATACTTGTTGGGGGTAATGTTGGGAGAGTGTGGCTTCCATTTAACTTCAAAAATTAATTTGTGTTGAGATAAGAACGAGGAGGTTAAAATGATAAACTCATCCTATTTAGGATAGAGTCGTGTATTTGGTGATTGGAGATATAAAAAACAAGAGAAGAGGGAATCTGAGTTTGGTGAGAGAAGTACGTTGTATCACCCACTTCTCGAGTTGCTAACGTTATATACAAAGCATCTTTTGTTTTGAGGTGCCACGTGACGATTTGATATTAGCGAGTCAAAAGTAAAAAAAAATCAGTAACCAAACACTTCCAAGCGTGGTAGGTTGGTGCTATGGTAACTCGTGATCCCGCCTGCATCCTAGATGGTTCGACCTAATTCTATAATACAACTAATGAATGGATTCACCTCTTAGGCAAGTTGTTTGATGAGAAGAGCCATTGTAAGGAATTGCTTAGGCTGTGATTGCTTGAAGGGTCCTAGCAAAGCGTAATAATGTGATTATGAGATATTGAAAGATCTTATACAAAAAAGAAGAAGAAGAAGAAAGTCTTTTTATTTTCTCATTTTTATATTTCAAAATAATCTATCAAAAATTCCTTTTAAAATTATTAACAATTTTTATTGCATTAAATCAATTTAATATAGGAAATTTGATGCTTGACCTTTCATTTGATGGCATGAATGTCTATAGATAAGTAAACATAAACATGGGTAAAGGAAGAGATATTTGGGATGAAATGAAAGGCTTTAATAAAAGAGGATAATTTTATTCATGGCATTACCAGTACATTACCAGAGGACCGAACTTGACAAACAACCTAAAACCTATTAAAAAACATCACCAAACTAAAAACATCATTATTGTTCAAAGCTAATAACATGAAAAACAACGAGAAAGAAACATCAAAGCTGGAAGCCAACAACAACTACAACATGAAAGTCCTCAGTTTTGTGTTCCAAAATGGATCTTCACTCACTGCCCATCAAGTTCCCTCAGGATAGGAACCAGCTGCTCAGGATGCAAAGGTTTCTCAATGAACACATCAACACCAGCAGCCAGAAATGCATGCCTTTCACTTTCTCCTGAGCAAGCTGTGACCGCCAACATCTTACAACGCACCCCCATTTCACGAATCTGCCTTGTTACCTGCCCATTAATAAAAAAAATAGATGATCCCACATGTTGATTCTACACAAAACGTGAAACACTTTTTTTATAAGGTTACCTCAAGGCCATTCAGGACAGGAAGAAACCTTTCGATGATGATGAGATTGAATTTGGCACCAGATGCAATAAGGTCGACTGCATCCCTGCCATTGTCGACACCTAGAGTTTGAACCCCATAAGAACGAAGCAGTTCCTGCTCTAGAACCCGACACGTTGTGTCGCCATCAACCACAAGAGCTGTCAACCTGTTCCTCAGAACAATTTCAGTAAGTAGCCGTCGCTTGCGTTCTAGTCCTCCATTGTCCCAATTATCTTGGTCCGGTGCTTGATCGCCCGAAGGTAAAGTCGGTGCCATCGATTTCCTGAGATTAAAACATGTTATTGAATAGCAAGAGCAAAAATCCAATTTAAAACAAGACCAAACTTAATTTTTTAAACTACAAGAAACTAAAATCTGTTTTGCTCAAATTGTTCACTAATGGAGAAAAAAGAGAGTATCTATACCTATGCCTTGAAGAGGCAATGTTGTTGCTCAAACTAGTTGAAGTCTGAATTGATGTGAAAACAAGAGGCTACATATTCAAGTTTATATAGTGAGTGAAGGGTTAACAATTTTGGATTTACCTTCCATGTTCAATATCAGATTTTCAGGAAAGTGTTCATTGTTGAGATATGTTAAAGTACCGCGTAATCTAGAACCAGATTTTCTCTTTTCTATGTCATTAATTGGATTTAGTTATCATGTATATATTTATTGTAACGCGTTCTAACTATTGTCTGTTACGTTTTTACAATTTTTCGAGTATAATAATAACTTTTGATATTTACAATAATTTTTGGTTTTCGTAATTTAATATTATTCTTTTAAATTCAACAATAAACCTTTATGTTCATACATCCATCAACATTATGAATTTCACATGACATAGCTAATATTTGCTACACTAAAAAAATGTTATGGTAAAAGAAGCTAAGATGCTATATGAAGTAAATGTACGAGAATTTCAGGAAAGGGTTTATGGTTGAGATACGTTCATGTAATTCATAATCTAGAAACTAGATTTTCTCTTATGTGTGCAATTAAATGGATTTATTTATCAGTATTTGTATATATTTATTACACGTAACGTGTTCGGATTATAACCTATTACGTTTCTTTGTAATTGTTCGAGCACAATAATAACTTTCAATATTTATAATAATTTTTTGTTTCCATAATTAATTATGAATTTCATAATTCTTTTAAATTCAACAATATATATCCATTAACATTATGAATTAATATTTGCTACATTAAAAAATTGTTACGGTAAAAGAAACTAAGATGCTGTACAAAGTAATGGTTTGATATTTTCAAGAAGGTGTTTATGGTTGAGATATATTGAAGTAATGCATAATTTGGAAATCATATTTTCTTTTGTATGCATTTAATTGAATTTATTGATCAGCACTTGTATATATTTATTGTACGTAATGCATTTTAGTTATTGTCTATTACATTTTTTAAAATGGTTGAGTATAATAAGACTTTCGATATTTACACTAATTTTTTATTTGTCCAACTTGATTTGAAAAGTAGAGATGATAAAATATAGGCATAATAAATTTATGATTTAAATATATCAAATATACTTTTTCGAAGTTTAAAATTTAATTTTAATATTTTAATTCCGAGAATTATCTTCCTGTATTTTTTTAATTTAAAAATATTAGTCCTTCAATTTAATTTTACCGTTAAAGTTAACAATAATAAATGTAAAATAATTTTTTAACCTTAAATATTTACATTTTTGTCAATTTGGTCCTTATTCTTTAAAAATACATACAAAGTTTTTAAAAAAATATTTTTTTTTCATATTTTAAATAAACACACAACATTTTAAAAATAAAAATTTATAATCTTTAAGAAATAAAAAATATGAAAAATCTCTTTAAAATTCAAAAAATAAAAATGATTTTAAAAATATAAACAAAAAATTCAAAGTTCAATGTTATCTAAATTGGATTGGATTGGCCAGGCGAACCAAGAACAGGTTGGAGTATCAGTCCGATGAGAGGTAAAAAATAGTGAACCCATGAACTGATATGAATTGGTTGAATCAAGTTAAAAAATTTGATTAAACCGATAGTTGAACAAATTTTAAACTAGTCTAATCAATTGGTTCTTGAAACGACTGGTCGAAATGGTTCAAAGAAAATAAATTATTAAAAAAAATATTAAAAAAATTTAAAATTGGTTAATTGGTTCAATTGATTTTTTAGTTTGGTTCAACCAGTCCATACTAGTTCGGGGATCAATCAATTTTGAAAATTTTAAAACTTTTTTAGCCCTTAACATTTATAATTTTTTGTCAATTTGATCCATACCCTTAAAAAGTACATACATTTAAAAAAATAAATTTTTTTATTTTAAGCAAATAACCTATTTTTTTTTGAAAAAATAAAAATATGAAAATAAAAAATCATTAAAATTCAAAAATAAAAAAATAAAAAGATTTTTTAAAATATTTTAAAAATATAAAAAAATCTAAAACTCAATGTTATGTGAACCAGATTGGATCAAGAACCAACTGGGATATCGATTCAGTGAAAGGTAAAAAACTAGTTAACCCACAAATTGGTATAGACTAGTTTAACCAAATTATAAAACCAGTTGATCTGGTAGTTGGACAGATTTTTATATTTTATATTTTTTATTTTTTAATAATTTGTTTGCTTTGAACTAGTCATTATGGGAACCAATTGGTCAGACTAGTTCGAAATTAGCTCAACTAATAGTTCAATAGATTTTTTTTAGCTTGGTTCAACTAGTCCGTATTTATTCGTGGATCAATCGATTTTTTTCCTCACGTTGGACCGATGAACCAATTGGTTCCCAATCCAATTCGCAGGTATGGTCCAGTTTAGATAACAATGAATTTTGGAATTTAATTTATATTTTAAAATCATTTTTTTTATTTTAAGGAGTTTTTAGTTTTTCATAATGTTTTATTTTGTAAAAAAATTAAATATTTTTATTTTATTTAAAATATATAAAAAATAATTTCTAAAATTTTTTATGTTCTTTTAAAGTGTAATGACTAAATTGACAAAAACTGTAAACGTTGAGAGTTAATAAAATCATTTTACCTTCGATACTGTTAACTTTATCGTTAAAATTAGATGGAGAAACCAAGATTTTTAAATAAAAGAGCACAGGAGCTCAATGTCTCAAAACTAAAGTATAGAGACTAAATTTTACCTTTCAAAAGAGTACACCTTTCAAAAGAGTACAGAGACTTTTGGCATATTTAAACCTAAATCAATTCATTAATATTTGCATTTTTTTTGTTAATTTGACCTTTATTCCTTTTTAGTTAAATTTAACTATAAATCTTTAAAAAAATAATCAAATTGTTTTTTAATAGAAATGTTAACTAAAACAATAATTTTTTAACGATATAGGTGTGACAAATTACGTATACTTCATATTGACATGACACTATTTATTAATAAAATAAAAAGAATCATAATTTTTTTTAAAAAAAATTAGAGTGAAGTGCATGCGAATTGTCATGGGAATTATCATGCTTAAAATTTTAATGTTTTAATGTATAATTTTATCGAAAAACTACAAAATTAACTATTTTGAAAAAGTTGTCGGTCGAATTATTTTTTTTTAAAATTTGAAGATTAAATTTAGTTTAAAAAATAAATATCAAATTGACTTTAACAAGTAAATTTATCACTAAAGAAACTATCTGCTAACATTGATATAAAACTATTTTATTTTTACACCCTTTTATAACTCATTGCACAACTGATATTTTAAGAATTAATTTTGAAAAAATTAAGGTAGATTAGGACAAACAAAATCTAATGTTGAAGACATAAAGAGTACTGCAAGAAAGAGAAGCAGCAAAAAGTTGCATCGATAAAAAAATAAAGAAAGTCTTTGGTTTCAGACATTCAGTGACGCTCACAGTATCAAATACAGACAGACAAGCTCAGGTTTTCTTAACTCTGAACAGAACAAAATATCTGAATATCTAATCTTCCGCTATTAACATTAATTAAATATTGCTTATTATTTAATATGCTTATAATAATTTATTTATATTTAGTAAATAAATTATAATAGATAGCATATTAAATAATATAATAACTATATTTTATTTTTCATGTTTTTTAAAATTATTTAGTGATCTATTTTAATTATATTAAAAACTATAAAAATATTTATTGTTATTTTATTCATTGTTAATGGGGTAAAAATATAATTTTTTGATGAAATATAATAACAAGATAAAGTTTGAACAACAAGCGCAACTCGAATCCAAGTCATACTTGGGGTAGTGAATACCCTTAACCATCAGGCCATCAGTTAAAATAGTGAACACCCTTAACCATCAAGCCATCAAATGAGATTCGGAGTAAAAATATTTTGATGATGTTGTAATAAAATAGTAAGAAAAACATGTTTTGTTTTGTTTTTTTTTCAATACAAAATAGTTATTATCATTTTTTTTGGTGTGAACAAAACATTTATCCGTGGTTATTGCTTTCGAACTCCTGACTCAGATATGACTAAAGCAGTAGTCGGTTGTCTTGCGTCCTACAAGTATCAAATATTATGTTGAGTAAATAAAGAGGATGGGATCTAATATACGGGAAAGCAATTGAAGAAAAAGTTTGGAAGCAAGGATGAGTGCGGGTGATGTCAATTCCACTGAAACAGCAGAATCAAGAATGAAATAATCTGGAAATCAAATTTTCTTTTTTGAGTGCAGTTAATTGGATTTATTTATCGGTATCTATATATATTTATCATATGTAACACATTCCGACTATCATTAAATTTGAAAGGAATTGCAAACGAATATACGATTGGACTTTTTTTTTTTTTTTTTACAAATTTATTTTATTATAGTTCGGATTTTCAAATGTACATTGAATTTTGATTAGTGAAATTGAGAAAATGGTATGAGATAATTTCACCAAATATCCTCAAACCATTACATTCATTTTAAATTAGTCAGACATTTAAAACATTATTAAAGTTATATTTAATAATTAAATGATATGTCAAATTTTATATGATATAATTTAAAATTTAAATTAAAAAATAAAATGTTGTCAGATAATTTAAAAAATTTAAAAAGAAAGTAATATTAAAAAAATGAACGATAAAATTTCTATTAAAGCTTTGAAAACTTCAAAATCAAGATTTTTACAACACACATTTTTATCGTATTTGTTTTCCTTTAAGTTCTTCATTTTAAATTGTCACATAAAAGCTGACGTGTCATTTAATAGTTAACAGTTTCAGTAATGAAAGAAACTAATTGATTTAATATCGATAGGTTGGAGATTGTAATTAAAATGTTTAAAGTTTATGGACCAATTTAAACTAAAGACCATAGGTTGGAAATATCTAATGCAACTAATTTTTTTGTTTTTAAAATAATCACAATTATTAACAATTGGAATAATTCACATTTAATTAAAAATTGATCGATATTTGTGGAGTCTATCCTTTGACACGTTCTTCTAGGGTTTTCGTCGCTATGTATTTTTCATTGGTTTTTCTCATTGATTTCTTCTTTGCCTTGACTTGAGTGTGACGGTAACAAGATAGATGGGGATTGGGAGGATGCGCTAGTAAAAGCTAGGTTGGCAGGCCTTTCGTTAGAAGAAGGGGAAGATGATGGTTGGAGAGCATATTTAGAGGGAGGAAGTGAAGACTATGGTTTCTATGGGAGTAGATTCCGGGGGGGGGGGGGAGGGCTACTGGTAAGCGAGATGGTGATCGCACAACTGAGTTTTCGGCTGGCTCTGTTGGACAGAGCAACTGAGCATTATGAAAACGCTAAATTGGAATGTTCAGGGGTTAGGGAGCCCTTGAACAGTACAGTGTCTTCGACATCAGTTCGAGGATGGAAAGTATTCGTAAGCGTTGTGGTTTTTCTTGTGGAATTAAGGTGAGTAGTGACGAATTGAGGGGGGATCGGCACTTTGTTAGAAGGATCACTATAAGGTTCAGTTGCGTAGTTACTCTGCTAGCCATATCGACATGTTAATAGAAGACGATTTGAAAGGCAAAAAATGACGCTTCACGAATTTCTATGAGAATCTGGTTTAAAGGCAACGCTCCTATTCTTGGGATCTTTTGTGATAGTTAGCTTTTAATGTTGATATCCCTTGGGTGGTCATGAGGGATTTCAATGAGATCTTATTCTCCCATGAAAAATGAGGGAGTCGATTACGTGCCGAGAGAGAAATGGAGGGATTTCGGGCTGCACTCAAGGAAACAGAGTTGGTGGATTTAGGATATATTGGTCCTTGGTATACGTAGGAGCGAGGAAGATTAGAACATAATAACATTCGTGAGCAACTTGATCTAGGGGTTGCTCGATTCGGATGGCGGGACATGTTCCCGAATTACACTCTCACACATTGTGTGCATTCAACTTCTGACCATTGTCCTTTGGTTCTTGACACGAGTTTTGCGGTTGAGCTGCGAATCCATGGGAGATCTAAACCAAGGTTTGAGTCCTACTGGCTTCTTGAGGAGACATGTGAGGAAGAAGTTAAACGTTTTTGGGTTGGTTCAGACGCCCTTATTCTCGATCGGATTCGACATGTATGTGCGGGTTTATCATGTTGGGCAAAAGAGAATAGTCGTTTTTCCAAAGTTGAGGTTGTGTGTCTATAGAAGCGCCTTGGGGATTTATGTAATATGACACTTGACGATGTGGCCTTGGAAGAAATAGTTCTTCAGAAATTACGATTGAATATAGAGATAGATAACGCACACGTGTTAATTGACTACGTTATGGTTATCGAAACACTTCCTTCTTTCATCGGTTCGCTTCTAACCGATGTAGAATTAAAACTATTGCCCAATTAGATGATTCGAATGGTCAAACTGTGTTAGGGTTGGATGAAATTAAGAAGGTAGCGTGCGATTATTTTTTTGATCTATTTGCGTCGAAGGGTAGGAGGATTCACGACACTTACTTTCTGGTATTCCACACCATATTACCGTGGATATGAATCATTACTAGATTGTGAAAATAGTGAAAATACATGTATTTGTTGTGAAATATTTGCATGTAAATGTTGGGTGAACATCCATGGATATTATTCTAGTACTAGTTGAATGAAAAATTGGTTGTATTGCATGTTTGTCTTTAATGACTAAATTGAATAGAAATGCAAAGGTTAAGGGTAATTCCGTAATTTTCCCAAAAAGGATCTATATGTGTAAAATGATTAAATTACATGTTTTAATGGGAGAATTGAATTATTTGTTATGATAGATCAAGATCGAGCCACAGATCGTGGGAAGGGGAAAATTATAGAATAGTCCCTGAAGTTCCACTTGAATTGCAATTTCATCCGGTAAGTTCGTTTTGTTAGATTTCATATGTAAATTGCTAATTATTACCTACTATGGAAGTACTTGAAACACTTGACCTATAAATGGAAGACTCATGTCTCGGAATGAGCATGAGAATATGTTTAAAGGAAGACTCATGTCTCGGAATGAGCATGAGAATATGTTTAAAGGAAGACTCATGTCTCGGAATGAGCATGAGAATATGTTTAAAAAGGAAGACTCATGTCTCGTGATGAGGATGAGATTATGTTTAAAGGAAGACTCATGTCTTGGGATGAGAATGAGATTATGTTTAAAGGAATACTTATACCTCGGTAGAGCATAAGATTGTTTAAAAAGGAAGACTTATGAACCTATGAAGTATGAGTCGTTTAAAGAGGAAGTTTTTCGACTCTGACGTTAATTTTTGTTACAATGCTTAATATTTGAGCTATGATACACTGTTTACTAACTTACTAAGCTAGAAAGTTTACCTATGTATTGTTGCTGTTTGTATATTTCGTTTTGGCTGGTTGAAGATCGGATTACCTCGAAGACATCACACTATCCGGGAGCTGGTTCGGTAGTTCTTACATCACTTGGTTATATGGAATATACTAGGATGATGTTATTTTTTGTAAATGCTTATTTCGGGATTAAATTATACTTGTAATACCTTGGTTATATGTTGAACTCTTGAATGCTTGATTAATGTTGTAAGTGGGCATTTAGTACTCGAATGTAATGCTAGGTGTTGTTCTTGAACACAAAGTGTTGTCCATTTACACCTTATGTCTATGAAATGAAGTTTTGTGGATGAACTTGAGTGAATATTAGAATTTTACATTCTTGTTTCAGTAGAACTCTTGCATGTATCGGTAAAAGTACAGGGTAGGAGAGAGATTGTTTACTAACTTGGATTGTATCGGTAGTTGCATAATAAGTATCGGTAGTTTTGTGTATAATTGTATCGGTAGTTAGGATGCTTGTATCGGTAGAAGTTGCAGGGTAGGACTTCCTAGCTCTTTGGAGTTTTTAGTATCGGTAGAAGCATGACTTGTTTCGATTAAATTTACACTTGTATCGGTAGAACTATCACAAGTATTGGTAGAAATCTGCACTGTTTCTAAATTGCTTACTAACTTGACTACTATCGATACGTGTCCAACAGGTATCAGTAAAAGTCTCCAAAAATCGTGAAAATGACATTTTTGCCCTATTTGAGTTATGTTGGTTTCCAATTGATGACTCATGTCGAGCTTATTGCATTACTATATTAAAATGTGGTTAAATGAAATAGTATCGTAAGATAAGCTGCGATAGATGATCGGAAGGACACTGGGGCTCTAATTGGCGACAGTTTTGGGTTTCGGGTGTTATAGTTGCGAACTTGCAAGCGGTGCATTTCGCATGGGATCATGGCTTCAACACTATTAAGTTGGAAAGGGACTCAGTAATCGTAATCGCAAAATTGCAGAACTCAGTCGTCGATCGTTCGGAGGTTAGTAGCTATGTCTGGGATGTCAAGCAACTGCTTGTGATGTTAGAACATGTAAAGTTTTAGCATATCGAATGTGGAGGTAACAGCGTTGCTCACCTTCTAGCACGGGAGGGCTTTCTCCAGAAGCGAGATCTCAGTTGGATCGAGGATGGATTGGCATTAATTTAGGTGGACCTACAATGCAACGCGAGAATGGAACAAGATCTTTCTTCTTCTTCTTCTTAATCTGCCATCATCTAATATTGGCTTCTCATTGGACAGCTTATAAGGGCTTTGTTACTTTAACATATTTCAGAGATTTTCTCTGTTGTCGAAGTTGAAGAGTTTTTTTTTGTCATGTTATATATAGTGGTTTCAGATACTTTATTGCTCTTTTACTGATGTTCTTTATTTCTTCATTTACTTTATGTTGCTATTTATTTATTACACCTATAGGTTGAGACTTCCCACAGATGATTTTCATAAAACCATGGGCATTTGTATTTCTTTTTTATTAAATAAATAGCAGCCCAATTTATAATAAAAAAATAATCGCAATTAAATAATAGAAAAGAATAAGAAAAAAAATCAAGATAAAAGGAATTTATGTGATTGAATATTTTTGTTTATGAAATCATTCATTCAAAATAAAAATGTTTAGGATAGACTTATGAATGAGAAGGTGGTTAAAATGGTAAATTCACCATATTTAGGATAGAGTCATGTGTTTGATGATTGGAGATATAAAAAAAGAGAAGAGGGAATCTAAGTATGGTGAGAGAAGAAGGTTGTATCCCCCATTTCTCGAGTTGCTAACTTTATATACAAAGCAATTTGATATTAGTGAGTCAAAGGTAAAAAATCAGTAACCAAACACTTTCAAGCAAGGTAGGTTGGTGCTATGATGACTCGTGATCTTACCTGCGTCTTAGAGGGTTCGACCTAATTCTATAATACAATTAATGAGTGAACTCACTTCTTCGGCAAGTAGTTAGTTGAGAAGAGCTATTGTGAGGAGTTGCCTAGGCTATGATTGTGAGGAGGGTCCTTGCAAAGCGTAGCAATGTGATTATGAGATATTGAAAGATCCCATACCAAAAAAAGAAGAAAATATTTTTTTCTCACTTTTATATTTCAAAATAATCTTTCGAAAATTCCTTTTAAAATCATTAATAATTTTTATCGGATTGAATCAATTTAATATAGTAAATTCGATGCTTGAACTTTCATTTGATGGCATGAATGTATGTATATATATATATATATATCATTAAACATAAACATGGGGTAAATGAAGAGATATTTGGGATAAAATGAAAGGCTTTTGTAAAAGAGGACAATTTTATTCATGGCATTACCAGCACACTAACAAAGGACCAAACTTGACAAAAAGCCTAAATCCTATTTAAAAACATCACCAAACTAAGAACATTATTATTGCTCAAAGCTAATAACACGAAAAACAACGAGAAAGAAACATCAAAGCTGGAAGCCAACAATAACTTCAACAAGAAAGTCCTCAGTTTTGTGTTCCAAAATGGATCTTCACTCACTGCCCATCGAGTTCCCTCAAGATGGGAACCAATTGCTCGGGAACCAAAGGTTTCTCAATGAACACATCAACACCAGCCGCCAGAAATGCCTGCCTTTCACTTTCTCCGGAGCAAATTGTGACCCCTAGTATCTTACAACGCACCCCCATTTCACGAATCTGCCTTGTTACCTGCCCATTAATAATAAAAATAGATGATCACACATGTTGATTTTACACAAAACATGCAACACTTGTTTTATATAAGTAAGGTTACCTCATGGCCATTCAAGATAGGAAGAATCTTTTCGATGATGATGAGATCGAATTTGACACCAGATGCAATGAGGTTGACTGCATCCCTGCCATTGTCGACACCTAAAGTTTGAACCCCATAAGAATGAAGAAGTGCTTGCTCTAGAACCCGACACGTCGTGATGCCATCAACCACAAGAGCTGTCAACCTGTTCCTCAGAACAATTTCATTAAGTTTTTCTCGCTTGCGCTTTAGTCCTCCATTTTCCCAGCTACCATGGTCCGATGCTTGATCGCCCGAAGGTAAAGCCGGTTCCATCGATTTCCTGAGATTAAAACATGTTATTGAATAGAAAGAGAAAAAACCTAATGTAAAACAAGACCAAACTTAATTACTTAAACTGCAAGAAACTAAAAACTGCTTGGCTCAAATTGTTCACCAATGAAGAAAGGAAAGAGAGTATCTATGCCTATGCCTTGAAGAGGCAATGTTGTTGCTCATACAACTTGAAAATTGAATTGATGTGAAAACAAGAGGCTACATATTCAAGTTTATATAGTGAGTGAAGGGTTAACAATTTTGGATTTACTTCCATATTCGGTGAACTGATTTGCAAATTGAGACAAAAAACAATTAGATGTAAAAATATCAGATTTTTAGGAATGTGTTTAATGTTTGGATATGTTAAAATTAATGTGTAATCTAGAACCAGATTTTCTCTTCTTTGTGTCAGTAATTGGATTTAGTTATCAGTATATGTATATGTTTATCATACGTAACAAGTTTTGGCTATTGTCTGTTACGTTTCTTACAATTGTTTGTGTATAATAATAACTTTTGATATTTACAATAAATTTTGGTTTTCATAATTCATTATAATTCTTTTAAATTTAACAATCAATCTTTATGTATATACATCCATCAACATTATGAATTTCACATGGCGTAGCTAATATTTGCTACACTAAGAATATGTTTTGGTAAAAGAAGCTAAGATGCTATATGAAGTAAAGGTACGAGAATTTCAGAAAAGGGTTTATGGTTAAGGTACGTTGAAATAATGCATAATCTAAAAACTAGATTTTCTCTTATGTGTGCAATTAAATGGATTTATTTATCAATATATGTATATATTTATTACACGTAATGCGTTCTAACTATAATCTATTATGTTTCTTTGTAATTGTTTGAGCACAATAATAACTTTTGATATTTACAATAATTTTTGGTTTTCATAATTCATTATGAATTTCATAATTCTTTTAAATACAACAATCAACCATTATGTTTATACATCCATCAACATTATGAATTTCACATGATGTAACTAATATTCGCTACATTAAAAATTTGTTATGGTAAAAGAAACTAAGATGTTGTGACACCCTTAACCCGTAACCATCATCGATTTAGGGTCTTAAAGCATTACAAAACATTTAACATTACATAAGAAAGTTTAAACCTAAATTAAGCAATTACACTATAACCAATCACATATGAAATCACATTATAAACGCACGTATTAATCTTAAATTCAATCAAATGAGATCATACAGTGCAATAAAAACATTCAGGGATCAAATTGAATTGAAATAGAAATTTTAAAAGGGAAACTGAATTTTTCTCTATACAAGGGTCCCACGGCCGTGTGTCTCAAACACACGCTGTGTGCTTACTTTCACATGCCCGTGCTGTGTGTGTACTCATAATAAGGCCACTCAATCTTGTCATAGACCGTGTACTAGGCCGTGTGTCTATACTGCCTTGCAACACACGCCCGTGTAACGGACCGTGTGCCTATACTGTCTTGTGCCACACGACCGTGTCTCAGCTCGTGTGTTTGCCAGTGTAACTACTTCTTTTTATTTTCAAATGGAACACGTTTGTGTGATAGCTCGTGTCATAGGCCGTCTGCAGCCTAAATTGCTTCTAAAACAAGGCATAAGCTTATCAATTCTTGCTTAGAAAGGTACCCTAAAATAGGTTAAATTTCTATATTCCAAATCACATTCTAAGCATCATCTCAAGTAAAAAAATACAACAATCCTAAATCTAACCAATATGCCATTCAAAGACACCTCAATGAAGTTCCAAACAATCAAATAAGTCATTTGGATTTGTACACTAACTAACAAGTACCATTTGCTCTCAACAACAATAAAATGACCAAATACAAATGTACCTAACTTCCTAAATCTACTCAAGATAGTTAATCAAGTTTAAAAGTAAATCCTACTTCATTCACTTTACTATCAATCATGCCATACTAACCACTTCAATATAAAAGTCATTTTAAAAGAAAATTACTATGTAGTAGTACTTATTTATAACTCCAAAATGAATATGCTTTTATATACATATAGCAAAGATTTACACATTATTCACAAAAGTTCTACCCACATCCTATACACATAGTATTCAATGGCACATAACATCACTAAAATACCATTAAATGACTATGGACTCCCTAGGTACATGCCAAAACGCAAAAAAGGATTTCACCGACATTGAGTACGGGATTTCTTGTAGGATGCTGAGTCCAAGTCTACTAATTACCTAACCTGCAATCATGGGAAATTAATTCAAAATATACATCAATCTTCAAATGATATGTAATTCTTACTCAATAATATCTATCAACCAACCTTCTTCAATAGTTCATCCAATCTTGCTATTTGGTCCAATTGAAATATGGCACCCGATGCCTAACGGATAAACCAAAGAGTTTGCGCCCAACGCTAGTCGGATAAACCGACAAATATGTGTCCAACACTAGTCAGATAAACTGACGAATTAAGTAGTGAGCCCAGCTCTAGTTGGATAAACCAACGATATTTGAACCCAGCGCCTGTCGGATAAACCGATGAATATGTGTCAAGCACTATTCAGATAACTGATGAATTAAATAGTGAACCCAACTCTAATTGGATAAACCAACTGTATTTGCTACTATTTATTAGCACAATTTTCTCATTTCAACAATTAACATTATCATTCAAATATATATACATAAGATTGTATATCAAGTATTTAAAATAACATTGAATAAAATAATTAAAGAAATAATTAATAGAGAAATTAAGTTTGAGATTAAGAACTTATCAAAATTATGTTTGCAGACAATTATTCAATAGCCTTCTCTTTTCCAAGATTAGCAGCAGGATCTCTCGTTTCTCGATATGCAAGCCCTTCAAACCAAATACCCAATCTCTTATGAATGACTTATGTTAGAATTGGTTGACTAGAATTCTTGTTAATGTGGAGATTATTAGTATTGGGTGACTAGAATTTTTGTTAAAATAAAATTTAGTGATAAATAAAATTAAAGTAAAGTTCAAATAAACTAGATTTCTTTTATTTTATTTTAATTAGAATAGGTCATCTATTTTATTTTAATTAGAATAAGGTGTTTCAACCTTACTACGTTACTTCTATTAGTTGTTGATTGGAATAAGGTTTTTCAACCTATAAATAGGCATAGTCATCTCCTCTTGTAATCATTCGATTTTTGACATTAATGAATCTTCTTCTCCTCTACCCGTGGTTTTTTCTCGAAAGGGTTTCCACGTAAAATCTGTGTGTTTTTTTCTATTTTCTTTGTTGTATTTCTTCATTGTCGACATTTAATTTTATCAAATTGGTATCAGAGCTTTTTAGGTTACTAGTCTCGATCACAATAATAGCGATATTGAAGTATAATATTCCACTGTTGAATCACAAGACCAGATTCACGTTATGGCAGGTAAAGATGCAAGCAATTCTTGCACAGATGGATTTGGAAAATGCCCTGTTAGGGTTAGATAAGATGCCTTTAAATTTGAAAAATGAAAAGAAGAAGCGTAAAGATTGGAAGGCTTTGACTCAATTACAGCTGTATCCGTCCAATTCTACAAGATGTGTTAAAGGAGAAGACTGCTGTTGCATTATGGGCAAAATTGTAGCATTATGTATGTCAAAAACCCTAACCAGTAAATTGCATATGAAGCAACGTCTGTATTCTCATCATTTGGAAGAATGTGCGTCTATGCATGAACACTTGAATGTGTTTAAAGAAATTGTCTTGGATTTAGAGGCCATGGAGGTTCAGTATGATAAAGAGGATTTAGGGTTAATTCTCCTTTATTCGTTACCATTGTCGTATTCAACTTTCAGAGATACAATTTTGTATAGTCGTGAATCTCTTACCGTTGATGAAGTTTATGCTTCCTTAGCCTCGTATGACAAGATGAAGCATCTTGTGGCTGGATCTGACTCTCAGAGAGAGAGTCTCATTGTTCGTGGAAGACAAGATCGAAATAGTGATGATAATCATGGGAGGACACAGGAATGAAATCCCCGTAGTAAATCTAAAGGTAGATCGAGATCTTCAAATAGATTTAAAACTTGTAACTTTTGCAAGAAGAAAGGGCACATTGAGAAAGAGTGCTACAAGTTACAAAATAAGATCAAAAGGGAGGCAGAGAATCAAAAGGGAAAACAACCAAAACAATCCGGTGAAGCTGATGTAGTAGAAGACTACAGCGCTGGTGAACTCCTAGTTGCTTCTGTCGACAATTCTAAAGTGAGTGAGGAGTGGATCCTCGATTCTGGTTGCACCTTCCATATGAGTCCCAATCGGGATTGGTTTACAACATATGAAGTTGTGTCTGAAGGTTTTGTTTTGATGGGAAATAATGCTTCATGTAAAATCGCAGGTGTTGGCACAATCAAAATAAAGATGTTTGATGGGGTCGTTAGAACACTTAGTGGCGTGCGACATGTACCAGAATTCAAAAGGAATTTGATTTCGTTAAATACTCTTAAATCAAAAGGACACAGGTACACAGCTGAAAGTAGGGTTCTAAAGATTAGCAAGGGTTCTCTCGTTGTGATGAAAGGGCAGAAAAAGACTGCCAAATTATATGGTTTGCAAGGTTCAACTATTATTGGTGATGCAGCAGTCGCTTCCTCTTCCTTGTCAAATGGTGATATTACTAGACTTTAGCATATGCGTCTAGGGCATATGAGTGAAAATGACATGACAGAATTGAGTAAAAGAGGACTTCTTGATGGGCAAGACATTAGCAAACTGAAGTTCTGTGAGCATTGCTTTTTTGGGAAGCAAAAGAGAGTTCGATTCACTAGAGGAATCCATAACACGAAGGGAATATTGGATTATATTCATTCTGATCTTTGGGGACCATTCAGAGTGCCTTCGAGAGGTGGACCTAATTATATGCTAACTCTTATTGATAATTTTTCCAAAAAATTTTGGGCATTCTTTCTGAAGCAAAAAAGCAATGTGTTTTCCACATTCAAGTCTTGGAAAACTATGGTTGAAAAACAGACAGGAAAACAAATAAAACACCTCCGCACAGATGATGGCTTGGAGTTCTATTCTGATGAGTTTAATGAATTGTGCAAATCAGAAGGGATCATGAGACATTTGATAGTTCATCATACTCTACAGCAAAACGCGTTGCAAAACAAATGAACAGAACGATCATAGAGAAGGTTCGATGTATGTTGTTGAATGCTAATTTATCAAAGTCATTTTGGGCTGAAGCAGCCTCTACTGCATGTTTTTTTATCAACCGATCACCATCCGTTGCCATTGAGAAAAAGACTCCACAAGAGATATGGTCTAGTAAGACTGCTAATTATTCTGATATAAAAATTTTTGGGTGTCTTGCATATGCTCATGTTGATAATGGAAAATTGGAACCAAGATCGATTAAATGTGTTTTTCTTGGTTTTAAGGCTGGTGTAAAAGGGTATAAGTTATGGTGTCCTGAAAATAGAAAAGTTGTGATTAGTAGAGATGTTGTTTTTTATGAAACTGCTATGTTACCTAATTTATCTCTTATAGACTCTTCCAGTAAAGAACAACAAAAACAGGTAGAGTTTCAGATTGATCTAGTATCTACAACAGAGTCAACTTCTCAAGTTAGTACAGAAGTTCATAATAGAGTCACTTATTCACCACAATATTCTATTGCCAAGAATAGACCTAGAAGAGAAATTGAACCTCCGAAGAGGTATGCCGAGGTTGATCTAGTAGCTTATGCTTTGAACGTAGCTGAAGATATTGACGCAAATCAAGAGTCATCTACTTATTCCGAGGCAGTTAGCTGTGAAGACTCAAAAAAGTGGATGATTTTCATGCAATAAGAGATGGAATCACTCCATAAGAATAAAACATGGGACTTAGTGAAGCTTCCAAAGAGTAAAAAGGCTATTCGTTGTAAATGGGTATTCAAGAGGAAAAAAGGATTCTAGGAATTGAAGAACCCAAATATTTTAGTAAACATGTAACTGTTTTCTATTTATTTGAACGATGAATAAATAAATAAAGTTAATTTCACATTCACTATTATGTCTTTTGTATTTTTTTTCTTTCATATTTTGCATGTATAGCAAAATTGTGACAATCAAATATGAGCTCATTGATTATCTAAGTTCAAACTGAAGATAAGTGGCATTGTAAGAACGTTTACATTGCGAGAAAGAAAACTTACTTCAGTAGATAATTTAAATGAGCCCATAATGTCGTAAAAGAATCAAAGTGAGCATTTGATTCAAATACTGAGAAGGATTATTATGTTGTCTACAATTTCAATTGAGAAGATGGCTAGTCTTGGTTATTGGAGCAATTGACTCCATGGGTAGAGCGACATAGATGTATTCATTGGTAGAATGATACATTGAACTGGACCCAAAATGAATTAATTCATTTGTGACATTCATGGTGTGATTTACCTAAATCTTGAATTAGTCACTGGCCATGCGTATACAACTCATGTGTTTTGATATAAGTGGAGGCTTATGCTTTAAAGATGATTGAGTCCATAGCCGGTATGTTGGGTACATGACTTGTGTATGGCATGGCTTTACTAAGTGGAATTCATAGCTTAATTAAAGAGTTAATGATATCCTCTCATTGGCATTGTGTGAACTGATAAATATGGAATGTGGCCACTGGTTGCTTGTTCTTGAACGAGCAATTTATCACAGTTATTTGTTGACAATGATCATATTAATCATTAAGAAGACACAATGGTGACAATGAGATAAAATAGGATTGTATTGAGTGAACGGAATTAACTCAAAGGAATCAATAATATCATGAGGGTAACACACACATGACGAGGTCATTGGACAAAGCAGCTGGATGAATTACTTTCGTAAAGAATATACAATAAGGAGTTTTCAATCATGGTACTTCTTGTGGATTGACTTCTTGATTAAGTAATTGCGAATTATCAGAACGATGCTTCTGGACATAATTACAATTACAAGAGCCTAATTGCATATGTCTGATTGATCCCTCTATTAGTTTAACAAAAAGCTCGATCAAACTGCATTGAATCAGAAAAAATTCTACGACTTTGAAAATAATTTAATTCAGTCGATTTATTCGATGTGGAATTAAATTAGGTGGTGTGACAATTGTTCAACTAGAGAATTTGATTAAAAAATTTTCTTGAAAAATTAATTTGGAAAATCTAAGTGATTTTTGGAAAATTAATTTTTATTAAATAAAATTAAATTAATCAAATTAATTAAAATTAAAATTATATTTTTAAAAATTAATTTTCAAGTTAGATAATCGGATCAATGGGTAATTGAACTTGAAAATTGGACAATTCCAAAAATAATATTCTTTTAATAGTTTAATATTAAATTTAATTTAATACTTATTTTAATAGTATTTTATTAATTTATTATTAAAGTGATTATCTTAATATTAAATTTAATCTAATATTTATCTTGATAAATATTATGTTAATTTAATATTAAAGTGATTAAGTTTAATTATAGTTGAACTTTCTAAACTCTCCCTATATAAAGAGAGCATTGGGTTATTATTTTAAGAAAAAACACATACTTGAATTCAAGAAAAAATTGTAGAGAAAAAAATTCTCTAAAGAGATTATTTTAAAAAATCTCTAGAGATATTTTTTTATTTACAACTTGACCTAAAAGTTTAAAGAAATTACGAAATTATCCCACTCATAATTTTGGAAAGAAAATTTAATTCGAAGCCAGCCCACACTCGACAGACATGAGCTTGAGGATAGCGGAAAAGACTACTCGATCGAAGTGTTCATCCTAGACAAATCAAAAAGGTACAATTTTGGTTAAGTGTTTGTCGAAACCACCTTTAAAAATGAAGTTTTGAAAAATTATTTTAAAATTGGAAAAATGGGAGTAAAAAAAGGGAGTCGCCTCCAATCTTTTATTTGGGTGTAATTGGATCACCACAAAACGTTTAAAATGTTAAAAATGTCGATCTACGAAATCCAGAAAAATGGGTTCGGGAGTCGGTTACGCATGAGGAAGGATTAGCACCCCCATAAGCCCAAAATTGGTACCACATGATTATTTTCGGGTCTTATTTTGTGAAAACAGTGAAAACTCGAGTAAAGTTTAAAATGCGATGTTTATTTTGAAAGGTTTCATATATTTTTTAAAGAAATCTTTTTAAGAACATTCGTCTCCGTATTCCGAACCTCTACGAGAATTATAGTCGTGCCAAATACATTAGGGCACTATATTCTTAGAGTTTCAAAATTGAAGGACGTTTCGAGAATTTTTGAAGAGAGTATTCGATCGCGTGATTTGTACGAAAATCATACCCAGCACGTTAGGACACGATTTTTGAGGTCTTCACGCGAAGGAACATTGTCTCGTTTACTTAAAAATTTTGGATATAGATAGGGATGCGTTTGAAAACTTTTGAAAAGGATATTTCTTTCGTACGAATTACGAAAATCACACCCCGCACGTTAGGGCATGATTTTCGAAGTTTTCACACGAAATAATATTGCCTCGTTTTTGTCACGAAAATCATTCGTATATATATATTTTGAGAACTTGAAAATTTCGTATTAAGGTTAAAATGCAATCCTCGAGCATATGATTTGAAGGATTTGGAAATGGGTTACCCGTTTACTTCGATTTTCATGAAGAATTAAAGTCGTGACCAACACGTTAGGACACGACATTCTCGAAATCTTGAGGTGAATGGGCGTAAAAAAACTTGAAAAGGATATTCAGTTCGCGCGAATTATACGAAGAAATCACACCCGACACGTTAGGGCGTGATTTTTTGAAGTTTACACTCAAACGGAATATTGCCTCGATTTTTAAAATAACTTGTAATGAACGCGTAAGTTTAAAACACGAATAGCGATTAATAAGAGGCATTAGATACGAAGCAATATAATAAGCAGATAAATAATATGCGAAAATATAAAATGCAGGTGCAAATAAATGCAAACATTGGTAAGGAAGGAGAAACGACGAAATCGAGGTTGAAAATGAGACTTTTGGATACCGGGGGCAAAATGGTAATTTTGGATCCTCGGGGGCAAAATGGTAAATTTCGATGAAATCGGGGTTAAAAATAGAATTTTGGAAAGTTCGAGGGTAAAAATGGTAGTTTTGGTGAAATCGGGGTTAAAAATGGAATTTTGGAAAGTTCGAGGGTAAAAATGGTAATTTTGGTAAAATCGAGGTTAAAAATGGAATTTTGGAAGTTCGGGGGTAAAATGGTAATTTTTAGTGAAATTAGGGTTAAAAATGGAATTTTGGAAAGTTTGGGGGTAAAATGGTAATTTTGATGAAATCGGGGTTAAAAATGGGATTTTGGAAAATTTTAGGGTAAAAATGGTAATTTTTGGAAATTTTGGGGTCAAAATGCAATTTTTGAACTGTTTGGGGACCTGTAGACAATAAAACCAAAGGTTGGGTGACACGTGGCAACCCCATAGGAATCCAGCAGTCAAGGGACTAAATTGTAAATCTTGAAAAATTCTTGGGCAAATTTTATAATTAAATAAAAGTTAATTTGGGGATTAAATTAAAACAAATTAAAAATAACAAGGGCTAAATGCACAAATAAGCCAAAAAGTGACACATGGCGGCCTCTGGTATAGTCCAACAGTCAAAGGATTAAATTGAAAAGCAATTAAAATTACTGGGAAAAATTACAAATAATTAAAAATAGCAAAAAGGACTAAATTGAAACCATTAAAAATACGGAAGGACCAAACGTGCAATTAGCCCTTTTATTAAAAACACGCGGATCCCCATGGTGGGTCGGGTCGGATCGGTCCAAATGGATTACTATAAAAGTCAATTTAAGGTTTTTTTTATTATTTTCATTTTAAAACCCTAAAAAAAAAATCCTTCCCTTCTCTCAAATTCTCTCAAAACCAAACCACGCCGGCCGCCCTAGCCCCTGTCCGACCAGTGCGCGTGGGGGCGCGTGTCCTCGCCTGCCACTGCCCGTTGACGCCTCAGCCACCATACCTGCGCTATTGTCTCCACACGCGCACCTCCGACCATCGCGTGTGATCGTCTTGGGTCCTCGCCGGCGGTCTTCTAGTGCACGCGCCGTCCAAGTTCGAAGGTAAGTTGTCCTTTCTTCTTCTTTTCAGTTCTATCTTTGATTTTAAAAAAAAAAAATAGAACCCAGATCTGGAAAGATTTTATGAAACCCCTTTTTTCCTTTTTTTATTTAAAACATTTATTTTAGTTTTTTACTCCGTTCTTTTTGGTGTCATTTGCATGTGTCCGAGTAACCGTGGTATAATGGAGGCAAACCGACGGGTCCCAACGGTGGTGGCTCCGACGCCGCTTGGAGGTGGCGAACGGTAGTAACCGAACAGAAGCAAAGGGGGACCTTTCATTTTCTCTTTTTTTTATTATTGGTTGATATTATTATTTATTAGTATTAGTATTAATTATAAATATTTATTAGTATTATTAATTATTATGATTATTAATAATATTATTACTAATAGTATTTATAAAATCATAACTGACCATATTAATCACTACATTCATTCACTGCTTCGGAAACTAAAAAGACTAATGAATACTAGCAGTAAGTAGTTAATGCATGTTCATGTATATTAGTAATTCAAAATCACTAAAATTTCAGTTATGGATGCATGTATGATGAGTACCTGGTTTTTTATGCTTGAATGACCTGGTATTGAATTGGAACTTGTCTTTGTTGACTGTTTGATGCTTGGCCGAATATTGTTTTGTAATGAAAGGGTTTGTGTATTGATTTCAAGAACGGGGTTGTAACCCTTTGTATAGGATTTTGTTTGGCTTTTAAAGCCAATTTTTTCATCATTTCCCTTTGTTTCTTTCAATTAAATGCCTTTCTAATCTTTCTTTCCTCTTGCAGGTGCTCCACAATGGCGGTTGGAGCAGTAGGTGGAGATGATGGCCGTGGCAGAAGCAAGTGGAGATAGTGGTCTGCTGGAGGTGAAAATGCTGACGTGGCGCGCTCCTATTGGCTGAATTAGAGGCTGCCAGTGCAAGTGGCTCCTGTTTGGGCTGCTGTTGTAAAAGTTTGGGTTTAGGGTGTAATGGGTTTGAGGTGTTTGGGGCAATTGGGCCTTGTATGTTGGATTTGAGTTTTGGGCCCAATTGGGCCATGTATTTAGACTTTGGACATTTTGGACTTTCTTTTTTTAATTTATAATAATATTAAATTTAAATTAAATTCAAATTAAATTTGAATTTAATTTAAATTTAAAATTAAAATAAATTAAATTTCAAAGTAAAAATGGTTTGGGCCCGGTCAAAATTGGGCTCCAACAGCTGCCCCTCTTTGCTCGTTGTTTTGTAACAGGAACGGAGCAAAGATTAAAATGAGGCCCAATTTTGTCAAGTTTTGCTGCATCTCGGCTCCATCGTTGACTGCTTCATAATGATAGCACTTGACTTGCAGCTCTATTTCAATCCACTGTGACTGTGGGGGGAATGGGATCTGCTATCTGACTTGCTGTATCCTCAAAAGTAGGGTTTGATGTCGAGGCTTCATCTTGCTCTTAATACAATTTTAGAGAAATAAAGACTCATTACCCAACTTTATTACAACTTCAAGAGGACAGGAAATGATGTTTGATGCTTTATCTAGCTCTTACTTCAATTTCAGAGAGATAAAGACTTGCTATCCAACTTTACTTCAATTTCAAGAGGATAGGAAATGATGTTTGATGCTTCGTCTAGCTCTTACTTCAATTTCAGAGAGATAAAGACTTGATATCCAACTCTACTTCAATTTCAAGAGGATGGGAAACGATCTTGCTCTTACTTCAATTTCAGAGATAAAGACTTGATATCCAACTCTACTTCAATTTCAAGAGGATAGGAAATGATCTTGCTCTTACTTCAATTTCAGAGATAAAGACGTGTTATCCACTCTACTTCAATTTCAAGAGGATAGGAAATGACGTTGCTCTTACTTCAATTTCAGAGAGATAAAGACTTGATATCCAACTCTACTTCAATTTCAAGAGGATAGGAAATGACGTTGCTCTTACTTCAATTTCAGAGAGATAAAGACTTGATATCCAACTCTACTTCAATTTCAAGAGGATAGGAAATGATCTTACTCTTACTTCAATTTCAGAGATAAAGACGTGTTATCCAACTCTACTTCAATTTCAAGAGGATAGGAAATGATCTTGCTCTTACTTCAATTTCAGAGATAAAGACGTGTTATCCAACTCTACTTCAATTTCAAGAGGATAGGAAATGATCTTGCTGCGGTCTGATCCACCTTGACTTCTAGGTGGAAGGTCCATCGTCATTGATCCGACCCTTCATGTTCGCAAAATGTTAGGTTATTCGTTATGACTTGGGACTTTCCCTTCAAATTACCGTGATGCGAGATCTTCTATCGCAGTCTTAGCTTTTTCATCGTGCATCCTATGACGCTGAGACCTGTAGAAAATGCTCAAATGGTCTTCTAGGTAGGCCAAGTATGTTTAGGATGTTATGCTTGGGAATGAGTTAAAATGCTCTTAATGAATGTGTATGATTTAATGTTTGAATTTTTCATAGGTTAGTCTTTTCTGTTTTGAAGCCGTCTTTCCACGTTTCCTTGAATTCCACTCGGCAGATTCAACATTCGAATTGCTTCTTTCATGTTTTAATTCTTTCAACTGGCAGTTGTTTAGGATTCTCGTGTCTTTTAGGAAATTCCTAAAATAATACTCGCGAATCCTTGTTTCCTTTTATGACCTTTTATCCATCATCTTAATATGAAAATACTTGGACAATATGGAAAAGAATGGGATTAAATTTGGAGATTTATTGGCTATGATGTCAAATATTTACAAGGAACAAATAACGACAAAAGAACGGTATTAGACTTAGATATCAGATATGAGTTTCCCTGATCCAAAGATCATTTTTCGCTTGCTATGTTTCTGGAGGTCCTGGGATTACTTTGTTGATGCCCCAAGATGTAAAATATTTCCATTTTGCCACTTCTGAGGGAGCAATTGGTTGTCCTTGTTTTGCATTTGAGTTGCTCTTTTCAAGTTTTCAACTCAAAACCCCTTTGGTTTCAGGATGCCCTTCCACGGGTTTTCATCCTGACCTCTCCGATTTTTTTTGTGTAATATTCCTTCACCGAGTCTGAATTCACCGGGTTGTATAATTCTTTGCCATCCATTTCAGTCAAAATTAAGGCTCTTCCAGAGAAGGCTTTCTTTACCACGTACGGCCCCTCCCAATTAGGCATCCATTTTCCTCGAGAGTCTTTCTATATTGGAAGTATCTTTTTCAAGACTAGATCTCCCTCATGGAATTCTCTAGGACGAACCTTCTTGTTGTAAGCACGCATTATCTGCTTTTGGTACATCTGACCATGACGGATAGCCTTTAATATCTTTTCCTCAATCAAATTTAACTGATCATATCTGGCTTGGACCCATTCAGCTTCATCCAAATTTAGCTCTGATAAGACTCGGAGAGAACGGATCTCCACCTCGATAGGTAAAACAGCCCCCATTCCATATACAAGTGAAAACGGCGTTGCCCCAGTAGATGTTCTGACAGAAGTTCTATAAGCAAGGAGAGCAAAAGGTAATTTTTCATGCCAATCATTATAGGTTTCTGTCATTTTTGCAATAATCTTCTTGATGTTTTTATTGGCCGCTTCCACTGCTCCTTTCATCTTTGGACGATATGGGGACGAGTTATGATGTCTGATCTTGAATTGCTCACAGACCTCCGATATCGTGCTGTTGTTCAAGTTTAGTGCATTGTCTGATATGATCTTTTCTGGCATTCCATATCGACATATGATTTCCTTTTTCAAGAACTTGCTGACCGCAGACTTTGTAACATTAGCATAAGAGGCAGCTTCTACCCACTTGGTGAAGTAGTCAATAACCACAAAAATAAATCTATGTCCATTAGAGGCCTTTGGTGAAATTGGTCCAATAACATCCATGCCACACATAGAAAAAGGTCATGGGGATGTCATGACGTGAAGAGGTGAGGGAGGCACATGGATCTTGTCCCCATAGATCTAGCATTTGTGGCATTTCCTGGCATAATTGATACAATCAGTCTCCATAGTCGACCAATAGTACCCAAATCTCATGATCTGCCCAGCCATTTTGAATCCATTCGCGTGCGTTCCACAAATCCCTTCATGGACTTCTTCTAGGATCTTTTTAGCTTCGATTGAGTCCACACACCTTAATAACACTTGATCCTTTCTCCTCAATAACCAAGGATGCCCTTTTTTTCCTTCTTCTTCGATGTCACAGCAATGGGCTGGAGTTTCGTAGATGCTCATTCGAATGGGCTTCATATCCTCTGGCCTATTCACTTTTATCATCAAAGCTAGAGTGGCCAAAGCATCAGCCATTTGATTTTCCTCGCGTGGGAGGTATCTGAATGTGACCTCATCAAATTCTTTGATCAGTTCGAGGACCATATTTCGATATTCAATTAATTTGGAGTCCCTTGTCTCCCATTCTCCTTTGAGCTGGTAGATTACCAATGTTGAATCTCCATAGATTTCTAAGACCTTGATCCCTCGATCCATGGCTGCTTGGATCCCAATGATACATGCTTCATATTCTGCCATTTTATTTGTGCAATCGAAGTCAAGCTTACTGGTGAAGGGATAATGGTCTCCTTCTGGTGACACTAAAACTGCACCGATCCCATTGCCCATAGCGTTTGAAGCACCATCAAAGTTTAATCGCCACGAATGTTCGATCACTGTTTCCTCTTCGGTATTTGCGACATACATCAGATCCTCATTTGGAAAGTCAAAATTTATCGGCTCATAGTCCTCCAGAGCCCTACTGGCTAGGAAGTCTGCTATTGCACTTCCTTTAATTGCCTTTTGGCTTACATAAACTATATCAAACTCTGACAGCAAGATTTGCCATCCAGCCATTCTTCCATTTAACACAGTTGACTCCATAATGTATTTTAGAGGATCCAACTTCGAGATTAACCATGTCGTGTGGTATAGCATGTATTGTCGTAATCTTCGGGTAGTTCAGACCAGTGCACAACATAGTTTTTCTATTGGAGAGTATCTTGCTTCACAGTCAGTAAATTTCTTACTGAGATAATATATAGCTCTTTCTTTTCTTCCCGTCTCGTCATGTTGACCCAAGACACATCCCATAGAATTCTCGAAAACCGTTAAGTACAAGATTAATGGTTTGTTGGGATTTGGTGGTACTAGTACCGGAGCATCAGACAAATACTGCTTAACTTTATCGAAAGTTCTTTGGCACTGGTCATCCCAAACGCCTGGGTTATGCTTTCTAAGGAGGCAAAATATGGGGTCACATTTCTCCGTTAATTGCGAAATAAATTGAGCAATATAATTCAACCTCCCAAGAAAACCTCAAACCTCCTTTTGCGTACGAGGTGAGGGTAACTCTTGTATGGCTTTAACCTTGTCTGGGTCTATTTCGATTCCCTTTTGGCTGAACACAAAACCCAACAATTTTTCGGATGTAGCCCTAAAAGTGCACTTGGCAGAGTTCAATTTTAGCTGGAACTTCCTCAACCTCATGAAAAATTTCCTCAAGACATTCACATGTTCTTCCTCTGTTCGGGACTTTGCAATCATGTCGTCGACGTAGACCTCAATTTCTTTGTGCATCATATCATGAAACAATGTTACCATGGCTCTTTGATATGTTGCTCCCACGTTTTTAAGTCCGAATGGCATCACCTTATAACAGAATGTTCCCCACATTGTGACAAAGGTAGTTTTTGCCATGTCTGTAGGGTCCATCTTTATTTGGTTATATCTGGAGAAACCATCCATGAAGGAGAAAAAAGCATGCCCCGCTATATTATCTATCAGGGTGTCGATGTGAGGCAGCAGAAAGTTATCTTTTGGGCTAGCCCTATTCAAATCCTGATAATCTACGCACATACGTACTTTACCATCTTTCTTGGGGACAGGAACTATATTGGCAACCCATTCCGAGTATTCAACCACTCGGAGGAAGCCTGCGTCAAACTATTTTCGGACCTCTTCTTTTATTTTATGTAGCACATCAGGTCGCATTCTACAGAGCCTTTGTTGGACGGGTTTGCATTCTTCCTTTATTGGGAGCTTATGAACCACGATGTCGGTGTTTAGCCCCGGCATGTCTTGGTAGGACCAGGCGAAGACGTCTTTGAATTCTCTTAGCAGCTCAATGAGATCTCTTCGTGTTTCTGCTGAGATGCTGGTCCCGATTCTTACTTCTTTCTTCTCTTCCTCATCCCATATGCTTACTGTTTCCACCACCTCTTTGTGGGGCAAGATTTGCTTTTCCTCCTGTTCCATCATTCGTAGCAATTCAGGAGATATATTACAATCCTGGTCATCTTTGGAGTCTTGAGATTCTTTAAGACACATATCTTGCTCGAAATGAGGTTCGGAGTCAGTGTCACTCATATTACTGATATCCCAAGATCTGTAAAGAATGAAAATGGGCTAATGAACAAAATAAATTAAAGAATGACTGTATGATATGATTATGGGTGTATGTATTTAAGAATGATTTATTTTTATGTGTTACTGCAAATGATTTATTTGGAATTGAAAGGAAAAGAATAAAGAGGTAGTTGTCAAGATGTATCTTCATTTAAGATAATGGATAAAAACTCAAAAGCCCTTTTACAAAAGATTTCTATCATTCCCGGGCATAGAATGATAGAGGTGTAACGAGTATTACTTTGAAATGTTCCTAAAAGTTACGGGGAGCTCCTCTTCTACCCAGTTGTCCAAACTACTCCCAGATGCATACGGACAGATTTGAAGCAAACTCCTTTCTTCAGCTTCTTCAGAAACAGCATTTATGTTCAGTTCCATCACAAGTTTTGCAACTTTTTCCTCCTCAAGCCTTAGCCCACCAGAAACGAAAGTTTTAGAAATATGAGGGAAGGTCATCGGTCTCCAATTGATTTCTTCCCCGACTTGTCGTGCTCTTCTTGTCTCTCTCTTTCTTTCTATTTCTTTCTTCCTTTCTTTCACATCTGGCTTGTACCCTAGCCGGAAACGGTCCCACTTTCCAAATGGCGACGGCGCGCTAACTATTCCTTGTAGATATTTCTCGAGCCCTTTTCCCGTCAATGCTCCTTTTCCAATCGTCAAGCGCAACCCCATCTTCGTTGTTTGTGACAATTTAGGTTTAGGAATTTTACTTCCCTCTCCAATAAATGTGGCATTGACAAACTCCAACGAACGGAAGGAGCATTCTATTGCCTCTTCATCTTTGTCTATGTACGGGGCATCATTTGTTACAGACGCAACAATATCCTCCTCGGCATTGATTGTAACCAACCTTCCGTCGGTTACCAGCTTGAGCCTTTGATGAAGTGAGGACGGTACTGCCTCTACCGTGTGGATCCACGGTCTTTCTAATAAGCAATTGTAGGAAGGCTTGATATCCATCACCAAGAAATCAACCTCGTAAATATTTGGGCCTATTTGTAATGGTACTTCAATCCTGCCCATAACTTTCCTTTCAGTTCCATCAAAAGCTCTGACTATGTTGTGGCACGTCCTCATATAGGAGTTATTGATGGGTAGTCTTTCGAGAGTGGCCAATGGTAGAACGTTTAAAGCTGAGCCGTTATCGATAAGCACTCCGGGTAGAGTGTACCCTTTACAGCGAGTGGTAATATGCAATGCCTTGGTCGATCCCATACCTCCAGATGGGATTTCATCGTTATTGAAGAAAATAAAATTATCAGCGCTAATGTTGTTAATCAGTCGATCCAACTGGCTTACCGATATATCCTGGGTCACATAAGTCTCGTTAAGCGCCCTCATTAATGCGTTACGGTGTGCCTCCGAACTTAGCAGTAACTCCAAGATAGATATGCGTGCGGGCTGCTTATGTAACTGCTCAACTACGCTATATTAGCTGTGTTTCAAGAATTTCAGGAACTCTTGTGCTTCTCTTTTTGCCACCGGCTCATTTATCGGTTCCAACTTACCAGTCACTTTTTCGGGTTCAACTGCTACAGCTTTTCCTTTGGCAGCTGCTTTCTCTTCCAAGTTGTAAGTTTTACCGCTACGTGTGACCAGGTTCACATTTTGCAGCTGCTCCTTCTTGGGTGCCGCGATGTTACATCCATAATTCCAGGGAACTTCTTTGTTATCTTTATAAGGAAACGGTGCAGGTTTCCGTATGATAACACATGGTGTCTCTTGTCTTCTCGTCTCAGCTCCCTTGGATGTGGAGATAATTATTATCGGGCGATCAGGCTCGTGTGTCCTCTTTCCTTCGGAGGAGCAAATGTCTCTCACCTCTTCTCCCTCTTCGAAGAATTCCAATTCCTTACGGTCCATCAAATCTTGTATTAGAGGCTTGAACTCCGTACAATGCTGAATCTCATGACCTTCAGCGTTGTGGAAGTCGCAATAGTTCTTCGTCATTACCATCTTTTCGCCGTCCTGTGCAATTATTCCTCTAGCCACCAGCTGACGTCATACCCATTTCATAGGAGATCTAACCTCTTCAATGTGAGCCTTAACCTTTTTCCCTTCCACACTCGTAATCGTATTTACTCCTTGATTAGAATAGACGGGTAAAGGGTTCCCGGCTACATTAGGTCTCGATGGCTCATCAAATCTTATTTTCTTCATCTTAATTAATTTTTCTACCAATTTCTTGAAAGTGAAATAATTTTCGATGGAATGCCCAATCACTCCTCCATGAAATTCACATTGGACGTTGGCGTCGTACCATTTCGGAAATGGTGGTGGTACGGGCTCCGTGATATATGGGGCTACCATGTGCTGATCGTATAACTGCTGGTAGAGGTCTTTGTACGTAACAGGAATTGGAGTGAACTGAATCTTCTCGGTATTCTTCTTCCAGCTTGATTTTGATCTTTGATAATTGTCAGAAGGAGGTTTTGATTGCGTCATCGTAATCGACTTGGCATAATTTGGTCTGTATGTGCTTACATTATTCACCCCGGCTTCCTTCCTCTTAGGTGCTGCCCTTTTTCCACCGTCTCTTGCGTCGATTTTTTCGCTTTTAATCGTGTTCTCAATCATTTCTCCTGACATCACCACATCTGAAAAACTCCTTGTAGCGTTACCCACCAAGTGATCGAGATACGGTGCCTTTAGCGTATGGACAAAAAGCATCGTTGTCTCTTTTTCTGTCAAGGGCGGTTGTACCTGGGTAGCTATATCCCTCCAACGTTGAGCATATTGTCGGAAGCTTTCACTTGGTTTCTTCTCCATGTTTTGCAAGGTAATTCTGTCTGAAGCGATATCAGTAACATGGCCGTATTGCTTCATAAAAGCTTAGGCCAAGTCCTTCCAAGAATTGATCTTTGTGCGGCTTAGTTGGTTGTACCATTTTAAGGCCGATCCAACCAAACTATCTTGGAAACAGTGAATTAATAATTTTTCGTTTGGGACATATCCTGTCATCTTTCGACAGAACATCGTAATGTGTGCTTCTGGGCAGCTTGTCCAGTTGTATTTTTCAAATTCGGGCATTTTGAACTTCGGGGGTAGCACTAGGTTTGGAACCAGACTTAGTTCTTTGGCATCGATTCCACTATAGGCGTCAATCCCCTCCATTGCTCTAACCTTGTCTTCCAACCATTTGTACCTTTCTTCTATTTGTTTGGATACTTCTATTTTCGTTCTTTCCGCCTCCATCGTATCATCGAGGTCGGGGTTGATGGGATTCGCAGCGGTTTCACCCGGGTTCGATCCTGATCTGACCAGGTAATTAGTTTGGCCTGATGCGCCAATGGGCTGTGATTGCGCCCGAATGAAGATGGGGGTTTCTCGCGGGTTCATTTTTAGCGGGGCCTGATGGTGTGTGGGTGTAAAGCCGGGAGGATACGAAGGATCCTCATTTTCCTCTCTCGGGCCTTCAGCGGGACTTTTTCCTTTATCTGAATCTCTCAAAACTGGGTTAACTGATTAATTATATTGCTTTGAGATTCGATTATTTGGTCTCTCATGTCCCTTTGCACTCTCTCTAGCTGGTCTTGTAACTGAGCTTGCATCTGCTCTTGTATTTCTTTTTGCATTTGCTCTAGCCTCTCTATTCTCTGATCCATAGCTTTGGCCTTCTTACGCGTATAATAACGATGTGGATTTTCTATGTTTACTGGTGTTAACTTTAATTAGTTAGGAGATGTTATGTCAATAATATGCAAGATGTGATGCAAAATGCATGTATGCAAATGCGAGAAAAGGTATTGATTCTAAAGTCCATTTTCATTTAGAGCAACTTCTCGAGAAGAAAGACTTCTTTACATAAAATAAAGTTTATACAAATGGTTTGGCCTTTCGGCCCAGATCCTTAATCTTTCCTAGCAATCCTGCTAACTTCCTTCCCCGTTCCGACCTTGACTCGTACTGAAGGCTCAAAACGTCAGCTTCAGCGGCCAGCTCCTGCATGTGATCGGCCGCTTCTCTCATTTGGGTTAGTGCCTTGCTCATGATATGATCTCATTCCCCGACCTCTCTCTGGGCTTGACGGGTGTGCCATTCACTGGTTTCTAAATTTCTTTCCATGATCTCGAGTCGAATTTCATTATCATGGAGTGTGGCCTCCAGTTCTTGCACTCTTTCTCTTAGTTCTTGTCTTTCGGCCATGCACGCTTTCAAATCCGATATTGTGTTTCGATTTCAGTGCCTCCATAATGACTCCTCTAACTCCTTTATCCTCGCTTCTAGACTGGCCATCTGAGCTTTCAACTCGGTCTCTTCGACTCGTTTTTCTAGTAGCTCTCCCTTCAAGGCGTTCTCTCGAGCTTGACCATCTTGGAACTTTCTTTGCCAACGCTCTATTTGGTCCTTTTGTTCCTGAATTTTCTGACGCCATTGCTCAGAAGTTTTCCCTAACCCCGCAGTCCTCATGGATTGACAAAGCTTTTTGTAGTGTTTCTTCAAATCTTCAAGGTCTTCTTCAGCCTTATTTTTCCCTTTTCTCAATTTCTCGGCCTCTAACCTGTGAAAATCCACATCTAGTCCTAGCTGCATTTTGTCTTCCTCCAGTACTTCTATCCTTTTTCCGAATTCTGAGCTTTTCTTTTCAAATTCATGCTTAAGGATGTCCATCTCCGTCGGTACCTCTTGCAAATATTCGTCCAGAGGGTGGACATTTCCTGGATTTGGTACAGGGACGTTGTCATTCACTCTCTTACTCCTCCACCAATCATAATTCGAGGTTGTCAATAGATTGGCACTAAACTTCTTCATTCTTTGCACCTTTTTCCATGAATTCGTCATTTCTCGAACTTTCTTCTTATAGTCGTTCCCTTTATAAGAAAATTCGTAATGTGCCAGGCCACGTGTAGCAGGGATAAACTGTCTTGTCTTATATTGTCTCAAAACAAGCAGCGGAGCATATCCGGTAGCACCCCAAACTTCGATTAACGGGACCCAATCGAAATCACCACATCGGTAGAAAATCTCATCTGGGAGGAACCAAGGTGCACACCATTCAATGTTTTCATCTCGAAGATTTTGGAGAACAGCTGCCCATTTTTCTTTGGATACATTTGGTTCACGTTGTGTGGCCACAAAGTCCTTTAAAGGCGAGAAGTCTATTGAAAATACCTTACAAGAGAATTTCTCCACCTTCCAGAAGTGACTGTGAAACCAGGCCATTAAAAGCTGAGCGCAACCAATAAATCTTCCTTCTCCTTCTCTCTGGCATGCACTTAACGAGCGAAATGTTTCTGCCAAAATAGCAGGGACTGGGGTGATTCCCCTACTAAGTCGATCAAACAATGCTACTACCGTATCCTCGACGTGTCCCAATGCTTTCGGGAATAAGACCAACCCGTATATACTGAGGGCGAAGACATCAACACATTTTCTCATATCTGGATGTGCTGCAATTAGTTCTTGCAGACTCTTCCAATTAACACACTTATTACCTCCCTTTACCTTTATTCGAGAAGCAACCCACTGTTCACTCATTCCTGTAATACTCATTAATCTTTTCAGAAATGTAGGGATACTTGCGTCTTTCGAGTATGCTTTATCGACCTTGATTCTAGGATAACGAATTAAAGTTGTATATTCCTCTATTGTCGATGTCAAGTCTAGATGTCCGAATGTGAAACAACTATAGGCAGGATTCTAATGTTGAGAAAGAGGTCGAAACAAATGCTTGTCGATCTTTACCTCGAGCAAGTAAGGTAGATCTCCGTAATCTTGGTAAAATATCTGTCTCATTTCATCATCCCATTGCCCCCAAATCTCTCTCAACCCTTGCAAGTTGTTCTGAGTTACATTAATACGAGTGTAGTCCCAAAATTCTGACAAGTGTCCGTCTTTCAGGCTGTCACCCTTTTCGCGTTGTTGTTCTTCGGACCATAGGCGTGCCACCATATTGTCCTTTACTTTATCTAGAAATCCTTCTTCCATGATGAAACTGCCTAGTTTGTAAACGGACTTAAATCAAACCTTTTCGTTCATAATGATGCAAATGCAAGTAAAAAAAAAAGACAAAACAAACACAGTTAGTAGCATTCATTACAGGCTCATATGGACGAGTTCGGTTTAGGGGGACGCATTTCCCGCATGTTTACACGGAAGTGAAAACTTCACGAAAACAAGGGTACTTTGTAATCCCGAAAGCGATCCACTATCTTGCATAGAGGTGAAAACCTCACGAAGGAATAGTTTCCTACTTTCACTTAAAAGGGTAATAACGCGATGCACATGATGCCAAATTATACTAGAAATATCATAGAGCATAATATTACACAAAAGATGTCGAGGATCGCATGTTAAACAAAACCGAAGTTTGAAAGTTCTCAAAAAAGACCCAAAAATTATCAATTTTGGCTTGACTCTCGTTTATTTTGAAAAATTCCGCAGTGGAGTCACCAAGCTGTCGAAACCACCTTTAAAAATGAAGTTTCAAAAAATTATTTTAAAATTGGAAAAATGAGAGTTAAAAAAGGGAGTCGCCACCAATCTTTTATTTGGGTGTGATTGGATCACCACAAAACGTTTAAAATGTTAAAAATGTCGATCTACGAAATCCAGAAAAATGGGTTCGGGAGTCGGTTACGCATGAGGAAGGATTAGCACCCCATAAGCCCAAAATTGGTACCACATGATTATTTTCGGGTCTTATTTTGTGAAAACAGTGAAAACTCGAGAAAAGTTTAAAATGCGATGTTTATTTTGAAAGGTTTCATATATTTTTTAAAGAAATCTTTCTAAGAACATTCGTCTTCGTATTCCGAACCTCTACGAGAGTTATAGTCGTGTCCAACACATTAGGGCATTATATTCTTAGAGTTTCAAAATTGAAGGACGTTTCGGGAATTTTTGAAGAGAGTATTCGATCGCGTGATTTGTACGAAAATCATACCCAGCACGTTAGGGCATGATTTTTCGAGGTCTTCACACGAAGGAGCATTGTCTCGTTTACTTAAAAATTTTGGATATAGATAGGGATGTGTTTGGAAACTTTTGAAAAGGATATTTCTTTCGTACGAATTACGAAAATCACACCCCGCACGTTAGGGCACGATTTTTGAAGTTTTCACACGAAATAATATTGCCTCGTTTTTGTCACGAAAATCATTCGTATATATATATATTTTGAGAACTTGAAAATTTCGTATTAAGGTTAAAATGCAATCCTCGAGCATATGATTTGAAGGATTTGGAAATGGGTTACCCGTTTACTTCGATTTTCACGAAGAATTAAAGTCGTGACCAACACGTTAGGACACGACATTCTCGGAATCTCGAGGTGAACGGACGTAAAAAAACTTGAAAAGGATATCCGGTTCGCGCGAATTATACGAAGAAATCACACCCGACACGTTAGGGCGTGATTTTTTAAAGGTTACGCTCGAACGAAATATTGCCTCGATTTTTAAAATAACTTGTAATGAACGCGTAAGTTTAAAACACGAACAGCGATTAAAAAGAGGCATTAGATACGAAGCAATATAATAAGCAGATAAATAATATACGAAAATATAAAATGCAGGTGCAAATAAATGCAAACATTGGAAAGGAAGGAGAAACGACGAAATCGGGGTTGAAAACGAGACTTTTGGATACCCGAGGGAAAAATGGTAATTTTGGATCCTATGGGGCAAAATGGTAAATTTCGGTGAAATCGGGGTTAAAAATGGAATTTTGGAAAGTTTGAGGGTAAAAACCATAATTTTGGTGAAATTGGGGTTAAAAATGGAATTTTAGAAAGTTCGAGGGTAAAATGGTAATTTTTGGTGAAATCGAGGTTAAAAATGGAATTTTGGAAAGTTTGGGGGTAAAATGGTAATTTTTGGTGAAATTGAGGTTAAAAATGGGATTTTGGAAAATTTAGGGGTAAAAATGGTAATTTTTGGAAATTTTGGGGTCAAAATGTAATTTTCTAAAATTTTGGGGTCAAAATATAATTTCTGGACTGTTTGGAGACCTGTAGACAATAAAACCAAAGGTGGGTAACACGTGGCAACCCCACAGGCATCCAGCAGTCAATGGACTAAATTATAAATCTTGAAAAATTCTTGGGCCAATTTTGGAATTAAATAAAAGTTAATTTGGGGATTAAATTAAAACAAATTAAAAATAACAAGGGCTAAATGCATAAATAAGCCAAAAAGTGACACGTGGCGACCTCTGGTATGGTCCAACAGTCAAAGGATTAAATTGAAAAGCAATATAAATTACTAGGCAAAATTGCAAATAATGAAAAATAGCAAAAAGGACTAAATTGAAACCATTAAAATGCGGAAGGACCAAACGCGCAATTAGCCCTTTTATTAAAAACACGCGAATCTCATGATGGGTCGGGTCGGGTTGGATCGGTCCAAATGGGTTACTATAAAAGTCAATTTAAGGTTTTTTTATTATTTTCATTTTAAAACCCTAAAAAAAATCCTTTCCCTCTCTCAAATTCTCTCAAAACAAAACCACGCCGACCGCCCTAGCCCCCGTCCGACCAGTGCGCGTGGAGGCGCGTGTCCTCGCCTGCCTCTACCCGTTGACGCCTCAGCCACCGTACCTGCGCTATTGTCTCCACACGCGCACCTCCGACCATCGCGTGTGGTCGCCCTGGGTCCTCGCCAGCGGTCCTCTAGTGCACGCGCCGTCCAAGTTCGAAGGTAAGTTGTCCTTTCTTCTTCTTTTCAGTTCTATCTTTGATTTTTTTTAAAAAAAAATAGACCCCAGATCTGGAAAATTTTTATGAAACCCCTTTTTTCCTTTTTTATTTAAAACATTTATTTTAGTTTTTTACTCCATTCTTTTTGGTGTCATTTGCATGTGTCTGAGTAACCGTGGTATAATGGAGGGAAACCGACAGGTCCCAACGGTGGTGGCTCCGGCGACGCTTGGAGGTGGCGAACGACAGTAACCGAATAGAAGCAAAGGGGGACCTTTCATTTTCTCTTTTTTTTTATTATTGGTTGATATTATTATTTATTAATATTAATATTAATTATAAATATTTATTACTATTATTAATTATTATGATTATTAATAATATTATTACTAATAATATTTATAAAATCATAACTGACCATATTAATCACTACATTCATTCACTGCTTCGGAAACTAAAAAGACTAATGAATACTGGCAGTAAGTAGTTAATGCATGTTCATGTATATTAGTAATTCAAAATCACTAAAATTTCAGTTATGGATGCATGTATGATGAGTACCTGGTTTTTTATGCTTGAATGACTTGGTATTGAATTGGAACTTGTCTTTGTTGACTGTTTGATGCTTGGCCGAATATTGTTTTGTAATGAAAGGGTTTGTGTATTGATTTCAAGAACGGGGTTGTAACCCTTTGTACAGGATTTTGTTTGGCTTTTAAAGCCAATTTTTTCATCATTTCCCTTTGTTTCTTTCAATTAAATGCCTTTCTAATCTTTCTTTCCTCTTGCAGGTGCTCCACAGTGGCGGTTGGAGCAGCAGGTGGAGATGATGGCCGTGGTAGAAGCAAGTGGAGATAGTGGTTTGCTGGAAGTGAAAATGCTGACGTGGCGCACTCCTATTGGCTGAATTAGAGGCTGCCAGTGCAAGTGGCTCCTGTTTGGGCTGCTGTTGTAAAAGTTTGGGTTTAGGGTGTAATGGGTTTGAGGTGTTTGGGCTAATTGGGCCTTGTATGTTGGATTTGAGTTTTGGGCCCAATTGGGCCATGTATTTGGACTTTAGACATTTTGGACTTTCTTTTTTTAATTTATAATAATATTAAATTTAAATTAAATTAAAATTAAAATTGAATTTAAAATAAATTTAAAATTAAAATAAATTAAATTTCAAAGTAAAAATGGTTTTGGCCCAGTCAAAATTGGGCTCCAACAGCTGCCTCTCTTTGCTCGTTGTTTTGTAACAGGAATAGAGCAAAGATTAAAAGGAGGCTCAATTTTGTCAAGTTTTGCTGCATCTCGGCTCCATCGTTGACTGCTTCATATTGATAGCACTTGACTTGCAGCTCTATTTCAATCCACTGTGACTGTGGGGAGAATGGGATCTGCTATCTGACTTGCTGTATCCTCAAAAGTAGGGTTTGATGTCGAGGCTTCATCTTGCTCTTAATACAATTTTAGAGAAATAAAGACTCATTACCTAACTTTATTACAACTTCAAGAGGACAGGAAATGATGTTTGATGCTTTATCTAGCTCTTACTTCAATTTCAGAGAGATAAAGACTTGCTATCCAACTTTACTTCAATTTCAAGAGGATAGGAAATGATGTTTGATGCTTCGTCTAGCTCTTACTTCAATTTCAGAGAGATAAAGACTTGATATCCAACTCTACTTCAATTTCAAGAGGATGGGAAACGATCTTGCTCTTACTTCAATTTCAGAGATAAAGACTTGATATCCAACTCTACTTCAATTTCAAGAGGATAGGAAATGATCTTGCTCTTACTTCAATTTCAGAGATAAAGACGTGTTATCCACTCTACTTCAATTTCAAGAGGATAGGAAATGACGTTGCTCTTACTTCAATTTCAGAGAGATAAAGACTTGATATCCAACTCTACTTCAATTTCAAGAGGATAGGAAATGATCTTACTCTTACTTCAATTTCAGAGATAAAGACGTGTCATCCAACTCTACTTCAATTTCAAGAGGATAGGAAATGATCTTGCTGCGGTCTGATCCACCTTGACTTCTAGGTGGAAGGTCCATCGTCATTGATCCGACCCTTCATGTTCGCAAAATGCTAGGTTATTCGTTATGACTTGGGACTTTCCCTTCAAATCGTCGTGATGCGAGATCTTCTATCGCGGTCTTAGCTTTTTCATCGTGCATCCTATGACGCTGAGACCTGTAGAAAATGCTCAAATGGTCCTCTAGGTAGGCCAGGTATGTTTAGGATGTTATGCTTAGGAATGAGTTAAAATGCTCTTAATGAATGTGTATGATTTAATGTTTGAATTTTTCAAAGATTAGTCTTTTCTGTTTTGAAGTCGTCTTTCCACGTTTCCTTGAATTCCACTCGGCAGATTCAACATTCGAATTGCTTCTTTCATGTTTTAATTCTTTCAACTGGCAGTTGTTTAGGATTCTCGTGTCTTTTAGGAAATTCCTAAAATAATACTCGCGAATCCTTGTTTCCTTTTATGACCTTTTATCCATCATCTTAATATGAAAATATGGAAAAGAATGGGATTAAATTTGGAAATTTATTGGCTATGATATCAAAAATTTACAAGGAACAAATAACGACAAAAGAACGGTATTAGACTTAGATATCATATATGAGTTTCCCTGATCCAAAGATCATTTTTCGCTTGCTATGTTTCTGGAGGTCCTGGGATTACTTCGTTGATGCCCCAAGATGTAAAATATTTCCATTTTGCCACTTCTGAGGGAGCAATTGGTTGTCCTTGTTTTGCATTTGAGTTGCTCTTTTCAAGTTTTCAACTCAAAACCCCTTTGGTTTCAAAATGCCCTTCCACGGGTTTTCATCCTGACCTCTCCGATTTTTTTTTATGTGTAATATTCCTTCACCGAGTCTGAATTCACCGGGTTGTATAATTCTTTGCCATCTATTTCAGTCAAAATTAAGGCTCCTCCAGAGAAGGCTTTCTTTACCACGTACGGCCCCTCCCAATTAGGCATCCATTTTCCTCGAGAGTCTTTATGTATTGGAAGTATCTTTTTCAAGACTAGATCTCTCTCATGGAATTCTCTAGGACGAACCTTCTTGTTGTAAGCACGAATCATCCGCTTTTGGTACATCTGACCATGACGGATAGGCTTTAATCTCTTTTCCTCAATCAAATTTAACTGATCATATCTGGCTTGGACCCATTCAACTTCATCCAAATTTAGCTCTGATAAGACTCGGAGAGAAGGGATCTCCACCTCGATGGGTAAAACAGCCTCCATTCCATATACAAGTGAAAATGGCGTTGCCCCAGTAGATGTTCTGACAGAAGTTCTATAAGCAAGGAGAGAAAAAGGTAATTTTTCATGCCAATCTTTATAGGGTTTTGTCATTTTTGCAATAATCTTCTTGATGTTTTTATTGGCCGCTTCCACTGCTCCGTTCATCTTTGGACGATATGGGGACAAGTTATGATGTCTGATCTTGAATTGCTCACAGACCTCCGATATCGTGCTGTTGTTCAAGTTTAGTGCATTGTCTGATATGATCTTTTCTGGCATTCCATATTGACATATGATTTCCTTTTTCAAGAACTTGCTGACCGCAGACTTTGTAACATTAGCATAAGAGGCAGCTTCTACCCACTTGGTGAATAGTCAATAACCACAAAAATAAATCTATGTCCATTAGAGGCCTTTGGTGAAATTGGTCCAATAACATCCATGCCACACATAGAAAAAGGTCATGGGGATGTCATGACGTGCAGAGGTGAGGGAGGCACATTGATCTTGTCCCCATAGATCTAGCATTTGTGGCATTTCCTGGCATAATTGATACAATCAGTCTCCATAGTCGACCAATAGTACCCAAATCTCATGATCTGCCTAGCCATTTTGAATCCATTCGCGTGCGTTCCACAAATCCCTTCATGGACTTCTTCTAGGATCTTTTTAGCTTCGATTGAGTCCACACACCTCAATAACACTTGATCCTTTCTCCTCTTATACAGGATCTCTCCATCTAGGATATACTCGTTCGCGATCCTTCTCAATGTCCTTTTGTCATTTTCAGTAGCTCCTTCGGGGTATCTTCGGTCTTTCACATACTGGAGAATGTCCTGGTACCAAGGATGCCATTCTTTTCCTTCTTCTTCGATGTCACAGTAATGGGCTGGAGTTTCGTAGATGCTCATTCGAATGGGCTTCATATCCTCTAGCCTATTCACTTTTATCATCGAAGCTAGAGTGGCCAAAGCATCAGCCATTTGGTTTTCCTCGCGTGGGAGGTATCTGAACGTGACCTCATCAAATTCTTTGATCAGTTCGAGGACCATATTTCGATATTCAATTAATTTGGAGTCCCTTGTCTCCCATTCTCCTTTGAGCTGGTAGATTACCAATGCTGAATCTCCATAGATTTCTAAGACCTTGATCCCTCGATCCATGGCTGCTTGGATCCCCATGATACATGCTTCATATTCTGCCATATTATTTGTGCAATCGAAGTCAAGCTTACTGGTGAAGGGATAATGGTCTCCTTCTGGTGACAATAAAACTGCACCGATCCCATTGCCCATAGCGTTTGAAGCACCATCAAAGTTTAATCGCCACGAATGTTCGGTCACTGTTTCCTCTTCGGTATTTGCGACATACATCAAATCCTCATTTGAAAAGTCAATTTATCGGCTCATAGTCCTCCAGAGCCCTACTGGCTAGGAAGTCTGCTATTGCACTTCCTTTAATTGCCTTTTGGCTTACATAGACTATATCAAACTCTGACAGCAAGATTTGCCATCTAGCCATTCTTCCATTTAACGCAATTGACTCAATCATGTATTTTAGAGGATCCAACTTCGAGATTAACCATGTCGTGTGGTATAGCATGTATTGTCGCAATCTTCGGGTAGTCTAGACTAGTGCACAGCATAGTTTTTCTATTGGAGAGTATCTTGCTTCACAGTCAGTAAATTTCTTACTGAGATAATATATGGCTCTTTCTTTTCTTCCCGTCTCGTCATGTTGACCCAAGACACATCCCATAGAATTCTCGAAAACCGTTAAGTACAAGATTAATGGTTTGTTGGGATTTGGTGGTACTAGTACCGGAGCATCAGACAAATACTGCTTAACTTTATCGAAAGTTCTTTGGCACTGGTCATCCCAAACGCCTGGGTTATGCTTTCTAAGGAGGCGAAATATGGGGTCACATTTCTCCGTTAATTACGAAATAAATCGAGCAATATAATTCAACCTCCCAAGAAAACCTCGAACCTCCTTTTGCGTACGAGGCGGGGGTAACTCTTGTGTGGCTTTAACCTTGTCTGGGTCTATTTCGATTCCCTTTTGGCTGATCACAAAACCCAATAATTTTTCGGATGTAGCCCCAAAAGTGCACTTGGTAGGGTTCAATTTTAGCTGGAACTTCCTCAACCTCATGAACAATTTCCTCAAGACATTCACATGTTCTTCCTCTGTTCGGGACTTTGCAATCATATCGTCGACGTAGACCTCAATTTCTTTGTGCATCATATCATGAAACAATGTTACAATGGCTCTTTGATATATTGCTCCCGCGTTTTTAAGTCCGAATGGCATCACCTTATAACAGAATGTTCCCCACATTGTGACAAAGGTAGTTTTTACCATCTCTGTAGGGTCCATCTTTATTTGGTTATATCTGGAGAAACCATCCATGAAGGAGAAAAAGGCATGCCCCGCTGTATTATCTAACAGGGTGTCGATGTGAGGCAACGAAAAGTTATCTTTTGGGCTAGCCCTATTCAAATCCCGATAATCTACGCACATACGTACTTTACCATCTTTTTTGGGGACAGGAACTATATTGGCAACCCATTCCGAGTATTCAACCACTCGGAGGAAGCCTGCGTCAAACTGTTTTCGGACCTCTTCTTTTATTTTAAGCAGCACATCAGGTCGCATTCTACGGAGCCTTTGTTGGACGGGTTTGCATTCTTCCTTTATTGGGAGCTTGTGAACCACGATGTCGGTGTTTAGCCCCGGCATGTCTTGGTCGGACCAGGCGAAGACGTCTTTAAATTCTCTTAGCAGCTCAATGAGATCTTTTCGTGTTTCTGCTGAGATGCTGGTCCCGATTCTTACTTCTTTCTTCTCTTCCTCATCCCCTATGCTTACTGTTTCCACCACCTCTTTGTAGGGCAAGATTTTCTTTTCCTCCTGTTCCATCATTCGTAGCAATTCAGGAGATATATTACAATCCTGGTCATCTTCGGAGTCCTGAGATTCTTCAAGACATATATCTTGCTCGAAATGAGGTTCGGAGTCAGTGTCACTCATATTACTGATATCCCAAGATCTGTAAAGAATGAAAATGCGCTAATGAACAAAATAAATTAAAGAATGACTTTATGATATGATTATGGGTATATGTATTTAAGAATGATTTATTTTTATGTGTTACTGCAAATGATTTATTTGGAATTGAAAGGAAAAGAATAAAGAGATAGTTGTCAAAATGTATCTTCATTTAAGATAATGGATAAAAACTCAAAAGCCCTTTTACAAAAGATTTCTATCATTCCCAGGCATAGAATGATAGAGGTGTAACGAGTATTACTTTGAAATGTTCCTAAAAGTTACGGGGAGCTCCTCTTCTACCTAGTTGTCCAAACTACTCCTAGGTGCATACGGACAGATTTGAAGCGAACTCTTGTCTTCAGCTTCTTCGGAAACAGCATTTATGTTCAGTTCCATCACAAGTTTTGCAACTTTTTCCTCCTCAAGCCTTAGCCCACCAGAAACGAAAGTTTTAGAAATATGAGGGAAGGTCATCGGTCTCCAATTGATTTCTTCCCCGGCTTGTCGTGCTCTTCTTGTCTCTCTCTTTCTTTCTATTTCTTTCTTCCTTTCTTTCACATCTGGCTTGTACCCTAGCCCGAAACGGCCCCACTTTCCAAATGGCGACGATGCGCTAACTATTCCTTGAAGATATTTCCCGAGCCCTTTTCCCGTCAATGCTCCTTTTCCAATCGTCAAGCGCAACCCCATCTTCATTGTTTGTGACAATTTAGGTTCAGGAATTTTACTTCCCTCTCCAATAAATGTGGCATTGACAAACTCCAACGAACGGAAGGAGCATTCTATTACCTTTTCATCTTTGTCTATGTACGGGGCATCATTTGTTACAGACGCAACAATATCCTCCTCGGCATTGATTGTAACCAACCTTCCATCGGTTACCAGCTTGAGCCTTTGGTGAAGTGAGGACGGTACTGCCCTTGCTGCGTAGATTCACGGTGTTCCTAATAAGCAATTGTAGGAATGCTTGATATCCATCACCAAGAAATCAACCTCGTAAGTATTTAGGCCTATTTGTAATGGTACTTAAATCCTGCCCATAACTTTCCTTTCAGTTCCATCAAAAGCTCTAACTATATTGTGGCACGTCCTCATATAGGAGCTATCGATGGGTAGTCTTTCGAGAGTGGCCAATGGTAGAACGTTTAAAGCTGAGCCGTTGTCGATAAGCACTCCGGGTAGAGTGTACCCTTTACAGCGAGTGGTAATATGCAATGCCTTGGTCGATCCCATACCTCCAGATGGGATTTCATCGTCATTGAAGAAAATGAAATTATCAGCGCTAATGTTGTTAATCAGTCGATCCAGTTGGCATACCGATATATCCTGGGTTACATAAGTCTCGTTGAGCGCCCTCATTAATGCGTTACGGTGTGCCTCCGAACTTAGCAGTAACGCCAAGATAGATATGCGTGCGGGCTGCTTATGTAACTGCTCAACTACGCTATATTCGCTGTGTTTCAAGAATTTCAGGAACTCTTGTGCTTCTCTTTCTGCCACCGGCTCATTTATCGGTTCTAACTTGCCAGTCACTTTTTCGGGTTCAACTGCTACAGCTTTTCCTTTGGCAACTGCTTTTTCTTTCAAGTTGTAAGTTTTACCGCTACGTGTGACCAGGTTCACATTTTGCAGCTACTCCTTCTTGGGTACCGCGATGTTACATCCATAATTCCAAGGAACTTCTTTGTTATCTTTATAAGGAAACGGTGCAGGTTTCCGTATGATAACACATGGTGTCTCTTGTTTTCTCGTCTCAGCTCCCTTGGATGTGGAGATATTTATTATCGGGCAATCAGGCTCGCGTGTCCTCTTTCCTTCAGAGGAGCAAATATCTCTCACCTCTTCTCCCTCTTCGAAGAATTTCAATTCCTTGCGGTCCATCAAATCTTGTATTAGAGGCTTGAACTCCGTACAATGCTGAATCTCATGACCTTCAGCGTTGTGGAAGTCGCAATAGTTCGTCGCCATTACCATCTTTTCGCCGTCCTGTGCAATTATTCCTCTAGCCACCAGTTGACGCCATACCCATTTCATAGGAGATCTGACCTCTTCAATGTGAGCTTTAACCCTTTTCCCTTCCACACTCGTAATCGCATTTACTCCTTGATTAGAATGGACGGGTAAAGGGTTCCCGGCTACATTAGGTCTCGATGGCTCATCAAATCTTATTTTCTTCATCTTAATTTTTCTACCAATTTATTGAAAGTGAAATAATTTTCGATGGAATGTCCAATCACTCTTCCATGAAATTCACATTGGACGTTGGCGTCGTACCATTTCGAAAATGGTGGTGGTACGGGCTCCGTGATATATGGGGCTACCACTTGTTGATCGTATAACTGCTGGTAGAGGTCTTTGTACGTAATAGAAATTGGAGTGAACTGAATCTTCTCGGTATTCTTCTTCCAGCTTGATTCTGATATTTGATAATTGTCAGAAGGAGGTTTTGATTGCGTCATCGTAATCGACTTGGCATAATTTAGTCTGTATGTGCTTACATTATTCACCCCGGCTTCATTCCTCTTAGGTGCTGCCCTTTTTCCACCATCTCCTGCGTCGATTTTTTCACTTTTAATCGCGTTCTCAATCATTTCTCCTGACATCACCACATCCGAAAAACTCCTTGTAACGTTACCCACCAAGCGATCGAGATACGGTGCCTTTAGCGTATGGACAAAAAGCATCGTTGTCTCTTTTTCTGTCAAGGGCGGTTGTACATGGGTAGCTATATCCCTCCAACGTTGAGCATATTGTCGGAAGCTTTCACTTGGTTTCTTCTCCATGTTTTGCAAGGTAATTCTGTCTGGAGCGATATCAGTAACATGGCCGTATTGCTTCATAAAAGCTTGGGCCAAGTCCTTCCAGGAATTGATCTTTGTGCGGCTTAGTTGGTTGTACCATTTTGCGGCCAATCCAACCAAACTATCTTGGAAACAGTGAATTAATAATTTTTCGTTGTGGACATATCCTATCATCTTCCGACAGAACATCGTAATGTGTGCTTCTGGGCAGCTTGTCCCGTTGTATTTTTCAAATTCGGGCATTTTGAACTTCGGGGGTAGCACTAGGTCTGGAACTAGACTTAGTTCTTTGGCATCGATTCCACTATAGGCGTCAATCCCCTCCATTGCTCTAACCTTGTCTTCCAACCATTTGTACCTTTCTTCTATTTGTTTGGATACTTCTATTTCCGTTCTTTCCGCCTCTATCGTATCATCGAGGTCGGGGTTGATGGGATTCACAGCGGTTTCACCCGGGTTTGATCCTGATCCGACCAGGTAATTAGTTTGGCCTGATGCGCCAATGGGCTGTGGTTGCGCCCGAATGAAGATGGGGTTTCTCACGGGTTCGTTTCTGGCGGGGCCTGATGGTGTGTGGGTGTAAAGCCGGGAGGATACGGAGGATCCTCATTTTCCTCTCTCGGACCTTCAGCGGGACTTTTTCCTTTATCTGAATCTCGCAACAACTGGGTTAACTGATTAATTATATTACTTTGAGATTCGATTATTTGGTCTCTCATGTTCCTTTGTACTCTCTCTAGTTGGTCTTGTAACTGAGCTTGCATCTGCTCTTGTATTTCTTTTTGCATTTGCTCTAGAGCAACTTCTCAAGAAGAAAGACTTCTTTACATAAAATAAAGTTTATACAAATGGTTTGGCCTTTCGGCCCAGATCCTTAATCTTTCCTAGCAATCCTTCTAACTTCCTTCCCCGTTCCGACCTTGACTCGTACTGAAGGCTCAAAACGTCAGCTTCAGCGGCCAACTCCTGCATGTGATCGGCCGCTTCTCTCATTTGGGTTAGTGCCTTGCTCATGATATGATCTCGTTCCCCGACCTCTCTCTGGGCTTGACGGGTGTGCCATTCACTGGTTTCTAAATTTCTTTCCATGATCTCGAGTCAGATTTCATTATCATGGAGTGTGGCTTCCAGTTCTTACACTCTTTCTCTTAGTTCTTGTCTTTCGGCCATGCACGCTTTCAGCTTCGATACTGTGTTTCGATTTTGGTGCCTCCATAATGACTCCTCTAACTCCTTTATCCTCGCTTCTAAACTGGCCATCTGAGCTTTCAACTCGGTCTCCTCGACTCATTTTTCTAGTAGCTTTCCCTTCAAGGCGTTCTCTCGGGCTTGACCATCTTGGAACTTTCTTTGCCAACGCTCCGTTTGGTCCTTTTATTCCTGAATTTCCTGACGCCATTGCTCAGAAGTTTTCCCTAACCCCGCAGTCCTCATGGATTAACGAAGCTTTTTGTAGTGTTTCTTCAAATCTTCAAGGTCTTCTTCAGCCTTATTTTTCCCTTTTCTCAGTTTCTCGGCCTCTAACCTGTGAAAATCCACATCTAGTCCTAGCTGCATTTTGTCTTCCTCCAGTACTTCTATCCTTTTTCCGAATTTTGAGCTTTTCTTTTTAAAGTAATGCTTAAGGATGTCCATCTCCGTCGGGACCTCTTGCAAATATTTCTCCAAAGGGTGGTCATTTTCTGGATTTGGTGCAGGGACGTTGTCATTCACTCTCTTACTCCTCCACCAATCATAATTCGAGGTTGTCAATGGATTGGCACTAAACTTCTTCATTCTTTGCACTTTTTTCCACGAATTCGCCATTTCCCGAACTTTCTTCTTATAGTCGTTCCCTTTATAAGAAAATTCGCAATGTGCCAGGCCATGTGTAGCAGGGATAAACTGTCTTGTCTTATATTGTCTCAAAACAAGCAGCGGAGCATATCCGGTAGCACCCCAAACTCTGATTAACGGGACCCAATCGAAATCACCACATCGGTAGAGAATCTCATCTGGAAGGAACCAAGGTGCACACCATTCAATGTTTTCATCTCGAAGATTCTGGAGAACAGCTGCCCATTTTTCTTCGGATACATTTGGTTCACTTTGTGTGGCCACAAAGTCCTTTAAAGGCGAGAAGTCTATTGAAAATACCTTACAAGAGAATTTCTCTACCTTCCAAAAGTGACTGTGAAACCAAGCCATTAAAAGCATAGCGCAACCAATAAATCTTCCTTCTCCTTCTCTCCGGCATGCACTTAACGAGCGAAATATTTCTACCAAGATAGCATGGACTGGGGTGATTCCCCTACTAAGTCGATCAAACAATGCTACTACCGTATCCTCGACGTGTCCCAATACTTTCGAGAATAAGACCAACCCGTATATGCCGAGGGCGAAGACATCAACACGTTTTCTCATATCTGGATGTGTTGCAATTAGTTCTTGCAGACTCTTCCAATTAACACACTTATTATCTCCCTTTACCTTTATTCGAGAAGCAACCCACTGTTCACTCATTCCTGTAATACTCGTTAATCTTTTCAAAAATGTAGGGATACTTGCGTCTTTCGAGTATGCTTTATCGACCTTGATTCTAGGACAACGAATTAAAGTTGTATATTCCTTTATTATCGGTGTCAAGTCTAGATGTCCGAATGTGAAACAACTATAGGCAGGATTCCAATGTTGAGAAAAAGCTCGAAACAAATGCTTGTCGATCTTTACCTCGAGCAAGTAAGGTAGATCTCCATAATCTTGGTAAAATATCTGTCTCATTTCATCATCCCATTGCCCCCAAATCTCTCTCAACCCTTACAAGTTGTTCTGAGTTACATTAATACGAGTGTAGTCCCAAAATTCTGACAAGTGTCCGTCTTTCAGGCTGTCACCCTTTTCGCGTTGTTGTTCTTCGGACCATAGGCGTGCCACCATATTGTCCTCTACTTTATCTAGAAATCCTTCTTCCATGATGAAACTGCCTAGTTTGTAAACGGACTTAAATCAAACCTTTTCGTTCATAATGATGCAAATGCAAGTAAAAAAATAGACAAAACAAACACGGTTAGTAGCATTCATAACACAGAACCTAAAAATACTTCGAGTATATGCTAACAGGGCTCGACCTAACTCCATCTAAGGTGAGTACTTACGGTTCACTATATGCAGTTTAAGTTCTAAAGGCGAAGGGTACCCAAACCAGCAGATTCCTCGGTCCTCACCCATTACAGGCTCATATGGACGAGTTCGGTTTAGGGGGACGCATTTCCCGCATGTTTGCACGGAAGTGAAAACTTCACGAAAACAAGGGTACTTTGTAATCCCGAAAGCGATCCACTATCCTGCACAGAGGTGAAAACCTCACGAAGGAATAGTTTCCTACTTTCACTTAAAAGGGTAATAACGCGATACACATGATGCCAAATTATACTAGAAATATCACAAAGCATAATATTACACAAAAGATGTCGAGGATCGCATGTTAAACAAAACCGAAGTTTGAAAGTTCTCAAAAAAGACCCGAAAATTATCAATTTTGGCTTGACTCTCGTTTATTTTGAAAAATTCCCCAGTGGAGTCGCCAAGCTGTCGAAACCACCTTTAAAAACGAAGTTTCAAAAAATTATTTTAAAATTGGAAAAATGAGAGTTAAAAAAGGGAGTCGCCACCAATCTTTTATTTGGGTGTGATTGGATCACCACAAAACGTTTAAAATGTTAAAAATGTCGATCTACGAAATCCAAAAAAATGGGTTCGGGAGTCAGTTACGCATGAGGAAGGATTAGCACCTACATACGCCCAAAATTGGTACCACATGATTATTTTCGGGTCTTATTTTGTGAAAACAGTGAAAACTCGAGTAAAGTTTAAAATACGATGTTTATTTTGAAAGGTTTCATATATTTTTTAAAGAAATCTTTTTAAGAACATTCGTCTCCGTATTCCGAACCTCTACGAGAATTATAGTCGTGTCCAACACATTAGGGCACTATATTCTTAGAGTTTCAAAATTGAAGGACGTTTCGAGAATTTTTGAATAGAGTATTCGATCGCGTGATTTGTACGAAAATCATACCCAGCACGTTAGGGCACGATTTTTCGAGGTCTTCACGCGAAGGAACATTGTCTCGTTTACTTAAAAATTTTGGATATAGATAGGGATGTGTTTGAAAACTTTTGAAAAGGATATTTCTTTCGTACGAATTACGAAAATCACACCCCGCACGTTAGGGCACGATTTTTGAAGTTTTCACACGAAATAATATTGCCTCGTTTTTGTCTCGAAAATCATTCGTATATATATTTTGAGAACTTGAAAATTTCGTATTAAGGTTAAAATGCAATCCTCGAGCATATGATTTGAAGGATTTGGAAATGGGTTACCCGTTTACTTCGATTTTCACGAAGAATTAAAGTCGTGACCAACACGTTAGGACACGACATTCTCGGAATCTCGAGGTGAACGGACGTAAAAAAACTTGAAAAGGATATCCGGTTCGCGCGAATTATACGAAGAAATCACACCCGACACGTTAGGGAGTGATTTTTCGAAGTTTACGCTCGAACAAAATATTGCCTCGAGTTTTAAAATAACTTGTAATGAACGCGTAAGTTTAAAACACGAATAGCGATTAATAAGAGGCATTAAATACGAAGCAATATAATAGGCAGATAAATAATATGCGAAAATATAAAATGCAAGTGCAAATAAATGTAAACATTGGTAAGGAAGGAGAAACGATGAAATCGGGGTTGAAAACGAGACTTTTGGATACCCGAGAGTAAAATGGTAATTTTGGATCCTCGAGGGCAAAATGGTAAATTTTGGTGAAATCGAGGTTAAAAATGGAATTTTGGAAAGTTCGGGGGTAAAAATGGTAATTTTGGTAAAAATGGGGTTAAAAATGGAATTTTAGAAAGTTCAGGGGTAAAATGGTAATTTTTGGTGAAATTGGGGTTAAATATGGTATTTTGGAAAGTTCAGGGGTAAAATGGTAATTTTTGGTGAAATCGGGGTTAAAAATGGAATTTTGGAAAGTTTGGGGGTAAAATGATAATTTTGATGAAATTGGGGTTAAAAATGGGATTTTGGAAAATTCGAGGGTAAAAATGGTAATTTTTAGAAATTTTAGGGTTAAAATGTAATTTTCTAAAATTTTAGGGTTAAAATGCAATTTTTGGACTGTTTGGGGACCTATAGACAATAAAACCAAAAGGTGGGTGACACGTGGCAACCCCACAGGCATCCAGCAGTCAAGGGACTAAATTGTAAATCTTGAAAAATTCTTGGACCAATTTTGTAATTAAATAAAAGTTAATTTGGGGATTAAATTAAAACAAATTAAAAATAACAAGGGCTAAATGCACAAATAAGCCAAAAAGTGACACGTGGCGGCCTCTGGTATGGTCCAACAGTCAAAGGATTAAATTGAAATGCAATTTAAATTACTGGGCAAAATTGCAAATAATTAAAAATAGCAAAAAGGACTAAATTGAAACCATTAAAAATGCGGAAGGACCAAACGCGCAATTAGCCCTTTTATTAAAAACACGCGGATCCTCATTATGGGTCGGGTCGGGTCGGATCGGTCCAAATGGGTTACTATAAAAGTCAATTTAAGGTTTTTTTATTATTTTCATTTTAAAACCCTAAAAAAAATCCTTCCCCTCTCTCAAATTCTCTCAAAACCAAACCACGCCGGCCGCCCTAGCCCCCATCCGACCAATGCGCGTGGGGGCGCGTGTCCTCTCCTGCCACTGCCCGTCGACGCCTCAGCCACCATACCTGCGCTATTGTCACCACACGCGCACCTCCGACCATCGCGTGTGATCGCCTTGGGTCCTCGCCGGCGGTCCTCCAGTGCACGCGCCGTCCAAGTTCGAAGGTAAGTTGTCCTTTCTTCTTCTTTTCAGTTCTATCTTTGATTTTTTTTAAAAAAAAAAAACAGAACCCAGATCTGGGTTTCTCAGATCTGGAAAAATTTTATGAAACCCTTTTTTTCTTTTTTTATTTAAAACATTTATTTTAGTTTTTTACTCCGTTCTTTTTGGTGTCATTTGCATGTGTCCGAGTAACCGTGGTATAATGGAGGCAAACCGGCGGGTCCCAACGGTGGTGGCTCCGACGAAGCTTGGAGGTGACGAACGGCAGTAACCGAACAGAAGCAAAGGGGGACCTTTCATTTTCTCTTTTTTTTATTATTGGTTGATATTATTATTTATTAATATTAATATTAATTATAAATATTTATTACTATTATTAATTATTATGATTATTAATAATATTATTACTAATAATATTTATAAAATCATAACTGACCATATTAATCACTACATTCATTCACTGCTTCGGAAACTAAAAAGACTAATGAATACTGGCAGTAAGTAGTTAATGCATGTTCATGTATATTAGTAATTCAAAATCACTAAAATTTCAGTTATGGATGCATGTATGATGAGTACCTGGTTTTTTATGCTTGAATGACCTGGTATTGAATTGGAACTTGTCTTTGTTGACTGTTTGATGCTTGGCCGAATATTGTTTTGTAATGAAAGGGTTTGTGTATTGATTTCAAGAACGGGGTTGCAACCCTTTGTACAGAATTTTGTTTGGCTTTTAAAGCCAAATTTTTCATCATTTCCTTTTGTTTCTTTCAATTAAATGTCTTTCTAATCTTTCTTTCCTCTTGCAGGTGCTCCACAGTGGCGGTTGGAGCAGCAGGTGGAGATGATGGCCGTGGCAGAAGCAAGTGGAGATAGTGGTCTGCTGGAGGTGAAAATGCTGACGTGGCGCGCTCCTATTGGCTGAATTAGAGGCTGCCAGTGCAAGTGGCTCCTGTTTGGGCTGCTGTTGTAAAAGTTTGGGTTTAGGGTGTAATGGGTTTGGGGTGTTTGGGCCAATTGGGCCTTGTATGTTGGATTTGAGTTTTGGGCCCAATTGGGCCATGTATTTGGACTTTGGACATTTTGGACTTTCTTTTTTTAATTTATAATAATATTAAATTTAAATTAAATTCAAATTAAAATTGAATTTAAAATAAATTTAAAATTAAAATAAATTAAATTTCAAAGTAAAAATGGTTTGGGCCCGGTCAAAATTGGGCTCCAACAGTGTTTATTACTTTAAATATCACAACCAAATATCTTGTTTTGAAAAAAAATTTAAAATTCTGATTTTTTTCTTAAATTTATTTTTCGCTACATTTTTTTAAACCGTTTTTTTAACATATATTAGTTCAGGATCGATCGTTGAACAAATTTATTCACTTTGAACCAAATTATAAAACCATTTGAACTGGTAGTTAGACAAATTTTTATAATTTTTATTTTTGATTTTTTTAATAATTTATTTACTTTGAACCAATAGTTCTAGAACCAATTGGTTAGACTAATACGGAATTAGTTCAATTGTCTGTTCAATAGATTTTTTAACTTGGTTCAATCAGACCGTATCTATTTATGGGTCAATCGGTTTTCACCTCACACTGGACCAATGAACCAATATGTTATCTCGATGGATCAACTTGATAATGCCGGTAAGGGAGGTTGAATCAGCCTTTGAGATGTTGTGGTGGAAGCAATAAAAGTTCACAACAAAGAACACAATGATTTATAGTGGTTCGACCCCAAATGCCTACTCCACTACCTTAGCTTTCCACAACTAAGAATTTTCTCAAATCCACTAGATTTGTATAACCTTTAAGGATAAGGTTTAACCTTACAATCTCTTAAGACTTATATCCCAAAATCTTAAAATAGAACTCCCTTAAGGTTTCTACTCAAATCTTAAGTATAAACCTTCTCTCAAAGAGAAACAAACAAGCAAACAAAGAAGCAATCCTTACAAGATTAGGATGTTTGCCAATTAAGCTCACAATACAAAGAAGAACAGTTAAGCTAAATGAAAACAATGAAAGCTCACAAGTTTTTACAAGAAAATGTATGAAAGAATTAAGCTCTAGGTTATTTTGATTGATCTTTAGGCTTTTCACATTACTCTTCTTGATGCTAGACCTTTGGAAGATGGTATTTATACCCTCTAAGTGAATTCCAACCGTTGTGGTTTTTGGGAAAGTAATGTAGCCGTTGTAGCCATAAAAATCGACATTAAATGTAGTCTGTAACTGCGTTGTTCCGGTAGAAGCATACTTGTATCGATAGAATTGACGTTGTATCGATAGAAGTGAAGTTCTACCAGTAGAAGTCCCAGGGTAGATGACTTTACAAAATATTACCGTTTGAGTCGTTCTATCGGTAGATGCTTCATTGTATCGATAGAACTCTGAGGGTTTCATTTGGTGTTGGTAGAACCCATCAGAGTATCGATAGAAGTGCAATGGATACTGGACTTTGGCTACTGACTTGACTTGTTTCGATAAAAGTCTTCAAGGTATCGGTAGAACTGAAGTTGCATCGGTAGAAGTGAAGTTTTACCGATAGAAGTCCCAAGCCAAAACTACTTTGCTCACTGGAGTCTATTCTACTCAGCTTTTATTCAAAAACACTTTAATTCGTTATATCAAAACATATTATCTAATAGGGTTAGTTTAACACAATCGATTCCCAATCCGATTGTGAGGAGGTTCCTAGCAACGCGTAACAATATGATTATGAAATAATGAACGACCTCATACAAAAAAAAATAAGAAATTTTTTTTTCTTACTATTGAGGATCAACCTGATTAAGCAACGAACAAGTAAAAATAGTAGAAAAAATTGAGATATTGAACACACAAATTTAACATAAAAACCCCTTTGAAGATGATAAAAAACCACAAGCAAAGATAATTTTATTATAATGACAAAAGAATGAAGAGTACAAAAAATAGAAATAAAAAACTAAATCCCGAAACCCGAAAATCAAAGAACCTTAAAGCGTAAAAACAAAATTTTTCAAAAGTGTTAAAAGTTCTAATATCTAATAGGTGTGTTTTCTAAGGTTGTAAAAGAGTCTATTTATACACTAAATTCGTAAGTCAAATCAATTATCCTAATAAATATAAAACATATTATACTAATAAATACAAAATCTTCTAAAAAAATATATTTTTTGTTTAACTTGACTTGCAAGTAATTTTTTATTTGACTGAAATATGATACATACTTAAAATTTACTTTTACATTTCAAAATAATCTTTCGGAAAATCCTTTTGAAATTATTAACATTTTTTTATCGAATTCAATCAATTTAATATAGGAAATTCAATTCTTGACCTTTCATTTGATGGCATTTCATGCTTAAAATAGAAAAAAAATTGAGTTGAATTAAGATTTATTTGCAGTTATGTGTATATATATAAAAGTAAACATAATTATGAGGTAAATGAAGAGATAATTGGGATAAAATGAAAGGTTTAAAAATTAAGATTTATTTGCAGTTATGTATATATATATATATATATATATAAGTAAACATAATTATGAGGTAAATGAAGAGATAATTGGGATAAAATGAAAGGTTTAAATAAAAGAGGATGAACCTAACAAGTGGCTCCAGTAGAAAAGAGGATGTTGTTTATCTTAGGGGTCTCGAGTTCGAGCGCTTTTGTGTGCAAGGTGTGTGTGCCTTGTCAAAAGGTTAAGAAAGTATGAACAGATACTACCATGTAATCACACCAGTATATTCAAAAAAAAAGAGGACAATCTTATGAATTTGACACCGGATATAATGTGATGGTAAAAGAAAGAAACTAAGACGGAGTAATGCATAATCTGGAAATCAAATTTTCTTTTGTATGCAGTTAATTGACAACATCAGTACTTGTAATAACCTAAACCAAGAAGAAAAAGTGCCAAAAAAGACTCTTCTTGGACACATTGATATATCCTTCTTCAGATGAAGTTCCAACAAAATCAGATGGATCATAGGATGATTACGCTGTCTCTCTTTCAGCATCTTACAACGCACCCCCAATTTCAGTAAGTAGTTGTCGCTTGCGTGCTAGTTATCCTTGCTGCAACAATGAGCGGAGATAAGTAAAAGCAGCAACCCTGGCAGACCAATCAGAACTAGGACTGAGCCCCTCGCTTAGGGCATCATTGAGAGAAGCTTGACCTTCAACATAACTTGACATCTCTCCAAGTGACAACTGACTATCATCAAAACTCTTTCTCCTTCCAGCAGACATGCTTTCTCAATTGTGGCCTCCGTAAGTTTGGAACATAATTGTTCTGTAAATCCCGAGAGTTTACATCTCTATAAGTTTTGGAGAACATTCTAGCAGTGTGAGGTTCACAATTAACTAGTCATCATCATCAAATTTTAGAAGGGCTCAAACAGAGTAGCTATGCCTATGCCTTGAAGAGGCAATGTTGTTGCTCATTTACTCCTGGTAGCGAACAACTTGAAAACTGAATTGATGTGAAAATAAGAGGCTACATATTCAAGTTTATAGAGTGACTATTTTGGATTTATCTTATGTGTTCAGTGAACTAATTTGCAGATTGAGACAAAAGGTATCAAATTCTTAGGAAAGTATTTATTGCTGAGATATGAACTGTATAATCTAGAAATCGGATTTTCTCTTCTCTGTGTCATTAATTGGATTAAGTTATCAAGTATTTGTATATATTTATTCTGCGTAATGCACTCTGTTTATCCTCTATAATATATTTTTTTCTAATTGTTGAGTATAATAATAACTTTCGATATTTATATTTTTTTAGTTTCCATTTTTTTTTAATTCAACAATCCCATCAACATTATGAATTTCACGCTGAATAGCGATATGAAGCCTTTACAATAGTTATATATCTATGTCCTCAAATTTTGTTTATTATTACTTGTTCGATCTGATTTGATAGGTAGAGATGAAATAGTATTCATACTCTTTGGAAGTTTAAAATTTAGTTTTTAAATTTTAATTTTGAGATATTGTCTTATTGTACTTTTTTATTTAAAAATATTGGTTTATCAATTTAATTTTGTTGTTAAAATTAATAATGTCAAAGGTAAAATTATTTTTTAATCTTTAATATTTATATTTATTGTCAATTTGGTTTTTACTATTTAAAAGTACATAAAATTTTAAAATATATATTATATTTTAAGTAAAAACATTAAGTTTAAAAAACATGAAAAAACTATTTAAAATTCAGAAAATAAAAAATATAGAGAATTTTGAAAATATAAACAAAAAATTCAAAATTTAATGTTATCTAAACTGGATCAGACCAACCAGTTGGATCAAGAATCGGTTGGTGTATCGGTTCTGTGAGAGGTAAAAAATTAGTTGACCTGTGAATAGGTACAAACTGATTGAATTAAGCTAAAATATCAATTGACCGACAATTAAATCAATTTTGAACCAGTCTAATCAATTGATTCTTGGAACGGCCAGTTCGAACCGTTTGAAGCAAATAAATTATTAAAATATAAAAAATATTTAAAAATTATAAAATTTGGTTCAATTGCTAGTTCAATTGATTTTTTTATCTGGCTCAAGTTCATACGAGTTCGTGAATCAATCTTTTTTTAAATTTTTAAACTTTTTCAGCCCTCAACATTTTAAGCAAATTATAAAAAATACATACATTTTTAAATAAAAATTCTGATTCTAGGCAAAAAAAAACATATTTTTAAAAAAATAAAAAATTCGTTAAAATTTAAAAACTAAAAAATAAAAAGATATTTTTAAATATAAAAAAATTTTAAAATTTAATGTTACCTATTTCGGATTGGAAAATTGTGTTAAAAATCAATTGAGATATCAATCCGATGAAAGGTAAAAAATTTCTTAACAACTGAATTATAAAACCATTTGAACTAGAAGTCGGGAAGATTTTTATAATTTTTAATTTTAATTTTTTAATAATTTATTTGCTTTAATTTGATTTGGAACAGTCCCGTAGGCGACGTTTGTTTTTTTCTCTCCCATTGCAGGATTGGTTACAAGCGAATCCGACTAAAGCCTTTAATATTCAATTGTTAACATGAATTGGGTCACACTTTATGGGATAGTGTGTTGGTGTATATGGAAACATCAAAACTTATCGGTGTTTGGATCAGGGAATTTTAGCAGCAAGGATGTGGCTGCGCATGCTGGAGGCTATGAGTGGAACACGGGGTCGCAGTCCTTGACCAATCGAGTATGGACACCACCGAAGGAGGGCTGGGTGAAGTTCAACTCTGATGGGTCCGTGAGAGGAAGGGGGAGCGCAGCTGCTGGAGGGGTGTTGTGGGATCACTGTGGCAATTGTTTGTTGGGCTATTCTCACTTCTTGGGAACTTGTAATGAACTCGACGCGGAGCTTTGGAGACTTCTGGACGGACTGAAGGTAGCTTTGGGGACTTGGGGCTGCATGCGAGAGCAGTGAGGTGGTGCGGCTGTTTACAACAGTTCATGAAGGCAACAGCAGTATTCGGCTTGTGCGGGATATGAAGTCCCTGTGTGAGCGACCATGGGATGTTTCATTCATCAATTGGCGGATGGAATGGTGAAGCTACTCTACATGGACATGGTTTTGGATTGCATTGGTTCAGTTCCCCTCCATCTCAACTGATCAGCATGACTATTTAGGCCTTCTGCATGGTTTTTAATTTCTATGCAACTTATTGAACTAATAGTTAAATGCAGAACAAGAGTGGAGAAGTCAACGACACATCCCAACTGTTAAAACATGAAGTTCCAAATGGAAGCCTAAGGTTCTAATCTTGGAAAGGGATTTTTCTCTTTCAGTAAGTAGTTGTCGCTTGCGTGCTGGTCTTCCATTGTCCGATGGTTGATCGCCTAAAGCTAAAGCCAGTGCCATGGATTCCTGAGATTAAAACATGTTATTGAATAACAAGTACAGAAACCCAATGTAAAACAAGACCAAATTTATTTACTTGAACTACATTAAACTAAAAACCGCTTTGCTCAAACGGTTCACTAATGGGGAAAAAAAAAACAAGAGTATCTACGCCTATGCCTGTTGCTCACTTACTGTAAGCAAACAACTTGAAAGCCGAATTGATGTGAAAATAAGAAGCAACATATTCAAGTTTATATAGTGAGTGACGGGTTGACAATTTTGGATTTACCTTCTGTACTCAATGAACTAATTTGCAGATTGAGACAAAGAAAAGATGTAAAGGTATTGAGTTCTTAGGAAACTGTTTATTGTTGAGATTTGTTGAAGCACTGCATATCTAGAAATCGAATTTTCTCTTCTCTATGTCATTAATTGGATTTAGTTATCAGTACTTGTGTATATTTACTATAGGTAACATGTTCTGAATATCATTTGTTACGTTTCTTACAATTGTTCGAGTACAATAATAACTTTTTATATTTACAAAATCTTTTTGGTTTTCATAATTCTTTTAAATTCAACAATCAACCTATATGTTTATACATTCCTCAACATTATGAATTTTACATGGCAAAGTTATTAATAGAGGTAAGTAAAATTCGATTCCATTTGAAAAAATCGAAAAAAATTTCAAACTTCGAGTTAAATGAATAAAGTTGTTCCAGTTATTCGAGTCAATTAGAATTTTTTTTCGAATTTCGAGTTGAGTTTTCGAATTCGAATAAACCGAACATCAAACTATAATATATTACAGTTTTACTCCAAACCTCTAAATATTTTTACTTTTCCCTCAAAATTTTTACTCTCCTCTCATCCCACTCTCATCTACCCCAAACTTATTTTCCCCTCAATTTTTTTTAATATTTTTCCTCTAAAATTTTACTGCCCATTTATTTTCCTCAAAAACCCTCAAAACCTTTTATTTTTCCCAAAACTTTTACTCCCTCCCAAAATTTCAAATTTCGACTTAAATGAATCAAGTTGTTCGAGTTAATCGAATTATTTGAATCAACTAGAATTTTTTTTCGAATTTTAAATTCGAATCGAGTTGAGTTTTCGAATTCGAATAACTCGAATAAACCGAACATCAAACTATAATATTTTGCAGTTTTACTCCAAACTTCTAAATATTTTTTACTTTTCCCTCAAAACTTTTACTCCCCTCTCATCCCACCCCCATCTACCCCAAACTCATTTTCCCCTCAATTTTTTTTAATATTTTTCCTCCAAAATTTTACTCCCCTATTTACTTTCCCCAAAAACCCTCAAAACTTTTTATTTTTTCCCAAAACTTTTATTCCCTCTCACTTTCTCCCAAAATTTTTACTCTCCTCCCATCTCACTCCCTATTTACCCCAAACTCATTCCCCCTCATTTTTTTTTTTGAATATTTTCTCTCCAAAATTTTACTCCCCTATTTACTTTCTCTCAAATTTTTACTCCCAAAACCTCAAAACTTTTTATTTTTCCCTTGAACTTTTACTTCTTACCTTTTACCTCCAAATTAAAAAATCAAAATCATCCAAAAAAATCTCTAAACCTAAATAGTATAATTTTATTTATATCTACTATTTATATTATTAAATTAAAATTCACATTTTGTACTATTTATATTATTGAATTGTTTAATCATATTAAAATTGAATTATTAATGATGTTATAAAATATTCGTGTTAAAATTTTATATTAGTATCAATTTCATATTTTACCTTTAAAATAATTTTTATTAAAAAAATCACATTTTTACATTTAATATATTTTTTAATTTCAAAATACATAATGAAAAGAATTAGAAAATAATTGAAACAACTAAACAAGCAAAGAAGCTAACCATATATAAAAGATTAATAAATAAATTATGAGATGATGAAAATTAATAACAAATTTGATTACGGTGAACAAATTTAATTACGGTGGGTGACGATGGTTACAATGACCCAAAGTTATTTTTAAAATTTAACTTGAAAATTATATTTGATTCGATTCATTTTGAATTCTATCACACTCGACTCGATTCAAGAAAATTTCAAATCGAATTAAGAAGATAAAATAAGATTCGTCAACTCGAAATTTTTTCATTCGATTCGATCAAACGCTCACCTAACTCGAATTTTTTTCATTCAATTCAATTCGATCGAAAACTCACCCTTAATTACTAATATTAAGGTAAAAGAAGTTAGGATGCTATATGAAGTAATGATACGAGATTCTCACAAAAGTGTTTATGGTTGAGACATGTTGAAGTGATGCAAAATTTAAAAACCGGATTTTTTTTGTGTAGTTAATTGGATTTATTTACCAGTATTTGTATATATTTATTATATGTAACACATTCTGATTATCATCTGTTACATTTTTTTTATAATTGTTGGGTACAATAATAACTTTTGACATTTACAATATTTTTTTTGTTTCAAAATAAAATTTGCTAAAACTGAGCACTTAAGTATTGTATTTTGGTGTGTATATTGATTTGAGTCACTGCATTGACATCTTAAATAAAGATGGAATGCAAGAAAAAAATTTCTCCAAAACCATATTTCTTTATCAACAAGACAACAATGTTAAGAAAAATGGTGATTACAACATGGGTATGACAGTAGTACGATTCCCTATTTGATTCACTAAACAAAAAAAAAACACTTCTCCAAAAACCCAGAAAAAAAAAAAAACAAAACAAAACAAAACAAATCACCCCCTTCAAATGCATTCACACAATATACAGAAAAGAAAAACAAAAAGTAAGTAAACATTCCCCGAATCTGACCTTGCTATCCAAATGAACCGACTATTCATGACCAGCATCTATAGGTGTGCCGGTCCTGGCCTGTGATATCCGATTGGCATAAATTGTAACCAGCCGCAACTGTGTGCTGTTAAGCCCCTCCAAGTGAGGCAAAAATGCTTTCCCAAGCATTATGTAAATATCCACCAAACAAAAAACGACAGTCTGCACCATCAACCGTGACATGATATAAGACATCAGAACCCAACAACAATTGAGAAAATTTTAGAACATGCAGAAGTGCAAAATTCATTTGCTTAACTTGACTCTGCTCATAAAACCAAACCATATTGCAACTCAAATTACAAAAATTTGAGGGGTGTGATAAACTTACTATTTTCTAAATTAAGAATCGAGAAAAAAAAAAGTAATATTTATAATTAAGTGATAACTTATTGAACTAATAGTTCAATGTAGAACAAGCCTGGACAAGTCAACCCAACAGTTAACGAATTGCTTGACTTGTTTTCATTATTCCTACTGCCTCCGAAGAGACACCCCAACTGTTAAAACATGAACTTCAAACTGGAAGCCTAAGGTTCTAATCTTGGAAAGGGAAGGTATTTACAGGATAGGAGAGAGCTACCTGTTTTTTATAGCTAAAGTCACATATACGAGAAAGGAATAAAATAAAAGCATCCATACACCGTGAATTGAACCTAAAAGTGCTCTATGAATTCCCAAATATCAACAAATAAATCATCCTACATGTTAATGGTAAAAAATTGTCTTCTATAAGATAATTCTATCTTTGTTACAGATTTCTGGAGGTAATATCTCAGACAGTAACCATATCACTTATAAAGGATCAAGCAGCTATTTGCATAAATGGTCATGCATAATTTCTTCCACCAGATGATAAAAGTATAATGAAAATTTTAAAAAGGCACATAAGTATTACCTTACGGACATCAGCACTCTGGTTTCCGAAAGCTTCAAAAAGTGCAGGCAAAAATGAGGGCAATTGAGCCATTAGTTCCTCCTGTGATAGCCGTCCCACAAGCTGAACAGAAAAGGCATAAAGGTTAGAACGCCTAAGATCAGTAGGAATAATGGAACAATCAAAGGAAAGAAGCAAATAAGCGTCTTACCAAATAGAAAGGAAAGTAATGACAATTCCCTAGAATAAAATTAACTTTATACAAGCATTCTGAACAGCCCTGGATATTTATCCAGATGCAGGTTCAAAATGGATTAATTCTAACAATTCTAGTTCCTATTAAGATTCTGAATAAATACCTTTGTTAAACAGTTGATGCAAATAACTAAAGTCTTCTCATCTTCAGTAACTAATAAAGGTACAATAACCTGCAACCCCCGTCATTTGACAACATCAGTACTTGTAATAATTTAAACCAAGAAGAAAAAGTGCCCAAACACTCTCTTCATTTGCTGTACATGAAACAAGTCAGACATAGGAAAGTGAACCACATACACTTAAACATCTGAATGGATCATACTCGGACAACACAGTGTTCAAGCAGTGCTCAGCTTCATTTGAAACCTAAGCATGGAGCAGACAAATTAGATGTGGAGAAGGAGCAAGAATATTCTCAAAGGACAAGCTTGTGGAAAGTAAATCATAAATTACTTTTGGAACAATATCCTTCATTACATGAAGCAGCTTCTCGATCACTATTTCAACAGAATCTCCCATAACACCTTTCTGAAAGCATGACAAACCAAAAAAGGGAGGAAACAAGCAAACTTATTAGGGGGAAAGAAAGAAGGAAAAATCTAAACAATGTCTCGAAATAATTGTATACTTAAAAATATAAGCAAACCTGGTTTTTAAGCATTTCAATTATCAATGACAGGGCAAGCTCTCTGATTGAGGAATCAGAATCATCTAAAACTTCAAGTACAGCTGTCAAAATCTGATTGGCATACTGCATAAAACTAAATGTTACAAGTTGATGTGCAAGATATATTTTGACATAGAGGTCAGAGGACAATACTCTTTTTTAAGAGTGTGGCAGGGTTAGGAAACTTCAGAGAGAAGGAAATCAAATTTGTACAAGGATTATAAGGAAACATATATACCTTTGTCCAAACAGAGAGATCATTAGCCACAGAAATTTCATTTAATTGCTGAAGTGCATTGTGCTTACTGGCAGTAGGGCTCTGATCATTCCCATTACAGATCTAATATACAAAAGAAAGCATTTATGAAGTATGAAGTTCTTGTAACACAATAAGCACTATGAGAAGCCCAAAATCCATTTTCTCCAGGCAAACTCAGTTGATAAAACAATTATCATCTCCATATAAAACCAGGACAAATCAAACTCACCACATGAAGAATTTGAGGAATGCTAGGGCCCGTGTCTGGCATAGACCTAATCTTTATAGCTGCAGGTTTAAGATGATTAAGATCCAACTCTGATGATGTTCCATTATGAGTAGCTCCTTCAGTGGTCTCCAAAGTGTCAGTTCTACTGAGGCCATTAATTTCCAGATGTAGAGTAGATAGACCTTCCAAGTTGACACTACTTTCTAAGTTCTCTATCAGGCCAGTTTGAGATTCCAAGGTCTGACAAATAGAATTAACCATATAAGACGACTCTTTGGTTTTGGAAGGAAAAACATTTGTGTTTGAACTAGTTTCCAAGTTCTGAAATAAGTTGTCCTGAGTTTCATCAGATGTTGCCAGGCCGATATTTCCAGTGATCAGGGTTGATTCCTGGGTGGAACCCCACTTCCTACCACCATCACCATCAGTGGAGCCAGCAGAATATCTTCCAAGTAAAAGACTCTTCTTGGACACACCAATATATCCTTCTTCAGATGAAGTTCCAACAACATCAGATGGATCATAGGATGATTTACGCTGTCTCTCTTTCTTGTTCTGCAAATAGTTAATCAGATCCACCTCAATACGAGGGGTGTACCGTTTGAGTGCCCGTCTCAGGAAATTTTGCTCTTCAACTGATAAACTGAGAATAAAATTCAGAACAGCAGTTGGATCAAAATTCGAGTATACAGATATAATGCAAGTGATAGCTACATCCTTAAGCTTAGTATTTTTATCATGGACCAATGGTGTCAGTTTAGCAAGCCATAACTTCAAGATGCCAATATTACTAGAACCTTCAGAATTCATAGCATGCTTGTTGAAGGAAGTAATAGCGAACTCAATAACAGACAATTTTGCCTTTGGTGATCGCTGTTCATCAAGTGAACGAAGCAAAGCAGGTAACAGAGAATCTATGCTATAGGTTTTGCTGACAATTTCCAACGTCATTGAGCAAGGCTGCCTAACCAACTCCTTTGGATCAATTAACCGTGAGAAAACATGGGGTAAGATCCTTTCCATGTAACTCTCAAAGGGCTTTCGGCATGATGGAATAATATCAGCAAGGGTTGAAAGGGCAGCTTGTGCAACTTTATGGTGGGGATCATCCAAGTGCTGGAAAAACAGTTTCATTACCTTCTCGAAGTTTTGAACCACTTCCTGAATACCTTTTTGGCCTTGCTGCAACAATGACCGGAGATAAGTAAAAGCAGCAACCCTGGCAGACCAATCAGAACTAGGACTGAGCCCCTCGCTTAAGGCATCACTGAGAGAAGCTGGACCATCAACATAACTTGACATCTCTCCAAGTGACAACTGACTGTCATCAAAACTCTTTCTCCTTCCAGCAGACATCCGCCCAGCTACATGCTTTCTCAATAGTGGCCTCTGGAAGTTTGGAACATGATTGTTCTGTAAATCCCGAGAGTTCACATCTCTATAAGGTGTGTCCAAATATTGCCTGTCAACATGTGGATTAGCAGACCGCCTGGCCTCCCTAATGTCAATGTTCTCTTCAAGGGAAACTCGTTCTTGTCTTTCAGATGCCCTCTTGGCAGAGTATGATATGAAAGATGGCAAAGACTCAGTTGTCGCACTAGTCCTATATGATAACTTGCCTGAATCTTTGGAAGCTTGAATTTGAGAAATTATGTCAGACATTATCAGACCACCATTGCGGTTGCTACCCTTACCAACAGTAGAGGTAGTCAATTCTAGTCCTAAAGAGCTTGTGAGGCTATTAGAAGCTGGAACAACGGCAGGGAATGGTGGATCACGAGATGATGGAGGGTCAACTCCTGCACTAGTGGGTAATAAAAGAGAAATTTAGCTGCTCACAATTGAATCAATTTTTCTAATCATTTCAGGCAATTATCACGGCATTATTTAATGACCTCATACAAAACTTGCAGGTTTAAATTAAGTAAAACGTAGAAAATTCATTCAATACCTAGATCCAAACTTGTTGACCTCTGTTTTTGGGATATGTCCAGACCTCTAAGCATACTTTCAATGGCACTGACTTTCTGTTTGCTTGCATGCAACACACTCTCCAAAGTACGGTCAACACCTTTACCAAGGGGCTTCGATTGGGATAGATTCAACCCAGATGCGAGAGGTGCGCCCGAGGATAAAGTTGAAGTTCTATCCATGGCAACTATAGCAGATGTTTGATATCCAGGTAGATGTGAACTGGCAGAAGATTGAGAGCTAATTGGCATTTTAACATTTCTGTCACGGACAGAAGGAGAAGCATGCCGCCTATGCATCCCTCCATCTTCTTCGTTAATTATCTGAGTAAAAAAGAAAGAATTGAAACCACAATCTAGGAAACAGAATTATTCCCAAAAAAATATACATCAAATATAGAAGCTGTGTTTACCCTTTGAATAGCAGGATCAAAGGAGGTGAACAAGCGACGAGAACGATCTGGCCAAGTTTTGGAGAACATTCTGTAGCACATTCTAGCAGTTGATCGTACCTGTAAAGTTCACAATTAACAAGTCATCTATCATCAAATTTTAGAAGGGCTCAAACAGGTATAAGAAAAAAGTAAATAACATCGAGGTTTAAGAATTAGCTTTCCCAAATAAGGTCATCCTTCCAGATTACCCTATTATGCAAAAACATGAGTCCATTAAAAGATACCAAGTGAAGACTGAAGAATCAGCCATGAAGCAGTCATGTTTCCAAGAAAGAAGCCAATCATCATGATCAACTTACACCTTTGAACAAAGGGCTGACTGCATAACCATTTACAACAACCATCTATAGATATCAGACAATAGAAGCAAGTCCAAATATAGATACCTCACTCATTGCATCAGCAACACAACACCTAATCAGATCCTCATATAAATCAGCAGATCTCTGTATTTCTGGTGCATCAGGCCAATGTTCAAGTATCAATAATGCATATTCACAACACCTGCAATAAGAATATAAAAGTTGAATATAGAAATAACAAATAAAAGACTTCATAAAATAGCAAAACCAGGGACGACCTGGCACGGAGTACAGCACTACGGTCATTCTTTGCACAATCAGCTATGCGGGGAAGCACACGGGCAACTTTGCAGTTACGCAACATCTGCAACATAGGAAAAGATATCATAAGAAAAGGGGAAAAAAAAAGATAAAAAGAATCAAAACTAAAAGGAAAAATGGAAGGGGAGAAAAAAGGAAAAAACTACCGTTTTTATGCAGTTATCTGCGGACTCTGCAATTACAAGCACAGTAATCACAACCAACTTGAAAAGTACCTGATTATCATAATATGAAATTAACAAGTGCATACGAAAATATAAATGTTGCTATGCCACAAATGAAAACTGAACTTACTGGGATGAACATCTCAGCACATGCCTCAAAATCTCCCAAGAGCTCCTTTGATAAGAAGGATAACAAATGGCAAGCCTGGAAAAAAGGAAAAAAACTCAAAAACAGCTAAAGTACAAAGAAAAGCACTTATGGAGACGAAAGTAAACAATTGTCTTGAACTCAACCATCACTACCATATAGACTGTCTCAAGATTCATAGTGATCATTGTATAAAAATTCATCCATTGTGCTAAGAAACAAGAAGCTAAAGCATTATGCACAAACTTGGAATCTCACCAGCTTAGCTATGTCTAGTAAGAGAATATGAAAACCGCCATATAGGAAGAACTAAAACACAGGCTTCATATTAGAAGTTACAGAAATGTAACTATGAAGCTGGATGCATATAAGAATTCTATCAACAAAAAGCAATATTATAGTCTTCTCAACAGCAAACCATATTTGTGATCTGTACTCAAGCTGAAGTTTTCAGCTTAAACTATCCTCTCCTACTAGACTTGCTGGAAACACCCTTCTTGGAGATTTCAATAGTCAATAGGAACAGGCAGGTATGATAATGGGTCCATGACATGTTCCCTATCATTTGATCATTTTCTATACATGGATATGTTTAAACAAATAGTAATACCGGCAAACTCAAGAAAAAAAATGAAAGAGAAAACTCCTTGATTGAATAACTCTGAAATTCATTAAACCATTCTAAAAAGTTCCTGCATTAATTAAAAAAGTAAGTGCTTAAAAAAGGAACTTTAAGAAAATGTATTTGACAGATAAAAAATATATATATCAGTGCTATAATAAGCACTATTAGTTCAGAGCCATATAAACAAACTATAAACACAAAGAATAAATCTCCTGAAGTATCTAAAACAAAGTGCAAAAAGAAAAAAGTCAGCACCAGGAAAAACAAGAAAAATGTTACAGACCTGCTTCACAATGCTTGACCTCCTATCTGATAACTGTGTACTTAGTGGGCTAACAAGCTGCTTCAAGAGTCCCCGAAAACATGGATAATCAGTAGCACCTGTTTATTCACAGTAGTCAAAAACTATAGAGGAGGAATAAGCCATATAAATATGGAATGTTGATAGCAAACGGGGCAAATAACATGACAACCTTGCAGAAGTCAAAACTAAGGGGAATAGGTAAAACAAATAGGATAACCCAGGAATTCATATGCCTGAATCTTGGCATCCCCTTGTATACCTAAAAAATTATATCTAACTCAGTCTACATGGGCCAGTTCTTTAAGACTAAGAATTTTCAGGCAGAATCATTTCATAACTGTTTGGCTAACAATAGTAACTCAATAATTCTTTAACAGTAGTCACATGCTGGATAAAGATTGGTGAGAGGTTTGACAAGAGAGAGAATAAAAACCTCCAGAAACAAGCCCTTCAAGTCTCTGCATGGCAGCAATGCGTATGGACCAATCTTTTTCTGGCACAAGAGTAGAAGCAATTTTCTCAAATTCCCTTACCAGCTCCTTATCTGAGTAAACTTGAATTGGATCTATTGGCTTTTCAGTGATATCACTTTCACCTATAAAAAACAAAAGAAATCACTTCAGTAACATTTAACTTGTTGAAACATGATCTAAGAGCAAGCACCATATATACGAGAAATATAAAAAATATATGATGTAGAAAAAACCTACTTCCTCTAACCATCAATGTCAAAAGAGAAGTAGCCTACATTGGAAGTAGGTTAGTTTATGCAAAGGTCAGTATTTCGTGAAACCCATTTGAAACCCCTAGTTAATAATAAGAATAATAGTAATAATAATAATAATAATAATAATAATAATTGTTAGATACAGAGCCAAACCTCCAAAAAGTGATGTCTCCCTTGAAGAACTCTTGGCTCTTGGACTGCTTTTCTTGGGATTACGTACTGCAGGCTTTATCTCTCCAGTAGCAAAGCCACCCAAAGTTCCATCTGAATGTCGAACTTGTGGCTCAATTTTCTCTAGTCTGGCATTAATATCTCTCATCTGCAAATTATATCCTATATCGTAAAAATTACAAATACAAATAACACCAATACCTTTCTTATAGAAGGAAATGTCTTCAACATTAAAAGGGATGGGTGGGGTGGGGAGGAATTGAACTATCAATACGAAGTCATAAAAAACAAATAAGAAGCTAGAGGATGGTTTGTTATTCTAAAATTAAATACTGACCATAGATCCGGGAAGCTGATGGCGATGAAGTTCATCACGAAATTGAGTTCCGGCTTGCATATACATTTCCTGAAAAAGGAAACACTTGGTCAGAATCTTCCACTAGTTATAAGAATCCTTGATGTATGACCATCTCTAAGAACATTTCGCAAGCATGATGGCAGAAATGGACCTACTGCTCTCAGTTACTGTAATAGTCATTTCCATCCAAAGCAGAAATACTAAAGAGGATAAAAAAATTAACCCAATGAACAATTACTGAATATCTCAAAGCTACTAAGACCTACATTCATCAAGAAGAAGCATAATAAGTCACATTAATATTAATCCAAGAAGCCGGTAACACATGTCCAAACACCCTATATGGAGAATTTTAAATATTAATGAGCAGGAATTTGGAAAATAGTTCCAAAACAGATCTAAAACTTGAGTAACAAGCAATCTAATTAAGATGATTTCTCTTTCTTTAATTGTTAAATATAACTACCATGGGCAATCAAACAAAGTTCAGATCCCTGTTTTTGTGCCTATTGATTTTCTCCATGAAATTTCTGTCCTCTAAAGGGGCATCTTTTTCTATAATTGAGCAGCAGAAAAGCCACGTTGGATGTAAACCCATGTATCAAGCTATCGGCTGCATGTTCAAGCATTGTGAAAGTTCTTAGAAACCACGGGTAACACCACAACAAGAAAAGAAGAAAACATATCAGAGACATGAAAAGACAATCAAATTCTTCCTACACATAAGGTCAACAAGTTGTGAAGCTCTCCTAACTTCTAATATAACACTAGAAAGAAACGTTTGACAGACCTCGATGCATAATATAGCAGCTTCACGAACACCAGGATTTGTGTCATTCAACATCTGCAAAATCTGATAAAGAAATTTATATGTCAGCTAATCTCTGTCACATTCAATGACGAGACATAAAAGTTCACTTTGGAAATGTTAATAAGCATACAGGAGGAAGAATCGCCCGTTGAAGTGGAAGTTCAGTAGATGCAAAAAGACTGATTGATGATGTGACTGTCCGGGCAAATTCCTCCCGAACTCTCCAACTTCTATGCGTCCAGGCATAAGAGCCAGCTCTTTCAACAATAATCGTTGGGGAAGAAACCTGAAACAAATATATTATTAAAAATCAAGCCATTTCTTCACCACTTAGCCTAAAACATTAAAGCGTCCCAAACTCAGCAAGACACCCATACTACTATTTACTCCAAGTTTTAAAAAGATTACCTCCATGAGAGTGAGCAGTAGGCGCCTGGCAGCGTCTCTAACAGGTTGTTTGGCGTCACCTAACCGTTCAACAACCGCAGGAACGAGAGCGTTGAAGTGCAACTTCAAGTGATCACCGGAGAGAACGGCGGCAGAAGCAAGAGCCTGAAGAGCTCCCTGAGAGACTCTAAAATTGTTGTCCTTGAGGAGATCCAAGCAGCAATCAACGAGCGAAGTGACTTCCGAAGAAGTGAGACTCTTTCTAGAGCCTTCAAGGAGTTGGTAGAGCCGCTCCACCGCCGCCATCCGCTCCTTGGTGTCTTTGGCACGTGCTAACTCCAGTGCGTCCTCCATCGGGATACCGATCCGACGGGACAGTACTCAGATCTGAACAATTGCTTAACTAATTCCAACAATTCGAAATTCAAAAGGAAAAAAGAAAATAATAAAATGTGAAATGTGTTTAGTTTAATTCGAAAGAGACGATAATTGGGTTTTATAGCAAATTTAGATTTAGCGGAGAAGTCTCGCTTTTTCCCTTTTTTCCGAGGAAAAGTAATAGAGGGAGAAAAATGGCAGAGAAAAGGAAATTAGTGAAGTGGACTGAGATCTACGGAGAAGATGATGAACATTTCCGCTTAAACTTGTTGACGATATTACCATCCATTTTTAGTTTATTAACGATTATTACCACTGTTTTCTACTTTTTCTTTTTCTTCCTTTTTTTTTTTTTTTTTTTTTTGTCTTTGGGTCTGTGACTATGTGACTGCGCTGGCCGCCGTATGATTGGGTATATTGATTTTGGGTTTTTTAATTTGATATTTCTTATTTAAAATTATTTTTTTTAATCAAATTTTTAAAAAAAATTAGGATAAATTACACAGATAATCACTCAACTAACAAAAGTTTTCATTTTAGATACTCAAATAAAAAAATTTCAATTTAGGTCTCCAAGTTACATAATTGAATATTTTAGCCTCTATGTGATTTACACTAAAAATTATCAAATATTAACTCATTTATATTATTTTACCTTTCATATTCTATCTTTTATTTCATTTCAAAAATTCAATCAAAGATTTTTTTAGCTATATAATTTATCTATTTATATTATATTTAAACATTTTATTGAGTTGATGTCACTCTTAATCAGGTCACCAACTCAGTTATGAAATTATAAAAAATATCGAAAATTTCATTAGTACAACACTTTTACCTTTTTATACTTTTAAATCATCTTTAAATAAAATAATTTGAAATTATTAATTTAAGAATGAAATATGTGTTCAATAATATTAAATTATAAATTTGTTATCACTCCACATATATTCATTATTAAATAATTTTAAATATATATATATTTGTATCTATACTATATTTAAACATTTTAATGAGTTTGGGTCACATTTAACTGGGTCATCAACTCAATTATGAAATTGTAAAAATACTTCTACTTCTAAATTATAATTAATATTAGTATAATGACATTTTTTCTGCCGGTTTTGACTTCAAAAAAAAAGCATTTCCTTAATATTCAAAGCAAAGTCACTAGATTAGAAATTTAACTGAACTGCATAATTTATTGGATGTGTTATTAAGATAATAAATTATCTTTCTAAGTAAATTCCGCAATTATAAAGAAACTAAATTGCGTGAACATATTGAATATTTATTTATTGTCTAAAATCTATTGCCTGAAACCAAACACAAGTTTTCCTTGTCAAGATTTCTTTTCTAAGACACTTTTGAAATTTATCTAATAAACAATTATTATTGAAATGGATTGTACTTGTTGATAGGCTGAAGAGCATAGAGATGTGAGAGACGATTCACTAAGTGGACCAAGAGTTGAAAGCATGATTTTTTGAATTAGATCGATAATTGAACAGGTTAGTAAAAGATTTTCAATTTCATCGTGAATTTAATTTTAATTAAATACATTATTAAAAAAGATAAATGTTAGAAACTTATTAAAAATCATAAAATTCAGTTTAATCAATTTTTTATTTGAATTCCACTGGTTCAAAATAATTTACAGTCCAAATAATTCAACCTTTTTATCCGGATCGATGTATCGACTAATTTCCTGTCCAACTAGTTCGATAGGCAAGTTTGGTCCAATTCTAATTACTATGACTGTAAGGAGGTTTCTTGGAGGACAAGGGGTTGAAAAAGGGATGAGCGTGGAGAGGGTGATTAGTTGGCCCCTTGGTTGTGTTTCAATGAAATATTTAAGAGAGGTTCTTGTAGGCTACGTGTCCTCTTCTATTTTACAGACTGTTACTAAATATTTATCAGAGTAAGGTGACAACAATGTAATTTAACGGCAGTGTTGTTTGAACTGAATTGGCTCATCAGACCAATTGAATAGGAGATCGATCGAGATACCGATTTAGAGAGTGGCTTTAAATTGATTAAATCGTTAACTAATACAAACAATTGAACTAGTTAAAAAACAGATTGAAACGACAATTGAACCACATTTTTACATTTCAATAACTTTTTAATCGAATTGATCTAACCAATTAATTCGACCACCGGTCTAATTTAAAAAACGTTGCTTAATGGATGATTACTAGATATGTAAGTGACAAATAGTAGTAATCTTATCGGACGAAATATGATGACTTAACATGGCATTATTCCTTGGCAAGACTTGAAAATTTTTACAAAGTTGGGTTTCCAATAGTACATTTAGTATTTTGTTAAAAAAAATATGTTTTTCATTAAGAATTTGAGTCAACAGTTGATAATTTTGGTATTGAGAATAATCAATTAAAATTTTGTCTTTTATGAAAACTCATAGTAAGAAACTTACTCAAAAATTTTCGAGATTATGATTAAGTTGACCAAATATATCCAACAAACCCGAAAGATTTGTTTTCCTTATCATATCAAACCTAATGAATAGTTGAAGTATTTGGAGGGATATATTTTGATTATACAAAACATAGCTAATGATTTGATTGGGAAAATAAGTAAATTATAAAGCAGAAAAAGCCTAACTTGTTGACAAAGCTAACCCAACAACCCTCTTTAGGACAAAACTTAAGAAAATGATTTCTTTTTTGGTATGCTTCCACTTTCATCGAATCCAACCCTAACAATTTACGAACTAATCAACTCAGAGTCGTTAATGTGGGTTTAACTCGATAATAAGGCTGAAAATGACCAATAGTTTGCTTCTTTAAACTCTGTCCTCTCCAATTTGCTGGAAAGATAAAATAAAATAGAAGCACTTTGTTTTATTGTTTTAATTATATTTTTATATTTATTGATTGAATTTTAATTTGATTTGTAGGAATATTAATGTCATTTGAATACGCTGAAATATATTATTTTTTTATTTATAAATTGTGGATAGATTATGGATAATTATTAAAAAAAATGAAAAGGAAAACATTAAAATAAAATTCCTATCCAGGTTGAGACGTTAGTTAGTAAAATGGGGAATCCGTCCAACGCTCAAAGATGGAACGTCGCTATCACTTTTTTTTTTCCTGTTTTAAAAAAATATTAACCTTCGATAGTGAGCTTTGCAGTGGCAAAAGCCAAAAAGAAGGCTTTCTTTGTATATAGAAATAACTCAAAATTTTGTATTATTTATGAAAATATTTACATTGAAAAATTATGTATGTAAGTCATCTGTTTAAAATAAGAATTTTTAGTTGAGGAAATATTTAAGGGATATTTTTGAGTAATTTAAATAAGAATTTTATATAATTTTTTTAAGTGTATTGTTTTTAGAAAAATAATAAAAATTGAAAAGGATTTATTTTTATTATTTGTATATTTTTATGTGTTATTTAAATTTAATTTTAAAAGGAAATAAACTTAATAATGCAAATAAACCAATAGTTTAAAAGCATTTAATTGTGTCGTCAATTTTTTTCATCCAATCTAAAAGAGTAGTTGCTTTGACAGATTCATGAATGTTTTATATAATTATACTTCAATTCGATACCGTCAATGGCAACGGTGACACTCAAAAAATTATTTTTTTTTTCATTAGCATCACTGATATTTACTGTTCAAAACAAGTCATTTACATACATAATTTTCAAAATGAATTATATTCATAATTAATGCAAAATTTTAAATTATTTCTGAAAAAACCCCTAAAAATACAAGCCTTTAACTTAAGTTACCACCCTACCAACATAATGGGTTCAATTAAGCTTTCTACAAACCGCGTGGATTCCGTAAAACTTATATGGGCTTAATATATAACACTCAAAACCTGTAACCGTTGCCAGTTTAGGGTCTTAAAGGTTCACAAAACTTTTTGAGTTTTTTTTTACATACAAATCAATCACAATTTATTCAATAACAAACTTGCAACTCAAAATACTAACTTCATTTTATCTTACATATTCATTTACAACATTTCAATCAATCAAAAATCAATATTCATATCACATATCATGACATCCATTTTTCATATCTGTAACACCCAAGACCCGAAAACCGTCACCGGTTAGGGTCCCGGTGTCTTTCTATTCATTTATCACTGTTCATCTTTTAATATCATGTTATAAACAATCAATTAAATATAATCATAATTCAATAAGGGCAAAAAGGTCATTTTCATGATTTTTGGATATTTCTACTGATACTTTTTGGAAAAGTATCGATAGTTGTCAAGTCAATAAATAGTTCAAGAATAGTGTAGACTTCTACCAGTACTTGAGACAATACTACCGATACAAGTATGACTTATACCGAAACATGTCATGCTTTTACCAATATTAAAAACTCCAGAGAGTTAAGAAGTTTTTCCTTACAACTTTTACCAATTTTTCCTTACAACTTTTACCAATACAAGTATTCAGACTACCGATAATATTATGAAAAGAACTACCGATACTTCGTATGTTACTACCGATACAATGTAAGTCAGTAACCAACCTCTCCTCTACTCTGTACTTCTACCGATACATGCAAGAATTCCACCGAAACAAGTATACAAAATTCGATTATTCACACAAGTCCTCAAGTTTATCAACCATCATTCAACACAAGACTCTTATTCAACTTCTTATCCTGCAAAATCTATACATGACAATACTTGTTTCATCATATATCACAAAATACAACCAATCATCACAAGGATTCTTTAATTCACATGTTAATTCATTACCAAACATATTTGCTTAATTACAACATCAAGCAAGCAAGTTTAGTTCAACAAAGAAACCAACAATCCAAAATCAAGCATTTCAAGGGTAATATCATCCTAGTACATGTCGTATAACCAAGTGATGTAAATACTACCGAACGAGCTCCCGAGATAGTGTGATTTCTTCGAGGTGATCCGATCTTCAAGCAGTAAAATAGAATCTACAAAACAGCAACAATTCACTGGTAAGCTTTCATAGCTTAATAAGTTCGCAAGGTTTATCAATTTATCGAATAACATGTGTTTAACAAATTCGTAAATCAGTCGAGCCAAATCATAACTGTACTTTGGTGATCGATATTCGATTTACTCCTTGTTGACCCAAAGGTCATGCTTACTCCCTGTTGATCTAAAGGTCATGATGCTCATTTTACTCCCTATTGACCCAAAGGTCATGCCTATTACCAGTATACGATGCTGTCTTAGCCATCGATATGGTATATCTGTTCCCTACGATGCTGCTCACACTAAGCTGACGAGAATATGCAAACAAGCATAAATCTCAACCATCGTAGGGCCTATAATCCTTTCTTGGATACTATTCACCTTACGGTGACTCACGATGCTGTAGAGAATCCGTAACAAATGCAGGATCTTAGTCATCGGACCATTTTCCATATTTGGCATAAGGTCGGGAAATTCTCATCTCGTCTTTTCTATCTTTCACATTTCCAATCGTCGTTTCTCATTTCCAATAATCATTAGAAAGGAGTTATAAGCAGTTATTAATAATAATTTAACATTACGAACATACCAGACGAAATTGCAGTTAAAGTGAACTCTAAGGGTAAATTCGTAATTTTCCTTTTTTCACGATCAGGACACGATCTTGATCTATTACAATAAATTCATTAAATTATTTAAATCAACATGAATTTTTAATCATTTGATGCAATAAGCTTTTTGGTATTTTTACAAAATTGCCCTTAACTTTTCGCTTTTATTCAATTTAGTCCTTTAGCTCAAACTTGCAAATTTAACCATTTTTAAACAAAATCAAGTTCAGCCGAATACTATAGTACTTCAATACAGCCATTGCAATTATTTCACCTTAAGTCCTTGCAAATTTATCACTTTAACATTTTAATCCTTAAACATTAAAATCATCAAGAACTACTTTACAAAATAATCAAATTTAATAACTAAGCTTATAAATCTTACATAAACTTTCAAGAACAAGCTTATTCATAAAATAATCAAATCTAACAACTAAGCTTATAAATCTTACATAAACTTTCAAGAACAAGCTTATTCATCAATGGAAAATTTTATAAAATTTGACAAACTCACAAATTAGTCCTTGGGTTAGCTAGATCAAGCTAATACGGACTCAAAAACATAAAAATTACCAAAAACAGACGAGGTTTGCTCACCTAATTTCTAAGCCAAAGCTGGTAGAATGTTTTCTCTCAACCTCCTAGGGTTCGGCTATGAAGAAAGAAAGAAGAAGATTTTATTTCATCTTTGTTTTAATTTAATATAACCTTTTAAGGAATTACAATTTTATCCTTTAAATTTCACTTTCAATTTGGCTTAATAAGTGCCCAAAACTATCCACTACACCCCTTAAGGGTATAATTACCCTTTAAGGGCTTTTCTAGGCCATCCCTTTACAATTTAACATATTTAATCAATGATTTCTACATTTTTTAGATTTTACGATTTAGTCCTTTTTGCTTAATTAACTATCTAAACAGTAAAATTTCATAACTAAATTTTAATACAATACTAATGACCTCGTAAATATTAATTATTTAATATTTACGGTCTTACACATCGAATTTGTGACCTCAAAACCACCATTCTCGATCACATTAAATTAAACTAATTAGTAAATCCTCATTTTATTAGGATTTAATTGCAATTTATCAAAATCTAAGGAATTTCATATCATTTATATTATTAGGCCATTTAAAGAGGTTCCAATTTCATAATTGGTCCTTCAGTTATATTAAATTTCGATTAAACAAACTTATTTTCAATTTAGTCCTAAATTAATTAGGACTAAATGAATAAATAACCCAAAAGTTAATGGAATAAATCATATCCACCACCGCTTGGACTTTTTGACCATGGTTTAATTGCCATTTTGGCCCCTTTACTATTTTTAATCTATAACAATTAACTTTTACCTCTTTTACAATTTACTCCTTTTTCCTTAATTAAGCAATTAATTATCAAAATTACCCAACCAAACTTCAATTCACATATAATAAGACTTTGTAAATATTTAATAAAAATATTTACGGCTATAAATTTCAGAAACAAGGTCCTAATACCTCGTTTTCTAAAACCACTTGACTTTTGAACCAAATCGCTTATACTAACTTTTAATTCAATAATTAAAATTCCCCAATTCAAAATTACATATAAAATTAATATTGACTTATTTAATTTAATCACTCAATATAAAAATTTTTCCATCAGGTTTGTGGTCTCAAAATCACTATTTTCGACACCACTAAAAAACGAACTGTTACATAATATTCCACAAACCCTTTTAACCTATATCGATAATTTAATTTTAACGTAATTGTTTGTAAATTTAAGTCTTATTAGATTTTATATTTTTTATAATTTGTGAATTTAGTATTTGTATTTTAATTTGATTAATTTTTAGTTTTTATATTTTTAAAATTTCAAATTTTAGTTTTGATTTAATGGTAACAGTTAAATCTGTTTGGTTAAATTATGTCATTAGTCTTGTATTATGGGTGAAGTTATAGATTTAGTCTAATTGGATCGTTTTTAGTGACTACATTTTTTAAATATCAAATTTTTAGTTTTAATGTAAACGACAGTCGCTAAATCTATTAATTGATTTTTGACACATTAAATTTTAAAAATTAAAAAACTTAACTTAATGCATTTAATAGTTATAATTTAGTTAGGACTAAAGTTTTCAAATTCTAAAAGTATGAAGATTGAAAATGACCAAATTAAAGTACAGATACTAAATCCACAACTTATGCAAAGTACATGATCTAATAGCAAAATTTGACCGTAAATTTATATATGTGACATATTTAAATAATTATTGTAATTAATAGATTCCACTTATAAGTGTGATTATGTAATTATGTAATTGTATAGTTGGGGTTTGTACTACAAATTAGATATAATTATACTTTGAGTTAATTGCACCAAACATTCTCAAACTATGATCCTTTTTTTAAATTAATTCTTAAAATTTAAATCATTCTAATTAAATAACACGCCATGAAATAATTTAAAATGAAAAATTTAAGAAAAAACGAATGCCGTAAAAATGTATGTTTTAAAAATATTAGTTTGAGGTTTTCAAAGTTTTATCGTTCACTCTTTTTTTTTCAATTTTACTTTTAAAAGTTATGCAACAATGTTCTGTTTTTCTTTTTCTTTTTCATTTTAAATTTAACTATAAAAAAACTCATTGATATAACATCTATAATTTATAGATGTAATTAGAATGTTTTGAAATTTTGAGACAAATTTAAAAAGAAAGTCATAATTGGAGATGTCTAATGCAATTTGTCTAAGGAATTAGAATTGCTTGTAACTCATCAGTATTATGACTAGTTACACTTGATTGTAATCACTTTTATGGTATTATTAAATTTCAAGTAGAATTAAACTTTTTTTTTCTCTGAATAATTTTATTATAGATTTTGATCATGTCTGTTCTTTTTGATACAATATCTGGAACTACTTATAGTCCCTCCTTAACTCATAAATATAAGAATAATGCGTTTCAGTCTACTCGAACCTATGTTTTTCGCATTGACAACAATGCTCATACTAATTGAGTTAAGATTCAATCGACACAATTAAACTTGATATTATTAAAAATGACATGAAAAAACGAATGTCTCAAAATTTATATAATACGAAATAATAATTTATATAAGCTATAACTTATCTTCAATACACATTAAGATATAAAATAGACACAAATACACGACCTCTCCATAGAAGAAAGATATATAGGAGGTACTACATAGATGAGATCCTAATATAATATATATATATATATATATATATATATATAGAAGGTACTACTACACACACACATATATATAATTTCAATTATCATCAGGTCCTTGAATCCATGGCGATAATGGTGCTTAGGTTCATTGGATTCATGTACTGAGTGGATCCTATCATGAACTGCTGAACTATCAATCGATTGGCTCTCTCACTGGGGTGAAAATTGTCCCAGAAGACGTAGGCGTCGCGGTTGGGGCACAGGTTGGACAATCTGGTGCATAATCCAAGTCCATTGTAGGGTCCTTGCCCACAACATGCTACCTTTGATGTCACAAAACCTGTACATCAATGCACTTCGTTAGCCCCATTAATTGATTCCTTGGGGAGATTTAGAGTTGCAGAAAATCAAACCAAATCTTTTAGGGTTACTGATGAAGTCCATGTTCATTGAAAAAGCATTGGCGGAAATGAAGACGGTGGAGCCAAGCTGAGAGTTGAGTTGTTGGATTAACTGGACCAAGAGTGGGTTGAATAGGGCTGCTGCTCGTTGGACTTCCGGCACACATTCCCCGTTCCTGCTCCTCATCGCTAACTCCGCTGGTACGCAGCCTAATGGTCCGGTGGTGGTCACCAAGACTCGTCGACTGCCTAATTCGTGCAACCTCTGTGTAATTGTTCAAACGTCAAAGCCAAATTCAACATTTTTGTTGACAAGTAGGAAATGATAAAAAGAAATTTACTAGGAGGATTTTGCGGTATTCAGAAATGAGATAACGGCAGAAATCCGGGAGAGAAAATTGGCGTGATCTTGCTGAGAAAGGCACCAAGAAATAGTTGTTGACGAAGTCATTGCCGCCGAGTGTTATAAGAACCAGTGCTTGGTTTACTAGCCGCTCTGCCTGTTGTCGTCCCACTATCTCAGTCACTCTTCTCTGGTACTCTTGAAAGTACTCAAATTGCCTGAATATCCTTATTATATTAACCTGAAAGAAAAAATAAATAAATAAAATGGAGAAATAACTACTTTCAAGACAATTTTCGATTGCATTAGTTTGTTTGGTTGTCTTACAAACTGAACTCCGGTGTCATTTAAAATTCCGACCCCAGCAGAAGCAAAGTTGGCACCGACGAGTAGTTTTCGGCCCCTGAGGTCAGGGCTCAAGTATGGCAATGTTGGCTCCGACCCAATTTGCTTACCTGAGCAGACAATTTTTAAGTGTCAATGCAAAGCAAATTCATGTGACATTCACAATTGAAAGCTAAGATGCTCACTGATAATGTCAGGGAGGTTTAAGCCATTGGAGAAGCGGCCTGTGGGTCTATGTGTCGGGTAATCAATACCGTACGGTGGAGAGTCGGCACGGGCAGTGGTGGCTAAGTAGTTATTGTTGCCATTATCAACGAGTGAGTCACCAAAGACAAAGAAAGCACGAGCCTCGGCGAATGGAGTAGGTGAGACAATAGCAATTAGAGTTAAAAGGGTAACAAAGAACCAAGGACTTGACATAATTGGAGAGACAGTGTGGGTAGTTCTTCTTCTCTTACACAAGGGTTTATGAGTTTGAATAATTGGGGTGATGATGCATGGTTTTTATACAGGGTTTAAGGTATGGGTTTGGCACCTTTTTCTTGCTTTTAATGGTGAAAGACTTCCTTTCTTCGCAATTGCATGGGGCCAATGGGGTTGGAAATTAAAAAAGTACGTATGGTGTTGTTGGCAGTTGTTTGGTATTTAGGATCGGTGCATAAGTGAAGTATACCATAGTGCTAAAGGGTTTTTCAACCTATTCATTAAGTTGTTTGGTATTAAAGGGTAGATGTTGACTATAAATTTTAAAGTTGTTTCATACTCAAGACGAGAACCGAATTTTCGACCACTGATTAAGATAAGAGAGACTTTTGACTCTCGTGATTACAATTACTCCTACATTAATTAGCTGTTTTCAACCATGTTTAGTGTATTAGTGCTTAGCCTAATTAAGTTAAAAGATCTCAACATTGCTATACAGTATTAAAATATCACAGGGAACTGACCCTATCAATGAACTTTGGTGCTTTATTTAAGAGCCTCACTATACAGTAAATTATGAGGTCAACTATCTTTAAGATGATCATATTATTACATTCGACTTTTTCAGTAGATCTCAGCATTTATTTCAATATCCTACCAAGGCTTTTTATTTTTTTTTAATAAAATAGTATGATTACATGGTAGTATCTATTCATATTTTTTAATTTTTTGACAACACACACATCTTGCACATACAGATGCTCGAACTCGGGACCTCTAAGATGAATAACATCCTCTTTTCCACTGGAGCCACTTGTTGGATTCAAATCTTTTCATTTTTAATACAAAGAGAGTTTTCTAATTTCAGAATATCAGAAAATAAAATTGCAAAAGTTAAGATTTGAATTCTCGAATTCTTCAGTATCACACCTTAATACTAATTGCTTTTGTCAATGGAGATATAATCAATGAAAAACTTCTTAATGTTTTTTCTCCACTTGTTTTTGCGGGGAAAGAAAAATCATACTTTGAAACATATGTTGGTATGGTTTATTCTATTTATCATGGAGGTTCTGTGTTAAGAATTAGATTGTATTTTGTTTTCTTTATTCAAAAAAATGAGTAAATGCGTCTTTGTACATTAAATCTAAGATTAAATTGGTTCTTTTTGTTGTAAAGTTCATTCAAAGATTAAATGTGTCCTTGTACATTAAATCAAGAACTATTTTTAACAGTAAAAATGAATGAAAATTTTAACAAAAAGATCAGTTTTCTTTTTGATCTAACGTACAGAGATTGATTTACTCATTTTTTGAGTAAAGAAGATAAAATGCAATTTGACTCTTAATATAAAAACTTCATGATGCTTTTATCCATAATATGCTTAATTTAACGTCAAATTTTGTTTTTCACTCTATATGGGTTCTTTACTTTAAACAGAATTATCCCATTTATAAATCTAATTTAATTCAAATTCAAATTTAATCGGAATTTATAATCCTATTACATATAAACATTTACACATATCAAAGAGTACAACCATACTCCAGCTAAGCCCCTCTAAAATGATGATAAGACATTAGAATTTTAGCTTCAAATCCATATCTCTTAAACATAACTAAGCTTTAGATTCCCGAAAGAAAACATGAGAAAGAACATTTTGGGCATTAATGCTGCATGTTAGTACCATTGAAAATGTTGCCTTATTCAACAACTAATGTGACTTCATTCTTGTGGTACGTTATGTTGTGTTTATGGAGAAATAACATAAAGGCAGTGGACCATCAGTGTCCTTGGATGCATATTTTGTAATGAAATACACACCATTCAAATTTGTAGCATCTAAGGACCATTCTCTTTTCAATGTAATATCAATGGCCTCATCCATATGTTTGCATTACCTCATCTTTTCGTCAGGCATTATTACTTAGCCCCTCAACATAAGTAACTTGAAAAAAAAATGTTAAACTTCACTATTAAGCTAAGTCATCATAAGCTAAAAGACCGTTAATTCTATCTGCATATAATCCTGCTTCCAGCTGCTCAGTTATATCTTCAAATATTTGTATTGCAAATGTCTTATCATAAGCATGGGCAAAATTAGAAAAAAAATTTAGGGGGTCGAAGTTAAATTGTAATTTTTACGATAGTAAAAGTGTAATTTTTAAAAGATTAAATTAAAATTTTATCATTTTTAGGGGGGTCAAAGTGAATTTTACCTTTACTAATTTAAATTTTTAAAAAATTTTAAGGACTTAAATGAAAAATTTTCTATTTTAGGGGGGCCAGGGCCCCTGCCAACCCCCTTAGTTTTGCCACTGGTCATAAGTCATCTTAACTATGCAATCGGCCACTCGATTCGTCTCCTTTTGAATGTGTCTAACACTCCATTGGTCAATAGCTCTTAATATCCGATTAATCCTTCTCAAGAAGGTTGAGGAAGAATTTGTCAATTGCCTGTCTTGGAGAGCATTAATCACATCTAATCTATCAGCATGAATCAAGATCTTGTTGAACCCCCATCTTTCAAGAAAAATCAAGCCATCCATGACATCCCAAAGCTCAACTTCAAAGACTGAACAATCGCTCAAATAATGATTGAAACCTAACATCCAATCTCCATTTTGTTTTTGCATCATGTCCCTAGCAGCAGCGAAACCTACACCTAACTTAACAACACCATCAATATGTAAAATAATCCAATTACCTAATAAAAATAAATTGAAATGTGTAATAAGTTGTCGAGCCTTTCTTGTGAGCTAATTTCACTATTTTTGATACAACAAGAAATAAAAAACCAGTTATATAAATGAAGTGTTGATGTGTTTATATATATAAACATTAATAACATGAATTAATTATATTTACTTAAACAATAATGATTAATTGAAGTATTCTATCTAGATGTGCTCATAGATCGGATTGGATTTATACAAGGTATTTAGATTAATTTTTCAAGTTTAAGCTCAGTCTAGTCCAAAAAAATATATTTTATTTGTGCTCAAATCCAACCCAATTTAAAAAGGTAAAATTAAGCCTAACCCGTACATATTTAATTTTTATTTAAAAATATTTTTTAAAAAATAAAATGCACTAAAAATGTTAAAATAAAAGTTATCTAACACATTAAAAAGTTTTTATATTAAATACACTATCATAAATATAATAAATATTTTATTATATTAAAAAAACACAAATAAATATAATAAATATTTTATTTTATTCAATATAAATTTTAAAATTTTATATTTTGGGTTGGATTATTTAGTTGTGTAAGTTTTTTTTTTAAGTTTTAGATAATGAATTTAATTGTTATTGGATTAATTATTTAATATATATATATAATTATTATTTAACATATATAATCAATATAATTTTTTATAAAATAATATATTCAGGTCAGACTTGATTCAAAAAAATCTTCTGCAAAACTCTACTCATATAAAAAATAAATCTTAAATTTTACTCAAATTTATTTTTCAAACATTGTATTTTATCTAAATCTTCTCTTTTTCGATTAGATCTTAAACCGTACAGATGACCTAATCCATAGTCTAATTCTATGGTTAAGAAACTTGGTTATCATTAATACTTGCGGTGAAGTACCTAAGGCATTACTTGTAGGTGCACAGTGCGCTTCTTGTGGTAAATTAAAATTTTTTTATGTAAGATTTAATTTTTTTTTTATTGATTGAATGATTTTGGGATATTTAAACTCATAATTTAAATTTTTTGGTTTTTCCCCTGCATGTAATGATGATGATATCATCATAATGTCATTATTTGAAAATTAAAATATGAATTAAAAACTTAAAAAAATATTTTAGGTAAATAAATATAATGTTTTTAATTTTTATTTATAGAACTATTATTTTTAATTTTTTATAAAAAATATTAAAATTTATGTAACATAAAGAATATTTTCATGATTTTATCTAATCTTTTATAAAATTATAACAAAAATTTGATTTTTTATAAATATTATGAAAATCATAAAAAATGTTTTTTATGAAACAATATAAAAATATGTTCAATTTTTATAATTTTTTGAATTATTAATATATATTTTATTTTTTGTTTATAATTTTTTTATCCTTTAGATTTTTTTATGATACCATCATTATGACATCTCATTGCCACGTGTCAAATATTCATTGACCAATGTGATAAGTTAAATGATTTGTTACAATTTTATGTAGTGGAAGCTAAATGTAGGTACTAATTTGAAAAAAAAATAGAGTATCATTTTAAATATTAAAATCAAATTCAAGAACCAAATATATATTAATCCATTAAGAATTGAAGCCTACCAATTCAATGTATTCAACTTATTTATTTATGTGAACGGCATAAATAACTATATAGTTATGAGTTAATTGCACCAAACATTCTTAAATTATGATTTTCATTTCAATTGTTATATGAATTTCAAATCTTTTTAATTATATCTCTAAATTATTAAGGTTATATTAATTATATCTTTCGTTACTAAAATCATAAATTTAACTATTAAATGATAAATTAAATCTTATGACATAATTGAAAATAAAAATTTAAGAAAAAAAGAAGAAGATTTATTGTTCACTTTTTTTTTCTTCAGTTTTACTTTATTTTTTGTTTTTATTTTTAAAAGTTATACAACAACATATTATTTAACTGTTAAATTAACGATTTTAATAATGAAAAGAATTGATTGATATAACATCGATGGTTTGGAGAAATAATTAGAATGTTTTGAAGCGTAGGCAACTTCACATAGTTTTTTATTTTTTTATATTACATGTCAATGGTCAAATTTTAATTTTGGTTTTTATACTATGCTCAAATTCAAGATTTAATTTATACACTTTAACCTATATATATATATATGAATGAAAGGATATTTCGGACTTAGGTGATCCACTAAAGTCGGCTTAACTTTCGCAAAGTGAAAATTCCCAATAGAAATTCTTCAAAGCATCAAAAATAAAATGGAAGCAACTCAAAACAAAAGAATAGAAAATGTCACAAGAAAGCAACGCACATAAGGGGTTTGAGTAAATGCTCTCAAAGTATCTCTATTACTTTGAAAGATTACAATTAATTGATTACAAATGAGGGGGAAGGCGAGCTCCCCAAATCCAACAGTACAATTTGCTTTATATCCACAGTCAAGATTGAAGTCTATCTATAATTGAGATTCTTAAGAGATTGACACAATCCATTAATATTACAAAATCAAATCTTATCAAATTACAAATTTTCTAAGATTACTTTTTATATTTACCAAGATAACCCTAATTTCCCTTAAGTGTTTTACTAGGTCACTGATACTTCAAGTAGATGGGTTTCGCCACATGTTTCACGAATTGAGCAAGTTTAAGTGAGTCGAATGAACCCCATTTAATCAATTGATCTCCATGGGACGCTTTTTGCGCATTCATCACGGACTTTGATCCGTGGCCCATGATAGTAGTCTCTCTCTCTATATAGAAAAATAGTTAAATTTCAATTTTGGTCACTCTGTTATGCCTAGATTTGAGATGTAATATCTCAAATCTTTACACTTTAATTATTAACACAATTTGGTCTCTATATTTTTATAATGTTATTAATTAGTCCAAATAGTTAATATTATTAACTTTTTAATTAAAATGTTATATGGTCCAATATAATTTGAATGTCTACTAGGCCTTGAAGATTGACATGTGACTTTCATATTTTGGTTTTGCCTTGTTTTTTTTTTTTGGTGAATAAATATTAAAAAAAACTATCTCAAAACTACAGGTTTCCTAAACCTCCATTATGGTGATTTCCTGGGAAGGTATTCACGAGAGTAGAGCTAGTCTCCTTATGACTTTGAGTCTGCGTTGCGTAAAATTGATCTGCCCATGCAGTTGAAACCTTAATTGTGTCCATGAATTCTCACTTTAGATCTTGAAAAACAAATGTGTTACGATTCTTCCATAATCTCTAGGCAAGAATGTCGAATAGTGTAGACCATTGGGTGCTGCTCCATTCCATCCTATCTTTAGTTGTCATGTTGGACTCTAACTACTGATCCAACGTACTAGAGAAAAAGGTTGACCATTGATTCCTAGGGATGAAGAATTTCTATATGATTACAGCTGATGGACAATCCCGTAGAACATGCAAAGTGTTTTCTTCAGCATAATGGCAGAGTGGACTCGTTGGATCGTGGCTGAGAGAACGTCGAACACATTCTTGGTTTGTTAAAAGCTTTTGTTTAAAAGCTAACCAGAGAAAGAATCGAACCCGATGAGGGCCAAGATATTTCCAAACTGCCTTCCATTTTTTCGCTTGCTCATGCCATGAATCTTTCCTTAGCAAACGATAAGCATTTTTTTACAGAGAAACCACCATCTTTCGAAGGACTCCACTGAAACTTATCTCTTTCTACTGAAGCATGTGGTGGTGGTATATTAATAATTCTTGTAATAATAGCCTCTGGCACATACTGTCTGAAACTTGTCAAATCCCAGGCTCCATCCGCACCCACCATGTCTTTTAGAGAGCACTTGGGATGTGGTTGATCGAGGAAAGTTATTAGTTTTAAGGGGTCGACATTTGGGATCTATAGCTCTTCCCAGCATCGAATATGTTCTCCTGTCCCTATTTCCCAACATAAATTCTTTATGAGGATGGGTCAAACCTTTGAAACCCCCTCCAAATAGACAACCATCTTCCATGTTCAATGCTGTATGGAATCCTTTCCTCTACTTTATATTTTGATCGGAGCACTTGTACCCACAAGGCGTCTTCTTTTGTTATAAGATTAAAACCCAGCTTTAGTAGAAAGGAGGTGTTTTGATCAAGTCGACGAATTCCAAGACCTCCATTTAATCGTGGCTGACACATGGAATCCCAATCTATTAGGGCTATTTTCCTTTTCCCTGAACTAGAACCCCAAATGAACTGTCTAGCAAGTTTCTCAATATAATTACAAGTACCTTTGGGTAATCTCATAGATTGCATAAAGTAATTTGAAATTGCAAGAAGGACTAATTGAGCTAGTGTAAACCGACCAGCTATGGAGAGCTTACGAGCGTCCCAATGACATAATTTAGCTCTGACTTTGTCAACTACAAATCCAAGAGTAGCATTGGTGACCCTTTTGTGAAAGCGGGGAACTCCAAGATAAGTCCCCAAATCCTGAATGTAACAGCTCGTTTTTCAATGGTATCAAAAATAATGATTTTGATACCACAAACCCGACGAGAAAATTTTATGATGAGTGCTTAAATTAAATAAGTCAATAATAATTTTATATGAAATTTTGAATTAAAGAATTTTAATTATTGAATTAAAATTTAGTATAAGTGGTTTAGTTCAAAAGTCAAGTGGTTTTAGAAAATGAGGTATCGGGACCTCATTTTTGAAATTAAGTGCAGTAAATATTTTTATTAAATATTTACAGAGTTTTATTATATGTGAATTGAAGTTTGGTTGGGTAATTTTGATGATTAATTGCTTAATTAAGGAAAAAGGAGTAAATTGTAAAAGAGGTAAAAGTTAATTACTATTGATTAAAAATAAAAGAGACCAAAGTGGTAATTACACCATGGTTAAAAAGTCCAAGCGGTGGTGGATATGATTACCATCCACTAACTTTTGGATTATTTATTCATTAAGTCCTAATTAGTTTAGGCCTAAATTGAAAACAAGTTTGTTTAATTAAAATTTAATATAATTGAAGGACCAATTATGAAATTGGACCCTCTTTAAATGGCCTAATAATAGAAATGATGTGAAACTCTTTATATTTGATAAATTACAATTAAATCCTAATAAAATGGGGATTTACTAATTAATTTAATTTAGTATGATCGGAAATGATGGTTTCGAGGCCACAAATTTTATGGGTTAGACCGTAAATATTAATTATTTAATATTTACGAGGTCAGTAGTATGACATTAAATTTTGGTTACGAAATTTTGTTGATTAGATAGTTAATTAAGTAAAAAGGATTAAATTGAAAAAGGTGCAAAAGTTGAATTCTATTAATTAAAGGAAAATTGAAGGATTGGAATGGTAATTAGACCATGGGGTATTGTAGTGGACGGTTTTGGGTCTTTAATTGATGAAAACTTGGCTGAATTCATTAAGGGTAAACTTGTAATTTTTAATTAAATAAGTTTAAGTGAAAATAAAAGAAAACTTTAATTGATTTTTCTTCATCTTCTTCCACAAGAGAACCGAAAAACCTAAGGAGAAGGAAAGAAACATTCGGCCTAGCTTGTTGTTTCGATTGGATAGGTAAATCTCTTCTGTTTTTAGTAATTTTTATGTTTTTTAGTTTGTATTAGCTTAATCTAGCTAATCCAAGGACTAATTTGTGATTTTTTCAAATGTTATGAAATTTTCCATTGATGAATAAGCTTTTTCTTGAAATTTTATGGAAGATTTATAAGCTAGGTTGTTAGATTTAATGATTTTGTAAAGTCATTTTTAGAAATTTTTATGTTAAAGGAATAAATTTGTAAGGACTTGGGGTGAAATATTACAAAAAGTGGGCTATAGAAATGCTCTTAAACATCCGGAAAATCTGGAATTTAAAAATAAAATGGTTAATTTACAAGTTTGAGCTAAAGGACTAAATTGAATAAAAGTGAAAAGTTAAGAGTAATTTTGTAAAAATACCAAAAAGGCTTATTTGCATAAAATGATTAAAAATTTATGTTGATTTAAATAATTGAATGAAATTATTGTAATAGGTCAAGATCATGTCCTGATCGTGAAAAAAGGAGAATTACGGATTTACCCCTGAAGTTTAATTTAACTGCAATTTTGTCCTGTAAGTTCATAACGTTAAATTTATATTTAAATAGTATGTTATTTGTATTTTTTATAATTGTTACAGAACAGATTATGGTACGTGAAATTGAGAAAGATGAAAAAGAAATGAATGACAGAAATATCAGGCTTTGAGCCGATAATTTGAAACTGACGCGATGGTTGAGGTACCGCATATGTTGCGAGTCCTCGACAGCTCGTGCGATCAACATCGTGAGTCGGGAAATGAGAAAATAAATATGGATCCTAAATGGATTACAGGCCCTACGATGGCTGAGATTTATGCATAAGTGCACATTCTCGACAGCTCGTGTGAGCAGTATTATTAGGGAACAGTTATATGCATAGATACCGTATCGATGGCTGAGGTACCGCATATGTTGCGAGTTCTCGATAGCTCGTGCGAGCAACATCGTGATTCGGGAAAGAGATATGGATTCTAAATGGATTACAGGCCCTACGATGGCTAGGACTATGCTTATTGCATACTCTCAACAGCTCGTGTGAGCAGCATTGTTAGGGAACAGTTTATAGTACAGGCGGGCATCGTACCGATGGCTGGGGTACTGTATACGTTGCGAGTCTTCGACAGCTCGTGTAAGCAGCATCGAGTACTGGTAACAGAAAAGTTATAAACAGGAAAGATGGAACACCAAATATGGTTGAGGAAGCAACAATTCATCCTAGCTCGGTTGAGATATAATTGCTTTATGCATATAATTGGTAACTTTTTAAACTCTTCGAACTTACTAAGATTTGAAGCTTACCAAAGATGTTATTGTTGTTTGTAGATTGTTTGCTGTTTGAAGATCGGATCATCTTAAAGAAATCACACTTTCTCGGGAGCTCATTTGGTAATGATAAGTGAATTATTTAAGCAATTTATTTGTGTATTTTGGATTAATTATAAGGAAAGTACTTCTAATTTCTTACGATTTCTTATCAGGTACTCAAATTGATGCTTCTCTACTTAAAAGCAAGCAAAAGAAAGATTAAATTGAAGACATGTGTGAAGAGATTGGCTAGATTCGAATTTGAGGGACATTGAGAACTGAATTGCAAAAAGAAACTTTTAGTGGAAATGGTAAAATAAGACTCAGTCAAAATTTTTATTTTCTTATTTTTGTATATATTTTTATATTATAAGTTGTTATTTTCTTTTGACTAAATTATTTAGTTTTAGCAAATGAGTAATTTAGTTTAATAGGACTTAGGCTATATTTAGTAATCCAATTGTATATAAATAGAGATTACTTAGGATTCAATTGAAATGTACTTGAATATCCTTTGAAGCAATTAAGAAATTATCCCTTTTCTATTCTTCTTGTCTTTTTGCATCAGATTAGTTTGCCATTTCCATCTCCATTTCATTCCCTTTTATAAATTTGTCCAACTGCTACATTAACTACTCCCTTTTCCATCTTTCATATTCACAAGCAATCCATCATCATATCCATCCACCAAGCATGATTAAAATCATGCGTCACTAAATCCTTTTTAGCCTTAGTCTCTGTTATCACTCCGTGAAGAAATAATCGTGAGTTACGAAACCGGGATAAAAACCTTTTTATCGGTACTCGCTATCACTCTGGTTTATGGGGTAGTACAAATTAGCCCCTTAAAGTTAATTCGACTTCAATTCAAAAAGCGCGCGTTGAGTTGAGGAAGGTTGACGTACAGTTGGAAAGTCAAATCGGCCGTGCTGTATTCGAGTTCCTGCGAACAAATTGGCGTGTCCAAGTGGGAAAAGCTAGTTGAATTCCGTCAAGGGTGGTAGAGATCGGATTTAAATGACCCACGTGGTTGAGGTTATTAATTCGAGTTGGGCTTTTCAGAGCACAAAGCTGTTAAAGTTTTAAATCGCAAGCACGTGCGACGTGGTTAGACATTCGGCAAGGGTTGGTTTGCAGGTCGTATTCGAAATCGGCTACTAGAGGAAAAATTGACGGTTGGGACGTTCTCGAGCGCTATGACCAGCTTATCGAATAAAAAGGGAAGATTAATTTTCAAGGATCGATTCAAGATCGGAGGAAATCGAGGCTGAGGCTAAGCTTATTAAATATCATTTTTCTTATTTCTTTATCTCAATTAATTATTTAGCATCAAGATTTATTTAACTTATTTATTTTATTTTTGTTTTATTTTAGTTTGAGGTTTTATCTTTAAATCCCACTCTTTTATTTTATTTTTATTAGGAGACAATCACGAGTCGTGGGCACGCTCTTTGACACGACGTTCAAGAGGAAGACACGAGAGTATATTATAGCAACCAGTCTCTGTAGAATCGACCTTACTGTCTTATACTACTGTTTTATATTATTTATCGTAGGAATATTTATATTTGGTGGATTCGACACCCATCAAATTTTGGCGCTGTTGCCGGGGACAAGTAAATTTTCTAACTTTCGTTTGTTTTCTTTATGACAAGGTCTGAGCAGACACCTCTCAACGAGTTTGAACCGGAGATAGAGAAATTAGCCCGAAGGTTGAGAAAAGAAGCTCACGAAAAACGCCTACGGACAGAATTTGAAGAAGAAGCTTTCACTAAAGAAATATTTAGAGACGAGGAAGCAAAGAAAATGGAAGATCAGAATCAGACTATTTGATAACTTGCAGCAGTACCGGACGAACAACATCCATTGTGTATAACTTATCCAACGGGAGGAACAACGTTCGAGTTAAAGTCGAGCTTGATCCATCTGTTGCCCACTTTTCACGGGATTCAAAATGAGAATTCGCACAAGCACTTGAAGGAATTCCACATGGTGTGCACGAGCATGAAACCTCAGGGAGTAACAGAAAACCAAATTAAACTTCGCGCATTTCCTTTTTCATTAGCCAGCTCTGCTAGAGAATGGCTGTTTTATTTACCACCGGGATCTTTTAACACATTGGCTGACATGTCTCGTTTATTTCTGAACAGGTTCTTTCCAGCAGCACGAGCAATCGAGCTGAGACGAGACATAGTGGAAATTCGACAAAAGGAGATCGAAACGCTCTACGACTACTGGGAGCGGTATAAAAAGTTATGCGCAAGTTACCCACAACACAGACTTTCCAAGTAATCACTGCTATAGTATTTCTACGAGGGACTACTCCCCATGGAGATGAAGATGATCGACGCAGCTAGTGGAGGAGCACTTGTCAACATGACCCCTCAAAGAGCTAGGGAGCTGATTTCGACGATTGCTGCAAACTCTCAATAGTTTCGACCGGCTACAGAACCCACGAGACGGGTTCATGGGTTAAGTACTCTGACTTTAGAAAATAAAATAGATAAACTCACTAATATTGTTCAGAGTTTGCTTGCAGATAAGTCAAACCCAACGAAGCTATACGGAATCTGTACTATGTCAGATCACCCAACAGACTCATGTCCTATCTTACATGAGGATTCGACAAAACAAGCAAATACTATCGAAAATTTTTCAGGTCCACCTCAAAGACGGTACAATCCTTATCCGAACACATACAATGTGGGGTGGAGGGACCATTCGAATTTAAGCTATGGATCGAATCCTCGGTTCAATCAGTCGTATCAGCAAAGGTCGCCTCTAAATCAGCAGTAACCACCTCCGAAGACGTCGTTAGAAGTTATTGTTAAAAGGTTAGCCACTAGCACTGAAAAATTTTAAGAAGAAACTAACATGTATTTTCAGGAGTTAGACAAGCAGATGAGCAAGTTGGCACTCACGATTAGCCGTTTGGAGTCTCAAGGAAGGCTACCATCCCAAACGGAACCCAACCCTCGGCATAATGCAAGCGCTATGATGTTAAGGAGTAGTAAGGTCTTAGAACCCGTGACTAGCATAAGTCGTGCCCACGACGTTGAACGTGAAGAACAGAAATCAGATTCAGAAACTCCAACAGAGTCGTCACCACCAAAGCCACTTGTTGTGCAACCCCCGTTTCCAAGAAGGCTTACCCAAGGCAAGAAGGAGCGAGAGGATAAAGAAATTTTAGAGACATTCCGAAAGATGGAAATCAATTTTCCCTTACTCAATGCAATCAAACAAGTTCCTCACTATGCAAAGTTTTTGAAGAAACTATGTACTGGGAAGAGGAAGCTTCAAGAAAATGAGTGGGTAAATATGGGAGAAAACGTTTTCACCGTGTTACAAAGAAAAATTCCGCCAAAGTGTAAGGATCAAGGTATGTTCTCGATTTCTTGTAAAATAGGTAATGTTGGCATTAAGAAAACCATGTGCGACTTAGGAGCATCCATCAATGTCATGCCCTTATCTATTTTTAAATCTTTAAACGCTGGTCCTTTGAAAGAAATAGGGATGATAATTCAGTTGGCGGACAGATCATGCGTATATCCAGAAGGGGTATTGGAAGACGTCCTCGTTAAGGTAAATAAGTTAATCTTTCCTGCAGATTTCTATATCATTGACATGGAGGATGATAACTCGAAAAACTTTTTTGATATTCTACTTGGGAGACCTTTTCTAGGTACTGCAAGTACAAAGATTGATGTTCGTAGTGGGACACTCACTATGGAATTTGACGGTGAGGTTGTTAAATTTAATGTCTATGAAGCCATGGGCCGACCTAGTATAATGTCAAATGTTTCTTGTGTTGATGTTGTTGAACCACTGACGAAATTGCATTTTGAATATTGTGAGGTAGATGGGTTACAAATTGTCTTATGTAGGAGTTTAGACCTCGAAATTATGAAAAAATTGGAAGAACTCAGGAAGGGCTTCGTGAACAATAGGCAAATGTCGAAACCTTTCTACGTGAACTTCCAAGTGCACGTAATGGAAGGATTGATCCTCAATACGCAAAACGGATAACATTTAAGTTCGTTGAGCTAACGACGTTAAACAAAAGCGCTGTTTGGGAGGCAACCCAAATTCATTTCTATTTTTAATTTTTAATTTTCAAGTTTAATTTCAGTTGAATAAATATTATCGTTTAATCCATTTCATGTGTCATTTTCAGGGTGCATCGTGGCATTTTACGAAATTCCAGTATCAGTCATGGCATGGGCACGCCTTGTCAAATTTCAATGTTGCCATGTGTTGAACATACACCCAAGATGGAACCAATCAGAACCAACCCGAACTGCCTAAATCATCCTCCGTCTCATAAAAAACACAGGGAGTATACTTTGTCCAATCTTTTTCCATTATTTACATTTACACATCGAGGACAATATGGGATTAAGTAGGGGGATTCATTATGCATGCCATGATTTTTCTCTTTGCATATTGCTTATGATATTAATATTATTTGATAATTATTTTCACGATTGAATTCTTTCTTATACTTGGTTCATCTAGATAATTAGAAGTTCGTGAATAATAATTGTTTTTTTTATCAATACACATTTTGTAGAGTTGAAATTATTATGAGAAAAGTCGAACACTTCATTAAATTAGAAACTTTTTTAGACTTGCTTAATAAGTACTCAATTTTGTAAATAAATAAAGTGTGGATGTGAATAAATATATTGTGCCTTGGTTATGAGTGAAGATTCGAAAATGTGATCGAATTGAGTAACTAACTGGGTTGAGGTAGTTGGCTTGTCATCTCAATTCGCATAAAAAGATTCGAGTGACGAACCAAAGCTTGTAACACTTCGCTAACCGAGTTATCTTGTGTCTTAAAAAAAATTCAAAAATATATATATATATATATATACGTATGTAAATTTGGGTATAATTAGCAAGTTTAATTAAGCTTAAATTTTTGTAAAGTGGTTGATTTTGTTCATAATGGTTGAAAGTCTATAAAATGTGTGTTGATTAGACATGAGCGATTATATATTTTTGATCTTCTAATTGTTTGCATGAAACTTGGTTTAAAAATGAAGTTCGATTTTAAAAAAAAATTATCGAATAACATTAATATAGACTGAACATTATGCTTGAGGACAAGTATAGGCTAAGTAAGGGGGATTTTCATAAGTGAATTATTTAAGCAATTTATTTGTGTATTTTGGATTAATTATGAGGAAAGTACTTCTAATTTCTTACGATTTCTTATCAGGTACTCAAATTGATGCTTCTCTACTTAAAAGCAAGCAAAAGAAAGATTAAATTAAAGACATGAGTGAAGAGATTGGCTAGATTCAAATTTGTGGGACATTAAGGACTGGATTGCAAAAAGAAGCTTTTAGTGGAAATGGTCAAATAAGACTCAGTCAAAATTGTTATTTTCTTTTTTTTTGTTTATATTTTTATATTATAAGTTGTTATTTTCTTTTGACTAAATTATTTATTTTAGCAAATGAGTAATTTAGTTTAATAGGACTTAGGCTATATTTAGTAATCCAATTGTATATAAATAGGGATTACTTAGGATTCAATTGAAATGTACTTGAATATCCTTTGAAGCAATTAAGAAATTATCCCTTTTCTATTCTTCTTGTCTTTTTGCGTCAGACTAGTCTGCCATTTCCATCTCTATTTCATTCCCTTTTATAAATTTGTCCAATTGCTACATTAACCCCTCCCCTTTCCATCTTTCATATTCACAAGCAATCCATCATCATATCCATCCACCAAGCATGATTAAAATCATGCGTCACTAAATCCTTTTTAGCCTTAGTCTCGGTTGTCACTCCATGAAGAAATAATCGTGAGTTACGAAATCGAGATAAAAACCTTTTTATCGGTACTCGCTATCACTCCGGTTTATGGGGTAGTACAAATTCGTCCCTTAAAGTTAATTCGACTTCAATTCAAAAAGCGTGCGTTGAGTTGAGGAAGGTTGGCGTACAGTTGGGAAGTCAAATCGGTCGTGCTATATTCGAGTTCCCACGGACACATTAGCGTGTCCAAGTGGGAAAAGCTAGTTGGATTCCGTTAAGGGTGGTAGAGATTGGATTTAAATGACCCACGCGGTTGAGGTTGTTAATTCGAGTTGGGCTTTTCAGAGCGCAAAGCTGTTGAAGTCTTAAATCGCGAGCACGTGCGACGTGGTTAGACATTCGGGAAGGGTTGGTTTGCAGGTCGTACCCGAAATCGACTACTAGAGGAAAAGTTGGTGGTTGGGACGTTCTCGAGCGCTATAACCAGCTTATCGATTAAAAAGGGAAGATTAATTTTCAAGGATCGATTCAAGATCGGAGGAAACCGAGGCTGAGGCTAAGCTTATTAAATATCGTTTTTCTTATTTCTTTATCTCGATTAATTATTTAGCATCAAGATTTATTTAACTTATTTATTTTATTTCTGTTTTATTTTAGTTTGACGTTTTATCTCTAAACCCCCACTCTTTTATTTTATTTTCGTTAGGAGACAATCATGAGTCGTGGGCATGCTCTTTGACACGACGTTCAAGAGGAAGACACGAGAGTAGATTACAACAACTAGTCCCTGTGGAATTGACCCTACTGCCTTATACTACTGTTTTGTATTATTTGTCGTAGGAATATTTATATTTGGTGGATTCGCACCTATCAGGTAATATTTTCATCACTTGGTTATATGGCATGTACTAGAATGTTGTTACCCTTGAAATGTTTGATTTTGGATTGTTGATTCTCTGTTAAACTAAAATTGCTTGTTTGCTTGATGTTGTAATTAAGCAAATATGTTTGGTAATGAATTGACATGTGAATTTAAGAATACTAGTGATGATTGGTTGTATTTTGTGTCATATGATGAAACAAGTATTGTCATATATAGATTTTGCAGAATGAGGATTTGAATAAGAATCTTGTGTTGAATAATGGTTGATAAACTTGAGGACTTGTGTGAATAATCGAATTCTATATACTTGTTTCGATAGAATTCTTGCATGTATCAGTAAAAGTACATAATAGGAGAGAAGTTAGTTACTGACTTACATTGTATCGGTAGGTATCATAGAAGTATCGAAAATTCTGTTCATAGTAGTATCGGTAGTCTGAATACTTGTATCGGTACAAGTTGTAGGGTAAAACTTCTTAGCTCTCTGGAGTTTTTAATATCGGTAGAAGCATGACATGTTTTGATAGAAGTCTACACTATTCTTGAACTGTTTATTGACTTGAAAACTACCGATACTTGTCCAACAAGTATCGGTAGAAGTATCCAAAAATCATGAAAATGACCCTTTTTCCCTTGTTGAGTTATGATTATATTTAAATGATTATGTATGACATGATATTAAAAGATGAATAGTGATAAATGAATAGAAAGACACCAGGACCCTAACTGGCGACGATTTTCGGGTTTTGGGTATTACAGACATGAAAAAAATGGATGTCATGATTTGTAAAATGAATATTGATTCCTTCTGCAATGAAATGATAAGTATGTTTGGTTATAGTTTGGTCCGCTAATGGTGAGAACTGTGTGTTTGAGATATAGGACCATGTGATCCCTGATGGAAAATATTTGTACGTGATTCCTAAGTTCTTGCGTGATTGAATTTGATTATTTATTGATTGAAAGATTGTAAATGAATGTGTAAAAATTAAATGTAGTTAGTATTCTAAGCTACAAATTATAATTGTAAAAGTTATGGTTGAATTGTATGTAAAAAAAAAGACTCGAAAAGTTCTGTAAACCTTGAGACCTTAGACCGGAGATAGTTTTGGGTTTTGGGGTGTTACACTGACCCTGATGAAATCCTAAAAAGTCACAAATTTGGGATCTTGTTTCCTCGTCCACCCTTAGCGAAAAAAACATGTTTGTTTTCCTAGAGTTAATTTTATGGCCTGAGAACATGCAAAAGTCATTTAGAATATTTTTAATAACTGAACCATGTATTATATAGACCCTTGAAAATATGAGAAGATCATTAACAAAAAAGAGATGTGATAAAGAAGGCCCCGTTCTAGCTAGCTTAATGGGTTTCCACAACCCTGTTTGCTGTGTCATTTTGATACTGAGACCTAACCATTCCATACATAAGACAAACAGGCATGGGGATAAATGGCAACCTTGCCTGACTCCTCTGCTGGGCGAAATTTCTCCATGGGAACCCCATTCCACATTACTTGCATAGTGGATGTTGAGATGGGGACATAATAACCCGTCATATAAAGTCAAGTATCCCTGCTGATCTTAATGAGATGTCAATAAATTCCTATCTAACTCGGTCGTAGGCTTTCTCTAAGTCAATCTTAATAGCCATCCATTTTTTCCTTTTATTCCGCATTGAGTGAATGACCTCTTGCGCAATGAGGATATTGTCAAAAATACTACGTCCTGTAATAAACCCAGCCTGTTCTTGACCTATGAGTTTTGGAAAAAAATTTGAATCTATTTGCGATAACTTTCATTACTAGTTTATAGAGAACTGAACATAGGCTAATAGGTCTGAATTGCGAGATCTCTTATGAATGTGCTACTTTAAGGATAAAAACGACCAAAGTATTGTTAAGGTCTGGATCAATAAGTTTTCCATGAAAGACCCATTGATAAACAGCTTCATTGATGGTGTTCCATTGGCTCTAAAAAAAACATGCATGAAAGCCATCACTCTCAGGGGCTTTAAGAGGTGCCATATCAAAAAGGGTTATTTTAATTTCTTCATTAGTAATATCTTTGCGAAGGGATTCGGCATCATCTCTATCTAGACATGGGAACTGACTTAGAGGCAACGCCTCCATTTATTCTGGAACATCCCTATATAAGTGTTTAAAAAAGGAGACTGCCTCAGACTGAATTTCACTAGGATCGTACAACCAAACCCCACTAGAATTATGGAGAGCATTAATGCAATTGCTTTTCCTTGTTTGTAGAGTTCTACTATAAAAAAAACTTAGTATTCCTATCACCAAGGGCAAGCCAGTCACACCTAGACTTTTGTTTCCACAATAATTCTTCTTGATCTAGGATATGTTCCAACTCAGTCCTGAGATTTAGCTCCTTTTCAACGGCTCGCCCTAAACTAGAAATTTCCACCTCATGCTGAGCTTTTTTGAGTTTATGAACGAACTTGCGTTTTTGCTCCCCTATATATCTAAAAACTGTTTTATTCCAAACTCTGAGATAAGAGGTTAACTGTCCAAGTGTATTGGCCATATCGCCCTTATAATCCTAACAATTCTTGACAAAACTAGGAAAATTTTGGTGTTGGGCCCACCCTGCTAAGAACCGAAAAGGCATTCCTTTGGGAAGTTTGATTTCTAGATGTAAATTAATGTCAAGAGGACGATGATCTGACTTAATACGAACAAGGTGAGTTACAAGACAATTAGGGAAAGAGTTAAGCTAAGTGAGATTACAAATAGCACGATCTAGCCTTTCAAAGGTACTCTCTCTTTGTTAAGTGAATGGTGGGCCACAAAATCCCATATAATAAAGATTGTTATCATCAAGGAAACTACTAAAGTGAGGTTACCTCCGGCCTATATGATTTCCCCCTTTCTTGTCCGCAGCTGATAAGAGAGCATTGAAGTCTCCTACTGCCATCCAAGGGATATTAGAAATAAGAATAGTATTTTTTAGAACTTCCTAAAGTTCTTCCCTTTTAGATTTATTAGGGCTACCATATACGAAGGCTATTTGCAGTGATAGCAGAGGCTAACCATATTTAATCTGCGTAAAGATGAATTGCGAATGGTTATGCAAAATCTCAAGTTGTACTGAATCTCTCCACCCAATCCAAATACCACTAGAGAAGCCCCTTGCTTCAACTCGAAACGAGGAGTGAAAGCCCAATTTAGCAACAACCTCATCTGCTTTCCCGCCACTAATCCTTGTTTCTAATAAACTGACAAGTTCAGGTCTATAATCTGAATTATAATCACGAAAAATACGCGAAAATTTGGAATTTGCACATCCTTGGCAATTTTATGAGAAAATAGAGAAGTTATGATCCATTAAAAAAATTTTAAAGGAAAAAACCAGGACGTAGACCTTTACTGGGTTATGTTCCCTTCAATAATGGAAGTATGTCCAACTTTATTGGTCGCAGGCAAAAAAAGCCCCTCTTACACCTGGGATTTAATTAAATCAATGACTTTAAGCATAGGATCCGACAAAGTTGATTTTTGAGACGATACTTTGAAGGATCCCACTTTCCCTCTTAAAGATTTACTGAGAATCCTATCCTTTTTTGACTCAGCATGTGCTCGGCCTCCTACTCAGAAACCCCCTCCATGTTTGCTTCGAAAGTCAGCCATGGTGAAGGAGCTATCAACCGATCTATCCGTTGTCCCACTCTCATGAAAAACTATTATGGAATGCTTGGATGGGTTAAGAATGCCTTCCGTGAGGGTGATTGGAATTGCCTGTAACCTATTTGAAGAGTGAAGGTTAAACCTTCTTGGATCCATAGTTAGCGGTGAGTTCCCATCACTATCTGAGAGTGAAACTCCATCAACCCGGACATTCACCTGAGTTTAATGATCAAGAGAAAATTCTTTTTGTGAGCCTCCTAGACTTGGTTAAGTGATTTCACTCGAAAGTGGCAAACTTCCTGAAGAAACCAGGTGAGTGTTCTCCTCCATAAAAGTTTCCTTTGGATTTTCAATAGTGGTTAACCTTTTTACTGGATCAGAAGCTAAACCTGCATATTCAAGATGAGCTATTATAGCTCTAACTCCATTAGAGTTTTGGGTAGAAACTATCATTGGGGTCTTCGGCACACCCATCTTTTTTAGTCCTGGAATCAGTATTCTTTTTTGAATTTTGTGATGCATCTGATGAGGTTGACTTATTCAAAGGTAAGCTCTATTGTGACGTTAAAGGCTGTCTTATTTTAATAGACTCTGTAATTTGAGCAGGTTATTTTGCGATAGAAGTATGACTCATAGTAGCTATTAAAGCCCTATTATCTTTAGGAGTCTCGCCCGAATTTAATGGGCCTTTATTGGCTGTCCTAGTTTGAATAAAATTGACTTGCTCATTATCCTTATCATTCAAGGATTCTAGAACTTGAAAACGTGTTCCACTGGGAGTAGACTCCTTGTTATTTGCCGATTTTTGTGGTACCTTCAGACCCCGTCATCCTCTTCTCTCTACGAGCATCCAAGGGCCATAAGCCTCTAAGTTTGTGGATTTTTTTATGGTGGCAGCGGCAAAGACAAAGTTTTTGCTCCACCTTTATGCACATCGCCCTCAACCCCTTGATTTTGATCGTGAACTATCTTTGGGCAAATTTCTTTTACATGACCATAATACCCAAAAGAAAAACAAACCATTGGAAGGTGTTCGTACTCTATTTTCTGGATCCTCCCATTCACCATTACTTGGGAAATTAAAGCTTTGTCCAAATTGATAAAGATAGCCATACGGGCGAACTTTCCTCTTGCGCCATTCTCTATGTTGAGATCTAGTTTGGCAACCTTTCCTAACAAACCCCCTATCTCTCATAAGATTTCTTTTCCGATACCTGTGCCCTGAAAGACTCGAAAAATGTACCCAAGCCATGACGAGGCTCAGGTACGCCTGTCTTGTATCAAAATCAACAGTCCAAGGCTGAACCGTTAGGTATTGCCCATACACAATCCACGGACCATTGCATAAGGCTCTCTCGAAATCTTCCTTATTTTGGAATTTGGCTAAAAAATAACCATTCTTAACATCAACTAGTTGGAACCCTTGTTTTGGTTTCCAAAGAGCACATACTTTGTTATACAAGGCAGTATATCCAATAGTCCTCCCTAAGAGTTTAATGACAACTGTATGAGCCATACCATTAACAAGGAATTGATTAATCCGATTGGAGAAATATATGGTTGGCATTCCGTTGATTGTTGCTTTTTCAATATCTGACTCTAAGAGTTCGAAGTCATCATCGCCCTCAAAGTTATGACCAGTCAACGGCCTCCCTCCACTCCCTAAAATTGTACCAAGAAGGTGATCTTTCCATGACCGTGGTTGTGAGGCATCTTGGGCTGGGACCGTCTCTTCATCCCTTTCTTCTCCATCTACCCGATTACGAACTTTCCTGGTGGCCCTACTAGCAAGCTCACCGGAATCACCAACCCCATACTCTTTTGCTTCCATTCAAAGAAAACTAATAAACCATTCATGCCTTGTTTTTTTTATATTATAAGACAATGGCTAAATTTTAGTTTTGGCCCCTATTTCGTGTTTATATACTTTAATTTTTGACATAATTTAATTTTTTATTTTTATAATTTCATTAGTTAGTTTAAATAGTTAATATTGTTAACTAATGTCAACATCAAATTTTTTTAAGAATACTATTTTAATAAAAAAGAATCATCATGATGAGTTTGGATGAGCGCTTTTAAGAAAAGAAACTACATTGATTTTTTCAACGTTATTTTTATTGTTACATAATTATCAAATGAATATGTTTTTTATTGAAAATACCATACTAATAAATTTAATAAAAAAAATTTAATGATGATAAAAATTGAATTTATATTTTTAAATCTTAAAATAAAAATATAAAAACTAAATTCCAAATATACAATGTGGGCATATTTTAACGTATTTACGTATGAAAATGTAAAATATATTTTAGACTGGTTGCTCAGTCCAAATGAACTTAGCCCAATGGCCATCCGAATTTTAAGGCCAGTACAAAGCCCAACATATTCCTTAACTATTTAATATTGCTGTCTTTGGAAGTCGGAACATGGTAGTCTTGTTAGAATTTGATGAAGCTCGGAGTCGAGTTGAGTCAAGTCAGTATAGGTTTGGATAAGTAGTGTGATGTGGTACGTTTAATTTATTTTTTATCTTACGCTATAATATTATTATAATATTTAATCTCATCGTCACCGTTATTTTTATATTAATTGTAAGTAAACGCACCACTCATTTAAACTCCAAGCACGAGATAAAGCTTTTCTAATGTTGTTGTTTCTTTCCTTTACAAAATTTAAATCCAATATTTTATTTAAAAACTTGATTCCTGTTCTTTCATTTTCTTTTAATTTTATAATTAAAACATTAAAAATTAGAAAAAGGAAATTTCGAGAATCAGCCAATTTGAAATAGGCAAATAGCATCACTTTAATAATAGCCTCATCACCATGAAAAATAAGCCCTATCACAAGATAAACTTGAAAGGAGATAACAGGGAGGGAGTAATATATACAAATAACAAAATAAAATTTAGGGGTGAGCGTTCAATCAAATCGAGTAAAAAAATTTTGAGTTAATTGAATTGACGAGTCCTATTTTATCATCATAATTCGATTTGAAATTTTTTTCGAATGGAGTCAAGTCGAATGGAGTCAAGTCGAATGGACTGAAATTGTTCTAGTTAAATTAAAAAATTAAACATGTAAAATTAAAATATTGTTATAGGATAGTTAATTCTATGTTAGAGCAAGTAAATTTGAAACCATATATATTTGAAAAAATTTTCAAAACAAAATAATAAAAAAAGATGCTTTAATATTATAAACTTGAATAATTAATTAACTTATTTAGGTCCCAAAAGTATTATTTTAAAAATTTAAATTTTTAATTTTCTTTATATTTTTTTAGAAAATTTGGAATTTTGTAAATATTTGGAATTTTAAAAATTATTTTGCTTTTTTGAAAATTATTTTAATTTTTTTTTTGTAATTTTTGTTGAGAAAGAGATTGATTTGCTCATTTTCGAAATTAACAGGGACCAAAAGGGTATTTACCAATCTGTTATTCGAATGATTTGAATTGTAAAATTTAAATCGATTCGAATTTGAAACTCGAATTACTTATTCGAGTTGACTCGAATAACTCAATTCAATTAATTTGAAATTCGATTTTTTTTAATTTTTTTGAATCGAATCTAATTTTGTTCACTCCTAACAAAATTAGAATCCAACACTATATTAAACATCAAACCCATAAAAGCAAATGAAAAATAAAATCATAAAAAATTCGAAGTTTATCATATATAAAATAAAACTCCTTTTAACAATTAAAACATATACCAAGTGGTCAAACAAAGTGGAAGTAGATTTTTTTTCTTTACGTAATTGGATCAAGTTTAAATTTTGGAGTTGACACTGTTGGGAGAGTTTTACTTAAATATCACTCACATGCTCAAACTGTAAAATGAATGAGGAAACGTGGTTATGAAAAATATACAAGCCAACAACTTCATTTTAGAGAAGCACAACTATATTAGACTTGATCATGGGTGACTTGAAAAGTGGAAAGGTTGGAGTAAAAATATAAATTTAAAAAATAAGTTTGGTCCACTTTCTAAACAGGTCAAGGCTTGAGTATGATTTTTTTGGTTCGGGCTCGACCCGAATCAACCTAAACTTTTTTTTTGTTTCTGTTATTTTGTTGTAATTTCGCTATTATATAGCTACTATTTTGTTGTTATTCTCTGAATATGATATAATTTTTGTTTTATTATTAATTTTGGTACTATTTTAGAGGTATTGCTTCCTAAGTTGCAATTATCTTAATGTTATTTAAGTATAAAAACTTTTTAATGTATTTTCAATTTATTGAGAAACATTTTTTTAATGCTATTAATGTATTTTATGTATTATATTTTTTAAATTTATTTTTATATTAAATTTTTTTGAAAAATTAATACAAATGTGCCGAGCCGGACTCAAGTTTAACATTTTAAACTTGGGTTGAACTTTAGTAGAATTTTAGATTCATTTTTCAAATAGGACTCGAACCTAAATTTTTTTATATTAACCCGACCCATTATCAGTCTAAACTATAAAAAACAAAGTGAAAACACTGGTTAATATACTTCTGTTTTTACTGTTATCAATATTGTAAATTTGTTAGATTCTACTGAAGTTAATTACCTATAAACCAAAGTAGTTAAGGATCAAATTGTTGAATTATTGGATTGTCCTAAATGGCTATAAATACTCTTAGTGTGGGTTTAGATGAACGGTGCGATGTGGTGTATTTAGTTTACTTTTTATTTTATATTACAGTATCGTTATAATCTCTAATCTCACCGTCACCGCTATTTTTATACTAACCGTAGATAAACGCATCGTCCATCCAAACTCACTCTCAATTAACTTAATTGTACAAAAAAATTAGCTTTTCTCAAAAAGATAAGACTTTCCAGAGATTTCAGTTGATTCTTTCATTCATTCTGAGTACAAATAATTTCATGATTTTACAGAGAAGGGGAGCACTAATAAATGCTGTATCTAACATCTAGTAGTTGTTGCTGTTATCATATGGGTTGGCTGCCACAAAATAGACCAACCACCCAATTCCTCAATTACCATCAACTTGTGACTCTATTTTAGGATTACTTCACCTTAAAGTGTTTCTCTTTAAAATATTCTACACTTCATTATATACATTTTAGGATTAAATCATTATTTGGGATCAGAATTTCGTAATGATCCGAAGTTAAGGATTAAACTAAGTAACTGTTCTCATATTGTGCTTAAATTTTAGGGTTTTTAAGGATTAACTTGAAAAAAAAAGTTTAAGCCTCAATATGATTACGACTTAACTTGAACTAAAAAAAATTTAGACCCTAATATAAGAACAATTATCAAATTCAAAGTCTATCTTGGATGAAAAAAATTTAGATCTCAATATGAAAAAAATTGTTAAATTCAAACCCAAAAGTGATTTAAGCTATATTTTTTTTACTTCGAGTTTAGAATTTTTTTAAAAAACCATCTTAAATGAAAGTATTCCAACACCAAATGAATATGATTGCAAATGTTTTTATTCGAATTTATAATTTATTTGATACCTTACTCAAAAGTATGCATTAATTGATGGAAGTTCACAAAAATGTTTTGCTTTTGGTACAAGGTTTATTTTATTTATTTTTCCAAATCAAACTTATTTTGGATTGGAAAGGTTGTGAACAACCAAAGGACAAAAGGTTCATTTTCATTGAGCTTTCAAAGAATATTGGGAGACATTAATGCTCTTTTATCCCAATATGTTTGATATGTTGGGCAAATTCAAAAGTTGGATTTGGATGTGTTTGCGAATCCAACACTTTTCTTTCATCCTCTCTAATTCATTCAATAAATGAAGTTTTGAGAACCCCTCACAATCTTAATTAGATTTGTTGATATTTAATATCAACGGAGATCAAGATGAAAAGGGATGATTTTTTCGTTCAGAAAATAGAGTGAAAGTTTTCCTCTGAATGAAGTATTTGAGATTATTTAAATCATGAATATTTCGAATTGAATCATCGAGTCAAATCTTAAACTAAATTATTATCTATTTTATTATAATTGTATAACAACGATAATTGATGACATTGGGTTTAAAATTCTCCCCTCCCCCTTTGGACTGGTACATAGTTACCACTCTCAGTTGGAGCAGTGAAATATCCCTGTCAAAATCAGGGCATACAGCTCACCAATTGGACCTTATCTACATAAATAATGGACTAGTATTTTTTTTCCATACGTTTTCTTCTCTTATCTATGGACCATCCTTTTCATTTGGACTTTAATCAGCTATGTATGCAAGAAATTATTTACCTATCTAGATGCAAGTACAGTAAAGATTCTTGTATTAAGAGTTAAATTTTATTTTATTTTTTTTAAAAATAAATAAATTAATCTTTATATGTTGGATAAAAAAGTAAATTAATTCTTTCGTTAAAAATTCTATCTACTATTAAGTGATAATGTGATTGATGAAATAAGTAGACAACGACATATGACGTACGCATACCGCATATTGACGCGGCATTTTGCCACATCAACAATTTTTTAAATAATTATAAAAAATATTAAAATTAATTTAAAATTACAATAAGTATTTAAATTGGAAATTAATTATCATCATTGAGCTACAATTTATTTAAATATTTGATCATTATTATAATGAATTACTATAAATATAAAAAGAATTGAAATGACAAATAACTAGAAAAATAATGTAAAATTAAACGAAAATGAAAGTTTTTGTTTTAGTAATTGTTAATTTTGCATCTTATCTACTGTTAAGTGGACCAATTTAAGAAAATATGTTATAAATTTGGACAAATAAACAATAAACATTTATGAGGAATATGATCAAAGTAAATAGGGTGAAATATAAATACCGCTGATTAAAAAACAAAAAAATATCTATTATTTTGGATTTATAGTTTAGTAAGAGCTATTTAATTTTGGTTATTTGTTTTAAATTAAAATTAAGTTTTAAATTATTTTAATAACTTTTTATATTTTTATAATTATTTAAAAATTCAAATCTGTTATAAATATCACTTTATGGATGTCCGTAACTCTCAAGTTATAACATCCATTGTAACAACCTCTCATTTATGAGATTAATCCCTTTCTTTATTATGAAAGTAATAGGAATGTTATTTAATCTATGTATTAATGAAGCACTTAAGTAAGCTTCATTTATTTATGTTATATTGAATGTCAATTACTTATAAATAGGATCTTACGTGAATGAAAATAAAATAAGAGAGAATTCTTTATCAATTTGATCTATTGCTTACTTTAAGTGTTCTTTTATTTGATTATTTTATAACACGTTATCAGCACGAGCCTTTACAAGTTCATAGTGAAGTTCACGTAATTTCGGCTTTATATAATTCGTCCGTATAACTCCCGTTAAACTATATACGATATACATATTTTCGTCATTCTTTTATTTTATTTTCTAGATGAAATATTTGCTTTAGATAACATTTGCACATTTATTTTTACAACTCAAATGTTATAATGATAATTATATATACATGTTTTTTTTTTACTAAAAGAAATTTCAATTAATGTAATTTGTGTTAAGTTATGATTATGACTATTCCTCTGCATGTCAATATTTGACATAAATATTATTATTTAGAAAATTTAGTATATATATATAATTGACTTAGTTTACGATTGAGAATGCTTATCATTTTACTAATTTCTTTTATTTTGATTTAAGTGATTATAAAATCAAATCTTGTCAAACTTGAATTTGCGGCTTTAGACATATCAGACAAGAATTATTTGTCATGGGTGTTAGATGCTGAAATTCACCTAGATGCTAAAAGTCTAGGAGATACTATATTAGCAGATAAAGAAGCATTTAATCAAGACAAGGCAAAAGCAATGATTTTCATCCGTCATCATCTACATGAAAGATTAAAAGTGGAATATCTCACTGTGAAATACTCTCTTAATTTGTGGAATGATTTGAAAGAAAGATTTGACCATCAGAAAACGGTGATACTCCCTAAAGCTTGTTATGATTGGATGCACTTACGGTTGCAAGATTTTAAGACTGTAAGTGAATACAATTCAGAACTTTTCGAAATTAGTTCTCAACTAAAATTATGTGGAGAAAACATAACTGATGAGGACTTATTAGAGAAAGCATTTTCAACCTTTCATGCTACTAATGTGCTCCTGCAGCAATAATATCGTGAAAAAGATTTTAAAAGATATTCTGAATTGATTTCATGCTTTTTAGTGGCTGAACAAAATAATGAGCTGTTGATGAAAAATCATGGAATTCGTCCCACTGGTTCTGCACCATTCCTTGAAGTGAATGTAGCAGTACACAATAATTATGAACATGGAAAATATAGAGGTCGCGGTTGCGGCCATGGTCGTGGACGTAGTGGGGGACGTAGTCGAGGATGTACTAGTAATCGTTATCATGATGGTCATAATAGTGGTACTACTAAACATCAAAAAAAATAATAACAATGAAGGATAAGAAAGAGGAGGTCAAAGTATTCCTTCAAAGATTGTTGAGAATTTATGTTATCGATGTGGTATGAAGGGGCATTGGTCACGTACCTGTTGTATGTCTGAGCATTTAGTAAAACTTTATCAAGCACCCATTAAAAAGAAGGGAAAGAATATGGAGATAAATTTTATATCCCAAAATGATGATGAAATGGAGGCAAAAGATGAAAATATTCACTATCACCATGCCTACGAGGGTGATAAATTTCATGACCTTAATAGTATAACTCACCTAAATATGAAAAATTTCTTGGAGAATCATTAGAAAAGTTGATGTTATTTTGACATTTTCATGTTGATTTAAGTATGCTTTATTTTCTTGCATAAATAATAATTTATATATTTAATAAATATTAACAATGTTTCTCATATTATATTTTGTTTATTTTTATGAAGAATATGAATATTCAACAAAGTTTCGTTGGACCCAAAATCAATGGAGATATGTGTCTTGCAGATAGTGCTACAATACACACGATACTCAAAGATAAAAGATATTTTTCTCATTTGACAATAAGTGATGCCCATGTTAATACAATATCGAGTAGTTCAAAATTTATTGAGGGCTCCGAAAGAGCTATTATATTATTACCTAAAGGTACAAAAATTATCATTGATGATGCTTTATATTCCACTAAGTCTCAAAGAAGTTTATTGAGTTTTAAAGATATTCGTCTTAATAGATATCATATTGAGACTATAAATGAGAAAAATATTGAATATCTATACATTACAAATGTTGAATATGGAAAGAAATATGTTTTGGAAAGGTTACCTGCTTTTTCATCAGGTTTATATTATACACATATTAGTGCAATTGAGACACATGTCACTACAAACCAGAAGTTTGTAAAACCACATATTTTTACTATTTGGTATGACTGATTAGGCCATCCTGGATCTATTATGATGCGAAGAATAATCGAGAATTCAATTGGACACCCATTAAAAAACCAAAAGATTCTTGAATTCAAATATCTATCTTGTGTTGCTTGTTCTCAAGGAAAATTGATTATTAAACCATCACCAACTAAAGTGGGGATTAAATCTCTCGCATTTCTAGAACGTATTCAAGGTGACATATGTGGACCCATTCATCCATCATGTGGACCATTCAGATATTTTATGGTATTGATAGATGCATTTAGTAGTTGGTCACATGTATGTTATTATCAACTTGCAACTTGGCGTTTGAGAGATTACTTGCTCAAATAATTCGATTAAGAGCACAATTCCTAGATTATTTAATCAAAACTATTCGTCTTGATAATACTGGTGAGTTTACGTCCCAAGCTTTTAATGATTATTGTATGTTAATTGGGATAAATGTTGAACATCCTGTAGCTCATGTTCACACACAAAAAAGTTTAGTTGAATCATTTATCAAACGCCACCAACTAATAGCTAGGCCATTGCTTATGAGAACAAAACTCCCTATTACAGCTTGAGTATATGCTATTTTGCATGCAGCATCACTTGTGCGCTTCAAGCCAACAAGTTATAATAAATACTCCCCATTACAATTTGCTTTTGGTCAGGAGCCAAATATTTCCCATCTTAGAATTTTTGGATGTGCAGTATATGTTCCAATTGCTCCACCATAACGCACAAAGATGGGTCCTCAAAGGAGGTTGGGAATATATGTTGGTTATGAATCTCCTTCTATAATTAAGTATATTGAACCATTAACTGGAGATTTATTTACTGCACGATTTATTGATTGTCATTTTGATGAAACAACATTCCCAACAGTAGGGGTAGAGAAAATACAACTGGTAAAGAGATTACATGGAATTGATCATCATTATCACAATTAGATCCTCGTACAAATCAATGTAAACAAGAAGTTCAAAGGATCATACATTTGCAAAACATCGCCAATCAACTTCCAGATTCATTTACTGACCTAAAGAGAATTACAAAATCTCACATACCAGCTAAAAATGCTCCAGTACGAATTGATGTCCCAATAGGGCAACTTGTTAGTGCAAAAGACAGTAACCTACGCGTAAAGCGTGGAAGACCAGTCGGTTCCAAAGATAAAAATCCTCGTAAAAGAAAAGGAAAAAATAATCAAAATGGTTATATTGTGGAGACAAGTGCCCAAGAAGAGGCCAAAGATATAACTAATAAAAAAATCCCAAAAGAGGTTCAGGTACCTGAAAATGGTGATAACGAAGAGATCTCAATTAATTATGTTACTTCAGGAAAAAGATGGAACCGAAAAAATATAGTTGTCGACAACAATTTTGCTTATAATGTTGCTATTGAAATAGCAAAAACAAATGAAGATCCTGAGCCTAAATCTATTGAGGAATGTAGAAATAGAAAATATTAGCTAAAATGAAAAGACACAATTCAAGCATAATTAAATTCACTTTCTAAACGTGAGGTTTTTGGACCTATAGTCCAAACACCTAAATATGTAAAGCCGGTAGGATATAAATGAATATTTGTGCGAAAACGAAATGAGAAAAATGAAGTCGTAATATATAAAGCACGATTTATAGCACAAGGATTTTCGCAAAGGTCCGGCATTTATTACGAAGAGGCATATTCTCCTGTGGTGGATGCAATCACATTTAGATACCTTATTAGTCTGACAGTACGTGAAAAACTTTACATGCGTCTAATGGATGTTGTTACAGCCTATTTGTATGGTATACTTGATAATGAAATTTATATGAAAATTCCAGAAGGACTTAAAATCCCTGAAGGATATAGAGTTTCTCGGGAAAATTGCTCAATCAAATTAAAGAAAAGTTTATATGGATTAAAACAATCTGGACGTATGTGGTACAATCGTCTTAGTGAATATTTGTTAAAAGAAGGTTATAAAAATAATCCAATCTATCCATGTGTTTTTATAAAAAGGCTTGGATCAGGCTTTGCGATAATTGCTATTTATGTTGATGATATAAATATTATTGGAACTCCTGAAGAGCTTCAAAATGCAGTAAATTATTTAAAGAAAGAATTTGAGATGAAAGATCTTGGAAAAACAAAATTTTGTCTTGGCCTACAGATCGAGCATTTAAAAGATGGAATTCATGTCCATCAGTCAACTTATACGGAAAAGATCTTAAAGAAATTTTATATGGATAAAGCACATCCATTGAGTACCCCGATGGTTGTAAGATCGTTAGATGTGAATAAAGATCAATTTTGTCCTTGCGAGAAAGATGAAGAGTTTCTTGGTCTTGAAGTACCATATCTTAGTACCATAGGGGCATTGATGTATATTGCAAACAACACAAGACCTGATATAGCTTTTGTTGTAAACTTGTTAACAAGATTTAGTTCTTCTCCAACACGTGGACATTGAAATAGAATTAAACAAGTGTTTAGATCTCTCAGAGGGACCACTGATATGAGATTATTTTATTCAAATGATTCAAAATCTCTATTAGTCGGCTATGCTGATACTAGATATTTATCAGATCCACATAAAGGTCGATCTCAAACAGGATATTTATTTACATGTGGAGATATTGCCATATTATAGCGTTCAACAAAGCAGACATTAACTGCCGCCTCTTCAAATCATGCTGAAATAATTGCAATGCATGAAGCAAGCCGAGAGTGTGTTTGGTTAAAGTTATTAACCCAACATATCATGAAGATATGTAATTTGCCTTTACAGGAAAAGATGCCAACTATCTTATACGAAGATAATGCAGCATGTATAGCTCAATTGAAGAATGATTACATTAAAGGTGATAGAACGAAACATATTTCACTAAAATTATTCTTCACTCATGATCTTGAGAAGAAAGGTGACATAAAAGTTCAACAAATTTGTTCTAGTGATAATTTAGCAGATCTTTTTACTAAGGCGTTGCCAATTTCAACATTTGAAAGACTACGAGACAAGATTGAAAAGCATCGAATCAAAGATATAATATGATGTTGTCATTAGAGGGAGTCTAAAACGCGTTGTACTCTTTTCCTTTAACCAAGTTTTTTTTCCACTGGATTTTCTTGGTAAAAGTTTTTAACGAGGCAACTTGTAATAGGAGATTATGTACTATTTTCCTTCATTAGGTTTTTATCCCACAAGGTTTTTCCTAATAAAAGTTTTAATGAGGCACAATTTTCTCTAATAGACATCCAAGGTGGAGTGTTATAAATATTACTTTATGGATGTCCATAACTCTCAAGTTATAACCTCTATTGTAACAACCCCTCATTTATGAGATTAACCCCCTCATTTATTATGAAAGTAATAGGAATGTTATTTAATCTAAGTATTAATGAAGCACTTAAGTAAGCTTCATTTATTTATGTTGTATTGAATATCAATTACTTATAAATAAGATCCTAAGTGAATGAAAATAAAATAAGAGAAAATTCTTTACCAATTTGATCTATTACTTACTTTAAGTATTCTTTTATTTGATTATTTTATAACAAAATCCAATAAATTTAGTTATTTAAAAAATTATTAACTTTAGGATTATTAATTTATTTAAATATTTGCTCATATGTCACTACTTGCTGATAAAAATAAATGTGATTTTTAATGGAAAGAGTAATTCATTTTTTATCTAACATACCTAAATTAATTTATCCATTTTTTAAATCAAGACAACAAAATACAATTCATACAAAGATTTTATAGGCTAAACTAACCATATATGTCTTTTTTTTTCCCTTTAATTGGTTAAATAAATCGTTTTTTAAGATTTAAGGAAATAAATAAATTTTGAAAAGAAAATATGAAAAACGCACCCAACTGAACGTACTTTTTGCACAGCTGACAAAAAAACTCGTTCAACTAAACTTATTTCCCTAAATCTAAGAAGAAACTATCTATTTGACCAATTAAAGAAAAAACAGCATATATATACATATACACAAATTAGCCGCTTATATAATAGTTTTACCGCCTGCCTACCAGTAAATTAGAGGGAGGGTGGGTTGATGGAGTGAGATGAGAGAAGACAGTAAATGAAGAAGCTTTCAATCTCGCAACCAAAAGTAAACCATTTCCGTAGGGTACTGACAGCCAGTCTGAGCCGGAGCTTGGTTAGTTGAGTGTGGGTCAGCATTCCACCTCAACCTTTATGTCCTTTTGCACGTACATACCAACAGCCTGGCTAGGCTATCCCACTTTCATTTCATAATAAATAAATAAATACATCAATCTCAAAATTTTGGATCTGAATGATAAATTTATAACCACAAAGAGAGAGCAAGCAGGGGATAGGATCTTGAGGATGGAGACACTGTCGGCTAGTCGGTAATATCAGATTAATATACAATAAACATTCATGCTGCAGCATTAAACAAAATAGGCTGGCCAGGATCATTGTTCTTCAAAATCAAATGCACAAATTCACAATTACTAGGATAGTTATAGTCAATATTGGATGGGGAAGAAGACAAACAGGCAAAACTAAAAAGACCTCAAAGCAACTTACCAGTTAAATCGATCACCGCCTCTTCTACAAGTTCTTCTACGAGCCTCCATTCTATCTCTCTTCCCAAATTATCTGCTTCCCATTTCATATGGTCAATCCACCCTTTACCCACTACTTCTTTCTGCACCACCCTTTCCACCACCAGGTTGTCACTGTCCCCATCATCACACCCCAAACATTTCACCTCCCCGGAAAACCATTCCTTCATTTGGGCCCACACATGGTCAACCAGCATGGGTGATGCACCCTCCTTGCCTATCATCTGGGCCCTGCCAAATGACATAGCTTTCATGCACCTGTCTGATCCATAACCCGAGATTTCTAGTAATGCTGCATCCACACAGTCAAATATGAGCTTCCTGTTTGATCTCCATTGTCGTCTCTTCGCTTCATGCAAAGGCTCCTTGTCATTCAAGTTGGCATATTTGTCTCTCAAACATGGGTCCAATGGGCTTTCAGCCGAATGCCACCTGCCAAAAAATGAATCTAACTGCACCTCACCATTGAGACCAGCAGCTGATAATAATAATTGGACAAATAAAAACCAATCTTGTTCTTCTTCCTTGGCACCTGGGGAAACTGAAGAGAGCTTTGATGGATATAATAATGTGGCTGTCTCTGAACAAGAATCATCCCATGAGAGGGTGCGAGCAATTGATTCTATAGGTGGTGACTTGTCAATCAAGTTAGACCTAGGAGGAACCCCCACTCCTGTATTAATAAAAAGGACAATGGATGAGGACTAAGGATAAGAGAAAATAAGGATTAGACAAATTACAAATATCCCAAATTAACAAGTGAAGTTTACCTCGGTGCACCGGTTTGGTACCACCAGAGGACTCCGAAATCATGTTCTCATCTTCCTCAAATGGAGGTTCTAAAACCGAGATGGGGCTTGGCTGTTCCTGATTCTCACTTATATGGACAGGCATTGAAGGTTTTGCTACAGATAAACCACCCTGCAAAAGTTAACAAGTATTCAAATATTATTTTTAAGTCATGCCACAAATTTAGAAGATAAAACATCTGATAACAAGTTGGGTGTTTCTGACCTTTTAGGTTGCCTAAGAGCATGACTGACATTTGTCATTAACAAGATCAATTAATGATAGAAAAACTGACACTCTTAAAACTATAAATGATGAAAACTTTTTTTGTTCAAACAGATTAATCCTAAACTTAAATTGCTTAAAATTACATTACAACCCTAGATTCTTTGTATTGGCAATATGCATTCTAACCCCGACCCCCATTAAAGGAATTATTTATTCACAAAACTCAAGGTTACCCTTCCATTAAATCAGTAAAATCTATTCTAATCATGTTCCTAGAATTATCCCCATTCACGTTCAGCATTCACAGCTTTCATACAATGAGGAATGGACATTTGAAGTTCACGTGCTGCCCTGTTTTCTAGATTAAAAAATGGGAGGCAACATATTTCAATGCAGAAAAACTCGAGTGGGTTGAAAGAAACTAAGTTTGTACTACCTCCATAGCGACCATGCCTTGCTTCTGTCCTATGCCAATCAGATCTGGTAAAGGAGTTTTACTTGCTGATCCACCTACAACAGGAGACAAACACTCTTGGATGTAACTGTCATTAACACACTGAGATGCATCATTGCTAATCTTCCGAGGGTGAATTATGGGTGACCCTGGTGTTCCAGGCGTCACAGATGGAGATTCATCTGTAGATTGAGATCTACTATATTTTTCTTTATTCGTTTTCTTATTCTTTGAGAAAAATAAACTTGAAACCTTCCCCTTTAAAGATGATTTCATGCTCTTTGTCTTCATAAGTTCCTTGGGAACTTGCTCTTTGCTAGCTTCAGGATCTGAAATTTCATTGTTAAGCCTGACACCATACATCTTGGAAGACCCAGGCACAGATTTTGACCTCATAATATTTTTGGGAGAATCACTAGTACTTTCTTCTTCATACAAATTACTAGCTACACAGGAAGTTGATCCCCTACGTTCTTGTTCCTTACTACTTCCCTCTTCTTCAGATCTCACCAACTTCTTTGTATCAGAAAGAGCAAGCATCTCACCCAATGTGCTTGAGCTTCTCCTGCCATGTCTTTGTTCTTGAGAACTACCATTTGAAGTCATCATGGCCCATCTCTCTGAAAGCCGCTTCTTTGCTTCCCTACAGACCAAGGACTCAGGAGAACATGATACGCGACTGAAGGGTGAGGAAGAATAAGGGCTAGCAAACCTATTGATGTAATCCCATGAATGTCTAGAAGTTGGTGACATGACTTCTGAATCACTGAGGTCTTCCACAGGATACTCATTTTCAGATCTATTGCACGAACTATCATCACCATTGTAACCATTGGAAAACACAGAAGAAAGTAATGTTTCATCCCTCCTGTGACCCATAAGATTTTCACGCATATGCCGAGTGATTTCCTTTGCCACTTCTTTTGATTCTCGTGCATCATCTTCTTCAGTTTCCTCAAAGAAATCTCCTCCATGTAATATCCTAGGCAAAGGGGGAGATGGAGATGCTGGAGTCCTAATAGTGTCCTGATTCTTCCCAGGGCTGGGCTTCAGTACCACTATTCTAGTTGGTTGGGAAGGATATTCATCAACTTTTGGACTGGGGAAAGGAGAACATGCAGTGTTATTTCTACCATATCCAGTTACTTGACCTATCTGAATCGGTTTCTTTGTCTGGTTATCACCCTTCTTCCCTGTTCCAACAAATTTTTCATTGTCAACCATCTTAGAAGGTCTAAGAACAGTTATACGCTTTGTCTGAGGCGGTAGAGATGAACACCGGAAATTGTTGAGATGCTGAGAGAATGTGGAATTTGGCTCTTCCAGAAACTTGAGAAATAACTCTCTATTGGAACTTAAGACTTCCAGTGCATCTTGAAATTCCTTGGACTGGCGAAGCTTTTCATCTGTCACTAGATGTTTTGCTTCCATAAACTTCTGACGAACTAAAGCCATTTTATTCTCATTTGCATTATCATTATACCTCCCTTTTTGTGGAGAGCTGTCTCTTGAATAATTCGTTCTTGGGGATTGTTGCCAGATTTCATACACGTCTTTGTATTTGTTCGGCACTTCACAGGGACTTACTTTGCATTGCATTTGCTCATCTGGAAAGCTTTGATCCTGCTCCCAGCTTTCCACTGGTATCTCAGAGTGACATGAAGAATGTCGAGAAGAGCCTTTAAAACGGCATCTTTGTGCAGATGAATTATACTGCTGCCTAGGTAGCGCATCAAGGCCCATCAGCTTAGCAACCACATTGGGTGGGTTACACTTAGACTCCACATCTTCTGACATTTCCTGGGCTAGGAGCATTTTCATGGGTGTTACATTACCTTTCTTGTTTGAAAAAGTCCTCCTCAACTCAGATACAATCTGCACACACCAAAAGATATAAAACAGGTCAGGATACAAGTTATTTAATATTTTAACTCAAGTGGAAGTTATAGAGACAGTTTGTGCACAGAATCTCTTTCCAACTTGTTTATAACAGTTACTATTGCAGAGTCCAAAAAATCCAATATTTACCACTTTATCCTCAATTTGATCTCCAAAGGTTGGGCTTGGCATCCTTCCGACATCAGATTGACTCCTAGAGAGTGAGGAACCTGCCCATCAGCCGACATCATGTTAAAAGAGCAAGATAAGTATGAACAACTCAAAATACTATAAGTGATGCAAAACTTCCAGTGAGCTAACACCAAAAACATAGAAAGACAAAGAAAAGGCAACTATCAGTACTTAAGTTAATCAACATGAGTTAGAACAACTGACCCCCAGAATCAAAATAAAATTCCATTTATCTTAAACCACTTTAAAATTTTTAAAATTTTGTAAGAAAAAAGAACTTTCACAAATGACATCTTATAGAGTTCTGAAATTGCTTCAGTTAATACGGGACAAAAGAATGCTAAACATTGAACTGAAGGGAAGGGAAGGGAAGGGAAGGAAAAAATGGAATACTGAGACAAATGATGATCACGCCAAGTTACAATCCCATGACCAAAGAACAAAATGTTAAAACTTCAAAAGCAAAACAAACAAACAAAATATACTAGCTTCTTCATGAAATGGAAATCACCATCACGATGCGGTTTATCAGTAAGCAGGCAGTTTCCAGGAACACCCGAGTTCAAATCAAACAGGTTTACCATCCTGCCCAGGCATCCTGGAAACTTTTCAATATTCTGACCTTTCTTGTGCTGAATTCTATTCATTTCAATACCTGTTAACCACACAAATCAAAAGCACCAAATTCATTTCCAAGGTTTCTCTCAACATACAAAAAGAAAATTAAAATTAACTAAGAGAAAAGGAAAAATGTCAAATTCAAGCTACAAATCAGCTTATATGACAGCACAGTCATTCCAGGAAATTTCTCAAAATTCTGACCTTTCCTTTGCTGAATCCCATTCATTTCAATACCTGTTAACCACACAAACACATAATACCAAATTCATTACCAAGGTTTATCTCCTAAAGTTACAATGAGAAAATTAAAATCGACTAAGAGAAAAAGAAAAAATGTCAATTTCAAGCTACAAATCAGTTAAATGAGAGTGCATTTAACAGAATAAACTTCAAAGAAAAATTAAAAATCCAAACAGAAAAAAAAATAACAATTTTGACTCAAAATTAATTGACATTGCAGGAACATTGTAATCCAAAGTCCCTACTACCAACCAACTGAAAATACAGTACTCCTAGAATTTAAACATGCACCAAATAAGAAAAGAAAAGCCAAGGAGGCTTGAAAAACAAAGGAATGAAGAAAAAAGGAAGCTGATTTTGAAGGGATGCGAAGAATATAAAGTTTAATAAAAAGACAAATCTAATATTCTTACAGAGTGAAAAATTAAGAAATATTCTCTTTTTTCTCAAATGGTGTAGCACATCACAGATTCACACGTCGCTATAATCTCTGAACAAAAAACTGTAAAGTATTCTCTATTTTTTAAGAGTCAAATTTTTTCCCTAATTTGACAGCGATCAAAGTAAGAAATCAACTGCATTCATTGAAAAATGAGAAAAGAAATATCAAATGGAGAAAATAATATTATTCTAAATCAAGTAAAGAGAACGAACTTTGAGATTCAAAAACTAGAATATGTTGAATCAAAAGGAAATAAGTTAATTTCAAATGAAATAAAATAAATAGCTTCCAAAAAAAATCTGAAACTGTTGCAGAGTTTAAAGGAAAAACAAATCTAGAAACAGATATTTCGATTTCATTTTGCAGTTACAATTCCGTGAAAATAATAAAATCTTCTGAGAAAAAAAAGGAGAGATCGTCGAAGAAGAAGAAGAAGAACGCCAGAAACACTGATACTGAAAAGTACTCCTTAGCTCTCCCTAGAAACTGACAATGCCAAGCAAACGCTGTCGTTTCCCGTACGGGAAAGAAGCAGAGACTAGATTAGAGAGAGAGAGAGAGACCTGGTGATCAGAATCTAACATCACGTGAAATGTGGCCGTAGATCCACCAGAATCTGACAATCACGGCGGCAACCGGCGGCGACGTTTCAGTAAAATGCGTGTCGAGTGTATGGCTTTTTAGAAGTGTAGCTTTTCTCTGGTTATGGAAATGTAAAAAAAAAAAAAAAAAGCCTTTGCTTTACTCTCTCCACCGACTCTGAAAGTCGGATTCTAAACAGCTTATTTAATTCTGATTCATTTATGGGTTTCAATTACGGAAGAGAGAGAGAGAGAGAGAAAGAAGAAGAAGAAAGAAAGAAGCAGCAGCTGAGAGAGAGAGAAAGCGAAAACTGGGGGGGTGAGTTGAGTATAAGTGAGTGAGTGAGAGCGTGGGAGCGTGGGGGGTTAATGAGTTAAATATTGCTCCTTTTATTTCCCAAAAAGTTAATAATCATGAATAAATGATTTTTCTTCATCATTTTCCATTTACGTCCTCTATCTCTTTTCTATTTTTCATTTAGTCCCTGATTTTCACCTTTTTTATGATTTACTGCCTAAAACAAGGGTTGATGTATTTAGAGGGTGAATATATCCGAGAGCACCGTTTATTATTATAGGAACCTGATTAAGGGTAGATTTGAATTGGTGGTGTGTTTATATGTGGTTAGTGTAAAAATAATAGTGATGGTGAGCTTAGATACTATAGCGATACGGTAACATTTGACAAAAAATAAGTTAAATATATCTCATCATACTGTCCATCCAAACCAACAATAAATTAATTTATCTATTATTAAATGGATCAATTTAGTTTCTGTATTATTAAAAAGAATCAATTAAGGTCAAATTAGAATAAAGTTAATATTTACTATTTAAAAAATCAGTTATTGTTTAAAAGAGTTAAATTTTTTTAGAGTTTTTATGATTTTGTAAATGAAAATTTTTATTTGGAATGATTGCAACAAATAATTTTCAATATATTTTTTATATAATAAATATTAATTTTATTATAAATTTAGATTTATTTGATTTTTTTAATAGTTTAAAGATTAAATTGATTCATTTAATAATAAAAAAATTAATTTAATCTAATTCTTATAATAGGGACCTCTTAAATATTTTAACCTATTTACTAGTAGGATTTAATTATGTAGCTCAAAGTTTGTTCATTACCTTCCTAGTTTGTTCATATTTTCTTTTTGTTGTTTTAGAAAATATTTTATTTTTATTTAATATTTAATAATTTATATATATTCATTTTATTAAAGTCTCAAACATAAATAACGTAACATATTTTTTTTAATATTTATGTTTCGTATAGTATAAATTAATTAATATATAAATAAATATATTATAATACAATATAAACTTTAAAAGAATAAGTGAAGTTTAACTAGGATGACAACGGAGCAGGCGGGAGCAGATATTATTAAATTTATTACCGCTTCGTAATGGACAAGCTTTGCTTCACCCTCTGTCCGTTCTATTATGGATATATAATTTTGAAAATCATTACCATCTCCATAAATTTTGGACGTATTCATTCTCGTCCCACCTCGCTCCGTTTCAATTTAATTTTTGCTATTTATATTTTATTTTTCTATCTAATTTTAATGTTTTTCAATCTTTTTTAAAATTAACTAAATATTTAAATATAATTTTTCAAAAAATATTTAAACGTAAAATATCTTATTTTTTTCTATCACATTATTATTTTTATCCTTTTAATAGTTTATATATACAAATATAAAATGATAATTTTAAATAGTGAAGTGGGTTGGTGCGGAACAAATTACCATAACCGTTTCACGCTTATTATCCAAAAAAAAAACTACCCCATCCCGCCGTACATCAACTTTTCAAACAAAAAATTATCTTTCATTCGAATCCAAAATCTATTAAATACTTCAAATTTTGGATCCTAAACTTAACTTGAATTTTCTTTTTTAGTTTCAAACCTTTAATGTGAAGTCAATGTTGGATTAAATTTTTGCCCCAAACTTCGTTTTTAGTCAAATATTTTATGTCCAAAATCTTCTATAACGTAACTTTTGGAGTAGTTAAATTAGGTGCTCTCTCACCTATATTTCTTTGTAATAGTTTTGACTTTTGAGGTTTCTATATAATGTACTAAATTAATATAATAAATTATTAATTTAAATAAGAAACAAAATATAATTTTGACTAATTAATAAAATATTAAAATTAAATTTTAGTGAAAATTTGAACTTTTTGGAAAAAGAGATTCTTAGTATGTTAAAAATGGTATCCAATCGTACGATATGATTATTTTGTTTTTGGGATAAAATTATAGGATTGAGAGATTATTGGATGGCTCTAAAAAGGTAGCAAATATTTATAACAGATGAATCCGTGTGTTGGTCTGTTAATTAGCGTGTTTATTGTCTTAAATGTAGTTTAGATTGGATCCTATTAAAGGTCGCAGGTAAAATTGGGTATAATTGACATGCCATAGGATTAGATTAGTGCATGATATTTTACTTTGGTTTATATCAGTGAGGCATAGAGCACAAATTATACTTTGAACATTTTGATGAGGTAAGGAGCACACATTATTTCGGTTTATATCGATGAGGCGCGGAGCGCAAATTATATTTCAAACATTCCGATGAGGCACTGGGTGCCATATATATTGGTGTGATGGCTGGATGATCCGTGAATCTATCTTGAGTCCATGTTCGATTAATAGGGCTCATAAAACATATACCTTGCTAAATGACAATCGATATGAAATGCTAATAGAAAATGGTGTATTTTGTATATAAATGTTAAAGTGACAAAAAATGACATGTGAAAAAGCATGCGAACCAGCTAAAACGAGCCCCGAGGGCCGATATGGATAAAAAGCGAATCACTAAATAGAAATGAGAAAAGAAATGTTATGATACCTAAGTGAATGTGATATGATGTTAGAAAATATAATATGGTATGTTCATATGAGGTTTGCCAAATGAAATATGGTATTAGTATTGTCACGTGAAACATAAATTTCAAATTGAATTTGTTGAAAACTAGATTACATTTTGACATTTTAATTTTATCATATTGTTGATTTAAATCATGTTAGTACCACTTAATTCTATTGTTCAATGTACGATTTGTTTATTTCTGTGCGTAGGTATCTTAGATTTTGAAGTCGCAAAGTGATCGACAACATCCAATTTCAACCCTCTCGACTCAACAAGTTTGTACATTTTTGTTACATTAATAGTAGGTGGCATGTACCTAAAGTTTTGTGTTAAGAGTTTAAGTTCAAGTTGTCATTTGGTATATATGATGGTAAAGAGCTACATTTTAAGCATGAGCATATGTGTTTGATGACAAGTATGTATGGATATTTAGTTGATTGATGTTTATTTGCCAATAGGCCATCTTATACTTATTATTGAGTTATTTCTTGCTTGAAAAGTAAATGAATGTGTTACGTGCCTGTGATAATATATTGATAGGTGTTTGATATGTTAACGATGGTATAATGGCATTGGAACTAATGCCTAAATTGCATTGTTGTTAAGACTTTAGATTACATAGATCATTTGATACTTGCACTTGGCATGTTGGGAGATGAATGATGCAAAATTTTGGGGAAACTGCCTTCAAGGTTGCGACACTTCCTTATTAGTGTCGTGACATCGAGTTTTTAATTTTGGGGTTACGATTCTCCCCTGATGAGATCTCGACATCAAGCCCACTATCCTCAAGGTCGTGGTGTTTTCCCGTTGAAGTCGCGACATTATGTTTCCACCCTCAATGTTGCGACATGTCTTCTTCATGGTCGAGACATCACCTTTGTATTTTGAAAATTTTACATTTTAGTCTTTCGTTTATTATGAGTGCTGCATAAGAGCTTTCGTAAGCTCGTTTATAACCCGAATCTAAATTTATAATGTGTTTATTAAGTATTGAAACGAATTTACTTGTATGACTCGTTTGTCCTAAAATAAATGTTATTTTGTCCCTACTATTATTATTATTATTATTATTATTATTAGAAGTATTAAAATAAATTGTTAAAAAAATGTTAAATTTTGTCTTCAAATTATTTTAAATTAAAATTAAATAAAAAATTGCAATAAAAAATCAATCTTTAATGACAAAACTAAATGGAGAAAAATTTAAGAAGAAAAATTCAAGATAAAGTTAACATAGTTTATCTTTAGTTCAAAAGTACAACAACAAAAGATCAATCAAAATAAAATATTATGACATATTCAACTTTTACTTAAAAAAATAATTGTGACCCTAGGAGATTTTTTCTTGCTTGCTTACCATTTTTAATGTATAAGAAGAAATGCAAAAAAAATAATTTAGGATATCCAAGTTTTGTGTTGCTATTGATTTGAGATTTGACTTATGATTTAAGTGTGGATTTGAATGGTGGATTTGAATGGACAGTATGGTTATTTAAAATTAATGTAAAAATAATAGTAGTGGTGAGATTAAATACTGTAACATAAGATAAAAAATAAATTAAAAGTATCGTACCGTTCATCCAAATTCGAAAAATGAAATTACCTATTCACATTGTGGTTAGAGCTGACTTAGCAATTGAGAAGACAAATTAATTGCAATGATGATGTAGGGATAGTTTTTGAAATATAAATTAAAATTTTATTCAATCAAATCAAATCATAATTATTTTAACTTTTTATAATGTAACATTAAATATTTTATATTTAAAATAATAAAAATAATTTAAAATTATTATATAATATTTTTTTTAAAAATTATATAAGACTTATAATTATCTTTTATTTACTTGATTTTTTTTAGAACTATTAATAAAAAACACTTTAAAACTTTACCAAAATAATATTTGAAAGTCATAAAATAAAACTTGATTTATTAAAATAAAGTCTAAAAATCAAAAATTCATATTAAGTATGAAAAAATCGAGAATTAAATAATATTATCATGGACGGTTTAAAAACTTCAAAAACACTATTAAAATGCATTAAACTCATTCTTGTGATTTCCCGTATCATATAAATTTAGTCAAAAATCTTAACTCACACTCAAATCTAGATTTTTTTTTTTTACAACGATGATTCGAACCCAAACTTTTCGTGAAGTAGATGAACACATGATCAATAGGTCACAACTTAGGGTTCTTGTATCTAGATATTGATAATTTATATACTAATATTGTATTCATATATTTGATTATATCATAATTATATTTAGATAGTGCTTGAAAAGTCATTCGGTAATTGAATTTAGATGTAATTTTTTATAATTACACGAAAGTGGCATGTTTAAATAACCACTGTAATTTGTGAGTCCCATTAAATTGAATTTAATTGGAGTATTCCAATTACACTCTTCAATTCTTAGAGGAGAGGCTAAGAATTAGGATAATTACACAGATAATTATATCTAATTATAATTAGACCTATAATTTTTTAAATACACATGATTTTAAATTTGAGAAATTATTTGTATACAAGATTATAAAAGTTACTTTTGTACAATAATAATAAAATATTTCAATTTTAAGACATTTAAGTCTAAATATTTCAAGCAATTTTGGACTTAATAGCAAATTAAGTTTATAAAAGCTATATTATAAATTCTATACTATTTTTCCCAATAATATATTCGAAATATTATAAAAAAAGCTATAAAGTAAAAAAAAAATATTAAAAACATGTTTTTCAACAGAGATCTCAAAATAAATTAAAAATTGTATTTGGTAATTCACAAAGTTGGTTATGTAGATACAAAAAAATTTTTTTTTTACACCATATCGTGGGGTATAAAATCATTTAAGAGAATGGAGTAAGACATAATCATTAAAGACAGCTTGCGAACTCTTTAATTTGAGACATTTAAAACTTCATCTTAGAGGTCTCAGATTCGAACATTTGTGTGTGCAAAGTGTGTGTGCCTTATAAAAAGATTAAAAAAATATCTGAACAGATACTATCATGGATATAATCACATTCAGTATATTAAAAAAAAAATTTAAAAGGGCCCAATCCAAAAATGCAGGTGCAATGTAAGGCTAAGATGCTGAATGCTGATGTAATTGATTCAGAATTATATATTATATATTATGATTAATTTGTAATGACAAGTGGTAAGTGGGTAAGATGTAAGAATAGAGGACCAAAGTTAAAAGGGCAGAATAAACAAATGTTATTGTGTTTATAGTTGGTACCAATGCTTCAACTCATGACATTTAATTAAAGGGTTAAGTAAATTTTAATTCCCATTTATAAAATATGGTTTTTTATTTTCGTATAATTCATATAATTTCTAATATTATTGGCTCTACACCTAATCAACAAGGTCCCCCTACGCAAAAGGGCACATGCAAGCTGATACTAGAGATGATGATGAGCTGATGCTAGAGATGATGATTATGTAATTGATTGACACTATTATGATTAATTTTTAATTACAACCAATAAGATATATAATATATACTAGAATATGGCATATTTATTATGTGGATTAAAAAAATAAAAAAATATTTATTAAAAGTTTATAGTTTTAAAGGTATAAAAAGTCCTCAAATTTAAAAAAAAAATTAAGTTTTTATTTTTTTACTCACTTGGATACTTAAACTTTAAAAATACATAAAAAAAAATCTTCAAACTTAAAAAAAAAAAGAATTAAGCCTCTGCTTTTATTTTACACTCAATTGTGTACTTGAACTTTCAAAATGCATAAAAAAAGCCCTCAAATTTAAAAAAAAAAGCTATTAAGCCCTTGATTTTTTTGCATTCAATTGGGTACTTGAACTGTCAAATACATTAACAAAACCCTTTGACTATTAAAGTTAATTGCTCCTAATTTTTTCGGTTAATGCCACCTCATCTCACAACCACGTCGTGACAAGTGACAAAAAAATTATAAAAATTATTAAATTTTAATAAAAATATAAAAAAATTAAAATTAGAAAAAATTTTATAAAATGCATAAAAAAGGTCCTTTAATCATTTTTGTCACATGTCACGCTGTAGTTGTGACACGTAATGGCTTTAAGTGAAAAAAATAAGGGTGGTTCAAGTACCTAATTGAGTACAAAAAGAATCAAGGGCTTAATTGCTTTTTTTGAAAAAGTTTGAGGATCTTTTTGATGCATTTTGAAAGTTCAAGTACCCAATTGAGTGCACAATAAACGTAAGGGCTTAATTGCTTTTTTTAAAAAAATTATGGATCTTTTTGATGCATTTTGAAATTTCAAATATCTAAGTGAATGCAAAATAAAAGCAAACGCTTAATTATTATTATTTTTTTAAATTTGAGAGCTTTTTATACCTTTAAGCCAAAGTTTATATGTAAGACCAATAATAAAGTTAAATATTGAAAATCATGGTGTCTAATTCTATTAACCAATGAGATTAACAAGGAAGAGGATAAGGTTGATTCGGTGAGGGTTCACCTTTGGTTGGAACGGAGAGCCATGGATGGTAAGTCTGGTAAGGTGCTTTTAAAAAGTAGGAGGAGAATCATGAAGAAGAAAGGGGATGTTCTGTCTTAATCTCTCTCAAGTGTTATGGTGAGTTTATATATTAAGGATCAAAATGTCTACGAGTAAATAAAATCACATTTTGTTTCCTTACAATGACAGTAATTTGATGTCTTAAGATATGATTCCTTAGAACAACTGAATAATCAATGAGTCTGAATCGTCATGTGCATCCTCCATACACATCCGGTGAAGATTATTTTATGTAAATCAATCATTCTATCATGGTCTAAAGTTCGTCAAGCTCATCCAATTAAAGATTTTCCTGCTATGAGATGTTACATATATATGGAGGGACATGTGAAGAAAGTATAGTAAATTCAAATTTTACCATATGTGAATAATTTACATAAAAATATGAAAAACAAAACATACTTTATAAAATAATAACTGTTTGATCATTTCTTAATTAAGTTGTAAGTTGATTTTTGAGAAAAACTCAACCGTAATTTAAAGATTAGTATAAATATATAGCCGAAGATAAAAATGTACAAGAATGCATATTGGGTTGATGGATGAAAACCTGAATGCCCCTTACATAAGCATTTAATCTAAGCCCAATATAATTAAAAACAATAAAAATTTCAAGGAAAAAACATTGTACAATAGAAAAAAGCATAAAATAAATGTCATTTTGTTTATAGTTGGTAAGTATAGCTTAAGTGATCAGATCAGTAAAAGTTTAATTCCCATTTATCACATAAAGGTACTCGACCCTACAAAATAAGGCAAATTAGGAATGTAAGAACTTGTATTAGTAATTAAATGGAGCAATTTATTATTTTGGCCAGAGAAAGGAGCCCATTTTACATAACTTTTAAAACTTTTTGATTGATGGGAAATGGCAGGCAAGCTTGGCAGCCTGGCATGGACAGACTACCTTTTTATGGATATTTGGGTAGGGGAACTGGGTAGTGTACCTAGAAAGATTTGGGTATGCTCTCTCCCATTATTTTCCCTCTTATTTACCGTCTATTTAATGAATAAAATATGGAGAACAGAATTCCTAACAAAATTCCTATTACAAGTTGATGTGTCACATTTAATGATACATTTGCTAAGAATTAAAATTCATCAATGCTCTGTCTCCTGTCCTATAAAAAAAAAGATTTTGCAAGATTTAAATTGTAATTATATAAGGTTTTTGGTTGCATTATATTTATTGTGAACACAAAAGTCCTGAAACTATAAAATAATGATGTTTCTCCATTAAATCCTAAAATTTTGCAGATTTTGTTGGGCATTTAGTTTGCACTTTTTAATTTTTTTAGATGACATGCTATGCTAAATCATGCAAGACTGAGTATAAGACATGGATGTATGGTTTTCTGATGTGGGGTTGAGTATCCTTCTCTCCCAATTCACTACTTTCAATTTCAATGCAAATTGCATTTCAAGTAATGGAGTTAACAATAACATCTTTCCTTTCTAGAATTCTACTTAACATGGTGTGTCATTGATCCTTTACCTCAAAAAGTATATCATTGGATAAGGTTCAAGCTGTCATTCGATAAACATGGGGATTGGTGAAGCACTCTCAGAATCTCAGGTCCAAGTTCTCAGTTTTTGCTCACAGTTCCATTCTGCATGCTCCCGGGCACTCGACAGAAGAAAGTGCCACAATTAAGCTGCAAGACTGAGTTCCTCTGTGACCTGCATTTTCTGCAATTGATGAATATGGCAATGTGGTTGGAGAAAAAAATTAACAACGGCATCTATTCTTGGGTCACATGTTACTGGAAAAAAAAACCTTCAGTTAAATTCTTCATTATGACAAAACTGAATATCAGATTTAAAAAGGATGCAACCACCTTCAATATCCTGCAGTTTTTATAGTCAGTATGCACTACAGTAAGATGGCCAAAGGAACTCCATCCACCTAAAACTTTAATACATTTATAATTTGCTAAAATGTTTAGCTACCTTTGTTTAGCCTTCGAAAACCTGTGAACATCTTTAAAAAGCAAGGACCACATCAAAGGCATATTTGAATTGATTATCAATATCATATCATATCATATGTTTCTTTAGTCCAGGCTTGATTAATCAAGCAAATAGGAATGCACCTTTATCTTTGTCCCGAGATATTTGGAAATAGAAAGATCACCAGTCATGGATGCCCAGCATATCTTCATTGCAGTGTTAAAAAGGCTTCTATAATGTGAACCGCCCAAGGAACTCACAAATTCATCTTCACTAAGAAAGTTGAATATAGGATTCCTTTTTCAGGAAATTGAAGATCATTTATCTTCTTAGACCACTTCATTGTAAGATTTCCATTGTACATTAAGAGCAAAGGAAAGATGATTTCCAAAATCAGTAGTATTATTCTCCTCAACCAAAGCGTTGCTCATGAAGCCAAGGTGATTTTCAGGAGATGGGAGAAAGCCACTAGACTCGCTGCCTTGACATTCAACTTCATAATGATTGCAATCAGCAATCAGATTAAAGCAATTTGAGGAATGTGATAAGGTCAAAGGAAGATGTTGCAAATCTGCAATTATTTCTTCATCTGTTTCAAAAATAGATCTTCCAAAGTCATGTTTCTCATAGCTGGTACTAGTGGGAGACACTAATGTATAAAAGTAATGGGAATAATTTCCTTGTACAGGTGATGAACACAACCCATGAGTACCAAATGATCCGCGCCAGTTATTTAGACTTTGCTGATGATTCCATGAACTTTGTCCTGCAGGAATTAGGGTCCAATTTGTATCTGGACAAGTAGCTGGTAAGCTCCTTTCATTTACGTCAGGGTGCCACTGAAGCAATGCCAAATGTGGTTCTCTTCCAGGAGATCCATTTGGACCATGCGAATCATCTAGCTTTTCGAAAGAATTAAATGGAATATCTAGACTTTGCTGATGATCCCATGAACATTGTAATGCAGGAACTATAGTCCAATTTGTATTCTGGCAAGTAGCAGATGAGCTTCGTTTATTCATGTTTACAGAGTCCCATTCAAGCTGCGGAAAATATGGATCTCTTCCAGGCAACAACCCAGTTGGATCACGCAAATAATCAGGCTCTTTGAAAGAACTAAATGATAGAGAAGATTGGGGTCTTACAAATGGAAAGCCAAAAGTGGGGTCACCTTCAACGCGGGAGATTAGATTCTTCTCTCTTACTTCATAGCTAGGTGACTCTAAATACTTTTGAAGGGTGCTGTGGTTGTTATAGGGTGGAGAGTGGTTATTAGAGAGCATAGTCCCCCTCGATCTATCTGACCAGTAAGATGATGTACCATTTAAGGAATCCCATTCAAGCAGTGGCAAAAAAGGCTCTCTTGCAGGTAAAGATCCATTTGGATCATGCAAATCATCTGGCTCGTTGGAAGAAACAAATGGTAGAAAAGATCCATGTCTCACGAATGGAAAGCCAGAAGTGGAGTCATTGTCAATGCAGGAAGTCAGATTTTTCTCTCTTAGTTTGCAGGTAGGTAATTCTAAATTCTTTTGAAGAGCGCTGTGATAGTTATAGGTTGTAGAGTCGATATCAGAGATCATGGTTTCCCTTGATATGTCTGACCAATAAGATGATGTAGCATTTTCCAAGTATGGTGTATCTTGAATTTCCATGATCTTCCTTGCTGGCAACCTGTAAATTTTCTTGGGAGGAATATCAGACTTAGGACAAGCAAATAACTCAGCTTTGGTATTGCTCTCCAGGGGTGCAGACTCTGCATTTCTGTAACTCTGCAAGAGTCAAAATTTCCTTTTAGTAATTAAGAGAAGATATCATATCTACAGAAAGTTACAAAAACATACATTCTTCACATTGCTCCAAGGAAAAAGCCGACTAAGGAGCACTGAAATGACATCATACCTGAGAAAAACATCTACTCAGTGCATGATATGAATTGAGAAAATGAAATTAACTTTTGATCGTGACAAGTCTAACCCCTTGGAACCGAGTTCCTCTATCTCAGGAAATGAGTTATGAGCCCACTGCAGTAGTTTCTCTCTCTTTCTAGAAAATAATTCTGCTTCATCAGCATGGGACCCTGAAAGTTGAAATTATCTAAATTTATTTCATGAAATGACTTAAATATTCTCAGATTTAGACAATGACTCTTTCAGATAGCAGGCGATGATTTCATCCCTTTTTTCTATATACAGCTGGGAAGACCAAGGTGAAACCAGTATGCGACATTTCCCTATATCCATTTTCCCCTCTTTACCTCCTTTACTTTCGAAACAAAAATATTGACAACAGGATATCTACCTCCTGGTTTCTTGTTGTCACTATGATGCTGTAACCAATCTTCTATGCTAAATATAGGCTCAACGGCTGAAAAGGCATTCTTTAATTTGACCTCTGCTAAATAAAACAAGAACAGTGGTTACTTGCAAGAAAAAACTTCATAACTTTGGCTTCTTTGGGGACTGGACATGAGAAATTCAACTAAAGAGTTTCAACTGGGGATAGACCATGGACAAAAAAGGTTGGCAACTTTACAGTTGTACCAGGAACAAGACTTTTATGTCATAGATTAATATTTACATTAATAAACTGAGAATACAAACTCAGACATAAAGAGGTACAAATGACAAGTCGAAATGATACCTATTGAAGCACAACTACATAGCAGTGGTTAAAAGATAAAGATAGCAATCAGTGAAGCAAGAGACTGATACAAACAAGAACCAAATAATTTGCTTTACAGTGCACACCCGAGTTATTCACTGCATTGTCGACTGGTGAGGGGAATGAATCAAAGTTAATATGTGTCACATTGTTAACGGGCAATGGCGATCTTGAGTCCTTAGAGTTAACTTTTTCAACGGACAACCGTGATCCCAACTCCTTAGAGCTAGCCTTTCCGGCAGGCAACGGGTGATTTATAGTAATTTTGGTCCCCTCTGAGGACTTCGAGATGTTCCTAACTGTTCTGGTCCGCTCTGCCCAGTAAAGATGAAAATATCATAATTGCATTTTAAGCAAGAAACTAGGAATTAAATGTACTGAACAAAATGAAGGCGATATCAGTCAACTTCTGTTGAAGTGAGGACAATATCTGATTTAAACTAACCTACTGCTCTACAACATTCGCTGGAATTCAACTTGTGTGGTTGGTTTTTGATCCTCTGCATTGAATGTGAATCAAATCTTTGGCCCGCATCTTGCTTCAGTTTCTTGAAAAAGGCAAACTCAGAAGTTTTAGGGCCATCAGCTGCATATGAAGAGAATTAAACAGGTAGAAGTACAAAAGGAAACGAGCAGGTAATCTAATTAAATTCCATAAAATTAGGCAACACAAACAACTGAAAGAGAATTAAACAGGGCGTGCTCGGATTTAAAAAGATAGAGCCAGCGAAGTTCAAATTGAACACAAATTCGTTTAATAAATGAATAACTGGGAAGGAAAAGAAGGGAGCAAGAGAAAACCTCGATTTGATCGCGAATCGGGTAGGGTTACGGGGCTCCTAACTTTGGGGGGAGCTGCAGTAGATGAAATTGGAATTGGAGATGGATCTTCGGGGTCAATATCCGGATATCTTCTCTTCATTTTGATCTAAATTCTCCCATTTGTTATTGGATGGGGTAAAATAAAAAAAAACCCTAGATTTTGTTTGAATGAGGATTTAGATCGGGGAACTGAAATTAGTGAGGAACTATGACCGTTGTTTGAGAGGGAAAAAACTGAAAAAGAAACTGAAAGTTTTGGCGCCTAAATGGCACGTCAGAGGGGGCGCATTGTAATACACCAAGTTCCAGATCCTATTCCTACGTTTTTAATTTTTAAACTCCACCTCACTAAACTATTAGATAAATTTTGGCACAGCCGCGAAATCAAAATTTGATTACTGGTTGAAATTAAATTATAATTTTTATAATAATAAAAATATAATTTTATCATTTTAATAGTTTATATTTTTATAATTTTTAAAAATTTAGATCAAATTTTATTATTTTTAAAAGAATCAAAATATAATTTTATTTTTATTAATATAAAATTTTAAAAATTTAAAATAATTTTTTTTTTATTTTAGGGAGGATCCGGGTCTGTCTATGCCCTTGATGATGATAGGAGAAATTTAATTAGTTAGGAAATATTTTTTTATTTTTTGGAAATTTATTTTTCCCTTCAATATTAAAACTTAAATTACATTCGTATTTTAAATTAATTTAATTTCTTTTAAATAAATTCATTTTTCTCATAATTTTTTTATTTAAACCTCCAATTTTTTTTTTAATTTTAGTTTTTAGTTTTTTTAAATTTTTTTAAATTGGAGTATAAAAAAATCATTCTGCAAAAACTAAATGTAAATAAAATAAATTAACAAAAAAAAAACTAAATCTTCATATATATCATTCAGAACAATGAAGATTTGTATAAATTTATCAAATGTTTATCTGTTTATCTGTTTATCATTTTTATTGTTCATCAAATATTTATCAGATTGTGAGGATGACTTCTAAAGACAATGTACAAGCAAAAGAGATATGGTGCATAGGTGGCAGCTCCCTAGTGGAGGAAACGATTTAGTCCACTTTCTCAAGATGAGATAATTCTGGGAAAATCCAAATTTCCCTTCCACAATTTTTCTGCTACACCATCCCTTTGTTACAGACACAGAAAAGATCAGAGCGTGAAGACATGGCTAGCTGCTGCAACATGGCATCGGCTGCTTTAGGATTCTTGCTAACACCCAATGTTTCTGCGGGGACTTCTAAGACCAACAACAACAACAACATGGTGTTTTTCCCATCCAAGACCAACAACACTTCAAGGCTTGTTGTGAGGGCAGCTGATGAGGCTTCACCACCACCACCCTCTCCAACCCCAGCAACCACCACTGCACCACCTGAAGGAGGTGAAGCCCCTAAGCCTAAGCCACCACCAATAGGACCAAAAAGAGGCACCAAGGTTAGCTCCCTCAAATGTAGAACATATCTGCAAAGATGATGTAGGGAAAATAAGTAAACATAAATCACTCTCTGTTAAGCTTTGATCATTAAACAGGGAATCAAAATTGTTACTATGAACAAAAAGTTTGATGAAATGATGTTCGATATGATAGGTGAAGATTCTCAGGAGGGAGTCCTACTGGTACAACAGCTATGGATCAGTTGTTACAGTTGACCAGGTCACTCTTTCTCTCATTCTTCTTCCAGCTTCATCTGGATGCGTGCATGTATGAAGGAACCATGGATCTAATTTTGTTTCCATTTGGTGCAGGATCCCAAGACTCGGTACCCAGTTGTGGTTCGATTCAACAAAGTTAATTACGCCAATGTATCTACCAACAACTATGCATTGGATGAGATTGAAGAAGTTAAATGAGTGACTGTTTCATTTTGTAATAATTTTGGGTTTCAATGATCCTATGGCTGATATATATATCATCTTCCCCCCTCTACCTGGCTTTGAGCTTGTTTCTGCCAAAACCAACGTGTACAATACTATCATCTTTATCTTTCTTTCCCTCATTTATTAATGCCTTATTTTCCTATGTTATGCTTCAACACACCAGTGACAAAAATGGTGATCATCTGATAAAACCCTCAAAGGTTCTTTTGGTGTTATACTGTTTTTTGTTGCAGTTCAAAACAGTGTCTGGATCCAATTGTGCTACAAATGTAAAATAATAGAGCACCTTCCTGACTCATTTTGAGTGGTACCTTTGATGCTAAACAATGTTTGAAAAATATAATTCCTGCTCGGGTCAACGTTTTATGCATAAAATTGATTAAAGCCCCCTGCCAGACTCGTTTTTATCATCTTAACAGCCGAGCCTCCTCCGAAGGGCATAACTGTTTTTCGAGACCAATTAAGATTTCGAGACAAAAGCCCTTCAACTTTCATATACATGAATCATTTAGCAAAAAGGTTCATTCATGGCATAACATGATGTTACCATAGCTACCAACAAGCTACTGCATGCAGTATTAGTTCCTCTTGGTTTCTCATTCTGATTGCTTCTGAAAGGATGATAACTGAATCGAGGTATCGTAGACAACAAGATTAAAAATAATACGTATTTGTAGATACATAATGTTGTTTCGGGATACAGATAGGGCAGAACCTGTAAGATCTGAATTAGAACATGAGCAACAACATAAGATGAGACCATATATATGTGTATGTATTCAGCTTGAAGCAAATTCCTGTTTTTTCATATTGTTTTTGAACATAGAGGAAAAATGTAACATTCACAAATACATAACCTCTTATTTCCTTCTGTTTTGCATAGTTTTATGAGAAGAAAACCGGTCCTGACGATGATCGACGTTGTTACAATTAAACTCAGTAATTAAAGGAGGCAAAAATGATAACATTCAGATTATACTGCACAATATTTCATTGTTTTAGCAACAAGAATCCATAATATCCCCTTAACCTGGCATTGTTTCATCATCTTATTCCTTGTTGATGAAAGCTTCATTTCTAAAGAAGAAACTAACCCCGAATACTCTTAACAGGATTTGATCATAATATGAAATATATATACATATGTAAAATAAAGAATAAATTAGTACATACTTCTACTTAATGCGAAAACCTATAAACATATAGAAACATAAACTAACCTTCCTTCAAAGAACTCTTCCATCCATTCCATCAAGAAGACCTGACCATAGTCCCTTTACCGGTGGCAACTGAGCAACAAAAGCATTCCAAGGAGGGTAACCAACACCACTTCCACGCACACGACCATCCAAGCGCAGAGATAAATAACTATATAATGAACACCACATAAGTAAATTTCACTAACATGGGGATTTCTATTGACGATTTTCTAAGCATTTGTTCTGCATTTATCAGTTCAAGTTAATAGTTTGCCCGTTTTCAAGATTGTCTAGAGGTGCAAGTGAAATGATTGATAAACACCGTTAAAAGTAAGGTCATAAGTGAAGAAGGATTCATTTCAAAGGTCTGAGAAGGCATGTCTCTTTATATTACAGGATCTATAAATGAGAAGAAGATAATAAGGAGGAGGAATCCTTACACAGGAGATTCAGGGGAAACACCGGCCAGTTTCTTTTGTTCATCCAACCACCTGTATTTAAAGTTTAAACAAATATATATCAGATAAGACAGAGAGAACATAAAAACTACCAAATAAAATGATCATTGCTTTGCTCGGAATCTTACTCGGTCCACTCAGAAACATAAACCGGGGCCAGTTGCCAAAGCCGCTTTCTTTTCTGAGTAATCTCTTTCATGTCTTCACTCTCTTCAAAGTCGAGACTAGGTGAGTTTCCATCTGTAGCGAAAGGAACTACCAGCACTCCTCTTTCGAGAAGGCTCTCAGTGAATGGCTCACTAAGTTTAAATGACTCTAGGATGAACGATGCAGGGCCAGAACATATTACAAGACGGGCAATTCCTCTCAAACTGCTAACCGAAATGATCTTATTTTGATTCACTCGGAGCTTAAGATTGGAAAGGCTTTCTTCTCTAGAGAGTCTGGCTAATTGTGCATTCTTAGCAGTGTTCTCCCTGAAATACAGAAACGCAAAGATAGATACTGCTCCAATGTCTATGCCAAGACCTGTTAAAATATCGGGAACTTCGGATGATCTTGCAGGATTGGTTAGAGAAGCAATTAGCTGCGTGGTGGCTATTAATCCTCCCAAGAAACCACTCGCAATGAATGCGAGGTAAAAGAACATACGCACAGACCGAAAGGGAGATAGAACTTCACTCCTTATCTTGGCTGCAGAACTGAGAACACATAAAGTTATTAACAAGCCTCACTTGTAAAACAAAATCAAAAGCATTCAATAACAAGAAATCAAGTCAGAAATTAGCCACTGAAACTCCATCATGGTGCATCTAAATCCATTGGACTCACCAACTCATTTTAGGAAGAAATGTGTAAAACCAAGCTATCATCAGGTCTTATCAGACATCAATGCAAAAGCTAAAATCAACCTCATCTTAATAATCATCAAGACTCGTGTTCAAGACTTCAATTTACACTAGTCTCAAGTTAGATCCTTAGACAACCCCTATCCCTACCCCTTATTAGAAAATAATCCTCAACATTCCCTTGTTCCACATCCTCCTCTCCCTACCTACCACCCCATTTTCAATAACACTTTAAGCTCCAAATGTCTAAAATTCTCAGCTTCAATTGAAGAACAAAGTTTGCATCAAAATTCTCTCAATGGATTTCGAAAAAGAATCTCCAAAACCCATAAATATGAGCGAAAAATCAGAAGAAATTAAAAAGAAATACAATCAATGAGAGAGAACTGAGAAGAAGAGTACCTAACTTCTGAGGAGGAAGAAGGCTTATTAGCAGCTGAACAAACGATGGAAGATGAGACTGAGACTGATGATGGCTTTGCATGAAATCTTGTACTTACATTAGACAGTGCATTCTTTCTATAAATGGGATTTTGGAAGCAAAATCTGAAGCTACTGTACTTTTGTCTAAGGGTTGAGGGGCCAAGAATGTAACAAAATTGTGCCATGGAAGCCATGGCCAGACAGCAACCTGGAACTTGGGGGGAGTTCTGTTGGTTTGGTTCGTTACATTCATTTCTTACAGTTAAACACTGACGTTCCTTGGAGAGATGTGATCAATAAACTGCCACGCTTACCAGTTGTTGTCTGTGAGTTGCCCAATTGTCTTTTTGGGTCTTGTTTTTTAGACCCTAACCAAAATATTTTGGACACTTGATTTCGACCAGGACCAGAACCAGGATGGACCTATTTAGAATATTAACAGTGCCTAAATTCTAGGTTATAGCCCATTTGCATGGAAGCTTCACCCAAGTTGCAGCATTGACAAGTCTTTGTTACGTAGGGAAAAGTCTTGGTCAACTAAGAAATTTTCAAGCCGAAAACTTGGACCAAAAAGTCTATAAATATGCGAACATTGCCATGGCAGGGAAGCAAAAGCATACAAGAATAAAAAGTCAATTGAAAATGGGAGAAGTGAAGGTTTTAGGGAGTTGGTCGAGTCCATATGGATTGAGGGTACAATGGGCTCTGGGACTGAAGAGTGTGGAGTACGAATACATAAATGAAGATTTATTAAACAAGAGTGAGATGCTGTTGAAGTATAATCCAGTTCATAAGAAGATCCCAGTTCTTGTTCATAACGGGAAACCAATTGCAGAATCGGCTGTTATTCTCGAATACATAGGGGAGACATGGCCTCAGCAGCATCCTTTGCTTCCTAAGGATCCTTATGAAAGGGCCAGGGTACGGTTCTGGATCAACTTCCTCGACCACAAGGATAAGGTAAATTAACATAAATCAACTGAATTAAAATCTATTCATGCTTGTACAGCTGATAATGTGAATTTCAAATGAAAATTTGCAGGTAGCTCCATTCGTGACATTCTTCATTGGGGTTGGGGAGGAACACGAGAAGGCTGTAAAGGAAATAAAGGAGTTGCTGAAGTTGTATGAAGAACAAGTTCTTGGGGAGAAGAAATATTTTGGTGGTGAAGAAATAGGGATGTTAGATTTGGCCATGGGGTGGATGGCCTATTTTGGAGTCATTGAAGAAGTAGTTGATGTCAAAATATTGGACGCAGAGACCTTCCCTCGATTGCATGCATGGATTCAGAATTTCAGGGCCCATCCTGTGATAAAAAACAACCTCCCTGATCATGATCGATTGCTGCAAAATTTCACAGAGAAAAGACAAAGGTTTCTTGCTCATCCACCATACACAGAAAATGCTTAAATTCCTAGTATTATATTCTATTTGTATGGCAATATATAAGCCATTTCTTTTGCTTGTTCAAGCTAATAAACTCTTTTTATGCACTTTTGGTTATTATTGTGACAAAATTAAGCTTATGATGATTGATATTAAGGCTATAAATGAACTTGGCTTGAACCAACAAATTTTTATTCATGTTCGTTTTATTAGTTTATTTGTGTTCGGTTCATGTTAAATAAGAATTTCATTTTTGTACGAAATTATTAGTTAATATTTTTTTTTGAGAAACCAAAGTATTCTTCATGTTCGTTTTATGATCCATGGAAATTAATTTTTTCATAGTTCATGATTGACCCTCCCAACAATGTCGCATTCAAGGTTCAAACTTCTATAAACATATAATTGAACATATCACGAACAATGTTTATGAATAATAAAGAAACAAACAATAAACATATGTCTTACTTTTAAATATAAAATAATCAAATATAAATAAATAGGTATACAAGCAATAAAATTATATAACAATCAAACATCAATAAATTTTATTATGAACTATTCAACGGACTCTATTCATTTATTCACATTTGCTTTATGAACTGTTTCTTCAAGTGTGCTTGCAGGAACTGGGGATTTCAATAAGGATGTGTGGGAAATTTCATTTGATACTAGTTCCATGCCTAATTTTGGTTGACAGTGTGTAACATTGTGGCATTTGAGGCAAATATAGACGACGAAAACAATGGGAAACAAGCCCACTAGCACCAAGTTTTCCATGGTAACATCCAAACAGACATTTAAAACCCATTCTACAAGAAATACAGGCACATAAAATCACGGCATCCTCGACCTTTAAACCTTTCCCAGTTTCTATCCTACAAGGCAATGATCATGTATTATCTTTCTATGTTCGGAAAATCCTAACCTAAAACATCTGTCATCAGAAGAGAAGAACTCATCAATTCTTTTCTTAAGAAAGGAGGAAAAAAGGAATTAATGTAATCTTTTAGCACAATAAATTCTAAAAGTAACCATTTACAATTAAAACAGTACCTTAACAATGCTACCAAGTAGTTGGTAAACTGCAGTCTGCAACATTATTTTCGATTCATTTCTTCTTTTCCAGGAACTCATGAATCACTAAATCCTACCGGTTAAGAATTTGGTCATATTATCAAACATGGCTCACATGGGATAACATGGAACGGTTTCATACTTTTAGCATCTAGTTTGAATAAGGAGATTTTAAACAATTAACTTATGAGGTTCTGAAGTAAATAAATATAATAGAATGGAACATATCTGCTTAAAGAGCAGGAAAATGGCGAGCCTTGTAATAGGATCTGAAGTTTGCCACGGGATCATATCGAATGAGCTAGTTTTCCTTACTTTTAGCAGTAGCTTCTAACAGTAAAGGTTCCAGTTCTCCTTTACGATATAGTTTGACAGTATCTGCAGCAGAACATGAAGAATCAATAACTCAAGATCTATTCACTCGAATTCTACAACAAAGTGTCTCTTACTCCAACGAAACCCAAGTTACTAGAACAGAAAAAGAAATGAAAAAAAATCCCCTCTAAGATCACTTCAAGAATCATGTTGTACATCCAAATTTAAGAGACAATGATTGGAGAATTTACTTTCGACTAAAACCAAAGACAAAGATTAGAAAACTTGAAAGATTCATTTTCCCCACTGGATGGCAGGAATGAAAGAATCACAAAATTCCGAGTACCATAAAAAGGTGTATGACATTATTAGGAAATGTCTAGAGTTTAACGTCTTATTTTGGAACCTATTTATGTCAATTCATTTTAGCAGTTAGACATATTCCAGGCTATTAAAAGATGCAGCAGGGCCTCATTTTAAAGAATGAATCATTCAAGAGAAGAAAAAGCATGAATACCTGTACAGCCACCGATGTGTTTACCCCCTGTGCAAAGCAGATACAGGATTAGAGCATCAGTTATACTTATATAACCAAAGAAAATTGCTAACTGATATTTCACAGGTTACTTTAAATAAAGTTCCTAACGTTGCAGTTCAAAAGTATCACAAAGCAGGCAATGAGCACGATAATATTTCCTGTCATCACAACCTCTTTTAGAATCATAACCAAATAATGGCTGGTGTTTCATAAGTGATTCTTTTAACCAGGACTTGAACCGGAAAAAAAGAAGAAGAAGCCGTTAAGAGATAAGCCATGGACAAAGTCAAGATGCTCAAACTGGTTTTCTTATTAAACTATGACCAACTTCTGTTCTGTTGGTAAAGAACAACCTGACAAGACAGCCTTCTACTTCATCCTTTCATAGATGGTAAACATTAAAGATAATAAATGGCCTGGTAAGGGCTTTATACATATAAAAGCAATAAGCCATGCATACTGTTTTACAGTCAAGGGAGTTCTATATCTGTTAGGTAAATGCTAATTCAAGAAATTTACCAATAAAAACATTTGGGACAGTGTGTTGCCCAGTGAGCCGCTCCAGCAACTTCTGCACTTGAGGCCCTTGGGCACCTGAAAAAGATAGAACTCTTTAATAAGCAAGACCAATATTACGATGTAAAGAAATTGACTGCGCGGTCCAAATTGAGATATTAAAATTCATTCACAAATTCTGTTGAATTTGGAGAATGGAAGCATGAATTACAACCCAGAAATCCCATTCTTTTGAATAAGATAAATGCTATATGAACTCAATTTCCAGCTTTCCAACCACTTTTTCCAAGAAAAGCATCACATGGTTATAAGTGATCAATGGTTACTTACTCGTTATGATTTCAAAGAGGTTAGGAATCTAAGACTTTCATAATTTCAATGGGTTTTAGATGCACAATGAAGAACTACAAGACACTCAATTTTCATTATAACTTCTCCTGTATGGTGAACTTAGCCTCTGTAAGCCCTCAACTTTCTTTATTTTTTGTTTCTTAATTTAAGCAGAAAATAGGCCAAACATTCAAAGTTGATATTTTCTAAATTCGCATTACTCATCCTCATTGCATTCAACATCTCAGTCTCAGGTTATCAATCAACTTGGCCGAGACCAAACAGGCAGAAGCAAGAGGGCACACTCACAAGGACTCTTCAAATGTAACGTCCAGCCATCTTCAATGAATCACATTTATTAAGACAAATGCATTTCTAAACTGTATGGAAATTTCAAATGCAGCAAGAAATCAAAAAGCCCTCTCTATCATCATCAATCAATCCAATGAAGTTACAAAAAATTAAAAACAAGGTCAAAGTGAACTAAAATAGTGTCTTTAATGACCGGGGTTCCAACATCTCCTCACATCACCACAAGTCACCTAGCGTATGCTTAGGTAAAAAAAGAACTGTCTTCTTTGGATACAACTCTCAAAGTTTAATCATCCGACTGCCCTCCATAAGGAGGTGCACCTTTGGGTAACAAAGGTGGGCCTATGGGTGCCAAAAAGGAAATATGTGTCCTTTGATATAATTGATGTAAGGGTAGGCGTGGTGAGTGGTGACAACCAAAACTCAGTATATGTAGTGATGTGGAGAGAGTCTAAATCAATGGTCATTATGGTATCTCTACAACATTTGGTAATATTGAGTAACCTAAGGGGAAACACACACACTTTATAGCATAAACATAACAAGAGCAAAAATTTTGAAGAAAAGACTAACCCATTTCATCCAATTCAATAACCAAAGGCTCCACACCAAGTTTCTTGAACAATGATTTCACCTCTGAAGAATACCTGCAAACAAGGAAAAAAAACCCAACTCAAATCTCTCTAAAAAAACCTGATTCACACAAGAAATCAACAAATTTATTTAATATTTCAAAAAAAAAAAAAGAACAGATGAAACTTAGGAGAATAATCGAGATTTGAACTCACGAGCACCAAGACTTAGAGTAAACAACAACTGGGTTACTAGCCACGGTCTTCTTGACACTCTCCTCAAGCCTTGACCCAAATGAAGAACCCATGCTTCGAACCAACATGGGTTTACATTGCTTCCTGGAGACATTGATGCCCAAACTGAAGCTGGTCGATGTTGAAGCTCCGTTACTTTGAATACGAAGAAATTCGTTGCAAGGAAGGTGTGAGAAAGAGGCATGACGGTCTAGAGGAACGTAGGTGAGGTTTAGCAGATGGGATGTAATTGCCATGGTATTTTTTCTTTTTCTCCTTTCTGGTTATTTTGTTTGCTGAGATTGATTTCGTGTCGTGTGTTTCAGCATCTATTTTTGGAATTTTGCTCTGTTCTTTCGTTATTATTGTTTTCAGGTTGTGTGGGCTGGGCTCTCGGCTTAAATACAAATGAGACTTGAGCCTTAAGTGGGCTTCTTTTCTCCTTGAGGTAATTCTTTTACCGGTTAATATTTGGTATATCCGCAGTTTATTTTTTATTTCTTAACTAGTTTTAAAAAATTATTCTTTAATATTTATTTGGTATATTATTTTTTTATCCTTTCACTTTATAAAAAAATTATTTTAATCTTTTATTTAATTTTTTCATTTTTTTTAATTTTAAAACTTGTATTTTTTTTATCAAATCACCTTAAAATGAGTGGAAAAAATTACTATTTTTAACTTTGTTCACATTGCATACAAGTGGATTGTCAAGTGATGACACTCCAAAGTCTAATTAATTTTTTAAAATTTGAAAATAAATATTAAAACTATTTTTAAAAATTAAAAAACAATAAAATTATAAAAATTATTCTTAAATATTTTGAAAATTTTGAAAATATTAATTAAATTCTTATGTGTCATCTACGTGGCAATTCACGTGTATGCCACATTAGTAAAATTAACAAACATTAACTTTTCCATCCATTTTAGGGGTGATTTAACAAAAAATGCAAGTTTAAGAGCTAAAAGAGATGAAAAATTAAATAGATGACTAAAATGACTTTTTTTATAAAGTTGGAGGGTCAAAAAAGTCATTATGCTTATTTATTTTTTTAATATTTTTTTAATATCGACAGTTTATTTTTTTTTATTTCTTTAAGTAGTTTTAAAAAATTATTTTTTAAAATTTATTTGGTATATTGATTTTTTTATCCTTCACTTTTATAAAAAAAATTATTTTAGTTATTTATTTATTTTTTTCAATTTTTAAACTTTTAAACTTGTTTTTTTTTTGTCAAATCACCTCAAAATGAGTGGAAAATTTTAATATTTTTAATTTTGTTGACCTTACATACAGGTGGATTGTCATGTAATGACACTCCAGAATCTAATTAATTTTTTTAAAATTTGAAAATTTAAAAAAAATATATTAAAACTATTTTTAAAAATTTAAAAACAATAAAATTATAAAAATTATTCTTAAAATAGTTTTAAAATTTTAAAAATTAAATTAAATTCTTATTTATCATCTAGTGGCAATTCACGTGTACGACACATCAGTAAAGTTAACAAACGTTAATTTTTTCATCCATTTTAGGGGTGATTTAATAAAAAAATACAAGTTTAAGAGTTAAAAGAGATGAAAAATTAAATTGATAGCTAAAATGATTTTTTTATAAAGCTGGAGGGTAAAAAAAGTCATTATATCTATTTATTTTTTTAATATTTTACTATACATTTATAGGACACTTGTCAACCCCTGACCTTACTTGTGGAGTTTAAAACCTCCATTAATAGTGTACGACATATTTTCGTATTCTTATTTGGGGATTGTCAAGAATAAAATTTTAAATTTTAAATAATATTAAAATGATTTTAAGAAGGTAGTTGTTGAAACATTTATTAACATTTTTATATTTTGAAGACTGCTAACTAATATTTTATATATTATCACTAAATTAATTTTCCTTAATAATACTTTACTCATTTAATTAATAATAGTAAAGTGAGATTTAGGATTTATGGTTTGAGGCCTACAATTTATGGTTTAATATTTTAAGATCTACAATTTAGAGTTAAAATTTAAGGCTTAAGATTTATGTTTGGATTTATGATAGGTATGTTAATTTAGGATTTAGGGTTTTAAAATTTTAAAATGCAAGCTTTAATATTGGATTAGGGTTAACATTCAATTATTAGGTGAATAATTTAAGATTTTGGTTTTTAAGGCTTAAGGCTCATGATTTTAGGTGTTAAAGGATTTATGATTATATAGATTTTAGGTTCAGAGTTTAAGGTTAGGGTTGTATGATTTAGGGATTTGTGTTAGGTTTAGGATTAGTGTTATGGTGCATTACTTAGGGTATGGGTTTCTAGTTTTAGGGTTAGTGTTTGATTGAATTTATTATTCATGTTTTTGTATTTAAGGTTTAGTGTTTAAATTTAGAATTTACGATTTTGTTTTTTATTGTCTAGTGTTTGGATTTTATATTTACAACTTTGAGTTTAGAGTTTGTGATTTTAAGGTTTAGTATGTTGAGATTTAAGATTTAAGATTTATGATTTTATAATTTTTGTTTTTAGATTTAGTGTTTATGTTTTGAATTTTGAATTTTGAGTTTAGGGTTTAGTATTAATGTTAGGATGTAATGTTTGGGGCTTAGGTTTTAGGTTTAGGGTATTTGCAGAGCATTTAATTATATGTCTTTAGTATTTTGGGTTTTGGGTTTATGATTTTATTAGGGTTTGTTGTTTAGGTTTAAGGGTCAGAGTTTTTGGTTTAATTAGAGTTCAAAATTTAGGGTTTTGAATTTTTATGATCTAAGGTTTTAGATTTTTTTGTTTAAGATCTAAAGTTTAGAATTAGGGTAGGTTTAGGTTTTGTGGGTCTAGGGTTTATGCTTATAATGAATGGTTTTTGGTTTTAGGGTTTTAGAGTTTTTGGGTTTTGTTTCAGTTTTAGTTGACGGCACAGGGTTTATGTTTTGGGGATTAATATTTAAAGGTTTATCATTATGTTTGGTTTTTAGACTTTTAGATTTAGTGTTTAAAGTTTTAAAATTTAGTTCTTAATAGTAGGTTATTCGTTTATATCTAATATTTTAAATTTTGTTGGAACGTAATGTTTAGGGATTAGTGTTTAATTCTTGGGTGGAGAAGGTAAGTGGTTTTTGGAATAGGGTTTGTTATTTTAGGGTTTAAGATTAGTGTTAGGAATGTTAATGGTTTAATGTTCGGTGGTTGGGCACATAATTTAAGATTTTGGATTTTGGATTTTTGATGTTAAGGCAAGTTTAAGGGCTTATGATTATGGTTAAAATTTAGGGTTTTAGATTATGGGGTTTAAGGTTTTTGTGATTTTGTATTTATATGATTTAGAACTGGTTTTTGGTTGTAGGTGGGATTTAGGATTTTTTTAGTTTTTTTAATTTAGGGTTTGAGGTTGAAGATTAAAGTTAGAATTGTATTGATATAGTGGTCTTTAAAAAAAAACAACTTGATGCGAACCTTGTGTGTTAATTTAATGGTTAAAAGTGTTTATTACTCCAGGTGTGGTCTGAGTTTATGTCGCACTAATCGCATTGTTGTTAGAATCTTATCCTCATAAAAGAAAGGCTAACTCGTAATGAAATGTTACATTTCTAAAAACATAAATAGATTTTTGTATACCAAATATTAGAATCACAGTCATTAGGCCTCTAGTACTATGAGACAAACATTATCATCTCTGTGTTAGTAGTAAAATTTTGAGAATGAAAAATAAGAATACATAGAGTTTATGTGGAAAATTCTTGTTGGGAAAAACCACAGACAGAGGAGAAATTCACTATGTTGGAAACACACCGATAAAAGTGCAGTTCGATTACATTTACTTAAGGGTTACACAATCTTGTTATAATCAAAGTCTAATATAAGAAATATAGCCCTGGATCCTTCGCCCCCAATAGATCCCCTTTTTTGCCTCTCTATTTTATTTCTTTAACAAGTGATGAGATCCAAGTCACACAACTCTAATTTATAACAATTGTTCTAAGTAATCCTCTTGATATTAACGAAGTGTGATGATTTTTACATGTGATCATCCAATTGTTTGTATTTTGTCAGATCTCTTTTGAGGCTGAATTATTCAGAAAATAGGTCAAGCTGTAAAGGGATTGACTCATTGTTTGTAGATTCTACAAGACCCTAAGCAATGGCCATTGCTTGCTTCCGGTCCACCCCGCCGGAGTCGACACAAACCATGTGAAAAAAACAAATTTCTGACTGAAGGATCATGGTATTATAGAAGATGAGAAAGGATGGGTCCCTTTGTAAAAAAGATTTTATAGCAGGGAAAGAAAAGGTAGCCATCCCATGTGCTTGTTTTCAGTATGGTTTAGCAGTGATGAGCAGGGACTCAGAAACATGCGTTGCAGTGTCATGTCCAAGTTATAGGGAGTATGGAAGCATGTAGATAAACTGTGTATGTTGTTAGAGCACAAAGAAACTGATCAGTTGTTGCTGTGAAGTGCATTTGTAATGAAGGGAACAGATGGGTCATTGAATTCAAAGCTCCCTGTGGCCTGTTGCAAGTCCAATGCAGGCTGTTTCTATGTTCTATTTGGGGAATATGAAGAGAAAGCCCCCATGCCTCATACACACACATTGTGGGTTTTATCTATATCACCTATTGCTCTCTCCAATTGCTCCTTTCGGTAGCTATAGAGCTTCCGGTATTAGGATCAGATTGCATTTTATTTTCTTTACTCAAATATGGGTAAATTAATTTTTTTTACGTTAAATCAAAACGCAAATTGATTTTTTTCTATTGAAAACGCTAAAGAAATAATCAAATAATTACACGTGGCATGTCACATGTACCTCATATTGCTGACATACAGTTATCAGTTTTTATTAGTAGAAATAGTTGGAATTTTTAATAGAAGAACTAGTTTGCTATTTGATCTAATATGCGTACAGAGATTAATTTACTTATGATGTAGCCGATTAAATCTTAGTTCGATTGGCATGGACATTATTGCCAGAACAGAAGCACGTGGATTCGAGTGCGTTGAAGCACATTATCCTTCTATTTATAGGTTGAGAAAGGGCTATGGGTAGTTTTAGGCATGGTATTAAAAAGAACAGATATGATCAGAATATGAAATTATTCAAAAAAGAAAATAGATGGGTAAAATGCAATCTAACTTCTAATTCTTTTGCCAAATTATATATGATTGGATTTTCAATTCTTAAGCTTTACTGCTGATTTTTAGTGGTGTTAAAAGATTTTCTTTTCTATATTTTTTATATTCATTTTAAGGTTCATAATCGAGGTTCGTATATACTTTTCTCAATCATGATATTTTCAAGCTTAAACTTATATTCTCTTTGAAAGTACAATATATCTTATCATTGTACTCAATATTTAGTGGCGTTGGAGCAGATTGAAATTTGGACTTTTGATTTCAGACTTTCAGTGAAAGAAGCAATGCTCATGTGTTGGACTTCCCAGGTAAGGGGATTGCTCTATGGTTAGCCATACACTTTACAGAAAGAAAAAGGCAAATGCTGTTTTGTATTAGAATGGAATTAATACAATTTTTTTTCTTTTACTCAGACATAAAAAAAATAAATGGAATTAATACATGCCTAAAAGAAGGTTTTCTTTGATTACTTGTACATATTTCGCTGCTATTTCAGTGGCATGTCGTTTTCATATACCGGTGTAACAAGAAGTTATTTTATAAATCTTTCCCATCACATTATTCATATTTTTTTTAATTATTTAATGACATTTCAATAATTTTTTAGGTTTGAAAAAGGTTTGGGGTTTGGGTTTTTGAATTTAGAGGTTTGTGTTTCGAGTTTAGGGTTTTGAATTCGAGATTCAAGGCTTAGGTTAAAACAATTATCAAAATTATGTATCACTTACATAGAAAAAATTACTGAAATATCGTTAAATAATTATAAAGGGGCCATAGATGATGTGGTGAGAAAGATCCATAAAATAATTTATCCTGATTCGACACCAATGAAAAAGCTTCCTCCAAAGACATAAATAGAAATATAAGTCATTGAGAAAATAAAAAAGAGTGAAACCCTAAAATTACACTAAATTTAGGAGAATATATGAAAAGATTTTTATTGTTTGTAGATAGGTTTAGGGTTCAAATTCCATGAAATTATGGTAATGTTGTAATTGGAAAATTAGAACAGCTCATAGGACACATAAACTGATGGATTATATCTCACTTCTAAGTAATGGAATATGCTTTACAGAAAAAATCTAACTGTAAATTTGGCAAATGAGAGCATTGAGGCCCTCAATCCATGTGCAAAGGCATCAGCGACTCAGTGTTTGAAGCCTTAGATGATTGAGTTTAAAAGTTGGTCAATCAAAAAAAGATAATAATTATAATAATATTTTTAAAAGTTCGGCCATCCTTACATAAAAAGAAAAATAAACAAGATGGTGGTGGGAACAAACTTGAGTTCATGATGTACCCTACCCCATTCAGCCATTTATGATGAACGTTTAGATACATTCACGGTGAGAGGATTAGTTGCTACCGTCGATGGTAATATTTTAATTATAATAAAAAAAAGAAAGAAAGATTTTAGAGTTTATTTGATTTCTCTTTATAACCATCTTTCATGTTAACTCTTAAGAAATAGTAGGTAAAATATCACCAATTTTTTTTAAAAATTCAAAGAAATCGAAACTTTATTCGATTGATTCATGTAATCATTTTTATATTTCTACTATGCAAAAAGAAGCAAATTTAGGTTGTCTTAGCATATACAATCTCTTCACTATGTTGAATAGTACAACTTAATTTGTACCAAAATAGATTTTGAGTGAAAAAGACCCAAAGGATTTTTTCTCCAAAACTTTATTTTGGAGGAAGCAGATCCATGTATGATGTATCAATATCAATCTTAGGGTGAGTTCGGATGGATGGTGGTACGTCCTGCAGTTAATGTAAAAACAACGGTGGTGATGAGATTAGATGGTGTAACAAAACTGTAGCGTGAGATAAAAAAAATAAGTTAAATCCACCATACTGCCTATCCAAACTCACACTTAGAGGTCATGAATTTGTGGATTGCAGCTTTTCTTTTCTTTTTTTAAATTAGTACTATGAATGAATAAGAATATTGAAACCAATCAAAGATAAAAAGACAGCAATGATGGAATAGAGAATAAGGCAAGTGTGTCATTTAACTTAGTCCCTAAAAGAAGAAAAAACGAAAAGCCTCATCATCCTCAGTTTACAAAATGCCCAAAAAAATCAAAACTTGGGCTTTTGGAGAGGGCTCTGTCAGCCTGTGCTACTTTTTTGGGGAGTATTTTACAGTATTTTCAATTTTTTTACAGTATTTTTTTGTTATTTTTTTTTATTTCACTGAGGATTGAGACTTTAGAACTGTGAAATGCATTGTCTATGGCAAGCAATGGTTATCTTTTTGTGTTGCTTAGTTTCATCTTTCCAAAGCTTGCCAATATCTTGTGCAATCCTCATGGCATCTGAGGAAGCACCAGAGAGCCCTCTCCTTGTGAACCCAACTGCATATAATCCACCATTGCCTTTCCAGCCTTGTGGGAATGGTGCCTTTGGGTACCCATTCTCACCAAAGAATTCACCTTCCTGTTCATCATGTAACCAAAATCAATATTACTAACAATTTTTCCCAATAGGACACAAATCATGTTGGTTTTTAGTGAAGAACCATTTTTGTTACCTGAAGCCAAGAAGGAACATTGCTGCGGTATCCGGTTGCCAAAACGACCGAATCGATGTCGAGTTTTTCGCCGTTAACGAGCTCGACTTGTCTATATGAGAAACGTTTGATAGCAGGAACAACATTGATGTCACCTGATTTGATTCTCTTCAATGCACCAATGTCCAATACAGGGGTTTTCCCTTTAGTGTTCTTGAGTTCTAATGGACCCATTGATGGCCTTTTAAGCCCATATTTCTCAACGTTTCCAAGCACCAACCAAGCCAAAATCAACATCAGCTTGTCAACAAGCCAAAGGGGTAACCATTTCATCATCAAAACAGCTAATTCAAATGTGGATTTCCCATAAACTTCTCTTGGCAAGACATGGACCTGTTAAAACAGAACAAAAATCCCATTACAAATTTGATCTCCATGCTCATTTTTCTCTTCAAAGAAAAGCTAGTAATGCATGTTTTAATGACTTACTGAGCTACGAACCACCATTGATGGTGAAGCATTGTGGTTGCAAAGATCAAGTGAAACTTCCATGCCAGAGTTGCCGCAGCCGATAACGAGCACCTTTTGACCCTGGAATTTTTCACCCGACTTGTACTCACAAGCATGGATAACCTCACCACCAAACTCAGTCAATCCTTGGATGTCAGGCACCACACGCTCGGCATTTTCACCTGTGGCCACCACAAGCCAGCGGCAAATGTATTCAAACTCGGTCTTGTTTGAACCACTTGTGACAATGGTCTTGACCCTCCAGAAACCACTGGTCTCATCATATCTAGCTGACTGCACACACTCATTGAACTTTGGGTTGATATCAAAATGCTTAGCATATGATTCAAGGTATTCAATGAACTGTTTCCTGGTTGGGTACTCAGGGAAATCCTCAGGGAATGGTAGTTTAGGGAGTTGACAGAGTTGCTTTGGAAGATGAAGCTTCAGCCTGTCGTAGGTGCGTTTTTGCCACAAAGAAGCTATACATTCAGCGCGTTCAAGAACAACAAAGGGCACCCCTTGTTCTCTTAGACAAGCAGCGGTGGCTAGCCCCGAAGGTCCAGCACCAATTATGACCGGACCATTGATCAAAGTCCATTTACGTTGAAACGAATCTTGTTCTTGATCAACAAGGCGAAACAAGCTCTGATCCATTGTCGAAAAACCCTGAAAATTCTTTGCTTGGTGTAGTTTTTTTTTTTTAATTTCAATGAACCTGAAATAGAGTCGAAAGAAAGGAAGGAAGATGATGAATATTGGTTTGGTGGGAGTAGGGCTTTGGACGAGTCCTTAAATAGGGATAAAATGTTGTGAAAGGTCCATGTGATCACATTTAGAAAATAATAATAATAATAATAATGCAAATTGAAAGGGGTCAATTCCAAATCATAAGCCAATGGCTAACTTTTGTTATTTTAGGAAGTATTCAATAGAATCTCATATATTATTCTTGCTAAAAAATGGTTGAAGGATTGACCCACTTTTCTTTTGGAAATTTTCTTTCCTTTCTTTCCATTAGAATTTATATTTTGGTTTTGGTTAAAACGAAAGTTGAGTATACTGTTAATAACTGGTCCTTATATATTAGAATAAGGGTACAACTATTTGGTGAATTACAAGAACATGGCATAATTCAACAATAAACATGATTAGCGCGATTTAAATCCAAATCACACCTGCAACGATGAACATCTTAACCATCAAGTCATCACATCGAATTTGCCTCTAAAGCACTTTTACCTTTATTTATCATATAAATGTGAATAGTTTTCATTTTAATGATTAGATACTGTTTTTTTTTTCTTTCTAGAAATTATTATGGAAAGTATTAGGAGGAGGAAATACTTGGTTGCCATTGGTTTCAATGATTTTTTATAGTCCAAACATCAGATGTGCTTGTAGATTTCATAGCAACCTTGAGATTCCATATTATTATTGCAAATGTCAATTATTGTAATATTTGTATATGTATCCCACCAAACTCAATTCTAGTAACCAAAAAATCCCATTGAATTATATACATCAAACAAGAAAAAGAACAAAAAAGAACAAATGCATGCACAATCATAAATTTATAGTAATTACCACAATTGTTTTCATCACCTTTTTGCAAATTTGTACAAAATATTGATAATTATTATCACGACAGTTTTGTTTTGAATAATCTCATTACATATTTCGGATCATATATGTTCTTTTTGATACAATATCTAGAAGTATTCATAGTCCTTCTTCAACCCATAAATAAGAGAATAATACATTTCAATGCACTCAAACCTATATCCTCCTATCAATCGAGTTAAGACTCGATTAACTATTACCAAAGGGGTAAATCAAAGAGATTAGAGGGAGAATTAGGAGGCAAAGAAAATGACACAACATCCTCATCCGATTCTATGGACCTACTAAGAAAAGATAGAATTAAAATTATATTTGGGGAATAAGGAAAAATCAAATGGGGGGGGGGGGGGGGAGGATAGTAATACTAAATAGAAGCCAAAGAGGCAAAGAGAAGGGTGGTGAGTAGGATGGAGACGATGTTCCCACGTGGAGTGGATGAGCCAAGTTGCGGGGAGGGCCCTGAGTGTCGCAATCGGGGAAAAACGCCCCCACAAATTAACAGCAACCCTCCATGGCCTTGGGATTGCGACTTCAAGGCTGTTTCGACCCACAAATATTATACGCCCATTCTGCCAACCGTCTTCCACTGAACCCTTTGCGCCATCCTTTGAACCCCTTTTCCTGCCTGTCCCCTTCTGCATTTTGGTTCTACTTCCACTTCAACCATGTTACAATGTTATTTTATAGTTTTTATTACTTTACGTTGGATAACTGTGATCACTATAACATTATAATATTGGAAGAAGGTGAAAAAGGATGACTGGATTTGAATTCGAAAGATAAAAGCATTATCGAGATTTTTGTATTAAGAGTCAGATTATATTTTATCTTTTTTACTCAAAAAATTAGCAATTTAAGTCAAACAAATTTATCTATTTCTGTTGTTAAAAATTAGTGTAGTTGACGAAATAACTAGATAATTACATGTGACGTGCTACATATACCTCATGTTAACGTACAGGTTTTAGCTAAATATCACCCCAACTTCTATAAAGCTATACTCAAACTCTAAAACAAATAAAAACACATGTAATTATGCCGAAAAAAATATAATACATAATTATAAGTATAGTTAATGTTTTTATTTTTTATATATCAAAGGACTAGGCAGCGTGTGAAGAGAAGAGAGAATATTCTTTATGCATGGTAAAGATTGTGAAGTACTAGGATAATCTTTTGCGGTTCAAAGCATGAACCAAATTTTTTTAATAATTTTATTATAGGTATTGGTAATATCTGTTTTTTTTTAGATAATATCTGAAATTATTCATAACTCTTTTTCAACTCATAAATAAGAAGATAATGCGCTTCAACAAACTCGAACCCATGTCCTCTTGCATTGGCAATGCTTGTTAAAATTAACGTCGATAATGACGGTACAACGATCACAAAGCAATAAGAAAATAAAATAAGAACGCACAGATTTTACGTGAAATACCACATGCAGAGGAGGAAAAATTCACTAGTATTGAAAAACGAATGATACAGGAAGATTTTCAACTACTTCTATTTAAGGGTTGAAAAACTCTATTCTAATTAAAGTCAAATAGAAGAAATATAATTCTATACAGTCTCAACTTATGCGGTATGGTCCGTATCCCAAATCAGTTTTCGGACCTTCAGCCCCACATATCCTCTTATTTTACCACTGTATTTTATTCCTTTGACAAATGACGGGATTCGGGTCACACAATCTCTAACAATGTTTATGCCAATCAATATTAAAAATAAAAAAATAAATAAAAATCTAAAGTAGTAAAAGTGTGATTCCTGGTACGTGGATGGAGGCCTATAAAGGTATGATAGCTTTCGGTAGTTTGACGCGCATTCGCATCTTCTCCCTAATTAAGACACATTTAAGCTTTTTTACGCTTGTGGTTTTGATGGTGATTACTCGGTTTCGTTGAATGCTTTCCCCTTCCCTGTTTTTAGGGTTTAGGGTTTCTTTTTATAGCTGTACTTTCTTGAATAGGCCTGTCAAAGTACAACTTTGTAATCACATTGAAAGAAAAAAAACACCCACCTTGATATTTCGTCTAATTATGTTGTATTTTTTTTTGTGTGTGTGTGTTGTTGAATCGCATTTGCATTAAAAATTAACCCATGATTGAAAGAAAAAAGAAAAGGTAGCGAAGCATGTGCACAGGCATTTGAGATCGACCTTGAATTCCATGTAGGTCTCTCCTTTTCATGAAAAGATTGAGAGCTATGGGTTCATTTGGCGTTTCTAAGTTTAACCATATACTAAAATCATTTCATTTCCAGCTTAGCTTCGCCAGCTTCATGACAATTTCATTTAAAAAAAATCAAATAAAAACTAAAAACTACCCTCCAAATGCTACAAACAATTTGGAAAATGAATGAGGAAGGTGGTGTAAAACCTTAATTATAAATATCGAAGTTTAGTAACCAGTTCGATATTTTTAAGTAAAATTTTGAGTTCGAATCTTGTAGATGATAAAACCAATTCTATTAAAGAATTTTCGAAATTGATTAAGATTTAATGTGATTACTAAATACCGTATAAAATTTGGTTTAAAACGAAAACCACTCATACCCCATGCATGATATGATATCTGATATGATAGAGATATGCCCATAACACCAAATGAAACAGCCTTGGATTGCATTGCTCCACCACCCAACCTCTCTACTATTAGGGATGGATGGAGTAGCTAGTTGAATCTCCAATAATGGTAGGTAATGTTTGTCACAACTAAGCGATGAACGATATTTCGAAAATTTTTCTCAAAGAAAGTTATCTCCCAACTATAATAGAATTCGGATCATTTTAGAGATTTCATTTAATCAATAACTTTCAGTCGGCGTTGTACTTTTGCTATGGGAATTGAATGGAAGGTAGAGCCTTTGGGAGTAGAATATCTTTTCTCATGCTCCATAATGCCAACCAAATTAGAATGATTTAGAATCTAAATTATTAACCCAAAAAAGCTAAATTTGATAAAATCTATGATTATAGTTTTAGTCACGCGTAATGAAAAGTTCAAGAAAGGCGAAATCGTGGCTGCTCAGCACCACCAGCTTACACGCTTGTATATTGCAGCTGGAACCTCAGCTGCCATTGCCATCTGCCAACTTCGCTAAGCACAAAGTTGAGAGTTTCGATCCGGGAATGCCCACTTTCATAATATTTAATATATATGCTTGGATTCTCTCTTTTAATTTTTTTTTTAATATACTATACTAGTGTGGTTAATATAGTAGTATCTGTTCAAACTTTCTTAATCCTTTGACAACGCACACACAGTTGCTCGAACCCGAGATCCCTAGGATGAATAGCATCCTCTTTTTCACTGGAGCCACTAGGATGAATAACATTCTCTTTTTCACTCGAGCAACTTGTTCGATTCTTCTCTCTTTTAATTTTTTATACAATGAGTTAGTGACATGTCTCTACGTTATATGTCTCATTTCCTTTTTTAAAAAAATGATTTTCAATAATAAAAATTATTTTATAAATCCTTCTCATTATATCATTCATAGTCATTTTCTAATTATTTAATGATATTTCAGCAATTCTTTTCATGTCATTAATACATAATTTTGATATTTTTCAGTAATTTTCCTATTTTAATAGTCTATATTTTTATAATTTTTAAAAGATTAAATCAAATTTTTATCATTTTGGGGGGTTAAAGTGTAATTTTACCATTACTAATTTAAAATTTTATAAATTATAAATGGTGTAAATGAATTTTTTTTCATTTTAAGGGGATCAGGCTCCTTGCCAATCCCCTGACTCTGCCATTGCTTAACCTTGAACCCTAAACCTGAACTTGAACCCCAAATTCAAACCTTAAATCTTAAATTCAAAACTCAAAACCCTAAAACTAAATCTTGAATAGATCGAACCCTAAACTCAAAACTTAGAATGATCAGAGTTTAGGGTTCGGGTTCGGATTTTGGATTTGAAGTTTAGGATTCAAGGTTCAGAATTTAAGATAAAAAAATTTTAAAATTATGTATCAATGACATGAAAAAAATTATTAAATTATCATCAAATAATTAAAAAATCATGAATATTATGGTAAGAAAGGTTCATCAAATAACTTTTCATGTTTGTAAAGTTTTAAAAGCAATTAGCATAAAATATTGTAAAATAATTTAGGGGTGAGGTAAAAATATATATTTATTTTGTAAAGGAGTCTCGATTTTTTTAAATGAGATTTAAGAGTTTATGAAAAATAATAATCATGGCAATAGCTTTAAATTTATAAAAAAAAATTATATAAAATTCTAATTTGCAGGGGTCGGATCTATAATGCCGGACAAGCAGGTGTAATGGTTAGGTTTAATCATGATCATGATTAAGCTTTAAGAGGCGGCTCCAAAAAATTGGAAGAAATTCCACTTCCATAATTATCTTTCATTTAGTTAGGATTAATATTTAATGATTTACTTAAAAAAACAGTAAATTAAAAATTTGTAGTATTGGAACCCATGTGATAGCCCGATGGTTAAGAGTATTCATTGTCTCAGATTTGGTCTGAGTTTGAGTCGCACTATTCGCGTTTGTTGTTCGGACTTTACCATGCATAAATACCCTATGTCCATAAGTGACTTAATTAAGTGGTAGCATAGTTGTTCATAAGTGTCATGTGTTGAAAGGCATGAGCCCAAACCCTACCAAGCTTAAATGCTTAAATTTCTATGATAAGTGGTCATGCGTCACATACTGTCTATCCCAACAAGACGTTCCCACTCTGTTGAACCTGTCATCTCTTTAGATAATTTTAGATACTCAAGTTCTTTATAAAATCGAGAGACAAAACTTCAACTAAAAAAATCATGCATTTAATCAAATCATGAATTATAGAGTTAATGCATATAATTTATATAAATAAAATGTAAAATATCAAACTTACAATTAATGCATTTAATAAAATCATGAATTACAGAGTTATAAATGGCAACATGAGAGCCCCACAAGAAAATATTATCAACATATCTACATCAACAATTCATTTCTTCTATTTTAAGGAAGAATTAGAATATTTTCTTTTATATATATCTTCTTGCATGTATTACTCGCGGATCCATTAAGGGTAAATTTTTAATTTAAGTTTTTTATAATTAATTAAATTTTAAATTAATAATGATAAAATTATATTTTATTTTTTAAAAAATATAAAAATTTGATTTAATTTTTTAAAAAATATAAAAATATAAACTATTAAAATAATAAATTTACATTTTTATCTAATTAAAATATTTGAAAATTTTAATATTGGGATGTAATTGGATCAAATTTCAATTACATTTTTCAATTTTAAGGGGAAGGGTAAAATTTTGAGTAATTATGCAGGTAATTACATTTAAATTCAATTACCGTATGACTTTTTAAAAATTTGTACATGATTTAAGTTTAAAAAATTATTTTTTTACACAAGTTTAAGTTATAAAAATTGTATTATAAGTATGAAAATGTATGAATGTTTGAGATAATTATGACAACGTATGAATATTTGAGATGATTATGATAAAAAATCTAAAGTTATATTATAAATACTAAAAATATATTATAAAAAATAATGTGTATTTTATAAATTTATAAAAAAATTATATTATTTAAATTCTAAAAATTTCTAAAATTATGATAAAAAATGTATCATAAGAAATTTCCATGTGCATTAACCAAGGACTAATTAATTATAGATTTCATAAAATAATTAATATATTTATCTTTTTAATGGAAAATTACACTTAATTGGATTTTTAATTGAAAGTTAATAATTAATTAAACTCTTAAAATTATTTTTCATCGAAACTTTTGACCGTCCGTTAAGTGATAATGTAACAGTTGACGTGAAAATTGATGACATGGAAAATGACTATGATTTTCTATTAGAGACTTAATTTATTTCTTAATTATTTTACAAGGGTTTTTTTTTTTTACATTTAAATGGAATGTTATAAAATAAAAAATTATAAAAATTTAAGTTCAATAGGAAATTTTTAAAATTTTTGAAAATATTCTAAAAAATTTAAATTTTTTAAATTAAGGACCCAATTTAGTTTAGTTTTTTATTAGAGACTTAACTATTTTTTAACATTTAAGCCTTTCTTTTTTAGGTTAATTTCATTAATTAGGTGCATTAATCAATGGCTAAGCAATTTAAAATTAAATTAATTATAGGCCTCAAAACATTAATCTCGAGTTTGATCATTAAACAATCTATCCCTTATTAAAAGGAAAGGATTTTGACATCCATATTTTGAATCAAATTATATCTAAATAAATAAATACATTATGAATCATTCACGAATCTAATCTCATAATTTAAATTAAATTAAACATGATGAGACTCGAACTTACGTCCTTCAATTCACAACAAATGCTTTGAACATAATTATGAGTAAATGTAAGTTTATAGAAGTAAAATGAATGACGGCCCACAAAGGGAGAAGTGAGTGCAACAGCATTAACATCAACGTCGTAACGCAATGGGACTATCTAAAAAGGGAAAATGAATATGGTGAGCGCCATGTGACACCCAACCTCACTCTTTTTTATTTTTATTATTTATTATTTATACATTTTAAAAATATTTCTCATAGTTTTGGATATAGTTTAGATGTTGTGATAGTGACTATCTAATCATAATAATTTAGATAATAATTTTCTCGATTGAATTTTAACTCAATTGATATAGATATTATTGTTAATGCAAGCAGATGTGGATTCGAGTGCGTTGAAGTACATTATCTTTTTATTTATTGATTCGAGAAGAACTTTGAGTAGTTCTAAATATTATGTTAAAAAAGAGAGTAAATTTCATCAAAATTTATAATGAGATTATTCAAAAAAATAATTATAATAATTCCTTTCCACCCTTCTTTATTTAGCATGTATATTATATTATATTAATGTAACAAAATTTAAATACAACAAACATTTTTTTATGAAAGGTTTATTTCTACTTATAATTTTTGGAGGAAAAAACGTGTTTAAACATTCTCAAATTCATATTGTCATAATTGCTATAGTAATAATAATGTTAACTGAATTAAAGCTCAATCGACAAATTCAATAAATATTTAATTTATGTATATTAAATTTTGAATATTAATTTAACAAATAGATAAAAATAAATAAAAATTTGACATTTGATAAAATTACAACTATTTGAAATCTATCAAATTTTGACTCGACTCAAGTCTCTCTCTATATGAAAATAAGGTTGAGGGAAGAGTGCCCACCTCGCACTACCTCGTTTCGAACCCGCTTTGCTTGGTTCAAGAAAATTACCAAAACACCTCTATATTATTTTTAGAATTATTTTTATTATAATTTTTGAAATTTTTATAAGACTTTATAAACTATTTTATATGTATTTTAATTAGATATTTTAATTTTTATAAAATGTATTTTATTTAATCTTATAAAAAGGTATAAGGTATAAAATCATGTAATATTTTGGGATGATGACATGATTGCAATATAGAATTTGTTGATACACAATATTAACGGAAATGGAGAAAGAGGATACAAAAAGTAAATTGTTTGGAGAGTCAACTCCAGAAAAAGATTGTTGAAAATGTATTTAAAGGAGATTTTTTAAATTAGATATCCAACCAATAAAATAGATCGATTTTCGAATCGGATTATAATATATTTTATTATAATTTTATAATAGAGTTATATAAAGTCTAATGATGATGAGTTAAATAAATTGGGAAAAAGAAAGTATTCTCCAACTCCTAATGATGATATGAGTTCTCGCATGCATGCAGCCGCCCGACTTTAGGAATAGTTTATCTAGAAATCAAGTTGTTCCAACCATATGAAAAACGGTGGTCCAAATTTCTAAAACCTTATCATCATCATCATCATCAATCACACATTTTTTCTTTTTTAAATATATATTACCGAAATTTTTGAATTAGGAATCGGATTATATTTTCTTTTTTATTTAAAAAAAATGGTAAATAAGTTATTGTGTGTTAGATCAAAGAATAAATCAATCTTTCGATTAAAATTTCTATCTATTCCACTGGTAAGTGATAACGCATTATTGCCTGATTGCTTGAATTAATCCCTCCACATCAAAATTTTTATCCATTCCATTGTTTATTAAAAGTTTGATCCATTTTGTTTGAATTAGTCTCTCCAAATCAGCATGAAGTATATGTAGCATGCCAAGTGTCACTCTTTGGTTGATATATCAACCACGTTAACATTTAGGAGTAATAATGGATGTGATTTTAATAGAATGGTAAGTTTGCTATCTGATTTAACGTATAAAGATAAATTTATCTATTTTTAAAGTAAAAGAGACAAAATACAATTCAATTCTTAGTATAAGTGATCCGTGATATTTTATTTATTAAAATAATGTTTTCCAAATATAAATACAAATATAGATTTGAAAGTCAACAATTTGCTATAACCGAGTTGAAATCAGAATAAATAAATTGAGTTGCACTCATACATGCATGCATACATACATACATATAACCAATCCTCAATATTTATAATTTCATGCAGGGGGAATCTGAAGGGATAAGCAAGGCAGTAGCATTGACGGCGGGAATCAAGCCGAAGAACTCGCGGATTATCTTCTTTTGGGATTTCTGCCACCGGCCTCACCAAATCGTGTGAACGGTAATGCTGCCGGTGAGCACTGGACATATGTGGTATCTCAAGTGGACTAACTCCGACGAACTCTCGTATTTCTTGGAGCCACCGAATCTTAAATTGGACCTGTTGGGTTTTAAGTGAAGCCATGGACGATACCCAATGGCCGGAACCGGAGCTGCTATCAGCAGTGTAACAGCTGTGATAAGGCTTAGAAGTACCGAACCACGGTGCATTTTCTGGATTCAATTTCGTTACTCTGTTCTTCCACAAGGTAGACAACGACTCTTATACCAGGAAGAAGGGCTTATGTGGACATGAAGTATAATGCCACATCAGTGACTAAAATGATAAATTATTGTAACAGTGGTGCTTAAATTGCAATTTTTTTTATTTGGGTGACCAAAATGAAAATATCTAGAAAATTAAATGACCAATTAAATAGTTTACCCTATTATATATATACATATAAATGAGTGTATGATGCGTGTTAGATGACATGGGTTCGAGTCTAATCAATTTTCACAAACTACAACAGATAAGAGTTGTTTGAGCCTATAAAAAATCCATGGACCAACCTCTAACAAGGGGTGGGTTCCAAACTTCTTTTCTATATTTTTTATTATTGATGAAAATTAATTTTTCAAGATTTATAAATATTTTTTCGATAATGTTATATTCGAAGTTTAAATTTATAATTTTTTTTGAGAGTATAATGTGGTTTATTATTATATTTAATATTTACTGATGAGATAAATAAAATGTCGAATTCTTCTATTAGTCCATATACTATACATAAGTTATAAGCTTAATCCCTAAATTCTTATCAGATCACTTTTACTTTATGTACTTTTTGATTTTTTTTTATATTTTTCAATTTGATAATTTTTAATTTTTATAATTTTCGAATTTTGAAACTTTAATCATGATTCAAATAATTGTTAAATTTGTTAACTTAAATAATGTGAATTTTTGTGAATATTATGTAAAAATAACAAGTCTGAAATGATATTTATTATAACAGAATTTAACTCAACAAAATTTAAAATTATTATTCAAATTAAGAACTAAAATCTCATATTTTAAAAAATATAAAAATAAACAAAATTAGAGTACTAGAGAAATTAACGCCAAAAATTGACCTAAATTAAACTTGTAAATTCGCATAACCCCTACCACTTTTGCGGGAATATTATAAATATCATTTTATTGGTACATTATAAATTGGACGAGACAATCCAATGAATAGCTCCAGTGAAAAAGAGGATAATGTTCATCTTAGGATATCCGAGTTCGAGCACTTGTGTGTACAAGGTATGTGTGCGTTATCAGAGGGTTAAGAAAGTATGAACAGATACTACCATATAATCACACCAATATATTCAAAAAAAAATTTGGATGAGATGTAATTATCAACACTTCACTCTAATCAAAGGTCGGATTATCCACTTAGGTCCGAAGGCTCATTTGAAAAGTGGGAGGGTTTAAGCAGAAATATAGACTCGAAAAATGAGTTTAAACAACGATAAAGCCCCCGTTTTCTAAATAAGTCAAACCTTGGATAAGTTTTTTTTGGTCTGGCTCGAATTTGCCTAAAAAAAATTTTTATTGTTGTTTTGTTTTCATTTTGCTATTATATTGCTACTAGTTTGTTATTATTGTTTGGATGTTATATAACTTGTTTTATTGTTAATTTTGCTGCTATTTTAAAGACATTTGCTTACTAAGTTGTAGTTATTTTAGTGTTATTTAAGTATGAAACTTTTTTAATGTATTTTTAATTTGTTGAGAAACATTTATTTTAATGTTTTTAGTGTATTTGATGTATTATATATTTTTTAAATTTATTTCTATATAAAAAATAATAAAAATTTTAATACGACCAGATTGAGTTGAGCTCGAGTGTAACATTTTTTATTTGGACCGAATTTGAGTAAAATTTTAAATTTATTTTTCGAACAAGATCCGAACTTAAAATATGAGCTTAAAATTTTACATTGGCCCAAGCCGACAATTGATAAGGTCTAATGGAAACTTGTGAAAATCTTGGTGGGAATGTAATTAATAAAAGGGTGGTCCAGCCGGGGTCCTTTGAGCCCTACAAGTAGAAAAATGTATGCCTTAAATGGTAAACCCATTAAAAGCATGGTCCAAGGGAAAATGACTTAGTGGACCAGCTGAATGCCTAAAAGGCCCAATATGGTATAAAATCTATAATCTATTCCATGAGTATTTCACATGGACTGCCAAGCCTATGCTTTTCCCTTCTTTTCAATCATGTCTTTTCATTCTTTCTTTCCTCCCTTGATCATGATTGTTGGAATTGTTTATGTAAACTGGTGTATATCGTTCTCAAATTTATCGTTATTTAAAAATATTTAATAATATATAATATGTGGGGTGTGTCTCGTATTTTTTGGCCGAATAAACAGTGACGTCACGACGAGAAATTTCTCGACGTTGCGACGATGAACGACGTCATGACAACGCGAATAGAAACGTTGCGATGTGACGATGTGTTTCCTACATAAATTGGGTTTATTCTCTCAATTAAATTCTGCTATCTTTTCCAATTAAACTTAACCTATTTAAGTCCATTTTTTAAATATGATTAGACCTCTAATATTAATCTATTTAAAAAAATATTGTATCCCTGTTTTGAAAGACCAATTAAAAGGCAATTAAAATGTAATACTACAAAGCTTTTCTTTTGAGAATAACAAGATATAATCATATATGATTTTTTGTGAAAATTATGGAAAAAAAATTATACCCCTTTTAAGAGAACTCTATGAGAATAAAGTTTTGTTTTTGGGGTTTAAATTTGTATGTTTAGTGCATTTGGATTTATTTTTTTCATATTGTACTCTCATTTATTTACTCATTGAGTAAAATGTTGAAACCTCCTTTACTCATAATTTTTATCCTCTTCGAAAAAAATTTCCACATAAAATATATGTATTCGATCTTCTCTACTTTTTTCGTTCGTTGTTTATCTGAATCGATTCCCAACATAATATTTGTAAATAAAATCAAATAAACTTCAAATATAAAATGTTCACCACTAAATTTCTAATTTATTTATATCTGTTTTTGTGTCGGCCAAAACAGGCAAATTAATGTCAGTCTAGATATCATTTTATCACTGTCAACGTCGCCTACAACATGGGGGTGACTTGCCTTGTAGGGAACTTTCTATAGGAAGCTGGCTAGACGTGGATCAGTACGGAGAGGAAGTCCGGTGCGGGCGCCTAAAGCTCGACAGCCAGTTGCAGCCTGAAATGGAGCATCACATTTGGCTAAACAAACTTCATTATAAAACCATTAACAAAGAGTAGTAAATTGGTTTACCACTTGAGCTGCAAAGGGCAACATCTTCTCCGGTGGCATGCCCGCACACAGACCTGAAAACAACAAAAACGAAAACTCAATCATACAGAGCAGTACAATGCCATCCTGTTATTCTATAAACAACAACCTACTTTACCAATAGCATATAGTCGATGAAAATGTAATGTTAGCCACACCATGTGGTTTAAAAAAAAAAATCGGAAAAAATCACGGTAAAAGAGTAAAAATTCACTAATGTGAAAAACAAAAAATACAAGAGGAATTTCGACTACATGGGTTGAAAAATTCTATTCTAATCAAAATCAAATAGAAGAAGTATAATTCTATACGGATTCAACTTGTGTTATATGACCCCCACATATTCCCTTATTTTATCTCTGTACTTTGTTTCTTTGCCAAGTGACGGGATTCGAATCACACAATATCTAACAGTTTGGTATGTCAAAATTTTATTTACTTTCTTTATAATCTAACTATCCTTTGAGAGTCACTTTCTAATGAACATTGCGATGATAAGGAGTGAAAAAATTACTTTCCCATGTAAATTGCAAAGTTCAAAAAATATTTAGACAAATTTAACCATATTTTATATTGGTTTAAGATATCAATCTATTAATAGATAAATAAATAATGAAGAAGAAGAAACTATTGCCTCCTTCCTTCTTCCTACTACTTAGAATAAATTTTTCTTACTTCAACGGATTCTTCATAAGTAATTTTTTTCCTTGGTTTTATTTTTTTCCCCAACTATAAATTTGATTTAACACTTGAATTTGTATAAAATATTTAATATTTTTTTTGTAGAATGGGTATAACTGTTCTATTTAGCTGAGCAAGAATTGTGAGTTACATCATCTATGATTTTACATTCCTATGATTAGGGGTGAACGTTCGATCAAATCGAATAAAAAAAAATTCGAATTAATCGAGTAGACGAATCTTATTTTATTATGCTAATTCGATTTGAATATTTTTTTCAAATCGATTCAAGTGAAATGAAATTCAAGTCGAGTTGAATCAAGTGAAATTGTTCAACTTAAAAAAATTAAATATTTAAAATTAAAATTTTGATACAGTATATGTTTGAAAACTTTTTCAAAGCAAAACAAAAAAATAAGATATTTTAGTATGCTAAACTTGAATCATTATTATTTTATAAAATTTTTAAAATTTTAACTTTCTTTATATATTCTTTATAATTTTTTAAAAATATAAATTTTAGAATTTTATAAATATTTTGAATTTTAAAATTTATTTTTTGTAATTTGTGTTGAGAAAGAAAACAATTTGCTTATTTTCAAAATTGACAGAGACAAAAAGATACTTACACCACTCTATTATTCGAATTATTCAAATTATTCGAATTATTCAAATTGTAAAATTCAACTCGAATTATTTATTCAAGCTGACTTGAATAACTCGAAAAATTCAAATAACTTGATTCGATTAACTCGAAATTTAATTTTTTTTCGATTTTTTCAAATCGAATCAAATTTTGTTCAACTCTACTTATGTTTTAATTGTTTATAGTTTTGCATAGAGCAATTTTTGGTATCAACTTTTTTTAATATTTCTATTAGTTAGCTTTTAACAAAACGTGATTTTTAAGTATTTTTTTAAATTTATTCCAAAACAAATTTTATATATACATTATTATATTTAGAAAATATATGCAACACATATTTGAAACAATTTTACTTTCAATTAAATATTAAAAAATAATTTAAAGATGATCATTTAAATTTTATTATTAAATATTTAATCCAAACATTTGTTAAGAATAAAGTTTATTTAAAAAATACATAAATATTATCTTTTATTTAATAAGGGTAAATTCATAAATTATAATTACATTCATAAAAAAGTATTTAGAAAACCAAACGCGATAGTGTATATTTTTTGGAATTTTAATCACTACCTTCTAACTTATACCAAACATTATAAAGTAACATTCGCGAAAATTATATTCCCAGCAATCATATTCTAAAAACTCACATTCTATTGGACTTATAATATGAGAAAACACCAAACGCTACCTTAAATACCATTTCACATCTCTTCTAGGTTTATTGCTAGTTAGGCTCTTTTAAAAGGGTTTGGGTAAAAATATTAGGCCCGAAAAATGAACTTAGATAAAAAATTTAGAGCTGTTTAAATTATGGGTCAAACTTGAGCTTGAACATTCAAGGCCCGAGCTCAACTCGACCCGACCCATTTTAAGTTTATAATACTTTATATTATATTATATTTTTTATATATATTATGTAATTTAAAACGCATTAAAAAAATAAACCTATATTAAATATATAATACTACTGTAATGTAAACATTAAAAAAAATATTAAGATGACTATATAAAACATTTTAATAAATAAAAAATATATAAAATTATTAAATATTAAAATAAAATAACATAAATATTTTTTAAAAAAATTTATAAAACAATATGGACGGGCCTAAAAATAGGTCTGGATTAATCTTTAACAAATATGGATCGGTTTGGATAAAATTTTAGGCCTTAATTTTGAGTCGGGCCGAGATTGGATAAACATAAAAGAGGTTAATATCATACTTAGGCCCGACCAATGAACGCCTCTAATATTGACGCAAATTCGAGCACCTAAAGAATAATAGGAAAGTCTCTCATACCTAATTTAGAAGATAAAAGAACAGAGTAGGCTGAAACGTACCATATAATACTGCTCCAATAAATGCATCTCCTGCGCCAGTTGTGTCAACCAGTTCTGATGGTGGGATCTTCTCAGCTGTTCCCACAAATAACCGGCCTGTTATTGTCCCTATCCCATTTGCACTCAACTTGGTTGCCACCTATAAACACCCCAAACACAAAATCTTCAAACTAAAAGAAAAATGCTCACACCATCTCTAGGAATTTTTATCTAGAAGATGAACAACCAAATTGCATCGTCTACGCGTCAAAGAAAGAAAAGTCGGCGGATGTTGCAGGTGATAGGAGAAGAATAGAAACTTATAAGTGATGATCTACAGAGTATCAAATACCACAGAAGCCAACCCCTGCTAAATAGCAACATGCTATTGAAGGCAGCTGAACCATAAGTATAGGCTTCTCCTTCCCTTAATTAAGAACTCAAATCTAAAAAAGATTTTAAGCAGTGAAGCTCATCTCGGTCAGCAGATTACGAGAGACTTGTCCACAGACTAAACTTTAGTCCTAAGGCCTACACGTAAGTTATAAAGTCCTCTGCATTGTATATTACCGATGAAATGCATGTTGGGATGGTCTTGCTGTCATCTTTTATCAGCTTTAATGATTCCAATAAACTCTGAACATCCATTTCTTCAGCATCAGAATCACCTACAATCATGGTAGAAAAAACCTGTAAAAACTGCCAATTCAAATAAATAAAGCACAGTATAAATCTGGTTAAAGTGATATTATGCAACAGCACAATTCTTGCAACTATACTCACCGTTTACACTTCTTTCTAGCATTATGCATCCCTCTTCCCCCAATGTCACAATCACAAATTTTAATTGTGGCAACCACAAAAGCATGGAAATAAGTGCACTTGGAACAGAAGGAGCTTCTGTCCATGCCTGTATCATTGGAAGTTCATAACACATGCCAAAAAATTTAAATATCTTAATAAATTTCCATCCACAATGTTCAACAAAGCATTAAGGTTTTACTTGGTAGGGGGAAAGAAAATCGGAAAGTTGAAAACTTGGAGTAGAAAAATAGAAAGAAAATATCTTCTGTTTCCATTGATGTGCTTGGTAGGAAGAATGAAAAAGTTAGAAGAAAAAAGTGATTTTCTTTCCACTCATTGCTTGGTAGAGTTGAAACTTTGAACTAACTTTAAAAAATTAAAAGATTTCATGAAGATAGCAGCAGATGATGTCAGTCATAAAAGATATAAAAGGACCCTGTGGAGGTTGAATAAGAGCTTATTTTATTTACTTTTGACAAACATTTATCTGAACAGACACTAGACGCATTGTAATTTATAAGCAGAAACAGAACAGTCAATGGCTAAAAGTTCCAATGCCAAAAGAAAAGGTGAGAGTCTCGATGGTCAAGTGATAGAATGTTCTATGTAAAAGAAGCATACAGTGATGCAAGATCAACTTACTTGTGGAAACTTTGCTGAGCATATAGCATAAGTAGCAAAATCCAGAAGATCATCTAAACCTTCCCTTTCCCTTTCCGCCTCAACTAATATCGGAATATTCTTGCGAGCAGCCTGTACTGAAAATAGCCAAAAAGAAATGCTATTGACTTGCTATTTATTGATATTAATCTTAATGAGGAATGTAGAGGAAAAGTATAATGTTTTAGCAACTACAATGTCAAATTGCCAACATCATAATATGCCATAGGTTGAAGCTAAAGCTAACCACAGAACATAAAATAACAAAGTTCCGATGATCTTGGTCCTGTTAGAAGTTTTCAATCAAAATATCAGTTGCTCACAAGCCTGTGTGCAGCCTAACAGTTGCAAAACAAACTCTTCGCTTCTAGTAGTTTTTCAAGAAAGGAACCAAGATAATCACCATAAATGAGTTAAAAGTTTAGAACAATGAAGTCATGAAGAAACATTAATTTAAAGTTTAGAACAAAGAAGTAATGAAGATACATAAATCTCGTGGCTTCACCTACCTCGATACTACAAGCATAAGCAGAATAAGAAAATAAAAGTTTACCTCTTTTGCAATAACTAAAGCAGTTTCATGATGTCTTCCATCAAAGTAGACCATATTTACTCCATCCAATGCAGATGATAAACTTGACTGAGAAAGTTCCTCCGGTATCAGGGGTGGATAACCAGGGGTGTGGATACATGTGCGGGTTTTCCTGAATTTATTATTTGATACATGAGTATTCACTTCAGACCATGATGAGGAATAATTTTATCATAATATGCACTTTGACTGAATTAAACCAGTCAGCAAACATCCTGATTTTCTTCTTTTTTACTATTCTTGTTACGAGTATAAGATCGCAGCTTCCCTCCGCAACCAAAGAAAATGTAAATAAATTGAAAGTACAATATTAATTTAAACATTATTGCAAAGAAAGGAGTGCAGGATCTGATCAGAAGAGAATTTAGCCATCTAGCCACTCTGCTGAATACAATTTTCAGTGCTTTAAGCCTAATATGGATGGATTGCAAAGAGGGGGTTTTCAGGAAAACACACTGCTTACTGAAAGGATAACATATTATCCAACACTGGGAATAAACCAATAAAGGTAGGACATTGGAATATACAGAATGTCACAACAATCTAAATGTAAGTGCTTACGTTTGACCGTCAACGATAACATAAGTAAATGATGAATTACCCTCCTCAGAAACCTGAAAGCAAGAAAAATTAAGTTAGAGAAGGGGAGTGTTTAGGTTGTAAAAAAACATTAAGAGCAGTAAAAGATGTACGATATAATAAAAGGTGGAAAAGCCTACTGTATGGCATTATCTGATAATAAAGATGTCACACTTTAACATTCATGGGACCAAAAAATTGTTCATATGAACCAAGGAAATAGTTTGCTCACCAAGAAATAGTTCCATAGGTGATGCAATGTACATGTACTTCCCAAACTAAAAATGATACTTTGCCTTAGGAAAGTTAAGATAGCATACTTGAATGAACAATATACATTTATAGGAAATCTTATTCAAGAATCAAACAGAGCCAAATCAATGAATGAAACAAATCTTCAAAGCAAATAAGCTTTAAAACCAATCAAGATAATAGCAGGCTAAACGTCTCTCCCAAAACTAAGAACCATAAATCATCTCAAAAAAGGCTTACAATAAAGAAAGAACTGTCGACTCCATCAGCTTCAAGCTCCACCAATATACCCTTGCCATGAGAATCATTGGCAACCTAATGAATTATATGATGCTACAAATTTGTGATCTCAGTCAATAGTAGAGTTTTACAGTAGGAAGTAAATTGAGAAAGAAAGAGAGAAAGTGCAAAGATATGTAAGACCTTGGAAATTAAACGTGGGTTTAATCCCAAACGAGCAGCACAGGTTGAGGCATTTCCAGCATTCCCACCTCCTTGAATCTAATAAAACAAATGCCATAATTTGTCAACTAATGGTAGTCAGTGCATACAAAGAAACAAAACTACAAAATGAAGAAGAAAAAGAAAGAAGAAGAACCTTCAAGCTAGTGCTTCTGATTTTGTCATCTGGGTTAGGAAAAGAAGCCACAGTGGCCAAGAAATCAACTCCGATTTGCCCACAGCCTAGCTGTTGATTGTGTTGTATTAAAAAACACATTGTCAACTTGTAATCTAAAGGCTAATGCTTAACAAAAGAAGAAGAAAAAACATACAACAATACGGTTTTGGGGAAGAGGTGGAAGCGAGTCGGATGACATTTAGGCCCTGAAAATTTTCTTTTCCAAGAGAGAGAGTTTATGAATAAAGCACGCAAGGATTGATGAAAAGAACATATAATGGAAGAAAATGAAGGGGAAGAGAGAGAGAGGAGGAAACCTGGTAGAGAGAGATATGTAAGTGGGGATTGGTGACAGTGATGAAAGCACACGGTGTCTTTTTGTTTATTTTAATGGCGTGAACTACAATGTGCAGTGGCGCGTGTGGCGCTAGGTGCCAGCTGAAAATGGATAGACTATAGAAAGATAATGTCGTGAGTCCTGCCTTGTCTGAATCTCTCGGGCTCGAGTTGGATTTCACTCGCTGCTTGAAATTCGTAAATTTTAAAATAATCATTTTTATTTATTTCAGATTAATTTTTAATTATTTATATTTAAAATATTACGTTTTAATCATTTATATTATCGTATTTTAATATTTTAATCATTAAGAGTTAATTGTCTTTAACGATGTAAATATAAACTGATGTGACACATTAAATCATTATTTCAAACGAAAAATTTAGATTAAATTATACAATTGGTCCCTATATTTTTTTTGTTTTGAGTAATTTAAATTTCTTTTTATGTTCTTTTAACTTTCTTATTTTTCTTTTTTTTCATTCTCTTAATTTTTATGTTCTTTTAATTTAAATTTGAGGAAAATAGATAGAAAAGCAAAAGAGAATGAAAAATAAAGAAAAATAACAAAGTTAAAAGAACATAAAAGAAGAAATTAAATTATTCAAAACAAAAAAAATATAGGGACTAATTGTATAATTTAATTTAAATTTTTTATTTGAAATGATGATTTAACGTGCCACATAAGCTTACCATTACACTGTTAACGGTAATTAACGGTTCAGTAACTAAAATATTACAACACGTTAATATAAGTGTCTAAAACGTAAAATTTCAAACATAAGTGACTAAATTATAATTTGAAGTAAAAAAATAGCTATTTTGATAAATTATCCGCTTGAAAATGGTTTCAAACTTTGACCTAGAAGCCATGTAAGCAAAAGGAAATATTATATACTTGGATTATATCATCTTAGCCATAAATTAACAATTTTTTTATATTAAAGTTTGAATTTTTTTATTAGGGTTTGAATTTTAGAATATTTAAAAATTAATTTATAAATTCAAGATCAAATGTGAAAATAATTGTCAAGTTTAAAGTTTAACTTAACAAAAAAAATTAGGTCCAATGTAAGATCAAAAATCAAATTCAGAGTTTAATTTAGATAAAAATATTCAAACTCTACTATAAAAAATTGTCAAATTCAAGTTTCAAAATGATAATAATTAATTATTAGATTTTTTTTAATTTAACTTTCCTTAAGTGAAAAAAAAGGGAAAAAAAAATATGAGACATGGTTAAAATGAAATGGTCTTAGTCTCCTTTGATTATGAAATTTAATCCCCTTGATTTTTATCAAACGATGATTATTATAGAGTTAAAAAATTCAGTTTATATTTTAATTTTATGTTATTAATTTAATTTTAAAAATAAAATATTTTAAATTAATTATAAAAAGATCCTTGTCACATCAATAATTTTTTAGAGGAAAACAAAATGTTTTAAGAGGAATGATTAATTTAAATGACTATTTTATTAGGAGTAATTAAATTGAGAAAATATTTAGAGTGATCAAAATAAAATAATTTGTATTTTAAAGTGATTTTCAGTGAATTTACCCTAAAATTTTTAATAAAAAATTATTTTTATATTTTCAAATTGAAATTTTAAAATAATAAAAATAATTACTTTTCCTTTTAAAATAATTATGCACATTTTTATTACTTAATAAAATAATTAATTTTCATCAAAATATTCATCATGGTATAAACAAAAATATCAAAGATTGACCAGTCAACGGAAACATTTAATAAAGACTCAAAAAGAAGATTTGAATGAGACACATATTGACTAGATGCTTCCCTTCCTTTCTCAAAAATATTTTTTTATTAATATTTATTCATCGCATTAAATGTAATTTAAATTTAAATAATAATATTATTAAAATATTACTTTTTTTTCTAATTTATCAAATATATATCTTTCACTCTTAAACGTGGACATTTGTTCGTGATTTTTGTTTTTTCTATTCTCTCTTCTTCTCTCATATTATATTAATAATAATATTAATAATAAACTTTATTTCCTATCAATTAACTCAATTAATATAAATATTATTATCAATCAAGAATACGTAAATTCAAAAACGTTAAAATATGTTATCTTTTTATTTATTTAGACATTCTGTCAAAAATAATAAATATAATCGAACCCTATAAATCATCCAAACAGATATGTGATACGTTACATGTTATTATCTAATTATTTCATCAGATACATCAATTTTTATTAATATAAATAAATAAAATTTTTATCCAAGTACTAATATCACGAACTTAGGTTTTTGTCACGAAATCCGTGCAATCTTAAACAATTTCTTCACCCTAATGATGCTTAAGTTAGGCTAAATCCCAACAATTAATTCAACAATATTACCCTAAAACAAGGAAGAAAAACAAAAAAAAAATCACCACAAAAGTTGTAAGAACTCAAAAGAGAAACAAAACCACAAAAAAACAAAAACACTAGAAAGAATGTTCGTCGGGTGGATGCTCTCAAAAATTCTATCAACTAAAATTACATGGATTACGGGATTAAAATTTGAAATTAATACAAGCTTAACAAAATTTTTAAAAAAATAACAAGAAATAAAATTTAAGAAAAAAGAGGGAAGAAATTAATTTGCACTAGTAATTAACAAAAAAGAATTTGAAAGAATGAGTGTAAAATAAGAAATGAGTGAAGATATAGCAGAACAAGGATTCTATTACTGACGGGAAGAAGAAGGAGGTGGTGAAGAAGACTCGAATTTATAGTGTTTATCAACAGCAACAGAGACATCCCATGTGCAACTAAGACCTTTAGGGATAGTCACAAGATCTCCTGCACCAAACTCCACAAACTCTGTTGAACCTTTTGGGTATACCCTCACTTTCCCTTTCAGCAAATAACATGTTTCCTCCGCATCAAACTTCAACTGGTATTTCCCAGGTGAGCAACCCCATCTATTTCCAAACACGCAAACACCCTGTTTTAGCCTTCTCAATCATACCACATAACCAAGCAAAAAACAGAGAAAAAGGAGCTTACTTGGGCCAACACTTGATGTTAAGCTCTGAAAGCTTAGATTCTGAAGGGTTTTTCTCCACAACAATCCTTGGGTTAGTATCAGCCATGGATGAATTTATGGATTTGAGAGGCACTGAAAGGGTATGTATATATAGGGGGGGAACAGAGGGTTTTGGTTAAAGGGTAGGCAGTGCAGAGAAGCAGAGGATGGTCCTCATAATTAACATTTTGACTTTATTTGCCATTGGGTTTTGGCTATTATGTCATTTTCACGAGGAAAATAATACAAGTTAGACCCGACCATCTTTGCCTCCCTTTGCCCTTATCTTACAATGCTTCCACTTCTATTTCTATTCGAGGTAGTTCAAAGCATAGGGTTTCATTTCCCACCGCCAAAACTATATGAAATTATGACCATCCAACCTCCTCCTTTGTTTTGCAAATTTATAATTCCACTTTTTTAATGTTTTCTACTTCAATGCTTGATTTAGAAACTATGGAGTTATTTGTATTAAGAGTTAAAATGCATTTTGACTTTTTTGTTAGGAGGTATTGAATCCCGTATGTTGGCCTGATAGTCAATGTATTTATTGTCTCAAGTATGAATTGGATTCGAGTCGTGGTTTTGTCCTCCTTCAATAATTCATCAAGAAGAAGGTTAAATTAATATTCGTATCTTAGATTAAGGGCCAGTTTAGTATTCATTTTATGAAGTACTCTTGGGACAAAAACATTCTTAAACAAGCTACTTTTTTTTAGGGAAAAAGTGATTTTTTCAAATCAAAAATTGGATCAAAAGTACTTTTTTTTCAAAACCTAAAAATTTTAACTTCTCCCAAAAAGTGTGTTTTTTTTAAAAAAAAATTTGAAAAGTATTCCTAAATTAGGCTTAAAGAACAAACTGATCATTTCTATTAAAATTTTCATTCATTTGTACAATTAAAAATTGACGTTACTAATAGAATAACCAAATAATGACATGTGACATGTCATGTGCATTTTATGCTGGCGTACGAGGATCAATTTTTAACCATGAAAATAGATAAAAATTTTAACAAAAATATCAATTTACTTTTTGATCTAATGTATAGAGGTTAATTTACCCATTTTTTAATAGAAAAAGCAAAATATAATTCTACTTCTAATACAAGGTCTCTATTGTACTTTTATCAATATTAAAAGAGTTTTATATTTTTTAAAAATAAATTTGAAAATTATAAATGTAAAAAAATAGAATTTAAAAAACTTAACTCGGTATGGATTCCAATTTAATTTAACTTCAAATTTAATCAAAAAAAATTTATATTTGGAATTAACGATCAACCTTCAAGGAAAATAATGATATGTTTGTATATATTTAATATATTTTGGTGCAAATAGAAAATTCTAAGCTCTTAGATATTTAATATATTTTTTTATGTTGATTTTTAAGCTAAATTGTTTACAATGTCAATTAAGTGATTATACTTTGTTTTGCATTCAAATAAGGTAATTATTAAAATACGAAAAAAAAATTGGTGAATTATAAAATAAAAAAGTAAAACTCTAATAATAATAAGATTAGCGTAATTTAAATCTAGATCACATTTGAAATAATGAATTATTAAAGCAACACAAATTTAAATATATGAATTTTTTTGATGAGAGTAAAATAAAATTCTAATAAGAACATGACTAATATAATTTAAATTTAAATTTAAATTATATTTAAAATGATGATCATTTTAATTATCAAACCAACACGAAATTAAAATATGAGAAATTTTTTAATAAAAATGAGGTAGTCATCTGATCAACTTTCAAGACATTGAATGCATGTTTAGATTGCTTTTTGGGTACTATAACCACAATGTTTTCATTTTCATAGATACGTGAGCTCAACTATGAAATAGGAAGTGTACGTGGTGGAATTTGATTGGCTGTTGTAATAATTATATTTTTAGGTCAGGATAAAAGCAATGGCGGAAGATTATTACCCTGGTCAAAGGGTTGACTGTGGTAAATGAGAATGTGACACCTGGCATCAGACAATTTGATTGCAGAAAAATCACTGTTTGACCAAAGGGTATCATGTTCTTCAAGATACCGACATGGCTCTGTCAGCACTGCATGCTCCTTTTTTAATTGGATGTACTTTATCAAAATTTTATCTCTTTAAATAATAAAAATTATTATGTGAGTGTTTTTATATATCTATATTTTAGTATAAAATTTAAAAATATAATATAAGAATATTTTAGTTTATTTATATATAAAAATGTACACTAAAATATGATGGATTCTTTTAGTGAAAAAATAGTCTAAATCCTAATCTAAGTAATTACAATTGAAAATTTAATTACTTTATCAAATTCAAATTCAACGAAGAATTTTTTCAAGATCTTAACGACTAGTTGTAATTCTGAACTACTTCTTAAAATCATTTTAGTGAGCTTATTTGCAAGCCTATTCTTCTCCCTTGAAATATGTGTGAAGTTTCACCGATCAACAATTTGTAAATTTAAGTAAATTTTTCTTATCAAAGCTGATGGCGAATTTTTTAAGTGACCAATTTGTATAGCTGTAATAACTTTCAAACTATACGTGTGGATAAAAACATTCTTATACACTGTTTTGTAATAAGTGCCAAACCATCAAAAATATTTCAAAGTTCAATCTCAAAAATCGAGTAAATTCCCCAAATATGATGGATTTAAACTTAAGATATCATGCTATTTAACTGTTTAAATTGAAATATCATTTGATTTTTAAATATATTTTTTTTATAAATATATTATCATAAAAAATAATTATTTTTATTTTAAATAAAAAATAAAATTTTAATCAGTCACACTTTTCTTTATGTTTTTTTCGCTGGATCCATCTCTGACTTGTTCCATCGGTTATCCTCTTATTGGACACTGCCAATTTCGCACGTGCAATGCCACATGCAAAGATTATTCTATCAATGAAGATGTACTTTCTCTTTTGGAAAATATAGTTAAATTTTGTTCTTAGTCCTCAAATTATGCATAAATTCAGGAATGAGTTATTGTGCTTTGTTAATATTTGAAATTTTAGCCATGACTAAATGTTATTCGTTGAGCCCATTAAGTTAAATTCTATTATTTTTATAGGTGTAATGTTATTTCAATTTATTATTTTCATAAAATATGTGTAAAAAGGTCACCTCATTTTAGTTAAATGGATTTAATGATTACCATTTGAGTCTCGAAAAAAATTTCAAAACTTAGAAAGTATAAGGAATAAAAATGATTAAATTAGAGAACATGAATTAAATCTACAACTTTTGCATAGTACAAGACTAATAGAATAATTTGACCTAACAAATTTAATTGCTATTGTTTGTGTTGGGATCAAATTACAAATTTTAAAAAGTATAGAGACTAAAATATTAACCAAATTCGTAACTTATATATAGTATAGGGACTAATAGTATCATTTAATAAAAATATATACAAATATTGCATTTGTTATACCTTTGCCTATCCAACTATTGTTTACAAGAACTCAATTAAGCTTAACTACACTTATGGCAAAACTTAACCTCATAACCTCGTTGGGAAAAACATTATGTTTAGCCTAAACATTGTCCTCGATAGATACAGCAAAAAGTTCTTGATGACATCCTTTAGTTCATCACATCTAAGCCCGATGAACTCCCCATCTAGTCCATTCAAGTCGACTCCAACAGTACCTGGTTGACATCTACCACCCTATGATTGCACCTATAGAGTAAGGAACTCAATGATTGGGACCCATGCTCGGCTATTTTCCATTTATAAATACCCTTTCATCACCCATGTAAAAAGGGAGACCATCCATATAGTTTCACGTTGTTAAGACTCAACTTTAACTCCCTCAAACCTACAATTTTAGCAATTCTACACACCCTCCATAATGTGAACCACCCTGTCTTTTAGTGACTCTTCACACCTATCACAATGTGAACCTAGGCTTAGCCTTGGAGGTCATCTAGAGGTGCGGCCGCTCACGGCCTAAGGCTAAAAGAGATCCAAAATATTGTTTTTCAATTTTAAAGGGCCAAAAATATTTTTTTTTAACTTTTAAAGGTTATTTTTTTACCAACTTTTATGGGACCTAAAAATTTTTTCTTCAACTTTTAAAAAAAATCTAAAACCCCATTTTATTATTCTGCTTAGGACCCAAAAATATCAAGAACAGACCTGTGTGAACCACCCTTGTTGTACTATCAAACACCTTGTATATAACTTTAGTGTTATAATAATTGGCCTCATCGATGAAACCTACAAGAAGCTATGTCTCTAACCTTTGAATGTTATATTTACCAAGAGCAAGAAGGTCAAAATATCGCTCGTCACCAACATCGGAGCGGACTTGAAGGTTGAGATCGGAGCAATGCGATGGCTTACCACCTTCTTACCCCTTACTTCAATAATGGAGTAGTAGATGTGCATATCCTATTCCCTTTGACACCTCGACGAACCACTAAGAGGAGGAGCATTATTGTGATTTTGGGGAAAAAAAGAACTCTCAACCTAAGAAAACCTAGGTTCAAGTCCCATTGTTTCCATTTTTTCAGCAACTAAGGAACAAAATCAAACTAGGATATATATTAAATGTGGTAGAAACATGACAAGTTTAGGTACAACCTAAATGGTAAGGCCTTAGCATTCCAACCCTCACTCCTTAGGTTCAAGTTATGCCACTCTTCTTTACCATTACTTTTTTTTTTTTTAGACATCACGAAAGGTTATTTGCCCAATCAACCCCTCTAATTTTGAAACCCTAAGTATTTAATAACTCTTTCTAATTGTACATTGATTTTAATTCCTTTTCAACCCTAAATTGAACTCTCTTCTTTTCTCTTTAAATTCTTTTTTTTTCTTTTATTCCCCATTTCTCCTTTCATAAGAAAATTTTACATTCTTTGCTAGAAATTTTATCTCTTGAAAACCCGAATCAAAATTAATTCTTGATCTAACTCATTCTTCCACCGATTGTTGAAACTATCATCGTTAATCTTTAAATTCTTGTCAAAAGATCGGTAAGTACCCTTGTTTTGAATAAAAGAACCCATAAATTCTGGAATAGAAACGTTCACGTTAATTTTTAAAGATGTATTAAATGATTTTTTACGAATCTTGAAATCTTGATTTTCTTGAAGATTGTTATTAATCCTTGCGTATTTGTTGGTTGAAAAACTTGTTCTAGGTATCCCGAATCAGCTTTGGACATGAGGATTATCGTTCGAGACCCCGGTGATAGGTGTATGTTCTTTTACGAGAAAATCAACGCAAAATTAAGCTTAGGTTAGACCACATGGCCAACCACACAAGCGTGTAGGCTGCTCGTGTGAACCATACAATCTCCTTGCACGATCATGTCCCCCTGAAACCTTAGGTTTTTCGCTTCTCACACAATCTAGAACCCTCCACACAGCCTGCCACACAATTGTCTCCCTTATAGGTTGAAATTTTGAATGTCACAATGCCATAATCTCTTACATGGCCTAGCCACATAATCGTGTATCCCCTTCACACGACCTAGGGCTTTCCACACGGTTTGATCACACGACCATGTGTCCCCTATAACTAAGAATTTATACTTTAGACCTATAATTTTATGTTTTGATTAGATTAGTCCCTGAATAAGTTCCAAACTAGTTTTAGTGAGTTAAATTATGCGATTAGGTCTTTGATAATACGAAATATGCTAGAACCCCTGATTGATCGAATTAATGTGGTATTTACCTTTTTTTTATATATGTACATGAATTATGATTAATATATGTTACTATTATATCTATTTATCTGCGATCGTATGTACAACATGTCCTCTATTATTGTTAATATAAGTACATGAAAAACATGACTTTGCTATTGATTTACCATGTGTTAGTACATTAAAATGCTACCATATATGATTCGTATTAAATTTTTTACATTGCATTGTATGGGATGGGACGATATGATCGGAGGAAGTATTAGTAGTATATTTGCATTTAATTTTTGTTGTGTACCCACAACTATGGGCAAATTCAATTGCAATGGGCTTGTTGTGTACCCACAACCACAACAGATTCCACCTACTACATTTTTTTGTGCATTCACAACCCTTTGACATCTTTCATCTGCAAGCATGTTGTGCTTCCACGACCATTGACAGATTTCATCTGTAATATTTTGTTATGTACACACAGCCATATGCAGATTCCATCTATGATGTTTTGCTGTGTGTGCATAGCCATTGGTGATAAAACTACAAACTATTGGTGGGTAATCCACAATCTGGTAAGTTGGTGGTTGGAGTTATGGGGAACTCCCATTGTGGTGTGTAGCGATGGGGTAGGATCTTTTCTGTTAAAAGCCCAAATTTGTATGGCATCTTTTAAATCATGTGCATACAAATCTAGAAATCATGTTATGATATATGCAATCGTGAAAGTATGTGAATATTGTGGGCAAATCTGAGAATCTATTTTTCTGAAATCTATATTGCGAGTTATGTGATATAAATGTTGGTTAAACTGAAAAACATATACTTTGAACTGTTATCTGATTATGATTATTTTATGCGATATTATTTAATGTGTCTTACCAACGATTTGCACTGATTTTGTTGTTAAAATTAACTCACATTGAGTGTCATAGCTCACTCTCCTTAAAATTTCATCCTTACAGAAAACCCATCAAGTTAGGACGTAAACATGACATCTGAACAGCCTCAACACAATCTATTTTATTTCCAATTTATTAAGGCTTATTGTTATGATTTATATTATTATGCGAGGACTGTAATATTTTATTTTAAATTGTGGCATGAGATTTAGTACTTAGGTTTGTTTTTATTCTACATGACATTTTATTTGAATTCTTAAGATATTATATTATGATTATTGGTTTTTATTAAATACATAAGTAAATATCATCTTTTCTGTTGCTAGATGATAATTAAAACATTGAGGAATAATAAATTGACATTTAAACTAAGTTTTCTACTAAATTAAATAAATGTTTCAAAATAACTGTGATGTGTCGTTGGGAACACCGAATATAATATATTTCGAAAATTAAAGTAAATAACAGTAAAAGGGAAGTAGGGTCTAATCCTCAGGGACTGGAGAGTCGTAAAAAATCTTTTCTGTTGAGATCGTAGGCCAAATTGTGCCCAAGAAAAGCGCTGCGATCAGAGGAAAAATAAAAGAAACAGAATTAAAAATAAAAAATTAAAATTAAAAGAAATAGAAAATAGGAAAGTCGAAGTAAAAATAAATAGTATAAAATAAACAAGTTGAAAGAAGAAGAGTTTTATCAGTATTCAAAGATTCAGCCTCCGATTATCTTGATTCTTCCTTGGTGATAAAATTAAATGTCGACAATGAAGAAATACCGCAAAGAAAATGGGAAAAACACACACACATATTTTACGTGGAAACCCTTTCTGGAAAAAACCACGGCTAGAGGAGAAGAAGATTCACTAATGTTGAAAATCGAATAATTACAAGAGGAGATGACTACGCCTATTTATAGGTTGAAAAACCTTATTCCAATCAACAACTAATAGAAGTAACGTAGTAAGGTTGAAATACCTTATTCTAATTAAAATAAAATAGATGACCTATTCTAATTAAAATAAAATAAAAGAAGTCTAGTTTATTTGGACTTTACTTTTATTTTATTTTACCATTGAATTTTATTTTAACAAGAATTCTAGTCACCCAATTCTAACAATCTCCACCTTGACAAGAATTCTCTACGAACAAGAACTTTTAACGAACTAGTTCTCCACCTCTTCCACAAAACCCCTTGAGGGGTATTCTTCAACAATGAACACCAACCAAGTCCAAGCAATACTCAAACTTGGTTATGGGGAGTGAGTTAGTCATCATATCTGCAGGATTTTCATGAGTACTAACTTTGCTCACAATAATATCTCCACGAGCAATAATATCACGCACAAAATGATACCGAACATCAATGTGCTTTGTTCTCTCATGAAACATTTGATCTTTTGTAAGGAAAATGGCACTTTGACTGTCACAAAATATTATACTGAAGATCTTTATTGAGTTCACCAAAGAGTCCTTTTAACCAAATAGCTTCTTTACAAGCCTCAGTAATTGCTATGTACTCAGCTTCAGTGGTAAACAAAGCAACTGTACTTTGCAAAGTAGCTTTCCAACTAATTGCACAACCCCCAATTGTAAAGACATACCTTGTAAGAGACCTTCTTCTATCTAGGCCTCCAGCAACATCAGCATCAACATACCCAATGACTCCATCTCTAGTTCTTCCAAACTGTAAGCAAACATCAATAGTACCTCGTAAGTATCTCAAAATCCACTAAATTGCTTTCCAATATTTTTTACCGGGATTCGCCATGTATCTACTAACTGCACTAACTGCATATGATAAATCTGGACGTGAGCAAACCATAGCAACATTAGAGAACCCACTGTACTAGAATATGGAACACGTGACATGTAATCAATCTCATCATCTGATCACGGAGACAAAGCTGATAAAGGTCTAAAGTGGGCTGCTAATGGAGTACTAATAGGTTTGACACTCTGCATATTGAACCTGCAAAGAACTTTCTCAATGTACCCTTTCTGACTTAGGTACAACTTACATGCATTTCTATCTCTAAGAATCTCCATCCCAAGCATCTTCTTTGCCGCTCCCAAATCTTTCATCTCAAATTCTTCACTAAGTTGGGCTTTAACCTTTCTTATCTCTTCTTTATCTTTCGCTGCTATCAACATGTCATTAACATAAAGGAGTAGATACAAAAAAGAACCATCACCGTTTTTCTTAAAATAAACACAACTATCAAAACTACTTCTTTTGAAATCATGGGTAGTCATAAAAGAATCAAACCTCTCGTACCACTGCCTTGGTGACTGTTTCAAACCATAAAGGGACTTTTTCAACAAGCAAACATAGTCCTTCTTTTCTAAGACTATAAAGCCCTCTGGTTGTTGCATGTAAATATCTTCCTCAAGTTCTCCATGCAAGAACGCTGTTTTTATATCTAACTGATCAAGCACCAAATCATACATGGCCACAATACCAAGTAAGGCTCGAATCGAACTATGTTTCACAATTGGAGAAAACAAGTCTGTGAAGTCTATATCGGGAATCTTACTGTAACCTTTTGCAACAAGTCTTGCTTTATATCTGGATTCTTCAATTCTTGGAATCCCTTCTTTCCTCTTAAGTACCCATTTACAACGAACAACCTTTTTACCCTTTGGAAGCTTCACTAAGTCCTACGTTTTATTCTTATAGAGTGATTTCATCTCTTCTTGCATGAAAATCATCCACTTTTCTGAGTCTTCACAGCTAACTGCCCTAGAATAAGTAGATGGCTCTTGATTTGCATCAATATCTTCAGCCACGTTTAAAGTATAAGCTACTAGATCAGCCTCGACGTACCTCTTCGGAGGTTTAATTTCTCTTCTAGGTCTATTTTTGGAAATAGAATATTGTGGTGATGAAGTGACTCTATTCTGAACTTCTGTACTAACTTGAGAAGTTGACTCTATTGTAGATAATAGATAAATCTGAAACTCTACTTGCTTTTGTTGTTCTGTACTGGAAGAGTCTTTAAGAGATAAGTTAGGTAACATAGCAATTTCATCAAAAACAACATCTCTGCTAATCACAACTTTTCTATTTTCAAGACACCATAACTTATACCCTTTTACACCAGCGTTAAAACAAAAAAAAAAATCACATTTAATGGATCTTGGTTCCAATTTTCCATTATCAACATGAGCATATGCAGGACAACCAAAAATCTTTATATCAGAATAATCAGTAGGCTTACCAAACCATATCTCTTGTGAAGTCTTTTTCTTAATGGCAATTGATGGAGATCGGTTGATCAAAAAACATGCAGTAGAGGCTGCTTCAGCCCAAAACAACTTCGATAAATTTGCATTCGACAATATACATCGAACCTTCTCCATGATCATTCTGTTCATTCGTTCTGCAATGCCGTTTTATTGTGGAGTATGACGAACTGTCAAATGTCTCACGATCCCTTCTGATTTGCACAATTCATTAAACTCATCAGAACAAAACTCTAAGCCATTATCTATGCGGAGGTGTTTTATCTATTTTCCTGTCTGTTTTTCAATCATAGTTTTCCAAGACTTGAATGTGGAAAACACACCGCTTTTTTGCTTCAGAAAGAATGTCCAAACTTTTATGGAAAAATCATTAATAAGAGTTAGCATATAATTAGCTCCACCTCTCGAAGGCACTCTAGATGGTCCCCAAAGATCCGAATGAATATAATCCAATGTTCCCTTCGTGTTATGGATTCCTCTGGTGAATCGAACTCTCTTTTGCTTCCCAAAAATGCAATGCTCACAGAACTTCAGTTTGCTAATGTCTTGCCCATCAAGAAGTCCTCTTTTACTCAATTCTGCCATGCCGTTTTCATTCATATGCCCTAGACGCATATGCCAAAGTCTATTAATATCATCATTTGACAAGGAAGAGGAAGCGACTGCAGCATCACCAGTAATAGATGAACCTTGCAAAACATATAATTTGGCAGTCTTTCTATACCCTTTCATCATAACGAGAGAACCCTTACTAATGTTTGGAATTTCACTTTCAGCTATGTACCTGTGTCCTTTTGAATCAAGAGTACTCAACGAAATCAAATTCCTTTCAATTCTGGTACATGTCGAACGCCACTAAGAGTTCTAACGAACCTATCAAACATTTTTATTTTGATTGTGCCAACACCTGCGATTTTACATGAAGTATTATTTTCCATCAAAATAAAACCTTCAAACACAACTTCATATGTTATAAACCAATCCCGATTGGGACTCATATGGAAGGTGAAACCAGAATCGAGGATCCATTCCTTGCTCACTTTAGAATTGTTGACAAAGAAATTAAGAGTTCACCATCACTGTAGTCTTCTACTACATCAGCTTCACCGGATTCTTCTGGTTGTTTTCCCTTTTAATTCTCTTCCTCCGTTTTGATCTTATTTTGTAACTTGTAGCACTCTTTCTTAATGTATCCTTTCTTCTTACAAAAGTTACAAGTTTTACCTCTGTTTGAAGATCTCGTTCTACCTTTAGATTTATTGCGGAGATTTCGTTCTTGTGTCCTCCCACGATTATCATTACTGTTTCGATCTTGTCTTCCACAAACAATAAGACCCTCTCCCTGAGAGTCAGATCCAGCCATAAGATGCTTCATCTTGTCATACGAGACTAAGGAAGCATAGACTTCATCAACTGTGAGAGATTCACAGCTATACAAAATTGTATCTCTGAAGGTTGAATACGACGGTGATAACAATCAAAGGATAACCCTAAATCCTCTTTATCATACTAAACCTCCATGGCCTCCAAATCTGAGACAATTTTTTTAAACACATTCAAGTATTCGTGCACAGACGCACCTTCTTCCAAACGATGAGAATACAGACGCTGCTTCATATGCAATTTACTGGTTAGGGTTTTTGACATACATAACTGTTGCAATTTTGCCCATAATGCAACAACAGTCTTCTCCTTTAACACATCTTGTAGAATTTCATTCGACAGATGCAGCTGTAATTGCGTTAAAGCCTTCCGATCTTTACGTTTTCTCTCTTCATCTGTCAAATTCGAAGGCATCCTATTTAACCCTATTAGGGCATCCTCCAAATCCATCTGTGCAAGAACTGCTTGCATATTTACCTGTCACAACGCAAATTTGGTGTTGCGATCCAACAACGAAATAACATATTCAATGTTGCCATTATCGTGATCGAAACTAGTAACCCGAAAAGCTCTGATACTAATTTGATAAAATTAAATGTCGACAATGAAGAAATACCATAAAGAAAACAAGAAAAAAAACACAGATTTTACGTGGAAACCCTTTCGGGAAAAAACCACAGGTAGAGGAGAAGAAGATTCACTAATGTTGAAAATCGAATAATTAGAAGAGGAGATGACTACGCCTATTTATAGATTGAAAAACCTTATTCCAATCAACAACTAGTAGAAGTAATGTAGTAAGGTTGAAACACCTTATTCTAATTAAAAAAAATAGATGACTTATTCTAATTAAAATAAAATAAAAGAAGTTTAGTTTATTTGGACTTTACTTTACTTTTATCTTACCATTGAATTTTATTTTAACAAGAATTCTAGTCACCCAATTCTAACACTTGGTTCAATCATAGACTTTGGATAATTCTTCTCGTGCCCGAATATGCTAGTTATAGTGGAAGAGAACGCCTACAACCACCAGCGATTACTTTTGTAGGGATTTTGGACGGAAGCGTCGATCCCATAATACAGAGAATTGATGAATACTCGGGTGAGAAGAATTAAGCGCGGATTTTAAGCCTCATGAACTTTGGAGGAATATTTGACAACCTTTGGCTAGAATGGCTTTTAGTTGCTCATGTTTTTGGGGAATAACACAAGAAAATAAAAATAGAGCTTTTTATTGAACTATGATTTTTGAGAGATGGAGGATTTTTTCAATGAATGATGAATGAATAATTCAATCACTCCATCCCCTATTTATAGTATAAATAATTTCCTAGTTGAATCCAATCAAAATTCTAAAAAAATAATTAAACATTAATTCCCTAATTGGATCCAATTTAAACTCTAAAATAAATATAAAAAGATAAACATAAATTAAATACAAATAAATAATATCTTTAAATATTAAATCCTAATAAAAATATATTTAAAATAAAATAAAATAAAATAAAATAAAATAAAACCAAGTCTTTTTGTCTTATAAACTCTCTCTTTCAGTATTCCATCTTCACACGATTTCTACTTCTCCTCCAAAATCATGCTTTTTGTCTCCAATTTATCTTCTACCATCTCTTGAGTCTCTACAAAATAAGAAGATAATAAATAGCCCAAATTAATAGGACCATACTCTCAAAAAATATATAATTAATATCCAAAAATATGTCATATTTAAGAATTATCAAACTGTTTTCAAAAAGTCTGATAACCTTGCTAGGCCATCTCGATGACTAATATAATCTTTCAAATTTGGGTCTAACGTCTAGACCGGATTGGAAAGGATACAATTTTATTATAAAATATCATAATTTTAATATATAAAGTATAAAAAAGCAAGAAAAAACTTTCACATCAAGAATAGACATGGACATATGGTTGTCTAGATTCATTATAGATGCACTTTTTAGTAATTTTATATAGTTATTTTTTTATAAAATATAAGTTTTTATATTATTATTTTGATATATATAAAATATATAAAAGCTTCTAATATTTTCAATATATAAATTTATAAAATAAATAAAAATATAAATTCGTAAAAAATATAAATAAATAAATTTATATAAAATTACTAAAAATCACGTATGGAATGAATTTGGATAAAATGTTATCCAAATTCATTTAAATTTGGACAACCATTTGTCTAACTCCATTCTTGATGTGAATATTTTTACGTTTTTATTTTTTAAAGTATTCGAAATATTATATATATTTTTAATTGAAAATAATAAAAATATAAAAGTGATATTTTTATAAAAAAATTAAAAATATATAAAATTACCAAAGAAATACATTTGGAATGAATTTGGACAAATTATTGCCCAATTTTAGAAGAACTTTGACAAATTATTGACCAAGTTCATTGTTGAGGTGAATTTTTTTATATTTTTATTAAATTATATTTTTAAATATTTTTATTTATATTTACCACGTGTAATAATGAAAAGCTACAACGTATCACCATGTAATTGATTATTAGTGTCAAAACATCAGTTTTTATCAACGTTATTGCAAAGGTATCAAAATGTGTAATAGAATCAAAGTTCATATACCAATTAAATTAAAAAATAATTAAATACCAATTAAATAAAGATAGATACTATATATTAACCCCCTGAATTATATTTTTTAAGTTAGAAAGAAAAGGTTTACACGTACAAAATGTTCTTAGGAAAAAAAAAAAAATCAATTGAACCCCTGCACTAAGTTTGCACTCAATTGAGTTCTTGTTGTTAACTAAAAAAATCAATTAAGTTTATTCGTTAACAGTTTTCATCTTTCATCACGTTGATCGTTAAAATAAATTGACAGATTAATTAGATGGTAACACGTGATAATTTCTAGTTTAATATAATATTTGATCATAATAATTTAAATTCATAAAATTATAAAATTCATAAATAATCATAGAAAAATATTAAAAAAATATTAAGTTGGATGTAAACTTATAAAAAGTATACAAAATCATAAGCACCTATAAAAATTTATTAAAAAATCTAAAAAATTCTAATAAAGTTATAAAAACAATAAAACATATTTAAAATTTTATAAAAAAACTTATAAAAATTCATTTATAAAAATGTAAATTATAAAAAAATTATTTAAACCCCTAAAATCAATAAACACATCATATTAGACCAATTGTTGGATAATAAGAATAATCGATAAATTGTTAGGGTGATTTTCATGTTGAATAAAATGTTCCCGATCTTTAAAAAAAAAATTGTAAGACCCTCTCATTTTTATTGATAAATTATTACTATTATTTTTAAATTTTTATCTTAAATTTTTTAAGTACGATAATTTGGACTTTGAAAAGTTAAAAATTGTTTGCTAAGTATTTTGATACAACTAGATAGTATATCAAACTAAAATTTCATTATCCAAAATTGTCTAATGGCTTTCTTCAAACCAATACTTTAATCGATTCTTGATCTAACCCGTTTGACTATCCCGATCCAGTCTAATTCAAGCAATATTGATCTCTCAAAACTAAACGTTGATCTAATTTCACATGTTTATTCTGATTTTGGATGTTTAATTTCCAAAATAAGATCAATAAATATTTTTTTTATAATTTTATATATTTTAAATATTTTATAATTTTATTAAAAAAATTATAATTGTTTTACAATTTATTAGAACTCATTATTTTTTTATAATTTTATAATTGTTAATAATTATTAGGGTTAATGTACTATTTGCCCCCAAAATTGCACCTAATTATCACATTGGTACTTAATAAATTCTTTTTATCAGTTTGGTTCAGTTTCCAAACGTCAAGCACGTTACCCCAACTGTTATTGGCATTACAAAAATATAACGTGGCATGCCAGGAGTGTGCCACATCACTCAATTTTCTATTTTTCTGAAATAAATTAAAAATCATAAAAAAGTGAAAAAATTTTAAAAAGAAAAATAATAAATCTCAAAGAAGAATTTATAAATCAGTAAAAGTTATAAAACTTTTCCAGAATTTAAAAAACATATTTAAAAAAATACAAAAAAATTAATTAAAATTAAAAAATATATTAAAAATATAGGAAAAATAAACATGGAATAATACAGATATAAAAATATCTATAGTACTTTTTAATCACATTAAATGTTTTTCTATTTTTCTAAAATTTTAATTTTTTACAATAAAATTAAAAAAACAAAATTTTATTAAAAAAATTACAAACATTATAAAAAATCCAAAAATTATGAATATATATAAGCAATATGCATATGAAATTGTTTCTTTTAAGGGTTGTCAAGATTCAAGAATTAAATTAAAATTGTACGAAATGCTTTGGGCTTTAACCTTACAGGCTGTTTATGTTTGTTTTTCAATCACTCTTGATTCTAAACTGGAACTACAATTGTCATAAATTTCCATGCAATTGAATTCGTAATTGTCATAATTTTCTTTAATCGATCTTTTTCATTCGAGATTTGAATTTATTTTGAGTTTAATTATTTTTTTTGAATAGTATGCCGGTTGAATTTATTAAAAATTAAAATAGAGAAATATTCCAAACGAAATTAAAATGTAGCAGAAAAATAACAAAACAAAAAGAAATTAAAAAAAATTAGAAAACGAAACATCAAACTAGCAAAACACATCCAGTGAACTACAACAACAAAGATGAAATGAAACATTGGAGAAAAGAAGTAAGAAATCAATAATCTTGTGCTTTGCAAAATGTGCCATAAAGAAAAGCGAATCACAAGACAGAGGAAAAGCGTGCCGCAAAAACAGATAAAAACTAGAAGAAAAATTAAAAAATAAAATAAAATAAGAACTGAATATAATAAATTAAAAGGAAGGAATATCTACGGTCGATGACGATGACCAGCATTAAAGCTGACATCGCCGTCGGGTAATCAAGAAAGAAATAGAGTGGCGTAGAGAAAAAATTTGAAAACCCTAAAAAAATTAAATAAATTCTTTTAATTGTTTAATTATTTTAAATTTAGATGTTTTTGAGTTTGATTAATTTAAATATAAATTGTTGATTATTTTTTTATTTGATTTATTTCAAATTTAAGGAATTATGTGTTGGTTACAAATCAAATTTTTTAGAGTTAAAGTATAATGTAGAGATTATTTGCCATTTGAATGACAATTCATTTTGAATTACATTTAGTTTTTACTTATTTAATATTTTTATTTTTTAATTGACTAAAAGATAAGGTAAATCCGAAATTGGTTTAGAAAAACTTTCAAGTTCAATTACTTATAAAAATAGTTTACTATTATTTACTTTATAGAATTGAGATCATAATTTTTTTTTTTTTAAAAATAAGTGACAAGCATTGAGTAATTGTTTTTATGGAAAAATAAATTAAAAAATTAAAAAGAAAAATTTCAAAAAATTTCAAAAAAATTAAGGTTAATAAAAAGTATTATACATATATGTATATCTATATTATTTTGTGTTTTTTTTATATTTTAACCATTTTTTACTTTTTCTTTTTGAATTTTCATTTTATGTTTTTTTAAAGGAAAAGTATATTTTTCTAAATTCTGGAAAATTGTTATAAATTTTCTTGATTTTTAAATTTTTTTCAGATTTTTTTTTTTTGTCATTTTCTAATTTTTTTATTTAATTAGGAAAAAACATAAAATTGGGTGATGTGGTGTGCTCTCAGCATGTCACATCATTTTTTTTGTAATGGCATGATGTTTCAGAAACTTCAAGCATTAAATTGATAAAAAAAAATTCTTTTAAGTACCAAAGTGATAATTGAATGTAACTTTGGGGGCAAATAGTACATTAACCCTAATTAATATAATTTTATAAGTTCTGTGAAAGTTTTAAATATTTTAATACACTTTTAGTTTTTTTTATTATATTTTATAAACTTTTATGAAATTTTTATAATATTTTATAGGTTTACATAATTTTTTTAATATTTAATATTTTAATATTTTTTTTATAATTTTTAAATGAAAATATAATATTAAACTAAAATTATCATGAGTCATCATCTAATTGGTTGATACGGGGTGAGTCTGAGAATACTGAGAAAATAAATAAAATATTTGAGAATCAAAAGTCTGTAGCAGGTATGCTATGTTAAGACACAGGCCATTTTCTCTCTTTCGGCCAATAAAATAGGCATTGCCTTTTAGTTACTAACTCTTAACTCAGAAACTTTTCATTTCTTTTACCAGCATCTCATCTCTATCAGAGTTTCAATGTTTCTGTTGTACAGGATCCATTACTCTTTAACTAATCAAGAAGATAACCTAAAAAGAAAGGAGAGAAATTTAGAAAGTCATTGAAGAGAAACACACTAAGGTTTTATTTCTGAAAGCTCGTTCTTGTTCTTACAACCATACATTAGCTCTCTTTTTATAGCCAAAGAGAGATACAAACTGACAAACTTAAAACTATTTTATAAAGCAGATTTGATATAAAGGAAAGCACATAGTAAAAGTAAACAGTAAAGATTCTTGCTTTTAATCATAATCGGTAGACTCATCAGAGGTGATGTTAAGTTCAATAATTCTGTTATGCTTTTCTTGCCTTTTCTGATAGACTCTTTGGTGTAAAGCATCTTCATCGAAATCTTCATCCATATGATCTTCATCCTTATCTTGATATTGTGAGCTTTGGATTCTGATTTTCTCAACATTTGTCCGGCTACAGCACCAAGGATAATCTTGGGACCATTCTGTTGGATTTGGAATGCTGTCATGATATTTTTGGATTTCTTCTAGGATTTGATCATGATAAGGTTGATACTCCACTTGTGTTGGTCAGGTGTCCCATGGAGCAATTTCATCTGGATGAGGCCAAATTTCTAATGGAATGACCTTATTAAGTTGACACAGGAATTTTTGGAGATCTCTGTAATGAAAAGATAAGTTCCTGATATCATCTGGATAATCTCGATAAATTCAAACAATAAAAAATGATCCTAGTTGAGTTGCTTTCCCACACTGAACAAAGTATTGTGGTTTGTAGAAAATGATGACCATGTGACTTCCAGAATTTTTGTGATAATGGTCATTTGCCATATCTAACCACTGAGGTAGAATAATTTTAATTGAATTTTTATTGTTTTTGTTAATGACAAGAACTCAATTGAATGTGGATTTTGGGATACCAAAACCTGGTTAGGGATAAGATTCCACTGTATAACAAACATCAGCGATTCCAGTACAAATCGATTTGATTTATCGTTTATCCCAAAAAACAGAAACATTAAGATAGTTTTGTCCACTCCTTCTCTCAACCTCAAATAATTTGATTACTTAAATCATTCTATTTCTACCTGATTTGAGATTTCTATTTTCTTCTAAAATCCTCCTCATTTTCATCAATGGCGACTCAAGGGCAAGTCATAACTTGCAAAGGTAATCCTCTTTATTTATTTATTTATTGATGTGTTTGCTAGGTGTTTTAAAACCTTGTAATTCTAATGCGGTTGTGATTGTGAAGCGGCGGTGGCCTATGAACCGAACAAGCCACTGGTCATTGAGGATGTCCAGGTGGCTCCGCCACAAGCCGGTGAGGTTCGGATCAAGATTCTCTTCACTGCTCTCTGCCACACTGATGCCTACACTTGGAGCGGAAAGGTTTTTCCGTTTTCTTTTCATTTCCATTTTCTATATCTACATGTTTCCTTTTTTGGTTTGAAAATATATCAGGCTTATCTTGGAGAAGGAACTGTTTAAGATGAATGAAAAAAATGGATTATTTTAGCTTTATTTGCTTTTCCATCCAAACGAACACTACTTTTTCAGTAGGATAATGATTTTTTTTTTTGGTTCAAAAAATGCCATGTAAACTTGATTGCTAGGAACGAATAAAAAGTGGAAATTCCATGCTAAATGGGAGTATTTTGCTGATTTTGTATTATTGCTTTAACGTAGGGAAGATATGTGTATAATGTTTTTGATTTCATTACTTTTTTGATAACTTCAAATTGGAGTGAGATACTATTGATAAGAATATAATTTGATATTCTTTGTGTATCCTCTTGCAGTGACAGTGCTAACACCTAGCTTGATCTGTTCTAGTTTTTCTTTTCTTCTTTGATATTTTTCTAATCAGCTGTTTAATTATGATGTCATGCTTGATTTACCTTTTTCAGGATCCTGAGGGTCTATTCCCGTGCATTCTTGGACATGAAGCTGCTGGGTATGTTATTTCCTATTAGTTCTTACAGTATATGAGCCTCTTGGTTGGTAAAGAGTGAGAATTGTTTGAATTTTTGAGTGCAGAATTGTAGAAAGTGTTGGTGAAGGTGTAACTGAAGTTCAACCAGGTGACCATGTCATCCCTTGTTACCAGGCAGAGTGCAGAGAATGCAAGTTCTGCAAATCAGGAAAGACTAACCTATGCGGCAAAGTTAGGACAGCCACTGGAGCTGGAGTCATGATGAATGATCGCAAGAGCCGCTTCTCAATTAATGGGAAACCTATCTACCACTTCATGGGCACCTCAACATTTAGTCAGTACACGGTTGTACATGATGTTAGTGTTGCAAAGATTGATCCACAGGCTCCTTTGGACAAAGTATGCCTTCTTGGTTGTGGTGTTCCAACTGGTAAGTGCTTGTTTAGCTTTCTCTTCATTTTATGAATCTGTAATTGCATATACAATCATATACCAATTGGATTTTTTTTATTTGACTGTATATATATTATTGGTTTTGTGATGCCTTTGTACAAAACTTTTATTTCATACATACTTTGGTGTTGGATAGGACTTGGAGCAGTTTGGAACACAGCCAAAGTTGAACCAGGGGCCATTGTTGCTATTTTTGGCCTTGGGACTGTTGGTCTTGCTGTAAGTGTCAAATATGCATCTTGTGTAGAAATTTGTTTATACTGTTTATTATGAAGTCCTATGCATATTTTGAGCTGCCTTTTAAAAATATTTGTTATTCTCATCGTTATTCTCTTTGTGGTGCTTGTTTGTTTGATGTTAAATTGTTTTCGTGATCCTGGAATGCAATGTTGCAGGTTGCAGAGGGTGCAAAATCAGCTGGTGCTTCAAGAATAATTGGTGTTGATATTGATAGCAAAAAGTTTGATGTAGGCAAGTAATTTACAAATAATAATGCTTACAAAGAAGAATTTGGTAAATATTAATATGAAATATTCAATAAACAATGTGTAAAGTGAATAATGAAATAAATTGTAAGAAAGTGAGTGGATATTGTTTTGCTTATCTTTTTTTTTATTTAATAAATTTAAATCATTCATTATTTATATTTCTATATTCTGATTTCTTTCTTTCTTTCTTTTTGGTGAAATGCAACTTGCAGCAAAGAATTTTGGAGTTACAGAGTTTGTGAATCCAAAGGACTATGATAAACCAATTCAGCAGGTCCTTGTTGATCTCACAGATGGTGGTGTTGATTACAGTTTCGAGTGTATCGGAAATGTCTCTGTCATGAGGGCTGCTTTGGAATGCTGTCACAAGGTATGTGGTACCTGAATTTGATGAGCACTAATGACTGCATAAACGGAAGACCACTGCTAAAGTGCCCGAGAAATTTTCAGGGCTGGGGAACATCAGTTATCATAGGTGTTGCTGCATCAGGTCAGGAGATATCTACACGACCTTTCCAATTGGTGACTGGCCGTGTTTGGAAAGGGACAGCTTTTGGTGGTTTCAAGAGTCGTTCACAAGTGCCTTGGCTTGTGGACAAATACATGAAGAAGGTAAATGTAGTTTGTAGGCGAATTTATATTTAAGCCTGTAGAATGAGCAGGATATCATTATACTCTCCTTTCCATTGCAGGAAATCAAAATAGACGAGTACATCACCCACAATTTGACTCTGGGAGATATTAACAAGGCATTTGATCTGATGCATGAAGGGGGTTGCCTCCGATGCGTGCTTAAGACGAATGAATGACGCTAATATGGGTGAACTAAAGGGGTGATCTGTGAAGAACTACGTGCCTATCGTCTACAACCGGGTTTGTACTTCCACTGCCAACTTATGAGTATAAAGTAGAGTCTGTTGGAACAAACTTTTTCTATGAAGCCTAGTAGTTTAACCTTGTGAGAAATGTTTGGTTTATGATGTTAAAAGAGAACCAGCGATGGAGGTGTGTGCATGAATGAATAATTAAGATCCAAATCATCTGAATTGTGGAGATGATGAGCATTGGACATATTTTGGTTGTTTCCTCGTGCAAGAATTTGTGGTTTCTATTCCTTTTTTCTCCTTTGAAAGAATTGAATAATTTCCATTTCCATCAAATTCCAGTTGCTGTTTTGGGGAAGTATGGACTGAGTGTGTACTTTTGGTGGAGAGAGTGAATCAGATCAGTCTCTAATGGAAATATAAAATAACAAAATATGAAAATGTATAATTTAATATTAAAATAATAAAGTAAAAATATTTATGTTAGTATTTATATAATTCTATTTTTATAATTAAATTTAAATAAAAATATCTTAAAAATCATTTAATTTAAGTTTAGGATAGGCCGGGTTGACCTGAGGACAAAGAATCCTTGTCCAAGTCCAACCCAAGATGGATTGGGTGGGCCACCCGACTCATAGGTAGCTCTACTAGTACTATGTGATTGTTAGGTGCGTGTAAAATTGAAATAAGAAAAAATTGAAGTTGAGCAAAAAGGAAGTGATACTTAAAACATACCCTGTCACAGGTGAAAGATATTTCCCATCTTGGGTAAGAATGTTACATTGTTATTTATTAAATCTACCAAACGTCTTGTTTTTTGAAACTCATTTGCTAATCTTTGTAAAAGCGAATTATCGCATAAGTTTCATATATGTTAAATGGATCGTTAAAGTTTTAATTAGTTCAGATTCTCTTTCTAAATGTTTATTTAGCAGTAAAATTTGTAGAATCCAACAGTGGTTCTAATGGAAAAGAGGATGATGTTCATTCTAGGAGATCCGAATTCGAGCACCTGTGTGTACAAGGTGTGTGTACCTTGTCAAAAGGTTAAAAAAATATGAACAGATGCTACCATGTAATCACACTAGTATATTAAAAAAAAAGAGAGTAAAATTTGTAAAATAATACGAGAGTGAAGTTTTTTTAAAATCTTTACAAGGGGATTAAAAGACTCTAAACATTTTTTTAACTCCACAAATAAATGGAAAAATTCCACTTACCTCATTTATTTATTATTTTAAATATCAAAATTTTAGCATGGTTCAAGAAATTATTATTTATACTTTTAATATATTAATAGTGAACTTTTTTAAATATTATTTTTTTATTATTTAATAGTAAGGGTGTTCAAACGGTTAACCGATCGGTTAATCAAATCGGACTAGTATTAACCGAATTAATCAAACGTTTTAATTTTTAAACTATTAATCGAACCAAATTTTAAAAAAAATAACCGAACCGGAATATTTCGATTAATTCGATTAACCTAATTCGGTCGGTTAATCGAATTAATTAAAATTTATATGTTTTTTTTTTGTAAAACAAGTATAAAACATATAAAAAAATTGATAATGTTCATTTGAACAAATTAACCAAATTAATAATAACCTAATGTATAATATTATTTATTAAGTTTGATTAATTTGGTTAATTACTCGATTTCAAACCGAATTAATCATTAACCGAAATTTAAAAAAACCTTTCACCGATCTTTGACCAAACTAGATCGATTAACCAACTAAGTAATTGAATTAGATTGACTCGATCGGTTAATTTAATTTTAACCAAATTTAAATAAATACTTTTTTAATTTTACTTAAAAGTTTACAATAAATATATCAAATAAATTGTCTTTTTTTTTTCATTCTAATTCCAAAAAAAATAACGTTTTTGAAAATATATTTTATACCTATTTCAATAAAATCCATATATGCGATAATTGTTTTAAAAAATTAAAAGGTTTAAATATTATTTAAATTATAAAAATCATAAAAATAAAAATTAAAAAATTAAATATTTTCTGAAATTATAAAAATGTAAAAAAAAAAAAAAGAACGCATGTTTAGATTGAAAATGGATAAATGCACGGTCATGTTCATCCCATCAAACTTAAAAAAAAACTCTAAAATTTAAGAATTTATTTTGAAATTATATATATATAATTATTATAAAAATCATTTCCAGAATGAACCAAGGCAAATGAATGTCCCAATTCAAGTGTATTGAGACATATGGTTGTCTATGTTCATTATAAACATCATCTTTTAGTATTTTTAATAAATTTTTACAAATTTCTATTTTTTTATAATTTTTATTATATATTTTGAATTGTTTAGATCATATATATTTAGAAAACAGTGCTAAAGAAATAATTAATTTAGGGATTAATGTGGTTAAAAAAATAGAGAAATCAAATTGAGAAAGAATATTAAATTGAAGGATTAAATGTTGGGTTTACCCTTTTCAAAATCTCTTTAGTTGTTGAAGGGGTACAAGCTTGAAATACGTAAATAAAGCGGTAGACAGTGCTGTTGGCATAACGCCAAAACCTGCGGCTTCAACACGTTATCTTTTTCTCCTTGTCTACGCCCCTACTACACCCTCCAATGGACTAGACTTGTTCATGACCCAGGGGTCGAGTCACCTTGCCTGAAGGCCAATCCAAAAAATAAATGAGATAATTGAATAGAAATATATACTCGAAAAATAAGTTTAGACAAAAACTAAGATCTGTTTTCTAAATGGATTGAATCTTGAGTAAGTTCTTTTGCCCAAACCTGACCTAAATTTAAAAAAAAAATTGCTGCTGTTTTTTTTACTGTCTTGACACTATTTTTCATTGTTTTGCTATTGTTATATTGCTACTATTTTATTGTTATTATTTGGATATTGTATAACTCTTGTTTTATTATTCATTTTACTACTAATGTAGAGGTTTTTGCATGCTAACTTGCACTTATCTTAGTCTTTTTTAAATTTTATTTCATTTGTTGGAAAACATTTATTTTAATGTTTCGTGTATTTGATGTATTATATTTTTAATTTTTTTATATTAAATAATATTAAACATTTTAATACGGGTGGGCTAAACTCGGATTTTAGCATTTTTATTTGGGCCGAACTTGAGTAAAATTTTAAACCAATTTTTCAGACTGGACCTAAAAAATAGACCTAGAATTTTTACTTGGCTCGGACCAGCCCATGGACAACTTTACAATAGACACATTGTTAAAAGAAGGTTAAAAATTAAAACATTTTATTTTTGTAGGTTTAAAATTTTAATCTGATAATTAATATTGTTAATATTTTCTATTAAAATTTAGGTTTAATGACAAATTTGGCTACTAACGTTTGCATGTTTTGTCAAAATAGTTCTAATTGTATTTTTGAATCTTTTTTTGCCATCAACCTTTTTTCGTTTTTTCAATTTTTTTTCTAATAGATTTATTGAAAGTACCATTAAAAATGTTAACCGGGATGATGTGGAATTTCATATATGAAATATTTTTAATGAGTTGTAATTTATTACAAAGATTACCCAATAAGATAATTATATGTGAAAAATAATAAAATAAATAAATAATACATTAAAATGAAAAATAACTATTAATTTAAAGAAAATAAATGTAATTATCTAAAAAAATTAACTCAGTAAAAAAATTTCTTAGTAAACAAACATATGAAAGATTGAAAAGTATTTTTGAAAGAGAGAAAGATTGAAGCCTTAAATTTATTCAGTAAATTTGTCAGAAAAAGCAGATTGAAAAAAAGAACAAAGGTTGATAGTAAGAAAAAAAACTCGAAAATACAATTAGGACCATTTTGACAAAACATACAAACGTTAATGACCAAATTTATTATTAAGCTTAAAATTTACAAATTAGATATGTCTAATAGACTATCTAATTACAAACATGTTTAATTAACGAATTTTAATAGAAATTACAAATGATAATTGGAGGATTAATGAAACAGTAATTAGTTTATAAACCATATTCCAACTGATAATAATTTATCGACTTTTTTTGATAAATTACAAACAGCGATTAGCGTGATTCGAATTCAGATTACACTTAGAATGATGAATACCTTTAATCATCAAGCCAATATTTATCGACTTCTTAATATAAATATTAAAGATAGTAATAAAATACATAAGAGAAAATATAATATTAAAATATTATTAGAAGCCACAGTCACAAACTGCTTTGATTAATACATGCAATGTGGACATGCATTTTTATTTTTATTTTTGGCTTGCATGTGATTGCGGTGTTGTCTATGGATCATCTTCTTCATCTTTGACTTGACCCAAGTTTGCATTTGCTTTCTCCATGCCAACAATTTCTCTGCAAATTAAATACACAAGTCAAGCCATGCATCTTCATTAATCAGATGATAAGAAAGGTTGAATTGCAGAATCAAATTACCGAAGGAAACGAGTGAGATTAGCAGCTTGAACCAAATTTCCTCCCTCACGAGCTTTCAAGATTCCCAACATGAGTTCCAGCTTGAGTCGAGTCATGGCTGATCGCTTCGCCATCATCTGAGCTTCTTGTTTCAGCTCATTGCATTGCCTCTCAATTTCTCCGACCCTTGTCTTTAATTTTGACTGCTCCTCTCTTAAGCATAGTTGATCTTCCCTTACCTTTCCCATCTCGGTTTTCAGTCGTTTGACTTTGGCCCTCACTTTCAAATGCTTCTTCGCCATTTCTGGGTTATCACTCCTGCTGGGTGCCATGGGATATTTGTAAGTGTTGTAGGCTTGTAGTAGCTGATCAAGTTCTGAAGTAAAAAGCCGATTAAGATATAAACTTGATGACTGAAAATGTGCCCAGACATGGTTTAAAATGGCTGAAATTCAGTAAGCTCCTAGGAACCACGGCGAAGTTGGATGGAAAGGAGTAAACAGAAGAATGGGCGAAACTTCCATTAAGAGGCATATATATAGAGGTCAGCATCCTCTGGGAGTAGAGACTCCGCCTTTAGGTATCGCACGCTCCTTCGACTGTAATCGCGCGATATCTGCAACTTCTTCCTGAAAGTGATACCTTCGCTTTTTATAATATTTAAAAGGTTAAAAGTCCTATTCCATTACAACCCATAAATAGGATCAAATAATTCAATTATTGATGATAGTTTTATTCCATTACAACTCTATTTAATTTCAATGGATTAAACGTGCCGTAAAGATATAAAGAGAAATGTGCTTCAGCATATATACTCAAACTCACGTCATCCTACATTGACAATAATATTGATAATCGAATTAAAACTCAATCCACACCTATTTAAAAATTTTAAAATATACTTTTATATTTATATTTAAATAAATTTTTTATTACCAGTATGAATTTACATAAAAACAAGGTCTAAAACTTAGAAATAAACGCTAAGCAAACAAATAAAAAACCTTAAAAGTTAACTAGAAGTGAATGTCAAGAAAATGTGTTAAAGTTTATACAATACGAACAATAATTAATTAAAATTTATTTAAAATATATAATATATTAAACTTGAGTATACCATGTGAAGTAATAGAAGTCCCTCTTATATGTCAAAATGTATTTTGGTTTCTGGAGTTTAAATTTTTTTTGGGCCAGATTAAATTATATATTTTTACTATAATAAAAATACAATTTTATCATTTTAATATCCTATATTTTTATAATTTTTAAACGATAAAATCAAAATTTTATTATTTTTGAAGGTAAAAATGTAACTTTACTATTACTAATTTAAAATTTTATAAATTATAAAAAACTTAAATTAAAATCTTACCATTTCAGGCCCTTCTAGATCTCTACTACGCTTCACATCGCCTTTACTGAAAAATGAGTAAATTAATCATTATATGTTAAAGAAAAGAGTACAATAATCCTTTTTTTTTTTGTGCTGTTAAATGTTTAATTTGGTATTATTTATATAAGGTATAATATGAAATTTGACCCTCGATCTTTATACATTTATTTTAATTTTGCTTCTACTCTTTTATTTAGAGCAAATTGGCCTTCAATGTTACATGGTAGACTTGACATTATTTTATCTTATTTATCATGCTAGTAAATAATTTACAAATTATAAATAAATTCAAAAATTAAAAAAATCATAAATAAAAGTTATAATTCCAAAAATTATGAAAAAAAAGCTCTTCAAAATTGTGAAAAAAGATAAAAATTTCATATACAATTTAAAAGATTATAAATAATTACAAATTTTCTATAAAAATAAAAAATAAATGAAAAATAACTTTTAAAAATTTTAAAAGATTATGAAAAAATAAAAATTCTTCAAAAAATAATAATATTTTTTCTTTTTATAATTTAGAGAGTTAATTACATTCAAATTATATATACTTCTTTTTCATGCTGAAAGAGTGATCATCTAGAACAATCATCTCTCTTAAAGCTCAATAGAAAAATAAATTTAACTTAATTGTATTTTAAAAAATTGAATTTTTATTTTTTTTACTTTAATGAATTTTTTTTATGATCTTTTTGAACCTTTTATTTTATTTTTGAAAATTTTAATAATTTTTAAATTATATACTGATGTGAGATGTAAAATAAAATAAAATAAAATAAATTAGCAATGAAATGTTGAAGGCTACTTTGCTGAAAAAAAATAGTATAAGGGCTAAATTGAATAAATTTGTTAAAATAAAGGATTAAATTAACTATGCTACTTTACGAAGGGCAGAGAGTAAACGTGAAAATAAAATACAAATTTACAGGTAAAAAACAAAGCACCCTTCAAAGTCCTCCGGTAAGCACCACAACAGTACTGCAGCATGCATTAGATTCCATAAATAAAATCACCAAAATTCTGCTCCCACGATCTCCATTGCATTTCTTCTTCATCTTTGTGCGTCAAATCTCCACCCTCACGAGCTTTCAAAATTCCCAACATCAGACTCAGCTTGATTCCAGTCATGGCTGATTGCTCGGCCATCATTTCGGCTTCTTGTTGCAGTTCATTGCATTGCCTCTCAATCTCTCCACACCTTGTTATTAGTTTTGTCTGCTCCTCTCTTAAGCATAGTTGGTCTTCCCTTACCTTTCCCATCTCGGCTTTCAGTCGTTTGGCCTTCACTTTCAAATGCTTCTTCGCCATTTCTGGGTGATCAGTCCTTCTTCTGGTTGAGAAATGATGTTGATGTCTGAAAATGGGCATCATCAACATGGTTTTAAAGAGCTGAAATTCAGTATGAAGAATCGGCAAAGAGGGATAGAACTTAGGAGGAAACCACAAAAGAGAAGAAAAGTGCGAGAAAATTCCATTGAAGTGCAGTATATATAGTGCATCATCATGGAAGGGAGACTCCATCGTAGTATCGCACGGTCCTTCTATAATCGCGCGATATGACCAACTTCTTCCTGGGGATCGAAATGCCATAGGCTTTTATATATATATATATTAAGGGTAGTAATAAAATACATTGTAGACTGAAAGAGAAAATGCGAGATTAAAATATTATTAAAAGTGACAGCCATAAACCCGCACACAGCAATGAAACTGTGATTAATACATGCAGGGTGGAAATGCATTTTTATTTTATATTTTTGGCTCCCATGTGATTGTGGTGTTGTCTATGGATCATCTTCTTCATCTTTGACTTGACCCAAGATTGCCTTTGCTTTCTCCATGCCAACAATTTCTCTGCAAATTAAATACACAAGTCAAGCCATGCATCTTCATTAATCAGATGATAAGAAAGTTTGAATTGCAGAATCAAATTACCGAAGGAAACGAGTGAGATTAGCAGCTTGAACCAAATCTCCTCCCTCACGAGCTTTCAAGATTCCCAACATGAGTTCCAGCTTGAGTCGAGTCATGGCTGATTGCTTGGCCATCATTTGAGCTTCTTGTTTCAGCTCATTGCATTGCCTCTCAATCTCTCCGAACCTTGTCATTAATTTTGCCTGCTCCTCTCTTAAGCATAATTGATCTTCCCTTACCTTCCCCATCTCGGTTTTCAGTCGTTTGGCTTCCGTCCTCACTTTCAGATGGTTCTTCACCATTTCTGGGTTATCACTCCTGCTGGGTGCCATGGGATATTTATAAGTGTTGTAGGCTTGTAGTAGCTGATCAAGTTCTGAAGTAAAAAGGCGATTGAGATATGATGTTGATGACTGAAAATGTGGGCAGACATGGTTTAAAATGGCTGAAATTCAGAAAGCTCCTAGGAAAAACGGCGAACTTGGCTGGAAAGGACTAAACAGAAGAAAGGGAGAAATTTCCAATCAGAGGTAATATATAGAGGTCAGCATCCTCTGGGAGTAGAGACTCGGCCGCCTTCAGGTATCGCACGCTCCTTCAACAGCAATCGCGCGATATCTGCAACTTCTTCCTGAAGGTGATACCTACGCTTTTTATAATATTTATAAAGGTAAACTAAAAAAACAGCTACTTTTGTTTCACTAAAATAATATTTTAGTCATTTATTTTTGGAATGTTACGTTTTAGTTACTTACGTTATTATTTTGTTACAAGGTGATTACTCTACCGTTAAGCTTCGTTATCTCTTTAACAAAAATCTTACGTGGCAGTTCAAATGGATTTTAAATGTCAACTTGGATGTGCAACTGGAACGAGAATAAGTTTTTAATTAAATAAATTTAATTAATTGAAAATTTTAAACTAATTACATCTTGAATTGAAAAATCGTTCATCTCATTTTTTTTAGTTTTTTTTTTCATTTTGATTAAAAAACTATTATTATCTCAATTAGATATTTAAGTTGGCATTTAAAACACATTTGGACTACCACGTAAGATTGCCATTAGGGAGGTAACGGAGCTTAACGGTAGAGTAACTATTTCGTAACAAAACAATAATGTAAGTGATTAAAACGTAACATTTCAAACATAAATGACTAAAATGTAATCTGAAAAAAATAAAAGTGACTATTTTTACAGTTTGTCCTATTTAAAAACTTTAAAATATGCTTTTTTTACCCTTCGTAATTTTGAAATTTAGTACCTGCATTTTTTTTTGGTGAAAAGTACCTTCATTTTTATTTTAAGGAATTTGATCGATTTAGTTTTCAAGTTCAGAAATGGAAGTCTAATTAATAATGTTATTAAAATTCTTTTATTAACTTAAGATTTACTATAACGTTATTTTCTCTTTTACATGTATGGTAATTTAGTAATTATTATTTTTATTTTAAAATGTTATAATAGTAAATTTAACAGAAGAATAACGGTATTAACAATTAAATTTAAATTTTGAAATATGAAAAGTAAAAAAAAAAAAATTTTTAAAATAAAAATACAGAGATTATATGTTAAATAAAAAATAATCAATATGAATTTACATCAAAAGGTCTAAAACTTAGAAATGAACTCTGAGCAAAAACAAATAAAAAAACCCCTAAAAAATATATAATTTATTAAACTTGAGTATAGAATGTGAAGTAATAGAAGTCCCTGTATTATATTTTAAATTATATTTTAGTCCTTCTATTGAAAAATAAGTAAATTAATCATTATATGTTAAATAAAAGAGCACGATAGTCCATTCTTTAAAATCGTGTGGTTAAATGTTTATTTTGGTGTTATATATATAAAGCATAATATGAAATTTGACCCTCGATCTTTATATATTTATTTTAATTTGACTTCTACTTTTTATTTAGATAAAATATATAGATAATTTTTTAATATTTACTGTCAATATATAAAACAAATCATAAGACATTAAAATTAGGAGTTCATATTGCTAATAATACATTATTTATTAAACAAATTAATAAATTTAAATTAAAGTGATGGAGCTTACCTAAATTTCGAAATTTCCCCAATTTTTTTCCATTTTATAGGTATTTTTCCAAACTTTTAATGATCTTGTGGGGTAATTTTCAAAGTTTGAAGATATTTGGAAACTATTTTGAGATTTTGTGGGGATGTTTCTGCGGATGAATGTATGATTTTTTTGGTGCGTGGAGAATGTTTGAGTTTGGGGTATTTATAGGGGGTTTGAGGTTTAAGAAATTTATTAGGGTTAGGTGGGGTGGTATGGGGTTTTGATTGAGTGATGTTGAATTCAATCGAATGAAAAAATTTTGTGACGAATGTTATTTTATTATCCTAAATTGATTTGAAATTTTCTCAAATCGAGTCGAGTGAATTGAAATTTGAATCAAATCGATAAAGATTTTGTATGACATCATCAATAATTAAATTTTAACAGAAATTGATAAAGATTTAACATGATTAAATAATTTAATAATATAAATAGTACAAAATGTGAAAGTTAATTCAATAATATAAATAGTAGACATAAATTTGAAAAAAAGTTTTGGGGTTTAGGAGAAAGTAAAAGTTTTGGGGAAAGCAAAAGGAAAAAAAGTTTTGGGGGGTTTAGGTGAAGTAAATATTTTTAGGGTGAAGTAAAAGTTTTGGAGGAAAAATAAAAAGAAAAAAAAATTCGGTTCGAGAGGAAAAAAATTTTTGGGGAAAAAGTAAAAGGATTTGAGGTTGGGGGTAAGTGAAGTAAAAGAGTTTGATATTTAGTTTATTCAAATTATTCGAGTTATTCGAATTTGAAAATTCAACTCGATTCGAACTCGAAATTCGAAAAAAATTGAGTTAATTGGATTAATTCAATTAACTCGATTAATTCGATTCGAATAATTTGAAATTAGAATTTTTTTTTGATTTTTTCGAATAGAATCTAGTTTTGCTCAACTCTAGTTTTGAATTGTTTTATGCATGGAGTTTTGAATAGTTAGTCAGGTGGTTTGGGTTTAAAATTTAGGATAGACTATATCATTAGTCACTAAATTATGAATAAGTTTTTATTTTGGTCACTTAATTTAAAAAAGTTACAATTTGGTAAATGAATTATTCAAAAGTTTTCATTTAAATCATTGGATTGTTAAAATCAAATATTATATGGCTTTTTCTATTCACACAACTTACATAAATCGAAAGCTCTTTTTCCCATTTTCTTTTACAATTCAATTTTTTCATGAAATAACTTTGGACGTCACAAACCTATAAACCAAAATTCAAACAACTTTTTTCTTCGATCTTTGACACTAATCTTGAGACACCCTAATCCCGAAATAGACACATATTCACATTACTAACGATATAAATACATCTTAGATAATTATTAAGTCATCTCAAGATCACATTCAACTAGATACAATCAATAACAACCTTGCAACATACCAATACATAAGTTACTAATCATATCACAGTTGTAATAAAACACAGAATCGCAAGCAATCAACCTGAGAAGTTTAAAAGAAAGTTGGAAATTTAGGAAGCAGGGGTCACACGGCCATGTAGCCAGGCCGTGTGACATTTGTCTGGACTGTGTGAGTAATTGAAACTGGGGCACAAGGCCGTGTACCAGTCCGTGTGTCAACCCGTATACATATGCGAAATGGTGACACATGCACGGTCGTGTACTAACCCATGGTGTGTTCGAACAAAACTGCACCTGAAATGAAATTCACACACGACCGTGTGATATCCCATGCCTCAGACCATGTGTCACAAGATGACCCCTATATCAAGATATGTCTAGGTTCAAGCTTAATTCACAAGTTAAATACATATAACATGCTATACCAAGGAATAAAAACACTTCTTTATTTGCTCATTCATGAACCAATAACACATTTTAAGTTTACCAATTATACATACATACACAAACATGTGTCATCATATTAACAATGTTTAGAACGAAGCCATACACAAGCATTAACTTTACTAAAGTCAAACAAAACATTTTCATTAGATTTCATAATCTATATGCCATTATAAGCACCATATCATAACCAACAAGTAATTACATTTTATCCAACATTCAAGTGCACTTTACTAAGAAACTACCCCAAAGGCTTAACCACAAATCCTAGGTACATGCCACCATAACCCAAAATGTAAGGAAAAAAAAGCTACCAAAATGAGGTGGTGATAGTGTGATCTTCCAAGTCATCCGATCTACTATTTTGTTATCCGATGACCTACACCACAATAGAAACAATAGCAACATAAATTTAAGTAATGCATATTTACATAATAAACTTGATACAAAGTCACTTTAAACATTGTTTATTTGGTAACATATCCAAACTTCCTCGTCTCATTCAATATGTCATCACTAGTACCACAACATTTTACTAACTACTATCTTACACCATTTCCCATTTGTCCATATCTACCCATTCTTAATCTCATTGAACCAAATTAATATTTTCCATCTTTCAACTTTTACTATTTACCATAATGACTTAAAATCATTCCATAACCATTATCACATATTTGTACCACACAAATACATCAGCTTACTATCTGTTAAGCCAAAATTTTGGTTTGATGTCACATCATCGGTTTATAACCTGCTAAGTCGTAGCTTGAATCTTAACACCGGCACATAACCTATTAAACCGAAACTTGATTCTTATCATAGGCTCATAGCCTACTAAGCCATAGCTTGGAGTTTTCTATATCAATTTAACATTTCATACTCTTCTATTATCTTACAATCACATTATGCCCAAGGAAATTCACTACAAGTACCATATAGTTCTATGTAACTTAAAATAACAAATATAAGATTTTTAAATAATAGAAATGTTTTGTAAGTTAGAAACTTACATTGTCGGAAATGATGAAACTCACGATCTCTACTCAACAGCTTTATCCTTTCAACGGTCGGCTACTACTCTACTTGCTTCTTGATTTGATTATAATAATTGATTTAATCAATTATCTCATTTGATGATAATACACTTTACTTGTAAATAATTTACAATAAATAGAAACACCAAGGATTTTTCCCCTATTTCCACCAAGCTCCTTCAATTTCTATTTCTTCTTATTTTTTTCTTGTAATTTCGGTAGTGGGTGGGGAAGAAGATGGGATCACTAATTGATTTTAATGAAATTAACCTTTTATTTATTAATTTACCTCCTTACCCCTTGTTATAAACATGCTTTTTTCTTTTAAAACAACACACAAAACCCTTTTTCACTACTACTTAGGTATAATTTCATTACCAACCCCTCAACTCATTTCACTTATTATTTAACCTTTGAGTTAATGGCACATACTTTCAATTTTTTTTAATTCGATCCAACATCCATAATTACTAATTTAACATTTAACGTTTAATTCCATTTACATATCACTTCACTCCAAGCATAGACATGATTTAAAATAATTCATACTAACCCTCTTAACTAGGAAATTTTCCACTCATTTAAACTAATAACTACTACTTTTTCCTTTAACTCAATTTGATTTCTTTTTTTCTTTAATTTCTCACCATAACAGTTTAATTTTCTTAATTGACTAAATGCCCACTTATAACGAATCATTTAATTATAATCAACTCTACTGTTAAATTTTCATAATTATCCACACTACTGCTAATCGGACCGTTACAAATCTTCAGGTCGACTTGGATCTAAAGTATGTTCTTCTACTCGTCAATGGGTATTGATTCACCATATCGATTGTCAAATTGTCATTTGAATGTTGCTGGTGAAACTTTTTAAAAAAAAAAAAACTTAATAACTTAGTAGCTTAGATAAAAGCTTTTGAATAATTCAGTGACTTAAATAAAAACTTTCTAATAATTAAATGATAAATTGTAACTTTTTTTAATTAAGTGATCAAAATAAAAACTTACCTATAGTTTAGGAACTAATAGTATAGTTTACCCTAAAATTTAAGTTGTTTAAAAATTATTTAATTTGGCTAATGGTATTGGAAGCATAAAGACGGATTGAAATTTTGACTCATGAGGAGTCTAATCCCGACATGAAATAGACTCCTCATGAGTCAAAATATCATTTGAAATCCGTATTACTTTGATTTTATAATTTATATTCGAAACTCGTAAGAATTGTTTTTAATAATATTATTTTTAAAATTTTAACCGCATTTTCCTTTTGAAGAATTCAATATGAGTTACGTAATCAAAATGGTAAGACATTTCCATTCAACATGAAAATAAAATACTACAAATTAACACCTTCAAACAATGCACCCTGAAACTGCCGTAGGCAGCAAAAAATCTGCAGGTAGCATTACACTCCATAACTTCTCCAAGAAATATTCTTCATTGCATTTGATGTCTATGGATCATCTTCTTCATCTTTGACTTGACCCAAGTTTGCATTTGCTTTCTCCATGCCAACAATTTCTCTGCAAATTAATTACACAAGTCAAGCCATGCATCTTCATTAATCAGATGATAAGAAAGGTTGAATTGCAGAATCAAATTACCGAAGGAAACGAGTGAGATTAGCAGCTTGAACCAAATCTCCTCCCTCGCGAGCTTTCAAGATTCCCAACATGAGTTCCAGCTTGAATCGAGTCATGGCTGATTGCTTCGCCATCATCTGAGCTTCTTGTTTCAGCTCATTGCATTGCCTCTCAATCTCTCCGAACATTGTCATTAATTTTGACTGCTCCTCTCTTAAGCATAGTTGATCTTCCCTTACCTTTCCCATCTCGGTTTTCAGTCGTTTGACTTTGGCCCTCACTTTCAAATGCTTCTTCGCCATTTCCGGGTTACCACTCCTGCTGGGTGCCATGGGATATTTGTAAGTGTTGTAGGCTTGTATTAGCTGATCAAGTTCTGAAGTAAAAAGCCGATTAAGATATAAACTTGGTGACTGAAAATGTGCCCAGACATGGTTTTAAATGGCTGAAATTCAGAAAGCTCATAGGAACAACGGCGAACTTGGCTGGAATGGACTAAACAGAAGAAAGGGAGAAATTTCCAATCAGAGGTAATATATAGAGGTCAGCATCCTCTGGGAGTAGAGACTCCGCGTTTAGGTATCGCACGCTCCTTCGACAGTAATCGCGCGATATCTGCTACTTCTACCTGAAACTGATACGTACGCTTTTTATAATATTTAAAACGTTAAACTATAAAAATAGTCATTTTTGTTTGACTCAGATTATATTTTAGTCACTTATGTTTGAAATATTACGTTTTAGTCACTTATGTTATCGTTTTGTTACGAAGTGGTTACTCTGCTGTTAAGCTCCGTTATCTCCCTAACAAAAATCCTACGTGGCAATCCAAATGAGTTTTAAATGTCAACTTGGATGTGCAACAGGGATGAGAATAAGTTTTTAATTAAATAAATTTAATTAATTCAAAATTTTAAATTAATTACATTTTGAACCGGAAAACCGTTTGTCTCATTTTTTTTAGGTTTTTTTTTCATTTTGACTGAAAAATTATTCTCATCTTAATTGGATATCCAAGTTGGCATTTAAAACGCATTTGGACTACCACGTAGTATTGCCATTAGAAAGGTAACGGTGTTTAACAGCAGAATGACTATTTCGTAAAACAATAATATAAGTGGCTAAAATATAATCTGAAATATATAAAAATGATTATTTTTACAGTTTACCCTATTTAAAAACTTTAAAATATGCTTTCGTACTCTTTGTAATTTCGAAATTTAGTACTTCATTTTTATTTTAAGGAGTTTGGTCAGGTTTAGTTTTCAAATTCAGAAATGGAAGTCTAATTAATAATGTTATTAAAATTCTTTTATTAACTTAAGATTTACTATAACGTTATTTTCTCTTTTATTAGGGTTAGGTGGGGTAGTATGGGGTTTTGATTGAGTGAAGGTTGGATTGAATTAAATGAAATTTTTTTGTGTTAATCGAGTTGATGAATCTTATTTTATCATTTTAATTTGATTTGAAATTTTTTCGAATCGAGTCGAGTGAGTTGAAATTCGAATTAAATTGAATATATTTGTTCGAATTAATTTTTTTTAAAAAAAATCTTTGGGTCTTTGTGTCACCTACTGTAATCAATTTTAGCCATTGTAATCAAATTTTTTTATTAACTTTCATCTCTTATAATTAATTTATTAATCGATACTATATAATTTTCTCTATTCACACAACTTGTATCAATCGAAAGCTTTTTTTCTCGTTCTCTTCTACAATTCATTTTTTTCTTGAAACAATTTTGGATATCACAAACCTACGAACCAAAATTCAAACTGCTTTTTTCTTCGATCTTTGACACTAATCTTCAGGTCGACTTGGATTTAAAGTGCGTTCTTCTACTCATCAATGGGTATTGATCCACCATATTGATTGTCAAATTGTCATTTGAATATCGCTGGTAAAACTTTTTTTTTTTTAAAAATTTAATAACTCAGTAACTTAAATAAAAACTTTTGAATAATTCAATGACTTAAATAAAAATTTTCGAATAATTAAATGATAAATTGTAACTTTTTTTAATTAAGTGCCCAAAATAAAAACTTAAATTGTATAGTTTACCCTAAAATTTAAATTGTTTAAAAATTATTTAATTTGGCTAATGGTATTGGAAGCATAAAGACGGATTGAAATTTTGACTCATGAGGAGTCTAATCCCGACATGAAATAGACTCCTCATGAGTCAAAATATCATTTGAAATCCGTATTACTTTGATTTTATAATTTATATTCGAAACTCGTAAGAATTGTTTTTAATAATATTATTTTTAAAATTTTAACCGCATTTTCCTTTTGAAGAATTCAATATGAGTTACGTAATCAAAATGGTAAGACATTTCCATTCAACATGAAAATAAAATACTACAAATTAACACCTTCAAACAATGCACCCTGAAACTGCCGTAGGCAGCAAAAAATCTGCAGGTAGCATTACACTCCATAACTTCTCCAAGAAATATTCTTCATTGCATTTGATGCCTATGGATCATCTTCTTCATCTTTGACTTGACCCAAGTTTGCATTTGCTTTCTCCATGCCAACAATTTCTCTGCAAATTAATTACACAAGTCAAGCCATGCATCTTCATTAATCAGATGATAAGAAAGGTTGAATTGCAGAATCAAATTACCGAAGGAAACGAGTGAGATTAGCAGCTTGAACCAAATCTCCTCCCTCGCGAGCTTTCAAGATTCCCAACATGAGTTCCAGCTTGAATCGAGTCATGGCTGATTGCTTCGCCATCATCTGAGCTTCTTGTTTCAGCTCATTGCATTGCCTCTCAATCTCTCCGAACATTGTCATTAATTTTGACTGCTCCTCTCTTAAGCATAGTTGATCTTCCCTTACCTTTCCCATCTCGGTTTTCAGTCGTTTGACTTTGGCCCTCACTTTCAAATGCTTCTTCGCCATTTCTGGGTTATCACTCCTGCTGGGTGCCATGGGATATTTGTAAGTGTTGTAGGCTTGTAGTAGCTGATCAAGTTCTGAAGTAAAAAGCCGATTAAGATATAAACTTGATGACTGAAAATGTGCCCAGACATGGTTTAAAATGGCTGAAATTCAGTAAGCTCCTAGGAACCACGGCGAACTTGGCTGGAATGGACTAACCAGAAGAATGGGCGAAACTTCCATTAAGAGGTACATAAATAGAGGTCAGCATCCTCTTGGAGTAGAGACTCCGCCTTTAGGTATCGCGCTCTTTCGACTGTAATCGCGCGATATCTGCAACTTCTTCCTGAAAATGATACCTACGCTTTTTATAATATTTATAAACTTTAAAATATGCTTTCTTCTGTTGGTAACTTTGGGATTTACTACTTTCACTTTTGTTTCAAGGAATTTATAAAGAAATGCAGGTCTAATTTTTAATATTAATAAAATTATTTTATTAAATTAAGATTTATTACAAGGATATTTTCTTTGTTATAGGTCGGGGTGTTTAAATTTCGGTTAAAATTAAATTAATAGATCGAATCGATCTAATTCGATTAATTGGTTGGTTAATCGATTTGTTTGGTTGGAGGTTGGTTAATTTTTTTTTTTGAAATTTCGATTAATGATTAAATCGATTCGAAATCGGATAATTAATCTAATTAATTGAATTTAATAAATAATAATATATACTATATATATTAGGCTATTATTAATTTTGTTAATTTGGTCCAATGAACATTATCAATTTTTTTGATATGATTTATACTTATTTTAACAAAAAAATAAAACATATAAATTTCGATTAACCTACTTAATTAACCGAAATATTTCAATTCGGTTAATTTTTATAATATTATAATATTATGAAATTTTATAATAATGTTATTTATAAATTAAATTAGTTATATTATTTTAAATAATGATCATGTTTTTGTAGTGTATAGGATTGGAATATTGAACGAAATTTCTGAACAATAGTAATGCTAACCTTGCCGAAATAATTTTATATTTGTGTGAATTTTTTGAATGATTTCATTATAACTTATCATATATTTTTTTTACACAATATTTAAAATTATTCATAGCTCCCCAACTTGTAAATAGAAGAATAATGCGCTTCAGCGCATTCGAACTCACGTCTTCCTACATTTATAATAATACTCATACCAATTAAATTAAAACCCAATCGATAATTTTTTTTAAAAGGTAAAATCGTGAGTACTTTTGAATTTTGAAAAGCCAACCCTAATGAGTTTTTCTTTACATATTTTTCCACAACAAAACTTCCTACCTTTGATGTGAATCTAATTCTAAATGTTACAAGTATAATGAAAGAGCTTGTAACGAAGAAATAAATAAACCAATCCTACCTATATTAACATACAAAAATAAATAAATAAAGATAAATTTTAATATTTACTGTCAATATATGAAACAAATCATAAGAAATTAAAATTAGGATTTCATATTACAGATAGTAAGATGATGAAATTAAGGTTGATATATGGTATGTTGATTCGCTCTTAGAAAGTTCGATTTTGACATATTTCTCGAAATCAAAATGTTATTAATCGTTTATTGACTTGATTGATTTGGTTGAATTTATCTCCATAGTTGGTTAAGGAGCTACTTATGATGAATTTTAATCTTTCTAGTCTGAATTAATTTTAAATTGTATCTACTTTCATTGTCTTTATTTATTAAAAAAAAAATTAAGATTTCATATATACATACTAATATTCCTGATAATAACGCTAAAACCTGCAAAATAAATGTATTATTTAAATTAAAAACAACATATTTCTTATAATGCATTATTTATTTAACAAACTAATAAATTTAAATTTTACAAATTAACACCTTAAAACAATGCACCCTCGAAACTGCCGTAGGCAGCAAAAAATCTGCAGGTAGCATTACACTCCATAGCTTCTCCAAGAAATATTCTTCATTGCATTTGATGTCTATGGATCATCTTCTTCATCTTTGACTTGACCCAAGTTTGCATTTGCTTTCTCCATGCCAACAATTTCTCTGCAAATTAAATACACAAGTCAAGCCATGCATCTTCATTAATCAGATGATAAGAAAGGTTGAATTGCAGAATCAAATTACCGAAGGAAACGAGTGAGATTAGCAGCTTGAACCAAATCTCCTCCCTCGCGAGCTTTCAAGATTCCCAACATGAGTTCCAGCTTGAGTCGAGTCATGGCTGATTGCTTCGCCATCATTTGTGCTTCTTGTTTCAGCTCATTGCATTGCCTCTCAATCTCTCCGAACCTTGTCTTTAATTTTGATTGCTCCTCTCTTAAGCATTGTTGATCTTCCCTTCCCTTACCTTTCCCATCTCGGTTTTCAGTCGTTTGGCTTCCGTCCTCACTTTCAAATGCTTCTTCGCCATTTCTGGGTTATCACTCCTGCTGGGTGCCATGGGATATTTGTGAATGTTGTAGGCTTGTAGTAGCTGATCAGATTCTGAAGTAAAAAGGCGATTGAGGCATGATGTTGATGACTGAAAATGTGCCCAGACATGGTTTAAAATGACTGAAATTCAGAAAGCTCCTAGGAACAACGGCGAACTTGGCTGGAAAGGACTAAACAGAAGAATGGGCAAAATTTCCATTAAGAGGTATATATAGTGGTCAGCATCCTCTCGGAGTAGAGACTCCGCCTTTAGGTATCGCGCGCTCCTTCGACAGTAATCGCGCGATATCTGCAACTTCTTCCTGAAACTGATACCTACCCTTTTTATAATATTTAAAAACTTTAAAATATGCTTTTAAGTACTTCCACTTTTCGTAATTTTGGGATATTTAGTACCTTCATTTATATTTCAAGGAATTTGATCCTTCTAATTTTCAAATTTAGAAATATTAGTCTAATTATTATTATTATTAAATTAAGATTTATTACAACGTTAGTGTAATACCCCTTGCCCGATCAGGTTGCCGGACCCAAGTAGGTAGCTGTTACTTCATCAACTTTCATGATAAAATTTCTTAAAACCCTTGTAAATATCATAAATAGTGTTTCGTAGACATTCGTGTGAGAAATTTCTAAATTTTGGAGTCATTCACATTTATTTCGATATAAAAACAATATTTAAATATTTTGATGGGCTTCTATCGATACCCGATTGAACAAGTATCGGTACAAGTCAAGTCAGAAAACAAGTGAAGATAATTGCACACTTCTATTGGTAGGAGTGGAAGTTCTACCGATACAAGTATGGATACTATCGACACAACCCATACTTCTACCAGTACTACAAACTCTAGAGAGTAAAGTGAATCTGCCCTGAAATTTCTACCGAAACTTCATACAATTACCGAAACTTAAAAGAAATCTACCGATACCAAATAAGTCAGTAACTAAATTTCATTTTGCCCTATACTTCTACCGATAGTTATCAGAGTTCTACCGGTAGAAGTACGTAGAATTTAAAATTTATAAGTTTCATACATTTCCTTCCCAAATACAACTTAATTTCATCATTTTTCAAAACATCATTTTGAGCATCAATTACTATTTAAATACATTACTTAATCCTATCCAAAATAATGAGTTTGAAATCCTATACATGCCAAATATAACTTAAGATAAATACCAAGAACTACCAAAATATGGCTGGATAGTGTGATGATGCTCCCACAATCCCATACAACTAAGCTTTTCAACAATCTACAAGAATATGTAAATCAACTACATAAGCATAAGGTGCTTAGTAAGTTTATAGCCAAAATCAGCTTACCAAAATACATATATTACAAGAAATGCTATTCCCATTCCTTTATATGTATATTCCCATGTATCAAATTCAACATCTCAAAATTTTCACGTAATCCATCTTGCATTGTACATCGTATGCATCCAAATTTAATTACTTTCCTAACCTATTTTGCTACTTGTGTATTGGATCTTTGGAAGAATACATACGTCATAATTGTATCGTATTCACACTAAGTATACATGTAATATTTTTGTATCGCGTATTGCTCACACAAGCTGTGAAATGGGCCTGCTCACACGAGCTATGGGTTGAGATGTTGGGCTACACGATGCTGCTCACATGAGTTGTGGAGAATCCGCAATAAATGCCGGATCTCAGCCATCGGTAGGACATCTAAGACCAGCACTCATATGACCTGTAATGCTCACACGAGCTGTGAAGTGGGCCTGCTCACACGAGCTGTGGATCGAGATGTTGGGTTACACGATGCTGCTCACACGAGCTATGGAAAATTTGCAATAACTATCGGATCTCAGCCATCGATAAAACATCTAAGACCAACACGCATATAACCTGTAATTCCTGAAGTCTGGTCATGTAAATCCAAGTATTTCCTCAGAATCCAATGGTTTATATCCATATATCCATGTCATTCCACATCATGCTATCACCACATCAATTTTTTTCTTCATCAATCATAAACAAACAACCAAACATAATACTTGCAAATTATGTGAAGATATGTATATATATGATCAATTTAATAAAGTAAGTTACGAACCTACCTCAGCTAATTCAAAAATACAAAAGAAGTCGTGGACTATTCTGCGACCTTGTCCTTTCCTTGACTCGAACCCGGTTGTTACATGCCTTGATCTAAATAATCATTTATTCATTCCATCATTCAACATGTAATTTAATAATTAAAAACGATCTTACCTTTATATATTAGGTTTTCTATTAGTCCCTTTATTAAATGTAATTTAATAACTATTGAAAAGGGATAATATTCTTGTTTCATACAATCCTTTCTCCTTGGTTTTTGGTTTTTTTACTACTTTAGTCCCTTTTATCTTTACCTTTATATATTAGGTTTTCTATTAGTTTCTCTCATTTTTTTAAAGCTCTTGCCCACTAGTCCTTTTCTTCTTTAATTAAAAACGATTCTTCTAACTCCTTTAGTGTATTTAGTGAGGCCAAAAACCACACAATTAATTATTATCAATTTAGCCACATGATTTACTCTCTTGTCGGAATATGTGATCTCGTGTCACTGTTCCCTACATCCCTAAAAAGGATCGTTACAGTTAGTTTCTTTGTTACATGCATGATAATTTAGTGATTATTATTTATTTCAAAATGTTATACTAACAAATTTAATTGAAGAACAATTATTGAGTATGACTCATACTTTAGTCAAATTTGAGAAATAATGCTCTAGTTAAACTCTGTAATTTAGCCTATAAATAGACTCTTTTACAACCTTAGAAAATATATCCATTAGAGATTAGAACTCCTAACACTTTTGGAGAATTTTATGTTTACATTTTGAGGGTTTTTTGTTTTCGGGTTTTCGGGATTTAATTTTTATCTCCATATTTTTTACTCTTCGTTCTTTTGCCATTATAGTAACATTATCTTTGCTTGTGATTTTTTATCTTTTTCGTAGGGGTTTTTCACTTTAAATTAGTGTGTTCAATTTCTCAATGTCTTTCACTATTTTTAATTGTTTGTTGCTTAATTGGGTCGATCCCTAACAATAACGATATTGACAATTGAATCTAAATTTTTATAATATGAAAAGTAAAAAATTAAATTCTTAAAATAAAAATAAGAATGAAGAGATTAAACTCTAAATGTACGAAGAAGGATATTTTAATCTATTTATTTTTTTTAATAATCTCATTATAGGTTCTGATCATATCTATTTTTTTACAATGCTTAGAACTTCTCATAAACCATCCCAAACCCTTAAATAGGAAGATAATGTGCTTCAACGCACTCGAACCCACGTCCTCCTGCATTGGTAACAATGTTCATACTAATCAAAGACTCAATCGACGCCAATTTAAAAATTTTTAAAATATACTTTTATATTTATATTTAAATAAATTTTATTATCAATATGAATTTACATCAAAACAAGGTCTAAAACTTAGAAACGAATGCTGAGCAAACAAATAAAAAAAACCCTAAAAAATAATTAGGAAGTGGATGTCAAGAAAATGTGTTAAAGTTTATATAATACGAACAAGAATTAATTAAATTTTATCTAAAATATATAATATTTAAACTTGAGTATACCATGTGAAGTAATAGAAGTCCCTGCATTATATCTCAAACTGTATTTTGGTCCCTCTATTCAATGGCAGAGTTTGAAATTTTTTTGGAGTCGAAATTAAATTATATATTTTTACGATAGTAAAAATACAATATCATCATTTTAATAGCATGTATATTTATAACTGTTAAAGGGTTAAATCAAATTTTTATTATTTTTTGGGGGGACAAAGTACAATTTTACCCACTACTAATTTAAAATTTTATAAATTATAAAGAATCTAAATTAAAATTTTACCATTTTAAGAGAGACCATGGCTCACTGGGTTTCTACTATGCTTCGCCACTATCTCTATTGAAAAATGAGTAAATTAATCATTATATGTTAGATAAATAAGTACAATAGTCATTTCTTTAAAATTATGCCGATAAATGTTTATTTTGGTGTTTAAAATCTCATTACAATATTTCTTTTCTGATATCCTACCAAAATAAACCATTTTTATTAAAATTTAAAAATAAAAATAATTGATATGTTAATAAAACCATATCTCCTTTCATGTTAGTTTTATAATTATATTCGAAATTCGTAAGAATTTTACAATGAGTTACCTAATAAAAATGGTAACACATTTACATTCAATAAAGAAATATTCTTCATTTGCATTTGCTGTCATGGCTTATCTTCTTCATCTTTGAATTGAGCCAATTTTGCATTTGCTTTCTCCTTGGCAATAATTTCTCTGCAAATTAAATACACAAGTCAAGGCATGCATCTTAATTAATCAGATGATAAGAAAGTTAGAATGGCTGAATCAAATTACCGAAGGAAACGAGTAAGATTAGCAGCTTGAACCAAATCTCCACCCTCACGAGCTTTCAAGATTCCCAACATGACTTCCAGCTTGAGTCGAGTCATGGCTGATTGTTTGGCGATCATTTGAACTTCTTGTTTCAGCTCATTGCATTGCCTCTCAACTTCTTCGAACCTTGTCTTTAATTTTGTCTGCTCCTCTCTTATGCATCGTTGATCTTCCCTTATCTTTCTCATCTCGGCTTTCAGTCGTTTGACTTTGGCCCTCACTTGCAAATGCTTCTTCTCCTTTTCTGGGTTATCACTCCTGCTGGGTGCCATGAGATATTTGTAAGTGTTGTAGGCTTGTAGCAGCTGATCAAGTTCTGAAGTAAAAAGGCGATTGAGATATGATGTTGATGACTGAAAATGTCCCCAGACATGGTTTAAAATAGGTGAAATTCAGTAAGCTCGTAGGAACAACGGCGAACTTAGATGGAAATGAGTAAAGAGAAGGAGGGGGGAAATTTCCATTAAGAGGAATATATAGTGGTCAACATCCTCTTGGAGTAGAGACAACGCCTTTAGGTATCGCGCGCTCCTTCCACTGTAATCGCGCGATACCGAGAGTGGTACGTACGCTTTTTATAATATTTAAAAACTTTAAAATATGTTTTAAGATTGTAACTTTCATAAATTTAAAATGGGTAATTTATAAAAATAATCACTTTTTTTTGTCTTAGATTATATTTTGGTCATTTATGTTTGAAATATTACGTTTTAGTAATTTATGTTATCGTTTTTTTTTTTGCAAAGTAATCACTCAGCCGTTAAGCTCTGTTATTAATGGTAATCTTACGTGACAGTCCAAAAGAGTTTTAAATACCAATTTGAATGTTTAACTGGGATGAGAATAGCTTTTCCAATCAAAGTAAAAAAGAAAAGAAAAAGAAAAAAAGAGACGAACAATTTTTTTTCTAGTTCAAGCTGTAACTAATTTAAAATTTTTAATTAATTAAAACCTATTCTCGTTCTGATTGGACATCCAAATTGGTATTTAAAACTCATTTGGACTGTCACGTAGAATTGCCGTTAAGGAGGTAACGGAGCTTAATGGCAGAGTGATAACTTCGTAACATATCAATAATGTAAGTGATTAAAACGTAATATTTTAAACATAAATGATTAAAATGTAATTTGAGGCAAACAAAAGTAACTGTTTTTATAGTTTACCCATTTAAAATTTATTTCTTTAATATAACATTCACCATATGTCACTACTTTACCTTATATCTTATGTTATTAAATAATTTATAATGTATAAATTTTTTAAAAAATTAAAAATAATAATTCTAAAAATTATGAAAAAGCTCTTCAAAGTTGAGAAAAAAGAATAAAATTTCAAAAACAAATTGAAATTTTCTATAAAATTAAAAAATAGAAATAGAAAAGTATTTTTAAAAAAGTTTCAAGATTATGAAAAAACAAAAAAAATCTTCAAAAAGTAAAAAAGAAAATACTTACTCCTTTTATAATTTATAGAGTTTGTTATATCCCATCCCATCTAGAAGACATGCTTGGTGAAATCCTAGTAAAGGCTCATGGATGGCCCCTTGCTTTTGGTCTCTAAGGGAAACACCATTACGGGGCTACTAAAATATAACAACCTCATACAACGAAAACATCAAAATAAATCATACAGTACTATATTTTACGACAAATGACATGTACCTAACCGATCACTCGAGCAGCTTACCATCTATATTATTGGTGATGTGACACTAGCAATAAAGTGGTCTTTCCCTATATATACTCGAAGAATCTTTCTTCTCCCAAACATTCTCCCTAGTAACTTGGCAGTTTTTGGCCTTCTCCTCCACCTTTCATTTCTTCAACTCCTTTCTCCCTTAACTTTCTGTTCTAGCTCTCTACTTATCACATATGAACCGACCTTATCAACAAAGTTAATTACATCCAAAATATATATAGTGATCACACAGAACAATCATCTCTCAATAAAAAAATAGAGTTTAACTTAATCATATTTTTTTAAAAATTAGAATTTTATTTTTAGAAGAGTTTTTTTTTTCATAATTTTTGGAATTATAAGGTTTAATTATGATTTTTTTTGTACTTTTTAATAATTTTTAAATTATTTATTGATGTGACATGTAAAACAAAATATTGTTAAATTAGCGATGAAATGTCGAAGGTTAATTTGCTCCAAATAAAAAAGTAGGAGCTGAATTAAATAAATGTGTAAAATAATGGTTAAAAGCATTTAACAACATGATTTTTTTTATAATGATTTAATAACATGATTTTAATAGAGAAAATAGTTTATTCTTTCATCTAATCAGTTTACTTATTTTTTAATAAATGAATGAAAATGTAATCTAATAAATAGTACAAACATTGCTATGGTATTTTTACCGAGTACATAATCTAACTGTGAAAAAAAATTGTGTTGAATCTACTTAAAAAATATAAAATTAAAAATAAATCTTATTTTAAAAAATAAGAATAATAACAAAATTATAAGAATAAAAGTCAATTTACTCTTGAAAATAAAGTTTCGTCGTTAAAATTTAGAAAAGTAGAAATAATAAATAATTTCATTATAAGTTTTGATCATATATGTCATTTTTTATATAAAATCTAGAACTACAAAAGTAAAAGTAATGAGCAATCTCATTATAGGTTTTGATCATATCTGTCATTTTTTATACAAAATCTAAAACTACCCGTAACCATTCCTTAACACATAAATAGAAAGAAAATACGCAATTAGGTAACATTATTCTTCATTGCATTTGATGTCTAAGAATCTTCTTCATCTTTGACTTTTTCCATGGCAACAACTTCACTGCAGAAATCAAAGTTAAAATAAAAAACCTATGCATCTTAATTAATCAAATGATAAGAGCTAATTTTAATTGCAGAGACAAATTACCGAAGGAAGCGAGTGAGATTAGCAGCTTGAACCAAATCTCCACCCTCACGAGCTCTTAAGATTCCCAACATGACACCCAGCTTGATTCCAGTCATGGCTGATTGTTTGGCAATCATTTGAGCTTCTTGTTTCACCTCATTGCATTGCCTCTCAATCTCTCCAAACCTTGTCATTAGTTTTGTCTGCTCCTCTCTTAAGCATAGTTGGTCTTCCCTTACCTTTCCCATCTCGGCTTTCAGTCGTTTGGCTTCGGCCCGAGCTTTCAAATGCTTCTTCGCCATTGCTCTGTTCGAGATCACACGACCAGTCCTCCTTGTGGGTGCCATGGGATATTTGTGACTGTGGTTGGCTTGGAGTATCTCAGGTTTAGAACTAAGAAGCCGATTGAGATATGAGGTTGATGACTGAAAATGGGCATCATCAACATGGCTTTAAAGAGGTGAAAGTCAGTGACTGGTCAGCAGTGACCAGTGTTGTTCAACTGTAATCGCGCGCTTGAACATATTCAAAGAAATTATAATAAAAGCATTGACCAGGGTTGTTAAACGTTGAATTTTTTGTTTTGTGAATTACAATAACACGGCAAAGTCTGAACAACAAATGCGATTAGCACGACTTGAGCCTAAGCCACACCTGGGGTGGTAAACACCCTTAACCATCAAGCCAACACATAGGGTTATTGAGGTTTTTTTTAAACATGTTATAATAAGCAGTGTTGATGGCTCGTCCTTTTCCCGTCCCCTCTCATGGAGATCATTTTTCATATTTATAATATTTATAATGTACAGTCTCTGATGTAATGTTTTAGGAGTAATTAGATGACATGCATAATAACACGTTACTCTTTTTGGCTCGATATGTATCCTTAGAAATAACCATGCTGAGATCTCACGGTATGGAAACAGTACCACGAAGTGTCGAGCTGTTGTCAAGAGATAGCGAGCCGGTAACCTGACGAGCTGGAAGGTCAGAAAACTGACAAGCTGGCGAGTGGTGATGTATCGGGTCGGACTCCTAAGAGGGTAAATCTAATCTTGGGATGGGTCATGATATATTCTATAATAAACATATACAATTTGACATTTTTAAAATTTTGATAAATATTTCCATATTTAAAAAAGACCAAATGAGAAAAAAGTATAGTCAATGTATATATTATATCATCGCATGATTTAAAAAATAAATCTAGTCAGGTAATTTAATAGGAATTAATTGGAAAAAGTTGGTCTTAAAAATTAAAATGCTCATCTCAAAAAGTCTCTTAAAAATATTAAATTATAATAAAGGGACTAAATTAACACATATAGGGACCTTTTGTAGAAAATTACCATTTGATAAAGTTTGATGAATGGGTCATTTGGGCAAATTTATGTTTTACACAAATAATAGTATAATGTAATGGAAAAAATGAATATATTAAAATTGATATAAGAATTGATGTGTTAACGGTTTTATCAAGTTGTTTCATTTATTAATTGAGTCTGAATTCAATTAAGCAAATATAAAAAGCCTCTTCTTTTATGAAGTAGCAAATATCATTTCAAGGATATTTATGCTTTTTATATTTTAATAAATCTACATAAATAGAAACATATAATGAGAATCATGGAATTTAAACACAAATCACAACGATTTTTACTATATCAATTTTACCATTTCAACCAAAGCCATATTTAATTTTTGTATTACTTTTTTTTTTATATGTAACAGTTGCCAGGGGTACCGTAATCTTTTTAAACTTAAGGTGTATTTGATAAATCATTAAAAAATTTTAACATTTAATATTTTAAATGTATTTGATAATCATTTTAATTTTTACTTAATATAAAATTCTCAACAAAAAACATGTTGAATAAGATAAGTAGCTAGGTAATTACTTATCACTTAAGGTAGAAAATATTATGTTTATTTTATTTTATTAAAAATTAAATAAAATTTTTTTGTTAACATATTAATTTTTTCATTCAAAACTGTCCAAAATAATATAAAATGTTATATTAATAAGATTAAAATTAAAAATAAACAATATTTTAAAATCAATATTTACTTTTATCAAACAACATAATTATATTTAGTACTTATATTTATTAATTAATAAAAATATTCATATAAATTCAATATTTATAAAATTTAATAGTAAAAATTCAGTATCTAAATTTTCAATATATCAAAAACACCATTAGTTTATATAAATATTGCATCTATACTATACTCTCAAAAGTATTTATAGTTCAGTGAGTTGATATTATGAGTATAACTTGATCAGAAAAATTATTTAAAAAATCAATTTTAAAGAAAATAATGAATATAATACAACTAAAATCAAATCGTGATTCAATTTTGATTCAAACCCAAACTAATTTTGAAAAAGATAAACGTCTTACCAATAGGCTATAACTCAGGTTGAATTGAAATATAAACTAAAATCAATTTGTTTAGTGATTGAGAATAAGAGTTTATTCATAAATATTTTTTATAATTCAATTATTCAGAATAATTTTTTTATAAATATGTTTTTAATATTAAAATTTTAGATAAATTTCATCTAAGGTCACTAAACTATTAGTATATTTACATTTTGGCCATTCAACTTCAAAAAGTTCAAAATGGTCACTAAACTATTCAAAAGTTTTCATTTAAGTCATTAGACTGTTAAAATCGCTATTGTATGACCTTCTCTGTTTGATTCACTTGCACCAATAGAAAGCTCTTCTTTCTCTTCTCTCTCTTCTCTTCAGTTTGTTTTCAGTTCAGTCACTCAACTTTCAATTGGTGCAAGTGATGCAAACGGGGAATGGTAGGATGACAAGTCAGCTTTCCATTATGTCTATAATGAAAAATGGTTAGTAGGATTGATTTGTTATTTTTAAAAAGTTGAGTGACTAGATTGAAAACAGAGTAACTATTTTGTCAATGACACTAAAATTGAGTGACTATTGGTAAAATTTACCCTATTTTAAATGGATTATGTCATTGAGGGAAAAAAATAAACATACGAAACTTGACTACTTGTTTGACGGTTTCCTCTAGGAAATACCAACACTACTTTTTGAAAGAATTTCTGGATTTTTTTGCAATTGCATGGAAAGTTTAAATTTATGTGTGTAAAGTGTGTATGCGTTTTCAAAGGGTTAAGAAAATATGAACAGGTACTATCATGTAATCACGTTAATATATTCAAAAAAAATTATGTTTGAATAAAATTTTTAGTATTCATTTATTTATAATTGAGTACATAAATTTCGATTAATATATTTTGGTAATAGCAACACAATGCTTAAATACGACGTCGTAAAAGTTCATATATATAAGTCCTCGTACCTGAACATTGGGGGTAAGAAGAGAATTTTTATTAGAGTTGTTTAAATTTTGATTAAAATCGAATTAACCGATTGAATTAATCTAGTTCGGTTAATCGACCGGTTAATTAATTTAAATCGGTCAGAGGTCAGGTAATGATTTTTTGAAAGTTCGATTATCGATTAATTCTATTTGAAATCGAGTAATTAATCGAATTAATTGAACTTAATAATTAATAATACAAATTATATGTGGTTTTAATTCGGTTCAAATAACATTATCAATTTATTTATTTTATATGTTTTATACTTTTTTTACTCAAAAGAACAAAAACATATAAATTTTAGTTCAATTAACGATTAAAAGATTAAAAAGGTCAATAATTTGAATAATATTAATTCGATTCGATTAACTGTTTGAAGGCTCGAACTTCTACTCTCGTACCAGATTGAACAACTCTCTCCCTCTTCTCCCATCTCCGAAACCTTCTCTTCCACCTATCTCGACGGCTTTCCGCCCTTCAAGAGTGAAACACCACCTTTCTCAGTCTGTTTCCTCCCTTATTGATTCCCACGATCAACAATATTAGATCATGTCATATTTAAAAAGCGAGTGAAAAAATATTTATAAAATTGATATAAAAAACAAACAAAATTTTGACTGTAATGGTAAGTTCGAGTTATTAGAAATTAATGCTTTTTAAGTTAAAATCTAACTTTATTTTTAATTTTATTAGGAGTTTAAATTACGTAAAAAAATAAAAATATATTCATAATTGTATTTATTATTTTATAAAAATGTTAAGTTATTTTCTAATTAAATTGGTGTATATCAACTCAATTAAGAATTTAAATATCGTAAAAATAGGGATAATATTTGAAGCACAATATGTGTTTAAATCCTATGCATCATCAACGAATCACATTAAGACGACTCATCAATAAGTAAAATATAAAGTCTTTGAGGACTTATAAATAAATATTGATAAATGTATATTTAATAAACTTATCAATATTTATTTATAATTCCTCAAAGATTTTATTATTTTGCTTATTGACGGGGTGACTTAATATGGTTCATTGATGGTACATATGACTTATGGACCGATGGTGCATCAAATATTATCCTATAAAAATATTCATTCTTTAACCGAATTCGGTGTCCCATGTGAAGTGATATCAACACAATCGATGAAAATACTAAAAATTTTGTATATAAAAAATTTTATCGTTTTTTTTAGAATCGAATTGGTAATCAAATTGGTTAGGTCGTAAGCTTGCCGATTTGATTAAATTCTAGTTCAACCCAGTTGCGGAGCATGAAATATTTTTGGGGGGACCAAAATTAAATTGTATATTTTTATGATAGTAAAACTGTCATTTCATCATTTTAATAGCCTATATATTTATAACTTTTAAAGGGTTAAATTAATTTTTTTTATCATTTTTAGGGGGCAAAGTGCAATTTTATCATTACTAATTTAAATATTTATAAATTATAAAAGGCCTAAATTAAAATTTTACCATTTCTTCACTACGCTTCTAAACTGGTTCAACCAATTTTTTTAATCAGTTCAACCAGTTTTTTTAATCAGTTCAATCAATCTATACTAGTTCTGTTCCCAGTTCAATTGTATTTTGATTTATATAATTTTATACATGATTGATTTGATTCAATTTTTATAAATTATTAACATAATTATTGATAAAACGTCATTTTTATGTTTATATATTGCATACATAAATAATTATATTTATCCAATATAAAAATAATTGATGTATTTATTTTTTTAAATGTGCATGATTAAATCAAAATTAAAGTTCATACATACAATTGCACATTAAATCAAAATTAACGTATAAATTTGAAATTTATCCCTAGATTAATTTAAAGGATAAATTACATCAACAGTCATCCAACTTTCATTTTCTGAAACAAGCAATCATCAGATTAACATTTCAATCTCTCAAATTTAAAAATGTAATAAAACAGTATTTTTTAACGCTTTTCATTACAAACGTCATAAAACAGTAACATGACAGTTAACGGAATTTTTGTTCTCATCCACATCATCATCACCTTCCATCTCCCCCTTTTCTTCACTCTGACTAATCGTAATCTGGGGAAGAGCACTCCAGTGAGGAAACCACACACTTCCACTACAGATCTACTCACTTGGTCCGAGACTCCTCAATCGGATTCCACCGCCTCCGTCGCACGCTCCACCCACCTACCTCACAGACTCACTTAAGCTCTTCTCTTCTTCACTACTCTCTCACACACAGCTAAATAAACCTTCAAAGAGCTTTACTTTCTCCATTGCTTAGATCTCCATTTTTGTTTCTCTTTTGTGTGTGTGTTATTTTCACAGCAATTTTCTCTCATTTTCTTTGAATGAAGGATCTATCTATCTGAACTTATTAAATCTTTGCAAATGTGAATAAATTATATTCTCCCTCTGATCCAATCATTTTTCTCTTTTTTTTTTGGTAAAAATCGTGTTATAAAAGCTTTTTTGATTAGCTCCTTTATTACTTGCGTAAGTGTAATTTTTCCTTTCTTTTGCTTTAATTTTTTTATTTTTTATTTTATTTTTTAGAGTGATATTGTTATGATCTTCTTCTTTACCACCGAAAATGCTTGTGAAGAATCTGGTATTTCTTTCTTTTTCTTCTTTTTTTAGTTCATTTTTCTTCTTCTTCACCTAGTTTACCAAAAAAAAAAGGCCTCAAATCTGCAAGTAATTTAAAACTTTCTAGTTTGATCTGTTCTATTATCTGTGATTGATTTCCTTTTTGTTTTTATTTCCATTCATTTGATTCAAGATTCGTTTGATAGTTTCGAATTGTCAGTAGAAGTTCAGTAAGGTTGTTCAAATTTTGCTCAAGTCTCTCCCTTTTTGTTTTTTTTCCCATTATATCTATCTTTCAGTGGATTTGTTTGGATAAGTATTAAGGCAGGGAAAAGGCTGAGTGAAGTGTTTCCTCTTAAGCTTGTAGGGGACTAAGGAATTGAAAATTTGCCTCGAACAATTTGCGAATTCTTACATATTTTTGGTTCTATTGCTGTTTTTCTAATTCATTCGGTTGCTGTCATTTGTTGCCATTTCCAGGAAACCTTGTTCTGGATATAAAATGAAGGAGATGACTGGTAGTGGTATTTCTGCAGTCGATGGAGAAAATGACGATTCAGAATCTGGTAGTGCAAATCCTACTCCAAACAACAAAACAGCAATACGAATGTACCAGGTTGGGAGGTAGTGGAAGGTGATGGAAGGAGGAATGGCGGAGGAGGGGGGGTTGGGAAGGGAGGGTGGTGGCGATGAGGATTGGATAGAAAGGAAAATGGGTTGTCGAGAAAAGAGTGGAAAACCCAATCATTTTTTTTTTTACCATTTGATTAGTTGTTCACATCAACTTATTAACTTGCCACATCATCATTTTTATTAAGCCCTTAACAGAAACTATTAATTAAGGATTGTTTTATCATTTTTTATAACGTTAGTGATTATTTTGTTATATTTTTTAAATTGAGTGATTGTATATTTTAGAAAATGAAAGTTGTGAATGTCGGTGTAATTTGCTTTAATCTAAAATTTATACTAATAAAGAGAATCAAATAAAATTAAATTGTAGGAAAGTTAATATTTGCAATTTAAAAATTGGTATGAAAATTAATTTTCAATTTACAGCTTTACTCTAAAGAAATTATTTCATCTACAAAATTTAAAAAATTACAATACAATTTTATTAAATAATAAATAACTTTTTTAAACAGTAAATATCAATTCTATTAAAATTTGACATTATTGATTTTTTAATGCAATAAAATTAAATTAATTCATTTAATAAAAAACTAATCTAATCCTGTCCTTATAATAAAGGGATTTATCTGGTAAATTTACCTATTTTTAATTCAACAATATAGTACGTGAGAAGGAAGGACAAAGGAAAATGAAAAAGTCGATGATAGTGCGTCAGAGGGACGCTCTTAAAGGAGAAAGAGAGTTTTTTAAGGAAAAGGGAAAGGAGGAAGTGAGATTCGTGTGGCATTGTATAGCATAAATGCATAATCACTCATCATCGGTGCCATAAATATCTTGTTTTTAAGTCGATCTAGTCTTAACTTAATTGATAAGTATTATTGTCAATATAAAAGGATATTAGTTCGAGTATGCTGAAGTGCATTATCTTCATATTTATGAGTTGGAAAGGGATTATGTGTAGTTCTAAGCATTGTATACAAAAAATCAGATATTATTAAAACATATAATGGCATAGGTATTATTGTCAAAGCAGAAGAACGCGAGTTTGAATGTGTTGAAACGTATTATCCTCTTATTTATGAGTTTGGAAAGGATTATATGTAGTTCAGGTATTGTATCAAAAGAGCATATATTATTAAAACATATAATGGCATGGGTATTATTGTTAATGCAAGAAGACGTGAGTTCGAATACATTGAAGTGCATTATCCTCCTATTTATGAATTGAAAAGTTATGTATAGTTCTAAGCATTGTATCAAAAGAGCAGATATTATTAAAACATATAATGAGATGAGATTGTTTAGAAAAAAAATATGCCTTAAATCCATCTAACTTTTTAAAATTTGAAATTGAGTCTTTATATTTTTATTTTTAAGAAATTAAATTTTTTTATTTTTTTAATTTCAAAATTTAGTTACATATCTATCAAGTGATTATTTTTTTTATTTCAAAATGTCTCGCTAACAAATTTAATATTCTTAGTAATTAAACCTGAGTTTTGAAATTTTGAAAAGTAAAAAAACTAAATTTCATATTTATGAAAAGTACAGGGACTTATAAGGAATTTTAACCAAAATGATAACCCTGAAGCCCAGCGAGGCTACTGATCATCAGTGCGTTTAAAAGGGTAAAAACTTAAGCAGTCACCCTTTTCCCCATTGCATGAACGCCACACGTTGAATCAATCACCATTCTACTTTCTCGTTTTATGTAAGTTGATGCAGTATTTCTCTTTTGTTTTTAGACAATTAATATAAAAAATAACTTCCAAAAACCCATGCCATTTCCATGATTTCAGTACCTTCATTTTCCTTCATCATGACTTGGATTGAATTACATTTTTCTGTGGAAAAATGGGGTTTCTGTTTTTTTTAGTTGAAAAGAGAGTATATAATCATGGTACAATGATGATTATTTATTTTAGACCTGAATATTATTATATAGTTAAGCATTTCAATAAAATAGCCATAGCAATAGGATGATGACACAAAGCTACCCAACCAACCAAAAGGGGAAAAAGTTCTCAGCAAATGAAGTAAGCTAGCATTTGATTTGGATATTTTCTTCTCTATATATATTGTCATCTTTACAATTTAGCTGTATTATTTTTCATTTAATTTAATTGAATTTTTTGTTAATTTTCAAGAAAAGAATAGGCTAGAGATGGCTAAATCTCCTTTTCTTATGTGTAACCTCTCCTTCTCTTTGTATTTATAACTCATTCTATTTTTAGCATTTTTCTTTTTCTCTCTCTTGCTTGAAGGAACAAAACTTTGCTAAACAGATCCAAACGGGGGAAAACAAGAAAAAGAAGAAAAAACTCAGGAAAGGAAGAATCTCTCTTGTTGCTCTTCCAATTACATTTGCTGTTTTTCATCCCATGTTATAATATCAAATTTCTTTTACAATAAAGTTGTGTGTGAAGAATATAAAGCTGTTGGGAATTTATTTATAAGTTATTGGTTTGGCATTTTTCATATTTGGTTGTCAAAGTTTTGCAATAATGTTTGCCAATTTGAGTTTCTTTTTTCTTCATTGTAAACAGGGTGTTATGGTGTTTGAATCATACAGCCCAGGAATTGGCATTGGAATTGTAAATTTATGTTAAAAGAGGCAATTTTTGTATTGGATTTTAGAAGAATATATATTGGAAAGGTTCCAGATTTTGAGGATCAAGAGGAAATAAAAGGGGAATTCCATTTCATATCTTGGTATAATTTTAGAGGACTCAGGAATGAACTTGTTTCATGTTAGACATGGATGACAAATTAATGGAGGAGGGATTTGTATGTATTTGGTGAAAAGAGCAAAGGTAAGATGAGATAAGAGAGTGTATAGAGATGGAAACCAAGGAAGAAGCTGAAGTAAATGAAGATCATCCACCATCACCCTCTTGGGAATTAAACCATCTTTTTGAGGTGGAGGAGGAGGATGTCAAAGGGGATATTGGAGTAGCACAAAATCCTGAGCCCTCAGGGAATTATTCACGGTTGCCGCCGTTGGGGCATAGGCGCAGTCAGAGCGAAGTTCTAAATGCAGCGCATCGCCATAACAATAATTTCCAGAGATTGAAAACTTCTATGCAGAAAGCTTTGCGATGGGGCGGCAATCCAAGGGACGACAGGTTCCGTTCAAGCTTCAATCCTGAGGTTCTGGCAAACCAGAAACGCCAGTGGTATCAACTCCACTCCAAAACTATGGTATTTGAACCGAGCCCTTCCCTCTTCTTTCTTTTCTTTTCATTTTGTTTTTCCTTGGTTTTCTACAACCTGTTAGTGTTTGCATTATATGCAGCTTTAAATTTGTTTGATTGAATAAAACTTGTTCTTTAAGAGCATCAGTACTTACACTGAATTTGTTTCCTCCCTTTTAGATATATTTTGTTGCCTTAATCCTGCCTTGATTTTCATTTGGTTTATACATCATACATTGATGATATATAGGAAGCCATAATACATGGCTCTTATTGTTAATTGATTTTAGGTTGAATAGCCATGAAACTGGATAAACATTTTGCTCTTTCCTTTGTTTGAAATACCATTCTATAATAATCTACTATACCTTAATGTAGGAAGTCAAGGGCATACCTTAAGTTAGTGATTCTGACAAAAATCTGCTATTGCTTGAAAGAATTTAGATATTGAGATAAAATGGCTTGTGTAAGTTACTTTGATGGGATACTGATACATATTTGTATTAGAAGTTTGGAATCTAATTGGAGAATGTTGTTGCAGGATAAGTTTAGATATGAGCAGCCGAATTCAATCTTTGAGCACTTCATTATTGCTGGGGTTCATCCAGAAACTGATCTTGGGACTGTGGAGGAAGCCTTTGCGAAGAGGAAGAAGTGGGAAACAGATATGAAAAGATCTGGGATGATAGATGTTAAAATGATGCAGAATCATGGACCTCCACTTCCAATATTTGAACCCCAGGTTTAGTACATAATTAAATATGACAAAACTCTTCTATATTTTCGACAACATGTACATGACCTTATGGAGATTAGTTTCTCCTTGCAAATTAAGGCTATGCCATTATAGAAGCAAGAATTTACTTTGTGTTTATTTTCTTTTCATATATGCTGACATCATTATTGTGTCTCTCATTTTGTTTTCCCTGATTATCAGATACTTTTTAGATACCCTCCTGGGAAGAGGTTAGCTATGCGTTTGAAGGACTTAGCCACCTTTTGTTTCCCTGGAGGTGTTAAGGTTTGATCTCACTATTTTACTGTGATACTCTTGTCTACTACAATATCAATTCTTTAACGTGGTGTGAACCATATTGAACAAGAACAGTCATTAGCTTAATTTGTCTGAAATTCCTTCTGTTGGTTCACACACTGCATTTGGAAATTCACTTTATCATTCTGATATTTAACCTATTTGAGGGGAGAAAATGGTTATGACTCACTGAAGTTTGGCCTTTCTATGACATTGTAATTTGTAACTTGGTGAACAAGTGAGCAAATTGCTTGCATGATCTAATTGAAAATTCTCATCTGTTAGCCTTACATATAGGCGTAGCTAATGACATTTACCAGGAATGTGGAAGAATTTGCAGGATATGTTCCATAGGCCTTTTGAGCACTGCATAAATCATTTATAGCGATTGCATTTAACTTTTGTACACATATTACAAGAAGCATCTTTCCCTTTTTTCATATATATTGTATCTACAGTTTAGATTTTAAGTTGTAGTCTTCTGCCTGAAATAGGATTTTGATGGCTTCTTGTACCTTTGGTCATTGTACTGGATTTTTTTCCCTTATTCCAGGTACTAATATACATGGATCTAATCCGAACATTTATTTTTCAATGAATTAGGCACGATTGCTGGAAAGAACTCCGTCATTTAGCGAGCTAAATGAGCTTCTTTATGGACAGGTATGCTTAATTAATGCATCTCTAATTGTCCTGTGTTTAAACGGTTAAAGGATTCTTGTAATGCATCTCTGATTTATAAATTTACTTGCTTCATCTTTCATTGGCCTAAGTCCAAATGGTAACATTTTTTCTCTCATGTTGGTACTGTTGACTTAAAGTAACATTTTCACTATTCTATATTCTCCACAGGAGCATTTAAGCAGAGATGATTTCGCATTTATTTTTTCACTCAAGGTACGTTTCGTATGTTCTCTCATGTCAGTACTGCTGACTCCCACAACATAAGAAGTTGCCTGTTCTGTTTCTCAGTTTTTTTCACTTGTTTGTTAGAGGAATAGGACCTTATATTAGGTTGTGAAACATTTTATGCTCCCTTGATTAGGTGGCAGGCAATGCTACGGTTTATGGCGTTTGCTTGCATGTACCGGAACTTGTACAAAGACAGCCTGGTAATTTAGGTGGTTCATCACGCCTTTCTTCAATTGCAGGATCAAGTAGCCAGTTTATGGTTTCTGCACCTCGATGCTATTGTTTGCTAACTAGAGTGCCTTTCTTTGAGTTGCACTATGAGATGTTGAACAGGTTAAAGTTTAATCCCTTTTCCCCCATCACCTTGAGAATTGTTTGTCACCGAAATTTGAATGATATATAGCTATAATCTTTGCTGGTAACTGAATTCTCAAGATCTTACTTGCATGCAGTATCATTGCACAGGAGCGCCTGAATCGAATAACCGAAGTTGTTAGTGAAATGAATCCATTTCTTGATGATCTTGCACCGTCTGCCTCGAAACAAGATGATCAAATGAATAATAATGCCGTCACCAGCACTCCCAACAGCGAGTATGTTAACGAGTGGATGGCTTCTGCATTACCTGTTAACAGTACTGTAGTTCTTAGTTGTGACACTGCTGCCAATGATGAGGTTTCATCTGCTTCATTAAAGATAAGTTCACCATTGTCATCTGGAAGTGTAGCAGCGAGTGATGCTTCGGATTGGGGTCATGTTAGGGAAATAGAGAAGGATGTTAGGAAGGGTGTGCTATATATTGATGATAATGCATCCGAAGCCTCAGAAATTCGTTGCAGTGCTTTGGAAAGAATAAATGGCACCCATGAAAATGGAGAAATTTCTCCAGATATCGGATCAGCTGTCAGCTTGCGGAGTCGTACTTCTTCTCAATCGCTATTCAGGTGGTGAATTATTATTAACTAAACTGCTTTGTTTACGTTTGCATTAAAATGTTGCTCAACAAAAGAAGTTTCCATTTAGATTGATTACTTCTCTCAGTTTCTTGTGGTTCTTTTCCAGTTTTTTCCCATCACAATTTTCAGTAATATATTGTTATCTTTGGCAGTCCAGCTAGAAGCCTGACATCAGAGGATGATGAAGAGGAGGATGACCTTTTCTGTAGTAATGAAAAAGAATATGGAGACGACTTAATAATGGAATGGGCTAAGGTTAGTTTTTCTCTTGTTTCTGATTTTTTTGCATATCATTGAGGCCTATATTAGTCGGGTGGCTCAGGTGTTGGCATCAGAGCATATAAGGGTACAGAACTCATGTACTTCAAGAAATGAAGAATCGGAGTAACATAGATTGTGGTTATTGAATTTCCATTTGATCTTTGTGTATCTGATATCTTTGATAGGAAAACAGAAATGATCTGCTACAGATAGTTTGCAGTTATCATACTTTAGCACTTCCACAACGAGGAAGTGAAATACTTTTTCAGCCTCTTGAGCATTTACAGGCTATTGAGTATGTGAGACCTCCGATATCAGACCTTGACATGGATGAAAGCTTTTTTTATTCAATGGAACCTTCTGAGGTATTTCTTTGTTAACTGTATTTTCAGTCAGGTATTTCCTTCATAACTTATATATTTACTTAGATGTCATTCAACTTGGTGAAAGATCACTGCGAAGTTTGCGGCAGCTGAGGAAGCTCTTGCACTTTCAGTATGGACAACTGCAACGATTTGCCGAGTTCTCTCTCTCGACGGTGTAATGTTCTTTGATGCATACCTATTCTTTAGCTGTTTCTATAACCATCAGCATTTGAATTGCAAATGAAAATCAACCTTGTAATTGTTCTTTCAGATTTTGGCAGTGATCGCAGGAGTGTTACTGGAAAAACAGGTCGTAGTCGTTTGCCCGAACCTCGTAAGTTAAAATCAGTTGGAAGGGATTGTATTTTTTATTCCTATGTTAGCTATAAAACGTAGTATCGGGGCGACAACAGTAATTTTCATCTATGCAGGGTGTTCTATCGGCCGTGGTGTTATCCCTTATTCCTATCATTCGTCCGTTCCAGTGGCAGAGCTTATTGCTTCCAGTAATCTCCATAACCTCCATATCCCTGATGCTCTTCCTTTGAAAGTTGACAGATATCATTGTGGATGTAGCTTGTTTCAATTAAGACTAATTCATGTGATCCACTATTTCTCATTTTTGTGAAATTCTCTTTTTGCACTTAGGTACTGCCTATGAGGATGCTTGATTTTCTTGATGCACCTGTTCCATTTCTTGTGAGTTTTAGTGTTTTATTTTTGGGTGTCAATAAAAAGAATAGTACAGGTCAAAGCTTTTACTTTTTGTTACGTATGATTGAACTTAAAAACATAGATGCATGAAATCACATTTCTTTCATTTTGTAGGTTGGCGTACAAGATAAACCAGCTGATTTGAAAATGAAATCAACATCCAATCTTGTTCAAGTTAATTTGCCCAAGAAGCAGGTATTTTTTGTGGTTTTTGAACATAGTTTTGCACTTAATTGGTTATTATTATTGCTGGAAGTGTTTTGCCCTAACTCCCAAGTATTGTCCTTGGTACTTTCGACTGTTCTTCAGGTGAAAACATGTTACGTGCCGCAACTTCCTCAACGGAAAGCGCTTGTATCAGAACTAGGGCCAATACATTCCAGACTCGCCTTTGAAGGTTCAATTGCTAAGAAGCATCCTACATATAGGTGCAATGAAGTGCAGGTGTATACTCATCACCACAACCATAATATGCTGTTTCTACTTGCATGCCAACATGAATTCTGTTTTAACAGTTGATTTTACCATCCAACTTGTTTTCTGTGCCTTTAGCTTACACAACCATCTTTTTTTTTTCTGTACTATTTACATTCATTTTCCAACAGCAACTAACTTCCGACTGAACATTTTTACGGTTTTACGCACTCAGGCTGAAGCTGCAACCCAGTTTTTGGCAATCATGAGGGACTACCTAGAGTCACTCTGTGCAAATCTGAGGTCTCATACAATCACTAGTGTACAATCAGACCAAGACAGGGTTGGGCACTTGCAATGCTTCTAATATTATGCTGTTGGTTCTTCCAGTTTGTTTCCTAACCGATTACTGCTGAAGTGCTACATGTTTCTCAGCTTCCTTTTTTGTCTTTGATTAACTAACAGGTTTCCTTGTTACTTAAAGATAGCTTTATCGACTCTTTTCCGATTAACGACCGGCCATTTATTAAGGTATTTTATGCAGTTTTGGTTTTAATGATACTTGCAAAGCATACAACTCCCCATACTAATGTTGAAGTGTGTGAATGATGTAAATTAAACCCCAAATGTTCAGAATGATTGCTTAGACTTTGTAACCGAACAGCTTCAACTAACACATTCCTGTTTGTTGTTGGCAGCTATTTGTAGACACACAGTTATTCACCGTTCTATCAGATTCTCGTTTGTCAAGATATGAGAATGAGCACTAACTTAAACCCGCCACACTAACAGGTATGTTGGCATCAGGTGAAATTTCCTAGATGCAAAAAGCTCCATCAGCTATAAAAAAAAAGAAAGAAAAAAAAAGAAAGAAATGCACTTTATATACCCGAAAGTGATGGTATCTGAAACTATATTGGTACTGACACTAAGCCATGTCAAATGACAATGGCTGCTGCAGAGGAAGAGCCATAAAATGTGAACTCACTTGCAGCAAACGATTGGGAAAAAAATGAATTTTGTAACATATAATGATAATAATAATTGGGAAATGCCATAGAGAAGGTTGCAAACAACTGTTATCATCCCTAATATTGTATGGGATGTGATGCTTAGAAGATCAGAGATTTGTTATAACTCGTGAATCCTTGTAAATGTCAATAGTTTAATCGCACAGTCTATAGAGCAACTCACATTCTTGGTCATTGTATTTAGCTATCAATGTTACTGGAATAATCTGTTCTTCTATCAGCTTACACATCAAAGCTTCGCAAACTAACCTACCCTCTTTGACCACGAAGGGCAAACCAACCATCATTAATAAAATTTAACACTATCCCTTGCAGATAAAAGTAGATTGCATTAAAGATACTATTTCTCACCATGAAATTCTAACACGTCTTGAGCTTTGCAATGTAGTAGCCTAATCATGATTCACCATGGGCAGTAAATTAAAGGATCCATCCTGCAGAAATGCATAAAATAAGTAAAATATTCAGTGAAGAGCCAAATAACTAATCGATATTAATCATTCCGGTTTTGAACAGGCATACGAAAAAGAGAATTGTCTGAATATCGATGATTAAAGGGTAAAACTAGCAATGGGTAAATCTTTTGAGTGATTGTAAGGGAATCTATTTATGGCAGCTTGAAGTTAGATTAAACAAAAAAGAATGAATCAGACAATCTCAATTAGAAGAAGATAGGTATAACCCAGCTAAGCTTCATCCATGAGCAGTTGACCACTCCAAGGTATACAAAAGAAAACATTTAAACAAGAATCATTTGCTTATGCAATCAATTTCTATGATTCACATTGAACAAATATTTAGCTTGATTGTGCATATATCTATTTAGTATGTAATACGATATACCTATTGATATTATTGTATGTTATAATAAAAGTACAAACTAATTTTGATACTGAATCCTACAATTGGTAGGACAAATGAATCAATCATTTTTTGAGGCTGACATGCAAATAATAAATTACAGACCAGTCGAACAAGACAAGAATGTCAGCAAAAGACATCAATAATTGCACCTTCCACATGGCCAGTTCAATTCAATGAGTTCTGTAGGAGCCACATATTATCTTGGGTAACATAGAGATCATACAGATCAGCTGCCAAAAAAAGGGTCAAAAGTCAGAAAATTAACAGTAAGAAAGTAACCTATGTGTAACTATCAAGCATTGGATAATCATCACTTAGAAAAGGAAAAATACTAGAAAGTAGAGAATGAAATGCCACCATAATCAGATCATTTCTCTTCATCCTCAGAATCTGACTTTGCAAAAACAGGTTCTGGCTGGGTGTCAGCATATGCAGGAGCAATGAACTTTGGGTCTTTTGCTGCAACATCAGCGTACTTAAGTATAGCTTCTCTAGGATCTTCGTCCATCCATGTTTCTTTGATCATTCCCCCTTGCTGCAATGACAGGCAACAGGTAAGTCTCTTCCACCAGCTTTAGTTATACAACATTAAAATTTTAACAAACCCAAGACAGGCAAGTTCTTAGAAAGGAAAAACACCATTACCTTAAGAAGGTACTGGGTCAACAAACTTCCCTTGGTTGAACCAACCCTACCACCATGTCCTGGTCCTGTTATTGGAAGTTCAGGTTTATGTGACTTGACAGGATCCTTCAGTATCTTCTCCCGTTGACGCTTACGGCTTGGTTGGTCTCTAAATAATGGTAGTGCATGAGGATTGTGAATCACAAGCGGTGCCTCAAAATCATCAACAGATTTCTTCCTAGGTGCACGTGCAACACAAACAAGAGCTCCTCTCTCACTAAGTGTTGGATCATATAGTACATGAGTCCCTCCTTGGCTTTTGTCTCCTGATGTAGCAAATATCTTGAACAGAGACAATTAAATTAGTGTATTATCTTATTGTTATAAGTTCGTGCTTTCTTACCATGCATGCATATGAATCTGTGCTTAGGATAAGGCACAGAGAGACAACACTATGACATACCTGATTTAATCTTGGGTGCCAAGCACACTGCACCACACTGCAAGAAGGAGATATCCCAACTCTTTGAACAAGTTCAAGTTTTGAACAATCATAAAAACACAGCAAACCTCCAACGGTACTTTCCTTCTCAACGGATGTTCCAGTTAGAAAGAGTTGCTCATCAGGACTAAATGCAATATTTGTTTGGGCATAGTTATTTGGGAGATCATCAAACACCTTGAGAGGGGCTTTAATTTGGCGTAAATCCCAAACCTGACATTAATTCATAATACATAACAAATATCAAGATTCTAGAATGTATTTTTTTGGTTTTGGGGGTTGGGGTTTGGAGAAGAGGGGATTTCATCACCGTTTGAAACTGTGAAAATTACCTTGAGTGACCCATCAAAGCTTCTGGACAACAAAGTTCTCCCATCACTAGAAAACTTAAGCCCAGTGATATCATCAGAGTGACTTTTTTCAATGTATATATCTGGTCTGCTTCCCCATCCAGGCTTAAGGGTCCATATCTGCAAAATAGTTCAAGCAATCAATTCATCTCATTACTGAGAAAGCAGAAGCAGCAACACAACACCAAGCCATTTTGCAATCAATCAACACAAAAGAAGTGGTTTGCTATCAGAAACATGTACCTGTATCGAACCATCACCAATTCCACCAGCAATACATTTCCCTTCACGATCCCATGCACATGTTGTAACAGGAATTCTTCCTGGCCTTGCAAGTTTTGGTTTGATAACCTGGATAATAAACAATTGAAGCTTTTTCTTACCTAATTCGCTTTCAATAAAATCAGCAATGTAAACACACACACACACACACCTGCTTTTGACTTTTGAAGTCATTCACATCCCATATACGAAGTGATCCATCTTCAGATGATGTCAAAATTGTCTCCTTGGTTTTTGGATGCCACTCTCCACAAGTCAGCCCTGATATATGCCCCTTGGTATTCTTCAGATCGCGAATATACATATCCCCTTTTACAAACTCGCCTAAAGTAAGTCCATCTCGATCATATATCTAAATTGAAAATCAGAATAAAATAATGAGCAACTATTCAATCAATACTAGAACATCCCACAAAAAAACACTAATTACTTATGTAAGAAGTAACCTTAGCTTGAGCAGAGCCAGTGACACATAAGAACCGGTCTGATGAGGGACTCCAGCTTAGATTACGAACTTGGTGGCCTTCAACTGGTTCAAGCTGTCTAAATGATTGTAAACGAGAATTCATTCCTTGAAAATCAAACATTCGAACCGTGTAGTCAAAACTACCCGAAAGAACCCTAGAGCCAGAGTGATCAATTGCAAGAGCTGAAACAATCTGAAAGCATTAAACATAATTAGGATTAATTACTCTATTAAGAGATAGTAAAAGGAATTTTACCTTGGAGAAATTACGATTAAATGAGTTACCTTAGTATGCCCTTTGAGAACAATCTCATTGCTTATTGGAATTCGATAACGGTTCTCCTCCTCCTCATCCTCCTCCGAGTCAGAACTCGGTCCAACTGGCGGGCGTGGCTGCCCAATCATGACATCGTTATCGTCATCCTCACCGGAACCTGGAGGAGGCGGTGGAGGTCCTACCATGACGTCGTCATCATCCTCATCAGGGACTATACCAGGTGGCGGACGAGGCGGGCCAATCACGGAGTCATTAGGGTTAGGGTTGGGAGATTTAGAATTGCGAAGGGAATCGAGCCAAGCTTTGGAAGAGGAAGAAAGAGACGGAAGGGCTTCATTGGTTTTATTATTACTATTACTAGCGGTGGAGGCAGCAGCTGCGGCGGTGGAACGGCGAGTGGCGTTGTGAATGGCTTCAAGGGAGGTTTGGGATTTTTGCTGCTTACCAAAAGCAAGAGGGAACCGAGCTCTGATTCCGTCGTAAATTTCAGCTTCGTCTTCCATTTCGTTCTTTCCCCTCGCTGTTCGCTCGAATTGAAAACGTAACTTTATTTTTGATTTACAGAGGATTATAGCTGTAGACTGTAGTAGGCTCCTGGTAATGGTATAGCCGGCATGAACACGAATTTTCTGCTACTTGAGCCTCCACTTACTTGGGCCGGACCACCTCGTCCACTCGAAAAAGGAAAAAATTTAAGTAAAAATATAAGTTTAAATAATATATTTAAAAAAAATCGGGTCTCTTTTTTTCTCGGGTTCAACCCGGTTCGAATTTGTAAAGAAAATTATTATTATTTATTATTTTATCATTCTTTTATTATCATTTTGTTATCATATTATTATTATTTTGTCGTTATTATTTAAATATTATACAATTCTTATTTTCAAAGATGAAGTTAAAAAAATTTTTAAGGAGTCAAAATTAAATTGTTTATATTTTTATAATTTTTAAAAGATTGAAATAAATTTTTATTATTTTTTAGAAGGTCTAAATTGTAATTTTATATTTATTAATTTAAAATTTTAAAGAATTTAAAAAATAAAAAATGAAAAATATTTTATTTTAGGGATGCGAGCCCTGTCAACCCCTTTGAATCCGCCTCTTCTTATTTTATTATTAATTTTCTATTAAGATAAAAATATTTGATTGTTAAATTGTATTTATATTAAGGTTATTTAAATATATGTTTAACGTATTTTAATGTATTATATTTTTTAAAATTTATTTTTATATAAAATATAATATAAAGAATTTAAAATGAGTAAGCAAGATTAGATTTAAATAAAATTTTATTTTTATTTTTCGGATTAAATCGGACTCAAACTTGAAAAATAGATTTAAATGTTTTACTAAACTCGATCCTATCTATTAGATAACTCTACTCCTGCCACCCAAATCAAGCCAAGGGGCTTAGCGGCTTGGAAATAGAAACAAACGGGTGGTACTTTCTTGGGCTGGCATTGTTGTTCAGGGGCTTGGGCTACTTTTTCAATTAATTAATGGATTTTGTGCATTTTCATTTTCGGCCCCTTATAATTTAAGGCTGTCAACTTCTAGCCCGGATAATTGAGTAACCTTTTCAGTTTATTTGGGTTAATTCACTAAACATTCCACCTTAATTTTAAAGTGTTATAATTAAATCCTAAAACTATCAATCTCATTTCAATAAGGTCTTTCAATAAACCTAGCTATTAACTTAGATCTAACGTAAATAATGTTTAAAATATATTTATCAAATTGCAAACACATAAATGTAATATCCAAGTTGTCCATATAAAAGAATGAAGCCATAATTTTTTTTTCTTAAGGCTGAAATAAAATAAAATAAAATAAAAATTAGAGGGTCGAAGCATGAATTTTGTATTAAAAAACCTTAAATTGAATTATAAAATATTAAAAATGACTAATAAGTATAATTAACCCATTTGAACTAAATGGGAGCCAAGTCCTTTATATACTTCTTAAATTTGTCTTTTTCAGGACACATTTATAATTTAACTAACATGTTTTTTTTGTTTTTTTTTTAATTACAAAGGGAAGGCAAAACCCTAACAATAATGACCAGCATGACTCGAATCCAGGTCACATTTAAGGTAATGAATACTTTTAACTATCAGGCCAATACACGGGGTTTTTTTAACTAACATGTTTTAGAAATATTTCATCTCAACTTTAGTTTGCATTTAATACTTAAGACTTAGGGCCTCTTTGTATGGGTGTTTATCTCCAGTGAGATGCCTTTAATTTTTTTAATCACATGCTACTGTATTTAATTTCATCGTCACCGTTATTTTTACACGAATCACAAGTAAACACACCACTCATTCAAATGGACACTTAATTTAGCATTGTTTTTTAAAAGTGTTTTGGGGTCAAAAAAATACTTTTGAGCAAAAGCTACAATTTTTTGCTTCTAGTTTTGGCTAAAAAAATACATTCGAAAAGCATTTTTGTGTCTCAAAAGCTTAAAAACATCTTATTTAGTAATATTTTTATCTAAATTTTTTTCCCTAAAAATGCTTCTTAGAAGTAATGGTAAACTGATCCTTAAACTTATATATATTTTTGGTTCAATAATACTTAAATTGAGATTTGAGATAATAGAGAGACATAATTTATATAATATTAATATTTTAAAAATTAATTTAAAATTTAAGCGAAAGTTTAAGGATGTCTGTAGTGCAATTAAATTTTTTAAAATGTATTTTGAAATATCATACTTTAAATAATTTTGGTTGAGAAAAATGAAGGTCAAATAACGGTAGGGTTTATTAGGTTTTTCCTCTAAGATAAGAAGAGACAAGAAAAGAGTGTAGTTGAAGTGATTCTAATAGAACATTCTGAACTTTTCTTGTTGCCGCGGACAACCCAGAATCAAACGCAGACTCATATCTGCAAGCAAAGAAGCAAAACCCATTGAAATCAACTGTGATTTACTTTTTCACCCAGCAATTCCAAAACAAACCAACCCAACAATGTCAAGAACCGATGGTACCCCAGAAATCGGCTTAGGCTCTTTCAATACCATTAACATAGAAGGAACCAATGCCGGAGCTACGATGATCATCCGTCACGGCACGTCCAGTGAGCACGAAGGGTGTTGCTGCATCAACATTTACACCAACAGCAACGTTCAAGGTTGTAACGGTTCAGTTTTGGTGGGGAGTAACATAAAAATGAGGAATCCAGGGGTGCATATGTACTTGGGAGATCTCAAGTTCGGCGGAGGAGGATGTGCAAAAGCCAGATCATTTAGTAGAAGAAGAACAGGCGGTGGTTCTACATTAGATTTTGGTAGCGTCTTTGTGTTTGTATTTGTTCCTGTTATTTTAACTCTCTTGCTTTCTCATGTGCTGCTTTAGTGAGTGTCAATTGTATTTGTTCATAGTTTATTTATTGTCATTTTGAAGAATAAAATGGTTTGTTGTTCATACTTCATTCTCCCCATTCCTCTTAATTTTAGGAAAGGAAATATTTGTGGATTGAGTCTTAATTCGATTGGCATGAGCATTGTTGTTAGTACAAGAAAACTTGGGTTTGAGAGTGCTAAAATGCATTATCCTCCTATTTATGGGTTGGAGAGAGACTATGTAGGGGTGAGTATTCGATCGAGTTGAGTCGAATCGAGTTAAAAAATTTCGAGTTAGTCGTGTCGACGAATCCTATTTTAGCAACCGAACTCAATTTGAATTTTTTTTTAAATTGAATCGTATCGAGTGAAAAAATTTTGAGTCGAGTTAACGAATCATTATTTATACTCAATTTTGCGTTTACATGGATGAATTATTTAACTAGTAGACGAAGTACAAGATTATTTAACTACATAAACAATATAATGATTTTGCCTTTTAACTTAATAGGTAAACATTTATCAAAACGACGTATTTTTGCCTTTTCTTATTCGGATTTTCGGATAACTCGAATTGTGTAATTCATAGTCGAGTTAAATCGAAAAACTTAATTTTTTATTCGAGTTGATCTGAATAAATCGATTAACTCAAATAACTCGAACTATTTAATTAAAAATTTGAATTTTTTATCTAGTTTTTCTAATTGAATCGAATTTTACTCAGCCCTAGGGCTATGGATAGTTCTAGGTATTATGTCAAAAAGAGGAGATATAATCAGAACCTATAATAAGATTGTTCATAAAAAAGACGAAAGTATTTATTCTACTTATAAGTATAAATATAAATATAAATATAAATGAATAAATATATTTTTGATATACGAATATAATTTAAATTTGATATACCTACTCATGGGTTAGGTCATTTGTTTAGTTTCGAAGACTTGTCTAAAAAGTGAGAGGGTTTGAACGAAATATAAGCCTCAAAAAAAGAGTTTGGGAAAAATTTAAGATCAAATTTCTATATAAGCCAAGCCTTGGACAAGTTTTTTTGTCCAAACTTGACCTGACAAGTCTGAATATATTATATTATAAAAATATCATATTAATTATAGATATTTATATTTATATTTATATTTATATTAAGTAACTAAATAACAATTGAACTCATCACCCAAAACCTAAAAAATTTTTTTACCCAATTAAATAATTCAACCCAAAATTTAAAATTTTAAAAATTATATTTAATACAATAAAATATTTATTATATTTATTTATGTTTTTTAATATAATAAATCATTTATTATATTTATGGTAATGTTTTTTAATACAAATACTTTTTAATGTCTTAAAAACTTTTACTTTAGCTTTTTTTTAGTGTATTATATTTTGTAAAAATTTATTTTTAAATAAAAATAATTTAAAAAATCAAATATGGACGGATAAAATGAGATTTACTTTTTGTAAATTGGGTCAAGTTTAAGCAAAAAAATAAATTTATTTTTCGAATTGGATCAAATTCAAACTAAAAAAATTAATCTAAATATCTTACATGAATTTAACCGAAACTCATTTTAGCCCAACAATGAGCACTTTAGATTTAACCCTATTATTCATATTAGAGTATGTTAATAATGTGGAAATATAATTATTTGGTTCACATGTCATCCACGTCCACTTTAGTAATCTCCAATAGGAAATGCACTGTTTCACCTTTTATGGAAAAAATAAAAAATAAAATAAAATGAGCCCACATGTGAGCATGTGGAAGATTAGATTAAGTGAAGAAGAAATGGCGGTGGAGCATGACTGATGATGGAGCATCATGGCCATGGCTTTTCACTTCCTGGTTTTGTACTAGCTGATGACCCAACATTCTTTTTCTTTAATATTGCAATTCGGAACTTCTTTCTTTCTAAAAGCATAAGACAAATCTCTCCACATGCTTCTTTCTCTCCTTTAATTCTCTACATATTATTCAATATTTTATATTTATATGTTTAATTCAGAGTTGGAACAAATTAATTACGAGAATAGGGTGTTTGTTATAGTAATTTTGGGTACTGTTAGTGGTGAAGTCATAAAATTTTTTTGGGAGTAGAATTAAATTGTATATTGTTACGATAGTAAAAATATAATTTCACCATTTTAATAATCTATATCTTTATAATTTTTAAAAGATTAAATCAAAATTTTATTATTGGGGGGCTAAAATGTAATTTTCACCATTATTAATTTAAAAATTATAAATTATAATAACCTAAATAAAAAAAATTCATTTTAGGAGGGTCGGGGCCCCTACCAACTCCATTGGCTCTACCATTGAGTATTGTCTAACACAATAATAACATCGGTGAATTTATAAAAAAAAGCTAAAGAAGTGAAAAAAAATATTTTTTGTGGTGCCGCTGGATATATTGGTGGTACCACTAAATTAAACGAAAAGTTTGATAGGAAAAAAAAAAGTTGAAAAAATGAAAAAAAGGGTTAGTTTGTGGTTCAACATAATAACTTTTTTCCTACATTTAATGCCTTAATGTCTTTTCCCTACATTTAAGGTGAGTTTAGATGTTGGTGCGTTTACCTATTGTTAATATAAAAATAACTGTAACGGTTATAAAAAAACCGTCCATCCAAACCCACCATTAATTCTTAAAACCATAACTTTTTTTAATTTAATCAAGGGGATGCCGCTTGACACATCGACAACATCAATTAAAAAAATATTTTTATTTTTCAGTTTTTTTTTGGTTTAACTTTTTTTTAAAGTTAATCGATGTTGTCAATGTGTCAGATGACACCAAAATTAACTATAACAAACACCTTGTTTTCATAATTAATTTATTTTTCACTCTATTTTTGTAATCAATTAATTTTTTTAATATTATTTTTATTAAAGAAACGTTTAATTCAATTAGGTGTTTTATTATTCATTTTGACTGTGGAAGGATTTTTTTTTTCATTACCATTATTTATAATATCACTGGGTCTTTAAAATGTGTTTAATGAATGATATTTATAAGAGAAAAAAGGGAAAATTTATTTTATGGATCTTTTTTATCATATTATTTATGATTATTATTTAATTATTTAGTGATGTTTTAGTAATTTTTTTTTTAACATTGACACATAATTTTGGTAATTTTTTTACTTTGAATCTTGAATCCAACCCTTAAATCATTCAAGGTTCAAGTTTAAAGTTTGGGGTTTGAGGTTCGAGATTTAAGATAAAAAATTATCAAAATTATATGTCAATGATATAAAAAAAATTACTAAAATGTCATTAAATAATTAAGAAGGAAGTATGAATAATGTAGTGGGAAAGATCCCTACAATAATTTCTGAAGAAAAAGTTAATCAAATTGAGAAAATAATAGAAATTCCAAGAAAAAGAAAACCTTCTCAAATTATAAAATTTGTCTTTCTCTCTTTCTCAACTTAGTTGGGCTATAACATGGAAAGATTCCTTCCAATTCAATCATAACAAATAAGAAAAGCCAGTCTCACATAGCTTATCAATTTATTAGGACATGATGGGACCAGGTTTTTGTGTGTCTTTACAATAATAATTTAGGGTTTTTTTTCTTTAATTTGTATTTAATCACTTTAGCTTTGATGTTGAGAAGGGTGGGTCACATGTACATCAATAATTCCAAAATTCTTGTCATACTTTGAAGTTAACCTTACCCTTTTCTTCACCTTCACCTGGAAATGATTTCAACCACCTGCCCCTATTTCTTTTAACACAAGCATAGATTCCAAATACGGGTATGTGTTGGATCAAATCTAGTGAATTTTTTTTTTTAAAAAAAGATGGTAAATTTAAATTTGACAATCTCTCGGATTTGGACCTTTGATAACTGCTATAACTAAATGTGTTTCTACAATTTTTCATCAATAATGAATTCAATGTGTGGTGTGTTTACAGTGGAATATTATACTTAGGTATGACAGATAAGAGCATGAGATGAAATATCAATCATTAATCACTTAAGTTGACTAAGTGTTATTTCATATATGTAAGTTTGAATTACTTACATGTTTAGGTTTATTCTGTTTTATCTATTCACCATGTTTAATGTCGGAGAAACTTCCATTAAAGTCCAAAAGCTTCCCTGTATAACAGCTGTTGCAGAACCCAAGATCTCACGAGCTCTCCATTTCTTTAATATTTATATACCAATACTTATGCATCAACCACTCTTCTTTTCTTCCAAAATCACTAATGTAACCATGCCACTTTGCTCAATATGAAAATGGGAATCCATTTATCATTCTTCTTCTTCTGCTACTGAGATGCCACTTAAGAAGGTCAATATGAAAATGGGAATCCCTTTCTCATTGTTGTTCTTCTGCTACTGTATTGGTTCTTGTTCTTTCGGTCTTGCTGAAAAAACCAACCTGAATGATGAAGTATCCGCTTTGTTATTGATTAAAGCCGGTCTTATCGATCCATTGAATAGCCTTCGAGATTGGAAATTGCCGGACAATGTGGCATTGAAGCATTCAGCTCACTGTAATTGGACTGGTGTATGGTGCAACTCTGATGGGGCAGTTGAAAAGCTTGATCTCTCGTTTATGAATCTCAGCGGACGAGTTTCTGACGATATCCAACAGCTGAAACGCCTTACTTCTCTCAACTTGTGTTGCAATCAACTGTCGTCGGCTTTACCGGAAACCATATCCAATCTCACATCACTTAACAGCATTGACGTGAGCTCTAATTCATTCACCGGCAGCTTCCCTGTGGGTTTTGGAAGAGCTGCAGGGCTAACTTTCCTGAATGGTTCAAGCAACAGTTTCACAGGAGTTCTCGCTGAGGAACTTGGCAATGCAACTTCATTGGAGACGCTAGACCTGAGAGGCAATTTCTTCCAGGGTTCAGTTCCAAAGTCTTTCAAGAGCTTGCACAAGTTAAAGTTTCTTGGCCTTTCAGGGAATAATCTCACTGGCCAGATACCAGGAGAATTGGGGCAGCTTTCATCACTGGAGACTATAATTATGGGGTACAATGAATTTGAAGGGGGAATACCAGTTGAGTTTGGGAACCTTTCTAGTCTAAAATACCTTGATTTGGCAGTTGGTAATCTTAGTGGAGAGATTCCAGCTGAACTAGGGAGACTCAAGCTACTCGAAACAGTTTTCTTGTATAAGAACAGTTTTGAAGGTAAGATTCACCCATCAATTGGCAACATCACTTCATTGCAGCTGCTGGATTTGTCTGATAATGAGTTATCTGGAGAAATTCCTGCTGAGATATCCGATCTTAAGAACTTACAGCTCTTGAACTTAATGTGCAATCGGTTATCAGGTTCAGTTCCTACTGGAATTGGACGTTTGACACAATTGCAGGTACTTGAGTTGTGGAACAATTCCTTGTCAGGCTCACTGCCAGTCAATCTTGGCAAGAATTCACCGTTGCAGTGGTTGGACATATCGTCCAATTTGTTCTCTGGTGAAATCCCGGAAACCTTGTGTGATGGAGGCAATCTCATCAAGCTCATTCTATTCAATAATGCTTTCTCAGGGGCATTGCCAGTCAGATTATCAAATTGTCCATCACTTGTTCGTGTTCGAGTGCAGAATAATCTTCTATCCGGGACGATTCCAGTTGGACTTGGTAAACTTGGGAGGCTTCAGAGGTTAGAATTGGCAAATAACAGCCTCACCGGGACAATCCCGGGTGATATAGCTTCTTCTACATCACTTTCATTTATTGATCTTTCAAATAATGATCTTGAATCTTCTCTCCCTTCTACCATTCTTTCAATCCCGAGCCTGCAAACGTTCATTGCCTCGAACAATAACTTGGTTGGTGAAATCCCAGATCAGTTTCAGGATTGGCCTTCACTTTCTGTGCTTGATCTGTCAACAAATAATTTCACAGGAAGTATTCCAGCTAGCATTGCTTCATGTGAAAAATTAGTCACTTTGAATCTAAGGAATAACCGATTGACCGGAGATATTCCGGAATCGATTGCTATGATGCCTACTTTGGCTGTTGTCGATTTGTCTAACAACTCTCTAACAGGTGGGATACCTGGTAATTTTGGAACCTCTCCAGCTTTAGAAATGTTCAACGTTTCGTATAACAAACTAGAGGGTCCAGTTCCTGCAAATGGTGTGCTAAGAACAATCAATCCGGATGAACTTGTCGGCAATGCTGGTCTCTGTGGTGGAGCTCTCCCTCCATGTAACTTACATTCACAAACTGCATCAAGGCAAAGAAGTTTGCGAGCAAAGCACATTGTTGCTGGATGGCTCACTGGGATTTCATCGGTTCTAGCAGCTGGAATCTTACTCATCGGTGGGCGATCGCTCTATAAAAAGTGGTACTCACACGGTAGTTGCTTTGAAGAAAGGTTTGAAGCAGGAAAGGGAGAATGGCCATGGAGATTAATGGCATTCCAAAGACTTGGTTTCACAGCTGTTGACATCTTAGCCTGTATCAAAGAAACAAATGTGGTTGGGATGGGAGCCACCGGGGTTGTATACAAGGCTGAGATGCCGCAGTCAAATGCAGTCGTAGCAGTTAAAAAGCTGTGGAGATCAGGAACTGACATCGAAAACGGAAACAGTGGGGATTTTGTCAGAGAGGTGAATCTCTTAGGGAAACTTAGGCATCGAAACATAGTTCGGTTATTAGGATTCCTTCATAATCATACTAGCATGATGATATTGTACGAGTTTATGCAAAATGGTAGCTTAGCAGATGCCTTGTACGGCAAGCAAGCCAGTAGGTTGCTGGTAGATTGGGTTTCAAGGTATAACATAGCACTTGGTGTTGCACAAGGCCTTGCTTATCTCCATCATGATTGTCATCCACCTGTAATACATCGAGACATCAAGTCGAACAACATACTGCTCGACGCAAATCTAGAGGCAAGAATTGCAGATTTCGGTTTGGCAAGGATGATGGTTAGGAAGAATGAAACAGTCTCGATGGTTGCAGGGTCCTACGGCTACATAGCTCCCGGTAAGTCACCAGTTTTAACATCTCACTTCCATGGATTTGATTCCATTTTTATATACTAATCCTAATGTATTGCTTAATGACCTTGTCACAGAGTACGGTTACACTTTGAAGGTCGATGAAAAGATTGACATTTACAGCTTCGGGGTGGTTTTACTGGAACTTTTAACCGGGAAACGGCCTTTAGATCCGGAGTTCGGAGAGTCCATTAACATTGTTGAATGGATTAGGAGAAAGGTTGGAGACAACAGAGCTTTAGAAGAGGCATTAGATCCTAATTTAGGGAACTGTAAGCATATTCAAGAAGAGATGCTCTTAGTTGTTAGGATAGCACTTCTCTGCACTGCCAAGCACCCAAAGGACAGACCATCGATGCGAGATGTGATTACGATGCTCAGTGAGGCAAAGCCTCGGAGGAAAAGCAGTAGCAGCAACAGCGGAAATGCATCGACCAAAGAGATGCCGGTGTTTAGCACATCGCCTGTAAATGGCCTCTTCTAGGAACAGAATAACATTTCCCTTTCCGAAAACTGTATTCCATTTTGTATTTAGCATTGTATTTGTTAAGCCTTGTAATAACTCACTGGTTCATTTTGTTCAGAATACCAACAGGGATATCATCCTGGCTTTCACCTGCAAATAAAATCCCATTTTTCGGGGGTGAGCCATGCATGATGATAATTCCGTTGTAACTCAAATTTTTATTTCTCCTCTACAGATAAATTTCTTGTAAAATCCATCTTCTTATGCCATGGAAAAAAGAGTGTCGATTATAGTAAAATAACTCAGTTATTTAGAGCAACAAAACAAATATAATCATACAGCAACAGGAGGAGGGCACAACACAAAGGTTTAAACGTTACACAACATGCAGCAGCATTGGTCATCATCCTTTGCCTCCATCTAAATCGTTGCAGTAAGAACCATACATGAACCATGGTTGATTAGCCAGTAACAACCGTCGTTCGTTGGCGATTCCGGATGGCTGCCAGATACCTGGTTTTGAAATTAACTCAAGCTTAGTTAATTTGGTTACCAGGCTAAGGAGCTGAGTAAAATGATAGATATATATAACACTTACGGTCTCTTTGGATGGGCAGTACGTTTACATTAGTGTAAAAACAATGATGGCGATGAAAAAAAATGCTACAGTATGAGACAAAAAAAAAACTAAACGCACCGCACTGCAGAAAAATGCCGATACAAAGGGGCCATTAGTGAAGTGCTAGATATATAGTTAGATATATAAATATATGGTGATTTAAGTTGGGTTTGATAAATTGAAATTTTAAAATTAATTACTGAATTTTCAATATTAAATTTGATGAGTGAATTTATATTAAAATTTTGTTTAGTAAATTAATAAATATAATTATTGAATATAAATGTTGATCTTTAAAAATTTATTTATTTTTTAGTTTTAATTTTATTAATATAATATTTTATATTATTTTAAATAGTTTTGATAAAAGAAAAATATGATAATTTGAATCTCATTTTTTTTAAAAGTAATTGTTATTTTTTAAAAAATAAAATCAATTTAATACACAACTTAGCATAATAAAGCTGTTGTAGCCTTTATTTTCTGTAACAATCCGATTTTCAATGCTGTTTGAAAACGCGACTTCGGGATCTCATTTTCGTAAACCAAGTTCGTAGGAATAAAATATAAAGATTAAGGAAGTTAGAATGAAAATATATTGAAGTTCAGTTAAATAATTTAATCGAGAAAATAATTAATTAATCAAAAACTGATTATGTATCGTTTTATACATATGTGTTACTTATATTTAAGGCTTAATGGTTTTAAATCAAATGTAATTTGATAATAGTTGTTCTAGCAATGAATGTGATACCTTGAAACTAAATCGGGTCGGGTAACGGGGTGTGTCAAGGTCTGGGGTGTTACATCATGATATGTGAATTGGTTTATAATATGTAATTGAAACACTAATTACCCTACTAGTTATTCGAACAGAGTCGGATATAGTTGGCATACCAGAAGATTAGATATATTTATTAGAAACCATCATTATTGGGCAAGTCGGAGTGGTAAACTGTATATATTCTAGTAGTCATCGTTGCCGAGCAACCTAGGATGATAGAATAAACAGACTGTGAAAGCCATCATTGTTAAGTAACCCAAGATGGTAGTATGTACATGTTCTAGTTGTCATCGTTGTCAGGCAACCCGAGATGACTGAGTAATATATTCGTGTATCCGTCCCAAGTCCATTTCGAGTTAATAGGGTTTATAAAACATGAATTGATTATATGATAACAATTGAAATGAAATGTGAATGAATTTGCTATACTTTGTATGCATATCAAACGTGGAAAATGATAACATGTGAAAGATCATATGAACTAGTTTATACGAGCCTAGAGTATCAATATGGAAATAGAACGAATCAATAGATTTGAGAATGAGATGAATTAAAAAAATTGAGAAATTGGTAATGTTATGAAATGAAACTATATGTACCATATTGTTGAATGACATGATATGATAAGTTTAAATGCAAACGTCAAATGAATTGGTATACAAAATTGTTATATGCATATATCATATGTTAATGGAAACTTTTGGTGTGAATGGAATGTGAATTGACTAAATGTTGAACTTGAATTTATTGTGTTCATTTGATTAATGCTATTGTTATATTGACTTGAATCATAAAAGTACTATTGAGTTTTATTTCTTAGCGTACGGTTTGTTTATACTGGCCGCAAGTACTAGCAGATCTTGAAGACTCGAGAAGTGATCCAACTCCAAACCACGACATTCGACTCAACAATATTTGTATAGTTTCTTTTGCTTTGATAATGGCATGTACCTAGATTTTGAACTGATTTTGTATTGTAAATGGTCATGTTGAAAGTTTGGATAATTAATGTCAACTTGAATAAAAAATATGGTTTATTTAGCATGTATGGAATAGGTATAACATTTGAAATGGCTTAAATGAGACATTTATACATTTGCTTTAGGTGTCCTGAATTGGTGCCATATGGATCTTTTGGAATCAGTGAGTGACGTCACGACGTCAAGCCCTCAACATCGCTACGAGAAATGGTCAGTAAGTTGCATTGCGGCCTAGAAACCTGAAGTCGTGATGTCAATCTGATAGTTTGAAAATTTTACAGTTTAGTTCTTATTCGACCTCGAATTATCTAAAGAGTTTCGTAAGCTTGTATAAAACTTGTATATGATTGTATAACATGTCGCAATAATGTTTTGGACTTAATAATATCTGCTAACTATTAGATTGAATTGTAATTTATCGTAGTTTCTCCGACAACAAATGTGGCTTTCCGTAGCTCAGACCTAACGATCGAGTCGGAAATGGGGTGTTACACTTTCCCAATGCACTTCTTAAATAACCCAACTCTTTTTGCATTAGTAAAACTTTTAATTTATCACTCAACTAAAACTTTATTTACGCACTTGTGATAGGATTTTTAATATTTATTAGTGAATTTTAAAGAGTTTTTATGATTATTGAAACTAACTACATAATGGTTGTGGATATGATTAAGTATTGTTCTAAAAGTACACCTTCAATGACTTTTATTAGGAAAATCAATGAAGTGTCACAATAAGTTCCAATAGTTAAGTTCTAATTCATGAATAGGGAAATGAATAAGGTTGCAAATTGGCTTGCCAAATCATGCTCTTCTAATAATGTTTAATTGATTTATATTGATGTTCCTACACCCCATGTTAGGAAATTGCTTATAGATGATAATTTAGGTGATTCATACGTACGATTATCTTGATTTAAGGCAGCGAGGAGCCTTCTTTTATTTATTAAAAAAAAGTTTTTATGATAATAATATTCTCTTAATTTTAATGATTTTTTTGTGGGAATAATATTCTGTTTTTTTTTCTAATATGTAAAGAAATAAATATTCAAATTATTAAAGATTTATTTGATTTTACTCTTTCATTAAATAAATTTTAAATTTTTTTTTAAATTTTTTTAATTTATAATATTTGTTATAATTAATATTTTAATAATTTCTTATCATTTTTAATAACTTTAATAAATTTTAATATTTTATAAAATTTTATTTGAAAATAAAAGATTAAATTTTTGGATGCTAAAATAGTCATTTCACATGTCTTATTTTGTCAAATCGTTGATTTTGATTAAAAATGGTTTTCATTAATAAGAGGTCTAATTACTTCTTTGGATTAACAATATTTTAGTATTTATATTTTTCGAAGTTTGAAATTTTAGTGTTGATCCAATGATAACAATTAAATTTGTTTGGTTAAATTTTGTCATTAATCATGTATCATGCATAAAGTTATAAATTTAATTAATGTTCACCAATTGATTCATTCATAGTGACTATATTTTTTAATTTCAAAATTTTTGACCCGTACATAGCATTACACTATGATAATATGTTTGATACATCAAATTTTAAAAATAATAAAACTTAACTTAATGAATTTATTAGTAATCATTTGGTTAGGATTAAAATGTTCTAATTCTAAAAGTACAAAGACTAAAACTAACCAAATTAAAGTACAGGTACTAAACCCATAACTTAAACAAAATATAAGGTCTAATAACAGAATTTAACCAATTATTAATGTTCTTCCAAACTTTAATTAAAGCTAACAACTTGAATATGAAGAAACAAAATTACAATCAGGAAAGCAACCAAAACATAAAGCTAGTCTTTCCGTATTTAATAATTGTTGAGGGGTATCGCCCCTTGTGGGAGAAGTTTTTGAAGCTATTTATACAGCCCTCAATAAGCATAGGTATTGTTTACATGTGAGTGTAGGAGCGTCTTGATTGGTGGTTCGATTCACATCGTGTACGACTTCATCAATTAATGATCTACATGTCTCTCAAGTACGTAATTTTTTCACCAACCGGGATGTTTTCACCCCATGAATCCCTAAAAGCTCTATGAGGAGTTGGGAAATAAAACCCAAACCATTCTGAGCCCAAGACTATACCTATGATTGTTGAAGGCCATATTAATCATCCTACAGACAATATTTCGGAGACTTTTCTCCGAAGGGTATATATCCCTCAACAATAATCATAATCATAATGAATTCTAATTAAATTTAGACTTGAATTAACTCAGACGTAAACTTTGCTGATAACACCATATATATATAGTCTCTTTCCTTTTTGCAGCTAAACACATCTAGAAAGGCCTATAGAAACCCCTGTTCAAACCATACTTTTTTTTTATGTTTGTCAAGATAAAACAATCCAGTTCTCTGAAATGGATTTACCCAGAAGGTTCCTCTCTTTGCTCTTTGTTTCATTGTTTTCACTCACAATCTTTGGTGGTGGGTCTTTTGCTTTCTTTACAATAGCAGCAGATGATACCAACTTGGTCTTTAAGGGCTGTGCAAACCAGAAATTTCAAGACCCATCAGGGGTTTACTTACAGAACCTCAAAAACCTTATGTCAACTTTGGTTTCACAGTCATCACAGAAAACATTCTCCACCACAAGCTCTGGTGAGGATCCATATGCAATCATGGGCCTTTACCAATGCAGGGGAGACCTCACACCAAGCCAGTGTTACACCTGTGTGAGCAAGATCCCAGAAATGAGTGATAAACTTTGTGGTTCAGCTGTTGCTGCCAGGGTTCAGCTGAGTGGATGTTACCTAAGGTACGAGGTTGTTGGGTTCAAACAGGTTCCAGGGACTGAGTTTTTGTACAAGGTTTGTGGGTCATCTCGGGCAGGAGGGACTGAGTTTGAGAGCAAGAGAGACGCCGCTTTCAACATGGCGGAAAATGGTGTAAAAAGTGGCGGTGGTGGTGGTGGGAGCAGCTTGTTTTACACCGGAAATTATCAGTCTGTTTATGTTTTGGGGCAGTGTGAAGGTGATTTGGGTGCAAGTGATTGTGGGGATTGTGTGAAAAGTGCTTTCGAGACTGCTAAAGATGATTGTGGTGACTCAGTTTCAGGACAGGTTTACCTGCACAAGTGCTATATTAGTTATAGCTACTATTCTAATGGAGTTCCAACCATATCCTCACCTTCAGGTAAAGCTGTAGACAAAAGGAAGAAAGGAAAAATAATTAATCTTTCACATTAATATGTCCATTTTTAATATATTTTGTATTCTCACCAGTTGCTGAAAGATTGAAGATCATTTTCAATCTTGAATTCTAGGACCAAGTCTCCACCTGGACCTCTCAGTTTTGGTTTTTCCTTTAAACATAAAGTAGGTGACTTAAAAAAATAATTAAGGATTGTAGCTAGAGATAAAGATATTGGTCTCTTTCTGTGAAGAAGACAGGTGGATTTCCATTTCATTTCCTTAGGTTTTTGTGTTACTGTCAAAATGCTTTTAGTTTCACTGCTTCTTAACTATTTACAATGACAAACATATAATTTAAACTTCAATAACAACTCTTTTTTATATATAAAGGAGGGATAAAGAGTGTTGAAAATTCCAACTCAATACTTTATTTTAACGAAAGCCTCTAATGTACGAGTTCACTTGTTGTCCTTAATTTATGTTATTAGCCTGGCCCCAATTTTGACTTTGAATAAAATGGAATATGGTGAGCTGGGGCTTTTTGATTGGTGTAGGGGCAGGGGCAGGGGCAGGGACAGGGACAGGGACAGGGACAGGGACAGGGACAGGGACAGGGCAACACGCTCAGAGGACAGTGGCAATCGCAGTAGGAGGAGTGGCAGCTTTAGGGTTCATTATCGTTTGTCTCATGTTTCTCAAATCAGTGTTTAAGAAACGAAGTAAATATTAAGGTTACGTTACCATGTCTAAAACATTCACTCATCTCTCACACCTTTCTTTTTTTGGAAACTATAAAATTTCTCACATGATTATGTGCAGGGTATTGAGAGAAACAAAGCTGGGAGTGTGAGAATTTCATGGAAAAATATGAAGCTTCCCCACAGATATATACTAACCATTTTAACTTTCAAATATAAGGGATAGGGTTATTCAAAGATTGAATCAGTCTTTTGTCACTCCATGTATGTGTATATATGTACATATGTATATATAACATGAACAATGAGTAATACAAATTTACAATCTTGTTAACTTTGCAAATTCAATGGTACGGAAGATTTATTCTTTGACTGGTTTTAGCCATCTAATCGAGTGAATTAAGGCAATAACTATTTAGCATCCAATTCCCAACCACCTGTTCTATCATATTGTTATGTACTGAAGACTGTGTTAGTCTTTGTCCCAAAAATTTATCAGGGGCTGGGCACGGTTGGTTTTCTGATTCTCTTGTCTCAAAGGGCCACCACCAATTTCACTAATCATACAACGCTGTCGCCTACACCTAGTGCGTCAGGGTCAAAGTTGTTTTGTCCTACCTCAGGGCTCATCAATGTTGTTAAGTTCAACAAGATATCCAACGCCAATCTTAAAAGCAGCGAAAATCATATCCACAAGTCTGCTCTAGGGCCCGACCTCTCTAGTTCTCCACCGACCAGGATATTTATGATGAAGTTTGTCGAATGAACTAAGCTGAGATCACATTACCAAATTCTCTAAGTCTTGGCTATGAATACAAAGAAAATATCAGTTCCTAACCATCAGTGTCTAACGGATTCTTTGCTTGTTTACACTTTTACATTTCACAATACTCAGACCATTCAACTTAGTTTGCAGACAGCAGCAGCTCCTATGGCTACCTATTGCTTCGTTAGAAAGCGGTGTGCCTCACTTCTTGTTGCAGGGAAGCTAACTAACATATCCCTGGCAATGAACAGAATACAAGAGCTTATGAGTTTCTTTCCCTAGACTACTACTTATGTTTGGCACCTTATTGGATAATTAACATGGTATAGCACCATCCAAGGGGGCTAGTGTAAGGATCATAATATAACTGTTGTGAACTTTTGATAGTAATAAATAATTTGGTCTGTCCTATGTAAATAAGTCTTCTCCTAAACATCCCTCACCAGGACAAAGTACTCTCAAATCATTTACACCTCTAACTCTAATCATTTAATCTACAAAATTGCATTTTCACATGGCTGCAACTGAAACCACCAAAACAATGATGAAAAGCCATACACCAAATATTTTCACTTCATTCAGGTTGGTGCTAAACGAAATCTAACAATATGAAGCACTGCTGCGATGCCTCATCCTTGGTGGAGGGATTTTAGCTTAAAGAGAAGATTATTACTCTTATCTTCATGAGAACATGTAATTTGTGTCCTAATCCTGATCTCTATAGAGCAAAGATCAAGCAGTGCAGTTGTAGTGCAAGAGTCTTACCAGAAAATCTTACAGTACTCTCTTTCCTACAACCCAACTTTTGAACAAAAAGTTATAAGAAAAATGGCGTCACAGTCCTAAGATTGATCCAGACCACATTCTTCTCAATTCTCATCCTTGCCTCTGATATCAGATTCCAAGCTTTTTGTTCTAACAGATTCAACCACCATAGCAATTGCAAAAGAAACAGCCTCAAACCCTTCTAAACAATTGTTCAAACTATGAATCTAGCAACTACGGTCCCTCGAGAACTTATATCATCCAATATGCTTTGCAATATGTCATGAAGGTCGTCCAAGTAAAAAAACAACTCAAGTCTTCTAGTACTTAACCTTTCTACACCTCCTGATTCCAAACTATTCATAACCAATGCTAATGGTAAACAAAACCCAATGTTTGGCCCATTGGCAAGGGTGTTCACCCCATCGCCACGGCTTGCCTGGTAGTGGGGGAGGGGCAATCCTGAACAAAAGCATGAACTCTTCACATATCTATCTATGGTTACAACATAATGCATAAACACAGATTGAATGCAAAGCGACGAGGTAAATGCATTTTCTTATATGTTTGGTACATATACAACCATAAACCATAGTCCTTACTCCTTGGAACTATGAAATTTCATTTACAAAAAACATACAAACTAGAACACTTCATCAATGGTATGCCAATGAATCCCGAGATCATTATTTGCAATGAAACATTAAAAAAAAAAATCATTCCACGACCATTTAGTTTCACCCAATTTTAGTTTATCACAACAATGTTCAGTTTCACTTAAAATTCATACGAATAAACTCAATCGATAAAACAAAGTCCAGTAACAACATTCCGACAAGTAAAAGCTTAAATTCAAATTAAAAGGAAAAAAATCCTAAGACTGAATCGAGAAGTTTCACTAAACTAGGACAGCCATAAAATTTGATAAACAATAAGCTCCTCTGACCTGAGATGACACAGACCCGGTTACTCAAGAGCGTGCAGGTGCAGTGGGTGGGGCACCGAGGAGACTAGCTTGCTGGAGCTCGAGTTCATTGAACTGCTGCTCGCGGTCCATTTCAATGATCAAAGGGACAAATAAAATCAAGAAGGTAGTTCCGGCGATCCAAGCGGCTTTGCCGGTGCTACAGAGGAGTTTCTTGGAGACGAAAGCAGCGTCAGAGGCCGCTTGCTTACCACGGGAAACAATGGGGGAAGAAGTGATCTTGGCGAGAATGTTGGAATGGGGTTTGGAGGCGGATGGTCTCTCGGGTAGGGAAATTCCGCCTCGTCTGGGTTCGGCCGCCATATGAGGGAACGAGAGTGTTTTTGTTGGAGGGTTTTCTGTTTTGACGTGAAGACCGAGCAGTGAACTTGGAGAAATTGACTGTTATGACTTATGCGCCAGTTGTATGGGTCCAGGGATTAGATACGGAGGTCAAAATAGGTTTTTTCTCATCACTATAAATTGGAAAAATTAATTCATCAAATAGGTTGTTTTTTTTATATAAATAGAAGGTTTTTTTTTTCAGTTTTTATTTTTTCACTCAACTCTTTCAAATTTCTTAATTTTCTCAAGTTTTGTTCAAGATTTTCTAAGACATTTGTTTAAAAGTATTATATTTTTATTTTATTATTTCGTATATTATTCATTTCAATTAAATTTTCACGACTAAATAGGTTCTCTGATTCGTTTCGACGACAAGCATATTTTTATCGCTCAATCGATAATGATAAAGAAAAAATTTTAATTTCATTATTTTCAATTAAGTTAATTTTAAAATTTTTTTATTTTTAAAATATTTTATTTTGTTGATATAAATAGACGAATAATCGTGTTTTAGAGGGGTTCATACACAATTTATCAAAGAGTCCAGACACTGAAATTCGTGGTTATTTGCAAGATGCGAGATTCTTACATGCATCTCGAATGCTCGGCGGCTTCAAATTGGATCCTACACTTATCGATGTGTTGGTGGAAAGATGGAGAACCGAGACACACACATTTCATTTTTTATGCAGTGAGTCTCGATGATGTAGCTTTGCAACTCGGTTTGTCAGTGGATGGGCCAGTCATTACGCAGTCAGTGGTCATTCCCGGTAAAGAGGACCTTTGCGAGGCATTTTTGGGGGGTGTCGAGGAAGTTTCAAGGTTATCGGATAGATATGAAATGGTTGGAAGATAATTTCAAAGATCTTACTTCGGACACGACTGACGTCGTCAAAGAACAATTCGCCCGAGCATTCATCCTGAGGTTAATCAGGGACATTCTGATGCTCAATAAATCTCAAAATTTGGTACACATAAGGTGGCTACTACACCTAGTTAACTTCAAATAATGAAAACAACTTAGTTGGGGATCAACCGTGTTGGCTACGTTATACAAGGAGTTGTGTTTAGTGACGGAATCAGATAAGAAGTCAATCGGTGGTTGCATGCTCCCCGAGTAAACGAACTCTACACATTCCCATTAGTGATAAGGTAAAATTCATTTGATAATAATATATAGTTACCATAGTAAATGTTGTTTGTTTATTATATGTTTGAATTAACATATTGTTTGAGTAGGTGGAATCATGGGTCGAGTTATGTGGGACTATCAGAGTAACTCGAAGATATTCGACTGATGTTAGATCAACGTCTAAAACCCGAGGTTAGTTATGGATTTTTTCAAATATATAATAGTTACGCAATAATTTGAAATTTAAAATTTTGTAGATAACAAAATTTATAATTGTGCATTACAGTTTGAATGGATGCCATAAGCTGATTCAGAGATCATAGAAAATGTCCCACCTGAATTTTTGGCCATTTGGAATATGTGAGACACGAAGGTGGCATTGATAGTTTACGTGACAGTGGAGATGCACGAATCGTTTCGAGTGATGAGGTAGTTCGAGAGGAGGCAAAAATTCTACTACCACCGTAAGATGTCGAAGCACTGCACAAGCTTGATTTGCAAGGGCAAATTGACGAAAATTGGCAAGATTTCCCCAAGGATTATATCGACATTTGGGATCGTAAGATGGATTTTTTCCCTAAGGATTTTTTTCACATGGAACACAACAACCTGTTTGGAGTACATGCATTGGTTTAGGGTCGCCAACAAGTCAGTAGAGGCGAGGAGTAGGCAACTTTGTCGAAGAGGCCACGACGACCACCCTAGCATTGTAAGTCTGGAACAAATCTCACGATGGGTTCTTCATCAGCTCGAACCCAACAAAGGCTAATGATGTATCACCACATTCTAGCCAGTTCCCTCTATATATTCTTGTTCATTCACTAACCCCATATTTTTTTCACAAGCACCATATTATGCACCATACTATGCACCACTGCAGCATCCTACATCTACACATCCTGTAGGTATGTATTTGCGGCACCTCCGTCCCTAGCATATTATGCCTCGATGCCAATACCAATGTTGTCATCAATGCCAATATTAGTACCCACATCAATGCCAACGTATCCAAGTTTTGCGACATCGTACGATTATTCACCGATAGTGTCACAAACACCCACCACATCGTTGTTTTATCAAGGTGGCTCATCGTTGCAACCACCTTCTCATAAATTTGAGGACACACAATAGGAGGCTAGGATGACACCACACTCAACCACAGAAGATGGAGACGAAGATGAGGGTAAAGATGAAGATGAGGTTGAGATGAAGATGAGTATGGGGGTAAAGATGAAGATGAAGAAGATGAAGACAATGATCACGACCAAGAGGAGGACCCGACACCTCAACTTGTACGTAGAAATCCTATCTACAACAGTTAACCACCGTTCTGTGGTGCACATTTGGCCCAACAATGCCGATGATATATTTTTCATTCACTCTTTGTTATGTAAATATAAATGATATCAATAAAAATGATCCATTTTTTAATATTTCTGTTACAACTCATAATTGTCTTTGTTAAATTCTAATATAAATTGTACGAAGTTTTTCATCTATAATATTTGATATGAAATATGTAATGGCCCGAAAGTCAGTGGAGTCGGAAAATGTTTTTTCGAGACCTCATTTTCGTAAATATTTTTATTCAATATTTGCGAAGTTATATAGTAGGCGAATTGAACTTTGGATAGATACTTTTATCGAATTAATGATTACTTAAGATACAAGGACTAAATAGTAAAAATGGTAAAAGTTCAATCACTTGAGAAATTTTAATTGGTACTTGAAGTAGGGCTTAAAGTGACAAATTTTCCATTATATGAATGTTAGTAGACGATGAAAAATACAAATGAAATACAAAAAAAAAAAAGAATGAATAGATTTTGCAAAAAAAAAAAAAAGAAGCACTGTAATAAATTTCTATACAAAAAAATATGTTAGCGACGTTGAGGTCTCAATGCATCCCTCAATACGAAACATGTTGCCTTTATATGTCATGGGTTTCTACAATAGTCGTATAACCTCTGTTGCATGTCCCTCTCCCGAGATGAGGCCATTACCTCGGACACCTATCCTTTGGAAGTCGGGTTTTAGGGTGATTGAGCTTTATACAATCACGATTGGAAATCTACGTGGAGGTCTCGGTCGACGGTCGTTATGAGGTTATGGATTAGAGTATAACAGGGGAGCCAATTGAAGGTCGTTATGCGGACACAAACTCAAACTTTTTGTATACCCCGAGATGTTGGCTTATAAATCCATACAGAAGTTTAAGGTAATCGTAAGGAAAAATTGTGGGGCTTCTCGCTATAATCGGCGTAATTTTTTTCACCATTTTCACGCAATCGGTATCTTTAACCTTCCTTTTTATCTGAAGGTCGGCACCTCCGTGCACACAGGAGGACTCTCGGGCAAGCAACGACTGTGACGTTGGAGTTAGACCTGATCATAGGCCGGGCCACCCGATTCGACCCGAAGACCCGCCCGAAAAATGGGAGGGTTTGGACAAAAATATACTCTCAAAAAATGGGCTTGGACAAAAAATGAGGTCCATTTTCTGAACAGGCCGGGCCTTGAGTATGAGTTTTTTGGCTCAAGCCCAGCCCGAATAAATTAACCATTTTTAATAAAAAAAATTATATTGCTGTTTTGGTGCTTTTTTACTGTTTTGGTTGCTATTTTTATTGTTTTTGTGTTGTTTTTTACTGTTTTGGTTATTTTTTCATGTTTTTTGCTGTTATTTTTGTTGTTTTTAATGTTGTTTTGCTGTTATTTTTGTTGTTTGGATGTTATTTTTTATGCGTTTTTACTATTGTTTTACTGTTTTTTTAATATTATTTGAATATTGTAGAACTTATGTTTTATTGTTAATTTTTTACTAATTTATTTACAACTATCTTAAGATAAAAAAAATTTAATGTATTTTAAATTTATTTATTTTTTAATGTTTGTTTTAATATTTTTAAGTGTATTTGATATATTATATATTTTTTAAATTTGTTGTATGTAATAAAATAATCTAAAAAAATTAATACGAGCCGAGCTCGGGTTTGACTATTATAATTCGAGTCGGGCTTGGACAAAATTTTAGGCCCATTTTTCGGGCCGGGCCGGGCTCGAGCCTAGCAATTGGACCTAAAATTTTATTAAGCCCGGCCCTAACCTGACTCGGCCCAGCCCGCAATCAGCTCTAGTTGGAGTAAAGGCGATGCTCCTGTTGGGGTGACAACGGTTGTCGTTATTAAACAACCCATTAATAACTACAACCATTGTCGCATCGACCCGAGTTTAACCTCTACTCCAATTGGACAGCTGTTCTCTGCCTAAGAGCCCTCTTATGTCCCCTCGTGTTAGCCTTTGGATAAGAATGAAAGGTTAAAAATATCGGCTGCCTAAAAATAAAGAAAAAAATTACATTGATTATATTGAAAAATCCTTCGTTTTCCCTATGATTATGGCTTCAATCTTATATATGGTATATCTAAGGTATCATTTGCGGGTATCCAAAAACCTTGAACTCGTGACGTATAATGATCATCAAGTGGCCCCCAGTTATACTTGAACCCCTGGCCGCATCATGGTCGTCCACTGGGACCTCCATTTAGACTTTGACCCGTGATCATAACCGTATCAAGCATTGTCACCTCGAAACCTGATTTCCATAGGATGAGTTTCTAAAGTAATGGTCCTATCCCGACATAACATATAAAATGTATGTGTTCTTAAATGCGTTATCGCATCCCCAACCTCTCAAATCTATCTATAAACTTTTATAGTTTCAATCTCAAAACCCTAAACCAATAAAAACTCTAATTCCTAAATAATAAAAAACTTAAAAATTAGAGAACGAGAAGAACTGGGCGCGCTTTCACACATTCCCTCCAAAATTGACCTATTTCCCTAAAATTTAAAAAAAACCTATTTAGCCAATTAAAAAAAATGTCATATTTGACTACTTTAGCCCTATTATTTAAGCTCGACTATAAAATATTTTTATAAAAAAATTATTTTAGGTAAACTATTTTTATGATTAAAAAATATTTTTATAAAATAGGTAAATTACACATATTATTAGATTTGCTCATGAGTCGGGCCATCCGCTCAGGCCTAAAGGCTCATCCGAAATTAAGAGGGTTTAAACAAAAATATGAGGCTAAAAAATTGGCTTAGGTAAAATTTAAAGCTCGTTTTCTATACGGGCTAGGCTTGGGCAAGTTTTTTTACCCGAGCCCGGTCTGGCTTGGGCTGAATATATTATGTTATAAAAAATATTATATTAATTATATATTTATATTTATATTAAATCATTAACCCAATAAATATTAAACTCATTACCCAAAACATGAAAAAAATTATCTAACTAAATAACCCAACCCAAAATGTAAGATTTTAAAAATTATATTTAATACAACAAATATATATTATTTTTATTTTTATTTTTTAATATAATAAAATATTTATTATATTTATAGTTGTGTTCTTTAATATAAATAAAATTTAATGTACTTTTAATATGATAGAAAACTTTTATTTTTAACATTTTTAATGCATTTAGTGTATCATATTTTTTTAAAAATTTATTTTTAATTAAAATTAATTTAAAAAGTCAAATATGGGCGAGTTAGGTTGGGCCCGAACTTATCATTCTTTAATTAGGCCCCACGCTTAGAAAATTGGTCTTAACACATTGCATGGGTTCAACCCGAACTTGACTTCACTTGGCCCATAATAACCTCTACATATGATCATTTAACTTTTAAAATTTTTCATGTTAGGCACCTAAAATAAAGTTTGCAATTTAAGTACTAACGTTAAATAATTTAATTATTTTAATCACTCTAATTAAAATTGTAAACTGAATCTGATATGAACGTTTCTTATAAATAATAATATATTTTTTACAAAATTGTAAGCTTTGGTATCTTTGTTTTAGTATGGGTTTGGATAGGTGGTGCGGTGCGGTGCATTTAACTTATTTTTTGTCTCACGTTACAATATTGCTATAATATCTAATCTCATCATCACCGTTGTTTTTACGCCACCGTTCATCTAAATCCACCTTTGTACCCTAAACTAATGGTTTGGATTTTTTTTTGTTTCTGTTTAGCCGAGGATGATATCCCCAAAAGAGGAAGAGGAGGAACATTTTTTTTTGAACAAAAACAGGCCAAAAGGCCACCCATAAAATTTATTCAAAAGAATCTTTAATTACAAGGTTTTGGATTTCCTAAGGATAATCCAAATCAAAGAAAAAATTACAATTATTTTGAAGACCAAGATGGCTGAGACAATCTGCCACCTTGTTACAGATTCTGTTGCACCACGTGATTTTACTATTATTAAAAGAAGAAAGTAAATCTCTGCATTGTTTAATCTTACAACCCAAGACTGTGATATCAACCCGATTACTGTTAATTCTGTTGATGATAGATGCGCTGTCACCTTCAAAAATAATATTCTCCCAATCTTTAGCTTTAGCCCGCGTAAGACATCTGTGAAGACTTTCAACCTCTGCCCAGTCTGCATTTATAACATTTGGTATAAAGCACATTCCACCCCCGTGAACAAAGCCTTCCTCGTCACGTGCAATAAAACCCAAACCAGCTTTAGATTTTTCCCATGCAGCGTCAAAGTTTATTTTTAAAGAACCATGCAGAGGTTTTGTCCAAGCTAACGTGTTGCTCTATTTAGGGATCAAAGCTGGCTGATATAAATTGTGAATACGGAAGTCATGGTTGAACTGAGCTGCCCGATCCCAAATAATCTTTTCATCCATATTTCCTTTGAAAATCAAGTTGTTGCGGGAGTTCCAGATGTGCCACAATACCATGACAAAACTCTCAAAGGCAGGTTTATCAAGTAAACGCATGATGCTTTCGATCACAAAATATGACCGTCAACCCCACCATAAGTCAGGACGTCTCTAGATTTGGGGCAGTCACGGAGGGCATGGGTTAGCATTTCGGCCACCATAATGCACTTAGGGCAAAGAGAGCTGACTGAAGAGTTTAACATAGCAATTTTTGATTTAGTGGGCAGTAGATTGTGACACACTCTCCATAGAAAAATGCGAGCCTTCGGGGGCAATTTGAGCTTCTAAAAAATCCTCCATATAAGTCTGTGCGGACCATAGCCAGCTTTTTGCAAGGTGAGCCAAGAATAATCGGATTTCGTAGAATAAATCCCTTGGGGGCAGTGGAACCAAATAACTCTATCTAATATACCTTCTTGAAGAATGGAGAGCTCACAAATTTTGTTACCAATATCATCTCCGAACATCTCAACCACCTTATTTTTATCCCATGTAGTACCGCAAGGCTTCTAGAGATCACAAACAAGTTTACAGGTGATATTATCCAGATTGGGGATTAACGCCTTCTTTTTTAGGCCCTCGAAACCCCACTGGTGTTCTTTGAAGTTAATAGTACGTCTATCTTCAAATTGCCACCCGAAGCCCTTTTACAAGACTTTAGTAGCAGCACAAAGGCTTGTCCAAGCGAACGAAGGTTTGTCCACCTTTTTTGGGTTGAAGAGATCACCATCAACGAAGTATTTGGCCGAAAGAACCTCGAAACATAAAGTTTCCCTATGGTTGATCAGCCTCCAAATCTGTCTTCCAAGGAGGGATAAGTTGAAGAGCTTTAGGTCCTTGAAACCGATACCTCTCATCCCTTTAGGTAAGCATATTCTGTCCCAAGCCATCATTGCTCATCCCCTCTCTTTTTTGTTGCTAGCCCACCAAAAACTTTTAAAGCAGGATTCCACCTTCTCCAGAATGCCTTAGGGGAGGAGAAAGACAGACAGAAAATGAGTCGGCAAGGATTGTAGCATTGCCTTAAGAAAAACTTCATTGCCACCAAAAGATAAGAGTTTCTTTGACCACCCTTTCATCCTCCTGACCATTTTCGCAATCAAGGTGCTGAAGGCATTAGTTTTATTCTTTCCCTTAACAACAGGAAGCCCAAGGTAGCTGTCCATTCTGTCCACAACTCTCATACTAAGCAAGTTTCCATAGTAAGAGCATTGGCTGCCGAGAGTCTTGGAGTTGAAGAAAAAGGAAGACTTATCGTAGTTGATCTTCTGGCTCGAGGCACGTTCCAACTTGTTCAGAATATGTTGGAGGTGTTCCACGTCCTCACGTTTATTCTTGACAAAAAGTAAAGCATCATCAGCATAAAAAAATGATTTATGCGAGGGCTGCCATAGCAAACCCTGATCCCACGCAACATGCCATTAGTTTGGGCAGCTAACAGCATGCGAGAAAAAGCTTCCATGCAAAAAAGCAATAGATAGTATGAAAGAGGGTCTCCCTGTCTCAGCCCCCTTTGCGGTCTGAAGGCTGTGGTCAAAGTATTATTGCATTTAACCACGTAGCTCACAGTTTGAATGCAATCCATCACTCTGTTGACCCACATACTCGCAAACCTCATTTTTAAGAGGATGTTTTCCAAGAAGCACCATTCAATGCGGTCGTAGGCTTTGTTCATATCGACCTTAGCCACAAAGCCCTTGTTAGGACCATTCTTTGAGCTTTGGAGGTAATGAACCAACTCATGAGCCACTAAGAAATTGTCATGGAGCATTCTATTAGGAACAAAAGCACTCTGATTTAAAGATATGCAATTAGAAATAAGAGACTTTAGTCTATTTGTCCAAACTTTAGCCACAATTTTATAGATGAATCTGCACAAACTTATCGGTCTATAATGAGCCATCTCTCCGGGATTGTCTACTTTTGAAATGAGCACAATCATGGTTTCATTGACCTCTCTGGCGCTACATGCTCCATGCAAGATTTCCTTGCAGTACTTAACCACCTCGTTCCCCACCGCTTCCCACTGTTCTTTGTAAAAAAGGCCCGGCAAGCCATCGATCCCCGGGGCCTTTCTAGGGTTCATATGGCACATGGCTTTCAAGATCTCTTTGTCCGAGATCGGTTCCAGCAAAGCTTTATTCATTTCACTTGTAATACTAGTAGGAATATGCTATATTACCTGGTCAAAGTCAGAGTCAACATTGGAAGTAAACAGGTTAATAAAGTACTTGCAGGCAACCTTGCTGATGTCATCTTCGTTAGTGACCCAAGTACTGTCCCTGTCCGTGAGCCCTTCAATCCTATTCCTACGAGCGCGGTGTGAGGCTCTAACGTGAAAAAATCGAGTATTTCTATCTCTTTCGCCTAGCCAACGAATACGTGAGCGTTGAGCCCAGTATGCTTCTTCCTCATTGTAGATGTCCGCAAGCTTCTTACGGGCCAGGCGCAGTTTTTTAGCACTGTGGTTCAATATCTGCCCATCCATGATGATATCAATATCCAGGTTTATAGCATCTAAACGACCCCTCCAGTCATTGTACTTCTTGAACTGCCACCTTCTCAGTGAGTCGCGGACGTTATCTATTCCTTTAACAACATTACAGTTGCCGCTCAGCCATGTGTTTCTTATAATATTCTTAGCCTCTGAGTCAATAGACCAACAGGCTTTATATTTGAAAAAAAGATGCGGGTCCTTTTTGCCACCCCTCATCTCCAGTCCTTTAGTATCGAGCAGCATAGCATCGTGATCAGAATTTACCTGCTGGATAACATAGGAAGCAAAAAAAAGGATTATGTCTCAGCCAGCTCGAAGTAACAAGAAATCTATCAAGCCTTTCCTTAACAAGACTCGTCCCTCTCCTGTTATTAGACGATGTGAACCATCCTTTGTCAGGTTTCACATCGGTCAGAGCCAAATCTTCCACCATTTTTCTAAAATTTTCCGTAGATGTTTGAGCCTTCCTACGACCGCCCTGTTTCTCATTTTTCTCAAGAATGTTATTAAAATCGCCTCCTACAATCCAATCTTTATTTACATTGTTACTAATATTACGGAGGAGATCTTAGGATTTGTCGCGTAATTGAGGATCGAGAAAACCATAAAACCTCGTGATCCGCATCTTCCCCCCATCAGCTAGCTGAACTAAGGCATCAATATGATTTGAGGAATAGTTTTGAATTTGGACGTTCCAGCCACTCTTCTACAGCAAAGCAAGTCCCCTTTCCTCCCAGTAGCATTGACCGCAAAGCATCCTTCACACTCGCATCTTTGCTTAATCTTGTCAAATTCATGATAATGTAATTTAGTTTCACAAAGGAAAATAAAATCTGGGGAGTTGACAGCAAGGAGTTGTCTCAGTTCCACCACTATCGAGGGATTCCCCAATCCCCAACAGTTTCAGCTAATGAACTTTATGTCTCCCGACGGGGCTATTCCACAGTCGCCGCCTTTAAAGGAGACATCCCCTTGGTGAGCTTTCTTCGGACCAATCTAACTGGACTATTTTCTCCACCCTCATATCCACCCTTCCCTTTTTTCCATTTTCCTTTAAATCTTTCTTCCTTATCCCTAAGTATAAAAAAAGTGCATTTGTTACCCTGAGATGAAGCAGAGGCTTCTTCAGACGATCGACCATTTCCTTTCTCAGTTTGAAAGTTTAAGTTTATAACTCCCACCTCTCTGTTGAAAAAGTTACTTTTTGCTATGATCTCACTGTCAATGACTTCCACCCCATTTCTCACCCTGCCTCCATCAAAGCCTCCCTGTGAAATTTGCACTCGCATCCAGTTTGCCATACTGGTGTTCTTTTGGATCTAATGTGGCCAAAAATTGATTGTATTTTTTAGTACTGTATCCTATATGGCTACAAATATAACAAAAGGTCGGTAAACGTTCGTATTTTATAATGCTTGTCATCTCATTTCCTTCATTGTCAATAATACAGACCACTTTACGCAAAGGTTTCGATGTATCAAGCTTCACTCTAATCCTCATGAATTCAGTCCAGCCACCCTCTCTGTCCCTCCAGTCGATTGCCAGCACCTCTCCTACAGCTCCCCCAATTTCCAACGCCAGTTGTCTACCCATGCAAGTCATGGGGATGTTGTAGGCTCGAATCCAAAAGGGAACCAGCTCAAAACTATAACTTTGCCAGCTTTAGTCCTTCACATACGGGAGTAATGAGAGAATGTGTTGATCAAAAGACCATGGGGCCAAGCTTAAAATTCTGTCTCTATCTTTTGATGAGCCAAATTTGATAAGAAAAAGGTTTTCATCGACTTCCACAAAGTTCACCCACTCTTTAGTGTACCATAGAGATGCAGGACCCTGTACATTGATTCTTTATGGATTCGTTCAGAGGTAAGCATTTTACCCATAGCCTACTTCTCACCTCCCTTGTCTTCCATAACAATTTATTATTGACGCATCACCTTTTTTGCTTCTTCTTCTGAGAATTTAAGTCGTTGAAGCATCCCTCGAACTTCTTCATCCATGGCTGTGGTACTCTCCGAGAACTTCAGAGGCAAGCCTGCCACAATCGGGCGCCCTACCCCACAAAGCAATATAAAGACAAACTTTCTGTAAAAAAAAAAGCAACCAAAGCTAGTAAAACGACGAAGAGGAAAACCAGGGTACAAAAGAGCACGAGAAAAGAAAAGGAAACTAAAAGTAAAGAAAAGCTTGAGAAAAGTCAATGTAGAAAACCCAAGCAAAGAAAAACTAAAAAAAAACAACGAAATAAAGAATTAATAACCGCTACGTATTTTCATGCAACACCATGCAACATAAAAGAAAACACATGAATAGTAAAGAAAATCAAAATAATAGAGAATAAAATAAAATAAATTAATAAGGAAAAGTAAAAGAGAAAAGACCGTCCCTGACACCACCCAACACCACCGTACGGTAAGATCATAACCTTGACACCACTGTCAATCTTGTTCAGTCCTTCTCGAACTGCGAAAAATTAATCTAAAGAACCAGCCGACACAATAATAGGATGCCACACTCGGTCCAATAGACTTGTGCCACATCAGCTACAGGAAAGTCAAAGAAATCCGGAACAAACCTTGAGAGCTTAGTAGTTAGCATCAAGAAGGTGCAAGAAAGCACCAGGAACCCTCCACCGAAAGTTTACACCGCGATCAGACGGCAAAGATTAGGAGCCCAAGAAACAACTGCTCATAAGAGGAACCAAAGCAAAAGGAAAAAACAAACCCAGGAAACACATGAACCACAAGAAAGAAAAAATAACACCAAAAGCAAAGGGAAGAAAACCGATCCCCAGCTTTGCGAAAACCTACAGGGATAAACCAGACGTCCGAGAGGACGGGGAAACAGGCACAAAGAAAGCTAAAACAGAAACAGAAAAGAAAACAAAAGAACAGAATACTAGAAGCGAAATTTCAATCCACCTTAACCACGACAGACACAATCTTACACCACCGTTCAATCCAAGAGAGAACGGACACAATTAGGTAGATGTATGCTTTGAAAAAGGAAGAAGAGGGAAGATTTCAGATAACTTGGGAAAGCAAGCTTGAGAATGTTTAAGGTAGGTGTTAGGAGGAGCATGTTTTAAAAAGTAAAGAAATGGGAAGTTTGAAGGTCCCAAAACGAAGTTTGAACATTAAAGTTATCATAATTTTTAGGGTCAACTACACTTAAGGTCACAAAACTATTAGTAAGTTTACATTTTGATCATTCAACTTTAAAAAGTTATAAAATGGTCATTAACTATTCAAAAGTTTTCATTTAAGTCACTGAACTATTTGAAAGTTTTTATTTAAGTCACTGGATTGTTAAGGTATTTTCTTAAGTTTGGCTAGCGAGCTTTAAGCGACGATTCGACAACTAATACAGTAGAATAGTCCCATCAATGAGTAGAAGAACACCTTAGATTCAAGTTAATCTGATGACCAGTGTCGGAGATCGAAGAATAAAGCTATTTGAATTTTGGTTCGCAGATTCGTGATGTTTAAAGTTGTTTTATGAAAAAAACTGAATTGTAAAGGAGAAATTGGTGCAGGTGCTGCAAACAGAGAAAGCCATACAACAACGATTTTAACATCCTAGTGACTTAAATGAAAACTTTTGAATAATTTAGTAACTATTTTATAATTTTCTGAAATTAAGTGACTAAAATGTAAACAACTAATAATTATGTGTGCAAAATGTGTGTACGTTGTCAAAGAGTTAAGAAAGTATGAACAGATACTACCATGTAATCTCACCAGTATATTAAAAAAAACATAATATTGAAAACAATTTTTCAAGGTAATTCACAAAAAAAAAACAATTTTTACAAAATTTCAAATATCAGTATCCAAACGTGGGAATCCCACTTGAAAATATTTTCGTTTAGGTTCACATGTATTGTGGTTATAAATCTAATAATGTTTTGTGATGTTTTATTATGATTATTATTTCAATGCATTATTTCATATTTTCAATTAAAAATTTAAAATTGTACTAATAATTATATTTAAAAAGTTGATCAAATTATTAAATTTCATTCTAAAAAAAGGTGCTTAGAGCAAAAAAAAATATAACTCGAATAGTGATAGGATCAAGCTTGAGTCAAAATTCGTGGTTTAATATCCAGTTTAAGTTTGAGTGAATATTAATTTTTAAGTTCAATTTCGATTAAGTTTGTTTGTCATTTTTTATATTTAAGATTAAGCTAGGGTTCGATTAAACTCATTTGATATCAAGCTTAAGCTTAGGAGTAAAGGTAAAAAAATTTTTGGAGGGTTTAGAATTAAGTTGTATAATTTTTTGGAGGCGAAATTAAATTATATATTTTCATGATAGTAAAAATATAATTTCACGCAATTTATCGGATTTTCAAATATGCAAGCTTAGTCTAATCTCAGCATAAGAGAATTAAAATGGGCATGTTTTTTCGGGATATTACTTTGGTGCATATGGAAAAATTGAAATATGATCATTTTTCAAGGTAAATCAATGAATCCAAATAAAATCATTAAGGTTTCATACCGCTGGGCAAATCAATATTCTTCAGTTTACAAAGAAGCTTGGAAGTCAAGTTTGCAATAACATTCTGATAAAAAGTCAAGTTTGCAACAACATTCTGATAAAACAAATTCAGGTATCTGGTTTTTTCTTAATACTGATGGAGCTGTTCAAACTGTTTCATGTTTCTCTAGTGCAAGTGGAGTAATATGAGATGGAAATGGAAAGTGGATTTTGGGCTACAATCATTTTTTGGGGGAAGTGTTCGGTTTTTGTTGCAGAACTTTGAGGCATTTTAGATGGTTTACTTTTGATTTAAAAAAAGGTTATGATGAGGTCGTCATCCAATCTAATAATCTTGAAGTCGTTAAAATCATTGGCGATAGTAAACTTGAAGGATCGAACTCCACCCTAATCAAGCAACTTCAACAGAATTTATCAAATGAAGAGAAATGGTTATTGGAATACGTCCATAGAGAATTTAACAAGGTAGCGAATGCTATATCAAAAATGGATTCTTCGAATGACGATGACTTGCATATGTTCGAAGATCCTCCTAAGAAGACAATACTAGAGGCACTTTATTTATGAATAAATTCATGTAATCTTTTTCTCTCTACATTACACCAAATATATATATAATTTAATCATTTTAATAGTCGATATCTTTATAATTTTTAAAAAATTAAATCAAATGTTTATCATTTTGAGGGGACAAAGTGCAATTATCATTATTAAATTAAAACTTTATAAATTATAAAGGGATTAAAAGAAAAAAAATAGTTTAGGGGTTGAGTCCCCTCACAGCCTTTAAACTTGCTTGTATTTAAACTATTTTTTATATAATAAAAGTAAAATATGATTTAATAGTATAAAATATATATTAAATTAAAAAAAACTTAATTATATTGATAAGTTGTTTAAATTAAATATTTTTTGGTGAATTATAAGAGAATGATAAATCTATTTTCTCGAAAAAAAATAAGATATTTCGACATAGTAACATCTTGATACCATCAGGAACGAGCAAAACAAAGTTTAAGGAACCAAAAAAATTTAAAAAATTGGATCTATATCCAACTGATCACACCTACCAAGAAAAAATATTTTGTTTTGGTTCGACCTGTAACCCCATATGAAATATCAGAGGTCTAAATTTAGCAACACTCTTTTCCCAGGATTCATTTCGGGGAAAAAGATAATATGTAACTTCGAGCTGTCAATTATATCATTTATGAAAATGACAAATCGACTATGAGAATTTTCGACACAAGTATTCAACTAATTCAGACTTGTTTAATGTTGAGTTGAGACCAAGACAACGAAAGTTCTTAATAATATATAATATATATTAGATTAAAAAAACTTAATTAAATTATTAAGTTGTTCAAATTAAATATTTTTTGGTGAATTATAAGAGGAGACAAAAACCTTAACAACAACGGGACTAACACGACTAGAATCCAAATCACATCTGGAGCAATGAACACCTTGAACATCAAGACAATACAAGTTGTATTCAAATTACATATTACCTTGCTCAAATTTGATTAGCGTGTGATTGAATTGGATTTTTTTTGCTTAGTGATAAATTTGGCAATTGACGTTTGCATATTTTGTCAAAATGGTCATAAATGTATTTTTGAGCTTTTTTTGGCCGTCAACTTTTGATTTTTTTTTCAGATTGCATTTTCTAACAGATTTAATGAATAAATTTAAGGTTTTAATCTTTCATACGTCTGTTTATTGAGAAGTTTTTCTACTGAGTTATTTTTTTTAGATAATTACGTTTATTTTCTTTAAATTAAGAGTTATTTTTAATTTAATGTATTATTTATTATTTATTTTATTATTTTTCACAATTATCTTATTGAGTTATCTAAGTAATAAATTACATCTCATTAAAATATTTCACATACGAAATTCCACATCATTCCCATTAAATTTTTTTTAACGGTAGTTTCATTAAATCTGTTAGAAAAAGAAGATTGAAAAAAATACAAAGGTTGATGGTAAAAAAAAGCTCAAAAATACAATTAGGGTCATTTTGACAAAACATGCAAATATTAGTGGCCAAATTTGCATTAAGCCATTTTTTTGGCAGTGACAGTCGTATTCTTTCCTAAATTCCCATTTTCCAAACTCTGGCAACTATGAACCCAATGGACTTCAAAGCCCCAAAAAGTCCAACAGCTCAGATTAAAACTATTATTCAAAAAATTTACGGCCCAGATTTATCTTCACTCTCAAAGAGTAAAAACCGCCACTGGCGACCCGCGAAATGTTTCAGCTGCTCTTTAACAACTCTCTAAAAGCCTTATCAATTCCACAACTCTCCGACGTCCTCATCTCTGCTCCAGGTACGTCTCCAACTGTTTCCTTTGTGTTCTCTGATTCATTTGATCCAATTTAGGGTTTTGGTTTTGCCATAATCATTGAATGTCGGATTAAGTTTTTTTCCCGCTTTTCGATTTTAACGTATATAAAGAAAACAAAAAATTAGGAATCTTGGGAGTGAAAAAGAGGGTCTATGTGAAATTGTCAATTTTTGTGTCCATCTATTATAATTTTAATGTAGAAAAATGTTATTGAATTTTGGTAGGATATTGTTTTCTTGTAAAATGAAACAATGACAGTAAATTATTCGCTTGGTTTTCATTTCAGTTTGTATACTCTTAGTTTAAGGTTAAAGTTCCCACGCTGGGATGGGAGATAGTGAAGCAGTAGTTACTGACTCATCAGCAAGTATGGATTATACATCAGCAGTCTATAATTCTACTGGTTCTGGTGCTTGCCCCCCTGAGGCTACTGGAGATCCAAATGCTTCTGGTGCACCAGTAGATGGAACTTATGCTGCTTCTGGTGGTTACCTGAATTCAGCTGGTCAAGAGGGTCAAATCAGCGTAACAAATGAAAGTAAGCCAACTGGTGGATCAACCGATGGGAATGCTATCTATGCTGGAAACACAGCAGTAGATGCAACTAAAACTGCTGGTTATAGTATTTCGTTAAATGGAAATATTGTAAATGAAGCTCGAAATACTACAACGGTTGGGAATGGGAATGTTTTAGATAATGTTGGCAGAGCTTCTAACGCACCAGAGTTTGTGGCTTCTGGTATGTTTTTCTCTGGATTGTTTTTACAAGTGTCTATCATGCACGAGGCACCTCTTCTTGATTTCTATTTGTGTTGAAGGTTGTTTTATGTGATATGATTTGCAAACCTGCTCAATAATTTAATGTGAACTCTCTTGCTAAATGATAATTTCAAAGAATACTTGTTAGGAATAAACTTTAGCCACCTGGATAATTCTAAACTGAATAAGGGCTTTCTTATCTTCTTAATCTATGTTCATATTATCTCTAAAGAAGGAAAAAGAAAGAGTGGGCCTCTCAAATGATTTTTATGTAGGTTTTTTTTTTTGGTATCTGAAACTAACCTACTGAGATATTCCAGAATGCTAAAAGCTCTAATAGTTGAGCACCAAAACAGACTTTATATGCTGGCAATCAGCCATGAAGCTGTTTTCCCAATCAACATATGCATGTGGTAGTTCTTTGGACATTTACTTTTAATATTGACTATAAGTATCCTTTTTCTTTATTCAATGTTATGCATCTCCTTTTCATTATTTGTATTTTCAGTATTTGAATTTAGAGAATGTGAAACTCATTCGTGTTTTTTTATTTTCGACTTATAGTGCCAGCCATGTCTGGTGAAGAGGATCGTTTGTGGAGTATCGTGAGAGCTAATTCTTTGGATTTTAATGCTTGGACTGCATTGATTGAGGAGACAGAGAAGGTTGCAGAGGTATGTGGGCTTGAATATGTTCTAGACCATACCTAATGAATAACTTTGGGGGGTAGGGGACTGGATAGCCACCTTATTACCTTTGAGAAAAGTCATGAAAGTCGTATGCAATAATGTTAAAAACTTTCTTTAGTGGATTGGGGCCAAGAGTACAACATATCATACAGTTATTTCTTTATTTTCTACCCTTCTTCCTTTTTGCTTCTAATAATCCCCAAAGTTGGTGGTTTCTGTGCTTATTTAAGTTCCTAGTTCATAAACTCTCCATTCTCTTTATTTATATAATTTTGGTATCTTGTCTGCCAATTGATGTTTTCATCTACTCGTATGCAGACCAATATACTGAAGATTCGAAAAGTTTATGATGCTTTCTTGGCTGAGTTTCCTTTGTGTTATGGTTACTGGAAAAAGTATGCGGATCATGAAGCACGCATAGGCTCCATGGACAAAGTTGTGGAGGTTTATGAAAGAGCAGTTCAAGGAGTGACTTATTCTGTGGACATCTGGGTGCTATATTGTTCTTTTGCTATAGAAACATATGGAGATCCGGAAACTATCCGCAGGTAATTAGTGTTAGTCTACCCACTGTTGTTCCTGGTCTGCATTAGGTGATCATGATTGTTTGCTTTTCTTAGTTGTGAGGATCTGGTGATTTTTGTTGCTTTCTAACATTATTTCGGTATGCCTGCAACAGCAATTCCTCGAATTTATGGCGGAAAGGTTTGATGGGAATGATCTTTAGAATGCTTTTTTATCCCATTCTTGATTTTGAGGCTACTGTATGTGTAGCAGTTGAAACTGTTTTAGGATATTGACTAAGTTCCCGAGCCTGTACTCACCCCCTCCTCTTTGAAGCCTGCATCATAGTCCTGTAGTTATCAATGAATTATTATTTTAACCTTGACATTTTGAGGTGCATCAATATGCAAAATGCTGCTGGGAAGATCTCATCCAGATAAGGGCTAGATCGCCTCTATCACTGCTCCATTTCAGATATAGTTTGATTTCTGTCAGTAAGGTAAATGCAGCGTTTTGGATGTGTCTAGAGTGAATTCTTCCTTCTGCTTGAACATTGTTCCCACTGTCTTCTGTTTGTGGAATGTTTGCATTGTCTGGATTTTTTCTTATTATTTGTAATAATGATTATTTTGCTTTGCATTTCAGGCTTTTTGAACGAGGATTAGCGTATGTTGGAACTGATTATCTTTCCTTCCCTCTTTGGGATAAGTACATTGAATACGAATACATGCACCAGGAATGGAGTCGCCTTGCTGTTATATATACACGAATATTAGAGAACCCCAATCATCAGCTAGATAAGTATTTCAACAGGTAAGCTTTTTTTTGCCTCTTCATATCTAATCGTTTATGTACATAAGGTCACCACAGTTGTCTGATATTTCCTAGTGAGATTGGCCAAACATGATGCTATCTTTGCTTCTTGAACTTCACTATGCAGGACAAATAAGGAAATAGCTAAAAGTAACATTAATTCATGCTTTTTGGTTTCATTTAGAAGTATGATCATTTAACTCTTTGCTTTTTATAAATTACTGCTGAATTTTGTATTTTGATCTATTAAAGCATTTTTGCCTTTACATATGAAGATAAATTCCTTTTTCTTCCAGAACCGGATGGAGACTATGGAGAAATATTCTTTATTTACTAAATGAATTTTAAATTTTCTTAAGCTGTTCTGTGATATTTCCAAAGAATGTATAGGTAGTCCTGTAGGATAAACTGCAAAGGTTAGAACTTGAAATTGTAACTTCAACTCAGATTTGAATCTCGGGAAAGGAGAGAGGATGATGTTCTTTCTACCTCTCATTGGATGATTCAAAATGCAACGCATTGCACATTACATATAAAAATGTGATTCTGTGGAGAATGATGTACATAATGCATTGTGCTCTTTTGCTTATTATTCTTCTAACTTGACTATACACTGATGCTAATGGTATTACAGTTTTAAAGAGCTAGCTGGAAGTAGATCTTTGTCGGAATTAAGAATTGCCGAGGAAGCTGTTGCATATGTATCAGGTAGAGCTTCAGAGGCTGATGGGGAAGTACTTGAAGGAGAGGTTCGTCCTGATTCTGCAGAACAAACTCCTAAGCCTGTAAGTGCTGGCTCAACAGAAGCAGTTGAGTTGGAGAAGTATGTTGCCATTAGAGAAGAGCTGTATAAGAAGGCTAAAGAGTTCGACTCTAAGATTCTTGGTTTTGAAACAGCTATCAGGAGGCCTTACTTTCATGTGCGTCCCCTTAATGTTTCTGAGCTTGAAAATTGGCATAACTACCTGGACTTCATAGAAAGAGAGGGTGATGTCAATAAGGTATTTGAGGTTTTTTTGGTTTTGGCTATGGTTTGTAGTGTCTAGTTTTCCTGTTTGTTATAGATTGACTTACAGTTAAGTAACATCTGCTGCATCATTTGCTTTGTTGGCTAAACTGTTGGGTGAAGCAACTTTTTTAAACTGGAACTTACTGAGACTAAAGCATGGACCTCGATTTGGTTTCTTTGAGGCTAAGTACATCAAACCCTTATTTGTCAGTGGACATCATAGGTTTGTAATATGTTGAATAGTGAATTCATTTTATACTTTTTAAAGTTCCAATGTTATGCCTGCAGGTCTGTTCTTGTCTTCCTAATCATTTATCTTTCAGCTAGGAGGGTCCCATCTTATTTGTGGGGCCTCGCTGTTCCAACTCTGGAGTACTTTTATGAATTTCTTATTTTGCTTTATACCATCCCGTGTGTAATGTTGCACTGGAATATCTTCTCACTTTTTGCATTTCATTTGTGAATTAGGAGGTCAAATTATATGAAAGGTGCCTAATAGCCTGTGCCAATTATCCTGAATACTGGATACGATATGTTTTATGTATGGAAGCCAGCGGAAGAATGGATCTTGCTGATAGTGCACTTGCACGTGCTACGCGAGTCTTTGTCAAGGTATGAAGTGACAATTTGGGAAGGATGAAAAATATTTTTGGGATGAACTTTATCTCCCTTTCACATGATCTGTTTTTGGTTTTGATGCGAGTGTTAAACCCTCTCAACTTTGACATCTGTTGTCATTTAAATATTTTAAATTAAAAAATTTTAAAAATAAAATGTTCAGAATCAAATCTTTTAAAGCCATTTTGGGTTTGTTTTTGTATATTTTAAGCACTAACAACTTCCAAATAAATGAATTCAAAGCTGACAAAAATTGACCTAAAAAACTTAGGCGACTAGTGGGATAGAGGGAGCAGTATGGTTTTCAGTCCATTTCAGTTGTAACTTTTAACATATTGTTATTAGAGTCCTTTGATGCACCTGAAAGTGGAAATTTTTTAACTTCACAAGTGGGTGAAGAGGTTGTCATATGTCCCACTTATGTTTTTTAATTATTATTATTTTCTTTATTAGACCCTAAGAGGTATGTGCCACCCAGCAAGCAATGCTTATGGAGTCTAAAATTTCCACTAGCTGTTGGTGGGATAAATTTTCTTGTTATTAACGGATAGAAAATCATTGCATAACTTGATTAAAGATGCTCCACTTAAGGAAATTGTGTAACCAGTTGTCATGAGAAAGCTGTTTGCTAGAAAATTGCCTTCCTGCATATTCATTCACCTCCTATTTCCATGCCCTGACTGGGTTGATAACAGAATCAACACTTTGTCTTTCCTTTGATGTTTGTTTTCTTTTCTGAGTTTAAGGAAACTCTTTGGCTTGTAAGTTAGTTTTCTTATTATGCATAGCTGGTATGGTCTTCACTCTATTATAATTGTTTAAACTTTTAGCATGGATATGCTAAAGAAGTATAGTTGGTGGCAGGTGTTCTTGTGTAGACTTAATGTTGTTGCAATATTTTACAGTGTTTGAATCTACTAGTTTTTTTCTTTGTTACCAATATTTGACAGAGGCAACCAGAGATCCATCTTTTTGATGCTCGATTCAAGGAACAGCATGGGGACATACCTGGTGCTCGAGCTGCATATCAACTTGTTCACAGTGAAATTTCACCTGGTCTTCTTGAGGCAATTATTAAGCATGCAAATATGGAAAGCCGTCTGGTGAGATCATGCTAGCCTGCCTACCTGGTCTCAGTTGTGGTAAATCTGGTTACCTGTTTCAAATGGGTTGTTTATCTTGATTGTGCAGGGTAAACTTGATGATGCCTTCTCTTTATGTGAGCAAGCCATTGCTATTGAAAAAGGAAAAGAGCATTCTCAAACGTTACCAATGTTGTATGCACAGTACTCTAGATTTTCATTCTTGGTAGGTGGGCCTAATTTGTTTTTTTTAATGTGTGATTCATGTGAATGAAAATGGGAATTTTCTTGATTTCAGGGGTCAATATTAATATTATCCATGATTTTTTGTCTCCACCTATGTCCAAATATGTACTTAGTTAATATTATACTAGTTATTTTCTAGTTTCAAATACCATTAATGTCAGCTTAAATAAGCATTATGTCATATCCCAGCATTTCTCTGTATCCTTTGCCATGTAGGCATTTGTGTTTTCTCTTGTTTCATATGGCTTCTCTAAATACCTATCTCTGACTATTTTTCTTACTTTGTCATAGATTCCTTGTCAGAGGCTGAACTTGTGTCGTAAGTTCTTTAAAGAATAAAATAAAGCACAACCCTGGTACACCCTACTACTGTAGTTAAGGAGGTTTTTCTCTGTTCTTAGGTCCATGATTATGGTTATTGGAAATTTTTATGACAGAATTGAAACAAGGTTTTTGTTGTTTGTTCACCATTTTGTCTGATTACCATTAGTTCCAAGTGTTTATTGTCATCGCTAAATTCATTCGCTGATGGCCCTTTATTTTCTTGTTCCCTTGATTTTCTTTGTAGGTTTCTGGAAATGCAGAGAAGGCTAGGGAAATTCTGACTAGGGCGCTTGACCATGTCCAACTATCTAAACCATTCCTTGAGGTTCTCTCTCTCTCTTTCAGACACTTGCATACACACATGTAGACACACTGTTCCATTACATCTTTTGAACAATCCCTTCTGTAATGGGATTTCTGATTTTATTTTTGTTTTATATATAGGCCTTAATACATTTTGAAACAATTTTGCCACCTCCAAGACAGATTGATTATTTAGAATCATTGGTTGACAAGTTTTTGGCCCCAAGTTTGAATGGCAGTACTGTAGACAAAGAAGATTTATCGAGCATATTTTTGGAGGTAATAATTTGTGTAAAAAGAGTTGCTTGTATTTGGCCCAGACATATTGGACATGAGTGGAGGTTTTGAGTTTGCATGGAAAACAGAAATTGCTTATAACCATAAGTTTGACCTCCTTTTTTTCTTAGACTGTCTTGAGTTTGCTTGAAGATGTTTCTATCAAAATTTATCTGCAGTTTGAAATCTTTTGAGTTTGTTTTGAGGACTTTATTTCAAGATTGTAAATACTGTTTGAAGTTTGGCATTCAGCGTTCTGATTGTTTAGTTTGTTGTTTTACTTCGAAAATACGGGTCTCTATGCTTAAATATTGTACGAAAACTTTTACTTGTAGCTCATTGTAGAAAATAAATTTGCAGTTCCTGGGTCTTTTTGGAGATGTACAGTCTATTAAAAGGGCTGAAGATCGGCATGCTAAGCTCTTTCTACCCCGTAGGCCCATTTCTGAATTAAGAAAACGTCAAGCTGAAGATTTTTCATCTTCAGATAAGACAAAGCTGGCAAAATCCTACTCAGGTGCCCCTTCACCTGGCCAGTCTTTACTTGGTATATATCCAAATGCACAAAACCAGTGGCAAGGTGGTTATGGTGCGCAACCTCAAACTTGGCCGCCCACAACACAGTCACCGGCACAGGCACAACCGTGGACCCCTGGCTATGGCCAACAGGTTGGTTGAACTTTTTGATACTTTTATTTGTATATAGGGACATGCTTGTATTATTTTCATGACTTATTTTAGCCTATGGATATGTTTTGATCTCATGGATGTGCATATCAGTTCTATGGCTTTTTTATCTTAGAATTCTTATTTTATTCTATTCCATGTTGGATTTGGTGCATATTTTGAAGGGAAAACTAGCTGAATTGCTAGCATGTAATATTATGCTTCATGCAGTCCTTGTCATGTTCTTTTGACAGTTCCATAATTTTTATTCTACTTGTAGGGAGCGTATGGTGCTTGTAGTAGTTATGGTAGCAATTATGCTACTCAACAATTACCGGCATCAGTTCCACAAAGTGCTGGTTATGGTGCTTATCCCGCTACATACCCTGTTCAGGTATAAAGTTGGCTAATTGCTTCTGATTTATTTTATGGTTATTTGGCAAACTGCAATTTCAAAAACTAATGAGACAACTATCACATGCATCAAGACCAATTTCATCAAGGGTGTAAAAACAAATCATTCCAATTTGGGATGATAAAAGGAGAGAAAATGAGAGAGAATTAAAAATCATGCATTTTTCTAAAGTTTCATTTCTTTCTTCTCATTTTTCAATTTTGTGAAGCAATGAATGGAAAGGAAAAATATGTTTTCTTTCTATTTTTGTACTCCTCAATTTCTCATCTTTGTTTCTTTCTACTCTACCAAGCAAAGCCTGAATGAAATATCAAATATTGATATCATCCCACTTGCCTCTACTCATTTTTTATTGAATGATTTTAAATGTGGCTCCTCTTGTTAATAATTACAAGCTTTTGAACGATTCATGGCACTTGCAGTGCCATATTCTATGGACGTTTGTAATAATAAAGTCTGTCATTGGACATACTTAATTAGTTGAGGGTAGTAATATGCACCGCAGCATGCACTTAAGATTTGAAGCAAATTTTCTTGGAATGTTGGTATAAATTTCCTTATTTTCTTCATAATCAACATTCAAGTTTGAGTTGTTGTTCTTCTTTGGAGCTCTAACGCTTAGCCATGATTCTCTGTAGAGCTTTCCTCAGCCGACTGCCGCCACGACACTAACCCCAGTTCAGCAACCTGCTGCAACTGTTCCTCAGACTTACTATGGTTCTGACTATTGAGATGTCATGTCGGTAACACGGTTATCCATTTTCAATGTTCTCTGATACATTGTCTTGTAGTTCATATGTAGTGCACACTTATTTTAGCAGTTTGTCGAGGTGGGCATATTCCGGATTTTGACCGTGGAGGCGGTGTCGGGGAGGGGACTACTAAGGGTAGATGTTCAGTGAAGTAATTTGCTTTAGGTAGTATGGTGGTGTCTTTTTTTGTTTTTCTTCATAATTTAGAATTTTTTTTTTTGCGGAAACTTGTACAGAACTACAGATGCTAGTGATCTATGTGATGTGTAGTTGAGTTTCTTTAATTCGACAGACCAAGACGCAAAGCTGCTTCAATACAGTAACCAACTCTGTTGTCTTCATATTTTTGTTCCAAAGCTCCATTTATTTTTCTGTAAGAAACTGCAAAAATGCAAGAAAACTGAATTATAAGGCTTAATATATCAAAAGCTTGTGTGTAAAATAATTCAATAATAAATTGAGCCCTCAAATCCAAAATCATCCAATTGAGCACTTAATTGAATATAAACACTAAAATACATTTTTGAAAAATCAATTTTAGTGCAATCTATTAATTTCGCCTCATGACAAATGAGGGTTGTGTTTTCATGTGTCATGTATGCCACATAACAGTTCATTGATACACAACCAAGTCATACATGCAGAGAACATGCTTACAACATTCATATATTTGCACAGCCATATACATGCATGACTTTCTCAGTCATTGCAACTATATACAACCATAGAGCTCAAATTGAACTCAGAGCAAAGCATGCAAGCAGCACAACAACCAGAATGACACCCTGAATAGTGGAGTTCAAAAATTCGCATGTTGTCCTTTCTTCTTGTCAGCTTAGCTTTTCCAACAACTAGAGTCTTCTCCATCTTGGTTAGCCAAGCATGACCATCAAATATACCAGTTAAATCGAAGACATTCATGCTTTAAAATCCAGAATCTAGAAACTTACAGAGACCCCCAACTTCTCTCTTTTTCAACTTCACTAGTACAGAAAGATTAAGAAGCTTACTAGTTCGCCAAGTTCTCATCTTTTCAGACTCAATCCTCATGTTAATTGCCCCATGCAGAGCTTTTCTCGACTTCCTCTTCTTCGGAGTAAATAAAGAAGATGATGCAAAAGAGAAGAAAATGAAACAAAATTAAGGAAGATTTCACCTCGGGAATAGTTCGTCTTAGCTATATATATAGCCTTCACGCATGGTCTCTGAAGGCCCTACGAAACTAACAACTGAAAATCATTATGTTCCCCACTAAGGAACTTACCAGTTCCAACGTAACCAAACCATATTTAGAGTCCAAATAATTTCAATTCATCCATCGCGTTTTCCAGATTTTACTGTGGAGCCCGTCGAATCCTACCATTTCTTTCAATTAACTCCCAAATCTTCGTTAATATAGGACATTAATGAAAACCGGGTGTGACAACTTATGTGCCAATATATTTGCTTTGGTACATCCGATGATGATGCACCTATGTACCAACATGATTATTTTGGTTTATCCGTTGATGCACTTATGCGTCAATATAATTGCTTCTATTCATCCGGTGATGCACCTCGTGTGCTAGTATAATTGCTTCGATTTTCCAACGATGCACTATGTGTGTCAATATCTTTCCTTCAGTACATCCAATGATGCACTACAATGCCAGATTGAGATGCAGGTTAACTAATCCGTGTATCCATCTTGAAATTCGAGTTAGGTTAATAGGGTTATAAAAATATAAATAGGCTAAACGATGTATGAAATAACTGTTATTGAATTGTGAAATACGACAACACGTGAAAGATCGTGCTAAAAGATTTGAAAACAAGCTCTAGAGGCCTATTGAATATGAATGAGCTAATAAGCTCGAAAATAATTGAATTGATGAAATGAAAATTGAGCATAAGTACATGAAAACAAGTTAATGATTGTAAATGTATATGAATGGTAATGTGAAATGAATGAAAGATGATATGGCAAGTATATACATAAATGCCATGGTTTAATTGCATGAATTGAATACTATGTTTATACTATTAGTTGAATTGCTACAAAAGAAAAAAAAAAGATATTTCAATGAATGAGTAGTATGAAAGGTAAGTTAACAACTTTTTTAATGAATGAATTTTTTTTTTTTTTGAATATTGTAATGAATGAAACATTTAAGTTGGCATGAGTATGTATATGAATTTGGTTGCAAGTTTGGTCATGTATATGTTTATATAAAGATGAAAGTGTTTTGGCATGAAATGACAATAGATTAGGTCATGAATTGAATTTGAAATGAATGTATGCATTTGTTTAATTTGTTTTAAATTGATTTGAACGGCTTTTTTTTTTTGTGTGCAGGTACAGCCGATCCTCGAAAGTAAGAGTAGTAGATTCAACATTCAGAAGACGATCCGCACCTCAGCAGAGTTTGTATAATTCCGTTTTGTTCTGAGTATGGCATGTACCTAAGTTGATAAATTTTGGTATAATACTATATCTATATATACTTATGAATGAGAACTTTGATGCATGAAATAAGCCAATTAAATGAAATGTGGATATGAATTCCATATATGTTTGTATAATTCCATATATACTATGTCTATATAATTTCAAAACTTTGAAAATAAGTTCAACTACAAAACTTAATAATATTTACATCACATCATCACATAATAATAGTAAATTTCTTAATCACTTTTTTAATCCATAAATCGTAAAGACCTTTCAACCTTGATGGGGAAGCCACCTTTCATCTTAGCAGTCATATAAGCAACAAACACCGGTTGAAACCCATCATCCTCGGTTGCCGGAACCACCTTGAACCGCCTTAAAATACCAGCCACCACCCTTTTCATTTGCAAGAACGCCATCTCTTTCCCCAAACAAATCCTGGGTCCGGCCTGGAACACCGGATATGTATAAGGATCTCTCCCAACAAACCTCCATTTCCCTGCCTCATCTCTTTCCAACCATCTCTCCGGCTTGAACATTGACCAATCCGATCCCCATATCTTCTCCATCCTCCCCATCGCATAAGGAGCATACGTCACCAACGTCCCTTTCTTCACCACCGTCCCGTCTGGCAAAACATCGTCCTCCATTGCCAGTTTGCCATCAGTAGGGACTGGAGGATACAGTCTCATGGACTCGCAAAGCGAAGCATGAATGTAAACCATGTCTTTAACTTCCTCGTACACTGGCATATCCGATTTCTCTTTGATTTCTTTGAGTATTTCATTCTTGACTTCAGGGTGTTTATATATTAACCAGAAAAACCATGTCAATGCCGCCGATGTTGTGTCACGACCGGCAAGTATGAAGCTGATAACTATATCCGTAGCGAAATCCTCGTCTGAATGACCCGAGTTCAAGAATCTTGATAAGAGATCAACCGATTCTAAAGACGATTTATCGGCTAATTCTTGTTTCTTTTCTCTCACGATCTTCTTCGCAAAGTCACGAACTCGAGAGATCGCGATCTTGAGGCACTTTTCCGATCCGACATTGAAGAATCGCTTGATTTTCCAAGATATTAAAATTGGAGCTCGAAACCTCTCGCTACTTAACTGTGTAGCAACCTCAAACGCATCTGCAAACTCTGTTTGCGGTAATGAAGGTAACAAGCAGGCAGGGTCATGACCGAAAGCGATCTTACAAACGTTGTCAAAAGCAAACCTCTGAAGAACACCTTGCAAGTCAAGCACGGTCTTGTCAGAAGCAGCGCCGGAGAGCATCGGGATCAAACGTTCGTGAAGCTCAGTATCAACGACGGTTTCCACAAATTTACGAAGAGATTTGGTGTTGAACTCGTGACTGGAAATTTGTCTCTCGAACTTCCACGACTCCCCATCGACGTTGAAGATACCGTTGCCGAGAAAATCAAAGAAAACGCTAGTGAAGAAAGGGCCTTTGGGGTAGTTGGAGAAGCGGGTCTTGAGAACATGGCGGACATTTTCAGGGTTTGCAGTAAAGATCTGGCGATAACCCAAGACGTGATGGAGAGTGTAAGTTGCAGTGGGGCAGTTGTGGAGGATTTGTGTAATCCATTGGACGCGGTTGCTTAGATTGGATTTGACGGCAAAATAGGAACCGATTATTGGGTAACGCTTGGGTAAAACATCGGATGCTGATGGTTTCTTGGATTTGGAGTTTTTGTTGATAATCAACAACAAAAATGGGAGGGTGAGGAAGAAGATAATAGTTAAGATGGACATGGTACTAGCTGTGGACTTTAGAGTTAGAGGTATTTGTAATATCATATATGTATATATATATATTTGGTTAGAAGATAAGTATTAAACGTATATATATATATGCCTAAATTAGAAATATAGCTCATTTTTTTTTAATTGGTGAAATAAATTGTTTTTTTAAGATTTATTGGTCGATTTTGAAGAGGGTGTGAAAGAGCATCAGCTGGATAAGCTTTTGCTGACATTTCATGAAAGCGTACCCAACTAGAAGCTTTTCTAAAAATTCCAAAAAAAATAAGTCTAGTTGGCCGCAGTTTTTCTTACATGTTAGCAAAAGTTCGTCCAATTGGATGCGTTTTTCTACCAACTATGCAAAAAGCGCGCCTAATTGGATGCGTTTTTCATGCTCTCTATCCAAAATCGATCTATTCCCTTAAATCTTTAAAAAATGACCTATTTGACCAATTAAAAATAAAGAGTATATATAACTAATTTAGCATATATATTTGCAGGATAAGAGTAGGGGATGAAGATACCAACAGAGTTTTTCTTTAAACAAAAATGTATTTGAATGATGTCGCAAACAAAAATGCAATGCTTTTGAAATTAGATTTGCGATATAATTGATTAAATTTATTATTTTTAGAATCATTAATCCAGTGTCTCAAAATAAATAAATTATTAAATTTTAAAAATATAAAAATCAGATTAATCAATTTTTTTTATTTGATTCAATTAATTTATATTAATTTAATTTTTTTTATCTCTCATCGAATTAATATTTAATTAATTTTGAATCTAATCAATTAATTAATCTCATCTCGATTAAGCAACATTACATAAATGTAGTCGAATGGACAAGAAAAGTTATAAGTGTAAATATAAATATAAATATAAATAATGTATATGTTAAATAATACAAATTGAATTTTATAATTTTAAATAGTCCTTTTAAGGAGTTGATTCATATAAATCATAGATTTAAATAATTTACAAAATAAATTTAATATTTAATATTAAAAGAATTAACATCTTAATTGAACTAATATTTTTAAGTATTATTTTTTTTAGTTTAAATTTAAAGCATAGGATGATAGGGACAATAAAGCATTGGCGCTGGAAAGTCTTCGGCAAGCATGGCAGTTTAGGAGCACGAAAAGTTAGAAAATTTTGTGGGATAGAGATTAAATTATATATTTTTTATGATAATAAAAGTATAAGTTTATGATTTTTATAATCTATATCTTTATAATTTTTAAAAATGTAATTTTACTATCAATAATTAAAAATTTTATCAATTATAAAGAATTTAAATGAAAAAATTTTCATTTTAAGGGATCGACCCCTCGCTCCGCCCTTGGTTCGATTGAATAGTAAAAGTAAACCATATTTATAGAGAAAAAAAATTTGTTGATGCTTTGACGAGTTATAACTTTTCCGAAACTAATAGAATTCCATCAGTTTCTATAATCCCCGGATAAGATAACTCAACTCTTTTATGATGATTGTAACAATGTTAGTACTAGTCACTCGATTAAAATAATTGAGGAAGGATAATAAAATAGCTTAACATCGAACCCGAACTTTTAATATTTATAACATGCTAAATAAATCTTATTGAACATCCAATTAAATTAACCTAAAGTAAACCTTAAATACCTATTCAAACCAATACAGAAAGCAATGTCGTTACGCCATCAAACTGAAATGTTCCATAAAAGTTAAAGCAAAATGACGTTCTGTCGGCTAACACATCGCTGAATTGAATTATTTTAATTCCATTAGGGAAGTTGAATTCAATTGTTTCTCTAATCATTTAATATATATGATGGGAAATTGTAATGTTTCATAATAATTTTTTATTCCCAACTTGGCATAATAATTAATAAAGCTTCCATCAAGTGGTCTCGTGTGTTTGGCGCTCTCTTTTGAAGAGTGCGGAATGAGGTGATGCATTGGTGGATTAGTGATGGTCGGTTGACTAGTTCAGGTAGATTTAAGGAATTGATAAAGTTACAGATTACTATATTGGAAATGTGCCCTTCAATCAAAACCTAATGGTGAGTCAGGGTGTTTACAATCTCAAGAATAGTTTAGATTTGAGTCACGTTAATTGTATTGCTGTTAAGGTTTTGACATCCCCTTGTATCTTATCAAAAGAAATGAATGGCAGAGATTATACCGCCTTCAGATGATGTTGAACTTGATACATTAGAATGGGATTGGAATCGGAATGAGACTTTTTTCATTGCTGAAACTTATTATGATTATGTAGGTCGAAATTGGAGAGATGTTGAATCGATTTGGAAATGTGTGACCCCTCAACGAGTTCGACAGTTCCTTCGGTTAATTTCTAAAGGGCGCATCTTGTCCGATGAAGAAAGATTTCGACGGGGGATGACAAGAGATCCGCACTGTGCTGGGTGTGGATTCGTGCTTGAATCTACGCTTCATATATTGAGAGACTGTTTTCCGACTAAAAACCTTTGCGAAGCTATTTTGCTAAGAAGGGTGAAGAATCAGTTTTTTGATTTGGCCCTACTCGATTGGATGGAGTGGAATATTCTTAATAAGGGTGAAGGGTTCTGAGCCACTTTCTTTTCAATATTCGTTTGGCTCCTTTGGAAACAGCGAAACTCTTTTGTATTCCAAGGGGGTCACAGCAATTCGAAAAATTTTGTTGCGAGATCACCGTTTATGCAGTATGTAAAATTGATGAATCTTTTAAGTTAGGCGAATTTTTTATAATTGGCGAATTCTTTCAAAAAGGTAAATATACTAATATTGACGAACCCTCTAAAATTGGTGAGCTACCACAAAGTGGCAAGCTTCTTACTTTGTCGAACTGGCATTACAGGACAAATGCAAATTAGGGTCATATTCCCTTTAACAATCTTAATGAGAGTCACAAAAATAATTGAACTATGTAACGTGAATTTTTAAGTTGTAATTTTTTTTTGAGTGCTTAAAATGAAATTTTTGAAAATTGAGTAACTATCTATGCAGTTTATCATTTTAGTAAATAATCTTGAATTTATATTTTAGGTATTATTTTTATATTTTGGCTTTTAGACTAAAATAATATAGAAAGAAAATTATTATTTACCAAAATAATAAATTGTTTTTTTATTAACCAAAATTATATTTTTTTTTAAATGTGTCAACACCAAATCACCATTTCAAATGGCGATTTCGAAGATTATTTATTTATTTATTCATTACCAAATCATTTGGAGAGTTGTAAAATTTCTTATTCAATTAAGTTCTTTTAAAATTTTAAACTTATCATGCTTTTTTTAAATTTTTTAATTTTTGATAAATAAAAATTTCAATAAAAGCTAAAACATATTAATGAAACTATTAATAGAAAATTTGATCAATATTAATGTGTGCGAAATATGTTTGACCTTTTATTAAAATTTTTAGTTTACCAAAACTTATAGAAAAATATGATAATTTTATACATTTGATTTTGATGCTCACTAATTTTTTTTGTTGGCATAATAATTTATTTGATCTTTCAATTTTACAAAAAAATTATTTTACTCTTTCATTTAATTTTTCACTTTTTTTTAGCTTTGATCTAGTATTGTTTGTAAAATAACCTTAAATATTTATTAAAAAGTTATCGTCTGTTAACTTTGTTGACGTGGTATACACGTGGATGCCATATCAATAATTAATTTTTGAAAATTTTAAAATTAAAATTAAAAAATCTTAAAAATATAAAAATATTTTTTATTTTTAAAAAAAATTAATTAATTGCTGACATAGGATACACGTGAACTCCGCATGAGTGTAACTATCCAGCGCATGACTTTGAATTGGCTGCGATAGTTTTCGCTCTTAAGATCTAGAGACACTATCTTTATGGGGAGAAGTGTGTTTTCTACACAAATAATAAGAGTCTTAAGTATCTCCTCACTCAGAATGAGTTAAACTTGAGATAGAGGCATTGGATAGAATTACATAAGAACTACGACTGCACTATTGAATATCATCCGGGTAAAGCTAATGTCGTGGTCGATGCATTAAGTAGAAAAGCGATGAAAGAGTTAAGAGCAATGTTTGCTAGACTGAGTTTGATAGAGGATGGAGGCTTACTTGCGGAGTTACAAGTACGACCTACTTTGTTAGAAGAGATCAAGTTGAAACAGTCATCGGATACGTCTTTAGTGCCTCAAGTGAAACTCATCGAAGAGGGTAAGGCTTCGGATTTTTCCTTTAATTATGAGGGAGTTCTATGCTATCGTGAGAGATACTGTGTACCTTCAGATTTAGAATTGAGGCAGTCCCTTCTGAGGGAAGCGCATAGCAATCTTTATGCTATGCACCTCGGAGGAAGTAAGATGTATCGAGATCTTCATGAGCAGTATTAGTGACCGAGACTTAAGCGTGATGTGACTGATTTTGTGGCAAAATGTTTGACATGCCAACAAGTCAAAGCTGAGCACCAATTTCCTTCGGGTTTGCTCCAACCTATTCAGATTCTTAAGTGGAAATGGGAGCATGTCACCATGGACTTTGTTAATGATTACCTTTGACGCCTTCTACTAAAGACTCCATTTGGGTGATTGTTGATCGGTTGACTAAGTTCGCTCATTTTTTGCCAGTGTGTACTAACTACTCATTATCAAGGTTGGCGAGGTTGTATATCTCTGAAATTGTGAGACTTCATAAGGTACTGATTTCTATCATTTTTTATCGAGATCCTCGTTTCATGTCTCAATTTTGGAAGAAATTAAATGAGGCTTTTGGTATGAGGTTGAACTTCAGTACAACTTTTCATCCACAATATGATGGGCAATCTAAGAGGGTTATCCAAATCCTTGAGGATATGTTAAGAGGTTACGTGATTGAGTTTCGAGGTAGTTGGAAGGAACATCTGTCGCTTGTTGAATTTGCATATAATAATAGCTTTCAATTGAGCATTCAGGTGGCTCCTTATGAAGCTTTTTATGGACGCAAGTGTAAGACACCTCTATGTTGGACGGATTTAGGGGAGAAGAAAGCGTTAGGACCAGATTTAGTGCAAGAAATTGAGAATACTGTGAAGATTATCCAGGATCGTTTGAGAGTGGCATCGTTATTGTCGAAACGTTTATTTTCCGGGACCAAACAAGTCTCGAACAATGTTTAAAAATAAAAAACTAGGTATGATAAAAAAAATGGGAGTCGCCACCAATCTTTTATATGGTGTGATTGGATCACCACAAAACGTTTAAAATCCGTTTTGAAAATATTTTGGTCTTCGAAATCCAGAAAACAGGTTCGGGAGTCGGTTACACATGAGGAAGGATTAGCACTTTCATATGCCCAGAATTGGTACCACATTGATTATTTTCGAGTCTTTTGTTTTAAAACTTTGAAAACCAGAGTAAAACTTAAAATACGATCTTTTAAAATGACTTCGCATGATTTTCAAAAATACTATTTGAGGAAAATCGTCCATGTGTTTCGAATTTCTAAGAGAACTGGAGGTCGTGTCCAACGCATTAGGGCATTATGTTCTTGAACTTTCGAAATTAAAGGACGGTTTGAAAGACTTTTAAAGAGGATGTTCAATTATGTGAATTATACGAAAATCACACCCAGCACGTTAGGGCATGATTTTTCGAGGTTTTCACATGAAAGAATATTGCCTCGTTTTGTTTTAAAATTATTTGTATACGTGTATATTTTTGAGAACTTGAAATTTTGCATTGAGTTTAAAATATAATCCTAAGACACATGACTAAAAATTTTTTGAGATAGAATGCCCGTTTACTTCGACTTTCGCAGAGAATTAAAATCGTGACCAACACGTTAGGGCACGAAGTTCTCGGAATTTCGAAGCTAACAAGCATTTAAAAACTTGGAAGAGGATATTCGATTCGTGTGAATTATACGAAAAATCACACCCGACACGTTAGGCCATGATTTCCCGAAGTTTCCACACGAAAAGGACATTGCCTCGGTTTTAAAGGATTATGAAAATAATTTTGAAAACAAATATGTGAGTTTAATATGAACGATTAATAACGAAGATTAAAAAACTGAAGAAAAAATAATTAAACAGATAAATACATACACAAAAATCCAAAATACGAAAGCATAAAATTAAAAACTAAATATGAACATTAAAGAGAAAGAAAAACGAAACAAACAAAGTCAAAAAATGCGATTTTTGGATACCTAGGGGTAAAACAGTAATTTTGGACACTTCATGAGCAAAATGGTAATTTTTGGACACTCGGGGGCAAAAATGTAATTTTTGGACATCCAAGGGTAAAATGGTAATTTTTGAAAGTTCAGGGTCAAAAATGGAATTTTTGGAAATTCGAGAGTAAAATGGTAATTTTTGGAAAGTTCGAGGTCAAAAATAGAATTTTGGAAATTCAGGAGTAAAATGGTAATTTTTGGAAAGTTCGGGATCAAAAATGAAATTTTGGAAATTCGGGAGTAAAATGGTAATTTTTGGAAAGTTCGAGGTCAAAAATGGAATTTTTTAAAGTTAGAGGGTAAAAATGTAATTTTTAAAAAGTTCATAGTAAAAAATGGAATTTTCAGACATTCGGGGGTAAAATGGTAATTTTTGGAAATTTTGGGGTCAAGAATAGAATTTTTTGACATTCGGGGTAAAATGGTAATTTTGTAAAGTTCAAGGTTAAAATGTAATTTTTGAAGAGTTCGAGGGCCAAAATGTAATTTTTAGACAGTTTAGGGACCTTTTGGGCAATAAAACCAAAAAATGGTGACACGTGGCAGTCTCTCAAGCATTCTGGGGTCAAAGGACTAATTTAAAAATATTTTAAAATTTCTGGACCAATTTAAAATAAAACAAAACTTGATCTAAGGATAAAAACAGAACAAATAACAAGTAAAAGGGACCATTTGCAAAATAAACCAAAATATTAACACATGGCAGCTTCTTAGGCCTCAAAAGGGTTAGAGGATTAAATTGAAAATAAAATTAAATTCCTGCGTAAATTTAAAAATAACTAAAAGTATGAAAAGGACCTGATTGGAAATTTAAAAAAAAGCAGAAGGACCAATTGCATAAATATACCATTAAGCAAAAACATGCGGATCCTTGAGACGAGTCAGGTCAAAAATGTGGGTAAGGCTCAAAACAACGTCGTTTTGGGATTGAAACTCAGCCTTCAAAACGGCGTCGTTTCCAAATATGTATTGAAGTCAAAATTTTGTTTCTTAAAATCATTTTCAACCATTTAAAACAAACAAAAAAAAGAACTTTTGTTTTTTTTTTCTTTCCAAAAACCCCTCCCATGTCCGACCATTCCAGCCTGTTTAGTCTCCGTGGACGTCGAGCACTGTCACATCCCTGTTGCGGTCAACCGCCATTGTGCCTTGCCTCCGATCATCGTCCAACCGCCATCCACGACGGCGTTAAGGTAAAACTAGTACTTTTTTTTATTAAAATTTTAAAACCCAAATATGAGTTTGAAAGCCTCAGATTTCGAATCAAAAAAATGTTTGGTCTCTTTTTTTTTTCTTTCCTTTTTATCTTTTAAAACGGATTCAAACCTAGACTACTAGATCTATTTTTGTATTTTCGAATAAAACTTGAATCTTTACGAAAAGGTTAGTTTTTATTTTGTTCAAATCTATTTCCCATCTTTTTTGATCTCTTTTTGTTTGTCTTCTTTGTGAATCTTGATCTCCGGAGGACCATCCACGAACGGCGAGCATCTATGAACCTCTCAGTCACCGTCCGTGGCAGCGATGGCATGGTAGGAAGGTACGACCTTTCAAGTCCCTTTTTTTTACCTTATTTAATACTACTTATTATTTTAAAATAAATATTTGTTATACCTAATGTATATTCAATGCATGCTTGAAAATAATAACAGACATTAGTAATATAATAAATAAATGCATTAATATTTTTTAAAATATAAACCGTTTGAAATCCGAATAGTCAGCACTGAATAAAATCTATGGAAATGGTATACCTCGAGGACTTGATGTTTAAATGCTTGCTTCTGATGATTATATCCTTGAATGCTTCTCTATGTATTGATTGGAAAATGTTTATTTTTGTATTGATTTGGAATGAACAACAAAAGGTCCGTAACCTCTATTACAAGGGTTTGAACCTGGTTTTATAATCAGAATGACAATCATTTCCTTTTGTTTTTATGCCATTAAATTGTTGTCATTTCTTTCTTTTGTAGGTGCGGCAATGGAGGTTGTAGCTGACGTGGTAGCCTTTGGTTGGACGTGGGTGGACGGCAGCAGCAGTGCAAGTGGGGATAGCCATTTTAAGGTTTGATTTTAGGTGGTTTAGGTTTAGTTTGAGTCATTTGGGCCTGTTTAGGTTAATTGAAATTGGGCCCAATTGAACTTTGTAAAAATTAACATTTTGGCTTGTATTTGAATTTTTTTATTTAAATAAATTTAAGCTTAAATTTATAATAAATTTAAATTTGGTTGGGCCCGAATAAATTGAGCTTCAACAATTATAATACTGTTCTAATGTAAACATTAAAATAATGTTAAGATGACTATATAAAAAATTTCAATAAATAAAACATATATAAAATATTAAAATAATATAATATAAATATTTTTTAAAAATATTTTAAAAATTAATATGGACGGAGCTAAAATAGGTTTGGGGTAATCTTTTGCAAATATGGACGGATTTAAACAAAATTTTAGGCATAGATTTCAAGTCGATCAAGCTTGGATAAATATAAAGTATGCTAATATCATGCTCAACCCAAACCCAACTTAACCCGGCCGTGAACACTTCTAAACACAAACAAAAAATCACATTTAAGGAAAACATTTTGCAAGAAAGAAATCTTCAATTAATTCGATTGAATCAGAACCCAATCAAGTAGAACAGTTGTATAATTAATTCGACTGAAAACAATACTTTCTCAAACGAAAACATGTGTGCATATCAAAAGGGTGAAACAAAACATTAAAGTCTCTTGCAATGAGCCATTGGCCCCCCCAGGAACACTTTTCTGAATTTCAACCAACTGCTTCCTTCCAACACCATCATTTCTATCATAAAACGGTAGTAAAATAAACCAAAATTTCCATTAAAAGCGAACTTGCAAGTAAGGCTTTGTTCTATGGCAACTACAGGCTCCAAAGAAACGTTTTTCTTCCACAAACCACAAGAAAGCATAGGTTGCTTAACTCTTGTCTCTACTAAATAGACAACATCAACTTTATAAGAATTTATTCTACTAAAACACATTCTTAATTTTTAGAGGTCATTAATACCTTTCACTTCCCACACTATGCATTTCATGAACAAGATGTGATACCCTTACCTCCAGAGGCAGATAACACTGCCTTACTCTCTTTTTTTTCCCTTCTGTTGAATGTGGATTGCATGCAGTAACAAGAAGCAGAGCAGAAGGCAGACTCGGTCAACACATGAAGACCAACATTCGTGCCAGCATTTTGTTTCATTTTGAACTTAGTTTAATGTTTTTTTTTTTTGTATTTCAATACTAATGAAATTCAGTCAATATGGAGGCTGTTTTTAAAGCTTAGAGTCAGCTAGGTTTAGGTTGATTTTATCAATGTAATCTTACTGTTGAAATCTGCTTATGTAATGCAGATATTGTCCCATACCCTATTGTTCCTACTTTTAAAGTTTGTAAATGTTATATCTTGAATGGTCAATGAAAAAACAAGAACTTTTATCAAATTTACTTTTCTTTCTCTGCAATTTTTCTTTCATTTTCTGGTTTTGTTTTTACTTCAAGTAACTGAGTCTTTAAGTTCAAGTAAGTGCTGAGTTCTACTGCACTGTCATTTATCCAACACCTTTGGATATCAACTGCCTTTTCTTACTATTTAGACCCTTGACCAACTGTGCAACCCCTGCTGTAGCAACCCTTTGTTTCCTAGGAGAAAACTTTGCCTTATTTAACCTCTAAAGCCTCCATATCACTCCCTCTTTCCTCCATTTCATCAAAAGGATGCCTACTTTCTAGAATAGCAAATGTATTAGTAGAGCCAACAACCGCTCTAGATTTCTCGTTAGATCCCTAAACCCTTCCTGATTGAGATTCAGTGTCCACCACAGCCTCTACAACTTGCTCCCCCTTCACTTCAGCACTGATTTAATCTGTTGTAATCACCTTTACAGTTACTTGACACTTCTATCTTAGGTACCCATTTCTTCACCATAGGCTTGGAAGGGCAATCCTTCTCAACATGCCAAGGAACTATAATCTCAATAGCAGCAGATGAGCTATCCTGAAGCACAACATCAATGAACTCGGACATCGTGAATTTAGCTTCCTCTTTCACACAAACCCACTTTGTCGAGCAGTTATGTTGTTCATGTAAAGCGGTGTACCCTGTGCACTAACTATGTAACTAAGTCCAATTCTAGTATAAAGCTGACATAAATGCACCCAAAAGGAAGCTTACCCATACTGAATTCCAAACTTTTTAGTCCTACCTCCCATTTCCTAACCAAACCTGGCTTTCTTTGGATATTCTCTAGAACCTAATCCCTAGCCTCCAAACATGAAAATTTAGCAATATACACGTTTTCCCCCGCCGGCTTAATATTGAAAAATCCAAATTTCCCACCATACCAATTTTTGCAAAGCTCCAAAATTTGGGTACTTGTCAGGAAATTGAACCACAGGAGAATTTTCCCATACCTGAGCACCAACGTTAGACACTTCTTTTGGTGGCTCCCAATGTAACCACACCATTGTTAATATAAGTAGGAAAATAATCCAAGGTCTAACTTGTATAAGGGGTAAAAAGCTTCCTTTACTTAACCATCCTTCCTTCAATGTTCTCATCTTCATTTTCCCCACCCATCCTCAATCAAACAATAGTCCTCATACAATCACAATCAACAGTTCAATCAAGAAAACAAGAAGAAATCAAGCTCGAAACAACAAATATCAGAAGAAAATATCCTAGAATCAGCAAAACTCAAGAAACAACCATGGGACCTCTACTAACAAGGCTCCAAATTGACCTCTACTAACTCTAGTTTCACCGTGCCACCAAGGCTTCAAGTTGACCTCCATGGGACCTTCCGTGTGCATTCATCACGGGCTTAGATCCGCGGCTCCTCTCATTCTTCCTCAAACTTGTTAGATTAGAAAGTTGTTGATTTATTTGGAGCACGTTACTAGTATTCTCCACTCACTCTATCACTAAGATAATGCACTTGCATTACAGGCTGCGTGGTATGAGAAAAAGACGATCTAAATATCCATGATTTAAAAAGTATAAAATACTTGAAGATTTGTACTATTATAATTATATTCATATATAGAGGTTGAGCATAAATAGAACTAACAAAAGACACTAAAATATTTTTTGTAGATATACAATTTTACTGGAAATGTTCCCTTATTGTGCATTGAAGACAGTTGCTTAAGCGCTTGCCAAGGTTCCTTGATGAAATTGTGTGGGAATTGTATCAATTCCGCTAGGCGCTAAACATTCACCTCCATCTTCCTCTGTTTCCCATAGGAAACTAGCATAAGCTGCATGCACATGGCTGTAAAACAAACAAAAAAAAAAGTCCCATCAATGAAAGCTTTTAAGTACACAAATTAAGAAACAAGAATGAAGGAAAAGCAGTATGATTACCTATCTTGAGGAGAGACTTGAACTGCTCGTTCGAAGTAGCTTGAAGCTCTTTCTTCATCACGATGTAGCTCCCACACTAACTTTGCATATTGTGACAGTGTTTCACCGTCTTTGGGATCTACTAAAATGGCTCGACTGTAATATTCTTCTGCTCCTTGAAGGTCTCTCTTTGACTGTTGAAAATGCTCAGTGATTATGAAAGAAAGAAGATGAAAAGGTTAATTGACTGTAAACTAGAGATGAAAACACTCACCTGATACAAAAACTGAGCATAGTTCCCCAGAAACAAAGGGTTCCCGGGATTTTCCTCCACCATCCTCTTGTAATACTCCTCAACTTCATGGTTGTCGCCACCATCTCCACTTTTGCCTCCCGAGTTAAACTCGCCACCGCCACCACCACCACCCCAAGCGCCACCACTGCCGCCACTGATACCACCATCCGTGGTTGTCCCAATCCCAAGTCCTCTCGGAAGAAACATTTCTTCACCCACCCCAACATATTCTTTAACCTGCTCTTTCAACAATATATTCTCCATGCGGATAGCGTTGAATCCATGGCTACCACTGACAGCCATTACCCTTTCTTCATTTTCGTTCAACACCTCTTCCTCGAAATCACTCTCTTCTTCTTCTTCATCTTCTTCCTCACACTTCGCACCCGATTTATAAAACGAAAAGGAAGGGATGGTTTGCAACATCAAGCACTTGTTATTGTGCCTTGCAGAAAACTTCTTAGGTTGGTTCCGCTCGTAGAATTCATCATTGCCATCGCAAGCAGCATGGGCGAGCCCTTCCAAGTTCCCTTCAGATTGAGCCCGACGAAACCCTTTAAGCTCAAAATCAGAAAACTGATCAACAACAGAAGGAGATATCGGGGATGAGCCACAAGAAACTACAGTAGAGAGGTGGACGGAGCCTTGAGAAGGATGAAACGAGAGCCTGTTATGATGGGCGTGACCATGAAAAGAGCTCGATGGGTAATGCCTAAAGGGGCTGCTGGTTTCATAGTAATGATTGTTGTTGCTAGGACTATCAGCAGCTATGGAGGATACCAGAGATCCAAGAACTGGTGTTGAAGAACTTCTCAAAAGCATTCTTTCTTTTCTTTTCTCTGGGGATGGTGCTTCTGTGGTGGTTGTTTGCTGCTTTGGGATGTTCAATTCTGTGAACAAATTAAATAGAGTGGGTGAAAAACTAAAAGATCTTGTCTAAATAACAAGCCAAAATGAATACCCTTATATAAGAAAGAGAAAGCAAAAATAGGAAATGAACATGCAGCTTCCTGTTTGGTTAATTAGAATTTGATAGCGGTCTAATTTTGCTATGCTTCAAACATTTGAAATTTGATTTTTCTACTTTTAATTTAAGAATTTAATTCTTCTATTTTGACCTGTTCATGAATTGAATTATTTATTCAGGATCGAAAGCCCATCCGACCGGCCCAATCTGTTTTAAGTTTATAATATTTTATATTATTTTATTTTTATATATTATGTAATTTAGAACACAATAAAAAAAATAAACTTATACTAAATATATAATATTACTCTAATATAAAACATTAAAAAATGTATAAAATTATTAAATATTAAAATAAAATAATATAAATGTTTTTTAAAAAAATTAAAAATTAATATTGACGGACTAGGTTTGGATTAGTCTTTTACAAATATGGACATGTTTTGACAAAATTTTAAGCCCAGATTTTGGATCGGGCTTGAGCAAGTATAAAGTATACTAATATATTGTTAAGTCCAACCCAAACTTGACCTGTCTAATGAACACTTCTAAATTCTACTCTTTTGATTTAATAATTAAAGTCTCAATTGATAACACCATAAAAAAAATTTGTTAAATTAGATTATTTGAAAATTTTAAAATTAAAAATAGTTAATATTACACACGTGGATAACCAAATAAACAAATAAAAATATTGAGTCTAGGTGATAAGGTTCTCAATCATGAATTTGGAAATTTAAGGTTCTTACGCGCTATTTCAAAGAACAAAGTAACAGTTGATATTGTTTGTTTTATTTACATGGTTTTCTTGTAGCTTTGAATTCATCATATCATATTAAGAAAGGTAATCATGAATTTCTAACATTAAGTATAAATCAGGCATGAAGAATTAAAAAAAATAAAAGTCACATAATGTAATTGAATAGAATTCCCTTTATTGTATTATCAAATAAACTTCAATTCTTAAATTATTGAAATTAAAAGTAAGGAAATTAAATTTGAAAGATGCAAAGAATATAGGGACCAAAAGTATAATTAGATTTTTTTATAGGAAGGTCAAATTTAATTTTCCCAATAAAGTTCATAATCATTTGTGTGGTGGAGGCTAGCTTTTGATTTGATCTTTATAGCGGAGGAAAATTGAAAAACATGAAGTTGTTCTCTTTTTGTTTTGAAGTCATTCAAGCTGTTAAAATAAAATGGATAATATAACTTTTGGCCCCTAAACTTGATAAGTAAGTTTATATTGCCTTTTTTTTTATCCGCTTTGATTTTAAGCCTATTCTGGTAATGATAGTGAAAAAAATGAGGATAATGTAATTTTCGACCCCTAAACTTGGTAAATAAGTCCACAATAGCCTCTGAACTTGATAACTAGGTTCACTTTCGTACCTTTACTATTTTTTGTATTAACTTTGGCAGTTGAAGTTGACAATTAGATCTATCTTGATCCCTGAACTAAAAAATTTTAAAAGTTTGGTGATGTGGCACAATGACATTATCACTTGAAAATAAAAAAAATTTAAATGATGATGTGGTACAATCTCAGAATGTCATATTCAATGTTTTAATAACCAAACCAATGGTTGAACAAGTTAAACCACTAGTTCTCGATTCAACCAATTCGACCGTCAGATCAACAATAATTAAATAAATAATTAAAAATTCATAAAAATCTAAAAAAAAGTAAAATCGATTTTATATTTGATGTGGCACAATCTCATAGTGTCCTATTAAATATTTTAATAACCAAACTGATGATTGAACATGTTAGACCATCAGTTCTCGATTCAACCATTTCGATCAGTTCGATCGTCAGACTAACAATAATTAAATAAATAATTTAAATCATAAAATCTAAAAAAAAAGTATATTCAATTTTATATTTTTAACTTTTTTAGATTTTTATGAATTTGTAATTATTTATTTAATTATTGTTAGTCTGACAATCGAACTGGTTCAATCGAGAATTGGTGATCTAACTAGTTCAATCATCAGTTCGGTTATTAAAATATTGAACGTGACACTCTTAGATTATATCACATTATCATCTAATTTTTATTTTTATTTTTCAAACTCAAAGTGCCACCTCATCAAACTTTTAAATTTTTTAAGTTCAGTGATCAAAATGAATCTATTTATCAAGTTCAATTATCAAGGTGAATAAAAAAGTACAAGTACCAAAGTGGACTTAATTGTCAAGTTTAGGGGTCAATGTGGACCTACTTATCAAGTTTATGGGTCGAAAGTTATATTATCCCTATTTTTTCACGCTCATTAACAGAATGAGCTAAATGAATAACGATTTTCAAGTTCAAGGATTAAAGTGGATTAGAAAAATTCAAGAACCAATAAAAACCTACTTACTAAGTTCAGGGACCAAATGCCACATTATCCCAAAATAAAAATAAAAAAACAAAAAAGAAACAACGTAGGCATATAGGACATTTGAAAATTCACAGCTGGTTATTAGACAAAGAGAAGAAACCCCAGATGTGGATGTAATGAAAACGTTAGACACGTGGAGTTGTAAAGGTCTTTACTCGGATTCATTACCGTACACGTGGAAGAAAGCACTTCCTGATTGGACCATTCCTGCTGTCTCTGCATCCTTGCAATAACGTAAAGCAATTTGGACCATGTTATGAAATTGGACCTTTCCATTTTTGGAATCTTTCATCATTCAATTGTGGTCACCATTTACTTCATCTGTCCCCCATCATTTTTTACTTATCATCAATTTTTTTTTTTGCTATAATTACTTCCTAAACCTTCCGATTTTAAAATAAAATCATTTAGTTCTCCATTTTATTTTTTTTATTTTTTCGCTTAAATTTATATTATTTATCAAATCATTTTAAAATAGATAAAAAATTAATATTTATTAATTTTACTAATGTGACAATTCATGTGTTAACAATTAATTAATTTTACAAATTAAAAAAACAATATTTTTTATATTTTTAAATAATTTTAATATTTTTTTATTTATATAACATCAACAAAATTAATAAATATTAAATTTTTCATCTATTTTTAAATTATTTGACAAATAACACAAAAGAAATGAAAAATTAAATTAGAACTAAAGTTAAAATTGAAAGGGTAAATATATTACGATGCTTTTATTTTTATTTTTTTTATAAAAAGATGTATGCAATAGAAACCATTCCTAATATAAAAAGGAAAAGATTGAAGCACGATTTAATAAATACTTTTTTCTTTTAAGTATTCACTTACATTGGCATAAAATTAAATTATTTTATATTTTTCATATATTTTTATACGATTAATATTTTAACTATCAACATACGTTAAATATTTTTATCCATTTTGAGGTGACTTAATAAACAACGCAAATTTAAAGATTAAAAGAGGTGAAACTTTAAATGGACTAAAATGGTATCTTTGTAAAATTAAAGAGAGAAATAATCATTATGCCATTTAATTAGAAAATATATTTATTTTCTTTTAAATTTTGACTTATAAATTAAAAATAAACAAATAAACTTGTATATTGTAAATTAGATTACAATATATTGATATTATGTATATATAATGCTAATCTCACACTTACTTTTTATTAACTACAAAAATTATTTTATCATTATTAATTATTATCATATTTATACATAAATTATATTTATTTAATTAAAAATTGAATTTTTATTACCTTTAATTTATCCAATTATATTAAATGATTTTTTAGATTTATAATTTTATTAATTAATAATATATCATGTTATTTTTTAAGTATGACTTTTTAGATATATATCAAATTAATATGCAATCACATTAAATAATATTAATTAATATTACTTTTATTATTATCACATGATAATACTAATAAATTATTATTTTAATATCAATTTAATAATATAATTTAGTAATAAAAAATATTTTCACCTATTTAAAAATTATTCCAAACTCATACTTTGATATATATTATAAACTTCTCAAAATATTTAGTATTCGAATATTTTAGGCCTATACCTCTAAAAATATTATCTAATAAATATAATAAATATTTTAAACTTTTCCATGTACGGAATAATTATCCATAAATAAATATAATAAATTAAGAATTAACATTTTTCATGCTTCCAATAATTTTAATTTAGATTTTACAATAAACTTCGATTAACCTTTTGTTTGACAATTGGATTAAAAATAATTTTATCAATTACCCAAAAATTCATTGAACTTTTTTATGAGTTTAGCCGGTTCAATAACGGTTCCATGCCATTCACTCAAAATCCAAACCAAGTACACCGGTCCATTCCCGATCCCAAAAATTTAGTCCTGTAAACTGAGCATCGATGATGATTGATGACTATGGTCTATGGCCCAACAGAGTTTTCTTTCCGTAAAAAACCGAGCAATTACAACAAAGATAACAAATCATTAACAATTACATCCCAATTATAGGTCTTTTTCTGGAAACATGCTGAAAATTCAATATTGAAACTTCGATCCAGTTGATAAAAAATGTCATGGATGATAACATCAAGGAAATTCACTTTTTTTTTTCCTTCTCAGAACGTTGACCAGTTTAAGATTCCACAATCACATTAACATTGACCAGTTTCTTGTTTCCCATACGGTAAGTTCATTTTCATGGGAAAATAGGATATCATAGCATACTAATGGCTAAAGCAGCACATTCAAATCAAATGACTAGTTTCTTAGAAAAGATGACATTCATAAAATACAACAAAACTTAGGCTATGGGCGCAATATCAGTTAAAAATTAACACACGCATTCAGTTCACTCTTTGCCTTGCGGATTAACAGGCAAAAATGATATGGGAACTTACTGCTGTGATTGATGATGATGACCTGTATCTGTATCTTGTACCATCTCTTCGGCATCCTCAAAGCGTTGATCATTGATTTGAAGCTGCAAGTTTTTGCAGAAATGAGACAATCCCAAGAAGCAAAGAACGGAATGTAGAAAATGCATATAACATAAAAACAGATATATACATAAAACAAAATTTGCAGTTCCAAAAGTTTTATTTGATCAAGTTTGAAGCATTAGGATTTGCTAGTGTTGGCAAAATTAATTTACAGCCAAATAGGAATTGAATTACACAAATGTTCCAGCACCATGTAGAATGAACAGTAACTAGCATACCTCAAGAACACTGCTAGCTAGGTCATGGTGACCATTTGAATGACCAATTGTGTTTGTTGGATTCTGGGAGAAATGCCATTCCACATCATCAACAGCTGGAGATACAATATGTGACTAGAGATGTAAAGAGCATGCAAGCATATAAGGAAACCATTGAGAGAGGCAATCAAGAAGGTATTCGTGTTGTCTATCCCATACCTCCAGCTTCATCTTCCAACTGATCAGCACTAAAAATCCAATTATGTCCCTCTTCTTCTCCATCTAAATAAGGTATAAACAAAAACAGTAAATCACCATTCAGACACTGAAAAAAAAATGGTCCATACAACAGAAAATACATTTCCTGATTTATAACTGGAACTCACCTTCAATAGGCTCTGGATTTAGTTCAGCGCACTCGCAGAATACTTGAAAAAGAGTATCCACTTTTACAGAACATATACATAAGTCAGTATTCATTATCACTAAAGACAGAAACAACAATCTAAGAACTAGTAGAAGGAAATACTGAATCATACACACATTGGTTAGCATCTGAAGGAATAAACCTCATCTCTCTGATCTTGGACAAATCTAAAACCTCGCTACATTCAGAATCCGAGTCCTCGGACTCATCTTCAACTTCATCAGCTTCAGTTTCAATCTTCAGACAAAAAGACCTTAATCAGACAATATATAAGGGGACAAAAGAAGCATGCTAATACCAGACCAAAAAAAGTTCAGGGAATAAAAGCTTTATAATGGAAGATAAAGAAAGAGAAAGAGAGGGCTTCTTTACTACAAGCTACACTGAATATCCCCATTGAAAATACACAGAAGTAATGACAATGCATTCTAAATTATAAAATTGAAACTTTATTTATGATAAAAAGTTGGTATTCCTAAATAAAGTTTAGAGTTTTCTGTATTGTTTAACTTTGTTTACACCCAAAAATTTAAAAAACATAAATGAGATAATTAGATATTTGTTACAAAACTAGGCTGGCAGCTAAATCCCACCTTGAACTCAATACCTGTAAACATCATGTCAGTTTAAACTGAGATAACTACCAAGATTTAAGATTTGAAGCCACTGCATTCCTTGGTTCATCAGCCTAATTGTACGTATCAACAATCCATAATAAGTCCTATTTTCCTTTCTTTGCACTAATCAACCAAATTTAAACTAGTACCCAGGCTATCAACCAGCCACATAGAAACAAAATCATGTTGTTTTGTCCATGAGCGTGATTAACAACAAACATCATCAGAAAATCAAACACACACACACACACAAAAAAAAGAAATTCGAAAAAAAGAAAAGCATAAGAAAACCTGAGTGTAAATACAGGGAGAAGGGTAAGCCTCGGGGTCCCTTGAAACGGCGTGCAGCGACAAAGACAGGAAATCAACGGCGTAGCCCTTTTCTCTGTCCAATTCACTCAGCCAAATCACTTGCCTGGAACCGCCCAAACCAAAAAAAATAAAAATGATGAATGGTCAGTTTAAATGCCATTGAAATGATGATGATTACATGCAATAATTAGAGTAAGAAAGTACCTGGTGGTTATGTAGAGAGTGCCCGGGGATTCCGGGGCACGGTTACCGACTGCAACGGAGACGGAAGGTTGGACGTGAACAAGCTCCTCACCGTTATCTGTATCAAGAATCGGCTCTCCGAAACCGCTTCCAGCTCTTGCCGTGAAGTGCCTGAGCCCTACCGCCATTATCTCTGATGGCTTTAGCTTGCTGTGGGTTTTTCTAGGGTTTTCGCTTTGGTGGGGGTGGAATTGAATCGTTTTAAGACTTAAGATTATCGTTGTGGCTTTATCGGTCGTAATATTAAAACGACTTTTAGTGCCTGACCCCTAAACTTTTACTTATTTTAATAAGTGTAAAAAGTCTAATTAATTTTTTTTAAACTAACGAGTGAGTCCAGTGATTAAGAGGATAATGTTTATCTTAGGAGATTCAGGTTCGAGCACCTGTGTGTATGCAGTGTGTGTACGTTGTCAAAAGGTTAAGAAGTATGAACAAATACTACATGTAATCACACCAGTATTAGGGGCGAAATCAAAATTTTTTTTAAAGGGACCAAAGTTAAATTATAATTTTTAAAAGATTAAATTAAAATTTTATCATTTTTAGGGGGTCAAAGTATAATTTTACTTTTACTAATTTAAAATTTTAAAAAAATTTAAAGGCATAAATAAATTTTCTATTTTGAGTGGGCCAGGGCTCCTGCCAGCCCCTTGGTTTCGCCCCTGATCAGTATATTAAAAAAAAAACAATTAATTTCGTATTTTATTTTTACTCAATTGGATACTTGAACTATCAAAATGCATCAAAAATATCTTTTGATCGTTAACTTTACAATTGTCCGTTAAAGTTAATTGCCTTTAATTTTTTTAGTTAAAGTTACCTCATATTACAATCACGACATGACATGTGAAAAAAATTAAAAAAATAAAAATCAATAAAATTATAAAAAAATATATATTAAATTTTAATAAAAATATTAAAAATTAGAAAGAAAAAATTGTAGAAATCATAATATATATATATAATTGTAAAAATTATAAAAATCATAAAAGAATTATAAAATGTATCAAAAGACCCTTTAACTCTAACTTTAATCGTTGGCCGTTAAAGTTAACGATCCCCAATTTTTTCTAGTACGTGTCGCAACACAATGTGACATATGGCGAAAAAAGATAAAAAATAAAAATCAATAAAAATTATAGAAAAATTATAAATTATTTTTATACGATAATTTTTATATTTTTTTTACAAAATTTATATATTACTTTACATTTTTTATAATTTTTTTACGACTTTATAAAATTTTATATTTTTTTCTATATTTTTCTATATTTATAATTTCTTTACTATTTTTATAAAAATTTACAATTTTTATAAATTTTTATGATTTTTATAATTTTTTTCTAATTTTTTCTAATTTTTAATATTTTTATATTTTTATTAAAATTTAATAACTTTTAGGGTGTGACATGTAGTGGCTTTAATTGAAAAAAATAAGGGCGGTTAGATTTAACAGTCAAAGGGTCTTTTTGATACATTTTGGTATTTTAAGTATCCAATTTAGTAAAAAAAAATAGAGATTTAATTATTTTTTTTGAAAAAGTTTGAAGATTTTTACACCCTTAAACCTTATAAAAATTTTCATTCTAATCGATAAACTATTTAAATATGTTTTTTTAGTCGCTATGCGGTTAAATATTCCCTTCTTTTTTTTATTAAAATTAGGAATCCCATATTTTACATTTTCATATTATTGAATTCTTAGGTTTCCGAAATGGTATAAAAAGAAGTGTTTTGAATCATTGTTATTTGATTTGAACATATTCTACAAAAGTTGAGACATTTCGAATTGTTTGTTGGCATGGACAAAGTCATAGAAACCCTTTGGAATTATTTCAATATTTAGACCTTGAATATATAATAGTTCTAAATTGAATCTCTTTAGACAAAAGATTTTTGGTAGCATGCTTCAATCCTTAACTATACACTTCAGATGTTTCCAGCGATTTACATGGTATAATCAAATGATTCAAGTTTTGGATTTGAATGATCACTCAATAATAAAAGTGTTTTTTGTTTTGGACACCCAACTATAATTTTTTTCAATTTAGTCAATAAAGTTTTTGAAATTAGATCTTTTATTAGTCTAATAACGAATTTAGCCCCCAATATTTATACCTTCTATCAATTTTGTCCTAACTGTAAAAAAACCAATAAAGTTAGCCTAAGCATTCTTACTTTTCAATTTTTAAATTTTTAGTCCTGACTACATGATATTTGTTAAATTCATTAAGTTATGTTATTTCCTAAATATGATGTGACAAACATATTATTATATGTGTAATGCCATGTTAGTTTGTTATTTTTACATATTGCTTACTAAAAATGTCGCTGATGGATTCATGATTATGGTTTTGTGAAAAACTAAAATTTAAAATTTTGAAAATTAAGGGGGTTTAGAATGATCTAATTGTAAAATATGGGCTAAATCTACAACTGCGCGCATAGTATACAAATAATAATTGGATTTAACTAAATGGATTTAACTGATACTGTTTGAGTCAAGAGTAATTCAAAAAGTAGACTAAAATTGATCAAATTAAGGTATAGTGACTAAATCTATAACTTTCATAAAGTAAAGGGACTAATAGTAGAATTTAACCTTTAGAAAAATACAACACAATAGTACTTGAACCCAATATCTCAAAATATTTGTTTTCCTATAAACTTCTTTTTATAAATTTATTACATAAAATTGTTCACCCGCGTCGTGAGTGTATTATAATTTAGTTTTTATTAATTATTTTTAAAATATTACCACTATTTCTTATCTATCTATTTATCTATATATTGTATATTTTCTATTTATATCTATAATTATACTATAAATTAGATAATTGATTGATTTAGTATCATCCATCAATCAGATCCAATTCAATTGAGAAATTACCAAAAGCACTTTCATTCTATAAATTAAGAAATATTATTTTGTATATATAAATATATTTCATTTTGATAAATCTAGAAAAATAAATACACTTATTGAAAAATAATAAAACTTAAACCCAAATCATCACGATTTTCACTAACTTAATTTTACTATTTCAATTAAAGTTGCATTTGATTTTTACATTAGTTTTTTTATATAAATTTATTACATGAATGTTTTCACTAACGTCATGAATGTATCATAACCTAATTATGTTTAAGCTTTGACTGAGTTTATGTCTCTCATCACTCGTGTATTAACTTAATTATAAAATAACTAATAAATTGTGCTTTTTTATAAAATTATTTTATTATTAGAATATTTCTATTTTTTTTACATTATTTTATTAAATCAATTGAAAAGCTAATGTTTGACCTTGAACCCATGTTTGTATTTTTAATTTTACCACTAAGTAAAAATTTCATTTTTTTAAAGCTTTTAATAAATATATTATATACTATTTATTTTCATACACATGGGTTTCAAGATTCTAATTATTTTATTTGGTTGATTGAATTGGTGTCACAAATCAATAAATAAATATTATTATGAGTGTGTTTTTATCTTTTTATATTTTTTTATAAAGTGAGATAAAGAAACATTTAGTCTCTGAATTTGACAATTTCTTCCAACTTAGTCCTTAAACTTTTTTAATTCACATTAATCTTAAAACTTGACAATATTTCTATTTTTGGTCCATGTGATGACATGACGTCACCACCTAAAAAATTATAATTTTTTATAAAAATAATTAGGGAATGATGCAACACAATCTCAAAATATCACATCATCATAAGAACCAAAATTGAAAAAGTTGTCCAGTTCCAAAACTAATGTGAACAAAAATAAATTTAGAGATAAAGTTGGGAAATGTTTTCAAAAGCTCTATTTTACCATTTCAATCAAAACATCTTTGTTTCATTTGTTTTTTTATCTCTTTTTTTTACGTAGTATGTTTTTCACTTAAATTCGTGATTGTGTTATAAATTGAAATACTAAGTGTGTTGACAAGCAATTACACTCAATTTTTTTATGTAATGTATTTTTCACCTAAAATCGTGATTGTGCTATAAATTGAAATAATAAGTGTAATTACAAGCAATTAAACTCAAATTTAGGGTGGGTTTGGATGGGCGATACGTTTACCTGCAATTAGTGTAAAAATAACTGTAGCGATTAGACCTGTAATAGCCCGATTTTCAGTGGTGTTAGAAATAGTGGTTTCGGGACCACAACTCCGACGAGTTGAGTCATAAAATTATTTCTTTTAAATATTTTTGGTGATATGCATCGTATGAATTATGATTCGAAAATATCATTGATTAGATAGTTAATTGAATAGAAAGGACTAAATTATAAAAAGGATAAAAGTATAGTTGTTAAATTAGAAGGACTTAATAAATAAATTAACCAAGGAATATAAGTTAGTAAATTGGTATGAGTTAAATTAAGAGTAAATAGATTTAATTAAGGTTAAAAAAATGGTTAATTAAAGCTTAATGATGAAAGTCTTAATATTTACAAAATTTCCATTGACTATATATATGAATTAAAATAGAAAAAAAATGAAGAAATTCACTATTTCTTCATCTTCTCCACGGAAAAGAAGGAAGAAAACTAGGGTTTGGACATTCAATCTTTTAGCTTTGATTTGAGTAAGTACACCTTGATCGTTTTTAGTAATTTTTATGTTTTTGAGTCCGTATTAGCTTGATCTAGCTTATGCAAGGACTAATTTGTGAATCTGTCAAATGTTAGAAAACTTGCCATTGTTGAAATTACTTTTTTTTGAAATCTTTTGATGTATTTGAATGTTTGATACTTGGGTTAAATCCTTTTGTAAAGTGATTTTTGATGAAATTAGGGTTAAAGGACTAAAAATGTGAAATTGGTGAAATTATATGTATTGTTGTGAAAATAGATATGTAAATGGAAACTATTAGGGGTAAAACTGTAATTTCCCAAAAAGGACTAAATGGTGTTGAATGACTAAATTATGTAATTTAATGTGAGAATTGAATGATTTGTGAATGTAGACTACAACCGTGCCACTGATCGTGGAAAAAAAAATTAGGGGAATAGTCTCTGGAATCCATTCACAACTGTAACCCAGTCCAGTAAGTTCGTATGGTTAAATTCTAACTTAGATTGCATATTCATGTAATGTAAACTATTGTAGTGAGATGAATTGATAATCAAACTTGTGGAAGACGAGAATGAAGGAAATGTGAAGGATAAATGGGTTCGAGCTATAAACGAAAGGGTCCGATGACTAAGTGTCATCGTGAGAAAATGAATCCTTTATGGATTAAAGGTTCGATGACTAAGTGTCATCGTGATTGAATGAATCCTTTATGGATTAATGGTCCGATGACTAAGTGTCATCGTGAGTAAATGAATCCTTTATGGATTAAAGGTCCAATGACTAAGTGTCATCGTGAGTTTATGGATTCTTATATGGAACAAGAGGTCCAATGATTATATATCATCGTGAGAATTAAATGAAATGAGTTTCAATGTGGAACAAGAGTCTGATGACTTTGTGTCATCGTGAGTAATAAATGCGAGTGAGACTTACCTCGGATATATACAGTATTCCATTCGATTACTTAGATTTTTACAACTGTTGAAATTCGATAAATCTTGTTAACTTTATGAACTTAATAAGCCTTAAAGCGCTTACCCTTGGATTTGCATTTGTTTTGTAGATTCAATTTTACTGTTCAGAGATCGGATCATCTTGAAGCATCACACTATCCCGAAGTTGTTCGGTAGACCTTTACATCACTTGGTTAATATGACATGTACTAGAATGATGTTACTATTTTCTTTATACAATGAGTTTGTGAAAAGCTTTGTTATGTTTTGATGAAATGTTGGATGTAGTTTTAAGTACCTTGTATTGACATAAATATTGTATTTGTGTTGTCTTGAATGCATAGTTAAAAGTTGTGCTTGTATGAAATCAATGAACTTGTGTTTGGTATAATTCTTGAGATTTAGCATACTTGTTTCGGTAGAACCCATGTATGTTTCGGTAGAAGTGCAAGGTAGGAGAGAGGTTGTACATTGACTTGAGTTATATCAGTAGTTAAATTGTGAGTATCAGTAGTTGTATGTATAAAAGTATCCGGTAAAGTGCGTGTTTGTATCGGTAGAAGTTGCAGGATGAAAATTTTAGCTCTTTGAAGTTTTTAGTATCGGTAGATGCATGACATGTATCGGTAAAACTAGTACAGGTACCGATAGAAATCTACACTGTTTAGAATTGTTCATTGAATTGACTACTACCGATACTTGACCATCAGGTACCAGTACAAGTCCCCTAAAATGTTAGAAATACCATTTTTACCCTTGACAAAATTGTGTTATGTTTATATATTGCTTTAAATTGTGAGAAATGATTTTTGAATTGAATAAATACGTAAATAGTCGAATATGTGTAAAAGATAAACAGTATAAAATGAATAGAAAACACCGGTATCCTAACCAACGATGATACTCAGGATTTGGGTGTTACATTTAATGGTTTCAGAGCTTACGATTTAGCCGTTTCTTGAACTGAGTGGTCGTGTTTGATGATTTAAAAGTACATACCATATGAACCTATGATAATGTGATATGGATGAATCCAATCTAACTAAGATTTTTGCAGATATATACAGGATGCCTGACTCTGAGAAAGATGAAACTAATGAGGTAAACAGTAATGTTCCGACTAATGACTTTGGGCTAGTCACAGTGCGGCAATATTACTGATGACAAAAAATGAAGCAAAGATATGTTCTTCGGTTTAATGAGGTAGTGGTTTACAGAATTCATGAGAAATAATCTGATGGTACCACCCCTTACGCCTCCTATCACACATCCAGGTGCCCGACCGGTAGCACTCTCAGAAAGGCCTCCACCACCTCCAGTGGTAGAATCGAGGTGTCGTATCTTTATAGATAGGGTTAGAAAATACGGAGCAGAAGACTTTCGATCTAGAGCTAAATAGTGGTTGGAACATACGCTGAGAGTCTTGAATGAGATGGCTTGTCCTGTTGAATACTATGTAAGATGTGCTGCGTCATTGTTGAAGGACGAGGCTTATCAATGGTGGGCTATGATCGTGGCTGTGATGCCTGAAAACGAAGTTACTTGGGATTTCTTCCAAACAGAATTTAAGAAGAAATATGTCAGCAAACGGTACCTGGATAAGAAGAAGAAAGAATTTTTAGAATTGAGATAGAGAAATAAAACGGTGTCAGATTAAGAATGAGAGTTTGTCCAGCTAAGCAAGTATGTCAGAAAAGTGGTACCAATTGATGAAGCTATGTGTGTCTATTTCGAAGAGGGGCTAAACGACTAGATAAGAATGATGGTGGGTGGTTCTGAAATTCGACCGCTACTAGTGTTAGCGAACAGAGCTCAAAAGATGGAAAAAATCTACAACAGCAAGAGACAGAGAGAAAGGAGGTTTCAAGAATCTGGAAAGAAAAACATTGCTAGGACCTTCTTTATGCCAACGCCGAAGAGATTCAGAGAAGAGGTTAATCGGGGGCCAGTTTCTTCACGATTTCTAAGTCGGAGTAAGTCTAGACCACCGGAGTCTAAATTTTAGAATAGACTCGTAGACAGTGTAGCTTGTGTTCGTAATATACCTAGTTCGATATGTGGGTATTGTAAGAGGAGCCATGCATGTGAGTGTCACAAGATGAAAGGGACATGTTATCTATGCAGAAGTGCAGATCATTTTCTAAGCAACTACCTGATAAGATCTGAAGCAAAGGAGGAACAGAGTGTAAAACCTCCTGCTATACCACAAAAGAGTAGACATCTAGGGCAGAGTAGTGGTATAGGTGGAAACCGCGGAGATAACAGAGACACTATAGCCAGATCTGAGGCTCAAGCACTTGCACGGACTTATGTCATCCAAGCCCGAGAAGAGGCTACCTCTCTTGATGTTGTGACTGGTATATTCTATCTCTTAAATGATATTGTGTGTACGCTGATTGATCCGGGATCAACTTATTCATATATTTGTACTACAATAGCTACTGAAAAAAATTTCCTGTTGAGTCGACTGAGTTTGACGTACAAGTCACAAACCCTTTGGGTCATAGTGCCATTGTTAATTTGGTATGTCGTAAATGTCCACTGAGAATTCAGGACTGTAAGTTCTCTACTGATTTGATGTTATTACCATTAATTGAGTTCGATATAATTCTAGGAATAGACTGGTTAACTGAGCATGATGCAGTAGTTAATTGTAAACGAAGACGGATCGACTTGAAACGGTCGACAGGGAAAGTAATTAAAATTGAGTCTGGGAAGTTAAACAGTGGCACTAGAATAATCTCTTCTTTATCAGCACAAAAGATGGTCCGAAAGGGTTGTGAAGCATTTTTGGCTTATATACTTGATACTCAGAGTACCAGAACAGAGTTAGAACAAGTGTCGATTATCAAAAAATTTACAGATGCGTTTCTAGAGGAGTTACTAGACTTACCACCGATTAAAGGAGTAGAGTTCGGCATTGATTTAGTACCCGGAACCGCACCAATTTCATTTTCACCATATAGGATGAAATCCACTGAATTGAAAAAGTTAAAGGCACAGTTGCGAGAGTTGTTGGACAGGGGTTTTATTAGACCGAGCATATCGCCTTGGGGCGCATCGATATTGTTTGTGAAAAAGAAACATAGATCGATGAGGATGTGTATAGACTACAGACAACTAAACCAGGTAACAATCAAAAAATAAATACCTGTTGCCTCGTATTGATGAGCTATTTGATCAGTTGAGAGGTACGACCGTCTTTTTTAAAATAGACCTCCGATCGGGATATTATCAAATGCGAGTAAAAGACAATGATGTGCAAAAAATAGCATTCAGAACTCGATACAGACATTTTGAGTTTCTAGTAATGCCGTTTGGGTTAATTAACGCTCCGGTAGCATTTATGGATTTGATGAATCGAGTTTTTAAACCTCAGCTGGACAGATTTGTAGTGGTATTTATTGATGATATATTGATTTATTCCAAGTCAGAGACAGAGTATGATCGACATTTGAGGGAAGTTTTGCAAATAATGCGAGAAAAGTAGTTGTATGCAAAGTTCAGTAAATGCAAGTTCTGGCTCCGAAAAGTGAGATTTTTGGGCCATGTGGTGTCATCAGAGGGGATTCGGGTTGATCCAAGTAAAGTGTCGGCTATTGTCATTGGAAGGTACCTAAGAATATTTTTGAGGTACGTAGTTTCTTGGGATTAGCAGGCTATTATCATCGATTCGTGAGAAATTTCTCTATTGTAGCCTTGTCGATGATGAAATTGCTATAGAAGAATATTTAGTTTGTGTGGTCAGAAAGGTGTCAGTAGAGTTTTGATTAGTTAAAGAAATTGTTGACAGAAGCTCCGGTATTAACACAACCTGAAACGAGTAAAGAGTTTGTCGTATACAGTAATGCATCTCTAAATGCCTTGGGTTGTGTATTGATGCAAGCAGGTCAGGTAATAGCTTATGCTTCTCGATAATTAAAATCGCATTAACGGAATTATCCGACCCACGACTTAAAGTTGGCTGCTATTGTGTTTGCTTTGAAGATCTGGCGACATTACTTATACGGGGAGAAATGTCACATATTCACATATCATAAAAGTTTAAGGTATATGATGACTCAGAACGAACTGAATTTGAGGCAACGTCGGTGGTTGGAATTATTGAAAGACTATGATTTAGTAATTGAATACTATCCAGGAAAGGCTAATGTTGTCGCTGATGCTTTGAATCGGAATTCATTATTTGCCTTGAGAGCAATGAACGCTCATTTGTCACTTAAGGGTGATGGATCTGTAATAGCAGAACTTCAGGAGAAACTGTTATTCTTACAATAGATACGAGAGCTGTAGAAGGATGACTCAAAGCTTAAGGATAAGAGGGAACAGATGCAGAATGATGCAACTACTGAATTTACTACGGATGATGATGGTATGTTGTATTTTCGGGGTAGAGTATGTATCCCTGAAAATTCTAACTTAAGACGGGACATTCTGTTAGAGGCTCACGGCAGTACTTACTTTATTCATCCAAGTAGCATGAAAATGTATAACGACCTGAAGAAAATGTATTCGTGGTCGGGTATGAAACGAGAGATCTCTGAATTCGTGACTAGATGTTTAGTGTGTCAGCAAGTAAAAGTTGAACACCAGGTGCTGTCTGGATTGTTGCAGCCTATCTCCATTCTCGAGTGGAAATGAGAGCGGGTCACTATGGATTTTGTTATAGGATTACCTATGACGTCAAGGAAGAAGGACTCGATCTGGGTTATAGTAGATAGATTGACGAAATTGGCTCACTTTATTCCTATCCGAGTAGACCTTCCACTAGAGAACTTGGCTGAATTGTATGTATCTGAGATAGTACGATTACATGGAGTACCAGCTTCTATTATCTCTAACAAATACCCACGTTTCACCTCTAGGTTTTGGGGTAAGTTGCACGAAGCCTTAGGAACGAGATTGAATTTCAATACTACATATCATCCGCAAACGGATGGTCAGTCAGAATGGGTGATACAAATCCTCGAAGATATGCTACGGTGCTGTATACTTGAGTTTGAGGGTAGCTGGGAAAGATAATTGCCATTGGTGGAGTTTGCATATAACAACAACTATCAGGCTAGTATTAAAATGACCCCGTTTGAAGCATTATATGGTAGGAAATGCAAAACACCTTTGTATTGGTTAGAGTTGAGTGAAAACAAGTTAGTTGGAGTCGACTTGATTCATGAGACTGAAGACAAGGTACGAGTGATCCGTGATTGTTTGAAGGCAGCATTTGACCGATAGAAGTCTTACGCAGATCTTAAAAGGAAAGATATAGAATTTACAGTGGGAGACCGAGTCTTCTTGAGAGTTTCACCTTAGAAGAAAGTGTTAAGGTTCGGCAGAAAAGGATTGCTGAGTCCACGGTTTATTGGGCCGTATGAGATCACTGAACGGGTTGGTCCTGTAGCATATAAGCTAGCTTTACCACCAGAATTAGAAAAGATTCATAATGTGTTCCACGTTTCGATGCTGAGACGGTACAGGTCAGATCCTTCCCATGTGATTACGCCTTGTGAAATTGAGATACAGTCGAATTTGTCGTATTCAGAAGAACCGATTAAGATTCTGGCTCGCGAGATAAAAGAATTGCGAAACAAGAGGGTACAATTGGTAAAGGTATTATGGAACCAACATGAGTTTGAAGAAGTTACATGGGAGACAGAAGCTTCGATGAAATCATAGTACCCTAATCTGTTCACCGGTAAGAAATTTCGAGACGAAATTACCCTAAAGAGGGAAGAGTTGTAGCAACCCGATTTTCAGTGGTGTCGAAAATAGTGGTTTTGGGACCACAACTCTGACGACTCGAGTCGTAAAATTATTTATTTTAAATATTTTTGGTGATATATGCATCGTATGAATTATGATTCGAAAATATCATTGATTAGATAGTTAATTGAATAGAAAGGACTTAATAAGTAAATTAACCAAGGAATATAAGTTAGTGGATTGGTATGAGTTAAATTAAGAGTAAATAGATTTAATTAAGGTTAAAAAATGGTTAATTAAAGCTTAATGATGAAAGTCTTAATATTTACAAAATTGCCATTGATTATATATATGAATTAAAATAGAAAAAATGAAGAAATTCACTATTTCTTCATCTTTTCCACGGAAAAGAAGGAAGAAAACTAGGGTTTTCACATTCAATCTTTAAGCTTTGATTTGAGTAAGTAAACCTTGAGCATTTTTAGTAATTTTTATGTTTTTGAGTCCGTATTAGCTTGATCTAGTTTATGCAAGGACTAATTTGTGAATCTGTCAAATGTTAGAAAACTTGCCATTGTTGAAATTGCTTTTTTTTTTAAAGCTTTTGATGTATTTGAATGTTTGATACTTGGGTTAAATCCTTTTGTAATGTAATTTTTGATGAAATTAGGATTAAAGGACTAAAAATGTAAAATTGGTGAAATTATATGTATTGTTGTGAAAATAGATATGTAAATGGGGTGGATAGGTACCCAAGAGAATTCGGATATGGTTAGTTGTGAGAGAGAGAGAGAGTGTGTGGGTATTTTGCATGTTTTGTGTTGAAAAGACTAGATTGAATAAAAAGAAACTATTAAGGGTAAAACTGTAATTTTCCCAAAAAGGACTAAATGGTGTTGAATGACTAAATTATGTAATTTAATGTGAGAATTGAATGATTTGTGAATGTAGACTACGACCGTGCCACCGATCATGGAAAAGGAAAATTAGCGAAATAGTCCCTAGAATCCATTCACAACTGCAACTCAGTTCGGTAAGTTCGTATGGTTAAATTCTAACTTAGATTGCATATTCATGTAATGTAAACTATTGTAGTGAGATGAATTGATAATCGAACTTGTAGAAGGCAAGAATGAAGGAAATGTGGAGGATAAACTGGTTCGAGCTATAAACGAAAGGGTCCGATGAGTAAATGTCATCGTGAGCAAATGAATCCTTTATGGATTAAAGGTCCGATGACTAAGTGTCATCGTGAGTGAATGAATCCTTTATGGATTAATGGTCCGAGAACTAAGTGTCATCGTGATTAAATGAATCCTTTATGGATTAAAGGTTCGATGGCTAAGTGTCATCGTGAGTTTATGGATTCCTATATGAAAAAAGAGGTTCGATGATTATATATCACCGTGAGTATTAAATGAAATGAGTTTCAATGTGGAACAAGGGTCCGATGACTTTGTGTCATCATGAGTAATAAATGCGAGTGAGACTTACCTCGGATATATACAGTATTCCATTCGGTTAATTAGATTTTTACAACTCTTGAAGTTCGATAAATCTAGTTAACTTTATAAACTTACTAAGCCTTAAAGAGCTTACCCTTGGATTTGCATTTGTTTTGTAGATTCAAATTTGCTGTTCGGAGATCGGATCATCTTAAAGCATCATACTATCCCGGAGTTGTTCGGTAAGCCTTTACATTACTTGGTTAATATGACATGTACTAGGATGATGTTACCTTTTTCTTTATACAATGAGTTTGTGAAAAACTTTGTTATGTTTTGATGAAATGTTGGGTGTAGTTTTAAGTACCTTGTATTGACATAAATCTTGTATTTGTGTTGTCTTGAATGCATAGTTAAAGGTTGTGCTTGTATGAAATCAATGAACTTGTGTTTGGTATAATTCTTGAGATTTAGCATACTTGTTTCGGTAGAACCCATGTATGTTTTGGTAGAAGTACAGGGTAGGAGAGAGGTTGTACACTGATTTGAGTTATATCGGTAGTTAAATTGCGAGTATCAGTAGTTGTATGTATAGAAGTATCGGTAGAGTGCATGTTTATATCAATAGAAGTTACAGGATGGAAATTTTAGCTCTCTAGAGTTTTTAGTATCGGTAGATGCATGACATGTATTGGTAGAGATTATACTTGTATTGGTAGAACTAGTACAGGTACCAGTAGAAATCTGCACTGCTTAGAATTGTTCATTGAATTGACTACTATTGATACTTGACCATCAGGTACCGGTAGAAGTCCCCTAAAATGTTGAAAATACCATTTTTACCCTTTACAAAATTGTGTTATGTTTAGATATTATTTTAAATTGTGAGAAATGATTCTTTAATTGAATAAAGATGTAAATAGTAGGATATGTGTAAAAGATGAACAGTCTAAAATGAATAGAAGACACCGGAATCCTAACTGGTGACAGTACTTGGGATTTGGGTGTTACAAGACTTGTTCATAGATTGGGTTACTCGCTCAGGCCCTAAGGTCGGTCTGAAATTTGGGAGGGTTTGGACAAAAATATTAGACCTAGAAAATGGGCTTGGGCAAAAATTAGGCCCGTTTAAAATATGGGTTAGGCTCGAGCTTCAATATTCAAGGCCCTAGCTTGACCAAACCCGTTTTAAGTTTATAATGTTTTATATTATACTATTTTCATATATTAGATAATTTAGAACACATTAAAAAATAAACATATACTAAATATATAATGCTACTCTAATGTAAACATTAAAATAAAGTTAAAATGACTATATAAAAAAATTTAATAAATAAAAAATGTATAAAATTATTAAATATTAAAATATTAAAATAAAATAAAATAAATATTATTAAAAAAATTAAAAAAAATATGGCAGGACCTAAATGTGCTTGGGTTAGTCTTTTACAAATATGAGCGGGTTTGAGCAAAATTTGAACCCCAAATTTTTGGCTAGACCAAGCTTGGGCAATCATAAAGTATGTTAATATCATGTTTAGACTCGACCCGAACTTGGCCCATGAGCACCTCTAATGACAGTGAGATTAAATACTATAACGTGAAATAAAATAATAAACTAAATACACCACACCGCACCATCCATCGAAACATACCTAATTACTAAGTGGCTTTACAAACACTTCTTAAGTGTCAAGAAGTGAATCTCTTAAGGATTTTTTTAGGCTTATAAGTACAAAAAGTCTTTAAGAAAAAAATCAATTAAGTACATTGAATTACATCCAATTAGATTTTTTTATCAAATTAAAATATAAATATTAAATTCATAATTTACCCAAATTAAAATTTAAAATAAAATTTTACCTTAATAAATCTGAAATAAATAAAATATTATAATTATATCCAAATGAAGTATGATGATTAAATAATTTTGTGGGATGATGAAATGTAGTGAATGCAAATATGATCAAATTTTATTCTAGAGTTTAAGTCTTTAATGTATTTGATCAACATCTTTGGTGTCTCAATTAATGAAATTAAAAAAATAAAAAAAAAGGGATTGTTATTTGTTAACAATAAATTTGAAATAATTTTAATGTATTTGCAAAACACATGGGCTCTACAAGCAAAAAGGGATGTTATTTGTAACAATAAATTTGAAATAACTTTTTAGCATTAATTTATCAAAACCATCCTTCAAGATTTAACTGATGTAAGTTAATATTTTTAAAACTTTTTATTTTGTTTAGGATATGTGAAATAATATTTTTTTAAATTTTCTGATTATTTAGAATATAATTAAGCAAATTGCTTAGAAAGTTACATTATTATTTTTTTAAAATTAAATAATAGAAGAATTAATTGTTTATGAAAGGATAATACAATAAGTAAAGAAAGAAATTATAACTCAATTGATATGAGCATTAATATTAATGAAAGAGAAAATGGATTCGAGAGGTTATGAATAGTTCTAGACATTATGTAAAAAAAAAAACAAATATGATCAAACTCATAATGAAATTGTTAAAAAAAAGTAATATAATTTTTGTTATTTGTTTTCATTCAATTGAATTGTATTTGTTATTTATAGTACAAGATAGGAGTAAAAAATAATGATAAAATTTTACAAAATTAAAGATAATAAATGGATATATATATATTGATAAATACAAAAATAAATAAATTATTAATCTTAGATAAAAATAGAATGACTTTATCCCCTATTAGAGATAATCACAATGGTCTATATTATTTATAACAAATATCACATTAATAATTTAAAATTTTTAAATGATTAATATTTGATATATTAATGAAGGTGAATACTTATCAAAAAGTTAAAATTCGAATGAAAATTTTAATTAATAGTAAATTAAATTATTATTATTATTTTGGATGAATTATAATAGCAGGATAAAATCTTAACAACAATACGATTAGCACAACTCGAATCGAGGTGGTTCGAGACTCAAATCGAGGTGGTTCAAGAGGCTATGAGTAGTTCTAGGTATTATATAAAAAAATAGATATGATCAGAACTTAAGATTGTTAAAAAAAAAAGCGATGTAATTTTTGTTGTTATTTGATTTAATTCAATTGAATTGTATTTATATTTATAGTACAAGAAAGGAGTAAAAGACAATGATAAAATTTTACAAAATTAAAGATAAATAAATACATTGATAAATACAGAGATAAATAAATTTTTTATCTTAGATAAAAACGGAATGACTTATTTCCCATTAGAGATAATCACACCGATCTATATTATTTATAACAAATATCACATTAATAATTTAAAATTTTAAATGATTAATATTTGATATATTAATGACGGTGAATAATGATAAAAAAGTTCAAATTCGAATGAAATTTTTAATTAATAGTAAATTATATTTTTTTGGATGAATTATAATAGGAGAGCAAAGTCTTAATAATAACACGACTCGAATCCAGGTCACACCTGAGGCATAAGTTCGAAGGGCTATGAGTAGTTCTAGATATTATGTAAAAAAAATATGATCAACACCTATATTGAGATTGTTAAAAAAAAAAAGTCGTGTAATTTTTGTTGTTATTTATTTTGATTTAATTGAACTGTATTTATATTCATAGTACAAGATAGAAATAAAGATAATTTTTTACAAAATTAAAGATAAATAAAAAATAAATTAATATATATCGATAAATAAAAAGATAAATCAATTATTTATCTTAAATAAAAACAAAATGATTTATCTCCATTAGAGATGGTCACAACAATCTATATTATTTATAAACAAATATCACATTAATAATTTAAAATTTTAAATGATTAACATTTGATGTATTAATGGTGATGAATACTTATCAAAAATTGAAATTCGAATGAATTTTTTTGGTGGATCGAATGAAATTTTTAATTAATAGTAAATTAAATTATTAATTTTTGATGAATTACGATAGGAAGGTAAAACCCTAACAACAATACAAGTAGCATGATTCAAATCCAAACTACATTTGGAATTGTGAATATCCTAACCATCAAGTCAATACACGAGTTTAAATTAAATTATTAATTTTTCCAATCTTTGAATTGAAGATTAAAATAACATCAAATTGAACAATTACAAGAAAAGAGGGGACAGAATATCCAAACAAAATACTATTTGGCAATGAATAATTATTAGAATAATTATCAAAAAGTTGAAATTCGAATGAATTTTTTAATTAATATTAAATTAAATTATCATTTTTTGATGAATTATGATAGAAGGGTAAAACCTTAACAACAATACAACTCGCACGACTTGAATTCAAGTTACATTTGAAACTGTGAACATCTTAACCGTCATCGTCATGTCAATATACGAGTTTAAATTAAATTATTAATTTTTTCAATCTTTAAACTGAAGATGAAAATAGCATCAAATTGAACAATTACAAGAAAAGAGGGGACAGAATATCCAAACAAAACACTGTTTTGTGTGGTCATAAAAATAAAAAAATAATTAATTAATTAATTAATAATGTATCATTATTAAGGTGATCTTAATTAAAAAAATTTAATCTGTATAAAAATTGGCAAATTGGAGAAATACACGTGTCCATTTATATAACTGCCTTAAACCCTTCGGAACTTTTAAAGTTTAAGCGGGAATGTAACTGAAAACAGAAACGATTCTTTGTCTCTCTCTCTATATAAACCCTCTCCCTCTCTCTTTCTCTCCATTGAAGAAAGATTAGAGCTTGTTCTTCTTTTCCAAGGTATTTTCTCTGCTTTTTTAAAAAATATTTTAGTATTTGATTTTGAATCATCAATATCAGAGAACCAACAAATTTAAGTAAGTTTTTTTTTTTTTTGCTTTTTTAAGTTGTTAATCCATCTTAATTTTTTTTTTAAATTTTCGTTTTCGTTTTCGTTTGCATTTCTTGATTATGTTTTGTATCTATTACATAAATGTTCAATTTTGATACATTAGGTCGTCCAGGCTTGGAAACCAAGGTGTCGAAGATCTATCAATGGACGCTAAACTGGTATAGTATAAATTTCCCCCATTTTTCATTTAGCATTTAATTGTGATAATTTATGGGACTTTTAACATACTTGTCTTCTTTGGAGTCGTGGTGCAGTTTCCTGGACCTTCTTATACTGGCTTTAATGCAGATGATGATGGAGACGTTGTAGATGAAGGTTTTTCAGAGAAGAAAGGCAAAGACAAAGGTAAAGGCATTATTGAAGACAACTACAAGGGAACTTCTTCAGCTGAGTTGAAAACGTTTGCAGGACAACAAATGTTTTCTGTACATCAAACAATTCCCTTTAGCGACCCTCCGGTTCTGTTCAAAACATATAAACGACAACTCAGTAATTACCAAAGATTGCAATTGGCAAACAATTACTGCAAGGCAGCTTACCTGGAGGTCATGCGTTTGGCAAAGGAAGCAGGCACTTGGGTGCGAGAGAAGCCGAGATTAGGTAATCTGGATGATCTCGAAAACGAGTTCCGAACCCCTCCTTTGCCTAGACGGAAGATGGAAGTCTCTGTCGCAACCGCAGTCATTCCGGGTGTCTTGGCATCTGAGATGGCCGAAATGATGATGCTTTCGGTGAGTATTTTGGATGTTTCCTAGACTCCTTTTTCTTTTCTTCTAGTTGCCCCTTCTTATGTTATTGTTCTATGTATGTTTCACAGAGCAATCTGTGGTGTAAGTTACTGTTTCCCCTTGTCAAACATTGTGAGGAGTCTAATGTAAATGGTAGCCTTCAGTATTTAAACTATGTGGATGTATCCATCAAGGCTGCAGTAGAGGTAAACTGATCTTACATGGAGTTTACTTGCCATTTAGTTAGTGTCACTTGTTAGTCCATCAACCAAATATATGTTTGTTCCATAGATGTATGCAGAGCTTCAACTGCCAACAACATTGGTACCAACAAGATATTTCGAGTTTTTGCGATATGGGAAAGAGATAATGGATGGAATTTACATAATTGTTGATGTCTCGAGCCGTTATTCTGATCCTTTTGCAAAGCGTAATTGTGAAAGAAGACCATCAGGGGTCATAATCAGGGAACATGGACCTGAAGACTGTGAGGTTTTACTCTTTTGTAGCTTGCTTTTTTACCTTACAGTTGCTTCAATCATTGTAATGTAAATGCTTTTTACCTTAAACAGATTATATGGATTGAGAATGTGGAAGTGGATGAAACCAGAGAAAACTTGTACTCCATAATAATGGGTTCAAACTTGGCATATGGTGCACACCGTTGGGTAACCACACTGTTATGGAATCTAAACCGTGGCAAGAGCTCATTTTCCGATCTCAAAATCGATGTGCATCCCAGCGGTAATAAAAAGTTTTCTTTTCTTTTCAGTTTTATTCTTGGACATTAAACTGTTTAATCCCATCATTTGTTTAATGTCGTGGTGTAGCTGGTTCTTTTCTCTTGGCTTTAACCCAAGCCATGAAGCGTTTCTTCATGGAATGTGTTTCTCAGCATCCTGATGAAACTGCACTTACTGTAATAACTAGTGGTGAAGATCCAATAAGGATTCTGCATAATAAACTACTTACCGAATATATATCTTTCGTCGGCGTAAACAGTTTCCGGGTTCAAGCTAAACCGCTCTCAGTTTTTCAATTTTTAATGAAAAAGGATCTCCAGTTGGAGGTATGAAATATCTATATACATATAAAACTCAGTTATTCAATTAACTTTTACTGATGAAATAGAATATATGTATAGCAGTTTCGTGTGTCTGGAGGTAGTGAGACAAATGAGGTCCCTGAGCAATTGTTCACATTTGGCACTGATGATAAAAGCAATATCATCTCTCTGCACCAAAGGGTTACAAAAGAGGTCCAAGTCTGCTCACAAATCAAACCCCAAATTTTCCTTTTTGTTTAAGTCTTTGCTTACATACTTCTTTTCCACTTTCTGTTTGTATGGGGCAGGGAATTGTATACGGCTTACAAGAAGCTTCAATGGATGAATATTGCTCCTTTATCCTATCCAAAACATTGACGGAAGATGCGGTGAATGCTCACATTGTTTGCGGGAATAGAAGCATTTATGAGCACGGTGAATGTGGAATGGCTAACATAACTCCTTCTGGGTTTGCTATAATGCCTGATGGTCCTGGGGGCCTCCATTGCGATGCTTCTCTTGTAACCTTTCTCGTGCAACTATATTATGATCCTTTAGGAAATCCTGTTGATGTTGAGTTTGTTAGAAAAGATTTTCTAAGTGATTTGAACAATATCATCAGAGAGTTGAAAGAAAAGGGTAAATGTTGAAATTATGAAAATATTGTTACAGAAATTACTTAATTGGAGGTCTCTTCTGACAGCTTTTTTTGGTTTTGCAGTTGTGGGGGAAAAAATGACTGGAATTGAGATCATACATTTGAGACAAGGCAAGGCTAGCAGCATCTGAACCTGGGGAAACCATAGATGGAAGAAAACAAGAGATACTTTTCTTGCAGAAACCAATCTTAATTGTTTTTCTATTCTTCTGATATAGATATAGATACTTTTCATGTTGGTGATGAGAAATTACAAGCAAAACTTTCCTGTGATTGTGAATGTTGGTTTTTACTCAAAACTTTCCTTTTTTATCCAAGGGCTGCTGACAAATTAGTGGCGGTCATGATATTCACTTTGTTTTATGATTCAGCACCCATTAAGCACATTGTTATAGTTTTGAACCTATCTGTAAGAATGCATGAGAGCATGTTTTTGCTTCGTCTTCCTTATCTGTGCTTCCTAGTTTGTAGCAGTATTTCCTACGAGTTTCCTGGGGCTACTGTTTCTTTTTCTTTTTAATGCCAAAAAGTTATGACCTTAGCTTTTCAAGCAGGCTTTCATTGGTTTGCCTGCAACAGTATGAACTTTGCCAGTTAAGCTAATATTAACTGACTCCCTTATTTTTAATTTAGGGACAATTATGGAGGCATGACCACCTGTGTTATCCATTCAGAGATCAGCTGCAAAGCAGCTCAGTAACCTAGGGGTGTGTGAAGGATTGTCATCACCTTTGCCAGCCATTTCAAGACATTTGGAACTGATGACATGGCCTCTGGTCCACGCAAGTGTGGGTAGTTAGTTGGTCACATATTCTCATCATCCTCAGTATTTCGACTGATCTTCTTTACTCATCTGCATCACCTCATGAAAGCATTCAAGAAATGCTCCTTTCATTTCTCAGTCACCAACTAATGCTGCAGCTTTGCCCTTCACCACAATCAGCTAACCAAACGCTGCCTCAATCCACAATATCAAGTCACTTCAACAATATGTTCGGGTTTCCTTGATTTTCCTATAGGCAACCCTGCCTAGAGCAGTCAAGTAGCAAGCACTAGTTCTAGTGGTAGTCATGACATCAAAGGACTTGTGCATTCGCCGCCAATTGGAATGAGCTTCTTGTTGACAATGTTATGGATATGGAACCAGATTAACTTAAAACTTATTGGCATTGTTTCATATTCCCTTCATGTTGCTGGACATGGCATATCATGTGGCAAAACCATGCACATCTATTTCTGAACAGAAACCCCAAGTACACTCAGCACCTTCCATATCCATCTGTAGCTGGTCGCAGTGTTGTACACTCTTCATCAGCAACTAATGCCCCCAGCAAAGCCACGAATGCGGTGGACGCCACAACTTCATGAAGCCTTTGTTGAGGCTGTCTACCAACTAAAGTGTGGACCTTTTGGCTCTCATGAAATTGCTTGCCAAAAACTGTTAGGCTTTTGTTTCAACCTGTTTTCAACTTGCAGGAGCTACTCCAACTCCAAAGGGTGTTTTGAAGAATATGAAAGTTGAAGGCTTGACTATTTATCTTTAATAAAATAATAATAATATTTTGAAATTAAGGGGCAATTTGATATTATTAATTTTTCTCTCTATTCTTCCGTCCACTTTTGGACGGATGGTAATTTGCATAATAAGAAAGAAAAGCTACCTCCTATTTTCTATTCCACCTAGCAATCTTTAAATCCATTTTCCTTCCAACTTTCCATCCTGCAGGTACATACACCTCTCTTTTAATTATTAAAGAATTTGCTTATGTATGTGTGCTCCAAGGCACTGGTTAGTTATCCCCTTTAACTGGAGATACCACTCTCTTAACTGCAAAAATATAGGACTGCCAGATACAGACCAGAGTCATCAGAAGGTATATGCCATGCTCTTTTTTAAGTTTCTTCTATTATCCTATCTGTGTTACTTCTCTGCATGCATTTATCTATGGTGACTTGTGTTGGGGTTGACGAGGATTGTTGAGTGCTATATATTCCACCATGTCCTTATCAATGAAGTGATCATTTTTTATTTTCATTTGGTTCAATTGGTTTCAGAATCTTTAGCTGTCCAGTGAAATTTTATGATGCATGTCTGTCGTGCACTCAATAATCCTATTCTCCCATACTGATTTATGATGCAAGTTCTCTTGTGAGATTGGGGTTGTCACTCTATATCTGGCTGAAACTATGACTCTTGCTTGCAGGATCCATGGAGAAAAAATCGACTCCTATGGAAAGGTCTTCAAAAATTTGCAGGAAAGCTACTAATTGGAAATACTTCATCTTTAAATATTGCAAACCATCTAATAAACTCAACATATGGAAAATGCTGATCTGAAACCATGAAATCCTTTTTAATTCTTTTTGATTGGGAGATGGAGCTGTAAATTATACAGTTTTTTTGTCCAATTTTGTTGTTGCATTGTGCAAGGAGCAGCGTACTTAATATTCAAGGTCTAAGTGTTGAGTTGCTTAGCTTAGACAAGCTGAAGATGTCACATACTTACCCGGAGAATCCGCCCACTCCTTCAGATTCCACGAAGAGTCGCCTGCAAAAGGTGAACCGTAAGCCTCCCGCACAAATCATGTAAAATCCAGGTACTGACACCGTTAATGTCAAGTCCATGTTGGAGAGAAACTGCTGACCTGGAGAAAAGCTGAAACCGGTATTTCGAGTCGAGTGAATTGTTCGAGAATCGAAGAATAAGTTATGATAAGTTTGAACATACTACAATTGTTCCATTGATGCTTTCATTAGTAGGATAGAGCTTCTCAAGTTTCAAGTTATGTATGTTGTGGACAACTGCATAAGCACTTTGGTATTTTAGTTCATAAAACAAAAGCTGAAAAATATAAGAAGAGGTTTGAGTTTGATTTCTCTCAGTCTCTCAACCTCCTGAAGTTAAAAAAAAGGGACCAGAAATACAAGTTGAACAAACTGCATTATTTATGCCATTTTTAAGGCATCCCATTTTAAGGGAATGAGTTGTCTTAAATTGTTGAAAGATGTCCCTGTCCCTAAATTAAATCTTGCTTGGTGACCCCATGTCATACATGTCGGGATTGACCTGTATATACAACAAGAAAATAAAAGTAGAAGTAGAGAAGATCAAACATACAAATATTTACGTCGAAAAATTCCTTCGAAGAAGATGATAAAAAACCACGGGCAAAGGAAACTTCACTAAACGAGCAAAAACCAAAAGAGTATAAGATGAAAATAATCTCAACACCTAAATCCCGAAAGAACAAAGCAATTTGGCTAAAATCCAAAATTCCCCAAAATTCACAAAATTCTCATAGCCTCAAAGCTGATCAAGCTTATCATTCTAGGTTACAATAGCCCCTTTTATACACTAAATTCGTAAATTAAATATGACTAAAATAACTTAGACTAGTCAGAATTTAACTGGGAAACAATAGCAAAGTTTAATTAGGAAAAGAAATCCGGTTAAATTGGAGAACACGTCACAATGTCACATGCACCTCGTCGGGACGTCGTGGTCGTCTCGTCATGACGTCCACTCTTCCTCATCAAGACATCAACTCGTAAATATGAGGCACACTTCACAATATACATAACCTCTCTTCTTTACATGCATGGATTTTCTTCGTAATTTGGTTGATAGAAATTGATAATTATATAGATTTTCCATTTATTTAAATAATTAAAAAACTTAAATTAAATGATTAATATTTAAGAGGGGTCATTAATGAAAATTTCTCACTAACCAACGTCTGAGGTTGTTGTAAGAAAAGATAAATAACTACGCAAGTATTTAAAGTTTCCTTTTAAAGTTGGATTTTCAAAATAAATCTATAGCCTATGGTAGGATTTGGTAATAGAGGGAAATTGTGGAGACGTTTAAAGTTCAACGTCCATCCAACCTCATTAAAATGGTGGAGTCAAAAAAATTTTAAGGGGTTAAAACATAATTTTATATTTATTAATTTAAGATTTTAAAAAAATTTAATGGTCTAAATAGAAAATTTTCAATTTTAGGGAGTGGGATCTTGCTAATCCCCTGAATTCGCCCCTGATTGATTTGATAGTCAAGATATTTGTTGTTTCAAGTGTAATTTAAGTTTGAGTCACACAAATCATATTGCTATTAAAACTTTACTCTCTTTTTATAATTCATAAAAAAAATCAACATGCATCATTATTGTATATTTACATGACTAAGAAATCTCTACATATTATTATTTATAATTAATTATTTTAATTCATCAATAAAAATGTACTGAATGAATCTTATATATAACAAATATAAATTATATTATTATTATATTTGCATGTATCATTATTATATGTTAAAATTTTTATTTAAAATTATGATAACTGATTTTTAGAATATATAATATATTTTAAATCCTTGAAATGAAAGTATTTTTATTTTTTAAATAAAGATACAATTATTTTATATGAAGTCATTTAAAATTTTAAAATTTATATAAATTATTTCATGTTATTTTTTATTAAAAAATATGTTAAATCTTTTTAAAATATGTAGTGAGATATTTTTTAAAAAGTTGACTTAATAAAATAACATTTATTTGCTCTGATTAATATTTTCATTTCAAAAGAGATAATTTTGATATTTAATAATAGTAAACGTTAACATCTTGACAAAATTTTAGGCCCGTTTGATAGATTGGATCTGGCTCAAAAAATAAGATTAAAATTTCACCTAAGCTTGATGTTGATAAAAATATTAAAATTTGGATTCAATTCGATTTATCTGTATTAATTTTTTATATCATTTTTAAATATATACATATATAATACATTAAAATAAATATTTTCTAACAAATTAAAAATAAATTTAAAAAATCTAAAATACATTTAATATAAAATGCTTTAAAAAATACTTTTTAAAGGACACCTCAATTTTTTTGACCTATTTTCTTAAATAATGTAATAAAAAAAAGCTTAAATCGCTAATTTTTTAAAAAAAAAAAACATTTTTCACTAATTTTTCCTATATAATGTGTCATGTAGTTCTAGAACCATTTATATTTTGATATTTAATTTGAAACCAATGGTTGGTTAATGGGTATGGTGTGCGGCAATAGCGGAGCTTGAAATGTTTTTTTTATCGAATTTAAATTGTATATTTTTATTATAGTAAAAATGTAATTTTATTATTTTAATAGTTTATATTTTTGTAATTTTTAAAAGATTAAATTAAATTTTTATTATTTTTAAAGTTAAATTTTAATATTATTAATTTAAAATTTTATAAATTAAAAATTTATGGAGACCATAGTCCCTGAGTCTTTATTACAATCTGCGACTGCTGTGGGGTAAGTAACACATGCACCAAATGCATAAAAATCATAAGATATATACAGCTTCCATTTGTTAGGAAGTAGAGTCGCCCCTGCCTTTGAGTCGAAGCTAGCTTACAGCTTAAGCCATTAGCTATGCACAAGCAAAATGGCAGGCGTTTGGCAGAGTTCCAGCTACCAAGCAATGCTTTCCTTATTTTCATTCCTCCCTTTAACGTCTCTTAGACTCAAACCTACGACTTCTCAACTCACAGTTTGGTAGTCTCTCCCTCACATTTCTCTTTTTTTAATTCCCTTATAATACCACTTCCCCTCAAGCCCTCTTCACATCTTTGTCTCTCAGTTATTATCCTCCTATTCATCTCATCTTCGTCTGTTTTTGGCTTCCCATGGCTGGCTTTGGTTCCCTTGCAGTTGACCAGGTACTTCTTCTTTTCTTTACTTTAATTACTTCTCACTACGAGCCTGATGATGTTATGGGATAGCAGAACCGGCCTCCGACACGGCAGTCTTCCGGAAAGGTATGCAAAGTTTGTGGGGATAAGATCGGTCGCAATGAAGATGGGGAGTTGTTTGTAGCTTGTCACGTATGCAGCTTCCCGGTGTGCCGGCCATGTTGTGAGTATGAAAGGAGTGAAGGAACCAAGTGCTGCCCTCAGTGCAATACTCGCTACAGGCGTCAAAAAGGTTCATTTTTTTCTAATCTCTGAGTTTCTAGCTAGAGAAATGAAGTGTTACAAGCAGAACTAACATGTTTCATTAACTTTGGTCTTTTGCTTGTCTGACAGGTAGTGCAAGAGTTGCAGGTGATGATGAAGACAACAACGACCAAGATGATTTTGATGATGAATTTCAGACTAAGAACCGCAAGGATGACTTGGATCAGCATGTAAGTTCATCATATATAATCGTTAAATATTTATCAGATTACTAAAGTTGATTGTCAATTTTGCAGGAAAACGGGGACTATAATAATCAGCAATGGCATCCTAATGGTCAAGCTTTCTCAGTTGCAGGAAGCAGTAAGTGCAACTTTTGCATTCATTTTAAAACTCTGATTTAGCTTTATACTTATGGGAGGGTTTGTCAATGGGGTACAGCTGCTGGTAAGGATTTTGAAGGGGACAAAGAGATTTATGGCAGTGCAGAATGGAAAGAGAGAGTTGAGAAATGGAAAGTTAGGCAAGAAAAAAGAGGTTTGGTTGGCAGTTATGGTGATGCAGGACATGATCAAGCTGAACAAGAAGAAGAAGAAGAAGATTACCTGTATGTTCCTATGACATGATCGGTCTCTCCTCCATTTTTAAAGTTTCAACACTTGTTTTACATTTCTTCGAATGTGTAGCATGGCGGAAGCTCGACAACCCCTCTGGCGAAAAGTCCCGATTCCCTCGAGCCTGATCAACCCTTATCGGATAGTCATTGTCCTACGGCTCTTTGTTCTCATCTTTTTCCTCCGGTTTCGTATTATAACACCAGCCTACGATGCTTTTCCCTTATGGCTTATCTCTGTTATATGTGAAGTATGGTTTGCTTTCTCCTGGATACTCGACCAGTTCCCCAAATGGTTCCCCATTACTCGTGAAACTTACCTGGATCGCCTCTCCTTGAGGTTTGAGCGTGAGGGAGAGCCTAATCAACTAGGTTCAGTCGATGTCTTTGTGAGTACTGTCGATCCTCTTAAGGAACCGCCCATCATAACAGCAAACACGGTTCTATCAATCTTGTCTGTTGATTATCCTGTTGAGAAAGTGAGTTGTTATGTATCCGATGATGGTGCTTCCATGCTTCTTTTCGACACACTATCAGAAACTGCCGAGTTTGCCAGGAGGTGGGTACCATTTTGCAAGAAGCATAACGTCGAGCCAAGGGCGCCCGAGTTTTATTTCTCTGAGAAGATAGATTACTTGAAAGACAAGGTTCATCCTAGCTTTGTCAAAGAACGTAGAGCCATGAAAGTGAGTTGCCAAATTTGTTCACATTTTTGGTGCTACCAATGTCCTCATCTTGTTAAAATATTTAAGTTAAACAAGGTTTTAATATATATTTTGCTTGTGGTGTACTTGTAGAGGGAATATGAAGAGTTTAAAGTAAGGATCAACGCACTAGTGGCGAAAGCTCAGAAGAAACCAGAAGAAGGATGGGTGATGCAAGATGGCACCCCGTGGCCCGGAAATAACATTCGTGATCATCCCGGGATGATTCAGGTGCCTTGATATAAGATCATCAAATATCATTCTATCCCTGAAATTAAAGCCCCTATCATGGTGAAACTTAAAAGCTTCTTGCTTTACAGGTCTATCTAGGTAGTGCTGGTGCACTTGATGTGGATGGCAAGGAGCTACCTCGGCTTGTTTATGTATCTCGTGAGAAACGGCCTGGTTATCAGCACCACAAGAAAGCCGGTGCCATGAATGCTCTGGTGAGAACTGTTTTGTCTTTCTTATTTGTTTCCATAGGAAGAGGATGCAATTTAATGGTTTGTTGCTGATCTTGCCTATTGTTTGATCATGAATGTCATTGCCAGGTTCGAGTCTCTGCCGTGCTTACTAATGCACCCTTCATATTGAATCTGGATTGTGATCACTATATTAACAACAGCAAGGCCATAAGGGAAGCAATGTGCTTTTTAATGGATCCCCAGTTTGGAAAGAAGCTTTGCTATGTTCAATTCCCACAGAGGTTCGACGGCATTGATCGTCATGATAGATATGCTAATCGGAACGTTGTCTTCTTCGATGTAAGTCATTGTACAAAATATTTACTTTGTTTGCTTCTTTGTAAAATTAGTTCCTAATAACTACCATGTTTTTGGTTATAGATCAACATGTTAGGCTTAGACGGACTTCAAGGCCCTGTGTATGTAGGCACAGGGTGTGTCTTCAACAGGCAGGCATTGTATGGCTATGATCCACCTGTCTCCGAGAAGCGACCGAAGATGACATGCGACTGCTGGCCTTCATGGTGTTGCTGTTGCTGTGGAGGGTCAAGAAAAAAGTTGAAGAAGACAGGAGAGAAAAAGAGTTTCCTCGGAGGTCTCCTACGCTCCAAGAAGAAGAAAATGATGGGAAAGAACTATGTGAGAAAAGGGTCCGCACCAATCTTCAATCTTGAAGAAATCGAAGAAGGTCTTGAAGGATATGATGAACTAGAGAAATCATCACTCATGTCACAGAAGAATTTCGAGAAACGATTTGGGCAATCACCAGTTCTAATTACTTCAACTCTGATGGAAAATGGTGGCCTTCCTGAAGGCACCAATACCAATTCACTCATTAAGGAGGCCATTCATGTAATCAGCTGTGGCTATGAAGAGAAAACAGAATGGGGCAAAGAGGTGTGACTATTATTACATTAATACTATATTGAGTCATCATTGTAGCAACTTTGAGGAGATTACTGATGGTGAATATTGTTTTATTGCAGATTGGATGGATTTACGGGTCTGTCACGGAAGACATTTTAACTGGTTTTAAGATGCATTGTAGAGGATGGAAATCTGTTTACTGTGTACCGAAAAGACCGGCATTCAAAGGGTCGGCGCCAATCAATCTATCAGATCGTTTGCACCAAGTTTTAAGATGGGCTCTTGGTTCGGTAGAAATCTTCCTCAGTCGTCACTGCCCACTTTGGTATGGCTATGCTGGAAAACTGAAATGGCTGGAAAGGCTGGCTTATATAAACACAATTGTTTACCCTTTCACGTCTATTCCTTTACTCGCGTATTGTACGATTCCAGCTGTTTGTCTCCTGACAGGAAAATTCATCATCCCAACCGTAAGTAACATTGTGGATTGCTTCTTTAAAACATTCCAAAAGGGATTGATTCATTAGGCCCTGGAAAATTAAACACATTTTTGTTTCCTTGGCAGCTAAGCAACCTTACAAGTGTATGGTTCCTGGCACTTTTCCTTTCCATCATAGCAACCAGTATTCTCGAACTTCGATGGAGCGGAGTTATCATCCAAGACTGGTGGCGCAATGAACAGTTCTGGGTGATCGGTGGTGTCTCGGCACATCTTTTTGCTGTCTTCCAAGGCCTGCTCAAAGTCCTTGCTGGAGTTGACACCAACTTCACTGTAACAGCAAAAGCCGCTGAAGATACCGAGTTTGGAGAGCTTTACCTCTTCAAATGGACCACCCTCCTAATCCCACCAACAACTCTAATAATATTGAACATGGTGGGAGTCGTTGCCGGGGTTTCTGATGCAATTAACAATGGTTACGGTTCATGGGGTCCCTTATTTGGCAAGCTATTCTTCGCCTTCTGGGTCATTGTTCACCTCTATCCTTTCCTCAAAGGTTTGATGGGAAGGCAAAACAGGACTCCAACCATTGTTGTGTTGTGGTCTATACTTCTTGCATCAATTTTCTCACTGGTCTGGGTTCGGATTGATCCTTTCTTGCCCAAGCAAACAGGTCCAGTCCTCAAACAATGTGGAGTGGAGTGCTGAGTGCTGATCATGCCAGCTCCTCATTATTATCACCATTCATTGTTTTGGGTCCCCAAATCTCCAAGGTTTTGTTGGCATTGAAAGCAAGTAAGATCTCATTTAGGAACAAATTGACCACTCCTTACATACATTGTACTACAACTTGATACCTATTCAAAACTTCATTGTTATAGCGGAGAAAGTTTGTTAAGCTATAAGCTATAAGCTATATATACTAGGCTTGTTATCTCAGCTTTAATCCACAAAATAAACAGATAAAGCTTCATGATGATACTCCTTAGGTCATTTGTTTTCAATCTGCCTTTTTCTAACATGATCTCAGCTTATTACTCATAAACCCATTATTACCATCACCATGCTTGATTTCACCAACATCCATTAGTGCTAGCTTAAGCTTAATAATTTAAAGATCTAATACTTGAGCTAGCTTAACCATGCTCCCACAATCAAGTATTTTTATCTTTTAAATTTGAATTTTAAAGATTTTTTTTCATATTTTTTATTCTTTTTAAAAGGAATTATAGTTTTTATGTTTTTATATAAAATATGAAAAAAAGATTCATTCTTACAATTTTTTATATTGTTTTAAAGTACAGGACCAAATTAATAAAAATTATAAACATTGAAGGCTAAAATATTATTTTACCATTTGTAAATGTTAAATTAATAATTTTTTTAAAAAAAAGTTAAGCGGAAGGTCAATATTTTCAAATCGGAAAAACTACAGGGAGTCAATGTGTAGAAATTTAATTATAGAAAGGGTAAATTCACCAACAGTCACTCAACTTTAATATGGGGAACCAAACAGTCACCTGATTTACATTTCAGTCACTCAACTTTGAAAATGTGACAAAACAGTCTTTTTTCACGTTTTCGGTCACAGACGTCACGGAACAGTGACATGGCAGTTGACGGCGTCAGTGGAGTGTGAAAAGCGTCCAGCTGACCGATTACATTTAACATAACAGTCACTCAACTTTAAAAACGTGACAAAACAATCACTAACGTTATCGAAAAGTGACAAAAAAGTCATTAATTAACAGTTTCTGTTAAGAGCTTAATGGGAATGATGACGTTAACGAAAATAATCCTAAACCAAAATATGTAAATAACAAATCAAACAAAAATTAAAATAACCCTAAATCGCAAAAAGTAGCAATCAAAATCAAAATAACCTTAAATCAAAAATGAAAATCAGAATCGAAATCAAAATCGAATAAACCCTAAATTAAAAATCACAATCAATATCGACATCAAATTCGAATAAACACAAAATAACTCTAGATACAAATATCTCATAAATTCAAATAAACACAAAATACCCCTAAATACAAATATCCCATAACCCAAAGAAAAAACAATATAAACATACCTGTTACATCTATTGTATCAACATTGCCATCTTCTCGTCCATTCGCCATCGTCGCTGAGAATGGTTTGCCTTTAATCCCCAAACAGTCACTAATTTTAATCGATTTCTAACCTAAATCAATTTCAAAATCTATTTTTTAACCCTAAATCAAAATGAAATCAATGAGAGAACCCAATGTTTCTCCTTATTCCTTAATCAGATTCTAAACAATCTGATTTTAGGGTTAAACAACATAACCCATTTGATTTCAGTGATTGTTTTGTCATTTTTCGATAACGTTAGGAACTATTTTGTCATATTTTCAAAATTGAGTGACTGTTGTGTTAAATGTAACCGGCCAGCTGGACGTTTTCCACACTCCACCGATGCTGTCAACTGTCATGTCATTGTTCAGTGACGTCTGTGATAGAAAACGTGAAAAAAATGATTGTTTTGTCACATTTTCAAAGATGATTGACTGAAATGTTAATCAGGTGACTGTTTATTTTTCATATCAAAATTGAGTGACGAATAATTTACCCCTATAGAAACTAAATTTTAAATTTCCGAAAAAGTAGAAAGGTCTCTAGCAAATTAAAACCAAGAAAAGGCCATTCTTTCTAAGTCCGTTTAACTAAAGAACCGTTGGGAGCCAGGGGCCGTTTATAAAAGCGGAAGCGGGGGTTCTTGATTTCGGTGTTTGAGTTTCACTTCCCTCGTTGAGATTGAGATGTCCCCACTCTTACTTGTTTCCAAAGAGTCCTTCAAATGGAATGTGGACTTAAAATTGTGAATGGGATGCAGAGCAGGGGATATCCCTGTAAAGCCTTGCATCTTCAATCTGTGATACTTGTGGAACCCAGGACGACCGACCAGGAGGCTTTGATGACCACTGCTGCTTTGGGCACATCTAAGTCGGAGTTTGAAAGAAATAATTACGGCATGGTAGCCGCTACTAAGTCCTCTATTAAAGAGCTGAAGAGGTTGAAGATGGTGAACAACAAGACTGCATGGTGTACTTGGAAGGAATTAAGGTTTGGGTTTGAAGCATCCCAGATGCCTTGTTCTAATATTGTCCATGACGATTGCATCGGGAAATGGTTGCAGCAAAACCATTATTGACTTATTTGCCGATTTGAGATGCCGGCTGATTAAACAGATAGATGAGGACTCTGTTTAGTGTCTAACTTGTTTATTCATTTTGTTCCTTGTAGAAACTGTATTTAGTGTTTGTAAGTTGATATGGCAAATTCTTTTTCACCAACAAAAAGGGATAGTAATATAAATGGATAGATAAACATTCATTCTCAATGTTGACACTGTTAGCCAACATTTCCAACAAATTGTGGTGTCATTTGCATTTTCATTTGCAGCAAATTAGATTTTTATTTATGAATCATCTTAAACAAGCTAAAAAAAATTACTTCAAAGTAATGAACAAATGTTTTCATTTAAAAAAGAAAAGAAAAAACAAACATAATCGAAAGCTTTACATCAAAAAGCCTTTCAGTTAGTATTTATCCACAAGGTTTCGAATCATGCTTGAACTATATATATGATGCAGGACTAAAAGTATTAAAAGAAACCTACAATTTTATTCAATTTCTAACCTCTTGAAAGACAAAAAACAACTGCAATAAGGGTTCTTTCTTGTCCCTTTAGTATTTATTACATCTTCAGTTTATCAATGGCTCCTTGGATTAGCTAAATGTTGGCTATGGTCCACTCTTCTTGGAGCAAGAAGATTCTTCAGTCATCTCTTCTTGGATGGATGATGCATCATCATTTTCTGAAGCAACACCCTGCAAAAATGGCATCAAACTGTTACTTAAAAAAGCTGAGGAAAAAAAAAACAAACTACAGAATATGCAAAAATTAAGAAAACATACTGAAGTTGTAGCCAAAATATGGCTTGGATGATTGAAAGCACACTTGGAACCAAACTTGCATCTTCCCGTTTTCAGAAAGTACTGAACTTGAAAAAATAGTAAATCATAAAGAAAAAAATGAAATGAGGAAAACAGTTTGAAATTTGGATCAATGCTTACAGCACAATCAGGTTTTGCTTGCTTAAAATAATCACTTAATGGAATCGGTAAACCAGATTGCTTGGGAGGGAAAATTTCCTGCGGTTAGGAGATATATTTCTAGAATAAGTTTAATTTTCCAATCAGTTGTTTGATCAAACAGCATAGTGTACTATATGTACATATATATACCTCCTCTATTTCGTCGATGAGGTCAAGATGAAACTGTTGCATAGCCTTAATAGCATCTTGTTGGGTGCTGTCCATTAATTGCAAGGAAATGCTAATGCACAAGTTCATATCTGGCACTATTGTAAATCCAGAAGGATACAAGACCAGTTTAGACCATTCTTTTTTGCTTAGATTCTCATTGAAATCGGATTCTTTGATCGGAGATGATATAACAAAGGAGCAAAATCCATCAGTTGAAGCTTCTTGCAACACATACCCTTCGAATGGCTACATCAGAAGCAGAAGCTACATTAGCTTCATATATCTTCTCTCTGCAACTCTTTGTAATAGAAAACTAAAATAAAATAAAATAAAATACCCACATCCTTATTTAGAGTCATGCAGTAAGTGTCACCATCTGGGGAAGCAACTCTAATTACTTCATCGGTCCATTGTGTGATTCGGGCATGGCACCACTGCATTAGAAAAAAAAAGGTCCTACATGTGGCCTCAATATCACTTAGACAAGAAAATATCATGTATGTATGCAGAAGGTACATACATCTATGTACAAGTTCTTTTCCCTGAGGTAACTGAAAACTGGCTGAGACGTTTTACTTTCGACATTAAATTTGACAACTGCAACAAAAATGCATGATCCAGCATATGGTCCTTGAGAGTTCAACTTATGTTTCAACCAGATTTCTTTGTTTTCTTGATGATGATCACTCCATCCATCCCTGTCCGCAGTTGCAACTATGCTATCCACGTACTTGATTCTAATGTCTTTGGCCATTTCCTTAAAAGCTCTCAGTAAATCACCTCTTGATCCTGTTTTACACAACAAGCAAGTAAAAATAGTTCCATTTTACCTTAAAGAAGTTAAGTCATAGCTAGAATAGCAGAAAACACAACCTTCATTTTCTGTTCTCAGTTCAAAACTTAAGAAATCTGAGGACATCCTCCTGTAATCATTTTTCAGAACATTGATCCAGTAATATGCTTTGAAAGGCCAATCAGAGTCGATTGGAAATTCCATAGTTTCGATCCATATGACCTTGGATTTACTATCATCATACTTCGCAATGATCACCCCTGATGGTTTTCTCCTGCATGCATTTTTGACCTTGGGTTTACTAGCAACCGACGTTCCAATGGTCATCCTCGATAGCCTTTCGCTGCACTCATCAAAGTCTAAATCGACTACCGCCCACACATCGTGTCTAATCTCTTTTACAAATCTAAGGAAGGTTAATTTTTCTATTGTACTAAAAGGTACAACAGATATTGGCTTCAAAAACTCTGCAGTCACCTGCCATTCAATTATACCCTTTGAACTTTGAAGGCTTTTTCTTTTATCATCTCAAGTGAAGATAATATCAGAAGCTTACCCTTTGTATATCCAGTATTTCAAGAGCAGTTCCACTCGGTTTCTCACCCTTTCCACTGTAAACAATGTGGGAAAACCTTGAAGCCCATGTCTTCTGCAGTAATGTTTGGAATATTTTCAGTATACATACATACATACATTAGATTCTATAGTAGTCAAAGGACTGAATATGAACCTACCACATCTGTCATCATGGAAACTAAGTCTCTTGGAGGAAGCGGAAGAATCACACTGTCAATGGAGAGATCAACGTTCATTGTAGTAGCATTTGGCATTGAGAAAAATTTCGGCAGTATCCTCTCAGAATGTAGGCCATGTTCTTTGAACCATGGGTCCTTTTCAGCAGCAATATTCAATATTAAGTGAAGAGCATCATTGCAGAAGTACCCTGACAAGGGATGAGAAGACTGCAACACAAGGACACAGGCTTCGTTACATTCCATTCAAGTTCAATGAGGTAAAATTCTATCAACAAAGGTACTGGTGACAATTCATATTCAACATCATGAGTTACTGCAAATCTCTTACAGGAGAACCAGTTGTTTCATCAGGCCAGGTAGAATCAAGTTTCTCATCAGGCAAGGCATTGTCCTGTAGTAAGGAGCTGATTATCAGGACTCAACATAGTAATTTGAAGTTCCTAAAGTGATTTGTTTCGATATCATACAAGTCCACTTCGATCCATTGTTAATGTCAATCCATTAGACATGTTTGATCATGCAATACAAAACTCATTTATTTCTTCTACAAAAGGTCATTTTTCAAGATAAATTATGAATCACATGTAACTTGATTAGACAAGTAAAGGTAATTGAAAGTGGGAAACTTTAATACCGGTTTATCACCATCCATTTTAGATCTTCAACACCTTGGTCTCCAAACCTGTAGGACATAATGCATCAACAGTAAAAGTAAAACTTTCAAACTTATAGTTACCAAGTTTCTCATTTACATGCCAAACCCAATGGAAAGAAAATTAAAGAAAGAAAGAGAGGAAAACAACCTGAAAAAGATTAGCTGTCCAAGAATGAAAATATACTGATTGGGACTACATGAAACAAAGCAAAGACTTGACCTGAAAGAAATTCGTATTTCTTGGAAAACTATGTAAGATACAGAATTTTTTCAAGAAATTGCAAAGAAAAAAAAATGGGTTTTCAATGATTGATGATAAGTGAGAACTTTAGAAAAAAAAAAGTCCCTTCAAGCTTTTATCATGTGACTGATGCTTCAAAACCAAATCCACTCTTTGACGTTCTTTAATGAAGAATGTGATAAGAAAACAAGAGAAACAGAAAGAAAAGATGCATTAATAGAAATTACAGAGAAGTAAGAAAAGGAGAGTCAAAAGGTAGATTGTTTAGAAAATGAGAAAATATATAGCTTGGAAACAAGAACAAAGTCTTAAATCTTTCTTCAATGGAGATAACCAGAAAGAGACAGAGGGGGAGAAAAAGAGTGGTTTTTGTAGAGGGACAAAGAATCATTTCTGTTTACCGTTACATTCCCGCCAATACCTAAAAAAAAGTCCCCAAGGGTTAAGGCAGTTATATAAATGGACACCCTTTGAGGCTTTGACTCACATTCCTCTATGCACTTAGGTTCAGTCAGTGCTTATTCATTAGTTCATGGTCCCTAATGGGGTGCTCGCATTGTTCTTTGTTCATGGCCAGTGCTTAGCTGCATATTCATCAGTTCATTCAGCATGTTTATCAGTTATAAAAATAAAAATAAAAAATTTCCTTGATGGTAATCTTCAATATACAGTTATCATAGAGTATGATGATGACAAACTCAGATGGGGACCAAAGTAGTTGCCACCAACACGATTAATCCTTCGAGTCTATTAGTTTCGAGGTATTTTGACCATTGTTATTGCATGCCGATGGACTTTTTTTGCCATTAACGCCGCCTGTCCCTTGATTACACCTTTGGTTGATAGCAGCTCACGTGACTGTGGTTGTATCATGATCTTAAATAGAAGTTATAAATACCATATCGACTATGTATAAATATTGGTTTTAAGATATCAATGTTAAAACCACATTTTAAGATCGAACATGATTCAATCCGTTACTTTATTTTTTTTCCTCCTAAACAGAATGGTTCAAAGATGAAAAAACCAGTTGTCTGCAGCATTTATCAGAGGATGCAAAATGCAGGAGAATTGATAGGACCGACATTTTGGATATAGAATAACAATTAACAAGGACTCACTTGCACACATGAATAAAATACATATTCAATAATAATAATAATAATAGAAATTCTATTTTGCATGTTGAAAGTTCACTAGAAAATGTGGTTGATGTATAAATATTAGTAGTAAATGAAACAAATGACCTTCATAATGAATCCAATACAGAAGTTTGTCCAGTGTTGTTATTCAACAAGATTCTTTAAGAAGAAAAAATCAAGAAGATAAGGGTGAGATATTGAGATCAGCCTTGAGGAAATAGAGCTGCCGTTGCAAATGCAGAACCTGTCAAGCAGACATATTGAGATAAACTTTTACTTCTAATGAAAAAATATATATTATAACTGAATAACAAGTATCAAACAGGTAAGACCATGAAAGATTATTGAATTCTTAGCCAAAAGCCTATGGACTATTTGTTAGGATATGTGAAAAGCTTTAAGTGGCTACAGTAATTGTCTAAAATGAGGATGATATCCAGAAGAGAATGGAAACTCAAAAAGTCGATTCCTAAAAGGAAATATGAAGAATTTGATACAAAAAAAAATATATATATATATATATATATATAAGAAAACAGACATTACCTCCTCTTGGAGCAAGGTTGGGAGACCGTCTGCAGATATAAGGCCTTTCATCTCTGCCTGTAGCTTCTCCTCTTTAAGGCCCAACCAGGTATCTTGAGGCAGTGCAAAAAGAAGTACTGTCAGACCATCCCCTATTGATGGAGGTATACCAGAACAACTATTTTGGTCAAAATCACATAAACAACTGGGCTTTGTTTCAGATGACGGAATCAGCATATCAACCATTTGTTCAGTGCCATCAGTAGTTACAGTTCCAGAAAAAACTGTGACAGGCCCCTTACACGCAGAATTTAGAAGTTTTATATCTTTACAGCACCCATTTAACGACTTAATTTTCCCAGTTAGAAGTTCAGCTCCTTGACAACAAACATTTGCCGCAATGTCAGCTAAGCTATCTGTGTAACCCAAAGGTGCCGCACTTTCACACAATGAACGCTCAAATTCCAAATATCCCGTCACATTTTTGAACAGTTCAGTCTCTCGTATTTGTTTCAATACTTCTTCCTGAAATTTCAAATTATTCTTTCTATTACTTTCTCTTCCAAGTCATTGAAAGAAATCAGAAAAGAAAATTATTTGAACAAATGAAGCTGCAAATTGGAATTCACTCTTTGAAAGGAGGAATTAACAACAAAGATAAATGGTAGTTGACTGAAAGATAAACAAATATGCCCATCATACCTTGAGTGCAACCCTTCCTTTCTCCTCTTCACTTAAAACGGTACTGCCATCATCCTGTCTCCGAACCTCTGCAATCCACTTGATGAAATCCCTCAAACTGGAAGGTGCTGATCTAAATACCACACATAATACATCATTAACATTTTTTAGATTCTTGGAAGTGAGCAAAAGGGGAAGATCTTCCGTCAAGTACTTAGCGACTACATTCCAATTCTCATGTTTACAGCTCTGCATTTGATACACAATAGTATTACCAGTTATCATCTCTTTGAACAATAAAGCTCTGGCAAACATAAAGAACATATAGAAACAATAATTCCAGATTTGAGAAAAACCTAGAGATGGAAACCAGCTCAACTATCAACATCAAATAATGTACTACTCATCATAATACAATAAGTAAATCTTAATTTCAATATTCCCATATTCAGTTTGAAGATTTTAAATTCCCCTGCATCTCCCAGGTTCAAATTGCATGAAAAATAAAGAGCATAATCAAAATTTCAATGCCACTTTTAAGTTTTAATAATGAATCAGATTTTGCGATTTGTTACTATACTCATTCAACAGTCATTATATAGTAAATTGACACTCGAGAAGGAAAAAGGAGACTAGTAAAACGATTTATATCAAGACATAAAGAAAGTGTTACATGGGACTGATCTGCCAATGATAAATTCAAGTACCATAGTGTAAAGAACAGATGTTGCTTTCTGAAGCTTAGATATAACCATGAACCTGAAAAAAGCAAGCATGAATTGCCATTAGGACACAACCAGGTAGTTGCCACTAATAACAAGCTGGCAGGTTGCACAATTTACTATAATACAATCAACCAATAAAGGGTAGATTTTAAAATCAAGTTAGAAGCTACAAACGAGATGTGAATTGAAGCTGAGCGTACTTATGGGGAAAACAAAAAAATTGAAGTAACAAGTAACAACCATTAATAAAAGCCTAACTATATGAAGAGGAGAAATCAGATTACCCCCTACGATGTCCAGTTGCTTTATCAATAGTATTCATGGCATCCCAAAGAAGCGAAAGAGGAACCCAATGAGGAGGGTATTTGAATCTAGCAACATCCAAAATCAGAACCATGTCCTTTCCAGCATGGTAACCCCCTATCGGCGAAAAATGGCCAGTTCCTGTCTGCAACCAATCACATTTTCAAATTGGCAAGCACAAAAATAGAAAAAATTTCAAGAAAAAAAATAAAGGGTCAATCAGTAGATGTATATACATTTTGAAATGCGAGTCAATGAAATGATTACCTGCTTGAAAACCGCTCTATTGTAGGAGACAATCAAATGGCAATCCTCTGATGAAGTACAAGAGACCACGCGTTCCCGGAAATCTTCAATGCTAGATTGATCGGTCCTGAAAGGTTCAACTTGAGCACCATTGCAAACAGCCAAACAAGCAACTTTCCCAAACGTGATGCCTTGACTTTTGATTTTCTCCAGTGGCTCGCAACAATCTAACATTGAATCATCGAACCATCTCCAAGGCCCTAATTAAAAAATAATAATATTAATTAATTCAGTTGGATAGTTCGAAATTTAAGTAAATTATGAAAAAGGGGGCGAAGAAAAGTACCTTTCCAGGTTTTACCAGGATCGATAGCGAGGGCGTTTAAGACCATGGCGAGAGTGGCGAGTCCGCAATACGCAGGCTCCGATTGCGTTTGGTAGTATGATATTAATTTGAAAAACACTTCCGCCGTTCCTCCCGCTAAAGCTTCCGTGAACAATTGCTGTAAAAAAAAATTAAAAAGATTTGAAAAGATTAGAGAATGAGAAAGAGATAAATTGGGATTTATGTTCATTGGTTTCCAGCTACCTTGCCTTCGGGAGAAGCAAACTCGATGGCAGGAGGAGAGGGAAGAAGTCTTCTGTAAAGACCCGCCACCGCCATTTTCTGTTTTATTTTCCTTTCTGTATGGTCGTTGTGAGTTCTAACTGTCACCGTAGCGTTATGGTACGGCGGAGGTAGATGTAGAATATAAAGAAACGATCCCAATTCCCAGCCCACCACACTTCTGTAATCCGCGTATGGTGAACGCACAACTCAGACTTAAGTCAACTCTCCGATTCCACTTTCATTTTCAGAAATTTAAATTTCAAAGTTATTTGAATTATTCTAGTGAATTCAAATATATTCGAGTGGAGTTGGATTGGTATAATTCCTCCTTTACTCTTGTAAACTTTGAAAATAAGTAATTTAATTTTATAATTTTTTAGTATTTTAATTTAGAAATAAAATTAAAAATATATTTCTAACATGAAATTAATTATTCTATAATAATATTTTTATTTGACATGTTTAATTTTTTTAATTTAATTCGAATAATTTCACTTGATCAGACTCGACTTGAATTATTCATACTTTCTTAACCCTTTAAGAACGTACACACATCTTACACACACTGATGCTTGAATCCGAGTCTCTTAAGATGAATAATATCCTCTTAATCACTAGAACCACTCGTTGAATTCATGTTAACATTATTTTAATATTAACAAATATTCAATTTAAATTATAATACAAAATTAAAAATTACTGTAATTTATTGTTAATATTATGATATATAAAACATAACTTTTAAATATATTTTAAATTATATTATGCTAAATTTAAATGCAATGTCATTTTGTGTTTAAAAATAAAAGTTAGTTGTATTTTAGAAAATACTTTTGAAATACAATGTTAAATAAATTCAAATCGGTTTCAAATTTCGAGTTTTTTATTTTAAAGCATTTTCATTTTTTTAGTAAGGAGTCGCATGGGAAATAGAAAAGGGTTATCTAAATTTTGACCTAAGATTTAATATCAATAAAAATTTAAGTAACGCAAGTCATTTGTCACCATACCGATATTTTGTTGTCGTAAAAAGTATTACATAATTCCAATAACTATTTAGCATTAAATATTTACTTTTATCAATATATTTATATTATACTTAAAATTTTTAATTGAATTTGTGTTACATGTCAAACAAATCACCAGCTCAATTAGAAAATGACTAAAATGCCATTCTTTTTTATAATGTAAATTTTAGAGTAATTATTTGATATACAATTTGTGGATTCGAGCATGATTGAAAAATGTGGTAAGTGTCTCAAATTGTTTATATATTTAATTTTTAATATTTTTACTATATTTTATAGGATACATGTCACACCCTCAATCCCCTTATAAAGTCTAAAAACTATAAAGGTTATGTATGAGATAATTTTTCATTATATTATGAGAAATTATTTGGTATATTGTCAATAGAGTTTTTAGACTTCAAAAGTAAGGTCGATAATTTGACAACTATTTTATAAAAATATAATAAAATATTAAAAAATATATTTAAAAAAAGAGACACATGCTAAATTTTTTTAAGATGAGTTATGAAATAAAAAAAATACACTTTATATTTTTATATAAATCAATAAAAATTCACATGATATATTATAATTTTAGTTTGTTTTGGTTTCCAAAAGAAAATTTGAGAAATCCTCGATCCAATCTCATTTTACTCCTTATGAGCCTGAATCTATTTAATTTGTGACCTAAATATGCCTTTAGACTTTAGAGGCCCAAATTTCTAGAAATCCAGTTCCTTCCTGGTCCAACATTTCCTCAATTTTTGTTGTTTGTTCCTTTAAATTTTTAGGTTAAATCACATTTTGGGATTTAAATTTGGTTTTTACATTGGATCTAAATTATTTTTATCCAAGTTAAGTTCTAAATTTGGTAATTGTTTTCACATTGAGACTTAAAAAAAAAAAAATTGTCCTAGTTAAGTTCTGAACTTAGCAAATATTTTCATATTAGGATTTCAACTTTTTTTTATCCAAATTAATCCTTAAAAATCTTAAAATTTAATCCTTGATGTGACTTATGAAAACAATTGTTAAGCTCAAAATCTAACTTGAACTATAAAAAGTTAACACATCAATGTGAAAAAAATTGTCAAGTTTATATCCCAAATAATGATTTAACCCAAAAAAATTAGTAATTTGAATACGATTATTGTCATAGTTTCTCTTAACCTTCGTGTAGTTCAAAAAAAAAAATCTAATTTGATACCTATACTATTTTATTATGTATATAATACAGATTGATATGTTTTAAGTTATTTAAAAAAAAATAATGCTTAAAAAAGTAAAAAAAAATATAGGGAAAAAATAGTCAAATAATTTAATGAGTAAGTGAAAATCTAATCAATTAATAAAAATATATCTAGCAATTTTAGAGCACATGATTACATGGTAACATAATTTAATCGGATACACTTTTTTTTGATAAAATATAAAAATAGGATAAAGTTTAAAAAATAAATACAATTAGCGTAGTTACACCCTAACTATCAAGTCATCACATTAAATTTATTTAATCGGATATTTTATTTATACAAATACCGTACAAAACATTAAGTGAAAATCCAGAGACTAATTATAACATAATAATATTATGTATGAAAAGTGTTAATTCAATAAAATTTAAATTCGAAATTTAATATTCACAACACATCTTTCTTGTTCTAAAATTATGATTATTTTACACAAACAAAATAATAATAATGATAAAATGTGTGATGAAAATGAAAACCCCTTTTCGTAGTTCAATGCTAAACTGGTGGATGACCAATATGTATATATATAAAGGGTCATAAGTTTAAGTACATGTAAGTAGTTAAGCCACAACCCTCTCAAAGTTAAAAATACAACATTTCCTTAAATGAGCCGAAGCCCCACCATTGACCATTATGGGTTAATATACTATTTGGTATTTGAATTTGATTTTAGTATTCAATTTAGTATTTTAAATTTTTTTATCCCAATCAAGTACTTATATTTTTTTACTAGAACACACATGTCAAAGATTCATTGGACCTAAACTTGCTCATGGGTCGGGTCACTTACTTAGGCCCGAAAGCCCGTCAGAAAAATAGGAGGGTTTGGACAAAATACGAAACCTTAAAAATCGGCTTGGGTAAAATTTAATGAGTGAGTATTGGGCAAGATTTTTTTAACCGAGCCCGACCCAGCCCAAATATTATGTTATAAAATAATATTATATTAGCTATATATGTTAAATAATAATTATTTATATTTATATTTATATTTATATTTATATTTATATTAAATCACTAATTCGATATCAATTAAACTCATTATCCAAGACCTATAAAATTTTAAATTTTATATTTAATACAATAAAATATTTATTATATTTATGATAGTGTTTTTTAATACAAATACTTTTTAATGTGTTAGAACTTTTTTTTTATATCGAAAAAAAAGCTCCAATTGTTTTACATCAATTATTTCTTACAATCTTAATTCCCACTGTCATCTAATAATAGCCTGTTCGTATGTTCGGAGGGATTCACCACTATGACTAAGTTAACATCAGCTTAAATGCACGACTTTGCTAGACAATCCGCAATTCGATTCCCTTCTCGATGCACAAATTGTATCTCACAAATTGTATCTCAACTCTTTCAAATTGTTGATGTAGTAGTACAATTCGTCGTACAATCGTCATTGTTGGCATACCATTCAGACCATCTTTAATCATCTCCTTTGTCAATATGGAGTTAGTTTCAATAAGCACCTTCCAATACCCTCTTTGCCAAGCCACCTCTAACCCATGAGCAATCGCCCATAGCTCTGCATTGAGTGCAGATCCTCTTCCTAGGAAACGTTGAAACCCAACAACCCAATTCCTTACCTCATCACGAATAACGCCCTTAATTGAAGACCAACAACCATTAGGATCAGATGCCCCATCAATATTTACCTTAATCCAACCCGACTGAGTTGGCTGCCATCTAACTTCCTTTCGCGATATAACGTCTGAACTTGTATCCCTGCATGTCAGCGCAGTGGAACCAATTGCATGATTTTCTATGGTCCGAATCAACTCATCTATACTGCTACTTTCATGTTGAAACACCACCCTATTCCTGTTCTTCCACAAATACCAACACATAACAGCAAATAAAATCCTGGGCTTAATACTATCAATCGCCATTTTGAACACACCACTAATTTTTGAGGAAAGCCATTCGTCAACATCCAATGAAAAAAACCCCGTCACACTCGTCCTTGAAAGAACCTTCAACCATGCTTTTGATGCAAACTCACAGTCCCGCAAGACGTGCAAAACTGTTTCCTATACAGCACCACATGATGCCCAGCCTGCATCATCCGTTAGCCCCCTTCTTGTTCTCATAGAATTGGTTAAAATCTTCCCATGTTTCACCAACCATAAAAAATGTTTTAATTCTCGGAATGACCGGCATTCCCCATATCCCTTTCCAACCTTGGTCCCTCTGCATAGAGAATGGTTCAGCAAGACTAGAATATGCAGTTTTAACAGAGAATTAACTTGTCACATTCGTTTTCCAAAGGCACACATCATTCCCAAACATATCATTAGGAGGGTGCATTGGTGCAATATGTTCTTGTGCTTCACTGTTAAGTATGGAACTCAAGCTCGACCAGTTCCAACATCATTCACTATCCACGAAGTCAGCAACTTTGAAGTTAATCGGGATATTGACATTGGGAAGCAAGTGGTCACTCAATGGGCCCAAGTGAGGAAGCCAAACATCTTGGAAAAAGCTAGTGGTTCTTCCATTACCAAGGCTCTAAAAAATCCTTTCCCGAAACTGATCCCAAATTTTAACAAGTGATCGCCAAACAAATTGACTAAAGCAATCTTCCTTCCAACACTAGTCGTACCCCACACAAATTGTCTCACTACTTGCTCAAGCTTCTCACACACTCCAACAAGTAGCAAAATCGATTGCATAAAGTATGTTGGTATGGCTAATAAAACAGATTTGGCCAAAGTTATCCTTCCAGCCAACGATAACAATTTCCCATCAAAACCATTAAGCTTTCGTTGAACCTTCTCAACTATAAACTGAAAGGTGCCCGTAGAAGCTCTTTTATGAAATAACAGAACCCCCAAATATGTCCCCAACTCTTCCTCAACTTGAAACCCAAGTGCAGCCCCAAGTTTAAATCGATCACTAGGATTTACATTGCTTGAAAAACAAACCGTCGACTTACTAGCATTAACTTTAAACCCGAAATATCTACACAATCGATCCAAAGAATCTTTGATGCATTTAGCATTATGCACATTAACCTCTCCAAATAGCAGCAGATCATTTGCGAAAACAGATGCGAGAGAATCGTCCCATTTTTCCCATCCTAATCGGCTCCCATTCCCCAGTCAAAACCGCCTCATGAATTATATGATCGAGCCTCTCCATGGCCAACACAAACAAATATGGAGATATTGGGTCTCCCCGTCTCACTCCTCTTGAAGGGAAAAATTTATTAGTAATTTCACCATTCCATAAAAGTTGCATCGAGGTTGAAGATACACACCGCATTAAGATTCCCACAAATTTTTTAAGCAATTTAGCGTCCTCAAGAATGTCCTGAATGAAGTCTCATTTTAACCGGTCATACGCCTTCTCCATATCGACTTTAATAGCCATCCACCCTTTACGCCCTGTTTTAACCCGCATAGAGTGAACAACCTCTTATGTCACCACCACATTATCCATGATGCTTCTCCCTCCAATAAAACTAGTTTGGTTTTCAGCAATTAAAGAGGGCGTCAACAACTTGAACCGTTTGACCAATACCTTTGTGATGACTTTATAAGGGACTGTGCACAAACTTATCGGTCGAAATTGCTTTATCGACTCAAGGGCATCAATTTTTGGTATTAAAACAAGAAGCGTTTTATTGAAAAAAGTATCCAACCGACCTTCATCAAAAGCTCTACGCACCAAAGAAAATAAAGAACCACCCACAATATCCCATTGGGATTGATAGAATTAGGCGTGAAACCCATCTATCCCCGGTGCCTTGAGCGGTGCCATACCGAATAAAGCCTCTCAGACCTCTTGAATAGTAACATCCTTATCCAACTCCTCAAGATGCCTAGCATAGATGAGAGGGAATTTGTTCCTTAAAGGAAACTTGCCCACAGTAGGAACATCGGTCATATACAGCCTGTTAAAAAACGATACGCCTTCAAGCATCAACCTCTCCTCATTGAAACACCATGACCCATCTTCTAATTTCAGAGCTGTAATCTGGTTAAACCTTCTTCATGCATTAGCGCAGCAGTGGAAGTAACGTGTATTGCAGTCCCCCAAAGCTAGCCAATCGTTTCTAGACTTTTGCCTCCACAGAGATTCCTCATTTTCAAGCACCTGCTCCAACTTACCCTAAATTTCTTTCTCAAGATCCAACAGGCGTGGAGACCTGTAACTCTCCAATTGGCGTTGAACCCCTTTTAAACGTGCTAAAAGAATACGCTTACTCTTAGTAATATTTCCAAACACCTCTTTATTTCATTTTTTTGTAGTAGTAATAAAATTTTGAAGATCCACTTCTCCCATGTCACCAGTACCCCAATTATCCTTAACAAACTGAACAAAATCTTTATGCGTCAGCCAACCACTTAAAAACCGGAAAGGCCTCAAAACCTTCTTGTTATGACCAACCCCACACCCAATAGCAAGAGGATAATGATCAGATTTTATTCTATGAAGGGTATAGACAATTGATCATCCTCCAAAATATCATCCTCCATATTACCACCATTTATGTGCGTACCAAATTGGAAAGAGATCGAGTTTGCAGCATGTGAATCAACCTCATTCATGTTAACTTTAGAAAGAACATTAAAGCGAGATCCTGATCGGATGTTTCCTTGATTAAACTCCACACTAGAATTTTCCCTCCGACTCTGCCTCCAAAGACGACGCTCTACCACCATTCAATCCCCAAATTTTTCAATTTCAACCCTCTCCAAAACTTTAACACCATTAGCTTACTTCCCACCAGTCTGCTCATCATGGTTATCCTTCCCATCCTTAAACAACCCATCATCCTTCGCAACAAAAGGACAGACATACTTCATGTGGCCAAAACGCCCACAATGGAAGCAGATAGATGGGAGCGACTCATATTCAATACGGTGTAACCTATTAGCAATTTTCACTTTGGAGACAAGAGGCTTCAAAAGATCAACCTGAACCGCAAATCTCGCAAACTGACCCCGTACACCTCTGTCTGTATGCAAGTCGATCTTAACGACCTTACCCACTAGGCTACCGATCTCCTATAATAAACTCCTCTTGTAAAAAGCACCCTGACAATCCTGGAATTCGAACCCAAGTAACCACATTTTGCGAAAACTCCTCAAGTGTTGAAAAGTTCGCCAACCATGCCTGCACCGTTAGATAATGTCTAAAAATAACCCGAGGGCCTTTAGAAAGAACATTATCATAATCCAAAGCCGACTCAAACCAAGCCAAATAATAGTCGTTACCGACATCCATAAGTTGGAAACGCATAATCGACTTCCACAATGAACAAACCTTATTCCATAGAGTGTTATACCCTATTTTCCTGCCCAAGAGTTTCATCACAAGCGTAGTAATTATACTTTCATCGATCCTTGCATAAAGTTTATCAGAAAAATCAATCGTGGATATTCCATCGAAAATTTCCTTCATAACATCCTCCGCACTAACCTCCAAGTCCTCCACTTCCCAATCATCATCGACAGAACCGTTCATCGGACTTGCATTCATTACTGCATCCCAAAACGAAAAAGATTTGAGGTGCACATTACCCCCATCAATTGAACTCCCACCAACATCCGAAGGCACTTCCTCCCTTCTTCTACATTTCTTCACTACCCGTCCACAGAGAATCACCTGCTGATCACTCATTTTTTCATATGCCTTGTTTTTCCTCTTACTTTTAACTTTCTTTTGGTTCAGTTATTTTTTAATCCAACAATGTGTTAGAGCATTTTTATTTTAGTCATTTTTAATGCATTTAGTGTATTATATTTTTTTTAAAAATTTTTAAAAAGTATTTTTTAAATAAAAATTAATCTAAAAATCAAATATGGGTGAGCTAGGTTGCGGCAAAAAGTAACCTTGTTTTTCGGATCGAGTCGATCTCAAGCTTAGAGAAGTGGTCCAAATACCTTGCATAGGCCTAACCCAAACTCGACCTAGCCCATTAATACCTCTAATTAGATCATATGATACCATTTAACCTGAGTATCAAATTGAGCATTGAAATCAAACTCTAAGTACCAAATTATATATTAAGCCTATGATGGGCATCGAAATCACCAAATATAAATATTCCGACAACAAAATAAAATGAAATAGCAGTATAGTGTAGCAGGGTCAAATCCACAGGGACTGAATGTCTAAATTATATAAAGTCTTTACACTTCAATCCTGAATTCTTCTATATCTCTCAAATTAGTCCATCCCTTCTCATTTTGCTTCAATTAAATCCCATTTTTACTTGCTTTTGAGTTTAGTCATTATTTTTGTGTACCTAATAAAAAAATAAAAAATTAAAAGTATCCTACTCGCAATTTATCAAAAATACACAAATAAAAGTATTAAAATTATTTACTATGAGCCTATCAAGGAAGGCAAAAAAAGCATATAACATAATTGATATATGTCCAAAAAAACAAGAACATGTGTGGATTTAGATGGATGTCCCCTAAGTGGTATCATCGAACTAAAATTCAAGGGTGGAATTTTTCCTTCCATTCCTTCCATTAATAATACTTTTGTCTTAATCCTAAAGCATTTGTCTTTGTCACTGACTCATTCATTGCTCTTTTATTTTTGTTTGTTCATACCCTAGTTGCCACCCTTTGTCTCCCCCCCCCCCCCCCCCCCCTAATACCTAACACTTCAAACTACAATTTTTCATGCCAATTCAACAACAATCTTTACATTATTTGGGAGGAAAAAAAATTTTATTGTTATAAATATTATTTTATTATGGATGTCCATAATTCTTAAAGTTGTAACGTTTATTGTAGCAGCTCCCGATGAAATTATGAGGGTTTTATTTAAACCTCAATCTATTCTTTGTAACTTAAGAGATTGTATTATGTTAGAAGGTCTATAAATAGAGACATGTACAAGGCTTGTAGATGTACGCAAGGAATGAAATAAAAAGTTCTCTTATTTATCTTTATATTGTATTGCCTCTTTGTATTGATATTTTCTTTTTAGTTTGTTCTTTTCTTTCATTATTTTATAATATTTATTAAATTATAAGTAGATTCGGGCTATCCGGTTCAGCTCGAAGACCCGCCCGAAAAGTGAGAGGATTTTGAAAAAAATATAATCTCGAAAAATGGGCATAGGTAAAAAAAAAAAGACCCGTTTTGCTAAACAAGTCGGGTATTTGGTAAGTTTTTTTTGCCCGACCTGGCCTAAATTTGAAAAAAAAAATATTGTTGTTTTCACTATGTGTCATTTCACTATTATATTGCTACTATTTTGTTATTATTATTTGGATATTGTATAACTCTTGTTTTATTGTTAATTTGGTTACCATTTAGAGGGATTTTCTTGCTAAGTTGTATCTATCTTAGTGTTACTTAAGTATAAATAAATTTTTTAATTTATTTTCAATTTATTGGAAAACATTTATTTTAATTTTTTTTGTATATTGGATGTATTATATTTTTTAAATTTGTTTTTATATAAAAATAATAATAGAAAAAAAATTAATACGGATAGGCCGGACCGGGCTTGAATTTTAACATTTTTATCCAAGCTGAATTTGGGTAAAATTTTAAGCCTATTTTACAGGTCAAACTCGGACAAAAAAAAAGAACCTAAAATTCTATTGAGACCTACCCAACCCGAATCATGATCACCTCTAATTATAAACTTAGATTAGAATTTTACAAGGTTGTTGAATGAAATCGAAAAATCCGTGCAAAATTGATATTTTTACAGAAGATTTCATATATTATTATATTTGGAACGTCCTTTAATATTCATACAACTGACTCTTCACTGCTTCTGAATGAAATTATGACTTGTTGAGTATAATAAATAAATTACTATCTATATTATTCTTAATTCGATTCATTTATGGATAGGTATTGATTTATTTTTATATTAATTTCAATTTCAATAAGTGAATTAAGTATTAACTCGATTGGCATAAGTATTATTACCAATGCAGTAGGACGCGGGTTCGAGTGCATTGAAGAGCATTATCCTCCTATTTATGGGCTAAGGAAAAGTTATTAATAGTTCTAAGCATTGTGTCAAAAATAACAAATATTATCAGAACGTATAATAAAATTAGTTTAAAAAAATTCAAATCCGATCAACAAATGAAGGATCAAATTTTATATAAGGTTGCATTTTTGAAGGGTTTAATGTTAATTTTCTATAATTGGGTTATTTTTAGTTTTACTATTTTTCAAAATATGTATACTTTATTATTATTATTATTATTATTATTATTATTATTATTATCCTGATTAAGTTAAATGTCACGAAGTGACACCAACTCATTTGAAGAAATTTAAAAAATAATTTTATACATTTTAAATAAATTATATTATTACAGTAACGTTTTTTATTTTTAATAAAGTATTTTAATATAACTTAATTCTTTTTAAAATATGATGACATGACATTTATATATAATCATATTTTTTATACAATTAAATAATTTTTTCATGTTACATCACCAAATTTTTTAAAAAATAAATCACAAAATTATTTTGACAAAATCCACATGGGAAAAAATTGGTTTCACCTACCAAAAGTCACATTTCTAAAAATAAAAAACTACAAAATATCAGATTATAGTAGAAAAGCCAATATTTTTAGAATTGGACTGGTTGTCCAATGGATCAGGTTACTAGTATGTTGCTCCAATTGATTCATTTAAAAAATTATTAAAAATTCAAAAAATATTAAAATTTAAAAAAAAAAGTTTTCAATCCAATAAATACAACTAGTTCATATCGATTTTCGATTCAATCGATTTAATACCATTCTTCAAATTGATTCTCTATCTAACTTATTCAGTCCAGTTAAAACATCATTAAGAAAAGCTAAATAAAGAAAAATGGCATTTCATAAATTTTACCAAAAACGAAGATTAATTAGGATCCCTTTAGATGGACGTTTATTTTCAGTGCGATGTATTTAGTTTTTTTTTCTCACGCTACAATATCGATACAATATCTAATCTTACTGCCTTTATACTAACATATATATAAACACATCGGCCATCCAATTGAACCCTTAAGGAAAGAAGTGATTAAGAAAGAATAAATATAAATATCATAATATAAGATTTCTCTTGTGTCTAATCTAAGATCCATTCGGCCATGTCAGTGTCACTGCCACAGTGCTCTCAACCAAGATAGAGATGGGTGGAAAACAATAGTTTTAAAATTCATTACTACTGATAAGTTGCTTGGTTGGCAAGTTTGAGGTTGTTGAACCATCTTCCCTCAGCTAATCAACCGTCCCCTCCATTAAACCTTTATATAAAGTGAAGGGTTGTCACAAAGGACACTACTTTCGGTAATGGCAAAGGTTTTAGCAGAAGAAAAAGGATCAGCCAATGACTATACTGAAGATGGAAGTGTGGATCTTAAAGGCAGGCCTGTTTTGAGATCAATAACTGGAAGATGGAAAGCTTGTTCTTTCATTGTTGGTAAGTGCTATCAAAACCAATGCTATATGTATATGTAGTGTTTGAGAGCAACCCAGAAAGCTATGTATGCATGTATTTGCAGGATATGAAGTGTTTGAGAGGATGGCATACTATGGAATAGCATCAAACCTAGTGGTGTATTTGACGAGGGAGCTGCATGAAGGAACAGTTAAATCTTCGAACAATGTCAATAACTGGGTCGGAACTGTGTGGATTACACCAGTTTTAGGGGCTTATATTGCAGATGCTCATCTCGGTCGTTACTGGACTTTCCTTATTGCTTCTGCCATTTATCTCTTGGTAATTGTTCTGATCATATCTGCATTTTTTTTACACCACTTATACTGTATGATCACATCTTGCACCACTCGAGGTAGGTGAGCAAAGAAAAAAAACCCTATTTTGCGCCTTCTAACGTCCTTAACTATAGCGTCAGCTGTCATATTTGTGGTTCTTGGCACAAACCAAAGCTTAACATACCAATCATTTGTCATCCAATGACAGATCTCCAATCCCAGCCAAGAGCTTCCTCTTCTCTCATTTCCAAGTATTAAATTCACGGCCGTTTTACTATCACTCTCAATAACCACACAACGCACCCCTTGCTCCCATGCCAATTGGAGTCCATCCACAATCGCATGAAATTCAGCTTCTAACATTTAGTTAACTCCCAAATTTCGATCATACCCAAACATCCAATCTCCCTTACAATTCTTCATTAAATCCCTGACAGTGATAATTCCAGATCCTACGTCAATTTTACCACCCGTATTGAACTTTAACCACCCCAACTATAGAAACTCTCACCTTGGAGTTGCTAAATCACACAAATCAAAACATAATCGCATAACCATCCTTACTTATGACAGACTCATCGTAATCACAGTCTCCATACCATATTAGCAAAAATAGTCATACTTTTTTTTTTTAAAAATTCCTATATATCTCTTGTAAACACTCACTAACTATGAATATTTATATGTATTTATTTGTATACTAAAATATAAAATTTAGTTCATCTTCATCCCCTTCAAAATAAATTTCATATATTTATATTTATTACACCGAAAGAAAATTGAATAATTTTCTTTTAACATATATTTATATGTATATGTTTACTAAATAAAATTAAAATAAATTTTTATTTATCCAAATCTCACAAATAATTAACATAAATATTGATATAGCATCATTTTATGTTTATGTATTACATACACATATAATTATATTTACCCAATATAAAAATAAATTGATATATTTATTTTTTTAAATAAATATATGATTGAATCAAAATGTGTAGAATCGCATCAAATCAAAATTCATGTATAAAATTACACATTAAATCAAAGTTTATATATGATTTATATGACTCATTTGTTTATAACATAAATTTAAGTGTAATTGGTTTTTCCTATCAACCCATAGTGTTGAAAAGTAAGTTTTTTCCATGTTTAGTGTCTTTATGAGATATTTTCATAATCGGATTAGATCGGTCAGTCGAATCGATTGACCCGTGAATTGGTATGGTTCAATTGAATTGATAGAATTAGTTGAACTGAATATTTTTAAATTTTATTTTATTTTATGAATTTTCAATAATTTATTTGATTTGAGCCGATAAATCAAGCATCACTAATCTGATCGATTCGACCACGCTTTTGATTTCAAAAACTTTTTTTTTCATTTTCAAATTCATGGTTTTAATTTTTTTTGAGCAATCCATAGTTTTTTAGTAGAAAGGGCCTAACTCTCCCTAAAATAAAAAAATTATTCATTTAGATTTTTTAAAATTTTAAATTAATAAAAATAAAATTACATTTTATCCCCTAAAAATTATAAAATTTTAATTTAATACTTTAAAAATTATAAAATTATAAATTATTAAAATTACAATTTAATTTCCATCCCTAAAAATTTTTCTGACTTCAACCATGCTAAATTACTTACATGTATATATAATCTGATATTTAATATCGTAGTGGAGTGTTGTTGGCCAATGGCTAAGATCCATGTATGATTGGCCACATGAATTCCTGATATCATGGGTTGTGGGGAAGAACTATTTAATGATAGTGAGACATGGTTTTAAATTTTAATTGTGAAACCAGACACTGCGATTATCAGTTTAATGCAGTTGACTTGACATGTCTTCCTCCATGTCCCATCCAATCCCCGTAAATGAATCTTTTTATGTCATTTCAGTTACCTCTTTCCCATGTAATCCATAAGTTCCAAACCCAAACAGTGAGATAAAGAAAGCATACACACCATTCTATCCAATGCCATGCTTGCACTGATCTATGTTCTAATTGATGAGTTTTCATTTTCATTTTAGATGGGATAATGATAATACTTTTGTTCAAACATGTATGGGAAAATAAACAGGGAATGTGCCTCTTAACCCTAGTAGTTTCAGTGCCTGCCTTGAGGCCTCCATCATGTGGTCATGGCTACAAAGCAATAAACTGCAACAGAAGAGCCTCAGATTTCCAAAACGGCATATTCTACTGTGCACTATACATAATTGCAGTAGGAACCGGTGGAACCAAGCCTAATATTTCCACCATGGGTGCCGACCAGTTCGATGACTTCGAGCCTAAGGAAAGGGTTCAAAAGCTGTCTTTCTTTAACTGGTGGATGTTTAGCATTTTCTTTGGCACCCTCTTTTCCAACACTTTCTTGATCTACATACAAGACAATGTGGGGTGGAGTTTGGGTTATGGCATTCCAACAATTGGTCTCTTGGTCTCTGTCCTGGTGTTCTTAGTGGGAACTCCATTTTATAGACACAAATTGCCTTTGGGCAGTCCTTTTACCAGGATTTTCCAAGTGTTTGTGGCTGCTGTTAGGAAGTGGAACATGCCAGCCCCGACCGACCCAAAAGAGCTACATGAGCTTAGCTTGGAAGAGTACTCGAAGTCGAACCAATTCAGAATTGATTACACCCCTTCTTTAAGGTTGGTTCTCTCTGTTTTTAACAACTTATTAATAACTTCATTAAGGTTTGACTGATTATAACTGTATTTTCTCTGTAGATTCCTTGACAAAGCTGCTGTAAAGACCGGGCCATACTCGGCATGGAAGCTGTGTCCGGTGACTCAAGTCGAAGAAACCAAGCAGATGGTAAAAATGGTCCCCATTTTGGTAGCAACATTCATTCCAAGCACTCTAGTAGCTCAGATGGGAACATTGTTTATCAAACAAGGAACCACCCTCGATCGTAGCATGGGTCCTCATTTCCAAATCCCCCCAGCTTGTCTCACAGCATTTGTTACGATCTTCATGTTGATCAGCATTGTTCTATATGACCGGTACTTTGTTCCAATAGTGAGGCATTACACCAAAAATCCCAGAGGCATCACATTGCTTCAAAGAATGGGAATCGGCATTATCTTGCAGATCATCGTTATGATAATTGCTAGCTTTGCTGAAAGGAAAAGGCTGAGCATCGCTCGAGAGCATCAGAAACTGGGTGAAAATGATTCTATTCCTCTCAGTATTTTCATACTTCTGCCCCAGTTTGCCTTGGTAGGAGTGGCTGATGCATTTGTGGAAGTTGCAAAGCTAGAATTCTTCTATGACCAAGCACCAGAGAGGATGAAAAGCCTCGGAACCTCATATTTCACTACCAGCATCGGGATAGGGAATTTCCTTGGTAGTTTTATTTTGACAACAGTTTCTGATACGACTAAGAGGCATGGTCATAGAGGGTGGATATTGGACAACCTCAACACCTCTCACCTGGACTATTATTTTGCCTTCTTGGCTGCACTAGGCTTCTTAAACTTCCTCTTCTTCTTGGCTGTGGCCAAACTTTTTGTTTATAATGCAGATGTGAAAGAATCCAATACAGGTTTACAGGAAGCCATGCATGCTTCACAGAACAAAGCTTCAAGCAAAGTTGAAGCCTTAAGGGCTGGTACAAGTTACTAATATCACATGTAATTTCAGTTCATGGTTGTTATAATGGTATTGTACAAGTCAAAAATAACTTTGCTCATGTAATGATGAAAATGCCCCATCCAAGTTCAATTAGTTGCTGCCGAACTCAAAAGAGCTCATATGACTATTCCAATACAGATATACAGAGAAAGAGCAAGTTCTACCTTCTAAAGAAGGACTAGCTTATTAAGTTACTGGTCATTCTCTAGCTAAAAAGAATCAATCATCATTATTTAGTTAGTTGACAAAAGGCTGCAACTTACATGCTGCAATTGATTCTAAAAGCCATGTGTGACCAATGACTTGTCCAGCTAATTTTGTGGCTATATCCTGTGCTTCACTAACCCTCCGCCAAATAATTGTAACTTCTTCTCCTAACTCAGATCCTTGAGGTGCATCCAGGTTATACACAACAACCATCTTTGTTTGAGCTTTCTGTTCACCACCATTTTTGTGTTCCACTAGTTCCTCCATTCTTCTCAAAACAATACCCCCTGCAGTGACAACTAGATTTTGAAGATCTTCCTTGTAACCAGACACAAAGTCACCCACAAAATAAAAGCTAAAGCCATCAAAGAGCTTTGGTGCCTGCAAGAGAAAGAAGTTACTTATTTGCATAAGTAACAAGATTACCAACTTGAAAAACTACCACACTTGAGTTCATAAGAGGAAGACTCACATTATCCAATACCCTGAGCCTGCCAGTTTTAGGACCATCACAACACCCATGGTTGTCAAGACTAACTTCATAAGGTTCTTCGTTCAAAGGATGCATTGCTTTCACGCATTCCTTTATCCCTGTAAAGTCAAGCTTGCATATCAATTTTTGGGTAGTGATTGAACTTAACCAGCACAAACGGAACAAAGGAAAAGAAAAATGAGGCCCATGGATAGAGTGAAAAAAGAACAATGAACTCACAATTTAATTTAAGAACCCACTTCCCGCTTGAAATGGCCATGAGAACTTTAAGTGTCCTAGTGCATGCACCATTCTCATCTGTAGAAGCAATCACATGAGTGACATCCGGCCTCCAAAGCTTGGATACAGTTACACCAACCATTTTTGCAAACTTGACCAGAAGAAACTGCAACAAAATAAAACAATAAATAACTAAATAAATACCACATGAGAGTCAATTACTGTGAAAAGAAAAAGCCAATTAAGGGTATCTTTCAATGAAAGAATTTCCAAATTAGATTTTGTGTATACATTTCATCAATCATGAAACTTTAACACCAAAACGAATCAATTAACGAGAAATTTCAATACTTGCAAAAATATCATCAGTACATGAGTTTACCTCTCAGCACAATAAAACGCATAAGCAAGTAAAAGATATAGTTATTAAAAAAGATAACTACTCAACATAAAAATGGGTTTCATCTAATCTAACCTTCTCCTCAGGAGACAAAGCAGATCCACAGAAAACCCAATCTTTTTTATTCTCTGGTTGGCCCCAAAAAGTGTTGGATTTCAGCTGGCCACTGCATACAGAACCACAATCAGTTTACTCTCCAGACAATTCAATAACCAGTTTAAGATTCCATAACTGGAAACAAAAACTAGAGAAATTACAACTTCAAATAATTTGGCTTTTTTTTTCCATTCCTTTCTTCTTAAGTGAAAGTAAATGAAAAATAAAATAGTTAAGCCCTTCAAAAAGTATGCAAAAGAGCTATACACGACATCTAAGATGTTTTAATTGATTAAGTACCTTTCAGTTGGCACTCTATCATCAGCATATACACAGTTTCCAGACTTCTCATTTGGGAACTTGGCTGCAGAATGGGCCTTTCTAGACAACTCACTTGGAAACTTGACTGAAGAATGGGCAGGACAAAGCACAAGAAAGTCATCCTATAAGAGAGGAAAAAACTTTATAAGCAAAAAATTGAAATTGCAAAGCATACAAAAGGAAAAGCAAATCATCACAGAATCAAAGCATATCTCATATAAAATATGGTACAGCAGAATTACATAATCCCATCGACATTTTGGAATCTCTTTTGCACAAGGGAAATGATAGCTTCTGCGGCAAGACTTCACATAACAGCCAAGTGCTGCACCCTTTAGTCCACATCTGCAGCACTTCAGCTTTGCACCCCTTGCCAGTTCAGCGTTAAGATTCTTAACATTGTCACCAACAAAATACACTTGAGGTGCCCTGCCATTTGAAGACATATAAGTGTATTTCTAGCAGCAAGAAAGCAACAACAAAAAGAAAAGGCCAACTGTGTCAAAATAAAACATGACCATACTATATAAACAAGTTCCACTGAAACTACCATCTTCCCCAACAAAAACCCATAATTGCCTTTACACTTAAACATTATACAATTCAAGGTTTCCAGTAAAATACCATTCAATACACGAGCTGTGAACATGTATAACATTTGAGCCAAATGATGCATCTCCTGTTACTGGTTTTCCATTGATATAATGTAACATCATTCCAGTGGCCTGGGAAATTTATAAGAATACAAGCTCTAGTAACTTCCTTATATGAGCAAAGCCAAAAAATTCCAAAATATTATCTTAAAGATAAATTTTAATAAAAGGGAGAATCAAGCAGTGCACAACAGGACCTTACCTCAGAGATTTTAGAGGACTGGCAAAATTCACAAATAGCCCCATTTCCATTCATGTTCTCTGATGTCACAAGCAAACCAGTACCAGCAAGAGGTGCTCCATTTTGAGATCTTAATTGACAATCAGAAGCCACAATGTTTTGAGCTTGCGGATCTGATTGGCAATGATTCATGGTTTTTGCACCCCCATCTAGTGTCCCATAGTTCAACCTCTTTTGTCTCTTGGAATCACATAAATGACCATCAATCCCTAAAACAGAATCATTCTGCTTCAGACTTATCATATCATCAAAATTTCTCTTCCCTGCTCCCTTGGCTGGAAAGTTTGCAGGACTCTGAGAAATCATTGAGAAACTGTCAGCAAGTAATATTATAAACAAACAGATGCAACAAAATACAACATGCTCCATAAGAAATAGTATAAACATAAGCAGTCAAAAGACCAAGTTAAGTGTTATACAGCTACAAACATAAATGGCACAAACAAAGTTAAAGAATTTATACATCCAACTACAACGTAGTGTAGGAAAGGTGGATTCTTACATGCTCGCTATCATTGTCAGAGACCTTTGTATCACCATAGGAAGGTGGGCTGAGGGATGCTTGATCAGCTTGGCTCATGATGATCTGCCTATTCCTAGACTCTTGAGATGCCCCTATTTGTTTGTGGGAAACTGATCGTAACAAATCAATTCCACCTTTGTTAGGAGTCTCATATCCTTCATCTGTAGCACGCCTTTTCATGCTGCACTTATCAAATTTTTCATTTTTGCCAACCCCATTTTCAATGGAATGAGAAAGGTTGGCGGAAAATGCAGAATCCAAACTTTTATAGATTCCCACTATATTCTCCATGAAGGTCACAGGCCTTAGATCTGCAGCCAACATAGCCATTTTCCATCCATAAAATGAAACTCACAATACAAAACAAAAAAACAATTTCCAAATAATCATGGAAAAGCAGAGACTTTCATCCCAATACCTACCAATAAAATTAGATATTATCTATTAAAATTTTAATTTAATTTGGTTTTAAAATTAATAGACTAAAAATGAAACTCAAATTAACTAAACCCAAAATAATCCAAAACATGAAGATCAATATTAATCCAAAAAATTTAAACCACAAATGGACTCAAACTAAACCCGTCAATTCAATAAGTCCAGAAATAAGATAACCTAAATATTAACCTTCTTTAGCTCCGCCGCCTTTTTTCGGAAATAAAAAATCAAAGTAATAAATGAAATGTACCTCGATTTGCACATTGCACTTTGCAAATAGGGCACTCTGAACCAAACTCAGTTCTGGCTACGCACGAACTGCAATAATTTCGGAAAGAAAAAAAGTTAAAACCAAGCAATAATAATCAAAACTCGAAATGGAGATGAAGAAGGAAAAGACGGTAACTCGCAGAACAAATGATCACATGGGAGCAACAATGGACGCTTAAACAAGTTCAAACTGCAAAAAACAAAAAATAAAACAACACTTAAAATGATATTAAATCCAAAATCCGAAACTCAAAAAAGGGCGAAAATAATATAACACGAACCAGAGAGGACACTTAAGCTCAAGACCCAGTTTTTGGAGATGAAGAACCCAAGGATTCATGGCTCTGTTACTGTGCGGCTTAGTCGAAAAGCTCATTCTTTGAGAAATCTAAAACTAGACCCCAAAATGCTCTCTTTTGAGAGTGAATAAAAAGGAAAGCGAGGGGTTTTCAGGGATTGGACTGGTTAAGAGGTTTATAGAGGAAGCTCTAAACGACAGAGAGATCTTTAACATCTGATTGACGTGGGTGGATATGCATACACGTGGACGGCTGAGATTTGTTACGATAGAAAAAGGCGGCCATTCAGATTTGTAGTTGGCGGAACTGAATGGGTTTCTGTTTTTGAAGTTCGCCCGCGTGTTTTTTCTTTTTGCTAATTATCTCCCGCGCTTTCTTCGTTGATTTTGAAAGGATTCCTCACATTTTCCCGCGTGTTCATTTATTCACTTTTGTTTTTCAATTTTAGAAATCTATTTTTCTAAGCAGAGTTTTTTATCCAAATATTATAAAAAATAAATAATAATCAAAATGATATCTCATATTATTATTTATCAAAATGATATGTTTATTTAAGTGGAGGGATTTTAAGTGGTGACACTAAAAGATTTTTCTGACACGATTTTTTTTATTTTTATATATTAAAAAATAATAATAATATTTTATTTTATTGATGGAGGGACTTGAAGTAACGGTACTATAGAGATCTTTTGTACACGAGAAAAATACGAAAAAAATACATGACACTCTAATGGAATAACACAAAGTGGCGACACTGAAAGAGGAATTTGGAGTGGCGGCACTAAGGGGTATTTTGTCACTTGACGTCACCCCATTGTGTCTTGTGTGTGAAAGATTTAAGAGGTGGAAATTAATTTGAGTTGTTGAAGATTTTTGGTAAGTGATAAAAATTAAATAAAATAAAATTTTTGTTATAAAATATGTGGGGAAAGGAGGACTAACGAAATTTGAAGGAAAAAAGAAAGAAAAAAGAGAAAGAATGATTAAGGGGAAAGAGGAAAAGGTAATGTGTTTATTTTTAAATTTAATTTTAAAATATTTTAATTTTGTTAGTTAGTAGTAGTAAGTAAAAAATATTGTTGTTCATATTTATTGATTTAAAATTTAATAATATTTAAATTTAAATAGAATCAAGTCTAGCATTTAGTTATATTTATTTAAATAAAAATTGAATTATTTAAATAAGTGAAATTTATAAATTAATTAAGCTTGGTAGTTGGATGGAATGAGTTGATATGATTGTCTAATATGCATGTATTTTCAATGGGATATAGAAAAGAATATTATAGAATAATTTGATTCTTATTCTTAAATAATTGAATAAAACTAATTGCTTTACTTATAAATAAGTTTTTTTACTATACTAAACTTCATTATACAAGTCGTAAGATTGTTTAATAAAATGAGAAAGAAAACTATTACAAGTGTTTAATAAAATAAACAAGAATCCATTTTTAAGCTATAATTAAAATTAGTTACAAGTATGAAATTAAAAAATTTAATTGAAATAACATTAGAGTATATTTATAAAATAGTTATATAATACGGGTAAAAATAGTTATATAATAAAATTATAAAAAATTAATATAATATTTTAAATATTTTTTATTTAAACGGTAAAATTAATAATTTTAATTTGGATCCCATTTGAATATATGTATGTTTTAAATTTATATAAAATATAAAAAGATAAAAATACTCCAAAATAAATTTATTATTTTATAAAAATAAAAGATTTTTAATAATTCACAAAAAATTAAACTTAGCTAATTAATTACCAAAATATAATATAAAAAATAATTAATTACCAATATAATATCCCCATCATATTATTTACCAAAATGGTACAAAAAATATTTATTTTGTACCATTTTAGTAAATAATGGTGTGTGGATACCATTTTGGTATATAAATACATATTTTATATCATTTTAGTAAATAACTCATTTTGATATTTAATTATTATTTTTGTATTATATTGGTAAACTTATGTATTGAATTAATTGATAATTTTTTTTCAAATTGCAGAATGGCTTCATTAATTAACTCGGAACATTCTCTCATAGCCAAATCAGTGAATGCGGAAACAGACGAAGCCAATATGAATGTAAAAAAATTATTATTCATTCATTATGTCCTTCACGATATTATTATTTATTTACAAAATTAATTTTAGTTATACTAACTATTTTTGTAAATTAACAGCAAGAGCTCGCGTATCATTCATTGAGGGGTCGTGCACAGGGCCTCAAATTTCCCCCTCATGAACGTTTGCTTCTGCATTTGCCGGATGCCGGATTTGGATCAGCGGCATTGATCCAAAAATTTGAGTTACAATATGATTTAATCAGTGCATTGGTGGAGCATTGGCGCCCGAAGACCCACACATTTCATCTGCCTTATAGGGAGTGCACTGCGACATTGGAGGATATTGTGGTCCAACTAGGGCTACCAATCAATGGTGTACCGGTCACCAGTATTAGTTTGTTTCAAGAGCCGGCAACGATGTACATCCAGTTACTAGATCGCTCACCTAGTAATAACAATGACTTTACGTCGTTGTTATTTACATGGTTGAAGAGCAATTTTGAGCACTTGCCCAAACACGCAACTGAAATGGAGGTTTTTTGGGCCGTTCGAGCCTATATTTTGCTAATGATAGAGGGCATACTCATGCCGGACGCGAATAACAATAAGATCCACTTGATGTACTTGCCCCTACTAAGAGATTTGCGAAAATTTCATGAATATAGTTGGGGATCTACTATGCTTGCTATGCTATATCGAGAACTTTGTCGCGCCACAAACCCTTCTTCCCGGGATATGGGTGGATGCCTAGTGCTATTGCAATCTTGGGCACTTTATCGGATGCCATTCTTGGCATCCGTCAGACACCAAACATATGTTTTTTCACTCGTTAATAGGTGATTACCATATACCCAAAATTTCAGTTATTTGACATATTTTATTAATTATATTATTCTAACAAATTTTTTTTATTTTCTTAGATGGAAAACAAAACCGGGGATCGGGAGGCAGTACACAGTTCCCATGTATCGTTTGATGCTCGAGCAATATGCCGGGGAAGGAGTATGTTATTCATTAACATGTTAAATTATATTACTTGACTCGTGTTAATATAGTTGCATTGTAACACCCCTATACCCGGTTTATGCGTATAAACCCAATATAAGAGCATTACATTACAGTACGACACAAAAAGTTGAGTAACAGAAAATTTTCTTTAAAAAAACCGATGTCTTTTAAGGCCATTCAAGTCGAAATATAGTATATTAATCATTTCATTTTCATAATTCATAACATTCGAGATAACATTTTTCCCACTCATTAGGGATTCACACCAGCACCATTGTACATGCCATTTCCTTAAAAAAAACCTATATTTGGAATCCTCCAAAGGATGATGTGATGTGATGAGAGGTCCCTGAACTCGACTTTACTCCTTGTAACTTTGTACCTACGCGTTAAAATAAAAGCGTTAAGCCGGTGAAGGCTTAGTAAGCACTACAAGCATAATAGATGACTATTTATTTATTTCTCAATTTTTATCAAACATTTCAATACTCATGCGTATAAAATTTCTAACATTTCTTGCATGTAACATTTAACTTACCTTAATGCCACCATAACACACATTCATTCTCATATACCAATTTACCTCAATGGTAGATATTACATTTTCATCCCTTTTTCACAACTTAGTCATTTCAGCCACATTAGTTCACTTAATTATCAACATTTAATTACACATACACATATAGTACTTATCTTTCATATATTCATCATTTCACTTACATCAATATCATAATTTGCAAATTCTTTCACTTTTCACAATCTAGCCATCATAGCTTTCTTAATCATAGCTCACTTAACTTATTTATACACTTGGCCTATAGTAGACTTTTATAGAACCTATCGGATAAACTTAACAAACAAAGAGTACCGAAGTACTGAACAGAGAGCACATAAGTGCTGGGCAATAGAGAACACACAAAGTGCTAATCAGAGAGCACGAGACGTGCTAAACAGAGAGCACACATAATGCTAAACAGAGAGTGTTCCTTAATGGCATGCCACTAATATCACAACAGTTCTAATTCGTCTACATGGGCATAATCTCATTTAACATCATTATCCACAATTCATTCATCACATTTACATTTCTCTTCACATTATACATAATCATGTATTTCTCACCTTTATTTTTTCAAATAATTCCACAATTTCACCAATTACTCACACAATCAATCTTTATAATCAACCACATAATATTTCACATATACATTTTTCATCACATATATATCATCATATAACTCTTACTTTTATTTTCACATTAATTTTCAAAGCTGTCCGTTTGCATCACAGTCACTAAATTATTTATATCTTGAGCTACAGAATTCGAACTTATAATCCGCTTGATGTTTCTGAAACTAGACCCAATCCTCTTTTTACCATAAAATTTCCAGAATTTTTAATTTATCCAATTTGTACAGTAAATTCTTTCAAGTTACCCCTTCGCTGCTGCCTGACAGTTTCGACCTTTCTTCACTAAAAATTATCTAACTTTTAGTACAGAGATCAAATGATGCTCCCGTCTGTTTCTACTGAAATTAGACTCATTAAGGATTAACCATAAAAATTTCAGTCTCTAATAGTTTTTCTATATTTTTCTATGATTTTTCAAAGTCAGAACAGGGGAACTCGTATCTGCTCTGACCTTGTTACACAAAATCAGTTATAACTCAGAATATACAGATCCATTTAATTCACTGTTTCTTCCATATGAAACTACACACCATAAGCTTTAATTACATATATAATTCGACCCTTAAATCAATATATACAATTTTTAGTGAATTTTCGAAGTGAACCCTCTGATTCTGTCCAATCTGTTTCAATGAAAACATTTTCTTTCTCATGTTTTATTACACTAACCTCACTTAATCATCTTTATAACACATAATTAAACAACAATTTCCATGCTAACAACTCAAATATATTATGAAGAATAGACTATAAAATTTTTGTAGTACTTACAACAAAAAGGCTGAATTTCCTCTCTTTTTATCCCTTGCTCTATTCTTTTCCTTTGTCTTCAATTTGGTCCTTGTCTCTCTTCTCTTTCTCTTCAATTTCACATAAACACATCTAAAATATAAGCTATAATTCAATAGTTTTCATGCTAAATAATAGTAAAATACATGTATGTCATGAGAATTTAACCATTTCTTACCTTAACCCTTGAATTCAAAATTTCTCAATTTAGTCCCTATGCTCTCTAACACCTCAAAATGAATTCTATAAGAAGTTTGAGGTGTCTACTAACCCTATTTTATGACTTTATTTCAGAAATTCCAAAGAAAATGGAAGGTTTTGGAGTTTAGAAAGCTTAAAAAAGGTGAAAGGACCTATTTGGAATAAAAGCAAAAGTTGGATGGAAGAGAGAATGGTATGGACGGTTAGCTTTATGGAGAGAGCTGATATCTTTGCTTTTTAATTGATTTTCTCTCTCTCAAATTCTCTAGACTTTTCTTCAAAAATATCTCAGTTAATAAAAATGGTAAAATTGCACTTTTAGTCCTTAGGCCTTCCAACTTTACACTTTGGCCCAAAACTTTGCCTCCAAAATTATCTTTCACAAAATTACTCTTTTGCCCCTCCTTAATCAATCTAATTCTCATGATGACTCATAATTTAATTTGTATAAATTGCTATTTAGTCCTTCCTATTTTCTCACCTTTACTAATACATCCTTGATTTCTCCAAACCTTTCTAAATTCAACCATATATTCTAATTCTCAATTGTACTCTATCACTGTTCCAAATCCGATTCAAGCACGCGGATGTTACAATTCTCTCCCCCTTAAAATAAATTTCGTCCTCGAAATTTACCTGTATTGAACAACTATGGATACTGTTGTTTCATTGTTTCCTCTCTTTCCCAAGTAGCTTCTTCTGAATTATGATGTCTCCATAGTACTTTTACCAAAAGAACTCTTTTATTTCTCAATTCCTTCACTTCTCGAGCTAGTATCTTTATTGGCTCTTCTTCATAAGTCAAATTCGGTTGTATTTCAATATTCTCCGGAGTAATCACATGAGATGAAATCAAACCGGTGCCTCCGTAGCATAGACACATGAAAAACATTATGAATCTTATCTAGCTCCGGAGGAAGAGCTAATTGATAAGCAACTGGACCAATTCTTTCCAAAATCTCATATGACCCGATAAATCTTGGGCTCAATTTCCCTTTCTTACCAAATCAGAGAACTTTCTTCCACGGAGATACTTTTAAGAAAACTTTTTCACCAACATTAAACCCTATATCTTTCCTTTTCAAATCAGCATAGGACTTTTGTCTATCTGAAGCAGCCTTTAATCGCTCTCGGATCAACTTCACTTTTTCTTTAGTTTCTCGAATCAGATCAGGACCCACGAGCTTCTGTTCACTTAACTCTGTCCAACACACAGGAGTTCTACATTTTCTTCCATATAATGCTTCATAAGGTGCCATTTGAATGCTTGACTGATAGCTATTATTATAAGTAAATTCAATCAATAGTAAATACCTTTCCCAATTGCCTTCAAACTCAATAATACAGCTTCTCAACATGTCTTCTAGAATCTGAATCACCCTTTCCGACTATCCATCTGTCTGAGGATGATATGCTGTACTAAAGTTCAATCGAGTACCCAAAGCTTCATGTAATCTTTCCCAAAACTTTGATGTAAATCTTGGATCTCGATCAAAAATAATAGATACAGGTACACCATGTAATTTAACTGTCTCATTTATGTACAATTGAGCATACTTTTCCATTAAGAAATCAATTCTTACCAGTAAAAAATGAGCAGACTTAGTTAATCGATCAACGATCACCCATATAGCATCTTTCTTCTTCGATGAAAGTGGTAATCCCGTGACAAAATCCATTGTAAATTTTTTCCATTTCCATTATGGTATAGTGATGGATTGAAGCAACCCCGATGGTACTTGATGTTCAGCTTTCACTTTCTGACATGTTAAGCATTTGGAAACATACTCGACTATATCCCGTTTCATCCTTTTCCACCAATAGAATGGCTTTTGATCATGATACATCTTATTACTTCCCGGATGCATAGCAAAAGAACTATGATGAGCTTCATCTAATATCCTTCGTTTCAAACCTTCTTGATGACGCACACAAAGCCTATTATGAAATCTCAAATTTCCTTCACTATCATTCTCAAATTCACTACTTTTATCTTCTTCTAACTGCTTTTTGATCTTCATCAGCTCTTCATCATCTTTTTGTGCATCTTTAACTTCTTGCAACAAAGTTGGCTTTACTCTTAGCTCAACTTATAGCTCACCGTCTGATTGTATCTCCAAATGTACATTCATCGCCTCCAAAGCTGCCATTGACTTTCTACTCAGAGCATCAGCTACCACATTCGCTTTCCCGGGATGATAGTCAATGATACAGTCATAATCTTTAATCAATTCGATCCACCTTCTCTATCTTAAATTCAACTCTTTCTGGGTTAACAGATATTTCAAGCTTTTATGATCTGTATACACAAAACATTTTTCTCCATACAAATAATGTCTCCAAATCTTTGGTGCAAACACTACTACAGCTAACTCGAGATCATGTGTTGGATAATTCTTCTCATGTGGCTTCAACTGTCTAGATGCATATGCCACAACTTTTCCATCTTGCATTAATACACAACCCAAACCATTATAAGAAGCATCACTATAAATCACAAATTCCTTACCCGATTTTGGTTGTATTAACACCGGAGCTTCAGTTAATGCTGCTTTTAATCTTTCAAAACTTTGTTGACACTTCTCATTCCATTCAAACTTCACATCTTTTTGCAATAACCTTGTTAATGGCAATGCAATCATAGAAAATCCTTGTACAAATCTTCTATAATAACCAGCCAAACCAAGGAAACTTCTTACCTCCGTTACATTCTTTGGCGGCTTCCACTCGAGAATAGCTTCAATCTTCTTCGGATCTACTCGAATTCCAGCTTCAGACATAATGTAGCCCAGAAAAGTAACCTATTTCAACCAAAATTCACATTTACTCAATTTGGCAAATAATTTCTTTTCTCTCAAAGTTTGTAATACAATTCAAATATGCTTCTCATGTTCTTCTTCTCCTTTCGAATATACCAAAATATCATCAATAAATACCACAATGAATTGGTCCAATTATGGCTGAAAAATTCTATTCATGAGATCCATAAAAGCAGCTAGAGCATTAGTCAATCCAAATGGCATAACCAAGAACTCATAATGTCCTTATCGAGTCCTAAAAGCAGTCTTTGATACATCCGACTCTTTTACCCTCAACTGATAATATCCCGATCTGAGATCAATTTTAGAAAACATAGTAGCTCCCTTCAACTAATCAAATAAATCATCAATCCTGGGCAGTGGATATTTATTCTTTATCGTCACTTTATTTAGCTGACGGTAATCTATACAAAGTCTCAAAAATCCATATTTCTTTTTCACAAATAACATGGTGATACACTTGGATGTATGAATCCTTTATCCAACAATTCTTGCAACTGAGCCTTCAATTCTTTTAACTCTGCTGGTGCCATTCTATATGATGCTATCGAAATTAGTGCAATCCTCGAAACTAATTCAATTCCAAATTCAACTTCTCTTTCAGGAAGTAAACCCGGCAACTCTTTAGGAAACACATCAAAAAATTCTCGTACCACCGATATCTTTTCAATCTCATTATCTTTTACCCGGGTATCTAAAACATAAGCTAGAAAAGCATCATGCCCTTTCTTAATCATCTTGGAAGCTTTAATCGCAGAATCACATTCGATAAAGTACTAAATTTCTCATCAGTTACAATAATCTCATTTCAATCTACAGTTCTCAAAGAGATTCTTTTTCTTTTGCAATCAACCACGACTCCATATTTAGATAATCAATCCATCCCCAGTATCACATCAAATTCATTAAATGACAAGACCATAAGATTTGCTAGAAATTCCCAATCTTGAATCTTTAAAGGACACCTATTATACACTTTATTGTCTCTCTCACTTTGCCCAAAAGGGTTTGTAACTATCACCTCATGTTCCGTAGGTTCTACTACTAATTCTCCATCTTTCACTAATGAAATGCATATGCATGAATGCGTAAAACCTGGATCAATTAATGTAACTACAAGAGAGTCAAATAAAGAAAATTTACCGGTAATTACATCAAGAGCATCTTCCTCTTCTCTGACAGGATTTGAGACCCTACTGTCAACTTCATCTTTAGACTCTTCACAATCCCTATTCAACATTATTCTTTCTACAATATTCACTATTTTAACAATTAAATAACTGAACATCCTCTCATCACATCAACATATAAAATGGCATGAACAAGTGGACTCATTCCCGGCCCCAAACATCAAAAAACCTTCACTTTGATACCAATAAATGCAACACCTCTATACCCGATTTATACGCATAAACCCAATATAAGAGCATTACATTACAGTACGACACAAAAAGTTGAGTAACAGAAAATTTTCTTTAAAAAAACCGATGTCTTTTAAGGCCATTCAAGTCGAAATATCGTATATTAATAATTTCATTTTCATAATTCATAACATTCGAGATAATATTTTTCCCACTCATTAGGGATTCACATCAGCACCATTGTACATGCCATTTCCTTAAAAAAACACCTATATTTGGAATCCTCCAAAGGATGATGTGATGTGATGAGAGGTCCCTGAACTCGACTTTACTCCTTGTAACTTTGTACCTACGCGTTAAAATAAAAGCGTTAAGCCGGTGAAGGCTTAGTAAGCACTACAAGCATAATAGATGACTATTTATTTATTGCTTAATTTTTATCAAACATTTCAATACTCATGCGTATAAAATTTCTAACCTTTCTTGCATGTAACATTTAACTTACCTTAATGCCACCATAACACACATTCATTCTCATATACCAACTTACCTCAATGGTAGATATTACATTTTCATCCCTTTTTCACAACTTAGTCATTTCAGCCACATTAGTTCACTTAATTATCAACATTTAATTACACATACACATATAGTACTTATCTTTCATATATTCATCATTTCACTTACATCAATATCATAATTTGCAAATTCTTTCACTTTTCACAATCTAGCCATCATAGCTTTCTTAATCATAGCTCACTTAACTTATTTATACACTTGGCCTATAGTAGACTTTTATAGAACCTATCGGATAAACTTAACAAACAAAGAGTACCGAAGTACTGAACAGAGAGCACATAAGTGCTGGGCAATAGAGAACACACAAAGTGCTAATCAGAGAGCACGAGACGTGCTAAACAGAGAGCACACACAATGCTAAACAGAGAGTGTTCCTTAATGGCATGCCACTAATATCACAACAGTTCTAATTCGTCTACATGGGCATAATCTCATTTAACATCATTATCCACAATTCATTCATCACATTTTTTATTTCTCTTCACATTATACATAATCATGTATTTCTCACCTTTATTTTTTCAAATAATTCCACAATTTTACCAATTACTCACACAATCAATCTTTATAATCAACCACATAATATTTCACATATACATTTTTCATCACATATATATCATCATATAACTCTTACTTTTATTTTCACATTAATTTTCAAAGCTGTCCGCTTGCGTCACAGTCACTAAATTATTTATATCTTGAGCTACAGAATTCGAACTTATAATCCGCTTGATGTTTCTGAAACTAGACCCAATCCTCTTTTTACCATAAAATTTCCAGAATTTTTAATTTATCCAATTTGTACAGTAAATTCTTTCAAGTTACCCCTTCGCTGCTGCCTGACAGTTTCGACCTTTCTTCACTAAAAATTGCCTATTTTTTAGTACAGAGATCAAATCATGTTCCCGTCTGTTTCTAATGAAATTAGACTCATTAAGGAATTAACCATAAAAATTTCAGTCTCTAATAGTTTTTATATATTGTTCCATGATTTTTCAAAGTCAGAATAGGGGAACTAAACACCATAATTCACTGTTATAATTCAGAATATACAGATCCATTTAATTCACTGTTTCTTCCATATGAAACTAAATACCATAAGATTTAATTACATATATAATTCGACCCTTAAATCAATATATACAATTTTTAGTGAATTTTCGAAGTGAACCCTCTGATTCTGTCCAATCTGTTTCAATGAAAACATTTTCTTTCTCATGTTTTATTACACGAACCTCACTTAATTATCTTTATAACACATAATTAAACAACAATTTCGATGCTAACAACTCAAATATATTATGAAGAATAGACTATAAAATTCTTGTAGTACTTACAACAAAAAGACTGAATTTCCTCTCGTTTTATCCGTTGCTCTATTCTTTTCCTTTGTCTTCAATTTGGTCCTTGCCTCTCTTCTCTTTCTCTTCAATTTCACATAAACACATCTAAAATATAAGCTATAATTCAATAGTTTTCATGCTAAATAACAGTAAAATACATGTATGTCATGAGAATTTAACCATTTCTTACCTTAACCCTTAAATTCAAAATTTCTCAATTTAGTCCTTATGCTCTCTAACACCTCAAAATGAATTCTATAAGAAGTTTGAGGTGTCTACTAACCCTATTTTATGACTTTATTTCAGAAATTCCAAAGAAAATGGAAGGTTTTGGAGTTTGGAAAGCAAAAGGTGGATGGACCTATTTGGAATAAAAGTAAAAGTTAGATGGAAGAGAAAATGGCATGGATGGTTAGCTTTATGGAGAGAGCTGATATCTTTGCTTTTTAATTGATTTTTCTCTCTCTCAAATTCTCTAGACTTTTCTTCAAAAATATCTCAGTTAATAAAAATGGTAAAATTGCACTTTTAGTCCTTAGGCCTTCCAACTTTACACTTTGGCCCAAAACTTTGCCTCCAAAATTATCTTTCACCAAATTACTCTTTTGCCCCTCCTTAATCAATCTAATTCCTATGATGACTCATAATTCAATTTGGATAAATTGCTATTTAGTCTTTCCTATTTTCTCACCTTTACTAATACATCCTTGATTTCTCCAAACCTTTCTAAATTCAACCTTATATTCTAATTCTCAATTGTACTCTATCACTGTTCCAAATCTGATTCAAGCACGCGGATGTTACATGCATGTTACTAAATTATATTACTTTACTCTTATTAATATCTTGACATGTTATTAATTTTGCAGTTCATCTGGACCCCATATATATAGTTAGAAATCGCTGCTGTTATTCCCGCCTCGCCATTCCTCCACTCAAACCAATGGTGCATTAATGCACCGATAATCAATTTTCAAACAGTGGAGTGGTATGCCGGGGATCGAGTACTCTGGCAGTTTGGTTGTAAATAGCCTATCCCGCAAACGCCATTTGAATTAGGGTCTATTCATGGGATGGATAAGAAGGGGAAAGCAAATTGTGATTGTAGGAGTGTGCATGGACAATATGTTTATGTGTGGAACAACCGGATCATGCAAGTACCTCCGATAGAGTACATTTCGGATTTGCAGCCATCGAAACAGTACATGCAGTGATTCATTGAGGTTGGGAAACCATATTTACTTGGTGCTTCATCGACGATAATTCCCCCATACATGTCTCGACAAGATCGTCCCTATCATGTAGCTCTTGCCCCAGAGCCACAGCCAGTGCTAGAGCAACAGGAAGAGGAGGAGGAAGAGGCGTTGGATGACATGATTCTTATCGTCCTGATTTTACGGGATCGTCACATATCCATATCTCATCAAGCCAAGGATATTAGCCTCAGTTTGACAAGCCACCGTAATATTCTACTCCTCCGGAGCAAATGGACCCTAATGATGACGATGAGCTTGACGAGTAACCTCAACGTAGACGCCGGCCACCACGAAGATATACCCGGAGAGCCACACCATCTAATCAATAATACTAGAGTTTTATCTAATAGTGTTTAAATTTGACTATTGATGAATTATAATGATGAATTTTTTCTCCATAATGTACATATATTTTAACCTATTTGATCAGTTATTTAAATTTCATAACATTAAATCTTAAAACCTAAACCCTAAATCCTAAACTTGGAATCATAAACTGTAAACCCTAAAATTGAAACCTTAAACTCTAAATCATATACATGAAACATTTTTAACAAAAACCACAAATAGAGACAATAAATGAAAAGTTTCAAGGTTATGATAATTTTAAAAACTAGAACCTAAAACCCTAAATTAAAAACCCTTAACCCTAACTCCAAAACCAAAGTGCAAATATAAAAATTATTAATTAAATACAAATGTTGAACATAATTAATTTCAAATTCATTCAAAAACTTAATTAATTTCAAATGAAAAATGTCCAATACAAATAGCTTAAGCCCTACTCGATCTGGATGACTAACCAATATGGTAGGTTCGTTGAGGGCAATGACGCCGAGTATGCCCAGCTAGCCTACACAGTCCACACAGCTTGTCGCCGTCTATTTTCTCCATAATTTCCATTTTGTTACGAATTCTGGTGATATGGGGACTACCTTTCGGATTCTTTCGTAAACCTTTGTTCGGGATAAGCTCGAAAGTCGTCGGAGGTACCTCCCAAGTGGACAAGTCAGGCAGGATGGGGAACTCATTTTCCCAAATACGTAACGTACGCTGAAGAGTGTAAATGGGGTCGATGAACTATTTAACATTGAACGACACTTTTAGCACAAGCTGCAACGACATGCGCACAGGGATAACGAAGTGTATCGAACTTCCTACAATCGTAGTGTCTGTTTTTGAGATCAACCCCGTATGACCTAGGTGGGATAACAGGTCGACGCCCAATGGTCTCAGTGACTTGAAATCTTTGAAACTGTCGTGAATATATATCAACGTTCATCGTTCTCGCATTTTGACGGTTTGCATCCATTGCATTCCTGACAGCTTCGACAACCACGTGTCCGGCATTCATCTGATTGATTTGTCGTATCTCCATTACTGGCATCAAGGTAGCCAGCCTATAAAACGTAGCGGAGAACATGGATGAAATCGAAAGATGTCGTATTCTCTTGAACACGCCGTTAATCGACTCTGCCAGGTTGGTCATCATTTGACTATATCGATACCCTTTATCAAAACTTTGAGACCATTGCCACTGCTCCATGGTACCTAACCACTCGCGTAGAGGCTTGTTCGTTTGACCTTTCATGTCACGCTCAAGTCTGGTCATTCTTTGCCGGAATCGGTATGGATCTAGCTCATACTCTGTAAGAATATTAAGAAAACATAAGTTACAGTCTAAAATTAAAACATTAAAAATATAATTTGAAACTTAATTTTTTTACCCATTTTCACAAGTCGTCTCCGTCAGTCTGCATTCTTATATTCTCGTTGGAAGTTAGCCGCAATGTGTCAGCTGCAGTAAACCGATTTCCATGGTACACCAGTACGCCTAATGGCCGCAATAATACCCTTCCCTCTATCGGAGATGATGCAAATATTATCGTTATGAATCATATACCTCTGCAAGTTTCTCAAGAAGAATTCCCAAGATTCCATGTTTTCTTTGTCCACAATAGCGAATGCTATCGGGAGCACGTTTTGATTCCTGTCTTGAGCCACCGCAATTAGTAGGATCTGCGTATATTTCTCGTATAGCCACGTCCCATCTACCTGGACAAATGGCTTGCAGTGAGGAAAAGCTCGAACGCAGGGATCAAACGTCCAAAATATATACTGAAAAATTCTTCTTCCCAATTGTATGTTGTTATCTAAGCCATAATAAGGTTGTGTCACTAACTCAATTGCAGTCCCCGGCATGTACTGTCGCATTGCGACTATCCATCATTGCAACTCATTGTATGATGCATCTCAATCACCGAACAATTATTCCATTGCCATCTGTTTCGTAATCCATGTTTTTCGATATGAAACCCGATAATGGAATCGTGATTGCATGTCTACAATCAGTGTAGAAACCTTGATGGTCGGATCATCCTTAACCATTGGCATGATATGTGTGCAAATGATTTTTGAATCAAGTTTTCGGTGATTTTCTGACAAACGTGTTGAACTGTATGTGTGAGGTCCATCAATTTTTCTTATCTCTTACATCTGCGACTTCTGGATAAATGCAGCTCGCACCCGTCACTTGCAACCTTCTGTCGACTTCCAGCACTCCTCAATATACAATGTCGGTTTAGACACTGCGACTTTGTAGTCTATCGACACATTCATGCTATATCGCTTAATAGCAAATATGCACTCTTCCTTGGATTCAAATTTTTGGCCCACAAACAACTCTTCACAATCTGCTACTACGACCAATCGGTGAGCAGGTACTATTTCAGGGTACTTCGTGAACTCGGTATGCGTCGCATCAGGGTCTATAAGCGACATGCGTGCCCCAAGAGGATTATTGTGCATTACAATATGTGGAACTGGATTTTCGACTGGGTTTTCATCGTCATTCGCCCCTTCATCGTCAATATCATCTGGGACCTCATCCACATCTGGATCACTATCAATATTGACTTCATTATCAGAAGGAATACTGCTATCATATCCACCATCTTCATCTGCATCATTCTCGGGTGCAGCAGTATTAAGATCGATGTCTAGCCAACGTACGATTGATTGACTTTCAATGTACGATACTGGAACCACCATACACGGAGTTGAATCTTCATTTTCTAATGAAGTTGGATCTTCATTTTGTACAGGTTCCACATCAACTAACTTAGCAAACAATTGAATCGGTGCATTTGGGTCACTTTGATTCGAACAATAAAGAGCGATCATTGTCTCCACGTCTTCATCGTCTACAAGTTCCATCTCGATGAATTTGATGGGATCTGTCGAAACTAGAAACTTGTAGAAAAGTTTTGAGATCCTTCTCCCACAACATCTAAAAATTTTTGCACTAATCATTGCTTTCATATCATCAACCGAGATATTTCAATAAATAAAATACGATTTTAAAAAGATATCATACTGAAATAAATTTAAAAATAAACACATTACCTTTCTTTCCTCTCCTTCTTTCTTTCTTTCTTTCTTTCTTTCTTTCTTTCCCGTTTATTTACTCCCCCTTCCTATTTTATAACAAATTATAAACCTAACCCTAATCCCCAACCATCCTTACTTATTTTTACAATCAAAATAAAATAAACACACACAAGGCACAATAGGGTGCTGCCAAGTGGCAAAACACCCCTTAGTGCCGCCACTTCAAATTCCTCCTTCAGTTCCGCCACTTTGTGTTCCTCCATTAGGGTGTTAGGTATTTTTTTCGTATTTTTATCGTGTACAAAAAATCCCCATAGTGTCTCCACTTTAAATCCCTCCACCAATAAAATAATATTTTTTATTTTTTAATATATAAAAAAAATCGTTTCAGAAAAACCCCTTAGTGCCGCCACTTAGAGTCCTTCCACTTAACTAAATATACCATTTTGGTAAATAATAAACTAGGGATACCATTTTGGTTATTTTTTTTTTATAATATTTGGGTAAAAAACCCTTCTAAGCACTTTCCATGTTTTAGTTTTAGAGTAAAATCCATGTTTAGTGAAAAAATAGTGGTAAGAGTCAAATTAGATATTTTATTAATCCCCATGAATAAATAAACTAAAAAATTATAATCGAGACATACTTTATATACAAAATTGGGAAGTGAGTGATACTTTACGTATCAAATTGGGACAAAAAAATTAGGTATCAAAGTGAGAAAATGAATATACTTTAAGAGCTAAATCATGAATTAAGCCATTTCAAAATTAAGATTTAACTATTAAGACTGTTAAAATTATATTGTGTTAAATTTAGGTTTTTTTACAACATTTTTTTGTTACATGATTATTGAATAAGTATTTTTTTTATTTTAAAGTGTCACATCAAAAAAATTAACAAAAAGATAAAATACTAATAATTAAACCTGAAATTTAAAATCTAAAAAATAAAAAAAACTAAATTCATAAAAATAAATATATATGAACTAAATTTTTATAAAAATATAAATATTATGATATATTTTAACTTTTTGTTTTTGTTTTTACCTATAATACTTGAGCTTGAAGTTTTGAGACATCAAACTCATTAACATTTAACCACATGAGCGTCTATAAGAGTTTACTTTCTTATTTTGAAATTTTTGTTAATGTGTTCATATATAACTTTACACTGATAAATAAATTTTATCTTGAGACAACATCTTATTATAATAAATCATAATATATATATATACTTCTCTCATGAATAAAGATACGTGATTAGTCAAAAGGTCATCTGAGGAATAAACTCAACATGCTACCAATAGGAAGGTCACTAAAATTTCGCCTCCCAACCTAACGACCACCTGGACAAGCAAGGGTAACCATTCAAGGAAGTTAACCATCCGATTCCTCCAAGCACTCGACCTTCTATTAAGAACGTGATCTATTGATTTTTTTGTCACAAAATCCCACGTGGATCTAATTGCTTTATACCAATGAATTAGATTGAATGATAAGATTTGTCTCGTGATAGACATTTTCATCCTATTGAAGACATTCACCCCACGCATCCTACAATGATGGCTTGACAGCGAGTCCAACACGTTAACTCCATTTTGCTCGAGACCTGCTTATAAATACCCCTAAAGACGATGAAGAAGGGATTGACTCTCAAATATACTAACCTACACTCTACCAGTTTACCTTTAGTATCCAATATTTAGACTCTCCCCACTCTACTCTTTATAACTTTCGACTCTTCATCCCGATCGGATGAACTGGTCTTCATTGTCACCATCACGTTCTTCTCCATATTCGTCCATTGTTAATTCACTGTATCAACAAATCAATATTATAATACGTATACGAATTTGAATATATATTTTTGTACCAATGAAAATATCATTTATAATTCATTATATTATTACTTTGATATTCACACTCTTCTCCATAATATTTGCTTTTGTTATTAAATTCTAAATATTAAAAATAAATTATTAAATCTGAATTACAGTTTATATCAATGTTAAATTACATTTTTAATTTAAATTACTTAATTTTAAGTTACATATTTATCGGTATTTCAGTAATAAACATTTAGATATTTTCATCAAAATAGTAGAAAAAAAAAAGCACTATAAAATTTCAAATTCCATTGTTATTACTTTCATTCAAACTATAATTATGGTTTGAATATTTTTATATTTAGTAATATTTTAATTATTTAAATAATTAATATATTTTAATTATGTTCAACAATCAAATAATATCAATTTACATTAATTATATATTAAAGATACTAAGAGAAAATAGAGAAAATAAGTGTAGAGGAATTTTATTCATAAGAAGAAAGCCATGCTTTTACAGCTATCATTGAGTGACTTTAAAATAGCTACATGAGAATGTCCTTTTTGACAGATTTGTGAATAATTCCAAAATTGGTTGAAACCACTTTGTAACGTGGCAATGATCTAGCTGTGAGAATGTACAGCTCATTCAAAATTCTTGCTAATATTCACCATGTTTTTTGGTTTTTGTTCAGCAAAGATAATTCATCATTATAGGAGATGACACACAATTTTTCTCGTAAATCTTGGAATGGCTTTAATAGGAGGGGCTTTGTAAAAATATCTGCAACTTGGTGCTTGGAAGGAACATATTTGACATGTCGACGATTGTTGAACACCTTTTCACAAAAAAAATGAATATCCAAATCCACATGTTTGGTTTTTGAATGAAGAATAGAATTAGTAGCCATGGCAACCGTGCTTGAGTTGCCACACCAAATCTTGGGTGGTTCAGGCAAATTGATGCGGAAGTCTGATAGCGGAGACTGTAACCAGATGATATCAGATGCTATATCAACAAGGCTTTTGTACTCTGCTTCTACTGTTGAACAAGAAACAGACCTTTGCTTCTTGGAGTTCTATGAGACAATGTTGGTTCCAAGAAAAACACAGTGGCCAAATGTGGACCTTCTATCATCAACATCACTTTCCCAATCGACATCGGAGTACGCAGTTAAGTTCATCACTATGCTGAAAGAGAATGCTAGTCCATAATCAATAGTGCCTTTCAAATAGCGAAAGATTCGCTTGACAGCAGTCCAATGAGATTCTCTAGGTTCGTGCATATATTGCGCAACCTTATTGACACTATATGATATGTCGGGTCTTGTATGGCAGAGGTATTGGAGCGATCCTACTATGCTCCTACAGTGTTGAGGGTCATGAAGTGCACTACCATCATCGCTAGTTAATTTTTTTCGACTGCCATAGGTGTAGGCGTGGGTTGAGTACTCATCATGTCAGCTTGAGTAAGTAAGTCTAAGGCATATTTCTTTTGATTGATAAAGAGACCCTTATCAATATTTTGAACTTCAATGCCAAGGAAATATTCAAGGTTACCAAGATCCTTTAAGGAGAATTGTTTGTGTAGTTGGGCAATTGTATTTTCGATAGCCTCTTGTGAACTTCCTATTAACAATATATCATCAACATAAACAATAATATAGACGACACTTTTCCCTTCTTCAAGAATGAACAATGAGAGATCTGCCTTGGAGGAGCTGAATCTTATGGTATGAAGGAACTGCTGAAGCTTGTAAAACCAAGTCCTTGGTGCTTGACAGAAGCCATATAGGGCTTTGTGAAGCTTGCAAACAAGGACCTTGCCATCATTACAATATTGTTCGAAACCCGGAGGTTGATCCATGTAGATGTCTTCGGATAAATCTCCCTTTAGGAAAGCATTGTTATATCAATTTGTCGTAGAATCCAACCATGATGAGCTGCTAAAGTCAGAAACATGTTGATGGTAACAAACTTTAATACTGGGCTGTAAGTTTCACGAAAGTCGTGTCCCAAAACTTCTGAAAAACCTTTGCCAACCAGTCTTAGCTTATGTCTCGCCACAATACCATCTAGGTTTTTCTTTATATTGAAGAGCCATTTGCATCCAATTGGTTTGAGATCAGGCGGTAATTCAACTAATGACCATGTACTGTTTGCAATAAGGGCATCATATTCTGACATGACAGCTTCTCACCATTTTGTATCGGCTAAAACTTCTTGAGTATTGATTGGTTCTCGTTCTTCAAGAATAGCATAATAGAGCTTAGGTTTGTATATGTTATTTTTACTGCGAGTGATCATGGGATGCATATTAGTGGTTGAACGGTTGCTGCTAGGTTCAGTACCTTCAAGAGAGTTGTCATGAGAAATAGAGAGATTGGGTGATGGCTCTCAAGAAGAAGTTGTGTCATTTGTGTCAGGATTATGCGAGTCAATAAGAGTGCTAGATTGACTTGCATCAGTTGAGCTAGAACCAGAGGATGCCGGTAAAGGAGACGGTGGTAAGGAGCCAAAGTCTTTGTCGAGGTACTTGTATCCATGATGCATTGGTCTGTAACCTAGAAAAACACAAGCCTTTGAGCGAAAATCTAACTTGTGGGACTTAAATGGGAGAATATGAGGAAAGCATTAAAACCCAAATACCCGTAGGAAGTCATAGTGCGGTTATCTACCATAAAGTTTTTCATGTGGTGAGATTTCACCAAGAACTCTGGTCGGGAACCGATTTATAAGATATAAGGCACTGAGAAAAGCATCAGTCTAGAACCTGAAAGGGAGATTTGCTTGAGCTAATAAAGTGATACTCGTCTCCACGATGTGTCTATATCTTCGCTCAACAATTCCATTTTGTTGAGAAGTATGAGGGCAAGTGATACTATGTTGGATTCCACAATATGACAAGTATGAGGTAAAGTTCCGAAATTCACCTCCCCAATCAGTTTAAACATCAACAATGTGAGTAGAAAATTGATTAGTAACAAGTTTATTAAAAAGATCAAAGGCAACAATGGTTTGGTCTTTTGATTTTAATAGGTACAACCAATATACGTAATAACGATAACCATATGAAGATTATTGAGCTGGTCCCCATAAGTCTAACTCAACTAACTCAAATGGCTTGGTGTAGGTAGTAGTAGAACTAGTGAATGGTAGATGATGACTCTTTCCCATGCAACATGCTTCACATAAAAGGATGTGTTGACGTACAAATTGAGATTTTTTGCACTGCTTCATGACTTTATTTTGCATCTCGATTGAAGGATGAACAAGACGTCAATGCCATAACCAAAATTCAAGAGATGGAGAAGATAAAGAAGTGAATGGTAGACGATGACTCTTCCCCATGCAACATGCTTCACACAAAGGGATGTGTTGATGTACAAATTGAGATTTGTTGCACTGCTTCATGACTTTATTTTGCACCTTGATTGAAGGATGAACAAGATGTCAATGTCATAACCAAAATTCAAGAGACGGAGAAGATAAAGAAGTGAATGGTAGACGATTACTCTTCCCCATACAACATGCTTCACACAAAGGGATGTGTTGACGTACAAAATAGATTTGTTGCAGTGCTTCATGACTTTATTTTGCACTTCGATTAAAGGATGAACAAGACGTCAATGCCATAACCAAAATTCAAGAGACGAAGAAGACAAAGAAGTGCCAGTAATGTCCATAACAGTAGTTTGCAGCAGTTGGTGTAACAAGAAAGCTGTACGGACTATTATGTTTCATGCCATGCAATATGACCTCATTTGTGGATTCACCATTGATAAGACAATAATCAGGATAAAATTCAAAATAAACTAAGTTGTCTTTGGAAAACTTTGAAACAAAAAGCAAGTTGTGAGAGACAGTGGGCACATGTAATAATTAATTTAACAATAATAGTCGAGAACTAAAAGGTATAGTAGAAGTGCCAATATGGTTAATTGGAAGAGAAAACCCATCACCTACAATGACCTTACCAAACCATGTGTAGAGACTATTAATGGAGAGATTGGCAAGATTGTTGGTGAAGTGGTGAGATGCTCTAGAGTCTGGAACCCAAGTTTGCGTTATGGGAGGAGTAGTGGAAGTAGAGAGAGCAGCTGTGACTTGTAAGTTGAACGCTTTGTTCAAGGCAACAAGGGCAGAGATGTTAGTGTTATAGCTCGTTGAGTTAGAAGGGTGATGTTGAACAAACGAACAATATCCATCAGATGGGGTGAAAGTATGTGAGGCATCTTCATAGTGTGGGAGATGTGCACTGTAGGTGCAGGTATTTGCTGTAGGATTGATAACTGTTGAAAGAGGTGGAGCAGAAGATTGGATGTTTGGAAATGATTGGTCAAATCGATAGTAACAGCAGTCTACAAGATGTCTCATCCTGCCACAAAGTTGGCACTGTAGACGATGAGTGGTTTTACCTCTGCCACGATCCAGATAAAGGGAACGTGGCTTGGAAACAAAATGGGTAGGGTTATGGACCTTGAGAAGTAAGCTGGACTATAAAGAGAAGAGAGACTAGGTGAGCCAAAAGTAGGGAGCCTAGGGCATAGGGTGGAGTCAGGATTTATAAAGGAGGGAGCCATAACTTGTGCTGTGTTAATAGACATAGGAAGGCGGAGAGGGTCTTGAAGTCGAGATTAAGCATCCATGAGGATAAATGCTACACGATCAAAGGTATATGGTTCGTGGCTAGAGGTGATAACAGTTACAAAAGAGTCATAATCACGGGGTAAGTCATTCAAGATGGTTGCAATGTGTTCAATGGTCGAAATGGGACTGCCACACGTAGCAAGAGTATCACAAACTTCTTTAATCTGAGAAATATAGTCTAGCATTGAAAGGTTACCTTTTCGGAGAGAGCGAAACTTGCAATGGAGTTGCATCACCTTGTTGTGGAAAGTGCCGAAAATAGTCGAGTCAAGGTGGACCAGATAGAAGCTAAGGTTTCTGCTCCAACAAGTTGAGGCAAGATATTTGGGCTCATGGTGGACAGAAACCACGAGGCAAGTGCACAATCTTGTTTAACAAAGAGAGTGTAGGCTTCATTTGAGACAGATTTGTCGGATTCAGTAACTGTAAAATTTGAGGGTGGAAAGGTTGAACTATCAAGGAAATGTTCTAAGCTATGGCCACGAATGGTCAACAGAACTTGTTGTTTCCAAAGAAGGTAATTTTTTTCATCCAATTTGACATTGACATGCTTGGTGGAGAAGAAAGATCCATTTTTATCTCCAGAAAGCTGAGGGAGGGAAGTAGATTCAGTAGTAGTTTCAGTCATGATGAACAGTGGAGGGTATGGCAGGCTAGGGTTTAGGTATGGAAGGCCGGAATCGCTAGCTCTGATGCCATATTAACGATACTAAGAGAAAACATGGAAAATAAATGCAGAGGAATTTTATTCATAAGAAGAAAGCCATGCTTTTAAAGCTATCATTGAGTTACAACTATCATGAAAATGTCCTTTTTGACAGATGTGTGAATAATTCCAAAATTGGTTGAAACCACCTTGTAACGTGGCAATGATCTAGCTGTGAGAGTGTACAACTCATTCAAAATTCTTGCTAATATTATATTAAATAAAAATGTATTATTTAATCGACAATACATATAAAAGTATACGTTTAAAATTTTTTAAACCACTGAAAATATCTTTTATCGTTCATTATATTGCTAAATTCACATTAAACATATTTTTATATAATAGAGTTTTAAATTTAACCTTTGTTATTGTAATATTAATTATTTATTAATAATAGCTAAATCATATAAATTATTGTGATAAATATTGAAATATTAGAATAAACAACTAATTTTTTATTCATAAAAATAAATTTTTTATTTATTTAAACGCTGCAATTGAGTTGAATTATTAAAAATATTAATTCATTATTAAAAAACCGTTTAAAATTTTCAAAAACTAATTAAATAAATAAAAATAAAAAACCGTTTAATTATTATTTAATTATTAAAAAACCGTTTAAAACCCAAAACAAAATTCATTGCTTCTAAATTCTATATATAGCCTCTCTTTTTTTATGCTTTTACATATTTTATAATTAAGTAAAAAATAAAAAAAATCCTAAATCTAATTTTAATGTTAATATTCGTTGTTAATTGAACCCAGCAAGTGGCTTCAGTGGAAAAAAAGATGTTGTTCATCCTAGGGGTTCTGAGTTCGGGCACCTATGGTGTGCAAGGTGTTAAAACTTTCAAGTGTTCATATCTTTTTTACTTATTATGTATCGTGTTCTTTTTTCTATTATTATTGTTGTTAAAACTTCTAAAATTTGGTTATCATTATTAACATTTCGAGCTTGGGTACTTTTTTTGCTATTATTACACATTAAGAGTTATAAAATACAAATAATTTAACATTTGAGTTATATTTTGGTTGAGATTGATTAAATCATGGTCTAATTAGATTTTTAATAAATATTTGTAATTATATATTTTAGATAATTATATTAATTGAGATTTTATGTATAATTAAAAAAATTAAAATTGTCAAATAGTGTTTCAAAAACATAAAACATATATAATTTTCTCTAATTAAAGTTGAAAAGTTCAAATCTATAGACAATTTTATCTAAATAAAGTCCAAAATCTCAAATTCCAAAAATAATAGGAAACCCAAACCGATTTAGTACAGTTAAATAATAATCAATTTCTTATGTCTATCAATTCAATTTCAATTCAAGAAATGAAAAAATAGAATACCTTAATTTGGTTCTGACCGATCTCACCCCTATTTACAATGATATTTTATTATAAGTTTTACAATTTTATTTTATGTTATTTTTAATTAATATTGTAATTATAATTTTATAAAAAAATTTAATTTATAATGATAATTTCTTATTTCTTATGATTTTATAATAGGGTTACACACAAAATTAATTGAAAATTATAACCTCCACCACTTGGGATTCATTTAGGGTTACGTACAAAGTTAATGGAAAATAATAGCTTCTACCACTTAAGATTTGTGTAACAAAAAGAAAAAGGTCGAGAGAAATTAATTTATCGTGGTGTTTTTCTTTATCAAATCTGATTGATGATTCCAATTCAATATTAGATAATTCTTTATAGATTTTGATTTGCGTAATACAAACATCTTGAATTTTTAAATTTGGTTCAGTTTGAATAGAATTTTTGTATGATTTAAAATTGGAAAATATATTTAAAAATTTAAAATCAATTTTAATATTAAAACTAAAAATTAATGTTCTAATTTTAATATATTAAAATCATAATTAATTTTTATCTATTATTGATGTAATACAACTATGACAACATAAAGGAAGGAAAAATGTTACCAGTGGCATGATTTCTAACAGCAGAGAAAGAACTAATGGCATTCGATTTTGAAAGACAAATCTCAGCATTTATGAATCTAACTCACTGCATTCATTGTCCAGGCTTTCAAGGGATCTACGAGCAAAATTGATTCCTTCTTCCGCAAGATTCGGTTGTTCCCCGCAAATTCTTGATGCCATTAACAATGCTGGAACACAGTGTGGATCCTCTATACTATGCAACAATTTTCGCAATAGATTCAAAGCAACCAAATCTTCACCTGCTTCATAATAACATAAAGCTAGAAAATGGTATCTTTCTTTGCGACTAATTAACCCTGGAAGCAGTTCTTCTATTTGGTTAGCCAAAGCCCTCAAATCCCCAGACAATGAGAGAGCAAATGACAGATGATCCAATATCGATGGATCCCATTCAATTCTTTTCAAAGAAACTTCTTTTAATAGTATCATTAACAAAAGTATAGCTTCCGCTATGTTATTTCTAGGGACGAAGGAACTGTCCATTTGCGAGCGGAGATTTGGAGGCAGTGCTTCACCTGCACAATACAAAAGAAATATGGCAAACTGTTTTTGAATCCTTGCAATAGTTTCAGCATCAAGATTCCACTGATGGAGAAGAGCCCGCCGTTAAGACAAGATTGCTTCATGTGGAGAATCACTAGATTTCCATGATTCTGGAAGCAGCTCGACTGCCTCGTTTAGAGTCTCCTGCAATTTACAGTCAGCACTAAAGTTTTCAGGCAAGCCTTGTGGTATTGAAGATTCAAACTATGTCCAGAATAACTTTGCAGGTTTGAGCAGCTTCTGCAAGAATGATTGGAAATGTATATTAGCTATGCAATGTTGAATGAATTGTGCTCAATGATATAAATGAGAAACATGAAGGGATCTGATAAAACCATGCTCAATGATGACGTACTTGACAAACCACAATCCAAAGAACAAAGAAGTTTGTACGGGAAAACAAAAGGAAAAAAAGAAGCATAGAAGCTAGATGTTATAACTCCATCCATACAAATACAAAGTTGATGTGAGATTTTATGTACTAATACATAAAAGATTACCTCTAAACCTTTGCAGATGCTGAAATAATTTTGCTTTCAGATATATTGCTTCTAGTAGCAGACTAACAGTATGGATAGACATTTGTGGAGAAGCATCGTCATGTGATCGTCTCTTACTCCGTTCTACCCTTCGTAAAAGGGCAAGTTTCATTTTGGGAGTTATTGTTCCGACATCTATTCCACCAAACACATGCTGTGCAGCTTCTATATTTCCTTTCTGATATTCAATTCTTCCCAGCAATGCTCTTGCTTCCTTCAAATTGAAGACAGTACCTCAGCTGAAAAGTACACAAATAAAAGAAAGCTTGAAGCAATATTTTGGCATGGAAACCATAATTTATGAGCTAAAAGAAGCAATTTTAAGTGTTAACCAGTTACTCATTCAAAAGCTTTATAAAAATGGACAACTTCTGGGTTTGGTTAGAACAATGTGACTAGGTAGAATTTGCATAATTTTTCTAGTTTATATTGTAAAAGAGAAAACCATATATATGGCATTCAAAGTTAAACTCAAAGAAGACAAGAGGTATAATTGTATTGGCATTATCTTTGAGCAAAGCAGAATAACCAGATAATATGAAAATAAACTTACTATTACAGTACAAAAAATCTTAGAAATGAATGAAAAGACCTGCAAAACTCCTAAACAATGGCTTTAATAGACATAAAACACACCTAAAACCAAATTTTAGAAGCATCATGAGGTTAATTTTAAAAGAAATATGCACATAAGACTTAAAAGCCATCAATGGCGAACAAAACTACTCCAGAAACCAACTTGAAATCTGAAAGAAGAAACAAACCTAAAAATTCAATGAACTGCTTTCACACAGAGACAATTCGGCTTCTTCTATATTCCTAATATCTGGCCTTTTCCCACTATCTTTGGCAACAAGGGATTCTGATATCATTTTGTCTTATTTTCTTATTTGTGCATAAACACTTGATTATCTGTCCCCAACCCCCTCCTAAATCCACCTCTTCCAGGCTTTTCAATCCTTATTTTATTATTCATATTGTTTCACTTCTCCGAAACCTACAAGGATGACAACATTATCCGAACATGAACAGTATAGTTCCAAAGGGTAAATAGCTAACACAAAGTATACATACAATATGATCATCAATGCAATCATATTAATCCACATTCCATAAACAGTAAAAGTTCAAGCTTTTGGCACATAAAACAGAATATACAAGAATCAAAATTTGATATATGTAAAAATGAACAAGAACCTTTTTCTTTCCTTTGTACTATAAATTCTGCTTAAAACCCAAGACCCAGAATTCAAAATTAAAAGATTATTAATCAAGACAAAAAACCCACCAATATTTCACCCCCCCCCCAAAAAAAAAAAAGCAATGAGACCACCCATCTGTTTTTAATTTCTTTTTCTATTATCTGGAAATTTGTTCTATTATCAGGAAATTTCCTTCTAACTCTTTTGGCCTACTTTATTTATTCTTTTATGGATTGGAATTTAAACAACAACGACAAGTGTTGGATTATGTACTAAATTGGAAAGTGAGGGAGAATATTTGGATTAAAATTACAAAAATTTTGAAGAAAAAAAATAATGAAAATGTAGAATCAAATAACGTAACTCAGCATTGTCGGAAATGGGGATTCTGGCAGTCCACCTTAACGACGGTGGTCTGGCGTAGCCAATTTTACGCCACGTGTGATGTTTTTTCATTGTTTGATAATTTACTCTTTTACTCCTCACTCTCTAATTTTTTAAGTTACTCCATTTTTTTTATAACTTTCTATATGTTAAATACAAAGTTAATTTTAAATAATTATCTATTAATTTTAAGTTTTTACTTAATTAAATTAAAATTTAATATTATAATATTAAAATTAATTAATATTAAATTGTTAAGCTTAAAATATAATTTAAAAAAGGACAAATATAAATAATATTTATCAAATTAAATTTATATGTTTCAAATATAATAAAAATTAATTACATTCCTTGATTAAAGTAGAGAAAAGTTAAATATAAAATTACAAAAAAAATTGAATATTAACAATTTTAACATTAAAACGAAATAATTTAATAATATATATAATAAATAACCTGTAAAAATATTAATAATATGAGAAATTATTTAGTATACTCGAGTTTTTAAACAAAATATATTATCAGTGTAATATATTAAAATTATTTTATGATTAATATTATAAATACATTTGAATCTTTTTATATTTTTATATATTCTGTAATTTATTCCGTAAAAATAATGTTTTAAATTATTATTATATACAATTTCCTAAATTAAACATAATGAAAATGTGTTTAACGGTTCTATTAACTTTTTATTTATGAAATTTAACTAAATTTTTTAAATTTTTAAAAAAGTTTTTTTTATAAAACTCAATCCTATAAATATTCCTTATTATAATAAAAACCATTTAGCATAAAAATTCTTACAATAAAAATCTAATTTGCATAAATTATGACATAATAAAATTTAATTTTTAAAATTTGTTTCACAATTTAACTTTTAAAGAATATATATTTATAATAAAAAAAAATTATGTAGCATGGATTATAATGAAATCAACTCTTTATTTATTAGTAAAAAAAATTAAGTTGTGAAACAAATTCAAAAATAAATGATATAATGATAAATTTAGCCCTTAACATTCACATCTTTTGTTAATTTGACCTTTTTTTAGTTAAATTTGACTCTCAACCTTTTAAAAAATAATCAATTTTGACTATTATCCTTTAGAAATAGTCAATTTTCTATTTTTTTAAACTCAAAACTAACTAAAACATTAAATTTTTAAACATGGTAGCCTGCATGAAAATCCACGTGCATTTCCTGCTTTTTTTTTTTAAATATTTTTATGAATTATTTTTTAAATTATTTGTTGATGAGGTATATATAACAAATTATTTGTTGATATGTTATATATAACAAATGATATCTTATTAGCATGAAGTACGTATAAATTGTCACACAGATTGTCATGTCAACATTGTTAAAAATTTAATATTGTAGTTAGCATTTCTGTTAAAAAATAATTTAACTTTTTTTTAAAGATTAAGCACCAAATTTAACTAAAAATAATAATGGTCAAATTGACAGAAATTACAAATGTTAAAGGCTAAATTATCATTATGCCAAAATAAAATTAGCAAAACTTTTGTTTAATTCAAAATCTTTTAACTAATAACTGCAAATTATAATTATCCCAACATTTTCCCTATATTTTATACTTAGAGTTCTATTCAATAATAAATTTATTTTAAAATTCGAATTATATTTTAAATTAATAATTATAATTTAAGTTTTAATTGTTTTTAAAGGTGGATTATCATAACTTCTATTAAGTTATAATTATTTTTAAATGTATAATTATCATAATTTCTATTTTATTTCAAATTTTTAATTAATAATTCTGAATTAAATATTATAATTATTTTCAAATATGAATTTAATAATAAGATAAAAAAATAAAGAGTATTCTCATTAGTTCAAATATTTTTTTCAAACTCGCACTTTTATATAGATTATATATTATATATTTTAACTAAAAATTAAATTATAAAAGAAACGAAATTTTTAAAAAATTAAGGAGAAACAAAAATATATATTTGTAATTTGATTTTCATTCAAATATACATAAGTCATATTACTTTAATTAGGCGTGTAAATGAAATATTGGTGTTCATAAATTATTAGAGTTTAATTCAAAAAATTCGAATTCGATTAGATAATTATCATACCGAGTTCATGCTTAGTAATATTTTACTTGAACAGCTCTTGAATTGTATCGAACTTTTCATATTTTTATATTATTAAATTACGGTACCACTCTTAATATATTATTAACCCTAAGCTTAATTATTGAGACAAATTCGAACTTGAATATAAAAATTGATAAATAAACTTAATCGAGCTCGAACTTAAAAATAAATATTTGATCGAACTCGAACCGAGTATTAAATTCCTCATTTCGAGTCAAACTCAAACTTAATAATATTCAAACTTGACTCAACTTGATTAAACCGCTAGCATGTTTCACACCACAATTAGTTGCTTTTTTTTTGAATAAAAAACACGACGATCAATTGTCAACTGAATATTTTATAAGTTAAAATATATATCTTACAAATTTATGCTTTAAAAGGTTAAATTAAATATTTTATGAATTTTTTATATATTCGATTAATTAAAATAAGAGCCAACTATTACAAAATAGGTAGTATTGATAGTAAAAAATTTGAACTAAATTAAAATAATTTAAATAGATCTACGTACACAAAAAAAAATTAATTCACAACTTCATTAACAAAAATTGAAGGATACAGATTCGTCACACTTCGAGATGTCAAAATATAATTTCTGATCATATGATCAAATATAAGTCTAATAGACCTTTGAATTTAATTTTATTTGAAGACCCTTTCGTCAGTTCAAGAAAATTTGTTATTGAAAAATATTCTTCCTGTATATATTTAATAATTTATGCAAAGAAAACTTACAATATCAAAATTTTCAAGATTTATCATTAAATCTAACAACTCATTTAATTATATTTTTTACATGATAATTATGATTTTGAGTTCGACATGCAATCACGCTACCAACGTGTTTTGTATTTCTTAGGTGAAATCAAGGGCGAAACCAGAAAATTTTTTTAGGGAGGGCCGAAGTTAAATTGTAATTTGTACGATAGTAAAAATGTAATTTTTAAACGATTAAATTAAATTTTTATCATTTTTAAGGGGCTAAATTATAATTTTACCTTTACTAATTTAATATTTTAAATAATTTTAATAGCCTAAATGAAAAAAATTTCATTTTAGGGAGCTAGGGCCCGTGTCAGCCTCCCTGATTTCGCCCTTGGGTGAAATAAAATATTTAGATTGTTTTTAATGTATTTATTATGATAGGGGTGTTTGAGTTGGATAAGACAATAATAGAAAACAAACAAACAAAATTATAAAATCAGAAGAGAAATTATGACTTTTAATATTTTTGTATATCATGTTTACTAAAAAAATGTTTTTTACCTTGAAAAAATAATTACATGAGAATTTTCTCAACTTTGGTTATAATTACAAAACTGGCACTAAACTTTGATAAATTATAACTCAATCACTAAACTTTAAGGAAATAATAAAACAGTCACTAACGTTACCGAAAGTGACGAATTAGTCACCCACTAATATTTTCCGTTGCAGGCCTAACAAGAAAAGTGACGTGACCAGTTAATTATCCCATTGAGTCACTCAATTTTCTTTTCAATTTAATCACTTCCATTAAAATAACATTAGCTCATTGAGTGACGACACGTAACACTTTTTGTTGACTTTTTACTAAAACTTAATGACCTTTCAATAATTATACATAAAGTTTTACATATCTCTTTTCTTATAGAATCAAATATGGTGGGACATAAATCAAAATAAATATGAACTAAAAAGTTACATATGATTTATACATGGTGAAACTCGAACTTGGAATATTAAATTTCTTAAGATCTTATCATTAAGTTAAGGCATCGTTAACTACAAGTTTAATTTTTAAAATATTATTAATGATAATCATATATAATTATCTATTGTTTTTGTTTTCTCTTTACTTTTTATTTATTTTTTAAATATTTTTATGCAAAAACATGTTAACTATTTAGAATCGTTTAATTGTATATATTAAGATTGAAATGATATTTAATCAATTTATTTTCTATTAGAATATTTTAAATAATGGTAACTGATTTTACATGAAATAATTTAATGAATTCATCCGAAGGTTAATATATATATAACTGAATTTAATATAAATTTAAAATTGAAGTAAAATATAATTATTATAAAAAATATCGCAATTATTTAATTTTATAATAATTTAATATATAATTTTTCTCGGTAACTGTTCTTCAAGCTGCAGGTCTAGTACGGGTCTCAACAACCCTCTCTAGCACACATAACATCGCTTGGGACACAGGATCATCCCCAACAAGCCCAAGTTGAGCTCCTGTCTCGGCAGTGGGAGTACCAACTATCTCGTTGGTCTCCAAGATGGGAATGTTTCCCATGGAAGAGGAATCCGGTCGAGCCCTTCCCCGACGCCCACAGCGCCCCCGCATACACGTCCTCAAGTTCCTCATGAACTTATCTTATAGTAGTTATAATATCATAAGTGACAGATTAGTTCAAAATTCCTCACGAGTTATATCAGATAATGGGGCAGTCATAAAATCAGATTTCACAGTTTAGTAAGCATATAAAATCAGATAATGCCACATTTAAAAATCTACGACTCGAACTATAACATCCCAAAAATCGGGTTAGAAAAAATCGAGTTATTGGAACCATGAGTAGTTATGTCTCAAATTTTTAGCTATATTTTGGGAATTTTGTCAAGTAATTTGATCTGATTCAGTGATTTAGTGTTTTGATTAAGTGTGTGAGGTTCTAAGTTTGAATCCTACATTCTGAAATTTCGTTTTGTTTTCATCCATCTACTAAACGCTACCTTTGAACATGTGTGTTATAAGGTATTTCAATCAATTGATGTTAATGATGAGCCTAGTGGTTCAATGGTTAAGTATTGTCTAATCTCTAGTTCCGTGTTCGAATCTTTGTGAATACAATAAGTCATTTTATTTTTGCACTTCTCTGTAAAAACCGATTTTAGAATTTTAAAAGAAAGGCATTTGATGTTCGTAACTTCCTTTCTTTATTTTCCTTACTGTTCTTCTCCATTTTTTTCATTTTCTTTTGCTTGGTTCTTGGATTCCACCTTTGTATGTTGTTCTATTGATAGTTACTAAACCGTATCATACTATAGACGCTTAGCGCTTCTCTCGTTGTTTAGGATTCGAGCATGTGCGGTCGTTCGTCAGCTTGGAAATCACAAGTGGTTGCTTCTACATCATCGTATAACAGGTGGGTATCAAAACCCCTTTAGAATTCTTATGTTTTTCTATATTTTTCCCATCAAAACGGGGCTATTCGAAGGCACACGGGCTGGCACACGAGGGTGTGTCCAGGGTGTATATGACACACTGGCTGGCATATGGGCATGTGTCAGTGTGTGTGTATACTGTTCTGGGGCATACAGGCTGACACATGAGCGTGTGTCAGGGTATGTGTATATTGTTTTGGGGAACATGGGCTGACACATGGGTGTGAGTACATGGTATTGAGACACATGGTCTATAGTAAACTTTAAACTCGATAATTGTGATCTATTAGTTTACAATGTGCTATATGTATGAAGGTTACACTGATATAAGAAACTTAATAGCGAATTGATAATGTGTAATGTGACTTTGTTTGGAAGCATTATAGTTGGCATTTCATTCAGGTACGACTCGTGTTTTGTTAAGCATACAAGTACGCTTTTGTGTTACTGTTTGGTTAATGTGTTGTATGTGAATAACTGTACGAAATGATTACAAATAATCTTAGCACACTGTTATATTGGGATTGTATGATCACGTCTATTGGTAGATTATACATATCTGTTGTTGAAACATTTTTTTTTTAAAAGTCTCGAATTTTATTTTTAAATTGAAAACGAAGTCGCCACCAATCTTTTTTATTTACTGTGATTGGAGCACCTTAAAACAATTAAATTTATTTAAAAAAATAATTTGGTCTTCAAAATCCAGAAAATAGGTTCGAGAGTCGGTTACATGTGAGGAAGGATTAGCACCCTCACACGCCCAAAATTGGTACCTAGTTGATTTTTGAAAGGTCTTATTTTTTAAAAATTTGAAAACTCGAATAAAAGTTAAAATGCGATCCCTAAATGCATGATTTATTTAATGTTATTTTATAAATTGAATTTTGTGAAGAAATGCCTATTTGTTTCAAATTAATCGAGAAAAATAAGTCATGTCCAAGACGTTAGAGCACAACATTCTTGAATTTTCGAACATAAAGGTCATTTGTTATAGGGTATCCAATTACGTAAGTTCAACGAGAAACCATTCCCAATACGTTAGGGCATAATTTTTCGAATCTTTTAAATAAAAGAATATTGCCTTGAATTTTTTTAAAACAATTTAAGGTGCTCAGTTATTTCAAGTCGAAAGAAAAAACACACCTAATAAGTTAAGGCATGATTTCCGCGAATTCTCGAAGATAACGAGCATTCTTGATTTTTATTCCAAACTTCACATTTTTAAAAAAATAAGTGTTCGATTATTTCGGTTCGAAGAGAAAAATAACACCTAGTAAGTTAAGGCACGATTTTCTTGAACTCTCGAAGAAAGAAACATTGCTTCAATTTTTTAGATAATTTATGTAGTTTAAAAAGTGGCATACAATTGATTTTACTAAAATTATTTTACAAAGAATAGATAAAAATGTATTTAATTTACAAAACAATAGCAAAAAATAAATAACAAATAAATAAAAACATACAAATGAATAAATAAATGCAAATTGAATGTAAAAGTAAATAAAGTCATAAAAGGCTTAAATTGAAAAAGGATTTAATTAAAAACGATGTAAAAGGATTAAAAAATAAAAAAATAGATTAAAGGGTAATTTTAAAAGAAATAAAAATAAAAGTGTTTAATTTTAACAAAAATAAAAATAGAAGGATTTAATTTTTAAAAAAAAGAATAAATGGGTAAAACTTAGAAGGGAAAAACCATAAAAGAATTAAATTGAAATTAAAACAAAATTTAAAGCAAAAAGATAAAAAAAAATAGGGTCAAACCCAAAAATTTAAAAGAACAGGGACCGCGTGAGCAATTTTTCCAAATCCTGACACGTGTCAATCTCTCAAGAGCCACTGATCAAAGGACCTAATTGAAAACCAAGTAAAATTGTAGGGCTAAATTTGAAATAAATAAAAGGTACATAAAAGGACTAAATTGAAACAAGTCACAAAAGAGGAAGGACTAAGAGTATAAATAGCCCTTTAGTAAAAAACACATGGACCCTTAACAGACCCGGATCGGTTCGGGTCGAGTTGGGTCGGATGCATCAAAACGGCGCTGTTTTGGCACTTAAACTTTCTTCCTAAAACGACGTCGTTTTGAAGGCTTTATAAAAGCCTGATTTTTTTAAAAAAAAATCCATTTTCACTCCTTAAAAAAAAACGCTTTCATTTCTTTTTTTCTCATCTCCCCCTCACTCCGACCATGGGACTCGTCATGGACCACCCTTGTGGCCACTGTCATCGGTGGCGACGACCGTTGCCTACGGTGGTCGATTATTAAAAAATAATTTTTTTGAAGCCCTTTCAACTCTCGAATATGGATATGGGGTTAAAACCTTCAAGAACACAGTAAAAATCCAAAAAAGAGAAAGGAGTGGTGCTCGGCATGGGGCGTCTGACAACCTCGGGAATACGAATCTGACGTGGCAAGGGCTAAGCGGCGGCAAATGGAATCCCTAGCAAATTAGGGTTTCTAACTTTTCCAATAGTTTGGGCTTATTGGGCCTTTAGGTGTTTAGGCTAAATGGATAGTTAAGTATTGGGTTAGGTTTATGATTTGATTTGGGTTAGGGTGTAATTAGGTCATTGGATTTGTAATATGGACATTTAAAAGGATTTTAATTTAAATTTATTTATTTTATTTTTTGTTTATTTTTGTATTTATTTTGTCTCGGGCAGGACAAAATTGGGCTCCAACATTTGTCATATGTTTTTGGCATCTGCATGGTTTGGGACTGTGAAGTGAAGGAAGTAATTGAATTGAATTGATTCAGTGGTTAAACCATTTGAAAATATTTACTGAGTGGTAGTGACACTGTAACAACTGCAATATTATAACTAAACCGGCAGTGACACTGTAAATACTGCAAGATTACCACTGAACTAACTGTGACACTGTAAACACTGCAACGTGTTATATCGACACTATATGGTGTGTTGGGTTGGACAGAGATGGCGTATAACAGATTAGGGTATCATGTCTGCATCTGTAACTGTATCTCTGATTCGACTGTATTTGTAATTGTATCTCTGACATGACTGTAACTGTATCTATATTATTTCTATACTGAGATCTTGAATTCGTATTGTCTGACTTTCTGTTATGTGACTGAACTGAATTCGTCTCTACTCTAGTGGTTATGTGTTGTGTCTGTTCATTGAGATGTGAAGTAATATTGAGTCAAACTTCACGTAGGATTCATTTGATTCGTAATTTGACAACTCTGCGCTACTCTGGAACTGTTTGGTACTGGTTGTGTAAATGTCACTAAGTTTACCTATGTTATTACTGTCGAAACTATTTTTTTGAAAAAAACAAAAATAAGTCTCGATTTATATTTTGGAAAATAAAAATGGAGTCGCCACCAATAATTTTTAAAGCAAGTGTAATTGGGTCACCTTTCGAGATTTTTTTAAAAAATCATTAAAATAATTTTGGTCTTTAAAACCATAAAACGATTTCGAGAGTCGGTTACGCATAAGGAAGGATTAGCACCCTTACACGCCCAAAATTGGTACCTAATCGATTATTCAAAATCTTATTTGTTGAAAATTAAAAATTCAAAAAATTTAAATCACGATCTTTAAATGCACGAATGTCAAATTTATTCTATTTTGAAAACAAGTTTTGTTTTCGAAAAAAGCTCGTTATTTCGAGTTAATCGAGAAAAAGTCACATTCAGTAAGTTAGGACATGACAATTCGAATATTCGAAAATGACAAGCTTTCAAAAAACTCGTATTTAAAACTTAAAAGGATATTCAATTATCCCGATTCAAAGAAAAAAATCACACCCAGTGAGTTAGGACATGATTTTTCAAATTCTCGAGAAAAAAGACATTGCCTTGATTTATTAAAATAATTTGTATTTCTTTTTAAAAAAATGAATTAACATGTTATGCAAACATAAATATGCACATAACTTACAAATATAAATAAAAGAATAAAAATGTAATAAATGCAATTAATAATACAATTTCTCAAGAACTATTGTCACGTTTTTCATCTTTCTTGCTCGATTTTTCCCAAATCGAGGTCTCTGATGAACTCCCAATGAAGCTATTTCTAAGGCTGAAGACCACTCTTTCCCAAGAGGGAAAAATCGGAAGAGGAGTGGAAGGGAAATGGAAGGAAAAAGCTAGAGAGAAAATGAAATAAAGAAGAAAATGTGTTAATAAATTCGTGATTAGAATGGGTAGTTTAGGGGGTATTTATAGGTGGGAGTTAGAGGCTATTTTTAGAAAATGAATTTCAGCCATTCAATCCCATGGTTAGCCACCTTTTGAGCATTTTGATTAGTTCAAAGTTTGCTTGAAACTAGCTTGGGGCAAATCCATAAAGGCACCAAAAATGGAGGGGTTTGAATGAGATTTAAGAAGACATTGAGGACTAATTTTCAAGGATTTGATGACTTTGACTTTGGGTTTATTATTTTGGTTATTTATTTATTTATTTATATTCATAAAATAATAAATAAATAATAAAACAAAATTAGTATTATTTTACATTTATTTATTTATATTCATACAACAAATAATAAATAAATAAATAATAAAATAAAATAAATATTATTTTATATTTATAAAAATATAATAAATTAATAAATAAAAATAATAAGAAAAATGGAATGGGATTTCGAGGCCCGGACGAAATTGGGCTTGTACAATTACAATTTAATTGTATTTGATTTTGGCTATATATTGAGATTGGTAGCTCACCAATTATCTTATCTATTCAGGTAGATATTCTGACATGGAATCGGATGGCGTACGGGAGCTCAGGTTATTTTGCACTAAGTTAATTATGACTATATATTTCGGTTTGAAACTGACTTGTATTCATTTTGGTTTTTACTTAAGTCATCGATAACTAAAAATATTTAAATGCAAAATCGATTTTCAAGATGTTAATGTAACTACGCTAGATTCTGTCAAAATTTTTAGGCTGGGTTTGGAGTGTTACACGAACCTCAGAACTTAAATAAACAGTTAAAGCATTTAACCACAGTAGTAGAAATAGTTTCAGTGACATAACTCTCATAAAAAAAAATTAAATTTTTGGAGTGTTACAAGATTTCAATAGATTTATGAAATTTTATTAAAACTTACATTATAATAAGTGTAGGTTTAAATAGGTGATTTGTTTATTTACGATTAGTGTAAAAATAATGATGATGATAAGATTAGATATTATAGTGACACTATAGCGTGAGACAAAAAATAAACTAAACGAATAATATCGTATTATCCATCTAAATTCACACTATATTCGAAGAAGGAATAAATTTTTTACTCATTTGAATAAAAATAATTAAAAAATAACAAGAATAATCATTCTTGCACACTAGTTTGTTTTTCCAAGAACAAAAAGATTTCATGAGCGTTGTTGTTTAGTCATTCAATATCTCCGTGGCAATCTTAGTAATTTCCTTTAATCTCTAAGGCTAATGGTTAATCTCTTTCTCTATAAATACATACAAACCTGCCATCAATTCATTCTCCCTACTCCACTTTGTTCCCCTCATTCTCCCCTTCTATTCTTTTCTCATTTCGAACTCATAAATTCCGACAATTCTAATTTTATAAACCCAGATTCCGGCCGCTGGTCCATCGGAATCTGATCCTTCACTTTTTATTTTTATTTATTGTTTTACCTTTTTACCCTTTAACAATTTTCCCGCCTATTATTTTACCCAAACAAGTATAACCCCGTTTTCTTTAAAAAAAGACTAGTGGAAAATACGGTGCCCCTGTTTTTGTTTATTTTTATATGTATTTGTAGTAGATTATTTGGTGGTGACGTGGCATGCTCCAAATAAGGCGCAACAATGAACACCAAAACGATGCGTCTCCCTCCCCGTCGGGTGCCCGATTGCATGCCCAACAATAAACGAAAAGAGAGAGACGGTTTTGACCTCAAACCCTTAACCTCTCTTCCTCCGCCATCGAAACCACCCATGGCGGCCGCTCCTCCCACGCTTCTCTCCAACCACCTCCTAGCTGGATACCTGGCCCACGAGTTCCTCACTAACGGGACGCTCTTCGGCCAGCCATGGGACCCGACCCGACCTCAACAATCGCCCGCTGAATCCAGGAAGGGAATCAGATCCGCATCAGGCGACGCCGAGCCGAAGCCGAAGAAGCATCAAAGGTACGTAGAAGTGGCGAGTTTGCTGAAGACCGATGGGGCCCACTTGCTGGGCATCGTCAACCCGACCCAGCTCTCTCGTTTCTTAGAGATGTAAGGCTGTGTTTTCCCCCCCTCATACGTGGAGACACCTCATTGGACATCGTTTTCAAAAACGAGATTTAATTTTTTTTTTGGAGCAGTTTTATTTTCTTCTCCGTCACCGCCATTGTTCATACTGGAGAAGTTGTCTGTGGAATACATAGCCATAAGCATAGCTCTATAGTTTTTTCTTTTGATTTTTGCTGTTGAATGTATGCATGTACATTTGATGTTCCTTTATATTCTGAATCAATAATGCAAATGAAAGAATAGATCAATCTCAGTCCTTGATACTTTGATGAAGGAGAGTGTGAAGGGGTAAGCATTAGGGATCATAGCATTATTATTTTTGAAATATGTGAATCTGAATTTGATTGATTTAGATGGTATATTATTTGTTTATTTCTAATATTAGCTTTTCAATCCAAATTAGAATTATTCAAAAATATCCAAAATTGCAAAAATAATATGTGTTTAGTTTGACAATTGAGTTTTAGCTCGATTATACGAGTTAATCTTTAAATCTCGATATGTACTGAAGTTTTGGTAGTCCTAATTTATTGACTTTAGTCGGGATAGTTGTTTGTTATGTAATAACTTGATTTCACTTGATAATTACTCGAACAATAGCTTTTACACTTAAAAAACACAAACGAGTTTTGTTTTTATTACAAAGATAATAATATACAACCAAATGGCAGTCTTTTACCGAAATAGGAATTTTTGTAAAAATTTGTGTTTCATTGCTATATAAATTTGAAAGTTAAGCTATATGATTAGCAATTTTGTTGTAATCTCTCGTAATATATCGAAAACAGATTCTTTAATCACGATCCAAAAGTTAATGAATCAAATGCAATATCGACATTCTATTAAATAATTTCAACTTTCAAAACACTTTATTTTATTATAACATTTCATAGCTATTATTGTGTTATGTTTTATCTTTTTTAAAAAAAAAAAATAGTGTTGATATCATGTATTAAATCATGTTTATAATATTTTTTTCATCATAAAAAATAATCGTATTGTTAATCTAGGAGGACATGAGTTCAAATGCGTTGAAGTGTATCATTTTCTTATTTATAGGTTTAGAAAAATTATTTATAGTTCTAAGCATTATGTTAAAAATAACATATATTATAACGATATTGTAAAAAAAAATGTATATTGTATATAGCTTTACAACTTTCCTAATGAAAACTTCCATTTATTAAAATTTAAAATTCGTTTTTATTTTTTTAAGAAAATATCGAGATATTATTTATTAATAAGCAAAACCAAAACAAAGTACTAACAGCGCAGTACTCAGTAAAATAAGAGGTAGCTGAACAGTACAACTAAATATCTTGGTAACCTGGGTGAAATGAAGGGTGGAAACAATAAAAAAACACAAAATCAGACAGAAATCTCGAAGCTTTATATAATTTGAATTTGTATTAATCGGCCTCTGAAAAATTTTAATCACTGTTGTATATAAACCGATTAAATTTAGATTTTATGATTTATTTGTCATTATTAAGGTTGTTTTATCCTGACTGAATCAGTGCAGGTTGGGGACATAAGGCCTGCATACCCCAGCTATGATTTCATGCTGAAACCTCTAAAGTTTGAATTTGAATTTAAATGTTTCCTTTTCTCCTCTTTATGAATCAATCAACCGGAAACCAATTCAGTAAAAACAGTACAATCATTATCTACTTTTTCTGTTTCAATTATGATATAAATTTTATAAATATTATTTTTAAAAACTATTTCATTGAATTATTTTACAAATATCATTATTAAGGTCTCAAAATACGATTGCTGATCAAATAATTATTATTTGTGGATCCACCAAGTTCAGTATAAGGAGTTTTGTAATTCAAGAATAATGACTTTACACGGGTTTGATTGTTTCAATGTAATCGCTTAATGTGTTTTTTTTTTTAAAATAGGTTCAAAATTTGTGAGTAATTTCAATAAGGGATTTTGATAACTTAATTTTCGTTTTCAAATTCCATCTAAATAGGTGATTTCAAAAGTTTTCATATTATTATTTGATTTAATACACATGGTCTCATTATAAAATAAAAAACTTAAACTTCAAAATACATTTTTATTTAATTCTAATATATATACATTATAAATTTTATTTTATTAAAATTATTTATAAATTTTTACAAATTTAATTATATTCATATCAAACATTTTATATTATTTATTTTTAAAACAATTATTCTTATTTTATAATTTCTCAATTTTTTTCTTACAAATTCCAACCTTTTGAATTGATGAATTCTAAAATACTAACATTTTAAAAATTTTCATCCAAACACACTCTAAAAACAATTTTAAAAAATCACCATATTTCTTGTTTAATTTTTATTTTTTTAAAATATTAGTTGTGGAAAATTTTGATTTATCATTCTTTTATTGAAAAGTGATAGAAATGACGTGGAATCACAATCTCTATTGGAAGGGAAATCACTCTTCTAAAAAAAGTCTAGTAAGTGTCGTCTTTTGGGCAGTTGACTTGGACCTCAAAAATCGAAAGTATTGTCTCCGTGTCGAGATTTTGTTTTCGATCTTTATGGAGAGCCGTGTATGGTTCATGGTTGGTGGTATCTCAATTGATGAAATTAAGTACATGCAAGAATTAGAATAATTATTAATATTGAACATGTGAATAATAATATTTAGTAATGTATTTAATTTATAAAATTTGTTCGATATATTATTTAAACTTAAATACTAAATATAAATAGATTTCTTGATAAATAATAATATAATTTAAAAAAATGCAAAATAAAATAAAAGAGAATTGAACTTATTCTCTATTAAGTGATCTATTTATCATTTTTCACTTTTTTTTTTTGAAATTATTCTATCTAATAGTTTTTTTATTGTGGATTATCAATCATGTTTCGAAAGATAAATTACTAAAATATTAAAACCGAGTAAAAATTAAAATAAAAAGTGGATGCGATGCAAATAAAAGACTGAATATATATTTTTGCTGAAGTTTCAGGGCAGATGCAGCGGCTTTAGCGAAAAAGGCAAATGGACCCGCTTCCTCGGCTTGGCACTCATATGTCTGTGGGACCCTTTCTCTGACCTGATACAGTAAAAACAAGTCATAACTAAGATTAGATTGGTTAAAATATGTCACAAGTCCCTCTACTTTTTAAAAATTAGTAATTTAGTCCCTATATTTTTATTTTATGGAATTTTTAGTTTTTTTTCAGATTTCAACATTCAAGTTAATTTCTTTTGTTAAATTTAAGTTAATTTTAAATTTTTTTAATTACATGATTATTAAATAAATATTTTTATATTTGAAAAACATCACAACAATAAATTTAACGAAAAAATATTAACATGTTATTGGTTAGATATAAATTTTCAAATCTAAAATAATTTAACTAAAAAAAGAAAAATATCTCTTTTCTTTATACGTCTTACCTAACCCTAACCCTAATCCAATAACACTAAAAAATAAAATAGTCCTTTTCCCTCACTTTCATCGTAATTTCCTTTTTACGCCATTCCCCCCCACCCTTTCTCTTTCGCTTTCATATCCTTCTTCGGTGGTTTCAACGGTGGCTGTACCATCGTCGACCTGAAAAGCTTGATCTGGACAGTTCTTGCAGTTAAACTTTATTGATACAATATAGTTAAGATTCGATATCAGATCTGAAAATTTGTTAAAATTCTTTTAGCTTACTGAGATTTGCGTTCTTGTAAATGCCAAAATGTAAAATAAGTTTTTAAGACCGAACATTTAAGAATGATTAAATTTCACTTTTGATCCTATACTTTGCTCAAATCTGAATTTATTGTTTATATTTTGATTTTGACATAATTTACTATCTTAATTTTTATAATATCATTAGTTAATCTAAATATTTTATTCTGATTAAAATGTTAATGTGAATTTTTAAGAATTATTAACACCGTTAAAATTCATTGTTAAATTTACGCACAGTAAAATGAAAATGTTTTTGTTACATGTATACCGAGTGGGAAACTTTTTCAATTTCGAAACATCACACTAGGAAATTTAATGGAGGAATTTTAACAATGTAATAACTAGGCCTAAATTTTTAAATTGAAAAAGTAGAAGGACTAAATCTCCGAAAATAAAACAATGATACTAACTTCTAAATATATGTAAAGTACAATAATTTAAAATATATTATAATCTTTAAATTTTTACTCTGTAATTTAATAATAAATAAATAAATAATTAACTCAACACGAAACATGAGATAACCGTCTTAATAATCTATAATTAGAAGAGCTTAGATAATAACAAGAATGGGAAATTTCCTCCATGTACTCTACCCATTTTCCAAAATCCCCTTTTGTTTTTAGGTGAGATTTGTAATCTCTCTCCAAATAAAAGGTAGTCAATATTACTTTGATGAATTTATCGTTTTTTATGAGTATCGATATTGGTTTATTTCAATTTACTATTTCAGATTTATTGTTATTTAAAAAAATCTTTACAAATATCAAATATCAAAAATAAAAATCTCTCAAATATAATTTTTCATAAATTATATAAAATATTCTTCAATAAAAATTAGAGGGGCGAAACCAGAAAATATTTTTAGGTGATATCGAAATTAAATTGTAATTTTTGTGATAGTAAATTACAATTTCATCATTTTAATAGCTTATATTTTAATCATTTTTAGGGGGTCAAAGTTAATTTTATTTTTATTAATTTAAAATTTTAAAAATTTTACAATGCTTAAATGAAATATCTTCTATTTTAGGGAAATCGAGGCTCGTGCCATTGCCAAATTAGTTTGTTGTCGCACAAGAAAGGATACTTTAATGGCTTAGTAACCATAATATAACAAGTCAATAACGATAATCACCATCTATTAATAACGAATGGTTCTAGTGGAAAAGAGGTTATGTTTATCTTAGGAGACCTGTGGTTGAGCACTTGTGTGTGTAAGGTGTGTGCGCGTTGTCAAAGGGTTAAGAAAAATTATGAACAAATACTACCATGTAATCACACCAGTATATTAAAAAAAAACTTTGATGACCTAAACAGAATTTTAAGCAAAATATAAGTGATTGAACTTGGAATTAATCCGAAAATATAAAAATAAAATAAAGGTCTATTTCTCAATTTTCATAAAGCTTGAGAATCAAATTTTAACAAGTGAAAGTAGATGGACTAACATCTTAATTTTTGTAAAATATAGGGATAAAATTTAAAATTAAAACTAAAATAAATCATAGAAAGAGTCAATTAAATCAGATGTCTCAATTTATGGTCTAGATTCTAAATTAGCCCTATTTTTTAAAACATTTCCAATTAAGTCTTCAAAAGATCATGTTATCTTGATGATATTTGAATAATTTTATTATTTGTTCCGATAATATTTGCTCTTTTTGACACAATATTTATAATTACTTATAGCTCCTCTCAAATCCATAAATAGGAGGACATTGCGCTTCAACGCACTCGAACCCAAATCCTTCTGTATTAACAACAATGTTCATGCTAATCGAACTAAGACTCAATCAGCATAACATGAGATTTTTTTGAAACATTTAGATCAAAATTTAAATTAAATGAAGAGTTGAAATCTAAGTCATTAAAAGAAGAAATAGTCCACTTAAATTTTAATAATAATGTCTTTATTTTTTAACATATTATATCTAAGTCGTTATATACCTGTTTAAAATTTGATTAATGTGCAAGTAAGCTGATGATAGGTTGAAGCTTAGAACCAATTTAGAATCTCGATCATTATTTAAGGACTTTAGGTGAAATTAACCCTAATAGAAAAGCAGTTGCGTCCATTCAGCAAAGTAAAACGGCACCGTTGAACATGGATAAGGAAAGGTGCGCGAGGTTTTGGGTTTTGCACTTTGCTAACTGGTGAGGTCTGCTTTGCTCATCCTTTCTTCTCCATTTTTCAGTTTGAAGAATTGTGGAGTGTTTCAAATTCTTCAAATCCATCAAAATCTCAGCACAAGTCCTCTCCAAAAAATCCGGGTAAGTAAAAAATTTCTAAACTTTCGAAGTAGAAAATAAGAAAAGAAAAACTATATATTACTACTAACTCTGTCAAGTTTCACACTTTTATTTTTGGTATGTTGGAAAGTTGAATTTGCTTTAGATATGTTCATTAAAAAAAAAGAGAAATACTGTATCTGGAAATGGGAAAGCAAATGATTTTCTTATAAGCATGCTGGATGATTTCTGTGGTTAATAAAGTTAAGCAATTAATTTACATGATGAACTTCCAACTGCTGATTACTTATTTCGTTTACTTAGTGTCGCAGGCTTCTATTCAAAAGAGTATAGTACCTCAGCTGGATTTTTGGGTATTTTGGGATTCCATGATTGATTATGATTATTACAGAAGGGTCAACAGAATCATGAAATAGAAGCAATTTTTAGGAAACTGGTCCTTTGCTAAATGTGCTGTCCTATCTGCCAGGGAATTTGTACTTGTTGAGAAAATGTTATCCTTTCAGATTGGTATCTTTCCCAAATCCTTTTCACCTCCTTGTGTAGTGAAAAACAATCATAATTCCTGCAACATGCTGCCTGTTTCAGATGTTACACGTAGTAATCTAAGTCATTGGTGCAACGTCTGGCCCTCCCGTGTACACCATAGCCGTTTTTTAAAAACTTCCCCTTGCTTTGCTACTTCAAGAAAACCTGATTCCAACCCTGATCCTGACTCGAAGCCTAAATCTAAAGCTGAAACAGGAAACCAGGACCAAAAGTCTGTAGTTTCCCATAACAAAGATGAAAATCCAGATAAAAGCTTCCCAGCAACCATTCCTAAGAAGCCAAGACGGGGTCGTAGGAGTGAAGCTGTAGCTGTTGAAGATTTTATACGCGACTCACTTGAACAAACTTTTGAATCAATCCGGCAGCAGAATCCAGAAGTTTTTGAAAGTAAGGAAAGTGTGATGAAGGATAGACTTGAAAATCAGTTTGATTGTGACAGTAGCAGTGATGAAGATGAGGACGAGGACGAGAAGGATAGTGAAGCCGGTAAAAGAGGAAAGAAGATGGTGGTGGAAGAGGATGATCCAGATTGGCCATTGGACGCAGATATTGGGTGGGGAATTAGGGCATCAGAGTACTTTGAGCAGCATGCTATTAAGAATGTGGTGGGTGAAGATGGTTTTGAGATTGACTGGGAAGGAGAGATTGATGATAGCTGGGTAAAGGAGATTAACTGTCTGGAGTGGGAGAGCTTTGCTTTCCATCCCAGTCCGCTAATCGTTCTTGTATTTGAGAGATACAAAGGGTAACTCTTTTCCTCTCAACTGTAGTGCGTTACCATGTTTCTCTTTCAAATGATTCCTGCTCCAAATTTTGGACTTTTTGTGGCAGATGACGCAGCATATCAAAGATTTAATTACTGTTAATATATGCATTTTTTGCCTGTGGTTAGCAAGCGTGTGAAGGCAATTAAGCGCTCAAGATGCATATTTGTACTTCCTTTTGATCCATGATGTTTAATGATTAATAATGTTATGTTTTGGTATGATTGTGCCCATTATAGAGGTGAATGCCTTCCAAGTATCTCTGTCATAGACAAATTTTTTATTTTTTTTTATTTCTACCAGTTAATAAGGAAAAAACATCCATTTGATCTTGTCTACAGGGCAACTCACAATTGGAAGACTTTGAAAGAGCTAGAGAAGGCGATCCAGGTATACTGGAATTCCAAGGACCGGTTACCTCCTCGGGTAAAAATCTTTGCTTTGTCTTTAATCTGAAACTACTATATCAATAAAATATAAACTAGTCTACACAAACTTAATTAACTCTGCATTTGGTTGCACATAAGCTTCAGTTCATGTACTCCATTAGGTCACTTGAGAAAGCATATTGCATTTCTACTTTGTTAGAGAAAGGTCAAAATATTTGTTTAGCTGTTTTGCATTATTTATCTGCCAATGATGATGCCTTGGAGTATTACTGGAAACAGGCAGTCAAACTGGATATCAATATCGAGAGAGATTTGGCATATGCTCTTAAAGTCAGGGAATGCCCACAGCTTTTATTTTTACGCGGAAACAGGATCGTGTACAGAGAGAAAGGTTCGTTGTACAGTCTTTCTTTCAAGAGTATTATACAAAATATTTGTCTATCAAATTGCTCTGAACTCCTATATCTGATGCTACAATTTAATGAGGGTCTTGGCAGAGTTTCGCAAGGCTGATGAATTGGTCCAAATGATTGCTTATTTCTATTACAACGCAAAGAAGCCTGCATGGATTGACGAGGCATCCATATGTCGACCTTATTAGGTTTGTATGTGTTAAACGCTCCAAATCTACATTTAAGAACAAGTTTATTCCTCATACTTGTTCTTGATTATTTTGCTTCTGTTTTTCCTTAGGGATAATGATATTTGTAACCCTTCTGATCAGGGATTTTCCCCAATCTTTGTCCTTGCTGAACACAGTGCACACCAATGCTAAAATCAGAAGTTGACTTGGGGAAACATGAACAAGTAATGTATCATCTATCCTGAGACCAAATATAAGTATTTTTGTTTAGCATTTTAGTCCCATCACCTTTTAGATGAGTAAATTTGTAAATAAACTCCATAGATTGATAATCTTGCTCATTTTTGCTGAATTACAATGGTATCGGTATTTCTGCAACAGGCTTCTTTTGTTTCTTCCTTTTGATTTCTAAGTTTTTGATCCATTGCCTTGAGAGAGTGAATCTTTTTTCTGAAGGGATGCTTTGGGTTCATTTAAAAAAGCATGAAAAAGGCACTGACGAAATACCAATAAATTCTTTGTGATAGTTTATGTTATTTGGATTCTGTGTTTATAGTGTTTGCCCTTTTTTGAGTGGAATCGTTATAGCTTTGATTCCAATTTTAGAGAGACCAGATAAGAAGAGAAAATGGAGAGAAAAAGAAGAATATTTGGTATTTTTTCTTTCATGAGAAGATGTGAATACACTTGGTTCATATATAAACAGTGCATGTTTTAGCTCTTCTCTCAATTATAATAGCTTTTACCTTCAACTGCTTCCTTATACCACCTTGCTTTGTTGTTTCCTTCTTGCCTACTAGTTTCATGACACTCTTCTTGATTTCCACTAAAGCAAAAAGATGGTCTAGCAACCAACATGTTTACATACAGAGAAAAAAAAACAGGAATTTCTCCATTTCAATTATCCTCCCCTTCTACAAAATCTGAATCACAACTCATTAGGGACCCTGCCTCAGACATAGTATCCGACTCCTGGGTGGTTCTGGACCGCCTGGAGCTTCCTTCACCACCCATGTCTTTTACCTTCTTTCGCCTAACTTTCTTTGGTTCTTTTGTGGTTGTCTCGGTTGTTTGGCTTGCATCCTTGGGTTTTCTAGTTGACTTGGGCTTCTTCGGTTGCTTTGTTGAAGAAGCACTTTCTTTAGTGGATGAAGTGCGCTTTGATGATTTAGGCAGGTCGGGCATGTCTCTTGTTGAAGAACCTTGAGCCCTCGAGCCTTTTCGGCTCAACTTCTCTGGAATAGAAAAAATGATTGCATCCTTAGTTTTGCCATAAAAAATTACCTTGAGAGAGTCATTTGACAGGATCTTCCCCATACCTTGCCCTGCTTCAGCCAAAGGTGTTGATTGAAGCCCTCCTGCTGGTGTTTTGAACTCGTTCATCTGCACACACACACGCACACACACACACATATATATAAAATAAAACGTTAGATATGTAACCAAATATTAGTCTTGTTTGCATGGTTTAATCATAGTAATAGTTGGTGGTTAAATTTAGTCATTTACCCAGCTGGGTGTAGAATTTACAGCTGATGGACCATCCCATCCTATATGAGCCACATGCTTTACATCTGTTGGCGTACCAATCTGCATTTCAGGCTCTTTTTGACTTTCTGCAAAATTAAAGTTCACCCCATTTTTTCTTGCCATTATTAGCCAACATTCTCTAAAACCAAACAAACCCAATGGCTGCTTTTGCATGCATACATGTATGTCCTATAATGTCATAAAAGGAGAAAGATGGAATTACATACCAAATAATTGACTAATGTATCTAAAACCTTTTAGCAATCCTTTCATCTTATTGGTCTAATGACATCTAAACTAAATCAGCATATGGAGTTGAAGTCAAGCTTCAAATCTGAATCTGAAAACTCAGACAAAAAAAAAAGAACTTTTTAGCATCAAAGATATAATGTATGTCTGTCATATGTTCGGATATTAATATCGATATGATCCTTCAAATATATGAGAAAAACAAGAGTATATCCGTATATGATATAGAACATTCTCTTACAGTATTGAAACATTTCTTCTGCTAGAACATCTCACCTTGATAGAAAGAACAAAACTTTGTCTGATGTATTGAATGAGCTTCAAGCATATGAACAATGTTTCTTAAGAAACAACAAAGAAATTTAAAACCAAAAGGGAAAAAAACAGTAATTTTGTTTCTTGAACCTTAAAAAAAAATTGCATAAAAAAGTGGGACTGTTTTCTGATAATTGTGTGTTATTAGGAAGGAAAAGTTTTTGTTTTAAGCAAAACTTGCGTTTGTTCAATGGAAGTGAAATCTAAAATAACAAAAACTTGTCCAAAATTTAGGGTTGAGAATGAGAAAGAGAGAAATTTAGGAAGGTTTTTAACAAATTGTCTTATTTAGTAACAACACATTGATTTTTGGGTTTTTTTTTCTTTCCTTTTTTATTTATATAATAAAAAAAAGTTTGCATCCATTTCTATATATAAAAGTAAATAATGGATGAAAATCTTGCTGAAAAAAAATTATTTCTAACTTTTTGTTAATTAACTCTAACTTTTTTTTTGTTTGTTAGATGATTAAATTTGGAGTCGAATTGAATTGGACTTTTAAATGATGCAATGTTAGGTTTCTCTAGTGTTAGTTTATGTATAAATCAAATGGACTTTGGTTTAAATCATAAAATCAAAGCTGTCATTATTTTGGTGATAGAAAAATAAATAATTTTTTTTAAAAAGGTAAAAATAATGTTAATAAAATAGGATGATTTTGAGACTGTTAAATACTATTAGAATTGTGTGACTCGTCCATCACTTGTTAAACAAATAAAATACAGGGAAAAAATAAAGGGATTTGTGGGGGCGAAGGGTCAAGATCGTAGCCCGTCACAGATTCCCATTAAGCATAAAATTGGATTGTGATTGCGACTATGGGTGTACGGGCTATGCCACACAAGTAAAATCCGTATAAAAGTACACTTCTTTTTATTTGACATTGATTAGAATAAGATTTTTTTTAACTTTTAAATAAATGTACTCGAAACTTTTCTTGTATCATTTAGTTTTCAACATTAGTGAACTCCTCTGCCCGTGGTTTTTTCCGAAAAGATTTTTCACGTAAAATCTATATGTTCTTTTCTTATTGCTTTGCTATTGTTCTATTGTCATTATCAACATAGCAAATACTTCAAGGCTTTAATATGTGTACAAGATAAAAAAAAAACTCTTAACAATTCAGGGAGAATAGTCAAATAATTAATACAAAAGTTCTTTATATAAATATCACATGGATGTATATTTTCACGAGATACCTTTTTATAAGGACTTATCTTTTAATGTGACATCCTTCCAAAAGATTGTATTGCTTTACAATACAATCTTATATAAAGTTATGTTTTTGCATACAACTTTATGTACAAAAATTATGATATTACAACATAACTATTTATCAATAATTATAATTTGATGGACTTTTCAAAATAATAAAATATTGCAACTTATAAATATTATAAAGTAGACTTAAGGGTTCAAAAAACTCCTAAATTTTTTCAAAAGTATCATTTAAGCCCCATCGCGAAAATCACATCAACTTGGAAGTTAAAATATACCACACATAACATTCATTTATATTTTTGTCCGAAGTTATTCACTTTTAACACTATTATGGCCATCATGCTTGGCCCTGGGGTAGTTTGGAAGTGCAACCACCCAGGGCTCAGAGTTGGAAGGGGTCCAAAAAATTTTAATGTAATAAAACATATTATTTTAATGAAATTACTAATATATATTTTTATTTTATTGTATTACATTTTATAAAATTTTTTAAAAGAGATTTCAATTTATTATTTCGCATAGGGTCTAAAAATATTAAGAACGGGCCTAATGGCCATGTACTTATTTTGTTCATAACAAACATTTACAAGAGAAACCTCAACTCTTCTTGTTGAAGCAACATCACTTCTTATGTTTACATAGGTAGAGTTCATTTAATGTTTCCAGTGCTTTAGTATACAATGATCTCCATTAAGAGTATTCAATCTCATTCTCTATATGCAATGCACTGCATTAATCCAGGGGTGAATCCAAAAAATTGCTTTAAGGGACCAAAGATGAATCATAAATTTTTGGGGAGTTAAAGTGTAAATTTATCATTATATTAATTTGTAATTTATAAAATTTTGAAGGGATTACAACATAATTTTACTACTTTTTTGGGTTTTCAATTTTTTTTTGAATATACTGATATGATTACAATGTAGTATATGTTCATATTTTCTTAATTCTTTGACAGCCCACATACACCTTGCACACACAAGTGCTCAAACCCAAGTCTCTTAAGATGAAAAATATCTCTTTACCACTGGAGTCACTCGTTGGATTCAATTGGATTCTCATTTTTGTGTCTAATAATATAGTTGAAACTCATTTTAATTGTAACTAACCAAACTAAATTATTTGCTTTCACGTTTATAACCTTAAATTAGAGATCGAATCTCTAATATGATCAAGTTAACAAGTTCCAACTTTTTATTTTACGACATGCTTATGAATATAGTTACCTTTCTAGGAAATAGTTGACATCAACTATGGCTACAACTTTGATTAAAATCTAATTTTATAGTCTTTAATCGATTGAGTCTTAACTCAATTGTCATAAACATTATTATCATTGCAAGAGAACATAAGTTCAAATGCTTTGAAGTGCATTATCTTCTTTATTTTAATTTGCTCATTCGTTGCGGATTATTATTATCATCACATTACTAAGAGGTCTCCTACAAGTCATCTTTACTGAAATATTACTAGCATAACAAGCGTACTACATTGAATTTTTTTTTCAAATTTTTATAAGTTGTTATTATTTGAATCCAACGAGTGATTCCAGTGGTAAAGAGTATGTTGTTCATCCTAAGAGATTCGGATTCGAGCACTTGTGTGTGCAAGGTGTGTGTGCGTTGTCAAAGAGTTAAGAAAATATGAATAGATACTGCCATGTAATCACACCAGTATATTAAAAAAAAACTGTTAATATTTTTAACTTTAAATTTCTATCATTTATCGTTTGTGGATTTATGTTGAGTTTACAAATTTAATATATATAAAAAATAAAAATGCTCGTAATAATATTTATTACTTTTTAAATAGAATTTTTTTAGTTAATTTTTAATTGAATTAATATTCAATTGATTAATGACACCTAAAGGTGCTTATGGACTGGTCTGCGTCAGATCTAAGCATAATATTAACATATTTTATATTTGTTAAAGTCCGATCCAACTCGACTCGAAATATGAGCATAAAATTTTTCTCAATGTTGTCCATATTTGCAAAAGAGTAACACAAACTCATTTTAGGTCTATCCATATCACTTTTTAAATTTTAAAAAATATAAATATATGTTTTAAACAATTTTATACATTTTTTATTTATTAAAATTTTTATATAATCATCTTAACATTATTTTAATATTTACATTATAGTAATATTGTATATTTACTATATTTTTATTTTTTTATGTGTTCTAAATTACATAATATAAAATATTATAAACTTAAAAATGGATCAGGCCGAGTCAGGCTTAAGCCTTGAATATTCAAATCCGAACCTAACCCATATTTTAAATGGGCCTAATTATTTTACTCAAGTTTAATTTTCGAATCTAATATTTTTATCTAAACCCTTTCACATTTCAGGGAACTTTCGAACCTGGATGAATACCTCGACCCCTGAATAAGTCTAATGACACTTAATGAAAAACTTAAATATAGTACAAATTTTAGTTAATTAAAATTTATAAAAATGTATTACAAGGCAACTATGAAATAAAAGATGTAAAACACAAAATCAATTGATTAATACAAAGAACTCTAATTAAAGCATTATAAGAAATTTTTTTCATTTATTTTTAAATTATATATCCAAAAAAAAAGGGTTAAATGTTTGAAGTATACAAATTGATGTTTGATGATATTCCACCTATGATTTCTTGGCCTACACGCAAAAACAAAAAACAAATAAATAAAAATCAGTGTATCCGGCAAACTAACTGTTCTTTTGATGTAAATAAAGCCTTACCTTTTTCAGGTACTTTCCCTGAATCTTCAGTGCCTTTTGACATGCTTTCTTAGCATCCAAATTTCCAGTAATCTCACCCAATATCTACAAAAAACGAGACTTTTTATAGTCAGAAAAAATTATGCAAACTCCCCCGAGATTTACGTGCATAGGTACGATGGGAAGAGAGCATACCATCGCAACATCATCGAGACCCTTAGCTTCCTTTAGAATCTGCCTATTCTTGGTCTCGAGGACGCTTGCAACAAGGAAAATCGAGAGCGCACAGTTTTTATCCGTATGTCCATTCTGCACATTTTTTCTTTGAAATTTACCGTACCGCTTTAGCTCCTTTGCATCTAATGTTTGTGTACCATTGCTTTCTAGAGCTGCATCGGGTTGCTCGTACAACGAGAAGATATTCGGGTTGTATTCCATTGCCCACATAACCTGGAACCGGTCTTTGTCTTAGTATATAACAACAGCTTTTCTTTTCTAGATGTTAAAATAGACCACATTTCGATTATAAACTAGAAGTATTTAAGTTCATTTGCACTCACCTCCCAAAGATACAAAGCATCGACGAAGGAGAATTCTCTCCGGAAAAGTACCATCAGCATGCGAAACGCAAACAAATACTCCCCACCATCTAGATCCTCTGTTGCATGAAAAATCTTGAGATTTTAGTTGATGTTAAGTACAACAAGAAATAGAACTAATTTAGAAAAATAATGGGGGCAAAGGAAGGCATACCAAGGTGTTGATGAAGCTTAGGGTCAACAGTTTTAATTACTTGTGAAAGTATACCAAGTTGGGATTGCACTCCTATTGAACTTGTACTGCACCTAAAGTTTTCCCTCTGTCGAAAAGGGCAAAAATCAGAGGTCCGACCATAAAACCATAAAACATTATACGGAAAACAAGCATCGAATGGTGAACTTATATGCAAAAGAGATTATTGATTAGGGAATGTTACGAACTAATCCCAAGGATATGAAACACTAAGAGATGGTGCATCATCGAACCAATTATTCTATCAACGATGCTGCAAGAAATAAACATTTTACCAGTCTGCGCATTGCATGCTCAAAACACCAAAATGCATCGGCTTCATTTTCAAGAAGAATTACCATTGGAGAGCAAATGTCATTCATTCCTGTTCGTGAAAGAATAAAGCTAAAGATGTTGGAAAATGAGAGAACTCTGGCTTGGTAATTAATAATGCAATTTAACAGCTACAACTCACCTTGAACATAACCAATATCATCATCTACCCATGAATATATAGCAAGAATATCCCAAAGTTTTGCTTGATTAGCTTCATCCTCGTAGAAAACAAGTGCTCGATCGGTTCGAAAAACGTCCAAACCTACAGACCAAATACGTCAAGTACATAAAGGACCATTGAAATTTAAACATAGCCACAATCATAATTTCAGATAGATGCAAAGATGATCTAAAGCTACAAAGGAAGCTCGGCTTTTTCTTGCTATAAACCAGCTTACAACATAGGATATCCATAAGGTTCTATGGTAGAAATTCATGTTACAATGCTTCAAGATGGTATTCCGAAGAGAACTTACAACCAAGTAAGAAACACGTGTAGTTAAAGCCTTAAAGGACAGCTACCAAACTTATTGATATTGGAAAAGTACTAAAAATGTTGAGCACTACCTTGAGAATCAACAAAAAGTATATGGAAATGGAATATCCAACTGTTGAGCATGAAATTAGACACCATACATACCAATTTGATGCAGGAAAAGCATCCAGTGCGCCACTTTCTTGTCAGAAACAGCACTTGTCACATGACAATCTTCACCTTCTATGGGTTGGCCATCGTCAGTAATAATTGGTCTAGTAATGTACTTTCCGCTACCAATGATCGGCACCATATTCTGGCATTCAGTCTTCCACAACGCATACCTTTCCCTGGGATGGTTCGCTCAAAAAGTTCAGTCACAATGATCAACTGAACTTAGGAAAAGTGTATCATTGATGTTAAGAGGGGAAAAAAAGAAGAAGCTAAGCATTGCGAATGAAGAAAACCGAATGGCTCACAAAAGTTCCACAGCAATAAAAATAGATGTGGAAAAAGGAAAGGACACATGAAATAAATATACTTTATACTTGATGAGATGCTAAAATCGATTTCCGATCATCAAAGGTACTGTTAAGTTGTTACCTCCTTTGCTCTCTAAGCTGATTCCGATCATCAAAGGTACTCTTAGGATCAAAGCAACCTAAAAGGAACTCCCAGACAAACCCTTTGATCGAAGGGTGAATACCCTACCATCACAAATCAAGTAAAGCTAATAAAAATAAACTCCCAATATTTGATACAAGTTGTTTAACTTTCAACATATATAAAATAGATAAACGTTAAACAATCATATGCAAACCACAACAGTATAAAAAAAAACAAATAGTTATCGGCTATTACATATGGTTAACCACTCCAAAATGACAAAGAGCAGACACCAAGTTGAATAACAATCAAGAAACAAGACAAAAACCGCATGTCCATAAACACATGAATATGCAAGTTATAGGATTAGGAAAGAGAGGGGAGATTAATAAAGATTGCACCTCTGTTCCTTTATAGGTAGCAGTTTGAGCTGAATATGAGTTTACAATCACAATCTTTAACATTATTACATTCTTTTGTCTTAGGACATAACTAAATTTGGTCGAGACATGACATAATATATGATGTAAGAGCTTTAATGTTATGAACTATGATTCTTAGAAGTCTCACCTAATCAAATGATCATACCATCCAAAATCTTAAATACTACAACATACTCCTTATTCAATGTCCAACAATTTGTATCAGTTCTTTCGTTCAAATTTTGCACACACACATATATATACATATGTATGTGTGTGTGTGTGTTCGAAGCAACATAACTATAAAATAGAACTCGAAAGAAGGCGTACTCCTCGTTGGATCCGTCTAAGAACTTTTTCTATATCAAGATGACCATCTTCAGAGAATGCAGCGTGCCATCTTCTAGCACTTAGAGTTTTCCCAATCTGAGAAAAAGGGTCTAGTTAAAAAGTAAGGCATACAAAACATAAACAGGACTGAAATGGAATGGAATGAAAATTAAGGGAAGTGAAGAGTAAAAGGTGGTAACCCTAGGCCTAAAACGGGTCTTTGGAATATCAGCTACGCAATCGGGTCTTATGGGATAAAAGGCCTCCAATTCCTCTGTTCCGGCATTTCCACCAAATAACTCTGCTATTGCCGCCAATCCAACCATCTAAACAAGTCGCTCTAATCATTTACTGCCCATTAAACACAACCAAATCAAATACATTAACAAAGGATTCTTTTTTAAAAAACTGTGAATATACAAAACATTAAAATCATTGTAAATAATGCAAATGTCATATCAGTTTCATTGATTCATTCCCTAAACCCAGGGGAAGGGGAAATGCTTGATTTAGACCTTCAAATATTGCTCAATTTCAAAACAACCAATCACCCATTTTGGACCATATTCTTGCTTTCTCTAACCCCCAATATCATGAAAGATCCAAACCCCAAAATAAAGGAAAAGGAACAAAAAACACAAAATAGAATAAAATTTCTGAATTAATGACAATCTTGAAGATTGAATCTTTACATGTTATTATTGTTAATTTATAATAAAGCTTACTTTGCAAAGTGGATAAATCAAATGGAAAAAGGCCAACTTAATTGCAGGCAAGTGGCAAGGGGTTGAAAATGCTACGAAATTTCCTTCATCGAAGCTGCTTCTTTTTTCCCCTCGTAGGAGACAAGACAGAAAATGGAACAAGACAACGAAGAAATTGGAAGATAAATTAGTGGCAATAAGATAAGAAAAAAAAGGTTGTTAATGGACAGATTTTGCCAATGTCCTAAATCCGACAAAGCGGGAAATTTCTCATTTTCTTTGACAGCGGCCTATTTAGAGAATGGATAAGTTTCATAGTGATTTTCTTCTTTCCTTTTTTTTTTTCTCCCAAAGCAAAATTTTAAAAAAATTATAATAAAATCATGGGCAAACTGTCAAAATAGTCAATTTTATTTGTCTCAGGTTATATTTTAATCATTTATATTTCAAATATTACGTTTTAGTCACTTACATTATCATGTTGTAATATTTTAGTCATTAGTGTTAATTGTCGTTAACGATGTAACGATAAACTGATGTGATATGTTAAATCACCATTTCAAACAAAAATTTTAGATTAAATTATACAAATTATTCATATATTTTTTCATTTTAAGCAATTTAATTTTTTTATGTTAAAAGAGATGAAAAAGAGAGGAAAATAAAAGGAAAAGCAAAAAAAATGAAAAAAAATTAAAAGAACATAAAAATAAAAAAACTTAAAAATCTCGAATCTCGAAAACAAAATCCTAACTTAAAAATAAAATTCATAAAAATATTTACTTCTATTTTTTTAGAGAGTTTGATAAAAAATTTATTTTATTAAACTGTTCTTAAGGTAAAATACTTACTAGTTACTTATGTCAAATTAAAAGGTTTTTTTTTCATTATTGATTCAAATAAATTAATTATTTATGAAAATGATCTAAGTGTAAAATTTTATACGAAAATCATTTGTTTTCTATAATGCATACGGGTGTCAGTCATCTCACCGTTGACACCACCCTTTATCATCCCTTAATGATTGCCTGATGATTATTCGATCTATAAGAAAATGATTTTTTTATAGTTACTGTGTTTGTCGATACCGATATGTATTTGTCAAGATCGAAATACACCAAAAGGAGGGTAAATTGGTGTTTTAAAAAGTTCTCTGTAAATTTGAGAAAAGCAAATGGCTCAAAAATTTATATTGGTTCGGCCTCAATTGTCTACGTCCACTACCTTAGCTTTCCTCAACTAAGGATTTTCCAAATCCACTAGATTTGAACCTTTAAGGGCAATGTTTAACCTTACAAATCTTTATCTTTTCAAATGTAAGATAGAATCACTTTCCCTTTAAGATTTTCTACCCAAAATCTTAAGTAACACCTCACAAAATGAGAGAAAATAAGAATGAATGAGAATAGATAATCAACAATTAAGCACTCTCAAATAAAATTACAACACTTGAAAAAATGATTGAAAAATTAACCTACAAATGTGTACAACAAATATTTGATAAAAGATTGATAAAAGATTGGAAAATAAGTTCTTTGAAGTTAAGCACTTGTTTCTTGTTTTTCTTGACTTCAATGAAGAGCCTTGACCTTGTATTTAAGTGCTCTAACAACCTTATGGACGTTTGTAGCCATTAGAAATAAAATAGAATCGTTGCAGCCATTAAAACCAATATTTAATGCAGACAACAACTTCGTTTTTCCGGTAAAAGCACACTTGTATCGGTAGAAAACTTAACAAAATATGACTGTTAAGAGTCGTTGTATCGATAGAGCCTTCATTATATTGGTAGAACTCTGAGGGTTTCTCTTGGTATCGCTAGAACCCATCAAAGTATCAGTAAAAGTGCAGGGGATGCTGAACTTTGGCTACTGACTTGACTTATTTCGGTAGAAGTCTTCCAGGTATAAGTAGAATTGAAGTTGTTTCGGTAGTCTTGGCTAAGGTATCAGTAGAAGTCCCAAACCACAACTTCCTTTCTCACTGGAATATGTTCTACCGATAAAAGTCTTGGTTGTATCGGTTGAACCAAGAGTTATATCGGTAGATATCATAGCTCTACCGGTAGAATTCTGAAGCATTCCAAATGTTTTTCTACCTTGAGTTCTACTGATTCTTGTTCTACTAAGTATCGGTAGAAGTCTTTCAAACTTCAAAAAATTGTCAAAAACTAAGTTATTTCAAAGCTTTTTAAATGTTTATTTTGTCCAACACTTTGAAAATAATTTTAAGGACTTATAAATAATTTTTATAAATTTAAGTAAGGGATTTTTAATATACTTTTTATTATATCAAAATACTTGAAAAACTAAATCACAATCTCCCTTGATATAACAAAACATTTTGAAAAAATTTGCTAACTCCCTTTATCTTAAACATTATTTTCAAAATAAGCTCCTATTAAAAAAAATATTTTAGATGCTATTTCATTTAAATTTCCAACTTGAAAAATTTTGCTTGAGTTAAGTTGAAAATTAATTTAAGCAAATTTTATATTTTCTCTCCCTTTTTGTAATATTAAAAAAATATAAGCATGAAAAACTAGAGGAATTAGTACACAATACTTGAACCAAAAGAATAAAAAAATAACAATTAAAGAAAAATTATGCATAAACAATTAGATAGCATAACATAAAATGGTAGTACCTTTGAACCAAAAACATGCAAAAACAATGAAAATAAGAACATCCCAAAGCAAAAACAATGAAAGTAAGAACATCCAAAAGCAATCAACTATGCAATTGATAAAAAGAAAATAAATATCCTAAGAAAGACAACAAAAAAAATCCAAACTCATAATGTAATCCAACCAAAAAACATGTAGAACTTAACCAAGAAATGAACTTCTAATCGTTCGATGAGGGAAATCGAGAGGCCAACTCGCTTAAGCGTTCGTCTAATGTATTGTAGCGATCATCGATGTGGGTAGTCAATGCATTAAATCATGCATTGACTTGCAATGACAACCCATTGATCGCCTCGAATAAGCGTACGGTGCATGAAGACGATTGAGGGAGGAGAGCTGGATCTTCCTCATGTGAAGACGGAGGAGCATCAAAAGATAGTGGAGCTACCGGTGGAACCGTCGATCCTTGAGCTGCTGAGGATTGGCAATCGAACTTCCGAACCTAATTCCCCTCATCATCAAGCTTCCAATTGCAACTATGTGCGGTCGAGATATAGATGAAGGAATTAATGGCATGATCGAGGTCTACATTGATGTTTGTGCGAAGGGTACGAAAGATATGAGATAGGAAATTACTGTAACGTAAGGCTTTGTTGCTAGACATCAGTAATCTTACGATCTCGAGAAGATTCAAAAAAATAATGGAAGCTAAGTTTAGGGGATGGTAAGTTTTAAAGCAATGCCACATCCAATAATCGATGTGACGAAAGCTGAAATGCTTGTTGGTAAGGGCAACGATCCAAGTGAAAATAAGATGGAGGATACGATCATGATGGTTCATGTTGTTGCCTACATAATCATTTGGTTTAATTAAGGAGGTGTCATATTGGTTGGTATGATAATCATCACCCTCATTAGTGATAGAAAGGTAAGTAGAGAATGTGTCGACTGAGATGGCAATCTCCTGGCCCATGAAGAAAGAGGTGATAAAGTTAATTAGGTGAGTATTCGGGTCGTGTTTAAGTTTAGCGTTAGAGTAAATGCCTGAACAAGGTTGTTGTAGCAAGGATCCCTAAGTTGGAGACAATCGAGCCAACCCCAATCGCGGAGTTGATCAAGGCATTTGAATTTAAGGGTATTTGCTAAGAAGTTTTGATCAACGGGACGAGAGATTTGAACCAGATGGGTTGCAAAATAGGTGTTAAAATTTTCGAGAACATTGCTGTCCTCGAAACATTCAATTATCGAAAGGTGATCTAAGGGAGCTGAAGAGGATTCACCTCTAGCGCGTTTAGAGGCGGGACGCTTACGGGATGTACGGGGAGACATTCTATCTAATGAAAGGGTAGATTAAAGGTTAATGGTTCGGGTAAAGATGTACCTGCAGAAGAAAACAAAAATACAAATAATTTATATCCCCATAAGCAACAGATGCAATTTTTTAAATATGATATAATGATAAAATATGAAATAAAAATAAAAAAAAAAGTTGAAATACATGTATATAAATATAAAATTAGTTTATATAAAAAAATAGATGTATAAAATTTATATAACAGTAAATACATTATTTTTAATAATATATATATATATATATAGATTATATAACATTATATCTATATAAAAAATATAGGTATAAAGTTTAAAATTTGTAAAAAATATGTATCTAAAATTACTAGTCTTTTATTATGTTCTCCTAAAACTAACATAATTTTGAAACTGTAAAATAAAATATTTAAATAAATAAATAAATATATAGATTTACCTTAAAAATAAATGTGGAAATGAGGAAAATGTGACACCTTACGAAAAACAATCTTGTTGAAAATAGAATAGAGACACGTGGAAGATAAGATTTAGGGGTGAGTATTCGATCGAGTCGAGTCGAGTCAAAAAATTTCGAGTTAGTCGAGTTGACGAATCTCATTTTAGCATTCGAATTCAATTTGAAAATTTTTCGAATCGAATCGAGTTAAAAAATTTCGAGTCGAGTTAACAAATTCTATTATTTATACTCAATATTGTGTTTTCATGGACCGATTATTTAACTAATAGACGAAATATAATATTATTTAATTACATAAACAATATATATAAGATAACAAAATGATATACAAAAAATATGATATAGGGATACATGTCACTACTACACAATATTATATAACAAAATGATACACCAAAAGTATCAAGAGTTTAACCAATTGTTTAACCAAATATAATTCAACACTCGGAATTCAACAAAATAGATTCAAGTTTCCTACATAACAAAGTCAAGAGTTTAACCAATTATTTTCACCAAATCAAATCAAAGAAAATGCAATGTTGAAGTTTTCATAAGCATTGACAAAATATCTATTCCAAAAAGTTAAAATCAAATTATCTTCAAGCTTCATCTTCTTCGAACACTGTAGATAGTACCAAAAATTCTGTAACAAAAATAAAAATATATTCTTAAATTATGAAAATATTTACTAGAAAAATTAAAATAAATATTCAATTTTGTGAGTTGTAATTAAGTATATTACCATCTACATGTTCTGATAACTTTGGCAATTCTAATAAATATTGAAAGAGAAAAATGTTAGTTAAATTGTGAGAATGTTTATAAAAACAAATAAAATAAGCAATTAACTTTTTGGATTAAAGTTAGATCCTTTACCATCATCTACATTTTGAAGTTCCTCCACATACTCCTCAAAGTTGATAAGATCTTTTGATTTTCGAAGCCAATCTTGTGTGCAAACCAAAGCCTCAACCATAGAAGGAGTCAAAGAACTTCTAAAATTATCTAGAACACGTCCACTTGTACTAAAAGCATTTTCAGATGCAACTGTTGAGATAGGAATGGATAACATATCTCGAGCCATTTGCACAACAATTGGGAATCTTGAACTATTAACTTTTCACCACAATAACAAATCAAATGAATTTGAATTATTTTCACAATCTTCTCCCAAATATCTATCCAACTCAGATTTACTTTCCAAGCCAACACGTTGCTTTTTCTTCATATATTGTTGCATTACTAAGCCTATCTTCGGTTTTACTTGATCTGTTTCATTTTCACTTGAACCTGGAGCTCTAATAGGAAAATTAGATTCAACTTCAACGTTCATGTGATGGTTTCCCTCAACAACCGCAGAATATTCATCAAACAAATAATGCAATTCTCTATTAACCATCCTTATAATGTCATCTGCAATTTTAGGAAAAAGCAAGTTGACTCCAAATGTAAGAAAATCCATTTTGCGGCGTGGGTCAAAGATAACTGCTAGATAAATAAGCAAGTTCATCACTTTCGAATTACCCAAGTACTTCTTGTACTTGTCACTCATTTTTGAAGCCATAGACATTATGTCTAAATCCTCACAATGTTTCCACTCATCGAGAAGACAATGCACATCTGTGACTACTTCAAAAAAAGAATTAGAGGTGGCATGCAATGATCTAGACACATTTAATGTAAGTTCATGAAAAGGCTCAAGCACTTTCGTAACTCTTCGAACATTTTCCCAATCATCACATGTGGGGACTCCATATCCAACACTAAGGTCTAGAAAAAAATTATGATCATCATGAACATAAGCTTCAAACACACATTCATATTTTTCAGCCACATTTAACATCATATAAGTTGAATTCCATCTAGTAGGCACATCTAGACATAAATGAGCCTTAGTACCTACCATTTCTTATTCTGCCCAACGGTTGAATTTAGACAACCTTAATGGTGATGCTCTAATATATCTCACAGCTCCTGTAACTCGATCCACAGATATAAAAGCGTCCTTAACCCCTTCTTGAACAATGAGATTAATAATGTGTGCCGCACATCTCATATGTATATATTCCCATTCTTAACACAAGCTTTTCGATGAACCAACTTCTTTCTCAAATAATCAACAGCAACATTGTTAGAAGATGCATTAGTAATAGCAAATACCTTCTCAATCCCCCAATCCCGAAGACATTTCTCAATGGCTTGACCAATGCCCTCACCTCTATGAGCAGAAATTGAGCAAAAGTTTATAATCCTCTTCTGTAACTTCCATTCATCATCTATCCAATGAGCTGTTAGAACCATGTAAGATATCCTTTGCAATGAAGTCCAAGTGTCTGTTGTTAAACAAATTCTATTTGCCTCTTTTTGAAAAGATTGCTTTAATGTATTCTTCATGGAATTAAACAAATCAAGACAACCTTTTCTAACTGTCCAACGAGATGGAAAATGAAACCTTGGGCATGCTATAGAAATAAAGAACTTAAAACCCTCCCCTTCCACAAATTTAAAAGGCAATTCATCCATGATAATCATATGAATCAATGCATTTCTAATATCATCTTGTTAAACACCCAAGTTGAGAAATCCACATTTTCTTGGCTAGATTTTGTAAATGCAAGTTTTGTTTGCTTAAGATCAGAGGTATTACCTCGAGGTTTTCTTGAGCAAGTCTTCAAATGGTTATTTAGATTGGTGGTAGAAGCTCCGGTTTCCGTTGTGTAAGAGACATCGCAATAATTGCACTTTGTCCTTTTCTCCCCATCTTCTGTTGAGTGTTTGCTGAAATGTTGCCAACAAGATGCCCTTAGTGTGGTTTTTCTTCAAATATTTCCCTTCTTTGTTATGCGGACAACTTTAGTAGGAGAAGTAGGTGTAGCTTCTTGTAATGGTTTTTTGCTTTGAGACTTTTGCGATGACATTGAATCATTCATCTACAATAATAAATATAACCAATTAAAATTATAAAATATAACCCACATCGCTATGCTAAGAGAGCAATGTATATAGCACGCTAGAACATTGTTCTGCTAAGAGATGAAAAAAAGGATAGCGTTTAATATATGAGTGGAAGACATACATTGGTAGTATTAATTTAAAAAAAAAACGAATAAGATCAATTATAGTAAATTAGTAGGTGAACGAGGGCTTATCGCAAAATCAAGAAAAACAAATAACCGTAAGAAATATGCACACCACAGTCAAAATGAAATCAAGACAAGAGCAAAGCATATGGAGGCATTAAACTATATATAGTGAAATTCAATTCATAGAACAATGATTGATGTATGTACATGCATGCATCCATCCATCCATCCAAGTGCTGAAAAAGTTTGAATCCTTCTAAGCATGTATGTGATGTATGCGTGTAAATTAATTCATTATTATAACAACAATGAATCCAGAAATAATTTTTTTGATTTGATTTTGTTTGTGTAACATTATAGAACTTGGTCATAGTTGTGCTTGAATATGCCTTTTTCTGAAATCAGCTTCTCATGAATAGTTAAATAGATGTTATCCTCTTCTGTGTGGTAAACAACAATTGTGTTTTCCAATTATTATGGTTAACAATTTGGTACCTAAGTTAACTATATAAATATTTGCAGTTTGGTTAGGCTGTGGTTATACTCTATGAGTAGAGTATGATAAACAACATAAAGAGTACTCTATTTAGTATGGTAATTTTCAATGACTTGATGAATGTAGATGCTTAAAATACCATGAGAGAGTATCGTCTTTGGGAGTTAGTGATTTGAAATTTAACGAACTTTTGTTGATAATATGTACTTAATTATTTATAGAAAAACGACAATCGTTTATTTATTTTTATTTGACTTCAGGTTTCTAGACTAATATATACAAATTTTGGAGTTGCCATATTGGCATTAGCGTCTAATGCTGTACACAAGCTTTGGAAATGGCAGAGGAATTATCGCAACGTAATTGGGAAGGTGTGTTAATTTCTTTAACAACTCTTTGCTAGGTCGCATACCTGGTTTCCTAATTCTATTTTTAGTTCTTGAAACCTTCTTTTAATTTTCATAAGTAAACAGGTTATAGATGAGGAATATCTTATGCAATTTATAAATATGACAAAAAAAAAAAAGGAAAAGAGGAAAGTAATAGAAAAAAGAAGAAGTTAAAGGAATATAGAATTAGAAACTAGAAAGTATAAAAGTGTAAAGTAAAATTTATAAAAAAAAAATTCTATGAAACTAGAGCTTTTAGTAAAATCATAAACATGGTTTAACTAAAAGTCTAAAATTATTGCAGACAAAGCCAAAGTAAAAAAAATATATAATCTTACCTTAAAGCTTAAAGAATCGGTAGAGTCAATAATGGGTAAAAGAGGCGTGGGAATTGGAAGGGAAGGAATCAAAATTCAAAACCTTTGGTAAACAGAGGTGAGAACTGGGAAGGAAGAATAAAGCTAAAGCGGAGGGGGGGGGGGGGGGGGGGAGGAGAATTTGGAAGATGGAACGGCAACAAGCAAAAGTAACTAAATAAGGATGGAATTAAAATTTAAAAAATATTTATTTAATATTTATTAAGACGACGTAGTTTTGATTTTTCTTATTTGGATTTTTGAATAATTTAAATTGTGAAAATCACATCCGAGTTAAATCGAAAAATTTAAATTTTTTATTCGAGTTGATTCGAATAACTCAAATAACTCGAACTATTTAATTTAAAATTTAACTTTTTTATCGAATTTTTCGAGTCGAATCGGATTTTGCTTACCCTTAATAATATTTAGTAAAAGAAAGAGAAAAAAATGGTGGAAGGTAAGGTTGGGAGGTGGGGACAAAAATCATTTGGTTTTTATAATACATATTGGTGTCAGTTATCTCAACGTTGGCATCATCTTCTATCATTCCCTAATGATTACTCGATGATTACTTAATTTATAAAAAAATAATTTTTTTTGTAGGCATTGTATTCGTCGACACCGATATATATTTTTTAAACTATACTTAAAAATACATGTATTCCAAAATTCGATAAAAAGAATAAATTTTTTTAATAGGAACGAACATTCTCGTTGCCGACATCAGTTCAAATTAAAAAAAATAATTTTTTACCTTTTTAGTGCCAACGTTCACATTGTCTGCATCGATTCAAATTAAAAAAAAATGATTTTTTGGTGTCGATATTTTCTTTGTCAACATCGATGTGATTTTTGAATTTTTTCTTATCGGCATGTTCTGGTTGGCAAGACTGGTGAAAAGGTAAAGAATTGAAGACAAAATCTTTTAATTAAATTAAATGAGTAATTACAATGAAATGTTAACAGTAATAATTGTGGTGTATCATTTAAATTGCATTGGAAATTACAATAAAATGATAACAAGAATTGACCGTTTTCTAAAATTAATAGTAATTGTGGTGCATCAATTAAATTGATTGGTAATTACAATAAAATGATAACAGTAATTATGGTGCATCAAATAAATTGTATGGATAATTAATTGAGTCACCTTGAATGACTAAAAAAAATCACCTCTAAATTTGAAAAGAAAAGGAGTTGGAAGTAAAGTCGTTCTCCATCCAATAAAGATTGCTAAAGCCATAAAGAGTACTTGGTATTCGAAATAAAAAATAGAGTGAATTATATCAACAACCACTTGACTTTCATTTTTCGAAACAAACAGTCATTTGGTTTACATTTTAATCTCTCAACTTTGAAAATATGATCAAACAGTCCTTTTCCGTCACAGACGTCACGGAATAGTGACATGATAGTTGACGGCGTCGGAGAAGTGTGGGAGATGTCCAGCTGGACGATTACATTTAACAAAACAGTCACTCAACTTTGGAAATGTGACAAAACAGTCACTAAAGTTATCGAAAAGTGACAAAATAGTCCTCTTGTTGTCATCCACGTCAACATCACCTTTCATCTAAATAATATATTTAGAGCCATCTCCTATTGATATGCAATCATCACCTGAAGTAATGAACAAATATATGGAAAGTATAATGAAATGAAACCAACAAAGAAAGAAAGAAGCAAACAAACCAGTTTGAATGGTTGTATTATGGATAGAGACATTGGTGGAACGTTGGATGTGAATGCCATCAGTGTTGGGGCTGTTTCCCGGAGCTTCAATTCTAAGTTAAGTGGCATGAATCAAAGTAGAGTCTTCGAATGCAATGTACATTTGTGGACTGTCTTCAAAGCTTAAATCTTTGATATTTACATTTTTGGAGTGTCGTATCATAAAACCCTACCAACACAACCAAGGGAAGTCTTATGCAATAAATCTGTGTGCATTTTACATCAAAATATTTCTGCCATAGCAACTAAAAGCCTCAAATACTTACTGTTAGTTTTTGAAGTTGAGAGTCCTGTTGGCAAAGAGCAATCAACATTTATATATCAATAAAGTTTTACCAGAAAATTATGTAAAAATCTTATGGGTTTGTGATACAATATAAATAATTACCTTTTGGTTATTTTTGTAAGAAAGTTTCCACCAATTATCTCCCTACCCATTGATGGTATCATATCTTTGAATGTAGAGGCCATCGAAATTCTGAAAGCCAATTCAATGGTGACAATCTGTATTGCAATCTCATGCAGAAGGTTTGATTGGGGCTATGAAGGATCAATCTGCACCCCTAATAATGATTATAATTTTTTTATTAGCATTATTTTTGAATAATCAAATAATTTATATATGTTAATTATGTTATTAGTTATTATTTCGAAAAATATTACTTAATATAATTAATTGAAGTAAAACTATGTTGTATATTGAATACGAAAAAAATTACTTTAATTATTTATTAAATTTTTTATTTATAATATTTGAATTGTTAAATAGGTTAGTATTTTTTAATTATGTTCAAAGGGCCAAATACCATGACAAACAAATTATAGTAAATAAATTATATTATTTTTTTAAAAATTAAACGTAAAAAATAATGTGTACCACATTAGATATTATAAACTAAGTAATATATATGATAGGTAGGAGATCAATATTTTTTGAACTTTAATATAAATCAAGTTTAAATATATTTTTTAAAATTTAAAATTTAAAATATAAATAAAAATACAAATAATTTGATAAAATTTTGAACAAAATGCATAGATTTGCATATAAAACTTAATATTAAGTAATCCCAGAAAAGTGATACTGATGTGGACATAAAAAGAAGACTATTTTGTCACTTTTCGATAACTTTAATGACTGTTTTGTCACATTTTCAAAGTTGAGTGACTGTTTTGTTACACGTAATCGACTAGCTGAACATCTCCCACACTCCTCCACCGCCGTCAACTACCATGTCACTATTCCGTGACGTTCATAACAAAAAACATTAAAAAAGACTATTTTGTCACATTTTCAAAATTGAAGGACTGAAATGTAAACCAGATGACTATTTGTTTCAAAAAATGAAAGTTGAATAACTGTTGATGTAATTTACCCTAAAAAATAATTATTGAATTATTTAGATATCACTTATTATTACATTTAAAAATTTAAAAATGTTTTATGTATAGTTAATTTTATAAATAATTTTACTTAAAATGTATAATAATATAAATTAACTAATTTATTTTATTTTCCATGATCATGTCTGAGAAACATTTAACTTCCAACCACAATTTATTACAGTAACAAACACTTTTTCACTGTACTTTCTCACAACCCTTTTTCCAAAACTGCAACAAGCGTGAAGAACTAGGCCTTGATCTAGTACCAAATTGAGGCACTTCACCATTACCAGGATAGAAATAAAAAAGAAAAGAACACAGGTCTTCAACATTCTTCCTCCCAAATAATCTTTTTACATTATGCTGAAACTCCAGTCGCATCCCAGAAGAGCATGTCAAAGAAAAAACAGCAATGTAGTTGATACCTGGGTGGCTGATGGTTTAGTTAAGGGCAGGGCAGGGATCATCGACTATCGTCCTCCCTTTTTGAATGAAGCAATTGGCTTCCCCTAGCAGCACAATTTTCATTGCGTCAAACTTCAGTCTTCAGTGCAGCTCAGCGTAAAATTCCAACATATAGCATGCTGGTGGATATATACATGTAAAATGCTATTTGGCTGATCTGATCAGCTGTATCTCCATGTAGCCACTCTTCATTCATCTCGAATATGTTTGACAAAGGGTCCCACCAAACTTGCTTCGGGGATTTTAGAATGGAGCTTCAAGGGACTCATCCCATACATCAGCACTTCCATTTGAGGCATCTTCAACATCTTCTTCCATTGAAAGCCTGATATACTCCCTATGTGCAAAGCGATCCCACTCTGTCAAAGTTGGATCCTCTCGCTCCTGCTCACACACACACACACACACAAAAAAAAAAAAGGCCATTGTCATCCCCGGAGAACTGAACTAGCACTGATTCAGCACCCAATATCTAAATTGTGCAATCACTGACCTGCCGAATGAGGAATGGATCACGGGTTTCGAATGCCATAAACTTATTAAGATTAAAAAGGATGTTAAAAACATTTCCTGAAAGTTTGCTCCCTTTCAAGTCCTGTAATGTGATACAGTCTTCTCTCTGCAAAATATCAGCAAGTTAAATCATTCAACAAGCAAGTAAAATGAAATTATAGTTATTAGAAAGGAAGTAGTGTCAACCTTGGGTGCAATCATGTCAATTATTTGACACAATATGTCCTCAAAGAGCACAGGTTCTAGGGCCAAGCATTCCATTCGGTGCAGCTGCTCCGCATAGAAAAATTGCATTTCATTTGGAGTGAGCACACCGTTTCCATCCAAATCTATGCACTTGAACCTATAAAAGTAACTAATCAGATGAGGAAAGCTAGGGTAGTGGCTCAGAGAAAAAGCAATTGATGATATAAGGCAGAAAAGAAAGGATTGTGGCATACGAAGTAATGCACCATTTATGCCAGACAAACTGCATGACAATAATGCTACTATTCTTTTAAATATAGCATGACATATTGTGTATTATACACCATTCTTTCCATGCACCACCATGCTTAAGATATCTTAAAGCATCAAAAGAATTTTCAGTTGCACCATGCACATTTCTTAAATCAAAGTTCAAAAGTTTTCCAGCTTCACATGTATTTTCAAAAGAACAAGGTAATTTGATATGATGAACAAAAGGACAGTTTGCAAGAGAACTGGAAAAATAACTTAAAACCTCCAAGTGTCGACCTAAGACTAGGGGAAGGGATTAACAAGGAGCCCTTGACTAGCAAATGTATGGACAGCAAGAATCTAACTCACTTCAAATAAGCAAGGCCCTGCGGTGTAATTTATTTTGGAAAATGAAAGGTAAAAAAAAAAAAAAAAAAAACCTACCAATATTCAAGACTAGGTTCAGATGATTTGTCCTCCTCTGAGAGCATGAAGTAAACAAAGTCTTCATAACCCATCTTCCCTTCTACATCACCAGCAAACTTCCGAGGAGCCTGAGATGGAATTCATGCATTTATAGCCAGAGCAACAACATATATAGTAAAAAGTTTATTGTTCTTGAAAATAGAATCTAATTGATTCAGAAGTTTTGAGAACCAAGGACCAGGGCAAACCAACCTGAGAAAAAATTCTATCAACGATTCTGTAGGTAAGGGCATGATTGCCATATCTGATGAGGTTTTCTCTGTCGATGAAGAAATCATGGTCTGTGTCCAACTCCCAAAACTTACAGTATATAACATAGAAGTGCTCATAGGAGAAGTACCTAAAAGATGAAGAAAAAAGGAAGTTGTATAATTTACAGCATCAGTAATTTGCATGACAAAACAATTTAATAAACCCAAGCTATCCACAATGTTCAATTGTTTATTGACCATTCAGGACAGAAAAGGGCAACAATTTCCATGCTTTTACCAACCAACTAAAGTAGAGAGAGATATTGTAGCTCAGTTTACATAGTTACTGTTTGGTGTGTAAAGATTTCTATGTTGCTGCTTTCAATAATATAAAGCACATATATTGTAAAAAAGTTCACCCGGATTCTAACCTAAGGACTTTGTTAATGTCCTCTTCCTCGTCTGCATGTTGCATGGCAGAAATCAGTTCTCCACGTTTGAGCTCCCTGAGGGTAAGACGGCCATTTCCCGATCTGTTCATGTGATAAAAGATTCTGTATATGACAGTTTCAGCTGAAACATTAACATAGAAATTTATAGTCCAGTATCAGTTGAGCAGAATTACAGTTATTGGGGAAACAAAAATATACATAAATGAATGAAATGATCCTTGGTATCAACTCTTCTTGAAGCATTTTTCAGCTTGATGATGCAAAGAGAATGATCCCCTTGCCAAACCCTTTTTCTCCCTTAATTTTAAATTAGTTTGTAACAATTCCTCAAGCAGATATGTTGTCTTAAGAATCAAGCCAATGCCCATCTTTAAAATCTTTATTTATTTAGCCCTTAATTACACAATTATTGTACAAAAAACGCATAGAATCCCTGGATTATGGTTCTTTACTTTTATCATGAAGTTCAAGAGTTAATTTTTGCTGAGATTTCCACAGGAAATTATACAATTGAACGAATTCAATCTGCCAGCCAAATTCAGGATGTATTTATTCAGTGGCGGATCTTAGGACTAAGTTTTGGGGGGGCTAGTAAAATTTTCAAAAATTTTAGGAGTTTAATGTATTTTTTTAAAAATTGGGGGTCTAATTAAAATTTTCTAAAAAGATTAATGAGAATTTTCAAAAAATTTAAGAGAGAAAATAAAAAGTATAATGAATTTTCAAAAAATTTTGCGGACTTAATTAAAATTTTCTAAAAACTTCAAGGGAGAAATTAATTTCCTAAAAATTTTGGGGGCCTAATTTTTTTTTTAAATTTCTAGGGAAAATAGAAATTTCCCAAAGTTTTCTTTTTTTTTTTTTGGGGGGGGGGGGTGGGCTTCACCCCTCTTGCGATCCGCTTCTGTATTTATCTGCTTCTGAGAGAGGGCATGTCAACCCCACAAGGGCAAGGCTTAGGATTAGATTTCAACTATATTAGCAATTTCAGTCTGACTCATTCAGAAACTTCCAAAATTTAATTGTAGTTTCTTCTAAAGCAGAGAGTGGGGGAGGGGACACTAAAGTAAGATGGTTCAAGGAGCCTAGAACATTAGTCGTGTTGTTGTGTACTATGCATACAATTTCTGATAAATTAGGAGCCTATGATGCTCTCCAGTCAACATCACCATCCTAGAGGTTGAATCAACCAATGGGATAAACTGCATTCAAACTAGCTAGTAGATTGCATGTTAAAAAATAAATGTAGCTTTGCACGAATAAATTCAAAAAAGAAAAAACATGGGAAAAGGAAATACATTCACAACTTAATAGGCATTATTAAAATAACTCACAACTAATGAAATGCATACCATATCTATCTTGAAATTCAGGTGAGTTTTGCAAGAATTTTAATCCTGGATGGGTTGCCAAAAGCTCTCGGAGAACAGGTCTGAAGTCAACCTGCATCCCAAATCCCAAATGGTCGTATAAGTATAAAATACATGAAAGTTTAGGCTTTTGAAATCACTTAACAGAAGAACGTGTGTCAATCAAGACAATTTTTTCAAAGCAAACACAAAAGGAAAACCTAATAGAGGTGTAGTGCAAAACAAACCTGAGTGAGGTGCCTGTGGCCAGGCCGCTTAAGAATTTCAAATATTTGAGTGGCCACATCCATTGTCAGCATAATGCCATCCACCCAATACGTAATGAAAGCATCTCTGAAGTGAAATGTTATACTTAATAATGTATGATAGAAACACTTATAGGATGAAAAAGCAGTCAATGCCATCTACCAAGTACTTTTCACAAGACATTGTTTAAGCAGTCAGAGTTATTCTTCACATAAAACATCTATTCATCTATTAAGATGCATCGAGTGCATACCTGGTCACTATTCCCATGCAGTCTACATCTATCTTTCGAAAAAGTGCGGAAGATAGGAAAGATGGTAGCTTGCAAACTTCCTTTGTCACTGTTTTAAACTCTGCATGGCAAGGGAAAAACATTATCATTCAATTTTAAAGGGCTTTTTTAAACCTTAATAACTGAAGGTAATATGCAAAGGGGAAAAAACAACTTCAATTATAAAATGAACACACAAATGTCAAATATATATCTCACCGTCTATTAGCAATCCATTTAGAGGATTACTGAAATGGTGATTAATTTTAGAAAGAGATCGTTCTTCCAATTCCTTTGTAGGAGGACGACCATTTTGGAAATAAAACTGCAAGCAATTATCAGAACAAATTTTATAATTAATTTTTAGCAAATTTAGATAGCAAAACCCAAAAACATAAATCTAAAATAGCTTCAAATATAAAAATATCCCAAAGAGAACTTCCAACAGCAAACAAACCTGTGGAATGACTTCTTGCATTGGATCACTAACAAATTTCAATGGAGAGCCAAGAGCTGAAGGGCTGGATTTCTGCTTTGATGAGCGAGGAGAACCAGATGAGCTTCTTGGAGAAAGTGGAGGTGCATTGACACTGGAAAACATGGAAGGCAATGAGTTGCTCCCAACAGCATTTACATTAGAAAAGTTTGCACAGGCATTGACTGCAGTCCCTGCCTTTGCATCATCGATCAAAGATTTCACCTGTGCTCAAGAAATGAAAGCTCATTGCATGAAAAAATATCCAAATATTGACATATATAAATTGTTAGCAATAGAAAATCGCAAACAGGAAAATGGCCTAAGTGCAGAAAAAGGTTCTAACTTGTCATGGTCCCCTATTCAATCAGATTCAGTCATCAAGAAAAGTAAAAATTAATCCTATCATAATCATTTATTAAAAAATAAATGAATAATGGAAATAACGAAATCTTTCAAATTTCTATTATAAATTTATAGGTAATAAATGCAGTATTACCAACCCCCTCTCCCCCCTTTCCTCCAAAATGAAGGAAGGGAAGAACTGAAGAAGTACAAGTTAAATTAATGCATCAAACTCTACACATAATTATACCCTAAATATAAAGATTACAACCACAAAATGCATCCAACTTATGCAAATAATGCAGACATACTTGTGTATATAGACTACCATGTCAATAGGCCTGAATTCCATAACCTATTACTGAAAACTGACGAATTGACATGATCCAAATCAAGTATTTGCATTTACTATAAAGCTACCAACTAAGTTGCTCTATGACAACAAGTCAAAATGTCAGAGGTGCTTGTTCTAGGTTGCAATAAATCTAAGTTTGTACCCACTTACTACCCTTTGTTTAGCACTTTCAAAAAATCACAATGGTAAGTTATCACGATCCATCACACTGAACGATAAAGTATCAACAATATTCAACTCCTTTTTTTTTTCTTTTTTTGTAATATCGAAGTTATGTACGTGATATGTCCCTTCCTTGAAATAACCAGTTATTGTACTCATCTAATCCTCATAACTTAAGTTTTTTTCATATGGGTATTATCTGCAACCGGTGTTCATGACCATCCATTCATGGAAACCTACACTGGTCATAACACATAAGGTTTACATCAACAGTCAGCTTCAAAGACGACACCATAATTCATATTACCAATTCGTGTGAACTTCAATTAAAACAGAAAAACTTTCAAATTACAATAGTCAACAATATTAGACAGTATATTCAACAATAGGCCGCCAACTAATCTAAATACAAATTATTAAAAGAAATTAGAAAGAAACAGTAACATTAGTTTAACTAAAAACAGAAGTACCAGATTGCCAGTCTCCGGAAGCGAAAGCCATTGAGAGAACAAGTCATCGACAAGTAGAGGAGTGGTTTTTAGTGCAAATGGGGACACTTCAGGAAGCTGCAAAAGCTCAGGGTTCAAACAAGTAACGTCTTCCACTGTATCGATTTCCATTTTCAAAGACAAAGACACCTCGCCTACCTTATCAACCACGCTAAACAATTCCACCACTCTAAACCCCCTAACTTTTTCAGTTCTTCAATACAAAAGTCAACAGAAACCAACGCCACTTCGCTTTCAAGAATTTTCCAACTTCAAAATTAAAAAAATAAATCGCTCCCAAAATAATTACAATACTTCAGTCCAATTGTTACGGAAAAAAGACTGTACAATCTCTTTTTTTTCCCTCGAACCGAAAGCAGAAAGCCACCGCTTAAATCATTCCGTTCACCGAAACCCTAACTGTCGTCCAATTATGAATAAACCGAAACACCAAATTCTTCGAAACTTATGGAAAGAAAATTTTAACCCGTATTTCCCTAGTAACAAAACTTAGAATTCACTTTCATCCCAACACTTACTGTTCGATAAAGAAACACACGACTAATATATATGTGTAACGCTAAAGGGGACAATGAGTTTTGGCGGGAATTATTTAAAAAAATGATATTGATGAAGAAGAAACAAAAGAAAATTATTGTTATCGGAATTTTCTTACAGAGAGTGGCGATGGTGGAAAAAGAAAAGAAAAGAAGAAACCGCTGTGTGCGGCGGAGGAGGAAAGGTAGAAAGAAAGTAGCGAAGCGCGTGGAGCGTTTCAGTGTTGTTATTGTAGGTGAAACAATGAAAATACGTATATTTACACGGTCTACTTGGTTTGACCAAAGGTCATCTCAACTGTAATCCCTATCCGTTTTTTGTTTGGCTATCCAAATTACTCTTAGCCGTTGGATTTCCTTTTCTCTGTGTATCAACGGCGTTCGTGTCTTAGGCTCTCTATTGTTTCTTTCGGATTAGGGTGATGTAGACTACACGCGTGATAGTCTAATAGAATTTTATTTTATTTTTGTATGTTATTATTTGATTTTAATTTTGAAAAAAAAAATATATTTGATTTAATAATTTGGAATATAATTGAGATTTTTTAACATTTAATTTAAGATTGTCAAAATTAACCTGAATTTAAAGATAAATTATTGAGGTCGATTGAGTATTAACTGATTGGTATAAATATTATTGTTAATGCAGGAAGATGTGAGTTTGAGTGTGCTGAAACACGTTCTCTTCTTATTTATAGGTTGGAAGAGAGTATATGGATAATTTTAAATATGGTGTCAAAAAGAGCATATCTAAGCAAAACCTGTAATGAGATTGTTCAAAATTAAATAAATAAATCATTGAGCATGAGATTTAAGTTTATTTAGATAAATGAAATTAATAATTTTTTTTAATTTTTATTTTAAATTAATGAGAATTTAAATATAAAATGATTTAAAGGGTTTCTTTCCTTGTCATACTGGTTGAGAATGAAATTTAAAAATGAAATTCGATATTTTAACCATAAAAAGTTTAATACATTTAAGGGTTAGGTTATTCATTTAAATCGAAAGATCATTTGAATTTGGGAGGATTTTTGATAAAAATATTATCTTAAAAAAAAGAACTTGAATAAGAAAATTAACTTAAAATATCGATTGAACTCAAATTCTAATGTTCAAAATTCAAACCTCGTCGAACTTATTTTTGACATTTTAATTTTTTTTATTTTATTTTATATATTTTGTAATTTATATTATATGAAAAATAAATATAAAATGTTATAATATAAATCTTAAAACTATATTAAGTTGTTTATATTTAATAAAAATATAAAATATTAGTAAAAGAAACCTTATATATTTACTAAATATTGAACAGGAAGAATATATCTTTAAAAAATAAAAAAAAATATATGTGAGGGTTTAAAAAACAGTGATTGATTGTGTATTATTTTAGCTCCATAAGTAGATTTATAGATTTGTCATGTCTCTTATTTTTTTTTTATGAGATTCCAAAATCACATTTTTCGATATTATTAAAAATTAGGTCGTTATACACGATACCATTGGAGTTGATCTCAATTTTCTTCACTTCAACATCTTCATGGGTATCACGACTTCCATATTCACTTTGAATGATGATTTCCTCGAGCTTAAGCCATTATCGACTTTTGGCACTAAATCACATCGTTAGACCCCTATGACGCCGTTTGACCAAAATGGATCTCAAAAAGGAATAAAACTAATAAAAACCATTTATTAATAATAAAAGTAAAGAAAAAAACACCTAAATTGTTTGAGAATAAGCTCCTCTGGTATAATGGATAGCCTAATTTGATGAATCAAATTTCGACAGATATAAAAGAAAGTATGCTTTAAACTCAATTTATTGCTTATATGGTATTGAAGATGAGACTGGTGAACATATTATTCTTAGTTGTAATTGGTTAGGAGAATATGGTCTGAGGCTTAATTTAGTCTTCAAAGTGCTAAGGGATCGAATTCAATCATTTGACAAATGCTTCTCACAGTTGTTACAAATGCCTTGTATGAGAGGATGTTAAAGCTAGGATTGTTGCTGCCACATCTGGGAAGCTAGGTGTGAGGCTACAATTGGAGGTGAGAAACTTGATTTGGAGAGAATTATTTGAATGATTAATTGCTAGGTGAATGACTTCTTATCTGCTCAAGGGATCTTCTATGCAAACAATAACTCTGATCGAACTGGGAAATCGACAACTTGTGCTGATGTTTGGGAGCAACCACCAGAAGGTTGGGTCAAAGCTAATTGTGATGGGGCATTTGACACTTCAATATCTTGTGCTAGTATTGGACTAATAGGCGGAAATTCAAGTAGGAAGATGCTGGACGGGATTGGTAAAAAGATTATGGTGGATTCATCTAAGGTTGCCGAGGCTAAAGCTGTGGTTGCAGGGATTGAATTGGTTGTAAAGAACAAATGGACCGATGTGATAATCAAGACTGATTCCCAGACTATTGCTTCAGATATTAAGAAGAAGAGTCAAGATTGAAGATGAAGATCAAGGCCAGTCCTTCAGGATTTTGATAAGCTAGTCATTCAACTTTCTTCTGTGAAAGTCAATGTTATTAGACGAGAAGCTAATAGGGCAGCGGATTGGTTTGCTAAACAGAGACGTAAGGAGGTGAGGAGCGTTTGTCTAATCCACATTAAGAGGAGGTAAACAATGGTTGATATAGCTCATTAACAAGGAGGAGATTCGGCGGAGGTGAGGAGCGTTTCACCCTTGAAGGATGGAAAGTCGTTGTTCTACGACGGTGAGAAAGCAAAGGAGGAGGGAATTGATTTATGTTTTTAAAAGTGAGATTGGAAGGAATCTCTACTATTCGAATGAGATGATTAATATACATGGGACAGAAGGAACGTCACGTGTTATCATTTCACGATAACAAAGTTATATATTGTATCTTTATAGACATGAAACGATGTGACATTATAAAATGACTTAGCAATTAATGGGTGTGGGGTGGGGCCTTAGGTACTTCTAACGGATGTAGTCCGTAATATAAATTCACTCAGTAGCATAGTATTTAGAAGGTGACATGTGAAGGCATTTGTCGAGATGGTATGACAACAATATTAGTATAGGTGTCTCAATTAAAATTGTTTTCATATTTGATTATTATTATTATTATTATTATTATTCATTTTATTTTATTTTGTAAGGGGTGAAATCGGAACATAAAAGGGACCCCATTTGAAAACTCGAAATTCATGAGGGATATTTCAGTTATTTACCAGGAATTAAGCCCCAGTTTGTAAAAGGTCAATTAATTAAACTTATAATAATAATGAAGAATTTAAATAAACAAAGAAACAGGAAAAATCCCGCAAATTTCCGGGCGACTTCTCCAACAATTGGTGCTAAACACTCTCTGTTTATCGTTCCTATATATGTCCAAAACCTCCTTCGCCGATAAGGCCATTTGAATCACCAAACGCAGAAAAGCAAAATGAACATCTTCAGCAAAAAACCTAATCCCAAAGGTAACTTACTTCAGTTTAATCTCTTGAATTTCGATCAAACTTCACTTGTTTTTCTTCTTTTTTAAATTATCTTCAATTCAATGTTCATATCTTGGAACTTTACAATTTACATGATTCTAGCATTTTTTTAATCTTTGGTTACGGTTGCCGTTATGTTGACTTGTTAAAGCTTAACGATCATGGCTTCTTATTTTGTTATTATATATACACACACTTTATTTTTAATTTTTGGATTTGCAGAGGCTCTTCGTGAGAGTAAGAGAGAAATGACGCGTGCTACTAGAGGTGATGTTTGATCATTTTCTCCGAACTTGGCCTTCTAACCTTTTATGATAAAATCAATTAAATTTATTTATGTATTTATTAAATTTACCAAGTTATAAATTTGATGACAATGATTCTGTATATATATTTTGGAATGGATCCTTGCATTAGTTTTCCTTATATTTTGGAGTTGGATCATTGCTTTGGTCTGAAATTCGATATACTTTGTGGTCTTGACTCAGGTATAGAGAAGGAAATAGGAACCCTGCAATTAGAGGTACATCCTGTTGCCAACTCATGATGGTCTTGTGAGGGTTTTTCAAGCTGATTCTGACCTGATTTATCTTAATTTCAGGAAAAGAAACTTGTTGCTGAAATTAAAAGAACCGCTAAAACCGGGAATGAGGTATTTTTAGCTTTGTACTTCGATTGCATTTATGTCTCTCCTAGAGAGTTGAGCGTCAAGTTCATTTGAATGCTTAAAGCTGTTTAAATTGTCCCCTTTCTCTCCATATGCATTTAGCAGGCTGCGGCCAAAACTTTAGCCCGACAGCTGGTCAGGCTTAGGCAGCAGATAGCTAAGTTACAAAGTAGCAAAGCTCAAATGAGAGGCATTTCAACTCATACACAGGTCTATATCCCTGCCTCCTCTGTCCTCCGCTATTGCATGGTGTTATGGTCAGTTTGTTGCATAGTACTTCTAGTAATGCTTGTTTTTTTTGTAGGCAATGCATGCTCAATCTTCAGTTGCCGTTGGCATGAAAGGTGCATCCAAGGCAATGTCAGCTATGAATAAGGTCAGTTTATATAATTGTGTTAATTTTCTTTTTACACATTCAATTTTATGGATCATATTCGTCTTTTCCCTTAATAACCACTTTACCAAAATGTTCCTCTTAACTGTTGGTGGATATCTGTCTCATATGTAGACTTCCATCCATACATCACTATATACATTTATGTTATCATGGACTTCAGTTCTTACAATCATTCTCCCCGTTCAAAATAGTTCCAGATTCTTAAACAACTGATGACTGAGATTTCATTGCAGCAAATGGCCCCTGAAAAACAAGCAAAGATTATTCGAGAATTTCAGAGTCGGTCTGCACAGATGGATATGACTGTAAGATGATGCTTGATTTTAGAATATTACAAATGTGGAGATGAGTTCATGCTTGTGTTTTTAGTTCATATTCATGGACTTCAACTGTCTAACATCCATGCTTGCAGACTGAAATGATGTCAGATGCCATAGATGATGCTCTTGATGACGACGAGGCAGAAGATGAGACTGAGGACCTTACCAATCAGGTGTGATTCTTTCCCTTCCATTTTTTCTGAGAAAAGAAAAAGGAGATTTGGGGGATGGAGGGTTATATCATAAAATTTAGGTTTGGATCTGATGGAGTAGATTAAAAAACTGGTCTTTCTTGGGCAGGACAATAGTTTTAAGTCCATTGTTTGACTGTGGTAGCTCCCAAAGCAAAGAACTGTTACTGACCTTTGTTAATTTTCTTTTATTCAGGTTTTAGATGAAATTGGTGTTGATGTTGCCTCACAGGTTGGTATTTCACACTTTTCCCCTTTCTTCATTTTGGGGTTTATTGTGAACCAATTATCATATTTTGTGCAACAGTCTGATGTGTATAAGTTTCTGCAGTTGTCATCAGCTCCAAGAGGTAGGATTGCAGGAAAGAACACTGAAGCCGTCAGCAGGTATTTCTCTGTCTTCTCCCTTGTCCTTCTCAATTGGAATGTTTTTTGCAGTTGTCAGAGACCCATGTGTTTCGTGAAGATCCCCACCTTAGATTTGAACTTCATGCCCAACGATTTCCACCTTACTTGCAATAATAAGCTTACTTGTCATTGTGCAATGTGTGTATATATAGGGAATCACCCAAATATTCTAAAAGTTGGGTCTCATGAACCACTGTTTGAAATTGTTTCCTGAAAGAGAATGAGTTATATCTTTTATTTGATAATTTCTTTTTCCGTAATGCAGCTCGGGTGTTGATGAGCTCGAGAAGCAGTTGGCAGCTCTTAGAAATCCATGAGCCAAAAGTATAAAAGCTAAACTCCAGGTTTTACTTCATTAAATCATTGAAGTTGTTCCCTAGAATTCATATCATGTTTCCAGAAGGTAACAATACCTCCACGTAACTTTGATATAATTGTGTATCGTATACATGTCGATACCATTTCGATATTCTTCTACTGATATGGTACTGACCATGACTAATGATACAAATGTTTGAGAAATGCAGAATGCATAAACCTCAAACGTATAAACCAAAAATGAGAATCAATCTAATAATTCAATTCAAAAGAATTTCACAAATAGAAATTTTGAAAGATGTTGGTCAGAAAAAAACGTCTACAATTGAGATTGTAAGTTATTAAAAACATCAGCTTGCAACCGATAATCTTCTCCATCATTTCCTTAACGAGAGGAGCTCAAAACTTCGAAGAGGGTGATTATCACGGCTACCTTTAACAGTGGCCAAACGGTTGGATGTTTTTGACTCCAAGGCAAGGAGTCTTTGTGTGGCAGACATGAGACCACTACTTGAAACCTGTCGGTTTTGCGGAATGCCATTGGGTTCACTGGATGAACCAGGCCTGCTTGTTACTACAGCTTTCCTTGAAGTGCTACCATATCGAGAAGAACTGCGTCTCTTATCTGAATCTGGGTGCTGAAAATACCAGACTGGAGATTAGAATGTCGGAAACTGCAGTCGAGGTAAATGGTAAGACAGTTTCTTTGACTGAAAGTTAAAGCTCACCACATGCTTTGACAGGGTTACACCCTCAGCAGTCTTGTGTCTAGAATGATCACGACGAGGACTAGGACTTGAAACATTTCTTTTAGAAAATGCTTCAACCGCACCGGAGAATCTATCCCGAATCTCTCTTCCCACTGAATGATTTCACCAAGAATGCATAGAGGTTAATACAAATCATGATAGTTAAAGCATGGCCATCTTCTAAACCAAATAGTTGAGCAACAAATGTCTAAGTTCCACGGAAAAAAGATATGATCATACGACTTAATGAGAAACCTAGTTCTTTTGAAACAAAGCAGACCTGAGGTTCTTTCGGGTTTTTCAATGGCTGCTCCTGCAGCTAAACCTGCCCTTCCACTGGAATGCTGAAAAACAGATGCAAAAACTAAGCCATACTCCTGAGATGACTGTAACCAAATGCTAGAAGTTTATAAGTACTTACCCGCACTCGGGAGCTGCCACCAATCTGTGGGTAATTTAATACGGTCCAATCAAAGATGTAGTCAAACTGATAACCTGCAGCAATACAATGTTCTTAACCGAATGAACAGAAAACAAAGAACTTGACATTCCATGGAGAAATAAGTTCAACAACATACTCTGGTTTGAGTATGTGTGTATGTCTGCGAAGGAGTAACAGAATACATAACCACAATGATGATAACTAACCTTCTCTTATAAACAAGTCTCGGAAAAGCCTCTTCAAATAGGAATAATCGGGTTTATCTTCAAACCGCAAAGAACGACAGTAGTGAAAATACGAGACAAACTCAGATGGATATGACTTACAGAGCACCTATTAAACAAGCATAAACCAGTATTAATGAACAACGAAGCAAGAGTGATATCATAAAAATTAAATTTCTCAAAGGGAACCAATCTGTCGAAGGATGGGATAAGTAAACATACCTCTATAGAAGTCGACACTTTCTTTTCACTAATCTTATCATATTTTTGCTTTTTCGTGCCAGCTTTTAGCCCCTGCCAGGGAAGGCTGAAGCAAAGAAATGGTGCAAACTGAATCAAATTCAAAATCAATGCGAAGGAAAACTAAGAACAAAGATTCAGCAACAAGAAACAACATAAAACCATGAATGAATGAGCATGGGGTGATCATATACACAACCTTCCTCTCAGGAAATACATAAGCACATAACCAAGGGATTCCAAATCATCTCTGCGGCTTTGCTCTGCCGATAAAATAGAGGAATGTATTAAAAAAAAGTAACAAGTAAACTTTCATCTATGATATATGATTTACTGCTACTAGTTGAGTCGCATAATAACACAACTTACCAATTCCAAGGTGAGTGTTAACACTTGCATAACGAGCAGTGCCTGTGAGGTTTTTGTTTTCTCTGCAGCAAAAGAATCCAATCAGTCGTTTCGCAAACAAATTCAGTATATCTTTACCAAGTAGGAACTTGATACAAAGAAAGTAGGCAATATGAGTTTCCTCGAATTGTACAAAATGCTAAGGCATTATAAGTTGCATCCATAAGTAAAGCAAAATCTGAGCTGAAAAACGTAGCTAGACCATGAAGTAACTTTCTTATCTAGTATCTTGTCTTAATAGTCATGCATTATGATGAGAACTAATACAAGCTTGAGATCTTCAAGTTTCTGTATTAACAAGTCAACAAAAAGATAATCACCTATAAGGGATGTGCTTATGAGTTTGAAGATCCCTATACTTCTTCGCAAGACCATAGTCAATGATATATACCTGTAGTAACAATAATGAACTGACATCAGAATATTTCATACTTTTCAAGTGTAACAAAGTCCTATACATAGAAATGAAATAATATTCTTATCGTGACCAGAAATTCAAATTTGAAAGTGGCTGTGCAAGCAGTGTAATGAGTAATGTATGTGCATGTTATGTTTGCCAAAGAAATATAATACACGATAACTTTAAATACCTGACTCGCCTTGCGTCCTAGGCCCATCAAGAAGTTGTCAGGCTTTATGTCACGGTGAAGAAAACCTCTTGAATGCATATATTCTACTCTATTAATCTGAAAAAAAAAAAAAGAAAAAAGTTGAAAAGGGAGAATATTATGAAAAAACTGAACTGATTCTTCATCATGAAAAGAATGTTATACTTACTAACTGATCAGCAAGCATCAACACCGTCTTTAATGAAAGTTTCCGGTTGCAGTAGCTGAACAAATCTTCCAAACTAGGTCCAAGAAGGTCAATTACCATGACATTGTAATCTGCCTCAATTCCGAACCACTTGAGGTGCGGAATACCCGCTGTATCAAGGAGAACCCTCAACAAGTTATTTAAGGATAAAAATAATTGCTTTCTAAAAATTTATCCAAAAAAACTAGCAACATTATTTCAAGATAGACATCAACATGCTAGCTTGACCAGGAAAAAAAAGTTAGTAATTTGTTCAACAAATCGTTTAAAGACTACGTTGATAGTGTGATAATCATGTGAAGGAAAGAAGGCCAGCTATTCACTTTCTAAACCAACCACTACCAAGAGCAATTGTAAATTGAATGAAGACTGGTTTATGAAGTTATAAATCAAAGAAATTGTGGCTTCCACAGAGCTTGCACGTTTTTCTCTCTTTTTTTCCCTTTCACATATTGGCATTACTGGAAGTGCAGTGGACAAGGCTACCAGAGAAGACCATAGTCAAGTTAGGAGAGTGAAGCACAAACATAGACTTACTTCCTCCTTGAAGAAGCATATACAATTTTGACTCATAATGAAGCTGTGGATGCTTGGTCTTTGCAGATTCCTGCAAAAAGGAAGAGAGAAACAAAGGGTCAAATTAGAAAATAAAATTAATGTTTTGTGCTTAGGAATAGGAAATTTTCATTCTCTTCACAATCACACCTAAAATGACACATTCTAACATGTAAAGATCACCATAACACTTCATTTCAAAGAGGCCAAAAAAAATAAACTGCAGATTGGGAACACTTGGCAATTAGTATAAATTTATGTAGAATTAGAAAAACACTTTTTTCCCCTTCTTAGAATGGAAATCACCAATAACAAATTGCCTTCCCCTTTATATGCTTAAATGAAGAACCATATAAAGCTAAAACAGGGCTGGATATATGAAAACATTCTCTTGAAAAAATAAGCTTTTACACAAATTTATAACTTTTTTTTTTTATCCATCACCGGTAGCAGTGACTAATCCCTTCACTGTGAGTGCTCTCCGGAAAAAGGTAAATGGCTAGCCATGAAATGTGCTCCATTCCTATGATTAATAACTTGTTGATTAGTAAAAACCTCTTTCCCATTTTAAGAAAAAAAGCAATCACTAAACTAAAGATCATATTTCTAATACTTTTTTTTTGGTCAGTGTCCAAAAGTTAATGCATTTAAAGTCCAAAGCAAGGATAAGCCAAAAACAATAAAGCTTGCTTTATTTATAGGTATTCAAGGATCCAAAATCATCATTATAAATACCAAAGCTAGAAGCAGACCAACAAAAGCACTACCAAAAACACATTCTCAAGAAAAGATCACCATACCAGTTTGACAGCAACTTCCTCTTTAGTTTGCACATTTACCCCTTCAACAGAAACCCACCCAAAAAAATTAGAAAAAAAAAAAAAAAAAGAGCACAAAGCTGACAAAGAATTAAAGAAATAATACATATTTTCCATTAATAAGAAAGGGAAGAAAGCCATCACAGGGCTTGGGAGATACCATACCTAAATAAAGCTCTCCAAAAGAGCCACTGCCAATCTTTCTTCCAAGCTTGAACTTACCGCCAATCACATTATCCATTCTCAAGCCAAACAAAAACAAAACACTATCTTCAAAGCTCAAGGGATTTACTAAATTGACAACTCCAAGCCTCCAACAGATCAACAAAAAAAAAGGTAGCTGAGATTTTGACCAAAAGAAGAAGAAAAATGGAATCTTTTGAAGAAAAAAGGTAAAAAAAAATCAAAGGGAAAAATCAGAGATTCATATCCAACTTCATCAACTACACAGTTTGAAATTGATAACAAAATCCCCAAAATTAAGGAGAAAAACGCAGCTACATTGACTTGAGAAGAAGCCGATGATTCAACTGGCAAATCTAAACGTCCAACTGTAATCAATTGTATAAAATTACGGTTGAAAAATCAGAAATGGCTGGAAATAATAAATCAGATTAATTTTTTTTGTTTGGGGATAAAACTATAAACAAGAAAACAGTAAAGAAATGATTTTCAGGTGTTTAACGATGAAAATGAGAGAGAGAGAGAGAGAGGGTTGACAATATGAAATGAAATGGAAGAGAAAAACTACAAAAGATTTTTTTAATAGTTCTTTTCTATAAATTGAAATTAAAAAAATTTAAAGCATGAATTTTGCATTTTGTCTCAGTCTGACCCTTTCTTCTTACTTCTCACTTTCAATTTTCAATTTTGTTTGGCTTAAACAACAAAATAGTTTCTAAGTTATACTATTTTTTTTTAAATTGATACCTAAATTTTTTTGATCAAAATTGATACCTAAATAATTAAACTGTTATCCATTTTACCTCAACTGTTAATCCCGTTTAAAAAAAGTTAAGCCAATTATAATTTATCACGTAGATTTATATTTATTTTATCAATTTCCTTAAATTTTCTTCTCATCAAGCATTTTTTATCAATTTTCTCACACTTTTTCATCAACTAAACACCACAAAAAAATGTGCTACAAACTTTTGAATATTAAAAATATTTTTGCTTTTATTTATTTTTTCATTTTCTTTTCAAACTTCTTTGCATTTTATCAGTATAAAAGTTAGACATTACATGTTTCCTTGTAGAAACAGGGGAAATTTGATTAATGAAAAATGGGGTGAAATTTGAAGTCCGTAATTGATTTTATGAAATGATTTTTTTTTAATTTGTTATTTTGGGGTACTTTTCTTTCTAAATTCAACACATTCGTGTCTGATTTTGTGGTAAAATTTGTTTTTTACCCCCTATTTTTATTTTTTTCCTAGTGAAGGATGTTGATGTGAGAAAATAGATTCTGTCGTGGTAGAGTTACAGATTATTTGGAAGATATTGATGGAGAAGATCCAGCGAAAAAAGCTTTCAACAAATTATCCATTCAATTCTATAATTATAGAGAAGGGTGGGTATTGGGTAGGTACTATTAATTTTTAAACAGGTTTAGACTTGAAAAAAATAAAAAGAAAAACAAAAAAAAAAATGGAAAAGAAAATTCCCCTTCTCTTGGTGTGTGCTTTTTGATTGGTTGAAAATATGATTGATTGAAAATTCCCATTGTTCTTCACTGTTGTTAGTCTTTTGTTGGTTTGTTTCAGAAGTTTGTAGCAATTTTGGGGTGTTCGGTTGATGAAAAGTGTGAGAAAATTGATAGAAAATATTTGATAAGAAAAAAATTTAAGAAGATTGGTAAAATAAATACATGTCCACGTGATAAATTATGATTGATTGAATTTTTTTTTTCTAACTAGACTAACAGTTAGGGTAAAGTGGGTAACAATTTAATAGTTTATGTACCAGTTTTGACTAAAAAAAAGTTTAGGTATCAATTTGGAAAAAGTAATATAGTTTAGGTACCATCTTGTTGTTTAAGCCATTTTATTTCTTCAAATAAAATTTTTTACTTTTAACCTTCAATGTTTATATCTTGTAAAATTCATTAAATATTGCGATTAAATTTTAATTTGATTGACATCAGTATTATTATCGAAAAGAGATGGGTTTAAGTACACTAAAACGTATTATCTTCTTATTTAACGATTGGAGAAGGATCATGCTTAATTCTAAACATTCTATTAAAAAAAGCAGATATGACAACAACTTAAAGTAAGAGTGATAATGGATCCGTCTGTTCTATCTACATGTTTTGGGCATTGTATATATTTAGTCCCTTATTTTGAATTGTCACCTGTCAAGTTATTATTGATGAATCAAAATGACAAGCAATCTGACAATATGGATCTAGATAGGGTGGCACTATGATACGTCTTGTGTCACTTCAAATAGGACATGATGATAAAAGTTTAGTATGTCAATTAATAAGTGGAGCTTCCTCGGCTATTGACCCAAAAGGTTTCTACCAAGGCTTTTTTCAAGGGATTTGTTCACAGAGTTCATGAGCTTAACGCTCTATTCGGACAATTGAGGTGTAACTTGCTTCAATTATTTTCTTCTTTCTTTATTCATTATCTTAATCAATCATATTTTATCTATATTACATATGTATATGATGTATCTTATGCAAAAGTAATAAGTATTATTTTGAGAATGTTTTCATTTTTATATTTTATATAAAATCTATAAAAATAAATCTAAATTAACTAATGGAATTGTTGAAGCACTGTTACTGCTGGGCGAAAAGCTTTAGTTATTCGAAGATGACGAAAAGAATGCCTGGTGAACAGCAAAATGGCCTCGGTTGGAGCGTGGCCTTGGCTGGATGGTGAAGGTGAACTTTGAAGGATCGGGTGGATATGTTATTGCCCCATGCTGCTGCGCGAGGGGTGATAAGGGACAGTCAAGGCACTTGGCTGGTAGGATATGGCCGACACATTGGCCAAGCCTCGGTCTTGAAGGCAGAAATGCAAGCAATATTTAACTTGACGCAAGGGCTATAGGCGTGTCATGCTTGAATCGGATAGTCTGGAAGCAGTTCAGTTGATTAATGCAGCTGAGCAGGGGAGCAATGTTATTTCTCTAGTGCGGAATATTCGAGCTTTGCTCCATCGTCCATGGGAGGTTCAGGTAGCTCATATCAAGTGAGAACAGAATATGGTGGCTGACATTGTTGTGAAATCAGTGAAGGGTGGCTCAATGTTGATGCAGGTGTTTGAAAAGCCAATACCAGATGCTTGGACTGCTATATCCACTGATATGCATGGGCTGCTAGAGACTGCAGTGATGTAGTTATAGGATGATTCGTGGACCGCTACATGTCTCATAATCTAGTATTATTTAATTTTTTTTAATAATAATGAATAATTTCAATCTTGGGTTTTCCCATTTTAAAAATTATAAAAAAAGAGAAAATATATAAGTGAAATTAAGGGAAAAAAGAACATGGAGTTGAAGTGGGAGGGGTCTCAAAATTTGACTCAGTCCACATGGGATCATCATGTTCCTCATTCCTTAGTACGGTGTTATAATTTATTCAAAATAATTGAAAAATAAACTATTAACATATGCTGAATTATTTTATAAATAATATTTTATTATAAAGTTGAAACTTTGAAACTGTAAAATAAAATATGAATTTGGGTTTGATTCCCAACATTATCCTATTTTCTTTGTGCATATTTATTAATATATGATTTTTTAGAGATGTAAGACTTGTGATTAATTTACTTAAATAATTGAATTTGATTTAATATTTTTTTGAATTTTAATAGGAGGACAAAGTTCTAATAATAATGTAATTAATGTTGTTTGAACTCAGGTCACACATAAGATAATGAATACTCTTAATAATAATACGATTAGTGTGGTTTGAACTCAGGTCACACATAAGATAATGAATACTCTTACCATCAGACCAACACACAAGATTCTCGATTTAATATTTAATCATAATTTAAAGTGATTAAATATATATATATATAAAACTTACATTTATAGTGGAGAATTCATTTTTAAAATTTTATGAGAGTGATTAGTAAAATTGTATGGAATTAAAAAAACTTCGTAAAATTTTGTAACGCGTCTTGAGAGAATATTAAAAAAATTAAAAATAAATTAAAACGGGCATGTATAATATATTAAATTTTACTTGTGAAATTAAAAAAGTTTACTAACAATGGACAGGATACAAACCCAAATTATATTGCTTAAATTTATTTTAAAACAAAGAAACATTTTTTTTAGAAAAAAAATAAAACATGTAATAATAATGTTTAGCAACTCTATTAGTCGCTAATAATATAAGAGAGTAGTGGTTAAATCTTTGGCTTCCTTAAATTCGAAGTTTAAATTTTGTTGTTGTCATCCCTTATTTTAGTTTGTGATATTTATCATTAATCAACCAAATAATGGATTTGGAGTTTGCTTCTTTTGAATTGTCTGAGTCTTTTGGTATTTGATTTTTTCAAGGTTTTTGAAATTGAATTAGAGGTCAAATCATTCAGACTATCGATTTATCGATCCAAATAATTCGATTAAATAATTCATTAAACATAAAATATTCAAATCAATTCAATCATCAACGGATTTTTAACCTAATTTAATCGATTTGTACTGATTCTTAACTCAATCAATCTAAAGCTTTTCCCTAAATCGATATCCAAATCAATTTTTAATCCAACCAATTCAATTAAGATAATCATGAATTTTTCTTATTAGAATATGATTTCTCTTTCTTTAGGGTTTTTTTTTTCTAAGGCATTTTCTTCATTTACTTTATGGTATAGTTTATTTTTGTCTTTAGACTAGTGACGAGGCGTAGTAGAGATTATTTAATCCTTTAAGAATTATAAAAATATAGATTATTAAAATAATAAACAATTATCATAAAATTATAAAATTTAATTTTGATCCCAAAATTTCAAACCCCACCACTGATTTGGACCCTCCACTTTTGTGTTTGTTGGAGATTTTCCCCCTGTATCTCTCGCAATGAATGCCATGAATGTAGAAAAAAAGTTGGATAGATTTATTGTTGTTTTTTTTTTTTTTTTTTTTTTTAATTTTCTTTTCAATTCTAATGTTGCCTCAAAAATAGAAACATCTCCATGTGAGCAGATATTAGATTCTACAAGGGCTGTTTGGAGCTGCACAACAATCCTCAATCAATCAAATGAAAATGTTATTATTACACTAATTAAATACTCGAACCATCAACTCGATTAATTAAATCATAAAAGAAATTTTAAAAGTAACTATAAATAGTACTTTTATTTCATTTTGATTATTTTTTCACTTATCCAAAAGAAGATATATTTTTATCACTTATTTGCAGCACCACACATTTCTCTTATTTTTAATCACTAATTAAGAAAATGTTTTAATTATAAATAAAAAGAATTAAGATGAAAATGTGAAGGAAATAAGATGTTATAAATGTTGTTGTTGTGATCATCTTCAGCATGGTGTAGAGCCTTTCAATCACTCACATTTCACTGTCACATCCATATAATTTGCTTCACCCACTGGACCCCCCCTTTTTGATAGAATCCTAAGCTGAAATTCAACGAGGGAAACAAAACAAACAATATCAAGAGTTTTTCTTCTATGATTATATATTTATCCGTAATTAATATAAAAATAATGTGTTTGCTTACACCTACTAAGGTTTTTAAAATTAAATTGGTGATCGAAGCAATAAAATATTTGTTGATTTCAGTTTGGTTGCTTTAACGGATCGTTTTTGTTTTAGTTAAATAAATTACAATGATGTTTGAATTGAATTGAATCAATCGGTTAAATCGAGAATCAATCGAAGTATTGATCTGAAGAATGATTTTGGACTAGTTAGATCATAAATCAGTTAAATTGATTAAAAACTTGTTGAACCGACAATTGAACCGAAAATGGTTCCAACAACCATCGATCTTACACAGTTACACTTACAAGAGAGATAAAAATGATCATTTGACGTAAGTCAATTTTATTCGTTTATTCGGTTGTGATCTTACTTAATTCGGTTGATTGTTAGTTATTAAAATTTATAACTCAACTAATTAACTTAATTGACTTAATATATATTATTTATTATATATAATTTTTAATTTAAATGGTTAAAATATGTTGTTAGTTTTTATATTTTGATAAAACTTGAGATTTAATTCATGTACTTTAAAAGTTAAAATTTCAATATTCGTACTTATTATTTGAAAATCTCAATCCAGTTATCAAATTGCAAGCATTTTCTATCAAAATTTGTTAATTTAAAATTTTGATTAGGATGTCCTCATATAACGTGACATATAATTGATAGAAAAAAACATGTTGAGTTAACCAATTTTGATAGAAACTATCAACTATGATAATAATTGGATTATGATTTTTAAATTAAAAATGCAGGAGGATCAAAATTTTAACTTTTAAAATACAAAAAATGACTCAAGTTTTGTCAACGTACAAGGACTACCAACAAATTTTAACCAATTTAAATGTTTCTTCACGACTAATATATACATATTTTATCATATGTATGAGTATATGTTAGAAGTGGAAGTGATTTTTTTTCCAAGACATTTTGATCAAGTTCGAATACTAGAATCGTTATTGTTGGGAGGGCTTTACTTGTACCACTTCCTACCCGAATATAGGACTATACTCAAATCGTAAAAATGAATAACCCTATGGTTATAAATATTAAACTACTTGAGATATCTCTATATTATAAGGATTGGATTAAATTAATTTCTCTATTATTAAATGGATTAATTTAGTCCTAGACTATTAAAAAAATCAAATAAGTCCAAAATGTATCAAAGTTAACATTTACTATATAAAAAATGTCTTAAAAATGATTTTTTTTGTATTTTGATTCAATTCCCAACAAAAGATTTCATTTATAAATCATAAAAACTTTAAAAAATATCATTTACTCTTTTTCCTCCACATCCTGTAGGCCCATTTAGGGGATAGATGCTAGCCATGAGTTTTAAAAATGCTTCATACTCAAGGTGAAGATCAAACTCTCAACCACTAGTTAAAGTAAGAAAGACCTTTACCATATCACCTAACTCCCGTGATTCTCTTTTATTCTTTTTAATCGTAAATGAATCAAATTAATTCATTTAATAATAGAAGAACTAATTTGATAAATTTCTATAATAGTTTGAATTACCAGAATCCTGCCGGCCTAATAGTAGGCAACGAGCTGGTGAAAAATATTCATCCTTAAACCCCATCATTTTCTTGGTTTTATGTGTATTTTTAGTGATTCCGAATTGAAATTAAGTTAAGATCAAGGATCTGCATTGCAAATTAAGATTGAATATATATGAAAATGGAATACAAAGGAATTGAAAATTACAACAGAAAGTAGCTATCGAGAGATGTGGGATGTCCAAGCCGAAGCTGTAAACAAGCTAGTATCTTTCCATCCAAGCCTAAGAGTTCCATCTCCTTGTACAAGCCTATACCCGTGAGCCGGTGGGAACATGTTCAATATCAGCTGTGCTTGTGCCATCGAGTTGCTGCTCATCGGTACCTGCACGAAGCTATTTCTTGCTGCTAGCTCACTCCTCCATTGCTTCATCTTTTCTTCCCCACTTCTCGCTGGCCCTCCTATTGCCAATATATTGTTTATTTCCCTATACAATAGGCAATGTTCGATGCGATGCCTGTTGGGGTCATCAGCTGCTAGGTATGCTCCTAGTGAATCAAACATGGTGGAATAATAATGGAGAGATCCCACAAAACGGTCCAAGAACGATCCACCATGGGACAAGTCTTGTTCCACCAATGTGATTAGCCTTGGACCTAATTGCTCCATCAGCCTCATTGTCTTCCAATCGGGCCCCGTAGCGTCGTATAGTGAATGTTGTAGCCAGTGAATAGCTAATGTCTCCCCTCTTCGGAGTCGAACCATGGTGATGTCGATTTCCCCGAATTTCTTTGCGATCGGGTGGAATTCGAACGACATTCCGAGCCGTTTAGCGAATTTGGAGAGTTGTTGACCTGTCTCCGTCAGAAGCTCCATCGAACTGCCCATGCCAGTCATCGTGACATGTGGAGGCCCTTCCATACGCGTGGCTAAGATATGGAACAAAGCCGGCCATTGCAAGCCTTGCATGATATCAAGGTCTATGATATGAACCCTATCACGTCGATGAAATGCTTCGAGGATGGCTTGGTTAGAGGTGAAATGAGCGAATTTGATAAAGGGAGAGACATTGTTGAAGGCTTGAAAAGCACAATGGACGGTTTTGTAGTTAATCAAAGGAGAACAAATCCCTAACCATGAATTAATAACCCTACTAGACATGGCCTTAGCGAAATAAGCAACAACCCTTTCAGCACAAGAAAGAGCGTAAGGAGAAGCCATTTGGGTTAGTTCAAGCAACATTCGATGAGCTTCCCCAAGGTTGTCAATGGAGATAGCTACAGCACATTCTAAAAGCAGCGTTATCAAGCTTAAACCTTGCTCGTCTAACCTACTTAACCCTCTATCATTCCCTCCATTAACGTTGCTCCATTGAAGCTCATCAAAATCACTACTCGTTACAGTTTTCCTTGGCCTGAAATCACCCAGAAGCGATGGAGGGAAGCTATCCTCGCATACCATTGGTATATCAGCAGGTGCCTGCAAGGTACTGCTATGGTGATCATCAGTGTCTGTATTTTGAGCTGGCAAGTCATCAATGAGCTTCTTGGTAACTTGTTCGACCCAATCGGAGAGCTCATTTCTCTCCAAGTTTATGCAACGACTTTCAAGATTTTGCCTGGGGATGGAGCTGACAGCAGCAACAGCAGCACGAGAAGTTGGGAACCCAACAGAGGAGAAATCCCATATAGGTTCACGATGAGGCTGGATCATATCTAGAGTCGCATGAACCACTTCGAATCCTCCTTTCATCATTGAAAGATGAAGCAAAAAGGGGACCAAAAAGAGAGAAAAATCAGAAGAGGGGGTGTGGGAGGGTGTTAAGGATAGGTGGAGGCCATTTTTAAAGGGGAAATTTTGGGGGAAAGATGATCAAAGAAATGAGCGAAGACTACAGCATTTGTTTAATGCTACAGCGCGGCCGGCATAGCCAGGACACGTAAATGAAGACAATAAGCTAAGTGCCAAAGCAGACGTCAGTTTGGTAGTGATTTTCACTATTATTAACTTTCTTTAAATTTTCAACAGAGTATATGTATCATATATATATATATATATATATATATATATATATATATATTCAAGCTATGAAAACATAATTTAAGTTAAAAATGGTATAGATATGAAAATGTTTCACAATGGAATTGCTAAGTAGAGGAAGGTGGAATATTTTCATAGCCGTAGAAGGATGAACTAACCATTTTAAAATTATCAATCAAAAAGAAAATCATGGCTCATGTGTTATATATTAAAGGGTAAATAACAAAAATAGTTATTTTTATTTGCCCCAGATTACATTTTAGTCACTTATGTTTGAAATGTTACATTTTAGTTACTTATGTTATCGTTTTGTTACGAAATGGTCACTCTGCCGTTAAGCTTCGTTATCTCCTTAACGGCAATACCACATGACAATCCAAATGGGTTTTAAATACCAATTTAGATGTCCAACTGGAATTTTTTTTTCATTTGTAAGATTTAAAGATATTATTTTTTATTTTCAAATATTGTCCTAATTTGGGGTTACTAGCCTACCACATGGCATTATGTCAATAGCTGTCATCGAGTTAATTAGATATCAATAAAATATATCAACTTGATTAACGTTTCAAAATTTAAGTATCAATTAAATTCAAAAAAAAAAATATTTACTAGCTAGGTACAAATTGCTAAATTTAGAAGCTAAAATATGTATATATTAAAAATATTTTTTAAAATAAATTAACGTTTATTTATAAGAATAATCATTTATTAAGTTTTGGGTGCAATGATATGGTATATTTCATTTTTTATGGAAGGATTCAAGTTTAAGCCTTGAAAACTATGTTGTTTAATTACAAATTTTGAAAGAATTAATTTTCATAAAAATAAAAATAAAATCTAATCTTAAAGACGATGTTTTTGAAAAAGGTAATCACAAATAATAATAAAAAAATTAATCTCCATAAATTGTAAAAAAATGGCTTAATATAATATTTGGTACTTGAACTTGACATTTTTTCTTAAGTTGTACTTAATCTTTTTGGGGTCTAATTTGGTACTTGAACTTGACTTTTTTTTTTCTAATTTGGTACCTAATCTTTTTTTTTTTATTTGGTTCTTGAACTTGTCAAACGTTTTGCAAATTACTCCAATATACTAACAATGTTATTTTTATGAGGTAGCAAAAATAATCAATGTATGACCGACATGTGACAGATGATATGATATTTTTTGTATTTTATGTGTTCAATTACTTTTAGTTTTATTTATTTAATTAATTGTTTTATTAATTGAAAATAATGAATTTATTTTAATTTGGGTTTTTTAAAACTCTTTTTTTTTACTTAATATTAATTCGTTAAGCATAGCTCAATACCTATTTTTTTAACGTAACACTGTTAGTGTTTTTGTTTAATTTGTATAACATTTAATAAATTTAAGTACCAAATTAAACTTAAAAAAAACTTAGGTACCAAATTAGAAAAAAAAAAGTCAAGTTTAGGCCCAAAAAATTTAGACACCAAATTAGGAAAAAATATCAAGGTACCAAATTGTGTCAAAAAATCTAGATACCAAATTTAAAAAAACAATGCCAAATTCATATGCTAAATATATATTGTCTTATTAATATAGAAGAAACCTCACTTCACCAAAAGAAAGAAAAAACTTATTTTATACATTGATGCATTTACAATTTATTAGTTCTACGTCAACGACCTAAAAGGTAGAACTTATTAATAAATAAAATTAATAATTTTAATTAAATTTAGTAAATTTATTAATAAGTCTTTAACTTGCCGAGTGAGTCTTAACTCGATTAATATGAGTATTATTGTCAATACAGGAGAATGTAGGTTCGAATGTGTTGAAGCGCATTATCTTTTTATTTATGGATTAAGGAGGAGTTATGAGTAGTTTTAGACATTATATAAAAAAACAGATACGATCATAATCTATAATGAGATTATTCAAAAAGAAATCCTAACATCGTGATGTATAAAATTAACACATAAAATATAATCAAAATCTTACTTCATATATATATATATATATATATATAAAGAGGGTTTAGAAAGGGTAAAATTTATTTAGGGTTTAAATAATTAATTAGTAATAATGATTCATGGTTTGGTTAATGATAATGACACATGTTGGGGCCGACCGGATGAAGGCAACATCAATAATGACACATCAAGACTCAATGTTATAGAATACTTTAGAACTCCACAAATTAATTAGGTTTATATTTAATGCATATAATTCTATATAATATAATATCAAAAATGAAAATAAGTTTATTTATTTTTAAATATTTTAATATTTATTCTAACTATTTATACTTTTAATCGATTGTGTCTTAGCTCAATTAGTATGGTAGTTCTAGACATTGTATCAAAAAGAGCAGATATGATCAGAACCTAAAATGAGATTATTCAAAAGAAAGTTATATTTCTTTAAAAATAAAAATAACAATTAAATAATTTAATACAATTCAGATTTATATCCCAAGAAAAATAAAAATGGGAAATAGACATAAAGTTAATTAAATTCGAGCAAACTTAAATTTTTTTTTATATAGGCATAATAATTTATTTGACTCTCTAATTTAAAAATAATTTTAGTTCTCTATTTAATTTTTCGTATTTTTTAGCCATTGAATTTGTATTGCGTGTTAAATTACCCCTAAACGGATAAAAAAATTAATGTTTATTTATATGTCATGTTTGTAATTAATTTTTAAAAAATATTATTTATATTTTAATATTTTTAAATTTTTAATATTTTATTTTCAATTTTTTTATGTTTAAAAAATTAATTAATTATTAACATGAGATATCACATCAATAAAATTAATAGACTTTAATTTTTCCAAAAAAATATATATTTAAGAACTAAAAGAGAAAAAAAATTAAATGATGAATTAAAATATTTTTTTTAAAAAATTGGAAGGTGATTATGTCTATATATATACGCACATTATATTACTTTTGACATTACTATAACTCTAGATTTAATTAATAGAGAGATAGAGTTTCTTTTATTTTATTTTCTTTAATATGGTTCGAGGTATGAAGGTGTAAAGTTTGAATTTAAGATTAGATAATAAATCAATACAAATTCTTTTATCATTATACCACTATAAATAATTTAGGGTTTTTTTGAATGGATGGTGTATTTATCTGTAATTAGCATAAAAATAACGGTATGGTGAAATTAGATACTGTAACAGGATACAAAAGGAAAGCTAAACACACCGCATTAAAAATAAATGCCCATCCAAAAGAGTTCGAGATAAGTGGTTTTCCATAATTAAGAATGCAAGAAAGAGTGAAGAGAGATGGAAGGAAGCTGTCTTTGATAGGAAGGGGTCAAATGATATTAGAAGCCCATTCCATCAACAGCAAAGTGCCAAAACCCTTCAAAATAACAACCTCGCCTGCTTCATTTTTTTAGTCATGCCACACCCAAACAAGTGCTAAAGGCTAAACCACCCCCATTCACATGATGAGGTCATGATTAGGCTTTTTTCTTTCTTTTTTGGTAGAGATGTTTGCAACTCATTCAGCTTCAGGCCACACACAATACTACCAAAGACATTAGTAATTGCTCCGATTGAAACCACATTTCCTTTGACATAAGCTTATTTTTTGTATAGGATTTGGGTAAATGAGGATGAGAGAATCTAGTGATATTTGGGCAGAGTTTTGGTGAAGGTGTTGGTTTCTTTGGGAAAAAAGAGAAGCTTTATAAAGATGAAGTGATTTATTTGGATGTGATTGAGTATGATTTGACTAGTATCATGGAGTTAGAATTTTAGAATGATAAATCGTGTGATCTTAGGCGATTTTTTTGAATTCAAATTCGTCTAAGTCAGTTTTACTTTTAAAAAATGAAAATTCTCTTAGAAATTCTCTAGGGCACCGAATCAAAATGGAAGCAAACTTGAAAGGGAAAGAAGCCACGAACGAACAGAAAAGCCACATGAAAAATAACGCATACCAAGTATTGAATAAATGCTTATTACTTTCAAAGTTCACAACTAAGTGATTACAAATGAGGTAAAAACCTCTGTTTATAGTTGAGATCCTCCAGATCTAATGATATGAATCGAATTACATCAACAGTTGAAATTAGTGTCAATTTGCAAGATGAAAGTATCAAGAGATTTAAACTCTATACATGTTTTCCATAAAACGTTTTGTGTAATGATCACGGGATTTGATTCGCGGCTAGTGATACTAGAATAAAATCAATGGTAAAATGATGCAGATTTTATTAGATTCGATAGAAGTAATTTGTGAGTGGATGTTGCTCACATGATGGACATGTTAGAGGCGAGTGAGTCTACCAAAATCGAGGTATTGATGTGATGAAATATCGTAGAGAGTAGTGTTGAACAGCCTATGTAAATATAAGGTGTGATCCATGTTCTTGATTGAAATTGATTTGGCGGTTTATGTAGCGAATGTCCGACAACAATGGACTGCCATCTTTCAATGGCTCATCAGCTTCTCTTGATGCTGTCATCTTTATTAGAAGTAATCGGACCAACAACAATTCACCATATAATCTCGAGCTTCCTTCCAGAGTTTTGCTTATTATTAATTTGTTCTCGATATGAACCGTCCAATAAGACTGCTCCACCACCATATTTCCTTCGGACCCTATCATAAGCCAATGCTACTTTTAAGCAACCACGTTTCTGACCCAATTTGGTTAATGCTGTCATCACTAGAGTTTTCACCTGCATTTCTCTCCTGTATTGTCTTTGTGTTAAGGACTTTCCTTTGGGATACCATTGAGGTTTCTGAGAATATTTTCTTGACTTGCTCGACTACCCGCATGGATTAGGGACTTCCAACATTAAAACATACATTATTTTTGTATTTCCATACCTTCTAACTACTGTTGGATCCATTTTCTGAAGCCTGTCACTTGAACTTGATCAATTTTAATACCCACATCAGCCCCGAATCAGACTGCTCTAGCTTAGAAGCAAGTGAAGCACAAAAGGAGCATTCTCCATTTACAAAACAATGATTCTCCACTATAGTTCAACTCGAGTAGGGAGCAAATTATTACAAACCTTCCAAAGGAAAACCAAACCCTTGAGTGAGAGTTTAAGCTTCCATAACTAGGCTATATCAGGGGAATTCACATATTCAGCAACCTGTTTCTAGAAAAATTCATATGCGGCTTTATCCGAAAAGTGTCCCCTTCCATGTATATTTGTCCTTACCATTCAACAGCGAAAATCCTCTACTGCTCAGCTACTGTTCCCAGACATCCGCAATATGACATTTTACATGTTCTGACTTCCATGTAGCGCGAGCTGGATCTAGGAATGAACTTATCTGATGTCCTGGTAAGCTTAGCTTCTGCCAGCGCTTGGAAGACAAAAGATTTACCTTGAATGGGAGGAAAACAGAGTGTTCCATGGGCTACAACAAACAGGTAAGGGGAGATAGGATCCCTTGTGCAACTCACCATGCACTAGAAAAATAATCACCAAGGCCTTCATTTATAGACAGAAGAACATAGAAGCTGCATGGCATTTTTATTGTTCTGATAGCTATGTAATACAAACAAGTTTAATTTCAACAGAACCTTCCTTGTCCCATAGCAGATCAGCAATCTGAAATTGGCTAAAGCTGTTTCAACTAGTTCTCCAGATAGCTAACAAATCTCAAAAGATACATGTACCTCGTACTCGAAGCTTTTCCATTATTGAAATGAGATTACATTATTTGCCAAAGGCAGATGGTTGGATCAGGGCTCGTTGTGTAGACAACAAGATCCAGAAGCACCTATTCAGCATCGACTTCATTCAACAAATATCACATGTATTTCACTACCAAGGTAGATTACAAATTACAGAACTATTTGCTAAAGACAGACCATCAGTTTCACAATTTTCATTTATAAACAAAGCTTCCAAAAGGAGAGAAATATATGTAGCCATCCATCAGACAACTGCAAGCTAACAAGTATATAAATCCATAATGGCCAACTCTATGTTAATAGAAGATGACCAGAAAGAAAGTTCTGCACTCGTATATCTGGTTTTGGTCTTCAAAAATTATTGAAAAACAGCTGGATTCAGAAAGATCAACGGTAGTATGCCATGTGCCTCGACGACATGAATGGAGAAGTACCAAAAGGCGAGGACTTCTGGACTTGGGCTGGGGCACTGGACGGTTTCTTTTTCTCACACTTGGTTTCAGAGCGAAGCCAGGCTTCAACAACAGAGAGCAAATTTTCTGAGCTTTTCAACTCGTTAATTTCTGTTAACTTCTCAGATCTCTTCAATTGACCATCTTGGATGTAAGCCAAATGTGTTGCCCATGTCTCCAAACCATCAAAAATATGGGTAGCGTATACAATTGTGGCTCCTCTCTAATACAATAGTAAATATCAGTCAGAGAATGAACATGAAATCATCAATGAGAGTACTCGAATGGTACAAAAACATCTATGCCCTACATGTGGATGGTGATCGAATAAGTGGCCCTATGTAAAAATTAAGAGACAAAGCCCATAATCAAAATGAAACCATCAATTTTACTAATTGTTGCAGAAAGAAAGTACCAAACAATGAAGAGCTATATCAGTTATATACTTTTCCTAAGAAATATTCAACATAGTAATGTTCCAGCACCTTATTCATATTCAACAACCAGTCAGTACTTTAGCATGTGATTGCAAGGGCAGAGAACAGAAGTCAGTACCTGCTCACATTCTTCCTTAAAGAAATCAAGTAAATCCATCCTCGCAACAACATCAAGGTCCACAGTGACCTCATCTAGCAAAAGAACCTGCAATCAAGTAAAAGAAAACATTAAGTTACAAACAAATCAGGAAAACTTGTAATCATGCAGATTAGAAGTCACACAATTATCCAAATCAGGAAGGTAGCAGTTGAATGTTTGCTTGTCACTAGGTAATTCAGGTACATTACATTCATCAGTTGTAGATTATAGCAATAGCAGAATCGTAAAGCTTCAAGTGAAGATATCAGTCACACAAAAATGGCATACTAATAACTGCAAAATACCTGAAAAGGGTGAAGAAGACCCATGCAAATTTGGACTCGACGTCGTTGTCCATCAGATACCTTATGCATTCTCCATTGCAAATCAATATCAAGCAACTCAATCAATTTATCTCTCCTTACAGGATCAATCCCTTCAACTGCCAACAATAATTTTAACCCAAAAAGAATGTTCAATTTCAAAGGAGAACAAAGGAGCAAGTAAAGAAAGCAACAAACAACAAGAGACTAATTAGCACTCACCTCCAAATATCATGTGTTCCGCTGAGAAGTCTCCCTGCAATGGAACCTCTCCCTGCATATGTTTGGCACAGTAAATTTATAGTTTTAAACGAAAATCGTGGATATTAAACTTAAAGAAAGAAATAGGAAAATTTACTAACAGCAGAGCCAACAGTTTTACTCCAAGATCCTCCCAAATAAGCTAAATCACCACAACAAACAAGTTGAGTATCGTGAAAAGCCGAACGGTTTAGTACTCTCACGACATCTCTTCCACCCACCATATGTTTTCCTGCTAAAATTTTCAACAATGTCGTCTTCCCTGCTCACAGTTAAAAAATTAGAGTCAAAATTCCTTTACAAAATCGTCGTTGTTCGAAAGCAAATTGAAATTACCAGATCCGTTGGCGCCGACGAGAAGGCAACGGGATCCACGAGCGATGTCGAGATTGAAACCGAAGAAAAGCGGATGCTGTAATTCGTAGGCGAATTGCATGCCGCATACGGTGATGCCTTGCGAGTCTCCTCCATTTTCCTTCTCTTCTTCTGATCGGCAACAAGCTTGCTCCGCCATTTCTTGTGTGAATCCCGCGGTTCTTTGCATCTTTTGTTTTTGCGCCCATTTTAATATTCATGTCTTCTAATTGTTGTTGTTGGAATGTAGCCAGTAGAAAATTAACACGTAAACGGTTGGTGGAACTGGATCTCCTTGCACAGAATTTTACACGTGGAAGATATATGTTGGGACACGTAATTCGTTTCAATTTTATAAGGGGGAAAGAAACGGGGATGTGCGGCTGCGTTTTGATAAGAAGTGTAAAAGCTAAAACGACAGTGTTTTTACTTTTGTTTGCTTGCCTTGTGGAGAAAGCAGGACCGAATCGAATTCCATCAAATCAATTCAAATTGATTCATCAATTTTTAAACTTCTTAAAAATAATATTTTTAAGATTTCTTCACTAATTTAAATATTAAGTTCTTAATGTTATATTATAAAGATAAAAACTAATAAAAAGATTAAATAAAAATTCATTTCTGTTTGAATAATAATTTTTTAACTTGTGAAATAAAAATTAAACCAACCCAAATTAATAAAACTTTACTTAATCAATTTCCAAATTTCTTAATTTTATTAGCTCTAGGAAGAATTTGAAACCTTCGTGCCTTTTAAATATATACTAACTTAAATGTTTGCTATTGATAGTCATGAAAAAGATCGTAATTCAAATTGTGGATTTGGATATTCGCGATATTCAATCTATTTTTCGTGAACACTGTAGATCCAGAACAGATACAAATAGATACATTGAAAATCCATTATTCGCATATGCATTACTTTTTCGAATAACGGATGCAAATATGAACATTAAAATCCACTTGTAACAAAATGTTTATAATTTTTGTATATATAAAGGATTTTAACAAATCTAAATTCAAATTTTTCCAAATTTGGATATTCAAAAAATTATTGGAACTTTTAAAATTGGGTTTTTACGGATTTAGATATATTTAATTTGAATTTGGATAGTAATACTTGAATAATTTACTATTAATAATCGAAATCAGATTTTTAAGAGCAAATTCCCATGATGAGTAAGAACAGAAATTTCTTTCAAGAGCAAATTCCAAAAGGGAGCAGAGTTTGAGTACTTTTGGCTTGTTGAAAAGCAGGCCATGGAAATGCATGTCACACAATGTTTAACAGAAAAATTATTGATTTTCTCTATTATATTGAAATTATATAAGAAAACATATATGGTTCAAGTCAGACGAAAGAGGCATATATATATATATATGATATTATTTTCCAAACATGAAAGTATAAGGTACCCTGTCCCTTTTTCCTTTCCTTTCCTTTCTTCCTTTCCTTTTTTCTTTTCAAATATCAAAAGCATCAAACACAAGAGCTTACATACTTGAGAATAAATGATCATGCAAATTTAGAAAGCTGCCCATCCTGATGCAGTGGTCTTCGTAGATCCTGATCCGGTAGCTGGAAGGTGATTCCTCTGTAAATGTCATCACTGGAGTTAATTGTGGAACCAAATACGAGTTTCTGTTACTCGGAAAATCAGAAGCCTCCTAAGAAAACATCCATACATCAAGCATGAAAATATTTTAAAAGCCTAAAGTTAATTCCATTTTCTTATATCAGAGTTTCCATTCCGAATCTACACCTACACCGCTTGTGAACAATAAGCATTTGATTTAGCTCAACGCAATCGCCAGTAAGAGGTAAAGGAAGTCAATGCGGCTATATGTATACAATGTCAAAGAAACAATTAAGGCCCCGTTCATTGCATTTGGGGTTTCAGAAGTGCTTTTCTACCGTAGAAGCAATGAAGAACACCTGACTTTTGGAGTTAAAACTGCAACGGGAAAGTGCTTTTTCACCCAAAAGCAAAAGCTATGTAACACATAGAATCATAGAGATCTTGGCAAAACTTTGCTTGACAAAAGCTACGAAAAATAACGAATGTGGATGTGGCACACATATTATGATACCCAATTCCCTAACAATGCTACATTCAAGAGAAAAACAAAATCAAAATTTGCGGATCTTTAGGGTACGTAGAGCACACGAAACATATATTTGGTTGAAGGATCATACATACTAAAGGCATACCTCTAGTTGAGAAAAATATGTTGATGGGTTGGTTTGTTTCATGTTTTCTTTGGGTGCTCTTTGACCAACACCTTGACTAGTAGAGGCAAGCCGAGCAGCAACGGGGTCATTGGGAGGGGGTGGGAGAGGAGACCTTATTTTTCCAGCACCACTGGGTGGTGGAGCAAGGCTCAAGGTCTTAGGCTTTCCACTACCCGACAGTCCCGCAGCTGAAAGCATACCGGTTCCACTAGATGGCTTGTGCTTCACATTAATCCGGATAGTCTCACCTTCCTACAGCCCAAAAAAACCATAAGATCAAAATTCATCTAAGTAAAACTGAACACTGTATTGAAAACCCGTTAATAATGACAACAATAATAATTAAGACTACATTGTACACTTTAGAGCAGAAAACAAAAGACAGCCAAGTGCAAATGATGACTGATGAATCTAATTTAACCCCTTAATTTATTTATCAGTAAATCAAGAATTATAAGAACAAAAAAACCTGCAAAAGAAAAGATTACAAATAATTCATCTAAGAAGGCACATTGACCGAAAAGATAATGCACAATCTCTCCACAATATTTAGATTCAACTTATGAATAGAACCAACGGATCAACTAAATTTCTTCCTTTGTTCAATTACCCAAAACCCCAAATTCTGAAATCAATCAAATTTTAATCTAACAATTTTAGCTCAAAAATATGAAAATCAACCCACACTCTAAAATCAGTCACAAATTGAAGTTTAAAACTAGTAAAAAAGTAAAAGACTTGAAAGTTTCTACCTTCAATCTGTGATTAACAGCGGGATGAATATCAATATGAGAATCACTGTTACTCGTCTCGCCAGTCTCTTTCTCGTTCTCTCTTCTAACATGCTTCTCGTGATCTGACAACGCCACGTTGAAATCAAACGCCTCGTTCCGTTCATTAAAACCGAGCCCAATAAACGCGTGTTTTCCATTCCCATCCTCGATCTTGAGCACGAAGTATCGAGATGAATCGAGAGCCGGCTCGACGGAACCCTCGCGCTGTCCCGGGTGGATGAAACAAGCGGCAAAGAGCTCACCCGAGTTGGGATCCTCTAACCGGATCTCACAACGGTCCTTGCAGGAGACAACCCTCAGCCGACCAGACCAGATCTTGTCGGATTGGAGCCACTCCCCGCATTTGTAACCGCCGGAGGTGGAGCGAGGCGGGATTTTGAAGACGGAGACTTCGCGAACTACGAGGAGGGTGTGTTCAATGGAGTCTTCTTCATCGAACGACATTTCGAGGGGAATGTGGGTTTGTCTTTGAGAAATTAGGAGAGGAGAAATATGGGAAGAAAGAGAGAACAGAGGTGGGAGGGAGTAATCAGATGGTGAGAGGGTGGCAGAGAGACTTGGATTCAAAGAGAGTGCTTGAAATGTCAACTGCCTCCTGGGCTGGGAAGAGGTGCCCATCTCAATTACTGTTTTACCCTTTTTGTTTTCCAAAATGTCGATTTGGTTCTGTGTATCTAATGTATTTTTATCTCATTTTATTTTATTTAAGGTTAAAGCTCTTAAATTAATAACTATTTTGATAATGAGATTTAAATATCTTTTTTCAAATTAGACCCTGAACTTCACAAGTATTCCGATATTGTGGATTGAACATTTTTTTTTTCAAATCAAACCTTTAACTTGACAATTGTTCCTATATTGGGACTTTAACTTTTATTTTTCAAGTTAATCCCTAATATTTTCTTGAAAACCTTAAAATTTACCAACTTCAAACCTCAATATGAAAACAATGTTCAAGTTTAGGGACTAACTTTAAAAAAAATCAAACCTTAATATGAGAATAATCATCAAGTTCATGCTTTAACTTAGACTAAAAAAGTTGAAATCCCAAGTGTGAATAGTTACCAAGTTCAAGTCTCAAATAATTATTTAATATTTTTTTATTTCGGTAACTTGGCAATTATTTTTATATTGGGAATTTAACTTTTATTTTTCAAGTTAGTCCTTAGTATTTTTTAAAAACCCTAAAATTTATCAAGTTCAAATCCCGATATAGGAATAGTTCTCAAGTTTAGGGGCTAACTTAGAAAAAAAATTCAAATCCCTATATGAGAATAATTATTTAATTCAGACACCAATATGAGAATAATTATCAAATTCATGTTTTAACTTAGACTAAAACAGTTCAAGTCCCAATATATAAATAGTTGCTAAATTCAGGCCCCAAATAATAATTTAATCCTTTTATTTTTTGATTTCAGTGTATCTGATGGATTTGAATTTTACAATTTGCGTCCTTTCCCTGACTGTAATCTCGTTTCCCTTCATATGTATGGATTCCTATAATCCGATTCTTTTGGTAATTACCATAGTGATACAGTCTTGATTACTATTTTTTTTTACTTTTACAAATTACTTTATAATGATATTTTATATATTTTATAATTAAATTTACATAAAAATATATAATAAATTTTATTTAAAATAAAAAAGTGTTCAAATTTGATTTAATATGAACAAAATGAATGATTCAAATTTTGAAGAGACTTTATTACCGTTAATAAAGGAGTAAAACACATTTTTTTTTGAAATTTTGAAAATTTTTATATGTTTCGTATTTTTGAAATTATTTAAAATGAATTTTAAAATTATTTTTGTTTTTAAATTTTAAAGATTTTTTATTTTTCATAATTTTTATATTTTTATTAAACATACAGAAAAAATTATTTTTTAAAACATTTTTTGAATTATTTATATATTTTGAAAGAGTACGGACCAAACTAACAAAAATTGTAAATATTGAAAACTAAAAAATTATTTTATCTTTTTATTACAATCACATCAATAATTCTAATAGAAAAATTGACGGAGGGAAAAAAAATTTAAATAAAAAATATAAAAACTCAATATCTTAAAATTAAAATATAAAGAATAAATTTAAATTTTGAAAAGAGAATAAACACCAATTATATAGAAAATAATTATCCTAATTCTCTTTTCTGACTAAACACATTATAGTTCAGTGGTGAGTTCTAATTTCACTTTCTTGTTATATTTAAAGTATTCAATCATTTAATTGATTGAGTTTTGATTGATATCGATATTATTGTCAGAACAAGATGTCACGCTGAAACATATTATTTTTTTATTTAAAGTTGGATAAAAGTTTCGAATAAATCATTTTTATTTGATTCAAACTTAAGTAAAATTTTAAATCTAAAACTTAAAAAATAAACTTAAAATTTTATACTCCGATAAAAATTTCGCGACTTCGAAATATATCGAAACCTTAGGTAGTAAAAAGAAATATAGGACACTATATTTTGAGGATTAAATTTTATTGATTCAGCTCGACCCAGGTGGAACTGGAATCCATTCATTTTGATTGCAATGACTTTAAAAGTTGGGGTTCAAATTCTAGTATTTGTAATTTTGATGTGTGAACTTACTGCCTTTACACGTGTACGGGTAAAACTTAAGAAAAAAGAAAGCTTTAGGGAACCAGCAGAAGAAAAGTTGGAGGCCAAGAATGGCGATGCTGAGAGTTCATTTTCTCTGGGTGCAGTAAAAGAGAAAAACCCTGACGCTTCAAACAAAATTTGCTGATATGGTTACCTCTCTGCTTCTTAAATCTGAGGTAAATAACAAGCCTCTTTTGTTGTTTAAATGCTTTTTATATGAACTTTGTTTAAAGCTATAAAACTAAAATCCTTTCATTTGATTTGGTTCTGTTTCAAGGTCGCAATTCAACCTTTCTTTTATAGTCTCAATTGAATAGCTTCAGGTTTGGTTCCTCAACCTTTTTGAATTAAATGTTGGTACAGACGTTATTGTTGAGTATGCTTGTGTATTTTATGCTGAAACCTCGAATACTATAGCTAGTTGAGTATTCTTGTTTCAAATGTCGGTACTTATCTGGGTAATGTTTCGCTGAACATGATAATCAAGATCCTAACTATCTGGATGGTAAGTGTCTAGTTCTTTTGAAGTGAGCATGTAAATGTTATTGTTTGTTTAATTGGAAAATTTCTTGCTACTTTTTCCCCTGCATTTATGTAGGATAATTTTTTACTTAGTCCCATTTGATTTTTGTAATATGTTATCTTTTTTTGCAGTCTCTAAGGAGGGAGGAAGCATAAAGCAGTGCATATTTTAATTCTCGATACTGGGCAGGATAATCACGTTATAGTGCTTTACTGCTTTTAAATTTCGTTGATTAAGGATGGTTCAAACTGTGACCTGTTACATATCATCTAGGCTGGCATCGGTTGAGGTATTAATCTTTATGTTGCTCGGTATTCTAGGTGAAGGATGCTTGTTTCGTTGCAAGGCTAACTATGTAGGCTATCTTTTGACAGATTTCTCTGTCTATAATATGAACAGATTGAACATGTAAAATATTTTAGGAAAGGAAAAAAGTTGAACTTGAAGTTTTTGAGTGGCTTCAAGTGCATGTTATTGCATCCAAGCTAGAAACTAGGATTGAACATCTAGAACTTGTGAGTGATCCAAACATCAATGGACTTAGTTGTTCGTTTACGTTTTATGCTGCTTGAGATAGATATGATTTTGTGTTTATTAGAGCTCCCAGTCAGCAAATTTATTCTGCAAGTGCCATTTTGAGTCATTGTTTCAACCATATTTATTGGTCTGTATTTGCAAGTGTGACAGATCCCAGCCATTACATGTCTGTTCAGTTTTTAGTTTGCATCTTCAGCTTTTATTCCTTCCCCCCCCCCCCCCTCTCTCTCTCTCACTTTCTCTCTCTGTGGGTGTGAGGCAATATCACATGTTTTATCTTGCAAAGGAGAAAATGTCCATCCTTGATATGTTGATTAGTTTTGTATCTGAAGTTCTAATCATTTTGTAAATTATCATTGGAATATAAATATACTACCAATTTATCGTTGGAATTATATGGAATGTTAGATTTTGCTGGTTACAAAAGGAGTTGAACAGAAATGTAATATAGAATCTGTTACCGATGCCTTTGTGTCCAAGAACTATGCCACACGCAAGAAACCAGCAGTAGGAGAAGGGATCTGATTTTGATTTCATTGTGTTGTGATTCTAGTTTTGTGGGATTTAATTCTGATTTTGTTTTTAAGAATTTCCTTATTAGCTTAAATAAGACTTTCCTAGCATGCTATCAGATTTGGGCTTGGCATGTATTACTTAATTTTTAAACTCTGTTTAAATAGGAAAATAATTCATGAATAATGAAAGTTGAAAGTTTCAGTAAGTTAAAGGTAGGCAACTCCCTTAGAGTTCAATAACCACAGGCAAAAATAGGAATCGAAATAAGGGCAAAGACCCTTTATTCGAATCTGATTCTTGTGGTACTCACTCGACCCCAAACTCCGGACCATAACAGAATCCCATTGAATCCTTTATTGCTATTTTGGGTTCCCAGAAGCCAATTTTTCACTTCACCTATCTGGTTTCCATCAAATTAAAAGATCAGAAGGAGCGTGAACTTTGGAAGTGGATGTAATATTAAAACCTGTGGACTTTACTTGAGTTTGAGTGATATAGATACTTGTCCTCCCTTTGCACTTCACTAACTACTTTGAATAATTATGAAGCTGTTTTGGTATAGCAAAGATAGAGTGCTCTTTGGATTTTATAATATCTGAATTTTAAGTCCAATATTCTATCAGCTTTGTACTTGCAGTGTTCTTATTATGCTCGGTATTCAGGGAAGGAAAGAAGTCTTCTCTATTTTAAATCGTAGGAGATGTAAATAGATGATGTTGGTCCATTTGGAGAGGAAGCGCCTTTAATTGTTTCCTTTGATGTAAGGTTTCACTTTCTTTGCTTGATTGGATCTGGTCTCTCAAAACTGCTCATACTCCAACTGCCATAGGTGTTTGCGTCTCAAAAGATTAGCTCCCAAGAAGACATTACTAGCAATGAGAGTTGGACTATATTGCTTCTCTTCTGGTTCAGTCATGAATATGAGGTGTAGTTACTAATACACTGGAGTCATTAGCTTTTAATGCTTTATATCTTGATGAAAAATTTTAATCAGGTTGCTTAATACACTGTCATGCAATCATGCACATTGGCATTGAATGCTGGATGAAGTGATCGTCTTCTCTTCTAAGTTTTGTATTATTCATTTATTTGCCAACCTTGAGTGATTAATTGCTGTAAGACTCAACACTTATAATACTTCAGTTGATTGCATGTTACCACGATCAGTTGCAAATTCATGAAGTTGTTTTGCTTCTATCAACTTGCCATATAATGTGTAAGTAGTTTCCTTTTGATCTCCCTATGTTAAAGCTAAAGTGAATCTCTGTAAATGATCTTTTATCAATATACCGACGCAGACCTGAACTGAGAGAAATTGAATATATATATTGCCAAAAGAACTTTGAACACTGGCAGGCTACTGCTGCAGAAATCTTAATCATTTGAATTGATAATAAACCTGAAACTCTGTAAACATCATAATACATATTAAAAAGCAAAATGCATTTTTGAAAGTGCGAAACTTTTAGTGAAGATCTTGACTACATTTATAAGCATTGACTTATATATATTGTTGTATTTGTGTGCATCAATGAAAGAAAAAGCCCTTTCCTTTATAGTATTGAACTTTGAAAAGATCCTAATATATCTGATTAAATACTCTTAATTGCTTTAAAAATTATGTTAAACAAGTATAGAGTTTGTAAGACATTTCTCGTTAGAATTTCTTTTGAATGAAAGCTGTTAAAACTGTTTAAATCAAATTTAAAAGGGAAGATAGCTTATTTGTTAATTTTTATTACAGAGAGATAAACACCCTTGGGATGGTCATTTTATTGATGGGTTTCTTTTGGAAGACAAAAATGTGACTTTTTAGTTCTTAAATAATTGTGTAGCTGTTAATCATAAAAGATTAGAATGATTATATAGATGCTGCAGCAGCAATTGTCAGTTTTATGTTATCTTTGATCTTGGTGTAGCAAGATTCTCTAGGAAAATATTTTGCCATGCTTTCAGACCTATGTTAAGAGAGAAAGTCCTTGATATGGCTTCATACTAACTTGGCTTTTATGCCTTATGGCTTAGAATTTTAGTCATTTGATGAAATTTAGCACAAGGAAAATAAAATCAGTTGAATTGAGTGACATGACCATTTGGTCAAAAGTAAGGATATCAACTTTCTATCTGAAATAAATGCATTTCTCAGAAAGTAATATCTGCCGCTATGGACTAATTTCATTCAAAGAATCGGGATGCTTACATGCATAGACTGGTAACTGTTATTTGGGGTGACAAGGCAGAGCCATCCGACTTTTGATTTAATTGAAGATGATATATAAGTTAATGTTAGAGAACTTGTGCTTCTAATCCGTCTTTACTTACCCTGCAGTGTCTACTGTGAATTCTTCTCATTGATCGACTTGCAAGTATAACCATCCATGATCTGATGTTACATCTTCTAAATTTTGCGTATCCGATATTGTAACATCAATTGTATTGTCATACTAACTGGAGAGAGAAAGAAAAAATGTAGGACCTGCATGATTTTAGTTTTGTGATCTCCATATAGATATGTCTTATCATAGGCTTGTATGGAGAACTGGATTGTTGTTACCCGTTCCTCATACTTAGGACAAATCAATTGCTGAATGATTACTTTTTGGGGTCCACTGTTGTAGACTTGAATGATCACTAATAGCCAGTACGAGTTTCGCAAATTGGCTTTAGATTTCTCATAATTGTGATAAGGTTTGTCAAGAACAATTAGTCCTATTAGGTGGAAAAGCTTTAATCAGCTGTATGTTTTGGTTGTTTGCTTCAATTACAGTCCCTATTGCTCCCTGTTGGCCTGTATCGGTTTTATTATTTCGTTATGTTCCTCAGCATAATCCATTTGATCCTGTTGAATATATTTATTTTATCATCTTAGCTAAATTATCTTACAATTGGTTGTTTATAGAAATAGTAGATGTGAAAATTGAATGTGGATTTATGCTTTTAGTGATGGTGAAAGCATTGATTTGCATGCATGCATGTCTCTTGAAAAGTGTATTATTAGTTTGATGATTTCTTCTAGTTTGGAAACCAGTTTCATATTTTAAAGATCATGCTCTGTTGATTTTGAAAAAAAGGTAAGATACAGTGTTTTGGGATGCCCTACAGTCTTTCCAGGGAATGGATTAAATCCAAAAGCATCATTGGATTTATGACATGATTGCAAGGGATTCTCCTTTCTCTAAGATTATTATTTTTATTTTGTAAAATGTACTATGTGATGTGCTGTAAATGTAATTGTATACTACATCTATCATAGCTCTTAATAATTATATAGTTTTGTTTGGACATGAATGCTGGAATAATATGACTAAATTAGCACTTAATACTATGGACGAAAGGTTTTCATATCCTACTGAAACTTATTAGTCATTGGATGCTGATCACAAACCCCAACTAGGTCTGTAATGGAGCTGAACCGAACTCATAAGAAACTTGAGCACAGCTTGAATCAAGGGTGTAACGTAGCTGAGCCAAATTCAAAGTGTAAAAAACTCGAGCTTGACTTGAACCTCGAGACTCAAAGTTTGGCCTCAATCTTGAACAATTTTTGTTTTTAAAGTTCAAGCTTCATTAAAAATTGAATTGCTTGAGCCTGCTGGACTAGGCTCATTTACTTAGTGGAAAGTAGAAAGTAAGCTTGGTTCTCATGCTTGACTTCAAACTTGATTATTTATGTTCGAACTCGAGTTTAAATTGAGATTTTACAGCATTAGCTAAAATAGTATTAGGATACTCGAACATGGTTCGTTCAATAGCTCGAGCTTGTTGATGGATTCGGTTTCTTTTTTCTTTTTTAAACTCAAACAACCAACCTACACAGTCTGATCTATGATTTCTTTGTCTGGTCTATGCAACCAAGATCACACTGTCATTTCTAATTGACAGCCTAGGCTTCGTCCTTTGGGTATGATAGTGTTTTCTAGGTCAAATTTTGTTATTATTTCATATGTATTATTTGTAAGTTATGGATCTAGTTCTTATTCTCTAGTTTGGTTAATTTTAATTCATGTACTTTTGGAATCATTTAATTTTAGATTTTTTACGTTTTGATTTTTGAAATTTTAGTTATAATTCAAATGGTATCCGTTAAATTCGTGAGGTAAAGTCTTGCTATTGGTCTCATAAGTTATGGATGTAATCTTTATTATCTAGTTTGATCTTATTTAGTTTATATTTTTTGAATCTTGAAATTTAAGTATTGACTTAAACATTAATCACTAAATTTATTAACTAAAAGGGTGAATTGTAAAAATAGTCATTTTTGTTTGCCTCAGATTATATTTTAGTCACTAATGTTTAAATTGTTATGTTTTAATTAGTTACGTTATCGTTTTGTTAATATATTTGTCGTAGAATTTAAGTTAATAAATATAATAGTTACAGGTTAGTCTAAAAATAATTAAATTAAAGTAGAGGATTACATTCACAATGATGTTATTTTTTCTACTATATTAATTTAATTTTATATTTATACTGGTCCTATTGTGGAAATTTAAAATTAGGGTTTATTTTTTCTAGGAATGAGATGTGGGTAAATGATGTTGTAGATATTAATCAAATCTGATATGATATACATGAACCTTATTAGTGATAGTGATGTAAAGTTTTCAAAAATTTCAACACCCTTTTTGGAATTATTAATAGCTATCAACTTAGCCACATATGTACATGAACCTTATTAACCACCTAATTATCTTAAATTCTACATTTCCATATAATTTAATCATCAATTTGGTAAGTATGTCCAATTATGTTTTTTAGTTGTTTCTTAAAATATTGTATCCAAATTCATGACTTAAATCTACAGCCTAATGTTTTATACTTTGTTGTGTGTGTATGTATGCAAAAAAATCCATGTAATCTGTAAAATCTCTTATTTAAAATGCAATTTGCTGCTGTTTCTTTTAATATCTTAGATGTTAGTGACATTTTCGTTTCTTGTTTGCTTATAATTCTTTGTGATGTTGATTATTTTTATATACAATTTAAATGGAAATAAGCAGACCCAAGAATCTGAATTAAAATAAAAAGGCTATATATGGTCTAAATATATCTTGTGAGTATTAGGCAGATGAGTTTTCTTAAAGATTGTTTAAAGGGTTTGCTTTAAGATTCTATGTTGTTTCTTTGTGTTGGGGTAATTTGTGATAATCAATTCTTTAATATTGCTTCCTATGTAACTTTTTGTGAGGACTGTTCTTCTTAAGCTGACGTGGACACCCCCCAAAATAAATCAATCATGAATATAGGGTCCCTTTTGTATCCCCAAATCTCAAAATTATATAGGATTACTTTATCATAATTCATATGAAAACAAGTATAGGTACATCTCTCTGGGGTTTCCTTTTTCTTGGTAGACATCTTACATAACAATGTGACACATTAAGTGTTACCATACACTTCGGGTGATATAGATAATGATTAAATTAATACTTTCTTTATATATCATTGTTGCCAAAAATTTGAAAGCTATTCTTGAGATAAAGATTGAGTTGTATTGCGGTCAAATTATCATGATTTAAGGGATAAATTTTAGTAAAACCTTTTTAACTTGAGAGCATCAAATATATTCAGAAAAGAACATTTTCACTGATTATGTTAGCTTTTTGAGTCTTTGGAAAAAGGGTTTAATAAACCTTTGGGATAAAGGTTCAAAAGTGCAAGGGGAGCTTGAAATCATCCCCACGATTGTGTACATAGATTGATTGAGTTGTAATTGGTAGTTGTACTATTGATATGAGTAGTGAGCTTATTTTTCTAGGTGCGACCTGTAAATGTAAGTGTGATCTCCGAATAACGCAAACAATTGGCTAGTGTGTCATAGGAAAATCCACTGGAGATCATTATGAACTAGGTTACATTACAGAACCATCCTATTGAACCACATTTTTTTTTACAAAAGAAAACTTACAAGAAGAGGAATGAAAGGACAATCTACCATTGTTTTGGAATTGAAAGCCATATCAGGCCTTGATGTTATAAGCTTTGCAATGATCTAATATGGGGGACAAGCTAATAATGTTTCTAGAAGACTTCCAGTAAATTGTAATACATAAAAATAACTTGTATTAATAGATAAAACTAAACATGACTTTACTCTAATTAGAAATGAACAAATCAATTGAAGGACTAATATGTTGTTTATCAAATCCAAATGAGGAGATGCTTTGTCTGAGTATTGAAGCGGATGACTTCTAGAAGATAGAAACATAGATGCAACTGATAGGACATCGGACAAGACCCAAGTTGAATAGACCCTGGATTCATTTATGAATTTATTCACTTGTGAATTCATAGTATGACATACATTAATTCTGAGTGGATGATGGACTATGTATATGTGACTTGTATACTTTGGTGTAAGTAAAAACCTGAGTTCAAATAGATAAGGAATCAAAAGTTAGTGCATTGGGTATACAACTTTTATAGTATGTAGCATTATTTACAAAATGAAATTCATACCCTAAGAAAGGGATAAATGATATTCTCTCATTAGCATTAAATGATAGATGAAAAGTAAACGTGACTATGAATCATTTGTCTTTGTGATAAATGACTTGATTACTATTTGATAGTAAGTGACTTTTCATGAAAGAAGATGTAATAGTTATTATGAGATTAAATAGTATCATATGGGAGAATGAATTTATCGCAAAGAGATTAAATATATCCTATAAAGGTAACACACTGATGAGAAGGTCTTTGGGTGAACACTTACTAAGTAGCTTTCGTAATGGTATGTAACTAGGGAGAGCTTATTCACGATACTATAGTGGACGATTATCTTGAAGAAAGCATCTATATATATGATGCAACCCACCAAATATATAGTTAAAGGAAATGAACATAAAGCTTGCAAACTACTTAGATCTATATATGGACTTAAGCAAGCATTCTGCTCATGGAATAAAAAATTTGATCAAGTGATCAAAACTTTTGGATTTGAGCAAAATGTAGATAAACTTTGTGTTTATAAACGTTTGAGGGATGAAAGGTTGTATTTCTTGTTATATATATCAATGACATTCTACTCATTGGAAATGACATACGGATATTGTCATCGGTTAAATTGTAGTTAACTCAACAATTTAACATGAAGGACATAGGAAAAGCTAACTTTGTTTTAAGTATTCAGATCCTAAGGGATCGAAAGAATAAAATGATAGCATTATCACAAGTTACATACATAAACAATATATTGGAACATAATGCAATGATAAATTCAAAAAAGGGAACTCAATCTTCAGTATCCGGATTTCATCTTTCTTTGAAGGATTGTCCTAAGACAGTGAAAGAAAGAGAAAACATGAGAAATGTTCCTATGCTTCTATAGTAGGAAGTCTCATGTATGTCATGTTATATATACGTTTGGATATCTAGTTCGTAATAGGGTTGGTGAGTCAATATCGACGAATGTCGGTCCAAGACACTGACAAGTAGTAAAGCATATTCTCAAGTATTTGGGAAAAAAGGGATTATATAATTGTGTATTTTAGAGGAGATCTTACTCTTATCGGCTATATTGATTTAGACTTTCAAATGTATCGGGATTTGAGGAAATGAACATTGGGTTGTGTCTTTGTCCTAGGGGACAGGTCCATAGTTTGGAGAAGAGTAAAGCAGAGTTGCACTGTTAACTCCATTGTAGAGGTCGAATATGTGGTTGCTTCTAAGGGTATAAAAGAAGCAAGATTGTTTTGAAAGTTCCTTGTCGATCTTGAAGTCATTCTTGGTATGAAAAAAACTATCACACTGTATTGTGATAATTTTGAGCAATAGCTAACACCAAGGAAACTAGAACTACAAGAGGACGAAATACATTGATAGAAAGTGTCACATCATAAGCGAGGCAGTAGTAGAAGGAATTGTGGATGTAGTCAAAGTCGTATCAGAGGATAACCTTGCGAACCCTTTATCAAGACTCTACTAGCTAGGAGTTTTGAGAAACACGTGGAAGGCATGGGAATACGAAATATGACTCATCTATTTCATTAGGGCAAGTGAGAGACTGTTGGATCTGGTACTCTAAGTGTAGAATATTCATTATATGTTATCCTCAATGGTTTTTGCACACAAAGCAAAATGAAAGCAAATATTGACTCATTGGTTATATAATATTTAATTAATACTAAGCGATATTATGTGGTCGGATCGTAATACAAAAAAATAACTTGTATTAGTAGATAAATCTAAACATGTTTTTATTCTAATCGAAAATGAGCAAACCGATTGAAAGACCAATTTGTTGTTTATCGAGTCCAATTGGGGAGATGTTTTATCTTAAGCATCGGAGCAGATTACTTCTAGAAGATAGAGACATAAAAGTGACTGACTGGACTAACAGTACATCAGACATGAGCCAAGTAGAATAGATCTTGAATTCGTTTATAGATTTATTCACTTGTGACGTTCATAGTGTAGCATGCCTTAATCATAAATGAATGATGGGCTATGTATGTGTGACTCGTATATTTTGATGTAAGTAAAAGCCTGAGTTCAAATAGGTAAGGAACTAAAAGCTAGTGCGATGGGTATACGACTTAATTACTATTTGATAGTAATTTACCTTTTCAGGAAGGAAGATGTAATGATAATCATGAGATAAAATATGATAATATTGGGAGAACATATTTATCCCAAAGAGATTAAGGATTTCTTATGAAGATAACACACTTATGTCAGGATCATTGGATGAGCACTAATCGAGTAACTTTCGTAATTCTATGTAATTAGGGAAAATTCAGCCACAATACTATAGTAGAATGATTTCGTGATTAAATGAGTTTATAATTAATAGAAAAAAAACTAAAACTTAAGTACAAATCATTTGAGCCTTAATCACACATGTCCGATTGATCTCTCATCTAGCTCATTGGAACCAAAAAAAAATTTCATGTAGAATCAAATGAACAGAAATGGATGACAATGATAATATTACAGAAATGAGTTACACTCAGAAATGAATGTGATTTCTCACTATTTATGGAAATGACCATAGAATTAATTTAAGTTTTTGAATTATTATTTAATTAAATAATTGAAATTTAAAAATAGAATTAAATTAATTGATCATTAAGAATTCGCTGAATTTAGAATTTAAATATATTTTCTTATAGATTTTTTACGTTAAAGTTGTCATAATTTTAACAGAATCAGAATTGGATTGAAAAAACTATTTAATTGGAAAATTAATTAATTTAAATTACTTTAATAAATAATATTCATTTTGGGAAATTAAAAAATATGTACTAGTTGAATTAAAAGTTCAGCAAGCACATATAATTATACCCACTACTGGAGAGGTCCAAAACCCCTCGCTCCTCGTTGAACTAGTGGACTAGTTTTTTTATCATATAAGTATTATTTGTGTTCTAATAATTTAGATTGTATTCTCCTATCTCTCCCTATAAATATATAGATTGGATTGGTAGGGCTAGAAACAAACACACAACTTTGAGATATTGTTATTTTACCCGAAAATAATGAGAAATTTATTTTTAGGTATAAATTCTATTTTTTGATAATAACAATTCTACTGGATTCTATTGAGAGAGAATTACTTTCTTATTGAAAGTAAGAAAGTTTGATTTGTGATTGTTCGAGCCCACACTTGAAATTATTCGTGGTACAAGAATAGTGGAGAAGATTGTTCAATTGAAAGTTAGGAACGTTTAGGATTTGTTTAACACAAATCAAAAGTACTTTTCGAGAAAAAAAATTAATATAAATATTACAAACCAACTCGATTTTTAAAGTTTTAATTTTTTTTTCCACTATCACAAAAAATTATTTTTAAACTGAATTTTTCCCATAGATATCCCAAGAAAATGAAACCCTTGAGAACATCAAATCTATTAAAAAAGGACTTTTCAATTGATACATTTGGAGCATAATTGACTACTGGAGAGAAGAGTTAATACAGATTTCGAGAGAGAGGTCTTAAAGTGGTGGCCGAGCTTACAAGCTTGTACAAAAGGTGTACAACAGCAAAGCTGTAGTAATAATAGGAGATCCTAGATTGACTGAGTTGTAATCTAAAACTTGTATGAACTGACCTGACTAAAACTTGGGTTCAATGCTCATGGTCTAATAACCTGATTAAACACTCATCAAGGAGTTCGATGAATCAAGTTGGGTTTGATTGAAGTAGGTTAGTTCAGATGATGAGCTATCTACCAAAGACAAAACACTCATGTGGTGTAAGAAAAAGAAAAAAATTAGGGTATGGATCCCAGAGTTCAATCCAAAGTGCAATCAAGGAGAGCTGCAGATGTTATTAAGCTAAGAGCATGATCTATTATGGCCCCGCCCCCACCTTCATTGCACATGCTTCTTTACTCTTTTTTGATAGGCCATTTTTACATAGAATCTCATCATATTGATTGATATATTTTGCTTGTCTCGATAATTGCTACAACGATTGCAAAGTAATAAAAAAAAAAAAATTAAAAGACACAGATTTTGCATAAAAATCTTTTTGGAAAAAATCATGAGGAGAAGACAAGAAATTAGTTAATATTGAAAACCGAAGGATACAAAAAGAGTTTCGGCTACATCTATTTATAGATTGAAAATTTTTTATCTTAATCAATGTCAAATAGAAGAAATGTAATTTTATACAGATTTCACTTATGCGGCATGGATCTGTACCGTGGGGACTTCATTCCGCCCTCGATCTTTCGCTTCCACAAAATTTTTATTTTACCACTATATTTTATTTTTTTAATAAGTGATTAGATTTGTGTAACAATTCTAATAACTTGAGATAAAAAAAAATAAAACATTGTTGATGGACAACCAAGCATTACAAGGACACGCGTCTCCTTTGTCTTTGAACAAGAAGTAAACTTAAAACCATCTAACATGTCATCATTTTTAGGGGTCGTGTAATGTTTTTTTCCCTGATACGGAGAGTTCATTTTCTCAGAAAATGAATAGAAAGCTAACAGAAGAATATCAGTACTGTAGACTAATGATCTTTCTTAGCTTAAACTTCACGGATATAATATTATAGTATCTATATTTTCATCTACCCAACAGTACTATACACAACTTGACAAAAGTAATTTTTGAAGTATCGTCTGGCGAACAATCGATTGGATTATCGAATGAATGTCTAATCTATTAAGGAAATGTTTAATATTTGATTTTCGACAAAAACTCAGAGATAAAACTGAATTTAAAAACCATAAGATTAGTATCTCCGTGTAAGAGTTCGATCGATTGTTTAACGGATAACACTTCAATGAAGGATTTATTTTTAAAAATTTAAAGTTAAGTATTATGATTTAATTCTGGGATTATTATGAGTACGGTGACAGCAACTTTGGCAGCTGCTAGTGTTGAATCTGATAGCTTTCCCCTTCCCCTACATGATTTAATTTTTCTCTTTCTCCATTATTGAACATGTAATGAAAGCATACAGGTAGATATCTCAAGAGGGAAAATCTCCAGCTTAATTATTATGGATAAAAAACAGTGCCTAACTTCAATAATAATAATAATAACCTTCAGTTTTCAACAGTTTCTAAGTGCTTTTAGTTTAACTTTAACCTGAAAATAGGGCATAGGGGCTACAGAGGGGTTGAAAACAACAGCTTCAAACCCAATGATTCAGTGATTTTTTACAAATACATTTAGGTGAACAATAGCTTTCAAGTTCCACTCCATAACTTTATCAAATCAAACCTTTTTTTTTTCTTGCATTTTTCAGAATAATGAAGAGTGGGGGCAGCAATTCAACCCATTAGGAAAAAATAAAGAAACCCAATCTGGATATGTGGATCTTTTGAGATTGGGAAGTAAGAAAAAAAAAAAAGATTCTTTCATGTGATGATTATGCATGAGATTCTGTCATTTGCCAAAATAAGCTTTTATTTTTTTAAAAAAATGGGTGTCTCTCTCAATTTGTGGGGGCTTTGCTCTTTGATTAAAACAACATTTGCGGCGCTCCACAATTTAAATGAAAAAAAAAATTAAGAAGAACAAGAACAAGAAAGAAAGATTTTGATGGCGTCTTCACTGAGTTAAAAAACCCTAAAAACACTTCCCCTTACACGCTATCTCTGTAATAATAATAAAAAAACCCTAGCTTGTTCATTTTTCTATATTAATTATTATTACATATATAATTTCCCCCAGCTGTCTGCCAACGAAGCATGCAACGTCAGCGTTGGTCGTATACGCGTCAAATCCTATGCCAATACATAAACTCATTTTGTCTCTATTTATAACATATCTTGCTAGAGAAAAACACACACATGCTCTGTAAAATAATTTTTAAAAATATATATATAAAAAAAAACCCATAGTTAAAAAAAATTGACGAAAAATAATAAATGAATGCTTATTAAATACAATTGTCGGAATTTGGTTTTACGACTGCCAATCACATCCATGGCTGCGTAATCAACGATGCTTATACTTGTAGATATCAATTTCCTGCGTTTTCAAGCTATCAACCGAATCTTTTGATTTTTTTTATATTTATTGTAAAATAAATTATTTATTTATTTATTTATAAGGTTGAAAAAGACATAATTTTTTATTAATTTTTTTATTTTAAAAAATTTTTCATTCTCAAACCAACTTCAAATTCCTTATGATGCAACAGTTCAACAAATTTTAATCGATTCTAGCATAGCTTTGTTGACAAAAAGAAGAGAGAGGAGTAGTCTACTTTGTTCCTATATTAATTAATGATTCATTTATGATTGAAATATGCATAGTATAAATTGTACACTTGGTAACAACAAAACTAATAATAATTTTGAGTTAAAAAGATGGAAAATATTAACCACGGGAGTTAGGTGAGATGGTAAGGATCTCTCTTACCTTAATCAGTGGTTGAGGGTTTGATCCTCGTCCTGAGTATGGAGCAGCTTTAAAACTCGTGGTTAATATCCACCCCTTTAATGGGCCTACAAAATGCGAAGGGTTAGTTATTGGATTCAATCCAATAAGATACTTTAAAAAATTAAAAAAAATGAAAAATATCTCAATAACCCATTTTATTATTTTAATTAACAAGGAATATAGTTCATTAATGTATTTTAGAAAAAGAAATGAGAATAATATTGGGGATCGATATAAACAATGAAATGGAGGAGATCAAATAAAATTTTACGTGGAAAACTCCTTCGAAGAGGATGAAAAATCATGAGAAAAGAGGTTTTGACTTTTCACTAAATGAGTAAACAAACGAGAGTATAATATAGAGAAAATAAATCTAAATGTATTAAACCTACAAACCCAAACCCCGAAAGCAAAGCCTTAACTCTCATAGAGCAAACCCAAAAATAAATCCCTAACTCTCATATAGTTTTCTCAAAAGGGGTACTAAATTCTCCCCATAGTTACCACAAAAACTCTCACCAAAACTCATCTGCAACTACATCTTGTCGTCTAAAAAAAAAAAAGCTCTATAGCACTACATATTTAATTGCATTATCTAAACAAGAATACAATGTCCCTTCAAATAGGTTAAGTTTAAAAGGTTAAAACAACTAAAATATATCCCTAAAATAATCAGAGTTAGATTGGGAAAAGAAGTTTTGCTTGGTTGACAAAACGTGGTTGTATTACTTGAGGAATACATCACGTCGTCATGACGTCCCTCGTCACAACGTCGGTATCCTCCACGTCGCTACGTCATGTCTATTTCGCCTCTATCTTTATTAAGTGCTTGCAAACTGTCCAATAAATGCGAGGCACACCCCACAAATTAAGGTAGAAAACATTTTTATTTATACTATATGGTTGAATTGGTGTCACGAGTTAAACAATTTAATTAAATAATGATATAAATATTTGTACTTTACAATAAAACCTCATTTGTTATTATCAAATTTTTTTATCCACATCGTGAGTATATCATAATCTAATATATATAATTATATGTTTCAATTTTTATAAAAAAAACCTAAAATTATCTATAATCCTTTCCTAATCTTCAAATAGGAAAATAAAACACGCTTTCTCCTAACAATAATAACAATATCAATCGAACTAAAATCCACATATCAAATCTAAGTACACGTATCGGTTCCCAAAAAGCTAACCATAAGTATACATATGATTATTGGTTTACAAAAGAAAAAGTTTGTTTCTTGATAAAGTCGAATGATCATAGTATTATTTTAGTCACACCATTCACCAAAGATCTCATCAACGTTCCATAAATGTCGAAAAAGTGCATATATTCATAAAGTTAAATGTAAAGATAAAAAGGTTATAAGGAAATTTAGTTTTTATATGTTTATTTTTAAATTTTAGTCTTTTTATTTTTTAAATTTTAAAATTTAGATTTAATTATTAATATAATTAAAATTATTTTATTAAATTCAAATTTATAATAAGATCGGTTTTTTAATTATATTGTTATTAATTGAACAATTTTTTTTAAAATATCACAACAACAAATTTAACAGAAATAATAACAGTGTTAATAATTGGATCTAAATTTTAAAATTTAAAAAATAAAAGAACCCAAAGTCAAGAAATGAAAATACATGAATTAATTCTAAATTCGTAATAATTACTTTTTCTTTGAATGATGATATTTTCTCTAAAATATATATAAATAAAAGAAAAAGTAAGGGGGGATTTTGACAAATATTTTGGATTAGGGTAAAACTGATATAAAAATATTTCTTCCATTTCATCATGACATGGCCAACTTTATCTGTTTATAATTGCTTTATTTTTTCCTTTTTTTTTTTTTTTGTTTCTTTTAAGATAATGTTTAGAAGGGCCTGGGTTTGTGTTTCAAACATCCTTTTCAGATAATAATTTATATAGAAGAAAATTAAAGTTTTCTGGGAATATAATTTTGAACAAAATCATGCAGTCATCAGAAAATAAAAAATATGAAAAGAATAAAAAGATACAGTATAGATATGGAAGGAATATATATCTAGTATATACTATCAAATTAAATCGATTAAAGATTTTTTAGAATTTCGATTAATGATTAATTTGTTCGAAATCGAGTAATTAATCGAATTCATCGAATTTAATAAATAATATTATATATTATATGTATTATGTTATTACTAATTCGGTTAACCGATCAAAATAATCAAAATATTTCGGTTTGGTTAGTTTTTTTGAAAATTTCGGTTCAGTTAACGGTTAAAAGATTCAAAAGTTCGATTAATTCAGTTAATACTAATTTGGTTCGGTAAACCGTTTGAACACCCTTAATAACAATTAAAAGAGCAGATCAAGGCTCTAATGATTTTTCGATTGAATCTTAGTTCAATTGATAGGAGTATTATTGTTAATGCAAGAGAACGTGGATTTGAGTGTGCTGAAACACATTATATTTCTATTTATGAGTTAAGAAGGGGCTATTTATATTAAAAAAAACAGATATGATCGAAACTTTTAATGAGATTATTAAAAGAAAATTCCGATGATTTTTATCGGAATATATTAGAATTTAGATAGGTAGACCAAAGAAACGTAAAAAAATATATTCCTTTTATTATTCTAAGTATTTTCAAATTAGGTCAAATGAAAATTCTATTTAACAATAAAATATGTTATTTTTATTTATATTTAATTATAAAAAGGTATAACTATTAATTAAAATTAAATTTTAATATTTTTTAATGGTAAAAATGGCATAAGCCGGTTTGGGGTTAAACATTTGAGTTAATGTGAAGATATTTGAAAGTTTTTAGGTTTAATTTGGAAATTTATATCTAGTTGATAATTAAAATAGTTTTTAAACGTTATTGGTACTTAAATTTAAAAATCGTTAATTAAGAATGTTTTTAAAGGTATTTGATTAACAACATTAGATTTTGAGTTAGAAACCAATAGAATGTTGATATATGTCCTAAAATTTTTAAAAAAATATATTTAAGATTTTTTATTTTTTATTTCACCTACATAATGAACTTAGACACATGGTTGTCCAAGTTCTTTTTAAATGATTATATATATTTTCAAAAACTAATAATATACATGATTAACTCAACCTATTCATGAATAAAGAAATAAGTTCTAATTCATCGAATCTCGTGAAATTAAAAAAATATTAATAGTGATCTAAATATATTTCATATATTTATTTTTGATACATTGAAGGTGTATAAATTCATACATGATTAGTGAACTACATCAAAACAAAACATAAATTAATTATGTTTTTTTTTTAAAATAATTAAAAATAAATATAAATACTTTGATTTTTTTTAACAAGTAATCTCTTGTATTTATAATGATAAATATTCTTTTCATTCTGAAACTGATACTTCTCCTAAACTCTTATCCTTCTTTGGTCAACATAAATAATCATTGAAATTATTAAATTATACATAAATTATTACATTGTATGCCTAAATGTGAATGCATAAATGTATACACATAAAAAAAAATTGAAATGAAATCAACTTCAAGTATTATTATTTTTTGGTACAATATCTTTTTAGGTTAAAATATACCATAAATTTTGAATTTAGTCTTTATATTTTTATTTTTAGGAATTTTGTTTATCTATTTTTCAGATTTTAAAATTTAAGTTTAATTGTTAACACTATTAAAACCCTTTCGTTAAATATGTTGGTCTAATAATTTGAAATAAAAAAAATACTCAGGTATTAGCTATGTTACTAAAGATTGATGTTTTAATAAACTTGAATTTAACAAAATAATTTCAACAATATTAATAATTGGACTTGAATTTTGAAATCTGAAAAATAAAAAAAAAAACTAATTTTTTGAAAGTCATAATTGTCAAAAATACCCTCAATGCTTAGGGATTTTGAGGTTTGAGCTCTAACCATTTTTTTGGATTGACACTCTCAACGTTACAATCTTTCCAAAAATCATCCCAATTTTAATGATAAATGTGAGTTGACCGTCAATCAAATAACAAGTCAACGAAATGGTAGGTCAACGAAGTAGCCTATGTGGCATGCCACATAAGCACAATATCATAGATGACGTCATCTATAAAAAATAGTTTAACAAAATTCTTTTTTTCATTTTGTTTCTATCTTTCTTCTTCTTTGTTTCTCTCTTCGCCTTTAACTGTTTTTTCAGGAAAAAAAAACACAATGATCCACCACCATTTTCATCAGAGCTCACACTTGCATTTGGCAAACAAAATCTTAAGAAAAAAAAATTCAAAAGAACCCCACTCTTCTCTAATTCTCAAAAAGGCAGGAAAACTAGAGGGAATTGAAATCTTCCATCTCTCAAGAAGGAATCCCGCACTCTATTTAACTGGTGATATATGAACGACTTGGTGGGATTTTCCCCAAATAAAGAGTCCAATTTTGATTGTAAGATATGAATTCGATACTCACCACCCTTGGTCGATAGTATGTAGTCTCAAATCAATCTATTTCGATAGGTAGTCTAGAAGGGGTTTTGGTCAAATTTGTACATTCTTGTAAGAATGTCACTTTTTAAACTTGTTATTCGTTCTATTTTCAAATTGTCAACTGTGAGATTCCTCTGACCCAAATAGTGGATCATTAGTCGATAAAACCTAAAGGAAAGATGCAAAGGTACAAGCTTGAAGTGTCCATAAGCTTGAAGCATATAAGGGCAACGACCCCTTTTAGTAAAATAAAGCTCCAAAAATGAGAGATTAACCTGCGCTGCAGATCTGACTCGACTAAGGCTCAGAAAGATCAGAGAAAGAAAAGCATTGGATATACTAATAGCAGCATAAGAACAAGAACTATACTGGCATTTTCTTCAACCGAAGCAAGATGCATTTTTGAAACATAGTGATCTATACTCTCTGTCGGGGGACCTAGGCTTGTGGCACTCCCTATCTCTCAAAGGCTTTCATAATCAATATCTCTTTCTTCTCAGGCATAGTTGCTTTCCTTGATTCGGGCACAGTGTCTTCGACAATCGTCGTCTCAGTATCTGTCTCATCTCTGGCTGATAGTATGATTTGGTGGAATTCCTTTATTATTTTTATTGGTTTTCTTTCTCTGATCTCAATTGGTCATGATAGAATCAATGTAACGCCCCAAAAATTTAAAGTTCTCTATTGGAGTTGTGTTAATGATGAGCTTAGTGGTTCAATGGTCTAGTATCCATCTAATTATTCTTGGGATCGTGTGTTCGAACCCCTACGTATGTGAAATAAGTATATATTTTGTGAACCATTATGAATTGGTTTTGTTATTTTTATTTAATATTAATTTATTTAGTTTGAAAGAAAAACTAACCAGTTTTTATTTTGTATTTTTGAAAAGTAGAGAAGAGACTTGAGGGTAGAGGAGAATAACTCGTTGTTTTCTTCTTGCTTACTGTCGTGATTGTCATTCTGTTGCTCGTTAGTACCGTGCACGAATTGTAACATGCTAGTGTGATAATTACGGTAAGTTTTGGAGAATTGTTGAATGTTAATGGTGAAGAACTCGAATTATTTGACTGACATTGTTAACTTGTTGGAATTCTTGTGAATTGACTGAATATTGTGTTCACGTGTGGAATTGTGAAGCTTTAGGGGTAAATATTGTCGAGGGTGATCCTTCCGGGAAGCGTAGGGAGTGAATCACTAGTCAAAGGCCTCGGGAGCATGGTTAGGCAGAATTCGCTCTTCGTAAGAGGTAGGGTACCAAACCCTTGAGTTGTTCTGTAAATTTTTCTACAAATTGTGCCATAATCGCTGCTACTCGTCGGCACACGGGTGTGTGTCTAGGCCGTGTGCCATATAAATAGCCTACAGTAAACACACGAGGTATGCCCACGGGCATGTGCTATGCCATGTGATCATACTGTTTTAAGGAATTAGAAATAGTGAGTTACACGGGCTGGACACACGGGCATGTGCCCGATCGTGTAGATATTATATGTTATAAAATAAGAAACAGTGAGTTACACGGCCTGGATACACGGGCGTGTGCCAGACCGTGTGACACACACGAGCTAGTACATGGTCGTGTGCTAGACCGTGTGCAGTGTAATTTCGTGAATATATTGGCGACCTTTTGAAGGTTCTCGAATTACTGAACTAGCAATGGCATTGTAAACACTGCAATACATTACAGAACTGACATGACACTGTAAATACTGCAATACAATACTGAGTTGAAGGTGACATTGTAAACACCGTGAAGCTAGGTAGTGAGATTGTAAACACTACTAACGGATGTTGAGCTTCACTGTTGATGTATTCACAATTGGAAGTTGTGACTGTTAACAATTAAACGTTATTTTCTTACGTACCATTATCATATAAACTCAAGAAACTTAATTATAGTTTGTATTAACTCTTTGAATGATGTACAGGGACTTCGCAAACATGAGGGTTGGCGGATGGGGAGCTCGGTCATCTTAGAACATGAAGGACATTAAGCTAGCTATTTTGGATGTTTTGTAGGAAACATAACAATGAACCTTAAACTCATATTGATACTCTTAACTCTCTATTGAACATGTTGATATTTAATGCTATCATCGTATGCTTGCTTTCATTGCGTTCTATTATCGTTTTGTAATACCTTGACTTAGTCGTTACTTCTAGGTCGGGTTTAGGGTGTTACAATCAAAGTAGCATATCTAATCTTATAACATAAATTAATTGAGAGAGTGAAATCCAGGTGCCGGCTCTGATGAAAATGGTGGTGGGTCACTGTGTATTTTATTCTGTGACAACAGCTAGAGGGGAAAAGAGAAGAAGAAGATAATGATGAAAACTAAATAAAAAAAATTTGTTAAAATACTTATACATTTCAATATTTTTATTTAAAAAAATATAATCGTTGAAAATAATCTCAATCAATCTAATTTTAACGACAGGTGACGTCATCTATATAAAAATTGTCACCTGTCGTTAAAATTAAATTAATTTATGAAAAAATCGTAACATTGAGATTATTTTCAACGATTATATTTTTTTAAATAAAAATATTGAAATGTATAAGTATTTATGTTATTATTAATATTGTTATGATTACAGGGTGCAATTGATGGATGATGAAATGATTAGAATGGCGCCAAATCGTAGGTTCAAAAGAACAAGTGGCGAATGATGAGTAGAAACAGCCACGTGCGGGTTCCGGCACATGCTTAGTCCCGGAGGGAGCTCGCTAGCCGAGTTGTGCAATCTGATTGGCTGAGTTGTATGGATGACTCGGTTGACCTCCACTTTACATAATTATATATTACTAATTATGAGAGATTGAATTTTTGGAAAATGTATTGAAGAAAAACTAAATATTGGGGATGAGGTGAAAGAGATTGTTTTTTTTTTTTTTATCAATGAAGGAATATCCCCTAATTCTTTTGAAGAATGCCCCCTATCTTTTAGCATAGTATAAAATTATGAATTTGTGAATACATGGTAAAACTAGATGCATCAATGATTTGGGTTGGACCGGGTTAAGGTTTGATTTTAAAAATTACTTAAAATTGAGCTTGAATTCAATTCGATTCATCCAAATATATATATATGAGAAAATTTGTAGCATACTGTTTGTGAAATTTTTAGATTCCACAAGTCAAAAGATTGACAAATATCTTGTAGGGGTATAATAAAATATTAAAAATAAATATTAAAAAAAAAAGAAACACGTGATAATTTTTTAAGGTTGTTTGTGAAATAAAAATTATATATTGTTAGTATACCAAATACTCATCTTATTTAGATTAAGAAAAATTATTTGTCAGTGAAGTTTTTAGACTCCACAAGCTAAATCAAAGGTTAACAAGTATCTTATAGGTTATAGTAAAATATTAAAAAAACTAAATATATTTTTTTTTAAAAGATAGGCCCATGGTAATTTTTAAGCCTACTTGTAGAATAGAAAAAAATATTTGTATGTTTTTATAATTAAATTTAAATAAAACTATTTTTAAAAAGAAAAATATTTGGTATGTTTCTAGTGAAATAAAGTTAGGGGTTAATAAATATCCTATAGGAATATAGTAAAATATTTTTTTTGAATATACTAGTGTGATTACATGGTAATATATGTTCATACTTTTTAACCCTTTGACAAGGTACACACACCTTGCATACACAAGTGCTTAAACCCAGAACCCCTAGGATGAACAAGATTCTCTTTTTCACTGAAACCACTTGTTAAGTTCAAATATAGTGAAATATTAAAAACTAAATATTTAAGAAAAGAAACACATACTAATTTTTTAAGATTGTCTATGGAATAAAAAAATACACTATCATTAACCAAATGCTCATTTTTTAAAAAATCATTTTATTCAAATTTGTGATGAGCCTAAGCCTAGCTCAAGTTGATTGAGTCGAACAGGTCACTCAACTCACGGATTAACTCTAGGTAAAAACTAGAGGGCAAGAGATTCTGGACTCTTGATTAAATAAGATTAATTTATTTTTTTATTTCTTAAAATCCAATAATTAATCCTCCGTATTCTATAAGTCCATTAAGAGGTAGATGCTGACCACGAGTTTTAAAGCTACTCCATACTCAGGACGAGAATTGAATCATCGACCACTGGTTAAAGCAGGAGAGACACTTGACATCTCATCTAATTCCCGTAATATAAGATGATTCTGGATAAAGATGTTTATAAAATGAAAGAATAAAAAGAAAATGATGGATCCAAAATTTACCAATTTGATGTTAAAAAGGAAGGAAAGGCAAAAGAGGGGAAAGAGGGAACGGAAATTATTGGTTGGAAAGAGGAATAAGAAGCCGTCACTCATCCTCCAACGTCAAAAAACACCAACACCTAACTCTTTCTTCCCTTCTTTGGCAAAAATCGAAACCCTAACCCTACAATCCCACTCTCCTCCTCAATTATTATCTTCTTCTTTTAGAAGCCTTTCGAATTATTATCCCATCGCTAGGGTTCTTTCTTCGCCATCATTTCTCTTTAGAAGAACCTACACGTCATTCGCCCCCTATGACGTGTACCTGTATATGTGGACCACATGTCCTATGCCAGCCTTACGTTGTCTCCGTGAATTTAGGGTTTTTACTTTTTCCTTTTTTAAAAAAATAAATAATTATTAATGTTGTTTTATATGTATAAACACTACGTTCAAATCTCATAAATAAGACCTACTTTTGACTTTGAAAGCTTACACTTTCTACCACACGATATCTATGTATAAATTACTTCATTTTTTTATATATATTTTCATTCGTATAATATATTTTATTTCGTTTTGTTGAATATTTTTCTCTATTCTTCTTTAGATAGTGATATTTGTCTATTTATATGATATATTAAGTAGGTTCCATGCATATCAGCACGTATCTTACTCTAAATTTAACACGTATTTATGCAGTTCTATACGCAATCTCACGTGTGACTTCGCAAGAGAATATAAATAACCCTCTTGCGAACACCCATTATCATGTTAGCTCGGTCTACGAGCTCAATGGGATCCAATCCAAACCTATTCGGATTTTGGGTCGATGATGACAAATATCATAACAATTTCTCTCTCATCTAGTTCAAAAAGAAGTTATAAAGTGATTCTTTTCGGAACCTGCTTTTGTGGGGATAAAAGTAACATAAACAGAACTTACCGATTACGTTTTATATTTTATCGCACAACACACATTAGACCATGTGCATAGGAAAAAATACAGCTGATTGCTCTCCCACCATTGGGCATTTGAATCGTCAAAGTGTGAGAGAGAATCCTATTGAGCTCGTAGATTGAGTTTGCATGATAATAGATGTTCGCAGGAGGAGTACCTATATTCTCTTACGAAGTCACACGTGAGATCGCGTATAAGATCGCATAAATACGTGTTAAATCTAGAGTAAGATATGTGTTGATATGCATGGGATCTACCTAGAATGTGTTGAAATTTTTAAGCATTGTATAAAAAAAATATAATGAAGCGCATTATCTTTCTATTTATGCGATAGTGTTGAAGAATGTGGACCAAACATTTTAATTTAGGGTTTTTACTTTTTCCTTTTTTAAAAAAATAAATAATTATTAATGTTGTTTTATATGTATAAACACTACGTTCAAATCTCATAAATAAGACCTACTTTTGACTTTGAAAGCTTACACTTTCTACCACACGATATCTATGTATAAATTACTTCATTTTTTTATATATATTTTCATTCGTATAATATATTTTATTTCGTTTTGTTGAATATTTTTCTCTATTCTTCTTTAGATAGTGATATTTGTCTATTTATATGATATATTAAGTAGGTTCCATGCATATCAGCACGTATCTTACTCTAAATTTAACACGTATTTATGCAGTTCTATACGCAATCTCACGTGTGACTTCGCAAGAGAATATAAATAACCCTCTTGCGAACACCCATTATCATGTTAGCTCGGTCTACGAGCTCAATGGGATCCAATCCAAACCTATTCGGATTTTGGGTCGATGATGACAAATATCATAACAATTTCTCTCTCATCTAGTTCAAAAAGAAGTTATAAAGTGATTCTTTTCGGAACCTGCTTTTGTGGGGATAAAAGTAACATAAACAGAACTTACCGATTACGTTTTATATTTTATCGCACAACACACATTAGACCATGTGCATAGGAAAAAATACAGCTGATTGCTCTCCCACCATTGGGCATTTGAATCGTCAAAGTGTGAGAGAGAATCCTATTGAGCTCGTAGATTGAGTTTGCATGATAATAGATGTTCGCAGGAGGAGTACCTATATTCTCTTACGAAGTCACACGTGAGATCGCGTATAAGATCGCATAAATACGTGTTAAATCTAGAGTAAGATATGTGTTGATATGCATGGGATCTACCTAGAATGTGTTGAAATTTTTAAGCATTGTATAAAAAAAATATAATGAAGCGCATTATCTTTCTATTTATGCGATAGTGTTGAAGAATGTGGACCAAACATTTTAATTTGCTTTAATGTGGATGGGATTGCCAAAATCACGAGGAATGTATCCATTTTTGCGGTGAAATGTCCACTTTGAATGATGAAGTGTCAAATATATATATTGTCTTATCCTACTCATGAAAATACCGAACACATATGCAACCATTATTACAAGAAAATGCATGGAACAGAAGTGTTGGTGAACCCAATCCCCTCCCCATTTACTATAAATACACCATCCCCTTTCATTATTATCATCAGAATCCCACATGTTATGACAAACATCCCTTTCTCTTCATTTTATCCCTTCTCTATCATTCCTCACTCATTTCTTCATTAAATATAATCTTCATTTTTATTTTTCAATTTACAAATATCTTTACCTTTTGTTTTAGGTCAATTGCAGAAATGTACCGTGAAATGAAATGCTAGTTGTGATTGAATTAAATGTGTTCGGACATGATTCATTATGTGTTTTTATTGAGTTGCTATCACTTTGAATTGGGAAATTGTATTTTCATAATTAAATAAGTTATATTTTTCGAGAATAATTTAGTCCTTTTTATTTTAAAAAACCAATAACAATGTGCATATAGTGAAATTTGAACCTGGACCAATTTACATTAGTAAAAGCTTTATTTTGTAGGAGAAAAGATTGTATGAAATTGTGATTCCATGTCGTCCTCAATAGGAGAATGACAAATCATATTTTTCCTTCTGATTTTCAACTTTTTCCTCTTAAAAAAATTCAAACCCAACTAAAAAAGCTGAAAATCAGGAGGAAAAATATGATTTCTTATTGTCCAATTGAAAAGTGATATGGATAACGTGGAATTGCAGTTTCATAGAATCCCTTCTCTTAATTGTAGATATATTTTGATGTATTTGATTGAGTTAGTGTCACAAGTTAACTCAACACATACTCAAGATTGATGACAACACCATAATAAACAATTTTAATTTTTTTTTCATTTTAATATCATACATATTTCATGTGTTAATTATTTATCGTATGTTATTTTTAAACACACATTTTTTGAACTAATATTGTGATTTCCACATACATACACATGTGATAGAATTTCTAATTATTATAATGCTTTTGACCAAACTAATATCAGAAATTAACAACTCAAACATTATTATTTTTAAAAGTAATTAATATTGTATAAAATAATGTTTTTTTATCTTTTAATAAAACAATTGAAAAAACACTACTTAAAATAACCAAAACAATACATTTACCACATCATACCAATAATTTATTCAATAATTACTTTTTTTAAAAATATATTTTATACACAAAAATTTATATGGTGATATTTAATCTATTTTTTTAATAATTTCATTATAAGTTTTGATCATTTTGTTCTTTGTGACATAATATCTAAAACTATTCATAGCCTCTCCTCAACCCATAAATAAAAAAAATAATATGTTTTAACATGCTCGAACTCACGTCTTCCAATAATAGCATATAACTAAGACTGAGTCAACTTAATCTAATATTTTAATAAAAGTTGATTTGTTTACCAACTCAAGTAATTAATGTAGGAGTAATTATTGAGTTATAAATGATGGGTCTGATGTGGTTGGTCATTAGTGGACCCCAGATGAATGAGGCCCACTGATTTTATTTTTTTCTTTTATGTGACCTAAATTTGAACAGAATTATTAGCTACTAATAATAATATTCTTATTATTCCAGCTATTAATTTTTAATATTATTTTTTCTCTTGAGTTGTCTTTGTTAGTGTTAAGAGCAATCAGATGGTTCACGTGGTCGGGGACATAAGGTCTTTTGAACCCTTTCTATAGATGGCCATGATAATATCAATATGGCCCCATCCTCTTGTCCCACCATTTCATTATTGTTCCCAATATTTTACATTTTCTTTTGTTTATTCCATATCCATATATTTTACAATCATTTTTATTTCTCAATATATTTACTGGAGTAAGTCCAGTAATTAATTCTCTGTATTCTGTACATTCATTAAAGGAGTAGATGTTAATCACGAGTTTTAAAGATGTTTCATATCCAGAGCGAAGATTGAACCCTCGACCACTGGTTAAGATAAGAAAGACCTTTACTATCTCACTTCACTCTTGTGATTTTTTTACAGTCATTTTTTTTCTCATATAGTATGAGTGAAATGTTTTAATATTTAGTATTTTTTGATATACTTTTAATGATATAGATTAATATTTGGTACACTCGCAGTATTCTTTTTTATTTCACAAACAACTTTAAATTTTAATATTTTACCATATCTTTATAGGATCCTTGTCAACTTCCTAATCCTGATTATAAAGTTTAAAAATTTCACTGATAGTGTACCAAATATTATTCCTAATAACATATATGGGATGTGCCTCGGATATATCGGACGTTTTGCAAGAACTTATCAGAGACGTGATGTCGCGACGATATCTCGTCTAATGTAACCGCATTTTAGACACCAAGCAAGATTTTTTCTCTCAGTTGAACTCTCATTATTTCAGGGATATTTTAGTCGTTTTAGTCCTTCTATCTTAGCCAATTTAAAGGGGTCATTGTATCTCTATTTTGACATGCGAATCAGCAAAGGTTTTTCTTTTGGAAGCGACAAGATGTAGTCGCAAATGAGTTTTAGTAACAATTTTCGTAGTAACTATGAAGACAATTTTGTTCCCGAGTTATAGTTTTTTATTCGGAGTTTGGGTTTGTATGTTTAGTATATTTATGTTTATTTTCTCCATATTGAACTCTCGTTTGTTTACTCATCTAGTGAAAAACCGAAATCTCCTTTGTCCATGATTTTTATCCTCTTCGAAAAAAATTTCCACGTAAAATGCTTATGTGTTTGATATTTTTTATTTTACTTGTTCGTCATTTACAGAGATCTATCCTCAACAACATATGAATTACTTTTTAATATTTTTATAAAATTTTAAAAGTCGACGAATAGTATTTTTGTCCATTATTATAGCGAATGAAACCAAGTATTTTTGTCTCCTTGTAATAAATGAGGTACAAGAATTCTACTTCCAGTTTCATGTCGTTTCCTTTTCGAAATAAAATAATCTACTATAAAATTCTCTGTACCTTATTTCATCAAATTTTAAATGCTCCGATTTCCGCGGCTTTGGTTTACTGGTTAAGGCAGAACTTAATATTTAAGTTAATAGAGATGTAAGGTTTTTCTTACACTCCAACCTATAATTTTTTTACATTGATAATAATATCAATATCAATTAAATTAATATTCAATCGACATATTAGTTTATTATTAGTTAGACGTATATATATATATATATTTTTATTGTACTTATGAATTGTTATGAGCTCGCAATTCGTAAAATAAGCTCGCAAGGGAGACAAAAAAGTCACCAAGCACTCTAAGTTGTGAATAAATTGTTGACTTGGCTCTGTAAAGTTTTTCATACGAAATGTACCCTTGTAAAACAACAAACTAATCTATCCAGATCTATACCAGAATAAATTTATATAATGAGATATGAATTAAAATAAATATGGATTAAAAATTTATATATGATTTATCTCGAGTGAGACTCGAACATGGGATATTAAAGTTTTTGGGATCCAATTTGGTACTTGAATTTGGTATTTTTTTCTAATTTGATACCTAAGCTTTTTTATATTCAATTTGGTACCTAAATTTATTAAATATTATAAAAATTACGAAAAACAATAACGATATTAAATTTTTTTTGTTATGCTATAAAAATATTGTAAGTTTTAGAGAAAATTCATGTTAAAAATAATTATTAAGCTATACTTAACGAATTAATATTAAAAAAATTACATACTAAATTAAGAAAAAAGAGTCAAGTTCAGGTATCAAATTAGACCCAAAAAGTTTAAGTACCAACTTAAAAAAAATTTGTCAAATTTAGGTACCAAATTAAGAAAAAGTGTCAAGTTCAATTATCAAATGTTATATTAAGCCTAATTTTATTTATGATAAGTTTTGAGGATATTTTTTCATCTCATCTCATATTATTTATAACTTTTAAATTTAATTTTCTTTTATAAAGTATTCGAAGAATCAAAGAGTATCTCAAACCACGAGTATTTGCATCTCCTAATTTAGTTTCGTCTTACAAGAATTTGAGAATATTTAGGTTCATCTCCAGACTTAATTCACCACTAAACATACGTGAACACATATAATAAAAATATTTAAAAATAAAAAAATGTTTTATTAAACAATTTACAAAATTAAAAAGATTCACTCTAAAGGTGTTCATGGGTCGAGTCGGGGTTGGGTTGGACCTTAGCATGATGTTAACATACTTTATGCTTCTTCAAACTTGACTCGACCCGAAATATGAACTTAAAATTTTGCCTAAACTCCCTCATATTATTTTTTAAATTTTTTAAAAATTATTTATATTATATTATTTTAATATTTAATAATTTTATATATTTTTATTTATTGAATTTTTTATATAATCATCTTAACTTTATTTTAATGTTTACACTAAAAAGTTTATTTTTTTTTAATATGTTTTAAATTATATAATATATAAAAAAATAATATAGAATATTATAAACTTAAAAATGGACCGGGTCGGACCGGATTCAGTCCTTGAATGTTCAAGTTCGAGCCCAACCCATATTTTAAACGAACTTAATTTTTTTACCCAAATCTATTTTTCGAACATAATACTTTTACCCAAATCCTTTCAACTTTTTAACAGACAACGAATAACCCGACTCATGAACAAATCTAAAATTCACTCAAATGTAATCCAAAAGAGTTACAGTCAAACAAAATAATTGGAGACAAAAATGCAAAAAGGTAAATGAAACTTGTAATCTACATAAAGTAGAATTGTTATGAAAACAAAAGTAAATGATAATGACCATGAACAATACTTTATCATGGGTATGCTTGGTGTTATAATTTTTCTTTCTATTTAAAAAAAATGGATTTCAATATATAAATTATTGTATTATACATAAATTGTATATTATTTTATATAATCTTCAAATAGTATTTTTTTTTATTTCTTTAGGTATCTATCTGAGTGAGTCCAGTAATTAATTCTTTGCATTCTGTAAAACTGCTCCATACCTAAAACGAAGATCAAACCCTCAATCACAGATTAAAGTAGGAAAGACTTTTACCATCTCACCTAACTCTCGTGATTTCAAATAATATATTACTTTTATCTTGGGTATTAATTATTTTACATAACTATTAATCCATTTAAAACCCAAAGATAAAAAGGGGTGTTTTGGAATGTTTTGTCTAATAATTTTAATTTTTTTTTTGGATCTTGTCCGTATATAAATATGATTAATATTGGCATTGATCAACTATTGCCCTACCCTCCAAAATCAATAAATTAGATTTCTTGTAACTTTGGTTTTTCTTGAAACTTCCCAATTATAACTAACTAGTTATACAAGCATGGCTTGCCCCTATATATACAAAGAATATTGCAAGAAATTCTAAATGGCAAAGGTACTTAATTGCCACCTTAAACTAGCTATTCAAAAAAAACCTTCCACTTTTTATTTTATTCTTCCCAAGTCCTAATTAAACCCATACCATGCCCTCCTTCTTTTAGTTCATTTCCATTCCATCCCTTACCTTAAATTAATCCTCTCTTTCATATCAAAGATCTCAAAGAAATAAGAAATAAAGTTTCTTAATTTTCCTTTCTACTATTTCCCCTCACACCCACCATCTTTATTTGGGTTCTTAGCAACATAAATATGGGGCTAAGGGACATTGGAGCTACACTGCCTCCTGGGTTTAGGTTTTATCCAAGTGATGAGGAATTGGTTTGCCATTATCTTTACAAAAAGATAGCCAATGAGGAAGTCTTGAAGGGTACTTTGGTGGAAATTGATTTGCATACATGTGAACCATGGCAGCTTCCTGGTAGGTCTCTCATACGATCATGTTTTTCTTTTCCCCTTCAAGGCCTTCTCTTTTGATCACTGTATATTGAGTTGTTTTCCGGTACACCGTACACGGTGGCGCTGGCAGGCAAACATGCGGTGCCATCAGCCATGTTAGCTGTTCAAGACATGGACTGAACACGTTTTTCTCTTCTAAGAGAGAGAGAGAAAGAAAGATGGGAAAGCAACCATATTCACACGCAGATATATAGAAAAACCCATACACATGCATGTAAAGTTTATATGCATGTGATCAAATATTATATATGCAAGTTTAATCATCTTAATTAACCTCTAATATAAACAGAAAAAAGGGTTTGTCTTTTACATAATCATACTCATTTTCAACCTCTAGAAAAAGGGTTTATTCAATTTTTTTCCAATCCAATCCAAAAATTCCACTAACCCAACTTTTTTAGTGATAAGTACTCCCAAATTAGTACTGTCTCTTTTTTTTTAAACTTGTTCTTCTTTTCCAGATTGTGTTCTTAAGTCATGTAAGGAAGTTTGATTTGTTTTTTTCTCTCATTTGTTTAGGCTTTTTGTTTTGTGCCACATTACAAAAAACTAGAAAGAAAAAGGATTCCCCACCGTCTGTACACATTTTCACTACAATAGCCTAAAATCATGGGTATCTTCATCTCATAATAAAAAAAAAGTGAGAGATTCCAACTTTTCATAATTGGGTCCAAGTTAACCGTGTTTATAGATATCAAATCATGATTACATATAATCATTTTAATGTGTTTTTTTCCCATTAGTACATTACATTTAATAAAATAATTAAGATAATGTTCCCCTACAAAAAGATTAATTAATTTTTCCACTCATAACCTAACTCTTAGAATCTTTTTTTTTTTTTTGGGTTTATTCAAGGGATGATATTGAATTAGTTTTTTAAAAGTAAAATTAAAGGTTAAATTTTATTATTAGTCCTAGTTTTATCGTGGGTTAGAAATTTAGTCCTTGTATTCTAAACTGATCACCTAAATAGTAGTAGGTAAATCGGTTAGGTCAGATTTTGCTACAAATCTATACTATATTCCAGTCCTAACTTGAATAACAACATGTATGATAATACAAGTTACACGTAACCCGATAAATTTTCTCTAGGAAATCATATAGGGTCTACATAGTCCAAATGTTAGCCCCTCCCAAAAACCAGCTTAGGATTTGCATGTTTACGTGGAACTTAATCATCACAAGTAAATAAAAAGGGGTTGCTTTCCCCTCGATGCATTTGTTCCTTAGTTTTTCTTCAAGGAACCGTGTAGTATTTTGATTTACTTTTTAAAGTAGAAACAGTCCATACATACTGTATTCATACGCAATACATCTTACCTTTGCCCGTATGCTTCTTTCCTTTTCTTCACGTTGCTAGCTCGTCTGTACTTTCCTATTTATTACAGTCTCATTCATGTTCATCATGTAATAGTGGCTAGAATGTTGAGTGTGGTCTTGTAATAACGTGTGACCTAGAAATAAAAAAAAAAAAGAAGAAGAAAAAAGCCCACTCTTTTTTTAATTTACCCTCACCATGTAATGCCAAAAACAGATCCTTACCTTTCTTAGACATAACTCATTGAGGTGACAAAGACTTACCAACACTATGGTAGTGAATATGTTGGATACCCAAAGCTGGTTTAATTATTTATATATTTTTTGTGTATGCAAAGAGGTGGCAAAGTTGAATGCAAACGAGTGGTACTTCTTCAGCTTTCGTGACCGGAAGTATGCGACGGGGTTTAGAACCAACCGCGCAACCACGTCGGGATATTGGAAAGCAACGGGGAAAGATCGGACGGTGGTCGACCCGAGAACTGAACAAGTGGTAGGGATGAGAAAGACTTTGGTGTTTTATAGGAACCGAGCTCCTAATGGAATCAAAACGGGTTGGATCATGCATGAATTCCGGCTTGAAACCCCACATATGCCCCCTAAGGTCACATTTCTCCCCCTTTTCTTTTTCAACTACGTACTCATATACATATGTCTGGTCATGTATGTTGTTTGAAAATGACATTGAAAGTGAGAGATTGAAATTTAGGGAGGAGAGGTGACATATTGCAGCCTTATGTATGTATATGTGTGAATTTGAGAAATAAATCAGTGGTGCTTTCTCTAGGGAAACTTAAGGGAGAAGTAGAGGGATTAGTATGCAAGCTGTCCACTTACCATTAGTTCCATTTGTATGTGTTCTCATTTTCAAGTATTTAATTATGCTACATTATTATTATTGTTTTGAAAATAATTACTTCATTGCATGATAAAGTCTTGCTACATCATACCATCCTACATTATTATGATGATGATGATATGATTATGATAAAAGAGAGAGAGATGTTTGAGACTTATCATCAAGCCAAATTGGATGGACCTATGTATATGCAGGTGTCAGCATGTTCATTTCTCTATTTTTCCTATTCTATGACGTGTAGTGTGTATATTCATACGCATATACTTTTTCATGTGACAGGAGGATTGGGTTTTATGTAGAGTGTTCCACAAAAGCAAAGGAGGAGAGAACAGCACCAGGCTGAGCTCCCCAATGATGTTGGAACCCTCAATTCATGCCCCTTCTTTAGCCGACCAAACCATTATGGCTTGTGGGTATCATCAACAAATCAGCTCTTTAGCCACCAAACCTGCCCATCAAAGCCATGGCCAGAGCTTGCTAAATCTGCTTCAATATAATCCTCATCAGGAAAATGACGAGGACGACAAAAACAACAACAACAATCTTCACTGCAGCAATAATGAAGTTAGCTCCAAAGTCGATGATGATTACGAGTTCTTGTGGGACATGAACATGGAAGAAAACAGCTTGGGAGATGATCATCATCATCATCGTCATCATCATCATCTTATTCATGGGGTGGCTTCCAACTCGGACGACATGAGATTTGAGATTGATAATAGTATGATTTTCTTATGAAATATGTATTGAATACCTAATGAAAGATCAGATGGAAAACGAGAGAGGGAAACTTACCATTAATTTGTTGATTTGCGATGTTGGTGTGGTGTTTGTCTTTCACGATTCAATGGATGTCTAGAAGATTGTGTGTCTTTCTTAGTATAGGATTTATATATATATATATTCATACAACATTGGGCATTGTAGAAATTATATATCATTTATATAAAAAAAGGCATATATTAATTCTTTATTGTTCTTAATTTCCTAATACATATTTTATCTTTTTTGGAATTCAAACATTTATATATAACATTTAATATAAACAATCTTGCCGATTGAATTTTAACTCGATTAACATTGATATTGTTGTCAATGTAGGAGATCGTGGGTTTGAGTGTGTTGAAACGCATTATCTTTTTATTTAAGGGTTGGTGTGAGACTATAAGTTTTTTTAAGTATTGTATTAAAATATAAATAAACTTATAGTATGCCTGACACAGTTTTAAGTTTATAATATGTTGTTTCTTTTCTTTTCTTTTATGTATTATGTATTATGTATTATATATTTTATATCATATAAAATTAAATATGCTATAATGTAAACATTAAAAACATACTAAGTTGGTATATATATACATTCTAGTTTGTATTTTCGTGTGATGCACGGGATGATAGTAGATCTGTTCATAGGTCGGGTTACCCATCCAGGTCCGAAGGTCTGTCCGAAATTCGAGAGGATTTGAGCAAAAATATTAGACCCAAAAAATGGGCTTGGGTAAAAAAAATTAAGTCCGTTTAAAATATATATCGAGCTTGGACTTGAGCATTCAAGGCCAGAGCATGGCACGACCCGGCCCATTTTAAATTTTAAGTGTATAATACTTTATATTATATTATTTTTATATATTATGTAATTTAGAACACATTAAAAAAATAAACATATACTAAATATATAATACTACTCTAATGTAAACATTAAAATAATGTTAAGATGAATATATTAAAAAATGCAACAAATAAAAATGTATAAAATTATTAAATATTAAAATAATATAATATGAATACATTTTTTTTTTAAAAAAAAATATGGACGGATCTAAAATGGGCTTAAGTTAGTTTTTTTTTTGGCAAATATAAACGGATTTTAGCAAAATTTGAAGTCTAGATTTCGGGTTGAACCGAGCTTGAATAAACATAAATCATGTTAATATCATGCTCAGGCCAACCCGAACTCGACCCAAAATATATAGGGTTAGATGAAGTAGATAACTAAGAAATGCTATTGGTTTGATGGTTAAGTAGATAGTGTATTCCCTTGAAAATTCAAGATTAAAACTATACTCCTCCCGTTTTCTTTTTTTTAGCAACCTATGATCAAAACCATACTAGAATATATAATATTTAGAGTAAAAATTTATCAAGTGTGGGAAGTAGTCCAATGGTTAAGCATTCTCTCTTCTTCCTTTGCATCCTAGGTTTAAGTCTTGCCAAACTTTTCCCATTTCATTTTTTTTTTGGCAGAAGGGAATAATTACCCAATCAACCCTTAAAATTTGAAAATCTAAGTATTTAACCTCTTCCTAACCACAAAAGAACTCTAATTTTCTTTTCCAATTGAACTAAATTTTGCTTTCTTTCGTTTTGTCTCTATTTCTTCTCCCTTTTCTTCTCCAACTTTTTCTTTGCAAATATTTTCTTTACATTGCTGGAAATTAATCTCTTGAAATCCCAAATCAAAACCAAATCTCGATTAAACCCGTTTTTTCCACCGATTGTTGAATTATCATCAATAGTTTTCGAATTCTCATCAAAAGATCGGTAACTACTTTCATTTCAATAAGAAGAAACCGTAAATTTTGAAATAACATCGTCTCTCATTAAACTTCCAATTCGATTACGAATCTTTTACGAATTTTGCCAAAAATCTTGATAATCATGGTTAATCTTTAAAATCGTTATTGATTCATGTGTAAATCCCATTTGAAGGACCCATTCTAGGTACCCCGGATCAGATTTAAGCGTAAGGAGCGATGTTCGAGACCCCGGTGATAGGTGTGTGTTATTTTACAAGTGAATCAGTGCAAAATTGAGCCTAAGATAGGGCGTGTGGACCAAACGACCCCCATACACGATCATATTCCTCCTAAAACCCTAGGATGTTCGATTGTCATATGGCCTAAGACCCCCTACACGGCCTCCCACACAACCGTGTCACCCTTGAAGCTTAATTTTCGCATGTCCCACACAATCACAGTCTGTCACACGCTCTAGCCACACGATTGTGTACCCCATCCACATGATCCAATGCTTCTCACACATTCTGATCACACGGTCGTGTGTCTCCTGTACCTCAAATTTTATAATTTTGACCCGAAATTTTATGTTTTGATCAATTTAGTTCTTGAATAATTTTTGAACTATTTTAGTTTTAAATTATACAATTAGGCCCCTGATAATATGAATTATGTTAGAATCCATGACTGTTTGAATTAATATGGTATATATATTTGCATGAATTATGAATAGTATATATAACTATTGTATCTATAATCGGGATTGTACGTAAAACATGCCCTATGTTACTGTTAATCCGAATATATGAAAAGCATGACTTTTGCTATAGATTTGTCATGTGTTAGTACAGTAATTTCTATCATATTTGATTTGTACTAAATATGTCGCATTGCATTGCATGGGATGGGACAATGTGGTCGGAGGAAGCCTGACAATTCATCTGCATTTATCTATGTTAAAATTGGGTGACTAGAATTCTTGTTAAAATAAAATTCAGTGGTAAAATAAAATAAAAGTAAAGTCCAAATAAATTAGACTTCTTTTATTTTATTTTAATTAGAATAGATCATCTATTTTATTTTAATTAGAATAAGGTGTTTCAACTTTATTACGTTACTTGTATTAGTTGTTGATTGGAATAAGGTTTTTCAACCTATAAATAGGTATAGCCATCTCCTCTTGTAATCATTCAATTTTTGACATTAGTGAATCTTCTTCTCCTCTGCCCGTGATTTTTTCCCGAAAGGGTTTTCATGTAAAATCTGTGTATGTGTTTTTCCCCATTTCCTTTGCGATATTTCTTTATTGTCGACATTTAATTTTATCAATCTATTTTGTTGTGCATCCACAACTAAAGGCAGATTCCATTTACAGATACTGATGTGCAATCTATAGCCAAAAGTAGGTTTCATCTACAGGACTTTTTTATGTGAATCCACAGCTAGAAGCAAATTCCATCTGCGGGGACTTGTTGTGTGTTCATAGCCAAATGGCAGTTATTATTTGTGAACTAGTAGTGGTTTATCCACATCCTGGTGTGTTGGAGAAGGAGTTCAGGGGAACTCCCATTGTGGTGTGTAGCGGTGGGGTAGGATCAATTTTGTTAAAAACCAAAATTGTATAACATTTTTACAATCATGTGCATACAAATCTGGAATTGCTATTGTGAGTTCTGATATATTAATGATGGTTGCATTGAAAAACCGATACTCTGAGCTGATGTCTAATTGTGATTATTTTATGCAATATTATTTAATGTGTCTTACCAACTATTTGCACTGATTTTCTTGTGAATGAACTCACATTGAGTGTCATAGTTCACCCCCCTTAAATTTCATTCTTACAAATAACCCATCAGGTTAGGACACAGACGTGGTATCTGGAGGGTCTCGGCTCAGTTTCTATTTTTCGATTTATTAAGGCTTATTATTTGATTTACTCTATTATTAAAGTTTGTATTATTTTATTTCAAACTATGACATGGGACTTACAATTTAAGTTTGTTTTATTTTGCATGACATTTAATTTAAATTTGTAGTAAATTATGTTATGATTATTAATTAGTGATAAAATTAAATATCGACAATGAAAAAATATCGCAAAGAAAACGGGAAAAAAAACACAGATTTTACGTGGAAACCTTTTCGGGAAAAAATCACGGGCAGAGGAGAAGAAAATTCACTAATGTCAAAAACCGAATAATTACAAGAGGAGATGACTGCGCCTATTTATAGGTTGAAAAACCTTATTCCAATCAACAACTAATAGAAGTAACGTAGTAAGGTTAAAACACCTTATTCTAATTAAAATAAAATAGATGACTTATTCTAATTAAAATAAAATAAAAGAAGTCTAGTTTATTTGAACTTTACTTTTATTTTATTTTACCACTGTATTTTATTTTAACAAGAATTCTAGTCACTTAATTCTAACAATTAGTATACATGAACTCCGATTTTTATTAAGAACAATTAGATATCACTTTTTTACTGCTAAATTAGAATTAAGATAGAAACTAAGTTTCCTACTAAATCAAACAAATGTTTTAAGATAGTTGTTTTCAAAACTTCGATGACACTGCTAAGTCATCTCGGTGATTGATGTAATATTTCGAATTCGGGTCAAACGTCTAGACCAGATTGAAGAGGTTACATTAATTGTCACTTAATTAATATTACAACAATAGAAAATTATCTTAGTATAATCCTACTGAAAGAAAAATATTATTAAACCAATTACAATATTAAAAAATAAAAAATTATTCATTAAATAAAAAATTATTAAAAATATATATATTTAATAGATAACTCAACAAGTTTACTACTCATGTGATTTGTTATGAGTATATGGAAGGAAAGTATTTTATTTATATTAAAGAATTCTTACTTTATTTATTAAAGTTTTATTCATATTTTTTATTTTAAGTTTAATTTTATATTAATTAATTTTTTATGTTATAATAAATTATTTAACCTAAAAAACTAAACAAAGGCATTAGCTTTTTACTTTCACATTTTTTTGAGTAAATATGAAAACCTAAAGTTCAAACTAAACTAATATTAATTAAAATAATATATTAAAAATCAATTTAGATATAATTCTACTAATACAAAAATATTAAGCCACATAAACGAATCAAAGGGTAAAGTACTTGGACCCTAAAAGTAAAAAATTGTAATTTAATCCCCTTATAAATGATGAAATTATAAATTTATATATGGTAAAATTGTATTTTGGCCCTCAAAAATGAAAAAAAAATTTATCCTCCATGTCTATTTTACAACCCATGTTCAAGGCTCATGGTTATTCTTTCCAACAATATCATCTCCAAAGTTCGAATTCGTACTCTCTCCTTATGAGTGCATTATTTAAAAATAACTAAGTTCGGACGTAGCAGAGTCTAGCCTAACTTATCCAAAAAGCCTATATCACTATTTACAAATAATACAATATTTAAAAAATATTAATTTATATCAATATTATATATTTTAAGAACTATTTAATTTAAATTTGAGCAAGTTTGAGAACAAAATTTTTTTTGCCTAAACTTAACTCATGTCAGGCCAAGCTGATTGGGTTGGTCTAAGTGGACGACCCGATTATGAATAGTTCTATTGTATTATAAGAAGGAAAAAATAGAATAAATTAAACTATATCATATTTAGATATAAAAAGAAATTAACCTATTGTAATATATACATTTTTTGGTACAACTTGTGCCAATATATTACCATATATATGATATGATACCAGATATGAATGCAACATATAAAATAAAAATATTTAATTTGTGACTACTAGTCTTTTATTTATTCTTAGAGATGAATATCTTACTTTATACAAATTGTGCTTTCAAAGTCAATGTCAATGTTGCCTAAAATAACTATTAGTGCTACTTTATTTAATTTCTCCTTTTATTCCAATAATTTTTTGTTTAGAATAGCTTAAAAAAATTGTTCGAGAATAGTTATATTAAGTATTTTTTTTTGTTGATTGAATCTTAGTTTGATTGACATGAATATTATTGTCAATACAGGAAGACGTGGGTTCGAGTGTGCTGAAGTACATTATCTTTCTATTTATAAATTTGTGAGAAGTTATGAGTAATTCTAGATATTATCTTAAAACGAGCAGATATTATCAGAATCTATGATAAAATTTATTAGACTAAATTTGGTGTTGATATTTGTTTAGTCAGAAAATTTAAAATACTAATCCGTCCATCTTTTCATGATTATTCAATTATTTATACATCCTCACGTGAAGTTCACATGTACATAACTCAAATCAATAAGACATGATTATGTGAATTATTTGGTGGATTAAAATTAATAATTAATTTTGGTGGATATGCATATGTTCCACAGCATCATTAATCCTAGCTTAGCTTGTGAAAATAATAATAATAATAATAATAATAATAATAATAATAATAATAATTTGTGTTGTATTTCCACATGTGTGGTGAAGGAGAAACAAAGCCAAAAAGCACCTAACCCCACTTTACAAACTACAATCATTTTGAGTAAATACAAGACTCAATTATAATCATGCAATTGTATTACTCTTCTTTTTCTTTTTAATAATTCAATTATTTTGGAACTTGTATCCCTCTTCCAAATGATTATGGTCTTGAGTTGTTTTAATTAGGGTTATAAATTAATATAGCCTCGTTTATTAAATCAACTGAATATAGAAGTGTTCATGGATCGGGTTTAGATTGGGTTTAATCATTATATCAATAGATTTTATGTTTATCCAAGTTCCACTTGACTCGAAATTTAGGTTTAAAATTTTATCCAAACTCATTCATATTTGCAAAAGACTAGCTCAAACCTATTTTAGGCTCGTCCATATTATTTTTAAATTTTTTTTAAATATTTATTTTATTTTAATATTTAATAATTCTATACATTTGTTTATAGTCATCTTAATATTTTTTTAATATTTACATTAAAGTAGTATTATTTATTTAGTATAGGCTTATTTTTTAATTGTGTTATAAATTACATAATGTATAAAAATAACATAATATAAAGTATTATAAACTTAAAATGGATCGGGTTAGGTTGGACTTAGGCCTTGAATGTTCAAGGCCCAAACTCGACCATATTTTAAATAAGCATAATTTTTTATTCAAGCCCATTTTTCGAGCCTAATTTTTTTCCCAAACACTCCTGAATTTTAGGTGGGCCTTCGAACCTGAACGAGTAGCCCGATCCATAAACAGGTCTAACTAAACACAAATGAAATTTATTTAGTACACTTATATTAATGAATAAGCTCATTTAATCAATCACTTAAAACTCGTCTATCGTTGGATTATATATTAATACACTTATTTCTAATGTTTGAGTGCTTACTTTATTTACTTATAATATAATTATTAATATTTATAGTTTATTATTTATTTCCATTTTTTTGAAATTCGTAATCATGTTTGTTTAATGTTCACTTCATTTAAATAAACTAATATTAACACACATAATTTTAGATAAACGAATATAAATAAAATTTTAAAATTCTTAACGAATAAACTTAAAAACAAACAAAAAAGAACCGAAATCCATTCATTTAAGCTCAGTTCATTTACATTTTTTTTTAATATACTGGTGTAATTACATGGTAGTATATGTTCATACTTTTTTAACCCTTTGATAACACACACCTTGCACACATAGGTGCTCGAACCCGAAACTCTCAGGATGAACAACATCCTCTTTTTCATTAGAGCCACTCGTTGAGTTCACAATGAATTAATTTTGTGAAATATAAAATCAGTTAAAGAAAAAATGGAATTTAGAGAGTTTGTATTGCATTTCAATACAAACAATAAGAAAAAATTAAACATGATGAGATCATACCAAAAAAGTGAATGTGCTTAAATTTATTAATTATTTTAGGCCCATTATTTTCAGTCTCTTAATAGGCTTTTTGTTGCATCCTAATGGTGATTTCAATTTGGTATTTTGTAAATTATGGATTTAGTATATGTATTTTAATTTGGTTAGAATTTGAAAATTTTATTTTTAACTAAACGATAAGGGTTAAATTCATTGAGTTAAGTTTAGTTATTTTTTAAGTTTGATGTATCAAACATATTATCACACGTGTAATATTATGTCTATTTATTATTTTCACATATTACCTATAAAAAAATCAATTAACAAATTTAATAATTATCGTCTACATTATGATTAAAATTTTGATATCCAAAAAATATAACTACTAAGACTGATCCAATTGTTGAGCATGGACTAAATCTATAACTTTACGCATGATTAGACGTGATCATGGGTCGGGTCGCCTGACCCGACCCGAAACCCGCCCGAAAAATGGAAGGGTTTTGGCAAAAATATAGGATCGAAAAATGGGCTTGGACAAAAAATGAGGTCCATTTTCTAAATGGATCAGGCCTCGGGTAAGAGTTTTTTGGCCCGGGCTCGGTCCGATCTGACTCGAATAAATTAACTATTTTTAATAAAAAAATTATATTATTGTTTTTTTGTTGTTTTGGAGTGTTTTGGTTGCGTTTTGGGGGCTATTTTTTTGTTATTTTGGTGCTATTTTTTACTATTTTGATGTTGCTTTTGCTGTTATTTTTGTTGTTTTGGTTGCTATTTTTTGCTATTTTGGTGTTGTTTTTTACTATTTTGGTGTTGTTTTTGCTACTATTTTTGTTGTTAGTTTTGTTGCTATTTTTTTTGTTTTATTGTTATTTTTGTTGTAGTTTTGGTTGTTGTTTTTTTTTGTTTAGATGTTATTTTTTATGTGTTTTTACTATTGTTTGGTTGCTTTTTTTAATATTATTTGAATATTATATAATTTATGTTTTATTGTTACTTGTTTCTACTATTTTATTTGCAACTATATTAATATAAAGAATTTTTAATGTATTTTAAATTTGTTTATCTTTTAATATTTGTTTTACTGTTTTTAAGTGTATTTGATATATTATATATTTTTTAAATTTGTTATATATAATAAAATAATCTAAAAAAATTAATACGGACTGAGTCGGGTCGAGCTTGGACAAAATTTTATGCTCATTTTTTAGCCAGGCCCGAGCCTAACAATTGAACCTAAAATTTTGTTGAAACCAAAACCGAACCTGGCCTGGCTCAGCCCACGATCAGCTCTACGCATGATATAGGACTATAAAATACTTTAAGCAAACATTTAACTATTATTATTGGGTCAAGATTAAAATTTCAAAATTTAAAAAAGACATGAACTAAAATTAATCAAATTATAGAGGTAGTCCAGGGTCTAATAGCAGAATTTGGTCTTTCATTTTTGTTCTGGCCAAATCAATTGGGCTCTTTAAGATCACAAGAAAACTGCTTCAATGATTCTTTATTATGGGCTGGGCTTGCAAGACTAAACTAAAAACCGAACTCATAATGCTTGTTTCCAAAAAGTTGCTGAATTATATTTTCTTCAATCACAATTATGATTATAACTAATATATTTAAATCATAATCAATAGTGTAAAATATGATCGGATTAATAACGAAAAAGATAGATTGAGTCTTAGCTCAATTGACATAGGCATTGTTGCTAGCGCAGGAGATCGCGAGTTCAATTGCGCTGAAACGCATTATCCTAAAGATTGGACAGGGGTTATGCCTAATTCTAAACATTGCATAAAAAAAAGAAATATGATAAAAACTTATAATGAAATTAAAAAAATTATAACTCAATCCCGCTATAAATGATGAAATTATAATGTAATATATAGTAACATCATGCCCTTAGACCCAAAAATTTTAAAAGAAAACCTATTTAATCCCTTGAAAATATAATGAAATAATAAATTAATACATTATAATAATTATATTTTAATCTCTTAAAAATTTATACCTAAAAAGATTTTTGGATTCACCCCTGCATACATGAATTATACAAATAGAAACTTTAAACTTGTTACCTTAACTACAAATAAATTTATTCATTATTTTTGTTCACACAAGACCCCTAACTTTTTAAAAATTTACATAACATCCTCTTTAAATGAATTTTATTACAATAAATCTCTTAAAAATTTAAATTCAACTCCCAAATCCACACAAAAAAACACCAACCCCTTTAATTTTAGTCATATTTCAAATCATAAATATATATGTATGCTTTAATTATTGAATAATTATACATGAAAATTAATAATAAAAAAATATGTAGTCGAAAATGTTAATATAAATTTACTCTTTTTAAGTCGTATTTTTAGATCATCCATTAGAAATTTAATCGAAACTCTTGTGATGTGATTTGACAGTAGATTTGGGATAGCATGATTCAAGTGAAAAAAAAAGGAAAGGAAATGATAGTATATTGTATGATTTGAGGCATGAAAAACTACAAATTCATATAGACTTGATTACATAATAATAGTACAGTAACAGTAAGGAGCAAGGCTGCCCACCCGGCCAGCACCACAGATGAGCCATGACCACAAAGTATGGAGTTGCAAAATCAGCCAAGCTTTACGTATACATCATGTCGTACCCACACTCGCATTGTATAAAGCAGTAGGAAGAGGTTGGTATTCAGCATAATGAGCTAGCTAGCTAGCTAGCCCCGGTGGTCCTCACCCTCCCCTTACCTAGCTCACTGTTTGTTTACCAATTTCACCCAAATCCTTCCAAAAACCATAATTATCATACGGACACCATTCTTCCCCTCTTACCTACTACATTCCGTCTGCCATGCACCAATGCCTTTGTAATTCTCTATATATGCTACTGCTGAAAACCCTCGAAGTTTTTTTGACTAGGGTTGTGTTGTTTGAATGGGAGTTGGTGGTGGGTCACATCCCCAACATCCAGATTTCAGGCCGACAATCAAACCCCATTTTTTTTATTTTTTGAGCTTTTCTCACATCTCAAGAACCAGAGGCAGGTGGTAGGATCATATATAGGGGCACTAGCAGCTAGCTAGCAGCTAATTGATGGAGTGGTGGAGAGGTAGCAGAAACAGTTAAATTTGTCTGCTACCGTTATCTTTGTGTGTGTGGGAGTGGGGGGTCAGATCAGAGAAAAGATGGTTCAGAAAAAGATTATGCATTGAAATTAATTACAAAGAAAAATGAAAATGAAACGGCAAATACATGCAAGTGAAAGGTTGATTAATAATGGACCCCCACCAGCAGATACTTCAGCTGCATGACAACTCCCTTCATTCCCTGTTTACTCCTGCTGTTGCCGTTCAAGGTATCTCTGTCAATGGAGACTGTAGTGACTGTGTCTATAGCTAGATTCTTTAACTGTCTGCAATTGCTTATTGGGAGCAGTGATTCTCACGTGCAGTCTTGCACTTTCATGCACTTGGATGACATTGGCATTGACAGTGCAAAATTATCAAGTAAATTGAAGATTAGCGTTGCTTAAAAGTACTCCTCTAAGTCCTTTTATAATATAAACAAAGATGTATGAGTTACTTGGCTCTATGTTGTTGGCTGTTGTGGTGTGCTTGAACCAAGAAAAAGGAGAATTCCCAGTTCAAAAGGGGGCCGCACCATGAAAAGAACAAGAAAGCCCTTAATTCAGCTGTAAGCAGCGAAGAGTTTAGTTTAGTGTTTTTACCTCATATCCATGCCTCTATAAGCTAGGAATGAAAAGCTTAAAGCTCCAAAACCGAAAAGAAACAAACGAGACGTGGACACATAAGAGATGGAGAGAGAGAGGTGTGGACAGCCGCAGGCGATATAAATAAAGGTATATATATAAATGAGGAACCAGCAGAGCAGGGGCAGGGAACAACCACCGTGTATAGTACAGGGAAAAGCGATTACCCACACGTGGTAAAAAACAGAAATGGCAGTCCCCTATCTATATCAATTTGCAGACGACGTACTACGTATCATTGCTTTACTCTTAAGGGAGGCCCCCATGCAATGCATTCATTTAGTCTTTCTCATACCTGTCAGCAGTACGGTTAGTGTAAAAATTACAATAAAATTAAATACTATGATAATAATATTGGGTGAGACAAAAAAAGGGTAAAATTAAATAATGTATAAATATTGTTAGTACTTGTTCTCATAGTTGATTTTGTGAATTTCACTTGTGTTTTTATTTTACTGTAAGAATCATGCAAGGTTTACCTTTGAGGGCAATGAAAATTTAATTGGTCAAAGTCAATGTCCCAACATGGCTTGACAGTGTCGTGACGTCGCTTATTTGTGGTAATGTGGGTAGTCCAATGTCACGATGTGAGTCACCTTAATGTTGTGACATTAGGCTAAAACTTTGGTGGTTATTATAATAACCGTAAAAATTAACATATTTTAGCTTTTTTTTTATGTGTTTTTAGATGATTATTCGATTTAAAATGATAAATTTTATACTTTTAATACTTTAAATTCATGTTTTTATACTTAGAAAAGCATTTGAGAGTAAAATAAGCGAAAATCGAAAACTCAGAGCAAATTTTAGGAGCCAGACGAGCTGGGTCATTCCATAACACACGGCCTGCCACATGGTCTTGTGCCAAACCATGTGAAAATCGCAAATTGCACTCCAAACACGCTGAAAAACACAACTTTTAGGTTTTTCGGGCATTCTAAGACTTATATATACCAGATATAAGAAGAAGGGAGTGAACCGTCATAGAATATTGAAGAAAACAATTCAGAAAATACCATTGAAGCAGACTCTAAAGTAAATTTTCACCAAGATTGAGGATCTATCCTTTTGATTTCTTTGAAGTTTATTATGAGTTTATTCGTTTCTCATGGTTATACTATTTTTTGGATATTTTTATTTGCGATTATGAACTAACTTTCTAAATACCTAAAGTAGATGATGAATTCTGTCTTTTTATTTTTATTTTACGCAATAAATAATTGGATTTTATTCTCAATTACGTGTGTTTAATTCTTGACTTAATATTTCCAAATTATTAATCAATGTTTGATGTGCTTAAATCAGTGGAGCAAAAGTCTCTGTTTAAGAGTCGATCTAGAATAATTGAGCGGAGCTGCATGCAATCCTAAAAATAGGACGACATAAATCTACCAAATTAAAATCAAATCTAATATGGATCCAAGATCGAGTTAATGCGATAATAAGGCTTTTAATTAGAAAGAAATTTTAATTAATCAACCTAGAGTCAATTGCTCTTACTCACGAAAGACATATTAGCATAATTTAGGGATTTTTACGGATCAAGATACTAATTGAAAAAATTATTTAATTCAGATTGATAATAACAAATGAAATCTAAGTGGATTCTTTCTTAGGTATTGTTTCGTTTCTTGGTTGTTAATCTTTTACTTTCTTGATTTGTTCTTTGTCGTGTTCATAGCTAATTAACTTAATTAATTTTAGTTTTAATCAATCACTCTAATTTGTCTCTTAAATAATAGAAAAACGATAATTACTAATATTTTTAATCATCGTGAAAATAATATCTTTACTTACTATAATTATATTATTAATTGATAGTCACTTGTTTTAATCGAATTTTTAATTAGTTACGACTGTATCAATTATTTTTCGGAAAACAGGAGCAATGTAGCGACATTGAGCTCGAAATATGGGGTACCTTAGGTAGAACAATCATAACATCATGATATCCTGGATGCGTCATTATTTAGTAATAATTTTTTTTTAAAAAATAGTTTACGTTTAAGATATGTTTGTATTTTTTATATGATGTATTTTTAATTATTTAATTAATAATTAACATAGTTCTATAAAAATAGTTTTTATTAATTTTAATTGAAAATTATTAAATAAAAAATAAAAAATAAATACTACAATACGTAATTAATAAACGGTAAATTTATCTTTTAATTTAAAAGTTAATTACTAAATAAAGTTTTGGTGGTTTGTGTATTTTTCATCAAATGTAAAAAGGACAAAATGGTATTTGCAAACCATAAAAGATAAATTGATTTTCTATCCAACCTTAAGGAGTTTGAATATTTTTCCTTTTCAATTTTAGAATTGTGAATATTTGATGCCAAATCTTTGCCTTTGAATGGGTTAAAATGACTTTAACCAAAATGCCAAAATATATTCAATTATTTGCATTGATTAGTAGAGGTTAGTGTTGGATTGAATTTGAGTATAAAAAATTCGGATTAATCGAGTTGATGAGTCTTATTTTATCATATTAACTCAATTTGAAATTTTTTCGAATCCAGTTGAGTAAAATGAAATTCAAGTTGAGTCAAATAAAGTGAAATTATACGAGTTAAATTAAAATCTTGTGATGGTATAGCTAAGTTTATGTTAAAGCACGTAAATTTGAAATCATATATATTTAAAAATATTTTCAAAGCAAAATAAGAAAAAAAAAGACTTTAGTATGATAAACTTGAATTATTAACTAACTTATTTAAGTCCCAAAATTATTATGTTAGAAAATTTTTAAAATTATAACATTCTTTATATATTTCTTTAGATTTTTCTTTTAAAATTTTAATTTTTTAATAAATATAAATTTGGAATTTTTATAAATATTTTAAATTTTTTGTAATTTTTATTCAGAAAGATCAATTTGCTCATTTTCAAAATTGACAAGGACCAAAGAGGTATTTACACCAATTTGTTATTTGAATTATTCGAGTTATTCGAATTGTAAAAATATTCAACTCGACTTGAACTCGAAACTCAAATTACTTATTCGAGTTGACTCGAGAAAAATAAACAACTCAATTCGATTAACTCGAAATTCGATTTTTTCGAATCGGATCAAATTTTGCACACTCTTATTAATTAGACACATTTTGTTTACTTGAACAGCTTAATCTTAACATTGAAAACAATTTTTTAAAAAAATGGGGCAAATTAATTTTTACAAGTCACACACCTTTAGTTGGAGTAAATCATTACAAGTAGACAAGTTGTGGGATTGGATTGGAAGGCAGGACATGAGCTGTGGGATGAACACGAGCAATAGACCAAACACCGAGATTCTTTGGGACACATATACTTTTTCTTGTTAGCCTCATATAGATGGATAAGGATAGGGGTAAATCGTCCTATGTGTTGCGAAGGATAGGGATCAGAGAAATGGCAAAGGAGGGGGCGGGGGGTCGACCTTTGCTTTTGCAGGGGGTGGGGTTCAGACAAATAGCTAGCAATAGCCTGCATAAGTATATATCACATATAGCTAGGCTTATGGGGAAGGTAAATTTTGGGGCTTACTGTCTTCAACCTTTGGCTTCTAGTGCCTCCATTTTTGTACTGTTTTTACTATACAATATATTTCTCATGCCTCCCTTTGTTTTTTTGTCTACTTCAAACAAGTCTGGATATTAATCCCCCAAACTCCACTAGTTATGTCAATATTAAAGATAATAATATGGTAACAACACAGATAGTCTTAAAATATTCGCAAAATCGAGGAGTTATATATATTTTATCTGCAGGCAGCCATTTACATGAAAAAATAATGTAGTTAAACATTAATTCTTTATGTGTATTTCGTCCTCCTATTTTGATCAAGTGGCATTTTAAAAGAATATTTCGAATATGGTTTTGATCCAGATTGATAGTCTGGAGATAGTCCAAGCAATTTAAGGGAATACTTCAGCAAACCCGAATTCAACAGATGCTATAGAATAAAGAGCATTAGGTGATAAGACATGTTTTTAGGGAGGTCAATCATGTTGCTGATCGGATTGCCAATATCTCTTCTGCTCATATGGAGGGGTACATGTGTTGGCAGACACTCTTAAGGAATTTGTTGAAGCATGACTCATATTTTAGCCATATTTGGGAAATAATTTTTTAGTTAAACTTTATTTATTTGTTTCAATTAAATTCTGATTAATCTAGATTATTTTATTATTATTTGACCTAAGAATTTAGCCTATAAATAAGCTCTTTTACAACATTAGAAAGCACACTCATTAGAAATTAGAACTCCAAACACTTTTGAAGAATTTAGTGTTTATGTTTGGAGAGTTCTTTATTTTCGGAGTTTAGTTTTTATTTCCATATTAAATTTGTGTGTTCAATTTCTCTATTTCTTATTACTTTTTTTTAGAACAATATGATAAACTTGTGTTTCAAATTTCATTATCTACAACTTATTAGCCAATTCCAAACATTAATATATATGTTATGTATAATAAGATTTCAAATATTATCCCCAAGTAACAGATGTGTTAGGGTTCATATATATAATTATAACCATTAATCAAATTCCAGTCTTTCAACTTGAAAAAAGATTCTTGAAGTTATAATACATTAAAAATCTTCAATTATTCGCCATACTGCATGCACTTCGAGCTAGATGGGTCTTCATCTTGCTTGCAATAGCTGACTTTTCCCAGAATATATTCATCATGAATATATATATATATCCATATACTATATAATTATAATTAGGGTTTATATTTAATCAACTAACTCTATATCACTTCCATTCATAAACAATTTTTGCCAACATCTTTCTCAATGAAAGGTAATTATTTTCTTACATTTGCACACATGGATATATATATATATGCCCAATTGCCTATACACTTTAATTACGTGCATGGTAAAATATTTTTTTTATTTTTATTTCAAATATTTATATTGATAAATTGAAGACGCAAAACCAATCAAGGTGGTATTCAAGGTAGAGCTAGAAAGCATCTTATGAGAATGGGAACTAGAAAACCATATTAGATAGCATAGAACATACATACATACATACTTACATACATGCATATATGCATAGATAAATATACATGCATGCATACTACATTTGAAGATCAGACCTCTTATTCGTTGATAATAGAGAAATGGGGTTTCTAAATCTATCCATTTCATTAATGCAATTGCAAAGCATGAAGGACTAAACCTCGATATCGAATAGAGGAACAAAACGAAAGGAAAGTGTTGTAGATATTGAGATTCGAATCTCGAACTTACTAGTTACAGGTTCTCGATTGCTTAGTATGAGCAAGTAATATCAAAAGAAAAGAAAACGGGTTAGCAGTGACCGAGTAATTAGGCTTTAAATATTTGAATGATGAAGAATAAAAATAAGTAATCTTTCCAACACAATCTTAGATAAGCATATATGATGACATCTTAAAGATAATATTTTGTATAACTTTTTTCTCACAAAGGGGTCCCTATTTGTATAATTTAAAACATATGAGGAGTTATTGCAACCACAATTAGTAACATCCATGGATAGATCACCTCGGCTCTCCCTTAAAGGGAAAAGAAGGTTCTCAAGCATCCATCATAGTAGTATTAGTTTAATACATTTATTGGCTAAAATACTCCCATTAGATGCCCCCTTTTCTCTTAAGAGGGAATGTCTCAATTATTCTTTTAAGCCAAATGCTAATCACAAAATCCAAAAGGGATGACCCGACCCTTTGACAATCATATATGTTCTGTCGGCCACATTAATCAAGAAAAATTCCCTCGCATACTGGTTCTTGGGTAGATATGTATGAAAATGCTATATCCTATGGTGGTAATCGATTAGCCATTATGTTTATGGTGCTGAAATTTGATTTACATTTCATTGATGTTTGATTGATTTAGGATACTGAGTTTAAATGGATAGTGCGTTTATCTGTGGTTAGTGTAAAAAAAATAGTGACAGTGAGATTAGATACTGTAACGTGAGACAAAAGGTAAGCTAAACGTACCGCACCGCCCATCCAAACCCCACCTTAATATTAAATGCTCAAATTAATACTCAACCTTTTATAACTTGCTCACATGAGAGGCAAACCTTTCAAAATGATCAAATAATGGTTAAACCTTCTCAAATGAGTTCAATTTTTTTTAAAAAGTGTTCAAATAAAGACTTTTCAAATACATATTACGGATTTCAAAGTATGTTTTTACTTTCTTCATTTCTTTTTAAGTGATATCTGATTTAGTTGTTATATTGTCTATTCTAAATACATCAGTTTTCACCTATATTTTTACTACAAACGGGAGTTCAGTGCATGAAAAACCCTTATTTGACCTTCATTTGATCATTTTGAAAAGTTTGACCCATGTCTAAGCAACCCTTAAAAGGTTAGGCCCTAATTTGAGCATTTAGCATATATATATGTGTGTGTGTGTGTGTGTGAGAGAGAGAGAGAGAGAGAGTCTTTACTTGATTGACATCTGCATTATTACCAGTGCAAGAAGAAGTGGTTGCGAGTGTGTTGAGACGCATATATCTCCTATTTAAGAGTTGGGGAGAGTTATGGATAAAATAATGTTGGGTGTTTTAATTACAGATTTTTTTTGACAAGTATAAAGATAGAGATTGCGTAATGCTGTATGTCTGTTTTTCTCCAATAGGAGTTTAGATTATTCACCATTGATAAGATTATAGTGAGTATGAGGGCATGAGGTTTTCAATGTTTGGTCAACTGAGTTACTCAGTTGATAATGCTGTTGTTGTTTGAATACTTTGAGGGAAAATTCCTATGGTTTAGGCTAAGTTTTCACCTCATGGTATAAAGAATGGCATTTCAATGGTGAAAGGCTCATGTGAGTGTTACTAAATATAAACTGTCAGGATACTTTTGGACCTCCTTTCACACTCTGACTTGACAAATAAGGAAAGTGGAAGATGGAGAACTCCACAACTAGAATAGTTAAGTATTAAGGTTTCATGTATTTATACTATTAGAAAAAGCATGAGTTCATTTATGAATGAGATTATATGTTAATGATCTCTATAAATCATGAAACATTGTCTGCCATATGTTGCTGCATTGAAATGACAGCACCAGTGACTAGCGCCTTGGCGAAGCAGCACATCTAATCGACCATTTCCTGGCCACTAACGAACTTTCAACTTGTTAATCACTGAACAAAATAGGGATGAAACCAATGCTTAGATTGTTTTGATGTTTTTTTATTTGTTTTGGTCTTTAATATTATTAACTAATTCCAGACAGTAAAAGCAGTAAAATTAAAGTGACAAGACAATAATAGAAAAAGAGAAAACAGAAGGGAAGTCAGAGAGAGAGGGGGTGAAAACACTGACTACCATCTGCAACAGACACTAAACAACTATAGTGGTGGCACAAATCTGAACGGCAATGGCCATTTGCCATAGCCAATATAGAGAAATGAAGAGCAAATAGACATGGTTTGGGTGCAAAGTACATGAAAAGCCATGATCGAGCATATTAGCTGCTCTCATAAGGTTCAACTTTGGCAAGAAACTGCTAGTACAATCACTTCCTAGAATGACTTTTTTTTTTTTTTTTTTGCAGTACTACTAGTAGTCATTACTGAGGAATACTAACACTGTTTGCATCAAAAGTAGATTCAAAGGAATCCCCCCAAAAATCTGTAAAAGCATTACTGAAAGCATAGGAAACTGCAAATTAAAAAAAAAAGAAAAAAAAAGAACTACCCTAAACATATACTGATATGGCAAAATTAAAGATAAGTAGTACCCCACATAGATCAAGCAAGGATGAGAAGCATATGGGGTTTTTTTTTGCTGATGCATATTGATTGCTTTTAACTTGCACCTGGTGGTGGTGGTGGCACCTGAAGTTGCAGAGATGAGATTTGTTGAGGTGGTGGTCGCTTACGCTTCTTCTTCTCGTAGCTAATCCCTCTTGCTTTCGACTGCAAATCACGAACCTCACGAAGATAAAGCCTCACAGCTCGTGCACCGAAAGGGTTTGCTTCAGGCTTTCCTCCATTTTCTTCAAAAGCGGCTCGGAGGCGACCGATGAGAGCGTCGAGGCTACCCCAGGCTTGACGGAGTGGGCATGGGCAAGGTGCAGGCGGGTTTGGGTGGCCATAGAAAGGGCAGATTGGGGTGTGGACTTTGGTTTTGCCGAATTGGTCAAGGTAACGAAGGAATTCCAGGACATGAGCTCCACTGCACCTAGACAAGGCAAGTGGAGGTCTATGATTCTTCAGGTACTGTCCAAAGGTGTTCCAGTCACGGCGCTTTTGGTTCTCGTAGCGGCTTGAGGTTGAAGAAGACGAAGTGCCACTGTTATGGCTAACGTTCATAAGGGTACCGCTGTTTTGGGAGTTGGAAGAGATATCCATTTCTCCAATCGAATCCATGGAAAGTTCACAGTTCTTAATTTATAGCTAGCTACAACAAAGAAGATATGTTTGGATCTTAACTAGGGTTTTGATGATAACAACACTTTTTTCAGTGACCATATGACAGCCTAATATAGACCTTAAAAAAAAAAAGAACAAGACAGCAAATCAAAGTCGAGACTGTTGGAAGACAAGTGAAGGAACTGAAAACTTTGTTTTGTTTATCATTCTTTCAGCTAGCTACCAGATAAGTCCATTTCTTTTTTGGCAGATTTCACTGTCTATATGAAAGCAACACAGTCAAGAGGAAAAGGAAATAAAAAAAAAAAACACACTAGAGCTTAAGGGCTTAATGAAGAGGAAAACACCCTGCTTCTCCTAATTATTTGACCCCATTTCCTTTTTTGGGGCTTTTGAGTTGAAATGGTAATTTTCTTATGGTTTGGTATTTGTAGAAAATAAGACAAGTGGATGATCTGATGAGATTGATGGGAAGTTCTCATCACCCCCCCCCCCCCAGATTTTCACACTTTAAACCAATATAAAGCTTTGAGGGTTTTCCATTTCCTTTTTCAAAAAAACACCTTTACAATTTACATATTCATTTTCGATAATATTGATTAATTTTTTCTGTCTCACATAATTAAAAAAATTTAAAATGTTAAAAACTCCACTATTAGTGACAATGTGTATTTTTATTATTTTACAGATATTTTTAAAAAATTTATTTTTTTAATATTCTATTATCTTTTTACATCACACTTATCAATTTCTAATTTTATCGAAATAGATAAATAAAAAGTATGGAAAGGGGTAAAATTTAAGGCAATTACATGATTTTGTTTCTTGAAACTGTTGTTTCGAAATGACAATTCCTTTTGTTTATTGACAATAATACCCTTTATCTTTTTTAATTAATAAAATATTTTTTAAATTCTCTGTCTCTTAAAATTGGCCCCATTCTCTCTTTAAAATTGCTCAGAAAATTTCCGGCAATTTATTTCTGAAATGACTAAGGACCTTTTTTTCCTTTCTTTTTGCTTTCTCAATTTTTTATTTAATTAATTTTAGAAAAAGAAAATACTAGAGGTGTGTGGGTTTTTTTTTGATAAAAAACAAAATAAATTAAATCAAACTATTAACATCACAAAAATTTTTAATTCTATCATACTGTAAAACTGTTAAAAGTTTCGAAAGAGTTTCAATAAACACTCGCATATTTATTTTCTTGTTCGGTACTATCTTAGTTAAATGGTCTATAATTAAATTATTTCGAGTGGATTTAGATAAATAGTATATTTATCTGTAATTAATGTATAAATAACTGTGACAATAAAATAAAATATTATAGTAATTATGTAACGTGAAACAAAAAATAAATTAAACGACGGAAGCAAAATTCGAAAGGCTTTGACCAAGAGGTGTGTGGGTTTTGTAGTTATTAAGTTTTTGCATATTGGTTTTTAATAATAAAAATGTTAGGCGAGATGAAGTTTTATAATTTTATTTTAGATCATATTTGCTGTTTTCAATGAGCATTTATTTTAAATTTATTTATTATACATCAAAGGAGATATCATATTATTAAAATCAAATGTATATCTTACACGTTTATCTACTTCTTCTAGATGCATTTTTTTTCTTAATTACTTGATTGGTTTTCCCTTTTCCAAATAAAAAACAAGCCACCAATTAATTTTTGAAAATATAAAAAATTGAAAAAGATATTTGGTAAATAAAAATAAATTACTTTATTACTTTCTAGATCCATAAAATCGGAAGAAACACGAGGTACCGGATCAATTGTTAGTTAATAAGAATAATCGTTAGATCATCGGGAGTCATTTTCATGATGAAGCAAATGTTATCGATTTTTCAAAGATAAAATGATAATTGTAGGATCCTCTCCTTATTATTGATAATTTATTGTTTATTATTTTTTTATTTCCAATTTTTTAAGAACAATACAATAGTTCAGACCTTGAAAAGTTCAAAATCATTTGCTAAGTATTTTATGTTATAAAGTATTTTTGGTATGGCTAGATATTATAAAATCAAAATTTTATTATTTAATGGTTGCAAATATTAACATATGTCAGCCTGGAATATTTTAATGACTATTTTTTATTCAACGATTGGTCTGATGTCACGTGTTCAATTTGATTTTTAGAGGTTTATTTTCAAAATGAGGAATCAATAAATGACTTTTTATAATATATTTTTAATATTTTATAATTTTTAATTATTTAATATATATATATTTAGAAATCTTTAGTTTTTATGAATTTTTATAATTTTAGAAGTTTGTATAACTTTTTAATATTTTATGATTTTGAAAGAAAAAATAAATAAATCGAGGCCTGTCACATATTGCCATTTGATTGGTTTATAGGTTGATTTTAATGGTTAACATGATTAAAGATAAAAATCATTAACCGAAGGGGACTTAATTGATTTTTTTTTTAATAAAGAATCACTACCAAACTAGATTATATAGAAATTGACTAAGAGATAAAAGCACCCCTTTCCTTGTCTGCTTCTTTTTTTCGTGAATTACAAAGAGTGGATAAAGTTCTATCAGCAACGTGATTGGCACGACCTAAATCCAGGCCACACTTGAGATAATGAACACCCTTGACCATCAAACCAACACATGAGGTTCTTTGTCCGCTTCTTTAAATTAACGGAAATGGCACAATTGGGTGGAAATTAAATCGAAGAACTTAATTGATATTTTTTTTCTTAAGGGCTTTTTATACTTATAAACATTTTTTTTACAAAGTAACAAATATTAATATGAGGAAATTATTTTTACAAATTAATAATAAATTCTATAATAAAAATATAAGAATATATTCAAAATTTATTTTTATTATTTTACGCAATAAAAAGATAATAAAATGCTTGAAGAGTAAATCAGAGAATTGATTGGGCCTTAGGAGTAAATTGGTCCAAAAGCAAATTGACATAAAATCCATCTAACGTAACCTCAACTCTAAAGCAAAATTTAGTATGTCTCTTGTATAAGTTGACAACTTGTAGTATACATACATGCATGCATGCATACATACATGCATGCATGCATACTTGAATTCTTCAATTAATTGTATATCTACCCAGGGGTGAATTCAGGGGATTGATAGGGCCTTCGTCCCCTAAAATGAAAAAATTTTCATTTATACTTTTAAAAAAAATTTAAATTAATAAAAGTAAAATTATACTTTGGCCCCCTAAAATTAATAAAATTTTGATTTAATCTTTTTAAAATTATATTTTTACTATCGTAAAAATTATAATTTAATTTCAACCCCTAAAAAAATTTTCTGGTTTCGTCTTTGTATCTACCATCATAACCCCACCCCTCTAAAGGGAAAAAAATTATGAATGTATAAATCAAATCAAAATAAGGGAAATATTATCAGATTAAAATATGTTTTTATGTTCTTCATACAATAAATATTAATTTTTTTATATTTATATATTTTTAAAATTTTAAAATCCAAGTTAATTGTTAATTCCATTCAAGCTCTTTTGTTAAATTTATTATTGTGACATTTTTAAATAAAAAATAATACTCAGTAATCATGAAACAAAAAAAAAACATTGTAATGAACCTAAATTTAATATAAGAATATTAGCACTATTAATAAATCTGAAAGTAGTGTCAACTGTTTTAATAAAAAGTGCAGAAAAATAAAGAACACTAGAGATGTTTACATAGTTCGGTTTCCATACATCTGTGGGGTCTTACCCAGAGAGAATATTCACTATCAGTAATAATTGTATGAAATAGTGATATTATCTATTTTCAATAGTTTAATGTCATATTAGTAATTTCATCTTAAATTTCAAGATTTTCATTTGGATTTGATTTTTTTAAGAAAAAAATACTGAAATTCAAGATGAAAATATTAGCGTGGCACTAAACTATGGAAAGATATATAGATGACGTGGTATCACTGTTTCATATAATCTTTTCATTTTCCCTCCTCTCTACTTGGTAGAAATCTATGGTCTGAACTATAGCTAATTATTTAATATTTTTGAGATTATTAATTAAAGTATATTATTTTTTTTGAAGTTATAAGTTTAATGGCAAGTATAATTTAGACTTGAATTCAATATTTAAAATGATTTAAGATTTTAACTTTATTATTAAATCAAAATTTTATTGATAATTAAAATATATTATTTAATTACTAATTATGTTTCAATTTGATGGTATACATAGTAACTATTTCTATTTTATAATTTAATTTGCGATTGTAGACATTCATTAGAAAGATAACAAAAAATAAAATCATCAAATATGCAAATATTATTTGCTTTGAGAGCTATTGTTACAAGGTTTAGAGTTGGTATGGGTAAGGCGTCGAGAGTCATTGAGTGGGAGTTCAGGAGAGAATGAGTGATATAGTCTTTTTGTGGGAGGAGTGGTCCTTTTAGAAGGGAAAGCCTACAAATAATGTAATTGGGTTGTAAGTTCTTAAATGATACTTGCAAGCAAAAACAAGTCGTGATAAAAGCAGTGCCAACAACTTCAGGATAAACAAAGCAGAAAAACAATGAACTCACGATATCTTTACATAATTTGGTTTTTTCACATATGCAAGGCATTATCAGGGAGATTGTCACATCCCAAAAATCAAATTAGTAGAAAGTTAGGTTAGTGAACAAGGAGTGGTCACGTCCTGTTTTTGAATAAATGTTGTAAGGATTATGTCAAATGATTTGATTTAGTTTAATAGTTAAGTATTGTGTTTGTGTGTGAGAGGTCTTGTGTTCAAATACCTTCCCTTGAATCCTGTTTTTTGCTTCTTTTGGGTTTCAGTAAGTTTTCTGCCACTCTTTCCTCTGTTGGTTTTTCTTTTCTTTTTCATCTTGTTCCACATCTTTGCTACTGTGCTACTGATGCTTATCCTTATTATTATCGTCCCTTCCTTTGTTGCTTGTCCTTCATATTTTTCCTCACTATCGATCGTTGTTCTCTTATTGGTAAGTGGTTGTTGTTATTTGCTTTAGTAGTGTAATTATTTCCTCGGTACGTATTGATAAGTAAATATTTCAGTTTGGTTGTTAATGTGAGAATCAATCGTTTTGGATGTTTTCATAAGAAACGGTCGTGAGGCGTACGATGTTCCTCCGGTGAATTAGGAGATTTTAGGACTGACGTTCTGTTGGGTAAGTAATTGAATGCCTTGAAGGGGGCTGATTTTTGGTATTAAGGTCGAATGTCTAATGGTTGCGATCGATTTAGTGGTTGGATTTAGTATGAAATTTGCTAATCAGTTCATTTTGAATGTCGTTATTAGGTGTTGGAATTGCGGCTATTGTGTCTATAATGCCCTAAAAATTTAAACTTTTTTATGCGAGTTGTGAAAATGAATTTATTTCTATTTCTGTGGTTATATGTTCTGTTTGCTTAGTTGAGATTTGGAGCTCGAGTCGTACCTTTTGAACTCTATATTTCTTTTTTCCGGGATCTTAGACTTTGAACTCATTTCGTAAAATAATTTCTATGCGTTATTGTTTTAATGATGAGCTTAGTGGTTTAATGCTTATGCATTTATTTGTCTTTTGGTCTTGTGCTCAAGTCGTTGCGTATGCGAGGGGCAAAGATATATTTTTTTTATTTTTTATTTGCAATCATTGGTTAATTATTTTTATTTCTTAAAAATCCGAACTTCCTTGATCTTTTAAAAAATAATGTTTCCCTCTTGTTCATACTGTTATTTTCTTTTTGCTTCCATTGAATGCTCTTTTGATGCAATTGTTGTCTGACGTTATTATTTTCCGATTGTGAGTGCGTGACTGTCCTACTGCGTCCTTTTTTTTCGATCATAGTTTTGCAAGGTAATAATCGCTTCGCTTCGTTTGTTAAGGAAGTGTGCTAAATGGGAATTTTTCCTCATTAAGTATGGTTGTTGGAATTTTAATTTCGTGTTGGGTTATATGTTGAATCATTGTAGGGAACGCTCGAGAAATGACTAACGACCCTCCGAATTTGTAGTTGTTTCGTGAATTTGATCGTGGGTAAGTAATCCTTGTTAGTTGAGTTTAATATCAGAAGTTTGGTTGGATTAGCATTGTGTTCTGGTAAATGCTTGGAATCATTGTTGAATTGGTTGATTAATCTTCTATTTAGGCTTCAAGAACTGCAGAAACGCTTTCGTATTAACTTCGTATCAGGTGGGTACCGAAACCCTTTCAATTTCTTGAAATTTTTCCTGCATTTTTACCCTAGAAATTGAAACTGTTCAAAGCACACCGACTGGCACACGGGCGTGTTTCCAGGCTGTGTGCCATTAAAATAAGTTACAGAGGACACATAGGTTGGGCACATGGGCGTGTGCCAGACCGAGTGTGCATACTGTTTACTGAGTTAAGGTATAGAGGACACACGGACGTGTGTCAGACCGTGTGTGCATACTGTTTAAGGGTACACGGGCGTGTGCTAGACCGTGTATGCATACTATTTTGCAATTAAGGGTGCAGTGGTCATATGGGCTAGACACACGGGCCAACACATGGTCGTGTGCCAGACCGTGTAAAGTATGTTTTGTCTGTAAATACTGTATAGAGCAACCGTAAGATGACCGTAAGACTTGTATGACTTAAACTGAACTATGAAACTTGTTTAGCATGTTTGAAATCTGATTTTGAGCATCTGTAACTGATAATATATGTATTATTTGTTTCTGATATATTTGAGACATGTTTATATATAAAACTGAAATGTAATGATCTGATATTTGTTTTTGCACTTGCATAGGGGTTGGGATTATGATTTGAAGGAAGTTATTTGAATTGTTTCAGTGGTTAACCCACTTGAGTTTATATCTGATCTGGCAGTGAAACTGTGAACACTGCAACGTACCATACTAACACTATAAGGTGTGTAGGGTTGGATATTGGTATGTTGGGCTAGATAGAGATGGTGTGTAGGGGGTGGGATTTGCATAAATTATATATGTATCTATAATTGAATCTAAATCTGAAACGATCTCTGTATTTGTTGACTGTATGTTCGAATTGTAGGAATGTTATAAATTTGACTGAGATGATTAATTGAATCAACTAAATTGTTAATGATACCGAGAATAATAATATGCACATAGAATTGTATGAATCTTGTAAAGCTTCGATATACGTTATACTAACTGGATTAATTGAATTTCAGGACCTTCTCAGAATTGACGACAGGTGGACGAGGGACTCGATCATTCGTAGAACACTATTATGGCTTTCATTAGTGACTATAGTTATGTTGCTTTTAATCCTTAAGTTTGGGATTTTCTTTGGATGTTGTGTGCACGTGTTAATTTGATGTTTAATTTCATTGGTATGCTTTTGAATTGCTTATGCTAAGACTTAGTTACTACAGATTGGTTTTATTGTTACATGGTTTTCTCTATGATGTTGATGTGATATTCTCAATTTAGTCTTTTTATTTAGGTCGGATTTAGGGTGTTACAATGTCGACATCAAAAAACGAATAAGTGCGTGTGACTCAAACTCATGAAAATAATGAATGGCACAAAGTCAAAAACCACACTATCGATGTCACATAGTCGTGTGCCAGACCGTGTGAGGCACACGATCATGTGCCAAACCATGTGAGCCCTACGATCGTGTGCTAGACCGTGTGAGCCACACGATCGTGTGTTAGACTGTGTGGGCCACACGATCTGGGCCAAGTAGGCCATGTGGGTCACATAATATGTGGGCCTATTTTTTGTAAAATTTAGTTAGGGACATGTTTGATGTATATTTTTTTAAGAAAAAAATACTGAAATTCAAGATGAAAATATTAGCGTGGCACTAAACTATGGAAAAAGATATATAGATGATGTGGTATCACTGTTTCATATAATCTTTTCATTTTCCCTCCTCCCTACTTGGTAGAAATCTATGGTCTAAACTATAGCTAATTATTTAATATTTTTGAGATTATTAATTAAAGTATATTATTTTCTTTAAGTTATAAGTTTAATGGCAAGTATAATTTAGACTTGAATTCAATATTTAAAATGATTTAAGATTTTAACTTTATTATTAAATCAAAATTTTATTGATAATTAAAATATATTATTTAATTACTAATTATGTTTCAATTTGATGGTATACATAGTAACTATTTCTATTTTATAATTTAATTTGCGATTGTAGACATTCATTAGAAAGATAACAAAAAATAAAATTATCAAATATGCAAATATTATTTGCTTTGAGAGCTATTGTTACAAGGTTTAGAGTTGGTGGTTAAATGTTGTTTATACTATGGTTAAGGTGTCGAGAGTCATTAAGTGGGAGTTCAGGAGAGAATGAGTGATGTAGTCTTTTTGTGGGATGAGTGGTCCTTTTAGAAGGGAAAGCCTACAGATAATGTAATTGGGTTGTAAGTTCTTAAATGATACTTGCAAGCAAAAACAAGTCGTGATAAAAGTAGTGCCAACAACTTCAGGATAAACAAAGCAGAAAAACAATGAACTCACTGTTGAAACCCAATTTTGACCGGGCTCAACTTGGATTTTAAATTAAGTTTGAATTAATTTTAAATTTATTTAAATTTAAATTTGTTTTAAATTTAAATACATTTAAAATAATTTGAAACTTAAAATTAAATTAATAATGTCCAAATACAAGGAAAATCCATTTATAAAATTTACAAGCTCAATTGAGCTAAATTTGACTAGCCCAAATTCAAATATACATTGCTAGCCCAAAAACCCAAATGTGCTAGTCTAATGACCCAATTGCACCCAATGTCCAATATCCCACTTGTGCTGAGACCACCTCCATCACAGCCAATGGAAGCTTGCCACGTCAGCAACCAGGGTCATCTCCAGCAGCTCCAAGTTGCTTCTGCACAGCCGACTGCCACCAGCTTCAACCTGCTCCAACCGCCACTGCTTGGATCTACAAAAAGAAAGGATTAGGACTAGCATTTAATTGAAAGAAACAAATGGAAATGATTGTAAAAATGGCTATAAAAACCAAATTTAAATCTGTACAAGAGGAGGAACCCAGTTCTTGAAATCTAAATACAAAAAACCCTGTTCTTGAAATCAAAGCACGAACCCTTTTTGGAAGAAATCAAAATACAGCTACGAGCTCTTGAAACTTGCGAATCACTATCAAAACAGGCTTTTGAACCACTGGCAGTTAAGGACAGAAGCAGTTAATAGCAACAAGGACATTCGAATAATCGCAATAGACAACAAAAAAATCCAAATCAGATACTATTAAATTGCCCAGGTACTTTCAATCTGCATTAGTTATTATTCATGAATTAAAGAAGCTTTTACACATTCATACATACATTGAATATCTTCCCTATCATTTATTATTATTTCCTCTTTCTTCTTTCAAAATGCAATAAATTCTAAAGAAAACGTTTTAATCTTATTAATTATAATCACTAATAACTTCACTTTCCAATAATAATAATAAATAACAATGAATGTTTTAATAATATTAATAAAGGATTTTAATAAAAATAAATATTATTAAATGATAAAAAGGAAAACGAAAGGGCAAGAAACGCTCCCTGTCTAACCACTGTCGGAGTCAGAGCCTACCGTCGTCACCGGAGCATTGCACCGTAACCCTCCGATCGTCGCTGTCTCTTCCTCTCAAGCATTGACCTGCAAAACAAAGAGGGGTTTTTAAAGTGAAAAATAAAGAAATGATAAAAGAGATCGTTCTGTAAAAAAATAAATTAAAATGAGAATATTTTGGAAATTCTCATATCTGGATTTCCAGATCTAGGTTTTGCTTATGAATGAAATAATAATAAAAATGGAAGATATGATTTTAATAAAGAACAAAATGAAGAGGATAAAAAAAAAGGGGAAAAGAAAAGGGCTTACCTTCGATCAGTGTTGATGAACGGACGGTGGCCGGAGGAAGGCGGGTGGCGATGGAATCTGAACGGCGATGACGTGGGCAGGCCGCGGAAGGCGCGCGTGGAACCCGACGCACGACTGCTGATCGAGGTTTGGCCCAATCGAAGCTTGGCCGAAAAGGGGTTGGGCATGAGGGTTGAGAGAGAGGGTGAGAGGGTCTCTGATATTTTTTTAAAAAATGAAATGAATAAAAAAAATTAACCTAAAATGGCTTTATAAGGACCCTCAAAACGACGTCGTTTTGAGGGTTGAGTTTCAGCCCCAAAACGACGTCGTTTTGATTAAAATGCTCATGGACCAGCCCGATCCGACCCGACCAGCCTTTGGGATCCGCGTGTTTTCAATTTTTGGGATATTTGTGAAATTGGTCATTTCGCTTTTTTTAATTATTTCAATTTGATCCTTTTTACACTTTTAATTATTTTTAATTTAGCCTAGTAATTTTGTTTACTTTTCGATTTAATCCTTTGACATTTTGAATGTATCAAAGACTGCCACGTGTCACTGTTTTGGCTTATTTATGCATTTGATCCTTTTTATTTGTAATTTGTTTTAATTTAGTCCTTAAATTAACTTCTGTTTAATTACATAATTGGCCTAGGAATTTTTCAAGATTTACAAATTAGTCATTTGACTTCTGGATGCCTGTGCGGTTACCACATGTCACTCATTCTCTGGTTTTACTGCTTATAGGTCCCTAAACTGTCCAAAAATTACATTTTGAAACAAAACTTTCCAAAATTCCATTTTTTACCCCAATTTCACCAAAAATTACCATTTTACCTTCAAACTTTCCAAAATTCCATTTTTTACCCCAATTTCACCAAAAATTACCATTTTATCCCCAAACCTTCAAAAATTCCATTTTTAACCCTGATTTCACTAAAAATTACCATTTTATCCCCAAACCTTCCAAAATTCCAATTTTAACCCCAATTTTACCAAAAATTACCATTTTACCCTTGAATCTTTCCAAAATTCCATTTTAACCTCAATTTTACCAAAATTACCATTTTACCCTCGAACCTTTCAAAATTCCATTTTTGACCCTAATTTAACAAAAAATTACCATTTTACCCTCGAACCTTCCAAAATCCCATTTCTAACCCCAAATTTTCTTGAAATTACATTTTTGCCCTCAAGAGTCAAAAATTACCATTTTACCCCCGGGTATCCAAATGTCCCGTTTTCAATCTCGATTGCGTCGTTTTTTCTTCCTCATCAATATTTGCATTTATTTTTAATCATCATGAACCTGCATTTTACATTTTTGCATACTATTTATCTGCTTATTATCTTGCTTCGTATTTAATTTTTCTTATTAATTGCTATTTGATATCTTAAACTTACATGCTCATTTTTAAAGTAATTTTAAAGACGAGGCAATGTTCCTCTCGTGTGAAAGCTTCGGGAAATCATGCCCTAACGTGTCGGGTGTGATTTTTCGTATAACTCACACGCGTCGAATATCCTCTTTTGAGATTTTTATACCTGTTAACTCCGAGAGTCCGAGAACATCGTGTCCTAACGTGTTGGCCACGATTTTAATTCTCCGCGAAAATCGAAGTAAACAGGTATTCCATATTTGATTCTTTTAAACTATGTGTCCGAGGATTGCATTTTAAATTCAATACGAAATTTTCAAGTTCTCAAAACATATATCTAGATATCACAGATAATTTTAAAACGAGGCAATGTCCTTTCGTGTGAAAACTTCAAAAAATCGCGCTTTAACGTGTTAAGTGTGATTTTCGTGATTCATGCCAATCGGATATCCTTTTCAAGAGCTTTCAAAACACTCTTCAATCTTATATATTTATATACAAAGGATTTCAACACTAAAAAAGGAAACAATGCTCTTTCGTGTGAAGACCTCGAAACACCATGCCCTAACGTGCTGGGTGTGATTTTCGTATAATTCGCGTGATGGAACTCTTTCTTCAAAACTTCTCGAAACGTTCCTCAAATTTTGAAAATCCAAGAATATAGTGCCCTAATGCGTTGGACACGACCTCTAGTTCTCATAAAGGATCGAAACACGGGGACGAATTTTCTTAACAAGATTTCCTTTGAAATTACACAAAGCCGTCTAAAATAAACATCGTATTTTAAACTTTACTCGAGTTTTCATTGTTTTCATAAAACAAGACCCGAAAATAATCATGTGGTACCAATTTTTAGGCGTATGAGGGTGCTAATCCTTCCTCATGCGTAACCGACTCCCAAATCTATTTCTCTGGATTTTGAAGACCCACTTTTTAAAACGTTTTAAATGTTTTATGGTGATCCAATCACACCTAATAAAAGATTGGTGGCGACTCCCACATTTTTCAAATTTAAAAAAAATGATTTTTTTCAAAGCCCCAAGGTGGTTTCGACACTCACAATATCTTTACATAATTTGGTTTTTCCACATATGCAAGGCATTATCAGGGAGATTGTCACATCCCAAAAATCAAATTAGTAGAAAGTTAGGTTAGTGAACAAGGAGTGGTCACGTCCTGTTTTTGAATAAATGTTGTAAGGATTATGTCAAATGAATTGATTTAGTTTAATAGTTAAGTATTGTGTTTGTGTGTGAGATGTCTTGTGTTCAAATACCTTCCCTTGAATACTATTTTTGCTTCTTTTGGGTTTCAGTAAGTTTTCTGCCACTCTTTCCTCTGTTGGTTTTTCTTTTCTTTTTCATCTTGCTCCACATCTTTTGCTACTGCACTACTGATGCTTATCCTTATTATTATCGTCCCTTCCTTTGTTGCTTGTCCTTCATATTTTTCCTCGCTATCAGTCATTGTTCACCTATTGGTAAGTGGTTGTTGTTATTTGCTTTAGTAGTGTAATTATTTCCTCGGTACGTATTGATAAGTAAATATTTCAGTTTGGTTGTTAATGTGAGAAGCAATCGTTTTGGATGTTTTCATAGGAAACGGTCGTGAGGCGTACGACGTTCCTCCGGTGAATTAGGAGATTTTAGGACTGACGTTCTGTTGGGTAAGTAATTGAATGCCTCGAAGGGGGCTGATTTTTTGTATTAAGGTCGAATGTCTAACGGTTGCGATCGATTTAGTGGTTGGATTTAGTATGAAATTTGCTAATCAGTTCATTTTGAATGCCGTTATTAGGTGTTGGAATTGCGACTATTGTGTCTATAACGCCCTAAAAATTTAAACTTTTTTATGCGAGTTGTGAAAATGAATTTATTTCTATTTCTATGGTTATATGTTCTGTTAGCTTACTTGAGATTTGAGGCTCGAGTCGTACCTTTTGAACTCTATATTTTTTTTTTTGGAATCTTAGACTTTGAACTCATTCCATAAATTAATTTTTATGCATTATTGTTTTAATGATGAGCTTAGTGGTTTACTGGTTATGCATTTATTTGTCTTTTGGTCTTGTGTTCAAGTCGTTGCGTATGCGAGGGGCAAAGATATATTTTTTTTATTTGCAATCATTGGTTAATTATTTTTATTTCTTAAAAATCTGAACTTCCTTGATCTTTTAAAAAATAATGTTTCCCTCTTGTTCATACTGTTATTTTCTTTTTGCTTCCATTGAATGCTCTTTTGATGCCATTGTTGTCTGACGTTATTATTTTCCGATTGTGAGTGTGTGACTGTCCTACTGCGTCTTTTTTTTTCGATCATAGTTTTGCAAGGTAAGAATCACTTCGTTTCGTTTGTTGAGGAAGTGTGCTAAATGGGAATTTTTCCTCATTAAGTATGGTTGTTGGAATTTTAATTACGTGTTGGGTTATATGTTGAATCATTGTAGGGATCACTCGAGAAATGACTAACGACCCTCCGAACTTGTAGTTGTTTCGTGAATTTGATCGTGGGTAAGTAATCCTTGTTAGTTGAGTTTAATATCAGAAGTTTGGTTGGATTAGCGTTGTGTTCTGGTAAATGGTTGGAATCGTTGTTGAATTGGTTGATTAATCTTCTATTTAGGCTTTGAGAACTGCAGAAACGCTTTCGTATCAACTTCGTATCAGGTGGGTACCGAAACCCTTTCAATTTTTTTAAATTTTTCCTCGTTTTTCCCCTAGAAATCGAAACTGTTTGAAGCACACCGACTAGCACACGGACTTGTTTCCAGGTTGTGTGCTATTAAAATAAGTTACAGAGGACACACAGGTTGCGTACACGGGCGTGTGTCAGACAGTGTGTGCATACTGTTTACTGAGTTAAGGTACAGGGGACACACGGACGTATGTCAGACCGTGTGTGCATACTGTTTAGGGGCACACTAGCGTGTGCCAGACCGTGTATGCATACTATTTTTCAATTAAGTGTGCAGTGGTCATATGGGCTAGACACACAGGCCAACACATGGTCGTGTGCCAGACCGTGTGAAGTATGTTTTGTCCGTAAATACTATATAGAGCAACCGTAAGATGACTGTAAGACTTGTATAACTTAAACTGAACTATGAAACTTGTTTAGCATGTTTGAAAACTGATTCTGAGCATCTGTAACTGATAATATATGTCTTATTTGTTTCTGATATATTTGAGACATGTTTATATATAAAACTGAAATGTAATGATTTGATATTTGTTTTTGCACTTGCATAGGGGTTAGGATTATGATCTGAAGGAAGTTATTTAAATTGTTTCAGTGGTTAACCCACTTGAGTTTATATCTGATCTGGCAGTGAAACTGTGAACACTGCAACGTACTATACTAACACTATATGGTGTGTAAGGTTGGATATTGGTGTGTTGAGCTGGACAGAGATGATGTGTAGGGGGTGGGATTTGCATAAATTATATATGTATCTATAACTGAATCTAAATCTGAAACGATCTCTGTATTTGTTGACTGTATGTTCGAATTGTAGGAATGTTATAAATTTGACTGAGATGATTAATTGAATCAACTGAATTGTTAATGATACCGGGAGTAATAATATGCACATAGAATTGTATGAATCTTGTAAAGCTTCGATATGCATTATACTAACTGGATTAATTGAATTTCAGGACCTTCTCAGAATTGACGGCAGGTGGACGAGGGACTCGGTCATTCGTAGGACACTATTATGACTTTCATTAGTGACTATAATTATGTTGCTTTTAATCCTTAAGTTTGGGATTTTCTTTGAATGTTGTGTGCACGTGTTAATTTGATGTTTAATTTCATTGGTATGCTTTTGAATTGCTTATTCTAAGACTTAGTTACTACAGATTGGTTTTATTGTTGCATGGTTTTCTCTATGATGTTGATGTGACATTCTCAATTTAGTCTTTCCATTTAGGTCGATTTTAGGGTGTTACAGTGTCAACATCAAAAAATGAATAGGTGTGTGTGACTCAAACTCATGAAAATAATGAATGGTGCAAAGTCAAAAACCATACTATCGATGTCACATAGTCGTGTGCCAGATCGTGTGAGCCACACGATCATGTGCCAGACCATGTGAGCCCCACGATCGTGTGTTAGACCGTGTGAGCCACACGACTGTGTGTTAGACTGTGTGGGCCACACGGTCTGGGCCAAGTAGGCCATGTGGGTCACATTAATGTGTAGGCCCATTTTTTGTAAAATTTAGTTAGGGACGTGTTTGATGTATATTTCGAGGTTAGCCTTTACGTAGGGACTGTAATGTGACATGTATGACTTTTAAATATGAAATATGATATTCTACTTTTGTATGAATACTTTATGAAAGTTAATTGTAGAAATTTTGTATATGATTTGAAAATTTTGAATTTATCAATAGCATGTTTCCGATATGTAAGCATGTTTGTTTTGTATGCATCTGAATATCTGGTTATGCTATTGTTGCATGTGCATTGGGGTGGGATAATTATGTGAGGGAGTAAGTGCTGACAGTTTAATTATCTGCCTTATCTGATGGTTTTACCATATATATCTATTCTGGCAGCTTAATTGTAATTCTGTTGGCTTGACCACACTTATCTGATTCTAGCGGATTACCGTATTATTTCTAGCAGCTTTGATTGTACATTTTTGTATAGTAACATACGCTCACTTATTGGTGTGAGGGGTTAGATGGGTATGTATTACCTTATATGGTGTGTTGGAATGGACGGAGATGATGTATAGCAGATAGGGGTAGGATTTGTATATGTTTTATATTAAGTATTGCATATTTTGCATTGCATATTACGTCATGTTATGTATTCTGTTTAATTTTTGACTTCTATGTAATTATGTTATTTGTTTTGTTTGTATGGGTTGAGTTACACAGTGAGCTTGTAAGCTCACCCAATTATTTTCCCTTCTCAGGTAACCAGTAGATTTAGGATCGGGCGGCATGCGGGAGTCCCAATTGATTTTTCGAGTAATAATATGAAACGGTTTATGTTTAATTCATTTCTGGACTTTTGGACTATAAATCTGTTTTTGGACTTTGCTTTATGGTTTTTGTCCATTTTGTCGGATTTGGTTTTTTAACGTAAAACTGTAAAATCGCACGAATTATCAAAATAGAAATTGGTTTCCAAAATTAGAACTCTGAAAATTTCCGCTACTATACTAAATAAGTGATTAAATGATTTTACTATACAATAAGTGTTTTCAAACATGAGATTTTCTAAAAATGCGTAAGAGGTTAACTAAAATTACTATTTTCAGATCACACGATTTTCAAAGCTAGATTTTAATTTGGGTTTTCAAACGGGAAGCGTAATACTTCAAGATCTAGCCATAACATATAGATCAAGTGTGGGGTGTTATTTAATAGATAATCTACTATCTCGTACAACAATTAATTACAACCTGTAATATCTTTAGATGGTTGAACATCTGGAACAGGGTTGATAGGAAGTTGATCCTTTTCAATAATGTCTTTGGAAGTCAACTCTCCCCTTTCTTCACTTTCTTTCTATACAGTTTTATCTACATATTTTGAGTCTAAGGATTCATAAGGCATAAGATTGACTGATGGCCTTCGAACAACTTGTGTTGTTTCTTCAGAAGTAGTGCCAATAGCACCAACTGCTTCTATATTTGCAGTTGAATGAACTAGCACACACATTTACACAAGGTAAGACTTGAATTTGGGATTTTGAAAATTCTCCGTGCCTCAACCATGCCATTAAGTTAAGGTCTCGTTGACATTTTTTTAGTTACATTTTATTTTTATTATTATAGATAAATAAAATCGAAATCTATATACTTATTATAATTTCTTTTTTATTATTCAGTTTAATTATCATACTAATCTTGATTTTGTTTTAGTTTTTCAAATGGATTTATTATAGCTACAAATTAGATATGTTGTATGCCTTTTGTTTTTAATTTACAATTTTATTTGGTGTATGAAAACTAATTTTTCAATATTATTTACATAATTTATAAATAAAAATTATGAATTTATATTTTATTTAAAATCAATTATTATCTCTAAAAAATATTAAATATTATCATTTACATAACACATATCTAAAATTAACTTATAATTGTTAATTTCCACACCCACCAAATGATAAAATAGACACTGCAAAGCTGAAGCATTAGGGTTTGGTTTCTGTAATTTCGAACCTAACTCGACCGACTCAAATAAATAGCATAAAACATATCATGTGGTGTACATAAATCAATTTTGGATGTGATTGCAAATGGACCCTGACCTATTGCATCACAATGTTGAATACCACATATAATGTCAAATGTAGGAAAATGTTTCTCAATATATACTACGATAGGTGGACTAGGAAAGTTATGAACTTTTTTTTTCATTTTTGAAAAATGAATTGATATTTTTTAGTGTTTGAATGATTTTATGTAAATATTTTTTTTGAAACTCATTGTAGGTTCTAATCATATCTGCTCTTTTGGACACAATGTCTAGAATTACCTATAGCCCACCAAATGATAAAATAGACACTGCAAAGCTGAAGCATTAGGGTTTGGTTTCTGTAATTTCGAACCTAACTCGACCGACTCAAATAAATAGCATAAAACATATCATGTGGTGTACATAAATCAATTTTGGATGTGATTGCAAATGGACCCTGACCTATTGCATCACAATGTTGAATACCACATATAATGTCAAATGTAGGAAAATGTTTCTCAATATATACTACGATAGGTGGACTAGGAAAGTTATGAACTTTTTTTTTCATTTTTGAAAAATGAATTGATATTTTTTAGTGTTTGAATGATTTTATGTAAAATATTTTTTTTGAAACTCATTGTAAGTTCTAATCATATCTGCTCTTTTGGACACAATGTCTAGAATTACCTATAGCTCCTCTTCAACCCATTATTTGAAAGATAATGCGCTTCAAAATACTCAAACCCACGTCCTTCTACATTGGCCACAATGCTCATTTCAATCGAGCTAAGACTAAATTGACAAAAACAATGCTTAGTTAGAACTTTATTAGTTTACATAAGTGATATATTGGAGCTGGGTGGGATAAATGAAATTGAGTATAATTTAAACTAATACTCATATTTATATTATTAAAACTTTCATATTTTATACTATTAAATATTTTTATTAAAATATTATTTAAATTTTAAAATAATTATTAATGTTAAAATTTGATATTAAAACAAAATTTTAATATTAAATAATAAATTGTATTCATTATATTAATAATTTATTGTATTATTATATATAAATGTGTATGCTTAATAATACTAAAAATTATAATATTTGATACCAATGTTTTAAAAATTAAAATTAACTTAGGGCAATTATCCTCATAATGCAACACTATAATTCATATTTTGTTTGATTCAATGTCTAGAATTATCTATAACCCTTCCCCAATTTTTAAATAGAAAAATAATGTATTTCAGCATGCTCAAACCCATATCCTCTTATATTGACAATAATATCCATGTCAATCGAACTAATACTCAATCGGCACTCTACAAATAGAATTAAATGGGTGATACGTACCAATTTCAAAACAATTTTTTACTATATATTAACTAAACATTTATTTAATTATTAAAAAGTAGTAATAATATTCTTCCTGATTTGTGGAATCCAAATCTTATGTAATGCTTTTGGAAACATCTGGTGGGGTAGATTGGCATACCCAACTAAATCAAAGATGACAATTGGCTCTATACTCTAATTATTATTCAAAAAAGATAAGTATTTTTAATTAAAAAGTCATCATAGAATATATGAACATTAATATAAAATTATAATTAAAACTTAAAAGAGGAAATTTTAAAAATAGTAGGACACAATTCCATCTTATTCACTTAATTTTTATAAATGTTTCATTATTTTTAAGTTTAAGCCTAAAGTATAATTTTATAATTATCCATCTCATCCCTTAATCATAAGATCAGAGGTTTGATCTTTACCCATGAGAATAAAGAACATTTCACGATGACATTTTATTTGGTTATTAAGAAAAAAGCAAAACCCATATTTTTCTTTTTTGGGGGGGAAATTTGGGTGATAATTAATTAAAGTAGTCATTAATTAATGCCAAAGTTAATAAAGTAATAAAAGTATGTTAGAGGTCAACTAATTTACTGTATTCATCGCAGAGGGGGATACCACATAAATCTTAGCCATAAATCTCAGCCATTTCTGCTTTTAACTTTTTAGCATAAATTTTTTTTATAAAAAATCTTTTTTTTCATCAAAGAAAAATTAATGCAACGTAAATTAAATTACTACAAAAACACATTTTTTGTTATATTGACAACCAAAAATATATATTTATGTAAGTTTAGTTCCCTCAATCCAATACATCCCATTCATGTAGTATTTCCATTGGAAAATTGGAAAAAGTAAGATAGAAGTCTTTATACTGAGAGTTAAATCGCATTTTCTTCTTTCTATTTGAAATGAATAAATTAATCCATGTATGTTAGATTTAAGAGCAAACTAATTTTTCTATTAAAAATTTCATTCATTTTTACTATTAAAAACCGATCGCTATACGTCAACATGTTGTATACAAGGCACACCACATGTTAGTGTCTTGTAATTTCATCGTCCACATCAATTTTTAATAATACAAATAGATGAAATTTTAAACAAAAATGATCAATTTACTCTTCGATCTAAACTTATTTTTTCAGTAAATGACAAAATGTAATCTGACTCCTACTATAGAAACCTCCAGAATACTTTTACCTATGCCCATTATGTTTTGTGTAATAATTTTATATCGAAAATATTATATTCGTATCTACACATTTCATTTATGTTATATTCATGTTTGAACTATTTTTCATTAAGCAAATATCTCAAAGAGCATCTCAAATTCTTCTTAGATAACTTTGGACCGAACCATGAAGAAATCCAAGCTCTTAACCATATATCCCTTTGTTTCATATATATATGTATCTCCATTGTAGTGACAAAACATCTGGGTTGCTTTCAAGTTTTGATTAACCCTAAGCCGAGGTTTGCACCTCAAAGACCCCTTCCTGACCTCTTGTCAAAAAGAGAGAGAAAATGATGGCTTTTCCTCGATAGTTGACATTTTAGTCATATCTGGAAGGTTTTGATGGCCGACCTCAATCAAATGAATTTGGTCTGAAGTTGGGTGATTTCACAGGTTAATCGTGACTAAAAAAGCAGTATCCACTACTTGAGGTGGGCAATGCTCCCTCTTTCTTTATTTCTTGGACAGATTCAATGAAACATAATCTTCTATTCCTCACTAATCTAAAGACCCTTTTTAACATCTCTCACATGACAAGAAGTATGATGTCCATTTAATCTTTGGTCAGAAAGTATGAATTTACATCATACTTTGATGTGGGGTTTGGATCTCACCTTTTTCACACGAAAAGAACACTGTTGAAAGATCATGTAGGATCAAAGTAGAGATTTCATGAATAAGAACTGATCACATCAGGGATCAGTGTGAAAGGTCAATACAGGGAACAGTATCAAGAAGGATAATATGGGTCCATGCCATGCATAACATGAGTGAACCAGAGCTAGCCTTGGTTACTTTTCTCTTTTTTATAAACAGTAACTCATACCAGTAGGAGTAGGACCAGGCTGTAAGTTTCAGGTGACAATGATGGGAAAAACTAACGTACAATCATATCACAGCTGCAGTAACAAGCAAAGCTTTGTATGTATCATTTAGTTTGTCTACTATTTGCCTTCAGTCGATTTGATAGCTTGGAAGGTTTTGGATGTTGTTGGACCATTGGACATGTTGGCTTGCTTTAGTTGTAACTTGCAAAGAAATTCACCCAGAGAATGTAAAAGAGAGGAAATAAGTTGTGGTTTTAATGGATATGGCCATAGATGCTAGCCAGCTTAATGTGGTTGGTGCTTTTCCTTCAAAAATGAAGTGAATGGATGGGATTAAATCTTGGTTCAAGATGGTTATTAAGGTCAACAATTTGATTTCCTTAGGAAAGTGAATAGCACAGCGGCAAACCATTAGAAGTAGTTTAAAAAATGAAGAGGGGGAAAACACATAAAAAGGAAGTTATTTCAGCTAACCTTAAAACACTTTGAAAATCTAGTGCCTGTTAAGGTACAAGGTTAAGAACAAGGGCACAAAAAATGGAATAATTGACGACAAATAGCAAAAATATCTTTCAACAAGTTCCTACAGCAGATTACAAGAGTCTATAGCATATGTACAACATATCTACAAATCTAAGGCCAAATCTGTTACTACACAAACTAAAACTAAACAGAAACGTACACTCGATGCTATGGCTAGTTAAGTTATCTAAAGGAAAATTATGCAGTAAATTATAGACAACCCACCACCCCATCGGAACGGTTATAACCTATTTCCCCATATCCTAACCACATTTAAAAGGGTATTAAAAAATAGAGTTCATAATTCTAATGCATATAGCTGGATGACTAAAGAATGTATGAAAAGAGAGCTCCAAAAGGACCAATTGAGAGAACAACTTACATGGAGTAGGATATCAAAAAATCATACAAGAAAAATATAACAAAATTAGTCAGCTTTTACTTGCTCTTCCCAGTGGCACCTTCTCTCTGATTCCGGAAGTGACTGAGAAGCTGCTGTGCCTGCAACAGGGGAAAATTAAATTATCATGTCTTTTTTCATGTGCAGCCAGAAATTATTTTTCTTTAGATTAAAAAGTAATCAAACATGTAATTAATAAGCAATCATTGATTAATGAGATTTACAAGAACATCTTATGCCTTTCTGATGTGATGTCACTACTTACCACAATAGGTGTGGGAACATAACACATTTTTCCTACCCTTCTAATAAGTTACAATTAGAATCATAAATGCTAGGTATAATTTCAGATAAATAAATGGAAAACTGGTAAAACCCGTCAAGAATACAATTACAATTCAGTTTTACAGGCAAATGTTATAATTTTGCTTGTTAAGACCCAGATACAGAAGCAGAGAATGCAAGGACCACATCAACATAATAGAAGAGAAAAGAACTAAGCTGCATACCTTTTCTTTTGCTCTTGGCGTGCCAGACTGGGACAATGCGACAAGGGGTGGCACAGCCCCTTCTTGCAAAACCAGGGTACAGAACTTGGGACTATTAAGGCATAGTTGCAGCAATACAGATGCAGCATTCTCCTTACCCCTCTGTGATCCTGATTCAAGAATTTCAACTAGTAATGGGACACCACCTTCTCGTACGATTGCCACACGCCCTTCTGCAACTGTTGACAGGTTTGAGAGAAGGGCAACTGCCTTGTCAACCATCCCACTATCAGGGTCCATTAACTGGACGAGGTATTTTACAGCACCTGCTTGAACCATACGAGCCTTATTTTCATGGAAGATTGATAAGTTAAATAAAGCAGTAGCAGCATCTTTTTTCCCTCTCAATGTTCCTGAGCCCAGAAGATTCACCAAGGCTTTGACAGCACCAGAGCGTCCAATCCTTGCCTTGTAATCTTCCAAGGCAGAAAGACTGAACAAAGCTGCCGCGGAATTTTCTTTGGCTCCATCATTTCCAGACTTTAAAACATGAACCAGTGGCTCTATTGCTCCTGATTTTGCAATGATAGCCTTATTATCTTCATTGATTGAAAGATTTAAAAGGGCTGTAACAGCATGCTCTTGGGTTAGCTTCACTTCTGAGTACAGTAGAGATAGTAATGGTGCAATAGCACCACAGCGACCAATAATTATACGATTCTCCATGTTGTTCTTTGCAAGAAGGCGCAATTCTAGAGCAGCTTTAGTTTGGACTTCATTTGATAGGTTTTTGAGGTTGTCTACTAATTTCATCACATGGGAAGTTGTGGTTAAATCATCACATCCTGACCCAGAAAATGTAATGGAGTATGCTCTGTTATAATCATGGTTTCCATTAACTGCCTCTTCTACTTTTGACCCAGAGACCTGCAACTGCTTTCCTGATGTCCAGGAAGAAAATCCAGAATCTTTTCTTAAAGGAAAAGTGCCAAGACCCTCAGATGAAATTTCAGCTACCTCATTCATTTCGGGTTTCTTCAACCTTTTTGACAAGTCATTTATAGCAGGAGGCATATAATCAATACTGGAAACTTCACTTGCTGCTGATTCAGTTCTGCTGTGAATATATGAATGATCGGAGGATTGGTCATACCTGTCAATCTCCCCACTTTGGCATCTATTGCATTCTCCGCTATATCTAGATGAGATGTCAATCTTCAGCTTCTCTAAACCAGTCCCAACCTCAATTGATGATCTCGATGTGGAACTACTACTGTTTGCAAAGCAACAGAAGCTATCAGTATGGGTTAAATCTTGAGAGGATTTATGATTTGAAGGAGAAGAGATTGAGACAAGTTTAGCATGCCCAGTGTGACTGGAAAGTTGTAAGTTGTTTTTGTCACACCAATTTGCTAGCATAGCTTTCACCGTATAATTTGGAGTGAGATTTGTATGTTTTAGTGTTTGACGGGTCTTTGGGCAACTGGTCAGTCCACTATCAAACCACTTCTGGATGGAGGCCCTGTCATAAGTTTGCCCAGAAGCCACAATAACAGGATCCATCATAAGTTCCAATGAAAGGGGGCAAACAAAATGTGGAGGGATCAAAATGCCACTTGTGGGCTCAAAATGGTCAATTTTAAGCATATAATCACGTATATAAGAGATGAGATCCACAATTTGATTGATTTGACCTAATTTCCCATTCACGTTGTTAACTTGAGCATTCATTCTCTCTTTTTCCACTGCCATAGTTTCTTTTAACAATTCCTGGTTTGACGTTAAGTTCAGTGACTTGATAACTTTTACCAGATGATCAGTACAAGGAATAGCGCCATCTTTTAGACTTCTCAAAGCATCTCCTATATTTTCTGATAGTCTCTCCTGGTTCAGACATTTAATTTCCCGAATACAGTGCTGAAACAGTTGAACATCAATTAGTTTCACTACTCGAAGCCAACTCAGCACCGAGAAAGTGATAGCAGTTGACATCCAGCTGCCTTAATAATGTCTAAAAGGGCAACAAAATTTGTGAAAAAGAAAACGAATAGCACGTTTGTCATCTAAACATACTATTTAAGCAACACATTTGATTTATTCTTACCTGAACACTGGTTATACTTGAAGTTGATGGTGATGACTGCATAGATATATATAACATGTGACATATCTGAAGTAAAGAGCTTTGCATTTTTATCAGAAAAGGCTCACTCTGGCGAACCTGTACATGTTTTCAAAACAAAAATAAGTATTTGAACGGGATAGTAGTAGAAACATGAAAATCCTATTGCTTTTATTCAAGATGGAAAGGCATGCATAATACATATCAACATCCAACATTCAAGCTTCTTTTCTTTTGAGCAACTAGGGCACAATAGAGGAAGTCCTCCCTTTCCCTTCCTCCTACCCCTGAACTGCCACTCCTTGTGATGAAGGCAACATTTGATCTTAGGTCCTTGGTATATCAAAGAACTTTAACAATTAGGATAGCTGGCACAATTCTTATTCGTTTTACTAAATGCTGCATTTCATTGCAGAATAAACATGAGGAAAGATATGTACTTTATTGCAATCTATTATAAACTGGATTAGCTTCGCCACTTTATAACTCAAGTATTCCTCAACAAAGTATTACATTTTAATACCTAATTGGCACCATCCTTGTTACCTTTAAATTTTGACTTTGTTACATATACGAGAAACGGATTTTCTTGCAATCTATAACAAGTTGGGTTATACTTGCAATCGAACATTGAAGTTTTCTTCTATGAACTATGATAACCTACAATTAATTGAAACTTCACCGGATCTCACACAAGGCCAATTTTAGATCATTAATACTCATGTTTCCTGGCATAAAAGCAGCTGGGCATCCACCCTATCAATGGCTTCATACAATCAAAAATTGATGGTGGGTACTATTTGATTCCTCTGTGCATAAAAACAACAGCTAAACCGGACCGAATTGAAGGAAAACTGATTTTTCATACATGAGCAATAAATAACAAACAAATAATAGAACAAAAAAAATTGACAAATCAATGGAAACATGAATCCTTGATTCCAGAACTACTTTTATTTTTTCTTTTAGGTATCATTTCCCGAAAGTAAAGACTAAGATTAAACTTACCATGTGGATTTTGCTCATCTTAGGACACCAGTTCTCCATGAATTCTCGAGCTTCATTAACAAGCATGTCTAGCTCTTCACACTCTTTACACAGAATTTCATCTGAAGGTATCTCACAATCAACAACATCATCAAGCAGCGGTTTTAAAAGTTTTAACACAACAACCATATTCCGGTAATCCTTTTCAATAGGAACAACTTTTCTTGTCTGGCATGATACAAGATGAACAAATCGAGCAATACTGTTAATAAGACATCTCATGGAGGTTGTGTCCATCTGACCTGTATATCAATGAAACATACAGAATTTATAAAAAAAAAGGAAAAAACTTATAAATCAAAATAGTATAAAAACTGCTCAGGCATAATCTGTTCATAAGTACAGGAGTGCCTTTGAAAAAACTTAAGTTTGCATCATTATCTGTGTTGACTTTTTCCCATAATCTAAGGAAGCCCACTCATTAGATGTCAATCAAGAAGATAAAAGATTAATTTGTACATCTTTTTATAGTAAGAGAAAGGCTTTGATTGATGTATATCTGACGAACACATACAAACACATACACTGCTCATGAAAATTACTTGTTCACCTATGCAATGGATATTGATATTTTTCCACAATCTAATGAAATCCACTTGACAAAATTCCCAATTAAAAAAATATAAAATAAAATATCAGATTTTCTAAGATTCAGTGTAAGAAAAAGGCTTTTGGCTGGTCAACAATAATGTGATCTATTTGTGGACTGTTGGACTCTTAGTTACAATAGTCAAGGTTCAATGTCCAATCCCCATAGCATTAACACTTCAAGTATTAATAAAAAGGAAGACTTTTTTTTAAGAAAAAATATTTTTACACATTCATGGCATTCTCCATGTTGACTTTTTCCCATGTAGGAAAGGCTAGACTATTCCAACAAAATATAATACTATGAAAATAAAATAAAAGATAAGATCTCCACAAATTAATAATAGCTTGGCATGTGAAAGAAGCTTTTTACTAATTATCTCATGAGAAACAAACACAAATAACAATTGTGATAATGGAAAGCACAAAAACGAAAGGTACTGAAATTTTATAAAAATGATTTCATAGTTTATTTGTTGTGCAAAAGCTTGATTAAAAAATAAAAAAGAAGAATCTAATTAATATACACCTCCATTGTTTCTTATGATAGTGAAAGAGATAGAGAAAGATAACTCTTAAACTTCAATGATAAAAAAATCTCTTCACCCTTCATTTAGAAACTGAAGAAAGCTTATTAAGAGTTTGAAGTTCAACAACATCAAAAACTACGTTTAAAATAGCTACCATAAGATCCAAATTTCCAGTTTCTGCCATTTAGCTATCAGCATCAGAGAAAAAGGGTATTGTGCAAATTCACTAAACCAACAAAAAAAAGGGTTTCTTTTATTTTTCTTATTATTGAAATACTTCTCCACAGTCCACCAAGAAAATACACATGAAAAAGCAGGAAAATTACCCGGTTTCCATTAAAACCCAATTCCAAAACAACAATACCAGGTTATATAATCAAAACCAGAAAAAGAAATCATCAGTTTATATAATCGAAAACAGAAGAAATGTTACAAAATTTTTAAAAAAAATGAAAAACTAATATTTAAACATACAGAGGAAGCATGTTATACCTCTTTCCTGAAATGGGTTTAAGCAGGTGAAACGATATAAACACAGATCTTGGTAGACATTTGAGTAATGAAAAATCTTCAATAGAAATAAACAAATATTAACCCTTTAAGCATCAAAACAGAATAACTTCAACCTCAGCTTCTATATATTTGCCTTCCTCAGCAAAGCTGCATGAGAGAGAGCTGCAAGAAAATAAAGAAACTGGAAAAACAAGTAGGGAAAATACAGGAAAAAAGAAAGCAAAAGGGTAAACTGGATGGGGCCCTATTTGGTGGAAGATTTGTTGGGGTTTGAGGAAAAAATTAATTAAGAGTGGGGGAGATTTTTTATTTAATTAAGATTAATTATATCAATCATGATTTAGATGAAACAAAAATAAAATGGAGCAAAGGGCTTGGCCTTTTTGTTTCTTTAATGGATATTTATAAACAATAATTAAATATTTGTAAATTACTATTTAAAATAATATGAATCTAGTCATTGAATTTCAGTTCGACAATAGTTTAAATGTGTTAAAGTGTATTATTTTCTTATTTTTTGAGTTGGAAAAAGGTTATGATAAATCTAGGTAGTTTTAGGTAACTTAGATTTATCATAATCTTTTTTCAACTCAAAAAATAAAAAAATAAATCTTCAGATATATTATACACGATTATATTTTTACTTTTTATTAAAAGAGAAATCATATGGTTGGGAAGCGATGGATACTAATTACGACATTTGTATTCATTCATACCAATGTTTTTAGAAGCATATAACAATTGTTTATCTTATTGATTGATTCTCAAATCACCTTATGAAGTGCCTTATACAAATATATCAAAATCGTAGAACCTTAATTAAATCTACTAATTGTATGAAAAGACTCCAATAGATGAGACGACACCCAACAACATATGTCAAATAAATTATTTAGTCAAACTTTACAATATTCAACTAAACACTCAGAAAAACCAAAGTATATTTAGTTACATTTTGCGATCATTTCCTCGTGACATGTAAGACAAAAACTCTTATAATAATTAGGTAAAGTACTAAACTCGAGTGTAGAAATATTCTTAAAAAAATAAATGTTAAAAATGCATATTTTAATAAATTTCTTTATTATTAAGTCAAATTTTTTTATTTATTTGATTGTAATGATTACCATCTATTGACCACTTAGCTGGACTAATAATTATGAAATGTAGTATATTAAAATTCCAACTTTTGGTTGTTGATAGCATTTTTTCTTTTATATCCTCAAAGAATTATATAGTTTTTAATAAAATTAATTTTCTCAAAATATATAAATTTGTATAACACTTAATTATGAGCACCGAATTCAATTTAAATTAATTAACTATTAATAAAAAATTTGAAATATTTCACATATTTATATATTTATGTCGGATGAGGCTTAATTTAGTATTGTTTTTAATAAGTATTAAGGTAAAAAGTACATTTGAAATAAAAATATTGTTAAACAATATATTTTTTATTTTTTTAAAAGTTTTTTTTTGACAAAAAATGTTTTGTAAAAGTAGAAAAATTTCAATTTTGCTCAGAAGTGTCTTTTTGGCTCAAAAATGCTTTTGATCAGAAATGTTAAACTAAACTTAATATTATTTCGATTGACATCAATATTGTTGCTAATGTAGGAGGACGTAAGTTCGAGTACGTTGAAGTGTATTATCCTCTTATTTAAGGATTGAGAATGAACTATGAATAATTTTAAATAGTGTATTAAAAAATATATATGATAAAAATGTGTAATGAAATTAATGATATAAAAATTTGAATGTTAAAATTATGGTGTTTTGAATATTGGAATAATGCAAAAGATGGGTGGTAGATGATGAAACTCAATTTTCATGTTTCCATCAAAAGGAAGAAAATATCAATCTCCTGTCATTTTCAATTGCTATTTTTAATGGACAAGATAAATAATAGATATATATGAGAGGTGTAGTTTGTCTTCTTCAAACCAACAATATGTATGTAAATACATATTTAGACTGTCAGAAATTCCCCTCCACTAATCTATATATTGTTGACCATGGACGGCATTTGTATGTATCTCTGTAGATTCATTTACTATTAAAGAATTATAAAAATAATAGTCCAGATTTATTTATAGTGGTTGTTAAAACTTTGTTTGACTGGATAGATTTTTTCCATGATAAAAAAATAATTATATATAAATTTAGGAATGTCCCGTTAGTAAATAATTATTTAAACAATTTTAATATCTTTAATTTTTTAAGTAATTTTTAAATTTTAAAAAATTAATTAATTGCTGATATAACATTTAACAAAGTTAACTGGTGTTAACTTTTTTATTTATTTTGAGATGATTTAATCTAAAAAGATAAAATATACATATCATATCCAAATGGAAAAAAATTATTAAGAAGAGTTCAGTTGATTTATATAATTTTTTTTTTTAAAAAATATCAATTTATTGTTTTGTTTTTAAAGTGTAGCAGCCAATTGAATTGACAAAAAGTTGAGCCCCCCATATGCATTGTTTTCATTGGTTACATATGAAAAATGCAGAAAGAAAGAGGGGTTTGATTGTCCTTAGCTGCCTTAATTATAACAGCTTGCCCCCATTTTTATCCTATTGAGATGATGATCCATTGCCAGCTATTACACCATATTTCATCAACATCATGTGGCATAAGCAGATGTAATACCACCCATCTCTACTACAACATATTTCAATGCATACATGTGGTTCTGCTTGAAATGAACCAAATGCAGGACTGCCAACTTCAAATGCAAGATCTTTGTTAGTACAATACATATTAATACGTTGTAGCAAATTGTGGGCATTGCAAGCCACGTGATTGAAAGGGGACCCCTACTTCAATGGTCCACTAAGATGACAATTGTATGGGGCGGGACATCATTAAAAGCTTCTGACTGCATTTTGGTCAGCTTTTCCAGGAGTTTAAAGTGCCCAACAAACAAGGCAAGAAGCATTTCTTTGATTTACCAATTTTCAGATCATATATTGTCAGCTCAGCTGGACCCATTCATTCACAATAGTTCTAGAGCAAAATACCAAACTATATCAAATGAAGAACAGGAAGATTAAAAACAATGACCAACCAAAGACAATGATGCCTCCCTGCCCTAATTCCTAATAGTCTTACCTTGTTTAGCCAAGTTATTCAAGCTAGAAACTCATTTCAAGACTGGCTGCCTTTCCAAGTTCTTTGGCTGGAAAAAGTAATGAAGAAAATTACCCTGATTGTTGTGCTTCTAAAGGACAAAAGCAGATCCTGAATAACACATGAACCCAAAACACCCTCGTTTCTTTTTTTTATTTTTCTCTCCTTTCATTTCCATGTCGAACTAAAATGATACCCACGGAGGAATACGGGCAATAAAGACTATAGATAGAACCAAAGGAGTCAGCATCGAGTGGTGGACGGTTTAGGCTTTGTGATTTTTCATCATGTCATTGACATCCAGCTCTATTTCCAACAGCGCAGAATCCTTCCGCATGCTGTACTGACTGTTTAAGGAACATGAAAGTTTCAGCAGTCAACATACTTTCACCAGATGCTAAATCTAATGGTTTGAGACAAATAATTACAAGTAATGGAGCTACCTGTTCACAACAGGACCATGGTCAACAGCTGTTCGCAGACTATATATAACTCGACCAACTATGTCGGTCATAGAAACAGGACCAAATAACCGACTGTCCTTAGCTTCCTATCATCTCAAAAGAAGAATAAAGGAAACAAAAGAAAATGAAGAATATTGATCAGGTTCTATAAAAGCCATGTAATAATTGAATCGATGGTATTCATTACTCAGACAAATTGGATTAAAGAACTTGGCTGGCTATTTTAAAGAGATAAGGAGCCGCTAGAATAAAGATTATGAACAAGATAACTGTTATATGTTTTCCCAAATCTTAATGATGCATAGTGATTGTTATGAGTAGCAATGAAAACTTTGATTAGTTGTACTACTTATATTTTATACCTTGGGCTTCAATTTTTCGTTGTCAGCCAATACCCAGCATTGGCCCTTTTCAAGAACAAATGGCTCATCTTTTTCATCCTTTGACACCATTTCATATCCTTCTGTGGCAGCCAATCTTCTGACCAGATAGTTTTCTGAATTGTCAGGGTCCTTCAAGACAATAACATCTCCAAGAAAAACTCGACTGCCCAGAAGTTATGCATGAAGTTAGGGAACAATGAAATCACACCCAAAATAAAAGGGTAATATGGTATTGCAAAGACATTGAAGGAAAAAAAAGTAATCCTAATAAAATCTGCTTGGACAACATCAACTCAGTACTCATGAGTGAAGATGCCATGTCCAAGTGCTTTTTACCTATGGTAATCATCACACATATTTGCATATAGGTATACCTTCATATGAGTAATGTGCATGCATATTTACAACACTGGATAAAAGTTAAATTTAAAACCCTTCACAGAGGTTAGGTCAGAAACATCTACACGCATAGATACTTGGGATGATTGAAGTGGAATCATCACAATTTGCAATGGACCAACTCAACCAGGGTTACAAAACCATAAGATAATTTTCAGGTGCAGTAAGAAGTGTGGTGAATCTTTAGGGAACCGTGCCGAGAATAACAACTCTCAAAATGCTGCATATTTGAAAAGGGATAAGCCATTCACTCCATGATAACAATAACAAGAAGAACACTATTTAAGGGAAAAAAGATGTATTACGTTGGGTCAGCAATTGGAATCTTTCGAACAAGAAGAGTACTTGCTTGTTCTCCAATTGTTGGGGCCATTGCCTCTCCCTTATTCCAGTGTAAGTAAGTCAATTTTCCTTGAAATACATTTTTCCAAACTGTATCATATAATTCCCGGTCACTGATTAGACCTCTCTTATAGCTCTGTTCCATATCAAGCAAAGACCTATCAGAATTTCTGCATTTCTGAAACCAGTATAATTTATACAGAACAAAAAATCAAAGCAGAACCAACCACAGGAGCAAATAACATTTAAGTTCAATTATCAACAGAAGTACCTCTGCATCATAAGTTAAGCATGGAGATTTTACAAATAAAGCTGATGAACCTTTTTATATAAAAATATTCATATAATCCTCTCAAATTCCAACCTTTCCAAGTAAGAACTTCTATTGATATGAAAAATGATTCGGCTAAGAAAAACGCATAATAATACACAGTTTGTCTTGATGAAATGAAAATTGAAGTTGGTAGCTTGTTCTTGAATGTTTCATTCCAGTTTTTGGCATCAGGCTAAAGCCTGAAGAATGGTTTGCTGAAATTTGTCTATGGCTATAGAAGCCTGGCAATAAGCATGATGGTTAACCAAGGCAAGAGTTTCAAACAATATATTTTTTGTGACCAATTGACCGCAAAAGTTGTAGTATAGCAAATCTCATCGCAATTCATCATTAAGGTGATAACATGAACTACAATTTCCCTCCACCTAAGCCTGATTGGATCTCATGAAATAGGAAGCAAGTGCAAAGAAAAACAATAAACCTTTAAAAATTAAATTAATTCCTTCTCCTGTCTATTCCAGTCCAATGTTGAATGAATCATTCACAAAGTGTACATGCCATAACGAAGATTTTAACACCATGACTACTAGCTCTTGAAGCAGAACTCAGATATATAATGAGTACTAAACGAAAGTTATGGAATTATTATTTAAAAATGATGCCCAACAATAGTTCGAGAAATAAACAGTTGCCCTGATCCTATCCTAGCACATGTTCACTCACGAAATAACAGCAAACAAAAGTATAAGCAATAGTGAAAGGAAATTTTAATGCCGTAAATGGTACAGACGGAGAAAGAACCAAGAGTAATTGCTCTCACTCATCTTTCATAACATGATTTATTTTTCCACCCACTTCCCAAATATACTATTAGTTACAGCATGAAATGTATGATCTAACACCTTTTTAAACCCCAAAAAGGTGGACTTAGAGTGCCACCTTTACCACTCGAACAGGCTTCAAAATAATACATCAAGACTAAAATGCAAGTGAATGCATCATACTCTTCGCCACGACTAAACCTAGATTCAAACACTGATTTCAAAATTCTATCTGGGAAACAGGTTTTTAGTCATACCAATATTAAGCTACCATTATACTCGATGCATTTTTGAACAATTATAAGAATTTATTATGCAATTAGGACAATATACCACCATTGGAGTTCATTAAAAATCACTGAAAAGAAAAGGTTAAAAAAATATGACATTCAGATATCAGAACCATTATCACTAAAATTCAGTACAACGATGAAGCTAATCATTCTAAAAACCCTAAACAATAACAACCAAATAAGCCAAAAAAAAATCTCATTCATTAAAAGAACAAATTGAAAACATCACAAAACTACCCAAATCCCCCCTCCCCGCCCAATAAAAAAACAAAGAAAAGAAAGAAAGAAAAATCTCCACCTCTAGTCAATAAATCAACCATCAAAAGAAGTCAAATTCAGAAAATCATCAAAACAGACAGAAAAGAAAAAAAAGCCAGTGCTCCAAAAACATAATTTTTTTCACGTATATACAATAAAACATGAAAATGAAAATCAAATCAAATTACATCAGAAGCAAAAGAAAAAAAGCGATACTAAATGAAAGAGATAAGAATAAGATAATAAAGATGTGACCTTCCAGCTAAGAGATAAGGAGTACTCGAGCTTGTGACGTATGTACCTACACCAAGTCGACAAAGAAGCCATTGCCGAGTTTCTAACTACACCGCTTCGTTGCAAGGTCTTTTAGTTAAAGCTCCTTTCAATTTTGTTTTGGGGGGATAAATTATAGGCTTAGTCACTCATCTATGTTTTAAAATATGTTTTGGTCACTTAATTTTAAAAAATCAGGATATAGTCACTATTGTTATTGTTACATTTATTGAAATTAGTTTATTGCTGCTAACTCATATACTAAAACATGGTGAAAATTATTACTCCTACCAAATATAGTGAAGTACCTCTCACCCGATTCGATAACAGATCAAAGTAAAAAGATGTTACATTTAACACTAAACTCATCACTTCAATTTTTTTTTGTTTCACTATAATCATTGTAACTTATAACATAAAACATTATATTTCATACATAATTCACATTATTACTAATAAGCCTAAGTACATGCCAAACTAAGATTTGTGCCTATTATCGTAGATGTCACGACACCAAAAATTGGGTATCACGACTCTAAAATCTAACGGAATGAAAAATATTATAGAGACAACTTTATTTCCAACACTAACTCAAATCAACTCATACACTCCAAGGATATTTTTATCGAATGTTAGGGTTGTAAATTTGATTGTATTAAAGACATACTTTAATGTCAAACATAAAAGTGCCTCCTTTATCAATTTTTTTTTAGTTTTCTCTTTTATTCCTTTCACCCTTTTTAGGTTTTCTTTTTGTTTTTTTCTTTCTTTTGCTACATTGTACATATTATTTTGGCATGATATTGTTTTTAATTTTTCTATATTACTTATGCCGATTCATTTCTTTTGCTTCTAATGCCATAACATAATAATTTTGTGTTTATTTTTATTGTTTGATATTCTCTCAAGGCTTGGATTTTCAAATGGTATCAAACTAGTATTCTTTATTCTCATTAAATTTTAGAGTTTATGATTTTTGGATTAAGGTTTAGGGATAACCTCATAGAATCTGTGTAAAGGAAAGTTTGGTTGAATGATTTTTTTGTTTTTTGATTTTTAGAGTTATTGAGGATCAATCCGATTAAGCAACAAACAAGTAAAAATAGTAGAAGAAATTGAACACACAAATTTAACGTGAAAAATTTCCTTCGAAGAGGATAAAAAATCACGAACAAATATGATTTTACTATAATGAAAAAAGAATAAATAGTATAAAAGATGAATATAAAAACTAAACTCCGAAAAACCCGAAAACAAAAAACCCTCAAAACATAAACACAAAATTCTTCAAAAGTGTTATTAGTTCTAATCTCTAATGGATGTGCTTTCTAATGTTGTAAAAAAGTCTATTTACAGGCTAAATTCATAGGTCAAATAATAATAAAATAATCTAGACTAATTAGAATTTGAGTGGAACAAATAAATAGAGTTTACTTTGGAATATTATTTCTCAAAATTGACTAAAATATGAGTCATACTCAACAAATCTCCAACTTGACTTGTATTTCCACAACGCTGTATTTGCTAAAACCCGCCACGAGCCTATCTTGAACTATGCAGGGAATTAAGTGAATCAAATTTGTGCTTAGAAGCCTTCGACTTGTGCAATCAAAACTAACCCGAGTTTTATTTTCATGAACATAATGCCCTAATTTTTCAAAATTTGCATCCAAAAGAGAACCTTTCTTCAATGAAGTGGTCATACATTTTTCCCTTCTATGACCAAGTTGCCTCTGCTCCAAACGAGTTGACTTCAACTTTGTAACGGACGAGGGACGTCCGATTTAACCGGTCACTATAGAACCTTCCAGAATATAAAAACTATTGGTCCTTTACCTTTTAACAAAACGAGAGCTCCACGAGACACCTTAATGTCGCTAGACTCAATGTTAATTCTGCAACCTTTCGAGTCTAAAATACTCAAGGAGATGAGATTCTTTCGTAAATCAAGTACATACCTGACATTTGAGAGTGTTCTAATCGTCCCATCATGCATCATAATTTTAACAGTACCAATATCGATTACCTGTGTTAAACTAAGCCATATTGGATAATATGTTTTGATATAATAAATTAAAGTGTTTTTGAATAAAAGCTGAGTAGAATAGACTCCAGTGAGCAGAATAGTTTTGTCCTAGGACTTCTACCGGTAGAACTTCACTTCTATCGATACAACTTCAGTTCTACCGATACCTTGAAGACTTCTACTGAAACAAGTCAAGTCAGTAGCCAAAGTTCAGCATCCCCTACACTTTTATCGATACTTTGATGGGTTCTACCGATACCAAATGAAACCCTTAGAGTTCTATCGATACAATGAAACATCTACCGATAGAACGACTCCAACGATAATATTTTGTAAAAAAGTCATCTACCCTGGGACTTATACCGGTAGAACTTCTGTTCTACTAATACAAATATGCTTCTATCGAAACAACGAAGCTACAAATTGTATTTAATGTCAATTTTTATGGTTGCAACGGCTACATTACTTTTCTAACAAGCACAACGGTTGGAATTCACTTAGAGGGTATGAATACCATCTTCCAAAGGTCTAGCATCAAGAAGAGCAATGTGCAAAACCTAAAGATCAATCAGAACAACCTATTCTTTCATACCTTTTCTTGTAAACACTTGTGAGCTTTTATTGTATTCATTTAGCTCAAGTGTTCTTCTTTGTATTTGTGCTTAATTGCAAACATCTTAATCTTGTAAAGATTGTTTCTTTGTTTGATTGTTTGCTTGTTTGTTTCTATTTGAGAGAGGGTTTATATTTAAGGTTTGGATAGAAACCTTTAGGGAGTTCTATCTTAAGATTTTGAGGTATAAGTCTTAAGAGAGATTGTAAGGTTAAACCTTGTCCTCAAAGGTTATACAAATCTAGTGGATATGGGAAAATCCTTAGTTGTGGAAAGCTAAGGTAGTAGAGTAGGCATTCGGGGCCGAACCACTATAAATCATTTTGTTCTTTGTTGCAAACTTTTATTGCTTCCACCACAACATCTCAAAGGCCGATTCAACCTCCCTTATTGGCATTAACGAGTTGATCTATCGAGCTAACAACCTTACTAGATGAATCGTTTCTCATACACACAACTCCACCTTCAATCGAACTGTATGTGAAAAACCATTCTCTATTGGGACACATATGGAAAGAACATGTCGAATCTAGGATCCACTCGGACATAAGCTTCGAGCTATTGCTCGTTGACACTGACAAGAAATCATCACCTTTTTCGTCAGTCAAATTAGCACCAACTACATCTTCCTCGTTACTCTCAGCAGCCTTTTTATTTCGTAATTTATAACAATCTGCGTTGACGTTACCTAACTTCTTACAATAGCAATACCTTTTGTCTAGTTTCTTTAATGCTACCAAAACAAAAGCTTACCTATCTGTCTTGCTATTAGAACCAAATTGTAACAGCCCGTTTTTCAGTGGTGTCAAAAATAGTGGTTTCAGGATCACAAACCCGACGGGAAAATTTTTATAAGGAGTGATTAAATTAAATAAGTCAATATTAATTTGATATGGAAATTTAAATTGAGGAATTTTAATTATTGAATTAAAAAGTTAGTATAAGTGGTTTGGTTCAAAAGTTAAGTGGTTTTAAAAAATGAGGTATCGGGACCTCGTTTCTAAAATTAAGAGTCGTAAATATTTTTATTAAATATTTACAGAGTCTTATTATATGTGAATTGAAGTTTGACTTGGTAATTTTGATAATTAATTACTTAATTAAGAAAAAAGGAGTAAATTGTAAAAGAGGTAAAAGTTAATTACTATAGATTAAAAATAGTAAAAGGACCAAAATGGTAATTAAACCATGGTCAAAAAGTCCAAGCGGTGGTGACATGATTAACATCCACTAACTTTTGGGTTCTTTATTCTTTTAGTCCTAATTAGTTTAGGACTAAATTGGAATTAAGTTTGTTTAATTGGAATTTAATATAATTGAAGGACCAATTATGAAATTGGACCCTCTTTAAATGGACTAATAATAGAAATGATGTGAAACTCTTTAGATTTTGATAAATTTCATTTAAATCCTAATTAAATGAGAATTTACTAATTAGTCTATTTTTAGTATGATCGGGAACGGTGATTTCGAGACCACAAATTCAATATGTTAGACCGTAAATATTAGTTATTTAATATTTACAAGGTCATTAGTATGATATTAAATTTTAGTTACGAAATTTTGTTGATTAGATAGTTAATTAAGTAAAAAATATTAAATTGAAAAAGATGCAAAAGTTGAATTATATTAATTAAAGGAAAATTGAAGGATTGGAATGGTAAGTAGACCATGGGGTATTGTAGTAGACGGTTTTGGGTCTTTAATTTGTGAAAAATTGGCTGAATTCATAAAGGGTAAACTTGTAAATTTTAATTAAATAAGTTTAAGTGGAAATAAAAGAAAACTTTAATTGATTTTTCTTCATCTTCTTCCACAAGAGAATCGAAAACCCTAAGAAGAAGGAAAGAAGCATTCAGCCTAGCTTGATGTTTCGATTGGGTAGGTAAACCTCGTCCGTTTTTAGTAATTTTTATGTTTTTTAGTTCGTATTAGCTTAATCTAGCTAATCCAAGGACTAATTTGTGATTTTTTTTCAAATGTTATAAAATTTTCCATTGATGAATAAGCCTGTTTTTGAAAATTTAAGGGAGATTTATAAGCTTGGGTGATAGATTTTATGATTTTGTAAAGTAATTTTTAATAATTTTTATGTTAAAGGACTAAAATGTTAAAGGAATAAATTTGTAAGGACTTAAGGTGAAATATTGCAAAAAGTGGGCTGTAGGAATGCTTTAAAACATTCAGAAAAATTGAAATTTGAATAAAAAATGGTTAATTTGCAAGTTTAAGGATTGAGGACTAAATTGAATACAAGTGAAAAGTTAAGGGCAATTTTGTAAAAGTACCAAAAAGACTTATTTGCATAAAATGATTAAAATTTTATATTGATTTAAATAATTAAATGAAATTATTGTAATAAATCGAGATCGTGTCCTGATCGTGGAAAAGGGAAAATTACGGATATGTCCTTGGAGTTCACTTTATCTGCAATTTTATCTGGTAAGTTTGTAACTTTAAATTTGCATTTAAATAGTACATTATTTGCATTCTTTATGATTGTTGCAGAATAGGTTATAGTACGTGAAATTGAAAAAGATAAAAAAAAGAAATGAATGAAAGAGATACCAGGCTTTGAGCCAGTGATTTGAAACAGACACGATAGTTGAGGTACCGCATATGTTGCGAGTCTCCGACAGCTCGTGTGAGCAGCATCGTGAGTCGAAAAATGAGTAAAGAATCTAAGAATGGATTACAAGCCCTACGATGGCTGAGATTTATGCATAACTGCATATTCTCGACAACTCGTGTGAGCAGCATCGTCAGGGAACAGTTATATTCACAAATACCACATCGATGGCTGAGGTATCGCATATGTTACGAGTCCTCAATAGCTCGTGTGAGAAGCATCGTGAGTTAGAAAAAAATATATGAATCCTAGAATGGATTATAGGCCCCTACGATGGTTGGTTCTTATCCATAAGTGCATACACCCGACAGCTTATGTGAGCAGCATCGTTAGGAGATAGTTATATAGACAGACACCGTATCGATGTCTAGGGTACCGCATATGTTGCGAGTCCTCGACAGCTCATGTGAGCAGCATCGGGTACTGGTAACATAAATGATACAAACAAGAAATTTGAAATGCTAAATGGCTCGAGGAATCGTTAGGTTATTCCAGCTCGATTGAGTTATAACTGCTTTATACATATGTTGATAACTCCTTTAGACTTCTCGAACTTACTAAGCTATAAAGCTTACCAAAGATGTTATTGTTGTTTTGTAGATTGTTTTGTAGATGTTATTGTCGTTTGGTAGTTTTTCATCACTTGGTTAAATGACATGTACTAGGATGATGTTACCCTTGAAATGCTTGATTTTGGATTGTTGGTTTCTTTGTTGAACTAAACTTGCCTGCTTGCTTGATGTTGTAATTAAGCAAATGTGTTTGGTAATGAATTGACTTGTGAATTTAATAATCCTTGTGTTGATTGATTGTATTTTATGTTATATGATGAAACAAGTATTGTCATGTATAGATTTTGCAAGATGAGAATTTGAATAAGAGTCTTGTTTGAATGATGGTTGATAAACTTGAGGACTTGTGTGAATAATCGAATTATGCATACTTGTTTCGGTAGAATTCTTGCATGTATTGGTAGAAGTACAGAGTAAGGGAGAGGTTGGTTATTGACTTACATTGTATCGGTAGTAACATACGAAGTATCGATAGTTCTATTCATAGTAGTATCGGTAGTTTGAGTACTTGTATCGATAGAAGTTATAGGGTAAAACTTCTTCGCTCTCTGGAGTTTTTAGTATCGCTAGAAGCAAGACATGTTTCGGTAGAAGTCATACTTGTATAGGTAGTATTGTCTCAAGTACCAATAGAAGTCTGCACTGTTCTTGAATTGTTTACTGGCTTGATAACTATCGATACTTGTCCAACAAGTACTGGTAGAAATATCTAAAAATCATGGAAATGACCTTTTTGCCCTTGTTGAGTTATGATTATAATTAATTGATGATTTATGACATGATATTAAATGATGAATAGTGATAAATGAATAAAAAGACATCGGGACCTTAATCGACAACAGTTTTCGGGTTTTGGGTGTTACAGACATGAAAAATGGATGTCATGATATGTGATATGAGTATTGATTCTTGATTGATTGAAATGTTGTAAATGAATGTGTAAGACTAAATGGAGTTAGTATTCTGAGTTGTAAGTTTGTAATTAAATAAATTGTGATTGATTTGTATGTTTAAGAAAAAAAACTCGAAAAGTTCTGTAAACCCTGAGACCTTAGATCGGAGGCGGTTACAGTTTTTGGGTGTTACACAAATCCATTGTCGAGTTTGTCTTTACTTAACAAATGACCATTCACATCCTCGAATAAGAGATTATCTCCCATAAATCGTGGTTTCCTTGAAAGACTTGTATGAAGAGGGTTAATAGCACAACAATAGCATAGTTTGATCCTATAGTCAATTTGAACCTCAAACGTTATTTAAATCAAAAAGAGTAATGAATTGATTGATGTGATCTCTAAGAAGTTCACTTTCGTTCATGTGAAACATAAATAGACGTTTCAACACTAAATGGTTAGCCAGAGACTTAGTCGCATAAAGAGTTTCTAACTTTTTCCACAAGGCGAATGAGGTCTTTTCCATCAATACCTCTTGTAATACCCCATTCGCGAGGCATAATTGGATTGCAGACATGGCCTTTTCATCAATCTCTTCACATTCTGACTGATCTAGATTATTGAGCTTTTCCCCAGTAACGACCTTTTTTAGGCCAGTTTGAACTAAAATTATCATCATCCGAACTTGCTAGAGATTGAAATTTGTGATACCATCAAATTTTTCAATGTCGAACCTTGTTGTTACCATCTCTAAACGGGCTGATATACAAAAAACGAACTAACTCTGATACTACTTGTTAGGGATCGACTCGATTAAGCAATGAACAAGTAAAAATAGAGAAAGAAATTGAGAAATTGAACACATAAATTTAACGTAGAAAATCCCTCCGAAGAGGATAAAAAACCACGAGCAAATATAATTTTACAATAATGGCAAAATAACGAATAGTACAAAAGATGAAGATAAAAACTAAACCCCGAAAAACCTGAAAATAAATAATCCTCAAAATGTAAACACAAAATTCTTCAAAAGTGTAATACTTAACAAGAACTTCCGCCTTTTAGCATGTTTAGGTATTTATTATTAAATTCATTTAGGTGGGAGGTCTAGAAATAAATGAATCAATGTCTTTATTTTCATTTCATCAAGGGTGAGTGATCGATCGAATCTAATCGAATCAAGTGAAAAAAATTAAGTTAATCGAGTTGACGAGTCCTATTTTATTGTCCTAATTCGATTTGAAATTGCTTAAGTTAAATTAAAAAATTAAATATGTCGAATTAAAATATTGTTACAGTATAACTAATTTCATGTTAGAGCATATAAATTTGAAACCATATATATTTGAAAATTTTTTCAAAGCAAAATAAGAAAAAAATAAAATTCTTTAATATGACAAACTTTAATCATTAATTAGGTCTCAAAACTATTATTTTAGTTCATTATATATTCTTTAGATCTTTTTATTTTTTTTATAATTTTTTAAAATATAAATTTTAGAATTTTTAAAATTATTTATTTTAAGTTTTTAAAAATTATTTTAATTTTTATTGAAAAAAATAATTTAATTATTTTCAAAATTGATATAGACTAAAGATTATTTACCCTATTTTCAATTTGCTATTTTTTTTATTAATCTACTAACACTCAAGAATAATGTTTCTTGAGATTCCGTCTTTAACGTTTCCATAAAAATCATTTAATATTAAAAGAAAAATAAAATTTGAAAATTAATTTTAGAAAAAATTAAAATAGGTCTCTTTAGATATACGTTTACTTTTAGTTTAGTTTTTTTTTCACGCTGTTATAATTAAGGGTGAGTAAATTCAATTTGATTAAAAAATAAAAAAATTCGAATTTCGAATTATTTAAATCGAGTTAATCGAATGAATTGAATTAATTGAGTCAACTCTAATTTTTTTTTAAATTTCGAATTCGAATCTAATTAAATTTTTCGAAATCGAATAAATCGAATTTTTATTTAACCAAAATTTTTATTTACCCAAAAATCAAAATCCTTTTATTTTTTTTCACCCGTTGCTTTTATTTATGCACTCTAAATTTTTTGTATAATCATTTTTTTATTTCTTTGTATGATTTTTTTAAAAATATTAAAGAAAAATATTTATTTAAAAAAATACATAAAAATAAAAAACATTAAACCCAAAAACTCTAAAATTATTTTTTAATTTAACTCAAACAAAGATATTCGATTTGATTAGATTCGATTCGAATTCCATCTCACTCGACTCGATTTGAAAAAAATTTAAATTGAATTAGGATGATAAAATAAGATTCATCAACTCGATTAACTTAAAATTTTTTTATTTGATTCGATTCGATTGAACTCTCACCCTTAATTATAATTTTTAATATTACCGTTACTGCTATTTTTACACAGCGAAAAAATACACTGTCCATCCGGGCCATAATCATAAATAATTTTTTATTTTTATTTTCATTTTCACAATATTTAACACAGGGGCCGGATACGACTAGTTTGGGAGGGCTGCGTTCCATAGGGCCCATTAGCCACGTGTATCTTAGGCTTGGACCATTCCTCTCATCACCGTCTGTCATTTTCACCTCTCTCTCTCTGTCTCTCTTTCTTCTCCAACGAACTGATAGGAGGAAAATTTATTCTACTTCTAACCCAAAACCCCAAGTTGTCTGTTCTGACATATCTCACTTCAGGTTCGTTAATTTATTATTATTATTATTGTTTTCTTTTTCTTTTTCTCTTTCTGTTTATGCTATTATCTTAATCTACACATTTACTATGTGTTTGTTGTTTCACTGTTCGTAAACAAAACCATGTTTTATTTTGCGTAATATTGACGAATTTGATTTCTTTTGAATTGGGGATTTGATTTAAAACAGTAGGGAAAACAAGGAGAGTATGGATAAAATGAAACTAGCTCAATGGGGTGAGAAATTGATAACTGGTGGAGCTCAAATGAGTAGAATGGTTAGTGGGAAAATGAAGGAAATTCTACAAGGGCCGACACCCGAATCGAAACTTGTAGATGAAGCCACATTAGAGACCTTAGAAGAACCTAATTGGGGAATGAATATGAGGATATGTTCTATGATCAATAGTGAGGAGTTCAATGGGACCGAAATTGTTAGGGCCATCAAAAAGAAGATATCCGGGAAAAATGCTGCCAGCCAAAGGTTGAGTCTTGATTTGTTGGAAACTTGTACCATGAATTGCGAAAAGGTAGCTTCTGAGGTGGCTTCGGAGAAAGTGTTGGAAGAGATGGTTAAGATGATCGAGAATCCGCAAACATATAACCAGAATAGAGAAAAGGCTTTGGACTTGATTCGTGCTTGGGGACAGTCTGATGATCTTGCATACCTACCTGCGTTTCACCAAACTTATATGGTAAACCCTTTTTTCGCTTTGATTCATATTCTTTCAAGTGTTGATGTTATTTCTTTGTATGTTGGTTTAGTTCCAATTTTTACTGGTATTTTGATGAGAATAACTAGGCAATAATGGCATTTATAGTTTCATTATGGCATCATACTAATATAATCTATCAATCCACTGCTATACAACTTTTCTGTTTTTGCTCTGATGTTGAAAGGCTGACATGTTTTTGGGCGGTTAGACTTTTAGTAGTGCTGATGATACCAATATGCCATCATTAATCATAGACATGATTCTCGTTCTTCCACTCTTTTCCCTGCCACTAAAGCCTCTTTATTATCACATTAAAATGATTCAGAGAATGGGTACTAGAAACTGTGAGGTTTCCTTTTTCCCTACTCTAAGTGTCGCTCGGTTTTACTCCGTTTCCTCGTTATATGATGGAACTAAAATGCTGGAAATGCCAATTTGCAGGCTATTTGTCCTCAAGTCAAACTATATAAGCTTCTAAGTTTACTTTTGACCGTGTTCTTACTTCATTATGTTCCCATTACTCTTATGATGTTTTGATACTTCATAATCCATTTTAACAGTAAAAATATGCATTTCTTGTAGAACTTTTAACAAGAAGGGTCCTACTACATGTGGTTTTATTTCTTATCTTTTTGTAGATATTTGATGTTTCATAAATTATCTTCTACATGCACACTAGGAATTGTCAATTTGTCATCTTTTGGATACTCTCGAACTTACCATTGGATGGTTCCCTACCCCTTCCAATTGCATGCAAGCCATCATGCATTAAAGACTCTAATTTTCTAGGTTTTTTCTTACTTTTTCCTCCTTTTTTTAACATTAACTAGAGCTTGAAAGAAAGAAGCGCACAACTGCCAGTGGATGATGATGATGAGAACTCGTCTCCCTTGTACCAGACTATGGAATCTTACATGGGAGAGCCATTGCCTCCCCCTGAAAATTATCCTGCCAGTAACACAGGATTGCAGGGTAATGATTTTGTCTATAATTACGGGAGTTTATCTGTTGAGCAAAAGAAGGAGCTTTTTGAAGTAACTCGGAACAGCCTTGAGGTGCTCTCTAGCGTATTGAGTACAGGAACAGAGCCCAAACCGGCAAAGGTAACTCTTCTGCTTCTAGCACGAAAGCATGATTTAATTGTAATCATGTAGTTTGTCGTTCGTAGATCTTGCTACATATCCAACCATTTTTGCTGTGTAGCTATCTTCATTCAATACTATATCATTGGATGATAGGACAAAATTTTAACTTGTAAAAGTATTGGAGATTTAACTTCCATAATTCATAATGTTTACTTGCTATTGACCTCTTAGGCATGCTAGGATAATGAAATGCTTCTGCATTTAAGTTTTTATTATATTTTTCAAAATGCTTTTTGTTAGCTGCATCGTGAATCTTTCTGTTCTTCCAACCAAGTTTGTAGGAATTGTTAAATGTTCTTTTAAAATTCAATTTTTACAATGCTGAAAGACTCGAAAAATGTCCTCGTGTGATTGCAGGACGAGCTGACAGAGAGCATGCTGGAGAAGTGCAAGCAGTCACAGCTTGCTATTCATATGATCATAGAAAGCACTAGTGATGACGATGGTATCCTCTTTGAGGCATTGAATCTGAATGATGAGCTTCAACAAGTCATCTCCAAATTTGAGGGACTGGAAACTGGTTCAAAATTTGACACAGCTGCGGCTACTCCTGCTGCTCCTGTGGAGACCGATAAGGAAAGTACAGTGGGAGCCATGCTATTGGCCCACGACAAAACCAAGACCAGTGCATCCATGCCCACCCATAATGAAACCAAGATGAGTGCTTCCCCAAAAGCAGGGGGTATTGAGTCCAGCATTGATATGAAAATATTGAACGAGAACTGAGGAGAGGGGTTGCTAGGTTTAATTTAAGTAGCATGACTTCTTGGGCTGGTAACTTTATGGTCGGCTTATTGTAATTAGTGAAAAAGATTATGTTGTCCAATCACGATGACTAGTTACTCAGTTGTGTAATTATATTTTGTTTTTCTTTTCTTTTATTATATTATAATTGAAGTATTAAATTTATATCTACAATAAGATTGAACCGGATTGACTGAATCAGTTGATTTGGGAATCGATTAGGATTAATTAAATAAATATTATTAAAAATTTTAATCGAATTGGTTGAACGTATCTAACTGATTGGATCAGTAAACTGGTAACTTAAACTGGTAACTTAACCGATTTGACATTTGGAAAACATTGGTTTATCTATAAAAAGCTAAAAATGGCACAACATAGAAAGAAGAAACGAAAACCTTTGGGAAATTGAAAGTGGGCCTGCAAGGCTATCCCAGAAGCCCACTAAAAACAAACGTCTTCTGCAATTTGATCGAGGATTATGTATCTTGAGTTTGGAAATGGAATCTCAAACTCCAACGCCTCACTAAAATCTCCCAAATTTCTGAAACTCCCGCCACTTCCCTCCCACCCAAATCCCTAAAACGTTCCATTGTCACCAACTCTCCCGGAAATTCACATCTCATTTTCTCCATCCCAAACAAAACCTTTACCGTTGTTATTGTTCTACCTAGACTACCGAAACCCTAACATTTCAAATTCGAAGGAAGGAAACCCCAAACCATGCCGTCTTTGACTTCTCCAGGAAAAATACTTCGCCTAGAGCTTGAGAACTTCAAGTCCTACAAGGGTCTTCAAACTATCGGTCCCTTCTCCGACTTCACCGCCATTATTGGACCGAATGGGGCAGGCAAGTCCAATCTCATGGATGCAATCAGCTTCGTTCTTGGAGTCCGAACTGTTCAGCTACGTGGGGGCCAACTCAGAGACCTAATATATGCTTTCGACGACCGTGAAAAGGAACAACGTGGCCGACGCGCATTTGTGCGATTAGTTTACCAGCTTGCCGGTGGCTCCGAACTCTGTTTCACTCGTTCCATCACCGCTGCTGGAGGTAGCGAGTACCGTATCGACAGCAGTGTTGTCAACTGGGATGAGTACAATGGGAAATTAAGATCACTTGGTATTCTCGTTAAGGCCCGGAATTTTCTTGTTTTTCAGGTAATTCTGTTCCCCCTCAACCCACAAGTAGTATTTTTGTGAAGCTAATCTACTTTGTAAGACATAATGATATAATTTGGTGAAAAATTGTGTTCTTAGGGTGATGTCGAGTCCATTGCTTCAAAAAATCCCAAAGAACTGACAGGGCTGCTCGAGCAGATTTCGGGTTCTGAAGAATACAAGACAAAATATGAGGATTTGGAACAGAAAAAAGCTAGGGCTGAAGAAAAATCAGCGCTTATTTATCAAAGAAAGAGGACAATAGTGATGGAGAGAAAGCAAAAGAAAGAACAGAAGGAAGAAGCTGAAAAGCACTTCCGCTTGCAAGATGAGCTGGTTTAATTCAAATCTTTGCTTTTTATAAACTTGTTTTACTTTTTTAGACATTAGAATATCCTTTTGATGGTCTACAAATTGTGCAGAAATCTTTGAAAAAGGAGCATTATTTGTGGCAATTGTATAACATAGAGAAGGACATTGACAAGATTACTGATGAACTCGACTCTGAAAAAAAGAACCGTGAAAATGTGATGCATGAGCTAGAACATTTTGAAGCTGAAGCAGCTAAAAAGAAGAAGGAACAGGCTAAATACCTAAAGGAGATTGCTCAATGTGAAAAAAGGATCTCCGAGAGAAGAATTAGAGTTGATAAAAGTGTGAGTCCATGAGAAGTCTTTTTCTTTTTCTTTTGTGCGAGTTAAGACTGGTATTGTTGGACTTGAACTATTGTTCTAGCCTAGGTTGGAATGCCTGTTTGTCAATTAGTTTTGATTAAGTTCTTTTTGGACTATTCTTTAGATGGTTAAGTGGGAGAATGAGGGATTTGAACTGGAGCCCTTTTTGGGTACTAAAAGGCTATTGTCTAGTATGCAGATTTTGTGGTAACTTGGTTGCTTCTTTTAAAGTGTAGGGCTTCTATTCCAATTAATGATGTTTGATCTCAGTTTTAGGAGATAATTTCTAGGCTAAGGTTAACACGCTATTTTGCACAGATGCTTGAGCACTTTGAAAATAATTTTGGTATGAGCTGTTCATGAGGTAAAAATGTCATGTTCCCTGGCCATCCTCTCTCATATTTATCTTTTTAAATGTTAGGAGTTTATGTAGGTTGTGCTAAAAATCTCATCTGTTATTGTAACAATTTAAGGCCACCGCCTGCCACCATCACTTGTAAAGCAGGATGTCATAAGTTGGAAGACAGTGGACCAACACTTGGCACTTGGTCATCTTATGATAATGATGTGTATTGGTACTATTGGCATTTATGGTGTAAACTTCAATAGAGAATTTGGCAGACTGCGTCAGTTAGGTTGTTCAAAGTGGGATTAAGCTTCCTTCTATTGTCTCTGTGGTAAACATAAGTTAGATTGTTTTGGCTGATTATGCCAGGGGAAAAAAATACTTTGTAATCTGTAGCTGGAAGTGATTCTTGATTGCCTTTTATAATTAGCTCCTCGTCTGAAATGTGTTGTATTTGTGGCTCTGTTTAGCATGGTTAGACACATATAAGAACAGAAATGATATATTAGGATGGAAACTTCTGATGGATGTGACATACACATGCACTGCTAATGGTCCACGTGGATTCTTTTATTGTTTGTACATCTTTGTGCTTCTATATCTATAATGATTACTTGTTGTGTAGCTAGTTCTAAGTCTATCTTTCTGTATTTATCTGTAATTTTAATGAATTGAATAGAGGCCTATGACTAAGTTTGGTACTGTTCTCTTCTTTTTTCTTCATTGAGTGCAGCAACCTGAGCTTCTGAAATTAAATGAAGAAATGTCTCGTATAAATTCAAAAATCAAGAGTAATCGAAAGGAGCTTGAAAGAAAAAAAGAAGAAAGGAGGAAACATGGTGATGATATAAAAGAATTACAGAAAGGCATACAAGATCTGACTGCAAAGTTGGAAGAGTTAAATGAAAAAAGTCGCGATGGCACAGGGAAACTCCCTTTGCTTGATAGTCAACTTACTGAGTATTTCCAAATGTAAGATCTTTTGGTTCCTTATGAAGACATGGTTCTCTAGTTTCACTGCTTGCATAGATTTTATTGTGGTTGAAATATCAAATACCTGTTTTCTCTCTAATTCAACCTTAGAATTGGCTATTGTTCTTGAATTCTGGTTCTTTTATATGTTTGATTGTTTCAGTTTCATTCTCCATCTACTTCTGCTGGGTTATCCTCAATGTATTCTTTTCCTTCCTTCTCGTAGCACATTTCATTAAAGAAAATTTGCCATCTACTTCTGTTTCCAGGGCATCACTTGATTTTTCTGTTGTGAGTAATCATAATGATTTAACTGGTTCTCTGCAGGTTGGAGTTGGATTTTTTTTCTTTCTTGCATGATTTCAAATTTCCTATAAACTCTTATAAATAGGATTAATCAGTCATTGGTTAACTTGTTTGAATTATTAAAACCCTTTTTACAGGGGGCCATTGTAGTTATACCTTGCAATTTGTTTTCCTTCAACCTCATTAAATGGTTGGTGATGTATAATTTTATATATTTCTCAAATAAACTTCATAAGTTAGATGTGAATCTGTTCAAAGCCTGAAATGTTTCTGTATATTGACATCGGAATCTTGACATTCAGTAAGGAGGATGCTGGGATGAAAACTGCTAAGTTAAGAGATGAGAAGGAGCTTCTCGATAGGCAACAACATACTGATATTGAAGCTCAAAAAAATTTGGAAGAAAATCTCCAACAGTTGAGTAATAGGGAGCAAGAGTTGGAAGCACAGGAAGACCAAATGCGAAGTAGACTGAAGAAGATTCTTGATACCTCTGCTAAACAGAAGGACGAGCTTGCAGAATTGAAAAAGGAACTACGAGAAATGCAAGATAGACACCAGAAGTCCAGGTTATTGAAGTTGATGATAAATTAATTTAGTGCATTGGTCTCATTCCTATACGTTTTCTGTTGCCTTTTTTCTTGTTTATTTTCTGTACCTGCAATATTGAAATGTCCTGTTCCTAAGCTGCTTTTCTTCCCTCTTTAAATTTTGACATGCAGATCTAAGCATGAGAACCTGAAGTCCAAAATTTCTGAAATAGAAAATCAGTTACGTGAGCTGAAGGCTGATCGGCATGAAAATGAAAGGGATGCTAGGTTGTTTCAAGCTGTTGAGACTCTGAAACGCCTGTTTCAAGGTGTTCATGGTCGCATGACTGATCTTTGTAGACCAACACAGAAGAAGTACAACCTTGCAGTTACTGTTGCCATGGGTAGATTTATGGATGCTGTTGTCGTTGAGGATGAAAATACCGGAAAGGAATGTATTAAGGTCTGCTAATTTGCTGTGTTCTCTAGTAATCTTCATTTTTCTAGATTTTGCTATTAACAACTTCAAATATTTGCATGTAAGTATGTAGACCCTTCTTGAACCGTACAAAGATGTGTGAGCGATAATATATACGAGTGCTTTTATGTGATGAAAGTCATTCACCTGTCTGGCTTCTCGTTCTTTGTGTTGATGAAATGGGATGATGCCTTCTTATTTTTGGCAATCTTTTGATAATGAAAGATGTATGGTACATATTTGGAAATAGGAGAACATCCTTTTATGCTACTATAAGAAAATTGACAGGGGCACCATCATTGCAGAGGAATGACTCAAACATAACAAGAAGCCTAATGAAGTATGCATTATTATTAATCATTTTGAGCCCTTGCATGCTGGTTGGATGTTTTTGTTATACAATGGAGTATACCTTTACTTCTTCCTTGTACCTCAATTTTAAGTTGAAATGATAAGAAAGAAAAGAAGTGCGATAATTTAAATTTGAAATTGCTTTTGTGCAATGATGATTGATGCTTTTATAGGATTGGCTCCTTTAGTTTTACCCTTGAAAACTGAGAAAATTGAAAAAGTTGTTGGGTTTGTATCAGTCATAACCATATGTTTGCAATTGCTAGGTTTTTGTTTTGGTTTGGGTTTTTTGGAATATTTACTATTGTTCTGGTATAAATCTGTTTTTGTTTGTCCTTTCACTGTTCAATTTGATTGGAGTTGGTTAACACTTATATATAAGCAAAGTGGTGGTTTGAGCTTTCCTTATTGTACTTTACAGTATTTGAAAGAGCAAAGGCTTCCTCCTCAGACTTTCATCCCTCTTCAATCAGTGCGTGTTAAGCCAATCATTGAAAGGTTCCGCACCTTAGGTGGCACAGCGAAGCTTATCTTTGATGTGATCCAATATCCTTTTCCAAAGCTTTTATTAGTTTTTCTGTAATTATATGAGAAACATTTCTACATGCCGTCCTGCTTTACAAATTACAAACAACTTCATATTGTTTCATCTTTTCTTATGGTTGCAGAGCACTCCATGCCACTGGGGTTCTGTTCTTTATTTGTTTCTCTTCCTTGATGGGATAATGCCCTAGTCTGCTCTATTTTATCTTATATAAGTAAAAGTGAAAAACTATATCTCCATTAGAGAATGTGAAAGAAAAAATTGAAAAGGAAAATGAGCAGCCATATGGCTATTTATTTTGTGTTCTTAACATTCGTAAATTTGACCCTGCTTTGGAGAAGGCAGTTCTTTTTGCTGTTGGGAATACTCTAGTTTGTGATGATCTTGAAGAAGCCAAGGTTCTTAGCTGGACTGGAGAGAGGTTTAAAGGTGGATCTTTAATTTCCTTTTTTGTTTAGTTGTTCTTCATCCTCTCTATAGAACTCAATATTAAACTATAAATTTGTATTCTTGCTTTAGTTGTAACTGTTGATGGGATTCTACTCTCAAAGTCTGGCACAATGACTGGTGGTACAAGTGGTGGAATGGAAGCTAGGTCAAACAAATGGGATGATAAGAAAATTGAAGGTTGGTTCCATGCTTAACTTGTCCAAGCCTTTTCATTATAGAATTAACTGTTATTCTTTCACAGGTTTGAAAAAAAAGAAGGAACAATTTGAATCAGAGCTGGAAGAGCTTGGATCAATTAGAGAGATGCAGCTAAAGGAGTCTGAAACATCTGGGAGAATTAGTGGACTTGAAAAGAAAATCCAATATGCTGACATTGAGAAGGTAGCTTGACCATCTAATATATAAACGTTCCCGTTATGCCTTTTAATGGAATGCCTTTCTTTAAAGGGAAAAAATGTTTCTATAAAGGTGGTATTTGAAGTTTGTGCAGTTGCCATTCTTCTCTATGTATAGTTTTAAATAAGAGAGAATTCTTTTTGATCCATCAGGAGCATCATGGCTTGTTAGTTCTGTTGATTTCATTGTTAAATTTATTTTCATTTTTTGTTTTGCGAAAGTAATCTATGCAGTTTATGGTCGATAGCTGACGGTATTGAATCTGAACCATAATGGATTCTTTGAATGGTTTCTTGATTGTGTTGACAAGCAAGTGTTTATTAATCCTTTATTTACAATTGATCTTCATGATATATGCAACATAAATGTTTTTGTTGCAGAAAAGCATAGAAGACAAGCTTAAAAACTTGAAGCAGGAGAAGAAGAATATTAAGGATAGGATTGGGCATATAACTCCTGAGATTCAAAAGGTTATTTATGATGGCAATTGTGCTTTTCTCTTTGGTATTATGTTGCTACTCTTATATGGTTTAATTGCTGGCAGTTAAAAGATGTGAGTGATAAAAGGAGTAAAGACATCATGAAGTTGGGGAAGAGGATTAATGAAATTGTTGATCGACTCTTCAAAAGTTTTAGTCAGTCTGTAGGGGTGGCAAACATCCGTGAGTATGAAGAAAATCAGCTCAAGGCTGCCCAGAATATGGCAGAAGAGAGGCTTAGCTTGAGTAATCAACTCGCAAAGTTGAAGTATCAGTATGTTTTCCTTCTCTTCATCTATTTGTCTTTATTATAAGTGTTTCCATTGATGTAATATATGTTTATTTGCTGATTGAAACCTTCTTGATGAACCATAAGTGTGTTCTGGAAAATATTTTTGATGCCTTCTTAAATGGGCATTTCAATTTTAGGAGTCTTCTTACATTTTCCTTTACATAATGGCCACCGGAGGGTTTTCATGTCTGGTTGATGTAAAAAGTTGTAGCATACTGAATTTCAGATTCCATATGAATTTATAACTTCAGTTTAAGATAGCGCCAGTTAGTTGTCATCCTCTACTATGCCACTGTGCATGGAAGTGGTAATACTGCAGAACTCCATGAACTAATTTTACATGGTAAATGATGTCAAGAAAGGAAGAAGACACAGCTTTGATACATTTTTTGACCAAAAGAATAGGGTAGTACCGCAGTAGTTGCATCACTTCATTGGCATACAAATCTTTTTTTTCTGTGGTCAAATGTTTGAAATCACTTTGTTATATCAGCTTTTTGGATAAATTTTGAATGTATAATCTCCTAAAAATGCTCCTTTAATGCCTTGCAGAGTGAAGAGACACTAAAACTTGAGTAGATATGAACTAATTTTTTACTGTAATACTGGTTATGCTGAATTGGCTAAGAAGTGACCCTAAAGAAAGGTGAATCCTTTATGTAAAAAAAGTTACTAAGTGACATTTAGTGACCAATGGATCCTAGGTAATTCCTTAAATATGATTATGGCATTTGGTTTTGGTGGGCATACTGCTGAATTATGTAGATGTCTGGTTTGCCTGTGGTTACGATGATAGCATATTGTCCTGTTTTTGAGACTTTGATGAGAATCTAATGAAAATTAAGTGGAAATTTTCCTTTTTGCTACTTTACAAGGTTTCAACCTTTTATTGTCTATGGTATAACATGATTACATCCGGAAACTTGTAGATATACTAAATGTAGCTTGTCAGTATACCTTATTCTAGTTAGTACTTTCATTTCAAAATCATACCATAAAACTGCTCTATGGCAGTGCAACAGCTGATTGACATGTACTCTTCTTTCTTACTTTCAGGTTGGAGTATGAGCGTAAACGAGATGTAGATTCAAGAATTAAGAAGCTGGAATCTTCTATCAGTTCCTTGGAAAATGATTTAAAACTAGTTCACAAAAAAGAGGCTGAAGTCAAGCTGGCAACAGAAAAGGCTTCTGAAGATATCAATCGGTGGAAGGAAGAAGTGAAGGGTATCATTTTATCCTTTCATTCATTGTGCATCTCTTTTTTTGTTGAGTGAATTAATCCTTTCAATGATTCTTGTATGGAAATCAATTTTTTTGGTCACGAACCCCTAAAGTTAATCAACATGTTTCAGTAAATTGATATTTGGATCTAATAATTTACTTTTGTAGATCATGATGTGCCATGTTTTAAAGTGACTCAATCTCTGGCATGTTATTCAGTAGCCATTGCATACATATAGAAAACCTTAGTTTCAGCTGTGTACTGGCTGTAGTTTCACATGCATGATGTAAGTTAATAGATTATCTTACCCAGCAGTTCAGTTTTTGAAAGCTGAACTAACAATGAACTAAGAGTGGTGTAGGGGACTTCGTAAGACTTCCTAACTTGATTCTGCATATCTGTGTTTCTTTTAACAGTTTTCTAATATAATTTGATTTTATTAGAATTGTGAAGGGAAATTGGTAACATTCAACATTGTATATGGTTGCTGATGATTTTTTGTCCATTTGAAGTTCTGAAAATATTAGTTCTCATTGCAACTTTCTTTTGGCTCAGTTATACTGCTTGTCTCCCTTAATTTCTTCAGAACAACCCTAATTTGGTTCATTGTGTATAATTTGATGTCAGTTTATGTTTCTGTGTTTCTGTTTTGCTAGAGTGGAAATCCAAGTCAGAAGAGTGTGAGAAGGAAATTCAGGAATGGAAGAAACAGGCTTCTGCTGCTACGACATCCATATCCAAACTTAATCGCCAAATAAATTCTAAGGTCCAAAGATATTCTTTTTCCTCCTTACAATCAGGTTTTCTAATATTTGGATTTGTTAAATGTTGAATAAATTGCCCAATACATCTCTTTCTTAATTTTACAGGAGACTCAGATTAATCAACTGGATGAATGGAAGGGGGAAATCATTGAAAAGTGTGACTTAGAGCACATTGAGCTTCCTCTCATTACAGACCCTATGGAAACTGAATCTTCAAATGGGAAGGAGTTTGATTTTAGTCAGTTAAATCGATCTCTTCTGCAGGATCGAAGGCCTTCTGATAGGGAGAAGCTTGAGGCAGAATTCAAACAAAAAATTGATGCTCTAGTGTCGGAAATTGAAAGAACTGCTCCCAATTTGAAGGCTCTTGACCAATATAAGACTCTTCAAGAGAAGGAAAGAGATGTAACTGAAGAGTTTGAATTAGCCAGAAAAGAGGAGAAGCAAGTAGCTGATGAATACAATTCTGTTAAGCAGAAGAGGTACCATTATTGTGTTGCAACAACTCTGATCTTGGTAACGTAGAGAAATAAATTAAATAAAGAATAAATGGTATTTGAAATGATTAAACCTGGTGAGACTTAATGTCTAGGTGGTCTAAGAATGTATGTGATGGCATTGTTATACTGATTTCTTGATTGCAACTGAGGTAATGGATTATCACTGACAGTTTGATCTCATAATGGCTTTGGAAAGCTGTTTTGCCTGCAATATCATTTATATGCATCACCCTTTTCCTGCTCAAACATTTTGAAACTTAGTTGCTTGACCCTTTTCTTAATGATTATGCAGATTTGAGTTGTTCATGGATGCTTTCAACCACATTTCTGGTAATATCGATAGGATTTACAAACAGCTAACAAAGAGTGGTACGCATCCATTGGGTGGGACAGCGTATTTGAACTTAGAAAATGAGGATGATCCTTTTCTACACGGCATCAAATACACAGCTATGCCACCAACAAAGCGCTTCAGGGATATGGAACAACTATCTGGTGGAGAAAAAACAGTTGCAGCACTTGCTCTACTCTTCTCCATCCACAGGTGCACCTGAGAGATTTATATTATTCATTCTTTCCTTTATTAGCTGTTGGTTGAATCTGTTGCCAGTGCTGCAGTGGGTTTAATAATTGTACGAAAGATTACGAATGGATTTTCCTAATGCTAGAATGCCCCGGATATTCCCTTAACATCTTATGAGATGATCTGATGGACTAAGTTCCTTGGAAAAATATTGTTTGTATATGAGCTAATGTTGGTTCACTTTATATGTGTGTGGTTCAGCTACAAGCCTTCACCCTTTTTCATATTGGATGAAGTGGATGCTGCATTGGATAATCTGAACGTTGCAAAGGTAGCTGGATTCATCCGTTCAAAATCATGTGATGGAGCAAGGGCTAGCCAGGACAGTGAAATTGGAAGCGGTTTCCAAAGTATCGTAATATCACTTAAAGATAGTTTTTACGACAAGGCCGAGGCTTTGGTTGGGGTTTATCGGGATTCAGAGAGGAGGTAAAGTTGTTGACACCACACCTTGTTTTTCTTGAATCCAGTAAAATTAAATGTTAATCTGGTCTAATCCATCAAACATAAACAATTTATAATACCTTCTCCGATTCTTTTTTTTTTTTTTTAACAGCTGCTCGAGAACTTTAACATTTGACTTGACCAAATACCGGGAGTCATGAAGGAAAATACAGGTTGAATAATCTGTGGTGTAGATTAACTTTATTTGCTACAATCGTGAAAATATACTTGTATATACTATGATTGATTCTCATAACCAAATGCTAATTAGTTAATCTTTGAGGTTATTTGTATCTGAACAGAACTGTATGAGCAGTTAAAGTTAGAGACTGGACATATCAATAATCATTCCAGGTAGGTCTAGGTGTTTAGCAATCATTATTTAGGGTATTGAGTGTGTTTCCGAACTAAAAATTGGGCTTGCTCCAATTTCCCTGGATATGCTATTTTTATGTTGTTTTAATGATGATAATAGTATTTAATATATTTTTAATTTGTTTTTGTAAATATAATAATTTTACTCAGATTTGTATAATCTATAAACAAGGATTTACTAAATATGTTTTATGATAAATAAAACGAGTAAATTTTGGAAAATAAAACAGTTTATTAACAATTGTTGCATTTTTATTTGTGGTTTATTCTTGTTTTATCTTTATATTTTTGCATGCAAACGTCCATTTCCTTATTAACAAAACGATTACCTTTTTAGTTGTTTAAAAAAAAAAGAAAAAGAAAAGAAAGAAACCTGTTTTTTTTACCTATGATCAAGTATTTTAAACCTGGCAATTAACAGTCTGAAAAACCTGAGCCCATGCACTATTCCCCTGAAGAAGTTGTTGACGTAAATTTGGAGGTAGCCAGATACAGGATGGTTGGTCAGGGAAAAGCTCATCCTGGGTTTAAAAGCTTGAAAAGAATCATCTTATTTATTTATTTATTATTATTTGAAACTTTTCATCAAATCGTGATCCTTGCAAGCAAAAACCTTGGGTAAGATTCAGGACCAAAACATGGAGCTTCACATTCACGAGGGTAATGAGAAAGAACATGAAGAAAACCTTGAAGAACCTCTTTTGGTTCTTGAAGATGAAAAGCTAATAAAAAGGGCTCTGATTGACTTCAAGTGCAAAGTAGAAGATGCGATGCATGGGAATTGTCTGTTAGGGATCCCCAGCACTCATCCCTGCCATAACGACACCACAGAGGAGACTGAACAGCTTAATGAGATCAAACTCTGGGGTGTATCTTTGATGCCAAGCAAACCCCACGAAGGGACCGATACCTTGTTGTTGAAATTCTTGAAGTCAAAAAACTATGTAGTCCACGAGGCGTTGGAGAAGCTTCGGAAGACGTTGGCATGGCGGAAGGAATTCAAGGCTGATGAAATCCTGGAAGAGAATTTGGGTCCTGAATTCCAAAAAGTGGCTTACCTCAATACCATAGACAAGGAAGGTCGCCCTGTCTTTTACCATGTTTATGGTGATTTGAAAGACAAGCCAATGGAGTATATTGAAAAAATTATCTCAGAAGAGAATTGTGACAAGTTTTTAAAATGGAGAGTTCAACAAATGGAGAAGTGCATCAAAGAACTCAACTTTGAACCCGGTGGAGCTGACTCATTGATTCAGGTGATAGATTGGAAGGACTTTCAAGGACCTCACACTAAGGAACTTCGTTCTGTTTATCGAAAATGCTGGACGTTGCTTGAAGAACATTATCCTGAGATCATCCATCAATATGAAAGATCAAAACATACACATACCAATCAATATGTATACATATTCTTTGATTAACTCGTCATATTTGTTTATTGCTAATCCATGGCAGATAATTGTAAGTGTTCCTTTACGGTACTCTGTATCCCGTTCGTTTTCTTCACGGTTGATATCTCACAAACCGAGTAACAATATCATTTTTGCCAGACCAGGGAAAGTTACTGAGACTCTTCTCAGGTAAGAATATGTTATTTTTCTCTTCATTGGTTCTACCTTACTTTCCATTGTCATCTCATTTGCTTATATATATATATGCATATGTTTTGTTTGGGAACGAAAAGATTCATATCTCCAGAAAATCTTCTAGTTGAATATGGAGGTCTCAAAAGAATCAATGACGACGAGTTTTCGTCGGAGCACCAAGTGTTTGAGCTTAATCTCAAAGCACATGCATCAACACATATTGAAATTCCAGCCCCTGAGGTACACATACAAAACCTAATGCAGCAAAATCGACGACAGCGATCTAAGTTCCTGTTTTGGGTTAATCTAACTTCGTTTTTTTTAATGAAATGATCAGGTTGGAATGACAATAGTATGGGATGTAACAGTGGTGGGATGGGATGTAACATACAAAGAGTTCTTCATACCATAGGATGAAGGGTCATACCAGGTGCTGTTGCAAGACAAGGAAAAGAATGGGGAGGAGAGACAGTGTGTTAGGAATTCATATTATATAAATGAAGGAGGGATGATCAGTATATGCATTCACAATCACATTAACAAGTGCAAGAAGGTTTTCTATAGATACAAAGCCAAACTCACTGTTCCCATGTATCGCTTGTATAAAACATAATATACTGTACGTATCTTAAATATAAAGTTCATTTGTTTAAATATGTCAATTGAAAATATTTTGTAGTTACACAACTGTAATGACTTAAAGATCAAACTAGGGTTAGCACTAAATTAAACTTTTCTTCATGCTTAGGACCAGATGTTAAATTCAATAGAGATTAGTTCAGATAAAAATATTAAACAACAAACAGGGATGATATTTCCCTGAATTTTTCATTTCATAAAATTCAAATCCAAGTTAGTGCAAGTACACTAGAATCTACATGCAAATTACAAGCACATCACTACCTCTCTAAAACAAATGCAATCCTCTTTCTGAAAATGCAAAAGAGGTCCTCCTATCTCTTTTTCCAGCTTAGTTTCAACAAATCAATATCTATTACCTTAGTATAGGGGGTCAACTAAGAGATATCAAAATGCAAAACGGCTTCCTGTTCCGTCAAGAAAACGATCGGTATGCCAACCTTTAGCCTGTAGCTCACACAGGAATGGAGTGAAAATGCTGTTCATCTTGTCGTAAGCATCTTGCAACATACTAGCACTTGGCTCATGAAAGGACTTCTCCATGCTTGTGGCATAAGCAGCAACTAGCCAACCTCTTAGTGCATCTTCTCCAGTAGCATTATGTTCTAACAACATGTCAGTCCATTTATTTCCATGACTCAAAACAAACTTCTCTTCCGGGAATATTTCCTTCCATTCCTGAAGCTTCGAAGGCTTGACAACCTTGTGCAAAGCCCTTCCTACTTTCACATTTCCAGCATCTTCGATTAGCCGTCCAGGAAATAGGAGGTCTTCCCGGTATCTAAGATCAGCAGGGCTAGATACCTTTCCAGTCTGGGTGAGTTCAATTGGAAAATCAGACAGATGAATAACCTTTTCAGGCATGTAAAAGTCAGGGTTCATACCATACAAAACAAACCTTTAGAAAATCAGCCACAATCATGGCAGTCCTCTGAGGATTCAATGTATTAATTGGTGCAGCTCGCATTTCTTCAACGACACTAAACACATGTATGATGGAAAGAAGAGGCCCAGCAATCAACTGCAATTTCTTATTATTATCAGCAATCCAAATTGCCATGAAATGACAAACACGAGCAAAGTAAAAAGGACTTGAGAGGATAAAAAACAGACAGGATGAGCATGCAAGTCCAAAAGTTGCAGTGCCCTTATCTTGCTTCAATAACATAACTAAAATAAAGGGCTGAAATCAGCACCAACATAATCTTAATACCTTCCCTTGCATTGATGAGCAAACAGTAGATGCCAACTGAATCCCAACACCTAACCCAACAACGTTGAAAAGTGTTGATATGGCCTCTCCTTTTGCAAATAGGTCACTAAGATTCCCTTCTTTGGCAAATGAAGAATATATTGGTAATCTAGTTGCCCTTGCAGCAACCACTGCCATTCCCTTCACATAGGGAAGTAAAATTCAACAAAGTACAGCAGTATTTAACATGTAGCTAAATAATGCTCATCCTAAAGTAAACTGTAAAAGGAAAATTTTAGAAGTAAAAGCAAAGTAATCACAAAAATTAATCACCTTTGCAAAATTACCGAGCCCTGCTACTTCAAGAAAAAGGTGAGGACATAAAGGTGAAAGAACTTCCAAACCAGTACCCAAATCATAGAGCACATCAGCTGCAATATTAAAGGCTTATTCAAACATTCAATATGACATGGGTAGCATTGACATTCAGCAGAAACTGAATTAAGACACAAACCCAAGATTCTCCATCGTTTTGGTTCTGAGTCCATTCTTGCACCTAAATTACTGCATATGAGCTTTCCCATATGCTGCATTCCGTCTTTCAATATCTGCTCATCAACAAAATGAATGCAAACCTCTAGTCAAAAAGTATGATTTGGAAAACATATTCAGTATGAATTTAACTAAAATAAAAGTTTACCCAGCTAACTGCGGTCGCCTGCGCAGGGGTAGGTCGCAAGCCTGCAGCAAATAAAAGTGACTGCAAAGGAGTGAGAAATGTAAGGAAATGACCTGATATATTAAGCTGGTAGTCAAATGCCAAGAAATCAACTAATATCTTTGCATCCAAATATACACAGCCTTACCCTGCCTCCCCACCATCCCCTTTTTTTTTGTTTGTTTGAAAATTTTGGCAACATCTATAAACTACTTTCACAAGGTTATGCAGAATCCTTCTAGGTATGAGAAGGAGACCTGAGTCGATAAAACTGATAATGCTGCACTTGTCATGTGTTGCAATGCCCGAAATTGTGTGTATCTAAGGTAACCCTCATTCACACTGTTCAAATCAAACACCAAAAAATAATAATTATGCACTCTCCAGCTGGTCCCAATATCATAAATTCAACAAGTAAAAATGAAGCATTTTACCTATAAGGATATCCAGAGGGAAAAAACTTATTCAGGAAAGATTCAACCACCCTATGGTATACTGGTCTTGAATCATTAACCACCTTCACCTGCAGCAAAAAGAGAAAGAACCAACATTCATGAACTACCCAAACAAAAGACTCAAAAGTAGAACCATTACTCGTTCAGAATAACAAAATAAAAAAAGAAAAGAAAAAAGAAAGATTAAATTCGCAGACCAACTATATGTAAAATTGTCTGAATGTCAAGCTAAAGTTAAAGAGATAACACTCACAGAGAGGTAGCCGTCGGGTTCAAATTCATAACGACGAGAGACTGTATCGGAGGTCTCGAGCCAGTAAACTGGAACTTGGACTTGGGGTGCTTTAACTTCACCTGGTTCCTTCTTCGTTTGCATCTTCAGCTTATCCTGTTTCATTTTGAATTTCAAAACAAAAATAAAAAAAAAGAGGAAAATTCAAACTATGGGAAATATGAAATGTTACCAGCAAATTCATTTGGACGAAAAGGAAGATAAAATATTGAAGGCGCGAGAATCGGGGGAAGTCCGAGCAGAGCAATCGAAAAGGGGGACCTTTCCGGTTTTCACTTTCCACGATAAAGGTACCTTTTCTTTTCTTTAATATGGGATGTGACTTACCCGAACCCGAAAATATGATATTACCCGACCCGAATCCATTAACATTAATTAGTCACTACCCTAATTTCATTAATTAACCCTCATAAAAATAATGTAGCAATTAACTTCGTAAGATAAAAATTTACTCGGGAATTAGATAAGATGGTAACAATATTTTCTATTTTAATTAACAGTCGAGGATTCAATTTTCTTTTAAATATAGAATAATTTTAAAATTTGTAGTCCGTATTTATCTTTTTAAATTTTAATGAGATTACAAAGTTCGGAGTGGTAAATTTTACCACTTGAGTAAGATCTTAAGCTACAAGTTGAAAAGTTCAGAAATAAAAATGCCAGATTAAAGTAAGGACTAAATCCTTAATTTGTGCATCATATAGGGACTAATAGCATAATTTGCCTTAATATATATAAAATACTAAAAATAAAAGTTAAACCCTAAGCTGTAGAAAAATTTGAAGAAGGAATAGCTTTCATCCGACAGTTCTTCTCAGTCTCAGCTTCCCTTGCCTACTTAGCCTCCGCCCACATCCACGCCTCCTTTGCCGTTGTCGTTGGCTCCACCCACAGCTGCTGAAATTAACCCACACCAACCATCACCGTAAGTGTAAATTTTCTTTTGCTACTGAAATCTATTGGGTTAATCCTGATATTATATGTATATATATTTGGCATTTGGTGTATATATATTGGGAAAAGGGAGATTTACTGCAGGTACTTAATAATTTTCTTTTGTAGTAGCGCCGAAGCTTAGGATAATCACGTAAAAACAGTGGACATAGAAGTTAGGTCTTGTTTTGCACCATATGTTTGCATAAAAGTGGCTGAGCTTATTGGTGAAGCATTAAAGTTTTTTTTAGAACTCCAGTCAATACATCAATTCGGTGAAACGTTATAGTTTTTTTTTTTTAAATCAGTGATGATTTCTAATTTTTTCCCCAGAATATCTTGGGAAAATGGTAACATATTAGTATTTTTGTCAACTTTTATTTTCTGTTTTCTGAGTATATAGCTCTTGTACAGAAATTTCAGTTTCTGGGTTAATTCTGAACGTCCAATTAAAGGCAGATTGATTATTGTGGTTTTCTTTAAGGTTGATTTGGTTCTCGGTTCTCAATTTTTCAAAGTTGATTAAGTCGGTTTTTGGAGTATTTTAACCAAACAACTGATTGCTCACGTCTGTTTGGCTTACTTTTTAGAATCATTGTTGTATGGTCATGGGATGGGTAGTTTGACTTAGGTTCAGCCCATGTTTTGACCCTAATGGCTGATTGAACCAGAAGTGGAATTGCAAGCCCATTTGAGATTGTTGGTTTGTGATGATAAATATACTAAAGAAATTAGGGTTTATGGTGCACTACTAAATATAACATCTCTGTTCATTGTTCCATTTTTTCAGTATCTGAAAAATACCTAATAATGGGAAAAAAGAAATTCATCGATAAAAAGAAATCAGCAACATTCCAACTACTTGCTCGAGACTCTTCTGATCCCAATTTCAGTGACTCACCTGGTAGTGACCGAGTCTTTGTCCGAGTAGACAACAATCCTGTCTCCTTCGACACCGTCTTTGATGAAGATAATAATTGCTATAATGACTGTCAATATGATAACGAGGACTCTATATTTGCCGATGCACCTGGTGACAATGGTGTCAGTGGTGACGATTATGATAGAGTGTTGGGAAGCTCCTCTCATATGGTCGTGAACAATAAGGGTGCATTGCCGGAGAATGTCAGGAAGGAGATTTTGGAGCTAGGGTTTCCAGATGATGGTTACAATTATTTGATTCATTTGAGAGAGATTAGAAACACCGGTGGAGGCTCTGCTTTCTATCAGAACCCTAAGTTCAAGCCTGACCAGCTTCCTCATGATGTTAAGGTTGGTTCAAGTTATCAGTGTAATTTAAATAATTTTATGTAATTTCTGATTAATTTATGTTTGATTACTGTTTTTGTGTGTTATGCTCAGGCTTATGATGCTTCAAGAGTACAGATATCAAATTCAAAAGGGAATTATAATGAGAAATCAATTTACAATGTTGCTTCAAATACACTTAATGCTAGGATGAACAGAGTGTTTGATCCTGAAGTGGCTGCTCTGCTTGATGATAGCGATTTGTCACGTTTTGGATCTGATGTTGAGGATTTGGAGGAGGATTTCGTTGTTAGGGCAAACACTGGTGAAGGGGAGGATGATGAGAGTGGTAAGAAGTTGAATTTTGTTGAAGAATCTGAGTTTATTGATGACAGTGTTAAGAATGCTGATACGAAATCCGGCAATCAAGAGATTGCAAATGAAGTAAGGAATTACCAAGGGGAAGAAAAGCCACGCGCCCGGCGTCTTTTGGATGAGCAATTCGACATCGTGAGTCTTTTTAGAGTAATTTATAGTCTATTTTGGTTTTCTTGATTCCATTGTAATTTGTGCGTTTAGAACTTGTGGAATTGAAGATTTCCTTTCAATTTAGGAGTTTTATTTCGAGAAATTTTAGTTATGTCTATTTTGTTTAGCGTATTCCCTTGAATTAGAATGTTGCATGAAGATTTCCTTTTTATTGAACTTCAAGAACACGGTACTAATGATAATTTTATCGAATTCTCTGGTTATTGCAGCTTGAACTTAAAGAATATGGCTCCGATGACGATGATGATGATTGTGAGGGTTACATGGCTGAAGAAGAAGAGTTTCTGGCTGACAAGCTGAAAAATGTTCTAAATGAAAATGATATGGATGATTTGGAGGATGATGATGTATATAAAGCTCCTTCTGATTTATTGCATGGTAGTAAGAGTCCTAAAAGCAAGGAGCTAACTGCTGATATCATGCGTCGTTGTGCTGAATACGCCGAAAAGTATGAAAATGAAAATGAAGATGAAAAAGTTATGGTTGTGCAAGAAAGCAGCGATGAATCGGAACAATTTGATTGTGAGAGCATCATATCCACGTATTCGACCCTTGATAACCACCCAGGAAAAATTGAAGCTCCAGGGGTAACCAGGAAAAAGAAGTTAGCTGAAACTGTTTCTGGGGCTTTGAGTGCCAAAAGTCAGGTGATATCCCTCAGGGGAAAAGAAAAGCTCCCGGTAGACTTTTTACCTAATAGCAGGAAGGTTACCACAGAAAAAGTCAAGATTGCAGGTAGCATAATACCCGAACAGCATAAGAGAAAGCAACATGGTCAGGAGACTAAGGAGGAAAAGAAAGAACGGAAGGTATCTTATCTATATCCATGTGTGCTTGAATGGTGTTCAGCCCTATTTGCTTGGGAATGTATTTAATTGCTTTGAAATGATGTTTAATATGTTCACTGCTGAATGGATGAATTATATATGCTTTCAGCTTGCTGTAAAAAAGGAACGAAGTGAAGCACGGAAAATGAAGAAGGCAATGAAAGAGCTATACCGGAGTGAAACCCAGCAAGCTCAGAAAGTAGCTGCTATATCTGGCCCATCTGCCATTCGATTAATGTAGGTAGTTTACTGTTTTACAAAATTCACATTGTGTGGAATGATTGGTTCAAGTTGACAATTTTATGATCCCCTTTTCCAAGTATCATTGATTTGTTTCTTGCAATCAAAGATAATTAAGAGTCAATTTGATTGTTAGTTTGACTTTTGATTTTTGCTTTATATAGGTGAATGCTGGGATGGCTGTTGTTTGAGGGAGTTTCTTCCATTGGAATGCTCTTATTTGCTGCTCAGGTGTTGGAGCATCCATGGTTGGTAACCATTAAATTGTTAGTTTTCTTTATATTTGATACTTTGAGTTGAAAATTGATGACAAGCATGGAAGAGCTCTGCTTTTACATGCATATTTTTGGGTACTGTGTCTGCGTCCGAATATGTTACTTCAATATTTTTGTCCCTAAACACATTTGGATCTGCCTTTTATTGGTTTATAAATTATATAACGAACTTGTATATATTTTTATATCTAGGTTGCTTGAATATTTTATTTTTCTTTAATTTTTATATCAATTAAATTCATAGAGCGTTGCACGGTCAAGATCTTATCAATATAACATTTATTCATTTACTTCCCTAATTGCAAGTCTATTTGAGATTTTGGTAATTCAACACTGAAACCCAATTTATCTTTAAAATTCTAGATTATTTAGCAATTTTTTGTGTTCCAAACCAAGCATATAATCATCCAAATTCAACCAAAAGCCTCAAGTTTTTAAGGTTTTGGCCCCCTTAGAATATAACAAATAAGGATCCAAAGCAACTAGAATCTGTGTTAAAATGCTGAGTAGAACAAAACAAGATGAGACTAGTTGCCAGGACTAGCCCAGAAGATTCAGACCGTAAAGAGTCATTTACACCATCATTCAACATTCTGCCCATATGAACCCCTGATTCGATTTTGAGCACCAAGAAAAAACCAAAATCATTTTTTCATTTGGCATACTTGAAAATCATGTAAATAACCTCTGCCATCACCGGTTGTTGTGATACGAAAACCATCTAAGATTGGACATTAAAGCTTGAAAGCATTAAGGCCAGGCCGAAAAGTAATTCATTAGATTCAAACTCATTTCATAAAGTCACATCAGGATCATCATCATAGTCGTAATCTGGTTCACTGAAGTGTCGCATTTTCTTTGCTTCTCTACCTCTTCCCTTCTTCGGTTTTCCTCTGTAAAGAAAACACGGACATATAGTTTTCAGAACAAAAACAAAATTAATGTATTTAATGCCCATTGACAAAGTAAACTTGATTCTCAGACCGAACAGGACCACAGTCTAATTTCCCATCTGCTAAAACACACACACAAAAACAATAAACATCAAGAAGGAAAATTTGTTGATGCACCTGCATATTACAGGCTCGCCATCTCTAGCAGTGGCAATCTCTTCAGCCTGACAAAACAACAATAGCAGCAAAAAATCAGTCGGAAAAACCTCATAGTGAACAAAATTTTGAAGAAAATAAGTTGTAGATATCTCCAGCTACTTTGAAGTTACTGAATATAAGCTGCAGTAAAAGAAAACAATTACTGCATTGAGAATTTAGCCTTTCATGTATCCATGAAGAGTTATTCCCATGTATATGTAGTCATAGTAATTCTAATATCCATCACTCTCTAAATAAAGTGCTGACATGTTTGAAATTGCAGCAGGATCTGCATACTTGATATGGCCTTAATCAGCCAGTAATAGTTCTAGTTTGAAACTTTTGGTAGGATTTTCTGTAGAATGGGCATCAATGCATAATTTTGTTGCACTAATAGCACTATGAATCTTGCACAAAGTTGCAATCAGTTGATGAACTCCTTGTGGATACTAGAATGGTTGTTGCTCAATCTGTACCTGAGCATGCGATAGTGATGCAAAAGATGATACAAGCCCCTCGTGAAATGAGGATAAAAAAGAAACAGAAAACACCCCCTCCTTCACAACCAAAGAAAATGCAAATGCTATCTCGTTTATATTCTAACATTTTCATCCTATTAAAAGTCATAAATGCTTATAATGGACATGCAAAACCCTACATAAAGTAAGGCAACTTGACATTGCCTATAGCCCCCTCATTCTCCGGTTATAACACTGTACATCCTGAAGCTGAGTATCGGTTAGGTCCAAGCAGTTGGAGAAACCAATCTCATGTACTTCACTTCAATTGACATGAACAGGAAGTAGATATGCCAGCAAACAAGAAAAGAAGAAAAGGATGGAAAGCCACTTAATAAAGAAGAACACGCACCGCCAGAGAAGCGACCGAAGATAATGAGAATAGCCTGTCCTCAGGCTGGAACTTCCTGGACCGCTTCGAGCTGCAAATCAACTTCAATAAATGGCTCAAGCATAACATACAAATCCCTAAGACAAATTTGCATTTAATTGAATTCATCTCATCATAATATAAGATTTAAGGAAAAACATAAAGGAAAAAGTGTTAAAGCAGGCATTCCATACAGGGCAGTGTTCTTATTAGATGAAGAGAGGAACCCCTCAAAACCTTTCAAAACATTGCCGCATTGGCCTGGATCCTGTAAATAACTAGTCTCCATATCGTACACCTGCATTTAGCTTTTCCCACTTACATTCAAAACCAGAAACAGTGATGTAAAATATAAGATTTGAACCAAATTACTTGTCTCTCGATGTTTCCAAGCTCTTCTTGAAGCTTAGCTCTTCTACTAAGCAAAGTAGCCAGCATAGCTGAGGGGGTTGATGATCCTCTCTGACCTGAAAACAAAGATTTCAATTCTTCTTTAATAAGAAAAGCAATCGAAATTAAAACATTTACCGGGAAAAAAAAGAAAAGTATGTATCGTAACGGCTACCATTGTGATCCATATTTTAGCGCGAATTTTTTTTTGAGATCACTCAGAACCCTAAAAATCTAATTAGGGTTTCTCCCAAAATCTTGATTATGAAAGCTTTGTCGTACTCGGATCGGGTTCCGAAATTCAAACGTGGTTTGAAGGAAAAAAGACCCCGTTTTCCAAAAGGGTCCGCATTGTCTACATCAGGTTGTCAGTACGAGCCAGAGATTCTAGCCAATAGGATTGCTCCATTTGTGCGTGCGTACAATGGAACCTATAATCGAGCCAGACCGGACTGAGTTTGATTATTAGATCGGGTTAGCTTTAGAAACACCTTTTTCTGCCATAATAGAAAAATTGATACGCGGCAACTAGAAGACCAAGAGATTGAATGGATGATGATGATGAACTAAAGGGACCTCATGACGGCGGAGATTAACCTAATAAATTGGTTTGAAGGTATAAAGTGCAAGTAAAAAAAAGTTGACTTTTTAGGTTTGGACTCAACTCGATTCGAATTTAATTAATTTTTTTTATTTTATTATTATTTTTTTAATATTGTATATTTTTATTTATTGTTAATTTTACTATTATTTTAGAGGTAATTATTTTAATATTATTCAAGTATAAAGATTTTTTTCAATGTATTTTTAATTTGTTAGAAAATATTTATTTTAGTGTTTTTAGTCTATTTAATATATTATATTTTTTAAATTTGTTTTTATATAAAAAATTAATATGGTGGGTCGAGTCAGGCTCGGGTTTAGTATTTTTTTATTTGGGATGAGCTTAAATAAAATTTTAAGTTCGTTTTTCGGGTCAAATCGGGGCCGTGCCTAAAAAAGGGCCTAACATTTTATAACCCAACTCAACTTAACTCATGATTAAGTTAGTTACGTGGTAAAAAAAACGCGGTTGCTCTCTATTTTTAAAAAATAAATTGATAACTTTAGTAATTTACATATTTATCTAGTAGATAAATAACAAGTTATATTTAAATAAAATATTGATAACTTGTATTAAAAAAAATAAAAGATTAATAAATTTGGTAATTTACATATATCAAGTAGATTTCACATTTTGTTTCAAAACACATTTTTATTTTGTTATTAATATATGAATGAAGATAAGAAAAAAAGTTTTTAATTCACAAAATCTATATTATTTTAAAAAATTTCCTTTAATTAAAACTTTAGAAATTATCAAAAATATTATCAATACTTCACATTTAAATCTTTTTAAAGTATAAACTCCGTGTGTTGGCCTGATTAGGACTTTTATGACTTCAAGTGTGGTCTAAGTTTTCGTCGCGCTAATAGCGTTACTGTTAGAGTTTTACTTTCCTTTTATAATTGATCAATTTTTTTTAAAGTATCAACTAATGGGTAAGAATTTATTTCTCATTTTAAAATAAAATATATGGAAAAAGTTGATTTTCTGAGTTGTTATACCTTTTCTAATATTCTTACCATTATTGACAAAAAAACCATAGCTACACTAATTTAAAATTAAATTAATTTTACAAACTTTCATAGTTTTAAAATAATTGACTTAATTTAATACTAATGTAAAATCAAGTCTATATAAAGTAGTAATTTCCAAGCCCACCATCACCAAATTTCTTTATCTTTCCTCATTGTTGTTTATGATTAGCATGGAGAAGAAAGGTTTTAATGTTAGATTCATGCTACTTTTTCTGGGTTTATGTTGTCTTATGATTTCTTCTGCTGCTGTTCCTATAACAAGTAAGGGTATTATTTTAATTTTTAAGTTTGGGTTTTTTAAGTTAATTAATTTATACAAAATTTGTTTGGTATATTTTTGTATAGGAAACCTCAAGTCAAATAAGCAACTATTCCTATCTTCTGTCCAAGATTTACTTATTCAGGTTATTTCTCTATCTTTTCCTTTTTGGTAATAAACAAAGATCATAGAGATTTAAACTGAACTAACAAGATCAAAATTCGACCGTATCAACATATGTATTCCCTCCATATCAACAGAAGACATCTTGGCAATCTGACCAGCAACATGATTGACTTTCTTAGAGATATGTCTTATCACCCTATGCTCTTTATTCTATAGCATCTGTTGAATTTGCCTGACCAGAGCTGAGTTCGAGTTTGTCGAAGTATTCCCTTGAATTGCTTAGACTACCTCTAGGCTATCAGTATGAATCAAAATTATACCCAAATCTCATTCTTGTAATAGGATCAATCCACCCAAAATGTCCCATAGCTCGATGTCAAAGATTAAGCATCCCCCAATGAGTGGTTAAAACCTATAATCTATTCCCCTAGATGATTTCACATTACTCCCCCTACAAAGGCAAACTCTGAATAGGAATGTGCCTTCGAGTCAAACCCTTTGAATAGGAACCCGATCCCTATCTCTCAAATCTTAAAATGAAAGAGATGCTTTTCAACAACTTTTATTTTTATTTTTTTCCCTCTTTTTAAAAGACTAATTAATTAACTATCCTTATAAATTTTGATTCTTAAATTTAATAATTAGATTAAGGTTGTATATGATTCTATTTTGCAGGATGTGAAAAAATCAAGCGAAGCTGAGGAAATGTTTGGGGAATATTTAGGGCATGAATTCAGTGAAGAAAGGATGCTAATGGAAATCACAGATTATGCACCAACTGGTTCCAACCCCAAGCATGATCCCTTTCCTCCTCCACCTCAATCATGAATTGTTGCTCTCTATACATAAGTTTTCCAAAGAAAAATGTGTGTGAATCCAAAAGATTTTGATAAAAATAAAGCTTAATTCCAACCAACCTTATCAACCTATAGTTTAAACTTTAGGGTTTTAGAGTTTAGGGTTTAGGGTTTAAACTTTAAATTTGTGTTTAAAATTTTAAATTATTTTAATTGAGTGTTTAAAATAGTAATTTGGTCAATCTCAAAATTAAGAGGGGTTAAAAGTGTTCTTTTACCTCATTTATTCTCTCATTATGCATGCTTGTGTGCTATATTTTTTTGACATTATGAATCGGTAAGGCTTAGTTCATTGATCCGATCAATCTGATCGATCCGTCCAATTTGATTAAATACATTATTAAGATTTCATAAAAAAATAAAAAAATTAAAATTCGATTCAAGTGAATTTTACCCTGTTTAATCGATTCGTACTGATTCTTGGATCAATCAGTTCAAAACCTTTCTTCGAATCGACTTACTCCAACCAATCAATCCAATTTAAACAACATTGATTTTTCTTCAATTGTTGAATGGTATTTAAAAAATCGATTATAAAATATGTTTTTTTTTTCTTAGCATCAAAAATATATTTTCAATTTTCATTCATGCAAACATGTCATAATACAGGTAACACTTGTACAATCACAAACCCCACTAGTCTCACACAAACATTTCATGATACATTTAACAATACAAAGATTTATTTTTCTATTTGAATAAATAGTTAAACATTTTTAATAAGAACGTGACATGAAATAGAAATGACATATTAAACAAAAAAGTTGTGAATGATAGCATGAAACAACAACAAGCTCAGCATGATCAACAAGTCCAGTAAGGCCCCATGATGATGACCAAGCCTATCAAGTATGTAATAATTCAATTTCTAGTGGTGTCAAAAAATACAATTTTGGGATTCTATTTTCATAAATATTAAATAGATATATTTACGGAGTTATTATATTGTTGAATTGAAATTTAGTTAACAAATTTAGCTGAAAATGTGCTTAATAAGACTTAGGGACTAAATTGTAAAAATTTAATCGTTATAAATTTTTAATTAGAATAAGGTTTGGTGACTTAGATAGCATTTAGTCAAAGGATTAAAATGGGAAATAAATCAGTTCTAAAAAGTTGATAGTGGGATGTGATGTTAATTGTAATCAGTTAAAGTTAATTAAAGATTGAAGCTTAATTAAGCATGATTAAGTTAGTTAATTAATTAATATTACTTAAAAGTAATCATTATATATATAGGAAATGTTAGTGGAAAAAGATGGAAATCATCTTCTTCTTCAACCTTTTTCACCGTTCACCATTGAAGAAAATTTTTGAAAACCTAAGTTGACATTCGACCTTAATTTCAAGTAAGTTCCTAGCAATTTTTCTTCAATTTTTATGGATTTTTTTATCATGAGAACTTGATTAAGCTAATCCATAGATCAATTTTATCAATTGGTTAAATTTTTGTGAGTTTCCATTGTTTGGAATTGAATGATTTAGGTGTAAAATTGATAGAAATTAAGCTTAATTTACGAAAAAGATTAAATTGTAAAGCTTAGTTGTTAGTTTCGTACATTAGGTACCAAATTGAATAAAATGCAAAGCTATTATAAAATTTGGTAGGAATATAAAGTATAAGGTCCTTAATGAATAAATATGAAATCGGATTTTAATCTGAAGCTTTAGAATGAAAGTTATGCTAGTCCTGGTTTTGGGGACTAAATTGAATAAATTGCAAAATATGCATGAATTGATATTTCGTTGTGAATTGGCTGGAAATTGATTATGTGATATGTTTTGTGAATGTACGTAGCTAATGTCAAAGCGAAACCTTCGAGAGGGAAAGGAAAGTGAAAGTGATTGACGAGTGATCAAAAACTCTGGTTTTTACATTTATGACTTAAGGTCGTATTAATTGATTGCATTTTCATGTTATCTGCATATGAGAATGTCAAGGTGAGTATATAGTGATAAATTGTACTATTGGATTGAGCTTGAATGTGAATTATCGAGATAGAAGACTAAATTGAATAAAATGTAAAATGATATGAATTGCTTAAATTATGATATATGCTATGGAATTGGGTGAAAATGTATATAATGATATGAGACATATTTGACATCTTAATAAATTGGACTGTGATAGTGAATTTTATTGAAAATAATATATGTACCAAATTATAAATGGAATTGAACATTAGTACCTTGTTAACTAGTCAGGTTGAGTTGGATATAGTTGGCATACCATAGGATTGGTTTGCGTACGGGTTATGCTATGCGTCAAGATGCACCTCATGTGTCGGGATGCACTTTGTGTGTCAATATGCAATTCGTGCGCCAGGATTCACTCTGTGTGCCAGTATGAGCTTTGTGCGCTAATAATACGCTTCATGCTCCAGTATGCATGTTACGTGCCATTTACCCTACTTCGGTTTATCTGATGATGCACTTCGGTGTTAGTTTGGTGTGTTGGTGGGATGATTTGAGTATTTGTCTAAGTGACTAAATTATGCTTAAATGTGAGTGGAATATTGAAATCATACAGCTGATTGTGCAAATCAAAAGAAAACGAGCCTTGAGGGTCGAGACGAATGTGAATTAGTTAATAGACTCCATAAATGAGTTGAATGGTATGAAATTAAAGTAAAAGAGATTATTGCCATGGAACATAAATAATATGGTGTTAATAACATGTGGTAACGTTACATAATTGTGTGTTTGATTCTTGATATATATTGAATGATTGGTAAATGGTAAACAAGTTGGAATTGGTCATTTATGTGCATTGTTGGATAAGTTGGTTGATAATGGCTTAGTATTCTTACACATATAGATTGATTATGGAAAATGGTTGACACTTTGGAACATGATTTGGTTAGATATTGAGCACATATATGCATGATTTGTCTTGAAACATAGTGTTAATGCTTATGTTATATGTATATGTTTGCTCAGCTATAGTTTGTTTGTTTCGTGCGTAGGTACAAGTATATTCAAAGCCCTGAGAAAGTAAAGTTAGCATCTAGACGACAGCATCGACTCAATCTAAGTTTGTATAGTCTTTTCCATTTTGTCAATGGCATGTACCTAGGGATGTTTTACTCAATGATAGAAATGGTAAAAAATGGTTTGTATATAGGTTGTGAATATGTGAGTTTGCTTATAATCATATATGGAAATGATATTAATGCTTTGGTAACTATGTCTTAGGTAAGTTTGAATTTTGGAATAGCTGAATTGGAGCCTTGAGGCCAATGGTTGTTATGTATGTTGAGTTGTTGTCATTGGAAAATAGGGGATTAGTATTTTTGCCATGGATGTTGCAACTTCACTCCTTGACTATCGTGAGATCAGGCCATCTCGTTGCAATGTCCTTTGCTTGAGGTCGCGACGTCGATCTTGTTTTATTTTAAAAACTGCAATTTGATCCTTAGGTTGGGAAGCTTGGTTATTGTTTTCAATATCGCGACACCAAATCCTAGAAGTCGCGACACCCACTTGAAATACTTTGAAAACATTTTAGTTTAGTCCTACTTCGACCCTAGGATGGTATTGAGTTTTCATAAGATCGTATGACCCGAAAATGATATATATTGTGTTTGAATAACTAAATGATTAATGATGAAAATTGTATGTAATCGATCGTAGTTGCTTCGACAACGAACGTGACATTTCGTAGCTGAGTGGGTCGGGTATGAGGTGTTACAAAGTAGCAAAGCCCAAGAAGAAGCTCTTGACTGAGGCTACCTTTTAGAAGGTTGAATTATTATATACCGAGTGTCGTGTCAGCTAAAGCCAAGTCAAAGGCAATCTAACGGTACTAGAAGAATGGAATTGAAGATATTACTTATAGGGAATTGTTGGAAACTCGGGTTCAAAAAACACAACGAGAAATACGAAAACCAGAGTTTTAAATTTTTTCCCAAAAATAAGAATGTGTTATCTAAAGTAATAAACACTTAATCAAAATCGCACCTTTATGATTCATCTAGGATGAAGGCTTCAACCAAATAGTCTTCTCCGCTATCCTCAAGCTGATATTTGTCGAGTGTAGGCTCGCTTCGAATAAAAAAATACAAAATTATCAGTGGGGTAATTTTGTAATTTCTCTAAACTTCTAGGGTCAAGTTAAAAATAACAAGAATATCTCTAGAAATTTTTTGAAATAATTTCTTCAGAGAATTTTCTCTCTACAACTTTTCTTTAATTCAAGTATTAGGATAATGACCCATGCTCGCTTTATATAGGGAAAGTTTAGAAAATTTTCAACTAGGATTAGAATTAATCACATTAATATTAAATTAATAGGATATTATCTAGATAAATATTAAATTAAATTTAATACATCATATTAATATCTAGATAAATATTAATTTAAATTTAATAATATTTTTGGAAAATTTAATTTGAAATAAAGTTACCCGGTAGAGTCCCACTAGGAGTATAATTTTACTGATATTGATTCATTGTTAACAGAAATGAATCCTCGCTTTAATGATGAGGTAGTGGAGTTACTTGTTCTTAGCTTCGCTTTGGATCCACTTGATAATTACAAAGCTTTTCGAGTGGAAGATATCTACAAGTTTATGAATGATTTTATCCGGATGATTTTACGGAGTAAGAAAAGCTACACATGAAGAAATTAGAGAATTTTCAAGTTGATGCTCATTAAAGCATGGAGTTGCATAAAGCTTCTACAATTGTCAAGTTGTATCAAGTACTAGCTAAGACAAATAAGTGAAGTATCTGTCCTCTTCTTGATAGAATTATTCGTATTGTGCTAACTTTTCCCGTGTTTACTGCGACAACCGAATGAGCGTTTTCAATTATGAAAATTATGAAGACAAATAAAATCCTAGATCCGTGCCTGTATGTTGTTCCTGCAACAAGGGTATTGTCTTATCTTTTAATTTCGACTTTTTTGGTTAATTAATTTATACAAAATTTGTTTGATATATATTTATATAGGAAACTTCAAGTCAAATAAGGAACTACTCAGGGGCAAAGCTAGGAAAAATTTTAGGGGAGGTCGAAATTGAATTGTCTATTATATTTATAATTTTTAGATGATTAAATCAAATTTTTATTATTTTTAGGGGGGTCAAAGTGTAATTTTATTTTTATTAATTTAAAAATTTTAAAAATTTAAATGACCAAAAAGATAAAAATTCCATTTTAGAGGCCGAGGCTCCTGCCAGTCCCCCTAAATCCGCCCTTGAACATACCCCCTTCTGTCCAAGATTTACTTGCTCGGGTCCTTTCTTTATCTTTCAATGATAAATTCTTAATCTTTATATGATATTATATTGATTTATTTGGCCTTTTAATTTAAAAAAAAATTATATTACTTCTCATTTAATTTTTAATCACGTCAACAAAGTTAATCATGGTTAAATTTTTCATCAATTGTGAGGTGATTTGTCAAAACAATACAAGTTTAAAGACTAAAAAAGCGAATAATTAAATTAAGAGGTAAAATAAATTTTTTTATAAAGTTGAAAGGCCGAATAAATAATGGTAGATCTTGACATTAAGTTTTGAGGACCTAACTAAAATTTTTTAAAAACTTAGAATTTTAATGAGAAGTTTTGAAAATTTTGATAGGTAAAAGATTTTATGAAATTTACAAAAAAATAATTGAATAACTTAACTGGGATTTTTAATTTTTTAAAAATTAATAATAATTTTCAAAAGTTGTGGGGCTAAGGAGGATGGCTTCTGCAAATAAGTCATCCCCCTGACAAGAGACATGTCTTCTGACTTCTCAAATAAACTCTTCACGTTTGGTAAGTTTATTTTCATATTTAAGAGGCAAGATTTAAACTCTCGACAAAATTTTTGTTGTCATTTAATTTAACTTTCGTGATTTCAACATATATATATATATATCGAAAGGATTTTGTTTGAATATTATTTCTCAATTATCAGTTTTAGTATACGACCATTAGTTGAATCTATGTGTCAGTCAATTTGGTAGGGTGCAGGAAGGAGATGAGTTGCCTTGGCTCAACGTTACTGTTAAATTGAATGCAACCAAAGAATCAAAGGACGGTGTTTAAAGTCTTGACACCATCTTTCAAATCCTTTGTAATCAAAGTCAACCCAAATAGTGGCTTCAATAGTTACTCACCTCGACTTATGTGCCTGTAAGAAGCTAAAACAAGTAATTTTTCTTACACGCGCAAGTCAAAGCTTTGAAAGTGCTTTTGTCATATAATTCAACACACCTAACCATTGGTTGAAAAAATTGGCATAAACAGACATATTGTGACGTACCTAGTTTCACCTCTTCCTTGATTTCTGGGTTCAATTCTGATGGCTGTTCAGCCACAAACCAATGTGCTGATAAATGCAAACCATGGGATTTTTCTATTTTATAACTCTCAAATTTAAGGTACTGAAACTGAAAAACTTAAAAGTAAAAAAAAAAAACAGTAAACTGAAACTTGACTTCTAAATCTTATATACTATATAGCCGGGCATATTCAGGGCTTTACAACGGTGTTCTCGAACTGTTTCTTTAGTTCATGTCTTATGCAACTGGAGCTGTCCTGCGGCCACTAGATGATGGCGGCTCTGCCTCTCCTTGTGGTTCGTTATCTTCGTTCTCACCTGACATTTCTTCTAAAGATTTTCCTTTTGATTCTGGCACCAAGAAAGTGAAGAGGAAGCCCAAGGCATTGACTACACCTAATACAATAAGTGAATTCTTCACTCCAATGCCTGCAGGGTACCCTGCATCTGCCTTGGCTTTATCCTGGTTCTGAGCCAAATACAAGAACCCGAATGCGCCAACAATAGCACCAAGCTTTCCCGAGGCTGCTGAGATACCGTGGCAGGTGGACCTCAACCTTGCTGGGAATATCTCGGCCGGTACGACGAATGTGGTGGCATTAGGTCCGAAATTCGCAAAGAAGAAAGTCAATGAGTACATAATAACAAAGCCGATTCGATTGTCCCTGTGGGTCCAGTGGTCATACGGGATAGCCAGTGCAAACATAAACACTGTCATGAAGAAAAATCCCATTAATTGGATGGCAAATCTTCCCATCTTATCAATGAAAGCCACTGTGAACCAGTAGCCTGGTACAGTGCTGCAAAGAGCAATCAGTGTTTGTGCCCTTGCAATTCTGTAAACTTCATCAATGGCGTTCATGGACTTTGCAGAAGGAATCCAGCCAATAGCACTAAAGATATCCTTTTGGAACAAATTCTGGCTGTAGAATGCAATGTCAAGCAAGAACCAAGTGGTTGTTGTTCCAAGCAAGTGAAGTCCATGACGTTTAGCAAACTCCTTAGTAAACAAACCGAATGAGGATTTCTGCTCTTTTATTTGCTCAATCTTTTGTGTCTCAGCCTCGATGTCCATCTGTAGGACCTTTGACATATCAGATGCGGCCTGCTTTGCATTCTTAGCAACAAGTGCAGTGTACCGAGCAGTTTCAGGCATCTTCATCCTCCAATAGTAGGTAAGAGCAGCCGGGAGTGCCCCAAACATCAAAATAATACGCCAACAGTAGTCTGCTTGCGGAACCGTGGAGCGAAGCGCATCAACCTCATACGGTGGAGCTTCAAACAAGGCGTTGAATGAAGAGGATAATATAATTGCAAAAATACCCCCTGCTAAAATTCCAAAACCTTGCATTGCAAACACTGCCGCAATGAAAGCTCCGCGAGTCTTCTTGTTAGCATATTCAGACATGATGGTGGCAGAAAGTGGATAGTCCCCACCAATGCCAAAACCAAGCCAAAACCGGAAGAAGCAAAGGGTTGCCATGACAGACTTAGGGGTATGACCAAAAGAGAGACCTGATGCAACAGAGCATATAACCATGAGCATTAGAGTCATACCATACACCTTCTTCCGGCCAAGCTTATCACCAAGCCAACCAAAGAAGAGCTGCCCTGCTAGTGTTCCGCAGAGCGCTACACCATTAACTGCAGCCGACACATTTGGAGGCAAACTTCCGGGCTTCTCCGCACCATCAACATGATAGTATATGCGGCCAAGCAATTTGGTGACAAGAGATATGCAGAAAAGATCATATGCATCAGTGAAGAAACCCATCCCAGCGATGATGATAGCTGTGAAATGATACCATTGTGTTTTGGCTATATCAAGAGCATTCAGCACCTGCAATTGTTCTCCCGCCATAGCTACCTAGCTCACTCACAACCTTCTTTTATCTATGCTATCTCTTACTCTGCAAATATATATATAGGCACAGGTTACAACCAAATAAAAATATAATATTTTTATAGTTAATAATCAAAATATCTTTTTCCTCTCTAGACTTTTAAAGGTCTTGTCTGACTTTTCCTTAGCCGACATGATCATCCTACATCCTAGCTTTAGGTAGATTTCATCCACTTGTTACACTTATAAGTACCATATTAACCCTCCTATATATATACCCAAACAAGTCATATTCACACTAGGCCAGCACCATACCTATAGTTATACTCATAGCCCTCCCACCTAAATAAACAAGGGAGACCATACCCCTGTGCTAAGCAGATCATGTGGAAGTAAGTCAACAAAATCCTATATGAAGTAAGAAAGAAAAGACACGCAAGAATCATAATAATATTCGGGGAATATTATTCTAAACAGGCTGTTTAAAACGATTCCTATGAAGGGGATACGTATCATTGAATAACAAAAAAGGTATGGTGAGGAAAGGATGATGTGGTTGTAGGAAATTTCCATTCTTTTTAACTCTTTCAAACTCTGATTTCTCACTAAAAGCAAGAAAAACCTTTTTTTTACTTTGATTCTCACAAAGTCCAAGGGGGATGGAAAACCCCAAGATTATGAATATTATAAAAACCAACATTAAAATAATGTGATTCTATGTTTTGCAGACAGATCCAAAAGTTTGGATACGAACAAAAAACCAGGATGAATATCAGTCTTGTTTGCAAGATTTTCAAAAAACCCCACAAAACCATTAGGAAAAGCTCCCAAAAAAATGGCTAACAATGAATGAATAATAGAATCAAATCAAGACCATGGGGTTCACTTTTAACAAAATAGAATCATGCAAAGAAAAAGAAAACCCAGATGTAGAAAAAAGCTATTTCTTGTCCTCGTTAACAAAAAGCAAACCCCATTTGCATGCATGAACCAACAAGAAAAATAAAGAGGTGAGAGCAACCATAGGGCTAAAAGATCAAAAACAAGAAATACAGAACGATGGAGAGGGAGATAAAAGAGGGGTTTAAGCATCATAAGTTAGTGAAACTAACCGGTGTTTCTTCCGTCTGGTTCTTGAAGAAGTGAGGAAGACAATGGGAGGCAAGTGAAAGAGCATGGAAGAGTATTTATAGTAGAGGGGGAAGCAACTTAAGAAGTCGACATATTCCGAATGACAATCGGTATATTCCTCTAATTGTTTGTATAATATTAGAGATTCAATCGTGATACAATTCAATCCTCCCACTATGACTCTGACTCTGCCTTTTTCACCTTTTTTCCTTTCCAACATTTTTTTCCCTTTTATTAACTATTTATTTCCTTAATCTTTAAGAACCAAAAAGATTTTTTTAAAAGAAAAGGATGAGATTGAAACTTAGTGAAACTAACCCAAAAAAGTTGCAAATTAGAAATAGCACACAGATAGGGTCTTAACCCAAAGTTAAGAATAAATTGAGCCATTGAAATTAATTTTCCCATCGAATTCCTATTCCTTAAATGCCGACATGAAAAAAAAAGCAGGATTTAATTGAATTTTTTAAAAAGTTGTTTTATGAGGAGGTTTAAAGACTATTTAAAAACTTAAATTCTTTTACAAAATTATGAAATTATAGAAGATTATATAAAAATATATATTAAAAAGGTAAACTATTATAAAAATAAATATATAAGAAAACTATAGAAAATTATAAATTTATTAAACATTATATAATTTTGTTGATATAAAGTTCATTAAGGGAGGAAAGTAAGAAGGAATAAGTGGTGGTTCTATGGAAGTTGGTTCACCTAAAGAGGTGGAGAGTCGAAAAGGAGCAAGAGGACAAGTTGATTGAGAGAAATAGAATGGATTTGCTCAGAGTAACTTTAGGGTTGAAAAGTTGATTTCTTATTTATCGTTAGGAAAGTATTTATAAGAGATGCCATCTTCTCTATTAGTCTGACGTGATATATTGTTATAAGGAAAGTTTTCATCATGTAGAGCATGAAAGACGTGCACTGTGAGACCCATTATATTATGTCTTTAATCAATACGAGGAGTGTTCACACCTAAAAGCAGGTGTTCATCTCATTATCAAGGAGCGAAGGGCTTATTAGCACTGCTTAACTAGCAGGTGGCCTTGATAACGAAATTGTGTCACTCCTCTAATCGGGACGAGTGGTTAACCTGAACATTATCTCAGGTAGAATTAAAGGGGAAGTTAACACATTTTATATTGTTGACACATGTCTAGATGGCGGATGAATATAACAAATATTATTAAAATATTATAAAAAGGACCTTATTAATAAAACATTTATAGTTTAAGAATATAATTAAAATAAAAGCCGGACATCTAGTGCCAAAAGTTGTCAATATTTTCCTGAAAGTCCTTTTCTTTTTCATTTTCCAAAATGCAAAGACTTTAGAGTTAAGATTGTGAGAGTCATGTGCATTTGTTTTTAATATGGTACCTATGTTACTTTTTGGTTTAATCGAGTACTTGTATTTGAAAATTTTATATTTTAATACTTAAAAGTAACGATATTAATTTTGAGTGTTTAGTTCGAATTTTAAAGTTGATTTAATGAAAATTAATTGCTAATAATATTATATTTGAAATAGTTTCATTAATAAAATAAATTTAGTATTAATTATAAATTTATTTACTTTTTACGATTAATTTATCAAATACGGTCTGATGAATAAGATCTGGTCCCAAGAGCTGTCATTATTTCCATTAATTAACCTTTTCTTTCCTAAAAACGTAGATTCCAAAGTCAAGATTGTGAAAGCCGCGTGCATTAATCAAGAATATTATTGTAGGGTAAAAAAATCATAAGAGAATTTAAGATATTAAATTTTTATTTTTTGAAGGAATATTAATTTTTTTTATAATTTTATAATATTTTAAAGATATATTATATATATTTAGATTCGCTTGTGAGATTATTTTTATCTCATTAATGATAAACAAGATTTAATCTTATATAATAGTAGAAAATTTGATTTAATCTTTCGAGAATAATAATTATCTCATTAAATTACAATATCGAGTGAAATTAAATATTTTAAAATTTAGAGGAAATAAAGAAAAGAGAAGGAAAAACAGATGGCAAAAGGAAATAAAAATACAAATTTCTATTTCTATTTATATAATTTGAAATTTATTATTGTTTAATCTGATTCTTGAATTTGCAAATTTATGTATTTTGGTACCCAAAAATAATAGTGTTAACTTTCAGTATTTAGTTCAGATTTTAAGGTTTGATTTTCATAATTTCGTAAATAAAATAAATTTAATGTTAATTATAAATTTATTTATTTTTTACGATTAATTTATCAAATATAATCTGATGAATATGATTTAATTTCGATTTTAAGATTAATTTGATAAAAATAATTATTAATACTATTAACTAATTATTAATATTCATCAAATCAATTATAAAATTCGATTTAAACATAGCTTTTATTAAATACAAACATCACCTTTAACAATATTTTAAAAAATGTTAAATTATTATACATTAAACTTAAAAAATAAATATTAAAAATCTGCCAAAATTCTTAATCGCCAACATCTGGTCCCAAGAGCTGTCATTTCCTTTAATAACCTTTTTGTTTCCTAAAAAAGTAGACTCCAAAGTCAAGATGGTGAAATCCGCGTGCATTAATTAAGCAATTATTGTACTATGCTGAAAAACATCAATTTGTTAAATTTGTCGATTTTCTGAAATTTTAGGAACTATCTGTTTTTTGCACCGTTGATACGAAAGCTTGTTCAATGAGATAAGTTTTTAATTAATATATCAAGAAAAATATATCCAATTGAATATTTTTTTTAAAATTTTCAAAAAACGCTTTTAGTTGGATATATTTTTCTGACGTGTCAGTAAAAAATTCATCCAATTGGATGATTTTTACACATATTTTTTTAAAAATGATTTATTTTCTTAAATTTTTTAAAAACAATTTATTTAGCCAATTAACAATTTTTACTATATAAAACAAATTTCTTACTTTGTGTCCAAAATAAAAATTCTACCTACTTTATGTTATTTCCCGTTAAATGATCAAATTGATTTTATCGATTGAGTTTTAATTTAATTGATATGAGTATCGTTATTAATATAAGAAAATATGGATTCGAGTGCGTATAAACGTATTATCCTCTTATTTATAAATTGTGGAAGAACTATGAATAAATCTAAATATTATATAAAAAAGTAAATATGATCAGACACTATAATAAAATTATAAAAAAATCAAATTGATTAATTATATATATAATTATATTGAAATTTATCTTTGTTTAATTTCATAAAGTATTTTCCAAAAAGAAAAAGGAAAAAGGTAAACGTCTCATCATCATAAATGAGAGGTGTTATTTTCGTGAGTTGATTTACCTTATCACTCCGTCTAAACATGTGATGTTCTTTCTCATATGTGGTCGCAGCTGCTCTATCCTTTCATATTATTACTTATTTTTATTCGTTATAGATTTTGATGGTATTGTTTTTTAATATAATTTTTTTAATTTATAAATAAAAAAATAAGATATTTCAGTTTATTTAAATTCACGTTTTTTTTATTGACAATAATATTTATATCAATTAAATTAATATTCAATTCACATGTACTTTAAATTTTAAATTTAGCTGAAATAGAAAAATATTAAAATTAATCAAATATATATATTAGACCCACATGTGAACTAAGCTCAAATTATTTTTCTTCTTTTTTTTTATGATTATTTCCATGTTCTTTTGTTTTTGGTTGGAAGTCCACTGTTGAGTTGTGAAGCTTACGAATTTGACTTTTCAGAAATTGATTGATTACCATTATTTTAGGGGTAAATTACACACTTAAGTACACTAAACTATTAATAAATTTACATTTTAGTCATTTAACTTTTAAAAGTTATAAAATAGTCATTAAACTATTTAAAATTTTTATTTAAATAACTGGGTTGTTAAAGTTTTTTTTAAGTTTGACTAGCAATCTTCAGGCGTCTGTTTGACAACCAGTACGGTGGATCAATACTTATTAATAAATAGAATAACATACTTTAGATCCATGTCGATCTAATGGTTAGTGTTGAAGGTTAAAAAAGAAAGTTATTTGAATTTTAGTTCATAAATTCGTGACGTTTAAAATTGTTTCATAAAAAAACCTGAATTGTAGATAAAAAAAGAAAAATAAGAGTTTTTATTGGTGTAGACGATGCGAATAGAGAAAACCATACAATAGCAGTTTTAATAGCTTAATAACTTAAAAGAAAACTTTCAAATACTTCAATAATTATTTTGTAACTTTAAATTAAATTATCAAAACGTAAACCAATTAATATTTTAATAACCTTAAATACAATTTACCTACAACGAGTGGGGCCTTTAGAACTAACCAACCGCGGCCACCTGTAGAAGTCTAATAGGCTTTGGGACGTTGACTTCAATTTTCTTTTCTAATAACAAACCTTTTTTAAAAATAATAATTTAATTTTGTTTATTACAAAATAAATAAAAAAACCAGTGTTACAAATAATATATATAAAAAGGTAGAATTTGAAATCACTCCTGATGTATGTCTATTTTTTCACTTTGGCCCTTAATATTTTTTTATTTCCACTTATAGCGTTGCAAAAAAATCCAAATAAGGCCGAAATTAACAAAAATTGTCAGTTAAGTGACGTTCAACATTTTTGTCCAATGTCACATGGCACCTCAAATAATGATATCATCAATAATTTGGAATTTTTATATTAAAATTACAAAAAATATTTACAAAAGTTTAGAAATTTTCAAAGAATAGAAAATTCGAAAAAATGTAGAAAAATGTAAAATTATTAGAAATTATAACTTTTACTAAAAATTTGAAATTTTAAATAAAAATAAAAATCATAATTTTAGAAAATTATCAAAACTTTTTTGAAAATTAAAAAGATTCAAAAAATATCAAAATCATTTTACAAGTATATAATTTATAAAAAAATGGAAAAAAAGATTATAAAAACTATGGGACCTCGAGCTCAGTGTCTCTTCTTTCACCTCTTCAAATCAATCCTTTGCTTTAACCATTATGTCGGATTTAAACCCTCGCAATTCTCTTGACCCGACACAATTCATATTCGATTCAAGTTTTGTTGCCACTCTTAACCCTAAAATAGCTTAGAAACTCTTTACATTGTCAATCGCTATGATATTTAGGTTGTGTTTAGGATTGCTTCTAAGAAGTACTTTTGAGACAAAAAATACTTTTGAGACAAAAGCATTTCTAAACAAAAGTTATTTTTTGAGAGAAAAAGTGCTTCCCCTAAGCCAAAAAATGACCCAAAAGCATTTTTTTCAAAACCTAGAAATTTTAACTTCTCCTCAAAAGTTTTTTTTCCCCTCAAAAGCATTTTTGAGAAGCATTTCTAAACTAGGCCTTAGTAGTCTAAGGTTGGTATCCAACACTATAGAGCTTGGATTGTGGGTCATTGGCGGAGTTCTTTTGTATGCCTTAAGGATGATGGGCTTGGGCTCAGGGCAAGCAAGGAATCATTTACGCGATTAGCCTTAATTATATAAATCTCTATCTATTTCATTGTTGAATTAAATAGTTGTTAATTGGTTTCGAAACTAAGTGTTTGAATGGAAGTGTTTAGCTGCAGTGATCACTCAAAAAAGAGTAAACAACTAACACAAAGAATTGTTTACACAATTTAGTTTCCTTATGTTTGTGGAGCCCAGCTCAGTGGAATAAATCCACTATCTTTTTCACTAATACAACAAGTGAATCATGCCCTAACACACCCCATTGTAATGACCTTACTTTTGTACTTAAAGACTCAATCGCTCATCTCTAAATTCTCCCCCTAAGAATTTCGGCCATAAACATAAATAGTTTACTCTCAAACACACTCACAAAATACATTCTTCAATAAACAATAAAGTGCTATCTCTGCTCGATACAAAAACCTATATATGTCTCTCAATGTATAGAAGTTTTTCAAGACTTGCTAACACAGTAAAGGTCAATTACAATCGAACCCTGTAAGATTTTAAATAGAAAAATACAATATACTAGTAGAGACTAATGTAAAGTAGATTGTTGGAGATTCATTCTTCAAAAGTATCTTCACTACAATCTCGAGCCATTCTCCACAATCTACAAAATTTTATTGATTGATTAATCCGATCTGATCCAATCAATCTTTAGGGTTAGTTGCTTTAAATAGATTGTTCTTCAAAGTTAGGCTTACATACATCTGGACAATCAATACAATTCAAAGCACAAAGATTTTGTTTTAATAAATTACTAACTTCATGTATGGCAAGTAACAGGTTGTAGTAGGGACGATGGAAGTGGCCACTTCCAATAGTCACTAATAAGTCCACTTCAAAAACTTGCCTAAACACATTTCAATCTTTCAAGTACCCCCTTCCCAAATTCTTTTTCTCAGTTTTCATTGTTCTTCAATTATCTGATCTTTCCTACAAGAAATTCATTATCCATTCTAGTTTTCATCAACTTTGAAGGTGACAACTCTAATATCTTAGAATTATTTGTTCATTATTTTAGTAGGATTTTTAGTTTATTTTATAATTTTTTTTAGATTTTAGGAATTTTATTTCATTGATGTTTTAAGTTAATTATATATTTATACTGTTGAATTAGACTAATTTTCAATGTGTTCTTATCCAATGTAGGTTCGACAAAGCATGGGAAAAAATAGCTTGACATAAGCAGATTTCTGTTCCAAGGGAAAATGTCTTCGTTCCAATAAATATAGGAAGATGGTTCTCCGTTCTGACAGAAAATGTCTCAGCCCAGCGAAAGCAAACAATTGACTTTCTACTCCAACGAAAAGATTTTTCATTAGAGCGGTACATAAACCTGATAGTTTTTTAAAAGTTAAGATTTGTAGGGGTTACAAAAGGGGGAAAAGAAACTTAAAAGGAGGGAGGAGAACAGAAAAAAAAAGGAGCTACCCAAGCTTTCCCACATCAAGAATCGATGAATTTCAACGAGAAGGTAGAGTTTCTCCCTCGTTCTTCCTTCTTATTTCCTTTTATTATGTCTAGTTATTGTTTTAACTTTAAGATGTTTCCTAAATTCTTCATGAACTAAATTTATTTTTTAAGATTACAATGAATTTCATGCTTAATTAATTTAATATTATTTATTTTCATTTTTTTTACTTGTGATAAAGTTCAGATTATATATTTATTGAAGTCCAATTTGTCCGGGCCCAAATTGAATTCATTTTTAAATTTATTTTAAATTTAAATTCATCTTCAGTTTAAATTTATTTTAAATTTAAAATATCAAAGTCCAAAATACAATTCCAAATGTCCAAATTACAAATTTTTGGGCTCAAACAAACCCAAATACATGGCCCAATTACAAACAGACCTAAATTTGGCTCAAATAACCCAATACAGAAACCCTAATCTGCTAGTTCACTTGTGCTGCTGCCACCCTCCTTCACCCAATCAGGAGTTGCCACGTCAGCAACCAAGTTACACCACAACACCAGCAACTGGAACTGTCACCACCGCCACTGCCAAGCCGACCTGCAAAAGAAGAGAAGACAAGCAATTTAGTTGCATAAAACAAAAGAGAATGATTGTAGAAAAAGGCTATAAAGCCAGATTCAAAACACTTGTAAGGTTACTAACTTTCTGTTGAACACGTGAGATTAATACAAGAACAGAAACTTTCTTTAGAAATCAATACAAAAACAGATATTCAAGAATCAACACAAAATAGACAGCATTTGAAGTCAAATAGGAATATAAGCAATCAATATCAGAAAAAAGCAGATTCCAGGCATTCAAACTGCTAGTGCAAGGTATACAGTTTCAATAGATGTTTGTTTATGGTTGACCATTCGAATTCTAAAACAGTTTGCGTCTTTTAAAATTTACTGATATATTTATTTATTATAGTATTAAAGTTTTATTACTTCTGAACACACATTTATTTTATATTAAGTATATTAAATAAATATATTAAATACTATTAATAAATAATAAAAAAACTGAAAAGTCAATTAGGGTACCTTCCTTTGGTGGCACCGCTGTCGCTGGAGGTCGCGTCGGGATCCTCACCGAACGCTGTCTCTGTCACATTGTGGGTAAATCTGTAAAAAAAGATAACAAGCAGAAGCATCAAAACAGAATATGTATGAATAAAAATAGATTTTATTAAAAAAGGGAAAAACACTAAAACACTAAAACAAATTTTAAAGAGAAAGGAAAAAGGGGTTTATAATTCTTTTTTAAGACCTAAATTTAGATCCAGATCTGAGTTGAAAGAAAGAGGTTGAATAAGAAAAATCGAAACCATTTTTTAAAAAGGAATAAACGAAAACAAGGGATCGAAACCTTTTTGAGAAATTAAATCAGATCCAAGTTTGTTTAAAACTCAAAAAACTAGAGTCTTTCTTTGATTTTTTGCAAAGATTCGAAGAGTACACGTTTGGATCTAGTTTTGTTTTGAAAAGGAATAAAAAAGGGAAATGAAACGATTTTTTTTTTTAAAAGAAATTTTTTTACCTTGACGCCGTCGCGGACGGCGGTCGGACGACGACGGGTGACGACGGAGCTTCGACAGAGCGGTGATCCATTCTTGAACGGCCATGGAGAGAAGGGAGAGAGAAAAGAGAACTTTGAAGCTTTTTTTTGGAGAGAAAAGAAAGGAAAATGAAAAAAAAGGCTTGAAATAGAATTTATGAAGGACCAAAACGAAGTCGTTTTGGGCTAGGCTCTTAAACACCAAAATGACACCATTTCAGATTGACCAGATCCGACCCGACTTGCTCCAAGTTAGATTCCGCATGCTTTCATGAAATGGTCTATTTATTCCCTTGGTCCTTCCGCTTTTTTCATAATTTGATCCATTCTTGAACGGCCATGGAGAGAAGGGAGAGAGAAAAGAGAACTTTGAAGCTTTTTTTTGGAGAGAAAAGAAAGGAAAATGAAAAAAAAGGCTTGAAATAGAATTTATGAAGGACCAAAACGAAGTCGTTTTGGGCTAGGCTCTTAAACACCAAAATGACACCATTTCAGATTGACCAGATCCGACCCGACTTGCTCCAAGTTAGATTCCGCGTGCTTTCATGAAATGGTCTATTTATTCCCTTGGTCCTTCCGCTTTTTTCATAATTTCCAATCGGGTCCTTTTTATATTTGTAATTAATTTTTAATTTGCCCAATAATTTTCATGGGTTTTCAATTTAGTCCTTTAACTCTCTGGAAGCCTGAAAAGCTGCCACGTGTCCCATTCCTAGTTTATTTATGTATTTGGTCCTTTCTATCTTTGATTTGTTTTAATTTCGTATTTAAATCAAGTTTTTTTTTATTTCAAAATTAGCCTAGTAATCTTAAAAGGTTTACAAATTGGTCCTTTGACCCCAAAATACTTAAGAGGCTACCACGTGTTACTTTTTTTTGGTTTTATTACCCAAAAAGTCCCTAAACTGTCCAAAAATCACATTTTAACTCCTGAACTTTTGTAAAATTACATTTTTACCCTCGAACCTCTAAAAATTACATTTTTGCCCCCAAACTTCTCAAAAATTAAAAATTTTCCCTTGAACTTTCAAAAATTACATTTTTGACTCCAAACTTCCAAAAATCAAAATTTACCTCAAATTTCCCCAAAATGATATTTTTACCCCTAAACTCTCCGAAACTTCATTTTCGACCTCGATTTTTCCTTTCTTCGACTTTCATATATAATTCTTTAACTTTTTTTAAGATTAATTTTGTATTTTCTCATTTATTTTGATTCATAATTCGTATTTTATTTTTTCTCATATTTATTTTTGTATATTTGTTCATTCTTTATGTTATTTAACTTTATCATTAATTGCTTAGCTCGTATTTAATTTGCATACTCATTTTTATCTTTTTTTTAATTAAAGTCAATTTCCAAAATATTTAAAATCAATGTAATATTCTTTTATTTTGGGTTTTGAAAATTCGTGCCTTAACTTTCTAGGCACAATTTTTCTTCAAACCAAGATAATCAAATACCCTTAAATCGAGGTGATATTTCTTTATTTCGGGTTTTGAAAATTTGTGCCTTAACTTACTAGGCACGACTTTTCTTAAACCGGGATAATCGAATACTATTTTTCAAGGTTTAAAAGTTTACAAGAAAGGAAAGCTCGTTATTTCCGGATCTCGAAACGTTATGTCCTAACTCACTGGACTTAGCTTTCTTTCTCGATCACCTCGAAATAGCGAGACTTCCAAACAAAAATCGATTTCTTTCTTAAACATGACTTATACATTTAAGGATCGTACTTTAAAACTCTATTCGAGTTTTCAAAATTTTACAAACAAGTCCCTAAAATAATCTATGTGGTACCAATTTTGGGCGTGTGAGGGTGCTAATCCTTCCTCTCACGTAATCGACTTCCGAACCCATTTTTTGGATTTCGAAGACCAAAATGTTTTCCAAACAGATTTTAAATATTTTATGGTGATCCAATCACACCGAATAAAAGATTGGTGGCGACTCCCATTTTTTCCAATTTTCAATATTTTTAAAATATTGTTCGAGACCTGTTTATTTTCCCAAAAATAAACGTTTCGACAATATTCATTCTTGTTCTTCTTTAATAATAGTCTAGTTAACTATTAGTTTGATAAAACCTAAAAAAACCGGAAGAGGACTTTTCGTTTTAGGTCTAAAATGAATAACTCTTGGTCTTAATAAGATGGGTCAATCACCTTCTGCGAATAAAATCTGATCACAAGCCTCTTCTCATGTCTCTAAAGTCGGAGGTTAGCTTGCCTAGAGGGAGACCTTTCAGGTTTCTTGTTAGATGGACTGAACACCCAAAATTTTCGAAATTTGTCAAAGATAATTGGAGTTATAACGAGGATATGACTGCTTCTCTTGCGTAGTTTACTTCTAGTATTAAAATTGGAATAAGTTTGTCTATGATCATATTGGAAATCGTAAAAGACAATTATTAGATAAACTTTTTGGCTTTCAGAAGGCGATGGAGAGGTCAAATTCTGATTTGTTAATTCAACAAGAGTTGGAGGTACGAGAAGATTTGGAGAGTGTTCTTTATCATGAGGAACTTCTCTGAGTAAAAAAGAAAGATGTGTTGGTTATTCTTGGGTGATCGGAATACCAAATTTTTTCATAGGCGTACACTCCAAAGGAGAAAGAATAATAGGATTATTGCTCTGAGGAATGAAAGTGGAGAATGGATTTTCTAAGAGGAGGCTTTGTAGGTTGAGGTAATTAATTTTTTTTAGAAGTTATATGGGGAAGTTCCTGAGCCTATGAGGGGACTTTCATCTAGTGCGTTTCCTAAGCTTGAGACTATAGAGGTTCAATTTTTGAGTAAGCAAATCACTGACGAGGAAATTAGAACCGCCCTATTTGATATGGTTCCGTTAAAAGCTCTGGGTATCGATGAGTTTCATGCTCTATTCTTTCAGAATCAATGGGATCATATTGGGAATACAGCTTCTAATTGGGTCAAGTTGGTTTTTGCAAGGAAAGCCATTGATATAGATTTGAATAACACTTTAATTGTCTTTATTCCTAAGGTTCATAATCATGAAAGTTTTTCTCAGTTCTGGCCAATTAGTCTATGTTTAGTCATTTACTAACTGGTAATGAAGATTATCACTAATTGTTTTAAAGTAGTTTTCTCAAGGATTATTTCACAGGAGCAGGTTGGATTCATTGCTGGAAGGAATATCACGAATAATGTTCTTATAGCTCAAGAAGTTGTTCATTCCATGAAAAGCAAGTAGAAGAATAGGAATTTGATGACCATTAAAGTTGATCTGGAGACAGCTTATGATCGGGTGACATGGGAGTTTATTGATGCCTCTCTCCAGACTGCAGGTACACCTGAGTTTCTTTGTAATGTTATTATGTCTGCTATTACGAATTATACTTTGTGGATCATGTGGAATGGAGTTCCAATTGAGGAATTTTTCGACCTGTTAAAGGCATTCAACAGGGGTGCCCACTTTCTCCATACCTATTTGTTTTGTGCATGGAATGGTTAGGACATGTCATTGAGGAAGCTTCCTTTTAGGTTGTAGGATCTTGGAACTTTCACGATTCCTTATGTTATTGGCTTGCATACTTTTGGAGAAGCACTTTGTGATTTGGGGGCGAATATTAATTTGATGTCACTCTTTATAGTTCAAAAATTGGGTTTGGGATATATCATGCCTACCTCAGTCACGTTACAAATGGCCGACAAAATTCTTTATTTCCAAAAGGGGTGGTTGAAGATGTACTAATAAAGACGGACAAGTTTAATTGATTGGACATGTATTATTTTTAACCTGTATCGTATTACTATTTGTGAACTCTCTGTAGACGTAATTCGATCTTCAATCATTTGTGTTTTATACTGAATTAAATCTAGTTTTAATTTATGGGTAAATTGCACCAACAGTCACCCAACTTTCGTTTTCCAGAACAAACAGTCACTTGGTTTACATTTCAGTCCCTCAACTTTGAAAATGTGATAAAACAGTCCCTCAACTTTTGAAAATATGACAAAACAGTCCTTTTCCGTCACAGATGTGACGGAACAATGACGTGGCGTGTGACGGCGTCGGAGGCGTGTGGGAGATGTTTAGCTGGCCGATTATGTTTAACAAAACGGTCACTCAACTTTGGAAATGTGACAAAACTGTCACTAAAGTTATCGAAAAGTGACAAAATAGTCCTCTTGTTGTCATCCACGTCAGCATCACCTTTCATCTAAATAATATATTTAGAGTCATCTCCTATTGATATACAATCATCACCTGAAGTGATGAACTAATATATGGAAAGTATAATGAAATGAAACAAGCAAAGAAAAAAAGAAGCAGACAAACCAATTTGAATGGTTATATCATGGATAGAGACATTGGTGGAACGTTGGATGTGAATGCCATCAGTGTTGGGGCTGTTTCCTGGAGCTTCGATTTTAAGTTGAGTGGCATGAATCAAAGTAGTGTCTTCGAATGCAATGTGCATTTGTGGACTGTCTTCAAAGCTTAAACCTTTTATATCTACATTCTTGGAGTGTCCTATCATAAAATCCTACCAACACAACCAAGGGAAGTCTTATGCAATAAAACTGTGTGCATTTTACGTCAAAATATTTCTGCCATCGAAATTCTGAAAACCAATCCAATGGTGACAATTTGTATTGCATTCCCATGCAGAAAGTTTGGTTGGGGCTCTGATTCTCCCATCAATCTGTACCCCTAATAATAATTATAATTTTTTTATTGGCATTATTTTTGAATAATCAAATAATTTATATATGTTAATTATGTTATTAGTTGTTATTTCGAAAAATATTACTTAATATAATTAATTGAAGTAAAACTATGTTGTATATTGAATATGCAAAAAGTTACTATAATTATTTATTAAATTTTTTATTTATAATATTTGAATTGTTAAATAGGTTAGTATTTTTTAATTATGTTCGAAGGGCCAAATACCACGACAAACAAATTATAGTAAATAAAATTATATTATTTTTAGAAAAATTAAACGTAAAAAATAATATGTACCACATTAGACATTATAAACTAAGTAATATATACGATAGGTAGGGGATCAATACTTTTTGAACTTTAATACAAATCAAGTTTAAATATATTTTTTAAAATTTTAAATTTTAAATATAAATAAAAATACAAATAATTTGACAAAATTCTGAACAAAGCGCATGAATTTGCATATAAAATTTAATATTAAGTAGTCCTAGAAAGGTAATGCTGATGTGGACATAACAAGAGCACTATTTTGTCACTTTTTGATAATTTTAGTGACTGTTTTGTCACATTTTCAAAATTGAGTGACTGTTTTGTTACACGTAACCGGCCAGCTGGACAACTAACCCACACACCTCCGATGCCGTTACATGCCACATCATTGCTCCGTGACGTCTGTGACGGAAAATGTCAAAAAGGACCGTTTTGTCATATTATCAAAGTTGAGGGATTGAAATGTAAATCAGGTGACTATTTGTTCCGAAAAATAAAAGTTGGGTGACTGTTGGTGTAATTTACCCTTAATTTATTTGACATGTATAATAGTAGGCTGTGCGAACTGTTTTTTTAAAGATTTTTAAATTACTTTCATGTTTGACCCCAAAAATTTAAGTGAGTCCCATGTTTCAAATGGTGCCACGAAAGGTGGCAACTTTCATCCCCCCCACCACCCCACTATAGGATGATAATTTGGAGCCAGCCAGCCAGCCAGCCGTCCATGTGCACTGAAAATAAAATATTAGGGGTTTGAAAAATCCATTGTTGATGGCCGTGGTTTAAAGATGAGCTTCCTGGATATTTCTTTAGCTTAAAAATCAATAAATCAACGATGAAAAATTTCATTTCCGCCCTTACTTGATTGAAAACAAGAACTGCTGCTGCAATCATGATGTTAGTGGCCAACATTATCACACACCAAAAAGCCAATGCATCAACAAAACCATTATGAACGGCTAGGCATATGGTTGAAGAAGCAGCAGTATTTGAGAAATGGGGTTGGGGGATCCTACAAATTTCCACTAGGATCGGTCAGGAAGCAGTTTGGGTAAAAATATCAAATGGTTCAATGGATTTTAGTTTCTCCAATGGTTAAATTTTGCTTGTAGTCCTTGTACTTGTATTTTCAAGAATTTAGGATGGGTTTGGATGGGTGGTGGGGTGAGTTGTATTTAGTCTACTTTTTGTTTCACGCTACAGTATCACTAAAGTATCTAATTTCACCGCTACTGTTGTTTTTACATTAACTGCAAGTAAACGCATCGTCCATCCAAACCCACCCTTAATCTCTCTACCAAGTGAGTAGTTTTTTTAAAATTCAAAATATCACAACAACCAATTTTATAAAAAAAATTAATAATATTAACAGTTAGACCTAAATTTTAAAATATGAAAATAAAAAAAATTAAATTCTTAAAAATATAAATACAAAGACTAAATTTTTAATTTCGGAAAAGCACAAAATCTTTCTCCAATATATGTAATTATAACTCCAAAGATTCTTTTGACTTTATAAGACTAATCAAACAACCAAACGAGTTTTAACAAAAAGGCTCTCTCAATGCATAATAATTCTTGAGTTTATTAAACATTTTTAAATTACGATTTTTTTTTATTTTAAATTTGTATTTAAACTACAAAGTATTCTAACTATATTATTAAATTCTCGATATTATATTAATTAGATTAATTATTAAATAAAGATATATTAGATTTTATATGATATAATTTAAAATAAAAATTTTACGGAAAAAATAAATATTGCAAAAATAAAAGTTTTAAAAGTGGTAGGCTTCCTTAGATTTTTGAAACTATTTTCTATTTTCATTTTGCAGTTTCATTTTTAGAAAATAATTTTCATTTTTTATTTTTTAAATATTGAAAAATACATATGATAAATAGAAATAAAAATTTATTTTCAATAATGGAAACATGAAAATATGTTAGGTAATTATTTTTCTATAATAGAAACATAAGAAATAATTTTTTTAACATTTATATGGATTCAAATTAGGGTATTAGATTGAACTTAATGAGTGGTTTCAATGGTAAAGAGGATGTCGTTCATCTTAGGAGGCTAGGGTTCATTTTAGTGAAAATAACTTTTTATTGTTTTTTATTTTCTAAAATTATTTTAAAATTTTTAACCAAATATGTTTTTTGGCGTTATAGAAATTTTATCATTCGATTTTTCTTTTTTAGTTTTATTTTATCTTTAATTTTTACTTTTAAAAGTTATGTGACAACGTTCTTTTTATTTAAAATTTTCATTTTAAATTTAGCTACATAAAATTTGACGTCTCATTTAACGATTTTAATAACGAAATGACCTAATTGATATAACATCAATAGTTTGCATAAATCAATAGTTTGCATAAATCAATAGTTTACATATAACATCAATAGTTTATATAATTACAACATCTTAAAGTTTGTAAATCAATTTTGAGAATAATAAAAAATGGAAAGTGTTCAATTGGAACATGAAAACGTGATTGAATTTGTCCTAATTACTCTTCGGGACAGAGTGGAAAAAGGGAGGAGATTATCGACTGAGGAAAAGGATCCAATGACTTCGAAAGAATTGAACGAGGAGCCGTATGAGGTGAAAATCTCATGTACAGTTCTGTAGAGTGGCAATAAAGGTGACTTATCTGTCAACTTTTCCACTATCACCCCCAAAAAACCAAACTAAAATAATAATCATAATTTGAGAATATCTCATACAATTAACTATTACTTAGATAGGGAAAATTTTCGACATATTTAATTGCAATTTTGATATAGACAGGGCGCTCCTTCATCTTAAAATCTGAATAGAACAATCTTTATTATTTGAAGCGGTTCTTTCAGGCAGTTATCAAAAAGAGGACAATTGCTTCGAATTTCATCAATTGAGATATCTGGAAACAATAATAATATCAATATAACAATAATATATATATATATTTCATTCGAATTCAAAGTGAATTCTTATTTTCTATAGTCTGTATTCTTTTTAGATTCAATAAGATTTAAGGGCTAAGTACTAAATAAAAAAAAAAGAGAATAGATTCATGGGCGCATGCTTGATAGAAAAATTAGATCACATAAAGTCAACGAATGAGGTGGGTTCATTAACAACTCATAGATGAAAAAATGGTAAAAAAGAAAGCATTCACTCCCCCTTCTATATCTTGCATCTATAGTATTTTTGCCCTGTTGGATCTCTCTCTCATTAATAAAAGTCTGAAATCTTGGATTACTAATTGGTGGAATACTGGGCAATCCGAAACTTTTTTGAATGATATTCAAGAAAGAGTATTCTAGAACAATTCATAAAAGTAGAGGAACTCTTCCTGTTGGACGAAATGATAAAAGAACACCCAGAAACACATCTACAAAAGCTTCGTATAAAAATCCAACCGATGTAGGAGTATTTTTTCCCTCTATTATCGATAAAAATAAACCAAACCATCAAGGAATTGCCATGATGTTGTGGAGCAAGATCCCTGAGCTTGCTTGACAAACTAAACATAGTAAAAAAAAGATGATTTGTGACTTCTATTATGGTGAGGCACAAGCGGTGAAGCTAAATTTTTTTAAAGGACTGAAATTAAGTTGTAGTTTTTAATAGTATATATTTTATCATTTTTAAAAGATTAAATTAAATTTTTATCATTTTTAGAGGGTTCAAACTGTAATTTTATTTTTACTAATTTAAAATTTTGAAATTTTTAAAGGGTCTAAGTGGACAATTTTTTATTTTAGGGAAGATCGGGACTCCTATTAGCTCCCCTAACTACACCTTGGGCACAAGTACTATATCAATGGGTATTAATCCATCATGTCAATTATTAAATCATCACTTTAAGCTCGTTAGTCGGAATTTGTAAAAAATATAGTTAACAATCCAGTGACTTAAATAAAAACTTTCGAACAGTTTAATGATTATTTTATAACTTTTAAATTAAGTGATCAAAACGTAAACTTACTAATAATTTAGTGACTCTAAATACAGTTTACCCTACATAATAATAAGGCCATTTCCTTTTCTAAGCATTTTGTTCTATACCCATTTTGATCAGTCCAATGTTGGGAGATTTGGACTCAATTGCACAGTTAGAAAGATTAAGGGCTGGGATTAATTTTCCAGCCACTCCACTTGTTGGACTTTGGGTCAAATATGAAAACTTAAATGGGCTGTCAAACCAGTTGGAACTGTTTATACAGAGATGTGAAGATTAGGGCCATATTTCTTCGTATTATATTTTAAATGGGCTGTCAACTCAATTAGACATCGATTTAGTTAAATAAATTATTAAAATAATTTTATATATTTTAAATAAGTTATATTATTATGAAGATATTTTTATTTTTTTCTTATTTAAAAAAAACTTTGCACATGTTCGAGATTTAAAGCCATGTCACCAGCATCTATAAAATCTTTTCTTTTACAATTTCAAACAAAGTTTTATTTTTATATTTTTATACATTTCAATTTTATTACATGAATTTTCATCCACATTGTTTGTATATGTTGATAATATCGTTGACCAAGTCAACTCGATACCAATTCAAAATAAATGACAATATCGTGATAAACAACTGGAATGTTCTTAATATAATCTATTTAGTTATTTAAACTCCCTTTTACTGATAATTTGAATTATTTTTATTTTTATTCATTATATATTTACGTATGTGTTATTATTATTAGCTTCAAACTTTACATTTCATTATTAATTGTATATTACTTTTAAAGTAAAAAGAACACTTATGTTCCAAATATGTAGTTTTCACATGCATACACGTGTGGTAAAATTTCTAGTTGTTAAAAATAAATACCGAAAGAAAATTCAAAATTTGAGTGTTTTTTATATCCAATACTTAGAAAGTCTATCCAAACCCATCCCTAACTTAGTGGTGAAGCCAGGGGGTTGGTAGGAGCCCGACCCCCTAAAATAATTTTTTTTTTCATTTAAGTCCATTTATAATTTATAAAAATTTGATTTAATCTTTAAAAATTATAAAGATATAAGCTATTAAAATGGTGAGATAACATTTTTACTAATGTAAAAAAATACAATTTAATTCCGCCTCAAAAAAATACAATTTAATCTCCATTAATTAACTTTGAAACTAAGATTAAAAGTTTAATAATTGCAATTTGCAAGTCAGTGCAAAACCCATCACACATGATCTATTTATTTACTAAAAATTGATGTTTTAAAATGTGTAAAAATCAAATCTAGATCTAAGGCCATTCATGCATCCAACTAAAATTAATTGGATCATACTTGAATTTAAAATTACCTCTATCTATCATTATAGCATCCTAAAGCTACATTAAATACTATTATAGCTTTAATTTGGATAAAATATTCTTACATTATATCGTTTTTATCATATCAGTCATTCTCTAACTCTTATATAAGAGAATAATACGCCTTAGTTCACTTGAACTCACGTTCTCTTACATCAAAAACAATACCGATACATAAGAAAAATACTGATAGATTTTTTTTAGAAAGGTTAATTATTATAATATTCTAAGTTGCATTGCATTTTAAATCTCAAAATACATAATCCTACATTAAAAAAGAAATGATGAATCATATGAAGATAAGAGAGGTATAGTATCATGGTGGTTTAACTTCTAAATTAGGCATTAAGTATTAGACAAATGTTAGTGGAGGAAGAGGTGTATTATACTCTTTTTCATTGTTTTTTCCCCATGTTCTAGTGCCTTTGTTCAATGAAATTATTCCTCTTGGCTGTATTATACTTTGGATTCCAATAATTGGAAATTTTGGGTTTATATAAGGTATAATAATAAATTTAGTCCTTAATCTTTACACATTTGTTCAATTTGACTCTTACTATTCCAATAATTAGAAAATTTCTGACCCATACTCTTTTATTGGGTCAATATTGTTATTTTTAATAAAAATTTTATAATTTTAAAATTTTTTATAACCTTTTGTAAATATCGTTTATAATTTTTAAATTTTAAAAGTACCCAATTGAATTTTTTTAAAATTTGTTACTAAGATTTTTTTGACCTTTTAATCTTATTAGTTTAAAAAAAAATTTAATTTACTTTCAATAAAAGAGTAGGAGTCAAATTGAATAAATGTGTTAAGGTTGAAGGTTAAATTTGTTATTATACTTTACATATAAACACCAAAACAAATAGTTAGCCGTACAATTTTAACATATGAACTGTTTTGCTCACTCATATAACGTAAAAAAATTAATTTATCTCTTTTTTCCAATAAAAAAACTAAAATACAATCTAAAGCTTAGAATACAAAAGATTTTATGATATTTTTACTCTTATGAACTATATATTTATTTCTTTCAAAAAAGAAGTATAATTTATTTATTACTTCTAACAAATTTTAAAAATTAATGTATGGATTGCATTTATATTTATATTATTATTTAATTTTTTGATTGAATTAATGTCATCAGTCAATCAAATATATATCAACTCAGTTGAAAAAATACTAAAAAAAATATTTTTTTACAAAGTAATAATTATTAGTACGAGGAGGGTGTTTTTATCTTTGTATATAAAATTTATAAAAAATCAAATTAATCTAGAATAAATCTAGAAGAATGCCTACACATGGAAGGATTTGAATCTAAGATATTAATTTATCATTTCAACCAAAATCTTAATTTTTACATAAAAGAGATCATAATAGATCATAATAGTGGTGATATATTAGAGATGAGACGGAGGAGGATAGATAATCTGAGACTTGACCTTTTATGCATCATTGATGAAATGGGTCTCTTGGAACTTTTGACAGTTTTTCTTGATCGGTCGATGTTAATTGTCGAGTTGATTTGATGATGGTGAGGTTAGGATGCAAATTTTAACGACTTAATCAAATTGATACATCTCTTATTTGTTTTTGAATTAGTTCAGTGTTGTACTTACTACCAAGTTGTCCTTCTCCTTTTTTGAAATTATTCTGCAGACATGACGATTGTGCATTAATTTGTAGTGATTTATTTATTGTTTATATCATATGTCATGTCTTTATGTTATTATTGTTCACGATTCCTATTAATAATAGTATTTTCTTAAATAGACAAAAATTACGGGCTCTAAAATGAAAGTATCATTTAGATTGTATAAATTCCCATTTATACATAATAAAATGATTATTCTTAGATATTAAGGGTAGGAGATAGGGTAACTCGTGCCAAACAAATGTCGGACAAAAACTTTAATCAGCATTCCACTTAGTGGTATCAAAATTTGTGGACTAAGTAAAAATATTACATTTAGTGATATCAAAATCTAGGTTTAATCAATTCAAGTACTAAATTGAATCTGAATATGTAGCAAGTTGTCGGAACATGCCATTTAGGAACTTTAAACTGTGCATCTATATGATTTGACTCTGATGCAACTGCTCATCTCAATTCTGTTTAGTTAAAAGATGTCGGACCACTCACGACAGGAGGAAGAAGAAGCTTAGACCGTGCACCAGACCATGAGGGTGTTGCTGAGGAGGTTAATCCAGATTAGCCGGATGTTCAAGCACCTACTGCTGCTGCCAACCCTGGGTAATCAGATTTTATGTAGTTTATGACCGCCATTCTCGATAGGTTTGATAGAGCCATCCCTCAAGCTCCAGCCTATGATTGGTGGTCGAAGAAACCTTATCTAAAAGTATAGAAAGTTTGGGGGTGGGGACTTTAAAGATCTGAAAGGAAACGATCCATCTACAGCCGAATATTAACTTTAAAACTCTTTTTGACATAATGTCTGAAAAATATTTATAGTTCTTTCCCGACTTATAAATAAAAAGATAATGTGCTTTAGCACATTCGAACCCACATCCTCCTGTATTAATAATAATACTTATGTCAATCGAGTAAAGACTCAATCTGAACTAAAAGCACTCTTAAATGGCTTATTTACATGATTACTCGTTTAAAAAGGGAAATTCATTCTCTATCATTTCATTTTCAACTTTATCCTATAATAATGAAAGGGGTTTTAAAAGGTTGGGAGAGTTATGCTTAAGACATAGTTTTCTCAAGCTAGATTGAAAAGTAAGATTTCGTCACGTTTCGAGATCTCAAAATCAGGTTGCAGATCATAAAGCCAAAATAATTTTAAATAAATTAAGTAACGTACAACTGTTTCTCGGAAGCCTACAGATTTAGTAAGAAATATATTGATAGTTGAAAGTAGTACTCTTTCCCTAAGTTAATAGTACTTTAAGATATTTTCTAAAAAAAAATAAAAGAGATTTAATTCAATTTTTCTATTTTCCCTACCAATCAAAGCTCTAATTTAATGAAATTTTGTCTCTCTCTCTTATTAGAAAATAAGTAATAATGGGGGATTAGGGTTTGGTTATGCTTACGAGGATTTGAATTAAAAAAGAAAAAGAGAAACGAAGATGCTTTGATTCTTCTTTTACATTTAATAATAATATGTGTTGTAAAGTATTGGTATAGTTTGGCTTATGTAGAAGCAGAAAGGGAAAGTGGACCCTTACTTTTATAAATATGTTTCACCATTTGTGGCAAATTATGCTAAATAATTAAATTCCATGGGATTCTCACTCTAACTTAGGTTTTTTATTTTATTTTTTCAATAATTAGATTTTCTTTTTAAAATATAAAAAATATTTACCATTCAATTCTATAATGTGTATTCAATAATTGTTTTTAAATACCATATGTAGATTTTTCATTAACCTAAATATAAAGGTTTATATTTAATGTCTGAGATAATTACTTGTAAGGGTCAACGTTAGATCGAATCGAGTGAAAAAATTTTAGGTTAATCAAGTTGATGAGTCTCATTTTTTCATCCTAACTTGATTTAAATTTTTTTCGAATCAAATCGAGTAAATTTATTCGAGTTAAATTAAGACTAAACATGTTAAATTAAAATCTTGTTACAATATAACTAATTCTACATCAGAGCATATAAATTTGAAACAATATATTTTGAAAAAGCTTTCAAAACAAAATAAAATATATAAAAAAGATACTTTAGTATGATAAACATAAATAATTAGTTTACTTATTTAGGTCCAAAATTATTATTATTTTATAAATTTTATAATATATATATATATATTCTTTGGAATTTTTATTTTTATATATTTTTTTAAAAATATAAATTTTGAAATTTTAAAAATTATTTGATTTTTTTTGATAATTTTTGTTATAGCAGACAAATTTATTCATTTTCAAAACTGGCAGGGACCAAATGCGTATTTACAAAAATTTGTTATTTGAGTTATTCAAATTCTAAAATTCAACTTGACTCAAACTCGAGATTCGAAAAAACTGAATAACTCGAAATTCAAATTTTTTTTTTCGTTTTTTTAGTTTAATCGAATTTTGCTCACCCCTATTAATTAAAATTAAGTTATTCAATTCCATGCTTGTTATAATTGATTATAATTAAAACTATTAATATTATTAATTATAACTTAAAAAATTAGTAATAAATCTTAGAATCCAACGAGTGGCTCCAATGGTAAAGAGGATGATCTTCATCCTAGAAGATCCGGGTTTGAGTGTCTGTGTGTGCAAAATGTGTGTGTGTTCTCAAAGAACATAAGAAAATATGAACAGATACTACCATGTAATTATATTAAAAAAGGGACATTTTCCCACCAGTCCACTTGTTTATACATATATTAAAAAATTTTAAAAAAGAAAAGAAAAGAGAGAGCATATTTTAGCCATTAAAATATTGTAAAATCCCAAATGTGAAAGATGAACTTCAAAGGAAACCTAGCAACATATTCAACCTTTGTAATCCACATAATATGACCCATTGATCTTGTTGTTGTCCTCCTCCTCTTCATACCTTTACCATCCACTAGAGCTTTTTGTAAACCTACTCCACAAATCCTTCAACTCTATACACTCGAGCATACAATGGGAAACTTGTTTAATCCATCATTGTTTTCTATATTTTATACAATTTTCGAGTAAATTAAACATATTTATTCATCTTATTTAATATTTTAAAAAAATCCCATCATTAAAATATACATATAAAGATAATAATAACTATTATTGATATGACACAGTACAGGCTGGATTTGAGATTTTACTTTGTCAACGCTATTATATAATTAAATATAGTTATTAGTGTGGTAAAACGTGCCTATAAAATTCGAAAAATATGTTTATTTTACACTAATATAAATTGATTATTTCTTTTTGAATATAATACAGGCTGGAATTCATATTTTACTTTGTCAATGCTATTATATGATCAGATTTAACTATTAATTCAATAGGACGTCAGCTACTTTTATATGTAGCACAATACAGGCTGGATTTAAAATTTTACTTAGCTATAATATAACTTGATTTAATTATTTGTTAGTTAAGCTGTCACTGATATGCATATAAAATTGTGAATTGTTTTCACAAATATGAAGGGATTAGTGCTTTTACACAGTTAAAAATGCAATAAAAGGGAAGGTGAAATTATCGTAGATTAATTTCCATTATTTTTCAACATGTAAAACCAACATGAGATGAAGATGATGAAGTATGGAACAAGAGATCCCCCACCAAAGAGAAGTTACAAAGATTGAATGAATTGTAGTTTCACTCACATGAGCTCAACAATTGTTCCAAGAAATCAGGTCCTAAATCCTCAAAGACCAGCAAGTTTTGTTGTTGTTGTTGTTGTTGTTGTTGTTGCCTTAATGCGGCGGCGTTGGGCTTCGTTTTCTTGTTCTTGGATCTTTTCCTCAAGGAGTAGCGCTGCTTGAGAGCCACCAAGGGCGAGCAGCCCTTGTCTTCATCACATCGATGCTTGAGTTGCTGAAGGGATTCCTCGACGGTTTCGATGGGGAAATTGAGAGTAGCCAATGGACCTCTCATTGAGAATGCGGCTTGGTCGTAAGCTAAAGCAGCTGCTTCGGCACTGGCGAATGTTCCAAGCCAAACCCTGGCACCATTTCTGGTTGAATCCCTAATCTCAGCTGCAAATTTACCCCATGGCCTTTTTCTCACCCCTCTATAACTCTTCACTTTCTTGGGTTCCTCTGAGCAAACCTCTTCCTCCTTTACGCCGCCATCGATGGAGGACTCTGAGGATGCTTTAGGCCTTCCTTCTTCTTCTTCATCATCACCCAACAAATCCGACCAACCAGTTTCATCAGGGTTATTGAAGTTGAGAAGAAGCTCATCCCACTTACAACTACTGGAAAACGACTCCGCCAATCCAAACCTCGATAATTCTGGATTATTTGAGTATTGAAACAACCAAGATTCCTCCTCCATATCTCGGTGATTTTCTTTCTCTTTTTGTATTTGTTCCCTCTCTCGTTGACGACGCACAAACTATGTTTTGTATCGCAACATCTGAAGTACCTGATCCTCCTTATATACCAGAATTTAGCAGATGCCAACAAAAAAAACTTTGTATTTAATATATATAGTAACAGTATGTACATTTCATATACCGTTTCGTATACTGCAAGATGACCATCACGTCAGTAGTCAATAACATCCAACATTTTTTAAGGAAGCGAACAAAGTTTCACTTATATATAAGCCCTGAAATTTCATCTCTCTTCAACTCTGATTACCCTTTTCAATATATATAGGAAGGGTATTAGTTTTAATCATATTTGTTTTTTTTCATATAATATTTAGAATTATTTATAATTTTTTTTCGATTCATAAATAAGAAGATAATCAACTTCAGCACATTAGAATTCACGTCTTCCTATATCGGCAAAAATGCTCATGTCTGTTAACCCTTTGACAAGGCACACACAAGTGCTCGAATCCGGGTCTCTTAGGATGAACATCATCCTCTTTTTTATTTGAGCCACTCGTTGAGTTCATGTTCCGATTCATTTTAAATGGTACAATAGATGGAAACACAAGTACTCTCTAAATATATTTTATTTAATCGTAACATAGCTGATTGAGTTTTAGCTCAATTAGTATACGCATTGTTACTAATGTAAAAGAATGTGAGTTCGAATGCGTTGAATCGTATTATCCTCCTATTTATGAGTTGAAAGAAATTATGAGTAGTTCTAAATATTGTGTCACAAAAAATAGGTATGATCAAAAAGATTATTAAAAAAAGAGAGTATTTTATTTTATTTCTCTACTTTAAAATTAAATAAAAAAAATTAAATTACCCAATTCTCTAGTAAAGAAATTAATTTACTTGTTATTATATAATAGAAGTTCATAAAATAGTTTAATCAATATTCCAAGTATGATTAAATCTGACATAAGATAAATTATTTTATTTAAAGAGGTTTTTTCTTCTTCTTCCAATTGAATTTTAGACTATTTATTTTTAAACTATTTAAATGTTGAATGAGATTTAATTGATATTTGAATAATATTATTAATGAAACAAATTTATGAATTCCAAATCTTAAGGTTTTTTTTATAAAAATAATATAAAAATAATTAATTACAAAAATGAGTTATTTTGACCAGTTTCGATGTCAAAATAACTTATTTTCGTAAATAATTCTTTCTCTGATCCATTTTCGTAATTATTGTTTTTTTATATTATTTTTATAAAAACCCAAAATTCTAACAAAGAAAATCAAGTCTTTTCAATTTTGATAATAAGAAAATAAAATACATAAATGACGTATTGTGACGTACGGCGGCTGGGTGGACCCACAAATAAATTATTAATGAATATTTTGCCATGTTAGCCTTCGGGTTTTGTAATGCTTTATTGACATATGTGGCACCACTTGTCTGTATAATCATGTATTCAAACAATTTCCTCTTAATGAGGAAACACCTTTCAAAATTAGAATGAGATAATCAAATTTAGCCCATATTATTTATCAATTTAGTCCTTAATTTTTAAATTTTAGTTAAATTATTAAAATTTTAATTGCATTAACATAATAGTTTGCTTGACAATTTAAATGTAATTTATTATTGATATAATTTTTAAAAAAAATATTATTTATTTTTTAAATATGTTAATCTTTTAATAAATTTTAAAACTTTTACGAGCCACTCAAGTTATCATATTAGTATCGATGATGATAAATTTATCATTACTAATTATCTATATAGAGTAGTCTATAGACTATACAAGGTTTAGCGTACATACTATAAAAGGTTCTGAGGGTACATACCAAATTGGAAAGATGAAATTTTTGTTACTGAAATTAAGGAAATTTTATTAGACCTTGGACCGACCATTGATTAATTTATTATATCAACTTCCCTTATATTATTATTTTTTAAAAAAATTATATATTCACGATTTTTCTAATATTTGCTTTGATCTTAATTTAAACTCGGATTTGAATTTTTATTTTCTTTTGGAAGTCCTTCAAAAAGAGCGAATTTGCTAGTTGGTTTAGTTTGACTTAGACCTTTCTCTGCTCCTTATTTTTTCTCAAATTAATGCTTCTCGAGCACCCATGGCAAATACGTGGGTATATTTATTCATTGACGGTGCAGTAGTTAGTGGTAATGGAAGTGTTTCTGTGTTGCCTGATCAGTATGAGAATTGAATTTTGGGGTTAATCATCTTTTAAGAAGATGCTCAATTTTTGAGTTTGACTTATGGGAAATTTTAGATAGTTTCTCGTGCTGCTTAGTAAAGGGTTTAAAAGAGTCACGATTTAGATAAATAATCTGGAGGTTGTTAAGGATTTACAAGACAATTTGTTGGTAAACTCTGGTATTACAGTACTTAGAAGAGTCCAAAAAATTATGAGAACTGAAAGACAATAATACATTAAGTATGTCCCTAAAGAACTCAACCAAGTTATTGACTGTTTGGAAGGCACCATATCATCTCTTACCTCATTCTTTGATATTTTTTTAAATTCAATATAAAACAAAATTATTGGAAGGCAAGATATGAAGATTATGTTGACTATTTTGGTTAAGTGAAAAAACGAAAGAAAAAGAAAACAGTCACTTTCGTTTAAAATGGAGATATTAGATATGGTGATAACTGAATGGGTGGGTAAATCCAATCATAATTCAGTCATCGGATGGTGAAAGCAGATGAGGTAATCGGTGAGAAAATGGAGACGGGGCTGCCCGCCGGCCGGCTGGGAAATGATTTCATTTAGGACGAGTTCAGGAACAGGTGTTCCAACGCTCGTAGCTCCGTTGAATATTCAATCCATTAAAACAAAACCTGCTACCATCCAACATCATTACAATAATCTATTTCCACCTTGTTTTATTTCTTTATATATTTTTGAAAGTTGTATTTAAATAAATAAATATGTGTTTATTAACATTGTTCTGACATATTTGACTCTTAATACTTTTGTTTTGGTTCTACACAATCTAATTATTTTTGGAGTGGTGCGTTGGATTTAGTTTGTTTTTATTTTAGATTGCAGTATCGTTATAGTATTTAATTTCATTATCAATATTATTTTTACATTAACTGTCTATCCAAACCCATTATAATTCCGACGATGTCCCCACGGAGCATTAGCACTAGTATGGGACTTGACATCTTTCAATAGTACATAATCTCGTTCAATTTTGGTTGTTTGTAGATGTTTTTTCGTTGTTGGTAGATCGGGTTGGGGTTTAACAAAATTTTAGGTCTGATTGATAGGTTTGAGCTCGGCTCAGTTTGTCCATATTAATTTTTTTTATTTTATATATTTTTAAAAAAATAATAAACTAAAAATATTAAAATAAATATTTCTCAACAAATTGAAAATAAATAAAAAAAAAGTCTTTGAATAACATTAAAATAGGTACGGGCTCTAAAATAGTAACAAAATTAACAATAACACAATAGTCATACAATATTCAAACAATAACAATAAGATAGTAAATGGTAGCAAAATAGTGGGAAAACATCTGCAAAACAACAAGATTTTTTTTTACAAATTTGTGTCGGGCCTAGGCCCAAGAAATCTTACCTGAAGCTCGATTCATTTTTTAAACATATCTCATTTTTTTTTACAGAAGCCCATTTTTCAAACTTATAAATTTTACCTAAATTCTCTTACTTTTCGATCGAACCACCCGAACAACTTTATTGCTATGTAGTTTTTTAATTGTTTCTAAAAAAAATTTTATTTTTTCGAGCTTATATTCTTACTTAAATTCTCTTTTGTTGAGTTAACTTTGGACCATTTCTTTTATTTATTAAAGTTTGATTCTTTGTGCAAACCAAGATCAACATGGGATTATTTAAGCCCATTCTTATTGTTCAAAAGGCTTACCTTACTCCAATTATTGAAGATTGATCAGTCCACTGAATATTATTTTTCTAGATTAATATTTGATTCATTGACAGAGTATAATACCATATATTATTAATGAATTGTTATATAATTAAAAATAAATTTAAGTAAATTTAGATTTAAATAAATATAATTATTTATTTGATCATTTAACTATTTAAGAAAGTTAATTTAGCTCTTAATTTAATTTTTCGTCTATTTTAATTATTGAAAATGCGTTGTTTGTCAAATCCTGTATTAACAATTAATTAATTTTTTAAAATTCAAAAATTTAAAAATTATAAAAACTAATTCTTTAAATGCTTCTTTTATTTTCAAAAAATTAATTAGTTGTTAACTTGACATACATGTGACAATCCATGTGTTCAGTAAAATTCTATTCACTTTGAGATAATTTGATAAATAATGTAAGTTTAATGACTAAAAAAAAAAAAAATTATAGATTACCAAATAAATTATTATGCATTTTTTTTATACATTCATCAATTAATTCATTGATGGTACATAGAACTATACACTATATTAATTATTAATATTATTTTTAAAGATTAAAATTACGTATTGAAAGCTTTTCTTTTTTTTTTCTCGAAACAATAATTCATTTTTCAATTTTTATGATTTAAATTTTTTTGACTAACATCAATTAAGTTTTTTTTTTTTTAATTTGATTGATACCGTTGCTGCAATAACCATAAAGATTTAAATTTGAATGCGCTTGACTGAATATTTTCTTTCAAATTAAATGTTATTGAATTTATGGATAGTTTAAAAATTAAATTTGTATAAAATAAATTTTTTTGACAAACAATGCCAAATTTTTGCTAATGAAGTTTTGATTGTAGCTAACTATTCAATTTAGTACTCATACCGGTGAGTTGTAATCTACAAATTGGTCGATTGCTTTTTAATAACGTGGAATAAATCATAATTTTTGTCTGCTTTTTAATAACGTGGAATAAATCATAATTTTTGTTAAGTGTTTTTCTCTGTCTTTTTTAGATGGTAATGTTGCATATTTATATGATATGATTACTCTTCATTGACATGATATATTAGATAAGTTCTATACATGTCAATACCTATCCTATTCTAGACTTATTACGTGTTTATACGGTCTCATGCGCTACCCCATGTGTGATCTTACAAGAGAGTGTAAATACCCTTCCTGCTAACTATTCGAATTGTGAGTCGGTAATAATAACTATCATAGCAACTTTCTCGCTATTCTCATGGTGCATTTGGGGGTCAATGACCACAGTCCATGTCACATATAACCCTATCCATCTGCATTTTCCATACAATTTCTTCGCCAACAAAGTTTCATCAGCTTAGAAATTGAAACAAGCCTAACATAATGGAAGCATGTCAAGGAAAGAAGAGGAAAACAAACAATGGAAATGAAAATGGGGAAGTTCGATACAGGGGAATCCGCAGGCCGCCATGGGGAAAGTTCGCAGTCGAGATTTGTGATCCGACGAGGATTGGGACACGGCTATGGCTCGGAACTTTCAGGACGGCTGAAGAGGCTGCTAGGGCTTATGACAGAGGCTGCCTTTACTTTCCGGGGTCACTCATCTATTCTCAACTTCCCAAACGAGTTGGAATATCAGAATCCAAGCATTCCACGAATCAAAATTTTGATTTCTCAGGTCAGCTTTCAACTTACAGCAAACCCGAATGATGTCTGGATTGCTTCAAATCTTGAGGGTATGATTGATTTAGTGAAAGAGTGAAATAATTAGAAACAAGAGTGGAGAAAGAAATTGAATGTGATCTATAAAGAAGGAAAAAAACTAAATTTTTTTAGTTTATTTATTAAAATTCCAATATCTAAATTAAAAAATATATTTAATTACTTTACTTGAGTTAAAAAATTCAATCATCAAAATATTTTATCGACATAATATAATAGAGGCTAGATTTCAAGTTTTACTTGGTCACTGCTATTATATAATTCATTTTAGTTATTAATTCGTTAAGATGTCAGTTACATATATATAAAATTATAAAAATACATGTTACATAAATATAAATTGATTACTCATTTTTATATATAATACATGCCGGATTCGAGGGTTTACTTGGTCATTACTATTATATAATTTGATTTAACTGTTAATTCATTAAGATATCAGTCGCACGCGTATAAAATCATAAAAAATACATGTAAAATTAATTAATATTACGTAAATATAAATTTGATTACTCTTTATCATATATAATATAGATTAGATTTGAAGTTTTACTTGTTCGATGCTATTATATAATCAGATTAAACTATTAATTTGTTAAGCTGTCAGTGACGTATATAGAAAATTATAAAAATACATTATTCCTCTTAGTTTGTATTATAATAAGTGAGGGAAGTGGTTTACCCAAAAATAAGAAAATAAGGATGTGAACATAAAAGGTGAAATTATTGTACATTTGCATGATATGTGAGTTGTTTCAACTTTACAAGTGACCCAACATGAGATGAGATGATGAAGGGAGAAAATTGAAGAGTGTACTTAAATCAAAGGTAACTATGATCGAGAAACAAAAGTAAATTAAATACACCGTACCGCATCAGACTATATATCCAAACCCACACTTACAAGAGAAAAGAAGATATGAAATGGGATTAAAGTACCCAAAACAACCAAGGAGCTGTAGTTTCACTCACATGAACTTATTAACAGTTGTTCTAAGTAATCAGCTCCCAAATCTTCAAAGAACAGCAAGTGTTGCTGTTGCCTTAATGCGGCCTCCTTTGGCTTAATTTTCTTGTTCTTGGATTTTCCTCAATGAATACCGGTTCTTGAGATCCACCACAGGGACCAACCGTTGTCTTCATCACATCGATACTTGAGTTCCTTAAGCGATGCCTTGACAGCTTCAATGGGGAAATTGAGAGTAGCCAATGGTCCTCTCATTGAAAATGCGGCTTGGTCCGCGCTGTCGAATGTACCAAGCCAAACCCTGCACCACGTCTGGTTGAATCCCTAATCTCAGCAGCAAATTTGCTCCATGGCCGTTTCCTCACCCCTCTGTAACTCTTCACTTCCTTGGGTTCTTCTGAGGAAACCTCTTCCTCCTTTACGCTATCGATGGAGTTGTTGCTACACTCTGAGGATGCTTTAGCCCTTTCTTCTTCCACTTCTTCATCACCCAATGAGTCCATCCAAGCCGCTTCTTGGGAGATATTGAAGTTGAGAAGAAGCTCATCCCACTCACAGCTACTGGAAAACGCCTCCTCCGATCCAAACCATGATGAATCCGCATTATTTGAGTATTGAAGCAACCAAGACTCCTCCATATCTTATAATTTTAAATAATTTTATAGTTAAAGTTAAATAAAATTTTAATTATTTAACATGAAAGATTTATTTATTTATTTCTCTCTCTTTTATAACACTAAAATATGTTGAAGACTTTTTCTGTTTTAAAGTTATATGAAAAAAGTAAGAAATTTAATCATTGTTTTCCTCTAAAAAATATTAAATTATAGGGTTTTTTTTCTTTTATTATCTAAATATAACTTAGTAAAATGTTTTTTTTTAATACATCAGGATAATGAACAATCAACCTGTTAGTTCTTTTAATGAGGCACAAACAAATTTGGAAGTGAAAAAATTACTGAAACTTCGCGAAAACTTCACAAATGTTTATGTACAAAAGAACGGGCAAGTCCTTATGGGTTGTATCTGAAAACATGGAAAGTAATATTCACGGATGACCATAAAACATGGTCTAATTCTTATTAAGATGACTTGAATCTTCGATCACATATTTAAGAGATAACATGAGTAACCACCGCATCTTATAGTTTTCGTAAAATATTTTTATTGTTCTACTGTGTTTGTTTGGTGGAAAATGAATTACCGAAGGAAATCATTCTCCAAAAGGGATAAAATCATGACTTTTTTGAGGAAAATGTCTTACCAAAATTTTTCCATAAGATATTTTTCAAACTGATAAAGTTTTGTTCACTGTCTTTATTGTCGAAGAAACAAAAAAAAAAACAAGCTTTCAAAGTAACAAAGGGGAAGCTCTCTTCACTGTTGAAGAAAATAGTCCCTTATATTCTAATTTTATATTTTTTACGATTTAATCCCTAAAATCCAAAATTTTACTATTCTACAATTTAATTACTTAATAACAAATTTTCTTATTCTACAGTTCAGTCCTAAACCTTGTTTTGTACAGTTTTGCAAAATAATCTATTTTCTAAAATTTTCATATTTTATATAAAATTGTCAAAATTTCCAAAAATTAGTCCTTGATTTTTTAATAGTTAAACTTTCATATTCTACTTTTTTCGAATTGTGAATTCTCAAATAATGTAAATTAGTCCTAAAACTCAAATTTTGAAATCTTTACAATTTAACCATTATAGTTTCAAACTTTACTGTTTTATATATTCTCAACTTTCCAAATTTTCATATTTCATAATCATATAATTTAGTTATTACATCAATGTTTCAGATTTCACTACTTAAATCCTTATAATTAAAAAATTTAATAATTTTATAATTTGGTCCTTATTTCAGTTTTTTTAAATTAAATCATTTTTCAACTTACTCATCCAAATAATATTCAAAATAAATATTTACCGTTTTAAACTTAATTAAACATAAATTTATATTCCTCAATGAAATTAACAATTAAGTTTAATTAAGTAAATTAAAATTGATTAAAACTAAAGCATGATTAATTAAAATATAAATAAGTTTTATGAAATAAACTTAATTAAACAATAAAAAATAATAAAATCTCAAATATATGTTTGTTTTATTGAAAATAACTTTTATAAAATATTTTCAAAAAATCTGTTAAACAACAAAAAATATTTTACATAAATTTATCTAAATACAAAAAAAAATTAATTTTTTCATAAATATAAATCATTTTTCAAAAATCATTTTCGAAACTGTTTTACGTGAAATAAACAAATTCTAATTGAAAAAAATATATATAGAAGAATAAGATGACGTACGGCGGCGGGGTGTAATTAATGTATAACTTTGGTCTGTTTTATTACCAAAGTGGAAGCCACTTTGTTGGTATAATAATGTAATTAATTTCCTCTTAACGAGGAAAGTCGTTTGAAAAAACATAGAGTAGGGGTTGAGACAAAAATTAGAATAATCCTACATACCCAATTTGAAATTTTTATTAGAAATAGGGACCCACATTATATCATTTTTATATTATTTTTTATTTTTAGAATTATGATTAAATTGACGGGTTTTTGTAAATATTAAGAGCTAAATTTATTGAATTTTTTAAAACTAGAACTAAAATGACATTTTTGTAAATATTGAAGGTTAAATTTGTTAATTTTTTATATTTAGGATCGAATTGTTAAAATGTGTAAACATTAGAAGGCTAACTTTGTTACTAGACCAATAAAAAAAGTTGTAATCGGTTCAGAGTGACTATAATATTTGATTTCGAAAAGTTTAGTGATTAAATTGAAAAAAATTAATAGTTGGGCTACTAAAATTGAACAAATGGCATAGTTTGGTGATCATTTTTGTAGTTTACTCATAAAAATAATTTTCAGTATAAATTTAATGTCCCACGTTATTATTTAATAGATAAAATTTAACAGATGGGCTAATTCGCACATTTCAAAATGTGTAAGCGTTAATTTTAATCATTTTTTCAATAGAAGAGCCGAAATAGAATCCATCCCTAAATATAAGGGCTTACTTAGTACTTTTACCTTCATTGAACTTAATAGAAAAATTATGTTACGTGACAAGAGCGTGGTCACATGTGAAGGTAAGCAATGCTGTCTTGACCATTAGGGGTGAGCAAAATTTGATTCGATTCAAAAAATTTGATAAAAAATTTAAATTTTGGATTAAATAGTTCGAGTTGATTGAGTTATTCAGATAAACTCGAGTAAAAAAACAAATTTTCCGGTTTAATTCAAATATGAATTATACAATTCGAATTATCCAAAAATCCAAATGAAAAAAAGAAAAACTACGTCGTTTTGATAAATGTTTACCCTTCAACCTTATTTATGTAGTTAAATAATCTTCTACTTTATCTACTAGTTAAATAATCAGCCAATTTAAACGCAATATTGAGTATAAATAATAGGATTCGTTAACTTGATTCGACTTAATTCGATTCGAAAAAAATTTAAATTGAATTCAATTGTTAAAATAGAATTTGTCAACTCGACTAACTCGAAATTTTTTTTACTTTCGACTTGACTCGATCGAATACTCACCCTTACCGACCACACAATTCATGCTAATTTGACAATTTATAATTCAGTCCAAACAAGGTAATAACAAGACAAACGACTACAATATTCAGGTTTGTCGTAAATGGACACTTCCTAGGTTACAGCATAATATATATATATATTTCTTAATCCTCCAAAGTTATTTCTTAATTAATTAAGTCCTCCATCAGGACTCGACTGCCTCACATATCCATAAAAAAAAAAAAAAAGGAAGTAGCTTTGGCATATCCCATTATTATACCGTTCACGCGCCGCCGTCATTGTCTCTGACGACCAACTAGGGCAACTGTCTTTTTCTTTCCTTATTTTTTTGGTTTAGTAATTCAGCGGTTATGCTGACTCGTTGGTGATGTAATTGCTGAGTAAGTGGGGATCAGTTGGGCTGCCCGCCGGCCGGCTGGGTAAACTTTTATTTCAATTATTCAGGGCAAGGGTGCAGGAACCGTTGTTCGAACGTAGCTTCGTTTGAATAATAGTTAGGAGCTTAGCTAATCCATCCATTTAAACAAAACCCATTTCCTTATCTTATTAATTATAATTTATCCGGATAGTATGAAATAAAGATATTATCACTTTCCAATAATTTTATCCGAGAAAAAATTATATGAAATTCAAAATGAAAATACTGATGTGATATAAAACTATTAAAAAATGGATACAGAAAACGTGGCGTCACTATTCATACAATAATTTCCCTCGTTTACCTTCTCAACAAAATTTTAAATTTTGATTTAATCATTTTAAAAAAGGTTTAATATATTATTTCATGTTCAAGTTTGACACTTTTTTTTAATATGATATCTGATTTTTTTTTTGTCAAAGTTGATATCTATATTTTACAAAAGTTATATATTTTGATATTTAAAGGTAACAATGTTAATTTTTCAATATTTAATTTGCGTTTTAGAGTTTATTTGATGAAAATTAATTGTTAATAGCATGAGGTTTGTATTTTCCATAATTTTGTTAATAGAATAAATTTAGTGTTAATTGTGAATTTATTTAAATTTGTGTTTAAATTATCAAATACAATCGAGTGATGTGATCTAATTCGATTTTAGAATCATTTTATGCTTATTTTTTTTACTGATCTCGCTATTTCAAAGATTAAATAATAATAAATCCAACATGGATAAATAAAAACAAAAATGAGTTTGAAATTTTTGGTTGCTTACAATTAATAATGTCAACAAGAGCAATGGCACACATCATTATAGAAAACTTAAAGCAGTCGGCGTCAGGAGGTTGATCATCTTTTCCATGCGTACATGGCCCACGGTGATAATCTGTGCAACATTCATCACCAACTACTCCCATAATGTCTGTAAATTCAAATGCAATAACTATTATTTTCCCTTTCTTGACTAGGAATACATACACATGCTCTAAGTTAGTGAATTTGAATGCAATAACTACCTATAGTCCCATTCCCAATCCATAAATAGGAGGATAATGTGTTTCAGCACACTCGAACTCATGTCTTTCAATATCTATGTCAATCGAGCTAAGACTCAAATAAATAGAATTTCATTTTGGGATATGTTCGTGAGTTGGAATTATTGACTGGGGAAAGAGTTGAACAAGCGACTGAGGAGACAGTAGTGTGGTGGTCTCCTTCGGAGGCTTTTTGTTTGAGTAAATTTTGATTCAGGTTTCTATAAGGAGTTGGAGGTACCGAGTACAAGGATTATCATTAGAAATAGTACTGGTATGATAATGGGAGCAACTTGCCTATGGAATAGATATGTACCGGATGCATTGGCGGCGGAGGTGCTGGCTGGTACCCAAGCTCTCAGATTCGCACAGGAGTTGGGATTTTGGGCAGTGGGGGTTGGGGGGGATTCCTTGGTGGTTATAATGAAGCTTCGAGCGACATGCGTTGATGGATTAGTAACCACATATGGGAAGCGAAACAAATTGTACTGGGTTTTGAAAAATTTAAATTAAGAGAGGGGGCGATCGAGTTGCTCACTGTTGGATAAAACGTGATGTTTGGTGGGTGGAAGACGACCACACGATGTTTTAGGGACTGGTGGAGGAGAAGGGACAGTACAATGTATTGACACATCATCAATGAATCTTAATTACATGTGCAACATAGGCATTGGTTTTGGCAATTTAAGAATTTTAAATTGCAAAGTGTTATGGTGTAACTTATTTGAATGATATAATTGGATTTGAATTGTTTTTAATGTTCTGAAACCTGACATAAGGGATGATCACAATACACTGTGAAATTAAAAAATTAACATGAATTTATCAGAAATAGCTCTCATGCATATGCACCCTCGTTCCGAAAAGCATAAAACTAGTTATTTTACTACTTTATTCATACAGCGCATTTTTCAGATATGGTATTGGTGAGCTGATTTTTATAATAAAAGTGGACTAAATCCAAACTTTTGTTCCTCATCCGAGATTTCAAGGATGTGTGAGGAAGTTTCTTAACCAAAATAAATAAAAGACTTCAAATTCCAAGCGCCAAGTATGACCTACCCATATATTCACATGGCACCTGCACTTGGGGGGCCAAATACAATTACCACAGTCCATGTCATATATATATATATAACCCTATCCACCTGCATTTTCTATACATGTTCTTCTTGATTCAAAGACTTGAAGTTGGAACAAAATGGAAGCATCCCAAAGAGGGAAGAGGAAAATGAAGAATGAGATGGAGAATGGGGGAGTTCGATACAGGGGAATCCGCAGGCGACCATGGGGAAAGTTTGCAGCCGAGATTCGTGATCCGACGAGGAATGGGACACGGCTATGGCTGGGAACTTTCGAGACGGTTGAAGAGGCTGCTAGGGCCTATGACAGGGCTGCTTTTGCTTTCCGGGGTCACTCGGCTATTCTAAACTTCCCAAACGAGTTCCAATGTCAGAATCCAAGCATTCCGGCTTCTTCATCTTGTAACTCAGTTGAAAGAGTAGATCCCCCGAGAGGAGGAGCAAGTGAAGTTATTGAATTTGAGTACTTGGATAACAAGTTGTTAGAGGACCTTCTTGAAACGCAACAAAACATTCATGGTCTATAAAGCAAATCAAAACTTTGAGTTAAAAGTTTATTACATTGCATTCATTCATTAACCTTGGAAAGAATAATAGTTGTTCCAATCTTTTCATTATTTTAAAATTTTTAACTCATGAAACCATGTAATGAGCTGATGATTAGAGTGTTCATCGCTCCAGATGTGATTTAGATTCGAGTTACATAATCATATTTATTAGTCGGGCTTTGCTCTAATATTTCACTAAAAAAATCTTCAACTCAAACTGCATTTGTATTCAAAAAGTAATTTACATGAATTTCATATTTTGTAATTTTGAAATTAAAATTGAATGTTGGTTGTTGAATATTTTCCCAATGTTTTGGGGATTAAACTTGACTTTTGCTTCGAAAATTCTGATCTTATTAGAATTGGATGTCCATTATTAAATTTTAGATTTGATGAGAATTAGCATTAAAAGTAAGTTTGGATGGGCGGTAGGATGCAGTGCATTTAGTTTACTTTTTGTCTTACACTACAGTATCATTACAATATTTAATTTCACTGTCATCGACGTTTATACATTAACTGTATGTAAACGCACCGTCCATCCAAATCCACCCTAAGTCTTAATCTAAGTTCAATGAGCTTGCTTAAATTAAGGTAGTTGACTCGATGAGATGCAATAATAAATTTATTGATTAATTTATGTATTTATCTATTTTGATTAGAATTTATATTTATTACAAAATAGTTTTTATACCTTTTGATTATTTTAGATAAGAATGGCAATGGAGCAAGGCGGGGTGTATACTGCTAAATCCATTATCTCTCTCCATTAAGGATATATAATATTGAAAAGTACTATTACCTTTGTAGATGTTGGATGCATTGCCTCATCTCGTGCTCCTTTCAATTTTAATTTTTGCTTCTTATCTTTAAAACTTACAATCTTTTTAAAGTAAAGTAGATATTTAAATATAATTTTTTAAAAAAATATTTAAATATAAAATATATTATTTTTTAAGATTTTTATCATTTTAATAGTTTATATATACAAAGATAAAAATGATAATTTTATATACTGAAGAGTCAAGATGAGACAAGCAATTATTATAATCGTTCTATACTCACTATCCAAAACAAAAAAATCTATCCTACTACCCCACTCTGTATCCACTTTTCAAATAAAAAAAAAACCGATCTAATCAAAGCAGATCGATTCAAAATCCACTAGGTTTTTTAAGGTAACTTTTCTTTGTAGTAGGTAGTAGTACTCTATTGACATTACATAAAAAAGAAGAGAAAAACTATTGGGGTCCGGTGGCTTGTAAATTGCATTTATATTGTTATCTTATCCAACTCCATGCTCAGGCACATCTCCTGCTTCACCTTTCATCTGTAAACCTCACGAACTGCAGTCTGTGCAACAGTAACAATCTGCATATATCCAAAGGGGTTGATCGAATTAAAGATGAAAGACATTGGCATTAGCAACTTTGGCAGACGGCCTCTATAAAAATGTGCTTGAACCTGACTTGCAAATCACTATCGCACAGCCTTTGAACATTCCTTCAGTGTCTGTCGAACTTCAAGGCCATTGTTGATTCTGTAGTTCTAATCAAAGGCATACTTGAGCCTCCAAGATGCCAACCATCTTATATAAACTCGGGCATAGAATGGGAAGCCCTTGGTTTAATCCCTCATTCTCTTTATTAAAGTTATATTATCCATTTTTGAGTGAATTAAAAAATATATTTAATTATTTTATTCAAGTTAAAAAAAATCAATAACCAAACAATTTATAAAAGATTATATCTTTTATCGATATAATATAATACAGACTAGATTCAATGGTTTATTTGGTCATTGTTATTATATAAATCAATTTAATTATTAATTCGTTAAAATGTCAGTGACAGGCATATAAAATTCTAAGAAAAATACGTGTAACATTAATTAAATAACTCTTTATCATATATAATATAGACTAGATTCGAAGTTTTATTTGTTCAATGCTATTATATAATCAGATTAAAATACCAATTTATTAAGCTGTCAGTGAGCTGTATATAAGATTATAGAAATACATTATTGTGCAATAAGTGAGGGAAGTAGTTTACCAAAAATGAAAATGAAAATGAAAATGAAAATGAAAAAGAAAAGAAAAGAGGAATGTGAACATAAAAGGTGAAATTATTGTACGTTTCCATGATGTGTGAGTTGTTTCAACTTTACAAGTGACCCAATATGAGATGAGATGAGATGATGAAGTAAGGAAGAAGATTCAAGTGTGTGCTTGAATCAATCTCCTCCCACCAAAGTTACAAAAGAAAAGAAGATATGAAATGGGATTAAAGTACCCAAAACAACCAAGGAGATGTAGTTTCACTTACATGAACTTGTTAACAGTTGTTCTAAGTAATCAGCTCCCAAATCTTCAAAGACCAGCAAGTGTTGCTGTTGCCTTAATGCGGCCTCCTTTGGCTTGATTTTCTTGTTCTTGGATCTTTTCCTCAACGAATAGCGGTTCTTGAGATCCACCACAGGGGAGCAACCCTTGTCTTCATCACATCGATACTTGAGTTCCTTAAGCGATGCCTTGACAGCTTCAATGGGGAAATTGAGAGTAGCCAATGGTCCTCTCATTGAAAATGCAGCTTGGTCGTAAGCTAAAGCAGCTGCTTCAGCGGTGTCGAATGTACCAAGCCAAACCCTGGCACCATGTCTGGTTGAATCCCTAATCTCAGCAGCAAATTTGCCCCATGGCCGTTTCCTCACCCCTCTGTAACTCTTCACTTCCTTGGGTTCTTCTGAGCAAACCTCTTCCTCCTTTACGCCATCGGTGGAGTTGTTGCTACACACTGAGGAAGCTTTAGCCCTGTCTTCTTCCTCTTCTTCATCACCCAATGAGTCCATCCAAGCCGTTTCTTGGGAGATATTGAAGTTGAGAAGAAGCTCATCCCACTCACAGCTACTGGTAAACGCCTCCTCCGATCCAAACCATGATGAATCTGCATTATTTGAGTCTTGAAGCAACCAAGACTCCTGCATATCTGGGTGACTTTTTTTTTTTTTTGCCTAGCTTTTCTTTAGTACTCTCCCATTGAAGACTCACAAATTAGGTTTTGTCTCACAAAAGTTGGAGTACAGACACCCTCTATATATACCAGAATTTTGCAGATGTAAGCAAAGACAAATTAAGAAACTACTATATATACATATAAGTATATATGTATGTATATATATTGACAGTTTGTATACGGCCAGCCGACTAAATTAAGAAACTACTTTATATACCATAATTTATTATGATATTTAAAATTAAACTTTGATTTCATTATGAAAATTTTATATATTATTTGTATTATATTAGTAACCAATATAATTTTAAATATCGGAGTTGTTAAAAAAATTTTAATTGAATATCACCCTTAATTTGAATAAGATTAAACTCAGATTATAAAACGATTTAAAACATTCATAGTTATACCAAAAAAGATTTTACTTATCCAAAACCTAATCTTGTCTACATGGTCTTTGAATTTTTTAAAATTGATAAATTATTTTTCTAATTTAAAATAATTTTACATTTAAAGGGTTTTTTTTTTGTATAAAGAAAGATTAAACTAAGACAACTTTATCTTTGCTCGTGGTGGAAGGATTTCAACTAGTGATTGCTTGAATATATTTTTACCCAACGGTCTTGAGAATGTATCTTTGTCAATCCATTTGTTACTATATTGTCCTCTCTGAACACATGTGTTAATCATATTATCCAATCTTACTGAAGTAAGTCATTTATGGTGCAGATCACTACTGAGCAATCTTGCTTCTTTCCAGTTACTTGAATTTCTTAAATAGCTTTTTTACTATCTATTTCAAGGATCACTTCTTTCATGCCAAAACTCCATACAATTTGGAGCCCATCCAAAATACCAATAGCTCCGCCATGATTATTGAACAACATCCAATATTCCTTATAAACCCTGCAATTCAAAAATTAATATGATCACGAATAACTCCACTCACAATAATAATCATTTAATCGATGTTTATAATTAAATGACATGAGATCAACTCATATAAATGAATATTTAAAGATTGAATTTTAAAAAGTATTTATTTTTATAGAATTTTAAAATGTTGATTAACGAAGTGATAAGATTTAAATTAGTAAAATAATATGGTTAATCATAGTTTTATAATAACGAAGTAAAAGCAACATAGAAGAATAAGATGACGTACGGCGGCGGGGTGTGGAAGCCACTCGTTAGTATAATATAATGTGTAATTAATTTCCTCTTTTTCATGAATTACTCGCTCAAGTTTAAAAGCTCGTTCGAAAAATAAAAAATTTAGATAAAAATATAAGTAGAAAATTGTGTATAGACAAAAAAAAAATAAGAGTTGTTTTTTAAACAAATTAGGTTTCGAGTAGGATTCTGAGCTCGGTCCAACACAAATTTACTTAAAATTTTTCCCTTGTTGCTGTTTAGCTGTGGTTTGCTATTGTTTTACTGCCATTTTATTATTATATTGTTACTATTTTGTTGCTATTGTTTGAATATTATATAATTCTTATTTTATTGTTACTTTTGCTAGTAATTTAGAAGTATTGGCTTGTCAAGCTGCAACGTTTTATTTAAGTATAAAAATTTTTTTAATGTATTTTCAATTTGTTAGAAAATATTTATTTTAATGTATTTGTTGTATTATATTTTTTAATTTGTTTTATAAAAAACTAATATAAAAAATTTAATACAGGCGAACTGAGTTGGGCTCAAATTTAATATTTTTTATATGGATCAGACTTGAACAAAATTTTAAACCTATTTTTCGGGATCAAACTGAGCTCGAGCTTAAAAAACGAATCTAAAATTTTACATCGATCCGACCTATGATCAAGTCTACTCTCAATCAATAATAACACTCAGTATTTAATAAGAATAATAAACGAATTTAAAGTTTACAAAAAAAAATTATATATTGGAATTCAAAACTTATAAATAGTCCTCCATTGTTTTCATCAATTTGAATAGGTTTTATTTTCATCATCCTCCATTGTTTGATATAATAACATATTTAGTCCTCAATATTGATTAAAGTTAAAATATGGTGTTATATATATAGGAGACAATCTCGTTCAACTTTGGTTGGTTTACGAAATAATAAATAATTGTTTCTCTTTGGGCCTTGAGCTCACATTGGAGCTTTCTTTATTAAAGTTTGATTCAAAGTGCATGACCATGGGATTATTTTAGCGTAAATTATTGTTAAAAAGACTTGGCTTGGTCAATGATTGAAGTTTGACCATATGTATAAATATTAAAATTATAATTTAATATATAATTTGATAAATATATTTTAATTTTGATTCAATTATATATATTAAATTTTTATTTTAATTTAAATGTATATATAAAATTTTGATTTTGATTTAATTGTATATATTTAAAGAAATGAATACATCAATTTAATTTTATATTTATATAAATAAATTTATTTGTGTATCTAATACGAAAACAAAAAATGGTAACTTATCGATAATGATACTAGTAGTTTATGAAACTCATCGAAAGTGGCTCTCATGCATGCACCCTCACAAAATTTGTAGATCCCCACCAGTAACAAAGTTGGGGAGGGGGGCTGGTAAGGGCCCCGGCCTCCCTAAAATATTAAAGATTATTTGTGTAAGTAATTTGAGTACTTGGATAACAAGTTGTTAGAGGACCTTCTTGAAACGCAACAAAACTTTCATGGTCTATAAAGCAAATTAAAAATTTGAGCTAATAGTTTGTCATATTGCATTAATTAACCATGGAAATAATTCTAAAAAAATTAAGGAAATGATATATCACTATATGTATATTTTGTTTGGATTAGTGGTTAGAAAAACTTGAATCTACTCGGAAAATTAAAAAATAAATTTGAATTTTGATTTAATTAAATCGAATTATTTAAGTTATTTGATTTTTTTTGGAATGAATTCGATTATGTAATTTAGTTTTATATATGAGTTTAGGTCGAGTTGAGCTTTTATAATTCGAATAAACTAAATTACAAATTGGTGTAAATACATCTTAGATCGCTATCAATTTTGAAAATGAACATGTAACACCCAAATCCCGAGCACTATCGCCGGTTAGGATTTCGGTGTCTTCTATTCATTTATTACTATTCATCTTTTTCAAATATCCAATTATTTGCATCTTTATTCAATACAAAAATCATTTCTCGTAACTTTAAACAATATCTACCGATACAAGTCAATTTTATCAAGGGCAAAAATGGTATTTCCAACATTTTAGGGGACTTCTACCGGACCTGATGGTCAAGTATCAGTAGTAGTCAATTCAATGAACAATTTAGAACTATGCAGATTTCTACTGGTACCTGTACTAGTTCTACCCATACAAATATGATTTTTACCAATACAAGTCATGCAATTACCGATACTAAAAATTTCAGAGAGCAAAAATCCACACTCTGCAACTTTTACCGATATATTCTTATAAACTACCGATACATCAATACCATGAATTACCGATACTTGCCAATCAACTATCAATACAATCCAAGTCAGAGAACAACCTCTCTCCTACCCTGTACTTCTACCTATACATGAATTAATTCTACCAAAACAAGTATGTAGAATTTCAAGAATAAAGCCAAGACACAAGTTTAATACCTCAAACCCAATCAGTATAAGTTATGCATTAAAACATCATAACACACACATAACTTCTAAGTCTTTACAAGCAATATAAGCGTAAGCATCTAAGTTATACTTCATGCATTTACAAGATCAAAATAGCAAGATTTCAACATCTTTAATTTCATATCAAAGGTTAATAACATCCTAGTACATGCCATAGACCAAGTGATGTAAAATCTACCGACAATTCCGCGATAGTGTGACTTCAGGTGCGATTGATGATCCGATATTCAGTCAACAAAATGATCTACAAAATAACAACAATAATTGTGGTAAGCTTTATAGCTTAGTAAGTTCAAGAGTTAAGCAATACCACATGGTAATAATCAACAATGGCTCATTCAAGCCAGCGTAGTTCCATTGCTCTTTGAATATTTACAACTTCTTTTTCTATTCATAACTTTCTGTTACCAGTACCCGATGTTGATCACACGAGCTGTCGAGGACTCGCAATGTATGCGGTACCCCAGCCATCGGTATAGTGTCTATCTGTACTGTAAACTGTTTCCTAACGATGCTACTCACATAAGCTGTCGGGAGTATGCAATAAGCATAAGTCCCAGCCATCGTAGGACCTGTAATCCATAAAGGATCCATATCTTTTTTTGAGTCACGATGCTGCTCACACGAGCTGTCGAGGACTCACAACACATGCGGTACCCCAGCCATCGTGTCGGTGCTATTTCAACGGCATAAAGCCGACTATCTCTTGCATTGCATTTCTTCGATCATCTTCAATACCGAATGCTTCCAATTTTCTTTACATTAATAATATATACATATACAAGGATATTAAGTAAGATCTACACTACGAACTTACCGGACTGGATTGCAGTTTAGGAAAGACTTCACGAACTAATCCGTTAATTTCCCTTTCCCACGGTCGGTAGCACGATCGTAGTCTACAATCACAAATCATTAAATTCTCACATTAAATTACATAATTTAGTCATTCAACACAATTTAGTCCTTTTCGGGAAAATTACAATTTTACCGTAATAGTTTCCTTTTATTCAATCTAGTCCTTTCAACATAAAACATGTAAAGCAACCATTCTCTCACACAACTAACCATAGCCGAATTTTGTTGGATACTTATCCAACCCATTCACATACCTATTTTCACAACAATATATAATTTCACCCATTTCACATTTTAGTCCTTTAACCCTAATTTCATCAAAAATCATTTTACAAAAGGATTTAACCCAAGTATCAAACATTCAAAAACATCAAAAGCTTTCAAGAGCAAGCAATTTCAACAATGGCAAGTTTTCTAACTTTTGACAGATTCACAAATTAGTCATTGCATAAGCTAAATTAAGCTGATACGGACTCAAAAACATAAAAATTACTAGAATTGATCAAGGTTTGCTTACACAAATCAAAGCTCAAAGTTTGAGTTTCAAAAACCCTAGTTTCTTTCTCTCCTAGGCGAATGAAGAAGATGGTGAAGTGAAAATGATAAAATTTCCACTTAAAAATTTATTTAATTAATATATATACTAATGGCTTTTTGTAATATTTAGGACTTTCATCATTAAGCTTTAATTAACCCCTTTTTAGTCTTAATTAAACCTATTTATAATTAATATAAATCATGTCAATCCACTAACTAATATTCATTTGGTTATTTTATTCATTTGGTCCTTCTAATTAAAAATCTATACTTTTACCCTTTTTATGAATTAGTCCTTTCTATTAAATTAACTATCTAATCAATGAAATTTTTGAATCATAATTTATACGATGCATTTATCATTAGAAATATCTAAAATAAATGAATTTACGATTCGACTCATCGGAGTTGTGGTCCCGAAACCACTGTTTTCGATACCACTGAAAATCGGGCTGTTACAGAACATATTGATCTCTCTCAAAAAAATTACAAAAAAAAAAACTCAATATAATCTTTGTTAGTGACAATAAGAACTGTCAATTTCGTTGCCAATCACAACTTAAGGACAAATTGATAAAACAATATAACTTGCCTTATTTGATTGGCAGTTTTAACAAATCGGTTTGGGCAATTAATTGTTGAATATCGAAGATTATTAACAACTTATTTGCAAAGACTTTATGGGTAAGAGTCAAGACAAGTAAAGATCGAAATTAGACTTTTAATGTAATCAAAGTTCTAATCCTTAAAGGAGTTTGATTACTAGAAGATCAATGCTAGAGGTGTTCATGGGTTGAGTCAGGTCGAGTTCGAGTTTGGTTCAAGAATAAAATTAACACACTTTACACTTGTCCAAGCCCAATTGAGCTTGAAATATGGACTTAATATTTTGTCCAAGCCTATCCATATTTATAGATGGCTGACTGAAGCCTATTTTAAGAGACACGTATTATTTTTTAATAATTTAATAATTATTTTTACAATTAATAAGATTATATATATAAACATCTTAAAAATTTTTAATGTTTACATTATAATTGTATATATTACTATAGATTAAATTTTATATGTTATAAATTACATAATACATAAAAATAACATAATATAATAATTTATGAAGTTAGAAAAACAAGTTTGGTAGGGTTGGGCTTGGGTTGGCCCTTGAGTGCTCGAGCCCAAGCCTTGTTTATATTTAAACGGGCTTAATTTTTTTGCTCAAGCTTATTTTCCAGGCATAATATTTTTTTTCAAATCCTCCTAAATTTCGAATGAACTTTTGGGCTTGGGTGAGTAGTCCAACTCATGAATAAGTCTAATCATTACCGGTATGCTAATTACTGAAGATTTTTTTATGTGACTATTTAAAAGGAGTTAAGTTATTGTAATTGACTGAATTTCAACAAGCCTTTTTACTCTTATATGGACGACTTGTTTAGGTTATAGATACGAATGAGAGAGCACAATTACTTGTTCAATTAGGAATTCTTTTATTAGTGTAAATTTGTAAGTAAACTAGATTGAGTTGATGAGTTTACATGTAAGCTTTTAGGGGGGAAGGGAGAGTGATCTAGATAAAAGTATAAGAGTAAAGGTGCAACATGGTGAGTGAATTGAACATAAATCACAGCTTGTACTTGTTAATAGTAGAATACTCTTGATAAGTGTTAAAAGTAATATATTTTAATCCTGTTCTTAATATGTTTTGGATGTTTTTTTGATGTAAAATGGTGAATTTTATGCTCCTAATATTTTAAATTTATATTTTTATACATAGGAGAGCATTTGGGAGCAAAAAGAGCAAAAATCGAAAAATCAGAGCAATGTAAGGGGCCACATGGGTTGGACACACGACCATGTGTCAGACTGTGTGAAAATCATAAACTGCACTCCAAACACGCAGAAAAACACAATTTTTAGGTTTTTCGAACATTCTAAGACATATATATATATATATATATATATATATATATACTAAACATAAGAAGAGAAGAGTGAGCCGTTATAGAACATTCAAGAAAACAACTCGAAAAATACTATTGAAGCCGACTCTGAAGCGGATTTTCGTCAAGATTAAAGATCTTTTGATTTATTTGAAGTTTATTATGAGTTTCTTGGTTTCTTGTGGTACTTATACTGTCTTTTGGATGTTTTTATTTGTGATTATGAACTAACTTTCTAAATACCTAGGGGAGATGAACCTATGATGAATTTTGTCTTTTGATTTTTGTTTTACGCAATAAATACTTGATCTTGTTCTCAATTATATGTACTTAATTCTTGGTTTAATATTTCTAGACTATCAATCCATGTTTGATGTGCCTAAATTAGAAGAGGAATAGACCTTGTTTAAGAGTAGATCTAGCATAATTAAATGGAGTTGCATGCAATCCTAGAAATAGAACGATATAAATCTACTGGTTTAGAGTCAAATCTAATAGGGGATCCAAAGATTGAGTTAATGCGATAATAGGGGTTTTAATTAGAAAGAAATTTCAATTAATCAATTTAGAGTCAATTGCTCTTAGTCTTAAATAGAGATATTAGCATAATTTAGGGATTTCTATAGATCAAGATATTAAGTGAAGAAATTATTTAATTTAGATTGATAATGACAGATGAAATCTAGGTGGATTTTTTCCTGGGCAGTGTTTCGCTTCGTGGTTGTTAATTGTTTGCTTTCTTGATTTATTGTTTGTCGTGTTTGTAGTTAATTAATTAGTTAATTTTGGTTTTCAATCAATTACTCCAATTTATCGGTTAAATAATAGAAAGACGGTAATTGTTAGTACTTTTAGTCCTCGTGGGAACGATATCTTTATTCACCGTAACTATACTATTAATTGATAAGTGCACTTGCCTTATTCAAATTTTTCGTTAGCTTACGACTTCATCAACTCTCTAGATAAGACCTTACAAACGTAGGATGTTTTTAAATTGTGTGAATAAGTTTATGATTTCTATCTCGATTTTTCTACTGGTAATCACCTCGTCCAATTGTGACTAAACAAATAGTTGGCAATCAAAAACCAACGATACTTCAATTACTATTAAAGTAAGACATTGGACGCACTAAGTGGAGATCTTATCGTTGAAATTTCATTGAATGCCGACCAAACCCTCTATGTTGGATGGCTACAACTATACTTATGGGAAAGCCAAGATGAAGGCTTTTATAAACTCCATTGACGAAAAAGCTTGGCATGCAATCTTAATAGGTAGCAGAGAAGTATTCAAATTCAAAACTTCTCTTTAGTCTTTGATTGAGAAAGTTGAGATTAAGGTGACAACAATCGAAGAAGCTAAGGACATCAACAACATAAGGATTGATGAACTCAGCAAACCTTTGAGATGAATCATGATGAGTCAAGGAATAGCGAAGGCAAAGGTGAGAAAAACAATGCCTTGCAGGTTGCGGCCGTGAAGGTGCATCTGCAATAGAAAATAAACCACACACATCATCATCTTAACCTTATAAAATTTTTACTTCCCATTGAGTTATTACATAAATCATTATCCAGTAACAATTTATTCTCGCCCAGAAACTGTTCTTCTTTCCCAACTCCCGTGCAGGCTGCTACATCAACCCCAGAGTACGCTCAGCTTTGCATTGCTCCTACCACAATCTAAATCAACCAAAACTGCAATAGGGGGTCTCCATATAGGCCCCTGTTATGTTGCACTACTTTTTTACAATAACTAGATGCAAAGAGGTTATACAGATGATTTTTGGTTTGCTGACAAAGAAAGCATGTTATTTCCCAGGGATAACAACACCCCCTGCTTTATTGCTGAAGCAAGTCAAGAGTTAGAGAAAGAAGAAACCATGTGTTTCAGTCTTTCTTAGTGTCTTTATTACCAAAATCAAGGAGTTGCTCTAACAATTCGTCATCCAAGTACTCCAACTCCAAAACTTGTGTGTCATGCTCTCTCTTCCTTTCTGCATTTTCTATGGCTGAAGAAGAAGAAGAAGAAGAAGCCACTGATGAAGAAGGTGGAGGATTGGTGGTGGGTGAAGCCATATGTTCATCTGGGAAGTTTAGAATAGCGGAGGCACCCCTCATTGCAAAAGCTGCTCGATCATAAGCTCGAGCAGCGTCTTCCGCTGTATCAAAAGTTCCCAGCCACAAGCGAGGTCCTCCTAGCCTCGTCGAGTCCCGAATCTCCGCTGCAAATTTCCCCCACGGTCGCCTTCTAACACCTCTGTAACGGATGCTGGAATCTCCCTCTCCATCTCCCGCTTTCTTCCTCTTGTCACCTTCCATGGCCAACTTGAATAACAACTGCGACTTACACTTTGCCATTTATAGTAGGCGGCAAACGCTCATAATTGGCCCATATTATAACAAAAGGGAAGATCCGCATAAACCCATCCAATTAACCAATGCCAAGAACTTAACCTTTCAATCACATAGATTTTGGTGCAACGAATATGAACCGAGAGAAAAGGTGAATTTACTTTTTGTCTATATTTTAAACATCCTGTCTGCAATTCTTTATTCTTATTGTTCCTTTCCACCAAAAAGAAAAATAATGTTCTTCTAGTTTGATTCCAACAGGTAAGTTGGTGTTGATGTGGGACGGTAATTATTTCAATTAATTAATTTGATGAATAAAAAATTCGAATCATTCAACGGATTCATCTGAATGAAGTAATTTTTTTACATGTAGATGGTGAATTTCTTTTCTCATATATAAAAGAAGGCTACAGAGTGCCTTAGAATCAAATTATTCATACATCAGGAGCGAAGCCTAAGGGGTTGGTAAGAGTCTTGCTTCCATTTAAGCTTTTAAATTTTTTTAAAATTTTAAATTAATAAAAATAAAATTATATTTTGACTTCATAAAAATAATAAAATTTTAATTTAATCTTTTAAAATTACATTTTTATTATCGTAAAAATTACAATTTAACTTTAGACCTCCTAAAATTTTTTTTGACTTCGGCCCTATTATACATGTGAAGCACCTAATTTGTCTTTTATAAGTAATTTCCTAGTGTAGGAACATCAACATAAACTAAGTTAACATTATTAGGAGGTGAATTTTTTAGACAGTGGTAAGATGAAGGTAGAAATTTATTTTAGGGGAAATTTTAAGGGGATCGATATATAATTTTATTGTTGTATTAGTTTTTAAAGGAATTAAATTAAAATTGTATTATCTTGGAAAGTTAAAGTGTAATTTTATCATTGCATTAACTTGTAATTTTAAAAACTTTTAAAGAGGCTAAAATGATATTTTATCACTTTGGTTGTTAGGAGTAGCGGTGTTCAAACGGTTAATTGATCGATTAACTGAACTGAACAAGTATTAACCCAACTTTTTAATCCTTTAACCGTTAATCGAACCAAATTTTTTCAAAAAAAAATAACTGAACCGAAATATTTCGATTAATTCGGTCGATTAACTGAATTAACCGAAATTTATGTGCTTTGTAAATCCATCCATATTTGTAAATGACTACCTCAAATTCATTTTAGTCTAATGTACAATGTTATACATAAACTTTAGATTATGTGTTATAAATTACATAACATAATATAGGGATAAATATCAAAACTACACATAAACTTTAGTCTAATGTACAATGTTATGCATAAACTTTGTTTTTGTGCAATTTTTTACATTAAATTTTGATTTGATTAAATTTTCATAAATCACTAACACCATTATTAGTGTAACACTATTTTATCATATGTTACATACATAAATAATTATCTTTATTTAATATTAAAAAAATTGATGTGTTGGTTTTTTTTAATTATGTATAATCGAATTAATATCAAAGTTTCAAGTATACATTTGAACCATAAGTAAAGCTTCATATGTATAATTGCATCGAATCAAAGTTGATGTATCAAATTGCATATTAAATCAAAGTTCATATACAATTTTAAGTTTTAGCTGTGTAATATATTATTACAAACTTAGAAAATGGGCTAGAACGGGCCGAGTTCGAGTTCGAGTTTTGAGTGTTTGAGTCCGAGCACAACTCATATTTTAAACGGATCTAAATATTTTGCCCAAACCCATTTTATGAACATAATATTTTGCCTAAATTCTTTCAAATTTCGAATAATTAATATTCAAGTTTAAACGAATAACTCGACTTTTGAACAGGTCTAATGATAAAGTAGAACATATCTAACTATGAAATCATCATGGATTATACAACATTAGCCTCGCCTTACATCAAAATCCTTGATAGATTCTTTTAAAAGTATATTTGTATTTGCATAAGCATGAGTGATGTTAGTCATGAGGTCAGTTCATTACGTTAGCTTAATCCATCGTCATCTTCATAACATCATCTTCATGCTTAGTTAACGTTTTCTCTTTTCATTAATTAAATCGAGAAAACAATGACAATAATGAGATTAAAGAAAACACACACACACCCATACATATATATCAATAGGTGTAGCATCTAACGAGGTTGGATCTAGTCCTCGGGAAGACTACTTTCTGAATTAAAACAGCATCTGAAATCTGATTTTCCGGGGGTGACAATTCTATGGCTTACCTAAGAACATGATTCGTTCGATATACATGGTCATGCTTTCGTGTGAGTGGCTGAGGTAATTTGATGGCGTCAACACGTTTTATCATCATGGTTATGCGAATTGATTCCTTATGTCACTTGATGAAGGAAGTAGGATTTTGAAAGAATCACAATTATTTGTTTAATTGGTTGATTGATTAGTATTTGTGGGCGGCGTTATTCTTTTAGTTAAATTATGTTATTTTTCCACGGTTAATTTTTGATTATTTAAAGGAGATTTGTATTCTTGTTTGGTGAGGTCAATCAAAAAAAAAATGTTTTTCTTTGGAGACGTCAAAATGTAACCACATATGAGTTTTTGTGAGAGTTTCGTGATAATTATAGAGAATATTTTATATCATTTTGTGAGTGCCCTGTGATATTTAAGATTTTGTTTATCGGTTTATTTTTCGAGATTTTGAGATTTGTATTCGGGGTTTTGGGTCATGTATATTTAGGTTAATTTTCTCCATATTGTACTCTCGTTTGTTTACTCTTTTAGTGAAAAGTCAAAACCTTTTTTGCCTGTGATTTTTCCCTATTTGAGAGTTTTTCACATAAAATATTTGTATTCGTTCTTCCTCGCTTTTATTATCTCATTGTTTATACGGGTCGATCTCCAATAGTGTTTGGTTTGAAATCCTGATTATTGTAGACCAATCGAAATGTAAAGATTTAGTGTTAATTGTTGGAATCCATCCAATCACGTTATTGGTTTAGTGGTAAATTCATGTAGATTTCAACTTGATTTACATGAAATTTTACATGAAATTTAGGGTTTGATCTCTGTATTTTTAAATCATCTTTCTCTTCTCATTATAATGTATTTGTTCACTTATGTAAAAAAATTGTAGGAATCCGATACCCTTACTCCCTCCCATACAATATTTGGATGAACTATTGACATAATAATGGTGGACCTTCCGTTTTATTCGATTTTGCTCTTAAAATTATTTAATCAATGTGCTTTGTATTATTAGAGTATTATATAATAGAGTTGACCCATCAGCAATAATGATCACCCAAAGAGAAGTAGCTCTATAGTTTAGGCAACCCATTGCATGAATCTTTTTATTATTTTATCCATGGTTGAATGGGGAAATGTTCTTATATTGAAAAATAGGGTATAGTGGAAATATAAATGGATTATTAATAATCGGTAGGCTGGTAATCAATATATGAGAAAAGGGACTGTTATCAGTAATATGCATGCACTTGAAATTTCTAAAAACAATCTTATTTGCCATGTGGGCTATTCCATATGTTCCAAGTTCAATGCAGGTTGGCCGCTGAGCATTACAAAAAACAAACCAGGAATTTAGCAACTTGGTGGTGGCTATGTAACCCGAATTCGATTTATTGTACTTATTTCGTCAACTTAATATAGGGATTTTCATAATATTTTTACCAGATAAAAAGCTTTTCGCCCATGTAAAGCCTACCAGCAATCATCTGTTGTAGCTAGATGTAAACAGAAGATTTTCATGGACATTAAATTTCTGTTGGCGTAAGCGAGAGTGATGTTAGCGATGAGGTGGGTTCATGACGTTTGCTTAATCCATCGTCATCTTCACAAGCATTATGATTCTTCGTTATGGTTTTCAAATATTATATATATATGTTGGATCTTGTCGTGGGGAAGAGTAATTTGTCAATTAGTCTAACAAGGGCTTACCTAAGACTATGATTCGTATGATAGAGATGGGTGTAAGCAGGTGAGGTAAATTGATGGCGTCAACAGTTTTCATCACCATGGTTATGCCAATTGGTTCCTTATGTCACTTGAAGAGGACCATCCAAATAATCTAAGTTCAACATACACCCAAACCCAAATAAAAAATAAAGGAAGACCTAAAAGAGGTTAGTAACATAATCACACCAACATTCAACTTACAGAATTAAGGGTTAATTTAGTATTGCTTTTTAGAAGCATTTTTTAGCTCTACTTTTATTTTTGGCCAAAAAAATTTGAAAAGCTCAAAAACATTTTATTTAACAATGCTTTTATTTCAAAAATATTTTCTGTCTCAAAAATACTTTTGAGAAGTAATGCTAAACTGACCCTGAATCCAAATGACAAGAAAAAACACCTCACCCTAATGTAACATCTCATATTTGAGATTAGATGCATAAAATAAGAAGAAGGTGAACATCCAAGCTAGATCCCCACAATTTCATTTTGAAAGTTTGTGATATGCCTTCAGTTGAGACCCTAGATGAGAAAACACCCCCAAATAAATCCAATCAGAAACTTACAGCCATTTCTTAAAAAAGATCTTATGTAACAACCTGAATTCGAGGTGTAAAAAAATGTATTTTTCGAGGTTCTGTAATTGTGAATCGAATCCATAAATATTTAATAAAAATATTTACGAAAATAAAGAGTAAAATAATTGATGTTCGAATAGGAAATTTTAATTGTGTAGTGCTTAATTTTAAGTGTTACGATTAAATTAAATAAGTGGTAAAAGTATAATTTATAAAAGAAAATTGAATTGACTTAATGGCAAGGACCAAAGGGGCAAAATTTCCATTTAATTACTTAGTGCCGATTAAGTGGTAATGTGTGGCTGAAAATTTTGCATGATAATTTAATAATAAATTAAAATTAAAAGAAATGGAAAGAATGGCTAAAAGATGGAAGTGGTTGGCAAAAGAAAGATATTTTATCTTTCTTTTGTTCAGCCAAGTCGAAGCAGAGAAGGGGGAAGAAAAAAGAGTTTAGGATTTGTTTAAGGTTCAAGCTTCAAGTAAGTTTAATCTAATTTTTTTCTCATAATTTTTATATTTTTGAAATTCCGTTATCTTAATTTAGCTTACCCATGTTATATTTTTCGTTTTTTTCAAAGATATTAAATACTATCATTGTTGAGTAGTTAAGATTTTAAGGATTATTTGATATATTTTAAGTTAAAGGTGAAAAGGGGACTAAATTATGAAATAAGTTGTTTATTTTAAATAGTGAGGACCAAATTTGGAGATTTGGTGAATTAATGTAAAAATGAGAAATAAGGAGTTAAATTTAGTTAGAACAAAATGGATGGGTTTTGATGAAATATATTGTGTATTTAATTCCGTAGCTAACGTTGATCCGGACTCCTCAAAAAGGAAGGGCAAAGACAAGGTCAACGATGAGTAGCTCGGAATTTACGGTTGGTGTTTCTATAACCTAAACTAGTTTATTAAATTGTCAAATAATAATAAATTGTTCAAAGTAGAAATCAAGGTATGAAAATAAGGTATGAGATTCTCTACTCAATGGAGTTGTTTTGAATAAATTGATGGTATGAGAATTTAAACTGTATATTCTGCATGTGTAAATGTATGATGTGAAATTGTGATAAATTTATGATTACTATAAGATTGCATTTTAGATGTATTTTTGTTGTGAATAAAATTAAATGTTGAAATGTGGATTGATATTAAATGGAAATAATTACCCTATTAATTGTTCGGGTCGAGTCGGATATAGATGGCATGCCATAGGATAGGAAGAGTTCAGGGTTACTTCGACCACGAGTCGATGAGGCACTGGGTGCCAAGTTACTTCGATTTAACCGATGAGACACTAGGTGTCAACTTTATTATAGCGCAGGGTGCGATATATTACTTCAGATTTATCCGATGAAGTATTGGGTGCCAAATCGCTGTGTTGGTTGGATTTGTATATTCGTCAAAGTCCGAGTCATGCTAATAGGGAACTATAAATGATGTTTATTATAATCACATTGAATGAAAATATTATGAATGTTGTATTGGAAATCAAAGAAATGAGAATTGGTTATGCATGATGATATTGTGCATAATGGACATGAAAAATGTATTGGGAAAATTAAGAAATGGTATATAAATATGCGTAATGATATTATGCATAATTGAATAGAAATGGGAATATGAAATGAATTGTGCATTGAGGCTCAAAGAAATGATATTTGTATATGTATTAAAATAATATGCACAATGGGATGAGAATTGAGAGATAAATATGATCAATGATATATATATATGCCTGTGTGTGTATGTGTGTGTGTGTGTGTGGATATTATAATGATTCATGAGTAAGATGACAAAATATGATAATTGATTTAACATGAGCTAATATTAGCTTAGAATCTATATAATGTATATATATATTGTTTGTCGAAACCATTTTTTAAAGCGTGTTTCGAAAATTATTTTAAAATTAGAAAACGAGAGTTGCCACCAATCCTTTGATTTAGGTGTGATTGGATCACCTAAAATGCCTGAATTTATTTTGTAAAAAACGTTTGGTCTTCAAAATCCAAAAAAAGTAGGTTCGAGAGTCGGTTACGCTTAAGGAAGGGGTTAGCGCCCTTACACGCTTAAAACTGGTACCTAGTCGATTATTTAGTGTCTTAATTGTTGAAAAATCGAAAGTTCGAGTAGAAATTCAAAATGCCATTTATGGATCATAACAAGATGTTCAAACATTTAAGCTCGAAGTAAAATCACACCCAACACGTTAGGGCACAATTTTGAATCTCCTAAAATGAAAGAACATCGAACAATTAGTTTTTTGAGTAGTATATTCAATTATTTTAGGTTTAAAGAAAAGATCGTACTCAATGCATTAGAGCACAATCTCTTTAATCCCCTTTAAATAAAATAATATGACTTTTCATTTGAAACGATTCACAAATCTTAGAAAATGACGTACATCCCATTTTTATTCTTATAAATTTGTTTAGAAAGGAAGTTGGAAAAAGGGTGGTGAAAACATATAGACTTACAAATGAAATAACCATTATCGACTCCAAAGAGGTTGCGCGATATTTAGGATTTGAAAAGAAATAATACCCAACACGTTAGGGCATTACTTTTTTTCTTCCTAAAATAAAAACTTTGCCTTAAAAGAATAGTTTGTGTGTTTTCAAAACATACAACTCAACTAAACTATTTTTTTTTAGAAATGAATAAATATATACTCCATTTTAAAACTAAAAGATAAAAGTAATTAAAACATAATTGAAACAAATTGCATGAAATAGGACTTATGAGAAATAAATAAAGGTATGCAAACTACAATATGATATAATTTGTGATAAAATGACTAACAAAAATTATGTTGAGCCAAATGAATAAAGTAATAAAAGCTAGAGGTTCAATATGATAAGATCAAAACATAAGAACTTGGTATTATTGTTTTTTTAAAAAAGGAGAGCAACCAATTCAAAAGGAAAAGGAAGCAATTTGAACATAGATTTTAAAGGGATTTGGAAGGAAAATAAAATGATAAAATAAGGGATTCATGACCTAAGTTTGAAATTTTAAAAAGATTAAATGAAAGGAAAATTTTATACTTTTTTTTAAAAAAAAACTTGAAGATTAAATTAAAATAAAAAATGAAATTCGGGGTTCAAAATTAAAAAAATATAAAAAAGAGGGGTCAAATTGGAAATGAACCCACGTCCTGGACACGTGGCAATGTTTAAAGGAGTTGAACAGTCGAGGGATTAAATTAAAGAGAATACAAAATTAGAAGGGTAATTCTAAAATTCATTTAAAACATGAGAAGGACAAAATTATATATTCTGAAAATGCGGAAGGGCCAAATCTGCAAATAACCCTTAGAACAGAAACATGCGGATCTTCCTTTGGCCGGGTCGGGTATGATATGGGTTGACGCTAAACGGGGTCATTTTAGATTATGGACCGAGAGTCTAAAACGGCGCCGTATGGAGCCCTTTTATAAACAAAAAGAAACACTAAAAAAATCATTTTGAAACATAATCTAAAAAAAAAGTTTTCAAATCCTCTCAACTCCCCCCAAGCTTCTGGCCATCCCTCCGATCGTGAGGGTTCTTTGTCAGCCACCGCGAGTCGTTAACCTCTGACGTCAGCGATGGTGGTGCACGGCAGCTGGAGCACTGAAAGGTCGCTTTTTTCTCCTCTTTTTTTATATTTTATCAAAAAGCTTTGATTGGGCTCTATAATCTCAGATTCGAGCGAAATGGTAAGAAAGATTTTATCTTTTTAGTTCCTTTTTTTTGAAAATCCCAGACCTGAGTTTCTAAAAAAGGGTTGGATTTCTTCCTTTTTATTTTCATATATATATATGTATACATTCTAAGAAGTACGAAGCCAGATCTGAGGTTTCTTTTAAAAAAATAGGGTTTTTTCGAATATAACCCTTATTTTTTATTTGATATCCATCTTTTTACACCTTTTTTATTTTGAAACCCCTTTTTTATTTTTTAAACTATAGATCTGATTTATTTTATAAAAGAAATCCTAATTTTCATTTCAAGGTTTGTTTAAATTATTTTCTGTTTCGAAAAGATGATAGAACGATGCGCCTTTGGTATATGAAATGAATACAATATCTGTATGCATGTATATATGTTTGAAGATGATTAAACAAACCAAAAATAATACTTTGGGGCTTCGTTGAATCTTTCTGCTTGAATCCGGTTTCTCGTTTTTTTTGTATTGATTTTTTTTTAATTATTTACAGATTCAAAATGGTTTTTATAGCCAAAATAAATTACATTATTACAGTTTCTTTGCCCCTGTTTCTTCTCTGTTGCTCTGTTTTATCTCTGTTTGTAAGTATTACCAGAATGGCTCTCTCCTACGGTCAACACCGGTACTAGGAGCTGTACCATGGGCATTTTGGTGCAAAAGACGGTAGCATGTTGGCTTTGGGCAGAGGGAGCGTCGGGCAAAGGGAGTGTCGAGCAGAGTGGTTTCGGGAGCTGAGCAGCCTCGAGAGCCAAGGGGTTAATGGTCAGCAGATGAAGAGTCACATGACAGACGTGGGGGTAACGTGGCACTGATGTGGCGATGACGTGGTGCTGACGTGGCGATGCTGATGTGGCATGTGGTAGTTGGGCAGCAAACCCTAATCTGATTAAGGTTTCAAAAAATTTTAATGAATTTGGGCTTGTGGGTTTTGGGCTTGGTCTATTTTGTAATTTGTAAAATGGGTTTCCCAAATGGGCTTATAAATGGACATTGTCAAATCAACTTTAATTTAATTTGAGAATTTATTTTATTTCATTATTTTAGGTTTTATTTATTTTATTGTTCATAGCCCGGTTAAAATTGGGCTTCTACAGTTGCCCCTCTTTACTCGTTGTCGTGTAACGGGAATGGAACAAAGACTAAAAGAAGACCAATTTTGTCCAATCCTGCTGAACCTTGGCCCCGCCATCGACCATTTCAGCTGTATTGTATCTGCCACCTTTTCTTGCCTCAAGGTAAATCCAAGATGGCAAAATTTGATGCTGTAATTCCTCTCTATTTCACTGTAACTTCAAGGGGACCGAGATTCGTTATTACAATTTTAATCCAGCTTCGCTGCAACTTCGAGAAGATAGGCTTTGATGTCGAAGGTTGCTCTTACTACAACTTTAGAGAGATGAAGACTTGTTGTTTTGATCTGATCTACTGTAGCTTTGAGGTAGAAGATTCCTCATTATGGCTCAAATCTGCCATTGCGGTTGTAATGTTTTCGTTGTATTACATCTGCCATCACGGCTTAAATGTCATTGTGGTACTAGATTCGTCGTTGTGGCTTAAATATTTTCCTTCATGCTTCTGAGGTATAACGTTCACGATTGCGACTTAAACCTTTCCCTTTGTATCTTCATGGTACTGGATTCGCCGTTACAGCTTAAATCTTTCCCTTTATGCTTCGGAGGTACAAGGTTTGCCGTTACGACTTAAACCTTTTTCTTTGTATTTTTCGTGGTACTGGATTCACCGTTACGGCTTAAATCTTTCCCTTCATGCTTTTAAGGTACAGGGTTCGCCGTTGTGACTTAAATCTTTCTCTTTGTATCTGTGGTACTGGATTTGCCGTTGCAATTTAAATCTTTCCCTTCATCTTCTGAGGTACAAGGTTCACCGTTGCGGCTTAAACCTTTCCCTCAATTACCTTCGTGGTACTGGATTCGCCATTACGGCTTAAATCTTTCCCCTCCTGCTTCATGGAAATGAAACCTGTAAAATGTGCTCAAATGGGCCTTTAGGTAGGCCAAATTGTTTAGGATGTCATGATCAGGATGAGTCAAATGCTCTTAACTAGATGAATGTGCATGATTAATGTTAATTTTTAAAGATTAATTTATTTTGCTTTGGGATTGTCTCCTTATGTCTTCTCAAATCTACGACGGGATTTGGTAGAATATTCTTGATTTGAACCATTCTTTCCATGTTTGATTCTTTTAACTGGTGGTCCTATTTAGGGTCCCTGTATTACTTAAGAAATTTCTAAAATAATACTCGTAGATCCTTGTATACCTTATGATATTAGTCTATTATCCATTATCTCAGTATGAAAATACTTAGGCAGTATGGTGAAAGAATGAGATTGTATTAGAGTCGAAGCTCGAAGAAATGTTGGCCATAGAGAAATTGCTAAATACTTACGAGGAATAAAATAATTACAAGGAATAATATCAGATGCCTAGATATCATGATATGAGTTTTCCTGATCTGAGGGTTATTTTTCTGCTCGATACGTGTCTAGAAAACCCAAAGTACTTTGTTGATGCCTCAAGATGTAAAGTTTCCATCTTGTCACATTTGAAGGAACAATTGACCATTTTTGCTCCGTGTTTGAGCTGCCCTTTTCGGGTTTTCAACTCAAAATCCCTTTGGTTTCAAGATGCCCTTTTGTCGGTTTTCACCTTGACCTCTCTGTGTTTTTTTAGGTGAAATATTTCTTCACCGAGTCTGATTTTATTGGATTGTATAACTTTTTACCATCCATTTCAGTCAGAATGAGGGCTCCTCCAGAGAAAGCTTTCTTCACCACATATGGCTCTTCCCAATTAGGCATCCATTTTTCTCGAGAGTCTTTATGTATGGGAAATATTTTCTTTAAGACTAGATCTCCTTCGTGGAATTCTCTAGGGCGGACCTTTTTGTTGTAAGCTCGCATCATCCGCTTCTGGTACATTTGACCATGACGGATAGCTCTTAACCTCTTTTCTTCGATTAAGTTTAACTTATCAAATCTAGGTTGGATCCATTCTGTTTCGTCCAAATTTAGTTCTGACAAGACTCGGAGAGAGGGAATTTCCACCTTGATAGGTAAAACTGCTTCCATCCAGTATACAAGTGAGAACGACATCACCCCAGTAGATGTTCTGACTGAAGTCCTATAAGCAAGAAAGGCAAATGGTAATTTTTCATGCCAATCTTTATAGGTTTCTGTCATTTTTGCAACAATCTTCTTGATGTTTTTATTTGCCGCTTCCACTGCTCCATTCATCTTTGAGATATATGGAGATGAATTATGATGTTTGATCCTGACCTGCTCACAAACCTCTGATATCGTGCTGTTATTCAAGTTCAAAGCGTTATTCGATATGATCCTTTTTGGCATCCCATATCGATATATGATTTCTTTTTTCAGGAATCTGCTAACTGCAGACTTTGTAACATTGGTATAAGAGGTGACTTCCACCCATTTGGTGAAATAGTCGATAACGACAAAGATGAATTTATGTCCGTTAGAAGCCTTCGGAGAAATCGGCCCAATAACATTCATGCCCCACATAGAAAAAGGCCATAGAGAAGTCATGACATGTAGATGTGATGAAGGTATGTGAATTTTATCTCCATAGATTTGACATTTGTGACATTTCTTAGCATAGTTGATGCAATCACTCTCCATAGTGGACCAGTAGTATCCAAATCTCATTATCCGCCTAGCCATTTTGAATCCATTGGCATGTGTTCCGCAAAAACCTTCATGGACTTCCTCTAGGATTTTCTTGGCCTCGATTGCATCAACACATCTTAGCAGCACCTGATCCTTTCTCCTCTTATACAAAATCTCCCCATCTAGGACGTACTCGTTCGCGAGCCTCCTTAATGTCCTTTTATTATTTTCAGTAGCTTCTTTGGGGTATTTATGATTTTTCACATATTGGAGGATGTATTGATACCAAAGGTGGTCGTCCTTTTCTTCCTCCTCAATCTCGTAGCAATGGGCTAGAGTCTCATAAATGCTCATTTGAATGGGTTTCATATCCTCGAGTCTGTTTACTTTTATCATTGAGGCTAGAGTAGCCGGAGCGTCCGCCATTTGGTTTTCCTCACTTGGAAGGTACTGGAACGTAACCTTATCAAATTCCTTGATTAGCTCCAAGACCATCTTTTGATAATCGATTTACTTGGAGTCTCTTATCTCTCACTCTCCCTTGAGCTGGTAGATTACTAATGCTGAATCTCCGTATATCTCCAAGGTTTTGATTCCTCGTTCTATGGCTACTTGACTTCCCATAATGCATGCCTCGTACTCTGTCATGTTGTTTGTGCAATAGAAGTCGAGTTTACTAGTGATGGGATAATGGTCTCCTTCTTGTTGCGAATGGGGTGGTGGTAATTCTTGTATGGCCTTAACTTTGTCTGGATCGATTTCAATTCCTCTTTGGCTGACCACGAAGCCTAACAACTTGCCCAAAGTAGCCCCAAAAGTCATTTGGCAGGATTTAACTTTAACTGAAGCTTTCTTAACCTTAAGAACAGCTTCCTCAAGACATTTACATGTTCTTCCCCTGTTCGTGACTTGGTGATCATATCATCCACGTAGACCTCAATCTCTTTATGCATCATATCATGGAATAACGTTACCATGACTCTTTGATATGTTTCCCTTACGTTCTTAAGTCCGAATGGTATCACCTTATAATAGAACGTTCCCCACATTGTAATGAATGTAATTTTTGCCATATCTTCAATGTCTATTTTTAATTGGTTATACCCAAAGAAACTGTCCATGAAAGAGAATAGTGAATGACCTGTCGTGTTGTCTACCAGGGTATCAATATGAGGTAGTGAGAAGTTATCTTTTGGGCTGGCTTTGTTAGAGTCTCGATAATCCACACACATACGTACTTTTTCATTCTTTTTGGGAATGGGGATTATATTGGTGACCCATTCAGAATATTTGACCACTTAAAGAAAACCCGGGTCAAATTACTTTTGAACCTCTTCTTTTATCTTTAGCAACACATCCAATCACATCCTTCGAAGCTTTTGCTGGACAAGCTTGCATGCCTCTTTTATTGAGAGCTTATGGGTTACGATGTCGGTGTTCATCCCAAGCATGTGTTGGTAGGACCATGCGAAGACATCCTTGAATTCTCGGAGCAACTCAACAAGATCTTTTTGTGTTTCTATTGAAATACTGTTCCAATTTTCACCTCTTTCTTTTCATCTTCCTCTCCTAGGCTCATAGTTTCGATTACCTCTTTATGGGGCAAGATTTGTTTTTTCTCTTGTTCCATCATTCGTAGCAAATCAGGAGAAAAGTTACTGGCTTGGTCATCTTCAAAATCCTAAGGCTCTTCAAGACACATGTCTTGCTCAAAATGAGGCTCAGAACCAGTGACAGCGTTGCTCATATCATTGATATCCAAAGATCTGTCAAAAGAATGAGAGAGGTCCAATGAACAAAGTAAATTTAAGAATGATTGTATGGTATGAGTATGAGTATATGTATACAGAATTTCTGAATGGTTATTTGTGTAGGTTAAGTGTAAACAAATTGTTTGAATGAAAGAATATGAAGAGATATTTGCTAAATGGGATAAAACGCATTTTCATTAAAAATAATGGATAACAGTTAAATGCCCTTTACAAAAGATCTCTATTACTCTCGGGCATAGAGCGATAGATATGCGTCTAGTATTACTCTGAAAAGATCCTAAAGGCTACAGGAAGCTCCTCCTCAGTCCAGTTGCCTAGAACGCTTCCTAGTGTGTATGGGCAAATTCGTGATAGGCTCATTTCTTCGTTTTCTTCAGAGATGGCATTAATGTACAAGCTTATCGTAACTCTTTCAGTTTTCTTTTCTTCTTCGATCCTCATCCCACCGAAAATGAAAGTCTTTGATATGTGGGGAAAGACCATTGGCTCTCATTTGATCTCTCCTCCGGTCAGTCGTGCTTTTCTCGTTTCTCGCTTCCTTTCAATTTCTTTCTTCTTTTCCTTTATATCCGGTTTGTACTCCAGGCCAAAACGATCCCATTTTTCTAGTGGTACCAGTGTATTAATTGCCCCTTGCAGATGTTTTCCAAGCCCTTTTCCTAGCAATGCTCATTTTCTAATTATTAATCGTAAACTCATCCTCGTAGTCCGTGACAATTTCGGTTCAGGAATTTTTCTTCCTTCTGCAATGAATGTTGCATTAACAAATTCTAACGATCGAAAGGAGCATTTCACAGCCTCCTCGCTTCTCTCTACATACGGTGCGTCACTTGTCACAGATGCGATAATATCCTCCTCTATATTTATTATAATCAATCTTCCTTCGGTTACTAGTTTAAGCTTCTGATGAAGTGAGGATGATACCACTTCCACTAAATGGATCTAGAGTCTTCCCAACAAACAATTATACGAGGGCTTAATGTCTATTACCAAGAAGTCTACCTCATAGGTATTCGGGCCGATCTGCAACAGTATCTCAATTCGGCCCATCACTTTTCTTTCTGTTCTGTCGAAAGCTCTAACTACATTGTGGCATGTTTTCATGTAGGAGCTGTCGACTGGTAATCGTTCCAAGGTGGCTAGTTGCAATACATTTAAAGCTGAGCCGTTATCGATGAGCACTCCAGGTAAGGTGTACACTTAGCAGCGAGTGGTGATGTGCAAAGCCTTTGTCGATCTCATTCCCTCATATGGGATCTCGTCGTCACTAAAGAAAATAAAGTTGTCAGCGCTGATGTTATTAATTAGGTGATCCAACTTGCATACAGATATGTCATCAGCTACATACGTTTCGTTGAGTACCCTCATCAAGGCATTACGGTGGGCTTCTGAACTTAGCAACAGGACTAAGGTTGATATATGTACTGGTTGTTTGTGTAACTGCTCAACCACGCTATACTCGCTGTGTTTCAAGAATTTCAAGAATTCTTTCTCCTCGTTCTCTACTACTGGCTCCTTTACTGGCTCAAGCTTATTGGTCTCTTTCTTTTCTGGTTCAAAGGCCAAGGCCTTTCCTTTTGCAGCTTCTTTCTTTCCTACTTCTAAATCGTAGAATTTTCCACTACGAGTAACAAGGCTTATGTCTTCTTTGGATTGCTCTTCTTTGGGCGTTATTATGTTACACCCGTAATTTCAAGAGGCTCTCCTACTATCCTCATAAGGAAATGGTGCAGGTTTTTGTATGATAACACAAGGTGTCATTTGCCTTCTTGTTTTAGTACCCTTGAACGCAGAGATAATTATTTCAAGGCGATCAAGCTTGTTCGTCCTTTTTTTTTCGGGGGCATAAATATCCTCCATCTCTTCTTCTTCTTCGAAGAATTCAATTTCTTTACGGTCCATCAGATCCTGTACCAATGCCTTGAACTCCGTGCAGTATTGAATCTCGTGTCTTTTAGTGTCATGAAAATCACAATAACTCTCGGCTGTCATTATTGTATCTCCATCGTTTCATGTGATTATCCCTCTATCAATCATTTGATACCACACCCATTTTAAGAATGATGTGACTTCTCCGACATTGATCTTAACCCTTTTACCTTTCGCACTTGGATCGCATTTACCCCTTGATCGGGATGAGCAGGTAAAGGGTTCCTAACCACGTTAGGTCTAGATGGCTCATCGAATCTTATACGCTTCGTCTTAATTAGTCTTTCCACTATCTTCTTAAAAGCGAAATAGTTTTCTATGGAGTGTCCGATTACTCCTCCATGGTATTCGTACTGAACATTGACGTCGTACCATTTTGGAAAAGGTGGTTGTACTAGATCTGTGTAGTACGGGGCCACTACATGTTGATCATATAATTACTGGTAAAGCTCTTTATACGTCACCGAAATAAGGGTGAACTGAATTCTTTTATTATTTTTTCTTGAGCTCGGTTTCGACTTCGGAGGATTTTGGTAATTGCTCGCAGGGGTTTTAGATTGCGTCATCATGATTGACTTCGCATAGTTTGACCTGTACATGCCTGCATGGTTTATCTCAGCTTCTTTTTTTCTGGGGGCTGCTCTCTTTCCACTTTCCCCAACGTCAATCTTATCGCTCTTGATTGCGCTTTCAATCATTTTTCCAGACATAACCATGTCCGAGAAGCTCCTCGTAGCATTTCTCAACAAGTGGTTAAGATAATGAGCTTTCAGTGTGTGGACGAAAAGCATGGTCATCTCTTTCTCTGTTAATGGCGACTGTACCTGAGTAGTCATGTCTCTCTATTGTTGAGCATATTGCTTGAAGCTCTCACTCGGCCTCTTTTCATGCTTTGCAAAGTGATCCTATCAAGAGCTATATCAGTGACATGGTCGTATTGTCTCATGAAGGCCTGTGCCAAGTCCTTCCATAAACTAATCTTCGCGCGACTCAACTAATTGTACCATTTTACCGCGGATCCGACCAAACTGTCCTGGAAACAGTGGATCAGTAATTGGTCATGATGGACATATCCTGACATTTTTCTGCAAAACATGGTGATGTGAGCTTCTGGGCAGCTTGTCCCGTTGTACTTCTCGAACTCTGGAGCTTTAAATTTTGGGAGTAGTACTAAGTCCGGGACTAGACTTAGTTCTTTAGCATCCATCCCACAGCAGGTGTCAGCTCCTTCCATTGCCTTGACCTTATCTTTCAGCCAGTTGTAACACTTCTCTATCTGCTTGGAAACTTCTAATTTTGTTCTCTCTGTCTCCATAATTTCGTCGAAATCAGGGTTGATGGGTTTGCAGCATTCTCCCCTGGATTAGACCCTGATCCAATCAGATAATTGGCTTGGCCTGAGGTACCAATGGGATGCTGTTGTGCTCTTATGAAGATGGGAGCCCCTCGCAAGTTTATTTCCAGTGGAGCTTGATTGTGCACGGAGGTAAAGCCAGGGGATATCAGGGGTCCTCATTCTCCTCCCTTGGGCTTGCTACAGGGTTTTTCCTTTCTCTGCTTCTTACAAAAGTTAAGTCAATCAATTGATTATATTCCCCTGAGACTCAATAATTTGTTCTCTCATATCCTGTTGGACCCTCGCCAACTAGTCTTGTAACTGTATTTGCATTTGTTCTTGCATCACTTTTTGTAACTGCTCCAACCTTTCTGTTCTTTGGTCCATTGCTCACCGAGTACCATAAGGATGTGAGTTCTCTATGTTTCCGGGTTTAACTATTTTGAATTTTTATTTAGTTAAAGTTGTTACGTTAAAATGTGAAAATGAAATGCGAATAAATGCATGTATGCAATGCAAGAGAAGGCGTTGATTCTGAATTCCATTCCATTAGATAAACTTCATTAGAAGATAAATTTCTTTACATAGAACAAGTTACATAAATGGCTTTGCCTTAGTGCCTAAAGCCTTAATTTTCCTAAGAAGTTTGGCCAATTTTTATCCTCGTGTTGACTTCGACTCATACTGTAGGCTTAACTCATCAGCTTCTATGGCTAATATCTGCACGTGATCAGCCGCTTCTCGCATCCGTGCAAGTGCTTCACCTATGACATAGTCTCTCTCTCCAACTTGTCTTTGAGCCTGCTGAGTGTGCCATTCGCTTGTCTCTAAGTTCCTTTCAAGAATCTCGATCCTTATTTCGTTGTTTTGGAGTGAAGCCTCGAGCTCTTGTACTATTTTCTTCAGTTCTTTATTTTCGGCTTGACTTGCCTTGAATTCTATGATAGAATTTTGGCTACGGTGTCTATGCAGAGATTCCTCCAATTCAACGATTCTAGCCTCCATCTCAATTATCTGGGCTTTCAATTCATCTTTTTTCAACTTAGCTTTCTAACAATTCTCCTTTTATGGCATTTTTCGTAGCTTGACCATCTTGAAAATTCCTTTTTCATTGCTCTGCTCGGTCCTCTTATTCTCGAATCTCTCGTTGCCATTGCTCAGAGGTTTTACCAAGCCCAACACTCTTCATGGATTGACGAAGCTTATTATAGTGTTTCTTCAAATCTTTCAAGTCTTCCTCGGCTTTATTCTTCCCTTTTTTCAACCTCTTAGCCTTTAACTTGTGAATGTCTACATTCAACCCTAACTTTATCTTATCCTCCTCTAAGACTTCAATCCTTTTCCCGAATTCCAAGCTCTTTCTTTCAAAATCCTGCTTTATGATGTCCAACTCTGATGGAATTACTTGTAAGCATTCTTCTAATGATCTGGCGTCATCAGGGTTCGGTGCTGGAATATTATCATTGATCCTTTTACTCTTCCACCAATCATACTCCAACATCGTCATCAGGTTTGCAGTGAATACCTTCATCCTATGCGCTAGCCTCCATGCATTTGTTATCTCTCTGACCCTCTTCTTGTAGTTATCTCCTTTGTAGGTGAACTCCCACTAAGCCAAACCATGTGTTGCTGGTACGAACTGCCTTGACTTATATTGCTTCAACACGAGTAGAGGGGCATATCCTACGGGTCCCCATACTCCAAGTAAGGGAACCCAGTCAAAATTACCACAACGATAAAGGATTTCATCAATGATGAGCCATGATGCCTTCCATTCTATGTCCTCTTCTCGGAGATTTTGAAGAACTGTCATCCATTTTTCCCCAGATATATTCAGTTCTTTTTGCATTGTTACAAATTCCTTCAAAGGCGAGTAGTCCACTGAGTATGCCTTATACGAAATCCTTTCCTTCTTCCAAAAATGGCTATGAAACCAGACCATCAGAAGTGGTAGACAGCCAATGGACCTTCCTTCACCTTTCCGTCGACAAGCATTTAGAGATTTGAAGGTCTCAACGAGGATTGTCGGGACAGGTGTGACGCTCCTACTAAGGCGATCGAAGAGATCCACAACTGCATCATCTATGTGCCCTAAAGCTTTCGAGAAGATAACTAGCCCATAAATGCTCAAGGCGAAAAGGTCGACATGTTTCTTCATATCCGAGTGCATTAATATTAGATCCTTTAGACTCTTCCAAGTGATGCATATATTGTCCCCTTTTACCTTGATTCTAGGTGCCACCCACTGTTCACTCATCCCGATTATATTTATCAACCTCTTCAAAAGGGTCGGAACACACGTAGCTCTTGAGTAAACTTCGCCAACTTGAATCTTCGGGCAACGGATTAACGCAGTATATTCCTCTACTGTGGGTGTCATGTCGAAACTCCCAAAGGAAAAGCAACTATACGCGGGATTCCAATGCTGAGTAAAAGCCCGAAAAAGGTGCTTGTCTATTTTTACCTCGAGCAAATAGTGTAAATCTCCATACTCTCTATAAAACACTTACTTCATTTCATCATTCCATTGACCCCAAATGTCCCTTAACTCTTACACACTATTTTAGGTCACATTTACTCGAGTGTGATCCCGAAATTCTGATAAATGGCATTCTGCCAAATTATCTCCATTCTCGCGTTGTCTCCCTTCAGACCATAAACGCACGGCCATGTTGTCTTCTACTCTATCAAGAAACCTGTTTTCCATGTCAAATCTCTCTATTTGGTAATCGAGTATGAACCAACACCTTTCTTATAATGAAAATGCAATGCACAAAATAAAACAAAGACAAAATAAGGTATGTCAGTACATTAATCACAAAGGTAAAATATAATCATGAAATTACAACTAAAAGCAGAATTAATAACACGTCTCCTATTTAGGTGACCACTAAGGTTTGTCGCGATGTTTGGTATCTCCTAAAGTCAACTACATGCGGTTTGAGTTCTAAAGTATGGATACCTGAACCAGCCGATTCCTCCATCCTCACCTATTATAGGCTCATGCGGACGAGTTCGGTTTAGGGGGATACATTTCTCATATGTTTGCACGGAATTGAAAACTTCACGAAAACATAGGTACGGATGTATTCCCGAAAGCGATCCACTATCCTGCACGGAGGTGAAGACCTCACGAAGGCATAGTTTCACACTTCCACTTAAGGGGTAAAGTAACCGATCAATGCATATGCATGAATCCCTCACTTCGATAACGAACAAATTAAACTAAAAATCAAACATATGAATGCGAGGATCACAAATTAAATTTAACAAGAATTTTGATTTTCAATCAAGAGACCAAAAATAATCGACTCGCGGCTTGACTCTCTTATTGGTCCCCAGCAGAGTCGTCAAGCTGTCAAAACCATTTTTTAAAACGTGTTTCAAAAATTATTTTAAAATTAAAAAACCAGAGTCGTCACCAATCCTTTGATTTAGGTGTGATTGGATCACCTAAAATGCCTGAATTTGTTTTATAAAAATGTTTGGTCTTCAAAATCCAGAAAAAGTAGGTTCGGGAGTCGATTACGCTTAAGGAAGGGGTTAGCACCTTTACACGCCCAAAACTAGTACCTAGTCGATTATTTAGCGTCTTAATTGTTGAAAAATCAAAAGTTCAACAAGATGTTCAAACATTTAAGCTCGAAGCAAAATCACACCCAACACGTTATGGCACAATTTTGAATCTCCTAAAATGAAAGAACATCGAACAATTAGTTTTTTGAGTAATATATTCAATTATTTTAGGTTTAAAGAAAAGATCGTACTCAATGCATTAGAGCACAATCTCTCTAATCCCCTTTAAATAAAAGAATATAGCTTTTCATTTGAAACAATTCACAAATCTTAGAAAATGACGTACATCCCATTTTTATTCTTATAAATTTGTTTAGAAAGGAAGTTGGAAAGGGTGGTGAAAACATATAGACTTACAAATGAAATAACCATTATCGACTCCAAGGAGGTTGCGCGATATTTAGGGTTTGAAAGGAAATAATACCCAATACGTTAGGGCATTACTTTCTTTCTTCCTAAAATAAAAACTTTGCCTTAAAAGAATAGTTTGTGTGTTTTCAAAACATACAACTCAACTAAACTATTTTTTTTTTAGAAATGAATAAATATACACTCCATTTTAAAACTAAAAGATAAAAGTAATTAAAACATAATTGAAACAAATTGCATGAAATAGGACTTACGAGAAATAAATAAAGGTATGCAAACTGACAATATGATATAATTTGTGACAAAATGACGAACAAAAATTATGTTGAGCCAAATGAATAAAGTAATAAAAGCTAGAGGTTCAATATGATAAGATCAAAACATAAGAACTTAGTATTTTTAAAAAAAAAAACGAGAGCAACCAATTCAAAAGGAAAAGGAAGCAATTTGAACATAGATTTTAAAGGGATTTGGAAGGAAAATAAAATGATAAAATAAGGGATTCATGACCTAAGTTTGAAATTTTAAAAAGATTAAATAAAAGGAAAATTTTATACTTTTTTTAAAAAAAAACTTGAAGATTAAATTAAAATAAAAAATGAAATTCGGGGTTCAAAATTAAAAAAATATAAAAAAACGAGGGGTCAAATTGGAAATGAACCCACGTCCTGGACACGTGGCAGTGTTTAAAGGAGTTGAACAGTCGAGGGATTAAATTAAAGAGAATACAAAATTAAAAGAGCAATTCTAAAATTCATTTAAAACATGAGAAAGACAAAATTATATATTCTGAAAATGCGGAAGGGCCAAATCTGTAAATAACCCTTAGAACAGAAACACGCGGATCTTCCCTTGGCCGGGTTGAGTACGATATGGGTTGACGCTAAACGGCATCGTTTTAGACTGTGGATCGAGATTCCAAAACGGCGCCGTATGGAGCCCTTTTATAAAAGAAAACCCTAAAAAAATCATTTTGAAACCTAATCGAAAAAAAAAAATTTCAAATCCTCTCAACTCCCCCCAAGCTTTCGGCCGTCCCTCCGATTGTGAGGGTTCTTCGTCAACCGCCGCGAGTCGTTAACCTCAGACGCTGATGATGGTGGTGCACGACGGTCGGAGCACTGAAAGGTCGCCTTTTTCTCCTTTTTTTATATTTTATCAAAAAGCTTTAATTGGGCTTTATAATCTCAGATTCGAGCAAAATGGTAAGAAAGATTTTATCTTTTTAGTTCCTTTTTTTTTAAATCCTTGACCTGAGTTTCTAAAAAAGGGTTGGATTTCTTCCTTTTTATTTTCATAATATATATTCTAAGAAGTATGAAGCCAGATTTGAGGTTTCTTTTTTTAAAAATAGGGTTTTTTCAAATATAACCCTTCTTATTTTCTATTTGATATCCATTTTTTACACCCTTTTTATTCTGAAACCCCTTTTTTATTTTTTTTTAACTATAGAACTGATTTATTTTATAAAAGAAATCCTAGTTTTCATTTCAAGGTTTGTTTAAATTATTTTCCGTTTCGAAAAGATGATCGAACGATGCGCCTTTGGTATATGAAATGAATACAATATTTGTATGCATGTATATATGTTCAAAGATGATTAAACAAACCAAAAATAATACCTTGGGGCTTCGTTGAATCTTTCTGCTTGAATCCGGTTTCTCTTTTTTTTGTATTGATTTTTTTAATTGTTTACAGATTCAGAATGGCTTTTATAGTCAAAATAAATTACATTATTACTATTTCTTTGTCCCTGTTTCTTCTTTGTTGCTCTGTTTTTATCTCTGTTTGCATGTATCACCAGAATGGCTTTCTCCTGCGGTCAACACCGGCGTTGGGAGCTGTGCCATGGACATTTTGTTGCAAGAGACAGCAGCATGTTGGCTTCGGACAGAGGGAGCGTCAGGCAGAGTGGTTTCGGGAGCTGAGCAGCCTCGGGAGTCGAGGGGTCAACAGTCAGCAGATGAAGAGTCACGCGGCTAACGTGGCGGTGATGTGGCACTGATGTGGCAATGACGTGGTGCTGACGTGGCGATGCTGACATGGCGTGTGGCGACTGGGCAATAAACCCTAATCTGATTAGGGTTTCAAAAAATTTTAATGAATTTGGGCTTGTGGGTTTTGGGCTTGGTCTATTTTGTAATTTGTAAAATGGGTTTCACAAATGGGCTTGTAAATGGACATTTTCAAATCAACTTTAATTTAATTTGAGAATTTATTTTATTTCATTATTTTGGGTTTTATTTATTTTATTGTTCATGGCCCGGTTAAAATTGGGCTTATACATTGTTTAATGTTTAGTTATGGAAATACCATTGAGTAATTCTCATGCATGCGATTTATTTCTCATGCACAGGTTAGGTACTTTTTGGTTAGATCTACGACTTAGCATCCAAAGATGATCCCGAACTCAAAAGTTAGTGATAGTATCTTATTTTGTTATGGCATGTACTTAGGATGTCTTTTGTTATTGAGTCTTTATTTGTAAGTAAATGATGATTGGGTTTTTTGGTTAATATGTGCTTATGTGATGGATGAATTGAGATGTGAAAATGATAATGGTAGTTTTTGTGATGGTGGTATATACAAATGCATATAATTAGTTGTATGGTTGCTAGGGTAAGATACCTAAGTATGAGATTATTAGGGTAAATTATGGTTTAAGGAATTAGTTAGATGATTCGGATGTTGGTTTGATTTTGACTTGTTTCTAGATGTATTTATAGTAATTTTTTTAGCTCCATATAAGCTAGGTAAAGGTTGAACATTGAAAAATACAAGTTTTATTCAAGGTATCGATAATATTTTGTTGGTATCGATAATTTCTTGTAAGCTCAAATTTTGAAATTTAGCAGAATGCTAGGTTAGTATCGATTTTTATTTTGATACCGATATTTTTTAGAAAAATATTGATATTAGGGAATTATTATCGATACCATTGGTTTTGCATGGAGAATAGAATAGATGTTTGGTATCGATTTTTCTTGTGGTATTGATACCAACTATAATTCTAGAGAAAATGTTTTTTACTTTTAAATTTCATAAATGTCACTTTATATTACAATGTCACTTTATATTACACTAGTATGTCATCATTAGACCCTCCTTTTGGAAATTAAATTTTTAGTATACATGAATATATGTGTTATTTGGATTTAAATGATTGAATAGTGATTGGTTGTAGTAAGCATTAGTTATTAAATTGTTGTGACACTTCCTTGTTCGGGTCCGACGATCAAACCGAGTAAGGGGTGTTACATCTTATATGTCAAAAAACCCCTTAACAAATTGCGAAAAAAATCAATTAAGTTATTGTATTAAATCCGCATTCAATTAAACCGTTATTGTTAATAAAAATTAATTAAGTTCCTTCGTTACCGTTTTTCATCATCTTTTTGCTCAGTTGATGTGCATACATTTTTTTGAATATACTGGGGTGATTACATGATAGTATCTGTTCATACTTTTTTAACCCTTTGATAACGAGCACACACCTTCCACAAACAGGTGCTCAAACTCGGGTCTCCTAAGATGAATAATATCCTCTTTATCACTGGAGTCACTCATTGGGTTCTCGATGTGCATACATTATAATAAAAAACATTGGGAAAAGCCAACTTCATTCCCAATCAACACTACAAAACACTCCAATAAACAAGGAAACAAGACATCCGTCATCTGACCAAACTACTAATAACTACTCAAAAATATATCACCACCAAACTGTAAATAACTCTGATCTTCTCACCCTAGCAATAGCCAACGCTGCAACCATAACATTATCTTGCGTCTTAACCAATGAGATTTTACCATTGACCAATTGGTTAATACAATTATCAATACCTATAACAAGATTCCGCAATGAAAATTTAACGGTTTTCATCATTAACAACGTTGATCGTTAAAAAAATTGACGGACCAATTAAATGGTGACATATGGCAATTTCGGGGTTAATCTAATATTTTCTTATAAAAATTATTAAAAAGATCATGAAAAATTATAAAAATGATTGAATATTAAAGAATATTTTTTTGAAGGAAAATATTAAAGAATATTAAAATTGATATAAACTTATAAAAATTAATAAAAACTTAAAATATTATAAAACATAATAAATTTTAATAAATTATAAACATTTTACAAAATTAATAAAGCATATTTATAAATTTATAAAAATATGTATAAAAGTTCTTAAAAACTTAAAAAAAACCTTTAAAAATTAAAAAAATTAAAATTGATATAAAATTATAAAAATCATAAAAACATGAATTGTACCGAATCAGTCGATTGAACTAGTTAGACCAAATCAGCAAGGGTACCATTTCAAAGAAAGCCATTAGATTAGTTGACCTAGAAGTCGAGTGGTTGAATCATTTTTTTATTTTTTTAATATTTTCTTTAATTAAATTGGATGTTCTGATCGAACTGACAAACTGGTAGCCTAATTGATTCAACCATCGATCCGATTCTAAAAATCTTGGTTGAGCCGATTAAGCTACTGGTTTGCCAATTCGACCAATCAATCCAGTTTAATTAAATAAAACATTAAAAAAAAATTATCAGTTTCTATCTCATCGATCCACCGACTGATTCGATTTAGTTCAAGTTTTTATGATTTTTTTTGTAAATTTTATAAGTTTGTATCAATTTTAATATTTTTAATATTTTTTATGATTTTTATAAGTTTTTAAGAATTTGTATATGTTTTTATAATATTTTATATATTTTTATTAATTTTATAAAAAAATATAATTTATTAAAATTTATTAGATTTTTATAATATTTATAAGTTTTTATTTTTTTTATGGTAAAAGAAGCTTCTTACAGCCTAAATATTAAATATTAAACCAAAGTTGGACATAAAAGATCTTTGCTTAAAATATACAGAACAGGTGCAGGAGGCACATCTAGAATCTGGAGTTCACGAGATGAATCATCGCACGTCTTGGCTAACCAGTCCGTCGTGGAATTGCAGCCACGTTTGATAAACCGAAAACAAATCTCCGTAAGTTTTTATTATTTTTTATGATTGTTATAAGTTTATATTAAATTTAATAATTTTAAAATATTTTTATTTTTAATAATTTTATATTTTTATATTTATAATTTTAAGATTTTTTAATCATTTTTATCGAAAAATGTTATATTAAACCATAAACTATCACGTGCCACTATTTAATTAGTCTGTCAGTTTTTTTAAACGAATAGTAATAAATAAAAACATTAATTAGATTGAATAATATTAATGAAAAGCTAAAACTCTTTAAAAAAAAGAACAATATAAAGAAAATTTAAATAAATGAAAGAAAAAAAAAGAGATTGACATGATAATGGTAATAATAATAATAATACACCTTATTCATAACATAATGAAAGAATTAACATAACATAAATAAATAATATTTAAATGTATGAAAGGGGAATGTGTAAAAAAAACATAAATATAAATAGACATAAAAATAAATAAAGATAAAATAAGGATAAATAAAAATTATACAAGTATGAATAAATATAAAAACATTAAAATAAAATGCATAATTGACATCAAATATATAAATTATAAATGCATGGAAGATATAAGTGTAAATAACTTATTAAAGATGGAAACAAAAAGAAATTGCTTGATTTTGGGACTAAAAGATAAAAAATATGAAAGACAGAAGATTGATATAGTAATTAATTTACTTTTAATTTTAAAATTTTAGATTAAATCGAAAATTTTAATAAACAAAAAGATTACGAATGTAAATAGACTAGAGAGTGAGGGCGACACTGCAAAAAATAGGGTATTTTTTTATAAATTTAAAAAGTAAGGGGATAAGAATAAATTACCCAAATAGGAAAAATCTATGCATTCTTCCATTTTTAACCTCATTTTTAAAAAAAAACTCTTCCTCTTTTCATGTTGATCATGGCTCCACCACCGGAAAGCCCAATAGCTCTTCGACTTTCGGTGCTGGAGCCGTCGCATACAGTGGCCAAAATTTTTTTGTCAAAATTAAAAGTGTTTTTTTAACAAAATCACTACTTTTCTTAAAAATCAAAACTTTTATTTCGAAATAGTTAGAAAAATCAAAATTTTGTTTAAAAATTTAAACTTTTTCTTTTAAAATTACTAAAAAAACATATTTTTATTTTTAAAAATCTAAACTTTCTTTTTTTTTTCTAAAAAAAATCAAAACTTTTCCAAGATCAAGCTCTTTTTCTTATTTTAAAAAATGGAAGGGAAAAAACGAGATTTTGGAGGCTCCTAGGGGTGGATGAGCGATGGTCTGGTGTCGTCCTCTTATCCAAACACGATCCCTCGTGACATGTCTATGACAAAAAAAAGGAGAAAAAATATCATGTTTGTTGTTTTCTTTTTCTTACCGAAAATGAAAAGCCTATTTTTTTTTTTTTTTCATTTCATGCATATATAATATTTTTCAATCTTGTTTATTTGTAATTTTTTGTTATGTTTCCATTGATCTGTTGATTTTAAGTTTGATATTATTTTGAATGTTTGTGATGTGTGATAAAAGGGAAGGTTAAAGTACATAAAACCCTAGCTGACCATTGTAACAGCTTGGGCTTTGGACCCTTTACTAAGACCACAAATTGTGATATCCTTTTACATAAGACCACAAATGGAGGAAGTACTCGCACCTATTGATCATTTACTGCAATTGGCCATGGGTGGACAACCAGGAACATAGATGTCTATTCTACCACAACCTCTAACAACAGAGTTCGAGGAGTGATAGTATCCACCCCCATTCGCACGATTCCCCATAGAAATCACCCACTTAGGTTTTGGTATTTGGTTGTAAACCCTGCAACAAATCGGAATCAAGTTCAATTACCAAAACATGATCAAACTGTAGACTCAGGGGTAAAAAACAGAGAACCATCACGCTTCAAAACGAAGAATCTGTCTTATACATTATCAAGAAAACAAACAATGGGGAAACCAAGACTCATAACAACTCCGAGCATACAGTGTATGAGCTACCAGCAAGGGTAAGACTTTGATGTTGCATTGATTTGGTACAACAAAACAAAATGCAAATCACCTATAGCTCTAAATTCATGCAAATAATTAATAAACTCGATCACAAGCAAGGTCAACTTAGGTTTGAGTAGTTTTCTACATGTTTAGACACACCATTAACAAAGGTTGAATAGAACAGGGTGGGTATTGGTCCAGATTCTAGCCCCAACCCTAGCAATTTCTTTGCTTCAATCAACAATGCAGCCACAACCTCCCTGCAAAGTTTTTGTACTGAGAAAATGAAACAAGGAAGAGAGAAAATTCTGGGGTATACCTTTTACCTGTATCCAACTGGCTTTTGAGGCCAATGTTCGATGCAATGCTGTAAAGGATGACAAGGGTGTCTTAGATTGTCACGCCATTGATGAACCTTTTCCGATCATAGTTCAAGCTGCTTGTCAAAAGCCTGCAACTTTTTTGGGGGTCCTCGGAATAGAGCATGACCTTGTCTTCATCAGGCATCTCAAACAACTCCTTGAACACATCCATGCTTTCATTCATTAGATTCTCTGAAATTCCATGGTTACCAACCTGTTGACAATGAACCTTATATGGGGACGAAGCAAATTCAACACAGCAGTTGGTCATAAGAAATTGATAATAAATCTTTCTTTTGTGTGTGTTTAACCTGGAAAAATCCGTACTCTTGGCTGGCCTTCAAAATCTGCTGAACCTTTATCTTGTAATAATCGCCCCTGCTATAAGATACAAGAAATATTCATGGCGGAAATTATAGATATAGTCGTTTTCAAATAACCTAAAAAATATGAAGAAATTGCATTCTGACTCTGCAATCACCAAACCTTGATTGTAACATTAATATAATTATAAATACGGTATGAAAGTTTATGGACAAAAATACTAAAGAAAAATGATTGTATGAAACACGGATATTATATATTTCTAATAGTTTAATGTCACATCAATAAATTCATATTAAATTTCAGGATTTACATTTAGATTTGATTTTTTTTCAGGATAAACATATTGATTTTGTAATGACGAGACCTTGATCATAACATTAATATAATTATAAATATGGGGCGAAAGTTGATGGATAAATATACTAAAGAGAAAAGATTGTATAAAATATAGTTATTATTTTTTTTAATAGTTTAATGCTACATAAAATTTTGAAAATTAGAATGAAATTTTTGATGTGATATTAAAATATTGAAAAAAGATAATATTCATGTTTTATTACCCAAACACGATCCCTCGTAACATGTCTGTGACAAAGAAAAAGAAGAGAAAAGAAAATATCATGCTTGTTATTTTTTTTCTTATCGAATATGAAAAGCCTCTTTTCGTTTTTTCTTTTATTTCATGCATATGTAATATTTTTCAATCTTATTTATTTGTAATTTCTTGTTATGTTTTCATTGATCTGTTGATTAATAGTTGGTGCTATTTTGAATGTTTGTGATGTGTGACAAAAAGGAAAGTTAAGGTTCTTAAAACCCTAGCTGACCATTATAATAGGGCCTTGGATCCTAAAAATAATAATATTTAATAATAATAATAATAATTTGAGTCATTGATAAGCTCAAAAAAAAAAAAGGAAAAAAAAACTTCTATTTGACCAAAATTAGATAAGCTTTGAACGGGTTCAAAAGAGAACAAATGAACCTTCGATTGGGCTCGAATAAAATTGGGTATCTACGTACATGCACATTAAAAGTTAAAAGTATATTCAATTGGTTAATCTCAAAGAGAGTTAGTATTTGAGATTGAACACCTCACCACTTGAACCAATATGAAGCATCTTCTCCTTAATTAAACTCGAGATCGGCCAATCTTTAAATATAAAATGTTTTTACCATGATGGCAATTCCATGTGTTCCAAGTTCAATGCACATGGCTGCATGATGGCCGCTGAGCATTACAAAAACAAAACAACAAAGCAACATCTGGAGGCTTTTTGGCAGCAAAACTCTCACCTAAAGCGGGGGACATCATCAGCGTCGGAAAACCCACGCCGACCCCTCCTCGAACATACGCTAAGCTTGCAATTTAAAACGCTCCATAACGACTTGGTTGTCTTCCAAGTTGGGGAAGTAGTGAAGTAGGAAGTCTTTGAATTCAAAAGCTCTATAGAACGGAGCGTCGTCAACTAGAGATTTCTCTGGCTCTATGATGCTATCCTCGGAAGGGCCAATGAAGAAGCCAGCTGCTGTTCTAGCAACCCTCGAGTTCGTTACAACCCGATGTTCAACGCTCTTCAGCTTGTTATTACTTATAATCTGTATATGCATAGTCAAGCAATCAATCTGTATTTCTATATGCTAGTACTGGGGGATCATAAAACAGATATATATATACCCACCTGTAACTGGTTGCCAATGTTAACCACGAAAGCATTGTGCAAAGGCTCCACACCAATCCATCCCCCATTGTTGAAGACTTGAAGCCCACTTACACCTCCCTGGTGGAGAAGGGTTATGAGATTAGGGTCGCAATGTTTAGCTATTCCTAGTGTCAAACTTGGGTCTGGACAGGGTGGGTAATGGTTGATTGATAGTATCTCAGTTTCACTTAATTTATCCCCAAAGTATCTAGATTCTAGCCCCAACCCTTCTGACAATAACTCCAGGATCCTTAATCCCAATTTCTTTGCTTCAATCTTATATGCAGCCACAACTTCCCTGCAATGGTTTTTGGTACTGAGAAAACCAAACAAGAGAAAAAATTCAGGGGGGGGGTTACCTTTACCTGTATCGAATTGGCTTTTGAGGCCAATGTTTGACGCAATCTTGTAAAGGATGACAAGGGTGTCGCAAATTGTCACGCCAATGGTGAATCTTTTCCCCAGCATAGTTCACACTGCTTGTGGAAAGCCTGCAACTATTTTTGGGATCCTCGGAATAGAGCATGGCTTTGTCCTCCCAAGGCATCTCAAAGAACTCCTTGAACACATCCATGCTTTCATTCATCAGACTTTCAGGAACTCCATGGTTAACAACCTGTTTACAAAGATCAATGATGAAGCAAGTAACCCTATAAAAAAATCAAAATCAATAAGAAATCTTCTTTCCCCTCGTGTTTAACCTGGAAAAATCCAAACTCTTGGCTGGCCTTCAAAATCTGTTGAACAATATGGGTTCGATTTTGACCCTCAGCCTTACTGAGATCGATGACTGGAATGGTATTGCAGGTAGGAACAAGGAGATTGCCGGGTCTTGTTTCCGGTGGGAAGATATAAGATTCAGGCAAAGGTTGATTGTTGCACCAGCTTGAAACTAGCTTCTCCATCTCTTGAATCTGTGAATTTGTGATAGATGTTGTTGCAGATAATCTGGTTTCAGATGAGACTGATATATAAGACATGAACAAGTTGAACGCAAAACCAATAAAGAGACAAACAGATGATTAAGATATTCATGGGCCCCTGCTTTCGTGTTGCTTCATGCTTCGCACATCCGTCACATCACACTGCTGTAAGATATTAAGAAGGGATAAACCACAACATTAGTCATCTAATTTTCATAAATTTTTATTTTGAGCATTAGAATAAGAAATTTGCAAAAAAGGCATTGTGGTTACAAACAGTTTTCATTTTGAGCATACGAAGTCTGACCTTAATTTAGGGTTAAACAGTGTTATTATACACTCATTTTAGTCACTCAACTTAAATAAATTTTTATTTTGATCACAATTTTATTTTTTTTTCAAAAAAACTTGAGATATAAATAGAAATAATATGACCTCAGTACTTGATCTTACTTCAACTTCCCTCCATTCTGAAGCTGAAGCTCCTTCACTTCGATAATCTCGAGGATAGTACACAACCTGGAGCTTTGAATGGGCTGCATCACCAAGTAGAGATATAAGAAGATTATATGACTATACAGCTAAACCAGTATGTATGATTCAGCCAGCTAGTTATCAATTCTTAGAACAATTATTCTCCCAATAAGACCTGTAACTTGTATAATCATCATATTCACCATATCATGACCCTTGAAGAAAGAAGCATTTTGCTTAATAACTTTTTAAACATATTCCTTATCCATCTAACATTTTGATGCTTAGAAATTATAATTAACTTCATTCATATATATCCAGTGACTCACTATAAGTAACTTCATGGGGACAATTTTAAGATTTTAGAATTCACCAAAAAATGCGGTTTAAAATTAAACTATGGGGATTTACCTAATCCAAGCATGCTAGTCTTAATATGATGTTCAACGAATTTAGGAATTAGTGCTCAGGAGGATCTAACGGATTATGAAAATTGAATGATAGTGGTGGATTGAGTATATTCTTAAAGAGGTTAATTTAATTATTGACTGTTTAGTTAATTTTAATTTAGGAGGGAAGACATGCTTACAATATGATGACGCCCCTAATGAAGTCTTAAAAGTTCTACAATAAATAAAGCTGGAGTAACTATCGAACTATTTAATTTGATGTAACTTTGTTTATCACCAACAAAAATAGCCAAGAAAGCAAGCAAAATGTGATATCCTTTTACATAAGACCACAAATGGAGGAAGTACTTGCGCCTATTGATCATTTACTGCAATTGGCCATGGGTGGACAACCAGGAACATAGATGTCTATTCTACCACAACCTCTAACAACAGAGTTCGAGGAGTGATAGTATCCACCCCCATTCGCACGATTCCCCATAGAAATCACCCACTTAGGTTTTGGTATTTGGTTGTAAACCCTGCAACAAATCGGAATCAAGTTCAATTACCAAAACATGATCAAACTGTAGACTCAGGGGAAAAAAACAGAGAACCATCATGCTTCAAAACGAAGAATCTGTCTTATACATTATCAAGAAAATAAACAATGGGGAAACCAAGACTCATAACAACTCCGAGCACGCAGTGTATGAGCTACCAGCAAGGGTAAGACTTTGATGTTGCATTGATTTGGTACAACAAAACAAAATGCAAATCGCCTATAGCTCTAAATTCATGCAAATAATTAATAAACTCGATCACAAGCAAGGTCAACTTAGGTTTGAGTAGTTTTCTACATGTTTAGACACACCATTAACAAAGGTTGAATAGAACAGGGTGGGTAATGGTCCAGATTCTAGCCCCAACCCTAGCAATTTCTTTGCTTCAATCAACAATGCAGCCACAACTTCCCTGCAAAGTTTTTGTACTGAGAAAATGAAACAAGGAAGAGAGAAAATTCTGGGGTATACCTTTTACCTGTATCCAACTGGCTTTTGAGGCCAATGTTTGATGCAATGTTGTAAAGGATGACAAGGGTGTCTTAGATTGTCACGCCATTGATGAACCTTTTTCCCGATCATAGTTTAAGCTGCCTGTCAAAAGCCTGCAACTTTTTTCGGGTCCTCGGAATAGAGCATGACCTTGTCTTCATCAGGTATCTCAAACAACTCCTTGAACACATCCATGCTTTCATTCATTAGATTCTCTGAAATTCCATGGTTAACCACCAGTTGACAATGAACCTTTTATGGGGACGACGCAAATTCAACACGGCAGTTGGTCATAAGAAATTGATAATAAATCTTTCTTTTATGTGTGTTTAACCTGGAAAAATCCATACTCTTGGCTGGCCTTCAAAATCTGCTGAACTTTTACCTTGTAATAATCAAGAAATATTCATGGGGAAATTATAGATATGGTCGTTTTCAAATAACCTAAAAAATATGAAGAAATTGCATTTTGATTCTGCAATCACCAAACCTTGATCGCAACATTAATATAATTATAAATACGAGACGAAAGTTGATGGATAAAAATATTAAAGAGAAATGATTGTATGAAACACGGATATTATTTATTTTCAATAGTTTAATGTAACATCAATAAATTCATCCTGAATTTCAAAATTTTCATTTGAATTTGATTTTTTTCAAGATAAACACATTGATTCTGTAATGACAAAACCTTTATCATAACATTAATATAATTATAAATATGGGACAAAAGTTGATGGATAAATATACTAAAGAGAAAGGATTGTATAAAATATGGATATTATCTTTTTCCAATAGTTTAATGCTATATAAAATTTTGAAATTTAGGATGAAATTACTAGTATGACATTAAAATATTGAAAAAAGATAATACCCATATTTCATATAATCATTGTCTTAAATAAATGATAGATTTTGACAAATGAAAAAGAATTTAAGGTTGTAAATTAGATATAAAAATTGTGTAATGAATTATATAGAGATTTGATCCGGAGTTAGATTAAATAGAAATTGAATCTGTAATAAAATTTTAAATTCGTTTTTAAATTTAAACTTAATCCGATTTAAAAAAATTAAAATTCTACTAAAATTCGATCTAAATTATAAATACCAAACGAGAACCAGTTTGGTCGTATTAAATTTTAACAATTCCATGGAAATGAATCGAATCCTTTGTTAGAACATACCTTAAAGGGAACCCGCGGGACGTAACGGACCAATTTGGCGGGAATACACGTGTCAAGTATCGATAGTAGTGCCAACTTAGATTTCCCGCCACATTATAGCCCTCTTATATTCTCCCACCCTTTCTAGTTCTCCGCCGTAAAGCCGCTCCTCTCTCCGCCGCCAACTCCTGCCTCTCTTCTTTATCTTTTGTAATTTTTCCAGCATGAACTCATCAGATTCTCTTCATTCCACCCCTCTGAAATCCAAAAAGTCTCTCAATCTAACCTCTAACTCACCCGTTTCTAAAACCCCAGCCAAGCGTGCCTCTCAGCTTCCCAGTCGCGCTCGCAACCGTAGCGCCGCTCTCTCCATCAAGGAGGTCCGGCAAGCGGCCCAGATCCAGCCCCAAACTCAGACTAACCAGGTCAAATCGGCTCGAAAACAGATCTTATCATGGACCGCCGAATCTCCCCCTCCCAAAACCTCCAGTGGCAGTTCCGATAAGCTCCCTGAAAAGTAAGTCTCATCTCTTCTAACCCAATTTCCTTTTAAACAATGTATATTTTTATTGATTGAATATTTGTGAGACAGGTACGAGATTTTGTGCGGGTTTTTCGATAGCTTGGATTCTGCAATCCGGCTGCTAAAACTTAAGGGTTCGATGCCAACTTTTACTAATATCTGCCCCAAAGTAGAGTGCTTAACCGATAGGTAACTCGATTTGGCTTTGTCATTTTTATTCTGTGCGAACTGCATTCTTTACTTATTCATCTTTGGGGGGCTGTTGATCTACAGGAGGTTTTCATATGGTCACTTGGCCCAATTGAAGCATATTCTACAAGAGGCGATTGAGATAAAGAGATTGCTGAAATTTGATGAGAGAACTAGTTGTATGAAACCAGATCTCCACGTTAGTATCATTGCGGACGCGATTGACTGTGGGGATAACTCCAAATCTGAGACTAAGAATCTGAACATGAGGAGGGTTTTTCGAGCTCGGCTTGCCGACTATCTCGAGGCTCATCCTGAGGTATTCTCTTCAGTTTAGTAATCTTTGTGTGGTTATTGCTATCATATTTGGATTATTTGGCTTAGTTTTAAAATCTGATTAACTCTTTCTAATTGAGCTGTAACTTTTAAGATTGAAGTTTGCTAGATGTAAAATTAAGTACACAAACTTCATTGTAAAGTATGTGAATAGCTCCAATGGCTGGTATAAACTACCCTTGTTAGTAAGCTCACATTTTGAGGACTACAAAATGTTTCTTGTCCTCTGGAAGCTAAAACTTTACTGATGTTGTTCTAACTATATTTTTCATGTACCATGTTGTGTTTTCAGGTTGATGAAATTCCAGAAGATGATCTCCCAGAGCCATTCAATCGTTCAAAGCAAAATTTGCAGTGGAGTTCATCAACTGAGACAGTGACAGAGCAGCAATCCTTGGCATCGCAAGGTGAAGTTCTTAAAGAGGAAGCTCGACCACAACCATCTAAACACACAAATTCCAACTCAAAACTGGATGTGGAGACATTACCTGATGTAGTTAATGACCAGCTACCTGTGGTAGCATCTCATGTATCGAGATCATTTCGAAAGAGTTTTTCCAGGAAAGCCACAAGCAAAGCTCCGGAGGTTGTCGAAAAATGTTCAAAGGTTTCTCTTCAGTCTTCACAACTTGCAGAAAAATGTGCTCGCAAATCTGTCAATGGCATTGAAACTAACTCTGCTCCAATTCAATCCCCAACTAAATTTTTAGCTAAACCAACTATATGCGAGCCAAGTTCCAAACTTTGCCTCCCTGCAACTCCAGTCAAAGAGATAAATCCATTGGAAACTGAAGATAATTCTCCTACAAAATCTGGCTGTATGCAGTCCACACCTGCAAAACTAGCTTCAACTCCTGCTAGGCTGATGACTGCCACACCTACTCTGCAGCCGCAAAAGAGATGTTACATGAGCCCAGATGAGGTTTCTTCCAATCTATCAAGCAAGTTAGTCAGGCGGCCACCACGTACCAGGTCCTTGAAATTTGACACTCCTGTTAAGGAAGAGAAAGTCATTGATGAAGTGCATAAGATGGAAAGCAATCCTGTTGATAATGATGAAGATGATGTTCTGTCTATCCTACCTGAGAGCCTTCTGCATTCAGTAAGCCCTCTCTGAATTCACTTTGCTATCATCATTCTAGAGCATGAATTACATCCGCATACATTACTCTAACTACTCCAAGTAATTAGTCACCTACTATAATTTCTTTTGCATTTCCTTCTAGATACAGAATTAGGGGCAGTCAATCAATATATAAGATGTGACATCCACTATTCTTATCCTATCATAACAAGAATGAAGGATCTTCAGCAAATGCACTCCTGCATATTGGTTAATGAGCTTAGCAACTAATATATCCTGCAATATTACTCTTTATTGGCATCATTTAGCTTAATATCTAGTCGTAAGTGAACATTGAATACCATATGGAACTGTTTGAATTGGGCTTTGGTATATTTAAAGTAACCATTAATTATCTTTGCAGATAAGGGAGAAAGAGAGGAAAGCAATGGAGGAGCTAGATCCAGCAATCTCACAAGCAAAAAGACGACAACGGATGATGGCCTGCCTACCTAAGCTCTTCAACATGATTCACTATCTATTCCAGTGCTTAAATCGCTCTGTTATTACCAAAGAAGAGCTAACACACAAAATAATTGCTGGTCATTGTGATATTGCTGATAGAGGTAAGTCTTTATGCTAAACCGATAGCCCAGCTCATGATTTTTGTTTGGTTCATGAAAACATTAGTTGAACCATGTATTGCCCTGCTTTCCCAGGAGAAGTTGAAGAGCAGCTAAACCTATTGCTAGAACTAGTTCCTGAATGGATATCTGAAAAGACGTGCTCTGCTGGGGATTTACTTGTTTGGTGAGTATAATTAATTTGATAACTAATATTGCCACCTTTTCTCCTCATTTGGCATGGTGATAGTTGTTGGATTATTGTTCACATATTTACTCATAAAACATAAAAATGTTTGTATTTTCTAAGACATTTAGCACAAAATGTGCTTATTAAAACAAATCATATTCATCAGAACATATGTTGGTGAGTTCTAAGAGAACTAACTGATTGAATTTCCATTGATTGTTTTCAGCGTCAACAAAATGTCAAGCCCTGAGTCAATACGAATGCAACTCCAAGAAGCGAAATGAGCTGGGAAATCAGTGCTCAGGTTCGTTAAATTATATAAGAAATCATATTGTCAGCTGGAGTTCATGCATCATTCAGCTTTTGTAAAGTTTTTGTACAAAGTTTGATGTATGTAGGACCTTATTTAGGTAGAAGATTTATGAATGTTAAGATGAACCCTAGTATTGAGTTTGATCAATCTTGTCAAAGCAAGTGCTTTACTTGACTAATATGTGACATCATAATCTGCAAATTATTCTGAGATGATTTAATAATACTGAATGCAGTATTTCTGATTAACAATTCTCTTCAGATATTTTAAGAAAAATAGCAGCACTTAAATTTTTATCTTGTTGCTTGTCCATAACCTTGTTTCTTCAGATTGGTTGGCACCTGAATTTAAACATTATATTTGTCTTCCCCCAAATAAAAGTGGATATCTACATCATTCAGTTCTTGAAAGAATCGCCTTCCTTTGTCTCCTTTGAGACTAAAAGCCAATTCATATTTCATGTTTCAAGTTGCCATTTCTACCAAAACACTGGAAAAAAGGCCTTTTAATTTGTCTTTTTTTTTTTGGCATCTTTGGTATATATTTCAAATTGGGAGAGGGGAATCACTGGGGTGCCAGTAAGGTGTTTAATTAATCACTGCTAATTTATGTTGTTGGCCTTCTAATTTGTCAATGACTTGCAAATTATTCTGAGATGATTTAATAATACTGAATGCAGTATTTCTGATTAACAATTCTCTTCAGATATTTTAAGAAAAATAGCAGCACTTAAATTTTTATCTTGTTGCTTGTCCATAACCTTGTTTCTTCAGATTGGTTGGCACCTGAATTTAAACATTATATTTGTCTTCCCCCAAATAAAAGTGGATATCTACATCATTCAGTTCTTGAAAGAATCGCCTTCCTTTGTCTCCTTTGAGACTAAAAGCCAATTCATATTTCATGTTTCAAGTTGCCATTTCTACCAAAACACTGGAAAAAAAGGCCTTTTAATTTGTTTTTTTTTTTTTTTTGGCATCTTTGGTATATATTTCAAATTGGGAGAGGGGAATCACTGGGGTGCCAGTAAGGTGTTTAATTAATCACTGCTAATTTATGTTGTTGGCCTTCTAATTTGTCAATGACTTGCAACGCTGTTCATTCTATGTTTGCTAAAAGCTGCTGCTGCCAAATTTTGGTTTCCATCCAATATCACCAACCTATAATTCGTACATGGGGCTTTCACATACACAAGTTTATCTACATTTGTATTCGTAAAGCAATCGTGTCCAACATTTGTATTCAACACATATTTGATATGTGTAAGGTATACTCCTTTAAATATATTACAAGCTGTTAAATTGAGTGTACACAAACTTAAATTGACACTAATCTCAGAATCTTGCTAAGATGGGGTTAACATGAGGGTAATGAAGTGAGTTTTGAGATAAAAAGTTAATATTGGGGGGAAGTCCAATGCAGCCTTGAAATGTTCTCCCATGGCAGATACCAAAGATACTGGTACAAAAGGCCTGGAAGATGGGGCTAAATTTAAGAACCTAGAAGCAGGAATGGGGCAAAGGGAATTTTTGGAGTTCAGAACTCCACAGCATCCTTCTTTGGGAACCAACAACTGGGGAGGTGCTTCTCCATTGTTAGCAAGAGACATACCAAAGGAATCACTTGAACAAAGGTATCTAAGGCTAAATTATATTCGCAATCGAGACGAGATCTTTCCCACCAATGCTGATTATATCATCTGCAACACTCCAACTCAAGCAACCAAACATGGACAAGCCCCCACACCGAGCCGTAGAGGCAGAGGCTTCCTATCCAAGCTTATGTTCCCGCGGAAAGAGACTGCAACCTTGGGTACAAAGTCGAGTAGAAGGCGATGGTTTCCGAGATGGGATCCCAAAAATAGGTGGCCTCAAGGCTGGTGCTAGAACAGCACATGCATTCAAGTAGCTGCTAAGGTCTGTTCTATTAGAGACGTTTTCATTGGCTTTAATTTCCTACTTCTATGTCCCCCCACGTTAAAAGTATTACAACTAATGAATGATGATTGAATCTAAAGAAAAAATGTTTGTCATTAGACATATAGGAAATTATGCAACTCCCAGGAGTAGACAGACAAAGTCCTGATTGTAAAAACCAATATATGTGATAGTGAACAATGCTGCTGAACATGTGTCAAATTAATAACCATACAACCATAGCCTGCCATGGGGGGTCCCAAATGCCCCAAAGTGCATTAGGACCTTAGAGCTACTCTACACATGTTAAAGCCTAACTCTTCTATGTTCCACAGGGAGAAAAGTCAAAGAAGCAAATGATTTATAATCAAAGATGATCTAAAGGGGAATAAAATGGTGGACTTTTGCAGCATAAGGTGGCAAATGTGAACACTGAAACAGGATTTAGGACAAACTACAAAGTGCTTTTGATTCAGCTTTGTACTTAAAAATTGGGTTCAGTTCAGCTCTCTTCACTACATTATTAGGTCACTGCTTATGTAAGACTTTGGTGCCCAAAGCAAAGCAACTTCTGTGTTTCACTTCTTTCAAAAGCAAGCATTTTGCATTGTTGCACAGATTATCAGGAACTGCAAAGCTTATTCATAATTCATCACAAAAATATAAACTTGTTATATAATTATTGATAAAATTAAATGTCGACAATGAAAAAATATCGCAAAGAAAACGGGGAAAAAAAACACAGATCTTACGTGGAAACCCTTTCGAGAAAAAAACCACGGGCAGAGGAGAAGAAGATTCACTAATGTCAAAAATTGAATGATTACAAGAGGAGATGACTATACCTATTTATAGGTTGAAAAACCTTATTCCAATCAACAACTAATAGAAGTAACGTAGTAAGGTTGAAACACCTTATTCTAATTAAAATAAAACAAAATAAGTCTAGTTTATTTGGACTTTACTTTACTTTTATTTTATCACTGAATTTTATTTCAACAAGAATTTTAGTCACTTAATTCTAACAATCTCTACCTTGACAAGAATTCTCTACTAACAATAACTCTCAACAAACAAGTTCCCCACCTCTTCCACAAAACACCTTGAGTGGTATTCTTCAACAATGAACACCAACCAAGTCCAAGCAATACTCAAACTTGGTTATGGGAAGTGACTTAGTCATCATATCTGTAGAATTTTCATGAGTACTAACTTTGCTCACAACAATATCTCCACGAGAAATAATATCACGCACAAAATGATACCAAACATCAATGTGCTTTGTTCTCTCATGAAACATTTGATCTTTTGTAAGGAAAATGGCACTTTGACTGTCACAAAATATTGTACCAACCAAATAGCTTCTTTACAAGCTTCGGTAATCGCCATGTACTCAGCTTCAGTGGTAGATAAAGCAACAGTAGTTTGCAACGTAGCTTTTTAACTAATTGCACAACCCCCAATTGTAAAAACATACCCTGTAAGAGATCTTCTTCTATCTAGGTCTCCAACAAAATCAGCATCAACATACCCAATGACTCCATCTCTAGTTCTTCCAAACTATAAGCAAACATCAGTAGTACCTCGTAAGTATCTCAAAATCCACTGAACTATTTTCCAGTGTTCTTTACCGGGATTCGTCATTTATCTACTAACTGCACTGACTGCATGTGATAAATCTGGACGTGAGCAAACCATATCATACATTAGAGAACCCACTGCACTAGAATATGGAACACGTGACATGTAATCAATCTCATCATCTGATTGCGGAGACGAAGCCGATGAAAGTCTAAAGTGGGCTGCTAATGGAGTACTAACAGGTTTGGCACTCTGTATATTGATCTTGCAAAGAACTTTCTCAATGTACCCTTTTTGACTTAGGTACAACTTACATGCCTTTCTATCTCTAAGAATCTCCATCCCAACCATCTTCTTTGCTGCTCCCAAATCTTTCATCTCAAATTCTTCACTAAGTTAGGTTTTAACCTTTCTTATCTCTTTTTTATCTTTCACTGCTATCAACATGTCATCAACATAAAAGAGTAGATACACAAAAAAACCATCACCGTTTTTCTTAAAATAAACACAACTATCAAAACTACTTCTTTTGAAATCATGGGTAGTCATAAAAGAATCAAACCTCTTGTACCACTTCCTTGGTGACTGTTTTAAACCATAAAGGGACCTTTTCAACAAGCAAACATAGTCCTCCTTTCTGAGACTATAAACCCCTATAGTTTTTGCATGTAAATATCTTCCTTAAGTTCTCTATGCAAGAATGCTGTTTTTACATCTAACTGATCAAGCTCCAAATCATATATGGCCACAATACCAAGTAAGGCTCGAATCAAACTGTGTTTCACAATTGGAGAAAACACGTCTATAAAGTCTACACCGGAAATCTGACTGTAACCTTTTGCAACAAGCCTTGCTTTATATCTCGATTCTTCAATTCCTGGAATCCCTTCTTTCCTCTTGAATACCCATTTACAACGAACAGCCTTTTTATCCTTTGGAAGCTTCACTAAGTCCCACGTTTTATTCTTATGGAGTGATTCTATCTCTTCTTGCATGGCAATCATCCACTTTTCTGAGTCTTCATAGCTAACTGCCTCGGAATAAGTAGATGGCTCTTTATTTGCATCAATATCTTCAGCCACGTTTAAAGCATAAGCTACTAGGTTAGCCTCAACGTACCTCTTTGGAGGTTTAATTACTCTTCTAGGTCTATTTTTGGCAATAGAATATTGTGGTGATGAAGTGACTCTATTTTGAACTTCTGTACTAACTTGAGAAGTTGACTCTGTTGTAGATACTGGATCAATCTGAAACTTCACCGACTTTTGTTGTTCTTTACTGGAAAAGTCTTTAAGAGATAAGATAGGTAATATAGCAGTTTCATCAAAAACATCTCTGCTAATCACAACTTTTCTAATTTCAGGACACCATAACTTATACCCTTTTATACCAGCTTTAAAACCAAGAAAAACACATTTAATGGATCTTGGTTCCAATTTTCCATTATCAACATGAGCATAAGCAGAACACCCAAAATTTTTTATATCGAAATAATCAGCAAGCTTACCAGACCATATCTCTTGTGGAGTCCTTTTATCAATGGCAACGGATGGAGATCAGTTGATCAAAAAACATGCAGTAAAGGCTGCTTCAGCCCAAAATGACTACGGTAAATTAGCATTCGACAACATACATCGAACCTTCTCCATGATCGTTCTGTTCATTTGTTCTGCAGCGTCATTTTGCTGTGGAGTATGACGAACTATCAAATGTCTCACTATCCCTTCTGATTTGCACAATTCATTAAACTCATCAGAATAGAACTCCAAGCCATTATCTGTACGGAGGTGTTTTATCAGTTTTCCTGTTTGTTTTTCAACCATAGTTTTTCAAGACTTAAATGCAGAAAACACATCGCTTTTCTACTTTAGAAAGAATGCCCAAATTTTTCTGGAAAAATCATTAATAAGAGTTAGCATATAATTAGCTCCACCTCTCGAAGGCACTCTAGATGGTCCCCAAAGATCAGAATGAATATAATCCAATGTTCCCTTCGTGTTATGGATTCCTTTGGTGAATCGAACTCTCTTTTGCTTCCCAAAAACGCCATGCTCACAAAACTTCAGTTTGCTAATGCCTTGCCCATCAAGAAGTTCTCTTTTACTTAATTCTGCCATGCCGTTTTCACTCATATGCCTTAGACGCATATGCCAAAGTCTAGTAATATCATTATCTGACAAGGAAGAGGAAGCGACTACAGCATCACCAGTAATAGTTGAACCTTGCAAAACATATAATTTGGCTGTCTTTCTCTGCCCTTTCATCACAACGAGGGAACCCTTACTAATCTTTAAAACCCCACTTTCAGCTGTGTATCTGTGTCCTTTTGAATCAAGAGTACTCAACGAAATCAAATTCCTTTTCAATTCTGGTACATGTCGCACGCCACTAAGAGTTCTAACGATCTCATCAAACATCTTTATTTTGATTGTGCCAACACTTGCGATTTTACATGAAGCATTATTTTCCATCAAAACAATACCTTCAGACACAACTTCATATATTGTAAACCAATCCCGATTGGGACTCATATGGAAGGTGCAACCAGAATCGAGGATCCACTCCTCGCTCACTTTAGAATTGTCGACAGAAGCAACTAAGAGTTCACCATCACTGTAGTCTTCTACTACATCAGCTTCACTGAATTGTTCTGGTTGTTTTCCCTTTTGATTCTCTACCTCCCTTTTGATCTTATTTTGTAACTTATACACCATTTCTTAATATGCCCTTTCTTCTTGCAGAAGTTACAAGTTTTACCTCTGTTTGAAGATCTCGATCTACCTTTAAATTTACTGCGAGGATTTTCGTTCCTGTGTCCTCCCACGATTATCATCACTGTTTCGATTTTATCTTTCACGAACAATGAGACCCTCTCCCTGACAGTCAGATCCAACTACAAGATGCTTCATCTTGTCATACGAGACTAAGAAAGCATAGACTTCATCAACTGTGAGAGATTCACGACTATACAAAATTGTATCTCTGAAGGTTGAATACGACAATGGTAACGAACAAAAGAGAATTAACCCTAAATCCTCTTTATCATACTGATCCTACATGGCTTCCAAATCTGAGACAATTTCTTTAAACACATTCAAGTGTTCGTGCACAGACACACCTTCTTCCAAACGATGAGAATACAGACGCTACTTCATATGCAATTTACTGATTAGGATTTTCAACAAACATAACTGCTGTAATTTTGCCCATAATGCAGCAGCAGTCTTCTCTTTTAACACATCTTGTAGAATTTTATTTGACAGATGCAACTGTAATTGCGTCAAAGCCTTCCGATCTTTACGCTTCTTCTCTTCATCTGTCAAATTCGAATGCATCTTATTTAACCTTAACAGGGCATCCCACAAATCCATCTGCGCAAGAACTGCTTGCATCTTTACCTGCCACAACGCGAATCTAGTGTTGCGATCCAACAGCGAAAATCATATTTCAATGACGCCATTATCGTGATCGAGACTAGTAACCCGAAAAGCTCTGATACCAATTTGATAAAATTAAATGTCGACAATGAAGAAATATCGCAAAGAAAACGAGGAAAAAACACAAATTTTACGTGGAAACCCTTTCGGAAAAAAAAAACCACGGGCAGAGGAGAAGAAGATTCACTAATATAAAAAATTGAATGATTACAAGAGGATATGACTATACTTATTTATAGGTTGAAAAACTTTATTCCAATCAACAACTAATAAAAGTAACATAGTAAGGTTGAAACACCTTATTCTAATTAAATAAAATAGATGACCTATTCTAATTAAAATAAAATAAAAGAAGGCTAATTTATTTGGACTTTATTTTTATTTTATTTTACCACTGAATTTTATTTTAATAAGAATTTTAGTCATCCAATTCTAACAATTATAATAAAAACAACTCGACTTAGAATTCGATTCGGGGTCTGTTCGGGGTCTGACCCTATATAATAAAAGACGGCAAATATCCCAAAAAGAGGATCTTCTTTTTCTCTACTTCTGGACCAGAATTATCTTCTCTTAATCTCAACATCCGTTGATCCAATGTATCAACGAAACTCTTTTGAAATATGATATCCTTTGTAATACTCTAAATACATAAAAAAAAACACAATATCAACATAATAAGAAAAATATCATAGATAATTTTATAAAATAAAATAAAACGAAAAAAAAAACATTGGCATGTTAAGTGAAAGGAAAGAGAGAGATTCCCTCGAATTAGTAATTTAATTTGGGTGCAATTTGTGAAATAATATTAAAATTTTAAATATAATATTTATATTTATGTTAGGTAAGGTTGGTTTTTGATACACACTTGGTGAAAATTTTTAATTTAATAAGAAGAGTTCCAATAATGCCATGTGTACTTTTTCTAATATTTTTATTATATATTAAAAAGTATATGTTATTGTGGAATCTAAATTTTAATTCAATGTTTAAATAAATAATTTTAGAGTTAAAATTAAATTAATATGATAATATTCTACTAATTATGAAAGGAGTTAAATTATGATAAAAGATAAAAATTATTAAAAATAAAATGATTATAACTTAAATACAGAAGGATGTGAGTTTAAGTAGGGTCAAATTTAGGCCTCCGCCCTCTTTCTAAAATGAAAAAATTTTTATTTATACTTTTTAAAATTTTTAAAATTTTAAATTAATAAAGATAAAATTGCACTTGACCTCCTAAAAATGATAAAAGTTTAATTTAATCCTTTAAAAATTACATTTTTATTATTATAAAAACTACAATTTAATTTCGGCCCCTAAAAAAATTCTAGCTTCAAACAATTTAATGCGACAAATATACTATCATATGTGTAATGTCATGTCAACTTATTATTTCCACATATTACTTATTAAAAATTCAATTAATAGATCAATAACTGTCATATGCTTTAAGATTGAAATCCCAAAAGCATAGAAATATAGAATGATTCAAATAGAGAATATGGATACAAGATCTAAAATTGATTAAATTAAAATATAAGGACTAAATTCATAACTTTTATAAAGTATAGAAATTAATAGTAGAATTTAACCGTATAAATTATCTTCAAGATAACTTAAGGCATAAAACAGAACGAGGAAGTGAGTTCAACGGTTATGATTTATTAGTACAGTGTGGGATTCTCTATCATGACCAGTCAAAAACTCAATTTTGATTTCAAAAAAATTTCAAAACATTTAAAAATATATAAAATTGAAAGAAATATAATATAAATAATTATTTGATGCACCCTATTTTTAATTTCACAAACTATTTGAATAAGAGGTTGGATAGTTAGAACTTATTGATGTTAGACAAAACACGTTAGCGAACACATATAAATATAAATATAAATATAAATATTAAATACAAGATTTGTACAAAATAATATAAACAAAAATATATTCGACTACTCATAGGTACTTGGAGAAACGTTAGTTGACTGTCTTCCAGGATATAACAACACAATGATCTCGACAGTAATACCTCTACAGTGATCAACGAATAAACCTTGCTTTCTTCAATCACCGAAACGTTGAAAATTTTAAAGAAAAAAAAAATTTCGAGAGTATATGGTATTACTTGACACACTTGTTTATATAGTTCCTTTATTTGACCCAACAAGAAGGTATCACTTGTTTATATGGTATAAAGAAAAAAATAACTAAAATATGACATTAGTTATCAAAGTTATATATATTAAATTCTGATACACTCACGATATAAATGAAAAACTTTAATTGAAATGGTAAAGTTAAAAGTCTAAAACCTATATTGTTTTAAGTTCAAGCTACACCATATGTAAATTTTTTAATTGAATTTGTACTTAATTACCTCACGACACCAATTCAATCACTTTAAATATAATACGAATAACATAAACTATAAAACAATTATGATATAAATGTGGAAATTTTATATAATATGGATTTATTAACATATCTATTTAAAATTATAAAATACCTTATACCTTAACAAACTTTAGCATAAGACTAAGTTAAGGACATACGCTCTTTGCATGAACAGATTGTTTATTTGCGATTTGCAATGAAATTAAATATTATAACAATATTATAACATGAGATAAAAAAAATTAAACGCACCGCATTAAAAATAAACGTTTTTTTAATAAAAAATTATTGGTGGTTTCCAAGCATCTTCTACCTTCCAATTCTATGGTGGGTAGGAGATCAACTTTTTCATTAATAAAAAAATACTACAAATATTCAACAAATCAAACCTAAATCAACTCATTAAATAAAAATAAAAATAAAAAAAATATAAATTCAAATCGATTCACTTTCTTATCCTATAATTCTGTGTCTTACGCTGATATCAAATCACAATGTTTTTACCAACCCTCACCCTACACTATTATTGCCTTCATTTTCCAATCATTGTAGTAAAAAAAGGTTAACTGAAAGTTTACTGCTGCTCTTAACTTTGATTACGTTAAGAAAATGCAATTTTTTTTTATTTTTCCATCGATGTTAGCTCAGTAATTATTTTTTCGTATTCTGTAAGCTTATTAAGGGATAAATATTTATTATGAATTTTAAAATTACTTCATATCCAGAACAAAAATCGAATTTTCAATCACTGATTGAGATAGAAGAGACCCTTATTATTTCACTTAATTTTCGTGATTAAAAAAATGTAATTTTTAATATATTGGTGTAATTACATGGTAAAATCTATTCATACTTTATTAACCCTTTGACAATATACATACAACTTGTACACACAGGCGCTCGAATCCGAAATCTCTAAGATAAACAACATTCTCTTTTTCATTGGAGACACTTGTTAGATTTAAAAAAAATGCAATTTTAATCAAAAGAAAAACTCTACTTTCATCTGTTTATTGCTACGTGGCTTGGCTTTGTATAAATTCCTGTTTTCAATCACACTAATCATGAACCTTTGCATTATATTAATACCAAAGATATGTTAATCACAAATGCTAATCATAATTAGATTCCCTAATCCATACATTTATATATTGGGCCACCACCTACCATTTTCAAGCTTGTGAGAAAGAAAAAGGGTAAACTCAAAAATAGTCATTTTTGTTTGCTTTAGGTTACATTTTAGTCACTTATGTTTGAAATGTTACGTTTTGATCACTTATGTTATTATTTTGTTACAAAGTGATCACTCTGTCGTTAAGTTCCGTTATCTCTCTAACGGTAATCTTACATGATAGTCCAACTAAATTTTAACTACCAATTTAGATATTATTTTTACTTTGAGATTTTAATAAAAGCAGGGAATACAAACTTTGCTTCCTGGAATTGGTTTTGGAGTTACAGTAAAATTGTACTGATCATTACAAAAGAAGAGAAAAAAGGCCCTTTTCACCAGCATTAACACGCAGAGCAAAGAAATAAAATGGTTTTAGATCCAATTTTGAGTAAAACCAAGTTTTTAGCAGAAATTATGCAAAACCCACATAAAAAATACAATAAATAATGTAGAGTTTCCAAGTGCCAAACAGATAAAACTAATAACATAGAAATATAGTTTAAAGAAAACAAAAGCTACTAACCAATTAGCTCTAAACCAAAACTTGCCCAAAACTAGAAAAAAACATTGCAAGGTAAATCAACACAAAATCAGCAATAAGAAAGAAAAATTTGGAATACCCACAAAGGGATTGTGAACAAACAAGTCGATTCAGATAAAAAATCGGATTGAGAAACAAATTATTCAAGAATCGTGAAAGAACTGGAAAATATAACGATTAGGAAGCAAAGAAGACATACTTGAACCCTCCATTGAATTCATCTTTTGTTTTTCTATGTTGAATAAAAAACCCAATCAATTGATGAAACACTCAATTTGATTGCTACTACTTTGATTCAATAAAGATCATAATAGTTTTTTTAGTCAAATGAAAAAGAAAATTAAAAAAAAAAAGAGACGAAAAAAAACTAAAAAAAGAGGGGAGATGGACGGTTTCTTCAGCTAAGGGTTAGAGTTTAAAAATTTTAATTAATTAATTTTATTTAATTAAAAATTTATTCTCATCTTATTTGGAAATTTAAGTTGACACTTAAAATCTAGTTGGACTGCCACATAGGATTACTGTTAAGGAGACAATGGAACTTAACGGCAGAATGATCACTTTGTAACAAAATAAAAACATAAGTGACTAAAACGTAATATTTTAAACATAAGTGATTAAAATGTAACTTAAGGCAAACAAAAGTGACTATTTTTGTAGTTTACCCAAAAACATAGCAAATGTGAAACTTAATTATAAATTTTTAAAAAATTAAAATATAATTTTATCATTTATTAATTTTTTATTACATTATTTTTAAAGGGACTAAACATGATATTTTCGAGAAATCAAAGTGAAATTTTATTATTCATAAAGAGATTAACCAAGATTACTGCTTATCTCTTTAAATTCGCCTTGACATCTCTTTTTTTTTTTTTACAAGAGGTGGAGTATTAGAGCTTGATCGAGGATACACGATATATTAATTAAATTATTCTCATATCACAGTGATATATACTAATAATATTAATTATTGAAGTAAAATTTTTAAATTACAAAAATTAAATCTTGAATTTTGTCATGAATTAGCAGCACATTTTGACCTTATATATAATATTCATAATTAAATAACTCTTTAACTTTTTTTTTCCTTTTGAATTTAGAACTCTTTAACTTTTATTTGAAGGATTGGGGTTTTGTTTTTGGTTATTTATTAATCTACTATTTTCACTGAAATTAAGTAGGGTTAAAAAGTTTTTATTATATTCATGAGTTGACTGTGGATGTTAAAGTAAAAGTTTTTAAGAAAAATATTTCTATGTTATGTTTTAAAAAGGGAATTAAAAGGCAGCATGCACCCTCTAAATATTTCATAAGGATAATTTTTTTATTAATTATATCTGTTTTTTTATACAATACTTAAAATTATTCATAGCTTTTCCTCAACCCATAAATAAAAGGATAATATGTTTCAGCACACTCGAATGCACGTCTTTCTACATTGATAATAATACTTATATCAATCGAACTACAATTCAATCAGATTTAAGAATGATAATTAAATTATGGGTAATGGCCACTAAGCTCACATACATAGAAATCATATGAAAACATTGGATTTCAAATGGGTGGTTCCATTTTCTCGCCCATCTATATTGACCTAAAAAAAACCCCAAAAAAATAAAAATAAAACAAATAAAAAAGCATCAAAACCCACCACTCATGACTATAGAGACTAATGTGTCAATAGTCATCCTTTTAGATTACATGTTAGTAAAAAGCTAAGCTACAAAATCTAATTGGGATGATTATGGTTTCCCAACCCTCTAGCAACAAAGAAATGAAAGAAAGAAAGACAAATAAAAAAATTTAAAGAAAAAAGGAGATTGAATTGATGAGAAAATAGTTTTCCAAAGTTCAATTTGGTATATTAAAATTAAAAAAAAAATCGATTTTAGAATAGATGTTAAAAAATTTAGTTAGATTTTGTTATTAGTCTATGTATTTTGAAAAGGTTGTGGATTCAATTTTTATGCTTCAATTTAATCATTTTTAGAAATGATAACTGTTAAATTTTTTAAGTTTTGCTATTCCATAATCCGATGCATCAAATATATTATCATATGTGTAATATCGTATCAGCTTGTTATTTTCATATATTACTCATTAAAAATTCAATTAATGGATTAACGACGATCATTTATGTCAAGAGTGGAATTTCAAATTCACGATTTAGAATGATTGAATTGAACAATATAGATTCAATCTACAAACAAATTTAACATGTACTGATTAGGTCAGAATTAAAATTTTAAAATTCAAAACAAAATTTAACCCAAAAGAATTACCAATCCTACTAAGTTTTGCAGTCACATCATAATATATATATATATATATATATTTGGGTGCATTACATTAGCACTTACCCCATGTGGGAATTGAAATGAATTGAAAGGGCAATAAGGTGGTGTAATGGGTTTATTCAATAAGAGATTAGAAATAATCAAGTTTTTGAAAGAAAGTGAGGTGGAATAAAAGATTAAATAAAACATGTTTTTTTCTGTTTTGGTGAACTATAAGATGGAAAAAATGGAAAAAATCTTAACAGCAACATGATTAGTACGACTTGAATTCATATCACATTTGGAACGATAAACATTTTGATCATCAGATCAATACACGGATTTCAAAAAATATATCTTTAATTCTCTTTGCATTCATCATGATAATCCTACTCATTTTGTTTCACTATTTCTTCCTATTTTTTCTATAATTTAAAGTTATTTTTGGCTTATTTTTGCTTTAAGCCCCTAGTTGACTCTATTTCTTTATGTTAACATCAATGAAAATGCTTTGCTAGACATTAAATTGATGATGGAAATCAACTGGGTTTTCCCAACTAAGAATCAATAGCAAAATTTAGCATTTCTAAAGAGTTTAATTGGAAGTAAAATAGCAAGTTAAATCAAAGATAATTAAGGGTCAATCTTTTACATGATGATATTGGTAAGTTGATGTTTTGACCCAAAGAAACTTTTTGGATGAAACCAACATCCACAGCAACTTTATTTTTTATTATTATTTTAAAAAACAAGTATTTCATTTCATGTACAATAATTATAAAAAAAAATTCATGAAATAAGAATGTATTATAAAAAATAATATTTAAATACTTTTAATTTTAATTTTTTTAAATAAATATTTTAATTGATTTAGTGTCACTTTCATGATATTAACTAAAAAATATTATACCAATTGAAATTTGACCACAAACCCTATGACTGATTAGAAAAGATAAGAAAAAGTTACATGAAAATGTGCTTTTATAAAAGAATATATATAAATAATTCTTTTCTAAATTGATTTTATTTTATAAGTTTATGTTAAATTATCGACAAAGTTTAATATTATACCAGTAAGTAGTTTGGTGCGATAGTAAGACATATTACATTCTTAATGGGAGAACGTAGATTTGAATCCTAAAAACAACATTATAAGAAGGAATAGTCATGAATCCCGAACATAAACCGTAAAATAAGTATATATAATATTAAAAAATTGTTTTTATTTGGTGCATGGCTATAATGGCATGCATAAAAAAACATATACATAATGAATAAATCATGATTAGGCATGTTAAACAAGGGTAAAATCTCTTAAATTACATCCGACAAAATTGAATCTTTTAGCCTAAAGCAAATAATTTTTTATGAAATTGATCACATAATCATTCCATTTTAATTTCAATTTTAATTTGGGTTTCTCTTTTCTCTTTATTCATTTGTATTTTTGTAGTTGATGGTGAGTAAATTTTGGCCCGACTCTCTTATTTTAATGTCACAAATGGGAACATAATAATAATGAGTTAAAAAAAAAAAGATGAAAGAAAATGAATAGAGATCAATGGCAATAATTATCAATAAATGCACCACTGAAAAAACATATACTATCATGGGATTCAAAACAAATGATGTTGAGTGCAAGAAGCTACAAAAATTAAATATGTCATCAATTTAAAGATATAATAGTCTAATCTCGTATTGGTTTAATGGTTAAAGTATTTATCGTTTCAGGTGTAGTTTGGGTTAAAGTCACGTTAGCTGTATTACTATTAGGGCTTTGTACTTCTTTTGTAATTCACCAAAAAAATATAATAGTCAATTGAGTCTTAGTTCGATTGACATTGATATTATTGTCAGTGTAGGAAGATGTGGGTTCGAATGCGCTGAAGCACATTATCTTCCTATTTAAGGGTTGAGGAGGGATTATAAGTAGTTTTAAAATAAATTCTTAATAATTATTCAAATATCTACACAATACTAAAAAAATTGATGCATTAAAACTAAAAGAATATATATTTTACTTCTTTTTGGTTAATGGAAATAATAATAATTCAAAGAAAAAGTATTTCAATTTAAATTTGAACTTTTTTATTTGTTTTCATATAAATTCATTTAACAAAAGTTGTTTTAATAAAATTAGAATTTTTATTTATAAAAATAGAGATAAATTTTAAAACTATACATGAATTTTGATTTTGTGCAATTTTATATATGAAATTTTGATTTGATTCGATTCTCACAAATTATTAACACAATTATTGATGTAACATCATTTTATGCTTATATATTACATACATAAATAATTATATTTATCCAATATATAAAAATTGATGTATTTATTTCTTTAAATGTATAAAATTGAATCAAAATTAAAGTTTCATGTATACATTTGAACCACAATTGAATTTCCATGTGTATAATTACTTCAAATTAAAATTCATGTATAAAATAAACATTAGACCAAATTTCATATATAATTTTGAAATGATGATTTAACGTGCCACGCCAGCTTACCGTTACACCGTTAACGACAATTAACAAGTCAATGACTAAAATGTTACAACATGATAACGTAAGTGACTAAAACATATATTTCGAACATAAGTGATTAAAATGTAACTTAAGGCAAACAAAAGTGACTATTTTAAGAATTTATCCTTGTTTTATTTATAAATAGTTAGAGAATAATAGAAAAATAATTTTTTTAATAATCTCTTATATGTTCTAATTATATGTGTGTGTTTTTGACACAATGCTTAAAACTATTCATAGCTCCTCCTCTACCCATAAATAGGAGGATAATGCACTTTTGTGCACTCGAATTTACGTCTTCCTGCATTGATAATAATACCCATACCAATCGAGCTAAAACTCAATCGACAATAAAAAAAACAATTATATATTTGTCTAAAATCTCAAAGAAAATAAAAAAAAAGGTAAAAATAAAATAAAATTCATGATATAAAAGCCAATCATATTGAAAGGAAATTTTGGTATAGAAAGAAAGATAAGGTGCAAAATCCTATCTTGCTTGGGAAATGATTTTGTTGGCCATAAAATCACCCTTCTTAGACTTAGAAAGTGTACTCAATTACCTCTCATTTCATAAAATTCTTTTCTTATACTTAGATTTTCACTCTTATGGAATAAAAATTTATTTTTTTCACATAATAATTATTTAATAGATAAATAATATTAAGATATTAATTTTGAGATATATAAAAAAAATTAAATATTAAAATTTATAATAGAAAAGAATTTTTAATAAAAGGATCATTGTATCGATGTTTTGATCTGCCAATTAATGAGAACTTTTCTTTAAGAACGACAAGATGTTTGATGTTATAGGAATAAATATGATTAGGAAATTATTGATTTCCCTATGTTTGATGTTAGGCGATCTCTTCCATTTAAGAAACATTAGATCTTAAGGTTATTATACGCCTTCCTTCCTTATAAAAAAAAAGCAAGATAATAGACATTTTTTGGTGAATTACAAAGGCAAAGCCCGAATAACAAATACGACTAGCGCGACTTGAACCCAAATGATATCTGAGACGGTGAACACCCTCAAGTTTAGTGTAAAATACATTTATTCTCCTATGATTTCAAGAATGCCCACTTACTCCCTCAAGTTTGAAGAAAATCATATAAATACCCTTGAGATCTATTTTCTAAGGAAATTAAAAAATATATAATTATATCATTTTATTATTTATCTATGTATTTTTTATTTAACTATTCATTTCTCCTGTTTTAATAACAAAATAATGAAAATTGAATAAATATTGAAGTCTTATAGAATTAAATATGTTTTACTTCTTTTATAATTATATTTGACTTCATTAAAATCAAGTGTTTTAAATTTATATTTAATTCAATTTCATATTAACTTTGAGATTAATTCATTAAATTATATTTATTTAAAATTAATTAGTTGTCATTGTCTAAATGGTTCTAATGGAAAATAAATTGATTAAAACATCAAAGTAAAAAAATAAAGAAAAAAATATCTCAAATTTAAAATACATAATTAAAATAGAATTTAAATATTTAATGAATTTTCATAAAAAAAAACAGTAAAAAAACCTTACAACCAGTGAGACATTAGCTTAACAGCAATGTTAAGTAGCAATGTTCAAATAATCGATCAGTTAATATCTGAATCAAATTATCATTAATCAAATTAACTAAAATCATAAAGGTTTTAATCATTAATCGAATAAAAAAAATTTAGAATCTTTTAACCGACCGAAATAATTACGGTTAATTTGAACTATTAACCTAATTAATCGAAATTTTTATATTTTTTTATTTTGTTGAAATAAATTTGAAATATGAACAAATACCATTGCAAATATTTTGGGCTTACGTAATATATTGGACCTATAATATTTTATTATTAATAATTCTGATTAATCGATTAATTTAATTAATTACTCGATTTTGAATTGAATTAACCGTTAATCAAAATTTTAAAATAATCTTAATAGATCCTCGACCGAATTAGATTCGGTGGTTGATCAATTAATTGAAATAATTTAGTTTGGGCGATCATTTTGATTAAAATCGAATTATGCACACCCTTACTATTAAGACTTGAAAACTTTAAGGTCTTGAGTTTTACTCTTACTCCGTGTGAAGTATTTGTGGATTCTTCATCCATATTTCATTAAGTTTATGTCTCACTACATGTGAACCATATATAAATTTATTCTGATTTAGGTTTAAGTATATTTTGATTATCAGTCTAATTGTACTTTATAATAATTAATTTTGATTATAATTATTTGGATGTATTTTTTATAATTGTAAATGTGATTTTACTTATAACTTCAAAAAAAGATACATTTATTAATTGAACAATACATTATTCTTAAAATATGCTTATATTAGAATATAAGGTAAACTACAAGCATAGTCACCAAACTATAATTTTTTTTGATTTAATTATTCAATTTTTGAAATTAAATATTTCATTTACTCTCTTGTTAATTGGGCTTTTTTATTGGTCTTATAACAAATTTACCCCTTCAAATTTTATATATTTTATCAACTTGATCCTAAATCTAAAAAAATCCAATAAATTTAGGTCTCAATGTTTACAAAATTTATCATTTAATTCTAATTCTAAAAAATTCAATAAATTTAACCCTCAACATTTACAAAATTTTTTAATTTAGTTCTAAATCTAAAAGTTTCAAAAAGAAAAAAGGAAAAGATCTAAAAATTCATTTTTGGATAAAAATTATATAAAAAAATCTAAAAGTATAAATAAAAACAGAAACATATGTATGAAAAAAATAAAATAAAAACACAAATATATATATATATATATATAAAATGATTAAAAAAGAAGTCAATATGAAATGTATTGATGGGTATTAGCGACACATGAAGTCAAATACCCATGAGACAAGGAATCAATAAAGTTATCTCCATTGATTCAATTTAGCTCGTATTTTTAATTCTTAAGCTAGATTTTGCGGGACTTTGATTGTTTGGTCAATATACTTCAACTACCCAAGTTTGGAAGTTATTGATGACATATCCGAGCCGAAAAAAATAAGACGAAAAAAAATTTATTTTAGAATTTTCACTTCATAAAAGATTTCATATTACATTATTTTCTCTACTTGAAGATTGCATATTTTTATAATAAAAAATAAAAATAAGTAACAATTTAAAAGTTGTTAATTTTTAAGAGGATTTTAATTAAATAATATGATATTGATCTAAAATATGACACTTAGTTGAATCTAAACCAACTTGATTTTCTACCATATTTACCAATGTGACATTAGTTTAAAATGAGCAAAATATGAATGGTGTTGATTGTTCAACTAGTTTTGGAGGTATGTTAAGAAATATTTAAAAAAATTTAAATATTTTTCCTTTTTTTTGAAATTTTTAGAATTAAAATTAAATTGTCAAACTTTGTAATTATTGATGGTTAAATTTATTGAATTATAATTTGAACTACAATAACAAATTTTGTAAATATTGAAGATTAAATTTATTGAAATTTTTAGATTTAAAATTAATTTAATAGAATTTGTAAAGATTAAAAAATTAAATTTGTTATTGTTATATGTGAGTCCTTAAGTACTAGGTTCTAGTCTCACCATGGTGGGTATACAAACAAAATTTGAGTTGAACATATATTGACCTAAAAAATTAGAACAAATCAAATAAATTTTGTTTATGAAAATGAGGTACAATCTTTAGATAAATACTTTGATTCTTCTCTTTGGTGGATGATCTTGGATTAATGCGAGTTGCTTCGAGATGCTTACTTGAGAATTAAATTCGATTTATATTCAAGGGGTTTTGGGACATGATCTTGAATCAAATGAAGTTTATTTTTAGGACCGTCGAGACTTAATCTTGAAAATCTATTTGGAGAGAATTTGGATCCAATGATCTTTGAGAGTTAACCTTAGATGGATAATTCCATTTCAAGGGTCGGGTCTGCTTCAAGAGTTTTCTAGACTTATCTGGAAGAATAAATTTTATCTTATTTGTGTTATTGCAACCAAATTAAAAGAGCAATGATCCAAATATTTTCGAAACTTGATTTTGAAAAAATGATTCTGTTTTAAGGCTCTTTAGACTGGATATTGCAAATGATTTTAACTGAAAATAACTTTCTTATACGGTGTTTTTTAGATTTTGCTCGAATTATTTAAAACTGACGTGGTTTTACATTTTCTTTTTCTAAAATAGGTTTTAATTCTATTTTATAATTGTTGTACATATATTTATACTAATATCATATAAAAAAGCAAGGGTAATGGATTAACCAAGTAGAGGGATCTAAAATGCGCCGACTGCGTAGACTAAATAAAGCAGCCCAAGGCAGCGCAGGTTATAAAAAGTTACGCCGCGCCCATTTTTGTCAGATTAATAACCAAAAACAAAAGAGCAGACTAAATGTTGCAGAGAGATTTGGATTCTGTCTTTCGCACCTTTCAACTCTCCATTAACTTTTGATTTCTCAATTTTGTTCTACATCTACTTTTTCAATTCTTTGTTGAATCTCGCCTTCAATTTGAAACAAAAATTGATCTTCAACGACTTCAGCTATCCATGTCGTCAGATATTAGCTAGACTCCTCTGCTATATCTTCGTCGCCCTCTGTAGTTTTTCACTTCATCTTCAACGACTCGGAAATATTCTTGTTCTAAGCCAAAAAAAAAAAGATGGCTAAATGCAGTAACGTCTTCAACGGAGTTAATTGCGACGAGAGTTTCATGATTGGTCTCTTGAGTTTGATCTTCTAATTGGCATCTGCGACCAAAACTTTTGAAAGATCTTTTTTTTTTTTTTCTGTTTTTGTTATTGGGAGTAGAGGAATGGGAACGGATAGTTTGTTACTGCCAACGGTTGGACCGCCAATTAAACCGCGAGCGGGGTTGAGGAGAAAACAGGCTGGAAGAGGCTCTTACAGAGGAAGCTAGGGGCTTTATTGCGAACAAAAGATAGGTTGGGGGTGATTTTGATTGAAAATTTGTTTCTTTTAGTTGGAGTCTGGGGAGGGGGAGTTTGAACCAAATAAAAAGTTGGGTTTCTTTTTTTGTTGAGGAGAGATAGGGATGGGTAGCAGTACAACTAGCAGTGGATTGTACCAGATACTGAGAAGTCTCTGTCTCAATACTGAGTGGAAATACGCCGGTTTTTGGAAGCTTAAGCATCGAGCTCGAATGTCAGTAAACTGCTTCTTTCTGACTTTTCTTTTGTTTCTTTTTAGTTGATCCTCATTTTCTTTCAATTGATTGATTTGCAGTATCTTGTTTTTAGCGTAGTTTACAAAAAAAGCTTAATGAACATTTTGTCGTGTTCCTTGAGGTCACCTAATTCTGAGTCTGCATCTGCATCTAATTATCCGGAGTTTATTATCTAAAATGAATTTAGATTTTGTTTAATTTTCGAATTTGTACTATAGTTGGCATGTTATTTAGGGTAGGATGGAATGGCTTTTGATCCCTGGAGATCTCCCAACTCTTCAGAAGTTCTTTAAATTGACATATTTGCTTTTAGGGTTAATTTGGGTTCCCCTCCCCTTTTTACTAATTAGAAACACAATAAGTGGACAAAAATACCAATTGGTTATTCAGGGATTTCCTTTTATGGCGTTCCTTTTCAAGTACTAAGATTTTCAAATCTCTCTGTTTTTACCTTTAATTTTGTGGGATGTTATGATGGCCTTGGTGAACATGGGTTGATGTCTTTGCTAAATCTCATTCTTAGTATTGACTTGTTGCAGGGTGCTGACTTTGGAGGATGCATACTATGACAGTCATGACCGACGTGATCCTTCTGAGAATAACTGTTTCCGAGATACATTACAAAACTTGCACACTGGATGTTATTCACATGACCCCCTTGGTTTAGCAGTGGCGAATATGTCTTATCATGTATATTCACTAGGGGAAGGGTATGGCTCAATTCACTGATAAATATATTGTTCAGCGTTTTGTATATGTTTAGCAGTGGCGAATATGTTTTATCATGTATATTCACTAGGGGAAGGGTATGGCTCAATTCACTGATAAATATATTGTTCAGCGTTTGGTATATGTTTTCGGCATTGTTAGTGCAATAGTTTGAAAAATATGATACCAGGATGCAAGGGGTTGAAAATAGTGTGTAAAGATATGTATAAATCTTAGACATTGATTTAGGATTATAATAGGCTGAAATTTAGGTAATTAGTAGATTACCTTTCCTTTTTATGTATAGTTTATTTTCTCTAAGTTTGAGGGTAAAGTATGATAAATACATTCTGATTTTCTCTCATTTTCTCCTTTTCTTTCTTCCTCTCTTTTCCTCTCACGGCAGCAGCCACTCTTTTTTTTTTTTTTTTTTGTTCCCTTTCTTTCTTGTCAAATTAACATAGGGTCTTATAACCCCTTCAATCCTATTGCATCTCTTTTTTCTTTATCCCACCTCCCTCCTTTAAGTATGTACTCATGAAACAATCTCAGTTTAGAAACTGTTGTTTTAGTTTTAATTATGATCATGATAAGAATCAAATTTCTGAATTTGAAAAGAAGCGGGTAACAAATGAGTACATTTAGCTTAAGCAACAATTCCCATTAGTATTCATCGCTTGTTTTTTACAGGATTGTTGGACAGGTGGCAGTTTCTGGAAAGCATCAGTGGATATTTGCGGATGAGCATGTTAACAGCTCCTGCTCATCATTTGAGGTAAGGAGCTTCACCAAGCGCTGGTATCAAACATCCTGTTTCAGAGTTGATTTTGTTTTCAATACTCACATGCTCTGTTTTCTGCCTTAATTTTGTTTTAATTTCAGTTCCGTGATGGTTGGCAAAGTCAATTTGAAGCAGGGATCAGGGTATGTCTGAACTAAAGAATAGCTAGAGTTCAATGTATTTGAGTTGTGAATTGTGATGAACTGATGATTAAAATGTTTCAACGCATGGAAGTCAACAACTGATTTTTTTTTTCTTGGACAACAGTCAAAATTTTGGTAGAGCTTGCATTTTTGGTGAAGGCATTAAATTCCACTTCACTTTTACAATTCCTTGGGCTTATTTATTTGACCTTAGCATAAAGTGAATATAAGTTTCGGCTCTCTTAACTTGTATTCTGGGCGTTAAGAAGTAAATGTCTTTCATGGTGTTGTCTGCAACTGTCTTTTGCCTGAAGTGTATTTCCGTTCAATATATATATGGTTATGCTATTAATAGAGGTATTTCTCATTTTGCCTTGTAGACCATTGTTCTTGTTGCTGTTGTTCCACAGGGAGTTGTGCAGCTTGGCTCCTTAAATAAAGTAAGATGAGTTCCAATTATTTTGATGCTTTCTACTTTATGAATGTCTGTCTAGGTCTTTACTTTAAGTTGATGTTTGTGCAACTTCATTTTGGGGTTTTCGGATGGATATCTTTGACCTCCTAAGATTTTTGTTTTATACAAAAACATCTTGTTTGCTTGAACTTTTTGGTAGTGTCAATGAAGTAGTTGACTTCTGAAAATTTAATATTTATGTGGCTGGCTTTGTTCATGTAATTTTGATACATTTTCTCCAGCATTTTTTTTTACTGCTTGAATTCTTTTGCTTCTGAATTCTTAACTCTATATTTATGTTTATACCGGATGAAGCACTGAAAATTATGGGTAAGAAAGCTCATGCCTTAATTTGTAAAATGTGTTTTTAACATGATAGATAGTTACTAAAGTATGTTTTAATATGGTCATGTCCTAGAAGCCTTTTCTGGATTTGAAATTTATTATCATTGGCAAAATAGTCTGTTGCTTTTTTCTCTAGCTCTTTGAGCTCATAGTCTAGACAGCATTATAATAAAGAAGTTTTGTTTATCTGAATGGAGCAGGTAGTCGAGGATGTGAAGCTTGTGAGTCACATCAGAGATGTTTTTTTTGCTCTTCAAGATTCTTCTGTAGGGCATATTGCCAATCCGATAGAATGTAGCATGAAGAGTTCAGTTTTTGAGGTATAATTCTCTTTCGCCCCCATTTTTTGTATCAGCATGCCTACATACATGCAGCTAATGCCCAAAACTACATATGAATTTGCTTATGGTATTAATATTTTTGGATCTTTGTTTTGCAGCCCGAATTACATACAAAACTATTAGATTCAGAAATTATTTCTTTAGATAAAGCTGTAGACAAAGAAGGGCCAGGTTTTTTGTTGCCTGAGTTTTCACATCAGCAAAAATGCAATGATAGTTCATTTGTTTTTCCACTGTCCAGTAATCATCAGAAAGGGCTTGAGCTATCCGCAGCAGGGAGTGATGAGAGTGCTAAATTATTGACACCAAGATCAAATGTTTCCAACTTGGAGCATCTAAATCAGTTGGGGAGGAATCTGTTAAACAATGTGGTATGCAAAGGGGAGACTAGTGGGTGGAAAAGTGCACGAATGGGACCAGAAAATGTTTACACGAGTCATCCTGTTGTGGGTAGTACAAATTTATTTAATGTTACACTTCAAGCTGAACAGTCTGGAGCTGATCATACATGCGTCTCAAACTTCCTTCAATCTGCAGTTAGTGATACTGTTAAGTTGGATGGTTTGAATTCTTATCAAAATGAAGTGTTGGATATTCCTGAATCTTCAGATGTAAAATTTCAAAAGGACCTGAAGTTTGGGAATCTAAATGATTTAAGTGACTTGGACTCTATAAACACTTCCTCAAAGTTTTCTGCCGGTTATGAGCTCTACGAAGCACTTGGACCAGCTTTTCTGAGAAAGAATATCTATACTGATTGGCAGGTAGAGAAAACAGAAGCTGGAATTGAAATGCTAGAGGGGATGAGCAGCAGCCAATTAACTTTTGAATCTGGTTCAGAGAATCTCCTAGAAGCTGTAGTGGCAAATGTTTGCCATAGCGGCAGTGATATCAAAAGTGAGAGATCATTTTGCAGATCAGCACCATCATTGGTGACTACTGTAAATACACCTGAGCTTTCAAGCCAAACAAATTTTACTATTAGTTCAGCAGGTTATTCAATTAATCAGTCTTCTCTAGTGGAAAATAACACACAGCAATTCCTGAATTCGTCAAAGTTATGTGGTGCTATGTCTTCAAATGGGTTTTCTTCTGCTGGCCCTAGCAACTGCAGTGAGCAGTTAGAGAGGTCTTCAGAGCCAGCTAAGAACAATAAAAAGAGGGCTAGACCTGGTGAAAATCCCAGGCCTAGGCCAAGGGACAGACAACTCATTCAAGATCGTATTAAGGAGCTAAGGGAGCTTGTGCCCAATGGAGCAAAGGTAAATTTCTTGCTATTCAGACGAGTCTTGGATTTTGATAATTTCCTTTTCTGTCCTTACAAATGTCAACTTGCTAAAATTTCAAGAAAAATATGCAGTGCAGTATTGATTCATTGCTGGAGCGCACAATCAAGCACATGGTCTTTCTGCAAGGCATCACAAAGCATGCTGACAAGCTCGGTAAATGTGCCGAATCAAAGGTATTGGCCCAGGCAGTTTACTGGTTAACGATCGTTTTTGCTCACAAATTAGAAACTGAGAAGATCTCAATGCTCTGTTTGAGGATTGAGGTAACGAATTAAATGATCTCATTTGAGTTCTATTGGAATTATTTGGGGGGCTTTTACCATTGGGCTTGTAGGCATATATATGTTTGTCATGAAAGGGCAACATAATTACTGTACACCAGCTGAAATAAAGTATTGTCACAGATTTTTTCAAGCCCCTCTTACTGCAAAACGCGTTTCAAGTTGTTGTCATAAATAAATTAGATGTAGTGGAAACACTTACCTATTGGAAGGGCCTACCATGTTTTCTTTATCAGTTTACATCTACTGTTGATTTTGTAGATGCATCACAAGGGAGCTGGCATGCTTGGATCATCCAATTATGAACAAGGTTCAAGCTGGGCAGTGGAAGTGGGAAGCCATCTAAAAGTTTGCTCAATAGTGGTGGAGAATATAAACAAAAATGGGCAGATGCTTGTAGAGGTATTTACAGAGTCTGTATAGGTTCATGATACTGTTCCAGTTGACTTGATTATTAGTTATTGTTTACAAAGTTTATGATTTCATTGGTGGGTCCAGTGCTTGGGGTATGTTATTATTTCACTTGTTATAGTTACTGGTTGACTCGCTGCTTACAGTATTTTAGTTTAGGATATTTGTTCATTATTTCACCTGACTGAAAGAAAAGTAAGAAAACTTGTATAACAAAGAGGGATAATTTGAAAATGATACCAGATAGCTTTCACTCCATTCAAAAATGAGATTTTACATCCAAATCAAGACTTCACTTATTACTGTTTTAAATTGGTTTTAACATTATTTTAGTTTATCCATGCAGCTGTTGTGTGAGGAATGTAGTCATTTTCTTGAGATAGCGGAGGCCATCAGGAGCTTGGGCCTGACAATTTTAAAGGGGGTTACAGAAGCACATGGTGAGAAGACTTGGATATGTTTCGTGGTTGAGGTAGGATTTATTTTCCAGGATGAGTTCTGGCATTTTATGACATATGCATCAACTGCCTGTCTATATATTCATTTAGGCATCTTAATTTCCACCTTTATTAGTTTAGTATTTGCTAGCCTCAATGTCCAAGCTTTTCTTGCATATTTATATGTTGAAAAAGTTTGATCTCCTACATGCTGGATGCTGAAAATTGATTTCAAAATTGCATGCATTCGGGGAAGGAACTTGTATAAATGAGTAGAATAGAAAACAAGGGGACATTTTCAACATTTTGTGTTGTGTCCTTTTGCCTTTGCATTTGAAGCTGTGTGTTCCGTCGGTTGTGTTCCTGCCCAAAACATACTCATTGGCTGCTAACTGTACATGCCAATGACTTATATTTATATTTATTATACTGATACATTGAATCTATTATAAGTTATATCTCCCCCATGCACGTTCGAACTACATTTTAAGTGCCAAAAGAGTTCTGTTCTTTACTCCTCTTTCAACTTTGTTCCCTGTTTTATAAACTAATTTCCAATTATTTAAACATTGCAGGGACAGAAAAGAGTCATGCATAGAATGGATATCTTATGGTCGCTTGTGCAAATTCTGCAATCCAAGGCTACAAGCTAACTGCAATGGCTTGTCATCTCTTGGAAGTAGTAACATTGGCTGTTAGTGTAACATATTGCTGAGTGTTTTGAGATTTTAGATTGGCTTTATGGTTTTTGGACCTAGTCTTTGCCCTCCAGCCCCTAAAAGAATATCTAAATTAGGGGAAAAGAAGAGAAGGCATACTTAAGAAACATTTTCTGAAGTTTATTTTTGCTTCTGTTCTTCATGGTTTGTGGAAATGCCATCTACCATTTTCTTTTCTCCTTTCCCAATTTATATTAGACATCATCAGCTATTTGCAAGTTCTGATAATAATCCAATCTCGGGTGCCTTAAGCTGGATTTTTTCCAGCAGTTACTACTTTAAACTTTGGTTCTTTACTTATGAACATGTTCGTTCAACATTCACCATTAATGCAGCAACTGCACATGAGAAAAGAGGCAATTGGATATCATAGTGTTATTAGCTAAGTTAACAGAATGCTTTACATACGTGCTTCTTAAAATGATGATTAAGTAGTATAATTGCATTGTAAGTTGAAGTAAGGAAGACTTGAGTTTCCATCCAGACCTTTGGCTCTGAAATAGGCCATGTATTCGGTAACATGAGTTTCCCGATACATAGGTGGATTACTTTCTGTCAGAAGCTCTCTTATTGGTCCATATGGTTTATGTTTATTTGCCGTGCTTGGATAGAAAAAACAGGCCACTGATACCCTTGGTGCTTGTCCTACTAGCACCCTATGCTCCACACTTTTGAACTTGTCATTTGAGATGAGCTAGTAAAGGAAAAGAACGGGAAATCTAGTTTGTCATTCTAGATTGGAGAGGAAAAAGAGCTTGCATGTACACATGCATATTTTTGCATTTATTAGGTATAAGGATCACTTTGTAGTGATAATTATAAGACTTTACCTGAATGAAGTCGCCAATGTTAATCACAAAAGCTCCTGGAAGAGGAGGAACGTCAATCCAGTTACTCTGATGAAGAACTTGGAGGCCTCTGTTATCGTCTTGAAGGAGAATGGTCAGGAAAGATGGGTCCGAATGCTTGGTTGCACCCAGTGTTAATGCTGGCTCAGGGCAAGCAGGATAGTAATGGCACACAAGCGATTCAGTTTCCATGCATCCTATGCTGGCAAGGTAGTCACTGTGAAGCCCCAAAGTCTCCGACAGAAGTTCAGACAATGTCGTTCTTAGCTCGATCACGTGTTTTATGTATTCACTTACAGCTTCCCTGGAAAAGTTTTTTTTTTCAAGATTTTTCTAAGTTTGCATCTGTTATTACACTCTTGTTGGTTAAATTGCATTTGTTACAGTAGTACCTACCTGCATATTGGAGGAAAAAGTTGGGGGTCAAGTTGGCCATCATGAAAATCAAATGCTATTGAATCCCTCCAATTTGCAGCTCCTTTGTTTACAAGGAGATCTCCATTGCAGAAATACCTAACAGGTTGCTGCTTGTAATCCCTGGAGTACCATTTCATCTTCACATCCTTTGGTTGCTCATGAAACTGGCGTACGGCTTCAAGCATGTTGTCCATTATGCCAACAGGAACTCCATGGTTAACCACTTGAAAGAAACCCCATGTTTCTGATGCTGCTAAGAACCCATCCAATATCTCCTTCCGTCGTTGGCCACCTTCGTAGCCTTCCAGATCTATCACCGGAACTTGGAAACAAACTTCACTACTACTAGTAGTAGAGTTTAGGAGGCTTTCAGGGGGATGGATGAAGAACTTCGGAATCTTGACAGCACCAGAGTCAACAAGTCCTTTAACCCCAGCTTTAGTTTCATCAAAGTCCTTGACTTCCTTTGCTCTGTCATAACTTGAATCTTCTTCAGAAATCACCTTCAGCTCCATGTCCACAAATAATAGCTGGAAATTGGAAGAGAAATAATGTTAAGCAGAAGAGAAGGAGACAAAAGATTGTCAGACCGAATGAAAAAGAATGGTGTTTAAAAGGGGCACTAAGATGTGACCCTTCATGCATACAATCACAAAGATGCTTAGTTGAATGAACAAATGCCTTTGAAATTTAAACAAACTTAGCATGAGACTGAGCCACTACTGATACTATTATAATAGAATACTGAAAGGAAAGGAGTAGTGGAAATTTATTTAATTCTCACACTAGGCAAAGTAGCAGATATCCGCAGAAGGCATTTCCTTGATGCATTACAAAGCGCACAATCTTTCGTGAGCAGGGATTAAACAAATAACAAAAATTGTGTATATCTGGCACTTTCACAGAATAGAAACACTTCCCCTTCACAGTTTTGGCCCCATATCTATAGATTCTGCAGGAAACAAGAAATGGCATTTTCCATCCAGCCAGACATGATTGTTGACTCTTTTGTCCTGAATGAGCATCTCACATAAAAGCATATAAATATTATAATATGAAAATGAGAAAATGGAGAATGTAATAGCGCAGGCTTTGACTTACTATTGAGTTCAATGCCAAACGACAATTTATAGGCTACATGAATTCAACTTTTACGTGCTCGTAGGAACTGCAGATCAATATTACAATCTTTCTTGCACAAAAAAATTATAACGTAATTGTTCATTGTTTTTTCTGGGGTTTCGTTGAAACGATTGTTCTTGCTTTCATTTAGAAAGCATTTTGTTGATGAGGGTATCAATAAGAGAAAAGAAAAGAAGAAGGATGTGGTGGGCTGAGGAAAGTTGGTTCACCCTAGCAGCGCAGAGAGCCGATGGTGGTGTGTAAAGGTAGGAAGGAGATTGAGAATTATAGGGATGCTATGTATGCTTAAGGGTCTATTCCCTGTTCATCATGCTAAATTGTATATATAGTGAAAGTACCATGCTTGGAAGTGTTGACGTGATAAACCTGCCACCAATAAGCTATCATTGCGGAGTGCATGGGAGGATGTATGTGATGGGATTCATTCTGTCATTTCTTTCGAGTTGTGATATAGGGTTGGTACATTCAAGTAGAGTTTGGTGGCCTAAAAGACATATTTACAATAGGAGTGTTCACAACAGAAAAGTGAGTGCATTGAGGAGTATGTGGTCTATTCATAAAGATGGATAGATAAGATTTTTTTGAAGAGAGCGAATAGTTTTTCGCAAGGATGATTGAGCATAACCTTTTTGGGAAAATCAAAAGGTTGTATGGAACTATGCTTTTCAAGATGTTGATCATTTGGTGACTGATCGGACATAGAGAGTGAAGGCAAAGAAATGTGTTATACCCTTGAGTATAGAGTTAGTTGCTTGTGAGCGCTTCTCAGATGGCTTGTTACGTTGTCACGTGTCCAAAGCTGGAAGGGTATAACACATTTCTTTCCATTTTTTTTTAATTTATAGTTTGTAAGTTCATATATTAAATATACTTTTATGCATATTGAAAACAGGGGACACCCATCAATTAACAAATGCCAAAGTCCATAGATGTTCATTTGATCAATCCATCCTCTTAAATTCTTGTAGCTACCATCATTATGTCCTTTTCACATGGATGTTCATGCAGCCTGACAAAAAAAAAAAAAACAATCCAATAGCATGGCCGGTGAACTCTCAATTAGGTGGTGGCTAAGGGCTGATCGTTTATAAAATTCACCTGAATTCGAGTCTCCGAGAAAGTAAGTAGTATGAATATATCCGACCTTTATTTTGCAGTAACCTTTGGACGTAATGTGTGTCAGTGGTATGTGTATATATAGGGGTGAGCATTCGATCGAATCGAATCGAATCGAATGAAAAATTTTCGAGTTAATCGAATTTTCGAGTCCTATTTCATCATCCTAACTCGATTTGAAATTTTTACGAATCGAGTCAAGTGAGATAGAATTCAAATCGAATCGAATCGAATCGAATATATTTGTTCGAGTTAAATTAAGAAAATTAATTTGGTGTTGTTTAATTTTATGTAATTTTTTTTAAAAAATATTTTTATTTAAAGTTTTTAAACATGACTATACAACGAAAAATTGAAATAAATAAGTGAAAAAATCTAAGTAAACAATGACAACACAACAAGATTATAATAAAAAAAAAGCAAAAATTCAAGTAAATAACATAAATCCAAGTAACAACAATAACACAACAAGATTATAAAAAAACATAAGCAAAAGTCTAAAATACAGTAAAAACTTACACGACAATATCATTCCAAACAACAAAACAAAAAATAAAAACAACACAACAAAAGTCAAATAAACGAACAGTAATAACACAAAACCATTGTAGAATAGCTTAAGCTTATTCTTTTGAGAGTTTTAATTTAGAGTTTTTTTTAGGAAGAAAAAATAGATTTTGGGTTTACAAAGTTAATATCTTTAATTTTTTTTCCAAATAAAAACTAAATAAGTACATCTAACCATTATAATAATAAATAAAAAAGAACAATAAATTTAGACACGAAAAAGAGTTGTTTATGAGTGTTATTTAAAAATAAAATTATATTTGGGTTTAGTTTATGAGTGTTTTTGAAGAATGAAATTATATTTAGGTTTAAAAATATTTAGGTTTAGTTTGTTGATGGGTTTTAAATATTAGGAGAAAAAATTGGGTAAGATAAATGGTTTAAGTTTTGAGGAAAAATGGGTATAATAAATTGAGCCTGCATATTGAGTTTGGGTAATATAAATTTAAAATTAAAAATAATATAATTTTATTCGATTTATTTGATTTATTCGAATAATTTGAGTTCGAAAATTAAACTCGATTCGAACTCGAAATTTGAAAAAAAAAATTCAACTCGATTCATTTAACTCGAATAATTGAAAATTCAAATTTTTTTTCAAATTTTTCGATTCAAATCGAATTTATGTATATACATTATAGGGATATAAAATAATGTGAAGTGTTCTTTTTAATTATTTAATTATTATTTTATTACATCTAAAAACTAAATATCTCGTTTTAAATTCATATGTGACGTTTTTTAACTTGACCGGTGATGTGTAAGATCGTGATATTTTTTTTTTATCTCGATATCAAGGTTCACTCGTATGGTTGTGTAATGTGCACAGCAAATGTTACAAATAATATAAATAAATACAAAATACCATTTGATATTGTTTATTTCTAATTATTATTTATTATATGCCATAAATATTATTTTAATTATTTGTTAAGTTTATAAAAACATATAAAATAAAAGGTATATTACATCGTCCAACTTTTAAAATGTTTTCATTTTAATCACATGAGCATTAAATCTCTAACGACAATTGACTATTACAAATCATATTATGCTTACACTTTTATTTATTAATCCAATTTTTAAATCGCTTTTATTTTGATCATTCAAATTGTACTTGTTTATTTCATTATCAAAAATTTTAATTTTTTTTAATATTAAATTTCAAAACATCAAAATGAATTAAATAAATTTTTAATTTTTTTTATCCTTAACAAAATCAACTCAACTCATATTTAATTTACATATTAAATTAATTTAGTTATAACTTTAAAAATTAACCCTCAATTTATAAATAATCTCAGTTTAATCCTCAAAGTTTAACTTCCTCTTCTGTCGTTGCCTCCACGGAAGGTGCAGTGTAGTTTATCTTAAGCTTAATTCACAATTTAGCCCCTAAGATATACCAATTTTTTCACATTGGTACCAAAATCTTATAATCTCAATTTGATTCTTAAAATATCAATTTCCCTTATTTTAATCTATTTTGTAGCAGCCATTTAAAAAAATTCATTACGCAACTTTAGCCAATGAAAAAACATTATATGACATAAACCCAACAAATAATTCCAATGAAAAAAATATATTGTTTATCTTAAAACACCCGAATTCGAACACCAAAATGTGTGTGCATAAAAAGTATGAAAAGATATTATAATATAATCACACAAATATACAATATAGCATGTTTAAGCTAATGGAAATTAAATTTATTTTAAAAAAACATTAAATTTGTCAAAAATGGTCTAATTAATTTATACACATGGAGGAATCCTTACATTCTGTGTTTCATCCCCAATATCACTTCACAGGATAAACATGGATATCATTTATCAATTTCCTTTAGGAAAACAAAGAAAGAAATGGAAGAGAATGATCAGATAGAGCTAATACTGAAGATGCCATCATCACAGCAATCAAACCAATAGGGAAACAATATCACATTCATCATTTCATTCTCCAACAACAAAACGTTCAACCCATCAAGTGACCAATATTCAAAGGTCCAATCTTGAAACAGGGAGTATCATAACAAAGTCCAAAACTTTGTCAAAAGCCCTAACTTTTTTATTACAAGGTGAAGAGAATGATCAGATAGAGCTAATACGTTAAGGTTGCCATCATCACGGCAATCAAACCAATAGGGAAACATTCTGTTCATCATTTCATTCTCCAACACCCTTGTTTGCAGATAAACAAAAACCAAACAACTGACAATTGAACCACAAAAACAACCATCAAAGCTAGAAATAAATATGATCTGAGACAAACAGGGCAACCAGAGTAGAAGAAAGAAATACCTTGTCGAAACGGCTTGTCTCTGCAAGTGTTTTTGGTGGTTAAACCCTAAGAACGAAAGAGTGATTTATAGGAAGAGGCGAGCTAATGAGTTTGAAACTTAAAAAAACCCTAGCTAGCAGTTTGTTGGATTTGGACTTATTCTTAAGCCCAAAAACTAAGCCCATGGTGGGTGGTGGCCGAGCCTGCTGTCTTTGCATGAATCCTTATTCTGTTCTTTCAATCCGTCTCTGTAGCCTTTGTCGTTTTTAATGCAAATACTGTCTGGGTTTTCTATTGAAGGCTAAACTGTTAGTAAAAATCTCAACTTTACCAACTCATGACTCCATCAAAGCTATCATAGGAAAGAAAACAAGTGAGCTGGTTAAGCAGCTGGATCTGGATACGACACTTTTGTGCAGAAAAGTTCACTTTTTCTCTCTTTATTTTATTTTATTTTCATCTTTTAATATTTGGGTTTCTTGGTTTTAGTCACAATAGTCATGTAGATTGATGAAAGCTTAACCTGCTGCTTTTGCAATATGCATATGTAACTTCTAGGCCAAAGAGTGTTGGAATCAAATGTGCCCATTTTGCTTCCATTACTCATATAGACCTCTCCTTGCTTTACTGATTTCCAATATTTGTTTTTCTTTAACAAATGCCGTATCAATCAATGTGAAGAGATGGTGTGCTTAAACAGTACCAGAGGAATTACATAGATGATGCTTTACCATATGCAATAAAAGGGTTTGCCTTTGTTCTTTGATGAAGGCATTTCCAGTCTCCAGACCATACAAGCATGGTCCATTTTCTTGTTGCTTCATCTGATACTGGCAGAAGCAAATCACTGTCACACATACCACTATTAGGCAATTCCTGCAATTCAATCCCACTATTAGGTAATGCTTCTATATGTGTAGCGAGGAAGCTGCTATGTGTTCTTGAATCTTGAAAGCAGGTTTATATAATATTAACCTCATGCACGGCAATAGACACTGTATGCACCAATTATACGTCTCCAGTCGACAGTATTTGTTGTTGGGGGTTGCCTGGTAGACATAAAGCTCTAACCCTACTCTATCCCCTGTTTGCTTTGCATTGCTAAAGCCCCTGCCATTTCAGCTGCAATGATGCTAAATTCCTTCCACGAACATCCTACTTTGTTGTAATTGCTTTTAGCGAATTCAAGTTTAGCAATGGAACAGTTCCTTTCTTTAAATAACGAAACATAAACTATCCAATACTAGGACATAGCATTTCCCATAAATTGAACATAGACACTTTAAGCCAAATATCGAGTATGTTAAGGAGATCCGTTGATTTTTGATAGACAATATTTCGTAGACTTCTCTCCGAACAATCAAAAATCTTAAGGAATATGATAAAAAAAAAACCCCAAATTCCTTCAATAAATAACAACAAAACCATGTCTTTCACTTTGTGTGTGTGTCAGTTTTGTTGATGGTAACCTGAGGATTGATAATGGCCGCCCTTAAGGTAATGTAGAGGTTATTGGTCCCTAGTTTTAAGGTTTGGACTTTGAAATGTTGCCCCTTATTCAAAGTACATCCAAATCTTATAATAAAACTTGATTGGTGACTTAAACCATCCTAATCATACTTCAAATATAAATTTACTTGGTTTCAATCATCAAGCAACCCCATTCTCGTCGCTTCCTTTTTAGAAATGGACATCAGTGTTTGGACGTCTCTTCATAAAAATATATAAGACGAAACTTAGATTTTAATTAATTCAGAAACCCTAAATTTTATACAATATAATGAATCCGCAGGTAAAAATGGCCCCATATGTAAAGATGGGTGTCGGCTTGACCAGTCTTTCCAACCATGCAAAGGTTACTACTATGTTAGCATCATTCAAACCCTACAAACAAAACAAAAACACCTGTTTTTCTACCCACCACCTAGTTCCTTTTTTTCTTTCTATTTTTTGTTTTGAAAAACAAAAAAGAATGGTGTTTGAACCACTTGCATGTAGAGGTGCACATGGGTTGGACCGAATCTAAGCATGATATTAACATATTTTAGACTTATTTAAGTCTAGTCCGATCTGAAATCTAGGTCTAAAATTTTGCTCAAACCCACTCATATTTATAAAAGATTAACTCAAACTCATTTGAAGCTTGCTCATATTATTTTTTAAAAAATATTTATTTTATTTTAATATTTAATAATTTTATATATTTTATTGAAAATTTTTATATAATCATTTTAACATTTACATTAGAATAATATTATATACGTAGTATTAGATTTATTTTTTCATGTGTTTTAAATTACATAATATAAAATATTATAAACTTAAAATGGGTTGAGCCAAGCTTGGGTCTTGAATGTTCAAACCTGAGCTCGATCCATATTTTAAACGGTTCTAATTTTTTTTTATCCAAACTCATTTCTCGAATATAATATTTTTATTAAAATCCTTTCAAATTTCGGATAAACTTTCGAACTTGAACAAATAACTCAATCCATAAATAACTATCCATGACTTGAAGAGGTAGATGAGACTCATGAACTTGAAAGAGCAAAGCGCCGCTCAAATCATGGAAAGTTTGTCAAAAGTCATAATTGCATGGATTTTTGGTAATTGTTGGATAATAATTCCAACAAAAGTTCAAAGAACTTGGTCTTCATTTGTCTTCTCCCAGTCTTTGCATATACCCTATTTTGATGTTTAAGAGTATTTGTCTCTCACAATAAAATAATGGGATAAATATGGAATTTATATAAACACTTTGATTTGATATAATTATATATAATTTGAATTGTATTTTATACATATACATGAAATTTTAATTTTAGTTTAATTGTATACATTTAAATAAATGAATGCATACATTTATTTTTATATTTGATTAATATAATTATTTGTGTATGTAATATATAAACGTAAAATAATGCTTATTCGATAATGTTGTCAATTATTTGTAAAAATCAAATCAAATAAAAATTCCATGTATAAAATTACACAAAAATCAAACTTCATACATATCCCTAAAATAATTAATGCACCATTGCTAAGATGATGATATCAACCTTATTTGTAGACCCCTTCAATAATTATATTCAACAAATTCTATTTGAATATTGAGAATAAATATTTTGAATATGAGGTATTGTTATCTTAATATAATTTTATTTATATTTAAATTCTTAATTAAGTTAATGTCATAAGTAGGGGTGTTTAAATTTTAATTAAAATTAAATTAATCGATCGAATCGATTTAATTCGGTTATCGATCATGTAATCAATCTAATTCGGTCGGAGGTCGGTTAATGATTGTTTGGAAGTTTGGTTATCAGTTCAAAATCGGGTAATTAACCGAACTTAATAATTAATAATAAAAGTTATATGTAGTTTTAATTCGGTCAATTCAGTCAAATGAACATTATCAATTTATTTTTTTGATATGTTTTATACTTGTTTTAACAAAAAACATATAAATTTCAGTTAATTCGGTTGAAGCAAATTAACTGAAATATTTTGATTTGGTTAATTTTTTTGAAAAAAATTTTGATTCAATTAACAATTAAAGGATTAAAAAGTTTGATTAATTCAGTTAATACTAGTTCGATTCGATTAACTGAACGATTAACTGAACGATTAACTGTTTGAACACTCCTAATCACAAGTCAACTGAGCACCAATTCAGTTAGAAAATTACTAAAATACAATTTTATATACAAAGTAATTTCAACTACAGATTTATTTAATTTCTATATAAGTTTTCTACAAATATATTTAATTATATTCAACAAATATATATTTAATTATAACATAAAGTTTTCGCCTACATTGTGGGTATGCCATAATCAGTATTCTATAAACCTATTTACGAAAGATAAATTTAAATTAAAAAAGATTTTATACGAATTTTTTATACAATATTGAAAGTGGGAATAGAGTAATACAAGTTGAACTTATGTTAAACGAATGTAAAGCTCAAAAAATATATTAAAAGAAGTATATATATTATATTATACTATGTTGGGGATCGACTCGTATTAACAATAAGAACGATCACAAATATTTTACGTGGAAAACCCTCAAAGAAGGAAAAACCATGGGCAAAAAAGGCGTCGACTTTTCACTAAATGAGTAAACAAACGAGAGTACAATATGGAGAAAATAAACCTAAATGTGCTAAATGTATATTACCCAAATCCCGAATATAAAGCTCAAAATCTCAAAGAGTAAATCGGTAAATAAAACCCTAAATCTCATAGGACAATCACAAAAGGAGTATAAAATACTCTTCATAATTACTACGAAACTCTCACCAAAATTCATATGTAGCTACATCTTATCGCCTCCAAAGAAAAACACTTTTTTTGATTGGCATCCCAAAACAAGGATACAAGACCCCTTTAAAGAGGTTAAGATTAGAGTCATAATATACTAAAATATCCCTGGAATAATCAAAGTTTAACTGAGAGAATGTAGCAGAGTTTAACTAAGAGAAGAATACGAGACGCACCTCACAAATTTTCACATTAACTTGTATTTATTATGCCTCCTTTTCATTCCTTGTCACGAGCCTAACTTGAATTTTGGAGAATGTCAACCAAGTCTAAATTGTGCTCAAACTTGGAAAATGAAAGACTCCTAATCTTCAAATCAAAGTTGTATAATACAACAAGGGCTAGTAATACCCGAACAAGAGAGAAAACATCCAATCTCTCCACCTGACTGTAACCCTCTACGACCAACCTTGCCTCAAAATATTCTGTGAACCATTCGAGTCCTTAAAACCAAAAGAGAATGAGATTCTTCACTTGACTTTTAATTAGATTATGTGGAGAGCAATGAATTATCACTCTTATCCTCAGCCACATCAACTACCTTCATAATTATCCAAAACTGTCAAAAACTAAAATTTGTGATCTGTCGAACTTCTCAATATCCAAAATCATTATTGTGTCATCAAACGAGTCAATCCGTGGAGTCTAAATCAAGTTCTGATACCAATTTGTTAGGGATTGACCCGTATAAACAACGAAATAATAAAAGTGAAGAAGAACGAACACAAATATTTTACGTGGAAGGCCCTCAAAGAGGGAAAAATCACGGGCAAAAGAGGTATATACTTTTCACTAAATGAGTAAACAAACGAGAGTATAATATGGATAAAATAACCTTTAATCTCAAAGAGCAAACCGATAAACAAAACCTTTAATCTCATAAGACACTCACAAAAGAGATATAAAATACTCTTCATAATTACCACAAAACTATCACCAAAACTCATATGCGGTTACATCTTATTGCACACAAAGAAAAACCCTTTTTTTGATTGACCTCTCAAAACAAAGATACAAGGTCCCTTAAAATAGGTTAATATTAGAGTTCTAATCATACTAAAATATTCCTAAAATAATCAGAGTTTAATTGAAAAATAATAATAAAATTTAACTGGAAAAAAAATACGAGACACACTTCAAATACTAAAAGAATAAATGAAAATCAAAATATAATCAAATCAAACTCACACTTTTTTTTTGGCATGATCACTTGATATAAAATATGAATTTTTGTGTAACTTTATTATCACAAAATTTATTTACTTCCGAGTACGATACTCTTCCTTACAGTTTTTTTTAAGTTTGTAACACAATCGATGAGAGGATTACGTCAGTATAAACATACATAAATATAAATATAAATAAAAAACTTCCTTTCATTTTAAACTAAATATGAAAGTATATATTCATCTTGTATTTATATAATTTTTATTTATGATAATTAAATAGTAGTATGTGATATATAAGTGGTGGGGTTCTTTAACTTGTAAGTTGAATTAAAAAATTGGTAGGTCTTCCATTTATTTATTTATTATTTTTTAATATTAATTAAAGACATGCTTCTTAATCTGACTTGTAGAGTTAGAAAATTTTTGCATATCTATCCTCATAACTAATTATATTAGTGTTTATGTTATTTTATTATCATAAATTTACTCAATTTGAGATTAATTAAGTCCGGATTTGTTAAAAGGTAGGATTGTTATTTTAAATCCAAAATCTTGTTTGGAATTTAGAAGAGTTTGATAAAAAATATTAAGTTTGAAAAATAGGTTTAGACAAAACAAAGGTCCACTTAAAATATAGTCAAGCTTAGGCTCCAACATTCAAGGCTAAAGTCCAATCTGACCCGATTCATTTTCTAATATATAATATATAAATATGATGTAATTTACATCACTTAAATCTAAATATGTAATCATATATAATACTATAATGTAAACATAAAAATATGTTAAGTTGTCTATATTTAAAATTATAGTAAAAAATATTATATCATGAAATATTAAATTGAAATAACATGATTTTTTTTGTAAAAATAAAAGAAAAATAATATATGGTGACCTAAAATGGGTTTGATTAATCATTTATAACTATGAACGAATTTGTATAAAATTGGATTAAATCGGATTAAACTTGAACAAAAATACTATATATAAACTTAACCCAAACATGATGAGTTCCATGTAAAGGTGTTCATGAGTCGGATTGGGTCAAGCTTAAGCATAATATTAAAACTTTATACTTGTCCAAGCCTGACCCGATTCGAAATATGAGTTTAAAATTTTTAAATCTAAGCCCATTTCAAGCTCACCCATATTATTTTTAATTTTTTTTATTTTAATATTTAATAACTTTGTAAATTTTTTATTTATTGATTTTTTTATATAGTCATCTCAACATTATTTTAATGTTTACATTATAGTATTATATATTTAGTATAGGTTTATTTTTTTAATGCGTTCTAAATTACATAATATATGAAAAATAACATAATATAAAGTATTATAAATTTAAAAACGGACCAGACCGGGCCGAGCTCGAGCCTTGAATGTTCAAGCCTGAGCTGAACCCATATTTTAAACGAACCTATTTTTTTACCCAAACTTATTTTTAAGGTCTAATATTTTTACTCAAACTCTATCAAATTTCAGATAGACCTTCGAGTATGAACAAATAATCCAATCCATAAATAGGTCTAATTCCACGCATAAACCTCTCTAAATGGAAACCCTTCCTACGTTATTCTTTAAGGTCATTAATATTTTAATAATGGATTAGTCTTTACTGCACATACCTTCTTGTCCCAAAGATTAGTCTTTCGTTTCTAATGGATTAAGTGGGCAACAAGTACAAATGACCAAAAAGTTTATATATATATATATATATATATATATATTGTCGAATGGAAGATCGGATAATGGCTTAGCTCTGTTGTTAGCCCATGCTAGTGCTTTAGGAGAAGGGTTTAGCCAATAATATAGCTCATCGAAATATGTCAAGTTGGGGAAGGGTCAGCCATTATTATTAGGGGTTCGGGTTGTGGGGCCAATAGGGGCAGCCCCTCATGTGGGTGCCTACCAAGCTTTTCTACTTAATTATAAAGATAAGTTGATGATGATGATGAATAGTGTATAAATTGGTCAAGTGTGGGAAGCACTAATAAAATTTACCAACACACTGCTATTGGGGGTTCGTTCACCTGAATATAAACCCATCATGTTGTATTAATTGCAGTGTCACTAACTTTTGTTTCATTCATTTTTGGAATATATGCTCTCTTTCTTTTTCATCTGCCACCCTTTTTGCACTCTCATTATCTGTACTTGAACAGCTATGATGGAGTATTCCACCATTTCATGTCTAATATTTACAATATATATTTTTCCTTAATGATTGACCACAACAGATACCTGGTTTATTTTCTTTGTTATTTCTTGGCAAAACATCCCCATATACCATTTTAGTTTTGTGTCACTGCAAATCCACATGATTTATCAGCTTTTAGTGTGGCTGCTAATTCATTTGAAAAATTTGCAGCAACCTCGGATATCTTTTGGTCATAAAGATGGGAAAAGACAACTTTATCAGGTGGATTATAGCAAGCAAAGGAAGAGGGACCACTATTTCAACCCTAGCGATTGTAATCATATCTGTAGTAGCAATAGGGTAGGGACTAGGGACCCTCTTGTAATACAAATCTTTTTAAGTCCCCAATCTTTTATAAGGATTAGATTAGTTTTAATCCAAGATTGAAACACAAATCTTTTGAAATTAAGTGAACTTCTTTTCTGGTTCTGGTTAGATGACATTATTTTATGTCCACTTAGTCAGGCAGCTTGTTATATTATACTTATGTAAATATATAAATCATCAATGTAAACTGAAGCTTGCTCTGATTGGGATATATATATATATATATATATATGATTTAACTAATAATGAGCCACACATGCTGCAAACTGCAGAGCTGAAACAATGAAAATGATCATCTAATTAAAGTGAGCTTCACATGTTAGAAGGGTTCATGATCAGTTAATTATTAAACTTCCAAACCTCGTTGGTTCTTTTTTGTCTTATTTCCCAGCATGACAATGCTTTAGAGTAAAACTAAAAAGAATTAAAACCCTGCAATCTTTGGGATATATTCCCAGCATGACAAGTTTAGATAGATTAGAGCTCATCCAGACCTATATATCCGTAATACTAGTGTTTGTAGACTCAGAAACCAAAAAGGTTTAACTCTATTTAATGATGGATGGAATGTTTATCTTAGGTTCTAATAATGATTCAGATGGTAACATTAATTTGGAACATAAATTAAACATGGAAGGGTGGGAGAGGGGTTTTAAAAATAAAATGTGTAGCCCAATAAGGGGACCAAATGTAATAAAGAAATGATTATTAAATGATCCACCTGACTCTTCCACTGGTGTTATATAAGGTCCTAGCTCAAACCTCTCCTGTCTGTAAGAACAAAAAGAAAATTAACCAAGAAAAGAAATAGTTGAAAATGACAGGTTCTGGTTCCCCTTGTGGTGCCTGCAAGTTTTTGAGAAGAAAATGTGTTAGAGGGTGTGTTTTTGCACCTTATTTCTCACATGAACAAGGTGCAACCCATTTTGCAGCCATCCACAAGGTTTTTGGTGCAAGCAATGTGTCGAAGCTGCTTGCTCACCTCCCTATTACTGACCGCTGTGAAGCTGCTGTCACAATCTCATACGAAGCTCAAGCTAGGCTTCAGGACCCCATTTATGGCTGTGTTTCTCATATCTTTGCTCTCCAACAGCAGGTTTTCTTCTTCTTTTTTAAACCACCCTTTGACCTTGTTGATGTAATAAACTGATCATGTTGCCAAATTCATACAGGTTGCTAAACTAGAAGCACAACTTGCTTCTCTTACGGAACAAGCATCTCAAAGCATTCTAAATGGCTCTGTTACATCAAACCCTAATGATGGAAAGCTTCATTGTTCTCAGCTCCAAGATGTTCAAAGTTGGTTTCACCCTGATAATTCAAGCATGGCACCGAATTTTAACCCGAATTCATACGGTGAAAATGGGTTCTCGAATCTAAACTCTTCAGGGAACTATTATGAGAATTCAATGGTTTCATCAGGTGAAGATCATATCTCGTTTACTACTTTTGGAGAGGCTCCTCAGTCAATGTCTTCCTCCCTTGACATTCAAACAAATAACAGACAATGGAGTTTCCAGGATGTTGATGACCTTCAATCAATGGCCTTCGGGTATGCTCAAAATTCCAGATGAAGGGGGCTCAATTGAGAGGAAACAGTTCATGAAGACACCATGGACCTTCCAGTTTTGAATTGAATGGTGCTATGCTCCTGCATATTTTAAAGCATATGCACTTTTAGGAACCATAATAAACTAATGTTCATACAATATCTCAAACCTAAATTATCTACCCTACTATTATTTTCTATAACCTAGAAAGAAATTTGTCTATTGAGGTCATGACTGAAGTTTACAATAATATTTAGTTTTTCTTTTTTAATATTTTTCATGTCAGTTTTTACTGTTCATATTCGAGATTCGTAATTATCTTTAAAATCTAAACATGCTATCTCTCATTGAAAATATAACTTGACTTATCATTTCATAGTTGATAATAGGTGATAATTGTTTATTAATTATAATTTTTTATCAAGTTATTTATTAATTATTATATCCTACAGGTTTCTTTTAAAGAATTTTTTAATATTAATTTTGTTATTCATTTTTCAATGGAAAGCAGAATTTTTTGACTTGTCGTTCGAAATAAATTAATGATCCGCCCAATTTATTTACTTTTTTCCTACTTTATACATAATACAATAATGATTTGAAATAGTATATATTTGTAAATAAAAATTTCAAGTTTGAATTTTATTCATATTAATTATATAATTTCATGATTTTTTAGGATTTATTTTTCAACTTAAACAGTACGTACCCATATACAAATTTCACTAAAGATCGAATTTAATGCACTAATTTTTTAGTGGTGGAGTTTGAAATTTTTTTTAAAGAACTGAAATTAAATTATATATTTTTACGATAATAAATATATAATTTTATCATTTTAATAATTTATATCTTTATAATTCTTAAAAGATTAAATTAAATTTTTATCATTTTTACTATTTTAGAAGGAGTCATGCCTCCTAAACCTCTACTACCCCTGCCATTGGCAACTCTACAGTAACAAACGAAAAAAAAAACCCACCATGATGTAGATATTGGTTCTCAGCTTAGAAAGGGTAAAAAATTCATCCCAAGTGCTCAAAGTCTGATACCTCTCTCGAAGGTTCGCACCCCAACTCCATAGAATGTTCAATTAGATAATACAAGGACTTGGGCCCAATACCTAAAGCCTCCTTAGGTATCAATACTTGGGCCCTTGACACTGCCACGTCGCTGTTTTGTTGAAATTAAGACCTTCAAGGCTTGTATTTAGTCCCGGACACTTTCAAACACCTACAATTCATTTCTAAATGGTTTAAACAAGATTTTAAAATTTTAAAAATTGATTTTATCTATTTTCTATGATTTTATATAATTGTTTTGTATTTAATTTGTTGAATAAATCTAAGATTATTGTCACAAAAGTGCTCCAATGACACCTCTCATTTATATCGTATGTTGAGATGGGTGAAAAGTATAACACTTAATAATGTTAAAATCCCCATTGATAACCTAAGGAATATTAGATTGAATCTAAAAACCAAATTCAGAAAAAAAAATCCTGCCTTTTAGTGTACTCATTAGGAGCATACACATTCATAAACTCTCATTTATGATCGGAATGCTTTAACAACCTATACGAGAACAAGCTTTCTTCTAAGCAAATTTTACCAAATACAAACGAATGAGGAGAAGTCAACTAACATGGGAATTGGTCTAGATGGTGACACAAGAGAGGATGAAATGGTATATGGCATGAAAACCGTGTATGGTTTTGTCAAAGAGGAATTCTTGCATCAACTTGAAGGGTGTTTGTAGGTATGGTAAGGGAGTTTTTTTTTTTTTGAAAGGTCTATATTCATGGAGTACTTGAAAGGAAAATATGGTATCCAAGTCAAGAAAATGTTTAGAAGAAAATCATTCATTCAATTCAAGCAGACAAAATTGAAAGAAACAATGGAGAAAGGGGAATGGTCGTGGTTGAAAGAGTGCTTTGATGAAATTGAACCTTGGTCAAGGTTTTTCAATGTCAATGAGAGAATTACATGGGTATGTAACAACCTAGTTTTTCAGTGTTATCGGAAACAGTGGTTTTGGAACCACAACTCCAATGAATCAGTCCGTAAATATTAATTTCGTAATATTTATAATGTCATTAGTATCATATTAAATTTTGGTTAAGAATTTTTATCGTTTAGATAGTTAATTAAGCAAAAAGGACTAAATTGTAAAGGGCTGCGAAATGTTCATATCATTGATTACATGTGTTAATTGGCAAAGGAAAAATCTAATAAAGTCCTTAAAGGGTAATTAGACCATTCATGAGGTTATTGGACGGTTTTGACTACTTTTGATTAGAAATTCATGGGAATTTATAAGGGTAAATACGTAATTACCTAAAAAAACCTAATTTAATTAAAACAAAAGCGTTGAAAAATTTATTTTTCTTTCTTCCATCTTCCTCTAACTGAAACCCTAAGAAAACAAAGCATATTTTCGGCCAAGCTTGTGCCTTTGATTTGAGTAAGTGAATCTCGTCCGTTTTTAGTAAATTTTATGTTTTTGAGTCCGTATTAGCTTAATCTAGCTAGCCCGGGGACTAATTTGTGATTCTATCAAATGTTATAAATTTTTCTATTGATGTATGAGCTAGCTCTTGAAAAGTTATGGAAGGTTTATGGACTTGGTTGTTGGATTTGAAGATTTTGTAAAGTGATTTTTTTATTATTTTAGGGTTTAAGGACTAGATTGTTAAAACAATAAAAATACAAGTACTTGATATAAAATAATTGCATAAAGGGGCTGTAGGGAGACTCTTGGATGTTCGGCTGGTGTGGGTTTAAAAGGAAAAAGGGTATTTTGCATGTTTAAGGCTTAAGGACTAAATTGAATAAAAGTAAAATATTGGGGGTAATTTTGTAAAATACCAAAAATGATTTAATTGTATAAAATGACTTAAATTTCATGTTGAATTGGATAATTGAATGCTTTATTGTAATAGATCAAGAACGAGTCGTGTATCGCGGAGAAGGGATGATTACGGAATAGTCCCTAAAGTTTAGTCTTAACTGCAATTTAGTTCGATAAGTTCGTACTATTAATTTAAATTTTGATATTGATAATTATATTTATTTTGGAATTATTCTTGGACAATTTGATCAAGTGGAAGGCTTAATAACTACTCAGAATTCTGGCTTTGAAAGAGCGATATTTTGATTTTGGCTCAGAAAGAGCGATATTCTGTTTCTAGCTCGAAAGGAGCATTACCCTGTTCTGGGTTCGAATGAGCTATAAATCTAAAACGACATCAAGGAGACTTAATTGGTTCGGATGAGACGGAATAAAGTTGTTATTCTTTATAATCTTTACTATAACTGAATATGTTATTTGATAATTTAATCGTTCTTGCGAACTTACTAAGCTTTATAAGCTTACCTGTGTATCTGTTTATTGTTTTGTAGATTTAGTTTTGCTGTTGGAAGATCGGATCCTTAAGAAGAATCACACTATCCTAGGAGCATTTTCGATAGATTTTGTATCACTTGGCTTATATGGCATGTACTAGGATGATGTATTTTGTATTACTTGAGTATGTTAAGCTTTATGAATGATGATAGTTTTAGTAGAATGAAATACACTTTGATGTTAGTTGCTAGAATGGCTTGGGTCTTGTATGTATTAGTAAGGGAATTATGTTTTAATTTGATAAATGACTGAATTCGAATGATAAATTACTTATATGTGTATTGTGTAACACTTAAAATGCGAAACCGTCGTCGATTAGGGTCCCGAGGTTTACAAAACATTCATGACCAAAATGATCACAATATTAAATTTCATTTGATCATCATATTTATCAACTTTAAGAATAGTTAAATTTAAACTCATCATTTCCATTTAACTCATCTTCATACACAAGGAATTGATTGAAATACCATGAAAAATTTACTCAAAACATCGAATTTCAACAAATAGAGGTCACACGGTCATGCCTAAAACCGTGTGCATACACGAATTACCCTTACACGACTGTGTCACAAACTATGTGACAGGCTGTGTAGACATGCGAAATCACTCCACACGCCCGTGTGTGAAATCGTGTGATGGGCCGTGTGTCTACTCAAAATAGGGCCACACAGCCGTGTCCCAGCCCGTGTGTTGCCTGTGTGAACCCTACACCTATTTACTTGGGGCACACGCCCATGTGGTAGCCCGTGTGTCAGGCCGTGTGTACCTACCAAAGTCCAAAATATGCAAGCCAAAATTTCATACCATTCACTTAACAAGCACCCATCTTGCCAACCTTAGAAGTTCTATTGATACACTTCATACAACATACAATTTCTCATATGGAAGTGTCAAAATATATCATTTAATCATCATTAACAATACATCTCACATCATTTTCATATACTAAACTTTAAGCATTTCACCATGTTAACCAAGTATACTTCATTTATCTAGGTGATTTCATTCATACAATTCAACCAAAGCTAAGTACTACAAAAGACAACATCCTAGTACATGCCATATAACTGAGTGATTTAAAAACTACCGAACGAGCTCTTGAGATAGTGTGATTTCTTCGAGGTGATTTGATCTCCAGACAGCAAAATGAAATCTACAAAACAATAACAAATCCATGGATAAGCTTTCAAAGCTTAGTCAGTTCATAAGATAAGAATAATTTACCATATCAGCTAAGTCTTGAAACATAACACAACTCATTCGAGCCTCGTATAGAACAAATGCTCCTCTTGAGCTGAAATAACCATACGCTCTAACCGAGATGTAAGAAAGTCCGAGCTCTACCCGAGATATAATAGCTTTACGCTTTAACAGAGATGTAAGCATGTCCAAAGCTCTACCTAAGCTATAATAGCATTACGCTCTAACCAAGACGTAAGCATGTCCAAAGCTCTACCCGAGCTATAATAGCATTACGCTTTAACCGAGATGTAAGCAGATCGGAGCTCTACCCGAACTATCTTTCGATGAATCTCCAAGCCTTCCATTGCCAATTTGCCCAAAAATATTCCAAACAATGTGAAATAACAATAATAAATAATGTTAGAAATAACTGTATGAACTTATCGGACTAGTTTGCAGTTACAAACTAACTTTAGGGACTATTCTATGATTTTTCTCTTTCCTCGATCTGTAACACGTTCTTGATCTATCACAACAAATCATTCAATTTTCTCATTAAATCATATAATTTAAATCATTTAATACATTTAAGTATTTTTGGAAAATTTACAAAATTACCCCTAACATTTCATTTTTATTAAATTTAGTTTTTAGACCCTAAATATGCAAAATAACCATTTTCTTCCTTACTCAACCCTAGCCGAATATCCATAGCCTTTATACAAAACCCTAAAACTAAACAAATACATGAAATTTCATCATTTTACTATTTTAGTCCTTAAACCTTAAAATAATCAAAAATCACTTTACAAAAACATCAAATCTAACCACCAAGCTTATAAATCTACCATAAATTTTCAAGAACAAGCTCATTCATCAATGACAAAATTCATAACATTTGACAGATTCACAAATTAGTCATTGAGTTAGCTAGATTTAGCTAATACGATCTTAAAAACATAAAAATTACTAAAAACGAACATGATTTGCTTACCTAAATCAAAGCTTCAAAGGAAAGAAAATGGAAACCCTAAAATCTCCTATTCGGCTGTGTGAAGGTGAAGAAGAAAAGAAGGGTGAAAGAAAAAATGTCATCTTTTCTTTTTTTAATTTTCATATATATACTCATGGCATTTTTTTTCTTTGTAAATTTTTAGTCTTTATTAATTAAGCTTAATTAACCCCTTTTTAACCTTAATAAATATCATGCTTATAATTTAAATACCATGATAATCCAGTTATTTAACCTTTATTGGCCATTTTACCATTTTAATCCCTTTAGACAAACAATCCAACTTTTGTAACTTTTGAGTCTAGTCCTTTTACTTAATTAACTATTTAAACGATAAAATTTCTTAACCAAAATTTACATAACACTAATGACATCATAAATATTAAATAAATTAATATTTAAGACGTGACTCGTCAGAGTTGTGGTCCCGAAACGACTGTTTCCAACACTTACATATTGTTTGCATGAATTAAGTTGTGTATCTATAAGAATATGAATGGTTGTGAGATATGTGCATGTTTAACTAGTTCGTAGAATTTATGCATATTTATCAAGGATTTTTTAATATACACACGTTTGGAACACGAGCCATTACACGAGCGTGTGCCTTTGAAAAATAAGTGCATGTCTTACACAGGCAACACAGGGGCTGGGACATGATCGTGTGGCCCAATTTCGCATGGACACATGACCCAACACATGGTTTCGCACACAGGGCGTGTGGGGTATTTTTGCATGCTCACACGGCCTGTCACATGGGTTGTGACACGATCGTGTGTTGGTATTTCGGTTATGCACACGGTTTGGCACACGATCTAAGACACGATCGTGTGACCCATGTTTTTGACAAATTTGAAGTTTTCGTGTGATATTTCAACTACAATTCAATTAGGTCCTTGTTAATTTGAAATTCTGTAAATGAATATGAAATACTTATTTGAGATGTAATCTAGTCTGATGAGTGCGACTATTTGAAAGATGTTAAAATTGTATCTATTACCGATTGTAAGTGATCTGAAATTAATTAATCTTAATTTATTTAATTAAAACTTAATTAAGCTACCTCAAGCATAATTATTAAAATTGGTGGATGCTTATTGTCATACACCACCGTTTGGTGACTTAAAAAGGGTCCAATTCTCAATTGGTCATTCAATTAATTAAAATTTAACAGCGATTAACTTTTACCACTTTTATAATTTAGTTCGTGTACCTTAATTAACTATCCATTTGAAAAAAATTAATGGACTAAACTTCAATTAACCTTTATACTAACCTCATAAATATTAAATAATAATATTTATGGACTCGAATATCAAAAATGAAATTTCAAAACTGTCGTTTCCAACACCACTAAAAAATGAGTTGTTACACAAGTCTTCCTATTACATCCTTCTAAAGCAACTAATGACGTCACTTCTAGTAGCATTGAAGTGGATTCCCAAAGCCTTACTAATCTTTCAAGTGTCTTTAGCTTCTTTAATAATTTGTCGAATCCTATTAATAATACCCAAATCAAAGATAAATAATTCAAAGCCCCTCCCACCGACGATGAGTTCCTTAATATCTTTCCTCTTTTTTTTCCTATTGAAACAAGATGCACCAAAAAACTTACTAAATTCACCTACATGTTAAAAGGCTTTTGCTTAGCCTTGTAATTTTTTTCCTTTTCTTCCTGACTTAACTCTTTTGACATTGTTTATTTTCAACCCAAAGCCTAATTTTTCCTCAACATTGTAACCTAAAATACTCAGGAGCCTTGAAAATTTTGAAATTTTAAGTCCAAGTTGTGTTATGTGTAAATATCATGTGTGAATTTTTAGTCCATATTTTATTTTGGTTTGAATCCCAACATGTGTAGGTCTAGTCTAGATTCTAATATATTTCAATTATCAATTTGTGGTTTGGTCTAATTTCGAATACATTTCGATTATTAATACATTTGTGTATGCATTATAATGACTAATTCTAACCTGGTCATAATTATACGTATGTATTGATTGTAATTATGATTTCATCTGTGCTTTATGCTAATTAATTTTGCTTACAATTATGCAAATATATTAATTATAATTGTGATTATATCAAAATTACATATGAACTTTGATCAAATAATGTTATATCAATAATTATATTATTGATTTATAAAAATTAAATCAAATCAAAATTTTATGTATAAAATACACAAAATTTTAAAATTTATACCTAACATGAACCTTGTGTGTTACCCTGATGATTAAGGTGTTCATCACTCCAAATGTGACTTAGGTTTAGTTGTGATAATCGCATTACTGATTTTTTCACTGATCAGAGTTGGAAGTGTTTGTCACTATCTAACTCTCAACAAAGAAAAATATAAAAATATACTTATAACATGGGGTTTTGTTCTTTTGTTTCTTTAATGTCACAGCTTTCTTTTTTCCCCTTTCATTGAGCTCACTTTCAACTAATCATCAATCACCTCCAATTTAAATAATCATCATTGGAATAATTACAATACCTTTTCTTTTCTCTTTTTTTAAGTGCAAGTAATGGAGTCCAACAAATGCAATTTTCAACAAATTTATAAATGGGATGTGATGAGCTTGCAGACATAAGTCTCTGATTGATGTTTACAATGGTGGACAGGTTGTAAACCTGAAGATCAACCCTGTGTTGGGGCTTAACTTTTTTGTTCTAGTTTATTTTTTATTGGAAAACAAGATTTGGTGAGGCTTAAATTTTATATACATAGTTGTTTTGGGGGAAAAAAGAAGAACATCAGCATGAAACTCCATGATCAGTTTCTCATCATTCTAAGGGCAATTGCTTGAAGCTCACCCAAATCACTATCACATGGTGTCTTATTAGGATAACCATGAAAAGAAAAGTCTTGTAAGCTTTGTATTTCTTGCATATTCATGTTGTCAGCTGTGTGGAGTTCAACTTCAACTGAATCAAGAGAGCTTTGTGGGGAAATGGGATTGTTGGAGCTGCTTGGATAAGATAGAAATGAAGGGAATAAACCAGAAAGGTGTCCTTGCCGGTACTGAGTACTGTTTATGTGATTTGGATTCATGGCATTTTGAGCTAGTTGAGCCTTGACTTGCATTAATTGAGCTCGCAGGCATTCCACCTATAAGAAAAATGGTTGCATATGTTTGTTAAACTGTTAAGAAATGATCAAATGGGAGCTTCTATAATTTTACCTGTTGTTGCAAGGCAAAAATATGAGCAACACAACCATAAACAGGGTCTCTAATCCTTGCTTGAGCTTCATAAGCAATGGTGACAACCGCCTCACAACGATCATGAGCTGGGATATGCAACAATAATTTGGAAACATTGCTAGCACCAAACACTTTGTGAATGGCTGCAAACCTTGCAGGGCCTTGTTCTGAACTGAAGTAAGGTGCAAATATACAGTCTGTGGCACATTTTCGTCTCAGAAACTTGCATGCACCGCAAGGGGAACCAGGTCCTGTGGCAGTACTACCAGATGATGCCATGGGAAGTGAACAAGTTTGGGATAAAACAGAAAAGAAAAGAAAATGCAGAGAAGTAGCTGGAGATCAGGGATAAGTGATATAAATATGTTAAAAATTGGCCAAAGCACACGAGTACACTAGGAAATAGAGCCAAAAAAATGGGGGTTTGGGGTTTAGGGTAGGGGGGAGAGGAGATCCTTAAGGGGCACAACAAAAGGGGGTAGTCTTATAAGAAGTGTGAATGTGGGGACATTGATGGTCATCATGTAGGGTGTCTAAGGAGACATTTAATAATGGTTTATGCAACATGGGTTTAGTATTTTGATGGGTTAGACTGCTTTATATTTATTTGAAAAAATAAAAAATAAGTTAAAAGTTTTATGGAGTTACTGTATTAAGAGTGGAACTGTATTTCGTTTAATTTATTAAAAAAATAAGTAAATTAATTTTTATACGTTAGATCAAAGAGTAAATTGATTTTTTCTTTCAGAATTTCATCCTTTTTACTATTAAAAATTGATGTGACAGACAAAATAATTAAACAGTTATACATGACATGTCACATGTACATCATTCTGATGTACATGGACCAATTTTTAACAATAAAATTACAATCTGACTCACAATATAAAGGCCTCCATGATATTTTTACGAAAAAGAATAGAATTCCACAAGGATTATTAAATACATCTTTTTAATAAAGAGAAATATAAGAGATTGAATCAATGTTTTTAAAATTGAATTGTTGTCCAACTAATTCAACTAAAAAGTAAAAATAAAAAGTAGTTAAAAGAAAATTTTACTCAACTGATTTAACTGTCAATTCAATCGATCCGTATCGAATCTTAATTTAATCGATTTAATGTAATTCTCCGAATCGATATTTTAACCAATTCAATTCAAACATGATCAGATGGAATCCAAACTCAACTTGAATTATACCAATAGTTGGAGTTTGCATGCAAGTTTAGATTAAAGTAGCCGCTTCTCATTTACTTCATACAAGAAGTTAGGTATCTGGTAGTGTTTTTAGATGATTTTTAGTATATATTTTTTTCTAAAATAGTCCGCCGATCGCCGCACCTTGGAACTGCTGCCCTTTGACTTTGTCGCTTTGTAGGCGCTCCTCTAATTGCCACACCACCCTATCAACATTTTTGAAGATTCATTATAATATTTATCTGAAGAGATAGTATGATGATTTATGAACAGAAAATGAAGAAAATGTTAAAGTGAGGGTCAAAAGAAAATCAAGTAATGGCTGCTTTTCTCGTTGAGAGAAGATGAAGCAGCAGGAGATTCTTTAGCTTTTGTTGGTGTTTGGAACCTGCAATTTTGACTTTGATTTAGCTGCTTGGTTTCATTAAACTAGCGCTCTTCTGCCTAAACTCCTCTCTATAAAATTACTTCTTGTTTATATAATTATTCACTTTCAGCTTACATGATTACCAGATTCATTTCATTCTCTTTGGGGATTGTTTTTTGGTCGGTAAAAGGGTCTGATTCAATGTTTATTTTACGCATATGAAAAGCTTTCTACACCACACAACAATTTATTTTATATATATACCATTCATATGCTAGAGTTCACAGATATGCGATATAATATATAGAAAAATGTATGCATGCATCAGCCATGAACGGCAAAAATGGAATTATATCAATCAACCCAAAAGTCTAAACCCAACCAAAACAGCTGGAGCCATAAGAAATTATGGCCTAAGAACAACCATGCAGCTACATCAACATGACAACATGCAAAGAAAAACACCCCCAAAGACTCAATGTCAGCCAAGAAAACACAAGGCATAACTAAGATAAAAGGTCCATCATTCTCTAACACAGGAAAATGGAGTTTTGCAAACAAAATATCATAGTTCTGACTTCATCTTCCTCGCTAGCTAAGCCTCTGTCACCACATCACAGTTCTGACTTCATTTTTCAACAAACTGGTTTTGAAAAGTCTAAAGCAGAAACAAATGCTTTGGGTTGTTCCCTTTCTTTCAAGTTCTAAACAAAAGGGACATCTACAATAACGTTGCGACCTCATTTCTTTCGGTATTTGTCTTCTGCCTTTTTGATGATATAATCATTACCTGTAGTGAAAAATTTGTAATTTGCAGCAACATGGAGAAAATTTTGCCCAAAAAAGATGATTATATGTTGTTGTACTTTAGTGTTTCAGCTTCTATCTTTTCCCTAGCTCATGTTTTAACCAGATCTAATGCACCACAGGAGTTAGCATGAAGAGGAACTGCATACAAAAATGATTAGGATTGTCATCATGAGAAATAAAAGACTTGAAATAACAATCATACTTGATTTAAGTTAGAACTATAAGTCACATGCCTCAAATGATTTTCCTGCTCTCTCAAATTCCAGCATGCTAAGAGCGACTTCACAACTCTGTGAGACAATGGGCTCAGGATCCCTAGCAAATTCCTCAAGAAGTGCTACACTTTGATCATCTACAACATGGGCACAATGTGGAATTCAATTAGACTAAGAAGTCAGAATAGAAAAGATGAAATATCCATAAGCCACAGTAGTAATCAAAGAAAGTGAGAAGAGAGAGCAGATCTCATTGCTCAGCAGTACTTATTGCCTACAACAAAAATTGGCCCAACAAAGTCGCATTATCAACCCTCACAGAAAAAGCAGTTTATGTTGGTCTATAAGCATCAAATAGTCATTACCTGCAATGGAACCGAGAGCTTCAGCAGCTTCATGTCTAACCATTGGGTGCTCGTTCTCATTCCTGAGTATATTGCTAAGTGCAGCTGAAGCAGCTTTATTTTGTAATTGACCCAAGACATAAGCAACCTGCATTGTAGCAAGTTGACAAACATAAAGATCCCTCTGGTTGTAAAGGAAACACATTAAGGTTGCATAAAGACTAAGACATTGATTAAAAGAACACTGCCAAACCTCATGCTTCAACAAAGCACTTTTGGCCCCCAAAGAATCAATAATGGCAGAAACAGCTTCCTCTCCACCATGGTTCCGAAGAGCAAAGAGAGCTGAATACCTCTCATACATGCCTCTTGCTTCATCCAACAGAAGCTCCCTTAATATTAGACAACACTGTTAAATAGCCTAAACAATAACATGGTAAATTTAAAGTTGCATCCATCACCAATAATGAGAGTACCTAAGTTTATCAACAGATGAATGAGATGAAGCTGGTGCAGCAGGATCAACTGACAAGAAGGGTGACTTTTCTGTCATGTATGATTTGTCATCACTACCATCGGATTTTAATTCCTCAATTCGCTGCAGAGCCAGTTCACACGTTTCACGGACCTCTGGAGCAGGATCTAGAACCAAACTATTCTTCAAAAGAGGAATGTTACTCTCCAAACCAATGGCACCAAGTGCTTCAGCTGCCTGTAGCACAATAACATACAAACAGTAAGGAAAACAGCCATTGTATAACAGAGATAAATACAACACATAACCGTAGAACAACAGTGTAACATGAACCAACCTCATGACGAACGATGGGATGCAAAGAAAGATCATTTAGAACTGCTTCCAAAGCAGGAATAGCTTCAGCATCTTGCATTTGACCCAACGCAAATGCAGCTTCATGAGCCAACAAATTTGATGAATCCCTTGTAGCTGCAAGAACATAGATTGCAACAAAGATTAGATATTCAGTATGGTTACCATTTAACAGAGCAGATTACTTTAGTATTATTAATTCATTGATAAAGTTGTCATTTACTCCTTTTATTTTGTGGGATTTTCCAAATATATAATCAATTATTGCAGCTAAACCATAGAATTTATCCCAGATCAATTCACACTAATTCCCATCTATCTATGCATTTTCTACATTAGTTTGGCTCCAAATAAAATGATGCAAATGGAATCAGAAAAAAGTACTAAAAAAATTGAAGTAATTACTCTTCTGTTTAGCATTACTTGATTATATATATACTTAAAAAACACACATATCCTCAGACAGAAACTAAACAAAAGAAAAAGACGAATAGAGATATGAAAAATTAGGAAGCACATGGACCTTGAATGAGAGCGTTGCGAGGGGCAGGGCCTTTGAGGTTGCGAAGGGAGAAGAGAGCTCGGAATCGCTCGGATATGGGTTGTGTGGGGTCAAGCAACCGGTCGCATAGAAATTTCTCCATGTCGGATGCTGATACGCCGTCGACCAAGGAACCCATGAGTGGGCGATGCAGATCAGTTGGCGGACCCTTGAGAAGTGGCTTGGAAACGACGCGAATCGAGGTCTGGGGACTAGGATTCTTTGTTTAGAGGGAAAAAGATTTGGGTAAACTAAATCAATGGTCACCAACTATTAGTAAATTTCCTTTTTAGTCACTTAACTATTAAAAATTACAAGCGATCACCCAATTATTCAACCTAATTTTAAGTCTAATAACTTCAAATTTTTTTGAGTTTTGATTTGCTTGATCAACGGCGAATAGCCCAAGCTAACAAAAAAAAAAAAGGACTTAATTGCCATTGAGACAAAGCAACGTAGTTGAAGATTATTTAGTTTAATAAAATATAAAAAAATTTAAAAAATATTTTGGATCTAATTTGTAATTTACACATTGTGAACTGAATTATATTTTTATTTAAAGAATTTAATAAATTAAAGTAATATATATACATTAAGGGCTAAATTTTTAATAATTAAGACTAGATTATTACAATTTGTAAACGCTGAGGATTAAATTTATTGTTATGTCGATTTTAAAAGTTTACATACCATCTTAGCATTGATCATTTAACGGCTGGTGGTCAAAAAAAATATAAATAATTAAATGACAATTTTATAATTTTTCATTGTCAAGTGATTAAAATAAATTTACTAATAGTTGAATTACTATCGATAATTTACTCAAAATATTTTTAACTTTCATACTAAATACATGGAACAAAATATGATTGGGATTTTGTAAACTCATTGGACCCTTGCTTAGCAACCTCAACTTATTTTGCCCCGGTATAACGTTGGTTTTTCATGAATAATTTTATTAATTAATTATTTCAATATATTATATTTAAGGTATCAGATCCCATAGATATTATTTCGCACAACATCTAAGTTCGGTATGGCATAATCCCTCAATGTGCAGTGTGCCATTTGTCTTGAGCGAAATGGAGGATCGGGCTCTTCTAAGTGCTAAACTAGCAAGAGTGAGTCCTCGAAAATTGGATTGTGTCTCGATGGATTGATTTATGGTCGATCCTCTCTTAGAAATAATCTTCGTATCACGTTGTTCAACTTCCTCTCTAACTTGAGATCAAATGAGATCAGCTCGTTGTTGCTTCGAGTCATACACTGAGTAAATTTAGTCAAAAAAAACTCAAACAATTAAAACAAAGAAATAAATTGTAATATAACAAAAGAGAATAAAGCAGTGCACAAAAGAAAGTAAAGCGTATCGGAGTTGATCATCCAAGACACCTTCCGATACTTAAGTTTGTAAACTTTGTAGAAAATAATTTTAAAAAGTGCATAATTTGAAGTGTGTCATACTTAGTCAATTCTATGGTGTAGGGTATTAGTTTGTTAATTATGTATTTGGGTGAGCCTCATATATTGGTTTGATGATCAAGGGTATTCACCATCTCAAATATGATCTGGATTCGAGCTACGTTAGTCGTTGATTGTAATTCACTAAAAAAATTATATATTTGGGTTTGAGCTCACAAACAGAAAATAATAAGAATTCATAACTTTTGCCTTTGCCTTGTTGTCTTAATACTTGATGAAATTAATGTTACTTTTGTTTTGGTAAACTCTGATATTAATATTTGTACTAGGTGTAAATTATGAATTTAATTTTTGTACTTTAATTTGATCATTTTAAATTTTTGTACTTTTAGATTTTTAAAATTTTATTATTGACCAAATGGTATCTATTAAATTTATTAAGTTAAGTTTTATTATTTTTAAAATTTGATGCGGCAAATATATTACTGCATCTGTAATATTATGTTAGCTTATTATTTTCGTATGTTACTCATAAAAAACCCAAATACTAGGTTTAATGACTATAACTTGAACTAAGATTGAAAATTTTAAATTGGAAAAATATAGAGACTAAAAATGATTTAGTTAAAGAACATGGATTAAATCTACAATTTTATGCTTAATACAAGACTAATAGCAAAATTTAACAAAAAAATTTAACTATTACCGTTTGTTCAAGACTAAAATTTCAAAAATAAAAAATTATAAAGATTAAAATTGATTAATCCAAAAAATATAGAAACTAAAATTAATAAAATTAAACTTATACGAACTATAATAACAAAATTAAACAATATATATATATATTGTTTTGATGAATCATATTTTGTTGTATATCATTTTCAATCTTATATATCACTTAGGGTTGTGCAAAAAAATCAAATAAATCGAATGATCAACCCTAGATATCGCTTTTTAAATGTAATTTCCTTGAAGTGTTGGGCTTTATATTTGGTCCATTTGTTTTTGGTAGTTTTATTTGATCTCCTCTATTATAACTTTTTTTTTTTTAAATCTGTGTAGTGTAGCCGCAACAAATATATATATAAATATTTTTTTTATGGTTCATATTCGGAGTTCGTGGTAACCCTTCCTAATAATATTGTATTCAAGATTCAAACTTAAAATGTAATGTACTTCACTATTGCACCAAATTACTTGTTGGTCATACAAATACATTTTTATTCACTATAAATTAAAAGAAAAATACATATATGAGGTTTACAATTATTGTTAAATCTAATTATTGCTTTACAATTGACACACTCTACTCCACCACTCATCTTGTTCCATTCTGGATATATAATCTTGATAGTCACTACCACAGGGATGAAGCCAAAAAAATTTTTTAGGGGGTTGAAATTAAATTTTAATTTTTATGATGTAAAAATACAATTTCATCATTTTAATAGCTTATATCTTTATAATTTTTTAAGGATTAAATCAATTTTTTTATCATTTTTAAGAAGATTAAAGTGTAATTTTATCTTTACTAATTCAAAATTTTAAAAATTTTAAATGGTTTAAATAAAAAATTCTCCATTTTAGAGGGGACCGGAGCTACTATCAGCCCCTTTTTGCTATGCTCTTGCATTGCCACCTATATAGATATTTGATACATCCATGATCCATCCCTGCCTCGCCTCGTTTCGCTTCAATTTAATTTTTTTATTTATCTTTAATATTTTTCATTTTTTAAAATCAAATAAATATTTAAAAATAATTCTTCAAAAAAAAATAAATATAAAATATATAAATTTTTTCCATATTATATTATTTTTTAATAATTTGTATATAAAATAAAATAATTATTTCAAGTTAAAATAAAATAAGTAATTATCATAATCACTTTATTTAAAAAAAAATATCTACCTATCCACTCTGCAAAATCCACCTATCCACCTATTCAGCAACGTAAAATGTAAATCATCAAATCAGTATATTATTTATTTAATTGTATGTTACTCTTTTGCTACCATAGCCGGGAAAGAAAGAAATCCAGTCCATCTTCCTTTTGAAACACAGAAAAAAGGGCTTTGAAGAACCATGAATCCTCGAAGGTCAGTTGAATCTTTATTCTGCCATTTCTTTTTGAATGTAATCAATGCTTTGGTCGTCTAAAGTTGCTTGCTTAGATCTGTTCCTGATTTATTCGCATCTGATCAGGTTTTTTTTTTTTTTGAAATCCTTGCCCCATTCCATATGATTTTTCAATTACTCTGATATTCCGCATGATTTATATCAAATTTTGCTTTGTATTTGAGAAAGGATTAGTTTCTTGTTTATGTTTATCAACTCTCAGGGCTTTTGATCGAAGCAGGCATTGCCACTATAGCTACGTTCATAGATCATAATTTTCAATCATCCATCTCTCTAAAAGCTGAATTTTCCTATATAATCATATAACTAAAACGATACGACTGCACTTTGATTGTTAATTTTCATAATGACCTTGGTTTATGGATTCTATCCTTCATATGAAGGAAGTTATTCTGGCTGTCTAATTAGTATAAAAGTCCGCTTTGGATGCAGGGACATGCGTAACAGCAGAGTTGCACTCTTTGATGGCATCGAGGAAGGTGGCATAAGGGCCTCATCTTCTTACTCACATGAAATCGATGAACATGAAAATGAAAGAGCAATGGAAGGATTGCAAGATAGAGTCAATCTACTGAAGAGAGTAAGTCCGATCGTGGCTGCCGAACGGAGCCTGTCTATCTTATTGTTTCATTGCTTGTTTCTATTGATACCATATATAGCCACTTAACGAATTAGAGTTCTTTTAGCATTTTAGCCTTGTTTTGGGATGTTAGAATCCTTTTATTATCTGCGACAGAACGTTTCTTTTATGTTCTTTAGTTCCTATTCCTTCCTGTTGTGTCCTTGACAAATCAAAGGAGGGACTGGGGGGGGGGGGGGGTTGATCCTAAAACTCTATTTTCAAAGAGCATTAAAGGTGATAAGCCCCTGCAAGTATAGCAGTCTTTTGGAGGAATCTGTGTTTAATTTTGGGTGAAGGTTTTTTTCCCTATTATTTAAGTGTAAAGGATTTGTCATGGTTAGGGGTATATTTTAATCATGAATCCTCATTCTGTGGCTTGTTAAATGAAATGATGATATCTTACAAGGTCGCGGAACTGATAATAAATACTCAGAATATATACATTTATGTCCTGAAACTTCTGTTTTTTTCTGTAAACACGAATGTTATGCAAACATATTCTGATAAATGCCACTTCAATAGCTGTCAGGTGATATAAATGAGGAGGTCGATAGCCACAATCGCATGCTGGATCGGATGGTAAGTCAGCAGCAGCAGTAAAACTGTCTTTTTCTGAATATTATTGGTTTTGTCACAGCAGATTTTAGTATATGGCACATGGTTTGCATGTAGGGAAATGATATGGATGCATCTAGGGGAATACTCTCAGGAACTATGGACAAGTTTAAGATGGTATGTAAACTAGATAACCTTTTCCCTTTGTGATTTTTGTGCAACTTCTTTTGCTTACAGCTTTAATTTCTTACTGATATTTGAGTATGGATGTTGTCGATAACTAGTACATCAACTTGTTCATGCCATAACAATGAATTCTATCTGCCTCTCAGGTATTCGAGACCAAATCAAGCAGAAGAATGTTTACACTGGTGGCATCTTTTGTGGTTGTTTTCCTTGTCATATACTATCTTACTAGGTAACTGGTCTACGGTGTTTTTGATACAGCTGAGAACTTTTATGTGACAATTTGGAAGACCCTTTTTATACGTGGTTACTGAAATGTGCTTCCTACATGTAAGATATTTTCATATGTTTATATGAAGATTTCTTGGTATATCAAACACAGGCCTTGGTGGGCATGGACTATAGTTAGCAGCTAATGTCTCTTTAGCATCCTCCAACATAAATAATTTGCATATATCTTCTTCCTCTCCTGTCTATGGCCTAAGGTCCGAATCTCCGGTTGTCTGTAACTGTCTTTTAAGTTCCAAACTCTGACTTGGATCTGGGCTAATGATTGGCTACTAAAAGTTAACCAAGGTTAACATTTATTTAAGTTATACAACATGGTTTTTCAAGAGTTTAACTATTGGAAGAAGCAGCGAAATTGCTACAAAGAAGTGCGTTACAGGACTGCATATATATGCTGCAAAATTGTACTTTGGACTATTATATCATATACGAAATACTAGATTTCATGAAGTTAAGCAGCTACTTGTATTTATGATTTAACAGGATTTTCCTACAAATATAATGGACCTTCCTGGAAATTTCTATTTTCTAATTTTAGTCATGTATACTTTATCCATAGTTTTAGCCCCATATGTCTAATTGAGTTCCCAAATTTCATAGAGATGAACAAAACCATATCTGGGTTAATGCTTTGATCGAGTCTGCTGCATGAACCACTAAGTAAGTGATATATATATATCAAACTTTAACACACACACACACAAAAAAAAAAAAAAATCAAAGATATTGTTTTGCACTGCGTATTATAAGGGTAAAATACATGGTATTTAATTTCTCAATGGAGCTAAAATTTGTTAGTGTTAAATGACAAAATTCGAATCGTCCGATAGATTCTAAATCGATCCGTTCTAAATGAAATGGATTTTTTTGAAAGATGGATGCGGGGAGAGGTAGATTTTTTCTTTCGGATAGTGGGTATAAAACAATTATGATAATTGCCTATCCCGTCTCAACCTACTTCACTATATGAAATTACTGTTTTATCCTTGTAGGTATAAATTATTAAAAAGGTAAAAATGCAACAGCTAACTATAGAAAAAAAATCATGTATTTTATGTTAATTTTTTTTTTAAATTATGTTTAAAAATATACTTAAACTTTAAAAAATTGAAAACATTAAAGATAAATAACAAAAAAAAAACCTAAATTAAAGTGGAGCAAAATAGAGTAGGAATTGATGCATTTCAATATTATACATAGAACAGGCCAAGTTAATGAGCAAAACGTGCCAATTATAAAGCGTAGTAAATTTAACAATCTCCGTCCCCACACCATTGTTATAGTGTTGAGCCATTGATATTCACGGTATCAAGACGAATGAGCTTAAAGTTTTATTGAATTTTCTTTTATCATTATCATGATACATGCATGTAGATGATATAAAAATGGAAATGACTTGCAGTTGTGAGCTAATGGCGTTGTTCTATCACATCATATCATGCTGTTAGCAACTTCTCATTCACTGCCCAAACAGACGCAGTCATCCAATGAACCACTGAAAACGCAATTGTTGTTCTATTACCAAACAACTTAACCGGACATTCTCCTTGCATGTACTGATCGTAAGGTGGTGATTTTTGTTGGACACCACACCAGCTTCACATTACGACAACCTTGTGACAGGAAAGCAGTGTCTAAAAGAACTTGTCTAGGAATTTTTGTGATACATGCTTTACCCAAAAAGTCTTTGCTTTTACAGTCCACTGGATTTGATTTACTAACCCCACTCATAATTTTATCACTTTCCAATCCTTTAAGCCTTTTTAAAGCAACTTTACATATACATGTAATTATACAGTAAAAGTATGTTTCCATCAGCTGGGTTTTTATTAATTCATTGAAGCCAGAAATAACCTTAATACATGCATCCTAAGAACACCTAAATGCATGAACAAGGGATCACTATACATCAATTGCAGCAGGACTTAGTGTAATTTCAAGCACAACTTCATTAAAACATGACAAACTAAATAATATGATATATTATAGGGGAAAAAAGAGCTCCTTACCTTACCTTGCCTTGCCTTGATAAAGAATTAATATATGCAAACAACTGAAAATATATATATAGAGAAAAGCTTTTTAATTATATGTAAATGTAATAATAATACTATGGATGATGACCTAATCTAAGTTCCAAGTCTAGTTCATCATCTTGTTGGCTACTTCCATATGCCTTGTTGTTTTCATATACATGGGATGGACCGATTCCCAAGCTAAGACCAAAAGGATTCATATGCTGTGAATTGTGTATAAACAACTCATGATAACTGTGTGGGGGTCTAAAACCCCAACCTGAATCTGGGAAAAGTGCTTTATAACTTACAGGTATCTGGTCAGGATCCATGGAGTGATAGGTTTGGATTGGTGGATAAGGACAGGAGCTTATTCTTGGGTTGTAGTTGTCATGATCATCAACATCAACAAATTTATCTGAAACAATAGGAACTGAACTAGGCCTGCTGCCCTTGGCCCTATCTTTCCTATGGATATTCATGTGGCCTCCTAAAGCTTGAGCTGTGGTGAACCCTCTCTTGCAAAACACACACTCGTAGGACCGACCAGTGCCCGTATCATCGTTGCTTTGCTCCGATCGATCAGTGTCTTCACTCGAGCTCTTCGAGTCTTCTAGCTGGTTGGATTCCATGGAAAGTGTTGACTTAGAGTCCCAAAATCTCATCAAGAAATTAGGGTGGGGTTGCAGAGATTAAGAGAAAGAGAGGGTATTATATGGAGGAAAAATACATATAGTTAAACAAGAGACAAATAAAAAACATAGATAGGCCTTTGGGTAATAGTAATTACAATTGTTTGAAGATGTTCTGGAAAGTTTTTGATGTTTCCTGGGAGAGCTTTTCTCTTAGCCGGCTATGGTGCTAAATCCATCTTTTACAGACAATACTTCATATTTTATCCTTTTTTTTTTCTCTGTTATTTGTCGAAATTCTATCTTTTTACTTCCGTTTAATTTTTCCTAACCCTGTTTTTACTTTGTCACGTCTCCTTTTCCCTTTTTTACTCATATATATATATATATATATATATATATATATATACACACACACACTAAGCTAATGTTAGATGTTCATTTTACGATCATTGATATTATTTTTTTAGGGTTTAATTACCTCTCACGAAAATATTATCTTTAATATTCAAACTTAAAATTTTCTTTTAAAATTATGTGTTTTATCATTACATCTAATTCTTGTCCATTACTTCTATATTTTATTTTTATATAGATAAAATTAATCTTTTCGAAATACTTTTTTAATCCATAATTACGTCTTATTCAGATTAAATTAAAATATTTTTCGAAATATTTATTATTTTCTCTATCTATAAGATTGAATTAAAAATAATAACCATTGGAATTAATTAATATTTATAAGTATTAGATAAAAATTATATATTTAATTATCCTTTTGAGAATTTTTAATATGTTACTTTTATTGTTTCAAAAAAAATATATGTTACTTTTATTGAATTCAAATAAATTTACGTAGTAATTCCATTTAGTTTTCAATAAATATAATAATTTTAACTAATAATAATTTTTAATGAATTATAAGAGGAGGGTAAAACCCTAAAGGCAACAAAATTAGTACGCCTCGAATTCAAGTCTTATCTAAAGCGTTGAACACCCTGATTATCAGGCCAATGCACGGGATTGATCTTAACTAATAATATTAAGCAGTCACTAACATTCCAATTTTTAAAGGGGATTAGCACATTTACATGCATACTTCTTTAATTAATTAATTAATTAATGGTAAAGCTATTCATTGAAGAATAATCTCCATTTTATTTTACCAACTACACTAAGTCTTAATCATTACGAGTCAAATACGTTACTTGAATTACATTGAATCCCATAAAATACACCTTTGATTAATTAAGCATGTATTATGTACATTTAATGCATTATCAGAACTAGAGACAATTTCCATTTGTTTTATTAATTACCAAAGAAAATAATGTTCTATGAATCTCATGTATTAGCCTGATAGTTAGCGTGTTTACCGCTATAAGTGTGACTTGAGTTCAAGTTACTGTTAAAGCTTTGTTCTCCTTTTATAATTCACTTCAAAAAAATAATGTTACATTATTTTTGTCCATAGTCATCAATTCTGGCCCTTAACTTAGTTAAAATAAAATAGTGGCCCTTTAACTTAATTTACTGTTAAAAACATTATATTAACGGATATATATTTAGTATCAGTTTAAGATTAAAAGAATAGACCGATACCATAATTAAATGTATGTATGTATGTATGTATGTATGTATGTATGTATAAGCAAGAGACTCTTATAAGAATGGTGAGGAAATATGTAGGAACCTTCGTGCATAATATATATAAATTCCCCCCCCTCATATAAGTAAAATAATGTAATTTTGTAGTTTGCATTTGTCCTTAAGTATAAGCTTTTTGCACCATAATTAATGGGGAACACATCATCTATTTTGCCATCACAATCACCTTCATTTACCATCTTAATTATAAACCCAAAAATACAAAAATAAAAATAAAAATGAAAATGGAAAAATAGTGTTTAAAGGATATGTTTGGATTAAACCCCATTTATTGATAAAATATTCATCATTCTAAATATGATATGGATTTGAATCATGCTGATCGTATTGTTATTAGAGTTTTACTCAATGTATTTTAAATATGAATACCAGAATTTAGTTGGAAAATTTTCAATTTGCTTAATTTGCAGGCCGACAATTTTAAAAAGAAGAGTAGGTTATAAGTGGTAAACAGGGCAGGTGCTTTGTTTGGAATTAAAATGGCAGCTACCACTTTCAAATTTCCACCGTTTTTATCATTTTTTAATGACTAAACAAATATGCATTTTGATGGAACCATGTGTCCATATTACGACCATTTGTAGCAAACCAAAGTGGTGAAAGCGTAAGAGAGAGGAAAAAGTGAAGCCTGCCAAAATATGATAGTTATAAACGTAATTATTTGATATTGTTTCATAATCGGGTTAAGGTGAGATCATTTTCACATTTATTTATATTTACATATATTATAAAACATTTGTTATACTTTAAATTTGTTTATAAGTCGATCGAGTCTTAATTCGATTGATATGAGTATTGTTGTTGAAGCACAATATCTTTTGTTTATGAGTTGAAAAAAGGGTTATGGATAGTTCTAGACATTGTGTTAATAAGAACAGATATAATCAGAACTTATAATATATATATATTATACTTTAAATTTGTTTGTAGGCCAATTGAGTTTTAGTTTGATTGGCATTAGCATTGTTATTGAAGCACATTATTCTCCTATTTATGAGTTGGAGAGAGGCTATAGGTAGTTCTAGGCATTGTACCAATAAAGCAGATATGATCAGAACTTATGATGAAATTGTTAAAAAAAATCTGTTTATAAAAATTAAAAACTTCATAAATAATATTTTTTTTATTTCTAAATTACATTGGAAGAGTTTTAATAATAAAAAAATTAATTACTCAATTTAAGTTTTTAACAAAATTTTTAAATTTAACCCATATTGATTCATGGTATGAACGAATATCAAGATAAAATGGGATGATGTTCTCATCCAGAAAATAAAGAAGTCCACAAATGAAATGTTTGAGATTACCTAAATTATAAGTATTTTAGATCGGATCATCGAATCAGATCTCGAATCAAATTATTATATATTTTATTATAATTATATAACAATTCAAATATTTTATAATTTAATCCTAAACTCCGTGATATAAAATTTTTACTTTCATCTCTAATTTTAGTGGATGATGACGAATAATAATATATTTAGAAAATTATGTAGGTGAAATTGAGAATTTGATTTGTTAAAAAGAAGACATGTTTTGAATTTGACATAGTCTGCCAAGAAAATTGTAAGACGAAGGAAATGAGACCTACACTAAAAAAATGGCATAGGAAGACAATGGTGAAAACAAGGACGACAATAACATACTATTGATAGAGAGAAAGAAATTTGTGTATATTAAGTCAATCTCAAATATAATTGTTGATAGAGAGGATGATGGTTAACACTAGACCTGTTCATAGGTCGAGCAATTCGTCCAAGTTTGAAAGTTTGTTTAAAATTTGAGAAAGTTTGGATAAAAATATTAGACCCGAAAATGGGTTTGGACAAAAAATTAAGCTCGTTTAAAATATGGGTTAAGCTCAGAGTTGAACATTCAAGGCTCGAGCCCGGACCGTTTTAAATTTATAATACGTTATATTAGGTTACTGTTATATATTATGTAATTTAAAACACATAAAAACAAACTTATATTAAATATATAATACTACTTTAATATAAAAATGAAAATAATGTTAAGATGACTATATAAAAATTTTCAATAAATAAAAAATGTATAAAATTTTTAAATATTAAAATAATATAATATAAATATTTTAAAAAAATTAAAAATAATATGGCAAGCCTAAAATGGGCTTGGGTTAGTCCTTTTCAAATATGGGCAGGTTTGGGCAAAACTTTAGGTCCAAATTTTGAGTCAGGCCGGGCTTGGGCAAAACTTTAGGTCCAAATTTTGAGTCAGGCCGGGCTTGGGCAATCATAAAATATGTTAATATCATGCTTAGACCCGGCCCGAACTCAACCTGACCCGACCCATGAACACCTCTAGTTTTCACAGAGGTGGGTTGTTGAAACAGAAAAAGCTAGAGGCATATAGAATGTAGAGGGAAAGTTGAAGAGGATCCCTCTTAAGGCCAAAAATAGATATTAATAGGAAAGGGTGACCATCTCTCGGCCTAAGTCTTAATAAGTGGCTTGCGCTAGTCTTGTCATGGTTGGCCACTTAAGGAGCATAATATGCTTTTAGATAAGTGGAGACGAGATTGACATGGACCAAGAGAGACTCCACGTGTGTTCCATGTAAATGGGGATGACACAGACACTTTCCATCTGTGAGGTGGATAAGAAACTAACTGTGGATACATTCGTGAGAACCATAGTTGATAAGGTGTTGCTATTGAAGCAAGTTTTGGGAGCAGTGACTCGAGTAGTGGCCACTCACTTGGTACCATGTAGGTTTTATAACTTGCCTTATTTATTGACATGTATGACCAAAATATCTTGGTTATTTACTTGCAACTTTTTGAGAATTTTGTGCAGACAATCTTATGTTTATTTTTGGAGAGAGACCAAACCAAACAAAGTTATTTTTAAGGATTTTTATGTAATCTACTTACCTTATTTATTGAGATATGCAATCCAAGATAATATGGGCTAACTTTATGAAGGTTTATGTCAATCCTTTGTATTGTTATATAAAGGGTAATTAATTTGATGAGATTTGGGCAGATCATGATGGATTAAAGTTTACTTAGTGACGCTAGATTCGTACTCTAAATATGGAAGGCTTGTTCAACCTTGATAGAGGTTTTATTGTAGAGGTAGTTATGAGAGGGGTGCCAAGAGCAATACCTACTATTTGACTTTTTTTAGCTTCATAACTTCCAATATTTGGATTTGGCAATTTTTGTAAACAAAATATTTGGGTCAAACTTGTTATGGAAACATATATTGAATATTGGTTCAGATTGAATCAAGCAAATCAAATTCCCTATTTTGAGGAGATTGAATCAGATAGGGTAACTTAGTAACATATCTTGAAGATTGGTTTGAATTGAATTGAGCAAATCGACTTCTTTGTGTTGATTATCTTGCTACTTTGATAAGAAGATTGAATGTAGTTAATTTAGTGTTTTAGCAAGTCGAATCCTTATATATTGGGGAGACTTGTAAAAGTGATGTACTGAATATTGAGAGAACTTATTTATTCATTGAGGAACATTTTGTTTTGAGTGCATTGAGTGCGAAAACTTAGAGAGAGATCTAGATTTTAGGTGCAAATGTGAGTTTGCAAATCAGTGAGTGTTAGAACTTGTAGTAACTTGTTTTAGAAATTGTTAAGATAGAGTATTATCTCTCTGGGAAAGGCCCCCAGATGTAGGGAAATTGAAATACATAAACATACAATTCTGTTCATATTTGTTCTTCATTAGTTCCTAAAGCATTTGTCACTGCTCATAGGACTACTTCTGGCATTGTTCAATTTCCTTGAAAATGTCGTTCTTAGTCTTTACAAATGACATCAAAGCTTCCCACTTAACGTACCTACTGGTGTTTCCTGGTGTTTTTAATTGTTTGTAATGGAAGGTTATTTAGTTTCATTTTCTCCTATGTTCGAGGATCAAAATATTCCTATTGGAAGATATGTATGAAAGTGTTTATAAAGTCATGAGAAGGCTTGGAAGGATATTTTATGAGGTTGGGAGTTACTTACAAAAAAAAAATAGATAGAATTTGAACCATCAAACCTGCAACCACCTAGACCGCAAATAAAGACATAACATTCAATTTGAAATCTTCGTTTTGACCTATAAATATGCCCTTTCCACCCTAGAAAAAGAACTTGTATTACACATTTAGGTATTAGCTTTTATAAGCTTTCATAGAATTTTGTGTTTATGTTTTGAGGGTTTCTATTTCGAGTTTCGGAGTTTTGTTTTATCTTCATCTTTTGTACTCTTCGTTTTTCTGTTTTAGTGAATTATCTTTACTCGTGGTTTTTTATCCTATTTGGAAGGGTTTTTCCACATAAAATATTTGTGTTCGATCTTTTCAATTTCTTCGTTATTTTACATGTTCGTTGTTTAATCGAGTTTATCTCTAAAAAACAGGTATAAGAGCTAGTTCTGTAATACCCAAATCCTGAGTATTGTCGCCGGTTAGGATTCCGGTGTCTTCAATTCATTTTATACTATTCATCTTTTACACATATCCAACTGTTCACATCTTTATTCAATTCAAAAATCATTTCTCACAATTTAAAACAATATCTAAACTTAACATTATTTTGTCAAGGGTAAAAATGAAATTTCTAACATTTTAGGGGACTTCTACCGGTACTTGATGGTCAAGTATCAGCAGTAGTCAATTCAATGAACAATTCTAAACAAAGTAGATTTCTACCGGTACTTGTACTAGTTTTACCGATACAAGTATAATTTCTACCGATACATGTCATGCATCTACTGATACTAAAAGCTCCAAAGAGCTAAATTTCCATCCTGTAACTTCTACCAATACAAACATGCAAACTACCGATACTTCTATACATACAACTACCGATACTCACAATTTAACTATCGATACAACTCAAGTCAGTGTACAACCTCTCTCCTACCTTACACTTCTACTGAAACATACATGGGTTCTACCGAAACAAGTAAGCTAAATCTCAAGAATTATACCAAACGTAAGTTCATTGTTTTCATAGAAGCATAACTTTTAACTATGTATTCAAAACAACACAAATACAAGATTTATGTCAATACAAGGTACTTAAAACTACATTCAACATTTTATCAAACATAACAAAATTTTTTTCACAACTCATAGTAAAAAGAAAAGGTAACATCATCCTAGTACATGCCATATTAACCAAGTGATGTAAAAGTCTACCAAACAACTCCGGGATAGTGTGATGCTTCAAGATGATCTGATCTCCGAACAGCAAAAGTGAATCTACAAAACAAATGCAAATCCACAGGTGAGCACTTTAAGGCTTGTAAGTACATAAAGTTAAATAGATTTAACAAACTTCAAGAGTTGTAAAAATCTAATTAACCGAATGGAACATTGTTTACTTCTGGGGTAGGTTTCACTCGCAAATGTTACTCACGATGACACAAAGTCATCGGACTCTCATTCCGCATTGGAACTCATTTCATTTAATACTCACGATGACATATAGTCATCAGATCTCTTGTTCCGTATAGGAATTCATACACTCACGATGACACTAAGTCATCGGACCTTTAATCCATCATAGATTCATTTACTCACGATGACAGTTAGTCATCGGATCTTTAATCCGTAAAAGATTCATTTACTCACGATGACACTTAGTCATCGGACCCTGTAATCCATAAAGGATTCATTTGCTCACGATGACACTTAATCATTGGACCTTTTCATTTATAGCTCGAACTCGTTTATTCTTTCGTATTTCATTCACACTTGCCTTCTACAGTTTTGATTATCATTTCATCTCACTACAATAGTCATATTACAAGAATAAGCAATTTAAGTTAGAATTTAACCATACAAACTTACCAGACTGGATTGCAGTTGTGAATGGATCCTAGGGACTATTCCGCTAATTTTCCCTTTCCACGATCGGTGTCACGGTCGTAATCTACATTCACTAATCATTCAATTTCTCATATTGAATTACACAATAAATTCATTTCACCCAATCAAACCCTTTTTGGTAAAATTATGATTTTACCCCTAATCTTTTCTTTCTATTCAATTTAGTCCCTTCAACACAAAACATGCAAAATACCCATTTCCTCTTAAACCCATACCAACTGAATATTCATAGTCTCCTTATACATCCAAGCAAATCATTTATTTCACAACTAGTACAACAATGTTACCATTTTAACATTTTAGTCTTTAAACCCTAATTTCATCAAAAATCTATAACAACTCATTTTTCAGTGGTGTCGGAAATAGTGATTATGGATCACAAAATCGACGAGAAATTTTTTTTATAAATGAGTGATTAAATTAAATTAGTCAGTAGCAATTTTATGTGGAATTCTAAATTGAAGGATTTTAATTATTGAATTAAAATTTAGTATAAGTTGTTTGGTTCAAAAGTCAAGTGGCACTAGAAAATGAGGTAGCGAGACCTCGTTTCTGAAATTTAGTGCCGTAAATATTTTTTATTAAATATTTAAATAGTTTTATTATATGTGAATTAAAGTTCGATGGGGTAATTTTGATGATTACTTGCTTAATTAATGAAAAAGGGTTAAATTCAAAAGGGTTAAAAGTTAATTGCTATTGATTTAAAATAAAAGGGACCAAAGTGGTAATTACACCATGGTCAAAAATTCCAAGCGATGGAGGATATGATTACCTCCACTAACTTTTGAGTTATTTATTCATTTAGTCCTTTTTAGTTTAAGGCTAAATTGTAAATAAGTAGGTTTAATTGGAATTTAATATAATTGAAGGATTAAATAGGTAAATTTACCTATGGCATTTTAGTGGGTGGATTATTATGAGTTAAATTGATTATAATTAGGATTAATTAAGGTTTAAAAAGGGATTTATTAAGTCTAATTATGAGTCATAAAAATTACAATTTTGCCATTAGTATAAAAGTGAATTTAAGAAGAAATAACCTATTTTTCTTCTTCTAATTTCTTCATCTTCTTCGTCAAGCACAAGGAGAAAGCTAGGGTTTCATTCTTAAGCTTTGAGCTTTGATTTGAGTAAGCTATTGTTACCCGTTTTTAGTAATTTTCATGTTTTTGAGTCCGTGTTAGCTTGATTTAGCTAATCTAGGGACTAATTTGCGAATCTGTCAAAACTTGTGCATCTTATCATTTTTGAATATGCTTTTCTTTGAAATTTATTGATAGTTTTGGATGCTTGATGATTAGGTTGGATCTTTTTGTTAAGTGATTTTGATGAAATTAAGGTTTAAGGAGTAAAATGCTAAAAGATGAAAATAAGTGCACTTTTGGTAAAATAAATGGATTGTAAGGACTTGTATGGGAATCATGGTAAATTTGGCTTCTATGAGTTGAGGAGGAAATGAGTGTTTTGCATGTTTGTGTTGAAAGGACTAGATTGAATAAAAGGAAAGTATTAGGGGTAAAATAGTAATTTTCCAAAAAGGACCAAATTATGTTAATTCATTTAATTATGTGTTTTAATGTAAAATTTGGATGAATTGTTGATTTATATTACAATCGTGTCACGGATCGCGAAAAGGGAAATTAGCAAAATAGTCCCTAAAGTTGAACCAAACTGCAATTTCATCTGGTAAGTCCGTAGTGATAGTTTATATACATTTTTCATTTCTTGTGTTTCACTATTGTCACAGAAAATGGAGAAAGGTTAAACATTTGTGATAATGAAAAGGTAAAGAAAGAAACAAAATGTTAGGCTTCGGACCGGTTATCTGAATTGAAGCGATGGCTAGGATCCTGCATAAGTTGCAGTATCCTAACAGATTGTGTGAGAAGCATCGCAAGTTAATAGATTCTAAATGAATAATGAATTATGGATTCCTCCGATGGTTGAGTCTTCGCATATGTTGCGGATTCTCATCAACTTGTGTGAGCAGCATCGAGAGTGAGAAATTCTGGACCGTATCGATGGCTGAGTCTTCGCATATGTTACGGATTCTCATCAGCTTGTGTGAGCAGCATCGTATACTGATTAAATTCTGTCTGGGCTCGTAAGAGCTAATCATTTTGGGCTCGTAAGAGCTAATTATTCTGGGATCGTAAGAGCTAATCATTCTGGGATCGTAAGAGCTAATCATTCTGGGCTCGTAAGAGCTAATCATTTTGGGCTTGTGTGGGCTAAATATCGTCTGTGCTCGTAATGAGTTAAAGTCTGAAGGATTAAAGAGATTTAGTTTCGTTATTATACATATGATTATGAATACATACTCGTTATCATCTTTTAACTGATTTGTTTATTCTATGAGAAAATGATAATCGCGAACTTACTAAGCTTAATAAGCTTACTCGTGAATCTGTTGTTATTTTGTAGATACGTTTTGCTGCCTGAAGATCGGATCATCTCGAGGAAATCACACTATTGTGGAGCTTGTATGGTAGATCTTACATCACTTGGCCTTATGGCATGTACTAGGATGATATTAACTTGAGATTTAACTAAAAGATGTTGGAATCCTTCTATTTTGATTGTGTAAATGGCAAGAAGTATGACTTAGATGCTCAGGCTTATAATGCTTGTAAGACTTAAAAGTTAAGTGTGTTATGTGATGTTTTAATGCATAACTTATACTGGTTGTGTTTGAGATATTAAACTTATATCTTGGCATTACTCTTGATATCCTGCATACTTGTTTCGGTAGAACTTATGTATGTATCGGTAGAAGTGTAGGGTAGGAGAGAGGTTGTTTTCTAACTTGGGTTGTATCGGTAGTTTAGATGTAAGTATCGATTGTTTATGGTATTGATGTATCGGTAGTAAAAATGATTGTATCGGTATAAGTTGTAGGATAAGGATTTTTGCTCTCTGGAGTTTTTGGTATCGGTAGTTGCATGAATTGTTTTGGTAGTTGTGTCACATGTATCGATAGAATCATCTCTAGTATCAGTAGAACTCTATAATATTTTTGAACTATTTTCTAACTTGACAACTACCGGTACATGTTCATCAGGTACCGATAAAAGTGTCCAAAAATCATGAAAATGACCTTTTTGCCCTTGTTGAGTTGTGAATTTAATTGATTGATGATTTATGATATATTAAGTGCACATCTTTATTAAAATAAGATTGATTGAAATAAAAATAAAAGATGAACAATGATAGATAAATAATAGGACTTCAAGACCCTAATCGACGATGATTTTAAGTTTTGGGTGTTACATTTAGTGGTATTAGAGCCTACGGTTTAGTCGTTTCTGGAACTGAATTGACTGTGTGAAATGATCAAGAAATACATGCCATATGAACTTGTGATAGTGTGATATAGATGGATCTGATCTAACTACTGTTTTACAGATAAGAAAAATGCTTGATTCAGAACGAGGAGAAAACAACGAAGTAAATAGTAATGTTCCAACTATTGATTTTGATATGAGTCAAGGGGTACTGATTATACCGATGACAAAAGGTGAAGTCAAAAACATGTTTTTCAGTTTTAATCGGACAGTGATTTTCAAAATTTATGAGGAATAATCTTATGGCACCACCTCCCCCACCTTCAACTACACAGCCTGCTGCTCGACCTATGGCACCTTCCGTAAAGCCTCCACCTCCTCTTGTGATAGAAGAGAGGCGTCGTATACCAACAGATAGGGTAAGAAAATCACTTTACTAAAAGATTTAATCCAAGTATCAACGTTCAAAATACATCAAAAGCTTTCAAGAATAAACAATTTCAACAATGGCAAGTTTACTTAAAAATTACTAAAAACGGATGAAGTTTACTTACTCAATCGAAGCTCAAAGCCTAACAATGGAAACCCTAAGTTTTTCCCAAGTTAGTCGTGAGGAAGAAGATCAAAATAAGAGAATTTCTCATTTTTCTTCCTTTTAATTTACTTATATATACAATGGCATTTTTGTAAATTTATAAGCTTTTATAATTAATCTAATTAATACACTTTACCCTTAATAAATCTCACTTTTAAACACTTTAAATATCATAACAATGCACTCACTTAACCACTATAGGGTAATTTGCTTCTTAGATCCTTCAATTAAATAATTCTACCTTTGTACTTTTTTCAATTTAATCCTTTTTACTTAATTAACTAAGTAAATGATAAAATATTTTAACCAAAATTTAATATGATGATATTAACATCATAAATATTAAATAAATAATATTCACGACTCGACTCGTAGGAGTTGTGATCAAAAAATCACTGTTTTCGACACTACTAAAAATCGGGCTGTTACAACTCTCCCCATTAAGAAAATTTCGTCCCGAAATTTCTTACCAGTGAACAGAGTAGGTGTTGTGATTTCATTGAAGCCTCTATTTCCCAAGTAGCTAATTCAAGCCCATGTCGATTCCATAAAATTTTTACCAACGGTACCCTTTTGTTTCGCAGTTCTTTTACTTCATGAGCTAGAATCTTAATTGGTTCTTCAGAATACGATAGGTCTGGTTGTATCACAACCTCACAAGGTGAAATTACATGTGAAGTATCTAACCTATACCGTCTAAGCATTGAAACGTGAAACACATTATGAATTTTCTCTAATTCTCGTGGTAAAGCCAACTTATATGCCACAGGACCAACCCGTTCAATGATCTCATACGGCCTAATAAGCTGTGGACTCAACTTTCCTTTCCTGCCAAACCTCAGCAGTTCCTTCCAAGGTGAAACTTTCAAGAAGACTCGGTCTCTCACTATTAATTTTATATCTTTTCTTTTAAGATCCGTATAGGACTTCTGCCAGTTAGATGCTGCTTTCAAATAGTCACAGATCACCCATACTTTATCTTTGGTCTAATAAATCAAATTGGTTCCAACCAACTTAGATTCACTTAACTCTGACCAATACAAAGGTGTTCTGTATTTTCTACCATATAATGCTTTAAACAGAGTCATTTCAATACTGGTTTGATGGTTGTTGTTTTATGCAAACTCCACCAATGGTAGATACTTTGTATCATGTCTTCAAGAATTTGTATCACCCATTTCGACTAGCCATCTGTCTGTGGATGATCGGTCGTACTGAAATTCAATCGGGTTCCCAAAGCTTCGTGCAACTTATCCTAAAACCTCAAAGTGAAATATGGATCTTTATCAGAGATAATGGATGCCGGTACCCCATGCAGTCGTACTATCTCAGATACGTACAACTCAACCAATTTCTCTAGTGGGAAATCCATTTGGATAGGGATAAAGTGAGCCGATTTCGTCAATCTATCTACTATAACCAGATCAAGTCTTTCTTCCTCGACGTCACAGGTAATCCTGTAACAAAATTCATAGTAACCCATTCCCATTTCTACTCGGGAATGGTAATAGGTTGCAACAGTCCAGATGGTACCTGATGTTTAGCTTTTACTTGCTGACACACCAAACATCTAGTTACGAACTCCGAGACTTCTCGTTTCATACCCGGCCACCAATACATCTTCTTCAGGTCGTTATACATTTTCACACTGCCCGGATGAATGGAGTAAGTACTGCTGTGAGCCTCTGACAAAATGTCCTCTATTAAATCAAGATTATCAGGAATACGTACTCTGCCCTAGAAGTACAACATATCATCATTATCTGTAGTAAATTCAGCAGTTGTCTCATTCTGCATCTGTTCTTTTCTCGCTATAAGCTTTGAGTCATTCTCTTGTAACTTTCGTATCTAATTGAGGTTTAAAAACTCGATTCATCAAACTCATAAACACTGCTAGAGCGTTAGTTAATCCGAATGGCATTACCAGAAACTCATAGTATCCGTATCGAGTTCTGAATATGGTTTTCTACATATCACTATCTTTTACTCGTATCTGATAATAACCCGATCGAAAATCTATTTTAGAAAAGACGATCGCACCTCTCAACTGATCAAATAACTCATCAATATGAGGTAACGGATATTTGTTCTTGATTGTTACCTTGTTCAGCTGTCTGTAGTCTATACACATTCTCATCGATCCATCCTTCTTCTTTACAAATAAAACTGGTGTGCCCCAAGGCGATATGCTCGGTCGAACAAAGCCCCTGTTCAACAACTCTTGTAACTATGCCTTCAACTCTTTCAATTCAGTGGGTGCCATCCTGTATGGTGGAATCGAGATCGGTGCAGTTCCAGGTACTGAGTCAATGTCGAATTCTACTTCTCTAACTGGCGGTAAACCCGATAACTCCTTTGGAAACACATCTGTAAATTCCTTGATAATCGGCACCTGTTCTAACTCTGTTTCGGTACTCCGAGTATCATGTATATAAGCCAAAAATGCTTCATAACGTTTACGAACCATCTTCTGTGCTGATAACGACGAGATTATTCTGGTGCCATCGCTTAACTTCTCTGACTCAACTGTGATTACTTCTCCTATCGACCGTTTCAAATCGATCTGTCTTCGTTTACAATTAACCACTGTATCATGCTCAGTTAATCAGTCCATTCCTAAAATTACATCGAACTCAGTAAATGGTAATAACATCAAATCAGCAGGGAACTTACAGTTTCGAATTCTCAGTGAACATCTACGACATATCAAATTAACAATGACACTATGACCCAATGGGTTTGTGACTTGTACATCAAACTCAGTCGACGCAACAGACAATTTCTTTTCAGTAGCTAATGCAATACAAATATATGAATGAGTCGATCCCGGGTCAATCAATGCACACACAATATCATTAAAGAGATAAAATATACCAGTCATAACATCAGGAGCGATAGCCTCTTCTCGAGCTCGGATAGCATAAGTCTGTGTAGGTGCTCGAGCCTCAAATCTGGCTATAATATCTTTGTTATCTTCACAGTTTCCAACTGTACCGCTACTATGCCCTAGGCGTCTATTCTTTTGTGGTGTAGCAGGAGGTTTTACACTTTGTTCCTCCTTTGCTTCAGATCTCATCGGACGGTTTCTCAAAAAGTGATCTACACTTCCGTATCGATAACATGTCCCTTTCATCTTACGACACTCACCTACATGGCTCCTCTTACAATACTCACATATCGGACCAGGTATATTACGAACGCTAGCCACACTGTCTGTGGGTCTATTCTAAAATTTAGATTCTGGTAGTCCCGACTTACTCCTACTGAGAAATCCAGAAGATACTGGGCCTCGACTAGCCTTTGCTCTGAATCCCTTCAGCGGTGGCATAGAAAAGGTCCTGGCAATGTTTTTCTTTCCAGATTCTTGAAATCTCTTTTCTCTTTGTCTCTTGCTGTTGTAGATTTCTTCCATCTTTTGAGCTCTATCAGCTAACACTACTAGCGGTCGAATTTTAGAACCACCCATCATGATTCTTATCTCGTCATTCATCCCTTATTCGAAACGGATGCACATAGCTTCATCAGTTGGTACCACCTCTCTAACATACTTGCTCAAATGCGCAAACCCTCGTTCGTAATCTGCCACTATTTTATTTCCCTGTCTCAATTCTAAAAATTCTTTCTTCTTCTTATCCAGGTACCGTTTGCTGACATATTTCTTCTTAAACTCTGTTTGGAAAAAGTCCCAAGTAAATTCATTTTTCATCATCATCGTCGCGACCATAACGCACCAGTGATAGGCCTCGTCCTTCAGTAGAGATGCAGCACACCTTACATAGTATTCAACAGGACAAGCCATCTCGTTCAAGACTCTCAGCGTATTTTTTCCAACCAGTATTTAGCTCTAGAAGGATTGCCTTCCACGCAGCCTCGAAAGTCTTCAGCTACATATTTCTTAACCCTATCTGTAAAGATACGATGCCTCGGTTCCACCACTAGAGGTGGGAGAGGTCTTTTTGGAGGTGCTACCGATTAGACACCTGGTTGTGCGATAGGAGGCGTATGAGGTGATGTCATCAGATTATTCCTCATGAATTTTGTGAACCACTACCTCATCAAATCGAAGAATATATTCTTTGCTTCATTTTCTGTCATTGGTAATATTGATGCACTATGACTGGTCCCAGATTCATTAGTCGGAACATTGCTGTTCACCTCATTAGTTTCATCTTTTTCAGAGTCAGACATTCTATATTTATCTGCAAAAATCTTAATTAGATCGGATTCATCCATATCACACGATCACAGGTTCATATGGCATGTACTTTAAATCATCAAATACGACCAATACAGTTCAAGAAATGACTAAACCGTAAGCTCTGATACCACTAAATGTAACACTCAAATCTCGAATATTATCACCGGTTAGGATTCTGGTATCTTCTATTCATTTTATACTATTCATCTTTTACACATATCCGACTGTTCACATCTTTAGTCAATTCGAAAATCATTTCTCATAATTTAAAATAATATCTAAACATAACATTATTTTGTCAAGGGTAAAAATGGAAATTTTAACATTTTAGGGGACTTCTACCGATACCTGATGGTCAAGTATCGGTAGTAGTCAATTCAATGAACAATTCTAAACAGAGTAGATTTCTACCGGTACTTGTATTAGTTTTACCGATACAAGTATAATTTCTACCGATACATGTCATGCATCTACCGATACTAAAAACTCCAAAGAGCTAAATTTCCATCCTGTAACTTCTACCGATACAAGCATGCAAACTATCGATACTTTTATACATACAACTACCGATACTCACAATTTAACTACCGACACAACTCAAGTCAGTGTACAACCTCTCTCCTACCCTACACTTCTACCGAAACATACATGGGTTCTACCGAAACAAGTAAGCTAAATTTCAAGAATTATACCAAACGCAAGTTCATTGTTTTCATAAAAACATAACTTTTAACTATGCATTCAAAATAACATAAATACAAGATTTATGTCAATACAAGGTACTTAAAACTACATCCAACATTTCATCAAACATAACAAAGGTTTTTTTTTCACAACCGATAGTAAAAGAAAAGGTAACATCATCCTAGTACATGTCATATTAACCAAGTGATGTAAAAGTCTACCGAATAACTCCGGGATAGTGTGAGGCTTCAAGATGATCTGATCTCTGAATAGAAAAAGTGAATCTACAAAACAAATGCAAATCCACAGGTAAGCACTTTAAGGCTTAGTAAGTACATAAAGTTAAATAGATTTAACCGAATGGAACATTGTTTACTTCTGGGGTAGGTTTTACTCGTAAATGTTACTCACGATGACACAAAGTCATCGGACTCTCGTTCCACATTGGAACTCATTTCATTTAATACTCACAATGACATATAGTCATCGGATCTCTTGTTCCGTATAGAAATTCATACACTCACGATGACACTAAGTCATCGGACGTTTAATCCATCATAGATTCATTTACTCACGATGACACTTAGTCATCAGACCTTTAATCTGTAAAGGATTCATTTACTCATGATGACACTTAATCATCAGACCCTGTAATCCATAAAGGATTCATTTGCTCACGATAACACTTAGTCATCGGACCCTTTCGTTTATAACTCGAACCCATTTATTCTTTCGTATTTCATTCACACTTGCCTTCTACAATTTCGATTATCATTTCATCTCACTACAATAGTCATATTACAAGAATAAGCAATTTAAGTTAGAATTTAACCATACAAACTTACCGGACTGGATTGCAGTTGTGAATGGATCCCAAAGACTATTCCGCTAATTTTCCCTTTCCACGATCGGTGGCACGGTCATAATCTACATTCATAAATCATTCAATTTCTCATATTTAATTACACAATCAATTCATTTAACCCAATCAAACCCTTTTTTAGTAAAATTATGATTTTACCCTTAACCTTTTCTTGCTATTCAATTTAGTCCCTTCAACACAAAAATGCAAAATACCCATTTCTTCTTAAACCCATACCAGCCAAATATTCATAGTCTCCTTATACATCCAAGCAAATCCATTTATTTCACAACAAGTACAACAATGTTACCATTTTAACATTTTAGTCCTTAAGCCCTAATTTCATCAAAAATCACTTTACAAAAAGATTTAATCCAAGTATCAACATTCAAAATACATCAAAAGCTTTCAAGAACAAACAAGTTCAACAATGGCAAGTTTTTTAACATTTGACAGACTCACAAATTAGTCATTGCATAAGCTAGATTAAGCTAATACGGACTCAAAAACATAAAAATTACTAAAAATGGATGAAGTTTACTTAATCAATCGAAGCTCAAAGCCTAACAATGGAAACCCTAAGTTTTTCCCAAGTTAGCCGTGAGGAAGAAGATGAAAATAAGAGAATTTCTCATTTTTCTTCCTTCTAATTTACTTATATATACAATGGCATTTTTGTAAATTTATAAGCTTTTATAGTTAATCTAATTAATCTACTTTACCCTTAATAAATCTCACTTTTAAACACTTTAAATATCATAACAATCCACTCACTTAACCACTATAGGCTAATTTGCTTATTAGATCCTTCACTTAAATAATTCTACCTTTGCACTTTTCTCAATTTAATCCTTTTTACTTAATTAACTAAGTAAATGATAAAATATTTTAACCAAAATTTAATATGATGATATTAACATCATAAATATTAAATAAATAATATTTACGACTCCACTCGTCAGAGTTGTGATCCTGGAATCACTGTTTTCGACACCACTGAAAATCGGGTTGTTACAAGTTTAATTTCCGCATTCAACCCATTCAGAGATGACAACAACAAGGTTTGATATTGATAAGTTTGATGACATCACAAATTACAACATGTGACAAGTTCGGATGACGTCAATTTTGATTTAGAACGATCTTGAGAAGGTCTTTATAAAGAAGCAGCCTATAGACATGGATAAATCATAATGGGATAGGTTAGTTAAAAAGACTTTATCCATGATTCAATTATATCTAACAAATAATGTGTTACAGGAGGTTTCGATGGAGAAAATGACTTTCACCTTATAGAAATGTTTAGAAACCCTCTACGCGGTAAAGTCTCTAGTTGATTGATGTTGAAACATCGTCTATACATGTTTTGCATGGACGAAAGTAAGCACCTTAGAGGTAACATGAGTCAATTTATTACTTTTTTGAATTATTTAAAAAATGTTGAGGTTCAAATTGATGATGAAGATCAAATTATGCTATTATTGTGCTCTTTACCCTCTTCATACAAGTCTTTCAGAGAGACCTTGATTTATGGCAGAGATAATCACTCATTCGAGGATGTGAAGGGTTATATGTTAAGCAAAAAAAAAACTCTACAATGAGTTTGGTTCGGATAACAAGTCAGATAGGCAAGCCACGATTTTGATAGCATCAAGGAAGCGAGACAATAGATGTTATTATTGTAAGAAGTTAGGTGACATCAAGGCAAATTGTTACTAACAGTGAAATAAAAAGGTTATTGAGAGCAATGAGGAAGATTTAGCTGGTGCTAATTTGGCTAATCATAAGGGTGATGATTTCTTGTTAGTGCCAACAAGTGAAAGCTTCGAGCTTATGTCTGAGTGGATCCTTGATTCAGGGTGTTCTTTTCACATATTTCCCAACAAGGACTGGTTCTCCACATACAGTTCAGTTAAAGGTGGAGTTGTGTGCATGGGGAATGGCTCACCTAATAAAGTAACTAGTGTTGGTACTGTTTAGATTAGGATGCACGACGGGACAATCAAGACACTATAGATGTCAAGTATGTGCCTAACTTAAAGAAAAACCTTATCTCCTTGGAAATTTTGAACTCGAAGGGTTGTAGAATTAACATCGAGTCAAGCAAAATTAAGGTATCATGTGGGGCTCTCGTTTTGATGAAAGGTAAAAAGATTGACAACATTTATGTTTTGGAAGGACCAACAGTGACTAGTGAAACAAGGCATCCCTTGTTTGTTAAGGAGTTGAAATCGATTCGTTTGAAGCGAAAACAATTTGTTCATATGAGGGAAAAATGTATGATAGTTTTGTATAAGAGAGATTCTCTTTTGGATACAAGTTTTGAAAAGATAGGATACTACGTTCGTGGAAACCAGATCCGGATAAGTTTTGGTTTGATAGTTCACAAGTTGAAGACTAGAAGACTTACAACTTCTAAGCACAACTACGACTCAATTAATATACTGCATAATTCAAGACAAGCCTGTGGCGGGCTTTGGCAAAGAAGACATTATGGAAATACGAGTCAAGGTGGAGATTTGTGGAGTTATGCCTCGTATTTTTTGATTTTTCTTCTCCCAGTTAAACTTTGTTTTTAGTTTTCCACTTGAACTCTAATTAATGTAGATTATTTTAATATTATTTGACCTACGAATTTAGCCTATAAATAGACCCTTTTTTCAACCTAGAAAAATAACTCATATTACACATTTAGGTATTAGCTTTTACAAGCTTTCAGAGAATTTTATGTTTACGTTTTAAGAGTTTTTATTTCGGGTTTCGGAGTTTAGTTTTATCTCCATCCTTTTTACTCTTTTTTTTTTCCGTTTTAGTGAAAATATCATTGTCTGTGATTTTTTTCCTCTTCGGAGGAGTTTTTCCACGTAAAATATTTGTGTTCGATCTTTTCAATTTCTTCGTTATTTTACTTACTCGTTGCTTAATCGAATTTATCCTCAACATAAAAAATTAGTAAAAAAAAAGGTATTTAACCATTTATATGCAATAAATTAACAAAAAACGAACAACTAAACAAACGTTCATATAGAGGAACTATAGAATAGGATCAAATTAGTATAATGAATAAAAAGTAGAACAAAATTGAATAAAATCAAATATACACATAATAAAATTTAAAATTTACACATTACAATTTTATATTATGAGACTCGAATTTAAATAATTAATAACCCAAGACCGACATGATAACCATCAATATCATGTTGTCATCTTGTAAATATGAAAACCGAAAATTTATTTAAAGTTTCTAAAAAATTGAAAAATCGATGGGTGTGCTAATGGAGTTGGCATGGACTGAAACGTCCATTTGCTTGACGGGGTTCCAATTCAAAATCAATATTTTTAGGGGTTATTGATAATTCAAGATTGAAATTTATCGGAGAAAATCTTATAATATAATCTACGAAGAAAAATTTGATTTGTTATTTTTTTATTAAATAAATTTTAAGTTTAGTCAAAATAATTAGAAACAATAAATTTTAGGGACTATAAGTTTAGCCACGATTGTTAAGTATGGCATAGATTTAAAGCAAAACTGCAAATGGGGAAGGGGACTTGACTTTGCGAACAAGAAGGAGAAGAGACGAGACGAGTCGTGTGGCACTGCCAGCCTTAAAATGGTGACGTGCGCCGACTAGCTTTTCCTTTTATCCCTCCATGCATGCCTTTTCTATCACTCATCTTTTCACTTAAACATGCACTTGGGTAGGCACTGTTCTTGAGTCTTTGACCCACCCTAAACGTCTATTCTTTTAACCTTGTTAGTATTATTTATTTACCTTTGGGGAATGACTCCATTTTGACCCTTTCTCTGTTTCTTCTCCCACAGTCCCCTCATTCTCACCCTTTCTTAATTGCTAGGTCACTCGGGACACAGTGAGAGACAGATATGGAGGTCAGGGCAGAGTTCGTAAGTGTTGTTGTTTTTGGTCGTTGTTTGCTGGGTTGGGAAAAAGAAGGTTGGGTTTCTTGTTTAAGAAAGGCCATCATGTTCCACCTGACATGCTCAAAGACATTTGTGGGGAACATGCAAAAGTTTCAGATGTTGGGAACCACAACTTCCCTCCCTATGTATGCACACATACCAAAATGCCTCTTTAATTTAGAAATCAATGGACACATGCCAATGGACTACATTTACTGCTCACTCCCTGCTACTACTTCTACTCTTACAACCATCATTCATGCCTTCTTCACTCATGCTATCTCATATTTGATCATCAATACGACAGATGTCGGTTTACAGACTTTTTTCTGCTCACTCTACCTAAAATACAATTTTGACAATATAAATATTATAGTCTAATATAGATATTGCAATTAAAATTATTTATAATTCATTCTAACCCTTAAATAAAAAAGATAAATGTACTTTAACATGCTCGAATTTAATTTCTCTTCCAATCGAATTAAAATTTAATCGATTTTAATATTATGATATATAAAACAAAATTTTGACATACTTTTTAATTAACTAATATTTATTTAATTACCTTTTAAGCGGTTAATGCTATAAATGGAGAGAAAAACATTTTTTAGCGTGCTTAAATACGTATTATCCTCGGTCTTGTAACAATAGAGTTGACTATTGTTGGTAGTATAGTACGTACATTCTCCTCCGGGTGCCTTACTATCAAACAGTATAGCAGTAAAGGGCTACAGTTGGACGCATGCTTAGATAAGGTTGATGGGAATTCTCATCTTTTCATTTCTTTTTTTTTTTTTCTGTCAAGATTTTCCTTTCTTTTTCCCAAGATCAAGGAGTGAGTATAGAATTAATTAATGAGAGGCATTAAAGAAAAATGACGTATCTGATTTTGCATCAGAAAGAAAGCAAAAAGAACATTCATTAATTGAACAAACATCTCATCTGTGACTGTCCATACCAGACAAAAAATTTCACTTTCGATTAATAAATTATGATTTTCAATCCGAGTAAGCTACCTGTTATGATGATCCTGGTATTGACAGTTAACGCATAAGAAATATTCGTGGAAAAGCTGATTACAGCATAAGTCTGATTGATTATATCAGAAAAATTATCATGAAAAAGTAAGGTTATATATATATATTTGCTAAAACATTGATTTTAGTCTTAATATCAGTATAATATGGCTTGAACTTTGCTACCTGGTGGATCATGGATGAGAAAGCTGTGGGGAAGGAAAAGAGAGAATGTTGCAATTGTAGATATAAAATAGAAAAAAAAGGAACAGAAGATAAGTAAATAATGCAACCTAGATGATGAAATAAGATACATAAATTGGAGCAACAATGCCACCATTGCACTTAAAGATGTCCCAGTCGAAGATCTAGATCTAAAACCTCCTTTGAATCTCCGAATCCTGTGACCAAGTCTAAATCAGTAACCCCACCGACCTCAAGCTTATAATTTGGTGCATGCACCTTCAGATTTTCAACCCCAGCTGGGAAGGGTGTCACTGTCATGGTCTTCTCCTGTGACAAATCTCCAAGTTGAGGGTTCAGAGACTTTTTTGGGTTTTCCCCATAAGTTAGAACTGAAGACGAAGGAGTGGGGAAGAGTGGGGAAAGCAAGGAATGATGGGGATAGACAGAGAAGTCATCAGATGGTGAAGAAGAATGAATAGGGTTAGGGTTTGGGTGATTAGGGTTAGAGTTGGGTTTATTAGGGTTCTGGGATTCTAAAACCCATGAAGAAAACAATCTCAACCTGGCTCTATCCTTCCTATGAACATTCATATGACCTCCAAGGGCTTGAGCTGACCTGAATTCTCTCTTGCAAAAGGTACAAGTATAATATTTTGCAGGCCATGGTGACTTACAACATGAGTACTGCTCACCCTCCAACTCCACCAAGTCCAACCTGTTAAATTCCCACTTGCCCATCTTGCTTGTTCTCCAATCACTCCTTTCCATGCTTGCTTCTGTATTCTAAAAACATTTAAAAAAGAAAAGAGAGTAAGATTAAAAAGTAAAACCCCCAAAAATGTCGGTTTAACTGATTAGAAAAAGGCCGTATGAAGAAGACATAAAGTGAATCAAAATTTACAGAGAAAAAGAAAGAGAACGTACTGATGATCGATCTGCGAGAGATACAGTTAAGTTAAAGCAGGTGAGACGAATTGGGCAAGTATTATATCTGCTTTATAGATAGCCGCTACTGAAATTCTATGCGCCACAAACAAATCATATTTATTCTATTAAATTAAATGTGCTCACCACCAAATGTTGCTTCTATTTCTGGATATTAATTACTAGACTGATATTTCAACCCACCCATTTTAACCCCAAAAATGGCCCTTTATGCCCATATGTACTGGAAATGCATATAGCTCTTGTTATCTGTAACACCCCTATACTTGATTTATACGTATAAACTCAATATAGGAGCATTACATTACAGTACGGCACAGAAGGTCGAGTAACATAATTTTTATTTTATTTACAAACCTATGTCTTTAAAGGCCATTCAAATCGAAATATCATATATTAATCATTTCATTTTTATAATTCATAACATTCGAGATAACATTTTTTCCACTCATTAGGGATTCACACAGATACTATTGTACATGCCATTTTCTTAAAAAATACCTATATTTGGAGTCCACCAAAGGATGATGTGATGTGATGAGAGGTCCCTGAACTCGACTTTTACTCCTTGTTACTTTGTACCTACGCGTTAAAATAAACGCGTTAAGCCGGTGAAGGCTTAGTAAGCACTACAAGAATAATAGATGACTATTTATTTATTGCTTAATTTTATCAAACATTTCAATACTCATGCGTATAAAATTTCTAACATTTCTTGCATGTAACATTTAACTTACCTTAATGCCATCATAACACACATTCATTCTCATATACCAACTTACCTCAATGGTAGATATTACATTTTCATCCCTTTTTCACAACTTAGTCCTTTCAGCCACATTAGTTCACTTAATTATCAGCATTTAATTACACATACACATATGGTACTTATCTTTCATGTATTCATCATTTCACTTACCTCAATGTCATAATTTGCACATTCTTTCACTTTTCATAATCTAGCCATCATAGCTTTCTTAACCATAGCTCACTTATCTTATTTGTCCACTTGGCCCATAGTAGACTTTTATAGAACCTATCGGATAAACGGAACAAACAGAGAGTACCGAAGTACTGAACAGAGAGCACATAAGTGCTGGGCAACAGAGAGCACACAAAGTGCTAAACAGAGAGTACACAAAGTACTGAGCACACAAAGTGCTAATCAGAGAGCACACGAAGTGCTAATCGGAGAGCACACACAGTGCTAATAACAGAGAGCACGAGACGTGCTAAACAGAGAGCACACACAGTGCTAATCAGATAGCGCGCTAGTGTTCCTTAATGGCATGCCACTAATATTACAATGGTTCTAACTTGTCTACATGGGCATAATATCTTATATAACATCATTTCTCATAATTTCATATATCACATTTACATTTCTCTTCACATATACATAATCATGTATTTCTCACCTTTACTTTCTCAAATAAATCCACAATTTCACCAATTAGTCATATAATCAACAATTATAATTAAACACATAATATTTCATACAATATTTTTCTCACATATTCATCATTATATACCTCTTAACTTTATTTTCACATTAACTTTTCAAAGCTGTCCACTTGCGTTATAGTCACTAAATTATTTATACCTCGATCTACAGAATTCGAAATTATAATCCGTTTGATGTTTCTGAAACTAGACTCAATCATCTTTTTACCATAAAATTTCCAGAATTTTTACTTTATCCAATTTGTACAGTAAATTCTTTCAATTTACCCCTTCTCTGCTGTCTGACAGTTTCGACCTTTCTTCACTAAAAATTATCTATCTTTTAGTACAGAGATCCAATAATGTTCTAGTCTGTTTCTTTTGAAAATAGATTCATTAAGGATTCAACCATATAAATTTCAGACTCTAGTGATTTTTCTACATTTTTCTATGATTTTTCAAAATCAGAACAGGGGAACTCGTATCTGCTCTGACCTTGTTACACAAAATCAGTTATAACTCAGAATATACAGATCCATTTAATTCACTGTTTCTTCCATATAAAACTAAACACAATAAGATTTAATTACATATATAATTCGACCCTTAACTCCATATACACAATTTTTAGTGCATTTTCAAAGTTAACCCTCTGATTCTGTCCAATCTGTTTCAATGAAAACATTTTCTTTCTCATGTTTTATTACACTAATCTCACTTAATCATCTTTATAACACCTAATTAAACAACAATTTCTATGCTAACAGCTCAAATATATTATGAAGAATAGACTATAAAATAAAATTCTTGTAGTACTTACAACAAAAGGCTGATTTCCTTCTCTTTTCACTCTTTGTTCTTCTCTTTTCCTTTCTCTTCAATTTGATCCTTGTCTCTCTTCTCTTTCTCTTCAATTTCCCATAAACACATATAAGCTATAAGCTCTAATTCAATAGTTTTCATGCTAAATAACCATAAAATACATATATATCATGAGAATTTAACCATCTCTTACCTTAACCCTTGAATTCAAAATTTTCTCGATTTAGTCCCTATGCTCTCTAACACCTCAAAATGAATTCTATAAGAAGTTTGAGGTGTCTACTAACTCTCTTTTATGACTTTCTTTCTGAAATTCCAAAGAAAATGGAAGGTTTTGGAGTTTGGAAAGCTTAAAAATGGTGGAAGGACCTATTTGGAATAAAAGCAAAAGTTTGGAAATGGAAGAAAAGGGTATGGACGGCTACTTAATGAAAAAGATGATATTTTCATCTTTTTAACCACTTTTTCTTCTCTCAAATTCTCTAGACTTTTCTTCAAAAATATCTCACTTAATAAAAATGGTAAAATTACACTTTTAGTCCTTAGACCTTCCAACTTTACACTTTGGCCCAAAACTTTGCCTCCAAAAATATCTTCCACCAAATTACTCTTTTGCCCTTCCTCAATCAATCTAATTCCCATGGTGACTCATAATTCAATTTGGATAAATTACTATTTAGTCCTTCCTATTTTCTCACCTTTACTAACACATCCTTGATTTCTCCAAACCTTTCTAAATTCAACCATATATTCTAATTCTCAATTGTACTCTATCACTGTTCCAAATCCAATTCAAGCACGCGGATGTTACATTATCTATACTATATTTAATTTTGAAATGTTTTTTAAAAAAGTATTTTTACATGTTAATAGAAGTAGGGGTGAGCAAAACTCGATTTGAATCGAAAAATTCGAAAAAAGTTTCGAATTTCGAATTATTCGAATCGAGTTGAATTTCTTTTTTCCGAATTTTGAGTTCGAATCGAGTTAAATTTTTAAATTCAAATAATTCGAATAAACCTAATAAAATTATATTGTTTTTAATTTTAAATTTATATTACTTAAGTCCAATTTACTTTACCCCATTCTTCTCCAAAATCCAAACCTTTTATCTTACCCAATTTTTTCCCCTAAAGGTTAAAACTCATCCATAAACTAAACCCAAATGTTTTTAATTTTTTACCTTTTACCTTATCTAAATATAATTTCGTTCTTAAAAAATTCATAAATTAAACCCAAAATTAATTTTCTCTTCTTAAAAAAACTCTAAATTAAATAAAAATATTTTTTTAAAAATTATATAAAATTAAATAACACCAAATTAATTTTTTTAATTTAACTCGAACAAATATATTCGATTCGAATTCTATCTCACTCGACTTGTAATAACCTATTTTTCAGCGGTAACAGGAGCAAAGTTTGGAAATTAAATTCGAAGTAGTAAGTTAATTTTATTATTTAAAATATGCATATAAGATTGTATAAAGCATCTAGTGTATTAAATTTTATGGTTGTGTGGTAATTAGTATAATGTGTTAAATTGAGAAATTTGAAAGGTTGATCTCTTAAGGTAAAAGATTCTAAAATAATTGTTAGCTAATAATGTAGGAAATGAAATAGTGATGGACTAAATGAATAATAATGCATTTAAGTGTTAGTGGGATGTGATGAGTTAAAAATGAGTGGGTGAAAAAAAAAATAAAGAAACAAATAGAAAGGAAATAGTATGATCATTATATTTTCTTTTCTTTAGTTAGAACCGAAAATTAGAGGAAGAAGAAGAGAGCTTGGAGTATTTGGTACAAAAGTCCAAGCATGTAAGTGATTTTGTGTTTCTTTTTTGTTGATTTTTGTGTCTTTGTAATCCTTAGAGTTTGGGTCATGGAATCTAGTGATTTTGATTCAAAAATATCATGAATTAGAGAAACTATCATGCTTGAATTGCTCTATTAGCTGCTGTTAGGGGTGAGCAAAACTCGATTCGAATTGAAAAATTCGAAAAAAATTTCGAATTTTGAATTATTCAAATCGAGTTATTCGAGTTAAACGAATTGAGTTGAATTTTTTTTCGAATTTCGAGTTCGAATCGAGTTTAATTTTTGAATTCGAATTATTCAAATAAACCGAATAAAACTATATTATTTTTAATTTTAAATTTATATTACCCAAACCCAATACCCAGGTCCAATTTACTATACCCATTTTCCCTCAAAACCTAAACCATTTATCTTACCCAATTTTTTCCCCTAATATTTAAAACCCATCAACAAACTAAACCCAAATATTTTTAAACCCAAATATAATTTCATTCTTCAAAAATACTCATAAACTAAATCCAAATATAATTTTATTCCTAAATAACACTCATAAACAATTCCTTTTCGTGTCTAAATTTATTGTTCCTTTTTGTTTATTACTATTATGGTTAGGTGTACTTATTTAGTTTTTATTTGGAAAAGAAATTGAAGATATTAACTTTGTAAACCCAAAATCTATTTTTTCTTCCTAAAAAAACCCTAAATTAAAACCCTCAAAAGAATAAGCTTAAGCTATTCTACAATGGTTTTGTGTTATTACCGTTCGTTTATTTGACTTTTGTTGTGTTGTTTTTATTTTTTGTTTTGTTGTTTGAAATGGTGTTGTCGTGTAGGTTTTTACTGTATTTTGGACTTTTGCTTATGTTTTTTTATAATCTTATTGTGTTATTGTTGTTACTTGGATTTATGTTGTTTACTTGAACTTTTGCTTTTTTTATTTATTATAATCTTGTTGTGTTGTCATTGTTTACTTAGATTTTTTCATTATTTATTTCAATTTTTCGTTGTATAGTCATGTTTAAAAACTTTAAATAAAAATATTTTTTTTAAAAAAATTACATAAAATTAAACAACATCAAATTAATTTTCTTAATTTAACTCAAACAAATATATTCGATTCGATTCGATTCAAATTCTATCTCACTTGACTCGATTCGTAAAAATTTCACATCGAGTTAGGATGATGAAATAGGACTCGAAAACTCGATTAACTCGAAAAATTTTTATTCGATTCGATTCGATCGAATGCTCACCCCTAGCTACTGTTACTAAACGAAATGGGAGTGAAATGTTGATATTTGGGAAGATTATGGGTTTATAGTAAGAAAGTTATAACCGAGGTAAGTTAGATGTTTAACCTTGAAAGAGAAAAATAAGGGCTTTATTTAATAAATAAATTCATGTGCTGCCATGTATACAAAAAGGAAAATTTGTGCAGGATTTATCTTTTAATTATATGTATGTTTGAATGGAATTGATAGTGAGTTGGCATTTGGTTGCTAGTATGAGGAAATTTAAGTAATATATGTGGAAAGAGAGAAATGATTCATACATTATGAATTTATTCTTTATTTATTTTGTGATAAAATGAATTAATGTATTATGTTAGGTAAATTATTTAAATGTTCATTAATTAGATCAAGAGATGGACATTACAGTCGATAAACGAGAGAAAGAAAAAGTGATCGAGTAGTTTTGCGTAAAATATCTGTCGTCACTGTACAAGTAAGTTTGTTTCATTATCTTATATTTGCAAATTCACTTTATAAATGTTAGAATTGATGTATATATGTTGCCAGATAAAATGGTTGTTATTGACGTGTATAATTATTTGTGGATTGCTTTGTTTGCACAATTTTCAAGTTATGTGCCTAGTCGGCTTCGTGCAGGTGTTTTTAGGCTATGTGCCTAGTCGGCTTCGTGCAGGTGTTTTTAGGCTATGTGCCTAGTAGGCTTCGTGCCGGTGATCTAAGAATGAGTATTTGACTTTTGAACTATAGTCATTAGTTACCTTAATTACATTACCACTTGTATTTCGAACTTACTAAGTCTTAAATGACTTGCCACGTTTGATTTTCATGATTATAGGTCTCGAGGAATCTTAGCATCGATTGGATCCAGTCAAGAGCGCACCCTATCATCTTCATCATCGGTAGACTTTTGAGTAACTTGTTTGGGGTTTAAGAGTGGCATGTATGTAGGATATTTTAGTAGTTACCTTGTTGAGCAATGACTTTTGTTAAAACTTTAACTTAAGCATCTTTTGAAGTATTTACATGTAAAGATGGTGGTTATGAAGTTGGTGCTATGAGTGATTTGGTAAATATAGTAGGTTTCTAACATATTACTTGTAGATTGGTTGTTAAGGTATGTTTATGGATGAAACATGCTTAATATGAATGTATATGTGTTTAGGTAGAAAGCTTATAATATTCTATGAATAGAAATGAGACTTGTGTGAAATTAGAATTTAATTTTTAGCAACAGTTTGTGTTGTGTCGATACTTCGTTGCTTAGTATCGGTAGAAGTGAAGGAGATTTGAAACTTTAGTTACTGACTTATTTAGTTTCGGTATTAGGAATTTATACTACCGGTAGAACTATGGAAGTAGTATCGATATAATAGGAGATGTATCGGTAGAAATATACCGTGCCTGTCAATCTTGCTCTCTATTAATTTAGTATCTGTAATTAGAAGAGAGGTATCGGTAGAAGTCTATAGGCTAAGTAGTTCTGCTTACTGTGGTTTTAGGTATCGGTAGAAGTTCACTTGATATCGGTAGATCTAGGCTAGTTGTATCGGTAGAACTTATATAGTACCGGTAGTTCATTACAGAATTATTTTTGGTTTAATTATTGTGTGTTCTACCAACACTTACCTGTTCATGTATCGGTAGAACTATCATTTCACATTAAATTTGCATGATGATTTTGAATTTCAAGCATGTGTTGTTTAATTACTTTTAAGTCTTAATGTTCAGATATATGGTATTGAAAGGTCGAAATGTTAAATATTCTTAATAATGAATGATATTTGTAATGAAGGTTATTCAAATATGTGAGTTTGGTAGTTATGTCGAGTTAGGGGTATTACACGAATCGATTCGTAAAAATTTCAAATCGAGTTAGGATGATGAAATAGGATTCGAGAACTTGATTAACTCAAAAATTTTCCATTCCATTCGATTCGATTCGATTCTATTCGATTCGATCGAATGCTCACCCCTAAATAGAAGTGTACAACAAAAGAGGAGACACAGAGAAAAGGTAATGGTGGCATGAATATTGGTTCACCTAGATAGACAAAGAACCAAAAATTAAGGGAAGTAAGAGAGAAGTAAGGTGGTTGAGAAGGCAAGGGAGATTGAGTGTTGTATGCAAATGCATAGGGTTATTGAGAGGGTATGTAACATCCGCGTTTTTGAACCGGAGTTGGAACAGTAACAATGTCGAGTTAAGAGTTAGAATATGTGGTTAAAATAAGAAGATTAGGAAAAATTAAGAATTAATTAGAAATTGTGAGAAAGCATGAGGGACTAAATAGCAATTTAGCCAAAATGAAATATAAGTCATTATGGGAATTATAGTAACTATGGAGGGGAAAAAGAGTAATTTGGTGGAAGATATTTTTGGAGGCAATGTTTTGGGTCAAAGTGTAAAGTTGGAAGGCCTAAGGACTAAAAGTGCAATTTTATCGTTATTAAAGAAAGATATTTTCATAAAGAGAAATTGATAGAAAAATCTAGAGAAATGAAGAAAATAAATGACGAAAAAGCTATAAAAGCCATCAGCCATTGTGTTTCACGTTAGCCACTTTTTTTCCACTATTTCAACTTTTTCTTTTCTTTCAAATTAGTCCTTTTTCACCAAATTCAAATCAATTAAGCTAGTTTCTTACAAATTTCTTCAAGATTAGTGAATAAAATTAATAGAGAAGTGTAGTAGCTATCCAATTGTTAAAATAAATGCATCCATACTTGTCTTGGAGGAGAAAGAAAATGGACATTAGTGTTGAATACAAGTGATTAAGGTAAGAAAGTTAAACTCCTCTTTAAATACATGTTAGTTTTTGGTTTAGAAACATAGATTATGATATGTTAGAAGGATTTTAATATGAATATATGTGTTTTGTATGAAATTGAAGAGAAATAAAAGAAGGAGAAAGACCAAATTGAAGGAAAAAGGAAAGGAGAAAGCCAAGGAGTGAAAAGGGATTATCTACAAGAGTTGTAAGTACTACAAGTATTAAAAGGTTTAGAATTAATTAAGTTAAAATGTTTATAATTTTAACATATATGGTTAATTATGATAAAAATGATATGTTTAATTATAAGTGTTAATTATGTATGATTGAATGAAATTTAGTATAAAGAAACACGAGAAAGGAATTATTCTCATTAAAACAGATTGGATAGAATCAGAGGACTAACTTAGAAAATTCACCAAAAATTGTATAAAAAGAGTTAAGAGTTGAATTAAATATGTAATTAAATATTATTGAGTTTAGTTTCATATGGAAGAAACGGTGAAAGAAAAGGAATTGTACATTCTGAGATATACTAGTTTATGTATAACAAGGTCAGAGTAGGTTCGAGTTCTCCTGTTCTGACTTTGAAAAATCATAGAAAAATGTAGAAAAATTATTAGAGACTGAAATTTATATGGTTAATTCTCTAATGAGTATATTTTCAAAATAAATAGACAAGAACATTATTGGATTCCTGTACTAAAAGATAAATAATTTTTAGTAAAGAAAGGTCGAAACTGTTAGGCAGCAGAGAATGGGTAAATTGAAAGAATTACTGTACAAATTGGGCTAAAGTAAAAATGCTGAAATTTTTATGGTAAAAATATATTTGAGTCTAATTTCAGAATCATCAAGCAGATTATAATTTTGAATTCTGTATCTCAAGATATAAATAATTTAGTGACTGTGACTAAAATGTACAGCTTTGAAAATTAATGTAAAAAAAAAAGAAAAATTGAATAGAAATGAAAAATTGATGCATATAAAGTGATATGTGATGAAATTGAGAAATGAGAATGAAATGGATAAATCAAAGGTTTATTAGTACCTAATTGTTTATGATATTTGGTTAAATTGATTTGTTATTGATTTGTATTACTATAATCTGAATTATTCATTATTTAATGTTTATTTCGATATTTATATTTGATAAGTGAATTTGATGTAAGCGTTAATATTGAGATGAATGAAAATTTATATTGAATTAATAGTATATTTGAATTGAATTTGAATGATTTGCGATCAAAATTGAAAATTGAAAGTGAAAGTGAAAGTAAAATTGGAATTGAAAGTGATATGAGTTGTAAATTGAAAATCCCTATTAACTAGCCGGGTTGAGTTGGATATAGTTGGCATGTCATAGGATTAGAAGAGTTCAGGGATACTTCGACCTTGAGTCGATGAGGCACTGGGTGTCATTATTTTACTTCGGATAGATTCGATGAGGTACTGAGTACCACTTTACTTCGGCTAGGCCGATGAGACACTGGGTGTCACTTTATTGCTTCGAACTATCCGATGAGGCACTGAGTGCCATTCTGGTGTGTTTGATTGGATCCGTGTATCCGCCAAGGTCCTAGTCTTGTTAATAGGGTAAACAATATGAAAAAGAAAGAATGTGCAAATTGTGACATTGAGGTAAGTGAAATGATAATCACATGAAAGGTAAGTACAATATATGTATAAGAAATCAAAGAATGATAAAACTAAGTAAGCTAAGAGATTGGAATGGCTAAAATGTGAAATGAGGAAGAATATGTGAATTCATAACACTACTGTAAGTTAATGTTATACACATAAAAGGTATGTATTTTACATGGATAAATAATTATATAAATGAGTTTGAAATGTGTGATTAAAAGATGAATGATTAATGACTCTTGTAGTACTTACTAAGCCTTCATCGGCTTAACGCGTTTAATTCAAAGCGTAGGTACAAGATCTTTGAGAAGGTAAGGTTGGATTAGGTGTCTCTCATCAAATCACATCAACATTGGAAGATTACAAGATAAGGTATACTTATTTTGAGGTAAAATGGCATGTACAAATGGTACTTATATGTCCTTAATGAATGGGTTATAAATGTTATTTTGGAATACTATGAACTTATGAAATGAGATGATGAATTTTGAATGGAATTGTGTTTTAGACTGAATTGATTTAGAGGTAAAGTTTTTATATAATTTCAGAGGGTTAGTGTGAAGTTTCTAGCTATATTTCTTGACTTTAGAACAGAGGTATCAATATTTTTATGGTGGTATCGATATTTGCCCTGTTTTGAGTAAAAATTACATTTTTATTATTTTCAAACTGGTTTTAAGTCTCGATTTTGATTATACTTGATTATTTTATGATATTTTGAGTAAAGCGATTCAATTACACAGTATTTGAAAGAAAATTTTGCTATACTCATTTCTAATTCTCTGACACTATATGTAATACTCTTATACCGGGTTTATACGTGTGAATCGGGTGTAGGGGTGTTACAGGGTAAATATCCATCATTTCATTGTTCCTCCAAGTATTGATAGGGGGAAGGTCTTGTGTCTTATCTCGTGCTTGGTGATGCCACATCTTTAATAGTATGAGTGGTGGTCCACTCGTGTGGTCGGCTAGGTGACAGGCCGATTATCCTCAAGGATGGTATTGCTCTAACATTCCCTTAATTGAGGTAGTATGAGGTTGTTATACCTTAGTGGTCCTTTCTTGGTGGTAAGCATGTTATGCTAAAAAGCGGGTGGAGTGTGCGGGTTCCTGATCAACTAGTGACTAGCTGGGCCATGCAAGCTGCGGAAGACCAACTGGGAGATGTGGGAAGAAGAACCATTTACGGATGCTTCTCAAATAGCCTATCGAGATGTCACGTGTCAGGGAGGTATAAGGTATAACAATATTGAAATTTGTGTTATTTGTATATTCTAAAAATAAATTAATATGATTTTATAATATATATAAAAGAATTTATAGAAGTTTAAATCCATTTTCATTAAACCCATGTTCATTTTTGTAATAACTCGAATTTCAGTGGTGTCGAAAAAAGTGATTTCGGGATCACAACTCCGATGAGTCGAGTCTTAAATATTATTTATTTAATATTTAGGAATCCAATATCATCGTATTAAATTTTGGTTAAAAGATTTTATCATTTAGATAGTTAATTGAGTTACAAGGACTGAAGTGTAAAGGTTGTGAAAATAGAGTTCCATTAACTAATGGTATGAAATGCTTTTTAAAAGGTAAGGTAAAGTCCTTAAATCGTAATTAAACCATTAGGAATTTTGGGTGGAGGGTAATGGGTATGAGAATTGTTAAATATGGTGTTAATTAAATAAGGGTAAATTGGTAATTTGTTAAATCAAGTGATAATAAGGAAATATGGCATGAAATTGGTTATCTTCTTCACAAAAACATAAAGAAAAGAAAAGAAAAGAAACCCTAGAAAGAAAGCTTGAAGTTCGGCCAAGCTAGTTTCTTCATTTTGGTAGGTGATTTTTCATTCGTTTTTAGTAATTTCTGTGTTTTTTAGTCCGTATTAGCTTAATCTAGCTAACTTAAGGACTAATTTGTGAATCTGTCAAATGTTATAAATCTTGCCATTTTTGAATATGTTTTCTCTTGAAAGTTTTTGATGGATTTATATGTTTGATGATTGGGTTTGATATTTGTGTAAAGTGATTTTTGATGAAATTAGGGTTTAAGGACTAAAATGCTAAAATGGTGATATTATTGTACTTGTTGTGAAATAAATGGATTTGTATGGCTTGTATAATGATTATGAGTGTTTGGCTGGTATGGATTGAGGAGGAAGGGTATATTTTGCATGTTTTGTGTTGAAAGGATTAAACTGAATAAAAAGGAAAGTATTAGTGGTAAAATCACAATTTTACCAAAAAGGGATTTGATTATATTAAATAATTGATTGTGTGATTTAATATAATAAATTTAATGATTTGTGAATGTAGACTACGATCGTGCCACCGATCGTGGAAAGGGAAAAGTAGCAGAATAGTCCCTAGGATCCATACACAATTATATCCCAATCCGGTAAGTTCGTATGGTTAAATTTTAACTTAAATTGCTTATTCTTGTAATATGACTATTGCAGTGAGTTGAAATGATAATCGAAATTGTGGAAGACAAGTGTGAATGAAATACGGAAGATAAACGGGTTCGAGCTATAAACGAAAGAGTCCGATGATTAAGTGTCATCGTGAGTAAATGAATCCTTTACGGATTAAAGGTCCGATGACTAAGTGTCATCGTGAGTAAATGAATCCTTTACGGATTGAAGGTCTGATGACTAAGAGTCATCGTGAGTAAATGAATCCATGACGAATTAAAGGTCCGATGACTCAGTGTCATCGTGAGTATATGAATTTCTATACGGAACAAGGTCCGATGACAATATGTCATCGTGAGTATTAAATGAATGAGTTCCAATGCGGAACAAGGGTTCGATGACTTTGTGCCATCGTGAGTAACAAATGCGAGTGAAATCTACCCCAGATGTAAACAATGTTCAACTCGGTTAATTAGATTTTTTACAACTCTTGAAGTTTGTTAAATCTATTTAACTTTATGAACTTACTAAGCCTGAAAGTGCTTACCCGTGTATTTGCATTTGTTTTATAGATTCACTTTTCCTGTTCGGAAATCAGATCATCTTGAAGCATTACACTATCCCGGAGTTGTTTTGTAGACTTTTACATCACTTAGTTAATATGGCATGTACTAGGATGATGTTACCTTTTCTTTTTTACTAAGAGTTGTGAAAAACTATTTTATGTTTAATGAAATGTTGGGTATAGTTTTAAGTGCCTTGTATTGACATAAATCTTGTATTGGTGTTATCTTGAATGCATAGTTAAAAGTTGTGCTTATATGGAAACAATGAACTTGTGTTAGGTATAAATTTTTTTAGATTTAGCTTACTTGTTTCGGTAGAACCCATGAATGTTTCAGTAGAAGTGCAGGTAGGAGAGAGGTTCTATACTGACTTGAGTTGTATCGGTAGTTAAATTATGAGTATCGATAGTTGTATGTGTTGAAGCCCAATTTTGACCGGGCCCAAACCATTTTAAAATTTACTTTGAAATTAAATTTATTTTAAATTTTAATTTAATTTTATTTAAATTTAATTTAAGTTTGAATTTAATTTAAATTTAATATTATTGTAAATTTAAATGTCCATTAATAATGTTCAAATTACATGTCCAAAAAGGGTCTAAATTTACAAACCCGTTTGAGCCCAAATTTCCTTGACCCATTTACATCCCTAAAACCCAATTACAAAGGCCCAATTGGCCCAACTCAAGTGACCCAAATCACTTAGAAGAGAAAACCCAATCCTCAGCCACTTGCATTGCCTGCCTTCCATCCCAGCCAACCAGGGCATGCCACGTCGTCATCTCTAGCAGCAACTTGCTCTGCACCAACCGCCACTGCTACAAGCCACCGTAGCCGACTGTTATCGCCGGACCTGCAAAAAGAAGGAATGGACAAGCATTTAGTTGAGTAAAACAAATTAACATCATTGTATTAAAGGCTATAAAAAGCCTAATTCAATCTTGTAACGGGGGGAACCCTTTTCTAAAAAATCAATATACGAACCCTCTTGAAAATCAATACACAGTTACGAAAACCTTTGCCTTGAATATCAAAATCAATACAAAATCAGTTTTTTTTACAGTAGAGCACTAAGAAACCAGAAAAAGAGGCTAGTCGATAGCAAACAGAAGCACTGAGTAGTCATACAGGGATACAAACCAAGGTTAAAGGCATTCAAAGCACTCAAGTACATTCAATGAATATGTACTCTAATTAATCAGTTGAAACTTAAATTCTTCCATTTCCAGCATATGTTAATGCATGCATTTAATTCATTCAGCCAACATTTATCACCTCTGTGTATTAATAAATATCCTTAATAAATCATTAAGAGTAAACGGTAGTAATAGTTATAATTAATAAATATTAATAGTAATTATTTGGGTAATAATAATAAATGCGGCATTAATAATAATATTATAATTTTTAATAAAAAGAAAGTAAAAGGACACTTCCCTGGTTGCCGTCACCGGAGTTGCACCGTGAACGTCCCCGAACACCGCCGTGTTTCCGCCGTGAACAGGATCTATAAGGGATAAAAGAAACGGATTAAGATTAAAAACATAAAAGGTTTCTTTTTTGAATAAAAAGTGGGTTTTCAAAACTTTTTGAATCTGGTTTAAAACCAGATCCGATTTTTGCGAGATTAAAGACGACAATCAAAAGTTTCTTAAAATAAAAAATGAAGTTTTAAAGAATATCAGATCTTTTTTTAAAAAAGAAGAAGAAAGAAGATGAAAAGAAAAAAAGAAAGGAAAGAAAAGAGGTCCTCGAACTTACCGATCATCGGAGATGGGCGGTGCTACAACGCGTGCGACTGCGAGCTGCATTTGAGTGTGGCCGGGAGCGTAGGATGGTGGTGCGTGACTGTGGGTGAACGACGGTCGGAGAAGGACTGGATTTTGACCCTAAAACTTTCAAAATTACTATTCTACCCTCGGATGTCCAAAAACTTCGCTTTTGATCCTGATTTTTCCAAAAAATACCATTTTACTCTCGGATGTCTAAAATTTCATTTTTAACCCTAAATTTTCCCAAAATTACCATTTTGCCCCTGAAAGTCTAAAATCACCTTTTTGCTTCCGAGTATCCAAAAAGTCTCATTTTCAACTTCGATTGCATCGTTTTTATTACTTATCAATACTTACATTTAATTCTCATTATTATGCATTCGTATTTGGTTTTTTTTTGCAATTTATCTGCTTCATTATCTTACTTCGTGTTATTTAATATCCACATTTAACTGCTCATTCATATCAAACTCGCATATTTGTTTTCAAAACTGTTTTCATAAAAACTTTAAAATAGAGGTAATATTCTTTTATTTCGAGTTACGAAATTTTGCGCCTTAACTTACTAGGTGCGATTTTTCTTCAAAATCAAAATAATCAAATACCCTTAATCGAGGCAATGTTTCATTATCTTCGATTATGAAAATTTACGCCTTAACTTACTAGGTGCAACCTTTCTTCAAATCGAGATAATCAAATATCCTTCTCCAAATTGTAAAAAGTTTTGCAAAGGAAAGCTCGTATTTTAAACGACTCTCGAACCGACTCTCGAACCTGTTTTTCTGGATTTCGAAGACCAACATTTTAAACGTATTTTAAACGTTTTGTGGTGATCCAATCACACCCAAATAAAAGATTGGTGGCGACTCCCATTTTTTAAACCCATTTTCCAAATTTTAAAATAATTTTTTGAAACTTTCGTTTTCCAAAAAGGATGGTTTCGATAGCTTGGCGACTCCACCGGGGACAATGACTAAAAAAATAAAAACGAGAGTCAAGCCAAAATTGATTATTTTTGGGTCCTTTTTGAAAACTTTAAAATCTTCGGTTTTGTTTAACATGTAATCCTCGGCATCTTTTTATGGCATTATACTATTGCCGATGTAAATTTGCATCCATATGCATTTTGATTACTGCCCTCTTAAGTGGAAGCGGGAAGCTACTCCTTCGTGAGGTCTTCATGTCCGTGCAGGATAGTGAATCGCTTTCGGGATTACATAAGTACCCTTGTTTTCGTGAAGTTTTCACTTCTGTGCAAACATGTGGGAAATGTGTTCCCCTAAATTGAACTCGTTCGTACGAGCCTGTAATGGGTGAGGATCGAGGAATCTACTGGTTTGGGTACCTCAACTCTAGAACTTGAACCACATGTAGTAAACCCTAATCGCTTACCTTAGGATAAAACTACACCGAGCTGTTAGTAGTCTCCCAAATCTAGGTTCTCTGTTTGTACTTTGTTATCATACCTGTATTCTTTTACTTTTTAATTGTTGCTTGTATTACATTTTCATGCAAAGAAAAATGTGGACTTAAGCCCAATTACTAAATAGAAAATTGGTCATAAGAAAACGAATTCCTTGATAAGATGGAAAATAATACGGTCGCGCGTATATGCTCAAAAAAAGAAGAAGAGATAGACGAAAAGCCAATGATTAGCCAGTCGAGCAAGATAGAAACGAAGACCGCACAATGAACCAAACTTTGACTCAACGACGAAAAGTGACCGATCACTTAAGTTGACATTTTGAGGCCAAAAATCAAAGGACGAACGAGGGTAAAATTGGAAAATGTCCTGCAAAGACTAAAGGCTTTTGAACACTAAGGCGCGACCATATGCGTATCTGTCTTATGGAAAGGAATTTGTTTTCTAGTAAAATTTTCCAATAGAATTGAGCTATGAATCAGCCTTTCCTTATGCATACGTTAACCTGCACATAATTCCTTGAGAGCCTACCTCAAGTAGAATTGCGTCAAGCATTCAGTGGTTGCACGAAGAAGGTAAGAGACACAGTTACATTCTTGCTTCTTTGCTTTTAATTGCAATTTATTCCAAGTTTTATTCCTGTGTTGATTACACTAACTTGTTCATTACGAATATATTTGCACTACATTCTCATACAAAGAGAGGTATAGTTCTAAGCTCAATTACTGAATAAAAAAGCTGGTCATAAGAAAACAGATACCTTGATGAAATAGAAAACGATATGGTCGGGCTTACATAAAAACAAAGAGAACGAAAATCGATGATCTGCTAGATGAGCGAGACGAAAATCGAAATCGTGGAATCATTCGAGTTTTGACCTCAATACGAGAAGTGGCTGACCACTCAACCTTTTCAAAATGATATTGTGGACCGAAAGTCAGAGATGAGCCAAGACTATTTGGATAACTTTTTATGAAGATCAAGTCCTTTGAACACTACGACACGACCATATACGTATCTATATTATGTAAAGAATTGGATTTCTAGTAAGGTTTTTCTAATAGAATTGAGCTTTAAGTCAATACCTTTCTTATGCATTCATGCATTCATATGTAGCACATTTTATTAACTTGTGTAGTTCTATACAAGCCTACCTCGAATAAGATTGTACCAAACCTTCAGTAGTTACTCGAGCAAGGTCAAAGATACGGTTATATTTTTGCTTTTAATTGTAATATATTTTGAATCTGTTTGCATTACATTCTTATAAAAAGGTCTTGATTCACGTTCTATTATCAAATGGAGAACTGGTCATAGGAGAACAATTCCTTGATAAGGTAGGAGTCAATGTGGTCGTGCATATATGGTCAAAGATAAAGGTGAAAACTTGTCAAAGGACTCAAGATTGCACCCAAGTACATGAAAGCCATAACAGTTCACAAGTGCTGAATGAAGCATGGAAGACAAAACAAGGTAGATGTCTAATCATGAATATTTTGACTTACTTGATGCTAAAAGGACTAGGTATTGATCCTGAGCTCTCACTCAGTATTGCAGTCCAATTACTAATGGTTTCGCACCTACAGGACATGATGTCCACAATAGAAGAGTATATCACTCTACCTTAATTCAAGATAATAAAGCCAGCTTTGAACATGATGAACATCCTTACTTGCTTAGGGTTAAAGTAAAGATGCACCTTTTCTGAAGTCCTAACACAGTATTGGGATTCAACTTAGTCGCTTCACTTTCAAAAACATGGACATACTGTAGAAGAATACATTACATTGCTCCATTGCCTGTGAACTCAAGTTGATATGGTCTACTCTAGACGAGTGTGCATTGGGTCGCAATCCTGATTAAGGGGAGAGAAGAAGTACGTTGCTTTGGAAAGCCTGCAAGGCTTAGTACACTCAGATACAAGAAAGAATGATGACGTCTTCATCTCAAACACGATTGAGTTAGTCGTTTTCCTTAAAATGTCGAGGCATGTAGAGGACACGATTGCAAATTCATTTTATTGACTTGACAAAAGAATCACTCATGTCCTAACAATCTTAGCCACTAAGCACTTGTCGAAGAAGGGGCAAAAGAAGGTGTATTGATTCATGACTTTTGGTCTCGTGGCCGTTTGAAAACTTGAAAAAGTCTTATCGAGAATTCTCTGAAGACTACTCTCTGTTGACGGGATTTGAGACCGTTCAAAGATAAGACGACATTATCAAAGACAATGGGAATAAACAAGAAATGATTTTAACACGCTTAGGGGCAAGTCTGAGATAAGGGCCATGTTGCAAGCAAAGATTTGACCCAAATGCGAGAAATGACTAACTGCTTGTAGACTTTAGCTATTCAAAACTGATGTTTTGAACTTGAAATCAGGGGGCAAACCAGAGCAAAAACTAGGACTTTGAGTATTAAAGCACGACCATACATGCTTCTGCCTTATGTAAAAAATTTGCTTTCTAGAAAAGTTATCTAACGGAATGGAACCAAGAATCAGCGCCTTGTTGCATGCATCATTTCATGTGCATTTGCATTTTATGCATTAAATTTAATAAGATTCCACATGATTGAAACACTCGTGTGAAAGAGAGTCATTAACCCTAAATGAAAGCCGAGAGGTAACATGATAAATCAAGATGGGGAATGACATAAATTTGAGAAAAAGTCATTGAGAGTTCGTCCCTATACCCTCGAAAGTGTTTTGGAAAACTAGACTATGGAGGAGCTTCCTATAGTTTTTAGGACTTTTTCCAGGAAAATATTCAGAATACACTTATCACTCTAAGCTCGAGAGTAATAGGGATCCTTTTATAAAGGGCAAATGACCACTATCTTTTATTTCAATAAAAAGGATGCATTGTTTTGTCCTATTTAAAAAACACCTTATCATTTTTTTTCATTCGTTCATACCACAATTAATCATTATTTGATTTAATTATTCTTTGGACCCCCTTTTTGTCTTTGTGCTGGGACCCTTGATATCAAGGATATGAGCAACACTGCTGTTGACTTAAATCTTTTTGAGTAAGACATGTATCCAGAAATTTTGAGGCTTTGAAAATGATCAAGAATGTAACTTGTCTCCCAATCTGCTACGAATGGTTGAGCAAGACACGAAACGGATGTCACCTTGAAGAGTCGTGATTTTAAGTGAGAATTAAGATATGAGTCTTTGTAAAAACAAGGCAAACTACATCGAGAACCCAAAGGTCTTTGCATGATCCTATCAGAGCATGCCAGGTTAAACGAACCGACGTCATGACATATAGACTCTCACAAAAGAAGAAACTTGAAAAATGGAGGCTCGATGTAATATAAAAAAAGGGTAAAAAAATCTGCAAAGGGCATTTTACAATAAAAAGAAAAAAGAAAGAAAAGAAAGAAAAAGTCAAGATGAAAACCTGTAAAGGGCGTCTTGAAAATTTATTGTCCATCATCTTTCCATATGAAGCACGGACACCATTGAGCCAACGTTACAAAAGAGTTTCTAATGAGCATCAGTTCATCCTCATGATCATTGATTACTACTTCCAGGCCAATTGGCGGTCAAGCAAACTATTGAAAATGAGAGATTATATGCCGGTATGGAACGTCAAGAAAGGATCATATTCAACGATAACTTGAACTTGAGTAACAACACAATAGCAAATTTGAAGCCAATTCAAAAGCAAATATCACGACTCAGCACCACATCGAAAAAACAGGTGAATGAGGCATTGAAGGTGACCAATGAGAGCATCAAAAGTATTCATAACAGAGACCTACAAAGGCTCAACATGAGAAATCACCGTTTGTCTTCGAGATTTATCAGGCTTCTATCAGAACATCCACCAGGGCAGCACCTTTTGCAGCAGAATAGAAGTCATCCTACCCATTAGAATCAAGTTTCCTTCCCACCAGATTTTGTTAGAGCTAATGAAGCAGAATGGATTTAATCCAGACGCAGTTAACCAAAAAAATCCTAAAAGTCATGACCGGATGACAAAGGTTTACGACAAGGAAGGATCCATTCTATAAAACTCCACGGGAGAGCTCTAGTTTTGAAAAGGATCTTGCTTACAAAAGACTTCCAAAGAAAATGGATGTCAAAATTGGGAAAGGCCCCATGAAATGAAGAAAGTCTTCTTGAAGAAGCTTTGATCAAAAGGAACAGCAAAGACTTGCCCAACCTGGTGAACTCGGATTCAATGAATAAAAAAAAGAAAAAAAAAAGGAGAGGTCGAGGTGAAAACTCGTAAAGAGCATCTTGAAACCTAAAGAGATTTGAGTTGAAAAGTTAAAAAGGCGGCTCAAATTCGAATAAAAGAAAAGGGGCATGAAGTGATCCTCTCTCTCAAAAGTAGCAAGGTGGAGAAATTTTACACCTTAAGGCATTGACGAAGTACTCCGAGTTTCATGGACACATGTCAAGCTCAGAATGGTCCTCATCAAGTTTGCTCATTGAAGCTCATACTTTGATATCTAGGGCACCTAACTCCATTATTTGTTCACCTTATGTTTCGTAACTTTTGACCAATACATGTCATCCTTTTGCAAGCTTTGCCTCCAATAAAATTTATCCACCTAACTCTATTCTTTGTTCACTTTATATTTGGCATCCTTTGACTAATATGAGTCATTTTTTATCTTTTCATTCATGTGAGCTTTGCCTCCAATAAAATTTCATTCGCCTTGCAACCATGCTCAAGCAAATTCTACACCAAAATTGTAATTATCGAACCAACAATCTTTTCATTCATGCGACCTTTGTTTGCAATCAAATTCAATTTCATCCATAACCTTGATGCAAGAATCTTTGCATTTGAAATAACGGTTAATGGTCAACGATATAAGGAATAAAAGGATTTTTGCATATTGTCTGGAAAATTTCTAAATATTACAGGGACCTGAAACAGGACCACTAGTTGGAAATAACACAAATCCGAGGGTTAGAAAGGTCTCAAAACAAATAGTCCAAATTACGACTACCTCTTTAGGTTTCACAACAAAGATACACATACACAAAACATGATAACACATCAGTGATAGAACTTAGATAAACAATGAACGATGTCGGCTAAGGACTATAAGTAAAATCACTTCTCAAAGATGGCATTTAGCATTCATCATTCATACCCATCTATTTAAGAGCACTTGACTCATCCTGATCATGACATCCTAAACAATCTGGCCTACCTAGAGGCCCATTTGAGCATATTTCTACAGGTCTCAGCACCATGAAACACGATGGGAAAGATCTATGACCGTAACGGCGGATCCAGTACCGCAAAGATACAAAAGGGAAAGGTTTAAGTCGCAACGGCGGACCGTGTACCTCAGAAGACACGAAGGGAAAGATCTAAGATCGCGACGGTGGATCCAGTACCGCAAAGACACAAAAGGGAAAGGTCTAGGTCGCAACGGTGGACCGTGTACCTTAGAAGCATGAAGGGAAAGATCTAAGACCGCAACGGTGGATCCAGTACCACAAAGATTTGAAGGGAAAGGTTTAAGTCGTAATGACGAACCCGGTACCTTAGAAGCATGAAAAGTCGAATCCACGACGATGAAACTTCTACCTTGAAGTCATGGTGGATCAGATCAAAATAAATAATAGCAAGTCTTTATCTCTCTGAAGTTGTAGTAAGATGAAGCTTCAAACATCAATTCCTATCCTCTTGAAGTTGTAGTAAAGTTAGATAACAAGTCTTTATCTCTCTGAATTTTTAGTAAGAGTAAGATGAAGTTTCAAACATCAATCCCTATCCTCTTGAAGTTGTAGAAAAGTTGGATAGCAAGTCTTTATCTCTCTGAAGTTGCAGTAAGAGTAAGATGAAGCTTCAAACATCAATCCCTATCCTCTTGAAGTTGTAGTAAAGTTGGATAGCAAGTCTTTATCTCTCTAAAGTTGTAGTAAGAGCAGGATAAAACTTCGGTACCAAATCCTATCTTCATAAAGATGCAGTGGAGTTTGGATTCAAATTAAATCATTTCATTTTTGCCCTTAAATTCAAGAAGAGCAAAATGAAGATCCTGATCTTTTACCCGAGTCTGGGGCAAATTACCATTAGCCAATCTCTTACCCCGAGTCTGGGGCAGATTGAAGCCATTTGATCTCTTCCACCGAGCCTAAGGCAGATCACCATCAACTAATCTCCTACCCGAGCTTGGGGCAGATTGTTTTTATCTAAAATAAGTGAGGCGGTCATCTTCCTAAGAAGTATACCAATTCAATAAAACCAGAATCAAAGACTACGGTGACAAACTCCAATCTCCTTGAAATTTCAAAAGAATGGAGTGAAATAACAGTAGCAAATTTTGCCCTTTTGGAAATTGCCTTAGAGCAAGATGGAATTGTAATACAGATCCAGCAAGGTAGAACGATCAATGAAAGGAAGGACGGATTAGTTGAAGAAGGAACGAGCAAAATTGGTCTTCTTTTGGTCTTTGTTCCGTTTCTGTTACACAACAATAAGCAAAGAGGGACAGCTGTTAAAGCCCAATTTTTACCGGGCCAAACCATTTTAAAATTTACTTTGAAATTAAATTTAATTTAAATTTTAATTTAATTTAATTTAAGTTTGAGTTTAATTTAAATTTAATATTATTGTAAATTTAAATGTCCATTAATAATGTCCAAATTACATGTCCAAAAAGGGTCCAAATTTACAAACCCGTTTGAGCCCAAATTCCCTTGACCCATTTACATCCCCAAAACCCAATTACAAAGGCCCAATTGGTCCAACTCAAGTGACCCAAATCACTTAGAAGAGAAAACCCAATCCTCAGCCACTTGCACTGCCTGCCTTCCATCCCAGCCAACCAGGGCATGCCACATCGTCATCTCTAGCAGCAACTTGCTCTGCACCAACCGCCACTGCTACAAGCCACCATAGCTGACTGCTATCGCCGAACCTGCAAAAAGAAGGAATGGACAAGCATTTAGTTGAGTAAAACAAATTAACATCATTGTATTCAAGGCTATAGAAAGTCTAATTCAATCTTGTAACGGGGGGAACCCTTTTCTAAAAAATCAATATACGAACCCTCTTGAAAATCAATACACAGTTACGAAAACCTTTGCCTTGAATATCAAAATCAATACAAAATCAGTTTTTTTTTACAGTAAAGCACTAAGAAACCAGAAAAAGAGGCTAGTCGATAGCAAACAAAAGCACTGAGTAGTTATACAAGGATATAAACCAAGGTTAAAGGCATTCAAAGCACTCAGGTACATTCAATGAATATGTGCTCTAATTAATAAGTTGAAACTTAAATTCTTCCATTTCCAGCATATGTTAATGCATGCATTTAATTCATTCAGCTAACATTTATCACCTCTGTGTATTAATAATGTCCTTAATAAATCATTAAGAGTAAACGGTAGTAATAGTTATAATTAATAAATATTAATAGTAATTATTTGGGTAATAATAATAAATGCGGCATTAATAATAATATTATTATAATTTTTAATAAAAAGAAAGTAAAAGGACACTTCCCTGGTTGCCGTCGCCGGAGTTGCACTGTGAACGTCCCCGAACACCGCCGTGTTTCCGCCGTGAACAGGATCTGTAAGGGATAAAAGAAACGGATTAAGATTAAGAACAAAAAGGTTTATTTTTTGAATAAAAAGTGGGTTTTCAAAACTTTTTGAATCTGGTTTAAACCAGATCCGATTTTTGCAAGATTAAAGACGACAATCAAAAGTTTCTTAAAATAAAAAATGAAGTTTTAAAGAATATCAGATCTTTTTTAAAAAAAAAAGAAAAAAAAGAGGTCTTCGAACTTACCGATCGTCGGAGATGGGCGGTGCTACGGCGCGTGCGACTGCGAGCTGCATCTGAGCATGGTCGGGAGCGTAGGACGGTGGTGCGTGATCGTGAGTGAACGACGGTCGGAGAAGGACTGGGATTTGGTCGGCCATGGGATTTTGAGAGAAAAAAGAGGGGGGCAAAAGGATTTTTGTTTTAAAAGTGGTTAAAATGAAATTTTTTGAGGCAAATTTTGATTTATGTACTAAGATGGAATGACGCCGTTTTGGGCAAGGGTTCAAAGTGCCAAAACGACGTCGTTTTGAGTTATTACCCATGGTCAGACCCGATCCGACCCAACCCAACCCGCCTAGAGGATACGCGTGTTTTTGAAAAATGGTCTATTTCTGCATTTGGCCCTTTCGCTTTTTTTGATTTTTACAATTTAGTCCTTTTCACACTTTTAATTAATTATAAATTGGCCTAATAATTTTCATTGAATTTAATCCTTTGACTTTTTGAATGCACCAGAGGCTGCCACATGTCAAAATTTTGGCTTATTCATGCAATTAGTCCCTATTATTTTTAAATTGTTTTAATTTAATCCCAAAATTAGGTTCTGTTTAATTATAAAATTGACCCAAAAAATTTTCATAGTTTTCAAATTAGTCCTGTGACTTCAGGATGCCTGTGGTGTTGCCACGTGTCACCTGTTTTTTAGTTTTATTGCTCTGGAGGTCCCTAAACTGTCCAAAAATTATATTCAAACTTCCAAAAAATGCATTTTTGCCCTCAAACTTTCAAAAATTACATTTTACCCCAAACTTCCAAAAATTCCATTTTTACCCTTAAATTTCCAAAAATTCCATTTTTAACCCTAAAAATTCTAAAAAATTCCATTTTAACCCTGAAACTTCCAAAAATTCCATTTTTAACCCTGAAACTTTCAAAATTACTATTCTACCCTCGGATGTCCAAAAACTCCGCTTTTGATCCTGATTTTTTCAAAAATTACCATTTTACCCTCGAATGTCTAAAATTTCATTTTTAACCCCAAAATTTCCAAAAATTACCATTTTGCCCTTGAAAGTCTAAAATTACTCTTTTACCCTCGGGTATCCAAAAAGTCTCATTTTTAACCCCGATTGCATCATTTTTCTTACTTATCAATTTTTGCATTTAATTCTCATTATTATGCATTCGTATTTGGTTTTTTTCAATTTATCTGCTTCATTATCTTACTTCGTGTTATTTAATATCCACATTTAATTGCTCATTCATATCAAACTCGCATATTTGTTTTCAAAACTGTTTTCATAAAAACTTTAAAATAGAGGCAATATTCTTTTATTTCGAGTTCTAAAATTTTACTCCTTAACTTACTAGGTGCTATTTTTCTTCAAAATCGAAATAATCGAATACCCTTAATCGAGGCAATGTTTCCTTATCTTCGATTATGAAAATTTACGCCTTAACTTACTAGGTGCAACCTTTTTTCAAATCGAGATAATCAAATATCCTTCTCCAAATTGTAAAAAGTTTTACAAAGGAAAGCTCGTTATTTTTGGATCTCGAAATATTATGTCCTAACTCACTGGACGTAATTTTTCTTCCTCGATCACTTTGAAATAGTGAGATTCCAAGCAAAATTGATTTCTTTCTTAGCCAATGCATTCGAGGATCGTATTTTAGACTTTATTCGAGCTTTTAAGGTTTGCAAATTAAAACTTGAAAATAATCAATACGGTACCAATTTTAGGCGTGTGAGGGTGCTAATCCTTCCTCATGCGTAATCGATTCTCGAACCTATTTTTCTGGATTTCGAAGACCAACATTTTTAACGTATTTTAAACGTTTCGTGGTGATTCAATCACACCCAAATAAAAGATTGGTGGCGACTCCTATTTTCTAAACCCATTTTCCAAATTTTAAAATAATTTTTTGAAACTTTCGTTTTCCAAAAAGGATGGTTTCGACAATATGTATAGAAGTATCGGTAGTTTGCATGCTTGTATCGGTAGAAGTTACAGGATGAAAATTTAGCTCTCTGGAGTTTTTAGTATCAGTAGATGTATGACTTGTATCGGTAAAAATTACACTTGTATCGATAGAACTAGTACAGGTACTGGTAGAAATCTGCATTGTTTAGAACTGTTCATTGAATTGACTACTACCGATACTTGACCTTCAGGTACAGGTAGAAGTCCCCTAAAATGTTAGAAATTCCATTTTTACCCTTGACAAAATAATGTTATGTTTAGATATTATTTTAAATCGTGAGAAATAATTTTTGAATTGAATAAAGATGTGAACAATCGGATATGTGCAAAAGATGAATAGTATAATATGAATAGATGACACCGGAATCCTAATTGGCGATAATACTCGGGATTTTGGGTGTTACACGAACGGTAAAATGAATAGTAGTCATCGGAATCCTAACCGACGATGGTGTACGACGAAATTGCTACAAAAGATTAATCAGTTTTGATCAGCTGAAGAAATTGTTGACAAAAGCTCTGGTATTGACACAACCTGAAACGGGTAAAGAGTTTGTTGTATATAGTGATGCATCTCTAAATGGCCTGGGTTGTGTATTGATGCAAACAGGACATATGATAGTTATGCCTCCCGATAATTAAAATCGCATGAACGGAACTATCCGACCCACGACTCAGAGTTGGATGCCATTGTGTTTGCTTTCAAGATTTGGCTATATTATTTATACGGGGAGAAGTGTCACATATTCACAGATCATAAAAGTTTAAGGTATCTGATGACTCAGAAGGAACTGAATTTGAGGCAAAGGTGGTGGTTAGAATTATTGAAAGACTATGATTTGGTAATTGAATACCATCTTGGAAAAGCTAATGTTGTTGCTGATGCTTTGAGCCGAAAATCATTATTTGCTTTGAGAGCAATGAATGCTCATTTTTCACTTGAAGGTGATGGTTCTGTTACAGTAGGACTTCGGAAGAAACTATTATTCTAACAGCAGATACGAGAGTTACAGGAGGATGACTTGAAGCTTAAGGCTAGAAAAAAACTGATGCAAAATGATGCAACTACTGAATTTACTACAGATAATGAAGGTATGTTGTACTTCCGGGGCAGAGTATGCATTCCTGATAATTCTGACTTAAAACAAGATATTTTGTCAGAGGCTCACAGCAGTACTTACTCCATTCATCTGGGCAATGTGAAAATGTATAACGATCTGAAGAAGATGTATTGATGGCCGGGCATGAAACGAGAAATCTTGGAGTTTGTGACTAGATGTTTGGTGTGTCAGCAAGTAAAGGCTGAACACCAAGTATTGTCCGACTATTGCAATCTATTACTATTCCTGAGTGGAAATGGGAACGGGTTATTATGGATTTTGTTACAAGATTACCAACAACACTGAGGAAGAAAGACTCAATTTGGGTTATAGTGGACAGATTGACGAAATCGACCCACTTTATTCCTATTCGAGTGGACTTTCCACTAGAGAAGTTGACAGAATTGTATATATCTGACATAGTACGATTACATGGAGTATCAGTATTTATTATCTTTGACAGAGATCCCCGTTTTACCTCGAGGTTTTGGGGTAAGTTGCATAAAGCTTTGGGCACCCGATTGAATTTTACTACTGCATATCATCTGCAGACGGATGGTCGGTCAAAAAGAGTGATACAGATACTTGAAGATATGCTATGGTGTTGTATACTTGAATTTGAGGGAAGTTGGGAAAGATATTTGCCATTGGTGGAATTTGTATATAACAACAACTATCAGACTAGTATCAAAATGGCTCCTTTCAAAGCATTATACGGTAGGAAATGCAGAACAACCTTGTATTGGTCAGAGTTGAGTGAAAACAAGCTAGTTGGAGCCGACTTGATTTATGAGACCGAAGATAAGGTACGAGTAATCCGCGACTGTTTGAAAGGAGCATCCGACCGACAGAAGTCTTAGGCAGATATTAAAAAGCAAGATATCGAATTTGCAGTGAGAGACCAAGTTTTCTTGCGAGTCTCATCGTGGAAGAAAGTGCTAAGGTTTGAAAGAAAAGGAAAGCTAAGCCCCCGGTTTATTGGGCCGTATGAGATCATTGAATGGGTTGGTCCTGTGGCATATAAGCTGGCTTTACCATCGAAATTAGAGAAGATTCATAATGTGTTTCACGTTTCAATGCTAAGATGGTACAGGTCAGATCCTTCACATGTAATTTCACCTTGTGAGGTTGAGGTACAACCAGATCTATCGTATTCTGCTCGTGAAGTAAAAGAACTGCGAAACAAAAAGGTACCATTGGTAAAAATTCTATGGAATCGACACAGGCTTGAGGAAGCTACATGGGAAACAGAGGCTTTGATGAAATCACAATATCCTGCTCTGTTCACTGGCAAGAAATTTCGGGACGAAATTTCCCTAAGAGAGGGAGAGTTGTAACAACTCGAATTTCAGTGGTGTCGAAAACAGTGATTTTGGGATCACAACTCTGATGAGTCGAGTCTTAAATATTATTTATTTAATATTTAGGAATCCAATATCATCGTATTAAATTTTGGTTAAAATATTTTATCATTTAGATAGTAAATTGAGTTACAAGGACTGAAGTGTAAAGTTTGTGAAAATAGAGTTCCATTAACTAAAGGTATGAAATGCTTGTTAAAAGGTAAGGTAAAGTCCTTAAATGGTAATTAAACCATTAAGAATTTTGGGTGGACGGTAATGGGTAAGAGAATTGTTAAATTTGGTGTTAATTAAATAAGGGTAAATTGGTAATTTGTTAAATCAAGTGATAATAAGGAAATATGGCATGAAATTGGTCATCTTCTTCACAAAAACATAAATAAAAGAAAAGAAACTTTAGAAAGAAAGCTTGAAGTTAGGCCAAGCTAGTTTCTTCATTTTGGTAGGTGATTTTTCACCCATTTTTAGCAATTTTTGTGTTTTTGAGTCTGTATTAGCTTAATCTAGCTAACTTAGGGACTAATTTGTGAATCTGTCAAATGTTATAAATCTTGCTATTGTTGAATAAGTTTTCTCTTGAAAGTTTTTGATGGATTTGTATGTTTGATGATTGGGTTTGATATTTGTGTAAAGTCATTTTTGATGAAATTAGGGTTTAAGGACTAAAATGCTAAAATGGTGATATTATTGTAATTGTTGTGAAATAAATGGATTTGTATGGGTTGTATAATGATTATGAGTGTTCGGTTGGTATGGATTGAGGAGGAAGGGGGTATTTTGCATGTTTTGTGTTGAAAGGACTAAACTGAATAAAAAGGAAAGTATTAGGGGTAAAATCATAATTTTACCAAAAAGGGATTTGATCATGTTAAATAATTGATTGTGTAATTTAATATGAGAAATTTAATGATTTGTGAATGTAGACTACGACCGTGCCACCGATCGTGGAAAGGGAAAAGTAGCAGAATAGTCCCTAGAATCCATACATAACTGCAACCGAATCCGGTAAGTTCGTATGGTTAAATTTTAACTTAAATTGCTTATTCTTGTAATATGACTATTGCAGTGAGATGAAATGATAATCGAAATTATGAAAGACAAGTGGGAATGAAATACGGAAGATAAACGGGTTCGAGCTATAAACGAAAGAGTCCGATGACTAAGTGTCATCGTGAGTAAATGAATCCTTTACGGATTAAAGGTTCGATGACTAAGTGTCATCGTGAGTAAATGAATCCATGACGAATTAAAGGTCCGATGACTCAGTGTCATCGTGAGTATATGAATTTCTATACGGAACAAGGGGGTCCGATGACAATATGTCATCGTGAGTATTAAATGAATGAGTTCCAATGCGGAACAAGGGTCCGATGACTTTGTGCCATCGTGAGTAACAAATGCGAGTGAAATCTACCCCAGATGTAAACAATGTTCAACTCGGTTAATTAGATTTTTTACGACTCTTGAAGTTTGTTAAATCTATTTAACTTTATGAACTTACTAAGCCTTAAAGTACTTACCTGTGTATTTGCATTTGTTTTGTAGATTCACTTTTGCTGTTCGGAGATCGGATCATCTTGAAGCATCACACTATCCTAGAGTTGTTCGCTAGACTGTTAAATCACTTGGTTAATATGGCATGTACTAGGATGATGTTACCTTTTCTTTTTTACTAAGAGTTGTGAAAAACTATTTTATGTTTAATGAAATGTTGGGTATAGTTTTAAGTACCTTGTATTGACATAAATCTTGTATTGGTGTTATCTTGAATGCATAGTTAAAAGTTGTGCTTATATGGAAACAATGAACTTGTGTTGGGTATAATTTTTTTTTGAGATTTAGCTTACTTGTTTCGGTAGAACCCATGAATGTTTCGGTAAAAGTGCAGGGTAGGAGAGAGGTTGTATACTGACTTGAGTTGTATCGGTAGTTAAATTATGAGTATCGATAGTTGTATGTATAGAAGTATCGGTAGTTTGCATGCTTGTATCGGTAGAAGTTACAAGATGGAAATTTAGCTCTCTGGAGTTTTTAGTATCAATAGATGCATGACTTGTATCGGTAGAAATTACACTTGTATAGGTAGAACTAGTACAGGTACTGATAGAAATCTGCACTGTTTAGAATTGTTCATTAAATTGACTACTACCGATACTTGACCTTCAGGTACCAGTAGAAGTCCCCTAAAATGTTAGAAATTCTATTTTTACCCTTGACAAAGTAATGTTATGTTTAGATATTGTTTTAAATCGTGAGAAATGATTTTTGAATTGAATAAAGATGTGAACAATCGGATATGTGTAAAAGATGAATAGTTTAATATGAATAGATGACACCAGAATCCTAACTGTCGATAATACTCGGGGATTCTGGGTGTTACACGAACGGTAAAATGAATAGTAGACACCGGAATCCTAACTTGTGACGGTGTACGGGATTTGGGTGTTACAGTTTCAAAATTAATTTATATTATACATAAAGCAAATGTTGCTTAGACTATAGAATTAATGCAAACCAATACAATTTTTTTCTTTTTTCTTCAATTGAAAGAAAATTAAAGATTGGGGTTAGCGAAAAAAACAAAATATGGATGCCTCAGCATCTTTCAAAAGAAAATAGACAACAAAAATGCGGTAATGAAACGAAATTTCGGAACTAGAATGGATTATTAGATGGATACAGGAATTAGGACCGGTAATTCAGGAGTTTGCACGACAAAATAATATTAAAGAACCAAAGTACCCGCCAAACAAATATGGATCTATATCATTCCATAGTCGATGAGGAGGAGGGAAGTGAAGATGAGGAAGAAAGAAGAAGTGAAGAGGAGGAGGAAGTCATAGAGCAAGACTTTCATGAGGGGGAGGATGATGACTATGAGGCAACATTTCAGTCGCAATATTTTACACCGAAAGGACCTGCCATCCGTAGCCTAACCTGACATGCACAGTCATCTGGTGGAGGCCCCTCTCAAGGTCACATCTCAGGAAAGAGGAAGGCACAAATGGAGAGGGGGCGGTCACCCCACTTTGACGATTCTGATGATTGATAATCTTTTTAATTATTCATGGATTGTAAACAATCAATTCAGATAATTTTTATTTTGTTAGGAGTAGGATTAACAGTAGATATATTTTTTTTGTTTTCAAGTCTCCTATGTAGAAACCTCACATGAAAGAAAGCACGACATTTTTGAGCTTTCAACGAACAAGGCAGGAAGCACCCACCATAAGATTACGAAAATGTCACGATCAATTGAGTAACTTCTTTCCTTATCTATAGGGTTGTATATTAGGGACAATGTGCTATCTATAGTGTGGGGGTAACATAGGAAATTTTTGCTTATTTTGTTTTTAACTTTATTTTTTTCCTTGAATTTTCTTGTTAAAGTGTGCTTGAGCTTGTAGAAATACAAGTGATTGGTTAGGAGCATATATATAGGTTGATTGTGTTTACGATAAATTTGGCATGATGGTAAATGATTTTAAGTTTTCAAGTTTTAAACTAATAAGTTCCATATATTGCACTGTAAATACGCATTAAGTAATTGAATGTACCAAATGACATGGAAAATATAGGGAAACAAGCATGCTAGTATGTATGATAAATAGTTAAATTTGTGATTACTTGATTGATTAAATTTGTGAATATTGAGATATCTAGGGATGACCTAAGGCATTGTTTAGTTTAAACTCAGAGCTAAAAAGTTAACCTTATTCATCGATCCTTAGTACCTATTTTGAGCTAGAAAACACTTCTTAATGAACCTTCATACAAAACCCGAGCCAAAATAACACTTTGTACTTACCATTTTTCTTTGGTCGAATTGTATGAATTTAGATGTCTAGTCATACGTATTGAGGGATAGGTAGATATATCATGGCAAATTTTGTAAAAATCAGAGTGAAATAGGAAGAAGCAATGTGATATAATGAGTACAGGTTTAGCTAAAAATGTGCAAAATAAATAGATAAAGTCAAAACGAGTAGAAAAAGTAATTGAGCAATGAGAAACAAAAGCATTGTGAGTGAGATGTGTTGGGAAAGTCAAATGTGATAAAGCCACAAAGTTAGAAAACTTAGTCATTAGTGCACAAAAACTTGAGCCATAGTTAACTTTGTCATGCTGTGACTTCTACGTGGAGAAATAATGAAGGTGAGAGAAGGAAAAATAAGATGGTGAGCAAAAAGGGTTACTAAGGATGAGAACAGGGAATAATATAATGTGTCAAATTAATTTCGTGCTTGAAACTGTTTTGATGCTATTGTCCTTGATTTTCATACCTATCCCAAGCCTCAGAACGTTACAAGCTGAAAAGTCCTATGTGACATAGGTAAATCTATTCATGAATTGACGTTTATTAAGTAATTACAATAACGATTGTTTATATTCTGCTAGGATAATTAAATTACCTATATGATTTATCAATGAATTTATATATTTGAGGACCTTATTGTCTATATACATTGTAATATGCTGAACTTATGTGTTTGTGATTGAAAATAGTAAGTCATCTATATATCATGCCAATATTATGTGTAGATATGATTGTCCGTAGTTATGTGTTCCAAAACCAGTCTTTGTATCATATTCGTTCAAGAGTCATCTTTCATTCTTTTCGTTTTTACTTTTCTTTGCTTGGGGACAAGCAATGACTTAAGTGTGAGGGAGTTTGATCTGTTGCAATTCATTGTAGTAGATTAAATTAGTTTTCATACTTAAGGAGTTTGAATATGAGTAATTTTAGTATGTTTTGTTTAGTTTTTCTATTCTACTTTCAATTCAATAAAAAAAAGTCTAATTTGAGCTTATTTTATTACCTTAGGGGCCGAAAGAGGCTCAAAGGAAGACTAACATACTTAGTAAGTGTGCAAGACATTATTCAAAGGCATGAGGACTCGAGGCTAGTTGCCATGTTGCAACACGGGAGTCCGATGTCGCAACATAGTAAATAGAGTGCCAAAATACAAAGTTTGCCTTTAGTGTTGCAACATAGATAATGGATATTGTGACACACTTTTTAAGCTAAGCCTGAGCCAAGCAAACTATATTTCATGTAGCGACACAGGCTGTGGATGTCGAGACATCGACCCTGTACGAGGAGAAATTACGAGCTAAGGGTGTTTTGGTTTGTACAATGAAAATTAAGATAAAAAAACATTAGCCGACCTAGGGCTAAGGACGAAAACTAACCCTAACATTATAAATAAGCTCATTAAACACTTAACAAGTGACCTCTTTTGTAACTTAGAATTTTCTTTTCAATTTAGTTTTCAATTTTTAGTTCTTTTTAGGCTTATGATTTATTTTTAGTTGCCTTTCGTTCGTGATATTCAGAGAATCTAATTTGTGGATTCAACCAAACACTTTGTGTATTTTTACGCTTCAATCATTTAATACAATAAGGATCTCTTCTTAAACTTATATGCTTGATTCGTTCTTTATGTTTATTTATTTTATCAAGCTCATATTGTTTATGAGTCCCTGAAGAATTAATCCTCTTATGGGGGATTAGCGAGTGGAAGTGTGATTAATTAATTTCTATGTAAGGTTTCTTAGCGGATCAGTTGTTTGGGATAAAAAAAACTTAAACCCTAGGCTTGACAATCCTAGGAAGTCCTTTAGGAGGGAATTAACCCAAAATTGGTATTGCCTATCCATGAATCCCTTACCCCAATCCGATCTGGACTGTGAGGTCGAGAGATAAGTAGATCTTGTCGACTCAGTAGTTTAGTGGAAGATTGAGAGATCCTGCTAAGATAACGACTAGTTAATTGAGTAGAAGCCCGAAATAGGAATTAGTTATGACCACTGAAGCAAGCTAATCACCCATGTTTAGATTTGGTTAAGTTTCCACATTAGTTTTTCGTTTTCACTCTTTTATGCATGATTATTTATTTTCTTATAAAAAAAATATTTTTCATTTTATATTCTGTCGTACTATAATTTATTTAAAGTGCTAATTAGTTCTATTTACGTTCAGATTAATCTCAATTTAGTACTCGCCTCCTTTGGATATGATCCTCGGAGTACTTATCGACTTCGTTGTAAAAACTATATTATAACCTAGTCCGTATACTTGCGGATACCGCCTCAATTTCTTATTTTTAGTAGTAGTATTCACACTTTAGAAGTTAGTACGTCCAGAGGTGGTCACCTATTACATCTCATGAGAACGCTCTGATTTGGCGGACAACTTATACTTTAGATAATCTTTTTATATATAATGTGAAACAAACAAATTTGGTGAATACAATTAGATAACTTCCTTACATAGCATAGAAAAACTCAGGTTAGACAAACACTTAGGCTACTCATTATTATGAATACGCCAAATACCTGTACTGATAGAATATTATGGCAGATTCACCTTTTAGAAACACTACTAAGTACTTTTTCAGGAAATTCCCTTAGGTCATAATCAAATTTCGTCATAAGGTTATCCAAACAGAGATATTTTCAAACGTACCCAGATCTCTACTGTAGAGTCATCTAATGGAGAAGTCTCTAAACTTACCCTAATCTTGCCACAAAGGCAGTTATCCAGATTTTTACCGTAATGACATTATAGAATATGCCACACAAGCATCATAGAATACGCCTCAAAGGCTTAACAGAATATGCCATACATGCATCACATAATACGGCACAAGGGCTTCAAAGAGAATTACATGTTTATTGTCTAGGTGGACTATCTCAAAGGGTGTTATAGGCTTCTCCCACTTGGTCTTATACATACCTTCATGTCATGATCTGTTGGTTCGGTCTACATCTATCCGGAGGCTACACTATGAATATTTTTATTGTTATACAATGTTGTGGGTCTCTACCACATGGTTTACACATCCTCATGTCGTGTTCTGCCAGTCTGGTTTACTTCTCACTGGAGGCTACACAATGAGTATCCTCGTTGTCACCGTGATCTGCTTGTCTAGTTAGCAATGTCCCTACCCTACCAGAGGCATCACAGATGGATGTTTTAGTCATTTAACTTAGGATACACTTACCCAGATTCGTTCACACACCTTACTAACTCATACTCTCTTATACTTAATTTCACATGCATACATACCACACATCATCTTATTCATGTAGTAACTCATATCTCATTTGTAAACATGCGAAAACTTTATGATACTTCACACGGATACACTCACCAGTTACTTGAGATGACATCAACATATGAATTCCCATTGTAAATTAACATGCATGAGTCAAGATAAAGACTCACTTGAAACTCACCTTTACCGTAGCTCAGAGTTCTAAAACTGATCGTCCTTCCCGAACCGATAGCAACAACTGCTTAAAAGAACATGGGATTACCATCAAAATTCGTTTACAGACAGTTTATCAATATACCAATTACATACAACCCCCATACAGGGCCTCCTATTGACACCCTACTATTTATATGCTTTTTAACATCCTTACTCTTTCAAAATCTTAACATGCAAAGTTATTAAACTTACTAGAAGGTTGTATCATCCACTGATTTACCCCAAAAGCCTTAACTTTTAGTTTAACGAAGAAGAAGAAAATATTTACATGTAAGAAGAAGAGTCTAGAACTTAGAACAAAAGGAAAGAAAGGCCATCTAAAATGTTTCCTTCTTACCATATATATTTAGTCCCTCTTAATAGATCTTGACGAGTGTCAAATGCAAAAATTGTCCCTTAAATGCCCTACAAAGACTGGGAAAAATATAAATAGAAAATATAAATGTAAATATTATTTGACTAGTCAAATCCATTTAGTTGACTCTTAACTGATCCCATTGTAGGACCCACCTTGCATAACATTTGAGCAAACCAGCGTACCATACCTTTGGCAGTAACTCTCATAAGGCATGCGCTTCGTTTGTCGTACTCTTCTTCGATTGAAGTATACCCCGAAATGAAATCCTGAGATACTTCTACAAGTGGATACTTTATGCATCAAACTTTAGTTTTCTAGATGTATGTAAATTGGCGAACTATACTACCAAAACAAGTAACATTCATATTTACTCGCCTTCTTCTCAAATTCGCCAAATTTGGGGTGTGACAACCTTGGTAAGAGATGTCACACAATTTTGCATAATGACCAGATAATGTTTCATTTTCTAACATTCTGAGATTCTTAAACCTAAATGTTAACATATGGAGTTTGAATTACTCTCCAATTAAAGTCCCTTCATGTGCAGTCTTAAGAATGGTTCATTCTTTTTTAGTAATGGTGCACTTGGATATCCTCTTGAATTCTCGAGGTCCATTCTATTAAAAATGACACTTAGAGCCTTAGAGTTATAATCGGCAACCTTATTCTCCCTAGTGGTCCAAGTGGTGATTGGTTCAAGAGTGTTAATACCATTAATATAACTTGTGGTTCCCATCTAGTAAGTATTTCTCTCCACGCCTTCTCATTTATGGATTTGATCAACACCCTCATGTGTGCTTTCTAGTATGCATAGTTGGAGCCATCAAGCATAGGGGATCTGGAGATCGAGCTTTACTCCTTGCCTTAGCAATTCAATAGTAGGATCTTCACCAAATTCTTCTAGTGTCTAGCTTTATTACTGATTGTTAGTGTTGAGTTGTTGGTTCAATTGTATTGCGAGTTGCAACTTAAAGAAACAATCGAAGCAACTTAAAGAAATAACTAAGACTGGAAAAGAAAAACAATGAAAACATGAATTGGTTGCACAATTCAAATCCTTTTCTATGTTTGTGGAGCCTTACTTAGAGAGTAATATACTTTAATTCAACAATACAAAAGATTATTCAAACTTTAACTCACTCAACTTGTTGCAACTTCGCTCCTACACGATTATCCAAGTTCAACTTTCCCACGAATTCTTTCTCCTATGAAAGCTTGGTTACGAACCAATAAAACAATTTGTTTTACAATACAATTTGCACTTCTAATTAATAGTTTAGTGCTGTCTCGAACTCATCCATAAAATAGTAGTTTTTAATATATATATATATATATATATATATATACTTTTTCAAACTTGTGAAACCGAACTAGTTATATATGTATAAATCACTAATATACTTCTTGTTATGGTAAGAGATAAAAGAGATCTTCTTCACTTTTAACTTGTTTTATTGCAATATCTCAAGCTAAGTGAATCATACTACAACTCTTCAAGATGTCAAATCTTCATCAATTATGATTATGAAAATTGCGGCTCAATATCTCTTAAAAAAATGCCCAAAACTAATCATCTTAAAAAATATGCTTTGACAATTGCTTAACACGAAACTGTGTACTTGTAAAGTTGTAGCCACTTGCTGCTTCTGGATAGTACTTATCCAAATTTATTATTTATTTGGTCAGCAGTAAAAGTTGCAGTCTTGAATTACAATAATAGGATAAAATTAGAACAACAAACGTGATTAATGTGACTCGAATCCAAATCATACTTGAGGCGATCAACGTTACAGTCTTTTCTTTTGTCCTTTGTATTTCTTTCTTTTCCCCTAAAACCTAAGGTCAACTCGTTTGTCAAAAGATTCGGTCTAAAAACACTAAAACCATGTTGAAGCGGTCACACATTTTTATCCTCCATTTGGAACGGGTCCATTGCTGAAGCTTCACTGTCTCTTTCCTCATGCTGACTGACTGAATTTGCATTTTCTCCACAAAAGAAATATTTTCGTGTAATCTCAAAACTTGTGAATCAAACTTCAGACATATTCAAAGAACTAAACCTTAGTAGTTACGTGTCCCCCAAGATACCATGGGCCAAGCAAACAGAATCTTCATCCCAACCAAGTTTGTCTTCGCTTACCATGAATATTTTAATCTTTATATGTAAGCCAATGAATGATGGTCATCACGTTGCTGATATTTCCACCAGTCTGGGAACGTTAAAAAGCTTCAGAAGAGAAAGCATAGCCGACCAAGAAAACCCCAAAGTCCATAGTCCAATCCGCATGCCAATTAAAAAAGATTTATCTGATTTTGTAGTTACGTGACGACGCCACCTACTTGACATGCATCCCATTTTTTTTACTTTGAATCCTTGGAGTCAATTTTTAAGCCATGGTTTGTCTTCAGGTCATGAGTCAAGAGCCATGTATTCTAGTAATTCAAGTTGTGATAAACACATATAAATATGCCTATCTCACAGTCTAATTTCCTCAAACTTCAGGGCTAGATACCATATACATTAAAATGAGCAATCTACATTTTCTTGTCACCACAGCTGTTATTTTTCTTGTAAGCACTCATCTATACGAGGCTTCCGGCCGTGTTCTAAATGGGTATGATCTTGTCCTACAGTCTGTCCAAAAGGGAGAACCTACCCCTGGACACAATGGCTGCACCTACATTCCTGGAAGTAATGACCCGCCTTGCATCAACCAGAGGGCCTTTGCAGGCCGGGTTATGGCTCCACCACGGTTACCAATAGGAGCTAATGCGGCAGCCTAATCTCAAATGAAGTTTTTGTTGCTGCTAGCTAGCAACTGAGTACTACTTCATTGATTTAGTTGTTAGTAGTCACATGACGATGAAATTAATGGGAACATTTCGGATGGCCGATTAATGTTCTCTTTTATTTTTATATTTTTGCTATAATCATTCTTTTGTCTTTATTTAGATATATAAAGAATTTCTCATAGCTCGGCTCGATTGGGAGGAATGCTTTTATCCTCCTATTTAAATATTATAAGTTTTGTACAAAAATAAAATGAAATGTTAATAAAAAGAATCAGAAGTTTCTGCTTCGTTTAATTTTTTTTTTACATGGATAACTTTTGGGGGCCATTAAAACTTGACATGGCAGTCAATATCCCCCATGTGAGAGCAACTTGGTGCAATCAACATGGAGTTCCAAATTTCCTTGGTGCTATGCTTAATTGGTCTAGTAATAGAAACAATATAGCAATCATTCAAAAGGGTTTGAAATCTACCATCATGCTAAGAGAGCAAGTGTTGATACTTCAAATATCAGATTGAAACTCAGCAAATGTCATTCACTCCTCAAATTGTAGATTGCGTAAACTGTAGAATCTACCAAGAACCTTTGGAAATATTCAAAAAATACCCTTTTAGAAGAGCAAAAGCTTAATCAAACTAATGCTACTAATTGCCTGCAAATTTTTTATTTTCTGAGTGGAGCACTAGCAGAAAATAGAAGATGCCTGGAATTGGATGAGATTGACCCGAGGTTCAGATTCAATGTTTATTCTACGGCTGTGGTTTAGCTCAGCCTGAAAGTATGCGACTTTGACTAAGCCATGGTTTGAAGGTTGAAACGAGGAAGAACAGCTCAGCAACACGTAAGGCATCTTCAATCACAAAAAGCCAATTAAAAGTGCAAAAAATGTGCTAAAAATAATTCATACGTATTGGGTTAATTCTTATATATGGTTTTTATTTTGGGTTGGGTTAATTATTTATTTTTTGATTAAATTATAGAGTAAAATTTTAAATGTTACATTTTGTTCTATTCGTATATTTGGAATTTAATCTTCATATTTTTATATTCGAAAAATTAATTCATCTACTTTTCGAATTTAAAAATTTAGGTTCAATATTTGTTAAAACTGTTAGAATTTTTTGTGTTAGTGTGAGATTTTGAAAAAAATAAATTAAATTTAATATTCATCTAACAAAAAATAACATTATAACGGATCTGCAATTAATAAAGAATAGAATGTTTTTCCCGCTATCGTCGAGCTTCAATTTTTTAATTATATTTATAATAATCTATACTATTTTAAGTTCCTGACTAAGTTGGTGTCCGGGTCACCAACTCGGTCCAGCCACGCATTCTAGGCATCCCATTTTTACTCTTAAATCCTGTTATTCAATTTGGCGCACACAATATATATACATATATATATGCCTACCTTGCGATCTAATTATGTTCAAGTTCAGGGCTAGATCGATCTTTTGTAGTTATATTGCTTGCTAGCATTGTGCCATATACACTAAATTGAGGAATCCACAACTTTTTCTTGTCACTGCAGCTGTGATTTTTCTTGTAAGCAACCATCCATTTGAAGCTTCTGGCCAGGTTCTAAATGAACATGATCCTATCCTACAGTCTCTCCGGAAGGGAGTACACACTCTTGGTGACAACAATAGCTGCACCTACATTCCTGGCAGCGATGACCCGCCATGCATTACCCATCAGGGCTTCGAAGGCCATATTAAGGCTCCTCCACGGCTGCAACCGGACCAATAGGCTCCGTTCAATACCGCAGCCTAATGTCAGAAGAATCCATTTCGTTCCAGCTAGAAACCGATTAGTACTTTATTGATTTAGCTGTTAATAGTATGATCATGAAATTATAAGGGGGAAATTATGGAATCCCAGTTACTGTTCTCTTTTAACACTATGACAATTCTTTTTCTTTGTTTAGATGTGTAAAGCATTCGCAAAACACATGATGAATTGTTAATAAATTATGGCACTCAATATCTGTCTGTGTCAAAGAGCAACTTTCGAAGGACAATAAGCTTACAAAGAACTATGATCCCTGTCGATTTTGATGATCAGTAATGGAAGCCAGGGGACCTTTCGCCAAGGTTATCCTGTCTTCAAGCACGAGGACAAGCTGTTTCTCTAGGAGGGGAATAATGTTATTATTGCCTTTGTGGGCAAAACAAGAAGGCAAGGCCCAAAAAATGGTGATTGGGGATAGCTCAGAGATCCCATGGAAAGTTTTCCGGTTTGCCATTCAATTCGAATCGATGTCTAGTAACATTTAACTTTCAATCGAATAATCTTTTTTTCTTATTCTTAAACTTTCAAATCCTTAAATATTAGGTTCCAAACAGAAACATTGAACAAGGTAATCAAAATAACCTTAAGTATCGTTTTTTCTCTCTCCTCATTGACGAATCCAAGGGGGCTGGCAAGGGCTTCAGTCCCCCTAAAATGGAAATTTTCTATTTGTGGCCCTTAAAAATTTTAAATTTATAATGATAAAATTGTATTTTGGCTTCCTCTAAATGATAATAGTTTGATTTATCCTTAAAAAATTATAAAGATATAAACTATTAAAATGGTAAAATTATATTTTTACAATCGTAAGAAGATACAATTGAATTTCGAACTCCCTAAAAAATTTTCTAACTTCGTCTCAACCTCTCCTATTGCCACACCACAAAAATACTAGATCTCATCTTCTTAATATAATTAGCGATTATAATCTTCATTTAATTTAGAAACAGTAACTAAAAAATTTACAATTTATTTTATGCTAAAAGAAAAATTGCGAAATTAAAATTCTTCCTAAATTTTGGCAAAGTAATCTCAAGGTTTAGATATGCTTAGTATAACTGTAGCCTATATTTAGGGAGAGAAAATATGCAACAATTTGTTCTTCATTAAACGTTAAAAAAATCAGAACAGAATAATCTCAATCCAATTGATACACATGGCTAACAACTTAGGGAGCAAGAAAGCTTCCTATCTCGATTTTCGTTGGGCTAAATAGCCCTTTCTTGGGATGCAAGCTTCAACTTCTGTAAAGAAACTCAAACATGATTACTAGTTTCAAAATCAATGATCAAGTTATCTTTGAATCTCCCATTAAACAAGTTTTCATGTAAAAGAATTCATTACTTTTCTTACCTTTGGCGACTAGGTAAAATCAATGTTTTTAGAATCGGATTGAGGCGATCAATCAGACTTATCAAATCAGGAATCGATCGATATACCAAACCGGAGTAAAGGAAAGATCTAGTTGAGCAAACTGTCTTAAACCGTGATCGAACTGTAAACCTTGGATCAATAAAAAACCGATTTTTCTTTTCTTTTTTTACGAAATTTCCTAGCCCAAACTGAAAAAGAACCCTCAAATCAACTAAAATTAGCTAAACCCAAATACCCAACCTACCCTAAAATAAAACAAATGAATTTTAAAAAAAAAACTTAAATTAAAAAATGCATAACACTAGTTTACCATCCTCTTGTGACACCCTACACCCGATCCGATCTCCAGATTCAAATGTGGGACATCACATTATGTTGTCAAAGTAACTCATATTAACTTGACGTAATTTCACAAAGTTAAATTCACAATCATCATTCAAAACAATAAATTCATTCATTATAATGAATTGCATACATTCATAGTACATAATAATATATTTCATCTAATTACGAGGTTATGATAAATTAATTTCAAAGTTAGGATTTGAATCCAAACTCAAATGTAATATTTCAAGTTTATGACTTGAGATATGGGTCTAGACAGGTCCACAATTATTTTGAAAATTTTTGTGTCAAAGTTAACATATCCCGATACATTACATGTCGTGTTACAAGGTGCTTTATGTCTCAAGACTCGATCTTGAGACTAACCTCTCTTGTTTTCTTATTTTTGCTTCAATGTTTGAATGTCTCAAGATAAGAGATTCTTGTCCCAAGACTTGGAGCAAGGTAAAACCTATTAGCGTCAACATAGTTACTAGTACTTTTAGTCCTCATGGGAACGATATATTTGCTCATCATAGCTATATTTTTAATTGATAGGTGTATTTGCCTTAGTCAAATTTTTAGTTAGTTTATGTTGAAGTATGACTCATATTTCAATCATATTTTAGAAATAATCTTTCAATTAAACTCTATTTATTTATTTCAGTCAAACTCTGATTAGTCTAAATTATTTTATTATTATTTGACCTAGAAATTTAACCTATAAACAGGCTCATTTACAACCTTAAAAAATACACCCATTAGAGATTAGAACTTCTAACGTTTTTAGAGAATTTTGTATTTACGTTTTGAGGGTTCTTTGGTTTTCAAATTTTTGGGATTTAGTTTTTATCTCTATCTTTTGTACTTTTCATTCTTTTGCCATTATAGTAAAATTATCTTTACCCGTGGTTTTTTATCCTCTTCGGAAGAGTTTTTCCACGTTAAATTTGTGTGTTCAATTTTTCAATTTCTTCCGCTATTTTTACTTGTTAATTACTTAATTAGGTCGATCCCAAATAAGTAGTATCAGAGCTACTTCAATTTTCGTATATTAGTCCATTCAGAGATGGAAACAATAAGGTTCGATATTGAGAAGTTCGATGGTGTCACAAATTTCAATTTGTGGCAAGTTCGGATGATGGCAATTCTAGTTCAGAACGACTTGAAAAAGATCGTTATTGGGAAAAAAGTTGAGAATCTAGATCAGTTAGAATGGGAAAAGCTTGATGAAAAGACTCTATTTGCAATCCAGTTGTGTCTCACGAATAAGGTATTGTAGGAGAGGTTTTGATGGAGAAAACCTCATTTGCCTTGTGGAAAAGGCTAGAAACTCTTGATGCGACTAAATCTTTAGCTAACCATTTAGTGTTGAAACAACGTTTATTTATATTTCACATGAACGAAGGTAAGCTTCTTAGAGATCATATCAGCCAATTCATTAATCTTTTGAATGATTTAAAGAATGTTGAGGTTAAGATTGACAATGAAGATCAGACTATGCTATTATTATGTTCTTTACCCCCTTCATACAAGTCTTTCAGGGAGATCCTGGTTTATGGTAGAGACAAACTCTCATTCGAGGATATGAAGGGTCATTTGTTGAGTAAAGACAAATTTGACAATAAGTTTGGTTTGGATAGCGAAGTAGATAGGCAAGCTTCCCTTTTGGTAGCATCAAAGAAGTGAGACAAAAGGTGTCGTATTGTAAGAAGTTAGGTCACGTCAAAGCAAATTATTATAAATTGTGAAATAAAAAGACTGTTAAGAGTAACGAGAAAGATGTAGCTGGTGCAAATTTGATCGGCGAAAGGGGTGATGATTTCTTGTTAGTATCAACAAGCAAAAGCTCCGAGCTTACAGCCGAGTGAATCCTAGATTCGAGATGTTCTTTCCACATGTGTTCCAACAGAGAATGATTCTGCATATACAGTTTGGTTGAAGGTGGAGTTGTGCGCATGAGAAACGGTTCATTCAATAAGATAATCGATATTGGCACTGTTAAAATTAGGATGCACGATGGGACGCTTAGGACACTCTTAGATGTCAGGTATGTACCTGATTTACGAAAGAATTTTATCTCTTTGAGTATTTTAGACTCGAATGGTTGCAGGATCAACATTGAGTCTAGCGGCATGAAGGTGTCTCGTGGGGCTCTCGTTTTGTTAAAAGGTAAAGGAATAGACAATATTTATATTCTAAAAGGTTTTACAATGACCGGTGAAATCAAACGCCCCTCGTCTGTTACGGAGTTGAAGTCAACTTGTTTGGAGTGGAGGCAACTTGGTCATAGGAGGGAAAAATGTATAACTGTTTCGTTGAAGAGAGGTTCTCTTTTGTATGCAAGTGTTGAAAAGTTAGGGCACTGTGTTTGTGAAAATCAAACCCAAGTTAATTTTGATTTGGCAGTGCACAAGTCAAAGGCTAGAAGTCTTCCAGCTTCTAAGCCCAAATTTGACTCAGTTAATTCCTTGCATAGTTCAAGATAGGCTCATGGCAAGCTTTGGCAAAGATGGCGTTGTGGAGATTTGTTGAAGTATAACTCATATTTCAGTCAAATTTGAGAAATAATCTTTCAGTTAAATTCTGTTTATTTGTTTCAATCAAATTCTGATTAGTGTAGATTATTTTATTATTATTTGACTTAGGAATTTAGCCTATGAATAGGCTTTTTTACAACCTTAGAAAATACACTCATTAGAGATTAGAACTCCTAACACTTTTGAAGAATTTTGTGTTTACGTTTTGAGGGTTCTTTGTTTTTCGGGTTTTCGGGGTTTAGTTTTTATCTTTATCTTTTGTACTATTTATTCTTTTGCCATTATAGTAAAATTATTTTTGCCTGTGATTTTTCATCCTCTTCGGATGAGTTTTTCCACTTTAAATTTGTATGTTCAATTTCTCAATTTCTTCTGTTATTTTTACTTGTTCATTGCTTAATTGAGTCGATCCCCAACAGTTTACGACTGCATCACTGAACTAGACTCTGTAAACATATGGAAACCGAACTACGTAAACAACTCTTAGTGTTATTTCAAAATATAACCAAACCAATTTTCTTGATGGACGTCTAGTTTAGGTTGAAATTGACAACAAAGCTAATGAAATCCAAAGCAAAACATTCTAGGGTTAAAACAAATTAAAACAATGAACAAAATAGAGTTTAACAAAACTGTTATTTAAAAATGATTGGGTTAGAATTTGGGTTTGAGTTAATTTTATATCTAAAATTTTATAACTATAAAACATAATTATATTTAAAATATGTATAGTCGAATCGAGTCGGACATTAAAAAAATTGTTCAAGGCTTAGTTTGTATATAAGACGAGTCTAAACTTTTGTCCAAATTTATTTTTTAGGTTTTATTTATTTACTCAATCTCTCTTATATATCAAGCAAACCTTTAGATTTGGAGCATTAGCCTGATTCTTGGGCAACTCTACTTGAGATTTACTCCTGCTCTAATAGCCTGATCCTTGGGCTTTATTTATTTATCCAGTCCCTCTTAAATTTTAACATCACTTATGTAACATTAAATGGTGTTGTTTTTTTATTATGCGTCGTGTTTACACGAAGTCTTTATGACACAAAGTAATTAGTTCTATTAAATATGTCAATTTGAATTTAAAAATTAAAAATATCTAATATTTACAAATACTAAAAGATTAAAAATTCAATAAATAAATAAATTTGAGATATCATCCTGATTTTTCTACTCTTTGTGTTATGATATTCACTATTATTGATCTATCGATCCGTTAGCCCGTTGAGTCCTGACCCACATTCTGTATAGATTCACACATGCATAACGTGGGCGAATCCAAGATGAGAGCGTGTAATATGAGTTCACCTATGCATGGTGCGAACTCACATCGAATATACACGTGTTAGTCTTAAGATAAAATATATGTCATCATGCATGAAGACCTACCTATCATATCACATCTATTAACAATGAACGTATCATATTCCCTGAAATTTGAAGTCAAAAAGGTTTAAAAGGTGTCGTTCTAAAGATACTAACCCAATGTTGAAGCAGTCAGTCATTTGGAACGGGTCTCCGCTTCTATTTTTCATTGCTGAAGCTTCAGGGTCTCTTCCCTCATGGTAACTGACTGGATTTTCATTTTCCCCAGCAATTACTTTTATTTTTACTGATTCTACTTTATTATCACAATTTGCAATTTTTTTTATAATTTTCTTCTTATAATATAGTTTGATAATGTTATTATGACTTTATGCCAGCCATTTTGGATATTTAATAAATGGCTTAATACCTCTTTTGGCTATTATATTATAGTTAAATTATCATTTTGGTATCAGTACTAATTCTTTTTATCGGTTTAACCTTTGTTCTTTTTTTTATTATCAGTTTGGCCCCTGTACTCTAATTCTGTAATCCTCGTTACCCCAACCCAAATTTCTGTTAAGAAAAATTAAGTCAAACAATAACTCACAGGTATTAAAAGAATTTCAAATTCACTTAAAATTTTTAAAAATATAAAAAAATTCTTAAAACTTATATAATTATTAAAAAAAGCTAAAAAGAGTCTTAATCTATTTTTTAAAACTATATGTAAAACTTCAAAAAATTTTAAAAAGAATCATAATTTTTTTAAAAAAAATTGTTTGTTTGGAATTTTAGGTGTTTTAGAAAATTTTAGAATTTTATGAAAATTTTTAAACTCAAAATTCTTTGAAAAATATAAAATATTTCATAAAAATGCAAAAAAAAAACCATAAAATTCTTAAAATTTTCATAAGATTCTAAATTTTTCTAAAAATCGAAATTTCCAAACAAACATATTTTTAATTTTTCTTTTGAATTTTCAAACTTTTTCAAGTTTCGCATACTTATAATTTTAAAAATATTTTTTAAATTTTCAAAAAATAAATTATAAATTTTTTAGTTTTTATAATTTTTAAATTATAATATTTTTGGATTTTAAATTTTTTGACAAGTGGCAACATGTCATTAGTTGGTCTAATTTTTTAACGGATAATCAAGTTTGGGTAACAGGCTATACAAAATAAAAGTAAAAGGGCATGTACCAGAACCCAATGAGTGGCTCCAGTGAAAAAGAGGATGATGTTCATCTTAGGAGATCCGGTCTCGAGCACCTGTGTGTACAAAGAATGTGTGCGTGTTGTCAAAGGGTTAAGAAATATGAACAGATATTATCATGTAACCACACCAGTATATTAAAAAAACAAAGACATGTACCAAAATGATAATTTAGCTATAATACAGGGGCCAAAAGAAGTATTAAGCCTTAATAAATCAATAACCCTGTTTACTGTTTGGGTCTTTCTTATGCTGCTACTTGGAAAGCCCAAAAAGTGGCCTATTTTCCCATTTTACTCCTCGTTTTCCTTATCGTTGAATTCCGATCTTTCCAGTGCTTAGCAATTTCGGCACACGCCGTGACAAAGGGTTCACAGACACATTGATCTGAAGACCGGAGTAAGCGTGTCTCTCCCGTTCTGGGAACGTGAAAACCTTCAGAAGTGCAAGCAAAGCTGACCACGAAAACCCCAAAGTCCACACGCCAAATGGGATTAAGAATATAATTTTTTTATTGAACAAGATTTTGCTAATTTTATAGTTAGATGACGATGCCACCTTGACCTACTTGACATGCATCCCATTTTTTACTCTTAAATCCTGTTATTCAATTTGAATGCCATTGTTTTTCCAAGTCTGTCAAGAGCCACGTATTCTAGGCATTCAAGTCAACACACACAATATACATACATACATACATACATATATATATATGCCTACCTTGAAATCTTATTATGTTCAAGTTCAGGGCTAGATCGATCTTGAGTGGTTATATTTCTTGCTAGCATTGTGCCATATACACTAAAATGAGGAATCTACAACTTTTTCTTGTCACTGCAGCTGTGATTTTTCTTGTAAGCAACCATCCATTTGAAGCTTCTGGCCGGGTTCTAAATGAATATGATCTTATCCTACAGTCTGTCCAGAAGGGAGTACCCACTCCTGGTGGACACAATGGCTGCACCAATATTCCTGGCAGCCATGACCCGCCTTGCATCAATCAGAGGGGCTTCGCAGGCCATGTTAAGGCTCCTCCACGGCTGCAACCGGACCAAAGGGTTCCATTCAATACAGCAGCCTAATGTCAAAAGAATCCATTCCGTTCCGGCTAGAAACCGATTAGTACTTATTGATTTTGCTGTTAATAGTATGATAATGAAATTAAATAAGGGGGAAATTATGGGATCCCAGTTACCGTTCACTTTTAACACTATGACAATTCTTTTTCTTTGTTTAGATGTGTAAAGCATTCGCTAAACACATGATGAATTGTCAATAAATTATCCAAGTTTCTGCTTCATGTCAAATTTATTGGGCTGTTAACACTTGCATGGCATCAATATCTGCCTGTCTCAAAGAGCAACTTGCTGTGGGTTTTTTTTTTTTTTTTTTTAATCATTACAATATTGGGGAGAAGGAGAGGGATGAGCTTTTTCATACCGTAACAAGCATTGATGCAATCATATAAACTGAAGCATGGAGTTCAACATTAATAATTGACCTTAATTAATCTTATTAAGATTGCCTTTGTAGAACTATGCAAGAAGCTCAAGCATTTTTTAACCCCAATAGAACAATTAAGCAAGCAGCATGTGGATGAAATTTTTATGCTCAAAGAAAAATTGCGATAACAAAAATCTCCTTAAATTATTGGCAAAGTAATCTCAAGGTTTAGTTATGCTTAGTATAATTGTAGTCTATATTTAGGGAGAGAAAATATGCAACAATTTGTTCTTCATTCAACGTTAAAAAAAAAAATCAGAACAGAAGAATCTCAATCGAATTGGTGCACATGGCTAACAACTTAGGGAGCAAAAAGCTTCCTATCTCGATTTTCGTTGGGCTAAATAACCCTTTCTTGGAATGCAAGTTGCAAGGTCTGATTTCCTTCAACTTCTGTAAAGAAACTCAAACATAATTATTAGTTTTAGAATCAATGACCAAGTTATCTTCGAATCTCCCACTAAACAAGTTTCTATGTGAAAGAATTCATTACTTTTCTTACCTTTGGTGACTAGATAAAACTAATATTTTTGGAACTAGATTGGATTGGTCGATCAGACCTGTCAAATCAAGAACCGATTGATATACCGGACCGGAGTAAAGGAAAGAGCTAATTGAACAAATCGTTTTAAACCGAGATTGAACTGCAAACCATGGACTAGTAAAAAACTCAATTTTTTCTTCTTCTTTTGTTGGATCAAATTTCCTGGCACAAACGGGAAAGAAACACCCAAATTAACTAAACCCAAATACCCAACCTAGCCCAAAGTAAAACAAATTAATTTTAAAAAAAATTAAAAAATCGCATAATACTAGTCTACCATCATTCTTGTGACACCCCACCCCCGATCCAGTTCCCGGATCTTAATGTGTAACATCACATTATGTTACCAAAGCAACTAAGATAATTTGATAAAGTTAAATTGACAATCATCATTCAAAACAATAAACTCATTCATTATAATGAATTGCATACATTCATAGTACATAAGAATCTATTTCATCTAATTATGGGGTTATGATAAATTAATTTCAAAGTTAGGATTTGAATGCAAACTCAAATGTAATATTTCAAGTTTATGTCTTGAGACATGGGTTTAGACAGGTCCAAATTTATTTTGAAAATTTTAGTTTCGAAGTTAACATGTCTCAAGTCATTACATGTCATGTCTTGAGACAATGTCCTTTATGTCTCAAGCCTGGATCTTGAGACTAACCTCCCTTGTTTTCTTATTTTTGCTTCGATATTTGAATGTTTTGAGACAAGGGATTCTTGTCCAAAGACTTGGAGCAAGGCAAACCTATTTAGCTTCAATGTACTTATGCCTCGAGACCAAGATACAATTGTCTCAAGACTTAATAGTCATGTCTCGAGACTTCAGGCTCTTGGATACTGATAACTCTGGAATATAAAATTGTTTTCAGCACTTCTAGACTAATAATTCATGTAAATTTTGAGTGTTTTATAACAAATTTTGAAGTTTTTGATATAATTTTATCTTTTTAAATAATACAAAGATAAATTTGCTAATTTGATCATTTTATATATTTAAAACATATGAATTTTGCAAATTTTGAGACCGCTGATACACCGGAAGAAAAGCCAATTTTGAAACTCACCTTTTGATGTTCAATGTTATAGAAAGCATTTCTACAGCATAAGCCATACAAAAGCGAACTGATCATGTTCGGATACCCAAATAAGGCTCACTGAAATTTGACAACTCTCTTAATCCAACTCAAGAATTGGGTAACTAAAAATGAACAGTCTGCCCAAACTCTTTGAATTTCTTTCTTTTCCCCTAAAATCTAAAGTCAAGTTGTTTGTAAAAAGATCTAAAAGGATTCGTTGTGAAGACACAAACCCAATGTTGAAGAAGTCAGTCATTTTTACCCCACATTTGGAACGGGTCTCGGTTTCTATTTCCCACTGCTGAAGCTTCACTGTCTCTTTCCTCATGGTGTCTGACTGAATTCTCATTTTCCCCAGCAAATATCTCAAAGCTTAGCATAGGAAACATGTGACTCAAATTGCAGATATATTCAAAGAGCTAAGCCTAAGTAAAAACGTTTCCACCAAAATTCCTCACCTTCAATGGTGCCCGATGCGGAAGCTTTGGAACAGATACCATGCATTCAGGAGACTGACAGGTTCTAACCTCTCATAAAAAATAATTTTTATTATCGTAAAAATTATAATTTAATTTTCACCCTTTAAAAAAAATTTTGCTCCGCACGCACCTGATACCAACCAAGTTTGTTTTTGCTTAATTAATATTTCCTAAAAAAATGAGGAACCCATATACTCGTATCCATTTAATATTTTAATCTTCATACGTAAGCCAATGATGGAAAGAAATTTTATAAATGGAACGAAAAATAGAATATTCGGTAGAAACAAAAAAATTCATAAATAATGTTAAGATGATGAAATGTATACGTTTATTTTTTTTAATTTTTAAATATAATTCAAAAGACACCTGTTATCATCTATACCTTATTTTGAAATTTTTGTTAATGAATCAAATAATAATCCTTTATATATTACACGCAAGATAAATTTGAAATATTTTTGTTATCAATTAAAATGATGATTATAAAGTTACCAATTAAAATATTATTGCTAAATATTTAAAGAAAATATTATTATTTAGGGGAGAGATCCACTCATACTGCTATAAAATTGACATGGTTGTATACCTTTTCATAATTTTTTTACTAGTGATATATTTTAACAATTCAACCATTGAATTTTACGTTCCATTCATATAGATCATGCATGTCAAGTTTGAAGCAAACAAATTTTTTGCAACTATTTGTTTTTTGTAAAAAAAAAAATTTTAACCGTTAAATATATATTAAAATTTTCAATAGTAAAAATAGAGAGGTAAAAATATAATTTTTAAAATTTTAGCATTTTTAGGGAGGTCAAAATGTAATTTTACCTTTACTATTTAAATTTTTTTAAAAAACTTAAGGGCTTAAATAGAAAATTTTCCATTTTAAGGAGGCAGGGCCCCTGCCAAACCCCTAGATTCGCCCCTGATGACAAATACAATTATATTGATAAATTCAATGGTTGAATTTTTAAAATATCAACCGTAAAAAAAGTTATGAAAAGGTGTAAAACATTGGTAAAAGTGGATCACTCCCAAAAAAATTTAGGGGGACAAAATTAAATTGTCTATATCTTTATAATTTTTAAATGATTAAATCAAATTTTTATCATTTTCAAGGGGTCAAAATGCAATTTTACCTTTATTAATTTAAAATTTTTAAAAATTTATAAAGTCAAAATCACAAAAATTCCATTTTAGATCTGTTCATGGTTATTTGTTTACGTAGAAATTAAATCACAGCATAACAGTTAAATTAAATTAAATTAAATTAATCTTTTTAATGGTTATTTATTTACGTAAAAATGTAATTTTATCATACTTTATTATTAAACCTGTTCATGGGCTTGAGCGGGTCCGAAAGGGTTTGAACAAAAATATTAGGTTTAAAAAATAAATTTGAGTAAAAGAATTTAACCCCGTTTAAAATATGTGTCGGACTTAAACATTCAATGCCCAGGCCCGGTCCAAACCGACCTATTTTAAATTTATAATATTTTATATTATGTTATTTTTATTTATTATATAATTTAGAATACATAAAAAAATAAACATATACTAAATATATAATACTATTATAATGTAAACATTAAAATAGGATGACTATATAAAAAAAACTTCAATAAATAAATAATGTATAAAATTATTAAATATTAAAATAATATAATATATATATATTAAAAATCTTTTAAAAATAATATGGGAAGATTTAAAACGGACTTAAGTTAGTCTTCTATAAATATGGACGGGTTTAGACAAAATTTTAGGCTTAAATTTCGGATCGAGCCAGACTTGAACAAGCATAAAATATGTTAATATCATGGTTAGATCTAATCCAATTCGGTCCATGAACACCTCTATTTATTATGAGCATGTTTATAGAAAAGTAGCCATTTTAAGAAAAATAAAAAAGTATTGGTATACCAAATATTAAAATTATACTTTAATTGATTGAATTCTGGAAAGTGAGGCTTTCCACCCTAGTAAGTCAAGTCGTCTTAAGAACTCATTTGTAAAAAGATTTTGAAAGAATTGGATCTGTAGACTCGAACCCCATGTTGAAAAAGTTAGTCATCTTCTACTTCCACTGTTGAAGCTTCAGTGTCCCTTTCCTCATTTTCCCCAGCAAATTCAAAATTTCTAGTAACTCGAAAGAAAGCTCACAACACAAAACACGTGGCTCGAATTTCAGCCATATCCGAAGCAAGTTGCATGGCCCATGTTCCAACATTCTTCACCTTCAATAGTGGCCATGTGCCATGCAATCAAAACCATCATCCCAACCAAGTTTGTTCCAATATTTCATAATAACATAGCAAAGATGTGTTAATCAATCGATGACCCTGTTTACTGTTTAGGTCTTTCTTTGTTATATCCATGCTGCTGCTTGGAAAGCCAGAAATAGGGCCTATTTTCCCATTTTACACCTCTTTTTCCTCATCGTTGAATTCCCATTTTTCTAACCCTTAGCAAATTAGGCACACCTCATGACGAAGGATTCAGAGATATATATTTGATCTAAACACCAGAGTAAACGTGTCTCCACCTGTCTGGCAACGTTAAAAGCTTCAGCAGAGAAAGCAAAGCCGATCAAGGAAACCCCAAATTTCATCGTCCAATCCACATACCAAATGGCATTGGTGTTTGATTTTCTCAGGTCAGTCAAGAGCCATGTGTTCTAGTCATTCAAGTTGCCATAAACACCTATAAATATTCCTACCTTACAATCCAATTATCCTCAAGTTCTGGGCTAGATCGATCTTTGATTAGTTATATTAGCTTTCTAGCATTGGACCATACACTAAAATGAGGAACCTACATCATTTTCTTGTCACGGCAGTTGTGATTTTTCTTGTAAGCACCCACCCATTTGTGGCTTATGGCCGGGTTCTAAATGAAGATGATCCTGTCCAACAGTCTGACAAAAAGGGAGTACCCTCCCCTCAAGATCACAATGGCTGCACCTACATTTCTGGCGGTGGCGCACCTTGCATCGACCAGAGAGGCTTCGCAGGCCATGTTATGGCTCCACCACGGCTGCAACCGGACCAAATTGTTCAGTTTGATGCGGCAGCCTAATCCACCCTTCTCTTTGCAGCGAGTAACTGTTTAATAGCTGTATAATATGATCATGAAATTAAATAACGGGAAAATTACCGAATCCCAATTAATGTTCTCTCTTTTTTTCCGTAATAATAATTCTTTGTCTTTGTTTTGATGTATTAGTAATAAATAATTCAAGTTTGTTCTGCTATAATAATGAGGTTTTCCATACAAGTGTTGGTCTTTATCTTTCTCAATGCAAATACATCCAAGGCTTGTTGTAATCCTTTGCTCTTATACAAAATACCCTTGTTTTAGAAGAGCTAGAGTTTAATTGTCTGCAGTTTTCTTCTTCTTTTTCTTTGCCCTGAGTGGAGCAATTTGCATGAAATGGATGAGATTGTGGACGTCAGTAGAAACCATCTGGTTTCAAGCTTATCTTCCAACTTGGAACAAAAATGAAGATAATAAATTCAAAGCTTCAAATTTACCTGCAACAGTACTCATGGAAATCTTATTCCACCAAGTTCAAATTAAAACAAAACGGAATGAATTCAGAATGAGGAACGACCCCAAGAGTATACATGTTTACGTTTCACAAAACTTGAGATTGACTTGAATCTTTTAAGCCGATTGCTGAATAATTAGCTTGCTTTTTTTTTTTTTTGGTTGAAAACTATGAAAAGGATGAAAGAGTGCTTGCGGTAGTGTACACTCCTTTGTTAATTACGAGATTGAATCAAATTTTTTTTTGCGTAAATATTTTGAAATGTATCTAACCCATCAATAAAAATCATATCACTTAATGAATCATATATGGAGGGTCAAATAGAACCGGATCACGCTTACTTGATCTCATGGATCAAGAAAATTAGATTAAATTGAATTATTGAATATTTAGTTGCCAATAATCCTTGTTCATCTTATTTTTTAATATATTTTATTCAATCTATTTAGTTGTTACTTAATAGGGATTATAATAGATTTTATTTATATTAAGAAATCTCAAAATGCTCTGTATAATTGAGAGATTTATATAGATTATTGTATTAAGAGATATAGCGCCTAATCTGTTTAAGTGGAAAACTTTATTTTATGTGTCCATTGTGATAGCAAAACTTGTTGTGTTGTGGTTTTACTTGTTAAGTTCACCGGGATGAATTTAGTGTTGAGAGTATTAATCTTCAAGATACAAATGTGAGAATTGTCACAGGTCTGTGATAGATTTAGGTTCACTTGTTGTGAGTGTTTAAGATAATAAATATTTCTCATTGAGTTAAGCTCCACATACATAAAAAACTTAACTACATAAACAATCTTTGTATCTCCTATTTTGTTTCTATTTATCGTAGTGTTGAAGAAGTACTCACTCCCTTAACTACTTCTACCAAGCACCTTGCATGTGTTTCAGCAACTGTTTGGGCTTACACTTTTGACATGCAAAACTCATGTTTTATTACTCTTAGCTTAATTTTTTTTCTTTTTTATAGTTTACTTCTTTTGGTTAAATGTTGTAGATGGTATGAGAAAATGTAGATTTGAGCGTACTTAAACATATTTTTTTTCTTTTAATTTAATGAATGAGTGATTATATATAGAAGTAGACTATATTTGCATAAAAATGTTGCAGGCTAACACAGAATATAGCTGCAACGATAGCCGCGAACTTGAATAAAAAGAAGAGCGAGGAGGAAAGCGTGTTATATGTACTTTCATGCAATGGCGAAGCCTGAAATTTATTTTAGAAGCGAAACTAAATTGTATATTTTTACGATAGTAAAAATATAATTTCATTATTTTAATAATTTATATATTTATAATTTTTAAAAGATCAAATCAAATTTTTATTATTTTTGAGAGGCCAAAATATAATTTTATCATTATTAATTTAAAATTTTATAAATTATAAACAATTTAAATTAAAATTTTATATTTAAAAAGATCATGGTCCTCGAGCCTCCATTACGCTCCGTCACCACTTTTATGGTGTTTGCAAGGAAGCCTTCACCTATTAGTGATTATAGGAATGTAAAAGTTCTAGCCGTTGAATCCCACAAACCAGACCCATGAATTAGACTGAAGGTCCACTTAGCTAGTTGGAGGTGCCTCTGCTCCTAAATCTGTTTCAAATTTTGAACATTTGGTATGTTAAAACTTATGTTATAAAAATGTAATTGTTATATACTTATATTAATATTTATAATTTTTATTATATTTAAATTTTTTATTTTCAAATTTATATTATAATAGATTGATATTATTATAGCTAGATTTATATAATATTTTTAATAATATTTACAAATATCATTTCATTTATTAAAAATTATTTTCTTACTGTTCATAAGTTTTTATGTAAAGTTTATACATTGAAATAATATCTTAACTAAAATTTATGATTTTTTATTTCATTTAGGAATATTTACAAACGTCATTTCAATTATTAAAGAAAATTTGGGACGGTTTGGATTAGAATATTAAGGTTGAAAAATGTGTTTATACAAAAACAACTAAGTATGTTTAAAATATGGGTTAAATTTGGTTTCAATATTCAAACTCAAGTTTGATCCAACCTGATCCATTTTCAAATTTATAATATGTTATTTTTTTTATTTTATATATAATGTAATTTATATTGTAATGCCCCTATATCCGACCCGACTATTGGATCAAGTATAGGAAGACTACATTTTTTCACTATCATATCATATCATATATTAAAATGTCATTTTCTTATTTTTCTCTTGTGAATCCTCATTTTTTCATTTCCAATGATGAAAAGAATTATTATATCCACCTCTTTGACGATTATTATAGTTACACCTACCACGTCCACTTCCACCATTAACTTTCGAGTTCATTATGTATTGTTGCTTTCACTTCAGGAGATAGAGCAAATTCAGTAAGACAAGCTTCATGATTTTCATTAGCTCATTATTTTTTTCAATAACAAGTAAACAAAATATTAATTTAGAATATTTCTTAGAACCATTTTCACAATATTGCTACTGCATTTGAAGCATGAAAAGTTGGAAAAGTCCTCTAACATGTTTTTATCAGTATTATTCTCCCCATGCATTTTTAATTAACAACTTATCCTAAATACTGCAGAGCTCTACTCACATAGCTTTAAAATCTTACAACTTCAAGTGCATTCAATTATAACGAGTTTTAAATAGAACTATTATATTCCGCTAAACATATCTTTCTTTTAAATTGTTCCACAATTCAAGTGAAAACTACATGATCAAATCTTCTACTTTCAACCCTCACAGGAATTATGATAAAGAAAGATCACATAGATAATTAACAATCAATTCAATTTTTTGACAATTAGCTTGACCACCTGTTTTTAGCACCAAGTTACCCATGCAACTTACTGGAACGCCCGTTAATACTTTGGAAATGATAACGAAACTAAGGCTAGCTTAATACTTTAGGTTTATATCTCAAAAAAGTCCCTCAAAATATAAAAAAATCAATTAAATCCTAATATTAAATTTGCATTCAATTAAGTTTCTGTCGTTAATTAAAATAATCAATTAAGCCCTTTCGTTAATGACTTTTTCATTGATCACGTTGACCATTAAGATAAATTGACAGACCAATTTAATGGTGACACGTGATAACTTTTTATTTAATTTAATATTTTCCATAAAAATCATAAAAAATCAAATATTAAAAAAAACATAACAATTATTAAATATTAAAAAAATATGAAAATTGATATAAACTTATAAATATTATCAAAAATATAAAAATCGAATAAATTATAATTTTTTCATAAATGTAATAAAACATATTAAAATTCTTTAAAAATCATAAAGATTATTAAAAGTACTTGTAACCCCCCTATACCCTGCCTAAAAAATATAACTAGATCCAAAAGGTCACTACTGTAAACTACCCTCGCGCAAACTGATAATCCACATTTATTCACATCCATAAATACATATATTATTACATATATTATCAGTAGAAACAAAAAAAAAAATCATAAATAAGGTTAAGATGATAAAATGTGTACGTTTATTTAATTTTAAAAATTTTTAAATATAATTCACCAAAAAAATTTAAATATAATTCAAAACAAACGTGTTATCATCTACACCTTACTTTGGAATTTTTCTTAATGAACCAAATAATAATCCTTTACATTTTACACGTAAGACAAATTTGAAACATTTTTGTTGTCAATTAAAATTATAAATTAAAATGATGATTATAAAATTACCAATTAAAATATTATTGCTAAATATTTAAAAAATATATTATTATTTAGGGGAGAGATCCACTCATACTGTTCATATTTTCTTTTTACTATTGATATATTTTAACAATTCAATTGTTAAAATTTACATTCTATTCATGTAGATAATGCATGTCAAGTTTGAAATAAATTTTTTTCAATTATTTTTTTTGTAAAAAAAAAACTTTAGGAAATTTTTTAAAAATTTAAAGGATCAAAATAGAAAAAAAACTCACAAGCACCCTATCAAATAAATACATATATATTTAGGAAATATATTTCGTACACTATCGGTGGAGTTTTTAAACTCCACAAATCGAGTTAAGGGTTGACCAGTGTCCTATAAAAATATAGTAAAATATTAAAAAAACACACACACATATTAACTGTTTAATGTTGCTTATGGAATAAAAAAAAAAACACATTGTCAATGTATCAAATACTCATCCATATATTTATATCTTCTAAATATAATTATGTATATATAAAATAAAATCAAGAGAAAAAATATATATAATATATTAAAAATAATGCATCATTTTTTAGTTATAAGAAAATCATGTATTGAGACGAGAAATATATATAAAAATATGCTTAAAAAATAATGCATCATTTCTTAATCATAAAAAAAATCACAGCATAACAATTAAATTAATTTAATATTTTTAATGGTTATTTATTTACGTAGAAATGTAACTTTATCATACTTTATTATTAGATTTGTTTATGAGCTTGAGTAGGTCCACTCAAAATTTGAAAGGGTTTGGATAAATATATTGTGCTCGAAAAATGAATTTAGGAAAAAAAAGTTAGTCTTATTTAAAATATGAGTTGGGCTTAAACATTCAAGGCCCGAGCCCGATTAGGACCGGTATATTTTAAGTTTATAATATTTTATAATATTTTATTTTTATATATTATACAATTGAGAATACATAAAAAAATAAATATATACTAAATATATAATACTAATCTAATGTAAATATTACAATAATGTTAAGATAACAATATAAAAAATTTCAATAAATAAAAAATATGTAAAATTATTAAATATTAAAATAATATAATATAAATATATATTTAAAAAATTTAAAAATAATATGGACAGGCCTAAAACGGGCTTATATTAATATTTTACAAATATGAATGGATTTAGACAAAATTTTAGGTCTAAATTTCGGATCAAGCCAGACTTGAACAAACATAAAATAAGTTAAAATCATGGTTATATCTAACTTGTCATGGTCCATGAACACCTCTATTTATTATGAGCATGTTTATAGAAAAGTAGCTATTTCAAAAAAAAAAAAGTAATTGAATGCTGGAAAGTGAGGCTTTCCACCCTAGTAAGTCAATTCGTCTTAAGAACTCATTTGCAAAAAGATTTTGAAAGAATTGGGTCTGTAGACTCGAACCCGATGGTAAAAAAGTCAGTCATCTTCTATTTCCATTGATGAAGCTTCAGGGTCTCTTTCCTCATTTTCCCCAGCAATTCAAAATTTCTTGTAACTCGAAAGAAAGCTCACAACACAAAACACGTGGCTCAAATTTCAGCCATATCCGAATCAAGTTGCATAGCCCATGTTCCAACATTCTTCACCTTCAATAGTGCCCATGTGCCATGCAATCAAAACCATCATCCCAACCAAGTTTGTTCCAATATTTCATAATAACATAGCAAAGATGTGTTAATCAATCGATGACCCTGTTTACTGTTTAGGTCTTTCTTTGTTATATCCATGCTGCTGCTTGGAAAGCCAGAAATAGGGCCTATTTTCCCATTTTACACCTCTTTTTCCTTATCGTTGAATTCCCATTTTTCTAACCCTTAGCAAATTAGGCACACCTCATGACGAAGGATTCAGAGATATATATTTGATCTAAACACCAGAGTAAACGTGTCTCCACCTGTCTGGCAACGTTAAAAGCTTCAGCAGAGAAAGCAAAGCCGATCAAGGAAACCCCAAATTTCATCGTCCAATCCACATGCCAAATGGCAATGGTGTTTGATTTTCTCAGGTCAGTCAAGAGCCATGTGTTCTAGTCATTCAAGTTGCCATAAACACCTATAAATATGCCTACCTTACAATCCAATTATCCTCAAGTTCAGGGCTAGATCGATCTTTGATTAGTTATATTAGCTTTCTAGCATTGGGCCATACACTAAAATGAGGAACCTACATCATTTTCTTGTCACGGCAGTTGTGATTTTTCTTGTAAGCACCCACCCATTTGTGGCTTATGGCCGGATTCTAAATGAAGATGATCCTGTCCAACAGTCTGACAAAAAGGGAGTACCCTCCCCTCAAGATCACAATGGCTGCACCTACATTTCTGGCGGTGGCGCACCTTGCATCGACCAGAGAGGCTTCGCAGGCCATGTTATGGCTCCACCACGGCTGCAACCGGACCAAATTGTTCAGTTTGATGCGGCAGCCTAATCCATCCTTCTCTTTGCAGCGAGCAACTGTTTAATAGCTGTATAATATGATCATGAAATTAAATAACGGGAAAATTACCGAATCCCAATTAATGTTCTCTCTTTCCTTCCGTAATAATAATTCTTTGTCTTTGTTTTGATGTATTAGTAATAAATAATTCAAGTTTGTTCTGCTATAATAATGAGGTTTTCCATACAAGTGTTGGTCTTTATCTTTCTCAATGCAAATACATCCAAGGCTTGTTGTAATCCTTTGCTCTTATACAAAATACCCTTGTTTTAGAAGAGCTAGAGTTTAATTGTCTGCAGTTTTCTTCTTCTTTTTCTTTGCCCTGAGTGGAGCAATTTGCATGAAATGGATGAGATTGTGGACGTCAGTAGAAACCATCTGGTTTCAAGCTTATCTTCCAACTTGGAACAAAAATGAAGATAATAAATTCAAAGCTTCAAATTTACCTGCAACAGTACTCATGGAAATCTTATTCCACCAAGTTCAAATTAAAACAAAACGGAATGAATTCAGAATGAGGAACGACCCCAAGAGTATACATGTTTACGTTTCACAAAACTTGAGATTGACTTGAATCTTTTAAGCCGATTGCTGAATAATTAGCTTGCTTTTTTTTTTTTTTGGTTGAAAACTATGAAAAGGATGAAAGAGTGCTTGCGGTAGTGTACACTCCTTTGTTAATTACGAGATTGAATCAAATTTTTTTTTGCGTAAATATTTTGAAATGTATCTAACCCATCAATAAAAATCATATCACTTAATGAATCATATATGGAGGGTCAAATAGAACCGGATCACGCTTACTTGATCTCATGGATCAAGAAAATTAGATTAAATTGAATTATTGAATATTTAGTTGCCAATAATCCTTGTTCATCTTATTTTTTAATATATTTTATTCAATCTATTTAGTTGTTACTTAATAGGGATTATAATAGATTTTATTTATATTAAGAAATCTCAAAATGCTCTGTATAATTGAGAGATTTATATAGATTATTGTATTAAGAGATATAGCGCCTAATCTGTTTAAGTGGAGAACTTTATTTTATGTGTCCATTGTGATAGCAAAACTTGTTGTGTTGTGGTTTTACTTGTTAAGTTCACCGGGATGAATTTAGTATTGAGAGTATTAATCTTCAAGATACAAATGTGAGAATTGTCACAGGTCTGTGATAGATTTAGGTTCACTTATTGTGAGTATTTAAGATAATAAATATTTCTCATTGAGTTAAGCTCCACATACATAAAAAACTTAACTACATAAACAATCTTTGTATCTCCTATTTTGTTTCTATTTATCGTAGTGTTGAAGAAGTACTCACTCCCTTAACTACTTCTACCAAGCACCTTGCATGTGTTTCAGCAACTGTTTGGGCTTACACTTTTGACATGCAAAACTCATGTTTTATTACTCTTAGCTTAATTTTTTTTCTTTTTTATAGTTTACTTCATTTGGTTAAATGTTGTAGATGGTATGAGAAAATGTAGATTTGAACGTACTTAAACATATTTTTTTTTTTTTAATTTAATGAATGAGTGATTATATATAGAAGTAGACTTTATTTGCATAAAAATGTTGCAGGCTACCACAGAATATAGCTGCAACGATAGCCATGAACTTGAACAAAAAGAAGAGCGAGGAGGAAAGCGTGTTATATGTACTTTCATGCAGTGGCGAAGCCTGAAATTTATTTTAGAAGCGAAACTAAATTGTATATTTTTACTATCGTAAAAATATAATTTCATCATTTTAATAATTTATATATTTATAATTTTTAAAAGATCAAATCAAATTTTTATTATTTTTGAGAAGCTAAAATATAATTTTATCATTATTAATTTAAAATTTTATAAATTATAAATAATTTAAATTAAAATTTTATATTTAAAAAGATCATGGTCCTCGAGCCTCCATTACGCTCCGTCACCACTTTTATGGTGTTTGCAAGGAAGCCTTCACCTATTAGTGATTATAGCAATGTAGAAGTTCTAGCCCAATGAGTTGAATCTCACAAACCAGACCCATGAATTAGACTGAAGGTCCACTTAGCTAATTGGAGGTGCCTCTGCTCCTAAATCTGTTTCAAATTTTGAACATTTGGTATGTTAAAACTTATGTTATAAAAATGTAATTGTTATATACTTATATTAATATTTATAATTTTTATTATATTTGAATTTTTTATTTTCAAATTTATATTATAATAGCTAGATTTATATAATATTTTTAATAATATTTACAAATATCATTTCATTTATTAAAAATTATTTTCTTACTGTTCATAAGTTTTTATGTAAAGTTTATACATTGAAATAATATCTTAATTAAAATTTATGATTTTTTATTTCATTTAGGAATATTTACAAACGTCATTTCAATTATTAAAGAAAATTTGGGACGGTTTGGATTAGAATATTAAGGTTGAAAAATGTGTTTTAACAAAAACAACTAAGTATGTTTAAAAAATGGGTTAAATTTGGTTTCAATATTCAAACTCAAGTTTGATCCAACCTGATCCATTTTCAAATTTATAATATGTTATTTTTTTTATTTTATATATAATGTAATTTATATTGTAATGCCCCTATATCCGACCCGACTATTGGATCAAGTATAGGAAGACTACATTTTTTCACTATCATATCATATCATATATTAAAATGTCATTTTCTTATTTTTCTCTTGTGAATCCTCATTTTTTCATTTCCAATGATGAAAAGAATTATTATATCCACCTCTTTGACGATTATTATAGTTACACCTACCACGTCCACTTCCACCATTAACTTTCGAGTTCATTATGTATTGTTGCTTTCACTTCAGGAGATAGAGCAAATTCAGTAGGACAAGCTTCATGATTTTCATTAGCTCATTATTTTTTTCAATAACAAGTAAACAAAATATTAATTTAGAATATTTCTTAGAACCATTTTCACAATATTGCTACTGCATTTGAAGCATGAAAAGTTGGAAAAGTTCTCTAACATGTTTTTATCAGTATTATTCTCCCCATGCATTTTTAATTAACAACTTATCCTAAATACTGCAGAGCTCTACTCACATAGCTTTAAAATCTTACAACTTCAAGTGTATTCAATTATAACGAGTTTTAAATAGAACTATCATATTCCGTTAAACATATCTTTCTTTTAAATTGTTCCACAATTCAAGTGAAAACTACGTGATCAAATCTTCTACTTTCAACCCTCACAGGAATGATGATAAAGAAAGATCACATAGATAATTACAATCAATTCAATTTTTGACAATTAGCTTGACCACCTGTTTTTAGCACCAAGTTACCCATGCAACTTACTAGAACGCCCGTTAATACTTTGGAAATGATAACGAAACTAAGGCTAGCTTAATACTTTAGGTTTATATCTCAAAAAAGTCCCTTAAAATATAAAAAAATCAATTAAATCCTAATATTAAATTTGCATTCAATTAAGTTTCTGTCGTTAATTAAAATAATCAATTAAGCCCTTTCGTTAATGACTTTTTCATTGATCACGTTGACCATTAAGATAAATTGACGGATCAATTTAATAGTGACACGTGATAACTTTTTATTTAATTTAATATTTTCCATAAAAATCATAAAAAATCAAATATAAAAAAATATAACAATTATTAAATATTAAAAAATATGAAAATTGATATAAACTTATAAATATTATCAAAAATATAAAAATCGAATAAATTATAATTTTTTCATAAATGTAATAAAACATATTAAAATTCTTTAAAAATCATAAAGATTATTAAAAGTACTTGAAACCCCCCTTTACCCTGCCTAAAAAATATAACTGGATCCAGAAGGTCACTACTGTAACACTACTCTCGCGTAAACTGATAATCCACATTTATTCACATTCATACATACATATATTATTACATATATTATCAGTAGAAACAAAAAAAAAAATCATAAATAAGGTTAAGATGATAAAATGTGTACGTTTATTTAATTTTAAAATTTTTTAAATATAATTCACCAAAAAAATTTAAATATAATTCAAAACACACGTGTTATCATCTACACCTTACTTTGGAATTTTTCTTAATGAACCAAATAATAATCCTTTACATTTTACACGTAAGACAAATTTGAAACATTTTTGTTGTCAATTAAAATTATAAATTAAAATGATGATTATAAAATTACCAATTAAAATATTATTGCTAAATATTTAAAAAATATATTATTATTTAGGGGAGAGATCCACTCATACTGTTCATATTTTCTTTTTACTATTGATATATTTTAACAATTCAACTGTTAAAATTTACATTCTATTCATGTAGATAATGCATGTCAAGTTTGAAATAAATTTTTTTTAATTATTTTTTTTGTAAAAAAAAAACTTTAGGAAATTTTTTAAAAATTTAAAGGATCAAAATGGAAAAAAAAACTCACAAGCACCCTATCAAATAAATACATATATATTTAGGAAATATATTTCGTACACTATCGGTGGAGTTTTTAAACTCCACAAATCGAGTTAAGGGTTGACCAGTGTCCTATAAAGATATAGTAAAATATTAAAAAAAATATACACACATATTAACTGTTTAAGGTTGCTTATGGAATAAAAAAAAACACATTGTCCATGTATCAAATACTCATCCATATATTTATATCTTCTAAATATAATTATGTATATATAAAATAAAATCAAGAGAAAAAATATATATAATATATTAAAAATAATGCATCATTTTTTAGTTATAAGAAAATCATGTATTGAGACGAGAAATATATATAAAAATATGCTTAAAAAATAATGCATCATTTCTTAATCATAAAAAAAATCACAGCATAACAATTAAATTAAGTTAATATTTTTAATGATTATTTATTTACGTAGAAATGTAACTTTATCATACTTTATTATTAGATTTGTTTATGAGCTTGAGTAGGTCCACTCAAAATTTGAAAGGGTTCGGATAAATATATTGTGCTCGAAAAATGAATTTAGGAAAACAAAATTAGTCTTATTTAAAATATGAGTCAGGCTTAAACATTCAAGGCCCGAGTCCGATTAGGACCGGTATATTTTAAGTTTATAATATTTTATTTTTTATATATTATATAATTGAGAATACATAAAAAAAAAATATATACTAAATATATAATACTAATCTAATGTAAATATTACAATAATGTTAATATAACTATATAAAAAATTTCAATAAATAAAAAATGTGTAAAATTATTAAATATTAAAATAATATAATATAAATATATATTTAAAAAATTTAAAAATAATATGGACAGGCCTAAAACGAGCTTATATTAATATTTTACAAATATGAACGGATTTAGACAAAATTTTAAGTCCAAATTTCAGATCAAGTCAGACTTGAACAAACATAAAATATGTTAAAATCATTGTTAGATCTAACTTGTCATGGTCCATGAACACCTCTATTTATTAGGAGCATGTTTATAGAAAAGTAGACTCGAACCCTAGTAAATTGAATGCTGGAAAGTGAGGCTTTCCACCCTAGTAAGTCAATTCGTCTTAAGAACTCATTTGCAAAAAGATTTTGAAAGAATTGGGTCTGTAGACTCGAACCCGATGGTAAAAAAGTCAGTCATCTTCTATTTCCATTGATGAAGCTTCAGGGTCTCTTTCCTCATTTTCCCCAGCAAATTCAAAATTTCTTGTAACTCGAAAGAAAGCTCACTACACAAAACACGTGGCTCAAATTTCAGCCATATCCGAATCAAGTTGCATAGCCCATGTTCCAACATTCTTCACCTTCAATAGTGCCCATGTGCCATGCAATCAAAACCATCATCCCAACCAAGTTTGTTCCAATATTTCATAATAACATAGCAAAGATGTGTTAATCAATCGATGACCCTGTTTACTGTTTAGGTCTTTCTTTGTTATATCCATGCTGCTGCTTGGAAAGCCAGAAATAGGGCCTATTTTCCCATTTTACACCTCTTTTTCCTTATCGTTGAATTCCCATTTTTCTAACCCTTAGCAAATTAGGCACACCTCATGACGAAGGATTCAGAGATATATATTTGATCTAAACACCAGAGTAAACGTGTCTCCACCTGTCTGGCAACGTTAAAAGCTTCAGCAGAGAAAGCAAAGCCGATCAAGGAAACCCCAAATTTCATCGTCCAATCCACATGCCAAATGGCAATGGTGTTTGATTTTCTCAGGTCAGTCAAGAGCCATGTGTTCTAGTCATTCAAGTTGCCATAAACACCTATAAATATGCCTACCTTACAATCCAATTATCCTCAAGTTCAGGGCTAGATCGATCTTTGATTAGTTATATTAGCTTTCTAGCATTGGGCCATACACTAAAATGAGGAACCTACATCATTTTCTTGTCACTGCAGTTGTGATTTTTCTTGTAAGCACCCATCCATTTGTGGCTTATGGCCGGATTCTAAATGAAGATGATCCTGTCCAACAGTCTGACAAAAAGGGAGTACCCTCCCCTCAAGATCACAATGGCTGCACCTACATTTCTGGCGGTGGCGCACCTTGCATCGACCAGAGAGGCTTCGCAGGCCATGTTATGGCTCCACCACGGCTGCAACCGGACCAAATTGTTCAGTTTGATGCGGCAGCCTAATCCACCCTTCTCTTTGCAGCGAGTAACTGTTTAATAGCTGTATAATATGATCATGAAATTAAATAACGGGAAAATTACCGAATCCCAATTAATGTTCTCTCTTTCCTTCCGTAATAATAATTCTTTGTCTTTGTTTTGATGTATTAGTAATAAATAATTCAAGTTTGTTCTGCTATAATAATGAGGTTTTCCATGCAAGTGTTGGTCTTTATCTTTCTCAATGCAAATACATCCAAGGCTTGTTGTAATCCTTTGCTCTTATACTAAATACCCTTGTTTTAGAAGAGCTAGAGTTTAATTGTCTGCAGTTTTCTTCTTCTTTTTCTTTGCCCTGAGTGGAGCAATTTGCATGAAATGGATGAGATTGTGGACGTCGGTAGAAACCATCTGGTTTCAAGCTTATCTTCCAACTTGGAACAAAAATGAAGATAATAAATTCAAAGCTTCAAATTTACCTGCAACAGTACTCATGGAAATCTTATTCCACCAAGTTCAAATTAAAACAAAACGGAATGAATTCAGAATAAGGAACGACCCCAAGAGTATACATGTTTACGTTTCACAAAACTTGAGATTGACTTGAATCTTTTAAGCCAATTGCTGAATAATTAGCTTACTTTTTTTTTTGGTTGAAAACTATGAAAAGGATGAAAGAGTGCTTGTGGTAGTGTACACTCCTTGGTTAATTACGAGATTGAATCAGATTTTTTTGCGTTAATATTCTGAAATGTATCTAACCCATCAATGAAAATTATATCACTTAATGAATCATATATGTAGGGTCAAATCGAACCCGATCACGCTTACTTGATCTCATGGATCAAGAAAATTGGATTAAATTGAATTATTGAATATATAGTTGCCAATAATCCTTGTTCACCTTATTTATTAATATATTGTATTCAACCTATTTAGTTGTTACTTAATAGGGATTGTAATAGATTTTATTTATATTAAGAAGTCTCAAAATACTCTGTATAATTGAGAGATTTATATAGATTACTGTACTAAGAGATATAGTGCCTAATCTGTGTAAGTGAAGAACTTTATATTTATGTGGCCATTGTGATAGTAAAACTTGTTGTGTTATGGTTTTACTTGTTAAGTTCACCGGGATGAATTTAGTGTTAAGAGTATCAATCTTCAAGATACAAATGTGAGAATTGTCACGGGTCTGTGATAGATTTAGGTTCACTTGCTGTGAGTGTTGAAGATAATAAATATTTCTCATTGAGTTAAACTCCACATACATAAGAAAACCTAACTACAAAAACAATCTTCGTGTCTCCTATTTTGTTTCCATTTACAGTAGTGTTGAAGAAGTACTCACTCCCCTAACTACTTCTACCAAGCACCTTGCTTGTGTTTCAGCAACTGTTTGTTTCTACACTTTTGACATGCAAAACTCATGTTTTATTACTCTTAGCTTAATTTCTTTTTTCCTTTTTATAGTTTACTTCTGTTGGTTAAATGTTGTAGATGGTATGAGAGAATTTAGATTCGAGCGTACTTAAACACATTTTTTCTTTTACTTTAATGAATGAGAGTGATTATATATAGAAGTAGACTTTATTTGCATAAAAATGTTGCAGGCTAACACAGAATATAACTGCAACGATAGCCGTGAACTTGAACAAAAAGGAGAGCGAGGAGGAAAGCATATTATATGCACTTTCATGCAGTGGCAGAGCCTGAAATCTATTTTAGGGACGGAATTAAATTGTACATTTTTACGATAGTAAAAATATAATTTTATCATTTTAATAATTTATATATTTATAATTTTTAAAAGATGAAATCAAATTTTTATTATTTTTGAGAGGTCAAAATATAATTTTATCATTATTAATTTAAAATTTTATAAATTATAAATAATTTAAATTAAAATTTTATATTTAAAAAGGTTATGGTCCTTGAGTCTCCATTACGCTCCGCCACCACTTTTATTGTGTTTGTAGGGAAGCCTTCACCTATTAGTGATTGTAGGAATGTAGAAGTTCTAGCCCAATGAGTCGAATCCCACAAATCAGACCCATGAATTAGACTGGAGGTCCACTTGGCTAGTTGGAGGAGCCTCTGCTCTTAAATCTGTTTCAAATTTTGAATATTTGATATTTTAAAACTTATGTTATAAAAATGTAATTGTTATATACTTATATTAATATTTATAATTTATATTATATTTGAATTTTTTATTTCCAAATTTATATTATAATATATTGAAAATATTATAGCAAGATTTATATAATATTTTTAATAATATTTACAAACATCATTTGTAGAAAGCTCAATTTGATCAGGCTCATTCCATTCAAAACCATCCAAAATAAAAATAAAATAAAATACAAAATTGAAATTTAGTTTCAATTCAAAAAGTCCTAAAATACAAACCCAAATGTCCATATTACACCCAAGCCCAATTGTTTAAGTCCTAACCCAAATACATGGCCCAACAAATTACAACTCAAGTGGCCCAAACCCTAAAACCAGAACAGAAATCCTAATTACAAACAACTTGTGTTGCTGTTGTCGCCCATCCTTAACCACTCAACTGTCGCCATGTCAGCACCCACCACTAGCAGCTCATCAGCAACTTGACCACCTTCACTGCAAGCCGAACCTGCAAAAGAAGAAAAGACATACATTTAGTTGCAAAGAACAAAATATAATGATTGTAAAATAGGCTATAAAGCCTCATTCAAAATCAGTTGTAAAGGAGATGATCTTCATTTTTTAAATCAATACAAAAAAGGCAAACCTTAAAACATTCAAAAAATCAATACATACAGAGCATTCGAAGCAATCAGAAGCAAGCATTCCAAATATCAAGTCCTCGAGGTATACAACTTCAATAAATTTTTATTCAGTATTGACCATTCGAATTTCAAACTGTTTATATTTTAAAATGTATTAATATATATATATATATATATTATATTACTAATGTCGTTTATTATTTCTAAACATGCATTCAATGTATATTAGAAATAATAAATAAATACAATATTAATTAATAACATTAAATAATAAAAAAGGAGTTCAAGAGTCTCACCTCGATTCGAACCGCTGTCGCCATAACCGTGAATAAAGCTCCTTCGATGCCCATCTACACACGTGAGGTGTTCCGTCACCTGGAAAGTTTACCAAAGAAATCAAAACAGAATGAAAAAGGAACAATAAATCGGATTTTGATGGTTTTTAAAAAAAAAAGGGAAATAATACTAAAAGATGAAAAAGCCCATTTCCAGATTTTCTAAGCAATCATTAAAACAGATTTAGACAAAAAATAATAAAAGAAATAAAGACCTTTTTTTGAAGATCTGGATTTCGATCCATATCTAAAGTTTTTTTTAAAAACAATATAATAGAATAAAATAGATTTTTTTTTAAAAAAAAAAGGCAAAAGAAATCAAAAACCTTTTTCTTCTAAGGTAAAAAAGATCATATCTGGTTTTAGTTTTTTAAATAAAAAAGAAAAAGGAATAAAAAAGGGGATTTTTTTTACCTGGGCCGCCGTGGACGGCGGCGCGTGGCGGTCGAGATGTGATGGACGGCAACGACCGGTCGTTGGACCCTTGGCCAGCCTGAGGAGAAGATTTGAGAAAAGAAGAGAAGAAAGAAAAAAAATTTAGAAAAGAAATGAAGGGAAATGAATTTTTTTTTTTGGAAATTTGGTTTAAATAGCACAATGGAACGACGCCGTTTTGGCATCAATATTCTGAGTGTAAAATGACGCCGTTCCAAGAGCCTCGACCTGACCTGCACGGATCCCTCTTGGGATCCCTGTGTTTTTTGAAAAATGGATTATTTACCTATTTGGTCCTTCCGTTTTTTTTTCAAAATTATAATCTCATCCTTTTTGTACTTTTATTTTTTTGTAAATTTTCCCAATGATTTTAAATGATTTTCAAATTAGTCCTTTCACATCTGGAAGTCCGAGAAGCTGCCACATGTCACCTCTTTTTGGTTTTATTGCCTAGGAGGTCTCTAAACTTTCCAAAAATCATATTTTGACCCCTAAACTTTTCTAAAATTACATTTTGACCCTTAAACTTTTCCAAAATTACATTTTGACCCTCAAACTTCTCTAAAATTACATTTTAACCCTTAAACTTTTCTAAAATCATATTTTCACCCTAAACTTTGCAAAAATTACATTTTGACCCCAAACAAACCAAAAATAACATTTTAACCTTGAATATCCAAAAATTACCATTTTGCCCTCGAACATCCAAAAATTACTCATTTTGACCCCAAACATCCAAAAATTACCATTTTACCCCCAAACATCCAAAATTACCATTTTACCCTCGAGCATTCAAAAATTACCATTTTGCCCTCAAATTTCCAAAAGTCACATTTTCGACCTCAAATGTTCCAAAAGTTCGATTCTAATCCTAAATTTTCCAGAAATTTTGATTTTGATCCCCGAATTCCTCAAAAATTACATTTTCATCCCGAATTATTCGAAACTTCGTTTTTTCCCCCGTTTGTTTTGCTTTTCGTTTTTCTTCAATGTTCATACGTAGAATTTAATTATTATTCTTCTGTATTTTATATTCTATTACTTTTTATGTTTAATTTTTGTGTACTTATTTATTTGCCTAATTATTTTGTTCGTGTTATTTAATCTTTGTTGTTAACTGCCCATTCATATTTAATTTACACGTTCATCTTCAAAATTATTTTTACGTAAAAAACCTTCCAAAATCGAGATAATATCCCTTTCTTGTGGAAATCTTGAAAAATCAAGCCATAACGTGTTAGGTGTGATTTTTCGTATAATTCACACGAATCGAATATCCCCTTCCAAACTTTTCAAATGCCCTTTAATTTCGAGATTTCGAGAACGTCGTGCCCTAACGTGTTGGACACGACTTTAATTCTCTAAAAAATTCGAAACATACGGGCATTTTTTTAAATCTATTTTTTGAAAATTACGTGAAATAAGTATGTGTCTGAGGATCGTATTTTAAACTTAATTCGAAATTTCAAGTTCTCAAAAAATATACAAATAATTTTAAATGAAAAACGAGGCAATAATCCTTTAGTGTGGAAATCTCGAAAAATCATGCCCTAACGTGCTGGGTGTGATTTTTCGTATAATCTGCACAATCGAATATCCTCTTCCATCCTTTCAAAATGTCCTTCAATTTCGAAATTCTGAGAATGTCATGCCCTAACGTGTTGAACACGGCCTCAATGAAATTCGAAACACACGGGCGTTTTGTTCCTCGTATTTTAAACTTTGCTCGAGATTTCAAAGTTTTAACAAACAAAGACCCGAAAGTAATTAACATGGTACCAATTTTAGGTGTGTGAGGGTGCTAATCCTTCCTCATACGTAATCGACTCCCAAACCCATTTTCTGGATTTCGAAGACCAAAATATTTTTTAAAAACGGATTTTTAAATGTTTGGTGGTGATCTAATCACACTATATAAAAAGATTGGTGGCGATTCCATATTTTCGATTTTTAAAATATTGTTCGAGACTTATTTTTTTTTCCAAAAAAATAAACGTTTAGATAGCTTGGCGACTCCACTGGGGACTTCTAAATAAAAGAGAGTTAAGCCAAAGTTGATTATTTTCAGGTCTTTTGTTGAAATTTTTAAACATTCGGTTTTGTTTAATATAAATTCCTTTGCATTTTTTGATTCTATATTATGTTGATATTGCTAGTATGAGTTTGCATTCATATGCATTTTGTTATTACCTTATTAAGTGGAAGTAGGAAACTACTCCTTCGTGAGGTTTTCACCTCCGTGCAGGATAGTGGATCGCTTTCGGGATTACATCCGTACCCATGTTTTCGTGAAATTTTCACTTTTGTGCAAACGTGTGGGAAATGTGTCCCCCTAAATCGAACTCATCTGTATGAGTCTGTAATGGATGAGGATCGAAGAATCTGCTGGTTTGGGTACCCTTTTACTCTAGAGACTAAACCAAATGTAATGAGCCGTAAGTATTTTCCTTTGAAGGATCCGAACCTTTTAGCAATCATCCAAGACAAGTTCTTAGGTTCTTTGTTCTATACCTGTATCGTTGTTTTTGCTAACCTTTTTGTCTCTTTTCTTTTGCTTGCATTTGCATCATCATACAAGGAAAGGTGTTGATTTAAATTCGATTACCAAATAGGCAGTTTCATCATGGGGGATGGATTTCTTAATAAAGTGGAAGATAACATGGCTTTGCGCTTATGGTCGAAGGAAAGCACAAAGTCGAAGAATATTTAGAAGACTTGAAGAAAGATTACGAAAATTCAAATCAAGATCCTTGAAAGGAATCAAGAAGCAAGTAAGGGGCACTTTCGTTAAGTTCAGAGACATGTTCGAGATAAAGATTATGCAAATAATGAAAAAGTGGCTAATCACATGCGAGTATTAATCATCAAAGCTAATATGTTGAGCATGCAATATGAATCAAGATCGGAGCGAGGACAAAAATTAGCCAGACTTCTAGGAAGATCAAAGCTCTAGGCCATAAGGCAATTCCGTTTATGTAATACGTTTTATGTGGATGTCGAAACCATTTTTAAAAAAAAAAACAAAACTAAGTCTCGATTTATATTTTGAAAAATAAAAATGGAGTCGTCACCAATAATTTTTAAAACAGGTGTAATTTGGTCACCTTTCGAGATTTTTTTTGAAGAAAAAAAATCTTTGGTCTTTGAAACCATAAAACGAGTTCGGGAATCGACTACACATAAGGAAGGATTAGCACCCTTACACGCCAAAAATTGGTACGTAATCAATTATTCAAAATATTATTTGTTGAAAATTAAAAATTTGAAAGAAATTTAAATTGCGATCCTTAAATGCATGAATGTCAAATTTATTCTATTTTAAAAACAAGTTTTGTTTCTGAAGAAAGCTCGTTATTTCAAGTTAATCGAGAAAAAGTCACATCCAGTAAGTTAGGACATAACAATTCGAATATTCGAAAATGACAAGTTTTCAAAAAGAAACTCGTATTTAAAACTTAAAAGGATATTCAATTATCCCGATTCAAAGAAAAAACCACACCCAGTGAGTTAGGACATGATTTTTCGAATTCTCGAGATAAAAGACATTGCCTTAATTTATTAAAACAATTTTTATTTCTTTTTAAAATCAAATTTACATGTCATGCAAAAGTATACACAGGATTTACAAGTATACATAATACAAAAAAACAATACATACATAAATTATAATAAAATGAAATAATATATATATGCATACATGGAAGAAGAAAAAAGAAAAAAATTACATTAAAATGGGGTTAGATTTTAATTTTTGAAAATTTTAGGGGTTAAATTTGAATTCTTGGAAAACTTTAGGGATTAAATTTGAATTTTTGGAAAATTTGGGGGTGAAATTTGAATTTTTTTTAAAAATTCGTGGGTCAAATTTGAATTTTTGAAGACTTTGGGGGCCAAAAAATGATTTAAAATAAATCAGGACTTCATGGGTAATAAACCCAAAAAATGACACATGGCAGTCTCTGAGACATTTTTCAGTTGGGATTAAATTGAAAGCTAGGCGGAATTGTAGGGATAAATTAAAAATAACAAAAAGATCTAATTAAAACAATTAAAAGAAAAAGGGGGACCTAATGGGAAATTAACCCCATTTTAAAGAAAAGGACAAGTACCCTGCCCTTTACCTGCCATTTCACGCGGGTTTGAGTTTTTCCATAACAAATAAAAGAAAATTTGATTATTTCCATTTAAAAAAAAACAACCCATTCTTTTTATTAAAAAAAACAAAACCGATTTTTATTTTTAAAATTCCCTTATCTTCTCCTCTTTCCTTCTCCAAATAGGTTATGCTGCTTGAGAAAACAACCCCCCATTTTTCTATAGGCCGATCGGCCATGATAGGTGGGGTGCCTTCCACCATTCCTCCACCGTCGCCGTCACTCTCGACCATCATCCACGGTGGTCGGATTTTTTATAAACAAAAAAAAACTTAATATTTTTGACCCCATCAACCCAAATCTGACCTCCTCTTCATCAAAACCAATTTCGATGAGCCTCCGACGAATAGACACGACGATGTTGGAGATGGAACAGCACCAATGGTAAAAATCGAGTCTCTTTTCCTTTTTTGCTTTAAAAAAACAAAGAAATTATTAGTGCCAAAGTTTGAAAAAAAATGAAGATACCTTGTTTGACTGAGATTTACGAATGCTTTGGTTGCTAGAAGATGCTCTTCCAATTCTTTTGTGACTTTTTCTTTTAATTTCATATATTTTCCTCGTATATATTTCTTTTTCTGTTCCAAAATTACATTTACATCTACTGTATTTATAACATATTTTTTACACCTAATTTTCGAATTTTTTTGTGGCGTGTGCCAGGTGGAGTCCGGATCCGGAGGAATCGATGACGACAACTGTGGTGGTGGCGTGGGTGAGTTGGCGACAGCGGCTGGACACCAGAGAAGGCTAGGGTTTGTTTAGTTTTTTAGGGTTTCTGAAATTGGGTTTGTTTGGGTAGTTGTTTTTTAAAAAAGTTATTGGGCTTGTAATGAACTTGGGATATTTTGAATTGGACATTTTTTTTAAATTTGGTTTAAGCTTAAGTTTGGGTTGAGTGTATTTGGGCTTTGGTTTATGAAAGTGGGTTTGTGTATATATTTTTTAATTCTATTATTTCTTTATTTGTTTATTTATTTAATAAATAAATAAAATAATAAAATTTGGGTTGTAAGGGCCCGGACAAATTGGGCTTCTACAATTGCCCCTCTTTGCTCGTTACTGTGAAACATAAATAGAGCAAAGACTAAAAAAAGATGACCAACTTTGTTCGGTCCCATTGGATTTGGTCTTTTTAGCCCTTTTTCTTCAAGTAGCTCACCCTTCGCTTCATTGGACATTCAAACTCATTGCATCCGCTTCTCCACAACTTTAGAGAGGTAGGATTTAGTATCGGGACTTCACCTCGCCCTAAGTTGATTCCAAAGAAACAAAATTTTCTACTGTAGCTTCACTCAATTCTACTTGCAACTTGAGGTTTACCATCGTAGTCTTTGATTTAATCCACTCACACTTTAGGGATTTAGTGCTCGTAACTTCATCTTTCGATCTACTTCTCTGTATCTTTAATGAAGATTGAGGTTTACTACTGTGAGTTTTAATCTGCCACTCTATTACTTTACGGGTATAAGATTTGCTTTTGTAGCTTTAATCTGCCCCTCTATAACTTTAGGGGTAAAAGATTGGATTGTCCTCAATCTGCCCTCTGATTAGGGTAAAAGATTGGATTGCTTCAATCTGCCCTCTGGTTAGGGTAAAAGATTGGATAATTTTTAATCAGCCCCATGATCGGGGTAAAAGATTGGATTGCTTCAATCTACTCTCTGATTAGGGTAAAAGATCGGATGGTCTTTAATCTGCCCTCTGGTTAGGGTAAAAGACTGGATTGCTTCAATCTACCCTCTGGTTAGGGTAAAGATTGGATGTTGTAACTTCTCTTCTTTTCAGCTTCAGGGGTATAAGATTCGTCCTTGTGACTTCAATCTTCCCCTCTACAGCTTTAGGTGAATGAGATTTGCCATTGTGGTTTCATTCTGCCCCTCTACAGCTTTAGGTGTATGAGATTTGCCATTGCGGTTTCAATCTGCACCTCCAAAGCTTTAAGGGTAAAAGATTTTTCGTTCTCGCCATCCTTTGAGGATATGACTTGTAGAACTTGTTTTATGGGCCTCTTATCTAGGCCATGTAACTAGGATGCCATGATTTAAATGAATCAAATGCTCCTATCTAAATGCGCATGAATGATGCTGATATGCCTACAAAGATGTCATTTTAAAAATGGTTTTTTTATTGTTTTAGTCCTTAGGTCATTACTGATTGTCATTTGCCTAAGTCCTAACATCGATGTGTCACCATGCCTTTCCTTCAAGTCTAGTGTTCTTGATATGAAATCCGAAGAGACAACCATGAGCCAAACTTATTCATTTCAGGATCCCTTCAACCCTCAGATTCGGTCATTTTCGACTAACGGTCCTGTTTCAGGTCCCTATACTATTTAAAATTTCCCAAAGTAATATATAGAAATCTTTTTATAACTTATATTATCAAGTCCATTAACCATTATTTCAATGTAAAGAATGCTTTGAACAGGGTTACAAAAATGGATAAGATTGAATTTATTAGCGATAGCGTTTGAATGGAGATAAATGAGAAAACATCAAACATTAATCAAAACATCAACCAATATAACAAATGTTGATAAAAAACTAGCGAATATTGATCAAGAATTACTAAAGTGAGCAACAAGAAAATAAAACCAGATGCCCTATATATCAACGTATGAACTTCTTCGAATAAACTTTATGAGAACCGCTTTGAGCTCGAATTTGCCCATGAAAACTATTGCATTCTGTTGATGCCCAAGATGCAACGTCTCTCCATCTTATTATTTTTTAGAAAGAAGCTCATTTCATGCCCGATCTTTGATCCAAATTTGAACTGCCCTTTCAGGTTTTTAGTTCAAATCTCTTTAATTTTTTAGAAAGAAGCTCATTTCATGCCCGATCTTTGATCCAAATCTGAACTGCCCTTTCAGGTTTTTAGTTCAAATCTCTTTAGGCTTCGAGATGCCATTTGCGGGTTTTCATCTCGGCCTCACCCTTTTTTTTTCTTTTTTTCTTTTTTTGAGCCGCCCTTTGGGTTTTCAACTTAACCTCCTTTTCTAGGCGAAGTACTTCTTTACTGAATCTGAGTTTACGAGGTTTGACAAATCCTTACCATCCATCTCAGTTAGAATCAGAGCTCCTCCAAAGAAAGCTTTCTTTACCACATATGGGCCTTCCCAATTTGGCGTCCATTTGCCTCGGAAATCTTTTTGCATAGAAAGGATCTTTTTTAACACTAGACTCCCTCATGGAACTCTCTAGGGTGAACTCTTTTATCATAAGCCCGAATCATCCGTTTTTGGTACATCTGGCCATGTTGGATAGCTTTCAACCTCTTCTCGTCTATTAGGTTTAGCTGGTCATATCTTGATTGGATCCACTCTACCTCATCTAACTTCATTTCTGATAAGACTCGAAGGGAAGGAATTTCGACCTCAATGGGTAGGACTGCCTCCATTCCATATACTAATGAGAAAGATGTTACCTCGGTAGACATTCTAACAGACGTCCGATAAGCGTAGAGAGCAAATGGTAACTTCTCATGCCAATCTTTGTAAGTCTCTGTCATTTTCCCAATGATTTTCTTCATGTTTTTATTAGCTACCTCTACTGCTCCATTCATTTTCGGGCGATACGGTGCTGAATTATGGTGCTTGATATTGAACTGCCTGCAGACTTCTGCTATTGTGCTATTATTCAGGTTCAAAGCATTATCGGATATGATCTTATCTGGCATTCCATATCGACATATAATTTCTTTCTTTAAGAATTTACTGACTGTTGATCTCGTGACACTGGCGGAGGAAGCAGCTTCCACCCACTTAGTAAAGTAATCGATGACCACAAAAATGAACCTATGCTCATTAGAAGCTTTTGGCAAAATTGGTCCGATGACATTCATGTCCCACATAGAAAAAGGCCATGGAGAAGTCATAGCATGTAGAGGTGAAAGAGGTACATGAATTTTGTCTCCATAAATTTGACACTTGTGACATTTTTTAGCATATTTAATGCAATCTCCTTTCATGGTTGACCAGTAATACCCAAAACTCATAATCTGTCTGGCCATCGTGAAACCATTGGCATGTGTTTCACAAACCCCTTCATGAACCCCTTCTAAGATTTTCTTGGCCTCAATAGAATCAACACACCTCAACAAGACTTGATCTTTTCTCTTATTATACAGTATATCCCCGTCAAGGACATAGTCAATGGCAAGCCTTCTCAATGTTCTTTTTTCATTTTCGGTGGCTTGCTCAGGGTACTTACGATCTTTTACATATTGTAAAATTTCTTGGTACTAGAGGTGATCATCCTTTTCTTCTCTTTCAATGTTGAAGCAATGCGCCGAAACCTCGTAAATACTCATTTGAATGGGCTTCATATCTTCTTGCTATTGACCATGATCATGGAAGCAAGAGTAGCCAAAGCATCGGCCATTTGATTTTTCTCTCGTGGGAGGTAATGAAAGGTGATGTCCTCGAACTCTTTGATTAGCTCGAGAATTAATTTTCGATAACCCATCAATTTGGAATCTCTCGTTTCCCATTCTTCCTTAAGTTGATAAATTACCAACGCAGAATCCTCGTACACCTCCAGAATCTTGATCTTACGTTCAATAGCTGCCTGAATACCCATGACGCATGCTTCATATTCCACCATGTTTTTTGTTCAATCAAAGTCAAGTTTGCTTGTGAAGAGATAATGATCTCCTTCCGGGGATACCAGAAAACTGCCCCAATCCCTTTTCCAATAGCATTTGAAGCACCGTTAAAATGCATTTTCCATGGTTGCTCCTCTGAAACTTCTTTTGCTGTGGTTGCAACATACATTAGATCTTCAATTGGGAAATCAAAATCTAATGGCTCATAGTCCTCGAGAGCTCTGCTGGCCAGAAAATCTGCTATTGCACTCCCTTTTATCGCCTTCTGGTTCACATAGATTATGTCAAACTCAGAAAGTAGCATTTGTCATCTGGCCATCCTTCCATTCAATGCAGCTGACCCCATCATAAACTTGAGAGGATCTAAATTTGAAATCAACCAAGTCGTATGCTATAACATGTATTGCCTCAACCTTCAGGTAGTCCAAACCAGAGCATAACATAATTTCTCAATTGAAGAATATCTTATCTCGCGTTTCGTGAATTTCTTGCTGACATAATAGATTGCTCTTTATTTCTTTCCCGACTCATCATGCCGGCCTAATACACATCCCATAAAGTTCTCGAATATAGCCAAGTATAGGATCAAAGGTTTGTCTGGACTCGAAGGCATCAACACTGGAGCATTGGATAAATATTGTTTGACTTTGTCAAAAGTCTTTTGGCATTCATCAACCCAAACTCCCGGGTTGTGCTTCTTTAAAAGACGGAAGATAGGATCATATTTCTCGGTTAATTATGAGATGAACCGAGAGATGTAATTCAACCTCCTTAGGAACACTCTTACTTCCTTTTTGAGTACATGGTGGTGGTAACTCTTGTATAGCTTTGACCTTATCGGGATCAATTTCAATTCCCTTTTCGCTGACCACAAAGCCTAGCAACTTGCCTGAAGAAGCCCCAAAAGTACATTTGTTTGGGTTTAACTTCAACTGGAACTTTCTCAATCTTAAGAACAACTTTCTTAAAACTTCTACATGTTCCTTTTCTGTTTGAGACTTTGCGATCATATCGTCAACATAAACCTCAATTTTCTTATGCATCATGTCATGGAACAATGTTACCATAGCCTTTTGATATGTTGCCCCTGCATTCTTCAATCCAAATGGCATAACCTTGCAGCAAAAGGTTCCCCACACGGTGACGAATATAGTTTTATCCATATCCTCAAGAAGCAGCTTTATTTAGTTGTACCCAAAAAAACCATCCATAAAAGAGAATAAGGAATGACCTGCTGTATTGTCCACCAAGGTGTCGATATAAGGTAGCGGAAAATTATCTTTTGGACTAGCCTTGTTTAAGTCCCGATAATCGACGCACATACGTACTTTCCCGTCCTTTTTAAGAACTAGCACTATGTTGGCCACCCATTCTGAGTATTCCACCACTCGTAAGAAGCCAGCATCAAACTGTTTTCGGACCTCTTCTTTTATCTTTAGGAGAACATCTGGTCTCATTCTTCGAAGCTTTTGTTGGACCTGTTTACATTCTTCTCTTATAGGGAGCTTGTGTACCACGATATTAGTGCTTAGACCGGGCATATCTTGATACGACCATGTAAATACATCCTTGAACTCTTGAAACAGATCAATGAGATCTCGTCTCGTTTCTATAGAGATACAGGTTCCAATCTTCACCTCCCTTTTATCAACTTCATCCCTTAAACTCATAACTTCTACTGATTCTTTGTGAGGTAGGATCTGTTTCTCATCTTGTTCAACCATCCGTAACAAATCAGGAGATAAACTACAATATTGGGTTTCTTCAAAATCATAAAATTCCTCTAAATACACATCTTGCTCAAAATGAGGCTCTAAGTCGGCAACGACGTTACTCATATCGTTAATATCTAGAGACCTGTCATATGGACCAAAAGATCCGAAAGATAAATGAATTTGAGAATGTTTATTATGATATGAGATGAATAAAAAAGAATAATGAGGATTTCTGCCAATTTGGGTGAAAGAAAGTGCATCTTTTTTATTAAAAATAAAAAGCCAATGAACATATGCCCTTTACAAAAAGATCTCAATTGCTTTCGGGCTTAGAGCAAAAAGGGTGTTCTAAACATTACTCTGGAAAAGACTTAAAAGTTACAGAGAGCTCTTCCGCAGTCCAGTTGTCCAGAATGCTTCCGAGGGCGTAAGGGCGAATTCTTACCAAATTTCTTTGCATACTTGTTCCTTCAGAAACAGTATTAATGTACAAATTTCCCATTATTCCTGCCAACCTATTTTCTATCGGCCTTTGCTCAGGGTTAACAATACCTCCCAACACGAATGATCTTGATATATGAGGAAAGGCCATTGGCTCGCTTTTGATCTCTTCCCCATTTATTCTTGTCCTTCTTTTATCCTATTTTTTCTGTAGCTCTTCTTTTCTCTGTTTCATGTTTGGCTTAAATCCTAAACCAAACTGATCACGCTTCTCCACCAGTACTGGGGCTGTAATCCTTCTTTAGAGATACCTCCTCAATCCTCTTCCAAATGAAGCACCTTTTCCAACTATCATTTTTAGCCCCATCTTAGTAGTCATCGATATCTTCGGTGTGGGGATCTTATCTCCTTCAACCACGAAGGTAGCATTCACAAACTCTAACGACCTAAAGGAGCACATCATGGCCTCCTCAACTGCATTGATGTAAGGTGCATCGCTAGTCACTGATGCAATGATTTCTTCCTCAGCATTAATGGTGATTAATCGACCTTCTATCACCAATTTTAACTTTTGATACAGGGATGACGGTACTGCCCCTGCCGAATGAATCCACGGTCTCCGCAATAAGCAATTGTAGGTGGGCCTAATGTTCATCACTAAAAAGTCTATCTCGTACGTGTTTGGACCAATCAGAAGTGGAATCTCAATTCTGTCATCACTCGTCTCTCTGTTCCATCAAAAGCTCTCACTATATTGTGGCATACTTTCATGTAAGAGCTATCTATCGGTAACCTATTCAGTGTTGTCAGCGGTAGCACATTCAAGGCTGAGCCATTATCGATCAATACACCTGGTAAAGTGTACCTTTTGCACCAAGCCGTAATGTGAAGAGCTTTTGTTGAGCCCATACCCCTTGGAGGTATTTCATCATCATTGAAAAAAATGAAACTATCTGCACTTAGGTTACTTACTAGCCGGTCTAACTTGTTTACCGAGATATCTTTTGCCACGTACGTTTCATTCAGCACTTTCAGTAACGCGTTACGGTGAGCCTTTGAACCTGATAGTAGGGCTAAAATTGATACTCGATCAGACTGTTTGTGTAACTGTTCTCCACATTGTACTCGTTATGCTTTAGGAATTTCAAAAATTCCTTGGCCTTCTCTTCAGTTACAGGCTCATTTACTCTCATCCCGAGTTTGTTATTTTCTCTCTTCTCACACCTATCCATCAAGGCTTTATTATTAACCTCCCTCTCTGTAAAATTTGGATCCTCATTTGATCTTCCTTCATTCGGTATCGTTACGCTACAGTCATAGCTCCATGGTACCCTTTTATTATCCTTGTAAGGAAAAGCCACAGGTTTCTGACTGATGACTCGTGGTGTTATTTGACCTCCAAACCTCACCTATTGGCCTGGATATAATTACCAATGGTAAGTTGGCCTTATAAGCCTTTCCTAGTGCCCCTTCCTCAGAAGCACAAACATTATCCGTTCTTTCATCTTTCTTTTCCTCAAAGAATTCCGTCTCTTTATTATTCATCAATTTCTGTACCAAGGTTCGAAATTCAAAACACCCTTGGATTTTATGCCCTTCCACTGCGTGGAACTCGTAGTAATTTCCAGTTGTTGCTACCATGTCCTCACTCTTCTGCTTGATCAAACCCTTGTTGAGCATTAGTTGCCAAACCCACTTTAATAGAGACTTGACTTCCCCCACATCATTCTTAATCCTCTTGTTCCTTTCTTCTATTATTGCGTTTACCCTCTGATCGAGATGATTTGGCAAGGGATTCCCAGCCACACTAGGTCCTACGGAGTTATCAAACCTGATTATCCCCATCTTAATAAATCTTTCAACCAATTTCTTGAAAACAGTGCAATTCTCGATAGAGTGACCCGCTATTCCTACATGGTAGTCACATTGAGCGTTTGTGTCATACCAATTTAGGAATGGGGGTTGCATTGGCTTTAAATAATAGGGGGATACTACTCGGGCATCATATAAACTCTTATAAAGCTCCTTGTAGGTCATCGGGATAAGAGTGAATTGGATTCTTTCAGTGTTCGGCCTCAAGCCCGATTCTTGCCTCGGTCTATTTTGATAATTGGTCGTTAGGGCTTTAGAATAGGTTATCATGATTGGTTTTGTAACATTCGTCCGGTATAAGCTTATATTAGTCACCTCATTGTCCTTCTTTTTAGAAGCGAACCTTTTGGTACTTTCTCCAGCATCAATTTTTCCACTTCGAATTGTATTTTCAATCATTTCCCCCAACATTACCATGTCAGAGAAACTTTTAGTAGCGTTTCCGAGCAGATGATTGATATACGGTGCTTTTAAGGTAATAACAAAGAGCATGGTTGTCTCTTTATAAGAAAGCGGTGGCTGTACTTGAGTGGCTATATCTCTCTCCACCTTTGAGCATACTGCCTGAAGCTTTCACCCGACCTTTTCTCAGTATTTTGTAACGTAATCCTGTCAGGAGCTATGTCAGTGACATGAGCATATTGTCTCATGAAAGCCTGTGCCAAATCCTTCCAAGAACTAGTCTTGGCCCGACTCAATTGATTATACCAACTTGAAGCTGATTCCGTTAAACTGTCCTAGAAACAGTGGATTAGCAGCTGATTATTATTGACATATCCGATCATCTTTCTGCAGAACATGGTGATATGTGCTTCTAGGCAGCTTGTTCCGTTATATTTCTCAAACTCCGGAACTTTAAACTTGGGGGGCAATACTAAATTGGGGACCAAACTCAGCTCTTTAGCATCAATTCCACAGCATCCTTCTTCTTCTAAAGCTTTGAACCTTTCCTCCAGTCATTTACATTACTCCTCCAGCTGGTTAGAAAGTTCGGCTCTTTCTTTTTCCGCTTACATCATCTCATTTAAGTCTGGTATGCCAAAGTCGACCGGGTTATTTCCTGGGTTAGAACTAGAACCCGTTTGGAAGTTTACCAGTTTTGGTGTGCCAAACAAGCACGATTGTGGGTTAGCTGTGACAGATGCTCCTCGACCACTCGTTTCCTGCGCAACCTGAGCCGGTGTGGGGGTAACATTTGGAGGACAAGGAGGGTCATTACTCTCTTCCTTTGGATCTATTACAATACCCTTTCCCCTTTCAGCTCTTTCAACCAATAATTGGGTGAACTTATTGATAAGTTCATTCTGAGACTCAATAATTTGGTCTTTCATATCTTGCTGCAGCTTCGTTAATTGCTCATGCAGCTGATCCTGCATTTCCTTTTACATTTGCTCCAACCTTTCCAATCGCTGATCCATTGCTCTTGTCTTGGCACGAGTGTAGTAACGAAGTGGTTTTTCTAGAGTAACTTAAAGAAAAATTTTAATTAATTAGCAATATTTTTCTTCAAAATTTTTAATGTATGAAAATGCAATAAATGCATGAATGCACGAATGTAAATGCAAGAAAGGTATTGACTCTCAATCGACTTCTGATAGAACAACTTTACTAGAAAATGAATGTCTTTACACAAGATATTTACAAATAAGGCCTTGCCTTAATGCTCAAAGTCTTAATCTTTTGAAGGAGACATGCTAGCTTTTGGCCTTTATCAGACTCTGACTCATACTCTACGCTCAAAGTATCTGCTTGGACAATTAACTTTCACAAGTATTCTGCAACCTCTCTCACTTGTGTTAATGCTTCTCCCATGACATGGTCTCGACCACTGATCTACCTCTAAGAGTGTTGAAGTTTCCTATTACTTGTCTCTAGAGTTCTTGCGAGGAACTCAATCTGAATCTCACAGTTCTATAATGAAGTTTCAAGTTCTCCAACCCTTCCCCTTAATCCTTCATTCTCAATCTTGTTTGCCCTTAATTCTGTCACAGAGTTGCAACTGCGGTGTATATGTAAAGACTCTTCTAACTCGATTATTCGGGCCTTCATCTCAGCTTTCTCGACCTGACTCTCTAACAACTTGCTTTTTATAACATCTCCTTGGACTTGAGCATCCTGAAATTTTCTCTTCCACGGATTTGCTCGAACCTTTTCCTCCTGAATTTCTTGCTGCCACTGTTTTGATGTTTTGCCTAACCCAACTGTTCTTATTGACTGACGAAGCTTCTTGTATTCCTTCTTCAAATCATCCAAGTCTTCCTCCATATTTCTCTTCCCTTTCCTTAGCTTATCAGCTTCCAACTTTTGGACGTCAACATCCAAACCCAACTGCATCTTTTCCTCTTTTAGTACTTCTATCTTTTTCCCCAATTCAGAACTTTTCTTCTCAAATCTTGTTTAATGAGCTCTAATTCCGATGAGACTACTTGCAAATACTCCTCAACTGGGCGAACATTATCGAGATTTGGCACGGGGATGTTATCATTGACTCTCCTACTCCTCCAATCGCCATACTCTTGGGTTTTCATAGGATTTGTTGCAAATGGCTTCATTTTATGGGCTTGATTCCAAGCATTTGATATTTCCCGAACTCTTTTCTTATTATTCTCACCTTTATATACAAAATCACATTGAGCCAAACCCTGAGTTACTAGGATAAATTATCCTGATCGATTCTGTCTCATTTCTAACAAAGGAGCATATCCCACAGCTCCCAATATCCCTAGCAACGAAACCAAATCAAAATCATCGCATCGATAAATAATTTCACCGGGAATGAACCACGGTGCTTGCCATTTTATATCTTCGTCTCGGAGACTATGGAGTATTGTCATCCACTTTTCCTCAGAGATATCCTCTCGTCTTTGTGTAACAACAAATTCCCTCAAAGGAGAATAACTCGCAGAAAACACTCGACCAGGAAATTTTCCCACTTTCCAAAAGTGGCTATCAAACCATACCATCAATAGTGGTGTTCATTCAATAAATCTCCCTTCTCCCTCTCTTCGGCATGCATTTAATGACCTAAAAGTTTTGGCCAAAATTGCTAGAATAGGTGTAACCCCCTTATCGAGCCAATCAAATAAATCAGTGACCGTCTCATCTATGTGCCTCAACGCCTTGGAAAATATAACCAATCCGTACAAACTGAGAGTAAATATATCAACCATCTTCCCTGCATCAAGATGAGCTAAAATCAAATCTCGTAAACTTTTTCAAGTGCCGTATTTGTTGTCGGCCTTCACCTTAATTCGAGCTGTAACCCATTGCTCACTCATTCCCGTAATATTCATCAGCTTCCTAAGAAAAGTTGGCACATTAGCGGGTCTTGAATAAACCTTTTTTCCTTGAACTTTGGGGCACCGAAACAGAGCAGTGTATTCCTCAATGGTGGGCACCATATCCATGTTCCCAAAAGTGAAACAGCTATAAGCCGGGTTCCAGTACTGTGCAAGGGCTCAGAAGAGACGCCTGTCCACCTTAACTTCTAGTAAGTATGGTAGATCCCCATACTCTCGGTAGAAAATCTGCTTCATGCCATCATCCCACTAATCCCAAATTTCTTTTAACTCTTGTAAGCTATTCTGAGTCACATTAATCCGAGTGAAGTCCTAGTAACCTGATACATGGCCTTCAGCTAGACTATCACCCTTCTCACGTTGTCTATCCTCTGACCATATACGCACGGCCACATTGTCTTCTACCTCATCAAGATATCCATTTTCCATGACCATTTCTCTACTAGTAATTGAACTCAAGTCAAATACCTTTTCTAATATGAGGATGCAATGCAAAATAAGGGGAAAAAAAACAAGTTAGTACCCACAGTCATAAAATGTATCAATAAATATACAACGAAGGACCTACACATCTACTAGGTAGTCTCTAAATATTCGATATGGTTCTGCCTAGGGTAGGCACTTAGGGCTCATTTCATGTGGCTTCGGTTCTAAAGTAACGGTACTCAAACTAGCAGATTCCTTAGTCCTCACCCATTATAGGCTCATACGGATGAGTTCGGTTTAGGAGGACACATTTCCCGTATGTTTGTATGTTTGCACGGAAGTGAAAACTTCATGAAAACATAGGTACGGATGTATCTCGAAAGCGATTCACTATCCTGCACGGAGGAGAAAACCTCACGAAGGAGTAGCTTCTCACTTCAATGTAAGTGGTGTAGTAACAAATGCATGTATGCAAAAATAATATCAACATGCTATTATTACAACAAACATAAAAAAATGTATAGGATCGCAAATTAAATTAAATCGACTTTGAAATTTTCAAACAAAAAAGACAAAGAATAATCGACTTGCGGCTTAACTCTCTTATTGGTCCCTACTGGAGTCGCCAAGCTATCGAAACCATTTAAAAAAAACAAAAATAAGTCTCGATTTATATTTTAGAAAATAAAAAAGGAGTCGCCACCAATAATTTTTAAAACAAGTGTAATTGGGTCACCTTTCGAGATTTTTTTTGAAGAAAAAAAATTTTGGTCTTTGAAACCATAAAACGAGTTCGGGAATCGGTTATGCATAAGGAAGGATTAACACCCTTACACGCCCAAAATTGGTACCTAATCAATTATTCAAAATCTTATTTGTTGTAAACTAAAAATTCGAAAAAAATTTAAATCGCGATCCTTAAATGAATGAATGTCAAATTTATTCTATTTTGAAAACAAGTTTTATTTCCGAAGAAAGCTCGTTATTTTGAGTTAATCAAGAAAAAGTCACATCCAGTAAGTTAGGACATAACAATTCAAATATTCGAAAATGACAAGTTTTCAAAAAGAAACTCGTATTTAAAACTTAAAAGGATATTCAATTATCCCGATTCAAAGAAAAAACCACACTCAATAAGTTAGGACATGATTTTTCGAATTCTCGAGATAAAAGACATTGCCTTAATTTATTAAAACAATTTGTATTTCTTTTTAAAATCAAATTTACATGTCATGCCAAAGTATACACATGATTTACGAGTATACAAAATACAAAAAACAATACATACATAAATTATAATAAAATGAAATAATATACATATGCATAGATGAAAGAAAAAAAAGAAAAAAATTACATTAAAACAGGGTTAAATTTTAATTTTTGAAAACTTTAGGGGTTAAATTTTAATTTTTGAAGACTTTGGGGGCCAAAAAATGATTTAAAATAATTCAGGACTTCATGGGTAATAAACCCAAAAAATGACACATGGTAGTCTCTAAAACATTTTTGAGTTAGAGATTAAATTGAAAGCCAGGCAAAATTGTAGGGATAAATTGAAAATAACAAAAAAATCTAATTAAAACAATTAAAAAAAAAGGGGACCTAATGGGAAATTAATCGCATTTTAAAGAAAAGGACAAGTACCTTGCCATTTCACGTGGGTTTGAGTTTTTCCATAACAAATAAAAGAAAATTTGATTATTTCAATTTAAAAAAACAACCCATTCTTTCTATTAAAAAAAACAAAACCCATTTTTATTTTTAAAATTCCCTTATCTTCTCCTCTTTACTTCTCTAAACAGGTTATGCTACTTGCAAAAATCAAACCCCCATTTTTCTATAGGCCAATCGGCCATGATAGGTGGGGTGCCTTCCACCATTCCTCCACCGTCGCTGTCACTCTCGACCACCATTCATGATGGTCGAATTTTTGATAAACAAAAAAAACTCAATGTTTTTGACCCCATCAACCCAAATCTGACCTCCTCTTCATCAAAACCAATTTTGATAAGCCTCCGACGAATAGACACGACGATGGTGGAGATGGAACAACACCAATGGAAAAAATCGAGTCACTTTTCCTTTTTTGCTTTAAAAAAACAAAGAAATTATTAGTGCCAAAGTTTGAAAAAAAAATGAAGATACCTTGCTTGACTGAGATTTACGAATGCTTTGGTTGCTAGAAGATGCTCTTCCAATTCTTTTGTGACTTTTTCTTTTAATTTCATATATTTTCCTCGTATATATTTCTTTTTCTGTTCCAAAATTACATTTACATCTACTGTATTTATAACACATTTTTTACACCTAATTTCCGAATTTTTTGGTGGCGTGCGCGAGGTGGAGTCCGAATCCGGTGAAACCGACGACGACAACGGTGGTGGCGACATGGGTGAGCTGGCGGCGACGGCTGGACACCAGAGAAGGCTAGGGTTTGTTTAGTTTTTTAGGGTTTGTGAAATTGAGTTTGTTTGGGTGGTTTTTTTTAAAAAGGTGTTGGGCTTGTAATGGACTTGGGATATTTTGTATTGGACTTTTTTTTTGAATTTGGTTTAGGCTTAAGTTTGGGTTGGGTGTATTTGGGCTTTGGTTTATGAAATTGGGTTTGTATATATTTTTTTAATTCTATTATTTCTTTATTTGTTTATTTATTTAATAAATAAATAAAATAATAAAATTTGGGTTGTAGGGAACCGGACAAATTGGGCTTCTATAGTGGAGAATTTTGTCTTCTAGAGAAGTTATTCTAATGGGATTGAATTCAAAATCAATGCATTTTCTTATACATACATGCATTCATAATCATTGCATTTGTTAACATGCATTAAATTCAAAAAAAAACATACACCTAATTAATTAAACCTGATACAGTTATATCAAAACCATTGAGAACCCTCATCGTTACTACACTCGCAAGAAATCGAAAGTGAAGGAACAAAGGATTGAAAGGCTTTAGCAAACACAAAGAGACATGTAGGAGCAAATGCATGCACAATTACGAGATCAAATGGAAAAGATGCAACAAGACATGAAAGATCAAAGGGATATAATCAATCAATTAGCCCAAATGCTAAGAGAGAGGGCTGATAAAGAAAAGGGTCCCACAATAAATCTAGAGGAAAAAAAGAGGATCCCATTAATCCCCCAAGCTTTACTCCCCCATACAATCAAATCCCACCTAAAGCATATACGTAAGGTGTTCCTGTCACAATAAGAACGCAACAACATCCCACTAGTACATCGAGACCAAATAATTATCCAATGAGATCAAGATCCAACCCGAGAGAAAATACCGCAAATGCTGATGTTCCTGACTTTGATGAAATAGCAAGAATGGATCTCCCTAGATAGATGGAGGAAAATTACATAGTGTTGGAAGAGAAAATCCAAGCAAAGCAAGGCTTTGAAAACTTCTATGGTATGGATGCCAAGGAGTTGAGCTTGGTCCCAAACCTAGTACTCCCGCCTAAATTCAAGGCCATAGAATTTGAAAAATATAATGGGACGAGTTGTCCAGAGACTCACATCACCATGTTCTGTAGAAAAATGACGGGACACGTCCACAATAACCAATTACTTATCCACTATTTCCAAGACAGCTTGGTAGGTTCTGCTGCTAGATGGTGTAATCAGCTTAGTCGTGCAAAAATTAGTTCATGGAAAGACTTGGCACAGGCTTTTATGAAGCAGTACGATCATGTTACCGACATAATCCCCAATAGGATCACATTATAGAATATGGAGAAGAAGCCCAGCGAAAGCTTCAGGTAATACCCCCAAACATAGAGGGATATGACAACTCAAGTGCAACCACCTCTGTTGGAAAAAGAAACGACAATGTTGTTTGTCAGTACCTTAAAGGCTCCGTTCATCAACCATATGCTGGGGAATGCCATTAAAAGCTTTTCTAACATGGTCTTATCCGAAGAAATTATCGAAAACACGCTCAAAAGTGGGAATCTAGACGCTGAGAAAAGCGTCAGGAGACTTGCTTTTAAGAAAAAAGAGGTCGAAATAAATAATGCAAGCATGTACAAGCTGAACCACGTAGGACCGATCTTGACGACGCCATCAAATGCGCCAATGGCCAATAATCAAAATCCTCCAAGGTCGAGACCAAGCTCAAGGCCGAATACTGAAAGAACCTCGTTCACACCCATCCCGTTGACATACAAAGAGCTTTACCAACAGCTATATGATCAGCATGCGACTGCTCCATATTGCTCGGATCCAGTACTACCCCCGTTCCCGAAAAGGTATGATGCGAGTATCATGACGGGGTAGTGGGACACTCTATTGAGAATTGCTTCAATTTCAAAAAGCTGGTGGAGAGAATGATCAAGAAAAATAAAATAAGATTTGATGAGTCATCTAGATCCAATCTGGACCCAATGCGATCAATAAAGATTTGAGCATCAATGTTATCGGGGGAGAATATGGGGAAGGATGATTAGCAAAAATTCATCCTTTCACCTCTGGGAGTACTCTCGACAACTGGACTGTAGAGGAACTCTCTATAGTCTTTAGGGCTTCTTCAGAGTAATGCTCAGAACACACCTATTGCTTTAGGTTCCAAAGCAATATGGATCTTTTTGTAAAAGGGTCCATGATCATTATCTGTTTATTTTGAATGAAAATGCATCTTTTTATCTTACATGGCAAATCTTTCGCTAATTATTCTTTCATTCTTAATCCAACTTAACAAACCGTTCGTACATATCCAATAACCAAATTTAATCATTCTTTAATACATACATTCTTGTCCAATTTGATAAACATACTCATTGTCCAATTTGATAAACATACTCATACTCATACCATATAATCATTATTTTGTATATTTATTTTGTTCTTTAGACCTCATTTTTATTCCCTTAACAGGTCCCCGAATATCAATAATATGAGTGACCCTGATGCTAACTTAGAGCCTCGTTTCGAGCAAGATATCTGTTTAGAAAAACTTTAGGACTTCGAAGATGATTAAGATTGTAATTTGTCTTCTGATCTGTTAAGAATGATGGAGCAAGAAGAAAAACAAATCTTGCCTCATTTGGAACCGGTGAAAGTTATAAGCCTGGGGAACAAAGATGAAAAGAGAGAAGTAAAAATTGGGACAAGCATCTCCTTAGAAACCAGAAAAGATCTTATCAAGTTGCTTCAAGAGTTTCAAGACGCCTTGGTCTTACCAAGACATGTCTGGCCTAAGTACTGACATTATGGTATATAAACTCCCCATAAAGGAAGAATGCAAGCCTGTTCAGTAAAAGCTCCGAAGGATGAGACCTGATGTGTTATTGAAAATAAAAGAGCAGGTCAGAAAGTAATCTGACATTGGGTTTCTCCAAGTAGTTAAATACTCAGAATGGGTAGCCAACATAGTCCCTATTCCTAAAAAAGATGAGAAAGTGCGTATGTGTGTGGATTATCGTGATTTAAAAAAAGCTAGCCCAAAGGACAATTTTCCATTGCATCATATCGACACCTTAGTAGATAATACAGTAGGTCTCTCCTTATTTTCATTCATGGACGGTTTCTCCGGGTATAACCAGATAAGGATGGATTCTGAAGATATGGAGAAAACTACGTTTGTCACGTTGTGGGGAACAGTTTATTACAAGGTGAGGCCTTTTGGACTCAAAAACGCAAGGGAAACTTATCAAAGAAGGGCCATGATGACTTTGTTTCATGACATGATGCACAAGGAAATTGAAGTTTATGTCGATGATATGATTACGAAATCCCGAACAGAGGAAGAGCATGTAAGGATCTTGAGAAAGTTGTTTATGAGACTAAGAAAGTATCAATTAAAGTTAAACCCAACCAAGTGCACTTTCGGAGCCACTTCGGAGAAGCTGTTATCCTTTGTGGTCAACAAAAAGGGGGATTGAAATTGACCCAAATAAAGTCAGCCATACAAGAGCTACCACCACCCAGTACACAAAAAGAAGTTTGAGGGATTTTAGGAAGATTAAATTACATTGCTCGATTCATCTCACAGCTGACCGAGAAATGTGATCCTATTTTTCGTTTGCTTAGAAAGCGCAACCCAAGTGTATGGGATGATAATGTCAAGAAATTTTTAACAAGGTCAATGATTATTTGACCAATGCTCCCATTTTGGTGCCTTCAATTCCTAATAAACCATTGATCCTGTACTTGGCAGTCTTTAAAAATTCTATGGGATGCATGTTAGGCCAACACAATGAGTCTGGAAGGAAGGAAAGGGTGATATATTATCTCAGCAAGAAATTCACTGATTATTTGACTCGATACTCGCCAATTGAAAAATTATGTTGCGCTCTAGTTTGGACCACGCGAAGATTAAGGTAATACATGTTGTACCACACCACTTGGTTAATCTCAAAATTAGATCCTCTAAAGTACATAATGGAGTCGACCGCATTGAATGGAAGATTGGCTAGGTGGCAGATCTTACTTTCTAAATTCGACATAGTCTATGTCAATCAAAAGGCAGTAAAATGGAGTACGGTAGCAGACTTTCTAGCTAGCAGGGCTTTAGAGGACTATGAGCCAATAAACTTCGACTTCCCGAACGAGGATTTAATGTATATTACAACCACTGAAGAGGGAACCACAGTGAAACATCCTTAGAGATTGAATTTTGATGGAGCTTCAAACGCCATGGGTAATAGAGTTGGGGCAGTCTTGGTATCACCAAAAGGACACCACTATCCTTTCACTAGTAAACTCGATTTTGATTGCATAAATAACATGGCAGAATACGAAGCATGTATCAAGAGAATTCGTGCAGCTATAGAATGGGGAATCAAAGTTTTAGAGATATATAAAGACTCCGCACTAGTAATCTATCAACACAAAAGAGAATGGGAAACGACGGATTCTAAGCTAATTAATTACCGAAAATTGGTTCTCGAGTTAACCAAGGAGTTTGATGATGTCACATTCCATTATCTCCCACAAGAAGAAAATCAGATGACTGATCTCTTGCCACTTTGGCCTTGATGATTAAAGTAAATAGACTAGAAGATATGAAACTCATTCAAATGAACATCTATGAGGCTCCAGCCCATTATTATGGTATTGAAGAAGAAAAAGGAGAAAGGGATGACCGCCCATGGTACCAAGATATTCTTCAGTATGTAAGAGATCGCAAGTACCTCGAGCAAGCTTTCGAAAATGAAAAGAGGACATTAAGAAGACTTGCCAATGAATATGTCCTAAATGGGGAAATCTTGTACAAAAGGAGAAAAGATCAGGTGCTACTAAGATGTGTCGACGAAGTTAAAGCTAGAAAGATCTTAGAAGAAGTTCACGAAGGCATTTGTGGGACACACGCCAATGGTTTCACAATGGCCAGGCAGATAATGAGATTTGGGTATTACTGATCTACCATGGAAAGGGATTGCATCAATTATGCTAAGAGGTGCCATAAGTGCCAAATCTATGAAGATAAGATCTCCTTGGTCATTTTCTATGTGAGGCATGGATGTCATTGGGTCAATTTCTCCAAAGGCTTCTAATGGTCATAGATTTATCTTCATGGTTACTGACTACTTCACCAAATGGGTAGAAGCAGCTTCTTACGCCAACGTCACGAAGTCTGTGGTTAAGAAGTTCTTGAAAAAGGAGATCATTTGTCGATATGGGATGCCAAAAAGGATCATATCCGATAATACCTTGAATTTGAACAATAGCACAATAGCAGAAGTTTGCGAGCAATTCAAAATCAAGCATCACAATTTATCTTCCTATCGCCCAAAAATGAATGGAGCTGTAAAGGCAGCCAAAAAAAATATCAAAAAGATCATTGTGAAAATGACTGAGACCTACAAAGATTGGCACGAAAAACTACCATTCTTACTAGCATATGGTATGGAAGTAGTCTTACCTATCGAGGTTGAAATACCTTCTCTCCGAGTCTTGACAGAGTTACAATTAAAGGAGGCAAAATGGGTTCAAACCCGATATGATCAGTTGAATTTAATCGAAGAAAAGATGTTAAGAGCTATCTGCCATGGTCAGATGTACAAAAAAAGAATGATACGAGCTTATGACAAAAAGGTTCATCCTAGAAAATTCCATAAAGGAGATCTAGTTTTGAAAAAGATACTTCCCATACATAAAGACTTTCAAGGGAAATGGATGCCCAATTGGAAAGGGCTTTATGTGGTAAAGAAAGCTTTCTCAAGAGGAGCTCTCATTCTAAAAGAAATGGACGATAAGGATCTGCACAACCCCGTCAACTCGGACTCAGTGAAAAAATACTTCGCCTAAAAAAAATGATCGAGATGAAAACCCACAAAGGGAGTCTTGAAACCAAAGGGATTTTGAGTTGAAAACCCACAAAAGACGACTCAAATTCAAGAACAAGTTCGAAGTGATTGTTTCTCCCTCAATTGTAACAAGACGGAAGAAAATTACAGCTTGAAGCATCAACAAAGCACTCTAGGTCTTCTAGACACATATTTAGTCTCAGAATGATTCTCAACAAGTCGACTCAAAGAAGCTCATCCTGCGATATTCGGGGCATCTAATTATCTTTTGTTGTATACTTGGCGAAGGGAAGGATTGAGGCCGCGACGGTGAATCCGGTACCTTAGAAGATGTGATGGGAAAGGTTGAGGCTGCAACGGAGAACTCAGTACCATGAAGATACGAAGGGAAAGGTTGAGGCCGCAATGGCAAACTCGATACCTAAGAAGATGTGATGGGAAACGTTGAGGTTGCAATGGCAAACCCGATACCACGGAGATATAGAGGGAAAGGTTGAGGCCGCAACGGCGAACCCAGTACCTTAGAAGATGCGATGGGAAGGATTGAGGTCACAACGGCGAATCCTATAACATGAAGATATAAAGGGAAAGGTTGAGGCCGCAACGACAAACCTAGCACCTTAGAAAAGTGACGGGAAAGATTGAAGCCACAATGGCGAATCTTATACCCTAAAGTCGAACAGAACAGATTGAAGACGTAATGGTGAATTTTTTACTTCGAAACGTCAGTAGATTAAATCTGTAACACCTAAATCCCGTACACCATCGACGGTTAGGATTCCGGTGTTTACTATTCATTTTATACCGTTCATCTTTTACAAATATCTGACTATTTGCATCTTTATTCAAGACAACTATCAATTTTCACAATTTAAAATAATATCTAAACATAACAAAATTTTATCAAGGGTAAAAAATGATATTTTCAGCATTTTAGGGGACTTCTACCGGTACCTGATGATCAAGTATCAGTAGTAGTCAATTCAATGAACAATTTAGAACTGTGCAGATTTTTACCGATACTTTTACTAATTCTACCAATACAAGTATAATTTTTACCGATACAAGTCATGCAACTATCGATACTAAAAACTCTTGAGAGCAAAAATCCACACCCTGCAACTTCTACCGATACAAGCTTACATACTATTGATACATCAGTAACATGAACTATCGATACTTGCAGTTCAACTACCGATACAATCCAAGTCAGTGTATAACCGAGACATATAAGAACTCTACCGAAACAAGTATGCAGAATTCAATGAATCATGCTTAAACTCTAGTTTATCAACCATTCATCATTTCATAACTTCAAAATACAACATGCTAATACATTAAACTTACCTTTAAGACATCTCATACACCTCACAAGATATGTATATCTCATTAAAGTAGCATACAAGATTATGGTCAACATTCAACTAAAATTCATATTGAAGAATTTCATAATCTCATACAAGTAGTGCAAAAGACAACTTTATCCTAGTACATGTCATATTAACCGAGTGATGTAAAAGTCTACCGAACAACTCTGGGATAGTGTGATGCTTCAAGATGATCCGATCTCCGAATAGCAAAAGTGACTCTACAAAAGAAATGCAAATACACAGGTAAGCACTTTAAGGCTTAGTAAGTACATAAAGTTAAATAGATTTAACGAACTTCAAGAGTTGTAAAAATCTAATTAACCGAATGAAAACATTGTTTACATCTGGGTAGGTTTCACTCGCATTTGTGACTCACGATTACACAAAGTCATCGGATCCTTGTTCCTCATTGGAACTCATTTCATTTAACACTCATGATGACATATAGTCATCAGACCCCTTGTTTCATATAGGAATTCATATACTCACGATGACACTGAGTCATCAGACCTTTAATTCGGCATGGATTCATTTACTCACTATGACACTTAGTCATCAGACCTTTAATCCGTAAAGAATTCATTTACTCACGATGACACTTAGTCATCGAACGTTTAATCCATAAAGGATTCATTTACTCACGATGACACTTAGTCATCGGACTCTTTCGTTTATAGCTCGATCCCGTTTATCTTTCGTATTTCATTCACACTCGTCTTCCACAATTTCGATTATCATTTCATCTCACTACAATAGTCATATTACAAGAATAAGCAATTTAAGTTAGAATTTAACCATACGAACTTACCGGACTAGATTGCGGTTGTGAATGGATTCTAGGGACTACTCCGCTAATTTTCCTTTTCCCCGATCCGTGGCACGGTCATAGTCTACATTCACAAATCATTTCATTTCTCACATTAAATCACACCACCAATTCATTTAACACAATATAGTCCTTTTCGAAAAAATTACAATTTTATCCCTAATAGTTTTCTTTTATTCAATCTAGTCCTTTCAACATAAAACATGCAAAATAACCATTCTCACACACAACTAACCATAACCGAATTCTCTTAAGTATCTATTCAACCCATTCACACATTTATTTTCACAACAATACATGTAATTTCACCATTTTTGCACTTTAGTCCTTAAATCCTAATTTCATCAAAAATCACTTTACAAAAGATTTAACCCAAGTATCAAACACTCAAATATATCAAAAGCTTCCAAGAACAAGCAATTTCAACAATGGCAAGTTTTCTAACATTTGATAGATTCACAATTTAGTCCTTGCATAAGCTAGATTAAGTTGATACGGACTCAAAAGCATAAAAAATTACTAAAAACTATCAAGGTTTGCTTACTCAAATCAAAGCTCAAAGATTGAATGGTGAAAACCCTAGTTCTTCCTTCTTTGCCGTAAAGAAGATAAAGAAAATGGTGAATTTTTCCTTTTTTTTCTATATTAATTATTATATATAGTAAATGGCAATTTTGTAAATAATAAGACTTTCATCATTAAGCTTAATTATTCCTTTTCTTTAACATAATTAATACACTCCTTTCACTTTAATATCAAATCATTCCACTAACTTATACTCCTTGTTTAATTTACTTATTAAGTCCTTCTAATTTAACAACTATACTTTTATCCTCTTTATAATTTAATCTTTTTTATTCGATTAACTATCTAATTAATGGTATTTCCGAATCATAATTCATGCGATGCATATATCACCAAAAATATTTAAAATGAATAATTTTACGACTCAACTTGTTAGAGTTGTGGTCCTGAAACCACTATTTTCGACACCACTGAAAATCGGGTTGTTACAAAATCAAAGACTACGATGACGAATCTCAATCTCCTTGAAGTTGCAAGTGAATTGAGTGAAGTTATAGTATCAAATTTTGCCCTTTTGAAATTGCCTTAAGGCAAGATGGAATCACAACACCGAAGATGTAGAGAAGCGGATGCAGTGAAGTTGAACGACCAATAAAGCGAAGGGTGGGCCAGTTAAAGAAAGAGCGTCAAAGAAATGAGATTAACAAAATTGGGCCTCCTTTTGGACTTTGCTACTTTCTTGTTACACAGCAACGAGCAAAGAGGGGCAGCTGTAGAATGCCCAATTTGACCGGGCCCATTCCATTCAAAACAATCCAAAATAAAAATAAAATAAAATACAAAATTGAAATTTAGTTTCAATTCAAAAAGTCCTAAAATACAAACCCAAATGTCCATATTACACTCAAGCTCAATTGTCTAAGTCCTAACCCAAATACATGGCCCAACAGATTACAAACCAAGTGGCCCAAACCCTAAAACCAGAACAAAAACCCTAATTACAAACAACTTATGTTGCTACTGCCGCCCATCCTTAACCACTCAGTTGTCGCCATGTCAGCACCCACCACCAGCAACTCATCAGCAACTTGCACCACCGTCACTGCAAGTCGAACCTACAAAAGAAGAAAAGACATACATTTGGTTGCAAAGAACAAAATATAATGATTGTAAAATAGGCTACAAAGCCTTATTCAAAGTCAGTTGTAGAGGAGACGATCTTCATTTTTGAAATAAATACAAAAAAGGCAGACCTCCAAACATTCAAAAAATCATTACATACAGAGCATTCAAAGCAATCAATATCAAAAGCAAGCATTCCAGATATCAAGTCTTCAAGGTATACCACTTCAATAGATTTCTATTCAGTATTGACCATTCGAATTTCAAACTGTTTATATTTTAAAAAGTATTAATATATATATATATTATATTACTAATGTCGTTTATTATTTCTAAACATGCATTCAATGTATATTAGAAATAATAAATAAATGCAATATTAATTAATAACATTAAATAATAAAAAAGGAGTTCAAGAGTCTCACCTCGGTCCGAACCGCCATCACCGTAGTCGTGAACCGAGCTCCTCCAATGCCCATCTACACACGTGAGGTGTTCCGTCACCTGGAAAGTTTGCCAAAGAAATCAAAACAGAATGAAAAAAGAATAATAAATCGGATTTTTGATTTTTTTTAAAAAAAGGAAATAATAGTAAAAGATGAAAAAAACCCATTTCTAGATTTTCTAAGCAATCATCAAAACAATTTTAGACAAAAAAATAATAAAAGAAATAAAGACCTTTTTTTGAAGATTTGGATTTTGATCCAGATCTAAAGTTTTTTTTAAAAAAATAAAATAGAATAAAATAGATTTTTAAAAAAAGGCAAAAGGAATTAAAAACCTTTTTCTTCTAAGGTCAAAAAGATCAGATCCGGTTTTAGTTTTTTAAATAAAAAAGAAAAATGAATAAAAGGGGATTTTTTTACCTAGGTCGTCGTGGACGGTGAAGTGTGGCGACGGAGATGCGACGAACGGCAGCGATCGGTCACCGGACCCTTGGCCGGCCTAAGGAGAAGATTTGAGAGAAAAAGAGAAGAAAGAATTTTTTTTTTTAGAAAAGAAATGAAGTGAAATAATTTTTTTTTTTTTTGAAATTTGGTTTAAATAGCACAATGGAATGATGCCGTTTTGGCATCAGTATTTTGAGTGTAAAACGACGCCATTCCAGGAGCCCCGACCTGACCCGTACGGATCTCTCTTGGGATTCGCATATATTTGAAATATAGGTTTTTTACTCATTTGGTTCTTCCGCTTTTTTTCAAATTTACAATCTCATCCTTTTTATACTTTTATTTTATTGTAAATTTGCCCAATGATTCTAAATTGTTTTCAAATTGGTCCTTTCACATCTGAAAGTCCGAGAAGTTACCACGTGTCACCTCTTTTTGGTTTTATTACACAGGAGGTCCCTAAACTTTTCAAAAATCATATTTTGACTCCCAAACTTTTCCAAAATTACATTTTGACCCCTAAACTTCTCTATAATTACATTTTAACCCTTAAACTTCTTTAAAATTACATTTTAACCCTTAAACTTTTCCCAAATCACATTTTCACCTCAAACTTTTCCAAAATTACATTTTCACCTTCGAACCTTTCTAAAATCACATTTTCACCCTAAGCTTTACAAAAATTATATTTCCCCTAAACTTCTCAAAAATCACATTTTAACCCCGAACATCCAAAAATTACCATTTGCCCTTAAACATCCAAAAATTACCATTTTGCCCTTGAACATCTAAAAATTACCATTTTGCCCTCAAATTTTCAAAAGTCACATTATCGACCTCAAATGTTCCAAAAGTTCGATTTTAATCCCAAATTTTCCAAAAATTTTGATTTTGATCCCCGAATTCCTCGAAAATTACATTTTCATCCCAAATTCTTCAAAACTTCGTTTTTGCCCCCGTTTGTTTTGCTTTTCTTTTTTCTTCAATGTTCATACATAAAATGCCCTTTAATTTTGAGATTCTGAGAACGTCATGCCCTAACGTGTTGGACATGACTTTAATTCTCCGAGAAATTCGAAACATACGACAATTTTTCAAATCTAATTTTTGAAAATCACGTGAAATAAGTATGTGTCTGAGGATCGTATTTTAATCTTAATTCGACATTTCAAGTTCTCAAAAAATATTCTGATAATTTTAAATGAAAAACGAGGCAATAATCCTTTTGTGTGGAAATCTCGAAAAATCATGCCCTAACGTGCTGGGTGTGATTTTTCATATAATCTGTACAATCAAATATCCTCTTCCATCCTTTCAAAATGTCCTAAAATTTCGAAATTCCGAGAATGTTGTGTAACATCCACATTTTTAACCGGAGTTGGAACAGTATTAGAGTTGAATAAAGAATTAGAACATGTAGTTAAAATAAGAAGATTAAGAAAATTTAAGGATTAATTAGAAATTTAGTCAAAATGAATTATGAGACATTATGGGAATTAGATTGATTAAGGAGGAGAAAAGAGTAATTTGGTGGAAGATATTTTTGGAGGCAAAGTTTTGGGCCAAAGTGTAAAGTTGGAAGGCCTAGGGACTAAAAGTGCAATTTTACCATTTTTATTAAGTGAGATATTTTAAGTAAAAATTCTAGAGAATTTGAGAGAAGAAAAAGTGATTAAAAAGATGAAAATATCATCTTTTTCATTATGTTAGCCGTCCATGCCCTTTTCTTCCATTTCTAACCTTTGCTTTTATTCCAAATAGGTCCTTCCATCATTTTTAAGCTTTCCAAACTCCAAAACCTTCCATTTTCTTTGGAATTTTTGAAAGAAAGTCATAAAAGAGAGCTAGTAGACACCTCAAATCTCATATAAAGTTACTTTTGGGGTGTTAGAGAGATAAAGGACTAAATTAAGAAAATTTGAATTTAAAGGTAAAGGTAAGAAATGGTTAAATTCTCATGACAGACATGTATTTTATTGTAAGTTAGCATGAAAATTATTGAATTATAGCTTATAGCTTATAAGTGTTTATGTGAAATTGAAGAGAAAGAGAAGAGAGACAAGGATCAAATTGAAGAGAAAGGAAAAGAGAAGAGCAAAGAGTGAAAAGAGGAGAAAATTAGCCTTTTTGTTGTAAGTACTACAAGAGTTTTGATTTATAGTTTACTTTCTCTAATGGTATATGAATTATTAGCATAAAAAATTGTTATATAGGTACATAGTTTGAATGTTTACAATGATAAAATGAAGGGATTAATGTGTGATTGAGTAAAACAGTTTGGACAGAACAGAGGATTAACTTCGAAAATTCACCAAAAATTGTATATAATGAGTTAAGGTCGAATTATATATGTAATTAAATATTATTGACTTTAGTTTCATATGGAAGAAACATTGAAAGAAAAGGAATTTTATATTTCGAGATATACTAGTTTTTGTATAACAAGGTCAGAGTAGGTTCGAGTTCCCCTATTCTGACTTTGAAAAATCATAGAAAAATATAGAAAAATTATTAGAGACTGAAATTTATATGGCTTAATCCTTAGTGAGTCTATTTTCAAAATAAATAGACATGAACATCATTTGATCTCTCTACTAAAAAATAGATAATTTTTAGTGAAGAAAAGTTGAAACTGTCAGGCAGTAGAGAAGGGGTAAATTGAAAGAATTTACTGTACAAGTTGGCTAAAGTAAATATTCTGGAAATTTTATGGTAAAAAGATGATTGAGTCTAGTTTCAGAAACATCAAGCGGATTATAATTTTGAATTCTTTAGCTCAAGATATAAATAATTTAATAACTGTGACGTAAGTGAATAGCTTTGAAAATATAAATGTGAAGTATTTGATGATGTATTTATGTAAGATATTTCAGTTATTAAAGATTATTTTCTTACGATTCATAAGTTTTTATGTAAAGTTTATACATTGAAATAACATCTTAACTAAAATTTATGATTTTTTATTTCATTTAGGAATATTTACAAATGTCATTTCAATTATTAAAAAAAATTTGGGACGGTTTGGATTAGAATATTAAGGTCGAAAAATGTGTTTTAAAAACAACTAAGTATGTTTAAAATATGGGTTAAATTTGGGTTCAATATTCAAACTTAAGTTTGATCCAACCCAATCCATTTTCAAATTTATAATATGTTATTTTCTTTTTTTATTTTATATATAGTGTAATTTATATTGTAATGCCCCTATATCCGACCTGACTATTGGATCAAGTATAGGAAGGCTACATTTTTTCACTATCATATTATATATTAAAATGTCATTTTCTTGTTTTTCTCTTGTGAATCCTCATTTTTTCACTTCCGGTGATTAAAAGAATTATTATATCCACCTCTTTGACGATTATTATAGTTACACCTACCACGTCCACTTCCACCATTACCTTTCGGGTTCATTATGTATTGTTGCTTTCACTTCAAGAGATAGAGAAAATTCAGTAGGACAAGCTTCATGATTTTCATTAGCTCATTATTTTTTTTGATAACAAGTAAACAAAATATTAGTTTAGAATATTTCTTAGAACCCTTTTCACTATATTACTACTGCATTTGAAGCATGAAAAGTTAGAAAAGTCGAAAAAGTCCTCTAACATGTTTTTATCAGTATTATTCTCCCCGTGCATTTTTAATTAACAACTTATCTTAAATATTGCAGAACTCTACTCACATAGCTTTAAAATCTTACAACTTCAAGTGTATCCAATTATAGCGAGTTTTAAATAGAACTATCATATTCCGCTAAACATATTTTTCCTTTAAATTGTTCTACAATTCAAGTGGATACTACATGATCAAATCTTCTACTTTCAACCCTTCACAAGAATGATGATAAAGAAAGATCACATAGATAATTACAATCAATTCAATTTTTAGCAACTAGCTTGACCAGCTGTTTTTAGCACCAAGTTACCCATGCAGCTTACTGGAAAGCCCGTTAATACTTTGGAAATGATAACGAAACTAAGGCTAGCTTAATACTTTTAGGTTTATATCTCAAAAAAGTCCCTTAAAATGCAAAAAAAATCAATTAAATCCTAATATTAACTTTGCATTCAATTAAGTTTCTGTCGTTAATTAAAATAATCAATTAAGCCGCTTCGTTAATGGCTTTTTCATTGATCATGTTGACCATTAAGATAAATTGACGGATCAATCTGATGGTGACACGTGACAACTTTTTATTTAATTTAATATTTTCCATAAAAATCATAAAAAATCAAATATCAAAAAAATATAACAATTATTAAATATTAAAAAATATGAAAATTGATATAAACTTATAAATATTATCAAAAATATAAAAATCAAAAAAATTATAATTTTTTCATAAAAGTAATAAAATATATTAAAATTCTTTAAAAATCATAAAAACCATAAAAAGTATTGAAAGTACTTGTAACCCCCTCTACCCTGCCAAAAAAATATAATCGAATCCGGAAGGTCATTACTGTAATACTACCCTCGCGCAAACTAATAATTCACATTTATTCACATCCATACAGACATATATATAATTTAAAACAAAATAATCAATAAATACTGGAACAAATACCAAAATCCCAAATTTAAAACAACTTACAATCCAAATAAAATAATAATAAAATAAATCGAAACTCCAAAATAATTTATACGTAGTAATAAAGATAGTAGAATAAAATAAAGAAAACGATAGATGTGCCTCCGAATATCAAGTCTACTATATCTCAAGTTATCTGTAAGGAAAGTTGTAGGAAAATGAGCTTAAAAGCCCAGTGTGTCTCTAAAATACATACATCCTACTACATTATCACAATATTAACATAGCACGTAAAATAATCACTAAACATGATACAACCACAAGCAAAATGTACTACACCCATACTCCAAAACGCCAACACAATGAAGAGGTTCCCTAGAACCCCTTGCTATCCAATCATCACCAATCACAGTGTGGTTTTACTATCAGCAGTTTGAAAGGGTGATAACCACGTCTTCCACCATACAACCCCAACCCATGAGCACACAATGGTATAATTCCACATTTTTCAAAATCTCAGTCTCAAACTCAAGATGATATATATATATATATATATAAAAGTTCTCATTATATTTACCACATTATAATAAATTATCCTCATTCCGATGAACATGCATGACAATATTAACATGCTTAAACACAGTTCAAATCATAATCATACCATTTTTCACAACACATAGTCACATCACACCAATATCATATAACAAAATTAACACGTGGTAACACATCACAAATCCTGATCATACAATAGGATGTAATACAGTCAGAAACACACATCTAAAAGCTGAAGCTCTAATGACAAGGAGGTCATCTCCCACACATAGATCTAGCATTAGGTCTAACGGGATTAGAACCTACAAACACAAATTCTACATTAGAAACTATTTCTAAGCCACCATTAAATACAACACTAAACCGAAATAACTTACGTGTAACTCTCGGAGCTAGTACAGGAGCAGGCTGCACAGGTGGAGGAGGATGTAAGTCTTTGGCCTCGGAGTTGTGATCACCTAAACACAAATATCTCATATTAGATTCCCTAAATAAAACCTCTAAATAACTCTTAAGTACAAAATTAAGAGTAAAACAACTAAAACGAGGCTTTCGGGTTCAAATTTAATGAAACGGACAGCGAAAACGGGCTCAAGACGTCGAAAAATGGTAGGGTAGGATTTCTCGAAAAAAGTTAACTAGTCAACGGTTCAGTTAAAGTTAACGGTTCGATTCGATCAAAGTCAACTATTCGGGTTGGGTCAATCAATGAGTCGAGTCAGTCAACGAGTCGAGTCAGGTTTGGGTTATTGGGTCGAATCGGGTTCGATCTATGAGTCGAGCTTGGGTTATTGGGTCGGATCGATTGGGCTTGAAGGTTTGGGTTGAAGCTTTGGCTAAACGAGCTTGGGCTAGGGTTTGATTGCATTAGGGTTTGGATTAGGAATTGGGCCACCTAATCACAACCCACTTCATCATCCTTTGTAACCCAAGGAGATTAAGGTTTGAAGACCCCAACGACACTGTCGCCGACACCACCACAACTCGACACAACAACGCCCCGACCAACCTCAATAACAACCCCAAGAACAAAGTCCCAATTCAAGGAACCACTCACCAAAGATAGAACCCACAACCAAAAGGTGGAGCACGGCAACGAAGGGTGTTGCGAAAAGAACTAAAACGAACAAGGGATGTTCTTCTCAATGGCGATGGAGAAGGGAGGTTTAATGGTTGGGTTTTGTTCACAAAGGAAAGGGAAACACAAGGGCGTGGGTGATGTAACACATGAACAACGACAAGGTGTACGTCGGAGGCTCGTCGGAAAAATAGCAACGGAGAGGTTTTGAGAAAAAACGGTAGAGGCAACAAAGTAAAAAAGGAGTTAAAGGGTTGGAAGGATTAAAACTTGGCTTATATACTAAGTAAAAATGGAAGAATTTTTCAAAGGTCCCCAGAGACCTCTACGGTTTCAAAAACAACCCAACACTTTAACCTGTCTTACAATTAAATCCTAAAATAACCCAGTTTAGCTACAAAGTTTAACTAGAGCTCAATTAAGTCCCTAATCATACTGAATTTGTACATTTGCCCCTAAAATTCACAAATTAAACCAATTAAATCCCTAAATTTAAATTAAGGTGTTACAAAATTATTAAAAAATAATTAAAAAACCCATAAAATTTGAATTGGACCAAATTAATCGGTTGAACCAATTAGATTGAAATTGACAAAGAGTATCGATTCGGAAAAAACCATTAGACTGGTTAACTTAGGAACCGAGCTGTTGAACCAAATGGTTGAACCAAATTTTTAATATATATTTTTTATTTTTTTATTTTATTTAATTGAACTAGACGGATCAGTCAAACTAGCAAATCGGTAGCCTGATTAGTTCAACCACCGGTTCGATTTTGAAAACTTTGGTCAAAATATTTTATCCTGGCATATGTTAATAGTTGGACAATGATATTTTGGTTTGATAAAAAAAATATTTTAAAAATTATCAATTCAACAACCCGATTCTCAGATCAATTGGTTAATGGCTTTCTCTAGACCGGTACCCTTGTTGATTTTAGGTTAACAGTTCCTTTTCAAGTTGTTATGATTTTTTATAATTTTTATAAGTTTATATCAATTTTAATATTTTAAATATTTTAATAATTTTTAACAGTTTTTTAGTATTTTTTATGAGTTCTATTACATTTTTTTAATTTTAAATATTTTAAATAAGTTTTATTGATTTTACAATTTATTAGATTTTTTTATAATATTTATAAGTTTTTTTATAATTTTAATAAGTTCACATAAATTTTAATTGTTTTAATATTTAATATTTTTATTTTTATATTTTTAAAGATTTTTAATATTTTTATGAGAAAAATATTATATTTAACCAAAAGTTACCACATGTCACAATCTGATTTATTCGTCAATTTAATTTAATGGTCAACGTGGTCAATGACGGAAATTGTTAACGGAGAGATTTAATTGATTATTTTAATTAATGATAAGTCCTTAATTAGGTACGAATTTAATACAGGAGTTTAATTAATATTTTGCATCTTCGTAAGGATTTTTTTACATATAAGCCTTACTTTTATAAATCGAGAATTTTATATGATTTTTTATGCAACATTTAAGGGTTGTTTTTTTTTCTAAATCGATACTTATATTTGATCAGAGTTATAAGTTTAGATATTTGAAGATAATGATGTTTTTCCTCAAACTATCGAAGTTATATCAATAAGATCTTTCTAGTACTAAAATCATTCAGTCAACTGTCAAATGATATTTCAAAGCTTATGTGGCATAGTATAAAATAAGAAGTTTAAAGAAAATTGAATATTGTGAAAATAGGTTTTCTAAGCTTTTACAAAAGCTTCATCACCCCGTCTCTCTTTTTCAGTTTACTTTTTTTTTTAGTTTTTACTTTTAAAAGTTATACAGTAAGATTTTATCTTCTTTAAAATTTTCATTTTAAATCATGTCACAAGATTTTGACATGTCATTTTACGGTTAAATTAATAATTTTAATAATTGAAGGAAATGATTGATATACTATCGATATCTTAAAAATGTAATCAAAACATTTTAAAGTTTAGAAATTAATTTAAAATGAAAGTCAAAATTTAGGGATATCTAGTGCAATTAAATTTACTTAACTCTTATTTAATAAATACAATTATCCTTTGTCAATATATGGTTGGCTGTATGTTTGTATGTCACTTTATTAGTCTTAATTGAAGTTTAAAGAATTCCGGCGGATTAATATATAAATTTATATATAATATCTATTGATTCTTAATTCGGTTGATATCGATATTGTTATTAATATTAAAGGATGTAAGTTCGAGTGCGCTGAAATATATTATCTTTTTATTTAAAAATCGGAAAGGTACTATAAATAATTTTAGACATTAACATCTAAGTAGCTATTAAATTAAAAATATATATATATTGATCATGTCAATACATGAAAACCATTCATCATATAATATAATGTCAAATATTTTAAATAAGTTTTATTGATTTTACAATTTATTAGATTTTTTATTTTTATAATATTTATAAGTTTTTTATAATTTTAATAAGTTACATAAATTTTAATTGTTTTAATATTTAATAGTTAATATTTTTATTTTTATATTTTTAAAGATTTTTAATCATTTTTATGAGAAAAATATTATATTTAACCAAAAGTTACCACATGTCACAATCTGATTTATTCGTCAATTTAATTTAATGGTCAACACGGTCAATGACGGAAATTGCTAACAGAGTGAGTTAATTAATTATTTTAATTAATGATAAGTCCTTAATTAGGTACGAATTTAATACAAGAGTTTAATTAATTTTTTGCATCTTCATAAGGATTTTTTTTACATATAAGCCTTACTTTTATAAATCGAGAATTTTATATGATTTTTAATGCAACATTTAAGGGTTGTCTTTTTTTTTCTAAATCGATTCTTATATTTGACCAGAGTTATAAGTTTAGATATTTGAAGATAATGATGTGAAACTTTTAGTGTTTAGTTCGAGTTTTAAAGTTAATTTTGAGATTCGAATCCAAGTTAATCTTGTAAAAGTGAACACGTCATCAATATACGCACAACATGAAATTCTTATTAAATCAACATTAAAACCCCAAAAAAATTATAACTACAGACTATATTTAACAAATGAAACATACAATAAAACTAGTTTACAATATTCACATTGAAAGTGAATTTGGATGGACAGTACGTTTATCTGCAATTAATATAAAAATAGTGATGACAGTAAAATTAGATACTATAATAATATTGTAACATAAGACAAAAAATAAATTAAATGTATCATACCGCATCGACCTTCCAAATTCACATTTAAATTTTTACCAACTCCAAAGGCATAGACAAAAGGTAGCTACGGAGAAAACCCATTTTTAGATTACCATTCTATTTATTATATAATTACATTCTAATTCTTTGCTTCCATTCTACTCAACTTTATTTTATTGATATCCCAATTATAAGTTTATTAAGAATTATTTCAATAAATTTCAAATTTATTTATGAATTACGGTTTACTATGTAATTATATATATGACCTTTGATTTTGAGAAATTTTATACATAGAATTTTTATTTGATCCAATTTTTATAAATTAAAATTCATGTATACAATTGCACATAAATTAAAATTCATGTATAATTTTAAGATTTATCCTCATTTTTAATTGATTTGTAAACTTTAAAATTTTGTAAGTAGGGGTGACGCCCATGCGGGCTCTTAAAATGGGAAATTTTGATTTTTAATCTTTTACAATTTATAATTTTTTATTATAGGTAAAATTGCACTCTCTCTCCTCCAAAAAAATTTGATTTAGTCTTTTAAAAGATATAAACATATAGACTACTAAAACAAAACAAAAATTATATTTTAACTCTCATAAAAATATACAATATAATTCTGTCCCCCAACCTCAGAAGAAAATTTTTCCTCAAACTATCGAAATTATATTCATAAGATCTTTCTAGTATTAAAATCACCCAATTAACTGTTAAATGATATTTCAAAGCTTATGTGACATAGTTTAAAATGATTAATTTAAAGAAAATTAAATATTATGAAAATTGGTTTTCTAAGCTTTTACAAAAGCTTAATCACTCCGTCTTCCTTTTTTGGGTTTACTTTCTTTCTAATTTTTACTTTTAAAAGTTATATGGTAACATTTTATCTTCTTTAAAATTTTCATTTTAAATCATGTCACAAATTTTTGACATGTCATTTTACAGTTAAATTAATAATTTTAATAATTGAAGGAAATGATTGATATACTATCGATACCTTGAAAATGTAATCAAAACATTTTAAAGTTTGAAAATTAATTTAAAATGAAAGTCAAAATTTAGGGATATCTAGTGCAATTAAATTTACTTAACTCTTATTTAATAAATACAATTATCCTTTGTCAATATATGGTTGGGTGTATGTTTGTATGTCACTTTATTAGTCTTAATTGAAGTTTAAAGAATTCCGGCGGATTGATATATAAATTTTTATATAATATCTATTGAGTCTTAATTCGGTTGATATCGATATTGTTATTAATATTAGAAGATGTAAGTTCGAGTACGCTGAAATACATTATCTTTTTATTTAAAAATCGAAAAAAGACTATAAATAATTTTAAACATTAAATTAAAAAAATAAAAAAAATTTATTGATGATATCAGTACATGAAACCATCCATCATATAATATAATTTTACTCCTAAATTAAAAAAAAAAGCATTTTATTGGAAACTGGAGCCCAACACAATATTCAAATACAATTAGGATTTACATAAACTTATTATAATAAGTAGAACAAAACGACGTAAAACAAAATAGTTTTTAAAAAAAATTATGTTAAACAAATAATTATTTTTTGAGAATTTTTACTTTTTGAAAACATTTTTGACCAATTAAAAAATTAAAATTTTTAGTTTTTCTTCTCTCAAAACTTCTCAAAAATATTTTTGAGTGCTTAATTATTTTTTATACCTCCTCCAATGGTATTTTCTCTTGTTCTTTTTCTGGTTTTCCTTTCTTTCATTTTCTTTGAATTAGCTTTGAGGACTTGTCCTTCTTCATCAAGGTATGCTTTCTTTTTCCTTTTCTACTATCTTTTTAAGATTTGTTGTTTTTTTAGGAATTTCGATGTTAACGAGGGTTTTTTGCTCTCTCTCTCTCTTTCTTTTTACTCCCCATTTAATTTTTTCGTTTTTTTTCTTCCATTTCAGGTTAAGCTCTTTTTGCTTGCCTTCTTTTACTCCTTTTTCTTGGGTTTTCTGATTGGATGTTGAGAAACATCTTAATGGCATTGATTCTGTTGTTGAATTGTATCTACAGAAAATAGAAAAAGAAGATTAAAAGCTCTATTGTATATGCATCTCATTCGTGGAATTTTACACTGGTTCGCTGTAATAGAATATAACTATAATGAAATAGAATTGTAATGGAATAGAATTGTAATCAATAATTCAGTTGTTTGGTTGAATAAAATGAAATAGAACTGTAATAATATTCTTGTGTTTGATTAAATGGAATGGTGCTGTAATAGCATAAGAAAAAAAGCTTAAATGACTAAAATACCCTTAACATAAGAAAAATAATATATAACCTACTTTAGTAGTTTTAAACTACAATGCATATATAAGATCAAAGATCAAGAGAAAATAAAAAAGACATTTGAAATACATTAGATAACTGATAATTGTTTTAACTACTTCCAAACATAAAACTATGTAAGCAGCCTTAAAACAAGACAAAACCATAAAAAAAATACATGTTTTCCTCCATTAAAAATGGGAGAAAAACTTCAATACTAACTCCTTAAAGAAAAAACCAAAACTTATATTACATCAAACAGCAAAATGGATTTTTAGATTTGGAGTTAAGAGCTAGATTGTTGCTGGTCTCATGCTTGGCCACAGATTGTTTACATGGCTCATGTTCACATCCATAATATAACCAGCAAAGTCGAGCTCCATTTTCTTCAGCTCTTGCTAGCAACTTCAACTATAACACAAGGCTTATTTTTCCAGAAATATAAGATTGCTTTGTAAATGCATTCATGGTGAATGTTACACCTGATTCAAATCACAAATACCCCAAAATTAATTCAGCATAAAAGAAAAAGAAGTCTTTCCAAGAAACGAAATTGGAAGGCAGAGAAGTCACTGGCCATTACAGCCTGCAAAAGAGAAAAAACAGGTTATGTGAGTCACTGACATGCAATAAGAATTTGTCTTAAGAAGCATCATTGTCAAGATAGAACAATTATATGTAGTATTTGCCTTAAAAAACATTATGTCAAGATAGAACACTTAAAGCCTAAAATTTATTACTCAAATATCATTTTCATACTATTAAAAGCTACATATAAATTGATTGCATATAAATTGCTAAGTTTTACATCGACCACTGACTGAATAGAAGAGAAGCTGACAAGAACCATAAAGCTCAAAAAAATGACCTCTTTCTCCTATATATATCTATAATATATAGCATGAATTCAGAAAAGGACTGAAAGAGCAATAGAGAATAAGCCATATGCATATTAAACTTCATATACTCCAAATACTCGAACAACAGAGAATAAGTAAAACTATAACAAAAAGGCTAATATGGCAGTGACCTTCGGCGAATGTGACTTTCACATGCACAAAAGAAACTTTCAGATGACTACAAGAGGGATGATTGACTTGCTTAGTCTTTAAATTTGGGAAATGGCTAGCATATAAAAAAAAACTCAACAGACCATATGATAAGATACATCTTTAAATAATCAATGCAGATATTATTGACTAGATGGACCAAATTATCCTTCCTCCAAAACATGAATACTTAATCCCCACCGTTAAGAATGTTTACGAGACAAAGACCTTGACCGCTTAAAACACTGCATATACCATATCAACTAAAAAATGATGCTCAACTCACTAGCCACAACACAGCAGAACATTGCTTTAAACATGCCCCATTTAACGGTATATTTGGTGATTTTGAAGCCTTAATAAAAATCTTTATTATGACTGGGTTTTCTCAAAATTAAATGTACCATTTGCTTAACCAAATACAAAAATATAATTTTAAATGTCCAATAGAATCCCCACTAGAATCACAGTATCATCATACCTATTGCCAATAGAATCCCCACTAGAATCACTAATAATGCAGTCCCATGGCTCTGGAACAAGGTTTTCCATTGACTCAAAGCATGAATGTTGCTCTGCAGAAGCAACTACACTCAAAGGTTCGTTAACCAATATCGTACTCTCACACAATCACATCTCAGTTCTTCCCAAACAAATTATCAACAAAGCAGCAAGCTCATTGCTTCAACCTAAATAATAAAAGAATAAAAAAATAACTCCAATGATATAAATCAAGTATATCCCCCTCACCAAAACAATGCACCCCCCCCCCCCCCCCCCCCCAAGTTCACCGCCAAAGAATCCCTGCCTATTTTCCCCTTATCAAAACATTTCCAGTAAGAACTTATAAAAGGTTTTTAAATATAACCTTCTCGAAGCACGCTTTCTCTGAGAAAAAACACAAAAAATCCTAGAATCTCTTTCTCTGCATAATGCAAAACCCCTTAATCTCAGAATCAAAATATAAACAATAATGCAGACAGAAAGACATAAGTAAAAAGGGGAAAAACTGAGAATACAATGTAATAAAAAGGGGAAAAACTGAGAATACAATGTAATAGTTAACCGTTGAAGAAAAATAAAATTCAGGAAAGGGTAAAAAAACCTATTATAGTAAAGAGGAGAGGGGATGAAGTAGTAGAGAGGAGAGGGGACGAAGTAAGTCATTGAAGAAAAAAATCTCGCATTCTTTTTAGAGAGAAAGAGAGGGAATTCGGTGGCGCCACGATTTCAGACCAGGGCGAAGAATCCTCTGTTGTGGCACGATGTGATTGGTTAGGGCTACTAGCAGAGTGATTAACAACTGCCACTGCAACGGAGGTATTGAAATTAACCGTATAAATATTAGCAGCCAAGCAAAAGAAAGCTACCTTTGAGGTTAAGGGCAATTTTGATATGGAAGAAAGCAAAAAAAAAGAGCAAAGAAAAAGGGCAGAAAAATTGGAAGAGAGGAAAATGAAAGGAATAGAGGGAGAAAATGTTTACTTGAAAGACGCTGCGATGAAGGTGATGAGTGCTATAGTCAGAGTCGAAGGAAGTAAGGCAGTGACAGTGGCTACTTGAGAGGTTTTTTGAGGTGAGAAAGATGGAAAGGATAAAGTGGAGAGTATTTTGTGGGGATCACCTCCTTAAGCACCGAATCAATAATCGGTGCTGAAGGAAGGGAATAGAAATCAGGCCATTTAACTGCATAAGCTTGTAATAGGCATTCCATTGAACCAAACCGTTGTGTATGATGGGCTCGCAGAATAGACACGTAATAGAATGGCTATTACAGTCAACTAAACAAGGTGTTAATGTTTGAAAATAAATTAATTTGGTTGTTTTAGATGGTATTTATGGCATAAATATATTGTTGGGATTAATGGCAGCAATAAAATGTGTATTTAAGGATACTTAAAAATTAATTACAATGATGTTTGAAAAGTATTAATTTGGTTGCTTTAAATGGGGCGAATTTAAGAGGTTGGTAGGGCTTGATCCCTGGAAATTTTTTCATTTATATTTTTAATTTTTTTAAATTTTAAATTAGTAAAAGTAAAATTACATTTTGATTCTTGAAATGATAAAATTTTGATTTAATTTTTTAAAATTATATTTTTATTATCGTAAAAATTACAATTTAATTTTCATCCTTAAAAAAAAATTGGTTTCACCTTTAAATGCTTCGTGAATATATGGTTCGGTGTATATTTGTATGTCACTTTATTAGTCTTAATTGAAGTTAAAAGAATTTGATGGATAATATATAAGTTGAATTGTTAGTATAACCTTCTTTTAATTTTTTTTATATAAATTTATATATAAGTTAAAAAAATTTAATTTAAGTTTATTAAATTTTAATTTAGTTGATATCAAATATTAATATTGTTGTTAGTATAGAAAAACATGAATTCAAGTGCATCAAAACGTGAACCCAACGAGTGCCTCTAGTGATTAAAAAGATGTTATTTATCTTAAGATATCCGGGTTCAAGCACCAGTGTGTACAAAGTGTGTGTGTCTTGTCAAAAGGTTAAGAAAATATGAACAGATACTATCATGCAATATTATTCTTTTATTTAAAGATTGAGAAAAAATTATCAATAATTTTAGAGATTGACATTTGCAATATCTATTAAATTAAAAAAAATGTAAAAACAAAAAGATTTAATACAAATTTTAATTATTTAAAAAATCCAAAAGTTGAACTTATTATGGCAATTAGAACAAACCGACTTAAAACAAAATAATTGAAAATCAGTGATTGGCACATTAAACATGACGCTTTAGCTCAATCGAGATCTTGTCTTTCCTCAATCCTGACTGGGAACCCACCTTTCATCTTCGATGTTAGATAAACAACTAACGAAGGCTGAAACCCATCCTCCACTGCCGGCACCACCTTGAACTGCCTTAGAACGCCACTCACCACCCTTTTCATCTGCAAGAACGCCATCTCCTTCCCCAAACAAACCCTGGGTCCCGCCTGGAACACTGGGTAAGTATATGGATCTCTCCCCACAAAGCTCCATTTCCCCGCCTCATCTCTCTGCAACCATCTCTCTGGCTTGAACTCTGCCCAATCCGATCCCCATATCTTCTCCATCCTCCCCATCGCGTAAGGATGATAAGTCACCGTCGTTCCTTTCTTCACCACCGTCCCGTCCGGTAAAATATCGTCGTCCACTGCCGTTTTGCCGTCCACTGGGACTGGAGGGTACAATCTCATGCACTCGCAAAGAGCAGCATGTGTGTAAACCATGTCTTTAACTTCCTCAAACACCGGCATACCGGATTTCTCTTTGATTTCTTTGAGAATCTCCTTTTCAACTTCAGGGTTCTTGTGTAATAACCAGAAAAACCACGTCAAAGCAGCCGATGTTGTGTCACGGCCGGCAAGTATGAAGCTGATTACAATATCCGTAGCGAAATTCTCGTCCGTATGGCCTGAGGTCAAGAACCTCGACAACAGATCAACAGATTCCAAAGACGAATGATCAGCCAGCTCCTGTTTCTTTTCCCTTACAATCTTCGTCGCGAAATCACGGACCTGAGTGACCGCAGTATGGAGTCTTTTCTCCGATCCCACATTGAAAAATCGCTTGATTTTCCAAGCTATGCTAAGAAAAGCACGAAACCTTTTGCTACTTACATCAGTAGCATCTTCAAACGCTTCAGCAAACTGCGCCGACGGTAAAGAAGGCAAAAGACAGGCAGGGTCAAACCCAAAAGCGATCTTACAAACGTTGTCAAAAGCGAATCTCTGGAGAATCTCTTGCAAGTCAAGCACGGACTTATCGACAACAGCATCAGATAACATCGGAATCAAACGGTCGTGAAGCTCGGTATCAACCACGGTCTGCACGAATTTACGAAGCGACTTGGTGTTGAACTCGTGGCTAGAAACTTGTCTCTGGAACTTCCAAGACTCGCCATCGACGTTGAAGATGCCGTGGCCGAGAAAATCGAAGAGAACGCCCCTGGAGAAAGGGCCCTTATGGTAGTTGGAGAAATGGGTCTTGAGCATGTGCTGGACATTGGCGGGGTTGGCAGTGAAAATCTGGCGGCTACCAAATATGTTGTGGAGGGTGAAAGTTGCAGAGGGAGAACTCTGGAGGATTTCGGTAGTCCATTGCACACGGTTTTCTCGATTGGATTTGATAGCGAAATAGGAACCGATTATCGGGTAAGATTTGGGGAAATTTGAAGGAGATGAGGCTGATTTCTGGGATTTCGATGTTTTCCTGATGATGGTCAAGATCAACAATGGGAGAGCGAAAAGAAACAAGGAAGTAAACAGCTGCGTAAACATCATCATGCTTGCTTGATCATATATTCTCCAAATGTCATGTTCTATGTATATATAGACGAAAAGCCGTGTTGTACGGATTATCTGGAATCCAACTTTCTTAAATATGATAATTGAAAATGTAAATTAAAATATTATGTCATTTTCAAAAAAAAAAATTCATTCAAAGACGGTAAATTATAGAAGATTTAGAAAGAAAATAATATTTAGTAACTTAGCAAATTTTTATCTTAAAATTTGATATTGTTTCTTAATTTAATATTTAAATTTTGATTTCATGCCAAAGTAATAAAGTAACATTACACGTTAACAAAATCCATGGACCAAATTGAAAAACAACTATCGAATACCATAATTTTAAGGACCAAGTGGGAAATTTTATCCTCCTCTAAAATAATATTACCCTATTGCTCAGCTGTGAGTGAGACTACAATTCTTGTAGGCGATCCATTTGTCTATTTTCTAGCACATTAAATTACTAGCACCAACCAATCCACCTATAGTCTTGGTAATTTTGAAGTTTGCTAATAAAAAATTATTATTTAATAATTTCAAATTGAAATTTAATTAATATATAATATGTGACCTTGCAGTTGTTTTATATAATAGTAGGTTTGATTAGCTGGTCCATTTAAGTATTAATTAAAATATGTTAAGCTATTATTTAAATAATAAATAATAAATATGATTAATTATATATTTAATGAAAATACAATTATACAGCCATCCGGTATATTAAACAATTCAATAGAATCATCCTACTTTTATATTTGTTCACATTTAATAATTAAAAACGTGTAGGATTTCGACACTTCCTATGTTTCTTTTGAAAGGAATTTCGTCACGGATGAGGGAAGGTGAGGAATGAAAAGAGAAAGACAAGAAATCTTAGAATTTATTAGTTGAATAAACTTGGTTTGTTAAAATGAATTTTGAGTTAATTGGATTGAGTTGTTTGAATTATTCGAGTCAATTCAAATAAGTAATTCGAGTTTTAAACTCGAATCGAGTTAAACTTTACAATTCAAATAACTCAAATAATTTAAATAACAGATTGGTGTAAATACTCTTTTAATCTCTATCAATTTTGAAAATAAACAAATTGATCTCTCTCAACAAAAAATATTTATAAAAAAAATTATAATAATTTTAAAAAAATTTAAATAATATATAAAGAAAATTAAAATTTTGAAAAAAATTTAAAATAATAATTTTGAGAATCTAAATAAATTAATTAACGATTCAAGTATATTAAAGTATCTTTTATTATAATTATTTCGCATTGAAAAAGTTTTCAAATATAAATGGTTTCAAATTTATGTGCTCTAACATAAAATTAGTTATACTGTAACAATATTTTAATTTGGCATGTTTATTTTTTTAATTTAACTCGAACAATTTCACTCGATTCGACTCGAATTTTATTTCACTCGATTCAATTCGAAAAAATTTCAAATCAAGTTAGGATGGTAAAATAGGATTCGCCAACTCAATTAACTCGAAATTTTTTCACTCGAGTTGATCGAATGCTCACCTTATTAGAGTCTATAATAATTAGGGGTGTAAATGAAACACTATTGCTTGTAAATTACTCGAATTCAACTTGAAAAAATTTAAACTCTGTTAAAAAATTATCGAGCTTAGTAATACTTGACTCAAATGGCTCGTGAGCCTTATTCAACTTTTTATATTTTTATATTATTATCCTTAATATATATTATTAACCCTAAGCTTAATTGTTGAGTCAAGCTCAAGTATAGAAATTGATAAATAACTTAATCGAACTTAAATTGCTCAATTTTATCTCGAGCCGAATTTGAACATAAAAAATAAATATTCGATTGATCTCTAATCAAATATCAAATTCCAATTTTTGAATCCAGCTCAAACTTAAACTTAATAATTCATACTCGACTCGATTCCACCAATTACCCCTAACAGCGACTACATAGTCTTCAAAATTTGATTTTGAGAAAAGTAAAAAGGAAATTTTTTATTATTAACATCCTGTTGACCTCTAAAACAAGTGTGAACAAATGAAACATCAGATATTATAAACGTAAGCAAAGACGTACCATCACTTGTAATGCCATTGGCAATGCATTAACCGCTAAGGCATAAAATAAATATTAAATATTTAGAAATATATATATATATGGGGAATGATTAAAAGTTATAAAATAAATAATTGAAAGTTTTGCTGATCGACTCTTAACTCAATTTGTATAAGCATTGTTGTCAATATAAGAATAGGTGAGTTGTGCTGAAACTAAAGGCGAAGCCAGAAAATTTTTTTAAGAGGGTCAAAATTAAATTATAATTTTTAAGATAGTAAAAAAATGTAATTTTTAAAGGATTAAATCAAAATTTTATTATTTTTAAAAGGGGTCAAAATATAATTTTATCTTTACTAATTTAAAATTTTAAAAATTTTAAAGACCTAAATGATAATTTTTTCATTTTAAGAAAGCCAGGACCCCTGCCAACCCCTTAAATGTGCCTCTGATTGAAACATATTATGTTTTTATTTATGGAGTAGAATAGGAATATGAATAATTTTTAAATATTATATAAAAAATTAATGAAATTTTTTGGAAAAATAATTAGAAAATTTTTAATTTAAGAGGAAAAATCATGAAACCTTTAATGCACGTGGGGACTGCAAAAGGGCAAAATTACAATTTTGACTTTGAATGTCGTGTTTTGATTTGGGTGCACGAATTTCTCTTTTCTTTTCCTTTTCCAGAAGTGGGACATTCCCTTTTTTCTGTCAATAAGATTAGGGGTTTTGGATAAGGTTGGGAATTCATATTTCGAATTCTAATATGGGTGGCTATTTGATTTAAGTTTTACAAATTTAGATATTAAATTATTACTTATTGTGAATTTTAAAGTAAATTGACTAATTTGGACATCTGATTACAAAATATTTATTTTTCTAACAATACTTAAACCTAAAGCCTTATAATTTACACAAATGAATAAATAATGTATAAAAAGTATAATAAAAATATTTTCCAAAATTAAAAAAATTTTATCCGAAAAGATATCTTCTTAACATATTTTTTTTGTTATTATCCAATTTATTACATATTATATTATAAAAATAGTATGCATACACATTTAAAGAAATATAATACATAAATTGTTATATATGTGTGTAAATTATAATGTATAATAATTATTTTTTGAAACTAAATGTATAATAAATATACAATTATGATATTATGATGTGTATTCTTTTGTTAATGATATACTAAATGTATAATAAATAAACAACCTAAACTTAAATGTGTAACAATATTTATGATAGATTATAGTATATATAATTATCATTATGATATTATAATGTGTGTTATTTTTTTATAGGTGAAAGTCGGATTCTTTCTCGAGCATTTAAACCAATCCCTATAGTTCCTATACTTTTTAAATATCAATCAACTAACAATTCATATTTTCAATTTGACCCCTCAAACCATAGTAGATCTTAAATCAAACCCCTCTCACTCGATCCCACTCAAATTCATTGCACATAACACAAACAAGACTATACCCGATCTAGAAGGAATAGCTTTTGTTAGAGTTTGTGTAACTATGCCACACATGTAGAATCCGTATAGAACTATAATTATTCATTATTATTCATTATAAATTATTTTGGGATTGTGATGTTAATTTTTAATCTGAGATTTTGATTATTTATTTAAGGTTTTGATGAATATTTATAAGTTTAGAATTATTCTAAAAAATGGGAAATGAATTATTTTATTATGATTTAATTTATTTACAAATTAAATTATACATCTATGGTTTCTTGAGGGCGAAAATATAATTGTGACCCTCTAAATTCTATCATTTCTTTTAAGTCGGGTATATGGTTTCAGAAAAGGTAGAAATAAATAAGAAAAAAAAGAATCTCCTCAGTTTACGACTTGGTAACACTGTTCCAGAAAGCAAAAAATGACCACAAATGTAAGCCTCTCCCCAAGTGGCAAGCAGTAGAAAGGAAAAAACCCACCAACAGAGAAGAAAGAAAACAATGGTAAGTAATTACTCCCATGGCCGATCACCTGAGGTGGTTCCTTTCTTTGACAACTCTCATTTTCTTTATAAGCTGAGAGATAACCAGTTTTGTGTTCTGCAATGTTTGTTTCATATATTTCATGCTGACATGCTTCGCTTCTGCTTCTGGTCAGTTACCGTCAGTCTGGGATGCATCTGAAAGACAGTAAAATGGTCAGCTTAAGGATTTAGACACTATTTCTTTAAGAACATGGATGAGTTAATAAAATGCTTACCTTCTGTATTGATGATATACAGTCTGTCCACATTGAGCTCATAAAGCAGACAGGTCCATGGTCTTTAACCCAAATTTCTTTACGTCTCGTAACAGATGAAGTATCTCTTGAATTAAAAGCAACCCCTGTTTTCCATTTTTGAGAGCATTTAGCGAACGTTGAAGAAAACTACAGTCAGCTTCGAGTGCTTCCAACCTATCGTTAAGTTCTGCAATTTCATTTTCAAGAGCATCTAAACTAATTTCTCCACAATCTTCTGAACCTTCCTCTCCATTTGAAACTGTATCATCAGTTTCTTCTTCATCTTTACTTATTGAAGTTTCTTGGGAAACACCGGTTCCATTAGCCATTGATGAAGCTTCCTGTACTGGTGTATGATCCTTTTCCTCTCGGCCTCCGTTAGAGTTTTGTGGTGATGAAGTCCCATACTGAGCAAGCATGTTAAGTTTCTTCTCCAACTTTTGTAGCCACTGAGAGATGTACGATTTCTCGTATTCGATTTCCGACCATATGACTATGGGATGATCGTCGACGACGGTACTAGCCTCGGGCAACATTGTTTCCGAGGGATATTTCAAACGATCTCTTGTGTTGTTGTTCTCCATAGAAACATGTTCCTTGTCGAAGTTGATGTTCGCCTCGGGTTCGTTCTCTTCCGATGTTTCATCATGGAAGTTGTATCTGTAATATTCAAGCTCTGCTTCCAAATCTTGTAGTTCTTTCTCTTTTTCAGTCAGAAGATCGTTAGCTCTCTCCAAGGCATCACCATCGTATTCGGCTTGCTCTTCCATCATCCTTAGGTACTGCAGGGCTTCCATACGGAGTGCTGCTTTCTCTTCTTGCAACCTTGTGATCATAGCCATTGCCTGATTTGCAGCAACTGCAGAAGCATTCCTTTCTTCATCTAGGTCCTTGGTTAATGCATTTATGTAGTTCCTGTAATTGTCAACTTCTTGTTTCAGCGTATCAAGTAGATTTTCGCCTTCGATGACGCTGCTTTCTTCGAAATATTTGAGGTCAGGTGATTCATTTATTGCTTCAAAGAACAGGTTCTGAAGATTCCGAACCTCTTCGGAGTTGGATTCCGATCTTAGCAATTGAACTGCACGATCTTGTAACTCAGGACTTAAATTGTTCAATGATAAATGAATCCCTTCTCTAGAAGTGCTCTGCCCCGGCAATGACTTAACATCTTCATTAACTTCATTCATAGGTTCAGTAACAAACTCGGATGCACTTTTTTCTTCACCACGGACTGGTAGCTCCTGCACCGCACTCCGATCGCCATCGGTTGAATTTACGATGGCGGTATCGTCTCCAAGTCGATCAGTTCCGAGAACAGTTTGAGTTGACGAGCTTTTCAACATAGATATTTCATCACTCTCAGTTTTACTTGCTTCAAAAACAGTCTCCACCGGCAATGACTTATGATCTTCATTAACCCCATTATTGTCTGTTAGCATATGTTTTGTAACAACCTCAGGTTCACTTGGATCTCCATCGGTCGATTTTAGCATGGCAGTATCATCCGCAACTTGATCGGTTTCGAAACGAGCTCCGGTTGATGTACTTATAAACTTCAAGATTTCATCATTCTTATTGACAGAAATATTTTCTTTCTCTGGTTCAAGAGGAACATCCTTAGCATTAACAGAATTGGAAGTATCAACCAGAGAAATAAGATCAGATAATAACGAGGCACTGAAACTTGGAACTTCCATAAGACGGGATGCAGGAGGATAATCATCTAGAGAAATAAGCTCAGGTAGTTCATTAAAATTAGATTTCTCTTTATGCTCACTGACCACATTCTCACTCTCTGGAGCCAAGCATCTAACATCATGAGATTCATTAGCATCAGCCTGTTCTTTTTTGTTCTCGTCTATATCACGAACTATGTTATCGCCGGCATCGTTATCAGCAGCCAGGATCGCAGATTTGGATTCAGAATTGATCTTCACCTCAGTGTCTCCTACGTGAGACAAGTGCTCAAATCCAGCTTTCCCAGGAACCATGTCATTCATCTTCTTCAAGTCATTTATAGGACTTAAGCTACGAGGCAAAGGAATGTTCGGCTTTGAAACCGACATGGCCGATGATTTCAGGGGAAGTGATCTATTGGAACTTGGTCTTGGAATCCATGGTTTATTACAGCATAGGCACAACCTTGTGAATTTGTAGGCAGGTGTAAGATCCTCATCTACTTGAGAACAACAATTTCCATCATAACCCAATTTTCCTGAAACGAGTCTCTGCATATCAGAGTTTGATTCATTTCCCTCGACATGCGACGTGAGACATTCATCACACATGCCACGGCTATCGGCGAGCTTGTCATGGATGTTGCAGGAAAGCAAGAATGAAATCTCAGATCTATGACTTCGGCAAAACAGAGTCCGATAGAATCCAGCTTTTGCATTGCCGAAAACATGATCAAGCCGTGAGCATAGAATGCAAGGGATTTGCAATTCATAGTATTGTGCAAAACTTGTGACCATGTAAGAGAAGGCAGCATCAATGAACAATAAAAACATTAGAATCCATTCACAAGCAGCAAACTTGAGGACTCTTATAAGCCCTTTCAAATTCCTTTGTACTCTGGGAAATGGAGTTACAATTGCAGTCATTTTTTCCAGAAATTTGCTCTACGACTGGATTTCCACAAGGTTCACAAAATAAAAACCTTGCAATGCAAACCTGGGATTTAAAAAAAGAATGGGAAAAAAAAGTGAATTTCATGATAACCAATAATTAAAAATTGAAATCAAATTCCCTAACATCCAACCTATTAATTAATAAAAAACAACCCCACATTAAATCAAAGAAAACCCAATCATGAGGATCTATTGACGCAGATAATTATAAGAACAATCCTCCAAATTCAATTCTAAATCCAAACACAATTAAGATCCAAAGATGAAGAATAATACCTTATCTGAATTGATATGAACGATGATGATGAGTTAGGACGAGTGTCAGATATATATATATATATACAGGTATATATATATCTGACACAGGTAATGTTGTTCCGAAATTTAGAAAAACATTACCATATCACTCTGTCCTAATAAAATCGATGCGAAAAACCCAACTACTAAGATGATGATTTAACAAGGAAGAGGACGAAGAAGAAAAGGAAATGTAAGTGCTTTTGTCCGGGAAAAATGGTTGACCGTTGAAACCAACTGTTATTGTGCGTTTAGTTGCCAAATAAAGGATTATTTTAAGTTCGACTTTTTTCAATTTGAATCAGTTTGGATATGAATTTTCTTAAGCTTGAGCTCGAATATTTTTAGATTTGAATTTTTTCGGACTCAAACCCTTTTAAATTTAAATTGTTTTGAGTTCGAATTTTCTGAATAACTAATTTATTTTTATAAATATATAACATATAACATAAATAATATTTTATAAATAAAAAATTTTAAATTATAATCTAAGTTTAGAAGATGAACATATAATATAAATAATAGTTGAAAATGTTTTTCACCTACATCCTGTAATTAATCTTTCGTATTTTGTAGGCTCATTAAGAGAATGGATGTTGACCACTAGTTTTAAATCTGCTCCATATTCAGGGCGAGGATGGAATCCTCAACCACTGACTAAAATAAGAGAGACCCTTACCATCTCACCTAACTCTCGTAGTTAATCTAAATTTAATTTTTATTGATATATAACTTAAGTAACGGATTTTTTTACACTTAAACTTTCTTTCATGTTATAACTCTATTTTATATCAATAAAATATAATTATCACAACTTTATTAATAGAACTAACTTTTAAAAAAAAACTATTTCATTTTATTTTTTAATTAATAAATCTAAATTATATTATAATTATAACAACTTTTTTTAGTATAACTATTGTAATCTATTTCTTTTTCGACTTTTAATTTATTATAATTATTTTTAGATGTGAATTTGGTAATATCATAGAAAATAAAAAATATTATTATCTATTCAAAAGTTTTTCTAAACTCATTTCTATATATATAGATATATATACAATGATATCACAATACAAATTTACCGTTATAATTTACATTATATATAATATAAATATATTATATTATAGGCTTAATGGTATAAAAAGCCATTGAAGTATCTTAAAAATATCAATTAAGCCCTTTGACAGATATATTTAATGGATGACCATTAAACCCTAACGGTTGATCTGTTGTAATTTGATATGTCAAACTAGTTATTATGAATCCATTGAATAAGAAAAGTAAATATATTTTTCTATTGAAAGTAATAAAATTATTCCTTGTTCTATGTTTGATTTGTGTTGCTCAAGCCCACACTTGACACAATTCAAAAGTTGAGAATGATTCAAATCTGTCTTGCACAAAGCATAGGTACTTTTTCATAAAAGTTTATTGTTATACATATCATAAACCAGCTTGGTTTAGAAATTTTTTTAAACTTTTACTGTTACTATAAATCGTTTTCTTAAACCGAATTTTTTCAATACCAACTAAGGTCTAGACATAATTTTGAACAACTCAGAACAAAAACAATAAGCAAAGAGAGTAAGGGAGAGATGAGCACACAAGCTTTATTAACCTAGTTCAAAATCAATCCTACTTTACAAAGCTTCACTCAGTGAATAGTTTGTTCAACAAGTGTTCCAACAACTTATTGGTTAAAGCTTAATCTATCTTTAAATAAGAAACAATTGTAGTCCCAATAGATAACCTCTGACTTGTTACAATCACTCACCCAAATGATCTCAGTTACAATAAGTATTAACTCTCTAAGAATGCCTATAACAAAATTATTATCAAGATTTACTATCCATAAAAATATTAGTTATAAAATAAATTGCTCTTGATTAATTCTAGTCAAACTATTAAAATTCATAATTTTAAATGTTTATTTATTATTTTTCATACCTCTTATTATAAACATTATAATTATGGATACAAATTTTTAAGGTTTAGTTTTTATTTTGTTAGTCCCATTGATTTACTCATGATTTATATTGTTGTTCTTCTTTGAAGTTTTATTTTGATTTATGTAAAATTTTATTTATATCATGACAATAAATTTTAGATTTTTTTGATGGATTACAAACAACGATTAGCGCGACTCGAATCAAAATCACATCTGAAGCGGTGAACATTATTGACCATCAAATCAATACACGGGATTCATTTAAAAAAATATTTTTTTATATATAATTAAAGTAATATTTATATCTATTCATCCTAATAATACCGTCTTCAACGTTTAAACATAAATTTTCTTTCGTATTCATGTTATCTGCATTATATATAAAATTATATGTTATTACTTTAAGAGGGAAATAATTTCATGGATTATGAAGAATAATATGATATTTAATAAAAATATAGTATGTGAAATTTTTATTGAATTAAGTATTCCGTGCATAGAAATAAATTTAAAACTATTATTATATTTATTTTCAGAAAAAGTGAATTGTTTATTTATTTATTATAAAAGTAAATTACACCCATGGTCACTTTTGTTTATCTGATGTTACATTTTAGTCATTTACGTTATCGTGTTGTAATATTTTAGTTACTGAATCGTTAATTTCTATTAACGGTATAACGGTAAGTTGATGTGGCACGTTAAATCATCATTTAAAATAAAAATTTTAAGTTAAATTATATAGTGGGTCTCCATATTTTTTTTCGTTTTGAGCAATTTAATTTTTTTTTACGTTCTTTTAACTTTTTTTTTCCCTTTATTTCCATTCTCTTCTGCTTCTCTCTCTATTTTCCTACATTTTCCATTTCTTTTAAAGTATCAAGAAATCGAATTGGCAGTGAAAAAAGAAGTATGAAGTTGAAAGCAATCAAAACCCATAAACCCATACAATCTGCTAACTATCAAAACCTTCCACCACCACCCATCATCTTCATTTCATCCACTAACACTTTCACCACTACCATGACCTCATTCATGACAATTGACAAATCAAACAACATCATCCCCTCACCAAATAAACCCACGTTCAAATCAATCAAGAATCCAAATAAACAACAATTAATAAGCCCCAAAAAATCACAGAGAGCCAAAGATTAGGTAATGATCATGACAGAGGAGCACATATCAAAAATTGATCCGATCTAATGGCTGGTGACGGAGATTCGATCTTGGATAGTCCAAAAGTTGGGGATTTTTTGTAGATGTTTTCGAAAGGAGATCATGATAGTGGTGAAGGTGTTAGTGGATGAAATGAAGATGATGAGTGGTGAAAGGTTTTGATAGTTAGCAGATGGTTTGAGTTCATGGGTTTTGGTTATGGACAATGATGACTTTCAACTTCTTGCTTCTTTTGTTCACTGTCAATTCGACTTCCTGACATGTTAAAAGAAATTGAGAAGGTAGAAAAACAAAAGGAGAAGCAGAAGATATTAGAAAATAAAAAAAATTAAATTGTTCAAAACGAAAAATATATGAGGACCAATTGTATAATTTAACTTAAATTTGTTGTTTGAAATGATGATTTAACGTGTCACATCAGCTTACCTTTACACTGTTAATGACAATTAACGGCTCAGTGACTAAAATGTTACAACACAATAACATAAGTGACTAAAACGTAACATTTCAAACACAAATGACTAAAATATAACCTAAGATAAACAAAAGAGACCATGGGTGTAGTTTACCTTTGTTATAAATATGTTATACTATAATTTATTCGATTGTCTATAATGTTACATACCACGAATATGTTAAATATAACTCTTAACTAAATAATCCTTAATCGATACTTAGATTATGGAAATGTCTTTTCTTGCTCAAACCTGAGCTCATGTAAACCACATTGTTTTTGGTGAATTATAATAATAGGGTAAAACTCAAACAACAAATACGATTAGCGCGACTCAAACTCAAGTCACATTTGAGGCGGTGAACACCCTTGATCATGAGGTCATCACATGGGGTTCCATGAAAACCACATTTTATTAGTCAAAACAATTTTAAATAGTATTAAATATGAAAAAAAAACTATATTATTTTTATATTTCTTTGGTTGACTCATTAAATTATTTTTATATGAGTCAACTTAAAATTATAAATACTTAATATCCCATCTATTTAAGTCGAGCCTTAAATTTCAAACTTGAACCATTGAAAGGTTCAAGACGATAATTAAACAAAACTTTGGGGGTCTAAAACTATTAAATCAATTCATAATTATTTCATACATAGTCTACAAATATAAAAATAAGCGAATAAATGATATTAAGATCATGTTTTAATATAATTTTTAGGTACTAATAAAATAGTGTCATGTCATTAATTTTAAAAATAACAATGTATTATTATAGAAAAAAAATTTAGGGAGGGTGAAATTAAATTGTAATTTTTATGAGAGTAAAATGTAATTTTTAAATGATTAAATCAAAATTTTATCATTTTTAGGGGGTCAAAGTGTAATTTTACATTTACTAATTTAAAATTTAAAAAATTTTCAAAAGTTTAAATAGAAAATTTTCTATTTTAGAGTGGACCGAGCCCCTACTAGCCCCTGAATTTACCCCGTCTATATCTAATATTTTTTCAACTTAATTTAACTTTAATTAAATTACTTAAAATAATTAATTTTTTAAATTATAAACAAACATATTTTCTTCATTTACAAATTTTAATCATTTTTTTTCATAAGTTAATATTTTTTATTTTTGTGCAATCAATTTTTAAAAAAAATAGTAATTTTTGTGCATATTTTTCGATGTCATTGATACATAATTATGGTAATTATTTTACTTTGACCCAAAACCCAGAACATCGAATCTTGAACCTTAAATCTTGAATCTCAAACCTTAAGGTTTAGAGTTTGGGTTTGGGATTTAATGTTTAGTGTTTAGGATTTAAAATTTAAGATTCAAATATTTAGAGGTTAGGGTTCAGGTTTAAGATTCAAGAGTTTGAGGTTGTGAGCTGCGAGTTCAAGATATAGTGTTCGGATTCAAAGTTCAAGGGTTATGGGTTCGAGGTTTGGATTTAGAGTTTAAGATTTTATATTTGGGTTTAGGATTTTAAATCTAAAACTTGGTGTTTGGGGTTTTAGGTAAAAAAATTTATCAAAATCATGTGTAATATAATTAAATAATAAGAAAGGCACAATGAATAATGTGATGATAAGGGTTCATAAAATAATTTATCTATGAATGAATGTATAATAATAATTTCATGTCTTTAAAATTTGATGATATGGTAAAATTATTTTTTAAAAATAATAATTAGACTATAAATTTCGAATATATATGTCTAGACACTTGTCTAAAAAAACTCCGAAAGGGATAAGTTTCGTAAATCAACAACTTGTTTTATTTATAAATCCCCAAGTGGAACCTGTGACCTTGTCGAACCAACTGTTGGCAGGTACACCATTTCATTGGATGGCGAGGTTAGGACGTTATGACAATTAATCTGTTTTCCATCTGCCGACAGCATTGTTGACTCAAAAGACCCAAAGTAGAAGGCAAAGCGTCTCTTTCATTCATCTGACACCTTCCTTTCCCACATCACTGTTGAAATATAGCCAGAATTTTCATCTTGGTTTTATCTCTCCTTTGCTTTCATCTTGGTGCTTCATTTCTTCTCCTTTATCAAAAACCATTGGAAGAGACGTCAAAAAAGTTGTTTACGTGTAAAGAGTTTTGCATGGTTTTTCATGAAAAGTTTCAATCCCTAAATCTTGGTGTTCTTGGCTTTTTGTTTAAAATGGGTGTTCATCGAAGTTGGGCTATGGTTTTTACTCTTTTGTTCCAAGCTCAGTTGCTCAACTCACAAAACCTGTTATGCAATCAAAAGGATTGGCCTGCCCTCCAAGGCTTCATGAGCAATTTGACAACAGATATTGAAGGTTGGATTTCATCAATTCATTGTTGACACTGGGAAGGCATCACCTGTGGTCCTTCATCTTCTGCTAGAGTAATCAAGTTGGAACTTTCCAGGAAAAGGTTATCAGGAAAATTATCTGATTATTTAGTTGGTTTGGATAAGCTTAAAACTCTCAATCTTTCCCACAATTTCCTTACAGGCTCACTGCCACTAGCTTTGTTTTATATGCCAAATTTGGAGCAACTTGACTTGAGCTATAACGATTTCTCTGGACCAATCCCAGGAAGCATTGATCTTCCTTCAATTCAAGTTCTTGAAATTTCTTCGAATTCCTTGATTGGTTATCTTCCTTCACATATATGTGTTAATTCTACTCGAATTCGGTTCCTTAGTTGGCAGTGAACTACTTCTCTGGTAATATTTCACCAGGGCTCGGAACTTGTTCTTCCTTGGAGCAACTTTTGCTTGGCAGAAATGATCTTAGTGATGGGATAACTGAAGACATCTTTCAGCTTCAAAACTTGAACCTTTTGGAGCTTCAAGAGAACAACTTTGGCGGGAAGCTTAATCCTGGTATTGCTAATCTCTCTAAACTTGTTCGGTTAGATATTTCTTCAAATAATTTTTCTGGAGAGATCCCGGATGTGTTCAGTCAGCTTCAGAATTTTCAGTTTCTAGTAGCTCATTCAAATATATTTAGTGGTGGAATTCCCAGTTCATTGTCCAATTCTCCAACCATTAGTTTGTTAAATTTGAGGAACAATACATTGGAGGGTCCTATAGTTGTTAATTGTTCAGCTATGATTGCTTTGAATTCTCTGAATTTAGGTAGCAATAAATTTTCTGGGCCTGTGCCAGATAATCTTCCCTCATGTCGACAATTGAAAGATATCAATCTTTCTAGGAATAATTGCAGTGGCCAAATCCCTGAAAGCTTCAAAGAATTTCATACCCTCTCTCATCTTTCCCTCTCCAATTCCAGCCTCCGAAATCTGTCCTCTGCTCTTCAAATTCTGAACCAGTGTAGGAATCTAACTACTCTGGTCCTCACCTTGAATTTCGGTGATGAAACATTGCCTGATCTTCCTAATCTACATTTTGAGAAGTTGAAGACTCTGGTTATTGTAGACTGTAGACTTAAAGGTTCAATCCCCCGATGGTTTAGACGTATTACTGCTTTGCAGTTGTTGGATTTATCATGGAACCATTTGGTTGGAAAAATTCCTCCATGGTTTGGGAGCTATAGGGATCTCTTTTACTTGGACTTATCTAACAATTTGTTTACAGGAGAGATCCCAAAAAGCTTCACCGAATTGCCGAGCCTCATTCATGGAAATATCTCGTTGGAGGAGCCTTCACCGAGTTTTCCTTTCTTCTTGAAAAGGAAAGCCAGTGGTAGAGGATTGCAGTATAATAACATTTGGCGTTTTCCACCGACACTTGACCTCGGTCACAACTTTCTTAGTGGACCAATTTGGCCAGAGTTTGGGAATCTGAGAATGCTCCATGTGTTTGATTTGAAATTCAATAATTTCTCAGGACCCATTCCAGTAAATTTATCCGGGATGACCAACTTGGAGATTCTGGATTTATCGCATAATAACTTGTCCGGGACCATACCATCCTCACTGCAAAGTCTCAGTTTTCTGTCTTTCTTTAGTGTTGCCTATAATCAGCTTTATGGGAGGATCCCTTATGGTGGTCAATTCCCAACATTTCCGAGTTCAAGCTTTGAAGGAAACTGCGGTGATCCCAGGTCCCGTTGTCACCAAGAGCGTCATGAATCTCCGAAAAGATCAAGAAGAAACACAAGTATCATCATTGGACTGGTTGTTGGAATCGTTTGCGGGACAATTTTTCTGGTTGGCCTCGTACTTCTGATTGCGTTGCGTGCGAAAACGTCGCGGCGAGGTGGACCCCGAGAAAGAGGAGTCTGAGGCCGACACAAAGGATAAACACCCTGGAAAACTCGGTTTTGTTGAATTTGGAGAGGGTATACAAGAATAATAAAAAGAATTACAAGGGGGAATATATGTTAGAGAGTGAAATACTGTAGTATTGGGGCTATGAATCAAATCGGACTGCTAGCTTCCATCTATTATGGTATTTGGGTGGCACGCAATCAGTTCATTTTCGAAAATTTAACCGATAATCCTCTTTTGGTGTGGAACAAGTGCAGGGAGTTTGTTGTTTGTGAAAGAGAGAATGAGTCTGTTTCATTGATTCGGACTAGAGGGATTGCTAGTCTTCAATGGAAGAAGTCGGACCCTCAGACTATCAAACTCGAGATGGGCGGGTATAGCGGCTGTTGCCAGAGATAGTGCAAGAACTATTTTTGACGGGTGCAACGCAGCAGTGCCAACTGCCTCAGCAAGAGTAGCAGAAGCTATGGCTATTCGTTTGGATTGCCGAGACCTTGCTCTCTCGTTAATGAATGGCTCTCGAAGTGACTAAATTGAGGATAAAACCTTAGATAAGCTATGTGTTTTTAGTATTATTAGGGTTTAACTTATAAATTAGTATCTAAACTATACTATTTTTTTTTCACATTGTATCTAAACTTTTTTTTTTGTCACAGATGATACTTAAGCTACTTATTTTTCGTTTTCGAAGTTGATACATTTGTTAGTGAAATCATTAAATCTATTTTAAAAACATACTTAACTCACAAATTGGTACTAAAGCTATGTTTTTTTCCATTTTGATACATAAACATTTTTTTGTCACCAGTAGTACTTAAATTATTTTTCTTCTTAAGTTGGTACCATTATTAGTTTAATCGTTTATCATTAAATCTATTAAAAAAACAATTAAATATTTACATGTGAAAAAACAAGACAAAAAGTATTATTTAAGAAAAACATAAAATAAAAATTATTTTTAAAACTTGACAGAATTAGTTTAACTGTGTTTTTTAGTTTGGTTTAAACGTTCGATTCACTCACGAGTCAATTAACTTAACCTTTATCTTCACACTAATATTTCGATCAATTCTCGATCTAGTCAATCCAAATATAAAAATATTAATTGGTGAAATAATTTTTTCGATCTTATCAAATATAATAAGCAAACAATGAAATCTGAAAATAAAATTAATCGTTGGCTCTCAACTTGAAGAGAATAAATTTAATGTCTTATTTTTCTTACAAATTGAAGAGTTTTTGCACCTAACTTAAGAGGTATATGGGCTTTAGTCAAATCAACAAATAATGTCATGTGTCATTACTTAATAGGTTAATGTGTTACGTTAGTAATATATGGAAAATGAATTGTTTAAACGGAAATGATTGAATTGAAAAAAAAAATTAAGTGATCAAAACAATGATAAATTATATTTTAAAGTGATCTTGGATGGAATTTACCTTATAATTAATTTAAATTTTGTCTCAAAATTAAGACTCATTTTGAAAATTAATGAATTGAAAACATGGAGCATATATCGAAATAGAAGACGATGGAGTTCCACATTACCATAACTTTTTTTTTTTTGAGTAAAATATCTGGCATTTTATTAATCTGGGAAAAACCAAAACAGACAGAAATCCATCATCCACTCAAAAGAAAACATAAAAGGAGAGCACAGCACTCAAACCAAAAAAACAAGTGAAAACAGTCCCCACGCATTAATGAAAAATAAATAAAATTCCAATCACAAAAATATCAAAGGTTGAAGAAATGTCTTCCCCAGATCGAAAACGCGAAACGCCAGAGATGAGAGACTTCTTGAATCACAATGCAGAAGATGACAACTCGGACAAGAGCTTTCAGGAAAGTGAACTTGGACATCAATTTGGAGTGAAAGGTATGAAATTTCCAAAAAAAAATCCAAGAAATAGAAGCAGAGTTAACTGACATTCTGATGCAGGATCCAGTTTTGCCAATCTTGATTTGCCGCGGACAAGACCTCCACCGGAGCTTCTGGCATCCAAACTCCAGAAACCAGACTCCAATTTGCAACAGTCGCCAAGGTATGAGCTGCATTATTACCTTTTCGACCAACATGGGAAAAAGAGATCTCATGAAAAAACCCCAATTTCCTCTTGATATTTTCCAAACTTGGTCTGAGAATTGATTTATCTTCCTTGACCACCTGCAGTTTCTTGGTGACAGAGAGAGAGTCGCCCTCAACTATGACTGTACGAAACCCCAAATCCAAACCAAAAGACACAGCTTGATCGCAGGCACGGGCTTCCGCTACAAATGCGTCTGCAACATTAGAATTTTGGTAAGTACCAGCTGCAAGGATATCTCCGTTTTCATTTCTAGCAATAATACCCGAAATAGAAGTATTAGTATGCTTGTTATAAGAAGCATCGTAGTTGATTTTGATTTGATTTGCACAAGGGGGTTTCCAAAACTCCCGATTAGAAGGACATGCAGAGTGTCTCAACCCCTCAATCGCCTCTATCTCCAAATAATAACCTCTGATAAAAGCCACAAGAGCTTGCATGTTCTGACTAGTACCATTTTGAATAAGATTATTACGCTCAAACCAGACTGCCCAAAAAGTAATAAACAGAATGGACCTGTCCCTTATAGATAGGCAGTCAAAACCTGCAGCTAACCATGCTTTAAACTCTGAATCATGATCACCAGAATTAATTTTGATTTGCAGGCCATTCAACACACCATTAGTGAAGGGGCAATACCTCAGGATATGCTCAGATGATTCCATGCCAATTTTACATAGAGGAGACTTAGGATCAACATAGAGTCTCCGTTTAGTAGGCAGAAAATTACAAACCATGCGCCAAAACGTAATAAGTATCTTAGATGGAATATGCAGACTCCATAAGTTTTTGTAGAAACCTGTGTACTGTATAGAATTATTGAGGGTCTGTAAATTTGTATAATGGGAGTCAAGGTCGAGTAGTCGCTTGTACCCACTCTCAGGATTATATTCACCCGAACCTTCAGCTTTCCAAATCAACACATCAGAACAAGCAGCAGCTGAAAGAGGAATCAACAGTATATGCTTTGCCTGCTCTTCATCAAAAATATCCCTAACCTTTTCAGCATCCCAGGTATGAGTTTGAGTATTGAAAAGTTGAGAAACAGTCGAGTACTGTATGTTGATATTCTGACAAATAGCTCTACCATTACCAGGTCCAGGGATCCACACATCGTTCCATTTATTCACCTTACTCCCATTACCAATTCTCCAACCTGAACCAGCTTCAATCAGACCACAAGCAGCCAAAATACTCCTCCAGGTAAACGAGAGGTAAGTACCAAAATTTGCTGACATGAATTCAGTGCTTGGAAAATATCTCGCCTTAAGTACCTTAGATAGCAAACAATCTGGATTCTGATTAATTCTCCAACACTGTTTAGCTAACAAGGACACATTAAATTTACTTAAATCGCGAAACCCCATTCCACCCTTAGACTTTCCAATACACAAAGTATGCCAATTCGCCCAATGAATACCATGCCCTGTTTTGTTATTGCGCCACCAGAATTTATTTAAAATAGCTTCCATCTGAGTGCAAATTGCTTTTGGAAAAAGGAAGCATTGCATCGTGTACACCGATAATGCTTGTAAAATACTTTTGATGAAAACCTCCTTGTCGCCCATGGACAAGAATCGGGTGTTCCAATTATCCACCTTATTACGTAAACGATCAAGATAACCAGCAAAGGCATGCTTCTTACCTCTACCAATCATCATAGGTAGATTGAGATATTTCTCCGAACAAGTAGAAGTTCGAACCTCCAAATGAAGCCCCACCATTTCTCTTGTACTAACATCCACATTAGCACCAAAATAAATAAAGGACTTTTCATAATTGACCTAAAGCTGCCTCATATTCAGTAATAAGATCTTTAACCACCTTAAGGCCATTAAAAGATTCATCGCAAAAAGGATGCAATCATCTGCAAAGAAAAGATGATTAATATGCAACTTCTCTCTACCAAATCGAGGCCCCTTTCATTCGACCAGCCAAACGAGCTTTAACAAGAATATAAGAAAACCCTCTACACAAATAAGGAAGAGGTAGGGGTTAAGTGGATCGCCTTGCCTCAACCCTCTAGAAGGCAAAATAGGAGCACTGACTTTATCATTCACACCCACAATATAAGAAATTGATGTAACGCATCTCATAACTAAAGTGACCCAGTTTTCATGAAACCTCAAATGTAACATCATATCGGCTAAAAAATCACATTCGACACAGTCATACGCCTTGTTCATATCGGTCACCTTACTAGATTATTTCATCTTAAGGGCATGAAGAATCACGTAGGCCACTAAGACGTTATCTGAAATTTGCCTCCCAGTAATAAACGCACCTTGAGCTTCATCGATACAGCCTCCTATAATTGTACTTAATCTGTTAACCAAAACCTTAGCAACAATTTTATACAGGACACTATGAAGGCTGATCGACCTGTACTGTGTGATAGTTCGGGAATTCCTTGACTTTTGGGGTAAGGAAAATATGAGTCCTATTAATGTCCTCAACCACGTTATCTCCCCGGAGCACTTGTAGGCAATAATCTGTACTATCGGGACTAAGAATATGCCAGTTTTTATGATAAAAAATAGCTGGATAACCGTCATTACCTGAAGCCTGAAGCCTTTAGGGGCGTCATGGACTTGATCACCAGCCACACTTCATCGGCATGGAAAGGCTTGAGAAGAGCATCATTCATTTCAGACGAAACTCCCTTGGACACAAGCAAAAATCCGAGATGCATCCCCATCATCAGAAGCCGTAAAGAGGTCTTTAAAATAATCAGCTGCAATGTTCAAAATATCATCCTCATTCGTGGCCCATCTCGCATCCTTCCCTTCTAACCTAGCGATTTTATTCAATTTTTTTTTACCATTAGCTATCTTGTGGAAAAAATTGGTATTCCTATCACCATTTGAAAGCCAATTAATCCTGGCACACTATTCCCAATACAGCTCTTCCTTGTCGGCTTAAAGATTCAAACCTATTTGGACATCCACCATTTCGGCAAGAACATCAACGTCGGGATCGTTCGCGCATAATTCTTGCAAACGCCTTTCTAAAGTAGACTTCTTAGTAGCTTTATTCTTCCTTCCTCTCTGATCCACTTCATAAGAACATCTGCTAATTCAAATAATTTTCGAGGAAGCTTAGTTTTGGATTGTGCCCAGTACTCTCCAATCACCTTTTCACAAGACTCATCCAAGCACCAATTAGCATTAAACCGAAACCTCTTAATGGGCCTCTTCATTCTTCTAGTACAATCGACGGTATCTATCAGCACTGGACAATGATCTGACATAGAGTGCACCCAATGAGTTACAGTGAAATCGGGAAAAAGTTCCCACCAAGCAAGATTCGCTACACCCCTGTTAAGACATTCTCGGATATTGGAGTCAGCTCGCCAACCTCTCTCCCAAGTATACCATCGACTAACAAACCCCAAATCACTGAGATCACAATCCTAAAGCACATCACGAAATACACCCATATTCATCTCAGACCGCAATCTGTCACCTTGTTTCTCAAACAAGTAGGCGATCTCATTAAAATCACCTGTCACAAACCAAGGCAAGCTTTGATCATGGCCCAAATGACGAAGCAAACTCCATGTATGGGATCGATACCCGTTCCTCAGGGTGACCATAAAACCCTATGAATCACCAAGTTAACCCCGAATGAATTTCGTGAATATCAACATCTATAAGGTTCTGAGAATAGCTTCGCAAACTGACTGAACAATCTTGCTTCCAACTAAGTGACAAACCACCTTTAAAATCTACTGCACTAACATCCAAACCATGTACAAAACCACACTTCCTCCTAATATTCTCCATTCGACGTGTACTTAGTTTTGTCTCCATGAGAAACAAAACTTAGGGGCCAATTTCTCTCAGTTTATTCTTGAGACGATACACCGTTCGAGGTTGTCCCAAACCATGAACGTTTCAGCTGGCAATCCTCATTGGGCCTGGCTGCCCTATCTAGTAGGGCTAGTCGCTCTAAAAATTGCATCTTTCGAAGCGTGAACAGCAAGCGTTAAATCACTCTCCACAATTTACTCAACAATTCACTGTCATTTTTTACCTTCCTATTGATGAATCAGTGTCTCCTCAGCTTCTAAATTCGCATTTAAAAGATCATATCCAATAGGCGTAGAGACATTAAGATCCGAATTTAATTGACTTGAATTTCCCGTGTAGACAAAAGATTTGACCGTTATGCCACCCAGTTCACTTTGAATCTTATCTTTATTAAATAAATTGCTATCCCCATAATTCCGCCCAATCTCATGCCTTTCCTTCTCTGCACGTTGACTTATGGAACCATCTGGTTCCCTCAGCCACCGACTTGTCATCATCGATCCCTCTCTCGAAGGTGCTCTTAACGTAATGTCCCAACCAAAACTAAATTTTGAGGGACCAACACGAACCCGAAGCGGGTAGAAACTCTCCCTATGCCCGAGTTTCCCACATAAAAAACAAAACAGGCTGAGTTTTTCGTATTGGAACCTTGCATAAACCGTTCGGCTATTTCCCAATAATATCTTCTTACGCTTCAATGGCAGTCTAACCTCCAAACTGACTTTGATTCTCATAAATCTCTTGGCTGCCGCAAGAGAAATTCTAAGTCATACTAAAGGAACGCTCCCAAAAAGAACCAAACTGCTTGGCCATATTTTCGGACAGAAGACCTGGAGGCAGGTCATGAATCTGAACCCAGAAATTAACCTGAACCAGTAGAACTGTAGATGGATCCTCACCTGGCTTAATCCTATGAAAGAGAATTAAATGGTTATTAAAAAACCAAGGTGTACATGATAACACTCTTTGGATGTCAACTTCATGAAAAAACTGGAATAGGATTCTTTTGTCACCAAGATCCTTGATAAAGACACCACCAATGGGATGCCAAAGTTCAGGGAAGGTATTCCTAAGAGATTAAAAGTGGATCACACTATCTCTTAGACAGATACCCACCAAACAGAATTGAAATTCTTCCACAGCATCAACCTCTTTCGTAAAGGCCAACTCTTCACCATCCACCAAAGTCAAATTTGTAAACTACGGTTCCGTTTGTTTGACTGAAAATGGTTTCCAGAAAATGATTTCTGGAAAATGAATTACTTTTCCGAAAAAATTAATATTTTCTGGTGTTTGGATGAATTTGTGTAAAATATTTTCTATTATTTGACAGATTTCTTGAAAATATTTCAAAATATTTCAGGAAAACTATTTTAAATGAAGCAAACATACATTTAAATATTTATTTAATTGGGTTTGTTTTATATCTATTAAATTTATATTTTACGAAATGATTTATTTATAAATAAATACATCAAATTAAAAATTAAGAACTGGTGTCAAAGCAAAAAATTCAAAGAGAATTATGATGGACAAAGTATACACAGATAGATAACTGAAACTAAAAGGATTGTAAGTCCATAATTCTATTTCTATACCTGTCATTTTACATCCATCTACTATGTTAACATGATTATGACTAATAACAAGGGAGGTAAACGGAGATGAAGTATACATATAACTAAAATATTTTACACATAAAATGAATCTTATCATCAATGGGCGCATTTGGATGGAAGATAGAGAGAGCACGAGCAAACTCTTCGAAACCTAGAATTCCATTATGCTTTGTATTAAACAAGTCAAATAGCTGCAGTGAAATCAGAAATATATTGACAGCAAGTCAAGCAATATTATGCTAACAAGAATTATTCTTTTAAGGATGGAGATATTATTAATTAACATTAGATATTATGTTTTGTTTGTTTTGAATAACACCAATTGGAACTCCTCCTGTCAAATAGTAATATAAATAAAACTTAAATAATACAAAGATTAGAGGGAAAGAATCAACTCAAGATGAGGAGTGATCATCAAGCCAAAAAACTTGACAAACATAATAAAAGATATCAATTATATAACAAAATAAGAACTATGAAAAAACAAAGACCTTGTTGATCAGCCCATCATCTATAACAACACTGCTTATATTCTTGAAAAGCTCATAAAGTGCTTCTATTTCACTTACACTAATTACATGAAGATGAGCAAAATAACAATTTTCAGTAGAATAACTCAAGAACTAAAATAACATAGGAAAAGACTGAATAAATGTTAAATCAAGCAAAAGCATTGATTTTATCGCATAAGCAATATAGAAAAAGATTGAAAAGGAAAAGAAAAAATGATAGCATATAAACGATCTCTCTTGCAAGAAGTTCAAGATCAACATGACCTCTTGATTGCCTGTACAAATCAATATCACAGCATTGCAGCACTAAAGCAAATAAATGCTTCAATCCATCTACGTACTTCAACATGATATTCTCTTCACATCAATACACTTCATACTTAGGCAACAACAGAAGAGACTAGAAATCCCATTCATGTCATTCTTTCCATACACTCGATCATTCTAAAGATTAGGCAAGAACAAGATACTACACTAGAACAACTCTGTTCTTGGATCCCACACCATGTTTCATCATAGGATTGGTGTTTCAATATGTTTCACCTCAAGGAACAACCTTGGAATCCTTTCATTCATCACTCATATGTCGTCGAGACTGGTTCTTATCACTCATATGCCAACACAGGTGCATTAACTCTTCCGTTTAAAGAATTAACAGTTTTAAAGCACATAAAGAATTAACTCCTCCATGTTTATTTCTCATACATGGGAGATCAACAAAATACAATCAAGTAACACATACATCACTATTCATCATGAATCAAGAAACGCAAAGCAAAGGATAAAAATAAGTAATCCTACCAAATAAAGAATTAGCCATTTCATCCATTTTATAAAATTAAAGGTGATTACAAATCACCAATCTTTGCTAACATTCATTCCAACGGTGCAGTATAAAACAGACAATCTAATAAAGAGAAGTGGTTTAAAATCAAATACCCATAAAATCAAACACATCAAAAGGCCCACTTCAAACACAAAATCATTAACTCCATCACAAATTGACCCTGATCAGGATCCCATCTGAAAAGACTTGAAATGGCTAGGGCTTTTTTTCTTTTTGTCAACAAAACTATTGCTGGTCGTTTTTGATATAGAGATGAATCCTGGTTGGGGACGCAATGAATGGGGAAGGGGAAGGGGAAGGGGAAGAACGTTTGGCAAGTGATAGATGCTGGGATGTGAAGAGGAAAATTCTGTAAAACGTCGTACCGGAAAAAAAGGGTAAGACTTTTTCCCTAAAAAAAGCTCTCTTTTTCCCGTGTTTGTAAAATGTTTTACGATGAAAAATCATTTTCACCTAAACAAACATCAGAAAATGTTGAAAAGCTTTTACAACCAAACAAACGGAGCCTAAATATTTTTTTTTAATATACTGATGTAATTACATGGTAATATTTGTTCATACTTTCTTAACCTTTTGACAATGGACACACACCTTGCACACACAGGCGCTCGAACCCAAAACCCCTAGGATGAACAACATCCTCTTTTCCACTTGAACCACTTGTTAGGTTCATGTTTTCTTAAAATTATATATTTTTAAATTATATTTTTTGGGATTTAAATTATACTTTTCGTGAATTTAATTTGTCAATTGAATTTTAGCTCGATTGGTATAGATATTATTATTAATACAGGAAAATATGGATTCGAGTACATTGAAGCACATTATTTTCCTATTTATGGGTTGGGAGGGATTATGGATAGTTCTAGAGATTATGTTAAAAATATACCAGAACCTATGATGAAATTGACAAAAAAAACTTTAATTCTATATAAAATTATATGTTTTTTAAAATTATTAAATAAAAAATTCAATATAAAAATTAAAAAAAAACAAAATCCCAAAAGTGTTATAGCTAGAAAAATTAAAATGTATGAGAAATAAAGAAAAAAATGAATTGAGTGGTGAAGAATAAGCCTTAAACTCCATAATTACAAAAACTTTGTGAAATCGATTTTAATCATTTTTTAACAAAAATATTACAAAAAAAAAAATTCATACTCAATTCAAAATTTCAATTCATTTAAATTATTTTTCAAAACTCAAATCGGAATTATAAATTTTATTCCAATTTTTATTTCTTTTCTTATAAAGAAAAAGCTTTGTCAAGAAATAGAAGATGTCCAAAATAGAGAACCAATAATTTTATTTAATTTTTATATATTTTTTATATTTTTTTAAAAGAATGACTATCGGATATTTCTATACATATAAATCAAAGAGAGACTTTTTGGAGTGTTTAAAAATAATTTTCCTTCATTACCACTCACTTTATATATTTTTTGAATTTTTTAATTTTTTAATTGTCTATGTATTTTTATATATCTTTTAGAAATTTCTAATTTTTTTAAAAAATAATCATTTTTTATTATTTTTCTATAAAATTAAGATCAAATTGATAGAAAGTATAAAAAATATGGATTAAAATTGTTATTATACCAATTAAAAAATTTTATTGTTAGCTACTTAACAATTGAGTAACTAAAAAAATAATTTTGAAAATATTAGTGACCAAATTATAACTTTTTTTAGTTAAGTGACCAAAACAAAAATTTATCCATAATTTAGTGACTAATGATATAGTTTCTCTTTTTTATAATTTTTTTTATGTTTTTTTAATAATTTTGATAGTTTGTAATTATTTTTATTTTTAAATTTTTTTTATGATTTTAAAAACTATGTACAAACTGAATCAATCTGGACAAATGATCTATGTTCATTGTAAGCCTTGATAATCATTTGTTCGATTTCAATCTAGTGTCTAGAGTTATATTTTTAAAATAAATTTTATTTTCTTGATTTTCTTTAGTTTTTTCTTATATATCAGTGCCACATCAGCAATTTAATGGCCACATTAGCGACTCAGTTGAAGACTAATGGTCAACATCAGTCAAAGGATTGATCTGGTCAATTTTATAAGTTCAAGGTTTAATTGGATGCAAAAAAAATTAGAGACTAGACTGATTTTTTGGGAATAAATTAGGGGCCTATGATAGTATTAAGCCATTAGTAAAAAACAGAGAAAAAACAGCACCCAAAATCTAGATGGCCCACTGTGGCCGGAAAAACACAAATCTAGAGGGCCCACTCATTACAATATGCGGCAAACCGATAAGGGAAGTATCGTAGCCGAAGCAACGAAGTTATACATAAAAAGGGAAGGGTGATGGGCTGTATAGGATGACCTAAATACCCTCTAACTTTGCCTAAACCCTACTTCACATCGCCCCAACACCTCTTCTGCCCTTTTACCCTTCTCCTTTCCCAGTTTTCCCCTTTTAACCCTAAACCCCCGCCAACTCCCTCCCTTTCAAATTTCTCCACACTCAACACCCTCCTTCCTCAATTCTCTTTTTACATGCAATCCCTAATTCCCCTTTTCAGCTCCATTTTTCTCCTCCTTTTTTTCATCTCCTCTTTATTGATTTATTGAACTATTTTTTCTACCCTTTTTCGTGGTTTCAACTTATTTTTGCGGGTCCCCTTAAAGTGTTATCTTCCGGTGAGTCTTTCTTTCCCTCTCTCGTCTGTTTGATTGTCTTGGAGAAATAAAACCGAATTTCCAATGTTGCTTTTTCTTTTTGGATACATTGAAAGTATTCGAAACTTGAACTCTGTTTCCTTTTCTTTTTTCTGAATGCAAAGTTGATTGTTTATGAGGGTCCCACGTGTGATTTTTGTTGTGTTTGATAAAAGACCGAACTGAAAGTAATTTGCTTTTTTGTTTGGTTGCCCAGAAATACAAAATAGAAAGAGAAAAACAAACCTACGTTTCAGTTTCTCTTATGTCCTTTTGTTTCTACTTTATTCATGATTTCTTTTTCTTGTAAATTGGCCATGTTGCATTGAAGTATGGAAGTTTTTTTTCCCTTTCTCTTTGATTTTTTTATTTCAATTTCTTGATCATTATTGAGATGGATCCTCCCCCCCCCCTTCCAAATCCATGATCCTGAGGAACACTGTAGAGTGGTGTTTTGTTCCAATTTTCAATATAATGGGTGCTTGGTTTTCCAATGAAGTTTCATAGAAGAGCAATTTAGGTTCTACAGCTACTCGCTTCCTATAAATTTATGGCCTTATATCATGTTTAGATCGAAACACTGCTTTTTATTACGAGTTTTTTTTTTCTTGGTATGTAAAATAATTGTTTATTTACGAACATTGTTACATGAACAGGTTCTGCTTGAAACCAAACTAGTCTCAAATTAGAGCTCCCTGTGGTTTTTTAGATGAGGTTTTGCTTGGATTTGTAGGTGTGGGTTATCGGTTATTTAACTTTATGGAAAACCATGAGTTGGTGATTGGGCAAAATCAAGATTTGTCACTACGGCAGAAGCAGTATGTCGGAATGGGGCATGATGCCAACTTTGTTCTTGGTCGTAATCATGATTTAGTACGTTCAGAGCAGATCCCTGATGTTGATTTGGTCATCCGGCCTGCTCATGATCATGGTCATAAACTGTCAACTTCTCAGACATGCACAAATGATGTAGCTCTGTTACGAGATAATCTTCATGATTATGAAGAGAATGGGTTAGATATGGATCAAATTAACTACCCTGGTGCGGTGGAAGACCGTGCTGGTGTTGAGAAACATGAGGATCAATTCCCTGCTGTTGTTCAAGATCATGAATTTGTTTTTGATGGTACTGAATTGACTCTTGTGAAGAACCAGGATATTTCAGTCAACTTAAATTCGGATATGCAGCTAAATCAGGAAATGAGTATTGAACCTGTATCATACCTGTTTCATCAACAAGAACAGATGACAGTTGGTTCTCCCATGCTTCAGCACCGCTCGTTATTTTTGGTGGCAAACCATGAATTGACTGTTGGAAAAGAGTTCACTGATGTCCACAGCTGTAGGAGGGCCCTAAGAGATGCAGCTATTGCTCTTCGCTTTGAGATGCAAACAATAAAGTCGGACAAGACTCGTTTTACAGTTAAATGTGCAAGTGAGGGATGCCCTTGGAGAATACATGCTGCAAAGCTCCCTGGTGTTCCCACTTTTACCATTAGGACCATCCATGATCAACATACTTGTGGAGGGATTACACATCTTGGTCATCAACAAGCCTCGGTTCAGTGGGTTGCAGATGCAGTAGCAGAAAGCATTAAGGAAAATCCTCATTATAAACCCAAGGAGATATTGGAAGAGATTCACCGTGTTCATGGAATCACATTGTCATACAAGCAAGCTTGGAGGGGCAAGGAACGCATCATGGCCAGTGTGCGTGGCTCTTTTGAGGAAGATGTTCGCCTCCTCCCTCAATATTGTCATATGATCAGAAGTACAAATCCAGGAAGTATTGCTCGGGTTTATGCGGATCCTGTTGATAACTGTTTTCAACGCCTTTTCATCTCATATCAGGCATCCATCTACGGTTTTCTGAATGCGTGCCGACCTCTTATTGGCCTTGATACAACTGTTTTGAAGAGCAAGTACCTGGGGAGCATGCTTTTTGCCTGTGGATTTGATGGAGATGGTGCTGTATTCCCTCTTGCATTTGGGGTGGTTGACGAGGAAAACAATGACAATTGGATGTGGTTCCTAGCTGAGTTGCACTATCTGCTTGAGATCAATGCAGAGAACATGCCCAGGCTTACCATCTTGTCTGATAGACAAAAGGGTGTTGTAGATGCTGTGGAAGCAAACTTCCCAACAGCTTTTCACGGGTTCTGCATGCATCATCTCGTTGACTGTTTCCAGAAGGAGTTCAATAGTTCTGTGCTTACCAACCTTTTCTGGGAGGCTGCTTATGCGCTCACCTGCATTGAATTCGAAAAAAAAACTCGTTGAGATTCAAGCAATCTCACCAGAAGCTACTACTTGGATTCAAAATATTCCTCCTCATTTATGGGCCACATCACATTTCGAAGGGACAAGGATGGGACTCCTGGCGGTCAACATTGTGGAATGTTTAAGTGCTTGGATAGCAGAGTCCTCTGGCCTTCCAATAATCCAAATGATGGAGTGCATCCGTCGGCAACTGATGACTTGTTTCAATGAGCGTCGTGAGACAAGCATGCAATGGACAGGCAATCTTGTTCCTCCTGCAGAAAGGATTGTATTGGAAGCCTATGATCGTGCATGCACTTACCAAGTGTTCAAAGCAAACGAATCTGAATTTGAGGTACGATGCCCCAATGATGGAGCATTCGTAGTAGATATCCGAACCCGAAGTTGTTATTGTCGTGGGTGGGAGCTGAGTGGACTTCCTTGTGCTCATGCCATTGCAGTCCTCCTTTCTTGTAGACAAAATGTGCATAGGTTTACAGAAAATTGTTTCACAGTGGCAAGTTACCGAAAGGCATACTCACAGACAATACACCCTGTTCCTGATAAAGCCCTTTGGAAAGAGATGTTTGAACAATTCCCAAATGAAGCGCCTAAAGACGATGAGGTCATTATAAAACCACCTAGGTCGCTTCAGCTACCAGGGAGACCCAAAAAGAGACGAACTCGTGCTGAGAATGCTGGTCGGACAAAGCGGATGGTGCATTGCAGCCGCTGTAATCAAACCGGACATTTCAGAACTACATGTACAGCACCTATGTAGAAACTCCTTTTTCAAAGTTTTCCCCTGAACTGTGCAGATACAGAAGTAATTTTTTAGTTTGAAAATTTTTTTAGAGCTGCTATTATCAGCTCTACTTTAGTAAGCACAGATATACATATAGGTTTTCCATAGATAAGTGAATATACCTTAGTTCTATATTCGAATTAACTTTGGCAAGCTTACTTAAATATATATATCAAGAAGTTGCAAGTTCAATTTTTTTTTTCCCAAAGTTTGCTTGCATTTCATGATAACTTTTGGAAACATATTCAAGCAAAAAGGCATTTTTTTTTTATAAATAATAGCAATAATGCGAGGTTTATTATTATTATTATTTTGCCTTAGGATTTGTTACAATTTAATCAAATTAATATATAAGCAATAATTTAATCATGTATGCATGCATGCATGCAATTGCAATGTGGATCTATCCACCTTTGTTTTTTTGGCATTGAAACTTAGTAATATACATTTCCTCCATTTCCCAAAAATAATTTAAAAGGCTTCGATGGATCGAATTAAGTTAAATTAAGAACCATAATATAAATAGCAAAAAGAAGTTTTGAATATGGGAGATGTATGCATTTAGGGGAAGCAAGAAATCATCAGATTATTACATGTGTCGGTGCTCGATCTTCATCTCAATGAGCATCCATGAAACCATCTCAATGAAGAGATATAAAGGATTAAAATGTGCAGGTTCAACTAAGATTAATGGCAATTTTGCTTCTGGCATTGGGGTTATCATCATCATCATCTTCCTCTTCATCAAGCCTCGAAGAAAGTTCTAGTTTTTGGAATTATAAAACATGCATAAAGGTAAGTCACAAATCATTTGTACAAAACCTTTTACGTGATTCATGCATCTATATATAAATTAATATATATATATATATATATATATATATATATATCTATTTATGTTGTTCAGATAATCACAGCGAACCCACATTCACACAAATCATGGTTGCCTCTTCTATAGGCATCATCATTGCAGCAGCGTTGCGGTTTCATCTATGGAAACTAAGGGATGAAAAGATCATCCCACGCCTACGATCCAGAGACAAAGGCGGCGGCCGCATTGATAAGGTCGAACGCTTCCCTCACTACGTAGGTAAATATATATTTTTTAAAATTTATATGATCCTCCATGGATTCTCCTTTACGTATTTCCAGTCCGAACCTTGATTTTGTTTCTCCTATCCTATGTATTTCAGCTAGGCAGATGGGATTTATAGATAGAAGAGAATGCCCTTTGCTCTGCAAGTTATCTGCCGAATATATCAGGAAATTAGAAGGTTGTGAAGATGATATATATACATTCTTCTCCAATGAGCCCGATGTGGATTCTCTCTTTGTTAAGCTTGTGGAAGAGTTTGAGAGATGCATTCTTAGTTATTTTGCATTCCATTGGTGCCATGCAGATCTTATGATCACCCAGGTAATAATATATTGTATGTTAGATTCATTTCTCTTTTCATTCTTTCTTTATATTTTCTGTATTCTGATAGAAACATATAGAAAATGAACTTTTTTTTTTCTTTTTCTTTTTGCTATATGGTTTCAGGTTTTAAGTTCTGATGCTGAACCCAAGAGAAAGCTCAAGCAGATTTTCATGGCAGCAACTAGGTTGGGCATTGATTATTACATTACCTATTCATTGTTGTCATATCATTATAACAATATGAAATATTGAAAAGAGATGGACCATTTTGTATACGCATCCAACTATTGCAAGAAACTGGAATTAAGATCTTAAACCAGACAAGATATAGTTTCTTACCATCCTTGTATATGCTGAAGCACCTCTGTTCGAACATGGGGGATATTGCTCTAGATTTAAGATGAAAACACTTAGAAAAAACTGAGCATATTCATAGCGGATACATACCCACATTTGACCTACAGGAGAATAAATCATGCTTTTCTAATATAGGGAGCAGAGATTTGAGAGGGTGACAAAAAATCTAAAGGTGGCTAGAGTTTTCACTACATTGGTGGAAGAAATGAAAGCAATGGGGCTTACATCAACAGATGATTCTCAATGTACAGAGGTGATGGCTCCGGTGGCTCACAGTGACAGAAGTCCAGTGCTGCTCCTCATGGGAGGTGGGATGGGAGCTGGGAAGAGCACTGTGCTTAAGGACATTCTCAAAGAGTAAGCCCTTTTTTTACCCAAAAAAAATAAACAACTTAAGACCAAGATGAACTTAAATGCAATTGTTCGACTTATGTTTTAGGAAGAATCCAAATGCAATAAAACCTGGAGCTTTACCACTGTGTGGTTACAGATATCTTTATTTCTTCCTACAGCATTTAAACACTGTATATTAAAAACAAGAGCAATATTTTAAAGCACTAATATAAAGCATTTTGCATAACATATGAACAGACCATTCTGGGCAGGAGCAGCAGGGAATGCAGTTGTGATTGAGGCAGATGCATTCAAAGAATCAGATGTTATCTACAGAGCCCTCAGCAAACGAGGTCATTCGGACATGGTCCATACAGCCGAATTAGTAAGTATTGATTTCCCTGTCTCATCCCACATCCAGTCCACCATGTCCTTCACTTTAGCACACCAAAATTCTATCAATCATATGATACCATTCACCTTGTCTCACTCAGCTGCATGATAGTGAGGTGAATGGAAGGACACTTTGTGTTCAATGGCATAGCTTAATGACTGAAACTGGTTTCACAATACAATAACAACATAACTTAGTAGGTTATATTGAATGGCATCGATGCATGTTTCTTATCGGCACTTAAGATGGAGGCTTAATTAATCGAAACAGGTGCACCAATCATCTACAGATGCAGCATCGTCCCTTCTAGTGACAGCACTGAACGAAGGGCGGGATGTGATCATGGATGGAACACTGTCCTGGATACCATTTGTTTTACAGACAATAACTATGGCCAGATGTGTCCATCGCCGCCGGTATCGTATGGGTGCTGGTTACAAGAAAAACCCCGATGGGACCATAACTGAGAACTACTGGGAACAAATCGAAGAAGAAGATCGAGTTCCAGAAGGAGGCAAAAGGAGGAAGCCATACAGAATAGAGCTGGTTGGGGTTGTTTGTGAAGCTTATTTAGCAGTTATTAGAGGCATAAGGTAAGGCACACAGTGAAACAAAACTATGCCTAGTAAGAATATCTTATTTCCCTTTTACCCTCAGATACTGATTCCATGAAGGAATCTAATCCATTCAGGAGAGCTATAATGTGCAGACGAGCCGTAAGAGTGAATTCACAGCTGAAATCCCACAAGAGATTTGCAAATGCATTTCCAACATATTGCCAACTGGTTGACAACGCTAGGCTATATAGCACCAATGCCTTGGAAGGTCCACCTAAGGTGAAATTTCACTATCACTTCCACCTTCATTTCTTAGCATGATTACTTGATGAAGTATTGACTTAAACAATGTATGTGAAGCTGATAGGATGGAAAGAGAAAGACAGGACATTACTAGTGGATCCCGACGAGATCGGGTGTTTAAAGAGGATAGGCAGGCTGAACGAGAACGCAGATTCCATATACGAACTTTACAGGTATCCTAACCCCGCTTGTCAAACCGGTTCGATATGGAAAGACATTGTACTATCACCTTCAAGAGTAAATATCCAACAGGAACTGAAGTATACCATCCAGAAAGTTGAAAGAATGGCTAATGTAGTTTCCCACGAATGAATGTTCACTCAACAGATATTGCAGGCTGAACATGTCTAAACCCTCATGCCTTGTTGGATGAAGATGATGATGATGATGATGAAGCTTTATATGTAAATTTATTGTTGCTAGCTAAAGCCAAGTTTAGACTATTGAACTGAAAACCACAATATTTCCCTTTAATTGTTTCAAATAATCTGCTAGTATCAGTACAGTAGGGTGTATTGGCTTATTGGGAACTCCAAACAGGGATTTTTAAGAACAGAGAAAAGAAAGAGCAATTGCAGCTGCAACTTTGAGATAAAGTTTCTGAAGTTCACACAATTCAGTTAATGCAGATGGAGTGTTTTGTATGATTGAAATTATGGTACCAATGCAGTTGGATCATCGTTCCAATTTTTAATTCACCTCTTTATCTCAAAATATGCAATTTCTATCTTTTTCAACATCTCTAATATCATTTTCTTTTACAAGTTAATCGGTTCAACCTTACTCCAACCAATCCGTTTTGTAAAAACAGTGTAGTGTTAAAGTAAGTTTATTTAGGGGTACTCATAGTTCGATTAAAATCGAATTAATCGAGCGAATCAATTTAATTCGATTAATCGGTCGGTGGTTGAATTTAATTCGATCAAAAATCGATTAATGATTTTTTGAAATTTCGATTATAGTTTAATTCAATTCAAAATTAAATAATTAACTGAATTAATCAAATTAACCGAAATAAATAATATATATTATATATAATATATTTTTATATTAATAATTTATTTTTTCAACTATTATTTTTTATATTTATCGGAATAATATATGTTTTTGAACTATTAAAAAAATGAATATTAGGAACGTATTTTTATATCTTTTATATTAATTTTAATTCTGTTCGGTTGATGCATTTAAAAAAATTCAATTAACGATTAAATTCTTTTACATTTTGTGTAATTGGTTTAATAATAATTTGGTTCTGTTAATAATAAATCCACCGTTTGAATAAAATACCGTACAATCCGGGTCGGTAGAATAAAATGCCCGTTTCCATTGCGGTTACCATATAAATTATCGCCCCGCAATATCTTAACCCTAGAAAACGCACTCTCTTTCTCACTCTCCCCCGGCTTCGAACTTTTGGTGCTGTTTACTTCATCTCCTAGCCATGGTCTCGCCATCGTCGCTAACTTCACTCACCTCTCTTTTCTTTCAATGTTGCTTCATTTTCTAGATCCTTCTCTTCAAGTTTCTCGGGATCCAAATATTTTCTTAACAATGGTGCTTTTTCTAAGGTTTTTTTTTGTTCATTTTCGTTTAGGCGGACGTGGATGCCGGTGTCGCTGCACCAGGTGTACCGAAGAAGAGAACGTTCAAGAAGTTCAGTTTCAGAGGTGTCGATCTCGATGCTCTCTTGGATATGTCCACTGATGAACTCGTCAAGCTCTTTCCCGCCCGTGCACGCCGGAGGTTAGCTCTCGCTATTTTTCCTACTCGATCTTCCTTTTTTTTAATTCTTCAAGATTGTGTTTATGCCTTTTTTTGAATTTCGAAAATTAGATAGTTTGGTTTCTACTTTTTTAGGTTTCAGAGAGGTTTAAAGAGGAAGCCAATGGCTCTGATAAAAAAATTACGCAAGGCTGTAAGTATTCTATTTCCCTTCTTTTTCGACTATATGAGGACCTAATTAATACTTAATTTTTTTCTTTTTTTTTTAATGCTTAGATTTGCATTTCATATGATTACTTTCTTAAAATGCATAGGATACTTTTGTGATTAACTAGATATAGATAAATGGTATTGATGATCATCTACAGTTTTATAAGAAAATGCTTCCTAGATTCCATAGCCAGTAGTATATTGTCCTTAGAATTTTCTGAACTTCACTTTGTTTTTATATTGCTCCTCTTCATTTGACGACGTTTACCATATATTTTTTAACAATACAGTTGGTTTTTTCCCCTCTATGTTGGTTCTCTTGATTTGTGTATAATAGAGTTATCTGTTTCACAAGCAACATTGTGGGAATCTTATGATTCCATGGCTGTAATAGCTTGATAATTTCATGATTATCTTCCTTTCTCCTTTGCCCTTGTTTAGCTATTGTGTAATTTCATCTATGGAATCTCTCTGTTAAATGAGATTTGTGGCTGTCGCAAATGTTGCCAGTGAAGTAGATAGCGTGATTATTCATTATGATATTAACTGGTTTGTTGATTTATAATAAATTTCCCCTGAAACATTTTATTCCATGTTAATGATGACTATAAAGTAACTATAGATAGCACTATATACTGAGAATGTTTTGCTGGTGTCTCGAAATAGAAACGGGAGGCTCCACCTGGTGAGAAACCTGAGCCAGTTAGGACACACCTCCGCAACATGATTATAGTTCCTGAAATGATTGGTAGTATTATCGGTGTTTACAATGGAAAGACCTTCAATCAAGTGGAAATCAAGCCAGAAATGATTAGCCACTATTTGGCTGAATTTTCAATCTCCTACAAGCCGGTAAAGCACGGAAGACCGGGTATTGGTGCCACCCATTCATCCAGGTTTATTCCACTCAAATGAAAAAGATTATGCATGTGTCTTAATTCCTGGTCTTGTTGGAATGTTGTTTTGTTATTGAATTTTGATCAATGTGTCTAGTGTTGATGCTTCTCTTTTGAGTACTCAATTTAGAAAAGGACTCTGTCAAGCTTTGCATTTCTTTCCTATTTCCCCTTCCTCTGAACTATTTCTAAAAAATTAAGGTTTTTGTTATTGAATTTTGATCAATGGGTCTGGCCTGGCTTTGATGAAACAATTAGGCTCAAATTTTTTGGCCCAATTCTCGGCTGACCGATCTTGTTTATCCCCATTCTCCACATAACTGACATGATAAGTTAAAGCCCACCTTATATTATATCATTATTATTGGATAAGTAAACCCTACTTATATTAATCATAATCAGATTCATTACATTTTACCAAATTTAAGGTAAAAAGTTATCCCTTGAGTTGGGTTTCACTTGAAAGAACAAAAGCCCCAGTTTTTATATCTTTAATTATATAGTGTAACAATGAATAATAACCCTTCTATACATGTTACGATTTCATTTTTGTTATGATAAAAATCGGAATTTTCAGGTAGCCCTAACAATCACAAATTCATTGCAGTTTGAACAATTGTTAAAGTGCTGAGTCAATCTTACCCACATAAGACAAGGAAAGCCAGCCTACTTACCCTGTACTGAAACCAATCCTCGTAACGCATTCCTTGTGTCATATGATGGGGTTTATGGTTCACAGATTTGACTCTTATCTTCTGATTGGACATCATCTTAGTCCACAACTAACAAAATTGTTGGCTCGTCTCTATTCATTCTACTTTTTCAACCCTTCTTTCTTATCATCTAAGGTTGTACTTGTTGCATTAATAGTTGTTTGAAACACTTACTTTTTAACCAAAATTCAACCTCCAAATTTTAATCCCATCATCATCATCATTCCTTTGACTAGCGTATCGTCTGGTTTAGCTCGTTGAGGCTCACGATTTTGTCCATAAAAAATCTCTCCGAGCACCCTCCGCTGTGACCATCTAAAGTTTAAATCCCAAAATTCAGATTTACTATAAACTTCAATGCCCATGAAATTTCTACCATAATGCCACAGCTAATCTATTACTCCATTCAAACAAGTTTAGGAAAAAGGTCAGGAGAAATGCCAGCCTTTTGCTATTGGAAGAGGGAATACAGTTGCAATGTGACGTCGAACCATGTTGCCCATGTTAGTTTAGTCTACGCAGTTCACATGCCTTGTTGCAAGGCACACTAGAGTTTCACTTCCAATAATCAGACAAATCTTTGAACTCAATCAGTTTGGTAGGTATACCCTAGTTATGTCATTATTCAGAAGTTTCCAGCTGTATGTACAGAAATTGCAAATCCTTTGTTGGCGTTTAAAGTTCACAGGAGGTGACACATATAACCAAAAAAGTGAAAAGAAACTTGAAAAATTATGACCAAGACTTGGTAGCTTGGACAAATTTTCAACAATTTTGGTTTGATTCCAAACGTATTCACGCCTAGACATGCAAGCAGCAGCCAAACTCCCATCTCATGCCATGTTGCACACAAAAGAAAGGCAGCCCCACAACCCCTTTTGTTCATATAAAAATTAAAATGTATACCAATTACAGCAGCTTGGGCAGCACTAATGGCATTTCATTTAATTCAAAAAGTTCAACCCCTTTCAAGCTTTTCATTGCCAAGGAAGATGAAACAGCTCTTTACAATTTAAACCTCAATTCCACAATCTCGTTTTGGTCCGGCACTAGGCTTTTAAAACCGGCTGCCGAATTTTTAGAAAAAGGCCAACCTTCCAAAGCCCCTCAAAAAGAAGGGAAAAGAAGAAAGAAACTGCTCCTATTCATCCCCTGCTTGGACCATGCAAAATATGTACATGACCAGATTGAACATTGAAAGACATGAAGATTTCTTTAGCAATGTCTCCACTGAAATTATGTGGTTGCTTGTGACGGTAACTTTGGGTGGTTGTGCTCACCTTCATACGTAACAATAAGCATCGACGGCTCTTCCAAGCACCTCTCCACATGTTTCCTCGCAGGGCAACCTCTCATACTGCTACATTTATAATATCCCCTGCACAATTTATAAACAAAAGAAGACCTCCTAAGTCATATTGTATGACAGACTCCACCAACAGCACATCAAATTTACAGCTCGGTCCTATAAATGCTTAAACATGATCAAACTGAAGAGTTAAATGCATCACTCTATTCATCTTAGTCCTGGTGAGAGTAAAAATCAGAAGAGAATCAAAAGCTTAAAACACTAGATTTCAAGTCCCCTAATGGAAAAGATAATCTGACAATCAGATATCGCAGACACTACGACCATGGAGTTAATGGCTTTCCATTACTAGTCATTTTCAATTTAAAAGTTCATCCATGCCCACAAGCAAAACCGAGCAGGGCAACACCAAAATTCACATAAATGAGACAGCAGTCTGATAAGACGATAATGCTTACCTAGGGTGAGGAGAACCCTTGATTGGCTTCTGCCCATATTTCCTCCATGAATAATCATCAGGAGGAATATCAGCAAGCTTGTTACTGATAGCAGGCACCTTGATTGATCTCTTTACTCTATGTTTCCTGTCAATACAATGCAACCAATTTAAGGTAAAAACTCAATAATCAAGATCAAATCCCTTCACTCTCCATAAAAAGGAAAGCATAATTTTATAAAGATGTGAAATTGCGGAAAAAGAAGAGAATCCAACCTCTTTTTTGAGCAGTGGCATTTCCCACTACTTCCACATTTGGCACTCCCATCTTCTCCCTTAACGGAACACTTCTTTTTGTGTTGGGAACCCTGATCCGAGGATCGAGGTGCGCCGATTAAATGGAAGGCATTCCCATTATCCATGTTAGCTACACTACCATCTATACTCAGAGAAGAAATGAAAGACCTAGTTGATGACATGGTAGGTGTGCAGCTAGAGCTATCAAAGTTGAAGTTAATCCCACTATTAGTCTTCCTAAACAACATTTCAGCTTGATGCTGTTGGTACTGTAGCCTTTGTTGGTGGAGGAAATGATAGTGGGCAGGAGGAGGCGGCTGTTGGGCGAGTGGAAGAGGGGTTTTGCTATTCGAACTCAGTTCCAAGCATGGGGTTCCCAAATAGAGAGAGCTCTTAGCATGTGAACTCAGTTCTTGATGGTAACCAAGCTGCAAATCCTTGGATGGATAATCTGTCGGGTTATGGTGTTGATTATCCAAAAAGATGCTTTGAGGAAAAGGGGTTTGTAATTTCCTTAGTTTCCTCACTCTTGCATGACCCAAACTAGAGCTTAAAAGAGAAACTACTCTTTTGAACTTAAAAACAGCCTCCCCTGTTTCAGCCATTAAATTCCTGCAGTGAACTTGATCTTGAGGCTGAGACAAAAGACTCAATACTCTATGGCAACTCTCTACTGCTGCCTTGTTAGCTTCCTCAACCTCCTCCATATTACCACCAATTCTGCAAACCCAGTTAGCTAAACCAAAAAAAAAAAAAATCAACAAAGTTCACTAAAACATTAGATCTTTAAACCAAAAAAAGAAAAGAAAAGAAAGACCAATCAGCCAAAATTCAACTTCCAGATCACCCAGAGACCCAACAGGGATCAAAGCAGAAACAACTCTCTCATTAAGAAAAAAAAAAGGGAAAAAAGTGCCCCAAAAAAAGAAAGACAAAAAAACCAGACCTTGTTGGACTTGGTGTTGTCAAAACCCTAAATTCTTCTCCCCACGTTTTACTTTTTCTATTTCCTGAGATTGAAAGGTGTGAAAGAGAAGACTTTGTTTTTGGCTTTGAGAGGAGAGAAACTCACAAACGGCCATAAAACAAACAAAGCTCCCATCTTTTCTACTATAATATTATAATATTAAACAAAAAATCAATAGGAAGAGAGATTTAAATAAATAAATAAAAGGGAGAAGATGAAGCAATGAAACTGCCGTCTTTGTCACAGATTTGAAGGTGGGACCCAAACAAAAGACCTTGGTTTGGGTTCATTCTTTTCCTTCTGCCAATTCCTGCTTAAGACCATTTCAGCTCCAGTTTTTTTTAATTATCAATCTGCTCCAGAAACCAGACATGCTTTAAGCATTCCCTATACTTTGTCTTGTGCTACTGTAAATTGCAGAGTTGTTGAGGAACTGGTCAAGAGTTGGAGGGGACATTGATACTTACTTTTCAATCCTCTCTTTTTTTACTTTTTACTTTATTGTAATTCATCTTGTCCTAACCATATGGACGATGAAATTTGTCAGTTTTTGTGTGATAAATTTTTGGATGTATGTGTGTTTATTTATAATTAATGTAAAATTAATAGTGATGATGAAATTAAATATTGTAGTAATATTACAGCATAAAAAAAAAAAGTAAGTTAAACGTATCGCACCATCCGTCCAAACCCATACTTAAGTGGATTTGGATGAACGCTGTAGTATCACTATACTATTTAATCTCACCGTCATCATTGTTTTTACACTAATTATATATAAATGCATCGTTCATCCAAATTCACATTAATCTATTATATTAAGTTAATTCAATTCCATCATTTTTAGAAATCGAGATTATCTTTAAAATTACTACAAAATGTTAATGCTTCTTCTCATTGTATAGTTGAAGAATGCTACATATGAATTACTCCTTTTTTTTTAGCATTTTTCATGTTCAAAAAGAAAAAAAAAAAAAGCAAATGACATTTTACCCTTTCTAAAACCTTCTTACTTTTTTGGAATTCACATACATACTCATAGCTTAATTATTACATATAGAATCCCATGATGGGGATTTCATACATATTATTAAATCAAAAAGTAAAACCAATTTGTATCTTTCCAACTTTTAACTCAAATTTAGTTCAATCATATTCAAAAGAGTATTTACTTGTATTAAAATTTAGATTTGTTAGAAGCGTAAAATAAGATTTGATATAAAACTTAACAAATAAAATTATATGCAGAAGTATACCTGAATTCATTATTGGAGATTATTCAGAATATTTAAATTTTTCAATTTGTATCCTTCCAACCTTTAACTCAAATTTAGGTTAATCATACTCAAAAAGGTCTTTACTTGTATTAAAAGTTAGATTTATTAGAACTGTAAAATAAGATTTGATATAAAACTTAACAAATAAAACTATATGCAAAAGTGAATCTGAATCCATTATTGAAAATTGCACAAAATATTTTGAGTTTTTCTCTTAATATAACTCTCTGATGAGATGTAAAAGAAATACGAGATATATACTTTCTTTTGGGACCATTACCCCTTTTTAAATAATTGATTATTAAATCAATTTTGGATATTTATAATTTGACTCATCATCAAAGTATAAATACAACTTATGGTATCTACACATTAGTTCCATGACACTTTAATACCTTTGACACTTATAATATAATTGGTCACTTAATTTTGTATCACACTTTATAACAGCATTATACATTATACATGTGTCCATAATTGAGGATTTTAATTTAACAGGATTGTATTTTGATTTTTTTTATCAAAAAATAGATAAATTAATCTTTATATATTAGATCAAAGAGTAAATTGATGTTTCTGTTAAAAATTTCATCTAATGCACATGTTAGGCTTTTACTCTTAAAAGATTATCGATACACCTAATGCACATAGCAGACATAGCAGACATTGATGTTCAAATTATCGGTACACCTAATGCACATGTTAGGCTTTTACTCTTAAAAGATTATCTTGTAATTTCTGATGCTTAATTATTATAAGTATTAGGCACCTTTGTGCCTCTTTTTCTATCAAAAAAATTTCATCTATTTCTACTGTTAAAATTTAGTTTTTTTATGTCAGCATAAGGTAACTATTTTGTTATTATGTCAGTTATACCCTTTTTAATAGTAGGAATTAATGAAATTTTTAACAAAAAATTAATTTACTCTTTCATTTAATGTACAAATATTAATTTACTTTTTTTTTTTTTAGTAAAAATGCCAAAGAAAAATGTAATTCGAAATCTAGCCTAGGGGACTTCACTATATTTTTACCACCCTTTGTTACATTTAATGTATTATTAAATTATTTAAAAATTATGAAATACATTTATTAATACTAAAAAAAGAGTATGAAAGGGTAAAAAACTGAAATGCGAAGTAAACTTTATGCTTTTTTTACTCTGCTTTGGAGTGTTTTAACTTTTCCCTTCTTATCAAAAGCGGGGCCCAGGCCCGGTACACGAGGGCAGAATCCGATTTAGCTGTTATTGGGTCCAACCAATCATACTTCCCCACGTGTACCCATTCTCGCCCTTAAAATCTTAACACGTACCCCATGGTTAGCGGTGCCTTTGACCGCCAAGATGCTTACGTCGGAGCGCTAACTTGAGCCCGGAGGACACTGAGCGTAGGACCCAAGTAGGTCCCGCTGCCCTTGAATGATATACATAAGGCTCCGTCCCTAAATCTCCACCACGCTCCGCCACTGTAAATAGGAAACACAAATCTCGAGTTTGTAGTTCAAGCAAAGTTAACAAGGACCATAACTGGCATGTTGGAGTAGGGAGAAATGCCACATTACTGAAAGTGGACTGGTAATTGAAAGGGATGGTAGTGAAGGGGAAGGGAGAGTCAGGTTATTTTTATTTAATATTGATATAATTATTTTTTTAAGTTACGATTAAATTGAAAACATTTGTAAATTTTGAGGATTAATTTTTTAAATTATGACTAACTCAATATAACATATAAAAATTAAAAGTTAAATTTATTATTATATTAATTTTTTAACTATCACGTCACTTTATTGTTCAAAACAATTGAAATATATAAGGTTACGTTTAAATTACTATTTTTTTTTATTTTAAGTGCCTAAAGTGAATTTTTTTTTATTGTTAAGTCACTATTTGTATAATTTACTTTTATTTTATTTGCATAGAAAGGTAAAAGTAAAAGACTGGGTTTAATTTTACTATGAATTTATGTTTAATAAAACTTTATACACTTTTTAGAGAAAAAAAAGTTTTAGTTTTTATTATATTTAATAAATAGTGAGCAAAAATCTCGTGTATTGATCTAATGGTCAAGTGTATTCATTGTTTCAAGTGTGATCTAGATTCGAATCGTGTCAGTCGCGTTACTGTTAAAGCTTTACCTTTTTCTTATAATTCACTAAAATGAGTGGATAGCAGTCTGGTGTTGAGTCTGTATGAAGTGGCATTGCCAATTGCCAACAAGAAATTGACAACACTGAATATACAGTTGTTTTGGCATTTCTCTGAAAATAAGAACAGAATATTTCTGCACATACTATTCTCTGTCAACCAGCTTCAATCTCCTCTTCTTCCCTTCCCTATCATTTCTTACATCTCCACCAGGAAAGTGTTTAATTTGTATTTTTTAAATAATTTATAACCATCACAAATGCTCATCCATATAATTATAATTAATCATGGTATGATTTAAGTCAAAATAAAATCTAAATAAAAATCTCTCATAGTTTAGTAATTGGCTAATAGTTAATAGATGATTATTGATTGCATTAATTGATTGACCAACTAATTCTGTTAACTTAAAAGTATTAGGTAAAACTTAATTAACCACTGACAGTTTATATGTGTAAAATGATAAATAAGGGTATGCCACAGATAAGAGCATTTGGTAAAGGGAGTAATTTTTGAGCAAGCATAGTCAAATATGTCATTTCATATATCTCATTCCAATCAACTGAGAAAAAAGTTACCCATCTAAGCGTTTTTTGTTTTAGAGGTTTTAGCTCAATAAATTCTTGCAAATCTCCATTCATCAAGTATTATAATTAAGGGATTTGACTACCCAATCCTCCATTTATTCCCAAATCAATTAGAAAATGCCCAAAATTACCAAACACTCATAAACTCAATGTTTTGATGATTTTCAATTCGAAAAGAAAAGAGGGTTCGCAATCTTTATTTGGTTAAACCGTGAAAAATTAAAAAATGATTGTTTATAATATACTTATAGTTAAAAGATTAATTAGTTGAATAAAAATTAATTAAATCAAGGGAAAGTAAGGAATATTCAACTTTCTTCATTTTCCTTAAGCTTGTGTTGGGTCACATGCTTAAGCTCGAAAGTCCACACAAAAATGAAAAAATTTGGACAAAATACAAGGTATGAAAAATGGGTTTGGATAAAATTTAAGGTTCGTTTTTTAGATTGGTCAAGCTTTGAGTAAACTTATTTTGTACAAGCTTGGTTCGAATATTATGTTATAAAATAATATTACATTAATTATATATATATATATTTATATTTATATTAAATCACTAATCGAATAACAATTAAACCTATTGCCCAAGACCTAAAAAAAACTTATCCAACTAAATAACCCAAATCAAAATATAAAATTTTAACATTTATATTTAATACTATAAAATATTTATTATATTTATTTATATTTTTAATATATTTTTAATGTGTTAGAAAACTTTTATTTTAGCTTTTTAGCCCATTTAGTGTATTATATTTTTTAAAAGATAATTTTAAATAAAAATTAGTCTCAAAAATCAAATATGGGTGAGCCGGATCAAGCCCGTGTTTACTTTTCTTAAATAGAGCCTGACTTGAGTAAAAAATAAACCTATTTTTCGAATCGAACCCAAACTTAAAAAAAATGATCTAAATACCTTACATAAATCTGAACACAACTCGACTCAATCTATGAGCACCTCTACTTTTTCAATAGTATTGAAACAAGGAAAATGATATTACCTTATCTTTTTTTTTTTCTTTTTTATTCAATCCAAACATAGGTACTTTACTATTAAGCACAAAAATTAGTATATATATATATATTAACTTAAAAATCAGAGCTTAATGTCACCAATTAATTGGATATATTTTTATTAAGTAAAATATAAATAAATTCAAATTTATAAAAGAATGTATAATAAAGTTAAATAAGTAACTTAAGTTTTTTAAAAATAAAATAAAAAAACATCCATCTAATTTTAGTCATGATTTCCTTTTTTGAAAGTAGTCGTTCAATTTTTAATTTACCAAAATTAATTACATTTATTATTACCTTATTAGTCTTTATTATTTTTTAAAAAGTCAATTCTAAAGTGTTTTTCTTTCACCCATCCACCAAAACATTAATGTATACAATAGATAGTTGAATTTCTTTTGGAATATCGGACAGCAATGTTTGATATCTAACATTGGGTGGTCCGAGTTTAGGTATAATATTAATATATTTTATGTTTATTCGATTCGATTCAGTATATAAGTTTAAAATTTTGTCTAAATTTATTTGTATTTTTAAATAGTTGACAAGAATCATTTTAAATCCACTCATATTAATTTTTTAAATTGAAAAATATATTTATATTATTTTAATTTAATATTTTTTTATTAAAAATATATATAATTATCTTACCATTTTTTTAATGTTTACATTATAGTAATATATAATATTACTATATATTTAATTTTTATGTGCTATAAATTATATAATATATAACAAAAATAATATAATATAAAATATTATAAATTTAAAAATGGGTTGGGCTCAAATAAAGCTTAAATCCGATCCCATACTTTAAATAATTTTAATTCTTTTATTTAAATATATTTTCAGATCTAATATTTGTGTTGAATGCAACTGGCCCGGTATAAGGAAATTTTATGAGCAATGGAACTTCTCATTCATACAATAAAAATCAAAATAAACTGCTCAATACACTTGATGAATAAAAATATTTAGTTATAAAGTCAAAGGAATCAAGTCGGAATCCAAAAAGAAGAAGAAATAGCTACAGATCCATCCTTTTTTTTTTTCTTTGCAATAAATGGAATATCTGGAATGAGGTTTTATCACTTTTCTTCTTACTTCAGCTCCTCAGAATATTCCAACTCAGTTGCAGGTGAAGGAACTAACCTGATACAAGTTCACACCACTTCCATCCATGTCTCATAAACATGAAGAGGACCAAGAACTCCATGTAGGAAGAGAAGATGAAGCTGCCGGGAAAGGGACATGGAAACACGCAGCTTTTCATGTTGCCACCACCATCGCTACCCCTGCCGCTTATGCTCCTCTTCCTTTCGCCCTCGCTTCCCTCGGTTGGCCTCTTGGTAACTGCTATCATCTTCTCCCCTTATTCTTTGTCTTCTACTAACCACTGTTTTGTATAAGATCCGTCCAAAAACAGCCATAGGTTCATAGTTTTTTTCCCTTCAAAAGAATAACAAAAGTTGCTGTCCGATTGGTTTCAAGGTGTAAGCAGCTTGGTGACTGCGACCCTAGCCACGTGGTATTCTAGTTTGCTTATTGCCTCTTTGTGGAGATGGAATGGGAAGAAGCATGTCACTTACCGGCTTCTTGCAGACAGCCTCTTTGGTCAGTTTCTTTGTATTATTCTTCCCAATCACTGGTGTGCTATATGCTTGACCATTTTTATCTTTCTGGTTCTTGAAGGATTCTGGGGTTACTGGTCTATTGCATTTTTTCAGCAGGTGGCTTCAATAGGAAATAACATTGCCGTTCAAATCGCTGCTGGAAGCAGCCTCAAGGTCAGTCAATCTGGCTCTGGCCCTCATTTCCTTCAAGGAATCATATCAATAAGGCAATAAGTTAGTGCTCTATCATTTGCAGGCGGTTTACAAACACTATGACAAGCATGGCACACTCACCTTGCAACATTTTATTATTTTCTTTGGGGCTTTTGAACTTTTCCTATCTCAGCTCCCTGACATCCATTCTTTAAGATGGGTCAATGGGTTATGCACTTTCAGCACAATCGGCTTCGCCGGCACAACCATCGGTGTCACAATCTATAATGGTAAACTTGGGGCTATCCATTCTTAACTTTGTTCTTAGACATAATCTTCATATCACCTCTACAACCAAGTGCTAATTTTGGACAACTTTGTAGGTAAAAAGATTGACAGGGAGTCAATCAGTTATAGTTTGCAGGGAAGCTCATCTGCTAAGAGATTTGCAGCATTCAATGCTCTTGGTGCAATTGCCTTTTCATTTGGAGATGCAATGCTTCCTGAAATACAGGTTTAAAATAAAAAGTTTTTGATTCATTCTGTGCTTAACAATTGATAGTTCATTGTTTTTTAACTCCCAGAATACAGTGAGGGAACCTTCAGTGAAGAACATGTACAAAGGTGTATCAGCAGCATATAGTGTGATTGTTCTAACTTACTGGCAACTAGCTTTCACTGGATACTGGGCATTCGGATCACAAGTCCAGCCTTACATCGTGGCTTCATTGGCTGTCCCAAAATGGACAATCATAATGGCCAATATCTTTGCTGTGATTCAAATATCAGGATGCTACCAGGTAGCCGCCTTTCAAGAACAAGTTTCTAAAAACAACTATGGAGTAAACCCCAAAGTGTTAAAACAATTCCTCTGTTTTAGATTTATTGCAGGCCGACTTATGCATATTTTGAGGAAAGACTGGCACCCAACAGAACATCCATGTTGAGAAATGGTCTTATCCGACTAATCTTCACCTCCATCTACATTGCTGTTATTACATTGGTTGCTTCAGCAATGCCATTTTTTGTAGATTTTGTGTCCATTTGTGGTGCCATTGGATTCACTCCCCTGGATTTCATCTTCCCTGTTTTAGCATTCCTGAAAGCTGGGAAAATGCCCAACAACAGAGCAGTTGGCATCTCCATGCGGGTTCTGAATGTTGGAATAGCCGCCTGGTTTTCGATTGTTGCTGTGTTGGGTTGCATTGGTGCAATCAGATTCGTTATTGAAGACGTCAAGACTTATAAGTTCTTTCATGACATGTAAAAGTTCTTTTGTTTTAATATTCAAAGATCATGTAATTCAACATAGATGGTGTTTGATAAATTTATATAAATATTGGGAATCTAGTTGCTTTAATATTTAATCCTTGAATTTTTGGTAATTTTTATCAATTTTGTTTTTTTTTTAATTTCTTTTCATATTAATTTTGAAATTTGATAACTTTTTTCATGTTAGTCCTGGAACTTGACACTCATGCAATGGCGTGATACTCTAATATTGTGTCATGTCATCAAATAAAAAAAATATTTTTTAAAAAAATTTAGGTGGTGATGTGGTATAATTTCATATTGTGGGTCAAATTTTAAAGATTAATGTTGGTAAAAAAAATTTAAGAAAAAAATTATCAATTTCAAGGACTAAATCTTTATCCCTATTTGATATATGGATAAAAAAAGTCCATATATATTGATTAATTGTGTTAAATTTTAGTTTGATTTCATATGTTTATTAGGTGTCCACATTTTATAGTGTAAACCTATTTATTGATACATTGACTATGTATATTTATTTCACTATCAATTTAAAAGTTGAAATTAAATATGTCTTAAAAGACCTTCGCATAGCTTAGATTAAAGGTTTTAAACAAATAGAGTCGAGATATGATAATGCATTGCTGGTTGAATCTCTTTTAACTGGTAATACTGCCAATAGTACAATAATAAAATCACGGTTGATTCATGAAATGTCACACCAAAAGTGAAAAGTCCGAATACATCATGCATCGAGCAGATTGCATGACCAAAATTATCACTCGACAAGTTAATTTACAATTGTTTGTTACTCCTCAAGAGGCATGAAAGTACATTTCGCTAGAGGATGGTAATAAATCGTATATACACTCCCTAACATTGTTTTAAACTTGACGAGGAGTGTGACAAATATTTTTATTATTAAAAATGGAAAATAAATATATAAACTTTGGGGATAAATGTGATATTCTCAAATTTTAATGTTGATTGGGGTCGTTAATAAATGAATTAAAAACGCCATCAAATGAATAGTAAAAGACAGATGGAAAATTGAGGATTCCCTTTTAAACCAAAAAAATACAACACAAGAACAGGGTCAAACCAGTCTTACACTCTCTCTCGCTTTACTCTGTATTCCTTGCTGGTTAAGCCAACCTCAGTTCAGATTATCTTCACTCCTCTCCAATTCGATTCTTTAACGCCAACAATGGCCTCCCAATCCCCGCCCACCACCGCCTTTTTCACGCGTGCCACTCTGTCGACCTTCACGCGCCGCCCCTGGCGGGTGTTCCTTTCCCTCTCGTCCTTTGCCCGCCCCATTTCCTTCGGTGACGCCTCTGCCCGTATGAAGCGTAACCTCAACTACTTCCGGGTGAACTACGCCATGGTAATCCTGGTGATCCTCTTCCTCAGCCTCCTCTGGCACCCGATCTCAATGATCGTTTTCTTGGTCGTCTTCGTAGCCTGGTTCTTCCTCTACTTCTTCCGTGACGATACCTTGGTCATTCTCAGCCGTCGGATCGACGACCGCATCGTGCTGGCGATCCTCGCCGTAATTACGATTGTAGCCCTAGTTTTGACCGACGTTTGGCTGAACGTGTTGGTTTCCGTTTTAATTGGGGCTTTTATCGTGGGAGTACACGCTGCGTTTCGGGGAACAGAGGATTTGTACTCGGACGAACTTGACGGTTCCGATGGTGGGCTGTTTTCGGTCGTCGGCAGCCCCACCCGCGGTGGGTACTCCAGCGTTTAAATCCAATTTGTTAATTTTACGGTGGTACATTCTTTGCTTTTAGGTTTTTTTTTTTTTTGGTGTAATTTTTTATGTAATGCTTTCAATCCAAAACTAAAGATAGGTACCCAAAATTCAATTGGAGATGTTACTTCTAATTAAAGCTTAGCTTTGATGATTTTCTTACTTGCTTGCTGGCTTTCTGGTACAATCAAGTTCTGGGTTTAGTTTAGGGGTTTTGCTGCCATTGACAATTGAGCTCTCCCAAGTGCCCAACAGATATTTTGGTGGGTAGATTCCTGGTTTTGTCTCAGCTAATAATCATATTTTGTCTTAATTGGGATTTTGCCTATTGCTAAACCAACTGAGCCTTCGGGTTGGTGTAATGTTGCTATCCTCCTTTTTCCCCTTATCAGAATGTCTTCAAAAGGCCTGCTGCTTGATTTTGTATGTTCTTAAAGGACGTCGTAGCAAAGCATAAAACTTTTAAGTTGTTAAAAGTTCAAAAATTTTAGAAAGATGAAATGAATCCCTGGGTCATGTGGAAAAAGATGTTGAAAATTTTACATCTAACTGATAAATTGAAGACAGTCAAGGAGGAAGATGAAGCAGTTGTAACACTAATGGTGGCAAGTTGGATGACAATGATGTTTTAACATAGCAAATCCCATTATACTCTATTTGTTTAAAGGCAGACAAAAAGAAAGAAATTATATTGTAGAAGAACCAGTCTCACTGAATACATATGTTTATGTAGAAGAAAATACATGCCGGAGGATCAAAATGTCCTACTCTATCACCAATGCAATTCCAATATATTTATATATATATATATAGAGAGAGAGAGAGAGCGATTATTGATCGTGGTGGGGAAAAGAATGAAATAAAGAAAGCATTATTACTCATCTGGGGCTTTTCGTGCATACGCCAACACCATGACGAATTCCTTGGCGGATGAACCAATGGTGGCCGGTACTCGCTGTGATGTTGCTGCTGTTTGTAGCCACAAATCAACTAAATTATACAACTGCAGTGTTGGAACTACAGGCTGCCCCATACATTTTATCTCAACCTGTCATCAAGTATAAGCCAAAATGTAAATAAACACATTGCACCTTGTTTATCAAATAAGGCGATAGATCTATGGCTTAAACTACTTCTTCAAACTGCTTGCTGGAATTTACTTATATTTTCTTCAGAAATTTTCACAAACTAAATGTGATGTCGCTAGATAAGTAAAAAGAATTATCAAACAAGACAGCAACTAAGATGTGGATTCTATAAATCAGACTGGTTATACACGCATATGGTTTATCCCACATGCATGAAGTGGAGAATAAAGCTTGAAGCTCTTCTATCTTAACCAGACGTCAATTATCCATGCATAATAATAAAGCATCTCCATGACATCATAAACGAGCCTCATGGTAAAAACACTGAAAAGCTAGAATCTTTTTGGTAAAATTTCTTATTCCCATGTCATTAAAGAACATTATTCAAGGAGAGATTAACTCACCTCAGCTTCATCAGTTAGGTTCAGTTTCTTCTTCAGATATTTTTGAATAAAAGAAACAGGTATATTTCCATCCCTGTCACATAATAAAATAAGTATGATAATTAGCTCCTGTAGTTTAAGAAATTTTTAATCATTCTACCATTTGAAAGGTCAGAGATAAGCTCAACTTTATGTATTTGTAACAACACATAATGAGCAAAACATTTCAACAGGATTTGTTACCGAATGCTAAGAAAGAGCTATCATTGGTTTAAAACATGATCATTAACCTGATACAAAATTTGTAAACCTGCTATGCAATTTGATGGAAGAGGGAAAAAGCAGAAAAAAGAGGCAGGAGAAAGCACCTTTAATTTAACAGTTTGATAGAATCGGTTTAGCTAGTGATGATGACAGACCAAACTTAAAGAAAAAAATGGTCAAGTTAAAATGGTTACTTGAAAATAGAAACAAACTGCAGATTCTTTCTTTTATTTCCCTTGAAAGCATTCATCTTACAATAAACAGGCCAATCAGGAGATAACTATTACATGCTAGGCAACAGTGTCCAGAAGGCATATTCCAAAATGATTTAGGCTAAAGTAGTATAACCAGAGTAAATGCCCATAATGTCATAAATATTCCCCTAGCAGAATTAACACCTTCCAAGAGAGAGAATATAAAATGGGAAAAAAGAATTACCTATAATAAGTCGATAAGTGATGGATTAACAGCAGGAAGTGAGTAGAGACACCATATAAAACAATCTAAACCTTAAGTACTTCTAATCCAAGCATTACTTGTCTTACGACACTGTTACATACTTTCTTCCTATTTATCCTAAGCTTTCTGGATTATTATATAACCATCCATATACTGGTCAAATGCTTTCTTGATCATTTTGATGATAACATAACCGAAGATGGCCAGCAAAAAGCTGTGATGGAACTAAGTTAAGCCCATGATCTACTTGGTTGTCCGCATGTCATTATACTATTCAGTAGCTACCACCATCCCTGTTTCCAGAAGTGGAACTCTGGGTGCAAGAGTTACACAGAAGACTGTCAGGGTATTAGTATCTTCGCCTTCACCCATCTCCTTTCTGCTTTCACAGTCTATTAACATTTCCTACATAACTCCAACTTATCTATCATCTTATTGAATCCAGCATATAACTAGATTTTTAGAGACCACATGTTTGTTGTCTCTGCATTCTAAGCCTAATACCAGGAGAATATGGTACCAGAAACAGGATAGCTGACAAGTCAGAATCACAGTGTTAACAAACAACAGATAAAATTTAGTCTTCGTCCAAAAGGAAGAAAAATAGATATAGCAAGCTACTGTAAGACGCATGCAAAAGAAATTGGACAAAGGAACGTACTTTATCCTCAGGTAATTTGCAGAAATTTGAGGGAGGGGAGCATCTCCTTCACTGAAAGCATTGACATTTGAATCAGTTTATGACCAGGACAAGTAATCTTAAGCAACTCTGTTTTCAAACCACTAAAGTCTGAAAGTTGAAATCAATTCTTACTGATCTTCAGAGGCCACTAATGAGAACCAAACAGGACCGATTCTTCTTTCATGCTTTGGACCAGCAGCATCTAGCACTGCCTGTGGGGAGATGCCAGAATCCCCAAAACCAGAAGCCCTTTTTCGACTGACTCTGCGCAGCTTTTTAGGTGTTACAGTTTCTGAAGTTGCAGGACCAGCACTAGTCTTTTCATCCTCAAGTTTTGTTTTGCATTTATCTTCTCTATGTTTGCTTTTGCCCGTATGAGCTTCAACGTTGGGCACACAGGAAGGTTCTAACTTGGAATCAGAGCCTTGAGAATTGGACTTGAAGGACTTGGTCCTATTTGCAACCTCCACTAAACAATTCAAAGGTTTCCAAAGGTCCAATTTCCCATCCCATGCTTTGCCACCATTCTCTGCTTCTTTATTCATGTTTGGGATATGTTCAGCGGAAGAAGTACACTGCATTGTTCAATTTTAAAACATTGCAGATACTATCAGTTTAAGCTAAAACATTTTTTTTCAATTAGAATGGATATTTGAGAAAAAGAAGACTATTATACAATATTAAGCCCTACGAGAACAAAGGATATCACCTAAAAAATTATCTTCGATTTACCTGTCTTTTATTCTGAGTGAATTTATTTAGCGTCTCAGGTGAGCTTGCACTCTCCTGGTGATCCTCCGTAGAGCCTTCATCTCCTTTAACAGGCTTCTCTATTGGAAAACTGGCATGTCGCAAAGCACCAGCCTTTCTGGTAAAAGCTTTTGTTCTCCTCCCAGTCATGGTAGTTTGTGATGATACTTTGGGGGCATTAACCACCAATGAAGAGAGTGATCTCTCCTTTCTTCTAGTTGGGATTGTAACTGGGGGTACAACTTCAGGTGCCTTAACTTTTCTTCTTTTAAGAGGGAAGATTTTGGCCCGCACATCTTGCAAATTATGGTCTGGCCTGATTATCACAAGCACAGACCAATGTCAATGCACAATAATTTTCCAATATGTTGATTAACCAACATTAAGCGTGTGGACACTCAACCAAAGAAAGACGGAAAATGATTGATTATACGGGAAAGCCAAAAGCAGGTAGTATAAGGTCAGTTTTTCCTCTTCAACATATTTCACCTCGATTTTTGGCACTGAGAGACGCACAATAGGAGTCCTTACATTTGCATAACTACTAGACTCTGCCTAGATATTTTACTTGAAACTGGCTAACGTAAATATTCAAGCCCCTAATTTGTAAATATTAATCATCCTAGGACATTCAGAAGAAATCAGTAAACTTTGCTAGTAACCACTTGAAACAAGTAAATATAAATTCAGAGCATTTGACAAGATTAAAACTAGGAGTAGTTTAAATTTCAAGAATGTGTCATGAAGAACGCAATGTATACATCAGTTAAGGCTTAGAAGTTGGTAGAGGAGAATAATATGCAAAAGAATGGTACCTTAATTTCTCCAGAGGGACACAACCCAAATCAATGTTGCATATCGGACAGCATTCTAGTTCTTCCTCTTCTATCTTATCATATATGCACTTTCTGCAAACTAAATAAAATTCAAAAGACAAATCTATCATAAATTTCTATTTATTGACTCAACAGACTTCTATGGCACATAAATAAAGGTCACACCCTTCAATCCTAGAAAATATTTTAATTAAAAACAAGCTGAAACTGGGAAATCATCTAAGAATTTGAATCTTATTATGGAGCTACAAAACAGAAAAGGAAAGCTCCAATGTTGGAAAGGAGCCTTGAATTGGAAATAAAGAATATGATAATAGGGAGCCTTAGCTTAATGTGGAAAACAACAAGAAGTGCAAATTTTTTTTAAAGAAACCGATTCGTAATCAAATAAACAGAAGCCATGAATGAATTACATTGAAAACCAACTTTCTCGATAACCAAACTGTATAAGAAATACGACTGTTTTCGACTAGTTTATTAAACTAATCTGAACCCAGTTATTGTACCAAAAATGCATCAGCATCAAGTAATAAGAAACAGAGGGAAACGAAATAAAACAGCAAAACCGTAAGTTTATTAAGGCATAGTACTGGTCAGCCGAGAAGGTAAAGAAATGAAAGCAAGAAAAACCCAGATAATAAAACGGCAAAAAGGAACAAAATTTGAAGAATTAAGAACAAATGAGCTAAAAAAAAGAAAAAAATTTGGAAGTAAAAAAAAAAAGAAGAAAAGGAGATATAAATCTGAGGGGGAAGAGAGAGACTCACACGTGTGAAGACATTCAGATATGGTGGTGGCATCTCTAAGAAGCTTATTGCAAAGAGGGCAAGTCATGCATGCCGCAATCGCTTCTCTCTTCACTTTGACGACCTGATTCGCCATCTCTCTTCCCTTTCACCTTTCTCTTGTTTCAATCTCAACTCAATAACCCCTTGAACACGTATCCCCCTCACTGCATGTTCAATCAAAAGAAGCAAAAAAAGGAAAAATTTACGTACATATCTTCATAAGCAAACCTGCATTAAAACCCATGACAGAAACATACTAACAAGAGGAAGGATTATGAACAGAGAGAGGCCGACAAAAAGCGAGAAGCAAAGGTAAAGAGATATGGGTGTGTAAGCTATATGGGAATAATTTTTATTCTGAAAGGAGGGATTGAGATTAAGGAGAGAAACAAAAAGGGGAAAATATTATAATTATGATGAAACAATGGTGATTTGTTTTTCAGACAAAGAAGAAGAAGAAGAAGAAATAGGGTTGTTGAGAAGAGGAAGGCAACGATGATCTGAATCTAACCAAATAGAAAGAGAAAGAAAAAAAAATGCTAAAGAGGGTGTCGTCGAAAGGAGCATGAACCAAAGAGTTTTCCTTTGTTTTTATCATTATGTATTTTTCCCCATATTTTTATTTTCTTTTCTAATAAATATTTAAGACAAGTTCAACGGAGGCTTCAAATTACACGATTCGGAATTTTTGGGTCGGTGGTGACTTGTCCCTTTTGCTAATATGTATGGGACATGCGCCCTAAAGAAAATAGGGTAACCCTAGGATGCTGTTTAATATACGACGTCGTTACTTTGTTTTTTTATTCTTTTGGGGTGGGGGAGGGGGGAAGAGGCTTAAATTTTGTTTTTTTTTAATTATTATTATTAATGGTAGTGAACAAATAACAGAATATTATAGAATATATATATATGAATTTACGTGAAAGATCAATTCTAGATTTTAACTCCTTCAAAAGAAAAAATCAATTCTAGAATTTTAAAAGTATTCGTGTTGGTGTCGTTGTAGTATGCAAAAAAAAAAACATGTTTTTTTATAGAATGATGATATTAAAAATTTTCAATTTTATAAGCCGAATTGCAATTCAAGAAATTGTAAAATGCTTAATTTCATTTTACAAATTAAGTTTAAATATATTATAAATAGTATTTATCTTGATGTTGATTTTTTATAAAAAAAAATTTTACCCAATTTTCAAATAAGAATTTATCTTGCCTCCCCTATCCCTTAAACTTCAGCCACTCATTACAAAGAAACAAAAAAAGAATTGTAGAGCTTATGAATAATACACATTTTGGGGACTTCTTGTAGCAATTAATTGGTTTATTAACCTTCATTGTTAAGGTAGTGTTGAAATGGTGACAAATGAGTAAGGCTTAGGTTTCAAGCTTCTCCTCTACAAGCCTTATAGCATTATGTTATGCATTAAAAGACCAAAGCTAATGTCCTCTCTTTTTTTTTTTTTTTTTAATTTCTGCCCCCACCCAAATAAAAATAAAAGGGTGAAACCAAACCTACCTTGGATGGTTGTTTTATGCTAATTTTTAAACTTAACATGCACGACATGTTGACCAAAAAAGTAAAGGAAAGATGCACGACACAGTGGTACGAGGCAAAGCTACTTGGGAAATGATGAAAAAGGTTCCGACCACGCTAAAAACAAGGATAAGGCAGAGAAAGAGAGAGAGCATTTGTTCGTCGCAGTGCCAGAAATCTCGTTAGAATTTTGTTACAGTGAAAACGGCTTTGACAACTTTGGTTGGTAGGTATCAGAAGAAATTATAAATGCTGGAATTAATACTCTAAACCCAATTGTCAGTGCTCACTGAAAACACTGAGATTGATGAAATGGAAACGAAACTGCCATGGAAGGTGGGAAAAAGGAAAACATGAGTGTTCTTAGGGAAGAGAGAGAAAAAAAAAGAAAATGATAAATGATGATAGCAGTAATTAATGTGTGGCGTGATGTCTGTTGTAACTGTAACTGTAACACAAGACAAGGCCTGCCTTATTCCTCTACAACAGTTATATGGTGGCCTACCACCATCTAGACAGTGGCATACTAAAGGCCACTTGAGCCCCCCCCCCCCCAACCAACCAACAAAAAAAGAACCCAATTAGTATTAACTATCACACAACAGAGAAAATATACATGGGTGTATATATACAATGTATATATGTATATGGCAACATGGTGATACTTGATAAAACTTTTTTCTGCCAAATGCAGTGACCAATTACAATAGGAGGAACAACCCCACGCATGGACCCTATTTTTCATAAAGCATAATAAATTGATAATACTGAATATTATAACATATGCAATGTTTCACCTGAAATTGGCATGACCTGAAGCTTTACCAGGATTTCATTTCAGTTCTATGCATCTGCATAAAAAGATCAAGCTTTATCCCTATTACCTTGAACGCATTCTATGCACCTCATGACCCAATAAGACCCTTGTGTCTCGCGTAAGAAATGATTGATGTGAAAGTCGATGTGCATAGTAGTCCGGTAAGGATGACCACCTGAGTTCAAACAGCATATTTTCGTCATTAAAATTCTCAACAAATTTATGCAAACATCAATAACTTAGGGAAATAAATCTTTAAAAAGAAAAAACTGTAGGTTAAATTTCGTAGATAAATGTAGTGGTTTACTTCTGGTATGGGGAACATAGGAGGCATACCCATTTAAACATGAATCCATGCCCCTCCTTCCATGTATAAGGAATATTCATGCCAAAGATTGCAGCAACCAGAGAATATATAGACAAACAAACAGTCCCAGAACTTAAGAAAAGCTCCAGCTGCCACATACAGTGAAACCAGTAAACATAAACGCATGCTGCATGCAGATAAAATATTCTATCTCGAAACCAGATTTATGTCACTGAATAACAGCAAAGAAAAAAGGTTTGGAGGCTAATTTTAGAGGAGCACCTGAATAAGCTGATTTCGATGATTGTCAAGCTGCAAGAGAACGCATAATTCAGACTATCAAGATTTCAAACTAGGTCATGATACTTGAAGGCGTTAAATTGCCTTGGGAGAATTTTGATAGCTACAGCAAACTCCCAAGCTTCAATTTTAAATCAAAATTGTCAGGTAATTGAGACATTCAGACACATCCCTCAACCATCAAAACCCTCCTTCAGCAATTCTGCCACCTTGGTTTTTTTTTTTTTTTCCAATTTAAATTTACTTAGCTGATCACCTGGATATTGATGTAGTCTTCTGTGTCATCGATGTATTCTCGCAGCTGGTGAGAAAAAAGGATAATTATGCTAAGTAACCATGAGATTAGAGCAGAATTATTGTTAAAATTAAGGAGCCTACCGTGGTCAATTTGTTCAATGTATTGTCAATTTGCATAAAGTAAGCCTGCAGAATCCAGAAATCTAAGCATAAACATTAACTTTTGCATTAGCTAATCAAAACCCATGACAGGTAACGACATCAATTACCTCAAGCAACATTTCAAGCTCCTCAACATCGTTGTCCTCCTCAACTGTCACTGCACTAGCCCGACTTGTTCTTGATATCTTTGAACCTATAGTTGGTGAGGATGGATACCAATTAGGGGCACCAGAAACACTTACAGGTGAACATGCTCCTGCCAACTTTCTTGATAAATAAAGGTCTGCCATATCATCATCGTCATCCAAAAGTTGTTCAAGTTCATCTCTTACCTAAAGGTAGGAAAGCTTATAAAGAATTGGTCTAGCTCCTTCAATAAAATAAAATAAAATAAAATAGTCTAGGGACTTAATGTGTTCTACTATGTTTTACTTCAGTCCTTAGTGCCTAAGGATTGGCAACATATGCCCTAGAGCACTGGCAGTCATATAATTGTAAACTGAACTCTGGACCTCAGTTTAATAGCTAACCAACCAAGATATAAAACCTTGACACATCCCAGATATGTTCGTACGTTATTTTTTAGATCAATTAAACTGCTACTGATATAGACAATATAATATTCGTACGTTATTCAATGAGAAAGTTACAGGTATCTTAGCAAAATGCCAAAATCCCCCTTAATATATTGGCTCTTAGGTCCTAAGGCTTTTCCATTTGAGGAGACTTTTTTCGAAATCAGGATCATCCTCACACCTCTAGTTATAACTGCTCCTCCTTGTTAAAATTACCTGGTTTTCCAATTGATTTACAGAATGTATATGCACTTACCAATATTTCTTCTTATTCTGAGATAAAACAGATATTACATTTGATCTTAGCCAAAAGACCGAGAAAGGTGTTGCTCTTACCAACATACATTTTCTTCCTCATTATCCCATTTTATCTAGTATCATAAAGTTGTTCTTATTGTGGCTCTCCCGGGTTTACTTTGGGAGGTTAGTTTGCCTCTTTGGTTTTCTGAGTGACTTGCATCCTGGAGTAAATATTAGAACATGAGATCAACTAGAAAACAACCAAATTTGTTAACTTCCACGAGGAAAACCTGTACCAAAATCAGATTACCGGGATCAACTCCTTGAACAGAGAGACCTAGGTGCCTCCCATTAGCTTCCTTTTATTTGCTTAAAGAGCTTTTTCCTATCAATTCGCATGCATCTAGGGACTTGGCTTTTCATTTTTTAAATGGGAAAGAAAAAAACTGAAGCAAGTGCAAGTAATGGCGGAAAACAATTATGGTAGCCTTGAATCCAAATATCTCTGTTTTGGAAGCCACAAATGTTTCTAAATGTGTTCACTGTTCATGCACAATCAGCCTCTCAGTGAAAAGTCACGTGCGGAGGAAAAAATATTCTAAATTCTAAGCGACTGACAAAGCCAAAATAAAGAACTGAAGTACTACTAAGATTATACCAATGCACGTTAATCTTTAGTTAACAGGAGAGTTTATTTTAATTTTCATTCTGGAAATCAGCTAGACCATTCTATACATGCGCCAATAAGAAAAATCTCCAGTAATCCTGAAAAAAAGTAGATATTTATTATGCCTGTTATTGCATGGCTGATATATATACAAAGTCATCTGTCACTGAAAAGCTGTAACCAGTTTATTAGCATTGGGCCAAATCAAGAATGACAAAAAAACTATTCATCAACTATGAGAAACTGAAATTTCAGTGATGTTTAGCTTCTAGAATCCTAAACATGGCAACATACCTTTTGAACCCGATTTGTCAGTCTTGTCATTGCACTTTTCAGTTTACGCACATGGTCCAAGTTACGACTGCTAATCTGCACATAATTACATTTCTTGCTTGTAATTGAACTTATCTTACAGGCAAACCTAGAAAACAGTGGTGCTGAAACTCTTTGCTATTCATCAAATAACATTAAGGCAAAGCAAATGAAAAACTGTGATATAGAAAATCTTATTTCCATGTTATATGGAAATGACAATTAAACAACTGAATCACAGTGGACAATGTTTCATTGTAATTCGTATGTTGCAAGAGCTTTTTTTCAACATTGTGGTTATTGCAGGAAAAAAAGTCATATAACATATTTTACTACTCTCAATACTACTCATATTTCATTACATTACTTATGGATGCCTCAAAGTGAAGGTGCAGCCTGTTCTAGTGGCTATCAGGGATGCAGTTGGTACTAGTCATGTTAGCAACTATAGAGGAAGACCAGCCTTAACACTAGAGCCTACTCCTGATGACCAATTTAATTGTGAACTGAAAACCTGAGCCAGAAGCACATCTTGCTATACTGAAGCCTCAGATATCATTGCAGCTTTTTACCTAGACTTTCTTTCTCCCATTTAGCCTCACAATTTCAATGAAATTAAACTGCTTAGTTACCGCCACAAGATGTATTACTGTCATTATCAAGGCAAGTTTGGTAAAGGACTAAACAATACATGCAGTAAAATGGCACAATTCCAACTTGTGATGCAGAGAAATCTCAAATATTCCTAAGTGGCTGATGGATGCTTTGACTTCTTACACGCTGACGTCGTTATAGAATTTCAATTTTGCGGAGAAAGGTTGATGTATTTTCCATGGTTGAATGTATTCATGTAATGGTAAGCTTAATCCTTTCATCACTTTCACAAAGAATAGGCATAAAAAAACATTGGTATTATAAAGTTTGTAGTACTTTAAGAGGCAAAATTATACTCCTATAGCTATATTGTATGTTGCATCAAAGTCAGCTATTAGCTTTAAATGAAGCACTAGAAAGAATAATCAGCCAACTAATCTCATCCCTTCAATTCCACTGGATGTAAGGGAAAGTTAAGGATAAACAATTCAGAGAGAAAAAAAAAGAAAATACCTTGGAGGTCAGCTCATCTAGAGCTGGATAGGCATCAGTCTCCAGTTCTCTAGTACGCGCATCAAGAAAGCTACAAATTGCTTCTAGTGCTACTTCCAGTGCCCGGAATTCAAATGGAAATTCTACATGAAACGATATAACGATGTCGTAGTATGAAAGACAACTGGAGAAAATGATTTCCAAACCAAAAGTTAGTATTACCGTTTTCTTCTCCAGTGTTGATATCGTTGCGCAAACCAGGATGTTCTTCTTCTTCTTCTCCTTGGCCTTGACATGTGAGATTTTTTTCTTGAGGCAATCGCCTTTTAAGTTCGGCAACAATAGGTATTACGTTATCACCAAATGGATCTCTAAGCAACACCTATCTCAAAATAAAACCTCAGTACTACATTAAATAGAAGAATTAAAAGGTATTCGTATATCCTATAAACTAACCTCTTCTGCTGTTATTATAGCTTTAATGTGCTGCGATCAGATTGTGAAAAACAAGACTAAAATCAAATTAAAACAATAGAAAACGAAAAAGATAATAAAAAATCGAAATCGAAATTACCTCTAAATTGAGAACAATGACTTTTTCTCTGCCCAAAACGGTGGAAGGATAAGATAACATAGGATCGATAACACGAAGATCTCTAGCATGGATCTGAACGCGGCGCATTATAGCGTACTTGTCGACGTCAAGAACCGTGCCTTTCCCCTTTGCATCTACCGAAACCCAGCTCGTCGTAATCGCTGTTTTCTTCTTCACCGAAGCTACTTGCATCTCTGCCGCCGGAACAAAGTACACCTGTCGAGTCATTCCTGAAAAAATAAATAAAAAAGACTTCGAACAGAGCAAAGATGAGTGGAAAATTGTTTATTCGAGGACATAAAAGGGAGTGTGAATGTTAATGAAGGAGAAGTGGGGGCAGATGAAAAGGAAATTAAGGAGATATTTGCTGCAGTACTGCATGGGGCCTCAAAATGTATCAGTGCTGAAAGTGAAAAATGGAGGAGGAAAGGTTTTTTAAACACCATATAGTTTCCTTCCGACAATTGGCGCGTGTTTTAACGGTCTTTGTCTTTTTTCTCTTTAAATAATAATTATGGTTAAATTACTTGATTAGGTGAAAATATTTTAAAATATTAATTGTTAAAATTTTGTATTAAAGATTACTTTAAATCAAATGAACAATTCTAGTCTAGTTTTGGTCAACGAGGCTTCCAACAAACGTAGAATCTCTTTTTTAAGTTTTGTATTATGAAAATCGAGGTTTTTTTAAATTTATTATGATTAATTAATTAATTAAATTATTTTAATTGAAACTTTTGACATAAAGTTCTGTTGGGATATTATATATATATAATTTTAATAGAAAAAGTATAAATAATCAAAAGTTACGTGATTTGATTATTAATAAAAAATTATCGTTATTTATATAAGTTGTGTCTTTTAAATTTAAAAATTATGTCATTAAAATAGTCATAATTATTTTAATAGATATTTATTTGGGTATTTATGTTCTTATGAAAAAGCATGAGACGTCATCTAAATAAAAATAAATTTTCATTTGCATAACAAACACTTAGAAATAGAGAAACAAAGTTTCTTTTTATTTCTCTAACCATTTTTTATATTTTTAAATTGTTCTATAAAGAATTATTATGGAAATTTTTTATAAAAATTGATATCATTACTATGCTCCGCTCAGAGTGCTTAGTGGATTGTTTCTATCAATGCAAAATGTATATTATTATTGAGCTTCATTGTATCCTCGATGATCATTTGTTAGTAACTCTTTTGTACACTATAATATAAGTGAGGGCGAATACAACCTTAAAGAAAATGGCATTGATATACACCTTGAAATCTTCGTTCATTTCTTGTAAATTTATTTTTATCCCCACACACTGACAAATTCACCCATCATTAAATCAATTTTATATTCTATAGTGATATAGGACAGTTCTGTTATAATTAGTTAAGTGTTGTTAATGTAATTAAGCGGTGCGTATGGATAAATGTATACAGTACGTATAATATTGTATCAATTTAGTCATTACTTAAAAAAATCAACATTTACATAGTATTTCAATTTAGTCACGATTCTAAATATATATTTTATAATTTTATAATATTGTATGATTTTTTTATAAAATTATGACCAAATTGATATGATTTATAAATAATAATGAAGTTTACTTTTTTTAGAATCATAACCAAATTGAAACAATGTGAAAATTTTGAAGGCTATATTTTTTATCATACCAATTGTAAAACTATTCTCTACATTACAAGTTGATACGAAGTTAACAGTAATTAATGAAATTGGATAAAAAAAATAAAGATCATAGAAATAAATAGAAAAATGAAGGGATATTTTAATCCTTACCAAGTTGATCATGCATGAGCCATTTCATGAAGTATGTGTTTGGATAATCCAAAGTCTCAATAATTAGCTCTCGATCTTCCAATCGAAAAGCAACGTCAATGAAGATCTATAAGTGCACTATTTTACAATAAAAATTATAATTTTTCATGAATTTTTCATTTTTCACTCACTGACTGAACTTTACTTATTTCTTTTTTTGAAGATTAATTAGTCAAATGATATTTTTTATTTCAACTTTTTCTTCTTCTTCTCCCTATGAATTAAATTTTTTTTTGCCATAATGGTTGGGTTACTATTATTATCAATAATACAAGTAGCGCAATTAGTAGGATAATAATTTTGTATCTCTTATAGAGACCCGCCCATCGTTGATGGGCTCATTGGATTCGAAGCTTTAGAGTGTGGTGCCAACTCTCCCCCAAATAACTTGTTACCGTTACAACCAATTCAAGATAAAATTCTCAAATAGAATTTGCATTTTATGCTTTCAATTTTTTTAAAGAATGTTATTGATAATAGAAGTAGGAATAATTGTAAAGTAATAAAAAAATAAAAATACGTAAATTTTATACGAAAAACTTTTATCGGGAAAAATCACAAATAAAAGAGAAGAAATTCATTAATACTGAAAAACAATCCTATAATAGGTTTGCGGCTATGCACAATTTTTAAGGATTAAACAATCCGTCTAATAGAAAAAGTATAATCCTATACAAATTTAACTTGTGCGACAAAATATTATCCCTCTATGTTATTTTTTTAATAAGTAAGTTGTATTTCAAACTTTTCAAACTGAATTAAAAGAGATACAGATCACACAACTCTAAAAGAATATAAAATAAAAAATCTTAATTCACGTGAAATAGGAGGGGCACTAACATAAAAATCCAACCAAACTCGTTACATTACTACAAAAGGAGGTGACCGCAAATAAGCTCAAAATCCATGAAACTTTGCCAAAAGTTGAATCGTAGCCCTATCATCTCCTAAATTTTGGACAAATACTAAAAATAGCAACTAAGTTGAAGAATTGAAAATGATATTTTTGTTTTGTTTAGGGTTTATTCCATAAAATGAGTGGAAGAAAATTTGGGTACTGTTGAAGAGTCAAAATCCTCAACACTTTTGGTTTTAGAGTGTTTTAATTATAACTGTTTTTGGGTCGGATTATCCGTTCAGATTCGCCTGAAATTTGGAAGGATAAATAAAAAATAAGTTTGAGTAAAAAAAATAGGTCCGTTTAAAAAATGGGTCGAGTTCAGGCCTTAAATGTTCAAAGCAGACCTGGCTCAACCCATTTTAAGTTTATAATATTTTATGTTATATTATTTTTATATATTATGTAATTTAAAATATATTAAAAATAAACATATACTAAATATATAATACTACTCTAATGTAAATATTAAAAAATGTTTATAAAATTTTTCAAAAACAACTGTTAAGATAAAAATAAAAAAATGTATAAAATTATTAAATATTAAAATAAAGTAATATAAATATTTTTTAAAAAAATTAAAAATAATATGGACGGACTTAAAATGAGTTTCGATTAGTCTTTTATAAATATGGACGAATTTGGATAAAATTTTAAATTTAGATTTTGGGTTGAGCCGGGCTTGAGTAAGCATAAATCATGTTAATATCATACTTAGACTTGGCCTGAACGTAATCCAACCTAACCCATGAACATCTCTAATTTTAATACTTTTTAGTTTAAAGATTGTCATTTGATAAACAGATGTGGACCTTATTAATATCACAAAAATTAATATGAGAGTAATTTGCCCATCATGAAAATTAAAAAGAATCTTGCATATGATAAAATTTGTAGTCGTAATATAGCACCAACCCTAGTATCCTTTTCTGAGATAAATAAAAAAATTAAAAACTAAAATTTAACATCAGGGGCAAACCGTAAATGGAGGCAAAGGGGCCTTGCCCTCTCCATTTTTTTTTTCATTTTTCTCTTGAAATTTATTGAAAATTTTAATTTGCCTCCTAACTTTTTAAAATTTTCATTATGCACTTTGATTATTTTTAAAAAATTTAATTAAACTCTTTTATTTTTTATTAATCCCATTATTTTTGAAATAATTAATTAATCCCTATTTTTTAAAAAATTTCATTAAATACTTCAAAATTTTAAAGTTTTAAATAAACCCAACAAATTTAATCTCAAAATCCACTATTTTCTAACATGAACATCTTAGGCTTTTTATAAAAATAATATTAAAAAATTAATTAATTATAAAAAAATAAGATAAAAAATAAATTAATTACGAAAATGAAGTGTTTGCTATAATAATTTTGGATGTTGCCTTACACATTGACGATACCAATAATTTTTTTTAAAAAATCTAATAACAAAACAAATTAAAAATATATAAATAAAAAAAAGTTGATTTGTAGTTTCAATACCAAACAATAGCTTTTTCGATGCATTTAGTGCCTTAATGGTTTTTCCATCCATTTAATGCATTAATGCATTTTTTTCTACGTTTAATGCCTTTTCTTTGCATTTAATCCTTAAAACAATAGTCTTTTTATTTAAAGGGTGTCGTCTATTACATTTGTCGCATTAATTAAAAATTTATTTTTTCACCCAAGCTAATGGTTAGATTAACATAAAGACGTATTTTACAATATTATTACTTCTAAGTTTAGAAACCAATTTAAAATCCGAACCATACATATATATATATGATCACAATATTTTATGCATGTTCAAATTATTATAATATTTTTATACGTTAACAATTTAATTTCTAAATTTTAAAGTATCAACATTATATCAATATCGTATAATTTTTAATATATATATATGTGTTATTTTATGTTAAATTCTGTATAATTTCGTATTTTATGCAGTTTATTATAATTACTCAATTAAAAATAATTTTATATAAATTTTAATACATATTATAGTTTTGCTATGTATATTTTACTTTTGATGTTATCAAATATTTTAATTATTTTTTTATGATGTGTGTTAATAGATGTCATATTTTACGTTATTTTTTATAATTATTTATTTTTAACTTTAAATTTATTTATTCAAAATTAAATTATTGCATGTTAATAAAAATATATATATTATTTTTATAAGAAACAATATTATTTGATTTTTCAAACCAAACTAAATGGTTTTTTCTTTATGAATAATCTCATTTTAGGTTTTAATTATATCAGTTCTTTTTGATACAATGTTCAAAATTATTCATAGTCCCTTCCAACCCATAAATAGGAAGATAATACGCTTCAACGCACTTGAACCTACGTCCTACTGTATTGACAATAATACTTATACCAATCGAGCTAAAATTCAATCGACAAATGACATATTTTTGTATAGAATAAAAAAACACAATATTTAGTGAGCAATTAAGGATGTATTGGATTATAATAGCCAATTCACTAAAACAAAAGCAAAATAATTGTAGTGTGTACACATTATATTTTTTTATTTCTCAAAGTATTTATTGGAGCGAGTTTAGTAATTTATATTTTTGTATTTTGTAGACTCATTAAAGAAGTAGATGTTGGCCATGAGTTTTAAAACTGAACTCTCGATCACTTGTTAAGGCTTTGATAAATTAAGGGTAAACTATCAAAATAGTCACTTTTGTTTGCCTCAGGTTACGTTTTAGTTACTTATGTTTGAAATGTTACGTTTTAGTCACTTACGTTATCGCGTTGTAACATTTTAGTCACCGAGTCGTTGATTGTCGTTAACGGTGTAACGATAAGCTGACGTGACACGTTAAATTAACATTTGAAACGAAAATTTTAGGTTAAATTCTACAATTAATCTCTATATCTTTTCATTTTGAGCAATTTAATTTTTTTCTATTATATTATTTTAATTTCCCTTTTTTATTTTATTTTCCATTATCTTCTTCTTCTCCCTCTGTTTTCCTCTCTTTTTCATTTCTTTTAACGTAATTTTTCTATGTTTTCCATTTGTTAAAATTAGTCCACAAGCTCGTCTCATTAGAAAATTTTGAATTGTTCAAAAAAAAGTATACAGATTAGTTTTAACAAATGAAAAACATGGAAAAACTACGTTAAAATAAATGAAAAAGGAAGGAAAACAAAGAGAGAAGCAGAAGAGAATGGAAAATAAAGAAAAAAACTGAAAGTTAAAACAACATAAGAGAAAAAAATAATTGCTCAAAACGAAATCGATTGTATAAATTAACATAAAATTTTAATTTAAAATGATTTTTTAACGTGTCATGTCAGCTTACCCTTAAATCGTTAACGAAAATTAACGTCTTGATGACTAAAATGTTACAATGCAATAATATAAGTGACTAAAATATAACCTGAGATAAATAAAAGTGACTATTTTAAAATTTACCCATAAATTAAATATCTTTGGCGTTTAATGAATGACATTGCCAACTCTTATACGCAATTGGAGGTTGCATTTGCTTCACGGCATGGACTCCGTAATACATAGAAAGGCTAATTTTTTTTTACTAAAATTCAGAAGTTATTATTATTCTGGTTTGATATATGATACGGAATATATCTGTAAATATACAATTATTCTTTGAAAATAACTTGTTACTAACACCATAATATTTAGTAAAAGTATCATAAAAATTTTTATATTAAAAGTCGAATTATATTTTATTTTTTATAAAAAATAAGTAAATTAATCATTGTATGTTAAAGAATAATACAAATTGATTTTTCTATTAGAAATTCACCGTTAAACGATAATGTGAAATTATTATTTTTATTTTGAAAAAAAATAAAATCCAAAATAGTAAATGTACTACGAAAGGATTTCTACTAAGAGTCAAATTATATCGTTTCTACAAAAAAATTGAGTTTATTAATCTTTGTACATTGGAACAAAGAGCAAAACAATTTTTTTGTTAAAAAATCCACCCATTTCTTGTCGTGATATTTAAACAACTTTAAAAAAAATCCTAAAAGAAAATAAATGTTTTTGTAATTAGTTAAAAAACAACATCCTGAATGAATCATTGACATTGTTTTTCAATTAAATGAAAATTTTATAAAATATAAAAAATTATTAAAAATTGTTAGAAGTTATAAAATTATTAAAAACAACGTTCAAAATAAACTTAGACAAATAATTGTTCAGGCTTGAAAGAACTTAGACAATCATATATTCATGTTCATTCTATAGTGATTTTTTAAATAATTATAAAAATTATAGAAATTTATTTAAAAATTAATAATAAATTTCTAGAAGTTTTAATCAATTTTTAAATTTTTATTGGATTGTAGGCTTTTTTTAATATTTGTTGACAGGGTAAAATGTCATATCAGTACAAGATACATGTGGTACATCATGTGTTGCCATTTGATTGTTCTGTTAGTCACTTCAACATTTAACAGTAAAAATAGATGAAACTTTTAACAAATGGGTCAATTTACTCTTTGATCAAATGTATAGAGATTAATTAATTTGTCCTTTTTTTTTGTAGAGGAGCAAAATGCAATCGAACTCTTAGTATAAGGGCTTCTATAGTATTTTTATCATATTAGATTTTATGTTTTTCGAATAAAAAATTAATTCCACGATATTCCATATCATCATTTAATGGTGAATTTTTTTATAAGATGATCAATTTGCATTTTTTCTAACATACATGGATTAGTTTGCACATTTTTTAATAAAGGGCAAAATGCAATCAAACTTTTAATACAAGGCCTTTCATGATAATTTCACCCATAATATCTCTAATCTTTTTTATCCTCAAATTGCAATAATAAAAATTATTATTGGGAATTTTCAATTGGAAAATATTCTAGCTATCTAAACAGAACATATTTTTTAATTTAGACATGGATAAATTGAAATTCATAATAATGAATAATTTAATAGTTTATTGAAAAAAATTAAATATGTAGAATTAGAATAATATAAATATGATAGAATAAAACAAATGGAGGAGTCTAAGTGATATAATACAAAAAAAAAAAAAGATCTTTTTTTAGTCTATCTATAATAGATCTATAATAGAATAGGAAATCATATGAAAAATGTAATCAATTCTTTTGTTTCATTGGGTCACTGGCCATTCGTCAACAATTTCGGGGTTAATATCGATATTTTAGCAACAAATTTAATGAAATATAACATTGCTTAAAAGCATATTTACTAAAGACTTTTTATTTTGAAAGGGTCTAAAGAATTAATATAATATTTGATACTTAAATTTGATTTTTTTTAATTTGGTATTTAAATTTTTTTTGACTCAATTCGGCACTTAAATTTGACACTTTTTCTTAATTTGGAACCTAAACTTTTTTGGACCCAATTTGGTACTTGAACTTGACATTTTTTTTCCTAATTTAGTACCTAAGCTTTTTTTAGATTCAATTTGACACCTAAATTTATTAAATATTATAAAAATTACGCAAAACAAAAATAGTCTTGAAATTTTTTTGTTATGCTACAAAAACATTTTCAATTTTAGAGAAAATTCATGTTAAATAGGTATCAAATTAGGGAAAAAAATCAAGTTCAAGTACACACACCTTGCACACATAGATGCTTAAACCCAAATCTCCTAAGATGAACAATATCTTTTTTACCATTGGAGCCACTTGTTAGGTTCAAAAAATGTTAAACTTTTTAAATTAAGGTTAATATTTGATACATTAATAACGTACTTTTTTATTTTACAAGTAACATTAACAAATTAATATGTGTCTACTTTTTTAAAATATTTATATTTTAATATTTTAGTTTACCTTATAAGACATTTGCTAACATCTTGACTCTGCTTCTAGAATCTAAAAACTTCATTCACAATCTAACAAATAAATTTTCTTTCAATTAATAATCAGATAAAATGTAACTTAATAAATAAATGCTAAGTTTTCTCAATTTATAATAAATCTATAATACTAATAATAATAATAATAATAATCAAATTTCACTTGTAATAAATAAATGAATATAGTTGAATTTTACTTGAGTGAATATTCTAAAAAATCAAAGAGTTTGAATTGCAAATATTTTTTTGGTGCTAATTTTAATAAAAATAAATAAAACCATTAAAAAAATGCGTAAATTTGTCACATATTTAACATTACCAAAGTAATATAAAATTAATTTAAAAAATAACATTGAAATTACATCTATAGATATTAGGGGCGTATCTAAAACGGCTAGCAAAAATTCTGCTCTTCTCTAAAATATTTTTTTTTTTCATTTAAATGTTTTAAAATTTTTAAAATTTTAAATCAGTAATTACACTTTAATTCCCTAAAATAATAAGAAATTGATTTAACACTTTAACAATTATAAAAATATAAATTGTTCAAATGATTTAACCTTAAAATAATTTTTTGAATTATTTCCTCGTTGATATAATGACATATTATGTTTAATATAAAATATAAAATCCCACGAGTAATTTTACATTTCATGATATAAAAGACTCCTTTTTTTATATATTTTTATTTTTATTAATTTTAAAGAGTCCAAGTCATTTACAAAAGGACCCTTGATTTAACAAATTATATCATATTTTCTTCCATCGAGTTAATAATATTTTGTATACAACCAGACTCACACTTATCATTATAATTATTATTAATTTAATAAATGGTATAATCTTATTTTCTTTTCCTCATATATTATAAAAAAAACGTTACTATAGATTGATCATGAAGTAACCTAATTTATTAGGGGACATGTGTTACACTGCAAATTAAAGTATCAAACAAAAATTATTACAAATATATATATATATATTCGCTAGCTATTGGCTTCTTTTTGCGACTTAGAAAATCCTTAATATTTACTCCATTCTTACTTAAAAGCTAATTAAACAAAATAAAGTGTAGTAATAATATATTAATATTGTATTAATGTTATGGACGGTGAATCAAAATCCGTGATGAGTTTGCACAGGACGTCTTATAAACGTTCAATTATTAAATAAGATTTATTCGACCCATTTTAACTAATTTGATTTATGGAACATGTGAAAAAACATGAAAACCAAGTGAAGCACTTAAGGAAAATTAAGGCTACCATGGTAAATATAGAAAATAATTTTTGAAGATTTGATTTTGTAATCTTAAGAGATCATGTAAATCCCTTAAGAATCTCAATAATAGATTGACTTTAATATCGACTGTCGATGTAAAGTAAATTGCATCGTTAGATTTAAGCGGGTTCAACTATAAATAGAAGTTTTTCCCTTAAACATTTTATAAATGGCTTATGTTCTCTAATTGCTTTTTTGTTTTTAAGTTGTTCCTGTTTTATTCTCGGTACCTTGAAAATTTTCTATTGTAAATTTTCACTTTTCAAGAATTAAACTGATTTAATCGAATTTAAAATAAAAAAAATCACCTAAAATCATATAAATTGCTAAAATAAAATTTTAACCCATGAAACTAATATGTACTAATTTTATTCTCAACGGGCTAAAGATAGTTTATTGAGTTTATTACAGATCAATTTATTATTTGTAAAATCTAAATTTGATTTTTTTTATTAGTAGTTGCCATCATAAATATAGATCTTCGTTTAAGCATGACGTAATATACATTTATATTTTAAAAAAATATTAATCAGTACCGATTAATGCGACATTTAAAAGTATATTGTAATCTTTATTTTTGTAAAATTTAACTCACTTTCACCTATTTTTTTGGGGTAAATTATATTGTTAGTAATCCAATTATACTTTATTTTTTTAATCACCTAACTATAAAAAGTTATAAAATATCACCTAAGCAATTGTGCTTGTCTTTCTTGGTTCAATTATGTCAACTATCATTAACTTTGTTATAAAATATCACCTCAACATTGTGTCAAGGTTTTAATTTTTTTAGAATCATGACCAATTTGAAATAATATGTAAATTTTAAGGGTTAAGTTTGTTATTTTACTAATTTTAGAATGGCCATATCAATTCTCCTCGTAAAGTTGATGAAATTGGACAAAAAGAGGCAAATGCATTTACTTAAATGACCATTTTATAAATTCTTATAGTTGGGACCGAAAAATATACTTAAGCATAATTGAATGGACTGAAATGTAATTTATCCATAATTCCTCTAAAATAAATTGATCACACAATAACATAATTTTGCAGTGTTTCAGTCCCTAAGATGTTGACATTTTTAATTAATGCAAGGACGACTTACATAAATCACCCCTATTGGTCGGTACACGTGGCACGATTTTCGATCCAATAGTCATTAAATACAATCATTGGAACTACAAAATATCTATCAAAATATGCAATAAATATACCATTGTTGTTTGCAATTTTCGTTAAAAAGGATAAAAAAATCATTTTTTTAATAATTTCATTATAAGTGATATATATTTTTTCAATACAATATTTAAAATTATTTATAATCTCTTCCTAACTTATAAATAGAAAAATAATATATTTAAACATATTTTAATCCATATTTTTTTGCATTGACAATAATACTTTTTACATTTATAAAAAAATTGAGGTCGCTAATTTTTTAACGGTCAACGGTTAAAATTAACAGTTAAATAACACTTTTTATGCATTTTATAATTTTTTATGATTTTTATATATTTTTAAAAAATTTAAAAAAATTTATATTTTTATGAGAATTTAATAATTTTTATTGATTTTTATTTTTTATAATTTTTTACCACGTGTCACACCGTGCTTGTGACACAGGGTCGTTTTAATTGAAAAATTAAGAGCAATTAACTTTAACGGTCAAAGAGCCCTTTTGATACATTTTAATAGTTTAAATACCTAATTGAGTAAAAAAAAAACTTAATTTATTATTTTTTAAAGTTTAAAAGTTTTTTACACTTTTAAATCATTTTATTTAAATTTTCTGCTTATAAAAAAATATTATATTATAAATAATTATTTAATATGTTAACAATGAATTATTCAAAAAAAATATTAACTCATAAATATTTAAAAATAAATAAGACAAGTGTAAAAATCTCAATTCACTTGTGAAATGGAAACTTTGTACCGCGTATGTACCAAATATATATTTACCATTTATATTGGATAATTATTTGGTACAATGATTATAAAAAGTTTTAAAGTGAAATTGAAATTTTGTTATGTCCTTAAATTACATTTAAAAATTTAAAAATAAATAAGACGTATTAAAATCTCAACTACGCTTATGAAATAAAAATTTTCAGTTATAAAAAAATTGAGGTCGCTAATTTTTTAACGGTTAACGGTTAAAATTAACAGTTAAATAATATTTTTATGCATTTTATAATTTTTTATGATTTTTATATATTTTTAAAAAATTTAAATTTTTTTATATTTTTATGAGAATTTAATAATTTTTATTTATTTTTATTTTTTATAATTTTTTGCCATGTGTCACACCGTGCTTGTGACACAGGGTCGTTTTAATTGAAAAATTAAGAGCAATTAACTTTAACGGTTAAAGAGCCTTTTTGATTCATTTTAATAGTTCAAATACTTAATTGAGTAAAAAATAAAAACTTAATTTATTATTTTTTAAAGTTTAAAAGTTTTTACACTTTTAAATCATTTTATTTAAATTTTCTGCTTATAAAAAAATATTATATTATAAATAATTATTTAATATGTTAACAATGAATTTTATTTTAAATTTCACAAATGAAGTTAAAGAAGATGTCACATGGTTCTACTTGATATTTAAGAAAAAAAGCATATACGACAGATTTTTAATCTTATAAAATTAAAGATCTCCACCATCAATATATTAAATAACAACCATTATATTATTAATTCAATTTTATTAATTCTAAGTTTGATTGTGTTTAAGTTTCTGTTATTGTTGAATCCAACAAGTGATTTTAGTAGAAAAAAAAGATGATGTTCATCTTAGTAAATCCGGGTTTGAGCACTTGTGTGTGCGTTGTTAGAAAGTTAAGAAAGTATGAATAGATACTATCATGTAATCACACCAGTATATTCAAAAAAAAAATTATGTTATTGTTTGATTTAAGTGTTAGAGGATTTTTGAATATTTTATAAAAAAATATTTGTTACACTGTCAATAGAATTTTTAAACTCCATAATGTTAGAGATATAGTAAAACATTGAAAAAATAAATATTAAAAAACACATAATTTTTTTTTAAGATTGCTTGTAGAATAGAAAAATACACTGTCATTATATCAAATAATAACTCATAAATTATTCAAAAAAAATATTAACTTATAAATATTTAAAAATTTAAAAATAAATAAGACAAGTGTAAAAATCTCAATTCACTTGTGAAATGGAAACTTTGTACCGCGTATGTACCAAATATATATTTACCATTTATATTGGATAATTATTTGGTACAATGACTATAAAAAGTTTTAAAGTGAAATTGAAATTTTGTTATGTCCTTAAATTACATTTAAAAATTTAAAAATAAATAAGACGTATTAAAATCTCAACTACGTTTATGAAATAAAAAATTTTCATGATTTATGTACGTAAATAATTATTTGGTCTACAAGCGAGATTGAGATTTTATCATATGTTCTTAAGTTATATTTTATATTTCATATAATTTTAGTTCATGTTTTTAATTTATTTTTACAATCGTATTTAGTTTATATTTTATATAAATTTAATTATTTATTAATTTTATTGCGTGAAGATTTGATTTATTGTATAATTTAGTTAATGATGATAAATATTAATTTTGTTTTGGATTGAATTTCAAATGATTTGTTTGTGTGCTCATATTAGTTTATTTGATTAAAATATATTTACAATCTGTTTATTTGAGACAAATTTAAAATTTAAAATATTTTTTAGTCTTAAAAATAAAAAATAGTATTTTATATTTTAAAATTAATTTAATTTCATTGCACTGCTGTAGACAGCCCAGCTGGAGAATATTGAAACAGTTTCCAACAGACAGGAGCTGAAAAGGAGCCCACAAAATCCTAGAGATAAGTTGACTAACAAGTCCGAGAATCATCTGGGTCGCAGACTCATCATACTAAATATTTTTGACTAAAATCAACGGTCAATATTCCTCGTACATATCATCAACAAAATGACTGCCGTACCACCATATCCATCGCTATCTCGCTTTTCCCGCGATTCAAATCCATTTTTCTCCGAAACTTCAAACCCCAAGGCGTATATATATAAATCTAGAATTCCAGGTCAGAAAAACATTAAATTCCAGATCAGAAAGAAAATAGTAATAAAAAAGAAAGCTGGAAAATGAACGTAGTTGAAAAGGAAAGTCCATCTGCCTCAGCCGCAGAACGTGAACGAAGCTCTTAAACTAATTTTTTTTTCCTTTCCTCTGGAAAGATCGGCAAAATCACCGCTAGAAACCCTAAATTTTCATATTTCTTATACTGCTGTTCCATGTGATTCCGGCATCGAATGGATGTCGATTTGAATCTTTGAACGGTGTTTTTTTTGGGAGAACGATTAATAAACTGAATAAGCGATTATCATATTCTTAACTTTCTGTTCAGAGTTCAGCGAATTCTTTTAGCGGTTTGTATTCACTCATGAAGAAGTTTCATCGTCATTGGCGGAGGATTCTAATTCTCTCTTTTCTCTCTTTCTCTGTATTCGCTCAAATCGTGTTGGTTTCGCAGAGACTTAACCCCCTCGCTTTCATTGGTAATATTCTTCGTATATGTAGATTTTAGATTATTGGAGAACACTTATAATTCTAAATAAGTCGAGCTTACCTTTTTTTTTTTGTATAAAAGAAATTTTGGTGTGTTTCATTTTTGACCTTTTGTGATTTTTATTTAATTTAACTGTCGGGATGTTGACTGTTCCTGTTTACTTTGCATTTATGAATCTATCACGGCAGGGATGAAGGATTCTGTGGAGGATTTAGCCAGTATTGTATAGATCTCTCTTACTCGGATCTGCTGTATTTTTTTTTCATTTTTTGGTAGATTTCTAACGTGTTCTTTTGCTTTATTTGATACAGAAGTATATGAAAGATGATTTAAGACTTAACGCAATAGAACAGGTAACTTTGAGATGTATGAATTTAGAGTAGTTTGCTTTGAACGTTTTTTCTTCAAGTGGTTTTGAGTTTTGGCCGTATGCAATTCAATCTTTGTTGCTTTTTTATTCAGGAAGCTGCCGAAGGTTTAAAAGGTCCAAAAGTAGTTGTTTTCAAAGAAAAGGATTTCAGTTCTGCAGTTAATCACGGTTCTAACCAGAATCCTGATTTCGATCAATTGGGGGATCCACAAGATACATCAAAATTGTTAGAAGCAAATGGTTAGTATTACTGGGTGCTTGTAGTGTCTTTTAATTGACTTCTAGTTCATAGAGCTAATGTAAGTGTGACTCTGTGTTGCTCCACTTTCTATATTCAGGAATTAATGGTAAAGGAAAAGACGATCATCAAAATCAGCAGAATATAATATGGCTAAACTCCAGGGAAAAGGTGTGTATGTGTTTGAACTTTTAACTCCAAGTATGCTGAGATGCAATTCATTTGAATCTAAGTTTAGACTATAGATGGTTGCAGTATGTATGCTTTTCAATCTCGTGAGCAAAAGCATATGTTGGTATTGAAATTATAAATGTCTTGCCAATTTTGCCAGACCATCTCCTTTTATCAATTTGTACCACAATTCCCTGTCCATTGTATTTAAATTGCTTCCTACTAAAATTAGATTGTATATTTGTTGGATTGTAATGCAAAAACTGGTGAAGCAGTGGGTTGTGTCTAAACTGAGCCATACCAGAACACACTATGAGAATAAGAAAAAGAAAAGCCCTTTTTCTACTACAAATTTCATTGGCAATATTGCCATCAAATTGAGGGTTATTGTTCTTTTTGGGTTCAGTGGGGATGTCGGCTTTTTTTTTTCCTAAAATGGTTAGAGCTAGACCAAGTCATGTTTGTTTTAATATATATTTATAACATATAGTTAACACTAATTTATTTGTTGCAGGAACAATACAATCAAGAAACAGGTAGCCATGATCAACATTTACGGTCTCAATCACGCAAGGTAAAGGATGAGAAGGTAAAGCAGATGAAAGATCAGCTCATTAGAGCAAAAGTATACTTAAATTTTGCACCACCTGGTCGTAATAGTCACTTGGTGAAAGAGTTGCGAACACGAATCAAAGATGTTGAGCGAACAGTCGGCGAAACCAGCATGGATTCAGCGTTGCCAAGGAGGTAATAGATTTTTAAAATAATAATTTTATCACTGCAATTTATATTCAATCATAAACATGAGCTCTTGAATAGTATTAAGTGAATTAGCTTAGATTTAGGGTTGAATTGCTTTCACTTAACTTTATATCTGAAAAGCTGTTGAATTTTCAGGGCTTCACAGAAGATGAGATCTATGGAGGTTTTGTTGGCCAAAGCAAGTCAAGTATTCCCTGACTGCTCTGCGATGGTCAGAAAACTTCGTGCCATGGCTTACAATGCTGAAGACCAGATTCGGGCACAGAAGAATGAAGAGTCATATCTTGTTCAACTTGCTGGAAGGACTACCCCAAAAGGCCTTCACTGCCTCTCCATGCAGCTAACAGCAGAATATTTTTCCCTTCAACCCGAGGAAAGGGAGTTCCCAAACCAAAAACAATTGAATGATCCGGACCTTTATCACTATGCAGTATTTTCTGACAATATTCTGGCTTGTGCAGTGGTTATTAATTCCACAATTTCATCTGCAAAGGTTAGCCTTCGGTGACTTTCAATAAATTTCAATCCCTGCTTTTTTTATTATGTTAAACATAGTTGTTTATTGAAAGTATTTATCATTCTGAACAATTTATCATTCTAAACAATCACATAAAAAAATTGTGTGCGATAAATTATGCTAGGAATTAGGATGGTCTGAAGGCTGTGGTTTTACATTGCTGGACAATAATTGAAACACTTGAAATTTATAATGAATAGTAATGGATTGAGCTTTCCCAAATTCTCCATGGAGTTCTTTCACATTTCCTATATACCAAAGCTTATCCCTAACCGGCCATTAGATTAATTTCCCCCTTAAAAAGACAATACTCTTCTGTTATTACTCCCCTTACTTTGATGAGGTAACTATAGCTAGCTCAGGATGGCCCTCTGATTTACCTGTTGTGGATGTAATATACCCTGGTAATTAATACTTGGTTATGCAGGAGCCAGAGAAAATTGTTTTTCATGTGGTGACCAATTACCTCAACCTCCCAGCAATTTCAATGTGGTTTTTATTAAATCCTCCTGGCAAAGCTACAATTCATATTCAGAGTGTAGAAAGTTTTGATTGGTTGTCAACCAAGTATAATTCAACATTGAAGGAACAAAAGTCGTATGATCCAAGATATAGTTCAGCCCTCAATCATCTGCGGTTCTATCTGCCAGACATATTTCCAGCACTGAATAAGATTGTGCTCTTAGATCATGATGTGGTAGTGCAAAGAGATTTAACTGGAATTTGGAGTGTTGACATGAAGGAGAAAGTAAATGCAGCTGTGGAGACCTGTCTAGAAAGTGAAGCTTCATTTCGTACAATGCGCATGTTTTTGAACTTTTCAGACCCCTTTTTGGCAAAGAAGTTTAATGCAAATGCTTGTACATGGGCATTTGGTATGAATTTGTTTGATCTCCAACAATGGAGAAGAAAAAATTTAACCATGCTCTACAGAAATTACCTGCTGCTGGTATGGGGCTAGCACTTCCTTTCTATTTGCTTTTGCTTACTGCTAATTTGATATGCTTGTAAATTAATTTTGGTTCCATGGTAATCTGAAGTTGCATGTTGATTCATTGAAAAGATAGTTAATTTTATCAGGTGCTTTAGCTTATCTCTGGCAATTGGAATTGTTATCATCTGGAGAAATTGAGTTTTTACCTAGGGATTATCTGTCTAAATTTTCAAGATAGATCATCTTTCTTACCCCCTTTTCCTCTTTATTCCCTAGAGAGTTCTATATCTGTCTAAGCTTTGTCTTACGGTGACTTTTGAATGGTGAACACTGACAAGCACAAACCTTTAATGGGTTGGAATTTATTCATACCTTAAAATCAGTGTCATCTAGTTTATACATTCATATTAGTTTCTTCGAAGTATTTTGCATGCTGCATATCTGCTCCTAACATGATTTAAAGGTGTATTTATATTCAATTCAATTTAATTCAAAGCTTGTTTGCTTGGTGTTTGATGACAGGGACTTAAGAGGCCATTGTGGAAGGCAGGAAGCTTGCCCTTAGGTTGGATTACTTTCTACAACCAGACTGTGGCTTTAGAAAGGAGATGGCATGCGCTAGGGCTTGGCTATCACTCAGGTCTTCGGCAGGCTGATATCGAGCGGGCAGCAGTTATACACTATGATGGAGTCATGAAACCCTGGTTGGAAATAGGAATTGCTAAATATAAAGGCTATTGGAGCAAACATATGCAGCATGACCACCCCTACTTACAGCAGTGCAATATCCATGAATAATTGATATGACCACCGCATACAAGTGAAATTATTTTATTCATAGATGTAAATTTTTAACCCCCAAAATAGTTCAGGCGGGTAACATTTCAGATGTTGAGTCTTATTTGTGGCAATGACCAAAGGTAATAAGTTTCTGTAGGGATGCTGCATTGCAGGTATACACATAATTGTTATAATCACAATTCCATTAGGTTCCATCACGGATTCTTGAAATGAAAGAGGAACCAAAAATATATATTTTTTATTATTATGGAGATATTATAAAGCTATTGAAAATATGGAAATAATTAAAATTGGGTCAGGGACCATTAACTTTGTCGTCCCTCCTGGATCAATCTTTGTTTTATAGAAGGATGACGTGACACGTGGATGGAACTGGTTGGGCACATGTGGATAGGGGATATCAGAACGAAGGGCTATGCTATCTCTGAGTCTGGACCAACGGTATTAATCTTCGTAAATTCTGTTTTCAAAGTATATGAAATAAACAAGCTGGTAACCCTTGGGATCCAACTCGGCTTTGTTGCAAAAAATCAATCTGTCATGGCGACCATCTCGGCTACCACCACCACTGCAGCTCTTGTTCACAAGACATTGCCCAGGATTGCATCCCCAGTCCCCGTTGGTAAGTATTTTATTGGATTCTTTTTCAAGGGTGGTCAATGGGCATTTTCACCTCAAACTGCATATTGAACTTGCAGGGTTGCCAACAATGGGAAAGAAGGGGAAGGTGATGATGAAGTGTAGCATGGAGAAGAAGAGTGATAATGGGTCAAACATGGGGATAAGTGCATCATTGCTGGCAGCAGCCTGTGCAGCAACCATGTCAAGCCCAGCCATGGCTCTGGTGGACGAGAGAATGTCCACTGAAGGAACAGGACTTCCCTTTGGATTGAGCAACAACCTCCTAGGGTGGATCCTGTTTGGTGTGTTCGGCCTGATTTGGGCTCTTTACTTTGTCTACACTTCCTCCCTAGAAGAGGATGAGGAGTCTGGGTTGTCCCTGTAAAACCCAAACCTGATTTCCTTCCTTTGTTGTTCATTGCAAATATCATGTATGAATCAAATGAATGGAGTATGGCTTTCCTATATTGTACCAAAACTATTTTTTTTCCCTCTGCATATAGTACAATGTATCATTGACTCAATATGAACATGGATATAGGATTAAGAGGAAATACCAGGGAATTTGAAGGGGGCTCTACCTCTGCCTCTGCCCTGTTTATGCTTGCTTGGCAATCTGCACTGTATTTCATCTGTTACCAATGGCTACTCAATCAATTTCTTCGGCAAAAAAAGTTGTTCAAATAACAGGGAATTTAGAAATTGTAAATAAAACATGACGAATATTTTGATACTAAAAACACCAAAATTTTCTTGAAACAAAGGCTAGACATCTTTATTGAAGCGATACGATAAAAGAAAACATCAAAAGAAAAAACATAGAACTTCACTGACCCGACCTAGAACTTCACTTGTTGTGTAGCAACCCAATTTTTATTTTAAGGATTAAATTGAGTTTTCAGTGAGTTTCGAGGACTAAATTCGAATTTTTGTGAATTTTAGGGTCTATTTTGTAGATTCAGTAAAGTTTAGGGACTAATTCGAGCTTTAGTCAAAATTCGGGGCCAAAATGGTATCTGTAGGACTTAATTGAATTTTCTGTGATAGATTAGGGTTCAATTTTGAACAACCTTTAATTATGGAGCCCCTTTTCGAAAATATTCCTTTTTGATAGGGTTAAAAAACCCATTCTGACTTTTCAACACTCATTTTTCCCTTCTTTGTTTCTGCTTTCTCTTTTTTTTGCTAGATCTTCTTTTTGCAAGGGTTTTCATTGTTTTTCCCTTTTATTAAACAGAACCTTGGGTCTTGCAATCCCATTTGTGTTTTCAGTTTATTGCCCATCACAGGGTTGGGACAATACCTCAATCTAGTATTCACTTACTGACAGTTTTTCATTTGATTATCAGATTCTTGAAATTTTAAAACATTGAAGATAGCTAAAGAAAATGTTCTATCTAAGCTTAATCGAGCACACTTTGCGGTTACCACCTCATCTTCTTCACCTTCCTGTTGATGAGGCTATTAAGTCAGAGTTGGAAACCCTTTTCTTAGATAAGGTTTGTACTTTGTAGTACTATATCTTCCAACATATCCATTGTTTCAATGGTTCTTTTCAACCCCTATTAATGAATATTTGTAAATTATAATATAGGTTATTTCAAAATTAGGACTCTGTATTTCAGTATATGATATCAGGTCAATTAAAGGTGGCTTTATCTTTCCCGGGGATGGTGCTTCTACTTATACGGTATTGCTTTCCATTTTCCCCTTCTTTTCCCTCCCTTTTATGTGAGTTAAAGTGCTTTATGCGGGACATATTGATTCATATTATTGCTTGTCTGAAGTCTCAGAAGTTTGACAAATCTTCTTTCTTTTTGTTTCTCTTTCCTGTTGTGACAGGTTGAGTTCAGATTGATAGTGTTTCGTCCATTTACTGGCGAGATTATTGTCGCCAAACTTAAAGAATCTGATGCTAGCGGCTTGCGCTGTAAGTCTGGAAGAATATTTTTCTACTTATATGGTTTTGATTGTTTGGTGTAGACGAATCCAATTTCGTGTTTTTCTTTTCCTTTTGAATAACTATTGTCCTTTTTCATCTTTATGTTGGTGCCAACAATGACCTTCTGGTTTAAAGATAACATAATAACCTCAATCTGGTTTAGGCATTAAATAAGCCTGATTATGATAGTCTGTTCTCTAACAAGTGGTTAGTTCAGGGCAATACCAGCTCTTGATAAGACATTTCATGTAGAAAAGAAATTTGCAGGTGGTGTATCGAGCCCATCCTCTTTTCCTATCAATGAATTGGGGCTCAGTCTATAAGCTTAGTTAAAACGTGAAAAGGAATAAAAAAAGCGATACATCCAATTCTTTCTAACACTTCAAGTTTTGATAGTAACAAATTCTAAGCAGAGGCCAGGAGGAGAGTTAGATTCTTTGACAGTTCTATTATTTGACCACTAATTGCTGGTTTGCCAAGCAGATTCCACTAATTTACTCGACATAACCTTGAGCTTTGTCAAATTACATGACATCTTTTCTTGTTATTGCGATCAAAGCTAAAATGACCATACATAGGTGGTCTATTCTTTGGGCCAATTATAGTTCCATCAACCCTTTTCTTGTCTAATACCATTTGTGAAATGTCTACGTGGTTCTGTAATTTGCAGTGTCACTTGGATTTTTTGATGACATTTACATACCTGTCCACCTTTTGCCGACCCCGTCCCGCTTTGAAGCTATCGCTAATACTAAGTAAGAACTAACTAGAACTCACAACTTCCACTCTTTATTTTCCTTGTTTATTTATTATTCACTCTATGTCAGTATGCATACTAATGTGTTGGTTACCATTTTGAGGATTGCAGAAATCAAGGCAGATGGATATGGGACTTCGGAGATGCAGAAGAAGCACAGTCTGAAGAACCACGATTTGTTATTGATGGGTCAGATCCGGTATGTCTTGTGATATTGTTGCAAAAATTTCCATAAATTTCTGTTGTATACCTTTAGTGACTTCAGCTGTTGTTTATCACAGATTAAATTTCGAGTTGATAGTGTTATTTATCCTTCGATTCCCCTTGAACAACCGGAGAATGCAAAACCATTTGCCCCTATGGTGATTACTGTAAGTTCATCTTTCAGTTATTTCATCCTTAATCTATGAACACCAACTTTGCACGTAACACAAGATGGAAAGACAATTATTGTCATGTGTAACAAGGATCATGTCTTCTCTTAAAAGAACCAAATGTTGAGTTGTATGCTTGATTTCTTGTTTCATTGCAGGGAACAATAAACTACGACGGTTTGGGGCCGGTTTCTTGGTGGGAGGAAGCTGAAATGATTCAGGAGGATGAATAGGCTCGCTAGCATTTAGTCCTAGTTGTTTATAGTTCTTAACACAATGCTTCTACCTAACTACCAGAGTACATGAGCTCCATTTGCTTGGAGATTAATCCACTCAACCGTAACCATCTAAAAATCGATGAACCCAAGTTATAGCCTATTGATTGAATGTTTACTTTTCTTAAAAATGGTTTGTGTTCGAATCTATCTTTCTACCAAATTGTAAACACAATTTTTGTTTAAGATTGGAGGTTGAGTTTTTTTAATTCTAATTAATTTTGTTTCTTAAATTAAAAATAGTAAACAATTATAGACTACATGGACAATTATGTTATAAACTAGTATATTTTGGATGAAATAAAATTAGATAGGTTATATAAACAATTATATACAGTCCCCATGGTTCCAGATGTTATGAATTAGATTAATTTTGGAGTTAAAAAGTAGGGTTTAATTTCATTAATTTACGTACTAAATCTTACTAGTCTTAGGGCCCTTCGGGAGATCAGTATCCTTCAGTGAGGCGACTCTACCTTTGGTTTTGGTGTAAAAGCACCACAAACGGATGAGTTGTGACGTGTTTCAATCCAATTTTTTTATTGCACTGGAGTCTTCTGTTTTGATTGAAATTTTGCCCTGCAATAAAAAAGGAGACCTTACTTGGCAATAAAATATTGAAAGATACATTTTAATATTCTATTACGTTAATTTATAAATTCACATATTTTTAATAATTTTGTAAAAATAAAATAATTTAAAAAAATTTTACTATATATTTTTAATAGTAATTTTTTATTCTCACCATTACAGTTATATTTGAATTCATGCTCCCGTCTCACCGTTACTTCTAATCTTTCTGATATAATAATTAACCTTTATCGATATCATTGTTTTTAATTTCACCTAATGTAAATGCGAAAACTCAAAATACTGAAACAAAACCGGCGCGCGTTGTCTGCTTTGTTACTGTCTTGGAACAGCGATGTTGGCGCTATGTTGTCTTCACTTTGACTTGGATGTCCTGGCCAGTCGCTGAGTAACAATAATGGAGGCATTTATTTTGAACCCTCTTTTGGTATTTATGAATGTATAAAAAATTCATTAAATTTAGGATAAATTACTTTCAATTTTGATAAAATAACAAAACAGTGAACAAAATTTTAAATCAATTACTAAATTTTAAAAAAATAATAAATTGATCACTAATGTTATCAAAAAAAATAAATTAATCATTCATTAACGTTTTCAATTACAGATCTAACGGAATAAGTGACGTGACTAATTAACTTGACACGTTGGACATGAGGAACTAAAGAGTTTAAGGTAAAATGGACGGGTAGGATTGAAAAAAAAAAGATTGATTGTTTAATTGAAATTTTTAGGATTTAAGCTCCAACCACGAAAAGAATTGAAATTTTCAAAGTAAAGAAATGATTGAAAGATTAAGGGTTTAAAAAAAATCACGGGAAAAAAGAATACAATAAAAAATGTAAAATTTTAGGGTGTAGGATTAAAAAAATTAATACAAGAGACGCAGCCGATGGTATTGCATCCAACTTTTATAACTGTTTACCGCTGGTAAATGAATTTGTCCAATTTACATTTTACACCCAAATACTGAAATATTTTCCAATTCCATTACTATAATTCTTTTTTTTTTCTCATAATTCCATAAATTAAATAAAAGAAGAAAAAAAACGGCGTTTTAATTTAATTTTATTGTTTAACGTTTTCCACATTGCCAGTGTCACCTAGCAAGGTAGAGGGTAAAACAGTAAATAAGCATCGTAAACTAGGCACTAGCGACGCTCCTCCCTCATAATAATAATACTATTATAATTTTCCATTACAGGTTTCGAAAACAGGCGCCAAAAGTAGCCATTTCTCCCGCCCCTCCCCGCGCCCTTTATTTTTCATCTTTCTTTCCTCTCTAATCTCCCACCCAAATCCATCCCCTTCTCACTTCAATAATTCTTTTTTTTTCTTTCCTTCTTCGTTTCCGTTCGTCGACGGCGATGCATCACCCACAGCCTCATATTTCTACGTCAGCCTCCGCTTCCTTTGCCGCCGCTGCTGCGGCGTTTGACTTCAAACCGGCCAAGCGCCGCGGCAGTTACAATTGTGGCAGATGTGGTCTTCCTAAGAAAGGCCACGTTTGCCATCTCAACAGTAGCACCAACCCTACTTCGATTTCCACTCCTACCTCTTCTCCATCTGCCGTTACCGTCGAAAATTCCTCCTCCGCCTCCCGTCCTCCTCACGCTCCGCCCATACGCCAGTCGTATACGCATCTCCGACGTGCGCTTTCCTTTGACGACATCGAAACCCGCGCTGACTCGCCAGAACGCGATTTAGATGGTTCTGATTCTCCCTACCCGGGTACGGATCTTGATCCGGATAATGAGATGGTCTCCGGTGGGTTACGGGCTGGGTGTTTGTGGGAGGTCTTGAGGAGATTGCCGCCGGCTGGTCTTTTGGCGGCGGCGAGTGTGTGTAAAGGTTGGAGGGAAACGACGAAGAGGTTGTGGAGGGCGGCGGAGGAGTTGAGACTTATGGTCCCACCTAGGGGTCAGCTCAGCTTCATCGGATCGGTTTTAAAGAAATGCCCGAGCCTCGTTAGGCTTTCTCTAAAGATGGAAAGGTTCGGCCTAAGCCAACGTTAGACGGATCTAGGATTTAATTGGTTGGATCGGTTGATACCAATGAAGCTCGAGATAAAATCATAAAATGATAGTTGATATGGTTATGATTTAACAATACATAATCAGTATAATGAAGGGGGAATTGATCTATAATGAAAATGCCATGAAACTAAAGAGCTAAAACCAATGCAATATTTAATAAGAGCTTAGATTAACTTTTGAACAAAATGTTTTGATTGGAAAATCTTTATTCACTTGGAGAGATGTATCCCAATAATTTGTTTCATTGTAAGAAACAGTAAAATTGGTTTTCTGTTTGCATAATTTTGGGGATCTGTAGGGAGAGGCGGTCAATGCTGCTTTTGGACTTTTGTTTACCCTTTGTTTTACTCATTATATTTCTTGTTTGGGTTTTACAGTGATGTTGATGCAACGATGCTGGCCTGCATTGCGTTTTCTTGCCCTAATTTGGAGTCTATGGAGATTTCTACATCTAATACGGCTGTCAATCGGATCACGGGGTATCATTTATCTTCTCCCTCCTTTTTCTTGTAATTTATCTTTAGATCTTTAAAATAGTATATCTAGTTGCTCAGTTAATAAACTTTGCTACTGCTGTTGTTGCTTAATTATCGGGGCTGTAATGGCTTAGATCTAGCTATGTGGTTGAATTTATCAGTCTTTTGACCAGTAAAATAATTGGAAGGTTTGAGTCACTAGGAGGTTAAACTTGGGGTGAAATGCACAGAAATATCTAGTTGAGTGGACTTGGTCAATCTTTTTTCTTTCTTTTTTTTTTCGTGACCCAACTCATGTTTGTAAATATTTATTTGTTCTTTATTGGTCTAGAACACTGTCTATTCATACTACGCTAAAATTCTTGTTTATGATTGAATCCGATATAATATTTTTGATTGTTTTGGATTTCAAACCGTTTAATGGTTAATGTTTTTGTCATATTTTGTTCCGTGTCTTGATTATGGGTAATTGCAATTTAAGTTGGCTTAAGTTAATTAATGGTAGATTAAGTGATTCTGATTAACTTTTAATGAATGTTTCATGTATAGGGATGAATTGGGTCGTTTTGTTGCTGATAAACGCTGTCTAACGAGTCTTAAGATGGAAGGATGTTCTAACTTAGGGGGCTTTGTCCTCTCTTCATCAAGTCTATCTACACTCTGGCTCTCTGATCTTTATTCCCTTTCCAAGATGGTAACTTTTTCTTCAGGTCCTTTTTTGTTTTTCCAAGTTCAAAACTTTTTTGGGCAATGTTACTGAATTTGTGTTTATATGTGCCTTGTATTGTAGGTTTTTAACTGTCCAAATTTGAAAGAGATATCCTTAGAATTTTCTCACCAAGAAAATGATACTACCAATCTTACAACCATGGTTGATGGTATGGGTAGAAGTTGCCCAAGGTTGCAAAACATACACATTGCATCAGTTCGACTTTCACATGCTGTAGTGCTTTCTCTTACAGCTGCTAATTTGAGGTTTGTTGAACCTTTTGTTCCACACGTTCATTTTTTATTATGTATCACATAAGAACCTATAGACTTTGCCTTGCTTTATCAGGAGTCATAGCGTTTAAATGGAGGACTTGTTTTGTAAAATTTTCTAGCAATGCCATGCTTTGTTTCACAGATTTCTGCATTTGGAGGATAACTAGTCACTAGTTTACTGATTGTTGTTGATTATTCAGGGGCTTGCGGATGCTTTCACTTGTTCTTGGCTCAGAAATCACAGATGCATCTGTTGCTGCTATTGCTTCAAGTTATTCAAAATTAGAATTGCTTGATCTCAGTGGGTATGTTTTCCTCCAGCTTTAAATGGTTAATCCATTTATCTGGAATGGTTCAAGGGGTACCTTTTTATCAATTAAACATATGTCCTAATGCTTGTTGCTTCGTCTCAGGTCTAGCATCAGTGATAGTGGCGTTGGAATGATCTGCAATGTATTACCAAACACACTATCAAGACTCCTCCTTGCTCTTTGTCCTAACATAACTTCAAGTAATTTTCTTGTCTAAGATTTGCACCTATATCTCTGGCATAGCTGTATTTATCCTGTCAATGTCCTATTTTTACCTAATTCTATTCATTGATGTGTTTCTCCGCTTTTATCAGGTGGAATTCAGTTTGCCACAGCTCAACTACCTCTTCTTGAACTTATGGATTGTGGGATGAGTGTATGTGATCCTGATTCCCAGAATTCGCCTTGTGATGAAAGTGGTGATAATGAACTTCCAAATGTATTGAACAATAAACTGCACATTATGTACCAGAAGCTTATTATTAAACACAGCCGACTAAAAAAACTCAGCTTGTGGGGTTGTTCTGGCTTAGATGTGAGATCTTTTGTCCTTAGTCTTGACTATGTTGCCAATTTGTTCTTAATACCCTATGCGGTTCTTATTTGTGAATCTAAATGCAGGCTTTATGTTTGAACTGTCCCGAGCTCAATGACCTAAATCTCAACTCTTGTAAAAACTTGCATCCAGGTAATCAATCTGCTAGTTTGGCCAGTTGAGTATACTGATTTACTTTTTTATGATTTAAGATCTCATAAACTGTCTTTTCATAGAGAGATTGCTCCTTCAATGCCCAAGTTTACAAAATGTGCATGCGTCAGGTTGTCAGGAGTCTTTAATTGGAGCCATCAAAGGCCAGGTAAAAAAAAAATTTCTTTGAGCTCCATTTTCCACTTGTTAACTCAAGTCTTCAAACTGCAAATACCACCTCTAATCACATCCCCCTATTGGTCAAAATTCGCCATTATTTAGTCTTTTGCAAATGTTGGTAATGCTAGGTGAGTGATAGCTTGGCATCTTTGGAAAACCAATTTCAATGTAAGCGCTTGGCTGATGGCTCCAAGAGGGTTCGTGCACCAGATTGCCTGAGTCAAGAGGTAATAGTTTTATGAATAGCAGAAATTGGTTTGAAGAATTGGACTCTGTTATTAACAAATGCTTTCTTTCATGACATTGTTGTTGCATCTTACACATTCATATTCCCAGACCTATTTGATATGCTTTGATGAATGTGAAACATCACATTTGATGTATAAATGAAAATTGCTCAGCTGAGTTGAATGCTTGTGAAAAGTGGAAGAATCTATCTTGATAGTGTTGCCGAATAGAGAAATATAAAAATTGAATCAGCTAATGTGGAGTAATGTTGGTTACTTTGCAGGCAAGTGATGGTAAAAAACGAAGGGTTATGGAACAACAATGTAAGGTGCTTGTGGACTAAAAACCTTTCTTTTTTGTAACCTCTACTTTGCACAGCTTTTCTTTGAAAAGAATACATTAAAAAAATTATTGTGCACAATTGTTGTTTATTATCATATTTACTAGGTCTTAGACCTAAACACTGGACGGATAGTTACTACTTCTCAAATAATTTATTACGTCCTTTTTTAAGGACTTGATATTTCTTTTCATCAAAAGGAAAGTTGAAAATTTACCAAGCTTTTGTTCGAAATTATCAATGATCTCCAATAGATTGTTCCTTCCTATATTGATACATCTACATCCAAATAGGAGGTATTCGTAAGTTAAATGAGTTTGATCTTTTAATTGATGAGAGTACAGTGGCTTGGTTCGAGGATTCAAGTTGTTAAGAAAGAATTGAATCTTGAAGGAAAAGAATGTTTCTTGGCAGCAAAGTAATCTGAAATTTTGACAAGAGATATTAGTGCAAAAACAGCAACAAGATCAACAGAGAAAAGATCTAAAGATTGAAGGAGCTTAGAATCCAAGTCTGGTTCGGTCAGTTACGAATTGATCTTGAAGGAATTAAAGGTATCTTTCATGTAAAAAATGTTTGAAGATTTCTAGATTTGAATTTAACAAAGAGATCAATTGAAACAATGGAAAACAACCAAGAAAGAATGAGGAACAAGGTCATAAAAGTAGAGTAGAGAAGAGAGAGAGAGAGGAACGAGAATTTCGTTCAATAACAAAGTTGGTTTGCTGCTTCCTTATTGTTTCTCTGCTAAAAAAAAAAAGATGTTACTGGGAAATTTTTAGTTCGGTTATGGCTGTTACAATGACAACTGGAACTTAAACGCACCATTTTAATGAACGGTAATACCCTATCCCTTGTCTCTCCACGCACCGTTTTGACATTAAAATGAGTTTATTGTTTCACTTCATGTTAAACGTTGCATTTGATTAACTGAATTAATAGAAATAAAAACAGTACATAAATACTCTTCGGTGGAATGGATCCTTGTCCTCAAGGATCAAAAGTTGGGAATTGTTGTTGCAACTATACCTATTCATGGATCGGGTTATTCGTTTAGACTCAAAAGTCCGTTCGAAATTTGGAAAGATTTGGATCAAAAAATTAGGCTTTTTTAAATTATGAGTTGGGCTTGAGCTTTTAAAGCCCAAGCTCGGCCCGATTTGACTCATTTAAAGTTTATAATATTTTATATTATGTTATTTTTATACATTATGTAATTTATAACACATTAAAACAATAAATCTATACTAAATATATAATACTATTCTAATATAAACACTAAAACAATGTTAAAATAATATATAAAAATTTTAAATAAATAAAAAATATATAAAATTATTAAGTATTAAAATAATATTATATAATTTTTTTTAAAAAATTTAAAAATAATATGAGCGGATATAAAATTGGTTTGGGTTAGTCTTTTGCAAATATGGGCGGGTTTGGGCAAAATTTTAGGCCCAAATTTCAAGTTGGGTTGAGCTTGGGAAAACATAAAGTATGTTAATATCATGCTTAGGCTTGACTTGAACTCGATCCGACCCGGCCCGTGAACACCTCTAGCTACAACTCATGAAGAACCTCATATATAGCATCATCAGGAAAGGTATTAGCCTATTCGATCAACATTTTCGTGACAGCCTAGTTTCCTCTCCTAATCATGCATCGATCAAGGATGCGACTCGATCCCTTGAGGATAGCTCAATCAAATTAAATTAGTTGCTTCCCAACATGACATTTGAGATGGGACACATGAAAGATTCGAGAACTAGGTGTTAACTAGAACCTATAAGCTATTTCCCCAACTTTGGCCTCCATAACAAAAGGGCCAAAGAGCTTAGGAGATAGCTTTTGGTTCACTGCCTTCCTAACTTAGTGTTGCCTATAAAGTTGAGGCTTAAGATAGACCAAGTCATCAACTTGAAATGTTCGATCACCCCTCCCACGGTCAACAAAGTGCTTCATCCGGTCTTGTGCCCTTTTGGGGTGGAATTGAAGGAGTTTCTTAACTGCTTCATGTTGTTGCAAACTTCAATCAATATATTCAATAGTGGAGGATCTTGCCAAGTAGGGCAAGTGTTGAGGTGAGGAATGACCATATAAAGCCTCATATGGTGTCATTTGTACAGTTGAGTGAAAAGTGGAGTTGTACCACCACTTAGCCAAAGGTAGCCAACAACACTAGTCCTCAGATCATTCTCCTACCATGCATCGAAGGTAACTTTCCAAACATCTATTGAGGATTTTAGTTTGACCATCGCTTTTAATATGGTATGCAATTGACAAATTCAAGCATATACCTAGTTTCTTAAAGAGTTCTTGCCAAAACAAGCTAATAAAAATTGTCTCTATTAGAAACAATTTACTCGAGTAAGCCATGAAGCTTATAAATGTTGTCAAGGTAAGCTTGAGCCATAGATAAGGCAGAAAAAGGGTAGTATAAGGCCACAAAGTGATCATACTTGGTGAACCTGTCTACTTCAACCAAGATAGAGTCTTTTCCTCTTGAAGAAGGTAACCCTTCAATGAAATCCATGCTAATAGTAGACCAGGCTTTTCTTGGTATAGGCAAAGGTTGAAGAAGGCCTGAATAAGCTGTAGAGTCATACTTGCACCTTTGACACCCGGTACATTCCCTCACCTAACGTTTAACATCAGTAGCCATCCTTTTCCAGTACACCAAGCTAACCATTCTATGTCTAGTGGCATGTATAATAGAGTGTCCCCTTTTAACACTCTCATGGAAGTAGTGAAACAACTCATGTTGAAGATTATAATTGGCTCCCACAACTAAGTTCCCCTTCTTTTATAGAAATTTGGCATCCTAGGTATATTTGGGATGGGATCATGACTGGTGTTGTAGATTGAGGCAGAGCTTACTTATCTTGGGATCATCTTGCCAATAGTCTTGCACTTTGGTCAGCAATTCAGAAATGATTGAACTACCAACCATTTGGACCAACTGACCAGTCGAGCATGAGGGTTGCTTGAAAAGGGCATTTGTTACTATATTATTATTGCCCTTCTTGTATACCACTTCAAAGTTATAGCCTAACATCTTAGCTACCCATCTTTATTGGAATTGAGTGAAAACTTGTTGATTAGAGAGAAATTTGAGGCTTTGGTGGTCAGTTCTGATTCATAAGTGGCGACCAATCAAGTAAGGATGCCACTTCTTGACAATAAGAAAGAATACCGACATCTCCTTTTCATAGAAGGGCAAGGCATAGTGTCTCACCCCGAGTGCCTTGTTAAAAAAAGACAATGAGATGCCTTTGCTATTAAAGAACAACTTCTACATCTAGGTTACTTGCATTTGTATCTATGTGAAATTCAAGGTGGAAGTCAGGAAATATTTGAACTGATGTAGTACTTAAGGCATGCTTCAGTGCTTGAAAGGCTTCTCCAGCTTGTAATGTCCAACCCTATTGATTCTTTTTTAGAATGTCAGTTAGTGGCTTGGCTATAGTTCTATAGTTCTTAATGGACCTTCTATAGTACCCTGAGATGCCAAGGAAGCCCTTAAGCTCCTTCACCGATTGTGAGGTTGACTAAGACATCACACTTTCCACTTTAGAGTGGTCCATGGCTACAATCCCTTGGTAAATTACATGACTAAGATACTTAATTCTGGTGGAGGAAAATTGACATTTACTTCTTTTAGCAAAGAGTTGGTGACTCTTCAAAAGGTGGAACACCTCCTTAAGATGTAGCGAATGGTCTGACCATGACATGGAATAGGGTTGAAAATGAACCGAGCTTGAATGAACAAACCTCTGTTCATGTTCATTTATATATTTTTAAGCTTGTTCGTGTTCAGTTTGTGTTTGTTAATAATTTCAAATTTTTGTTCATGTTCATTTATTTAAAATTATGTGTGTTCAGGTTTGTTTGTTTAATGTTTATGAATATGTTCATTTAACTTATTCGAACATGTTCACGAACATTAAACGAACGTGTTCATGAACATATAATTGAATATGTTCACGAACAATGTTAATGAATAATAAACAAACAAACAATAAATAAATACATACACACATATATTATTTTAATATTTTTATAAGAAAATATCATTAATAAATAAACGAATCATAAACGAGCTTGTTCGTGAACATAAACGAACCGAACACACCTCTTTTCATGTTTGTTTGTTTATTAAACGAACATAAAAATTTTGTTCATACTCGTTTATTTAGCTTAGTAAACGAACATAAACAAACGTTATATGAACGATTTACGAACAGTTCATCGAACGTTCTGTTCATTTATACTCCTAACATGGAATAGACCAAAATGTCATCAAATAAGATTAGTATATACTTCCTCAGTAAGGACTTTAACACTAAATTAATCAATGCTTGGAAGTTGGAGGGGGCATTAGTGAGGCCAAAGGGCATGACTAAAAACTCATAATGCCCTTCATGTGTCTTAAAGGCCGCCTTGTGGATATTAAGCTCCCATATCATGATTTGACGATAGGCTGACCTGAGATCTAACTTAGAAAAGAACACATGTCCCAACTCATTCAAAAGCTCTTCAATGATTAGGATGAGAAATTTATCCTTGAAGGTTAACTAATTAAGCTGTCTATAATCCACACTTAATCTTCAGCTACTACCTTTTCTTTGACCATCACAATGGGTGAGGCAAAGGAACTATTGTCGTCCCTAATGATGCCATATTGTAACATTTCTTGGACCATCTTCTCCATTTCATTCTTTTGCATAGTAGGATATCTATAGGGCTTATTTTTTACCATTGAATTCTCATCTTTTAGTGGTATCCTGTGGTCCTGCAGGCGAGGTGAATGAAGCCCTCTTGATGTTTAGAAGATGTCATCAGACTCTTTCAACAATTTTTGCAAATCAGCAGGTATGGAAGTAGTAGCCACTAATAAGGATGTTGCATAGGTGCAATCATCACCACTGCACAAGGATGCTTGCACAGGTGCAACCATCACCACTGCACAAGGTCACGTGGGTTGGCCAACTAGGGAAAAAACACTTGGTGGATTGAATGTCCTCTAACAGGTGGATGACCCTTGGCATAATCCCTTGCAACATACAATGTATCCCTTCATAGGTGAACGGCGTTGTTAGTGAACTAAAGTCCCACACAATGGTCCTTAAAGAAAGTAACCATTGAATGGCTAACACCATGTCACAGCCCTTCAAGGGTAACACAAAGAAGTCAGTGATAAAACTAGTGTTATAAGTCCTCTAAGTCACCCCTTGATATATACCATATGATGATAGGTTACCCCATTAGCAATTGTAACCTTCAACTTGTTCACCTAGTTGATTGGTAAAAAGAATTGTCTAGCCAACTTAGCACTAATTAAATTATAAGTGCTACATGAATCCCACCAATTTGATGACCTTAGTAGCCCATGCTCTCAAGTAGCACGCAAAGTGAGGCTTACAAAAGCTCATGCTCTCAAAGAAACACATAGAGTGAGACTTAACATGGGTGAATATTCACACTATTAGTGTAACGATCCGAATTTGGGGTTATCAAAATAGTGTATTTTTGAGACTCAGTGTTAGTAAATCGAACCCGTAAATATTTAATAAAAATATTTATGGAAATAAATTGGTAGGATAATTGATTTTTGAACAAGTAAATTTAAGTGTGTAATGCTTAATTCAGGATGAGGAATAAATTTTTTATAAGGTAAAAGTGCAATGTATATAAGGATTTTAATGGAATGAAAGATGAGGGACCAATAGATTAAAATAACCCTTTTTGGCACTTAGTGCCATTAGGTGGAGGATTTGTGGCTGGAAAATGAAGTTAAAATTTATTAATTTAAAAATGAATTAAAAAGGAATGAAAAAGAGGATTATAAAAGAGTAGTGGGTGAGAAAGAAAGATTTTCATTCACCAATTTTCGGCAGAGAAGAAAGAAGGAGAAGCCTTGGGTTTTTCTTGATTTTAAGCCTCAAATAGGTAAGGTTAATCAAGTTGTTTTCTTGTAATTTTTATGTTTTTGGAATTTCGGTATCTTAAGCTAATAAACCCATGTGATATCTTTCAATTTGATTAAGAATTTTGAATGCTACCATTGTTGAATTAATGGAGCTTTTGGAATTATATGGACATGTATGGCTTGGAGAAGAAGAGGAAAGAGACTAGAAGATAAAATTTGTAATTAGATCAATTAGTGAAGGTTAAATTGAGAGACTAGTGAAATTAGTGTAAGAATGAGAAATAGAGGGTTAAATTTAGTTAGAGTTAAATTGTTGAAAATTTATGAATGTGTGTATATTTATTTTCGTAGCTAACGTTGACCCGGACTCTTCAAAAAGGAAATGCAAAGACAAAGTCGTCGACGAATAGCTCGGAATTTACGGTTGGTATTTCTATAACCTAAACTAGTTATAAATTGTCATACATTTAAATTAAATGATCAAAGCAAGGAAATTGAGGTATGAAATTCTATACCTAAATGAGTTGATTTGAATTATATGTAATTATATATGAAATTGAATGTGTGTATTTGATTGATGATGTGAATAACTATATGTTGATTATTCCATTGAATTTTAAAACATTCTTGTGGTGAATAAAGATGAATTATAAATATATATATTTGAGGTTAAAATGATATGATTACCCTATTAACTGTTCGGGCTAAGTTGGATATAGGTGGCATGCCATAGGATAGGAAGAGTTAAGGGTTACTTCGACCATGAGTCGATGAGGCACTGGGTGCCAATTTTCTTCGGTTTAACCGATGAGACACTAGGTGTCAATTTTATTATGGCGTTGAATGCATTTTATTACTTCGGATTTATCCGATGAGGCACTGGGTGCCAAACCGGTGTGTTGGTTGAATCCGTGTATCCGTCAGTGTTCGAGTCGTGTTAATAGGGGATTGAAATGATGGATTATATGAATAAATGAAATGAAAATGCCATGAGATATATGTGGAATATTAAGTTGCATATAAAATATGCATATGACGTATGATTAATGAAAATGAAAAAGATGAAAAATAAAGTGAACATGAAACGAAACTTATTCTGTATGACAAAGATGAAATAATTTATGAAAACTATATATATATAGTTATTAATGAAAATGTGAGGTATGATTAACATTCTGTGAATATGGCATGAGAAAAGATATTGGCATAGTTGCACAAATTTTTAACTTAATCTTTACAAATTGTTATAATTGATTTATATGTTTAGGTTATTTGTATACCATTATATTGTATTAAGTGTATGTTTGTATTTCATGCATAGGTTAGATACGTTTTGGTAAACTTACGTCTCAGCATCTGAAGACAAATCCTGTTCCCGATCGACCGTGAGTTTTTGTTTATTTTGAGTCGGCATGTACCTAGGGGAAAAGTTAAATTTATGATGTTGTTATATTTTGTAAAAATTATGAGGTTGAATGGTTTAGTCCTTGTATTAATGATGTAGGAAAATAGTTAGAGTCAATTATCCTACTAATGTTTATATTGTGAATTGTTAGACTTGTTTTAGTAGTTTACTACTTGTACTGGTAGAACTTCAATTGGAAAAATATGTGATATCGATAGAATTGGTCGAAGTGTCAATAGAAATGAAAGGGAAATAGTGATTTTGCTACTGACTTATTTGGTGCCGATAGAAGTCTCATTAGTATCGATAGTTGTAAATTAGTTTTGGTATTTTATTTAAGAATATCGGTAGAAGTTCCAGGCTAAATTTATTTTGTATACTGGAACTTTTGGTATCGATAGAAGGTTAAGATGTTCCGGTAGACATTAAAGTTGTATCGGTAGATCATTAGAGACTACCGGTAGAATTCTGTAGGATTCTCAAATTCTTTACTGCCTTTTTTTCTGCCGGTACCTAATCTTACAAGTATCGGTAGAAGTACACTTTCATCAATAAAATAGATAATTAAATACAAGAATAATATTTTCTAATATATTACATAGGTGAGTAAAAATAAAAAAAAATTAATAGCTCAATAATGGAGCTAAAATGAAATTTTTGTTTTAGAATTTAATTCATAGAGGTTTTTAAATAGTTATAACGTCCCCTGGCTCGGTTTCGGTGACTGGACCGGGTAAAGGGTGTTACAATTAGTATACCGATAAGAAGGCTCTCAATGGAGCTCGCAGAACAGAAAGCTTGCACAAAGGCAAAACTAAATAGAGAGCTCGAATAAAGCAGAGCTTATTAGAGAGTTTGTACAAAGTAGAGCTAAAACATTTGCTTATAAAAAGCCCACACGTTAAGTGCCTTTCAAAAACACAATTTAAAAAACCATTCTTTCAAAACTTTCTTAAAATTAGAGGTTCGTATAGGACCTCGCATAAAACTGTGCTTTAAAATCGTCTTTCAAAATCATGTTTTGAAAACAAAGTTTCGTAGCTTAAAGACAATGTATTAGTAGTCTTTCAGAAAACTTACCTTTGAAACTTGTTTTCCAAAAACAAAGTTCTTTTTAGAAAACCGTAACAAACTATCATATTCTGAACATAATCGGAATAATCTCAAGCCATTCATTGGAAACAAAGAACTTAAACAATTTTGGTTTTACCTTTATCATTGTTAAAAGACATTCCGACTACTTCGCAACAAACAAACATATTACTAACAGAACATTCAGAATTCACACATGAATGCGAACGTAGCTCTATGGACGATCAACCCTAACAAAACAAAGGCTTACCCAGATTGCCACGAACAAAACTTAGAATAGAGACTTAGACGGTAAAATATTCAGTGAAGATTTTCACAAAATTAAGGGTCGTATTTATAGACCTAAGAGTCTTTGATATCTTTGGATACTCTATCTGATTTAGGAAATATGTTACTTGCACATAAAATATTCTTAAATATACTAAATCATTTTTTCCTAATTTGAATTTAATTGTATCTTTGACTGGCGAACCCGATTCGCACTTTGACTGGCAAACTGTTCGCAACTTACTTGACGAACCCAGCTCACCACACAGACTGGAGAACCCTTAACTCGCTAACACATTAGCGAATCTACCTCATAGTGAAACTGGCAAACCCCTTATCACTTCATTTGGCGTACACTGCTACTAGCAAACACCCTTACTAAAAATTCTTTGGAGATCCCAGTTTGCTGGAACATTAGCGAACCTTACTTCGCACGACCAAAACTTCCGGCCCCAATTTCTGGTTGTGACACTTTAGGAGGAAACCAAGCGGAGGTCCGCTTAAGATACTTTTTCCTTTATATAGAGATTGCCAAACAAAGGAGGAACTGGTTTGATTGCCCAAAAATTGCTGAAATAGCACTTGCAATTCCAATTTGAACTCCCCCAAAAAAGCATCCTTCAATTCCTTCAAGCGTCCATTAAATCTAGTGTCCCATTAAGAAAACTCAATCTGAAGCTTGGCAACTTCCTATTGAAGGCGACCAAACTCCTTTTGCAGAAGAGTTGTAATTCCTTGTCTAGTCATCGAGTATTGTCAAGCTCCGAAATACTTGATACGATTGGTGTCTAGAAATCAAATAATAGAGAAGAGAAGAGAGAAACAGAGAGTAGAAGAGAAAGAGGGGAACGAGAATTTCATTTAATAACAAAACTGGTTAACTTTGTCTTCACTGTTTCTCTGCTAAAAAGAACCAAGGAAGACATTGCAGGGAAAATAGAAACTCAGTTATGGCTATTACAATGACAGTTGGAATTTAAACGCATCTTTTCAATAAATGACAATACCTTCATCTCTTGTCTCTCAGCGCACTATTTTGACATTACAATGAAACTCATAGTTTCGCTTAATGCTAAACGCTACGTTTAATGAACTAAATTAACAAAAATGACAAATACTCCCCATAAGACCAAGATTCATAAAATTGAAAATCAAGATTAATAAAGATTAGCAAATATAGGAAAAAGATGGCTAAGAAGATATGACAAAGGCTTTAACAAACACCAATAGAGGCTCTAATTAACCTCGTAAGTTCACACTTAGTAAGTTGAAGGATCAATAGAAATCTCCAACAATGTATGAAAGATTGAGTTGAAAACAACTCAATTTGGTACTTGAACTTGACATTTTTTCCTAACTTGATACCTAAGCTTTTTTTAAGATTCAATTTGGTACCTAAATTTATTAAACATTATAAAAATTATGCAAAACAATAATGGTTTTGAATTTTTTTTTTTGTTATGCTACAAAAATATTGTTAGTTTTAGAGAAAATTCATGTTAAAAATATGTATTGAGCTATACTTAAAGAATTAATATTCAAAAAAATTAGGTATCAAATTAGGAAAAAGAGTCAAGTTCAAGTACCAAATTGGATCTCAAAAAGTTTAAGTACCAACTTAAAAAAAAAGTGTCAAGTTTAGTTACCAAATTAGGAAAAATTGTCAAGTTTGAGTACTAAATTGGACAAAAAAAAGTTCAAATATCAAATTAAGAAAAAATGTCAAGTTTAAGTACCAAATACTATATTAAGCCTAAAAATTACAAATAAATAATTAAGTCTTGCAACCATAAATCAAAAAGGGCTAAAATAAATTTAAGTAAAAATAACTAAGTCCTACATGAAACAAGTCTACTCCAAATGAGCTAAACTTCATGGCCGAAGTGTGTAGGTTGATTTGCACAAAGAAGCAAGTCGTCTAGGCCTGTTAGTATCTTCCAAATAAATTCGATATCATTAGATGCATTCTTGAGCCAAATAGTGGGCTTTTGGACCTCCAATTTGGCTTCAGCCACTCGAATTTTCAATATTCCTATTTATTTCTCATCAAACGAATGATTTTTTTTTTTTGAAAATCCTAACTATTCTTAACATGATATTAGGGAATCTCATTGCTATTACTCAAACAAGCATGAAATGTATAATTGTATATTTGTCCATAAGTCAAATAAGATAATTATTGGAATAATTGTTGGAGACTCAAATGCTGGATATGCGAGCATGATAACTTATATGATGTTCTATATCTCCATGAATCTAGGAACTTTTGTTTGCATTGTATTATTTGATTTACGTACCGGACCTGATAACATTCAAGATTATGCAGGATTATACACAAAAGTAAGGGTGAGCATTCTGTCGAGTCGAATCGAGTAAAAAAATTTCGAGTTAGTCAAATTGACGAATCCTATTTTAGCAAATGAACTCAATTTGAAATTTTTTTGAATTGAATTGAATAGAGTCAAGTTGAGTCGAGTTAACGAATCATATTATTTATACTCAATGTTGTGTTTATATGGACAAATTATTTAACTAGTAGACGAAGAACAAGATTATTTAGCTATATAAACAATATAATGGTTTTGTCTTTTAACTTAATGGGTAAACTTTTATCAAAACGACTTAGTTTTGTCTTTTAACTTTTAAAAAGGTAAACATTTATCAAAATGACGTAGTTTTGTCTTTTTTTATTCAAATAGCTTGAATTGTGTAATTTATATTCGAGTTAAATTAAAAATTTTGTTTTTTTATTCGAGTTGATATGAATAACTTAAACTATTTAATTTAAAGTTTGAATTTTTATCAAATTTTTTGAATCGAATCGGATTTTGCTCACCCTACACAAAAGTTTTTCTTTTTGGCTCTCTTTAGCTCTATGTCTCTTATCTCTAAGAAGTCTTCCTCTACTAGCACGTTTTTTTTCAAAAAACTCTATTTATTATGGTGTGGATGACAAACAAGCTTATATTTTTTGGTTTCAGTAGGATTCCTTATGAGCGTTGTTTCTATATACTATTATCTAAAAATAATCAAATTATTAATGATTGGACGAAACCAAAAAATAATAACTCATGTATAAAATAATAGAAGATCCCCTTTAAGATCAAACAATTCCATCAAATTGAGTATAATTATATGTGTGATAGCATCTATTATATCAAAAATATCAATGAACCCGATTATTACAATTACTCTAGGTATCTTTTTTGTTTAACTTCTAGAATCTATTTCTTAATTCAAGATCTCTCTTGACAAACTAGAATCAAAGAATTAGTAACTATTAGTACTATAATTCAGATTAATCCTATACTAATTTCCTTTATGTCAATAATATCACAATTTGAAACAACGATGTTCGCACTATTTGATTTAAGGTTAGTTTATAATTGAGGTTGAAAAATGTGAAAAAAATTAATTTTAAAAAATTTGATATTGTTTACCTTGCTGTAAAAATCAAAAAGTATTTTCTGAAAAGAAAAAATGTAAAATTTATACATTTATTTCATTAATTTATCTAATTTCCCAGGTACATTTCATTTTCACAATAATAAAAATGGTAATAATATAAGAAGTTATGGAACTTCTAAAACTGTCCAAATTACAGCACAGAGGCAGCCAAACACTGAAATATTTTCCCATTCCATAGATATCATTTTCTTATCAAAATTCCATAAAATATCATTAAAAAAGAAAAAAAACGGCGTTTTAATTGTTTTACGTTTCCCACTTTGCCACTGCTACCTACAAAGGTAGAGGGTAAAACAGTAAATAAACATCATAAACCAGGCACTGGCGACGCTCCTCCCTCATAATAATAATAGTATTATTATTATTATTATTTTCCATTACAGGTTTCGAAAACAGGCGCCAAAAGTAGCCATTTCTCCCGCCCCTCCCCGCGCCCTTTATTTTCAATATTTCTTTCCTCTCTAGTCTTCACCCAAATCCCTCCTCTCACTTCAATAATTTCTTTCTTTCATTGCTCCACGGCGATGCACCACCCGCAGCCTCACATTTCTTCCTCAGCCTCCACTTCCTTTCCTGCCGCCGCGGCGTTTGACTTCAAACCGGCCAAGCGCCGCGGCAGTTACAATTGTGGCAGATGTGGTCTTCCCAAGAAAGGCCACGTTTGTCATCTCAACAGTACCACCTACCCTACGTCGATTTCCACTCCTACCTCATCTCCATCAGCCGTTACTGTCGAAAATTCATCATCCGCGTCCCGTCCTCCGCACCCTCATCCCCTACGTCAGTCTTATACGCATCTCCGACGTGCGCTTTCCTTTGACGACATCGACACCGGCGCTGACTCGTCGGAACGCGTTTTAGATGGTTCTGATTCTCCGTACCCGGGTCCAGATCTTGATCCGGATAATGAGATGGTCTCCGGTGGGTTACCGGCTGGGTGTTTGTGGGAGGTCTTGAGGAGATTGCCGCCAGCGGGTCTTTTGGCGGCGGCGAGTGTGTGTAAAGATTGGAGGGAAACGACGAAGAGGTTGTGGAGGGCGGCAGAGGAGCTGAGACTTATGGTCCCACCTAAGGGTCAGCTCAGGTTCATCGGATCGGTTTTAAAGAAATGCCCGAGCCTCGTTAGCCTGTCTCTTAAGATGGAAAGGTTCGACTCTAGGCCAACGTTTGACGGATCTAGGATTTTATTGGTTGGATCGGTTGATATCAATGAAGATCGAGATAAAATCTTGAAATGATAATTAATTTGGTTATAATTTAAGAACACACAATCAGTGAAATAAAGTGGAAATTGATCTATAATCAAAACGCTATGAAACTTAAAAGCTAAAACCAATGCAATAATTAGTAATGGATTGGATTAACTTTGCAACAAAAATTTTGATTGGAAAAGATCTTTATTCACTTGGAGAGATTATCTTAACAAATTGTTTCATCGTAAGCATCACCAAATTGGTTTTCTGTTTGCATCATTTTGGGGATCTGTTAGGGTAGGGATACGGGTCAATGCTGCTTTTGGACTTTTGTTTACCCTTGTTTTACTCAATATTTTTTTTGTTTGGGTTTTACAGTGATGTGGATGCAACGACGCTGGCCTGCATTGCGTTTTCTTGCCCTAATTTGGAGTCCATGGAGATTTCTACATCTAATACAGCTATTAATCGGATCACGGGGTATACTTTTTTTTCTTAAAATTTATCATTAGATCTTTAAAATAGTATATCTAGTTGCTCAGTTAATAAACTTTACTACTCTTGTTGTTGCTTGATTGTCGGGGCTCCGAAATGGCTTAGATCTAGCTATTTGGTTGAATTTATCAGTCTTTTGACCAGTAAAATAATCGAAAGGTTTGAGTCACTAAGAGGTTAAAGTTGGGGTGAAATGCAAAGAAATATCTAGTTGAGTGGTCTTTGGTCAATCTTTTTTCTTTCTTTTAATTTCGTGACCTAACTCATGTTTGTAAATATTTATTTGTTCTTTGTTGGTCTAGAACACCGTCTATTCATACTATGCTAAAATTCCTGTTTATGATTGAATCCGATATAATATTTATTTGTTCTTTAATGTTTTTGTCATATTTTGTTCCGTGTCTTTATTATGTGTAATTGCAATTTAAGTTGGCTTAAGTTAATAGATGGTAGATTAAGTGATTTTGATTAATTTTTTTTGTTATAATAAACGTGAATCATGAAAATTGAGCAATTGCAAAGAAATAAAAAAAAAACACAAAGGTTTTATGTGAAAACCTTTATGGTCAAAAACTATGGGTAGAGAAATTTTACTTGTGCGACATGATCCGTACCGTGGGGGCAGATCCTTGATCGTAATTCCAATCTAGTTTTATTTTTTTAACAAATGATGAGATTCGGATCATATAATTTTAACACTTTTAATTAATGTTTCGATGTATAGGGATGAATTGGGTCGTTTTGTTGCTGATAAACGCTGTCTAACGAGTCTTAAGATGGAAGGATGTTCTAATCTGGGGGGCTTCGTCCTCTCTTCATCAAGTCTATCTAAACTTTGGCTCTCTGATCTTTATTCCCTTTCCAAGATGGTAACTTTTTCTTCAGGTCCTTTTTTGTTTTTCCAAGTTCAAAATTTTTTTGGGGCATGTTAGTGAATTTGTGTTTATATGTGCCGTGTATTGTAGGTATTTAACTGTCCCAATTTGAAAGAGATATCCTTAGAATTTTCTCGCCAAGAAAATGATACTACCGATCTTACAACCATGGTTGATGGTATGGGTAGAAGTTGTCCTAGGTTGCAAAACATACACATTGCATCAGGTCGACTTTCACATGCTGTAGTGCTTTCTCTTACGGCTGCTAACTTGAGGTTTGTTGAACCTTTTCTAGCAATGCCATGCTTTGTTTCACAGATTTCTGCATTTGGAGAATAACTAGTCACTAGTTTACTGGTTGTTGTTGATATTATTCAGGGGCTTGCGGATGCTTTCACTTGTTCTTGGCTCAGAAATCGCAGATGCATCTGTTGCTGCTATTGCTTCAAGTTATTCAAAATTAGAATTGCTTGATCTCAGCGGGTATGTTTTTCTCCAGCTTTAAATGGTTAATCCATTTATCTGGGCTGGTTCTAAGGGGTAACTTTTTATCAATTAATCTTCAGTCCTGATGCTTGCTGCTTCGTCTCAGGTCTAGCATCAGTGATAGTGGCATTGGAATGATCTGCAATGTGTTCCCAAACACACTGTCAAGACTCCTCCTTGCTCTGTGTCCTAACATAACTTCAAGTAATTTTCATGTCCAATATTCACACCTTTATCTCCGGCATAGCTGTATTTATCCTGTTAATGCCTATTTTTACCTAAATCTATTCATTGATGTGTTTCTCCGCTTTTATCAGGTGGAATTCAGTTTGCCACAGCTCAACTACCTCTTCTTGAACTTATGGATTGTGGGATGACCGTTTGTGATCCCGATTCCCAGAATTCACATTGTGATGAAAGTGGCGATAATGAATTTCCAAATACATTGAACAATAAACTGTACCTTATGTACCAGAAGCTTATTATCAAACACAGCCGACTAAAAAAACTGAGCTTGTGGGGTTGTTCTGGCTTAGATGTGAGATCTTTTGTCCTTAATCTTGACTATGTTGCCAGTTTCTTCTTAATACCCTATGCGGTTCTTATTTCGGAATCTAAATGCAGGCTTTATGTTTGAATTGTCCCGAACTCAATGACCTAAATCTCATCTCTTGTAAAAACTTGCATCCAGGTATCAATCTGCTAGTTTGGCCAGTTGAGTATGCTCATTTATTTTCTTATTTTTTAAGAAGTATCTCATAAGCTCTCTTTTTTCATAGAGAGATTGCTCCTTCAATGCCCAAGTTTACAAAATGTGCATGCATCCGGATGTCAGGAGTCGTTAATTGGAGCCATCAAAGGCCAGGTAAAAAAACAATAATTTCATTGAGCTCCAGTTCCCACTTGTTAAATCAAGTCTTCAAACTGCACATACCATCTCTAATCACATCCCCCTATTGGTCAAAGTTCACCATTATTTTGTCTTTTGCAAATGTTGGCAATGTTAGGTGAGTGATAGCTTGGCATCTTTGGAAAACCAATTTCAATGTAAGCGATTGGCTGATGGCTCCAAGAGGGTTCGTGCACCAGATTGCCTGAGTCAAGAGGTAATAGTTTTATCAATAGCAGAAATTGGTTTGAAGAATTGGACTCTGTTATTAACAAATGCTTTCTTTCATTACATTACTGTTGCTCATCTCACACATTCATATTCCCAAAGACCTTTTTGATGTGCTTTGATGAATGTTAACAGTAAAATTTGATGTATAAATGAAAATTGCTCAGCTAAGTTGAATGCTTGTGAAAAGTGGAAGAATCAATGATGATAGCTAGCTGAATAGAGAAATATAAAAACTGACTTAGCTAATGTGAAGTAATGTTGTTTACTTTGCAGGCAAATGATGATAAAAAACGAAGAAAGGTTGTGGAACAACAATGTAAGGTGCTTGTGGACTAAAATCCTTTTTTCTTTTTTTTGTAACCTCTACTTTGCACAGCTTTTCTTTGAAAAGAATAAATTAAAAAAAATTGTTGTGCACAATTGTTGTTTGTTGTCATATATCCTAGGCCTTAGACCTAAACAGTAAACACTGAACACACTTCTCAAATAATTTATGTCCTTTCTGAAGGACTTGGTATTTCATTTTATAAAAAGGAAAAAAGAGAGCTGAAAATTTAGCTAGTTTATGTTAGAAATTATCAAATGTCTCCTATCCATAACATCTTGTTCCTTCCTATATTGATACACAGGGGTGTAAATGAGATGTGTTCACAATTTATTTGAGTTTGATTCAAAAAAATATTTGAATTTGATTTTTTTAATTATTGAGTATTGCTTGTGTTATCAATTGAACTGAATTTGAGCATTGTAATATTTGATTTGAATTGCTCACAAGCTTAATTGAATTTTTCTTTAGAATATACTATTATATAATAAAATTACATTTTTATTTTTATTATATCAAAATCTTAATTGCAAACAAGCTTGAGTTTGTATATAAATCAATTTAATTAAGCTTGAGTTGAGTTGTAACACTTGTTACTTGGATTGTAGACAATTGTGGATAAATGATATGACATCAGTGGAGGCATTATTTGTCAAAATCAACTTTTAATCGATCTTTGAAAGCCAATTTCAAATCTTTTTGGGTAATGTGGTATTGACATTTGAGGTGTTTATACGTCGGTTTGAGTTTAGATTGAGTTTAAATATGATATTAATATATTTTATATTTATTTAAGTTTGACTTGACTTAAAATATGAGTTTAAAATTTTGTTCAAATTTATTTATATTTACAAAAAATTAATCTAAGTTTATTTTAGTTCGTTCATATTATTATTATTATTTTTAAATATTAATATTATATTATTTTAATATTGAATAATATTATATATTTTTTATTAAAATTTTTTATATAATCATCACAATATTATTTTAATGTTTATATTAGAGTAGTATTATATATTTAATATAGATTTATTTTTTAATGTGTTTTAAATTAATAATATATAAAAATAACATAATATGAAGTATCATAAATTTAAAAATGAATCGGGCCGGGTTGGGTTCGAATCTTAAAGGTTCAAGTTTGAGCTCGACTAATATTTTAAATTAATTTAATTTTTTTCTCAAGCTCATTTTTGGTATTAATATTTTTATCTAAATCTTTTTAGATTTCAAACGAATAATCTAACTGATGAATAGATTTAATTGATACTTTAATGAGGGTGTCAATACCTTAGGCCATACAATATTGATATTAAGGGTAATGTCCACTTTAATAAAATCTCTTTCGACATTAATTTAGAGAGGATGGGTATTTGTACTTCAAGTATGAATACTTAAATGCAAATTAGCTTAAAAACCATTCTAAATGATTTTAGAACCATCTAAACTCTTACCTCTTATATGTTGGAAAATATGGATATCACATGTATAATAAAAGTAATTATATGTTACTATTTACTATCATAATAGGTTAGTCCAAATTAAAAGTAATCTAATTTAGTTAAAAGTTTATTGACTTTAATTATTGAATAAAGTATGAGATAAATATATGTAGATACTCTAATAATTAAATTCTAATTGATGACTAATTCCTAATTAATGATGGGCTGATTAGGAATTAGGGCTATATGCCAAAGCTATAAATATTAGGGTTATGGAAAAGAGAGAGTCACCTTCTCAAAATTGCTTGTGTGCTAATTTGGAAGACCAAAACCCAAGATCTGTAGATTTTTAGAAACTGATGAATTCAGGTATGTTTTCGCATTTAGTTCTATTATCGTTTTGTTCTTGATGATTTGACATGACAGATTCCGGTTTATGGTTTATTAAGTTTTATATATATATCTTGATTTATGATTCTAACAAGTGGCATCAGAGTCTCGTCATGTTGAATAATTGAGAATTAATTGATTTTTTATTATTTTTGGATTAATTCGTTCATGAGAGTTTATAGATTTGATATATAGATTTAGTGTTTCAATTATAAAGATATTAATTTTTTTATTTATGTTAAAAAATTTAGGGTTTTGATTTTAAATTTTAAATTTTGGTGTTGGATTGTTATCCTTCAATTTTGAATAATTATAATCAAAACATAATTTAAATTTTAGGGTTTTCATGATAATTTATGTTGAATGCAATTGAATAATATTGTATTCTTATAATTGTGATGGAGAAGATCTTGAAATTTTTTGTTTGATTCTAAATCAATTATTTAAGGTTAATTGTTTCTATGCAATTGAGATCTTTAAGCGAACCCATTTGTTTAATCACAAATTAATTCAATTTTTTAAAAAGTTGTAATTTATTTTCGACTTGTTTCATCAGTCTACTCTTGCAATTTTATTAGCTTAATGGTCCCATCTATTTGTGGGAATTATGGCTTTACTAGAATTAATGCTAATAGTTTGATTTGATGGCCATTAAAAGTTTTTAATAAAGATCGAAATTATATTGATGCATCATAACTGCAGGTTTATTATTAATGTTTTAAAGGCGTGTGGTAAAGTGCCATAATTTGTTAAGATTTGGCTGATATCTATTGCTAGTTAATTTTATGGATTCTGATTTTATGTAGTGACTCAATTATGTGTATCTAATTGATTATATTGTTAATGTTTAAGGTTTATATATATTAAAAATTAATTAAGATCAATGATGGTGATTGGGTTTCGTTATGAAACCATACATATTGGTTATTTGTTTATTTTTAGTATATATAGTTGAGTTTGATATAAATTGTATATTTGTATTATATTAAGCTTTAATGGATATTCATTGAAGTTATTAATTTTTATATTATGAATATTTATTCAGTTTTTAAAAATTTGGAGTAAACTCATGTTAATCATAATATATGTTTAAAGAATTTAGTTTTCAATTTGGTTCTATAATATTAGGTTTTGGTATCTTATGGTTCCAAATATTTGGTTAAATTGTGATTATATGGTTTATTGTTTGAATTGTAGGATATGCCAACTATTATGATTTTATTTTTGAGATTTATTGGCTTGAAAATATTTTTCAAGTATTTATGCAAATCTCTGTTTAATTATAATTATAATTTTGGATTTACATTGGATATTCAGGGTAAGTTTTTTTATTTGATTATGAATACATGTATATGCTTGAATTGCTTTGGTGTTTTTGTCTATGCCAAAATTATGAATACATGTGTTTGTAATTATTTGGCTTTGAATCACTACATTATTTCTGTTTGGTTTTGATATATATGGTTTTGAAAAAAAAAATCAAAGATTAAAGTTTTCGGTTTTTTATTGCATTATTAAGACAACCTTATTTTGGGTTATTTCGGAATTTATAAAGCAATAAAAAAATAGTTTTGATCTTTGACTATTGGGTAAATTTAAATTTGAATATTGGAATGTTTATATATTTTAAAATAACTTAATCTAAGCAATAAGTAGCCAAAAAGTGATCCTTTTTGTGTAAATTATTTTATTTTAAAATATTAAAGGTTGTGTGTATGTAACTTAAGTTATGTTAATATTGATCTGCCTAAAGTAAGATTATTAATATTACATGTGCAACTATGGTAATAAACATGTGACGATTATTCAGTTTTACATGTGAGCAGTAAATCAGCCCAAAGGAAGATTTATTGTTCGACATGTTCTTATTGTCAGTGTTTGATTACTACACCAAGATATCACTTACAAGTTAATATTTTATTCAAATATGAAATATTAATGGAGTGTCTGATATCTTGATATGAAGTTTTCCTTTATTCAGATTATTTTGATTTAAATTTCATGTCTTATGTGAAGTTATTTTGATTTATTTAGTTATTATTATTTTTGTCAACATCACTTTATGTTGTTTTGGGATAAATATATATGCATATATATGCTATTATCTTTTAATTTGATTGAAAAAAAAAGAAATTAAGAGAAATATTTTGAAACAAATAAATTCAAATTTTGCCTTTGAATTTTAATTAAGGATGTCTAATAATTTTAAATAGATTAGTTGAAATAAAATGCCGCCAAAGTGACCTCTTTTGTTTAAATTAGTTTATTTAAAATATTAAGATGATTATATGTTTTTTGTGGTTCATGCATTTATTAATTGACTCAAAGGTAAGTTAATATTTGGCTGAATTTCAAAGACATCTGTGGTGATAAATGTGTGACAATTATAAGGTACTTTATGTGAGCAATAAGTTAGTCCAAAGATTAATTCATTGTTTGACATAGTTTATTGTCAATGTTTGATTACTGCAACAAGAGTACCGCTTACAGTTAGTATTACTGTCTAAAGACTTGATATTAATGTTGTGTTTGGTATCTTGAGATGGGATTAGCCATTATTTTGAATTTATTGTTTACTTATGAATATTAATGTGAGCTTTTTTCTATCTATTTTGTTCTATATTTAGCTATCATCTTTAAATAGGCTTTTTAAATAGGCTCAATACTAAAGGTTAACACGATTGAAATAACCCTGAAGTAATCAAAGTCCAATTAGGAGAAGTCCTGTTGAACTGTACAAAACGTGGTTACATAACATCAGGAATCATTGTGACGTACCAGCTCTTCTCGTCACAACGTCAACGCCACGTCCATTGTCAAAAACCATCGCGTCATCCAGACGGTGGGCTTGTTTTGGTTGCTCATCAATTCTCGTCTAAGATACCTGCATTGTGTCTGATAAGTACGAGGCACATCTCACATGTACAAATACTAAAGATAACACACTATGATGTAGGTGATGCCAACTAATTCTCCTATTACAATTCAATATAGTTCAAGGCATAACCAATACACTTGTTGAATATAACTCCAAGGATGCAAGGTCCATTAATAGTCTTCTTAGTGCTAATGTGAATTTCAATTTGTCTATCTCATTTTATTAGTTAATCTAAGTTTGCTAGTCCAAGAGAGAAATGATTATATGAAATTGTGATTTTATGTCATCCCTATCCTTTTTTAATAGGGGAACGAAAAATCAGATTTTTTCTCTTGACTTTTAGTATTTTTAGTTGGATCTAAATTTTTTCAAGATGAAAAAACTGAAAATCAGGAGAAAATAATCTGCTTTGTCATTTCCTATTGGAAAGAGATAGAGATGACATTAAGTTTCATACAATCCTTATGAAAGGATTTGTGAAAAATACGTACTAACACTAATCTCAGAAGTTACAGAGTAAAAATGAATTATTTTTCTATTGTATTGAATCTGAATTCTATCATGACTACATTCATTACCTTTACCTCATATTTATACTGAAAACTATACACTGATATAACTGACTCTAAACTAACTGTAAGCTAGTAGCTCAGTACCTAAATTCTGTTAACTACACCCTAATCCTATAATACTTTCATTCTCTAATATTCACTCATCTGCTTCTACTGCAAGCACCTGTAAAAGCTGCTGAAATCGAGCAAACTGAACAAACGACAAAGGTTTTGTCAAAACATCTGCTACCTGATCACATGACGACACTTCATTGACAACAAGAAAACCACTAGCTACTTTTTTCCGAACAAAAAATAAATCAAGCTCAACGTGTTTAAACTTCTAATGTAATACTGGATTTGCAGCCACAACAATTGCACTAGAGCTATCACACCAGATAACTGGTGTATCCAAAGACTGTACTCGAAGCTCACTCAAAAGAGACACCAACCAAACAACATCAGTAGTCACAGTAGCAACTCCATGATACTCAGCTTCAGCTTCAGCTGTCGATCGAGACACCACCTGTTACTTCTTAGAACACCAGGATACAGGACTAGCACCAAAATATATACAATAACCTGTCGTAGACCGTCTATGATCAAAGTCAAGACCCCAATTAGTATCGGCATACTTGACTAACGACAACCTCTCAGACGGTTTCACAATCAACCCATGTTCAACAGTACTACGCAAGTAACACATAACACGCTTTAAGGCAACATAATGATCAGTAGTAGGACAGTGCATAAATTGACAAATCTTATTAATAGCATATGCAACATCAGGCCTTGTAAGAACCACATATTGTAAAGCCCCAGCTAAACTATGATATTCACTGGGATCTTCAATAGGAGAACCCGCATGCTTAAAAAGATTAGAAGAACTAACCATAGGTGTATTTACAAACTTTGCATTCTCCATATGACACCGATCAAGAACGTCCAGAATGTACTTTCGCTGACACAAATGAAGCGAACCATCATAAAGTCTAGTTACCTCAATGCCTAAGAAATAGTACAGATCACCCATGTCTTTTAGTGAGAACATAGAATTAAGCTTCTCAACAAACTCTTCAATCTCAGCTTTCTCAATCCCTGTAACAATTATATCATCAACATATACTAAGACAAACACACAAGTATTAGAAGTATGACAAGTAAACAGAGAAGCATCAGATTTAGACCCAACAAACCCCAAGGATTCCAAATATGCTTTCAACTTATCAAACCAAGCCTTCGGGGCTTGTCGTAACCCATAAAGCGCCTTCTTCAACCAACAAACAAGTGGTTGTCCATCTTGTCCAAACTTAACATACCCAGAAGGCTGATGCATATAAACTTCTTCCGTAAGATCCTCATTAAGAAACGTATTGTTAACATCCACCTGCTTTAACTGCCACTTTTTCGACACAACAATGGACAAAATAGTCTGAATAGTCGCTGGTTTGACTACAGGACTAAAGGTTTCTTTAAAATCACAACTAGGCACTTGAGAGTAACCTTTTGCCACTAACCGCCCTTTTCGTCTTGGAATCGAACCATCAAGATTTCGTTTCACCTTAAATAACCGCTTGCAGCCAATAACCTATCGATCCAATGGTAACGAGACCAAATCTCAAGTGTGATTTCGAAGCAGAGCATCATACTCAGCCTGAGCTGCCGCCTTCCATGCAGGATCCGAAAAGGCTTCAGTAATATTACGAGGCTCAAGACCACTTAGCTCAGCTGAGAAAAGTTTAGTTTTGAACGCACCAGCTTTGGCACGTGTGATCATATGATGCGTATTACCAACTGTGACCGGTAGGTCAACACCTATCGGTGACACCGTTAGTGTAGGCAAGGGCACACCCCCTTAGGTAGAGATGGCGTAGCTAACTGAGCGTCACTCTGACTTAGTTTGTCCAAACTTCCAAAAATCGCCACATTGTCAGACAGATTTATACGCACCCTACACACACCTGACTGTGATATTAACCAGTAGATACAACGTCAGATCTCAATACAAGCACACGTGTAGTTACCATGTCAGCATTAGACTTAGTAGATACTTCCTCCATTGAAAACAAAAATAGAGACTCATCAAAGACTACATGTCGTGAAACCACAACCTTTTCAAAAGGTAAAAGACATTGATACCCCTTATGTTATGAGCTATATCCAAGGAATGTACAAGGTTCGAACCTAAACTCTAACTTATGATTGTGAAATAGACGAAGAAAAGGATAACAACAACAGCCAAACACCCGTAAATAATCATATTTAAGAGAATTCCCAAACAACACAAAGTAAGGAGACTTACCCTGTAACACCGGTGTAGAAAGTCGATTTATCAAATGAACAACGCATGTAAATGCGTAGCCCCACAGATGCATAAGCACCTTTACTTGAGCAAGCAACGTAAGTCCCATTTCCACCACATGTCGATGTTTACGTTCTGCAACACCATTTTGCTCCGATGTATGTGGACACGTCACCCTATGGCTAATCCCTTATTGAACAAGAACCGAAGTGAATGACCTATACTCGCCTCCCCAGTCACTTTGAACCTGCTTAATATCAGCACCAAATTGTACTTTCACCATCTTCTGAAATTGCATGAAACACTCAAGGGCTTGAGACTTTTGTCGAATAAGATACACCCATGTAAATCGACTAAACATGTCAATGAACGAAACATAATACCAACGACCATCACATGCTACCGCAGTTGGACCCACAAATCAGACACAACTAGTTCAAACGGACATTTATACACAGTCATAGATGAAGAAAATGGCAACTTATGTGATTTGCCTTGTTGACAAGCAGAACAAACAACAACATTTTTCTTATTATTGAACTCAACATTACAACTCTTTAACACAGATTGAACTACACTTTGAGACGGATGGCCTAAACATCGATGCCACAAATCAAAGACAATATTATTTGCAGATAAGTTGTTATCTAGTTCAGCACTCATCGTAGCCCTAGGAACATCACGCGTAGACACAGCATCAACTGGGAAAAACCGGTATAACCTCCTATGAGTGTGGCCCTTCAAAAGCACCTGTTGAGTCTTCTCGTCCTTTATTACGCAAGAGAATGGATGAAACTCAAAATATACATTATTATCACGCACAAACTGAAACACTAAGAGCAAGTTTTTACGTATGGTAGGAACATGTAAAATGTTTTTCAAGTGCATTACTTTATTTTGTGCAGATAAAGTAGACGAATCAATCCCTACATGTTAGCAATTGAACCATTACCCAATAAAAGTAGGGCCTTACCTGTCACCGGAGTAGTAGTTTTCATTCCAATCGCATCTTTACACACATGATAGGTTGCACCCGAATCCGGGTACCATGCCGCATTATTCGTATTGGGCATAGACTCAAGAATATATTGTTGATCAGAGTTGACTGTATTGGTACAAAAATTCGATCGACCATTATAAACAGGTGAGGTTGCATCAGACGTATTACCAATTGAGTACTCAGACCCCGATACATCAGACACCCGAGGTTTGCCTCCCCAATCCATAGTCGGTTTAGACACGACACGAGCTTTCGGTTTCATGACCCACGGATAACGAGTCTCAGACCCTTGTAGTGCACGATCAAAATATTCGGGGTCCACTAATAATCTCTTCATTCGGCCACTCTATGGTGCACCTACCATAATCCATAAAATTGGCATTTGGATAAGATAGAGCATATGCATGATTAGCCCTTACAATCGGCCCAACACTAGGAGTTGAGACCCAACTGTTTTTCACACAAAATGACCCATTAGGAATATTCCAAAATGCACTAGGGTGAGATGTATACCTAGGCACCATTTGAGTGTTGGCAGTCGCACCCCCATTTGCTCCACATCATGATACGGCTGAACCAACGACCCAAGAGAAGTGTCTGCCGGATGAGAGTATCGGTAATAGCACCGCTGTGCAAAGTGCCCTGTGCGGTTATAGATCTGGCACTATACACGTGATCTCGATGCCCAACCATGACCACGAACAGCCGACCGACCACCACCAAGAGGAGCCCTCGAATCCCCCAGATCTGACTCCACGATCGGTCTCTGAACTAGATTCGCCTGAACTGACGCATCCACTACAAAACGGCGTTGACGAGATTCACACTCGATCAACGCTTCCACCACTCTTTCCATGGATAACGGCACCGTAAACAACGTTGCATTGGCTATTGCTGATTCAAACTCCACCGGAAGACCGACCAATATCACCTGGATTTGCTTCTTCTCCGAGACGTCATGACCAAATACTGAAAGAACGTCACATAATCGTTTCACCCTTGCAATGAACTCTGCCACCGAAAGATCTCCCTTCTTGACGAAATGGAGATCATGTTCCAACCTCGCGATCTTGGCATCGGATGCTGCCGTAAATAACTGCGCAGCCTTGTTCCAGATCTGGTGAGGCATTGTCGCACCTGCAAACTCCAATAGCAATTCTCCACTGATCGTAAAGATTAACCAAGACAACAACAGTTTATTTTGTTTATTAAAAAACACATAAGAAGGATTTACACCTAACCTCCCATCCTGATCCGTAACCGATCGCGACGGCTCCTCCACCGTACCTTCAACATAACCCGTAAGCTCATAGGTATCCAACAAGAGGTTTAGTTGATACTGCCATTGAATATAGTTATTTGCCCGAAGACGAACTGTGTCATGCTTTGGAAAAGCTTGAAGCATCTTATAGAAAGCATCCTCATTAGGCATATCTGTCAAAGCAGCTCGCGAATCCGCTGAATTTACTGGAGGAGTGCCTCCAGCAGCACTAACAAGTACATTCGATGACATCTTTTTTTTTAAAAAAAAAACTCACACACTCCCATGCTTAGGCTCTTGATACCATGAAAGGATTTGTGAAAAATACGTACTAACACTAATCTCATAAGTTTCAGAGTAAAAATGAATTGCTCTTCTATAGAAATTGTATTGAATCTGAATTCTATCATGACTACATTCATTGCCTTTACCTCATATTTATACTGAAAACTATACACTAATATAACTGGCTCTAAACTAATTGTAAGCTAGTAGCTCAGTACCTGAATTCTATTAACTACACCCTAATCCTGTAATACCTTCATTCTCTAATACCCTACAATCCCTTCTTAGTAAAAAAAAAACCTCATTAATTTTTATGACAAGTAAATCTTATTCTTTTTGATAGCTTAATAATCTACATCACGTTTACATTAATTATTTATAAATAAAAAATAAAAAATATAAATCATAACAATATCTAATACAAATTTTGTATACATTCAAGAATGAAATACAGAAGTCGATTGAGTCTTAACTCGATTGAGATGGATATTGTTGTCAATGCAGGAGGATATGAATTCGAGTGTATTGAAGCCATTATCCTCTTAGTTATGAGTTGAGAAGGAACTATGAGTAATTTTAAGTATTATATCAAAAAAAACCAATATAATCAGAACTTATAATTAAATTGTTAAAATAAATAAAACACAGAAAATGAAATTGGACTTCTCATTGTTTTATTTCCATATAAATGATTTTATTTAAATATTTTTTTAATGTCACTTTAGGTAAATAAGGAATTGGACTTTTTTCTATTTCTCTCTAAAATATTCTGTACCACAAAAAATTAAGTATTAAATTTATGGAGAATTTGCATGTATATGGTATGGGATTGGGAAATGCATATGAGATTCAGCAGAGGTGTCTGCACCAACACTGTATAAGCCCATGTTGGTGATTATGTAACTCAATTTTTTTATTATACACTTTTAAATTTTAGAAATAAAATTTTAAATATTTTTTTTATTTTTTAATTTTAGAAATAAAAGTTCTAAATTATTTTAGAAATAATATATATCTATCATATTTTAATTTTAGAAATAAAGTTTTAAATAATTTATTTTGGAATAAATTAAAGTTTTGAATAATATAAAAGTATAAATTTGAATTATGAAAAAAAAAAACAAAAAATAGTTCACTAATTTTTGTTTGTGATATGGATAATGTTGTTGGTAGAAGTGAAATATTTAAAAATTATTACAAAAATTAATTTCTAAAATCTTAATTTCAATGGAGAGGTGGTTAGAATTCTTGTTAGACATTTGTCCGTGTTACCATCATTCCCTAGTCTTACTATTGTATAAAATAAATCAATTTTGAAAGAAAAACAATTTAACTATTATTAAGTTTAAATTATATTAAACATAATTTAATTCAATATAGTAAATAAGATATATGAATTTACACATTAAATATAGAAGAAGTAATATTTAATAATTATAATTATGAAATAAATTTATAACATTGTTTATAAAATTTTTGGAGGCAATATGCTACTTATAATTTTGTCCCATTTCTAATCTTATAAGTTTGTTTTAGTCCGAAAAATAGATCTAAAATTATTTCAAAATTTGATCCATATTAAAAATACTAAAATTGAACTTGATCCGACCCGATTGTAATAAAATTTTTAGATTATTTTTATATAAAAATAAATTTTAAAAAATATAAAATATATTAAAAATATTAAAATAAAATTTTCCCAACTAATTAAAAATACAAAAAAGAAAGTATAGGCATGTGAGGGTCTAGTTGGGCATGGGCAAAAAATTTTTGCCTAGGGCTCTGCCCGTATTTTTGTCTAAACCCTTTTTTGAGCCTATATATTTACTTAAATTTTTTTACTTTTCAAACGGATCTTCGAATCTAGATGAATGATCCAACTCATGATCAAGTCTAGATAAGAGGCAAATACTATTTTCCTTATCCCTTTTACTTCTTCTCCTTAAATTATAATTAAAATACTATTATAATACAATCAATATATTCGGATATATTATCCACTTAAATATATGAAAATAAATTTTAAAGAACCCAACAAGTGGTTTCAGTGAAAAAAAAGATGTTGTTCATCTTAAGAGTCTTGAGTTCGAGCATCTGTGTGTTCAAGGTGTGTGTGCGTTGTCGAAGGGTTAATAAAATATGAACATGTAATCGCAAAAATATATTAAAAAAATATTTTAAAAGAATTAAATAAAATAACTTCAAGCTTGCAATCTCAGTAACTCCCATAACTAACCTCGTTATTATGAAATTCATTAATTTCCCTTTCTTTATTCAATCTTTAAAACTAAATAATTAAGAGTCAAATACTACTTGCATTGGACTCACTTCCATTTTTTTTCATTTTAATAATAAAAAAATTCAGATGACAGAAGCCAATGGGCATGAATAAATGCCCACCTTATATTGTTCCCTTCACATTACCAAATTAAAAACTCTCTTCCTACCTTTACCCTCATCAGTTACTTCACTTCTCTCATTAATAATAAAGATGGATTGAATCTTAGTTCGATTAGTATGAATATTGTTGTCAATGCAAAAAGATGTGAGTTCGACTACATTGAAATGCATTATCCTCTTATTTATGGGTTGAGGAGGGATTATGGGTAATTCTAGGTATTGTGTCAAAAAAAAATTGATATAATCAACAGGCTCGTTATTGACATTTTTGGATCCTAAGCGAAACAATAAATTGGACACCTTTTAAAAAATATATAAAATGTAATACAATAAAAACTAAAAAATTTTGAAGCCTTAAACATTTAATTAATTTATTTTAGTTTGAAAATCTTTTTCCCACATTAAAAGATGAAAAAAAATATTGTTTTTGGATTCTTTCTAACCCTGAACCTTGAACAACCGCACTCTCAAACAACCTCAATACTGAGTGTGATGATAAAAAAACGAGATTATTAAAAAAAACAATCCTAATAATTGAAGGAACAAAAGAAAAACTACAAACACATAGATTATTTATTTATAATTTTATATTAAGCAAAGTCATAAATAATAATAACTAATACCAAAGCTTAAACACACAAAGGAAAAAGCAAAAGACAAGTTCTTGCCACAGACATACAGTAATATTTCATGTTCTTTTTTTATGTTTTGTCCATATTCCATAACAAAGTAGTCACCAAATACTTAATTACTATTATTTTATCTCACATTATAACTTTTATAATATTTAAGAACACAAAAACACCCTAATAGTAATAACAAAGTCAAACTGCTCCATCCATCCATGCATCCATCTGCTGGCTTTGCAATCATTTTTCATCACATCATGCTGATGGTGATGATGTGCATGCATGCAGCAGGCGACCCACAAGATCAAAAGAGCAGCTTGCTCTATTAACAACTCCTACCTTCTTCAGCTTCTCTTCTTGCATTTCTCCACAGCTTTTGGTGCTGCAGTTATTAACATAATTAATTTTATATATAGGTAAATAATTGTTAATTACATAAAAATTACTAACCGAGTCCGATTGCTTCTGTTCCTTTCATTATGCGTAGCCTTTTGCATGATTCGACGAACATCCTGATTATTTAAAACGAGATTACTTGTATGATTTTAACAATGAAGGAAATTTGAAAATTGAAGTTAATTAGGGTAAGGGGTATACTCCCAAGGGACGTCACCAACAAGCATCCAGTCACCATCCTTGTCCTCATAGGTAGGAACATAATCAGAGCCATTAAGGAGATCCATAAGCTTACTCTCATTCATGAAATCCTTCATTCCTTGAGATCCACAATTTCCTTCATTTTTCATCAAACATAATGAATCTATCACTTCCACATCAATAAATTAACACTTTATCTCAAAATTCGTATATTTAAAATATTTACTAACCGATCGTGAAAGAACTGAACATTTTGGCTAAAGCATCGGAGAGTTGGTGGTAGCTTGTGTACATCCTCAAGTCCACCTTACGGAGGTAAGGCGCACCGTCCATGCTCACCTTCACCAACGCCGCCTTCTCCCCGCTCTCCTCGCTGCTGCTCTTCTGTGTGGTGGCTAACATGTTCTTTCGGAATGATCGGACCGGTGGCCATCCCACAACTTGCGCTCTATAATCATTGAAGGAAACTTTTATTGTCTTTTTTTTTTTGATGAATTACAAGAGGAGGGTAGAGTCCTAACAAAAACGTGGATCACCCCTGAAACGGTGAATACCATGACTATCAAATCAACACACGGGGTTCTTATTGTCTTTTTTTTAACCACTAAAAAAACTTCATTATTGCTTTCATCTATTTCTAACATGATATGTCTATTCATGTATCAATAATTGAGTTGTAATTGGAATCCATTCTAATATTTCTTTCTATTCATTGTGTTTCTAATTTAACATATGTATATAGTCCTACAAATAGTTTTGTTTGTACTAATTTTGCATGGAATAGGTTGCTTTTTCTAAATCTATGTAGGTAGCTATTTAACAAGTAGAAATAGGATAATTAGTTGGACATATGGAATATACCACTGCTTGAATACATATAGTACAGTTTCTTATTGTTCATAAAAGCTAATCAATATTATTCCCAGAAAAGAATAATTTTAAACCACATCTCTCTTTCTTCTTACTCTTGTAGCTTAGATACATGTATATATATATATATATATGTACTTCAAAGATCCAAGGTTGTTGGTGATAATATGAACATCAAAGGGGTAATTGTGGAAACTACTTCTCTGCCTCCTTTTTCTTATATAATTTATGTAGAATATGGTTGATTAAGTACCTAATAATAACCCTACATATTTCCCTAAACAAAACCCAAAATTGCTTTTAACAAAAACAAGAAGAAAAAGGAACTTACTTGGCAGGAGGCTTAGCAGGATCAATGGCAGAAAGGAGAAGATTTTTCTCCTGGTGCAAGCCTTTCACTTTTTCATCATTGGGATCCATCCCAGAGGTGTCTTGCTTGGAGGAAAGGTTAAGCTTCAAATCAACAGTTTCAGAGAAGCCTCTTTTCCTCACAACTTCACCGTCACCACCACCACCAGGCAACCCTAGCCTCAGCTCAGTCTCTTCAAACCCCATCTTCTCTTTGTCGCAACCTCCAACATGATCTCCTCCTCCTCCTTTCATCGTCATCTTTAAGCCAACTTCCATAGCTTCTTTCTCTAATTGTTTCCTTTTCTTTGCAGTTTGTTGTAGCCACGCTTTCTGGGTTTAACGCTTTGAACTGAAAGGTGAAAAATAAAGAAGAAAAAGGTTTTGTTGTAATAATCAAAGGATTGAGAGAGTGATGGTAAGAATAGGAATAGGAGAGAGATGGAGGGGAGGAATAGGAGGGTATTTAATATAACGTAAGAGTGCATTGTCGGTTTTCACTGTTGCTTGATGAAACTGGGGATGTGGACACGTGGCAAGACCTGTGAGCTGGATTATCCTAACCTGATGGGATAGGTGACGACAAGGTGAGGTTAGCATCCTATGATTATGTTATCTCTGTGTGCAAAAAGAAAGAAAGAGGGAGTCGACAACCCTTGTTGGCTGCCGCTGCTCTCCCCATTTTAACTAGGGTTTTGTCCCACCCCTATAATTATTCCTTTAAATTTGATTATTTTTTTAATATAATATTTAAAATTACCATAGTCCCTCCCCGACCCTTAAATTAAAAGATAATACGTTTCAACGCACTCAAACTCGCATCCTCTTGTAGAGGCCAATCGAACTATGATTCAATCTGCTATTATTTTTAGATACAATTAAGTTATTAAAATCTTTACAAAAAATAATTCTTTTGACATACGGGTTATTCCTTAAAACAATATCATCTTTAAAGTTCAAGCTTGAACTCATTTTCTGTAAAAGTGTAATATGCCTTACCATTATGCCTAATATCTACATTAAAATAAATTAATATTACATATTAATTATTAAAGAAAAAATTATAAGTTTTGACATACCAAACTTTTTGACTTTTGGTTACGAATAAGTAGATGAATTTTTTTTTTCTATATAATAATAAAAAAATATTCCAACTAAAGTAAGGTGGAGTGACAAAAGACTTGATATCAAGACTTCAATCCAATCCCGAGTTCAATCTCTTGTTAAGGATGAATTGCATACTTGATATTCAAGTATAATATGAGTTTAGCTTAATGGCAAGATCAAAACTTTAACAACTTTAAGATATCAAGTATTCGTTTGAAGTCAATAATGCTAAGGTTAAAACCATGGAAATCAAAATTTAAATCTAGTTTTTATAAATCGCGTGTGAATTCTTAGTTTGAATAAACGTATTTAAATTAATGAGTATAATTACGTGAAACTTCATATTACATCCATGAATAGAAGAATTAGTGCATAGAGAGAGATGGAATATGTTGGGGGGGGAGGGTTGTCGGTAATTAGACTGCCTTCCAAAATGAAATGCGGGCTCAAAAGGGGAAACCATGAACAATAATTTGACTATGGCATTGGCACTCACAAAATGGCTTAATTTCCCCATCTTTGATATGTTGTAATCTGATACATATTATATTATATGATCGTGTTTGGTCAATACATGTTTCAAAATTGCATGTACACATGGAGGCCACGATCTTCTCTCATAAAATCTCCCACCCACCCTTCTTTGGTACGTAGTTAAGATCTTTATAGTAAGATTAACGAATTTGCCTAGGATCTTCTTTTCTTTTCTTGGGGATGTTAAAAGATATTTCTAGTTTCCTCAACCAACAAATACTAGCAACTTGTTACTTACACCAATTACTCAAACAATAGAATTTTAAGATCGTTATATCCCGGTGCATACATTTGTGACTATTGGAAATATATTACTACATAATAAAATTGTTAGTGCTGACATAAAACCAAACTGAGTGTAAATAAAATAGCAACCATTGTGTCTTGGAAGAACCATTGCCTTAGAAGCAAATTCGTCCTGATCGTGTAATCGTGTAGTGGATGTTGCCCCTCAAGGTTAACATAGTAATTCAATATTAGTATGCCCGAATAAAAAAGGTGAAACACAATTAACATTGCTCTTCTCGAAAGGAATGAAAATCGAAAAACAAAAGCAATTGATAAGAAATCTAATAAAAAATAAACTAGAAGAAACCAGTGAAACCACACTAAGTTCAATTCCCAAGAAAGATTGGAAGGGTTACAAACGATCCTGCTTAAAACCCAATCTCTTAGATCGAATTTTCCTCTCGTGTAATCCTGCTTTTCTCTTGTTGTGTTCTGTCTAAAATGAGGAGAATGACCTCCTACTTATACAGTTTCTTAAAGGGCAAAGTGGTAAAATACATAGGGGCAAAAAGGTAAAACTGACAGAAATAATTTCCAAAAAATTTGTAAATAATACAAAAGGCCAAATGACGGCAACAACACACACAAGTTAAGCCTTTAGTTCTAATTACTCAATGAGAGAAAGAGAGAAGTATCTATATAAACCCTCTTAGAAGATTATGCCTAACCAATGTGAGATTATCCTTTTCTTTTTGCATTACCAACAGTGTCAACATAGTAAGTCACTGGAATTAGTTTTTCTACCCTTGTCATCAGGTCCTTGTGATCACCTGCTTCTCCTAGAGAGTGACCTTGACCACCTACTCCCATGGCAAGGTTATCCGCTCAACAAATTACCTCATCGGGTATGCGCTTTTTAGTTGTAAACACTTCCCCAAGTATGAATACACCTCTAACAACAAGTAGGACCCACTAGAGAATAATAACAACCTTGTACTACTTGGGACCACTACGTTCACACCTCACATACACTGTTGCAATACATACACTGACTATTGTAACGGCCTGCCATGTTACACTATAGGATAAGAGGACCTCTCCTATAAATACCCTCCCAACGATGAAGAAACGATTGACCTTTTGAGCCCTAAATTTACCTTGAGCAATCTCCCTCTCTCCCAACAATCAACTTATCCTCTTATTTATTTCTAACTCTCCATCTCTCTAGGTGAATCGACCTTCTTAACACCACCATATACTTCTCCTACTCTCCTTCCTACCTCTTCCCTTGAAATAAAAACTGGCCAGATCAATATCGATAATTTTAAGATGTTAAGTTCAAATTTCATTTGCAGACTTTTTCACATTTATTAATGTTTTATAGTGATTATAATCATTCGTACATCACTATTTGTAATTGCAAAATATAATAAATCTTTTTATTATTAATTGATGAGATGATTTAATTTATTTCATGATTATTACCATATCCTCTACTAATATATTTTAATTTTATATGTAAGACTAAATAAATGACACATGTTTATTTAATTAATAGCAATTAGAGTTTTTAATCTTTAGACTAAACAATAAAATTATTACAAGAATAGTTCTTAATATACCATTTGTTACTTTTTAATATCCCTACTCAATCTTTTTTTATGAACAATAGATTTTGATCATATCTGCTCTTTTTGATATAATGTCTAGAATTACTCATAATCTCTATCCAACCCATAAATAGGAGGATAATACGCTTCGATGCACTCGAACCCACGTCTTCCTGCATTGGTAACAATGTTTATGCCAATCGAGTTAAGACTCAATCGACATATTCATACTCAATCTTTTTTATATAATGCCTAGAAGTACCCATAGTCCCTCCCTAATCCATAAATAGAAGGATAATGCGCTCCAATACATTCAAATTCACGTCCTCCTGTATTGATAATAATGCTCATACCAATCGAACTAAGACTCAATCGACATATACATACTCAATCTTTTTGACACAATGCCTAAAACTACCAATCTCCCAACCCTTAATAGAAAGATAATATATTTCAATGCACTCAAACCCACATCCTTCTACATTAACAACAGTACTTATACCAATCAACTTAAGATTCAATCAGTATATCTATACTCAATTTTAAATGGTAAGATTGATATACTAAGTAAATCTTTATGCCGTGAACTTTAAAAAAAAAAGAGAAAGAAAATCTTGATTAGTCCAAGAAAAAAGTGGTAAAAGTTATTAATCTATGTAATCATTCATATCTTTCTAGATAATAAGTAAAGTTCCATATCTTTTTGAATCGTCAACATAATATGGACCTTTTTTCCATCATAAATATCACCTTTTTAACTTTTCTAGCTTTATATATATGGTGTTTTTTTTTTTTTTTTTGGGGGGGGGGAGGGGGGAGAAGGTTGATATATTTAATGTGTATATTATTACTGTATAATTTAATAATACGTCATTATAAAAAATTGTAAACTATTTTTAAGGGTGAAAATTTTTAATTTCATGCTCTTCATTAATTATATCCTTATATAAATACAATATATATAGTTGTTATGGTGTTTCGTTGTTCGTTATTATTGATTCGTAATTCGAAACAATTGGAATTGACCTAATTCAGTTGTGATAGCCTGAATAGTTCACTAGCATAAGTTTGTACGTGGAGTGTTGGCATCTGGCGTGATAGATTCACATCATCATGCAAATGAACTTATATTTAGAGAACTCATGTTAATCCTAAAGTAGGATACGTGTTGACTTGCATGGACCTAACTAAAACGTCACATCAAGAGAATTAAAATTACAGTAATCTCATTATAGGTTTATATATATATATATAATGCCCTAAAACTATTCATAACCCTTAAATAAGAAAATGCATTTCATCACACTCGAATTTACGTATTTCTATATTGATAGCAATAACACTACCAGTCGAGCTAAAACTCAAATGCATTAGTTTTAATTTTTTATGGAAAAATATATGATAAAAATACTAATATTTAAATAAATTGAATGAATAACGGTTGGTTGAGAAAGTGGCAGCCAAGTATAAGAAAAAAGCATGTGATAAGATTCATTGGAGGGGGAAAAATTTAGTGGGACCCACAAAGTGGCCATGTGAACTTGTTGGCTTATGGTTCTCTGTGTCGCCTTTGTCTCTAACCCTATCCCATGTGCGCCGCTACAGGGCATCCCACTTCCTTTTAAATATATATTTTTAATTTAATTGAGCATTTTAAAAAAAATTATTTTTCATTATTTCCTTAAATTTAAGCAAGTCTTAATTAGTAATTAATTATATACATATATTGCATAATAAATACCAATTATCTTTTCTTTTTCCCTTTTTAATAGCTAATTATATTAACAAATTTTTTTATTTTTTATGTTCGTTTTACGGTTTATGTTTGAAATCTGTAGTTATCTCTTTCAATAATATCATCTTCAATGTTCGAACTTAGGTCCTCCCCGTAAAAATTCAATGTGTCTTATCATTGTACCAAACTACTCTAACTAATTAACTCAACTCGCACATATTTCAAATTCATATTTTTGAAATTAAACCCCTCTACTTTTAATCCCCAATAATTTACCTCCTTTATTTGTTTATTTTTTAAACTCAATAGCTAATCTTACAGGCGTGGAAGGAAAAATAAGAAAATAAAAAGAATTTAAGGATTTGGGGTAATAAGGTTTTCAATTCTAAATTTGAGTTGGTAGAGTTATTTAACACTGTTTACAAAAGAATTTTTTTTTCTAAATTCATTATAGATTTTGATCTATTTTTAATACAGTGTCAGAATTATTCATAATCCCTCTTCAACCCATAATTAGGAGGATAATGTGCTTCAACGCACTCAAACTCCTACATTAACAACAATGTTCATATCAATCGAGCTAAAATTCCATGTAGCTTCCATGTAATTTTAAATTGTTCACTAATAATTTTTTTATTTATTTTAACAATGCTACATAATCCAATTAAATAAAAATCTTTTCACAGTCTTATCAATTCAACTAATAGATATAAATCAAAAGAACTAAAATGATATAATTTTTAAAAATAAAATAAAAGAACGAAATTCTAAATATGCAAGAGATTAGAAACAGAATTAAACCTAAATTTTAATATTATCATATTTGATGAATTAGTTGATTCATGGATTTCAAAAAATTTGCTGTCCCCCTCCCTATTGCAAATGATCATATTGTTTATCCAAATTAAGAATATCTAAATGACCAAATCTAGTTTTTGAGCACATGAAGATTTTAGGTATGAAAATTTGAAACTGGGTTTGCCTACAAACAATCAAAGGTAGGTTCCAGCTTTCTGCCCATCTAAAAATAGTATTCACTCATTTCTTTTTGATGCGACGTTTAAAATTATTCATAGTTTTTTTCTAATATTTACACAAGTAAAAAATACATTTCAGTACATTCAAACTTATAGTCTCTTACATTAACAATAACACCGATACCAATCGAGTTAAAACTCAATTGATTTTCTTTTAGTACATGAGAATTTTAGGTATAAAAAGAATTTGCTTACAAAGAATCAAAGGTAAGTTCCAACTTTGTCCCATCTAAAAATAGTATTGAGTCATTTCATCCTTCTCCAAATTCTTTTAATTATAGGTTCTTATCATATCTGTTTTTTTTTATACAATGCTTAAACCTACTGGTAACACAGATAATGCGCTTCAGTACACTCGAACACATGTTCTCTTACACTGATAATAATATCAATACAAATCGAGTTAAAACTCAATCAATTTTTTTTAAAAAAAAAATTATAGATCATCATTGATCATCATTATCATCCAATGATAATTTTTTTTTGGATAAAAATAATAATTCCATCATTATTGACCAAAGATAGTGTTATTTTATTCCCTATTGGCGGTGGTTATGCTCATCGAGATTTTAAAAATAATAAAAAAAAAGGTCAAATGGTAAGGGTTGAGGGTTGAGAAAGAAGTGAAAAATGGTCAAAAACTGATGCATGAAAGAATCTTATTGCTCCTCAATACCCTTCTATGCCGGAAAGTTTATGCTTTTAATATCTATATTTTATTACCCTTAATTAATGTAATCTCAGTTCAATGCTTTTAAGAACAGATCCATTCCATCTTATTAGTTATAATCATATGTGAATCTTTTTATATAAAAGGAAAAAGAAAAATAAAGTGTGTGTGATTGTGGTTGCACTTATGACCCATGCAATGATCTCATGTTCACATCTTAAGATGCTACTTTTAATGAAGATTTAAAAGATTAAATTATTCTGTCGATTAAGTTTTAGTTCGGTTAGTATGGGTATAAAAAAATGTGGGTTCGATTAAGTTTTAATAATCAAGATTATTGGTGTGAGTTTTTCGTTGTTTTCGTGTTATTCGGAGGTGGTAATATGATTCTAGTGGAATTAGGAGGGCTAGGGCGAAGTTAGAAACTTTTTTGGGAACGGAATTAAATTGTATATTTTTACGATAGTAAAAACGCAATTTCATCATTTTAATAGTCTATATCTTTATAATTTTTAAAGGATTAAATCATTTTTTTATCATTTTTGGAAGGGCCAAAGTGCAATTTTAATATTACTGATATAAAATTTTATAAATTATAAAAGAGTCTAAATGAAAAGTTTTCCATTTTAGGAGAGATCAAGCCTCTGGCAGCTCCCCTGGCTTCACCACTGTAGGGATGGAGTAAGGGAAAATGGAAACTTGAACTTTTAGTTTCTTTATAATTTATAAAATTTTAAATTACTATATGGTAAAATTATATTTTGGCTTTTCAAAAATGATAAAAATTGATTTAGCCCTTTAGAAATTATAAAGATATAAGCTAATAAAATGGTAAAATTACATTTTTGCTATCGTAAAAATATACAACTTAATTTCGGCCCCTCAAAAAATTTTCTCATTTCATCCATGAGTGGAATTGCTCCTAACCTTTTTGGCTCAGTTTAGGTTTTTTACCTTTTATTGGGCATTTTCTATTTGTAGTGCTCTCTTTCTTTCCTTTTTTTGTATTTTTAATATTTGTTTGGCTGTTCATATTCAATGTTCAAAACTGTTCCTCCCAATAATATTGTCTCCAAAATTTAAAACCTATTTTTCTCTTAAAAATAAAATGTGTCTTACGACTGTACTCAACACTTGTTAATTATAACTTTTTTTTATGAATAAAAAATTTGATTTGATTCAAAAAAATTAGAAAAGAAATTTAAGCAAAGTAGATTAGAATAAGTATAGTGGTTATGTATATGGCTAGAATCAAATGATTACAATGGGCTAGATGCTATATGATAAGGTTTGAGGTTTTGATTTTGAAGTTATGGGGAAGTGGTTTCAAATGCAATGTATTTCCACTCACCACATCAAGTGTCACATTCACTATTTTAAGATTATTCATGCTCAATCTCCTAACAACAACAATTGAAAGTTTTGTTTGAATCAATGAACATCCAACAACTCTTATTTTTTATTTCTCTTCTTCTCTTCAAATAGTACAATTTATCCAAAGAAAATAAAATCAAAAAGTAATTATGTGAGAACAGATTATAGGTTCTGCTCATTTTTTTTTATATAATACTTAGAATTACCCATAACTCTTCTCCAATCCATAAATAGGAGGATAATACACTTCAATACACTTGAACCTTTGTCATTCTACATTAACAATAATGCCTATACCTAACGAGTTAAGAGTCAATCAGGTCAAACTTTAAACTTATTAAACGATAATTCTTATTTACAACTAATTAGACATGCTTATTATTATTATTATTATTATTATTATTATTATTATTATTATTATTATTTGCATGTAACCGTCCAATTTAATGCAATTGGTGCTTGGGGACAAAGCCCTAAACTTATGTTACCATTAATTAATTAATCAATAAATTCAATATTTGACTAAATCTTAATTTCTTAGAACTTAGAGTCATAATGGGAAACAGCATAAATAAGGAAAGGTTTCAAGAAAAAAAAAAGAAAAAGAAAACAATGAATGCTGAAATTTGTGGCAATGCTTATGGCCAAGTAATCCAATTTTTATTCTCTTTCACATAAAAAAAAATTATTCTCTTGGTGAGAGGGGGAAAATGAGAAAAGGCCAACTATTTGTAGGCAGTTGAAAATCTTAAAACTCTTTTTAAAAAAATAATAATTATTAGGTCTTTTAAGTAAAGTTTCGGGTTCAAATCATATAAAAGGAAAAAACAATATCAAAAAAGTTGTACCTTTTTATTATGCATTAGTGATCACCGACCCGAATTCCAGATAGGTCATCTACCTACGACCCAGGTGGATCCCTTTAGACGATTGAGTGCGAGGCGAACCACGAAAAGATAGCAAGGGGAGTTCGCGGACCTAGCTCACATGGTGAGCTTAGGGATCCAGCTCGCACGAACCAAGGGAGGACCGCGGTCTCAGTTCGCATATACCCAAAGAGTTCGCAGAAGGGGGATTGCGTGCTCTACAAGCAACCCAGAGTGAAACACATGTTCATCAGGCTTGAAGTCCGTATAGAATGTCAATCCCAGGAATAGAGAGGTCAGCGTGCACTATAGTCACCCCAAAGTGAAACACGTGTCCAGTCGACCTGAAGCTAGTACAGAATGTTGGTCCTAGGAACAGTAGGGTCAAGAAAAAACAGTGAAATTAGGTCGTGAACTATGATAGTATGTATAAATACCCGAATACTCTCATTAATAAAACACGAGATAAAATTACTCAACACCTTTGTTTAAGTGTTTGATTCAACTCGATTATAAATTTAATCGAAATCTAATATGATTATTTGATACCATAGAATTTCGGGGGATTTAGATAAGTAAGAGGAAAACACCAAGAAAGTAGTAATGAGATGGATATGGGAATGGGTAGTGGCGGATATCCTGTCTCACCTTTAGGTAGCCAAAAGGGACCATGCAGATTAAACTCGTCGATAAGGGGCCAAAACCATAATACCCCATGGATGGAAGAGCTGTGAAAGTGCAAGATTGGGCCCAATCTTAGCAAGAAAATGGCCCAGTTTATGCTATTATTAGGGTTGTACTCATGATAATTAATAAAATTAGTACCCACATTCACGTGTGATTGATACCAAGTCAAGGTTTTGAATTTGAATCTACATTGGGTTCTGTTTTTTGATGCCTATAATTGAATTTGAATGGGTGCTAACAGCTAAGTGTTCTTTTTATTTTATATAGAAAAGATGGTTAATGGTTTGGTTTGATTAGACATAATTTTGTACTTTTATCATATCCTAAACTTTTATTTGAATCCAATTCTCTTCTTAAAAGATTGTTTGGTTAAAAGAGTTTGCAAAAGGAAATTTGATTTTGATTAGTTGATTACAAAAGGTTTTTCTTGTGGGCTAATTTCTATGGGTTTTTCGTTAGGTTTGTATATATAAAAAATAAAATTAAATAATTAAAAGAGAAACCCATAAAAAATAAATTATCACAACACAAATAAACTATCCGAGTAATCACAGAGTAGCTCTATACTAAAGCTAATGAATTGACCTACTTGAATTAAAACTCATATATAATGACCACATATGGACTTGGAGACCTATTTATATAATTGCACATGGTGAATCTTGAACCTAAATACTTTGGATATAATACCTTCGCTTTTGTCAACTGTACTAAAACCTCATTGCTATCACCTCCATGAATATGAGGTACGTCCATAACAATATTGTCTCGTACCATTTAATATTTAGTAGTTTTTTTTTATCATTTTTAATATGCATTTAGCATATAGACATGAAATAGGTTGGGTAATATTTATTTTTTAAAAAAAATTAAATATATAATGATAAAATAATAAATTTAAAATATCGAGATGGGTGAGATAGAATAAGTAAATGCTATAACTGCTTCATACCCGTTTTTCAAATAAAAAAAACTCCACCCTACCATGCTTTCATTATTCAATAAAAAACCTCTTAATTTAAAATTGATCGGTTCAGAATCGATTGAGCTATTATTCCAACTTCATCATCTTACATGTAAATGATGGCATGAGATGGTTGATGAGCATGGGAAGCAAAGGCCGAACCCATTAATTACAAGGGAACAATAGGTGGGGGAGTTGATCTTGATGGGGATATTGGGCTTCTTCTCCATCTGAGAGTCCAATTTTTGCTTTCCGGCCACCACGTGTGGACGTAGGCCCACAGGCTTTTTACTATCAGCATCAGCATTTAAAACACCACACGTGTGTTTCCTCCCATCAACCATTTTTATTGCATATAAAGCTGCTTGCTTGGGGTGGAAATGGGTGTGGACCCATTTTTCTTTGGTAGCAAGTGTCTGAAACAGCAAATTGAAATTATGGTTTGCTCCAAATTCAAAACGTGACACCTCCACTTGTCCATTGTGGCTCACAAATGTGAGTTGTATTTTGATGGGCATGGTTTGGTTAGGTTAGGTTAAAGCAACTGTGTCTCGGTTTACATTGGCACCGCCAAATAAAGCTGCCTCCATTTCCCAACAAAGCTTGGGCTGGCAATACCCAGTCCCATGGCTGAATTTGTGAAACCCTTTCCCACTAAGATTGTGTGCAAGAGAAGGAGAAGCTAGCAAGAAAGTGAAAAAACGATGGGTAATATGCATTTTAGTACCTAAACTTGACTTCAAGGTTCAATTTGGTACCTAAAGTTTTTTTACCCAATTAAGTATTTGAACTTGGCCTCTTAGTCAAAATTAGTACTTACGGTAAATGATTTATTTAAGTCAATTTGAACTATAAAGTCAAGTTAAAGTACCAATTGAACTAAAATGCCAAGTTCAAGTGTCTAATTAAACCGGAAAAAGTTTAAGTAACTAATTGGACAAGGAAAAACTTTAGGGTAAATTATCAAAATAGTCACTTTTATTTACCTCAGATTACATTTTAGTCACTTATGTTTGAAATATAACGTTTTAGTCACTTACGTTATCGTTTTGTTACAAAATGATCACTCTGTTGTTAAGATATGTTAACTCCCAAACGACAGTCTGATGTGACCGTTAAAATGGAGTTTAAGATGTCAATATAGACATCCAGTTGAGATGAGAAAAGTTAATTTTTTTATGAAAATAGAGTACACAAATTGTCCTAAAACCCAAATCATTTACGTTGGACATCCCAAAATTTCGTTTCTGTTTTCATGAAAAAATTTAACTTTTCTCATCTCAACTGAACATCCACGTTGGCATTTAAAACCTATTTTCATTGCCACGTCGGATTGCCATTTGCGAGGTAATAAATCTTAACGGCAAAGTGACCATTTTGTAACAAAACGATAACATAAATGACTAAAATGTAACACGAGTCAAACAAAAGCGACTATTTCAAAATTTACCCAAAAATTTATATACTAAATAAAACCATGCAAACAATATATTTACACAAAAAGATGATGAAACAGAAACAAAGAGGTACCCATTTGCCACATGCCATGTGTCGCAATCAAATTAAAAAGAGAGGGTCCCACATGTAATTTTGCCCACAGAAATCATGGATGTACACGTGGGATCCCTTTTTTATTCACATGGGGATGTTCTCGTGATCCGACGCTCCAGGATTCACTCTCAAAACCACCCCATCTACACCGTCCATTTTGGTCCACAGTCTTCAATACCATCGGCTGTGCATGTCCTTCCTTTGTCCCCTTTAATCAGGGCACCCAAACTCAACGCTGTCCCAACATGTGAAAGACAGCCATACCTGTTGCTGTCTGGGATCCATCCACCGAACCCACGCGCCTCTTAACGGAGCAAAAACCCCTTTTGATTGGTCATCGATGAAGCGCGTACGACACCGCGTGCGTGGGACTCTATTATTCCTCATCAATGAAACGCATGCAAGAGGAGCTTAGATTATCGTCCCTATAAAACTAGTTAGCTCTCTCATCATCATCAACAACTCCAACTCAGGGTTTTGGCAAACAAAGAAATATAAAGGAACCCCATTGTAACCAATATCCCCAACCCTTTTTCTTTTCAAGCAATTATATCATTGTATGTTAGCAATGGAAGTGAAATATGAGAATGATCTCAACCTCAAGGCAACAGAACTGAGATTGGGATTACCTGGCAGTGATGAGCCCGAGAGACAAATGACCCCTAGGTCTAACAAGAGAACCTTATCTGACATTGTTTCTGAGGAATCAAGGTCGACCACAGAGGAAGATCATCAAGACACTGCTCCTCCTGCCAAGTATGTCTACATATATATGTATATATAATTGTGCTTTAGAAACGTTTAGCCAAAGCAAAAGTTCAGATTGTAATGGTTGGGTGAATGTATATGAATGAATGCAGGATACAAATTGTAGGATGGCCACCAGTCCGATCATACCGGAAAAATTGTTTACAAGGCAAGAAAGATGAGGTTGAAGGTGGGGCAGGAATGTATGTCAAAGTAAGCGTTGATGGAGCTCCTTATCTCAGAAAGATTGATCTCAAGGTTTATAGAAGCTACCCTCAACTCCTCTTGGCTTTGGAAAACATGTTCAAGCTTACCATTGGTAAGATTTCAAAACATCCCAACTGTTGTTTTCCCTTGACAAATCAAATCAACCCCATGACAAAAAGCTATAGTTCTGATTGTTTTTTTTTTTCTGCAATTTTGAAGGTGCATACTCAGAGAGGGAAGGCTACAATGGATCTGACTATGCTCCAACATATGAAGACAGAGATGGTGACTGGATGCTTGTTGGAGATGTTCCCTGGGAGTAAGTTCCTCCTCCAAACCTATTTCTCTTGAACTATATATGCATATACCCTTTGTTCTTTCCAAAGTAAACTCATTAATTTTGTTAATCTCCTTGTGTTTACAGAATGTTCATCTCCTCTTGCAAGAGGCTGAGAATCATGAAAGGGTCAGAAGCCAGAGGGTTGGGGTGCGTATGAGACGCCCAAAAAAAGAACAAAACAAGGAGATTTTCTTTGGCTTGGATAACCCAAATTCCACAAGGAAGATGAAGCCTGCTCTTCCTGAGAAGTGAGAGATGCCATTTGCTAGAGGAAAGATTCAGAGATTAACAAGACTGCATCCTTTTCAATCCAACCATGGCTGGCTTTTAGCCTCCATTATTTCAAATACATGTACTTAATTTATAAATAGCATATACCACAAAACCTAAAGGCAGAAAAACAATGTAGAAATACTTGAGAGACCCAACTGTACAAAGGATATACTATTTGCTTTACAATTTTTCCCCCTGGTTAAGCATATGTAACAAGATGATTAAATGAAATGAAAATAAACTATTAAGGTTTAATTGGTTTACTTCTAAACAGTTGTGTTTCATTTGAAAATTTTGTTTCTTCTGTTATAGCAAGATTTACAGCAGCAGGAGATCCAGTTGTTTTGGACTTTGGAGAAGGGAAGAAAGAAAGGCAACCCATTCTTTCACCCCAAACAAAAAGAGAAACCCATTGATTAGTCAAAAGAAGAGAATATTCCTAGAACACTTGCCAACACAGGGATTGGAATTCTGTGATATGCATAAAATTTTCAAAGATCACACAATACAGATGCTCCCACTAGAGTAAACAAATCCTAGCTAGATGGGATTAGAATTTTCATGCAATAAACACCAACAAAGAACTTGAAGGTGCTGATTGTCAAGTGGAAAGATGAGGTGTTGTTTTCCATTTGCAATGAGAGCCTCAGAAAAAGTAACTAAACTAATAACATGGGCAGGACAAGTAGCTAGGGCAACCCAGAAATTCTCTTCTCTATGTAATGGTAACTCTAATTTGACTTGACTTACACCAAACAGCATTCAATTTTTCAAAATCGAAAAGAAAAATAAGATAAAACTCATGAAGCAATGGTTAACGCTCATTAGGTCAGTTGCCCACATACAAATTGGAAGAAAGAACACAAGATTTAATCACAGATCTCAGTTGAGATCAAATGGACAAAAAATGGCAACAGAATGCAGTCGAGTTCTGAGATCTATCATCCAGATATGAGGAGAGGAGAAAAGGTTAAGTTATTCTTTATACTATTCAATTTAGATAAAACTACTTTGATATGTTCTGGTGTTCATTCATAACATGCTTGCCACATTATCAGAATAATAAACCAGGTTAAAGCATTCAAATTGATTTGTGAATCATCAATATCTTCATGGTAATTAATGAAACTTCAGATGTTCAAAAAAGGTCAAACAAAGCTGATAAAACTAAAACTTGTAAAAGAAGCAATATTTTACAGAACAGACAAAGTGCTATACATCTGAAGACTACCAAGACTTACAAAAACTTTTGCATACAAAATGCAGGCACCTTGCCAAGCGCCATCAACTTATAGCAACATCATAAACACGCTAGTAGAAACCATTAGAAAGGCAGGAGATTGTCACCGACCATTGAAGAAAACGTCCTTTCATCCTCATCTTGCAGAGAGCTCATTCTAGAATCTAGTATCTCCAACTGGGATCTCACCCAATGGGGAGTATTCCTACCTTCAATCCATAGAGCTTCTCCAGTATCCTTGTGCTTAAAATCTGGAAATCTTGGGTTCCTCTGTACATGGAGGAAACAACATCGAGTTAAACAGCTAACACAAAGTGCTCACAAATTTTCAATAGTAAATCATTTAATCCTGTTGTTCAATTGTGCCACAAGCATAAAAGTCGTAACTCATCTACCTATTCCAATAGAAATATAATATTTTTCAGCCAGGAAAGCAAATTCTTGTTCTGATTCAAAAGCAAAATCTAATATGATCTTCTTGATGCATGTAAAACATTGGCAATTCAATGACTAAAGCTAACTCTTAAATCTCCTTCAATTTTAAAGGTCAAACAAGTAAATACAAACGCATACAACCACACCAAATATGATTGCAAAGCACTTCCAATTTCAACAATGAGATTAAACAGCTACCTTGTTTTTCCTATTATCCCACCATTCAGTAGGATTGGCGAAAAAAGCTTGCCATAGCTCCATAGCAGAACCCACATTATTCTCACCATTATAGCCAACTTTCCTATCTACAACAATAAATCCAAGTTAGAGACTACGAATATAAGAAAACAGAGTCACATTGCTATTTATCCAAAAAATGTATTTCAGTCAGTCAAGAAATATGACTTACTACTTGACATCCCACTAAAGCCACGATCATTAGAAGCCATTGAAGACGAGTTCCTTTCGACGAAATTTATTTGTTGGACAACTATCTATAATGTGAAACCAAATATAAGCAAAAACAATAAGAATATATAGTTCAATTCTTCAATGAGCCAAGGAAAAAAAAAGGGGGGGGGGGTTATAGTGATTTTAAGCTACCTTGTAATAAGTCTGCTGTTTGCCATCATCACTTTCAACCGTATCCGAAACCAGACGACCGCATACATATATTTGTTGCCCTTTCTCCACATGCTGATACGCAGTATTGGCCAGCTCGTCCCAGAATGTCAAATTAATCCTAACAATAAAAGAGAAATTTTGGGTAACAAAAGGTGCAATTTTGGGGCCAAATTTTCATATTATCCTAGAGAGGCAAGTAAAGAAAATTTACCAAGTAGTGTCGGTGGGGGATTTTTTGACGGCGAGTCGAGTCCAGGCGAGGACTTTGCCGGAAGGCAAGTGTTTGATTTCAACGGGGGAGCCCACGTTGCCGATTAGGTGCACCGTATTACAGAGGTCCTTGCTCCACGGGATTTCAGAGGGTTTTGGGTACGTCACTTGAAGGTTGTGGGTTTGGTCTCTGTAATCAACGGAGCATTTTAGCGTTCGGAAGGGAAGACGCTGTCGTTTAGCGAAAACAGAAGATATGTTCAGGGGAGTCGGAGATGGGAAGAAGGCCAGGGTTTTGGTGTTTGGTTTAGGGTTTTGCGGGGCGACGATGAACAACATGTTTCGGCTTGATACTAGGGTTTGCCCAAACGCCATAGCGGCTCTTTCTCCTTTTTGGCGCCAAGAAGGCTAAAAGCAAGCAGAAAGGGTAGAAAAGAGAAATGGATTCGACTTCTTTGCCAGCCACTGTTATCTGGATTTTCAGAATGTTAAAGCGGCACATGAAATAAAGCGGTAAATTGCACCCAAGGTCATTACTATTATTAGGTTTACACTTTGATCACTTAACTTTAAGGTAATCAATCAGGGGCGAAACCAAAAATTCTTTTAGGGGGTCGAAATTAAATTGTAATTTTTATGATAGAAAAAAATACAATTTCATCATTTTAATAGTCTATATCTTTATAATTTTTAAATAATTAAATCAAATTTTTATATTTTAAGGGAGTCAAAGTGTAATTTTATCTTTACTAATTTTAATTTTTAAAAAATTTAAAGGGCTTAAATAAAAAAAATTCATTTTAAGGGGGTCGGGCCCTTGCCAGCCCCCTAGTTTCGCCGCTATATTCAATAGCTTAATATCGTACCATTGGATGTACCGTTTTTATCTTGATATTGATACATCGCTATATTTCAATGTGCCGTTTCAAGTTTATAATTGTTTTTAAATATTCTTCACATATATTTTTTTATATTTTGATTTTTAATTTTTAATTTTTTTGATAAATTATATATTTAAATATTTTTCATATGTATTTATAGTTTTTTTAGTTTCTTATTAAATTATATATTATTTTGATAAAAATATAAATTATATATACATGCAAATATATCTCAATTACATCCATATAAATATATTTATATATAAATATAAATTTTAAATTATCAAATAAGTTGTATCATTCAGTTTAATAGGTTTTGATTTTAAATATGATTATAGAAAAGTTAAAATGGTTAAAATAAAAAATTTAAATATTGTTTTAAGATACTAAAATTTTGTACTAATCACTATGGATCGGTACACATAGATACAAGTCAATATTAATCAAAATAGGCCAAAACACACCAAAAATTTGACCAAAACGCTACATAAACTACTTGGCCCTGGTTTAGGACCGAACCGATACATATCGACCGGTACAACTAATACAGGTACGGTACCAACTATCAAGCTGAATTTCAAAAGGTTATAAGTTGGTTATTAAATTATTTGAAATTTATCATTTAAATTATTGGGTCGTTAAAGTTGATAATGGATGTCTGATGGTCATTAACTTATTATTCATCATGGGGTAAACTACGCGCAAAACCACTCAACTATTAGAAGTTTTACACTTTAGTCAATTTTAGAAAAGTTACAAGTTGGTTATTGAACTATTCAAATGTTTTAGAGTTTTAGGGACCTCTTTCACGATTGTATTCCAATAATCTTGCCATCATCTGGCCTCCTTCTCCTCTAAAGAAACACATCGAATTAGATTTTTACCTTAATCTTTCAACTTTATGATTTAATTTTCCTTAAGATATCCAAAAACTCTGTTGATTTATGTAGAATTGAGAAATGGATTATAAATGAAATTGAAATAAGGGTGGATGGTGGATATCGTATTATAAGTTCGGAAATATGAATTTGATATTGTACAATTTAATCGATTCGATTGATATACAAAAAAATGTATATACTACAACTGTGATAACTCGATTTAAGATAATAAAAAATTCATTAATAATCAAGTGTTGTATTTGGATTTGTAGATTGACATGTTAACTTGCATTTGAATTTTTGGTTTGTCGGGTCATTGTATTATATGATTTATATAATGTTCTAATGTTTGAATATGGCAATACCATTGAGTTATAATCCAATTTGGATATGTGAGAATTGTTAGATGGTACACTATGATAGGTGAATTGGTATGAATATATGTGATAATAGTTAATGCCTTGATAATGTAAGTATAATTTGAGTAATGGTTGGAAAGTTATTAAGTGTATGCAAGTCAACATTTAGACATGTACGTATGTTGATGTTTATTTTAGGCTTAAGGGTGTAAAAAGTTTTCAATTTAAAAAAAAAAGTAATTAAGTTTCTGCTTTTTTTTTATTCAATTGGGTACTTAAACTATCAAAATGCATCAAAAAGGCCCTCAAATTTTTTCAAAAAAAGCTATTAAGGCCCTACATTTTTATTGTACTCAATTGGGTACTTAAACTTTCAAAATGCATCAAAAAGACCCTCAAACTTTTTCAAAAAAAGCAATTAAACCCCTGATTTTTTTTCACTCAATTTGGTACTTGAACCACCCCTAATTTTTTTAGTTAAAGCCACTATGTGTCACAACCACAATGTGACATGTGGCAAAAATGATAAAAAAATAAAAATAAAAAATATTAATAAAAAACTATAAAAAATATTCAAATTTTATTAAAAATTAGAAAAAAATATAAAATCATAAAACAATTATAAAATATATAGAAATATAGAAAAAAATTATAAAATTTTATAAAGTCATAAGAAAATTATAAAAAATGTAAAGAAATATAAAATTCCTAAAAAATATAAAAAATTATCGCAATAAAAGAAGCATTTTATATTTTTTATAATTTTTATTTATTTTTATCATTTTTCACCATATGTCACGCTGTGTTGCATCACATAATGATTTTAATTGAAAAAAATGGGGGTCGTTAACTTTAACGGTCAACGGTTAAAGAGCCTTTTGATGCATTTTATAAATTTTTTTATAGAAGTTTATAATTTTTTATAATTTTTAATGATTTTTAATAAATTTTATATTTTTTTATTAAAATTAATAATTTTTATTTATTTTTATTTTTTTTATAGTTTTTTGTCATATGTCTCATCGTGGTTGTGACACAAGATGGCTTTAATTGAAAAAATTAAAGGTAATTAACTTTAATGGTTAACTGTTAAAGTTAACGGCCAAATGGCCTTTTGATGCATTTAACAGTTCAAGTACTCAATTGAGTGAAAAAAAATCAGGGGCTGAATTGCTTTTTTGAAAAAGTTTGAGGGCCTTTTTAATGCATTTTGAAAGTTCAAGCACCCAATTAAGTGCAAAAAAATGGCAAGGGCTTAATTGCTTTTTTTGAAAAGGTTTGAGGGTCTTTTTGAATTCATTTTTGGCAATTCAAGTACCCAATTGAGTGTAAAAAGAAAGCAGGGGCTTAATTGCCTTTTTTGAAAAAATTTGAGGGTTTTTTACACCCTTAAGCCTTTATTTTAAAATGGTATGGTTGAATATGTTGTGTCATGCCATAAAAGGCTTGAATGATATTTGAATTGGTAAGTGTTAGATAATGAATGTGAATTATCTATGCATGTTTGAGTGGTGTTTTGAAGTGTCTAATGGAGGTAATCCATGATTAACTTAGGCATGGAATAAGAAATTGAATGTTGGGATGCATTGAGTGCATTTTAGTACATTTTTTTGCCAAATTAGTAGGCGACGTCGTGATTTTGTTCGAACGTCGTAATGACGAGGAAACCACGTTGTGAAGCCAATCTTGGGTCGTCGAGACGAAACTGGACAGTAAGTCACATCGTGACGAGGAACTCCCTCACGTCAAGACGTCAACCTTGCAGTTTGAATCTTAACATTTTAGTTCTTCAAATTTGAATTAGCTTTAGAGCTTCCGTAAGCTCATACTAAGCTCGAAAATGATTGTATTTCACGTTGACTATATAATTGCTTGATTTATTATCCATAAATTGCATGTTTTAAACATTATTTGATTGTGGTTGCTCTAACAACAAATGTGACGTCCCGTTACTTAGACCTAACGACCAAGTCAAGTAACAAGGTGTTACATTTAAACTCAAAACCCTAACAAAGAAGTTCTCTAATCTACATTAGCACCATAAGATGGACATCTAACTCCATTATATTCCTCTTTTCAACGATATTTTCTCCTTGACCTTTTGGATTAAACCTCTGTCGCCTAAAACTCTCAGACTAACTCATATACGAATCTGGTACATTTGAGTTTCCTTTTTTAATATTTTGATTCTTTTTTCTCTCATTTTATTCTATCTCTTTACTCATGCAATTCTTGTTTAGGGCTTTTTGAAACACGAGACTTTCTTCCTTTTTATTTTCTTTCTTCAATCTTTTTTGTTTGTTTTGATTGTGATTTTGGTGCTATTTGGTTATTGGTTCAAGGTAAGAGGTGTGTGAATAACTTAATTGTGGATTTTATTAGGTTTTGGTTTTGGCTAAATGAAGATGGTAAGTGCGTTAAGAATGAAGGATGGTTGGAGTTGGTTGGGTTAGAGGTGAAACATGGGTTGACAACGGCTTTGCTAGGGTTTATGGCTTGAGTTATTGATATTGTTTGGATTATTGCAATAGAGACTAATGGTATAGTTCAATGACCAACTTGTAACTTTTTGAAAATAAGTGACCAAAATTTAAACTTAAAATAATTAAGTGACCAAATGATAATTTTACTTGTACCCACATTAGACATCCGCTAGCAACTTAGTGGACTAGTGATCAACTTGTAACTTTCACATACTTCAGTGACCAATTTGTAACTTTTTGAAGTCGAGTGACCAAAGTTTAAACTTACTAGTCATTGAGTGATCTTGATTTTAACTTACTCAATGAAGTTAAGAATTGTGTGGAGAAATTTGAAGCAAGCCCAAGTTGAACCTATTTTCTCGAAGGTCCAATAATTGAGTGTGATCAATAGGGCAAAGCAAATCAAGCTCTAGCAAAGAAACATATTGGACTAGAGTTTTTCACTTATCTTTTAACTTTATGGTTTAATTTTCTTTGAAATATCTAGAAACTTTGTTGATTTAAACTCAAATCCCAAACGAATAAGCTCTTTGATTTCCATCCACCGTCATCGGATGGTCGTCTAACTCTAATATGTTCCTCTTCTCAGTGATACTTTCTCTTTGACCTTTTAGATTGAGTATTTGTCTCTTCTAATTGAATCTAGTACATTTGAGTTTTCTTTTTTAAATATTTCGATTCTCTTTTCTCTCATTTTATTTTGTCCCTTTTCTCATATAGGTCTTTGGGGTTTTTTGAAACATGCAACTTTCTTCAAATTTTTATTCTCTTTTTTTAGTTTTTCTTGTTTGCTTTATCACGATTTTGGTGCTATTTGATTATTGGTTCAAAGTAAGTGTGTGTGAATAGCTTGATTGTGAATTTTATTAGGTCTTGGTTTCGGCCTAAGAGAAAATTTTGAGTGGATTAAGAATAAAGGGCGGCTGAGTTGGTTGGGTCAGAGGTGAAACATGGGTTTACAGTGGCTTCGCTAAGATTTTGGGCTTGAGTTGTTGGCATTGTCTAGATCATTGAGTTAAAGAGTAATAGTGCAAAGTCTGAGGGACCATACTGTGAACTTAATAATAGTTTAATGATCAATTTGAAACTTTTTGAAATTAAACGAAGATCAAATTATAAATTTACATGCTGAATCCAAGACCAAACTGAGGCCCAATAATTGGGCACAGTCAATGGGGCCGAGCAAATCACGCTCCTCGTACACCCAGAAAAGCGCACTTGTAAGCTATATAAACTATTAGTTTAAATGTTTGTTCTTTATCTTTCATCATCTTCTTCTTCCCAAAATCTCTCATTATCCAGTTTAAAATTCCTGCCTTTGAAATGCTTTCTCGACTTGCGTCACAGCGTCTTATCGAGGTCCGTCAAGCTTTACGTCAATCTGCTCAGGTATTCATCTAACTTTTCTCCTCCGTTTTCCCGCTCTCAACCAAACACTTCTCCATCTCATTTTTTGGCTCTTTTTTTTTTTGCCCTGTTCCACAGGCGTATCGATCCTTCTCCACTGCCTTGAACTATGTATGTTCTAGTCCTCCCTGCAATATATATATTTAAGTTGCATAATGTACTGCAAATTCCTAGGATTTTCCTTCATAAGTAATACTACTAGAAAAGACGGTTGATTGAATGAACTTGGCGCAATCTTTTTTTCTGTAGCACATTGATGGCCCAGATAACAATCCCGACCTTCCATGGGAATTTTCAGAGGCAAACAAAGCAAAGGTTAGTAAATGGATGGCTAGATTCTTAAAATTTGAGGAGTTCCTGTATTTTCCCATAAGTGTAATACAGTGACGTCAAATGCCATTGATTTACTTTCTCTACTTAAATGATCTTAAAGATTCACATTTCATGTACTGTTGTTGAAAACTGGTTTGTAACATCATTGCTTTTCTGGATTTTATGTAATTTGAATCAGTTTTTAATTTTACTTCTAGTAGCCTAGTAAATTGTGACGGTTTTTAATCCAAATTTAATTTTAATCATAGGTCAAGGGGATATTGTCTCATTATCCATCTAACTACAAGCAATCTGCAGTAATACCTCTGTTAGATCTTGCACAGCAGCAGCATGGAGGGTGGCTTCCTGTATCAGCCTTGAATGCAGTATGTTGCATGAATGCTGTTAACTTGAATTCATTTGATGACATGCATTAATATTCCTGAACTGGTAATATTCAAATGCTTAGAGATCTAGTGATATATAGTTTATATGAAGAGACCTATAGTTTTGTTAGGTATGGAAACTAACCAAATTTGGAGGCAAATTCTAGTGACATTAAATGTCTTCCTTGCTATTTGGTTTCCGGTTTCAGTAAAATGCTGTTTTAAATCCAAAATGCATCACCAACTCGTATTTTGTGATGTATGTTGCATTTTGATTTGTAGGACATGGCTGACATGCAACTAATATCTAAAAAGGGATTATTAGAGCGTTCACCATGCGACCAAGTTCCTTATGTTTGTCCAACAATGTTACCGTATGCTTGGCTACTCTCATCATTGTTTCAGACAAATTCCATGCTAGGGACTCTATGAAATGTATCAAACTGTTGTTGATTTACATATAGGACTTATAAAAGAGGAAAAGCTTTAGCAACTACAGGACTGGAAGCCAGATAATTACTTCTAGAACTATTTGATCCGGTGTTCAATTTGACTGTAAGAATGAAATGCAGAATTATACCATTGTAATAATGGCCTTGTCAATAGCTATTTTTCCTTTATCTGAAATCACATAAGAGAGGTGGCTAGATCTGTTTACCCCTGAAACAATTTACTTAGTACTTGGGTGATTCATGTAATATTAGAAGATATTTCTTCATTATGCATCACTCAGTTGTTAGTCCCTGCCTGAACTTTTGTTACGATAATTGAAATCCATGAAATTTTCATTTAGCTAATATTGAATGGTGCAGTCGTTTTATAAAGCAGAAGCTAAATAAATTATACTTATAATGAAACATGTAATGAATTGTGCAGGTGGCAAAGGTTGTGGGAGTTGCTCCTATTCGCGTGTATGAGGTTGCAACTTTTTATTCAATGTTCAACAGGTCAAAGGTTAGAATTTATGTGTATGTTTTCACCTTGAGACCTCTTTTCAATGATCAAAGTTGCAAAACCTATATGAATTTATTCAATGGCTTTTCAGGTTGGCAAGTATCATCTATTGGTTTGTGGCACAACACCATGTATGATATGTGGTTCACGAGATATTGAAGGAGCCTTATTGAAACACTTGGGGGTTGAGCGCAATGGTAAGTGTTGTAAACATAGTGCTTGCAGTTTAGACATACATCATGCAAAACTCATGTCAGAGTTTGAAGTTTTAGATAGTATTGAATATGAAGTATCTATTGTTTTATCATTCAGAGGTAACAAAGGACGGTTTATTCTCGGTTGGAGAAATGGAATGTATGGTAAGTCTTTCCCTTTACATGTTTACTTCTTTTTTTCTCCATAAAGGCCAAATTTTATTAGAAAATCTATTTATGCTAACCTTTTTTTCCCCTTAATCACTCTCACAAATTTAACAGCTTTGTAAATGTTTTCTGCAGGGATGTTGTGTAAATGCTCCTATGATTGCAGTTGCTGATTACACCAATGGATCTGAAGGATATACGTATAATTACTATGTGGGTTTCTTTAGAGTTCTTTTCTACTTGCCTCATTAACCATAACTAGGCAGTGTGCTCAATTGATAACCTACTGGAATTTTAATATGTGCATTGCCATATTCAAACAATGCAGGAAGATGTTACTACGCAACGAGTTGTTGAGATAGTTGAGATGTTAAGAAAAGGAGAAAAGCCACCGGTAAGCAACTAGGTCAGAAAATTGCTTGGTTTTCCTCACAGTACTCGGGTGTTTCGAGTTTATCATTTTTTTTTTGTTTGCATAATGATGCTCATGCCACTAATGTATGTCCTAATCTGACTTCTATATATCAGGTTGGCACCCAAAATCCTAAACGTATCATGAGTGGACCTGAAGGAGGAAATACCACTTTGCTAAGTGATCCAAAACCTCCCCCTTGCCGAGATCTTGATGCCTGCTAAAGTATGGAGTTTGCATGTTCCTGTTGAATTTTTTAAGCTCAAGCAGCCATCTTTTTGTTTTGTTTTTTATCTGCCAATATAACATCTGGTGGATTTTCCATGGAATTTCAACTTGGTATAAATTATGAGATCATGAAAATGTCTCTGTACCGGATGATTGATGTCACTGTTTTGCATAAAAATTCTTTGATGGAAGCAAAGCCATAATTGTGGCATTGGAAATACCTTAATCTTCTTTTAAGCTCACAAAATGCCAGCATGTTGTGTGATAAATTTGAACAGACTGTTTGACAGCAAAAATAATGCTAAAACCGAGTCGTCACCGTCACCCACCCCCGGTCTATTTTTCCCCACCTTGAATTATGGTTAAGTAGAAATTAAAAAGGAAGTCAAATTGCATTCTGGACAAGCACCATCAAGTATCAGTTGGACCATTGTAAGAAGCATTTTTGAAATGGCCAACCAAAAACCAGAGCCACACTAGGAAAGTGCTTCCATCATCATCCACTACCCCTCACCATTTTGATACAAAAAAGAAGAAATAGCCAGTGAGCTTTGACCAGATAAGGGCCTGCTTGTATTTTTTAACGCATTGACATTAGACCTGTTTTAACCCCCCAAAAAGAAAAGTTGAAAAGAAAGGCAAAAAGGCAAGAGCTATTGGCATCTGACTTTGATTGCAATTTGAACCCACAACACAACTTATTGTTGTTAGGGGAGTTAGAATCTGACAAATAAAATGTGGGGATCCCTATGCTTACCTTTTTCTTCTTTTGTTTTTTTCTCAGGTTTATGAAGTGGGATCTGTTTCCGGCTTAACAATAGAGGAAGAAGTATCTGGTGGTTGTGTGTGGTAAATGGCCTTGGCCAGTGAGAGAGGCATGATACAAAGAGCCTTTGATTGAAGGAATTGCACGGCAGATCCAACATTTTCTTCCATGAGTTTAGCTACATGTCGCTCTGTGCCATCATTTGACCACTTCTCCCATGCTGGTTGGCTTCTTCCACTCTCACCTCTTTCATCCTGGAATACAATACAGGAACCTCAATTGCCTAAACGAATACCAAAATATATAAGAAAATATGTCCATACACATACAATTCATTACCTCAATTGAGGATAGTGGGATGTCTATCACTAGGGGTGCCACTGCAGCAGCTCCTCCCAACCTACTCATGGTCAAAACCTGTTCAATAATTACATAGATAAGTTCTTCAAATGAGAATGGCCATTTATTTCTCTTCATTTCCTTAAAAGGGATAACATTCATGACTCGAATCCCTTGAAGAACTAGTAAAAGACCTCCACAGGAAAATTTCAGTGACGCTTTAGCAGTATTTAGCTAAAGAGAAAAAAGGAATATATTGACAGAGGAAAACTTCTGAAAGTACAAGGCACATTCAACTGATAAGGTATCAAAGACTGATCCCATAAACATGAGCAGCAACACAATATTCAGTAAAGCAGAAATATGAATAGGAAATGTGAAAGAAAATTTACCAAAAAAAAAAAGAAATGTGAGAGAAAACAGGTAAAAGAGTTAATGATACCTTGACTTGGAGCCTCAGGAACTTCACATAATCTACAATTTCATCAAGCATGGCTGCTCTATCAGTCTACAAAGAAACATACGTGACCTTAAATGGAGTAAGATGCATTATACATGGTTTTCTTCAAAGGCAAATCCTTGGGCTGCCACACTTTGATAAAGTTACCTTGTTAACACTAGGAACAAGTTCCTGCAACGCCCTGATTCTTTCAGCAATTCTCTCCCTGCGCAACTGTGGTTTAGTTCAGCATGGTTAGTCACAATTGCAGCCATTTGTTGAGCAGATTCACTTCACTTTTGCAATTTCATGGCATAAGAAGTAGGCAATCAAATGCAACTTCACCAGCTACTAGAATCCTTCCTACTAAAACATGCTATACATGAATGGGGCTTTACATCATATAATTATATTGCTATATATGACTTTATCTCCGCTAACCTTAATGCCCTTCGATATTTTTTGTTATTCCAGTGTTTGCTATGATAGTTTATAATGAATTTAATCTTTACCCGTTCAGCAATGCTGTGTGGATCCGTGGCCTGTCCTCTTCTAGCGCGCACTCTTGGACGCATGGCCGGTGGATGTGGTGCTGCCGCAGCAACTGCTCCTGCCATTGGCTGCCCATGGAAAACTTGGAAAGTTATATGTATATGTCACCACCACCAATGATAAAATTTAAAGAATATATGATAGCATTATGGCTCAATTATTTGAGACCACAATCTGTTGTTTAGATGATGATGATGATGATGGTGATTAGTACTTAAGTTGACAATATAAATTACCATTGTTTCTTACATTTTTTACAGAAGCAGTTCTGCCATCAACCACCCCCTCGCGGAAGCGCTTGCCGCTACCGGAAGCTTCCTCCTGCTTCAAAAACCCGCCTTTGCCTTGCTCCAAGCTTAATCCCAACGGAAAAACCTGTCCGCGAAAGGCACCGCCTCCACCACCGCCGATTCCTCCGAGATGTCCTGCTTCATTAGCGGAGTTGAGGTGCAGAAACATTGGCGCTCCAGCCAACCCACCGTCGGATCCCGCTGAGCCCGTGTCAGTATGCGCAAAATGTGGCAGCCCAAGGATTTGGTCGAGGAAAGCATCGGGGGGAGCCTCGTTGGGGTTACTAGCCATAAGGAAGTGGAAGAGATAGCAAAGTAAGTGAGTTGAAAAATGAGTCGAACTGGCGAGTTAGTGCTACCAAAAGAGGTGGACTGGCACCTACATACATGCGAGACTGAAGGAAAAAAGAGAGTGGGATTTTATGGTGGATGAAAATGCAACTCTTTACGTAAAAGGGAATGGAGTTGGATCAAAATTACGTCGGAAACCATTTCTTTTTCATTTTTTTGGTCTCCTGTTTGTGATTTGTCACCATGTCCATGTTTTTATAATTAGTGGTCCGAAAACGGCGGCGATTCTTTTTAAATTTTGTAATATTAATAAATTCCGGCCAACTAATTACCGTTGTGATTTGTGCGTTGTCTGATGAGTGGGAAACAAGACTATGCTTTGCTTTCAGTCTTCAATTGCTTGCTTTCTTGGTAATCCATTTGCATTTTAAATCAAGTTTAAGCGTTGTATCCAATCGAGTGAAAATATTGAGTTAATCGAGTTTATAAATCTTATTTTATCATTTTAATTTAATTTAATTTTTTTTGGAATTGAGTCTAGTTGAATCAAGTAAATTTATTTGAGTTAAATTTAAAAAATTAAAATGTCAAATAAAAATATTGTTACAGTATAATTAATTTCATGTTAGAGCACACCAATTTGAAACTATATATATTTGAGTATGATAAATTTGAATCATTAATTAGTCACTAAAATTATTATTTTAGAACATTTTAAAATATTAACTTTTTTATATATTTTTAAAATATAAATTTTAAAATTTTTATAAATATTTTGAATTTTTGAAAATTATTTTGTAATTTTTTTAGAGGGTCCAATTTACTTATTTTCAAAGTTGACAGGAACCAAAATGGTATTTACACCAATCTATTATTTGAATAATTCGAAATATGAAATTCAACTCAATTCGAATTCGAAACTCGAATCGAGCTATTCGAGTTGACTCGAATAATTCAAATAATTTGAATAACTTGAAATTCGATTTTTATTTTTATTTTTTCGAATTGAATCAAGTTTTACTCACTCTAAATCTAAATTTTATAAAGTTTTATGAATTTTCTTTAAAAAATATTTTAATATTTTTGTATACATTGTTTAGGTATGATAGTTTTGGTAGGAAGTGGGATTAAATTAGTTTTTGTTGAATAAATTTAATTTTTTTAAGTTTCAACAAAATGTCATTTAATGTTAATAGAGTTAATATTTTAAAAAATTATGATTTTATAAATAAAATATTTTGTTTTGAGTTAAATGGTAAATAAATAATAATTTTATGTTAGTTTTTTAGTAGTAAATGTTAATTTTATTGTATTTTAATGTTTTTCGATTTTTTTAATAGTATAAGAGTTAAATTGATATATTTAACAGGAAAGAGATTAATCCGATTTAGTTTTTACAATAGAAGGATGAATCTTTTGACAATGCACACACAAGTGCTTGAACTCGAGTTTCCTAAGATAATAATATCTTTTTTATCACTGGAACCACTCGTTAGGTTTTTATATAATATATTAAAAAAAAGTAAGAGTAATTATTTGATACAGAAGAATTTTGTTAGTAAGTGGATTGAGATTGTGACAATTGCTTCAGTTTGATAAGTGACTAAATTTTTACTTATTTGTGATATTTTTCCCTTGAATTGTGTTATTTTTTTAATTATTTTATTTATATTTATACTTATTTCAAATACGTATATATTCTCTGCATTCCATAAAAAGTTTTTTTTTTTTTTTTGTAAAATCTAATAGAAATTGAACGATTTCTGGTGTGTTTGTATATATATGGAAATGAGATTGAGCCCCATAATACAGCGAAGACTGTTGTCTGCAAAGTGCAAACCAAGAGGGGAAACTGAAGCTATTAAATAATTGACATTTTAAACAAATTAAAAGATTATATATATTAATACAAATGATTTTTGTGTTAAAAATGGTACAGTAAAAAGATACTATAAAGTTTGCCTGCCTGCCTCATCATCTTCTCATTCTTTCCCAGATTTTGATTCGACAAATCGCAGGTCGGACTAGACGGAACCTGTCCAGAACAAAAAACCGATTGGCGGCCTTCCTTACGTTAATGAAAAATATGTAAAAACCTCGCTGAAGATGATTGCTCAAAAGCATACCAAACCAAATGGCATAGACATTTCTCTATTAATCTGATCTTGGTCTACTTGAACCACCTTTCTGATGGTTGTACAGCGGTAAAAGCCAGTATGAGCTGTGTTTCCGTCTTCCATAACACCGGCAGTACAGTATCCCTAATGCTGCCATACAAGCAATGGGAATTGCCCACCTGCCAAAACAAACATAAACATATGCGACTTCAAAATGATTACGAAGCAAAAATCGGAATGAACGAGCGACTGCTATACAAGAACAAGCAAGTGCAAAGTGTTTATGTTATATTTTACCTGTCCAAATCAAGGATGGGGCTGTAAACAATAGTTTCCCAAGCGGCTACGATAAAGTGCCACACAGGATTGTAGTAAAGAGACTCTGCTGACCAGAACATCCTCGTATATGTCTCTAAGAATATAAATAGTATCCATGCTGCCATTTCGACCAAAATGAATTTTAGGATGAACCGACCAATCACCACCATGACAAGGGAGAAGGCCACCAACCAATTGAACAGCCTTTGATTGTATTCCTTGATAAACAGAGAACGCGACTTTCCCAGCATCTGCAATATTATGGTACATTCCAGGAAAGCATATTAAGTAGCAAAGACGCAAGACAATAAAATTTGTTGCAATTTCAGCTGCAAAGCACCATAAATGTATCTTTTCCATCTTAATAGGCAATCTTAAGTTATCTGCTACCCTTCTCACCCACAATTCCTTCAAAATCAGGGTGTTGAGTTTAATTGAATATTATTTTGGTCTCCATTCTTCAACAGGGACAACGAACATGACTGTACTGATCCAAGCATTAAACTGACTCGAGCTCATTTTGAAATGTTCTCGTAACACTCCTAGTCAATAATATTGAATGGCCCTTCCATCTTTCCCATTAAATATTGCAACAGAAGGAAAATAACATTTCATAAGAAAAAGGAAACTGAAAATAAAACTGCAAGGTGTCCTCTTTACCTTCATCATTCGTTGCTCGTAGTTGGCTTTTGAAGGCCCAACACACTCCTGCTCAAAGCTTTGGTTACATTGCTGTAAACCTGCATCAAATTTTGCCATAGTAGGAAGTCTAAGAACTTGAAGCTGGTCCATTCTGTCCTCACATTGGGTATATAGTGCCTCACACAGCCTTGTGGACTGATATTCATTCGTCATAACAACATTCTTATATACCTAAACAAAATTTTTAGCATTAACGACATGAGAATTACAAAAGCCTGTAGTAGGACGTATTAACTTTTAAAATCCAGATGGACATTTATATAAGATAAAAAAGAACACGTCTGGCATGATAAATAGTTAACCACAAAAATGCTTCCTAAAATTTCTGCCTGCTTGCAGAGTAGGCAACTGATCAAACAGCTGAAATCCGATAAACCCCTATGTGGATTTCCCATAAAAAGGAACCTTGGAAAACTGAAGAAACTTCATAGAAGGTAAATGTGATAAGAACTAGACAAACTTCTAATACAACTGCCAATTTAAGTTTCCCACTAATTTTCTTATAAAAAAATTTCGTTGCCCTACCATTAAGCAAGATTTTGAAATGTTTTGAAACCAAGAGATTGAATACCCCAGGTAAGAAAAATGTGAATGTATGAATTGATAAAAATGAAAAGCAAAAGGTGAATGTCTCCTCAAAGTAGTCAGTACCTCCTTCATTTCTTCATCCAGTTGGTCAGCAGATTTCTTTGCATGGTGACGGCCAAAATGTTGTTCCTCAAAAGCCTTCATTGCTTTCTCTCGAGACCTTTCATGTGCATCTTGTAAGAATTGCTCTGGCATAGGTAACCTTAATTTTCCCATCCCTTCACCGTATAGCTTCAAACATCGCTCAAGAATACCTTTATTGAAAACCTCTACAAGAGAGCCTGTTGATGGGATCTCCCCTTTATTCAAAGCATCAAGTATCTATAAGATTAAAAATAAAAATGCATATTAATAACACTAAGTTGAACATCAATTAAACATGATCTCTAACAATGACTAATTTAAGAATTCTCAGAAGTTGTAGACTCCAACTTATCCTAGATCAGGTCTGAGAATGTGAACATAAACTAACCTGCTCAAGGAAAGAAACAAATTCCTGTCCATTTAAATACTTTCCCTGCACGATCTTTGGGCGTACAATACTAGCCACAAGCTCTTTCAATTGCCCTCTTTTCTTAACATACATGGGATCAAGGTCGTCATCCTTGAGGTCACAGAGCTTTGTTCGCATGAGATGAGGCTGTAATTCGAATTTCAAGCAATTAGATACTAAATGTTTACATTTTACAATAATTTTATTTACTTCGCAAAAATAAAAAATAAAAAATTATCCATTTGCCAACAAATAACATAGAGCTACAGGAAAAGGTGTATATGCGATCCATCATCATAAATCGCACTATAAGCACACACAAATGACTTTGCTTTTTGTATACCACCACATAAAACAAAATATAAATGCTAAAAAACATTTACATCATACACATCAAACCTCCATTTAATTTTCTGTTCAGAATGACAACAGCAAGTGGAAATGAGAGAGAAGGGAAAGAGACAAGGTAATATTTGAGCAAAACAAACATATTTGAAACTCATACTTGCGGTAAGCTAAATGCCGTGCTGTTATCCCCCATTACAGCTAATGAGTCCCGAATCTGGTTAACCTGAAAAAGTTCCAGGAACTGTGAAATTCTAATCCAAGAATAATGTTAGTCTAGATAGCGCCTACAAGAACAGTCATAGAAGGAATACCTGATCAATATTTTTGTCCCCTGAAAATACAAAAGACACACCATCATAAGATCATCAGAAAAGTAAAGCAAGGTTTAACATAAATAAGCTTCTGTCCAACAATGAAGCAAGACTGAGTAAACTAACCATCACTGTTAGGGACATGCCTAAGTGCCTCATCCACCATTTCTTTCACTGATTTTCCTTCTGTATAAAACCCAGAAAAATGTCAGTGAATTGCCATTATATAGTGTGGCAGAAGCAATAGACTAATGGGAGCAACACGCTTCAACTCCAAAATGAAAGCATTGAGTTCAAATTTTCTCTCCTTAAGAAACAAAAAATTCAAACTGAATACAGAAAAAAAAAAAAAGAGGAAAGAGATGCACCAAGAAAGGAATGTCTCTCAAATCTTCCACAGCATTTAAAAAAAAAAAAGATAAGGAGTATAAGAATGGATCAAAATGAAAGTTTAACAAGAAATGTATACAAGCACATAAAATCAATAGGAATCTGATATAGAACAGAAGCTAGAAAGGGATAACTCCGACGCAGATATACTATTACATGCAGAGGCAGTGCTATCATGTCCAAGGTCCATTGACATTTGAAATAGCAGGGCCTTATGACACTTCATAAATCATATGCTGGAAGACAATTATGAACTTACGCAGAAAATCACGCTGGATAAGCCACAAAAGTTTCGCAGGTTCAAAAGCAATGTCTTGCCCCTAAAAGAATGCAGTTATTTGTTAACTTCCACAGCAAAATAGCTTCATTGCACAAGCATAAATATGAAAAATATTTTAGGGAGCAATAAAATACCTTCACTCTGTTCTCCATGTAATATTGGTCAAGCAAATCACAAGAAAGGTTAGTGTCTACGTTAACAGGAACTAAAAAGTAAAATACACCAAGCTTGCTCAGTGCATATAATGAATTGATATTACTTTCAATTTAGTACATGGAAGAAGCACAAACCTTCCATAAAATTCTTCAGCAAGCTCAACAGCAAATGATAGCCGAGATATGTCAGCTTCACGAATCTAATGACAGAATGCACAAGCAAGAGCATCAATAAAGAATCAACCCATCGAAGGCTGCTGCCAATTCTGTGTTTCAACAATTTTGAACCTCAAGTCCACAACCTAATGCATAGACTGCAATTCTATATTAAGACTTTAAATGCTTCCCGGCATCACTTTTATAAGTGTATAGTATGAGAAGCACTAGGAAAATACCAGGATAGCACTTTAATTTTAGCCGAGATGCAAATTTGCAGAATTTCTTATGGAAACCATTTTTTGGAAACATTTAGCCTCACGGAATTTAACTTGAATTATAAGAGTTAAAACACTATCATTTGTTTCCAATAAGTGCATTTGAAAACAAGGAAAATTATAGAAAATTAACTAACCGTCTCAGGCAGGTTGTAAATTAGTACAGAGCTCATAACAGTTGCCAATGCAAAAATCCTGCATCAACAGGAACCAGAAAGGTAATATAACTAAATGCATATCATATAAAGAAAGTTGAAGTACATATGTTGGATTTACCTATCATCATATACATTTGACTTCCCAACACTTTCAAAACCCTCAGTGTCAAGGTAGAAAACAGAAGTTCTTACTCCATCAATATCCACTTCTAGTGGGGTTCCCCAAACCCAAATCCCTAATACAGACGAAGTATAAACATCAATTGTGTAACCATTATGCATAATTGTAGTATCATTGCTGTCTCTTACCCTTTGTTTTTGTGTCACGCATGTGTCCAACACCAAATCCTGAGGGATAAACAGGAAAAAGCATACACAACAAGTCATCAAATAGATCCCATTAAAAAATATAAGAAAATGTTGAAAGTCACAACAAGGTCTATGAAACAACAAAGTAGCATATGGTAGTGAGAATTCACCTTCATCACAAGACAGTGAAAGAAGTTGATTTAGCAGAAAAGATTTGCCAGAACGGTAGGGACCAATGACCTGGATACATAAATCCAAAAAAGATTGAAAATGTGTGGGAGAACAAAGACCAAAGGAATTATTCTAGAAAAGAAAATTACGTAGAATTTCAAGTTAGATGTGTTATGTTACAGGAACAAACTAATTACTGTCAACTAGTTTTCACCCAGAATAAAGCATTCGAGATCACTGAAGAAGTTGGCACATATTGTATGGCTTGTATGTTATATGTAGCAAATATTTCCACTATGATCGCCATAAATTATCAAAACTAATGATTTGCTGCATCAAATTTCTCAAATTTACCTCCCATCAAGATTTCAACACTCTTACTCAGGATAAATTTCCCAACACTCATGCTAGCATTTCCATAACATTAGCAAACCTTTTTTTTCATTCTTTTCTTACTTTCTTGAGTTGGAAAAGGGAAATGCACCATCTTTAGCACTTCACTTTTTGAGTCCAAATGATATTTAGAGCCTTTCTTATTTCTTTGTTGGGACAAGCTTAGCAATTCATATTTTAAGCCTAATTGATATTTAGAGTAAGGTGACCGGAATAAACCCAATAAACTGCAAATCCATACTAGATGTCTGGGAACGGCATCTAAAACTTACAGCAACAGCTGAAATAGGGGTAGTTATTCTGCTGATGGCTTCCAAGCCTTCCCTTGAAAGACGAAGCTTTGTATGACCAGGATCAGGCTCCACAATAGGAAACCTGTATGTATTAATTTATGTAAAAAAGAGAGAGAAAGAGAGAGAGAGAGAGACCAGCATCAGATTAAGTAAAGACAAATTGGGAATATGTGAAGTTATTAGAAAGTCATAAACAACTAGCAGGCAAAAGCTAAATTCAAATCAAACAGCTAGCCGTCACATTTAATTTACAACTGAAAAAAAAATTCCTACAAAAGCACAAATATTTTTAGCTAATATTCAGCATATACCCCAAAAAAGGGCCGCAAGTCCACAGTAAATTTTATGGAAAAAAGCAACTTCTTATGCATAAGCACAATGCTTTTTGAAAGAGCTAGAAACCAAGCATCTAATGATGATATTTTTCATTCAGTGGAATGGATTACAAACGCTCCCCTATATTAAAGCAGCAAAGCACATTATTTAGACATGATGCAAACCAAGCAAGATCATTTGGATTTCATTCTATAGCTTCACTTCTTTAGTTGCACTACTACAGCACAAATTCTATAATCTACAAAAGCTGCATTAGTTTCCAAAATAAGTTTGCCTCTTAATTCCTTATGCTTCCCGTATATAGCAGCAAAACACTAAAATAAGCCTTGGAGTGATCGCATAAACCAGCATTAATCACATATAAGAACTTAGAAGCAATAGGTGATCTAAAGACTCAAAGAAGAACTAACTCCTCATTAGTTCCATCAAACAACTGGCACTCTCAAGAACATCACGCAGAACAGGAACCCTTAACTGTAACAAGAATTCCAGAATCTCAATACTAAAAGAGTCTATTCATTGAAGGATTAATACCATGATCTATCTGACTAAGCAATTGCATATCGAATTTGAATCAAGCTTTAATCTTTTCAAGATTTTTTTTTGTCATTTATCATGAAGTTGTCAATACTTAACATCCCATATAACATCAAGCCTAAACAGAAAGACAACAAATTGTCTCTCAGAATATAATTTCGTGTTCAATCCTAATGGTATTAGACCAAATCAGGAAAACATCCAAGAATTTAAAAAAAAAAAAAAACTAATTGGCGGCAATAGCTACCAATAAATCAACAATGTGCCAACGAGATCTTTAAAAAAATGCTAACGAAAGTGTCTCGTTTTAAAGCTAATAATAAACAAATCATATCCTAGTCAACTCTTTAACTACTCCCAGCAATAAAATCAAATTCAATACAGCATCCAAGTTTAAATACGAACAAAATAACAGAAACAAAGGGAACTTACGGTTGATGAAAATTCTCAATTGAGGAAGACCCAGATACCAAAAAAAAGAGAAGAATCGAAAAAACAAAGATCCAGTAAGAAATCTCCATTGTTAGCAAAGATCGCTATTTTCCCAATGCAGATAGAAGAACTATACGAATAAGGCAAACATGAAAAGAAAGAAAAATAAAATAAAATAAAATAAAATAAAGGAAAGAAACAAAAGGTAACGGCAAGAACGGGATCTAACGAGACCCTGTAGAAGGGTGTACGTTAAGCATCGTAAACCCGCATGAGAGGAAATCTCAGAGAGAAAAAATACATATGAAACCCAAAAGAAACAAAAATGAAGAAACAGGGCATGAAATTTGGAGTGTAGAACAGGGGATCCGTGCCTTCACGAATCGGAGTTTTTTTTTTTTTTTTTTTCAAATTTTCTTGTTATTTTCTATGTTGGGGAAGTGGAAGGGTGTGGTAAATAGTGTTAAAATAAAAGTAGAAGGGTGGAATTTACAAATTAACGGTGATGTTAACCGTCAAGTTGAGAACACTCGGAGGTCAAATGTATACGTGGCTTGTTTTTATTGGTAAGTTGACTAAAGTACTTCCCTTACGTTTTTTTTTTTACAAATCTCCTAAGAACAAGGTTTTTTAAATATAATTAAAATATTAAAAAATATTATTCTAATATATTAATTTGCTGCATGAATAGTAAGTCTACTATAATCTAATATTATTCTAATAAATTATAATGTTGACAAATTAGTAACATTGCTTAATTCTATAATACAGCACGTTCAATGCCATTCAAATGGTTCCGTACTTTTGGATACGCGTTTATTTTCAATGCGATATATTTAGTTTTTTTTTTATCTCACGTTATAATATCTAATTTCATTATAATTTTTATTTTTACACTAATCGCAAATAAACATACTATCCATTTAAAGGGGCCTAGGTGAGTATAATAAATTGTTTGTGGATTGTTTCATCTTTTAATCTAATGCATATATATTTAATATATGCTATTAAGATTTTTGTATGTATATATTAAGATAAATTACACCGAATATTATTAAATTATTAATAAATTTACGTTTTAATCATTTAATTTTAAAAAGTTACAAAATGATTATTATATTATTCAAAAGTTTTCTTTTAAAAAAAGTTTAACTAGTGAGCTCAAAGCGACAATTCAACGATCGGTATGGTGAATCAATATCCACCAACAAATAGAAGAATATACCTTAGATTCAAGTTGATCTGATAGTCAGTGTCGGAGATCGGAGAAGAATGTTTTTTGAATTTTGGTTCACAAATTTATGATGTTCAAAGTTATTTCGTGAAAAAAAAAACTATAAAGGAAAAGGAAAAAGGAGAAGAATGTTTTTTGAATTTTGGTTCACAATTTTATGATGTTCAAAGTTATTTCGTGAAAAAAAATAAACTATAGAGGAAAAGGAAAAAGAGAGGTCTTAATTGGTACGGGTGATGCAAGCAAATAAGGCTATATAGCAACAATTTCAACAAGTTAATGACTTAAATGAACATTTTTGAATAGTTCAATAAACATTTTATCATTTTTCAAAATTAAGTAATCAAAACATAAACATACTAATAATTTAATGACCTCAAGTGTAATTACCCTATATATTAAAATGATTGGTATATATTTAATATATATATCGATTTTAAAATAATTGTTAGATAATCAAATCAATCAAAATTAAATTTGATATCTTATAAATGTATAAAAATAAAAATAGTAAAAAAAGTAACTATCCATTTCTTTTTGTTATTAATTGGATTTTTTAAAAATTACCTCAGTAATTTACCTAAAATCATGTTCATATAACTTTAGTAACAATAACAATTTTGGATGTATATTGAAAAAAAATCTCATTATTTTTATAAAATAATATTCAATTGTAAAAGTATTTTAAAGTTTTTAAGTTGATACAATGCTTACAATTATCCATAATCTTTTTTAACTTTTAAATAGAATGCTCGAACCCACATTCTCCTGCATTGACAATAATATCAATACCAAACAAACTAATAATTAATCGACAAAATTACATACTATTTTAGATTTGATTCTAAACATAACTTTTATATTATTGATTATTCAATAAATTCAACTATTTCCATATAATTATTTCCAACCTCATTATCTCAATATATATATATATATATATATAAGCAAAGTGATTTTTTGGGATCATATGGCAATGATATTTTTTTTTGCTTTGTTTAGCACGAATCAATTGGTGTGAAAGGAATTTCTCAAACACCCTTTGAGTTTTTCAAGCCTAAAGAAATTAGGGGTGAGTTTAGATGAACAATGCTTTTATCTGTGATTAGTATAAAAACAATGATAACGATGAGATTAAATATTATAGTGATATTATAGCGTGAGACAAAAAGTAAGCCAAACGTAACATACTGTATCATCCATTCAAACCCACACTAGGTCTCTCTCTTTTATGAAAAAGTTATGTTGATGTTACTATCATATTTTTTTGGCTTAAAGAAACCCAAAAAAAAAAATATTGTAGCAAATCACAACTTGCCACGTAATATATTTTACTAACAAGACTAAAGACTAGGTAAAATGAACTATCATTTAATAGTTTAGATATAGATTATGAAAAAAAAAGTTTAAGTACTAATCTGAAAATATTAATATAATATGGGTATTAAATTAAAATAAGTAGTATAATTTAGGTATCATTTTATTGTGTAAGCCTATTGTTTTTATATAGGTGCATATTATTTAAATAGGTTTGCACATAAAAATGAATTGTTTTGCATAGTTCATAATATTTTTACATATTGTTGATGGTAATCAAGGTAAGGTAGAGAAGGCAATGGGGATGTGCGGTTCACCTTGTTTGGTATAAAGTAGAGAGTCGTCAAATAGGGTAGTTGGAGGTGAGAGTGAGGCGGAGGAGAAGTGTAACGCCCTCCACCCGACCCGAATTACCGTGCCCAGATGTCGAGTATTACTACATAGAAATACTTAGCAAAATTTCAAAACAATTTACGTATGTCCCTTTTGAAACATACTTCTTATTATTTTATTAAATATCTCGATACTTATGAGAGAAAAAAAAGCACTTAAGAATACATCAGGCTTATTACAATTTAAAATGCATTAAAAACAAACTCAACATGGCGTAGAGTACTATTACTATGTCCCTATAGAACCCCTGTATGCACAATATCGCCTCTCGAACCTTTCCATTTGGTTCGCTCCTGGCTTGGTCCCTCCTAGGGAACTCATTCTTCCAATAGAACTTGAAACAATAAAAAACACTTGTAAGTTCATACGAACTTGGTGAGCTTTTAGCACGAAATATCTTGTAGCTTTTCAGGTCATCTTGACGAATTTGGATTACACCTCTGTCTTTGGCGGATATTTTCATAATATCAAATATTTTGCTATACACCAACTTTCATACTTATAAATTTTTACTTCACTCCTTGGATAACTTCAAATACTATAAGAATATCAATCAAATCATGTCTTGAATTAATCTCATATCAAACTTATGCTACTGATAAATCGTTCCAAATCTTCCCACAAAATTCCAGATGCCTATTACATAATGCAAAAACACCTCAATTAGCAAATGCCTTGGAGTCCATATAACCTCTACGAGATATGAAAAACAATCAGAAATGATGGATACCAGATAACTCAGATTTTATCCTTTCATAGCATAGACAACTTAGTTCAACTAATACTTAAGCCTTTCTTAGACACATATACGCCCATATCTTGTACAGGATACTTTGACGGATATCGTATTTCTTTGAAAAATATAAGAGCATGTTCTTATTCACGAAACTCTAATTAAAGCTTATTCCGTTTATCTTAAAGTTAAATAAACCAAGTTAACTCTGGACTTATCAGATCCTTATCGTAGAATTAATGATCGAAGAATTCTAGAATTTAACAAATCTTACCACATCGACGATTACCAGATTCTCCAGGAAGACGAATGCAAAATATGCCACAAAGGCAAAACAAAATACATCGCAAAGGCTAAATAGAATACGCCACAAAGACATCATAACGAATACGCCAGAAAAGCATCATAACAAACAAAGGCATCATAATGAATACGCCATAAAGGCATCATAATGAATACGTCACAAAGGTATCATAACGAATACACCACAAAGGCTCTGTTTAGATGCCACCAAGACATCACATGAACTGTCGTGTTTGTAATATAGATTTGCCTAAACTCATCATTGCATAAGGTTTTTCCATCATCGTCCTGGAACACACAGAAACCCTAGTAGATAAATGTGGCCCATCCACCCTTTTCAAAATGTGCCATGGTTATGGATTTTCTTCGAAATTTTCGTAATGAAATTTCGTGTTTATCGTCCTAACGAACTTCATCAAATACAAACGTGATGTCAAAACTCACATCGCATAATCTCCCAACACTCCTCTAACCTCTATTTCTCCAAAAATTTCAATTATGCTACATACATTTGACATAAGTACACACTCATGTAGGTTATACTCATATTCCTAACCAAATCATACGTCTTTACATGTTTCACACATATCAACACGATCATGCATCATAGAATACATTCCATGTACACATATACAATTGTTTTATAGATTCACATGCACCCACATCACACACTTAAACTCACACGGATTCTATATGAAGATCTCTTATATACTTTCAACAGTCATTCAAGTATTCACGCAGCATTACTGGAACATCAACCATAAGAATCACTTTCTAGAATGACTTACCAAAGTCAAGGCTAGGGTTAAAGAACATCAACCTAAACTGAAGCTTGGAGATCCAAACTCGAACATCCTTCTCGAATCAGGAGCGACAATTGCTTAAAGAACATGAAACCACCATTAAAACTTATTTACAAGCAAATTGCCATCATCTCAACTACAGACGATCCCCATGCAGGGTCTCACATTCAAATCTTATTGTTTATACTTCAAAACCCTTTTTACCCACTCAAAATCTTAACATGCAAAAATACCATACTTACCAAGAGATGAACATCTACTAATCAACACAAAAACCTTAGCTTCCAACTTAATAAAGAAGAAGAAAACATTTAAGCTCAAAGAGAAGAACCAGAGAAAAACGTTGAAAGACGAAAAAAAACCATCTGTGTGTTCCTTTCTTACTATATATATACCCAATACCCTATTAAGGATTTTGACAAATGTCAATATATCTATACAAAAGTTGTCCCTTTATTGGCCTACAAGGACTAGGAGAAATATAAATGAGAGTCTTGTCCATATGTTATTTGACTAGTCAATTCAATTGGTTTCTAACCAAATCTTGTTACCAAAACTTGCTCGACACAATACTTTGAACAAAACTAGACGTACTATATTTTTGGCGGTAACCTGTACAAGGCTTACTCTACTTTTGTCGAATTCTTTCTTTAATTGAAGAATACTACGAGAACTAAATCCTAAGATACTACTATAGGTAGATACGCAATTCACCAAAACATTAGTTCGCCAGAAGCTTATAAATTGGAGGATTAACTACCAGAGTGTGCCAGAGTAGTCAAATTCATGTTTACACGCCCTCTATTCGAATCAACCGAATTTGGGTGTGACAGAAGGAAAGAAGAAGTGAGAGTGAGTGGTCAAAGAAAGATCTCTCTCCATTGTCTGATTGTTTCGGACCTTATATACCCTTAGTCCCGTATTCCTAGATGCCACATGTTTGTTGGAAAAATAGATTTGAAAACAGTGTTTATTAGGCACAACAAAAGTTTAAAATTTTCTTAAAAAAAGCCATTGTGATATTTATAGTAATAAACCTTTTTACTTACCCAAATTATACTTGTGTTTTTGGAATAGGCGGATTTGGTCATTCTCAAATTTCAACCACTCGATCTTCCCCGCTAATTTTAACCTCGGTTTACTAGAGTTAGGCTCTATTCACAAATCGATGAAAACAATATGTGAACTTTCAAGGACTAAAAATCGAAAGACAAACTCTATCAAAATTTGGATTTTTTTAAAAAAAACACCTCAACTATATTTTGATAAAATATCAATGACCAACCCCTTAGTCTCTATTTATATATAAAATAGCAAGAGTCACAATCGAAGAAGGTATAACTAAATAATAATATTTAAATAGGCAAAACAGACTCCCACTAAAAGTGCTTATAGAGGCAGCGACAAATAACAACTCCTTGTTCTGGGACTAAGGTTTGCCGACCCTTGCTCCATACTAGGCCTAGTTTGGGCCTTATCATGTATTGGGTCCAATTATATGTGTTATATGATCTTTTAAACTGACTCATATAATTTATCCAACTCAAGATGTAACAGCCCGATTTTTCAGTGGTGTCGGAAACAGTGGTTTTAGGACCACAGCTCCGACGAGTCGAGTCATAAATTTAGTTATTTTAAATATTTCTGGTGATATATGCATCGTATGAATTATGATTTGAAAATAGCATTGATTAGATAGTTAATTGAATAGAAAGGACTAATTCGTAAAAAGGATAAAAGTAAAGATGTCTAAGTAGAAGGATCAAATGAGAAATAAACCATTGAGAGTTAAGTAGTGGATTTTTATGACTTTTAAGTAGGATTAATTAAAGTTAAAATGGTTTGATTAAGTTAAATTATGAAAGACTTAATATTTACAAGTTTGCCATTAATATATATATGAAATTAAAAGAAGAAAAAAATCATTTTTCTTTCCTTTTTCATCTTCTTCACATGGCCAAGAGGAAGAAAGTTAGGGTTTTTCATTCAAACCTTGAGCTTTGATTTGGGTAAGCAAACCTTGATCATTTTTAGTAATTTTTATGTTTTTTAGTTCGTATTAGCTTAATCTAGCTATTGGAAGGACTAATTTGTGAATCTGTCAAATGTTAGAAAACTTGTCATTGTTGAAATTGCTTGTTCTTGAAAGCTTTTGATATATTTAAGTGTTTGATACTTGGGTTAAATCTTTTTGTAAAGTGATTTTTGATGAAATTAGGGTTTAAGGACTAAAATGTTAAAATGGTAATATTATTGTACTTGTTGTGAAATAAATGGATTTTCTTGGATGTAAAAGGAGACTCTGAGTACTCGGCTGGTATGGGTTGAAGAGGAAATGGGTGTTTTGCATGTTTTGTGTTGTAAGGACTTAATTGAATAAAAAGAAAATGTTAGGGGTAAAATCATAATTTTACCAAAAGGGGTTTGATTGTGTTAAATGAACTGATTGTGCGATTAATATGAGAAATTGAATAATTTGTTAATGTTGACTACGACCGTGCCACCGATCGTGGAAAGGGAAAATTAGCAGAATAGTCCCTAGGATCCATTCACAACTGCAATCCAGTCCGGTAAGTTCGTATGGTTAAATTTTAACTTAAATTTCTTATTCTTGTAATATGACTATTGCAGTGAGATGAAGTGATAATCGAAGTTGTAGAAGACAAGTGTGAATGAAATACGAAAGATAAACGGGTTCGAGCTATAAACGAAAGAGTCCGATGACTAAGTGTCATCGTGAGTAAATGAATCCTTTACTGATTAAAGGTCCGATGACTAAAAGTCATCGTGAGTAAATGAATCCATGACGAATTAAAGGTCTGATGACAATATGTCATCGTGAGTATTAAATGAAATGAGTTCCTATGCGAAATAAAGGTCCGATGATTTTGTGTCATCGTGAGAAATAAATGCGAGTGAAACTTACCCATGTGTGTTTCGGTAGAAGTGCAGGGTAGGAGAGAGGTTGTATATTGATTTGAGTTGTATCGGTTGTTAAATTGTGAGTATCGGTAGTTGTATGTATAAAAGTATCGGTAATTTGCATGCTTGTATCGGTAGAAGTTATAAGATGGAAATTTAGCTCTCTAGAGTTTTTAGTATCGATATGTAATATTTAAATAATTTAATATAATGATATATGAAATATAAATTTTTATTATCTTTTAAGTAATTCATATAAATTATTTATAAAACTAATTATATATAAAATATTTTAAAAAATATATAATAATAAATAATATTTAAATAATTTAATATAAAAATATATAAAATATAAATTAATCTAATTATATATATTAAATAGTTAATATAAATAATGGTATTTTGATCATTTGTACTTTTGACTCTAAAAATCAAGCGTTCTTCATTACTTTTACGGTGAAAAAACATCACTTTTGATTTAAAAGTACTTTTCGAGAAGGCATCTTGATAAAGTTTGACCGTTTTTAAGGTTAATGTACTTAAGAGGTCCCTTTATCATAGGAACCTATCAAATAAGTCCCTCTACTATTAATTGGATCAATTTAGTCATTCTATTATTAAAAAGAATCAAATAAAGTCAACTAGCAATAGAGTTAATTTTTATTGTTTAAAAATATCATTTATTGTTTATTTTTCTGATTCTATGAATAAAATCTTTTGTTTGGAATCGAACTGCAATTGAAAAAATTATCATTTTCAAGATATTTTTTATACCGTAAATATTAATTCTGTTACAATTTAGATTTATTTAATTCTTTTCACTAGTATAAGAACTAAATTGATTCATTTAATAATAGAGGGATTAATTTGATAAATTTCTATAATAAAAGGACCTCTTATTATGTTCCACCTTATTATTTTGCTTGGTTTGTCATTGATTTGGTGACCTCTCGAGAGTAATAAACAAATTGTTTGTTAAAGAATACTTAATAACATTTTTTTAAAATTAATATGACAGTGACTTGCAAAGTCAATTGAGAAAAGTTCAACCATGGTGTGATTATTTTTAAATATAAATTTAATTATATTGGGATTTTATGAGATTTTTTAAATTAATTTTTGAAATAAAAAGAAAAAAAATATTAATTTATCGTCGATCATGTGAAGTAAAATTTGCATTGAAAAATGTGAGTTGACTTTTTAATAGATTCACCTAATTTTAATATTAAAGAATGAGAGAAATTGATTTTCAAAAAGAAAAAATCGACATATCCAATAATTAATTTAACAAGTTTCAAGTCACCATCACATTCTTAATTTTTAACGTGACTTGATCAAACAATTACAATATTTTCACTTTTATTTTTTAACCATAACTATTAAATTTTTAAAAAAAATCCTCATTGTAAAAAATTATATATATATATATTCCTCAACTGTTAAATCATAGTTGTTAAATGGCAATTACTAGACAAAACAGAAAAGTCACAATCATATTAATAACAGTAATTTGAAAAACATACACTTCATTTACATGTTAGAATTGTGGTGAGATGTAAGTCAATGTTTCATATTTCAATATTATATGGTCCCATAACCAACCTATCTTATTCAATTCTTTTACATATTTGTATTGGAAATATACTTAAAAAAAGACATATAAATTTTATACTTTTTTATTTTTATTATTTTTCATGTCTATTTTATTGTTCATATTTGAGGTTTGCGTTTGTTCCTTTTAGTAATTTTATCTTCAAGGTTTGAATAAATATGATATTTTTGAATAATGATAAATATGAATAAAGTTAAATCACTTTTTGAGGCCTAAACTTGACAATCAATTCCACGTTAGGACTTGAATGAACCAAATTTAACTAGATTCGAAACCAAATTTATTTCTTTTTACAAGCCATATTCTGTTAACTGAGCTTATACATTTACCTTTATAACTATAAGTGCATATAAACATAGTTAAATATCAAAATGACTCAACCTAGATACATGTCAAATTTTGAACATAATAGAAATTGTATGAACTTTGTTGAGTTGGGGACCGTCGCCTGTATGCTGGACTTATTGCTAGCACTCTCACAGATCAACTATACTGACGCAAAAAGAAAATAAATCGTACGCTGAGTGAAACCGCTCAGTGGTAAATCCATGAATTAAGACATAATAACATATGCATTAGTAAATTGTCACGAGGTATATAATGTCAATGATAAAACAATTCAATTTATGCATTAATAACCTATCTTTAAATCATTTACAAAGTTCAATACATTTAATTCTAATTTAATTTAACATCTATTTATATATATATATATATATATATATATATATATATATATATATATATATAGCCTAACTCATCATTCAATTGTTTCCTGGAGTCCGTCGACTCTTTCGTATTTGTTCGGTCCCCAGGGTTCGTTATCAACTGATTCATATAGAAAGTCATTCACCTTATCTATCGTAACACACATATAAGCACAATACACCAATTCATTAACATTCCATATCATCTTATACTTTTCTTATCATCCCCGGTGAGCCAAAAAAAATGACTTTCACTATCTATATTCACTATGTCATCCTGAGTGGCCCAACAACGATGATTTGCACTGCACAACACATTACCATCCTGGATGGGCCGACAATTCCAATCAAATATTTTACCATCCCAGATGACTCGACAACGATGACTTACTCTATTTTTACATTTTACCATCTTGGATGACCCTACAACGATGGTATTCAATATTTGAAATTCTATCATCCTAGATAGCTCGACAATGATGATTTTCAACCTAAAGCATGCCAACAAATTCAACGATACTCAAGACCATTATTAGGGTAACACTAAATCAATTTGTGTTGTAACCATACATCACATTTCAATCTCAACATCAATACATTTCATACATTGCTTACCATTCAACATTTTGTATCAAACTCAATTTCTTATACTTAACCAGTACATCATATCACAACCACAACCCAATTCATTATAAACATCATATAAACAACATATATCAACTCAATTTCAAACCAATTTTCACATATCAATCAATTCATATCACTTTTTATTTTATTCAATTTAGTCACTGTCTCGATATTCAATCTAAACCATAGCAAATCGATTCAATAATTTAGTAACGACTCGCGTCGAAAATATATGATTAAAATAACATGATTATGAAGAAATTAAATAAGTCTCAAATCATAAAAATACAAAGCGAAATTTTGAGCTACTCATCAATAGCATTGGATTTTCCTTTCCATCTCAACAAATCCAAGTCCATGTTAGCTATAGATTAACATAAAACATACGACACTATCAAAAACTAGCCAATTCACAATCTATTCTCAATTTATACAAATTTTGTAAATTATTCAATTTAGTCCCTAAAACCAGGACTAACATAACTTTCAATTTAAAGCTCCAAATTGAAATCTGATTTCACTATTATCAATTAGGAGCTTCCTATTTCTTATTCCTACTGTAAATCTTACATTTTATGCAGTTTAGTCCTATTATACAAAACCACCAATTAGCTTTACAATTTAAAACTTTTTCACATCTAAGCTTAAAATATATTAATTTAACACCTAAAACTTTCAATTATCAACTAATGAAACTTTCAAAACTTTAACAGTTTTATATATTGATACATGAGCGAGCTAAATCAAGCTCTCATGACATCAAATCTACAAAAAAATAACTAAGGACTTGAATTTTTAAGCTAAAACCTTAAACTTCATGAAAATGGCGTCCTTTCTTTTCTTTATTTCTTGTTCGGTTTTGCAAAATGAAAAAGATGACAATATTCTATTCATTTTATCTTTTATTCTTGGTTTATTTTATAATTAACCTTAATTAAGTTAGTTAATTATAATTATTTGTTTAATTAATCATCCAACCACACACGGTCCACTAAATCTCATTATAATAGGGTCTAATTTCTATTTTGAACCTTGGGTTAATTGCAATTTAGATCCTTCAATCACTTTTAATTAAAAATCTATAGTGATTGAATTTTATAATTTAGTCCCTAAGCCCTAATTAATCATAATTTCGGCTAAATTAACTATCCAAAATTTAATTCACCTATATAATAGCTCCTTAAATTTTTTTTAATAATTACAAACTCGGTTTACGGAAACGGGATTACGAAACCGCATTTTTCGGCATCATTGAAAACCGGATAGTTACATTATTTATTTATATATTATCTATATTATTATTTAATTTAAAATTTAAATTAAACATAAAAAATCTAAAAAATATTATCACATTTTTAGAAGAAATATTTTAAATTACATATTTTATCTATTCATTAAGTTTTATCATTAATTTAAAATAATTTTAAAACATACTGTTATATATTTATATTATCTTAAATAATATTATGAAAAACAATAAATCTGAATAATCAAATATTTTAAAACAATCTATTTAAATATTAAAACTTGAGGCAATTTCACATAAGCATTTTTTAATTTATAAAAATATTAAAACTTCCCCGAATAATATATTTTGAAAAAATTGTCATAATTTTAGATAATAATTTTAAAATTTATAATAATATTAAAACTTTCCCATAAATTTAGATTAAAAAGGGCAACTACAAAAGCACCAATGCATTAATTTGAAATTTTTTTGTAACACCCCTACACCCGATTCACACGTATAAACCCGGTATAATAGTATTACATACAGTGTCAGAGAATTAAAAATGAATATAATAAAATTTTCTTTCAAATAATGTGTAATTGAATCGTTTTACTCAAAATATCACAAAATAATCAACACTTATAATTAAACATATCATTTTATCATAATTAATCATATATGTTAAAATTATAAACACTTTAATTTAATTAATTCTAAACCTTTTAATACTTGTAGTACTTACAACTCTTGTAGAAAGCTTCCTTTCCCTCTTTGATCCTCTCTTTTCCTTTCTCTTCAATTGAGTCCTTCTCCTTCTTTTCTTTCTCTTCAATTTCATACAAAACACATATATTCATATTAAAATCATTCTAACATATCATAATCTATGTTTCTAAACCAAAACTAGAATGTATTTAAAGAGGAGTTTAGCTTTCTTACCTTAATCACTTGTATTGAACACTAATTCCCATTTTCTTTCTCCTCCAAGACAAGGATGGATGCATTTTTTTTAACAATTGGATAGCTACTACACTTCTCTATCAATTTTATTCACTAATCTTGAAGAAATTTGGAAGAAACTAGCTTAATTAGTTTGTATTTGGTGAAAAAGGACTATTTTGTAAGAAAAGCAAAAGTTGAAATGGTAGAAAAATGATGGCTAACGTGAAGCACAGTGGCTGATGGCTTTTATAGCCTTTTCATCATTTCTTTTCTTCATTTCTCTAGATTTTTCTATCAATTTCTCTTTATAAAAATATCTTTCTTTAATAATGGTAAAATTGCACTTTTAGTCCTTGAGCCTTCCAACTTTACACTTTGGCCCAAAATATTGCCTCCAAAAATATCTTCCACCAAATTACTCTTTTGCCCCTCCTCAATCAATCTAATTCCCATAATGACTCATAATTCAATTTGGATAAATTGCTATTTAGTCCTTCTTATTTTCTCACAATTTCTAATTAATCCTTAATTTTTCCTAATCTTCTTATTTTAACCACATATTCTAACTCTTACTCGACACTATTACTATTCCAACTCTGGTTTAAAAAACGCGGATGTTACATTTTTATCCCATAGGCTTAAGTAAAGGTGCTCACAGGTCGGGTCGGACCTAAACATAGTATTAACATACTTTATGTTTTATGTTTGCCTAAGATCTATCGGACAGAAATATGGGTTTAAAATTTTACCTAAATCTATTCATATTTACAAAAAAAAAAAAAACTAATCTAAGCCCATTTAGGCTCGTCCATATTATTTTTTATTTTTTAAAAAATATTTATATTATATTATTTTAATATTTAATAATTTTATACATTTTTTATTTATTAAAATTTTTTATATAGTCATCTTAACATTATTTTAATGTTCATATTAGAGTAGTATTATATATTTAGTATATATTTATTTTTTTAATGTGTTTTAAATTACATAATATATAAAAATAACATAATATAAAATATTATAAACTTAAAAACGTGTCGGGCTCGAGTCTTAAATGTTCAAGCCCGAGCTTAGCCCATATTTTAAATGGGTTTAATTTTTTTTGCCCAAATCCATTTTTTGGACCTAATATTTTTATACAAATCCCTTCAAATTTTGAACAAATCTTCGAACATAACCCGACTCATGAACAGTTCTAGACCTAAGCACTTAATTTTGTATCCTCATAACAAAGTATTCATTTGTCTATTATTATTTTATAAAATTATTACAAAATTCATATATCACATATTATTTTCAATGTAAAATATTTATTCGTACGTATTTTTTTACTAAGAAAAAGATCTTGTTTTCTTGTTTTTTAATTTTTATTACTAATATTTTTATTTTAAATTTTTACTTGCAAAAATGATTAATTTTTTTATAATATCAATAATAAAATTAAACAATAATTTTAATATACTTTAATTGATACATACAATTAAATCTATGTATTACCAGGTTTTCTGATTACAAAATCAGTGTTAGCATTTATTAATACAAGTAAACATGTTCTTGATAATTTTAGGATCTTAGTCGAAACAATAAATTAAGATATCTTTTAAAAAATTATAAAATATAATATAAAAAATAAAAACATATACTAGTAATAAAATAAAAAAAATTGAGACCCATTTTCTTTTCTGCCTATAATGAAGCGTTGATTAGAAAACTAAAAAAATTAAAGTCTTTTTTCTACATTAAAAGCTAAAGAAAAATAATTTTTGAACCCCTTTTAATAATGAACGATTGCACTTTCAAATTACCCCAGAATTGAGGATGAATACATGAAATCTATAGTAAAACAAAACAAACACATTATTGCTAGGGACTTAAAAAGTTTGCAAATTCCATCAATATAGTTCCTCACTTAAAAGTTGACAATGCTACGAAAGCATAGATATCCATACATCAATTTATATAATTGTGTCTTATTCTTTTGTGTATTAATAATTAGAGCCTTGGACTGCTCATTTCCATTAAAATATTTATACTCTAATTTCATTCATTTTGCTATATCGATTAAGAATAGGGGCTGAAATTTGATATTAATAAAAACCTATTTATCATTAATGAAAGATATTTAATTATTTTTCTCAGTTTATATACAAGGGTAAAAAAAAGATACATCGGTTTTCGATAGTTTAATGCATTAAACTATTGAAAGAAGAATACAGATAGCATGGCATCATTATTTCATACAATTCTTTCTCAATCGGGGATGAGGGCATTTAATTTCATTTCATTACATCTATGAAAGAACTGTTGTCTGGCTAAGCTCCTCACTTGTTTAATGTATGAATCGAAACTTACTGCTTCATGTTCAAGTGCCTTGTCCAATTTATACATTACTTCTTCAATAGCCAAATCCGCAGCCGAGGATTCGAGTCTGGCTCTTGACGTTTCGTCCATTTCAAATGCATCCTCTATTTCAACATCTCTTGCATTTAAGTCCTTTATCGACCTTCCATCGTTAACTCTCAACCAATTCTCCACCCTATCACTTTCTTCCGCCCAATTCTTGACTCTCTCTTCCAGCCTCATCCTTTCCTCACCCAACTCCGCAACCATGCTGGTGAGGAAACGATCACGCCTCTTAAGTTCTTCTTGCAATAACGACAGCTTCTCTATTTCATCAGACCTGCTTGCCCGCAAAGCAATCATGTCGTAGTGAAGAATACCCACGAGTCTATCCAGAGCTTCCTTTGGAGAAACGAGCCAAGGATGAGTGAGACACGCCGGAGTCGTCGGCGTGTACGAGAAAGGATGATCGACGCTGAAAAGATGGACGAGGTTTCGTAAAAGTTCAGAGAGGTTGCAGGGTGGGTATTTCCAGGTAAGGATATAAGGTGGGGAAGTGGCACCGGTGGTGTTATCCACAAAAGGATGATGGCGATGAATTGGGGTCATGGAGTGGAGTGAAACAAAGACCAAAGGTGCCTTTTGAGGGTAGTTTTCGTGCAGCCAAATGACGACAGGAATGGTGGGTGTGGAACTATTGGAGACATGGACGCAGCCAGTAGCTCGTAGAAGGTTAACTTCGGTGCCATCGTTGTGCATGAATCTACCAGTTGAGGGCTTGACACCAGGGAATTCTTGAAGCAACGAAAGGAGGTGTCTTAATATAATCCATTTCTGTTTAGAGTCCGTGTAGGATAAAGCATAAGGGGTGGTGGTGGCAACAAGAGCTGCTTCTATGAATTCCTTTGGGGATGGTGGTGCCATTAAAGGAGCTTGAATTGAACTGCTTATTGCCATCTTAAATAAAAAAAAAAAAAATAATAATAATAAACGGCATAATGACGTTTTCAGCCCTCTAAAGTTTTAAAATAATCATTTTAGCCTTCCATTTTATTTTTCGTCTCTTTTAGCCCTTAAATTTGCATTTTTATCAAATCACCCCAAAATAGATGGAAAAGGCATACACGATGAATTACCATGTAAATAACACACTAGCATTTAATTAATTTTTTTAAATTAAAATGATTAAAAAACATGTTTTTATTATTTTTGAATTTTTTTAATTTTTAAATTTTATAAAATTAATTAAATCCTAATGTATCATCCACATGGAAGTCCACGTATATGTCACTTCAACAAAGTTAAAAACGTTAATTTTTTCGTTCATTTTGAGTGATTTGACAAAAAAAAGTTTAAAGATTAAAAGAGGCAAAAAATTAAATAAAGGGTTAAACTGATTTTTTATAAAGTTGAAGGGCTAAATAAGTGATTATGCTAAAACAAATCAACCTAATAAAGAGGGTCAATCTAGAAAATAACTTGGCAACTACCATGGAAATGGTTGGAAGTTTTCCTATGGCATTTTCCACTAGTAATTATTGGTCAACAATGAACCATCCAACACTCTTTTTTTCTTTTGGTTTTATTTTATTTCAAGTCTATATTTTTAGACATTTTGAAATTTAGCCCTTCTACTTGGTAGATTTGAAAATTAAAGTCCAAATGATAAAAATTTTAATAATTCTTTGTTGAATTAAACATGTTCAAAGTCTGATTTATAAATGTAAATGAAATTAATTTAATGGAAGTCATATAACAATATTATTAAATAAGTAGAGGTAGGGGTGTTCAATCGGTTAATCGACCGATTAATCGACTCAAATTATCATTAACAGAATTAATCAACACTTTTAAACCCTTAACCGTTAATTGAATCAAAATTTTAAAAAAATTAACCGAACCGAAATTTTTCGGTTAATTCGGTCGGTTAACCAAATTAACCAAAATTTATATGTTTTTTGATTTTTGGTTAAAACAAGTATAAAACATATAAAAAATTAATCGAATTAACCGACCGATTTATTAAGTGGGGTAATATTTATATATTATAATATTATTTATTAAGTTTGGTTAATTCGATTAACCGACCGATTTTGAACCGAATTGATTATTAATCGAACTTCCAAAAAATTATTAATCGATCCTGATCGAATTAATTTGGTTAACCGACCGATTAGCCAAATTCAGTCGGTTAACCAAGTTAATTCGGTTTTACCCGAAATTTGCACACCCCTAATTAGAGGGATTAAATTCCTATAATTAAGACTAGTAGAAGGATTAAATTTCAAAATTACAAAGAGTAGAGGATTGGAGGCAAATTAGACCTTTTATTTTACCAAATGACATTTATTAGGTTAAAATCTGTCATAAGTCCATGTACTCTTCACAAATTTGGAATTTAGTCCTAGCACTTTTATTTTTAGAATTTTAATCCCTCTACTTTTCAATTTTCAAAATTTAAGTCCAAATGTTAACATTGTTTTTTTTTTTGTTAAATTTGTTGATATAACATTTTGAAATATACATAAAAAAAACTCACTTAATAGCCATGTAACTAAAAGGACGATATTGTAATGAATCTAAATTCGGTCCAATCTCTATGAAAATTGTATCTAGTTTACTAAATTGCTAATGATGTGTACATGAAAACAAATTGTATAAATAATAGTCAAAAGGAGGGGTAATCAACACTTTATCACAAGGAAATTTCCTTATGTTTTCCTTGGGGGTATTTGTTTATCCAATTTTTATTTTTTTTTTAAAAAGGTAAGTCTTTGAATTGGTTTGAATATATATATATATATATATATATATAAGCAAGAGATGTAACCTAGAAATTCAGCTAACCATTGCTGTTAAAAGAAGAAAGAAATGTCAACTGATTTAATAAAGAACAAGACATTATCATCATACTCTTCAAACTGGTTTAAGTGAAGATAATAATATTAGTTTTGTTTTATTTGAACAATCGCGTTATAAACTTGGTTTGCTTCATCCAAATCACCACTGCCGGCCCCGAATCCTTCAGAACCACCCACCCTTTTCTAACTTCAACATCACTGCTAACATTAATTGAAATAAATATGCTTGATTTTAGTCTCAAGGTTTTGTCTCTAACCCCGAGGAGAGCTTAAAGGAGTTCATTAAGTTTATTAGGAGCGTCTATGGTGTGCCAAGAAAATGTTTTATCATTTGGTTTTTGTGGGGTTTAAACCTTGACCCTTAAAGAATTTTTAAGGATCGACCAAGTGGTAGTGTTCTTACCTATTAAGACCATTTAAGGGCATAGGTTCGAACCCTGACAAAGTCAAATGATAAAACATTTCGTTGGTGGACCCTAAGCTCTCCCAATAAACTCTATAAACCCCTTCAGACTCTTTTTTAAAATTGGAAGACAAAACCCTAAAACTAAAACCGAGCATAAAAATGAGTGTTAAACAGGGTTTCCACATCCCCCTAACTTTCTCATGCCACGCCATGTCTTCCTTGTATGGTTGGCTGGCTAATATGACCCTTGGCTCTGTTTTTTCGTCCGCTTCAAAGTGTCATATTTTTCATTTGGTGCTCTGTAACAGATGTCTTAAGGTGATGATATGGTTCGACAAAGGTTTGTGGGAGCAGTGAACCAAACAAAACTTCCCTCTAATGATACCTCCTCTTAACTTGTCCTTGAATTTAATGTTGTAAGGATATTTGGAATTTTGTTTTTTTTTTCAAATTTCAAACACTGTTCATAAATTGTGACTGTAAAATACGTGAAAGGTTTAGAATTTGTGGCAGTGTGTGCATGAGGAGTGACATAAATAAGAAAGAGTAAAGGATGGATGCAGAGAGGGAGCCAGGTGTTGGGATGATGAGACAGGGAATATTGAAGGAAAACTCTCCTGTCCTTCCCACCGACATAACCACACATTTGTTTTTGTCGTCTTCTCACACAGCACCAACTTATGGCCAACAAAATTAAAACCTTTGAAACAATCAATACGAAACTCACGAGGAAGAATCTTTTTTTGTCTTCCTCTTTAAAGTATCAAATAGGTGAAAATTAACTGACTCCCAAAAATTTAAAATTTCAGTGTCTTGTCCCTGTCCCTGTTACTTTCTTTTTTTTTTTTTTTTTAACTTTGAATAATTCTACCTAGCATGTTGGCCAGTTTCTATGGGAAAAGTTATCGACAAATGTGGAAGGGATGTGAAGTGGCTGTTGGGAAACTACATTGCATGCTCTAAGAGACTGTCCGGTTTCTGTGGTGTGGAGAAGGTTGCTTCCATCAACTTATTTTCTTTACAGTTTTCGGGTTGATAATATTCAAAATTTAGATATGGTTGGATGGGTGTGGGGGAATTCTCTTGATGCTAGCAAGAGAATTTTAGTTGTATTAAAGAATGAGATGAAGTAGTTTTGTATTTATTCAAACCATTTTGAATAATCAAAACCAAAACCCAGAGGATGAATAAGGATTTTAAAATAAATGTGATCTTTTTCCTTATTTCAAAATTCATAAAATACTCTATTTAATAAATTCAGTAAATTCTCAGTTAACATCAACTTAGCATACTGTTCTACTACTACATTCTAATATATGATTCGATGTGATAATATTAACCATGATCGCTCACTTCATCTCTTAATCAAGAGCTCGAAGTTCCATCTGCTATCATAAGATCATTATATGTAGGCATCCTGATTTCGAAATAGAATGGAATACAAAGAAAATTTATAAATATAAATAAAAGTAGCATTTATTCTTTGCTTCTACTGTTTTTCTTTTTATCCCCATAAAGTTCACTATTGTAGCTTATCACTTTTGTTTAATATTTATGTTGTTTTTGTTAATTAATTAAGACTTTGGAAAACTTGTTGCTTTAATCTTTTAATATATGGTGTTTAGTTCTATGAAGCATGCGTTACACATGTGCTCTTTTGTATTAACCCAAAAAGAACTATGATCCCTTATTATTGAAGCCAATGAACGAAGCCTACTACATATTATAATAATACTTTCGAATAAAAATTCATGTCAAAACTTCAATTTTGGCAAAAGAAATAAAATATTTTGAGATAGATATTGAATTCCGACTCAACAAATTTCTAATTTTAAAAAATTAGTATATGAATTTATACCAAAACTCCATTTCTTACTATTAGTTATTATATAATTAGATAACTTCACCCTTTTTCCCTTTTTGGGACCGATAGCACTAAGTGAATTTCTAGTGAAATTAAAAAAAAAACAAAAAACAAAACCCAGATTTGTCTTTTTAAGTTTTTACAAAGTAAATTGCGAGCAGCAATGACCCAATATTTTTCATCTCAGGGGAAAAAACCTTCTTCATTCTGGAATTTCATAATATTACAGAGAACTGGAGGCTTAAAATGATAGAGAGTAGTAATTTTGAATTTGGAGTTTTAATAACACAAAGCAAAGCAATGTAAATTATCAAGATTATTATATCATTCAATTGCATTTATCAGAGCCGCAATTTCCAAGATACTAATGTTAGTCAGTACGAGGCAAAGAAACGACAAGTGCAGTCAATCCATGTTGGCAGGATAAGAATAAAAGGTTTATGGTATACAGAAGAAGGGAGTTTATTTAATTTTTGAACTTTCGGCGACTGAGCTGATAGGGTAATAATAAAACTTAATAATTCCATTAAAGAAAAAGGTATTTTCCAAGCTTTCAATGTTGTCATCGATTCAAGTTTAAAAAAGTCCTTCATAAGCTTGTGCAGGAAATTTCCAACCCATTGCCTTTTCTTTTGTAAATTTTGCCCCCTATTGCAAGTAAGAGACAATTTCCCCCACCCACCAACCTACCCATTGTGAAACTGATTATGTCCGGCCACACTTGGCTTTTATACTACAAGCACTCTCATAAATTCTTTCTGGACCCAGTATTAAGGAACTGACCCTCCTAATCTAAAATCTCAAAGGGAGGGGACCATCACTGCCTCCCCTCTCAAGGCTAAATTCCCCCTTCCTATACCATTCAACACAAGATGCCTTGAGTATTTTTTTATTTTTTTTTTCTTTTTTGATATCCAAAAGACACCCGATCTCATTTCGGGAGTGATTCGAACTCAAGATCTTACTAGTGACAATAGGTGTTGGTAAAGTGAGTGCAGTTTTCACATGCATGTAACTTCCATTTTCTTCAATTTGGAAGATACATCACAAGGAAGAAACTGACATTTAATTAGGCAATATTATCAGAATCAGAATAATATCAAAATAATACATGGAAAAGCCAACTACTACATATACAAAAAAAGGAGAAAAAAACCCTCACCAAACCCAGTATTTGGACTGACAGGAACCAACTAAAATTTAGAATTAGAAAAGCTTTTGTTCTAATAATATGTTAACTATTAAAATAATCTACCTACCATTTAGAGTAGTTCTCAAACTTCATAAGGCATTAATAACTGATGTAGCCATAATTATAATTAAACTTCGTCGGTTTGATCCCATCTCCTTAGCTAAGCAAAAGGTTATTTGGGAATGGAGGTATTTCACTATTCAGACCGTGCCAAAACATCAACAAACAATTGAATACGAACCCTGTAGCAGGCCAAATAATTAGAAAATTATTTAATGCCATCAACAAAATACTATCAATAGAATAATACTAGTAAACATGATTATTGGGCATTCAATTGAAGAATAGCTTAGGCATCCTAACCTCAAAAACACAGCGCTCGAGAACGCACGAGCCACCTCCTTCCCATCATCCTATCCTATTATAATTCACTTCAACTCTATGAAAACAACATCATTTAAATATCAGAAATTGATAAACTAGTTGAATAAAAAATATAAAGACTGAAAAGGAGAAAAGAGCAAAGCACAAGAGATGGGTCATTAACTCTTTACCTTTTTCCTCTATGCTCTGATTCCAAAATTCAAAGATCCCTCACAGCAGAAGATGATATTAAAATACCCCCAACAAGAATAAAAATGGCGATGAGAATAAGAAAAACTATAATTGGGAATCAGTTTTAAGAACAAAATTTTTATATCTTTTCTTTCAACTATTTTAATATAACAATCTGATTTCACATTAGTAGTAAAATCAGAGATCAACCCTTACATGAAAAAAAACAGAAGGGGATTTAAACAGTTAACCATAATTTTATGATTCTCTAATAACCCAAATGGGAAAAGAGAAGACCCAAAAATATATATATCAAAAGTCAAAATTTTCTTGGTTCATCTTCGATTACTGAAGCCAAACCAGTCACGAACGTAATCCCAATCTGCGAGCTCTTGGGTTTTATTTCAGGTGGCTTCCACTCTTCTTTCTCCAGGTGTTCTTTCCCTTCTTCTTCAGAGCTCTCAGACAAAGCAAATATGGACTCACCCAACTCAGCATCTTCAACTGAGTTTTTGTCCTCGGAATTCAATTCAGTAAAAGATTGTTGGTCTTTCTCTTTAGCTTTGGAATCAAATTCAGATTCCCTAAGTGTACCAGTTGTGGGTGTGGGTGTGGGAGTAAGTGGAGGAGGTTTAGGCGTGGCTCGGTTATAAGGAGAGAGCCATTTGGCGCTGACATACTCAGCTTTACGCCATGGAGGAATATGCATTCCCTTCTTCTTCAGGCTCTGCTTTGCCGCCTCGGAAACAATAGCAATTATCCTCTGGAGACGATCGGCTTTACCAACGAAGATGAAGGGAAGCATTTGGAGGATTGATTTATAGGTCTTTGTTGATCGAGCGATTTCGAATTCTGATCTGAAATCGATGTCGATCAGCAATCGCTCCCCGTCGATTATCACATCTATGTATTCATATTCCCCTGCTTGTCAAAAACAAGCTATTTTTCATTCCAGTAACTAAAAAAGAAATTAAAAATCAACCCATAACAGAGGAAATGGATAGCATAACTTTTTCCAGAATTATAGAGATATTTCTAGAAAAAGATGAGAGAGAGAGAGAGAATTTACCCGCGGGATGAGAGGGAGATTTTTCCCAACGAGACTTGCAGATAGAAGCATCGTATCCAAAGGCCAGTAATCCATCAATAACAATCTTCCTGCAGATATCATCTTTACGTTTAGAGATCTTGTTCTTCTCCATGATTCTCGCTGTATGCGCCAGTAAATTCCTTTCATTCACACTCCCACAAGGAACCAAGCTCTAGTCCATGAAAGAACAAATTAAAATTATAAGCTATCACTTACAACAACAAAAAAAATGTTTTAATCGTACAAAAATGAGGCGGAAATCATTGTAATACCTTTAGAATTTCAGATGCTTCAGCTGAAGAAGAGAGATTGGAGTCGCTGAAACCGAAACCATCCATTTCGTCATCGGAGCTGTCGTTGCAGTTACGATTGAAGCAGTTAGAGCGGTTACGGCTACACCTAACGGCACCAGATTGTTGTTTCTCGTTATCTTCGATGAAATTTTGCACCATCTTCGCCAAGCAAAACGAGCTCGGTTCCAGCTCGGCGGTGGTGCATTCTTTGCTAAAAGGCAGCTCATCGGCGTCCACCTTCTCCGCCGCGGAATTCCTCAGAATGCTAGGGAACTGGCGTTCAAACAGCCTCTTGAACCGCGATTTCATCACCGGCTTCACCGTCTCCAAACGAGGCTGCACCACCTCTTCCGAAGGGCTGAAATCGATAGGCTGGATCTTCATTGGGAAAGGCATATTGATAATTTTCACAGCTTTTGATTAAAAAAAAATAAAAACAAAACAGAACAAAAACCCCTTTTGCTTCCACGGCAGCTCTTCAAGCTCTTTCTGATTCTTCGCTCTGATAACTGGAAGACATATTATGGCTTAGCGATGAGGTCAGCCAAAGGCCATCAACACAGAAATTCATAATATTTTTCAGGGGAGGGCCAAAATTCAATGCGGTTTACCAAGACTCGGGACTCATAAGCTTTGATTATTATATACTAATTCTGCCTCAGTTTTGCCGGACAAAGCATAGAATAACTTCAAAACTCTGCTAAGTTCAGTCGCTTTTGCTTGAGGGTTTTTATTTCTTTTCAGATACGGTTAAAGTTCCCGAAATACGCGACGGCACGAGGACGTAACGTGATTGCCTTGGGAATTCACGCGAACATCATCAATCACCAGTGGCTCCATCTTTCTTTCCCTCGAGGAGCTTCTTTCGTTCTCCGGCGAAAAATTGCCGGCGGTCGGTACTATTTATAAAAAGGAAAACGAAAACCGATGAAATAAAAGAGTGGCAGAGAAAGCGTGAAAATGGAAATGAGAGTTTTGTTTCTGTTTGGTTTGGATGAGGAGGATTGGCAGTGGAAGTGGTTCGGGTCATTATAAAGGCCGGTTAGGATTGCTGACGATTTTTAAAGGTCTAATTCTGAATCAATCCCTCTACTTTATAATAATTAAAAATATCAGCCCTTCTAAACATTTCAATAATTTATATGCAAGTAATTGCTAAAAATCAGTATTTTTAACAAATTTTGTTCAATAAATTAGCAAAAAATCATGAATTCAAGTTACTGCAAGGACTTGATAAATTAAATAAGAAGATTAATTTGTTAATTTTTATGAAGTATAAGGATGAAAATTAAAATTTGAACCATTTTGAGCGGTCACGTTAATGTCCTAGGTGGCGGAAGATCTAACCCGTTGAATTAGGGGGGTGCGTGTCAAACAGTGAACCCGGTTCAGTCCTCAGTCTGGGTTAGAAGATGCCACGCAAAAGAGCGTGAAGATAAGGTGCCAGTTTAAATTACTTGATTACCCTTTTACTATTAGGCAACGAGTCAACTCGACTGACGCAGTGAAAATCCATTTTAAGATAATAATATCAATAAATAATTTATATGTAGATAATGATTTCAATTAATTTAAGAAGGTTTTATGATAATAATAGAATAGATTTATTAGTTATCATATAAAACAGTTTGATTTAGAATATTAGTTCAAAAAATAATTAATTATTGATATGATATTGATTGATAATTCACGTCATTAAAATTATTTTTCGTAAAATAAATATACTTTTGAATAATTTAATTTCTCATTTTTAATTCGGATTGTTTATCGATTTAAGATTAATAATGTAAAGGATATCTATTATTAGGAGAGAAGTAATAATTTTTTTGAGGTGACGAATTTAAATTATAAATTGTTGAAAGAGTTAAAAGTATAATTTTGTTTTTACATTAATATAAACTTTTATAAATTTTTAAGAGATTAAATTATAAACTTTTCATTTTTGGAGGGGCTATAATTAAATTTTAAATTTTTGTATACTTGCTTGTACAAGGGTCTAGAATCATGAGAAACGCGTGTGGGTAGGATGGTCATTTCAGTAAAATGTGTAGTAAAGTGGCGAAAAAGGGCAAAGTGGATGAGGAAAAGAGGGGGTCCACAAATCAATGACCGTTTCAGCTAGTTCAAAATGGTGAATTTACTACAGGGGACTTGCGGTAAAGTAAAACAGGACGACACAGTGGGGGGCTAAATAGGGAAAGCGGTGGAATTTTTACCTGTAGAAGCTTAAAAGCGGCTAATGTGTGTCGTTTAGTTAAGGCACGCGGCGGTATCACGACAAGGACGTTATGATACGTCTCACACTACGGCTGATGTGATTTGGTGTTACCACCTGTCACATTAATGGATTCTTAATAACCGTTGGATTGATTAAATCCCCAAAAGGAATATTTTTAATTTATCTGTAATTTATTTTAAATTAATAGTAATATGATTGATGTGATTTGAATTCAATTAAATTAAAAAAATGAATATTTTAACGATTAAGTCAATAATTTATCTGTAATTTATTTTAAAGAAAAAAACCTTCATTATTTTTTAATATATGTAACATTATCAATTTCCTTCAAAATATATACAATATTATAAAAAAATAACATTTCTTAATTTTAATTTTTTAATAATCTCATTATATATTCTGATATTTTTTTTACCTAAAACATAAAATTATTCATAGTTCCTCCTCAAATCCAAAAATAAAAAGATAATGCGTTTCAGCGTACTTAAATTCACATCTTTCTACATTGATAATAATATTCATATCAATTGAACTAAAACTCAACCGACTTTTTAATTTCAAATTTGTAAAGAATAATAAATTATTAAAAAAAGAAAAGAAGAATATATATGCATTACGTAAACTAATTGTTATATATGGTGACTTTTTATAAAAAAAATAGTTTTCTAAAGCTTTAACGTATATTAAGTATAAAACTAAAATAAATAAATTTATTATGGGTTAACATACGGAAAAAAAAAAGTCCCATTTTTTATATATACAATGCACAATCTCTCTCCCATTCTTAAATAGGTAGGAAGATAAAGACACTTCGCTATCTTCGATCATATATTCTTTTACACTGACGACAATGTCTATGCTATCAAAAAATTTCTTTTAAATTTTAATTTTATTTTATTAACTTTGATTTCAATTGTTTTAATATAATAAATTAAATTTCAAAATCACCTAATCAAATATGAATAATTTATTTTCAAGTGTTTCAAAGTTAGGAACAAAATTATCAAATGACTAAACAATTCACAAATGTCTTTTTAGCAAGTCCAAGACCTCTCAAAAGTGTCTCTAAGTCTTAAATACATTTCTTAAGCCACATATCGAGATTTAGTCCTTCAAGTCTCGATACCTCTCAAATAGTTTCTAACAGAGGTTTAAATAAGTGATACGGATGAGTATGTGAAATATGATCATAAGTTTCTCCAAGTCGCAGATTTGACTTAAGGCTTTAGATGATCAAAAAGAAATTTGAATTTTGACACAACTTATAACGCAAACAAATTCAAGTCAAATCTAAAAAAAAATTTAAAAGAAAGATAAACTAAAGAAGAAAATAAAGAAGATGAATATGGTGTGTAGAAATCTTAAGAAGCCTTGAAAACCCAATGAATCCACAATCCCCTCCAAACTGCTCTAATTTCCCCCTTAAAGAAATAAAACTTGACAATAAAAAGTCTGAAGATGATCCATACAATCTGAAAAGATTGTAAACCTCTTCTAAAAGAAAACTCAAAGAGAATTTTATTAACTCAAAGTGAATAATGAATAAATTGATTTAATTGTGTACAATGAAGAGAAATTGATATAAACCAGCTAAGTACATTCAAATCAAACTCTCAATCATACTGAAACTCTAATTAATATAAATAATAAGCAGATTAAACTCCTAAATAACTTAAAATACTTACAAATTTTATAAAATTCAAAATAAATAAATAATAAAACTTAATAAATATAATATTTGGCTCATATATAATAAAAATTAATATTATGAATCTTTTAAAAGTGTTTATATCAATTAACCAAAATGTATTAGAATCAAACTAGCAAAGCAAACCTAGTCGCACTAGGAATCTAAAATCAACTCGACACCAAAAAATTGTGTTGCACGAAAAAAGGAAAAAAGAAATGTGCAACATGCTTTAACCTATTAACACAAGAAACAATAAAGTGTTAAAATGTGTAAAAGAATCATAAAAAGCGAAAATAAATGAAAACCTAAGGTTATAGAGTCAATGAAAATCGTAAAAATCTAAAAACTCAGAAAATTGCGAAGTAACTTGATAAATTTCATTTGAGGTGTTTCCAATTTCTAAAAAAAAATCATGAAATTTAAATTGGTGCCTCCTCAAATAATGTGGATTTGATTTAGAAAATTTCGGCACAAAATTCAATCCACAAAATATGTTTTTAATTTTTCTATTTTTTTCACTTTTTCAATCACTTTTGTGGGGAGTGTTTTTAATATTCTAAAAGATTGTCAAGAATTAATAAGTAAATTTTTAGATAGTTTGAAAAACTTTTACCCATTAAAAAATATTTTTCCCAAAAACTTTTGGGTAAAAAAAACGGCTTTTAGGTTGTTTGTTGGAAATAAATTTATAATAATAAAGAACACCTAAAATATCCAAGAAATTGATACCAAATGAGAGAGGAAGGGGATCATAAGTTTGTCCAAGTCGCGGATTTGGTCTACTACTTTAGATTATTAGAAAGGAACTTAAATTTTGACACAACTTGAAACGCAAATAAATCCAAGTCAAATCTAATAATTTAAAAATTGAAGAAAGCAATTACAATAAATAATTAATATCGAAAAAAATTAGAAAATTTAAATAAATTAAAGATCACAACAATTAAACAAGAATAATACATAATAAAGAAGAAAATAAAAAAAATAGATGGAAAACATGAAAAGTGAGTAGAAAGAAAAAACTTGAAGATGATGTTCACAATCTGAAAAAATTGTTAAAACTCTTCTAAAAAAAACCCAAGAAAATTTCTTAAATAGAAAACTCAAATAGAATTTTATTAATTCTAAGTGATTAATGAATGAAACTCTCCATTATGTACAATGAAGAGGCCTTTATATAGGCTATAGAGCTAATCATGGGTTGGGCCGCCTGACTTGACCCGATGGTCCGTCCGAAAAATTAGAAGGTTTGGTCAAAAATATAGGCTCGAAAAATGGGTTTGGACAAAAAATGAGGCCCATTTTCTAAACGGGTCGAGCCTCGGGTAAGAGTTTTTTAGCCCAGGCCGACATGACCTGAATAAATTAACCATTTTTAATAAAAAAATATTATATTATTGTTTTTGTGCTGTATTTTTACTGTTTTGATTATTGTTTTCTTTGCTGTTTTGGTACTATTTTTACTATAATTTTTGTTGTTGTTTGATATTATTTTTGTTGCTATTTTGGTTGGTATTTTTGTTGTTTGGATGTTATTTTTTTATGCGTTTTTACTATTGTTTCGCTATCTTTTTTAATATTATTTGAATATTGTAGAACTTATGTTTTATTGTTAATTTTTTTACTACTTTATTTGCAACTATTTTAATGTAAATAATTTTTAATGTATTTTAAATTTGTTTATTTTTTTAATGTTTTTAAATGTATTTGATATATTATATATTTTTTTAAATTTGTTGTATATAATAAAATAATCTAAAAAATTAATACGGGCAAGGTCGGACCTGGGTTTGACTTCTATAATTCGAGTTGGGTTTGGACAAAATTTTAGACCCATTTTTCGAGCTGGACTTAGACCTAGCAATTAGGCTTAAAATTTTGTTGAAGTCCGGCACGACCCACGATCAACTCTAATAGGATAGTTAAGTACATTCAAATAAAACTCTCAATTATACTGAAACTCTAATTAATATAAACAAAAAAATAATTTTAAATTAAACTTTCTTTTTAACATAAAATTCTTAAATAATTAAAATACTTAAAATTTATCTAAAATTCAAAATAAATAAATAATAAAATAATAAAATTTAATAAATAAAATATTGGACTGATATATAATAAAAATTAAGTAATGATATAGATATTGTTACTTACTCACCAACCCTTAATTTTGTAATGATAAAAAACTTCATTCATGGGGTCCAGTTCACCTGAAAAGATTAAGATTGATATAGATATTGTTGTCAATACACGAGAATCTAGGTTTGAACGTGTTTATTTTTATTTAAGAGTTGGGGAGTGATTATAACTAGTTTTAGGTATTGTGTAAAAAAATGCATTTGTATTGGATTATAACACACCCACAATATGGGTGGAAATTTTCATATAATAAATATATTTATAAAAAAATTGATGTAATAAACAAATCGGTAAAAATGCCTTTCTATTCATTCTCAATTTAGATATGGAGCAAACTGATCCCTCAAAAAAATCAAAATAATTTAATCCCTAACAGTTTTGAAAGTGAACAATTAAGGATAATTAATCTTAGTGTTAATATTTTTTATCAATTGTACATCATTTTGATTGGAATAATAACAAATTTAGCTTTGATGTTTATATTTTTCTGTAAATATTGTGGGCTAAATTTTTAAATCAGGACCAAATATTGTGGGTTAAATCAACACCAATTTCACAGAATATGTAAACTTTGAGAGAAAATTTTGTTATTATACCGATTAAAATACGTTCAATAGACAAAAAAAGAAAAATATTAATGTTGTAATTATTTGTTCTTGATTGTTCACTTTTAAAATTAATAAAAATTAAATTACCCTATTTTTTAAAGATGAACCAAGTTGCTCACTATAAAAATGTTAATTAAATCGATGACCATTCATCTATATTTATTACCATATATATATATATATATATTTTTTTTTTTTTTTTTTTTTTTGAAAAGAGTTTTTTCGAATCTCGCATGTTGGCATGATGGTCAGGATATTTACCGTTCCATGTGTGACTTGGATTTGAATCATGCTAATTACCTTATTGTAAAGTTTTTCTTCTTGTAATTCATTAAAAAAAAAAAAAAAAAGCCATCCTCCATGCTACACGTTTCCCTCATTCTTTTTTTCCTTTCCTTTTCTTCTTTTTCATTATTGGATAACAGTCAAAATGCAGTTTGATGATTTTACTATGAGATTTATTTTTTATATTTTAGTTTTACATAATTTCGTGATCTATTTTTGTAATCAAGGTAATTAATTTCATTTTGGTACGGTTTATATCGATTGAAATGTTCCGTTCTGATATTAAACTAAAATAATAAATTTCAAATTTTATTTTGATGTAAATTCTAATAAGTATTGATCGTACTAGTGCATACAGATTGATTTCGCCCATACCAATCGGAATATAGTATATCGACCGATAAAAAAATAATTTTAATTTCTATTATTTTTTAGATTTGTTGAATGGTAAATTGTTTTTTCTTAAAAGAAAGAATTATGGATTGTTATATGCAAGGTGGTGTATTTATGAAGCTTATCAAAGAGTATTTTATATAATTTGAGTACTTTATGTTTGAGATTTTTTTAAATAATTTAATTATAAATTTTAATTATATATGTTTTTTTGACACAATGCTTAAAACTACTCATAGCCCCTCCCCAACCCATAAATAGGAGGATAATGCGTTTCAGCGCACTCGAACCCACGTCCTCCTGCATTGACAACAATGCCCATGCCAATCGAACTAAAATTCAATTGGTATATTTGAGATTTATTTAATCCCATTATTTGATGTTTGTAAATATATTTATATACATATATCAAATTTTTTTTAATGATAAATCTAAAATGATACACTGAAACAGATTGGTATCGATACATACCATTACTAAAAGAAAATCGATATATCCATTGATACGATACAATAACATTGATTTATTAAAATAGTTAACATCCTTAACTATTCTAATTAAAATGACAACTAGAATTAAAAAAAACACACACACAATTTTAATAAAAAATATTTTCGATTGAATAGTTGAAATATATTTTTTAAGAAAAAATTCACCATTATCATTTTAATTAGACTAATTAATGACGTTATTATAATGATATTATAGAAGTATATAAATCAAATCACGTCAATTTAAAGTATAAATATTAAATCTTAAATTTAAATATGGTCGACGAATCATAACCATAATTTAATTTAAAATAAGCTATGCCAATCAAAATATTTTTTTATTTGATTTAACAAAAAGTTTGATATATTTAAAAAAAGCATAATAACAAATTTAGCCCTTAATGTTCACATTCTCTGTTAATTTAGCCTTTATTTTTTAGCTAAATTTGACCATTAGTTTTTTTTAATGAAAATGTTGATTAAAACATTAAATTTTTAACGATATTGATGTGGTAATCCACGTGTATTTCATGCTAATACAACACTATTTGTCTTATATTCCACGTCATTAAATAATTTAAAATTTTATAAAATATTCAAAAAAATTAAATAAATCTAAATTAGAAAAACTATAAAAAAAGTTTATAAAATTTTAAAAACGGCATTAACTACACGTAAATTGTTATGTTTAAAGATTTAACATTTTAGTCAATGTTTCTATTTAAAATAATTCAACTCTTTTTAAAATATTAATAGTCAAATTCAACTCGATGTATTTAAAAGATCAAAAGTTAAATTTAGCTCGAAAAAGATAATGACAAAATATGTAAACATTAAAAGTTAAATTTATCATTATACATTTGAAAAATAAATTATTTTTAATTAAATTTAATTAAATTAGTTCAAATAATCATCTATTTATCTATATACTCAAATTTTTTTAAAAAAATAACATTTATGAAAAACAAAATGAAAAGGAAAGAAATTGCAAATGTGAAACAAAGATTCACCTGAATCGAGTAACATAGGTCCCAGGAAACAAGGTTGTCGTTTGGTGAAATGGTGATGATTTCTATAAATAGATTTTGCATCAATTTCAACCATTCTAACTTCTTCACACGTTTTTTTAAAGTGACATTTAATTATTGAAAATAGTCGTTTGACTCTTAGCTTGATTAGTATGAATATAGTTATCAATATAGGAATACATGAGTTCGAGTACATTGAAACATATTATCCTTTTACTTGTGAGTTGGAGAAAGACTATAAGTAATTTTAAACATGGTATAAAAAAAATCTTAAATCCGAAGCAAAATTGATTATCCTATTATTACTTTTATTAGTGGAGGCCAACTTTTTTATGATAGCAAAAACCAAAGGCCAAATCCAAGAGTTTGGAGTTAAATTTATAAAATTTTAAAAGGGATTAAAAAATTAAAATTTTCTTATCAATTTTTTTAAAATTCAACTATTATTTTTTAAGAGAGTTTAAAAATGAAAATATTTAAATTAATTTAATTTGAGATATTAATTAAAAAATTAAAAGTAGAATTGTTCTATTTTATTAAAAAAACTTAAGATCTCCACTTGTCTCCTTCTTTATGTTTACAATTTCTAAATGAATGAACTCTATGTAATGGTCTGATGACCAGAGTATTTATCGTCTCAAATGTGATTTGAATTCAAGTCGTGCTAATCATGTTTATTGATCGGAGTTTTCACTATTATTATAATTCACCAATAAAATTCTAAATAAAGGAAAATAGAATATTTATCAAGTAAGAGAAATTTGGCTATTTGAAATCAATAAAGGAATTTAATGAAATACAATTGCAAAATTAATGAAGCAAAGGGTATAAAGAGGCAATATGATATCATTAAGGAATACCTATGAGGGTATATATATATATATATATATTGGTGCATGAGATTCTCTAAAAACAAATTGCCTAATTGACCTATTCAATTGGTTGGTTGGTCTAACAAACTTTCTTTTATTATTACTTATTTCTTTTTTTTTAATCATTATAATATTAAGGAAGGGAGAATAGAGTCAATTTTGTGGCCGCTTTATGATAATGGAACCAACCAGCAAAAAACATTAAGACTGTAAAGACCAATTCGTCAATTGCGGTACAATAGAAATGTAATTCATTAATTATTTTAAATGCTCGTCAATATTAAAAAAAATTAAAAATTATTTGTATTCCTTGAAAACTTTCACTAACACTAAATTTAATATGAGTAAAATCGCAGCATTTGATTTGTGTTATTTAAATGTAAAAAAACTCTAATCACTGCTCTAAATAAATATTAATTATTAAAAGTTATTTCTTACCTTTAAATACCAAATATATTAAATGAAATAATTTGGATAATAATTTACTTACACCATAGTTCCACCAAAATAATCTATGATTTCCTTTTCAAGGACACATGACATTTAAAAATAAAATAAAATAAAACTATTTTAGGGAAGATTGGGCTGGGCTGCACTCTCTTTGCTTTCAATTTGCTTTCAATTTGCTATGATTGCTCTTTTTGTGACAAAGAGAAAGAAAAAGTTGAGAACTTTCAAGTCTTGTATTTATGGGATGGTCCTACACTTGGTGTCATTAAAGGGGTTGGATTATATTATGATTTTTTTTATTTTTTGAATAATTTATTTTAGTTTCTCATCACATTTTTTTTAGACAAAATATTTAGACTTACTCATAGTCTCTCTTCAACTCATAAATGAGAAGATAATATGTTTCAGCGTACTTAAACCCACGTCCCTATGTATTGATAATAATAATCATACCAATTGAATTAAAACTCAATCAATAAATTATATTATGGTTTTAATATTTTATAATAAAAATATCAAAACTGATTGAATTTAACTATTTAAGGGTCCCTTCAAAAAAGAAAGAAAGAAATAAATGATCCAACCTAATTGATTTGAAATTTGATATGATATTGGGAGGTATGCTGGGGCAATGAGGTAAAGGACAACCATGTGTCTCACCATAGCAAGGGACCCTTATCTTTCCTGGTGGGCCTTTATCACAAATGATGTCTCCCCAATTCATGTCCTTCATTTCTAAGAAACAACACTAATTGTTATTTTACTTTTGTATATTCTATATATATTTTTCTAATCATAGATACCAATGAATGGTCCTTTTGTTACTTGTTTTCAATACTATATTTACCTTATGCCAAGAAAATAAGTTTGAGAAATTCTCATCAATCATTAAATTATAAGTAATTTTTCGTTTTGGTCATTCAATTATTCAAAAGTTTTTATTTAAGTTATTAAGCGGTTAAAATTGATGCTTTATGACATTCTCTGCTCTTACTGTCTACATCAATCGAAAGCTCTCTTTCTCATTCTCTTCCACAGTTCAACTTTTGACATCCCAAATCTGCGACCGAAATTCAAATAACTTTTTTTTCTCTTATTTACAACATTGACCATCAGATCGTTTTGGATCTAAGATATGTTTTTCTACTCATTGATAGGTACTGATCTATCATATCGATCGTAAAATCATCGCTTGGAGCTCATTGGCGAAACTTTTGAAAAATAAAAAAACTCAATAGCTCAGTGACTTAAATAAAAACTTTTGAATAGTTCAGTGACTTTAATGAAAACTTTCAAATAGTTTAATAATCAAATTGTAACCTTTTTTAATTAAGTGAACACAACAGAAACTTACGCGTAATTTAATGACTAATAATATAATTTATCCTCGAGAAAAGTTAAGTAAACCTTTATAATTCATATTTATGTGCCAATTATTATTATGCCCTCCACAACGTTTACTATGTTATGATAATGACCTTGTACCATATAAAAAATAAACCTTAGAATGCTTGCCTACTCAAAGGTAAAAAGGAAAAATATATAGATGAAGAGTCATTTTTATAACCAAAAGAAAGGAGAAGACTAGCCTTTTTTCTATTTTACTCTAAGACCCTACTCCCTACATAAGAAAATAAGATCAATGCCTCTAGGATTGAATGGTAAAAAGTTTTTATTTTTTTATTATGATGATTGAGTAAGATTTTGGGTTTAAATTTTGTGAATAAAAAGAATTGTAAGAACTTTATTCTCATTTTAAGGTTCAATTTGATTTGTGTAATACTCAAAATTTTAGTCTTTGAGAAAAGGATACGTATTTAAAAGGTGAACTAAGTATTAGGAGAGAAAGTATGAATAATGAAATTTAGTAATGATTAAATTGCAAATTTTTGAAAGATAAAGGATTAAAAGTGTAAATTTATTATTTTTGAAAAGGGGCGAAATTTGAAGAAATATTTTTATGAATGTGATATGGATATGTATTGAAATGAGGAGGTGAAAAATCAAGATAGGGGCTAAATTGAATAAAATAAAAAAGCATAGGGACTAAAGTGTTATTTTCCATTTTTAATTTATATTTAGTGACATAATGATGAGATTTAAATCCCATAGCTGATAAAGTGGAAAACTTGGTGGAAATTTATGGAAATTAAAGTTGAAAAGTGTTGAAATTTGATTGGAAATTGAAAATAAAAGGATGAAATTAAAAGAAAAAGAAAGTGTATATTAAACTTTATATAGATATATGTGTCACATGCTTACTATAATAACAAGTATTAATGATTAAAATGTTGAAATCAATACAAAATAATAATTTTGATTATGAAAGAAACAACCAATTTAAAATTTATATAGATATATGTGTCACATGCTTACTATAATAACAAGTTTTTTGAACATAGCATAACCCATTAATTTGAGATTACTTTGAATCAAACTTTATATTAAAATCATCGTTAACAATATTATAATAAAAAATCCAACAATAGATCCATTTTTTTTCTTAGAAAAAAATAATTTCATAATAATTATATTTTCCATTAGAATATATCGTACTGATAATAGGGGTGTATCTAGAGGGACTGGTAGGGATTTCGGTTTTCCTAAAATATATATTTTTTCATTTAGATCTTTTAAATTTTTTAAAATTTTAAATTAGTAAAGGTAAAATTTCACTTTCACCCCCTCTAAATTCATAAAATTTTGATTTAATCTTTTAAAATTATAAAAAAATAGACTATTCAAATAACAAAATTGCATTTTTATTATCATAAAAATTACAATTTAATTTTGATCCAAAATTTCTAATTTCATCTCTAACTCGTAACACCAAAGTAATATTGGTTTCCTTTCAAACCCATAGTTTTTTTTCTCTCTGTTGGCTGTGAAGAGTGGTAAACCCCTATTTTCAAAGCTGGCTTTATATTTTTCCAATAAAAGGAAACCAAAAAAAAAATGAAATGACTAAAAGCAATGATGTATATCATGAAAATTATATAATAATAATAATAATAATACAATTCAAAGTTGCTTCAAATAAGTTTTAAATAAATCACTTGAATTAGGTGAAATGATAATGGTTTTTCCTACCATAACTAATGATCGAGAGTTCGATCTTTATCTTGGATATGGAGTAGTTTAAAACTCGTGATCAACATCTATCTTTTAGTGGACCTATCGAACACGAAAGATTAATTAATGAGCTCGTTCCAGTAAACACATTGAGAAACTAAAAAACAAGTCTTAAAAGAAAAAGGTGATGAAAACCCTACGTGGTGTTCATTTGATAGAATTAAAACTACATATAATTTGTATTATTAATTATTAGGTTCAATAAATTCAGTTAATTATCCGATTTCGAACTTAATTAATCGATAATCGAATTTTCAAAAAATCATTAACCGATCTTTGATCAAATTAGATCGATTAACCAACCGATTAACTTAATTAAATCAATTCAATCAATTAATTTAATTTTAATCGAAATTTGAACATTTCTATCTGCAATTACTATTTTTACCCACTAAGAAAAAAATTCAACAGTAAATAAAATTATGATATCAAATTTATACTACTCGATATAAAAGGACGGCCCTAAGTTCTTCCGTACATGACACTAGTCTTTTTTATTTATATAAAAAGATGATGTCTAAATTTCAGTTTTAATCCCTCTATCTTTTTGAGATTATATAAGAATGATTAAATTTTAGTTTTGATATTCGTATTGTGCTCAAATTTGAAATTTAATAATTATATTTTAATTTTGACATAAATTGGTACCTCAATCCTTATAATGTCATTAGTTAGGTTAAATATTTTATTCTAATTAAAATGCTAATGTGATTTTTTTAAGAATTATTAACATGGTTAAAATTCTTCATTAAATTCATGTACATTAAAAATGCCATTTTTTTCGTAAAAAAAATGTTATTTTTTTGTTATATGAATATTAAGTGAATAATTTTTTCTTAATTTCAAAATATTACACCAAAAAATTTAATTGAAAAATAATTATAACAATGTTAACGAATGAGCTTGAAATTTTAAATTTGAAAAATAGAGGAATTAAATTCTTGAAAATAAAATTATGAAAATTAAATTCCAAATACAAGAAGAATAGAAAAATATTGAGCAAGTTTAAATTTTCACTCTATAAATTAACTAATAAATAACCAAACACGAAGCATGAGTGAAAACCATATTAGTAAATAATCAAAACATGGTAGAATAATACACACATTTCTTGATATTTATATAACATAAATAAATAATATTTCAAAAAAAACATGTATATACTTCAGATATTATTTTAATACAATAAATAGTTTAATATATATATTACAAACTAACAGTCACATTAAATTCTCTCAACATTATTCTTTTAATCTAAAAAATTTGAATTTGAAAGTCACCAAATTACCCTTCAATAGTATGTTTTTGAAATTTATTCATTAACTTTTTAAGGGTATTTGTTATTATAGAAAATGATCTCTTTCTTGAGAGTTTAATTAGTGGAAGAGTATTTCTCGCGTTTGGTATGTTAAAAATGATAAATATAAAATTTATATATGAATTTTGGTTCAATGTACAATTTGATACATAAATTTTGATTTGATGTAATTATATACATTAAATTTGAATTGTGATTCGTATGTATACATTAAACTTTAATTTTTATTCAACTGTACACATTTAAAAAAATGAATACATACATACATATATTTATTTTCATATTGGATTAACATAATTGTTTGTGTATGCTATATAACAATGTAAAATGAACCCAACAAATGGCTCTAGCGGAAAGGATGATGTTGTTCATCTTAGGGGTTCCGGGTCCGAGCACTTGTGTGTGCGTTATCAAAGGGTTAATAAAGTATTAACAGATACTACCATGTACTGCTAATTCTTGAGATTTCAATTGGAACTTTTTTACACAATAATTAAAATTATTTATTGTTCTTCCTTAATTTTTTTAATATACTGGTGTGATTACATGATAGTATCTTTTCATATTTTTTTAATTATTTGACAACACGCACATAGATGCTAGAACCCGAGTCTCCTAAGTTGAACAACATCTTTTTTTCCACTGGAATCACTCATTGAATTCAATTCTTCCCTAATTTTTAAATGAAGAAAAAATGTGTATCAACGTACTTAAATTTATATCGTCTTATATTAATAACAATTTCGATATTAACCAAATTAAAATTTAATAGAGAATTATAATATTATATTTTTAATAATTATATTCACGAAAATTACGAAATCTTGAGTATTTTTCATTTTCTTAAAAGGCAAAAGTAAGACCCCACACATACACGATGGTATAAATGCACTCCTCTTTTAATTAGGCTTTTTCTCTATTTTTTTTTTAATTATCTTTGTCTACTTTTAATTGAACAGATGTAGAATTCTTTGCCTTTTCTGGGCACATACATGTTAAATTTCAGCATATCTTTGTCTACTTTTAATTGAACAGATGTATAATTCTTTTCAAAAATTTCCTTATATATTTTTTAAGAGAAATTTATTAATTCATTCAATGAATAAGATTATATAATTAGGACAAGTTTCATAAACATAACAAAAGCTTCAGCATCAATAGAATATTATGATACGTTGACAATCAACTATGTCACAACTCAAGCATAACATATCAGGAGTGATTGCAAACACTTAATACAATAAGAAAATCAACCCCGGATGGTTTAAAGCGGTGAGCATAAATCGGCAACAGAATCGAGCATCCACAAAAATAGAGGAGACGACGATAAAACCAATACTAAAATTACTTACAAAAGCAAGACTAAAAATCGTACTACAATAGTAGACAAAAAGTTCTAAAAGTGAAGACTTATTAAACAATGGGAAAACAAACAAAAAATATATAAAACTTAAGATAACATGAGTTCAAACCAACTCATGAAATCATTTATTATTCTGAAACTCTCAAAACAGAAAAACATATTAAGAAGTCAACGAAGAGCTACCCACTTTCTAAAAGAAACTATCAATGGTCGGTGATATTTCAACGATGATAAACATCATTTTTTGTCCACACAACTTGTGAAGACAACAAATATACCTACAAAATAGATCTGTAAACTAAAAAAAAAAATACAAAAAAATGAATGAGGAAAAAAAAAGTGATGAGCAAAAAAAAAAAAAAAGAGCAATAACTAACCTCGAAGACTAACACCTTCGGAAGGCAAAAAGAAAATTCCTTTTGTTTTTAGCTTCATAAGATGAGAACGATGTCATTCACTAGATATTACTATCATACTCTAGTCTTTGGGATAACTTCATTTTTGTGTGTGCATTGATTGAAGTTAATAAAATTCATCATTTCATGAGTACAAAATGAAAAAGGAGAAACACAAAGAAAATGCTAATCAAATCACTTTAGTTGGTCCCCCACGTAGGCTTGTCTTAATCAAACCACTTTGGTCCCCCACATAGGCTCGTCTCTTTTCAAATTTGGTATTTGATTCTTTTAGTTAACACATGTATAGTTTGCACTTGATGTAATCTTATGGGATAATAGTTAAGAGAATGGCCATGGTCCAATTTATATGACTAGAGTAAAGAAACTAATTAGGTTTAAGAACTTTGAGAATCAAGTGTGACAAGCCACAAATCAAAGTCCGTGATAAATGTATATATAACATTCCATGCTAGTCAATTGATTAAATGTGGCTTATTTGATCAGCTTAAACTGATTCAATTCGTGAAACATATGCAGAATCTTATCAATTTGAAATTTTGGTGGCCCAGTGAAACATTCTAATAAAATTAGAGTTTTCATGATTAATGTAAATGTTAAGAAATAAGATCGTATAGAGTTTAAATCTCTTAAAACTCTCATTTTGGAAATAAACACCAATCTCAACTGTTGATGCAATTTTATCTAAATCGTTGGATCTAAGGGACTTAATTATAAATAGATCCCTCTCCCTTTATTTTGTAATCATTCATCGTATTCCATTCATAGTAATTAAATATATTTGAAAACATTTAATCAAATATTTCGTGTGCATTACTTTCGAAAGTAAGGCTATTTAAGTAGATTTGAAACTAAGAAATCGCCTAAAACCGCAATTTTGCGAGACTAAAATTCTAGTTAACAAATAGGTAGTTTGGACATGATGTAATGTTAGGGGATTGAATGCAAATTTATACCGAAGATTCGGAGTTGTAGTTTGACGCGTGGCCCATTCTAGTCCAATCTATGGGTCTTTAAACCTTAGCCCGTTCAATCTGATGGGTCATTTGTTTGGACCAACTCGGGATTTTAGGAAAAAGGGAAGGGTATTTTGGTGATTAAAGTTGAAAACCCCATCGAAATTTTTTGAAATGTCGAAATCGATGAAGTTTCCCACCTAAAATTAACCGCCATTTCATTTTCCGGCATTTAAAATGACTACCAAATCTCAAGCTAATTAAAAATCCCCCCAAAAATCTTATACTCTTCTTTCTTGTTTTCACAGTTTCTTCACTCACTGCCCAGGTCTCTCTTTCCTCCATCTTTTACTTCCCTTTACTACGTTATCAATTCAAATTTATAAGCTTTTTTGAGAATTTCTTTGACTAGATCTGATTAGTATTTACCAGATTGGGTTTTAGTGATGTTTTGTACGAATTTAAATTTAAATGTTTGTTCTTTTAAAGGTGAACGGAGATGGCAGGGAAAGGTGGAAAGGGGCTTTTGGCGGCGAAAACAACCGCAGCTAACAAGGACAAGGACAAGGATAAGGACAAGAAGCGTCCGGTTTCTCGTTCATCTCGTGCCGGAATTCAGGTATTTCTCAAAATTTGTCATCATTTACTTGGTTTTACACTAAGAAATATAGCATTGTTTTTCTATATCTTTCCACTGTATGCTTGGTCCCTTTGGGTTCATGAACTGTAGATCAAAAGAAAAGGAGTAAATCGAAAATATACGCTTTTTTTTTTGTAGGTTTGATAATTGTACATCTTTTTATTATTTCGTGAAATATATTATGAGATAAGTTCTCTCCATATTTAAAGTTTAAAGTACTTGTGGTTGATGATTGAGACATTTGCAAGTTGCTCAGTTTTTTTCGACGTCAAAGTGCGATGGTTCTTCAAAATATTTGTTAAAGGGCCAATTTTTAGTTCTTAATAATTTCTTTGAAGATGCTGGACTTGTCCTTATTGAGATTAGAGCAGTATTATTATATTAAACTTGTGTTTTTTTATGAGAATGTTTGAAATTCAAAAACAAAGAATAATCTAGTCTTATTTTCGTTTATGGGTTTTCAATGATTTGTTGTTCTTGTTTGTCGTATAGGAAAATATAAGTCTAGTTTCTAGAAAATTTAGAAGCTAGATTGAGTTTGAGGGAGCCTTTAAACTATTGTTTTGCCCTATGTCCTTTGTTTCATTTCTCTTCTCTCTAAAGTTGTTTTATTGCATTGGTTGGTACTAAGATCAACTTGATGAATCTGTCAGCTAAGTATCTATATATTGTGGAGCTGACTATCTTTGACTAATATGTTCATGTGTACTTGGTTAATTGGAATATAACTCTTGGTTGTAGCCGTATGCCTTTTTCTCTCAACATACACTTGATTTGTGTTGATATTAGTTCCCAGTGGGTCGTATCCACCGTCATCTCAAGTCTAGGGCATCTGCAAATGGGAGAGTTGGGGCCACGGCGGCTGTTTACTTGGCCTCTATCCTTGAATACCTGACAGCTGAGGTTCTTGAGTTGGCTGGAAACGCAAGCAAGGATCTGAAAGTGAAAAGAATCACCCCAAGGCATCTGCAGCTGGCTATTAGGGGGGATGAAGAGCTTGATACCCTCATCAAGGGTACCATTGCTGGAGGTGGTGTCATCCCTCACATTCACAAGTCTCTAATCAACAAAACTACCAAGGAGTAGTAGTAATGTCTGATTTTAAACTAGATGTTGACTGTCGTGTACTTTTTATCTGTTATGTCAGTGTGTTATTTGTAGGCTTTGTTTTATCTGTCTAGAACATCTGGTCAGTATATAAGTTGTAGCAACACTCTAGGTTCTTGCCTTTGAACTTATAATCTTTGTTTAGAGTAGGGATGATGATGATGTTTTGTTGGATACTTTTTAACTGTGGTTTTCCTTAGATAGTTTTATCACCTTCTGGCTGTGAAGTTCTAATATTTGCATTTCAGCCATTGCTCTTTTGTTTAGTCGCATCCTACTGCATGGCATGGTCACTCATTTCCTTTCATATATTCACCATGCAAGCATTTCTTTAGATTAAATTATATAGATGTGTTTGGTTAATTTTAAGTGAACCTAAATCGATGTATATGATTCTTAATTTAATTAATCTAATATTTTTTTTAAAAATTCATTCAATTAATCTGATTTGATTCTGTTAGAGAATTCTTGTATGTATTATGTTTTATGTGAAATATTTTTTAAAATTAATATGGTCTAATTATTATAACTCGTTTGATAGGATGATGGGATTTGGCTTCTCAACAAAGATTTTATGTAGTTTTTTTTTTGATAAAGAGAAAAACTTGATTATAGCAAATTAAATTACATCAGAATTTTTCTGAAGAAGTTTATCACTTTCAAATTTTATCTTATATAAAGGGTTAACTTGGTAATACAGTCAGCAAACTTATTAAGTTCATTGGGAATGTATTGTATGGCCTAAGGACCCAATAAGGAATTATTCTATATAAAGTTTTAAATAAATTAAGCAAAAATTGCTTTCCTTTTTTTATTCTATTCAAAATAAAAACAATTATTTATGTAATTTTATATTTTGGTTAAGCCTAGTTGGACCTCGTTGCTATTAAGTATTATCCAATTTGGAAGCTGTCGTTACTCCTTATAGATGCATAAGCATCTACAAAATTGCCTCCCTCATAAAGATTCCATATTTCTAGCATTTATGTACACAATCAAGCTTTCCAAGCCCAAATTTTGGACACATCTCATTAAAATATGGTGAAGTATTTCAAAAATTAACAATTAAGTCCCATTGTTTTTTTTTTAATTTAAAAATTTTAGTTCAATCATGATAGTATTTTTTGTTAAAATTTGTCAATTTGACATATTGAGTAAAAGTATCATGGAAGTCCTTGTATTAGGATTCAGATTGCATTTTGCTCATTCTACTAAAAAAAAAGGGCAAACTAGTCATTGTATGTTAGATCAAAGAGCAAATTGGTCCTGTTAAAAATTCCATCCATTTTTACTGTTAAAAACTGACTTTAGCACGCTAGCATAAAGTACATGTGGTAGACCACGTGTAACTATTTGATTATTCCATCAACCATACTAGTTTTTTTGGTATTAACCAAGGTACCCACAATCGGCAACAATGATTAATCCTCTTGTCGTGGGTACTTTCCAAAGAGATGAATGGTTAACGATGAAATATGCTCTAGTCCCATGAGTGGGGATCAAATCCCCGACCACATGGTTAAGGGGTGAGGTGAGCAACCACCACACCCCATGGTTCAGTTTTTAATGGTAAAAATTTATGAAAATTTTAATATAAAAAGATTAGTTTACTTTCTGATCTAACGTACAAAAATTAATTTGCTATATTTTAATAAAATAAGATTTTCATAGTACTTCTACATGACATATTTATTAGACTACCTCATATGACATGACATATAATTAACATAAAATAAACATAGGAAAAAATGTTAGCTACATTAATTTACTACGACTCTTTTGGATGGACGTTTACTTTTAGTACGGTGCGTTTAATTTTTTTTTGTCTCAAACTACAGTATCGTTATAGTATCTAATCTCACCATTACTTTTATTTTTACACTAATCGCAAGTAAACACATCGTCCATCTAAAAGTTGACTATATCTAAAATTTTGTCAAAAATCCAGAACTAATATCACATTTTTATCTTATTTATACATTAATTCATTTAACCTATTTGAAAAATGAATTTGGACCAAGCAAATTGAGATCCACACACTAATTTAATTGCAACAAAATATTAAGTATGGGGATGGAATTGAATTACTTGGCCTAGAAAAAAAGGTGGCCACTGGTTTTTTTGTACATAAAACGACATAGCATAGCTGAAGTGATATTGTGAAGCATTGAAATTTTCAATTTTTCCACTTTCAAGGAGACGGCTTGGGAAAAATACAAAATCAAAGAGTCACTAAAAAACAGCATTAAATCTCCACTTGAACTACTAGTCTTGTTAAGACCTCAGCATTTGTAATTCCCCCAATACCAACAAAAGCTTACCACCAAAAACAGCATCTTTAATCACCACCTTCTGATTATTCGAGTATTGCAATCATCTTCCAAAGATTCCCCAAAAAAAACCCATCAATTATATGTATATATAGCCTTTCTCCAATATGCTTGACATGCACATTTTGTTGTTATATGCTTGAACCTTCCTCCTCCATTCATACAAATTTCATTAATGGAAGCTAAGTTGGTTTTACAAGGCAGGACTCCGACGGGGACGTCATCGTGGGGAGTAAATGGACAGCGATGTTCTCCGGTTCGGGCAGTGCTAGCAAGGCCGGCTGAAAGTATAGTCGGAAGTGGAACCAAGGAGATGTTGAGGTTGAAGTTAAAGCCTGCAGATAGCAAACGTGAGGTAGCGCAGGACAGCAGTAGTGTCCATAATGATAACTGGTTTGATCTATGGGCTATTAATTATCTATCCCAGAGTTTACAAGCTGCAACAGGTTTCATTTCCATATGGATACCATGATTTTTTTTGTTCTACAGGAAGGTGATCAGAAAAAAAAAAGTTGAAAATGTGTGTGTGTGTATATGCAGGGGTAAAGAGCATGTTGAGCGGGTATGAGAGCTTGGTGGAGGCAGCAGCAATGATGTCCAAGAAATTTAATACAAAGACACAACAGGAGATTGTCATTCAAGTTCTTAACACCGCCATCCCCAAGATCATTCTAAACATGGCAAGTTTTATTCATTTATTTTTCTCATGCTAAATGCATTACAACATGCAACTCAGATGTGTTCTTTTACCAAACGACAATGGCGTCCAAGGATAAACCTAGAAAAGTGATGTTTGCATGATAATTTACGTGTTCATACATGATATAATCCTGCAACATTCACATTAACCTTGTCTAGGGTGTTTTTTTTCTAACGAAGGGTAAATGGTATATCGGTAAAAGTATTATGCAGATCTTTGTACCAGAAGTTAGATTATACGTACGCTAGATCAAAGAGTAAATTGATCATTTTTGTTAAAATTTTCATCAACTTGTCTTGTTAAAAACTGACGTGGTTAACTGAATAATTAGGCAATGGCATGATGTGTCACCTGTATCTTATGTTGATGTAAAAATATCAGTTTGCTCTTTGATCTAATGTAGAGAGATTAATTTATCCATTTTTGAAGTAGAAAGAGTAAAATACAATCTGACTTTTAATATAGAAATCATCGTTGGAATATTAAATTAAAAAGGATGAAAATGATGTGGTGGTGATCCAATGGCAGATAAAAACGTTGTTACCCCAATCTCAATTCACAAGGGAATATTTCGCCGCCTTCACCACTGTATTTTTTGCTTGGCTCATGGGACCTTCTGAGGTAAAGCCTATTAAATTAAACTATATTCCTTTGCTATACTAATTTTTGTCCTTTTCAATTTATGCATTTCAAACGTATAAGCATAGGAAAAATATGAGTTACATAAAAAAACAATTTATCCTTTATTATTATAATTATTATTCCGGAGATGATTACACGTGTCTGACACATACTTAGACATGGATACGAGGATATAACCTTTCAAAATGCTCTAAATACATATATCCATATTTGACACTCAAACCTGAATAACATAAGCTAGGTAGGCAATTAGTATGTGGACATAACAAGAAAGCATGCATATATACATATATATATATATATATATCATTATGAACTTTGTGAAAGAAATCTAACATTCTAATGGAATCGATACCACAAGGTTCGGGAATCAGAGTTCAATGGAAGAAGAGAAAAGAATGTAGTGTATGTGAAAAAGTGCAGGTAATATTACCAAACCTCTAAATTATGTACAATAATTAGCACTATGGTCTAATCCAAGACGGAGAACCACCTCACCAACTTAAAGAAACTCTCATACGGTAAATAACCTGTTCCAATGATTGTGTGGTGGACTCCCGTTTTTGTCCATTGCTATCATGATGGTCATCGTCGTCATCATCATCCTCATAATCGTCGGCAATATCAAAATCATCGTTAAACTTTGCATCACCCTTAGATCATCTTGGTAATCCTGTAAAATCTGCTTTCTTTGTAGGTTCCTAGAGCAGAGCAACTGTGTAGGAATGTGCATCAACCTATGCAAGATGCCATCTCAAGCCTTTATTAAGGATTCCCTAGGAATGCCAGTCAACATGGTTCCAAGTAAGTATACAGTCATTCACAACCTGTATTTTCATCATTCACATCAATGTTAACGTCGATGATTAAATGAAATAAAACCCAATTTCCTATTAAAGTAAATGGAAAAAATGCAAGTATTGAACAGGAAAAAGGGAAAAGAATAATAATTCCAAAGAGTAACAGTGGCTGCACTAGAATGTGGAGCTCATGCTCATTATGTCAAAGAAGGACCCGCATGCTTAAGCACTTAGGGTGCAAAGCTGCAAGTGGACCCATCCAACCTCAACCGAGTGTAATAGCATGTAAAATAACACAAAATGCAATGCATTAAGCATATATGAAATCATGATATTAATTCTTATATTCAATCTAGGCCGTAAAACTTGGGCATAACAATCTTATGATTAATTCCATGTATCAACTCGTTATGAAAGAGGCTGAATTCTTCTGGTTCCCATGAAGCCAATCATTATTCTACAACCAACTCCATATAGAATCACAATGTGATAGAAATTGTATCATTAAAAAAATCAAAGTTGAATTTTATTCACACTTCCACGTACCTATCATTCATGAGAAGCAGAAGATCATTACTGTTTACACTCCATTTTAGTTGAGAAGTGGCCATGATAAAGATGAATGAAGCCAATCCATCAGAACAGTTAACAGAAACAGTAATCCACTTTAACTGCAGATTTTGATGATATGAGCTGCGAGATGATTTTCGGTCAGGATCCTCCAACATCAAATGATGATCCAGCGCTCAAGCAGCCTTGCTACAAATTATGTAATGATTTATTTAAACTGCCCTTTCTGTACAACCCATCTTTTTATTTTTCCTCATGATCCTCAGCTTATCATTGTGGTGCATAGTAGAATCTCATATTAGGTCCTCCATCTTGTCCAACTCAATGCTGTTCCTGGCACAAATGAGCTTCCATGAGTGCTTAATATGACAGTGGAAATTGTATTTCTGACCAAAACTATCCTTTTCTAAATATCATATGCAGGTAGGGCAAACCAAAAGCACACAGTGAAGAGCTCAGGCTAATACAGAGAGGTAAAGAGGGATGCTTTCGTTAGGGTTTTCATTGATGATAACAGATAACCTGAAAATCTTTTCACTATTGTTCAATACAAAGATTTGTAAAATACTGAAAGTTTTCTTGTTGAAATTCTGAAATATTCCATCCTACACTATAATTACTTCAGTGCAACCAGTAAAAGCCTGTTCTTTTCAAGAAACTCGATACGAACATAGTTCCTAGAAAATTAAATGTTGAGGATTTTGGTGAGCTCTTTTCACATTTTCAATAGAGTAACAGTAAAATACTAAATTAATGTCATTTGTCATAATTCAAACATGAGAATGCAATAAGAGCATCGAACTTGCACATAAACACAAACAACCAAACAAAAATAAGTCTAATAGAAAACTAGCATGCTGCATTAAGGGCAGTAAAATAAACAATACAAAGGCACTGAAAGGGTGTTAAAAAAGAGCAGAACTTGGCACAGATCTAATCTTCGATTAAGGTGTGTTAACCAACCTCAAAATATATTCTCTCGTAGAAAATCGAAACTTAAGTAATAGATAATACTAGTCATATGGCTTGACAGTAAAAAAAACAAGTAATTTTAGCATTCCAAACTAAGATTTAGCTTACATGCAGATATTATGGCTAAACAAGCAAAGCTTGTACACAAGATAAATAAGGATAGATATCATAAATGATAGGAACTGTTGGTATTACACAAATTGGAAACTCTTTAATCAAAGTTATCATTTCTTACTGAAGAGAATTTCATCTTAGAAAATTTATAGCTTAGTGTTTTAAGAAAAGGATTTAGAAGACTATGAACTTTGCAGAAAGAAATTGTTTCACAGGCTCAAACAACAATGCCTATTTTAATCCTCCATTAAATCTCGAATCTGCAAGGGAACTCAACCATCCCGGGGATGACAGAAATTATCAATGAATTGCTTCTTTATCACTAGACTACTTCTGCTATTAGATCTCTGACAAGTATCATATCACCCTTCAATGTGTAGAAACAGCTTACTTAGCATCTCCTTCATGAATACACTTTTCTGAATGTTCAGAGAATACACTCACCAAGTTGCACATATTAACCAAGAGCACCCCCTCTCTCCAACCCACAAAAAAAGGGGTTCGTGTTAACAGATTATAAAATGGATGATTTTTTTATTCTTAAAACTATAATAACACTTAGCAAATTCTATAAGCAGAGAAATGGATACACTAGAGGTTTCTTTGAGCTTTTGATGAGGAGTTTGATCATGATGATGTACTTCTACTATTTGATTAACGCTAATGGAAAAGCCAACTGTCTTTCCTATTAGGAGAAGTGTTTTTGACTGAAAAATCATTGTAGGCTTTGAGGTCAGCAAGAGTGGACCAGTTGTGTCTCCCACCTTAGGTGCTGCCAAGTGAGCAATCTAAGATTCTGCTTTCCTTTATTTCTGTCTCAATGAGAAAGTGACTGGTAGACCCACCATCCCCTTGAAATTCAGCCGAAAGTTAATTCCTTTCATAATAATGTTTTGAAGTTAATCGGCATTCAAATATGAGACAACAGGTACAAGTGGGTGGACAAAACATATTGGAGACTAGAAAGAAATTTGTGTCACTCTAAGATGACAGCGTTTGGATTTCAATAGCACAGAATGTGAACAAGAACTAATATTGGTATCATCAAAATCCCAACCGGGCCTAAGGTATTCAAAAATAGCTAAAAACACAATTTTAAATCTTGGTTATTGAAGAATGTAGTTACAGGCTGAAATTCCTAAGAATTTGTCATCTAGATCTCTTGCTAAGTTATTTTAACACTTTAAGAACTCTACTAGATGACCTATATTTATATTTTTTTTATTCCCTTCTATATTCACAATTCACAAATAAAGGCCATAATGTCACCAAAGCCTCCACATTAAGCAATATGTTACCTAACACATGCTGTCACTTCATGAAACCAAAATCAAATAGTTAATACAAGTACAGACAATCTGATGGTTTTCGGTTTACATAGAACCTTTGATTTATGATGATGATTACTTTGGTTCTTACACTAAGATCAACGATCCAGGAAATTTGGTTCTTACATACCAAATAAGCAAAAATTAGGATGACCAGAAAGGATTTAAGAGAAATGTAGCAAAGGACACTATGGGTGTGTAAGGTTAAGTGTTAAAGTGGAAAGATGTAAAGAGGGAGTAGAAAAGTGAAAAGAAAATAAATTTTGATCATGCTTGGTATGAAAGAGAAGTGAGAGGAAAGAAAAAAGAGATGATCATTTTCCATCCTAATGCATAAAAACAAACCATTCCAAATTAGAATGATAAGCGAAGAGGTAATGAAAGAGAGATATAAAATAGTTCAAAATTATGCATTTTCTGAAAGTTTCATTTCTTTTCTATCATTTTTCATCTTTACTACCAAGCACACCAATAGAAAAAAAAAATCTATTTTGCTGCTTTCCATCTTTCCAATTTTCTTTCTAGTTTCCACTCTACCAAACAAAGCCTAATATTTCATTTTTTTTCTTGATTAAAGCTTCACCTCCAGCCCCAGCATCACAAATTGCAATGCTCCACACAACTTTAAACATGTTGCCTAATGAACATCCCACATCTAGCCATAAAAAATGCCCCAGAGCTAAAAAAAGCTAGCACTTGCACTAACAACATTCCTAATGGAACAATATCACAATTCACATGCTTGTTTTGATTCCCAGATGACAACCAGTGATTTAAAATTTCCTTAATTACTTTAAACAATAAAGATGAGGTCACATTTGGGTCAAAATGACATCAGTTTAGACTGAATTCAGAACTTCCAATCATATAAAAGCAGAAAGCAATTGATTAGGTCACCATGACCAATGCTCATTATTATAATTATGTCTACAAAAATCAAAACCCCACATTTTAAACTGCAAAAAAAAAAAAAAAAAAAACTATTGTAGAGTGTCTTCCAAGAAAAACCCAAAATTAGGATACTTTCAACTTTCCAGTTTCCACTATGTCTGGACTAAAGGCAAAGATGAAAAAAAAAATGCAATCAAGTCAAAGAAATCAACTTTTGGCTAGAACTCTCTAAATGATTATAACTTTAATAATGTAACAATAATTTTAGAAAAAAGAAACATTGAAAGACGAAATATGAGAAGTAGTACCTTAGACGGAAAATCATCGATTTTCACGTTCCACCATTTCCAGCAATTCGTCTATGGAAAAAAGAAAAAATAATTCTTCCTCAACAGAAACAGTTCGGTGCCATATGTGAATTATAATGGGCCTATATGCAACCATCGTAGCGCCAATTTGGCCCAATTTGTTTGGATTAAACTAAACCAAGGCCCCAAGAAGCTAAGCTTAGCCTATATAATTTCTTCAACCATGGTCTAATTTTGAATTTCAACTCTGTAATTTATGAAAATTAAGAAGTTAGTCACTCTATTCTAATTTGTGGAAATTTGATCATCGTACTCTATGAAAATTAAAAAGTTAGTACCCAACTGTTAAACCTTGCTATTAAATTGTTGGCCTAGAAATTAATTGTTCAACAATTCAAATTTTAGTCTCACTCGATTAAGAGGTGTGGGGTTTTACTCTCATTATGCAAAAAAGACATTCTATCTTGATCACTCACATCTCACTATACAGATTGTGGCACACTCAACATTAGCCTTTATAGTACAACCTTTTACGAAAGATGTTTGATTGTGTCAAAGCATACGACTCACGATATTGAAATAATGATGATCTCAAGTATAAGGATCATACATATAATTATTACTATGAAAAATGTTATGACTATCACATAATAATCCAAAAAAACATTTTTATGGTGGATCAGTCCAATACGTTGATCTCTAATATGTACTTATGCATTGATTTTGACATCCCTATATCAATGGCAACACTTTGTTATTAGTCAACTACATATTAATCTCAACTCTCAATGCATTATTGTTGTCCAAACCAACAATGATACTTAACTAAGGATATTTACAAATAATCATATTATTCTTAAGACTTTACTATTACATAGTTCATTTAATACATAGAAATAAAAACTGAAATAACAATGACAATGTTTTTTTATTAATAAATTAAGTAAACAAATATTTGATTACAATTATCTCAATTGATCTTTAGACATACTCCAACTATATATACATATATATATATAAAATGAATTTAATAAAAAAAATTCATTTATCATAATTCAATTTAAAATTTTAAAAATAATATAAATGCATAAGATAAAAACATGGATAAAAAAGAAAAGATGACAGTGACTCAATCATTCCCCTTTTTAGAGATATTCTTTATTTTTGCTCTTTTTTTTAAGTGAATAGAGAAAAAAAATTGTGGAAAAGAAATGGTAGTTTATCGTTTTTCCTCGAACAACAATTGCAACAAGGATATTAATCACTATTATCGGTAATATTTTTATCAACATAAAAAAAAAATTAAAAGCACAAATGCATTTTACTAAAAAAAATTAATGTATATTTTTATAAGGCAAGAGACAAGGACAAATCCAATTAAGTTACGGATTTTTATGGAAGTTAAAATACAATTTTATTATTGTATTAGTTTATAATTTTATAATTTTTAAAAATTAAATGATAAAAGAAAGCAGGTGGAACATGCGAGATACTAGGTGGAAAGCCATTTGAAAGTATCAGGGACCGCATCATGTTCCTTTCTTTTTATGGCTTGTTTACAAACAACGATTACTCACCAACCTTGAACGTGTACGATGATGTATTGGCCAAAATATGTCATGCCCAATTTGCAAACATGAGACAAAATATGTCATGCCTAGTTGCTAAAGATGTTTGAATGTATTTTGTTCCAGAAAGTTGCCGACCCCAATTATTCTCTGATAATCTCTTAGATTGGGTAGGACAAAATATAGAGGCTAACTTGATAAACCGTTGGTTGAAACTAAAAATTGACAGTTCTATTAAAATAGATTCATGCTATGGTGCTACAGGAGGGATACTGAAAGACAAACATGGAGATTGGATCATCGATTTTTGTCGACAACGGGGAAAATGCTCAATACTTGATGCTGAATTATGGGGTATATTGGATGGCTTATCATTGATGCAAGAAAAACGAGGAAACAGAGTATTGATACAAACAAATAGCTTGGAGACTAATGAAACTATTCAAATTCCGTATTCAACATCCTCGAATTCAACGATAATTAGACGCATTCACCATCTCTTGAAAAATATAAAAAAAGGAGAACTTGAATACATCCCGAAAAAGCAAACACAAAAGCAGATCGAATAGCTAAAACAACCTTTAAAAAAGGAGAAGGATTGCATGTATTTACAGACAACCCTTTGATATTTCCTTTCTTTGGTGAAGAAAAAAATTAGATTAATTCCTTAATAATTTATGGGAAACTGGGGGAGTTTTGTAATTTTACGGGACGTCTTCGGGACTGGGTTTGTTGCATTATAAGCACAGACCCTGCAGCTGCAGGTAAGCTTCCGTCGTGCCTTTGAACGACGACCAAACCCCTTGCATACTTATCTTCCCCTTTAAATTTTATATAACCTTTCATTGATTTGGGGTTGAAACAACATACAGCAATGGGGTCATTAATGTTTGATGAGTGGGGTTGGACTGTTGCATTTGAAAGAATTAAAAGCCGTCCAAATGGAGAGATGGATAAAGAGAATGAAGGCATTAACAGGAATCATATGGAGACAGTCTGCAACTCAAAACACAGAACACGACATGGCTTTTACCAGAGGTGATAAATATATAAATTACCTTTCCAATGGAGGAGCTCGGTGATAAACTATTTTAGAATTACACGTGGCTGACCTTCGTGTTTCCAAGTGTCGCGACATAAGTGGGTAGATGCAATAACTAGTAAGTACAGTTGGAATCAGTTTAGCTGGATACGTTGTTGCACGTGCACCGTTTCTTTCAAGACATAAATCAATAAATATTTTCTCTCATTTCCAATTATCATATTGAATATCAGCATGTGGTTCGGGTCATGCCCATATAATATATTTTCACAAATTTTTTAAGTTCAGGTTGAGCTTGAAAATGAGTTTATTTATGTATCAAAATCTGATTTAATTTTTTTTAAAAATATATATATTTGAATCCGATTCGATCTGTTCATTTTTTATTTTTTAAGATTAATTTTTATTTTAAAATGAATAATACATTAAATGCATTAAAAATACCAAAATAATTTTTTTAACACATTAAAATACATTAAAAATATTTATATTAAAAAGCAATATCATAAATATAATAAATATTTTATTATATTAAAAAAGACAAATAAATATAATAAATATTTTATTATATTAAATATAATTTTTAAATTTTATATTTTGAATTGGGTTATTTAATTGGATAAATTTTTTTTTTTAATTTTGGATAATAAATTTAATTGTTATTGGGTTAGCGATTTAATATAAATATAAATATATAATTATTATTTGACATATATAATAAATATAATATTTATTTATAACATAATATATTTGGATCGTAGAAGAAAACCTAAACCCTAAAAGATGAAGAGAAAATAAGAAAATTAAGCTAAAGTGTTATGTCTTGTGTGTCCTCTCTCTCCACCCAAACTTTGGCCTTATTTAGCATCATATTTTTGTTGACCAAAATACCCCTTAGTGTGTGTTTTTGATTGGTGTTGAAGTTGGACAAAGATTATCCCTGCAATAATTTTCGTTCCCTCACGATAGTGGTATCGCAATACTTATAGTTTGATATCGTGATACCCTCGTTAGTATTGAAATGGGGATCCTTGGGAGGTTGGGTATCGCGATACCACTGTAGATGTTCTTGACCGCTGCAATTCAGCACTGTCTGAGATATCACGACTTTCGAGCTTTGATATCACGTTACCTCTCTTTTGGGTGATGTTTTCGCTCACGTTCAGGCTTTCGATGACTTCCTACAACAATCAATCAATTGTTAGGTCCCCTATTGCACATTTGGCCATTTCGGGTCTCAAAAGTGGCATAAAACGTACTATTTCACTTATCAAGGCGTAAAATGAAAATTAAGTAAAAACACGACAAAAACATATAAATTGCTCGGAAACAAGCTCTTTAAGCGTACTAGGGAGCCTAATTTTATATCAAACTACGACATATCAATCTGAAATGCTAGATCATACTTGTAACTAAAAATGGTTTGAATTATGTCACAATTATATGTTTAATGATTTTGTAAACGATTTGAGTTAGTTTGAGTTGCTCCGGTAACGCAATATGACATCATGCATTTGGATCTGACGACCGGATCAGGTGTGGGGTGTCACAAATTAATCATCGCAGTTTTACAAAACAAGACAATTAAAGTTATTTACTCATAGATTTTAATATGGTAAAGTTGTCATGACTTTAATAAAATTAGAATTGGATTGAGGAAATAATTTAACTGAGTGAGTTAATTAAATTTATTTTAATTAATTAAATAAATACTATTTGGGGAATAAAAAATTGATTATTGGGTTGGATAAATTATATAAATTAATTTAAAGATTGAAAATACATAGAATTAGATCCAATATCTGAATGGACCCAATAAGCCCATTTAATATAGGATGGTCGACACCTAAGATTCCTAGAAAGATATGTCATTGCCCACCCTAGAGAGTTATAGAGAAAATTAATTTTTCCCATTGAAAAATTTAAAAGTTTTCATTTTGTGATTAATTTGTGAATTAGAGCATACTTTCTAAACAAATCAATGGTTTGAGAATAGAGAAAAAGATCATGTTAGTCGAAATCCAAGAAACGGTTAGAACCACTAAACCGAAAACACAACCAATAAATTAGTAAATTTTATTGTTATAGGTAACATAAAATCTTGGGTTTTAGAACAATTTTAAATTTTTGTTGTTTTCCAACATCTATTTGCATTGTCAAGCTTATAAGTAGTTTTTACAACATTCACTTCACTCATATATTGTAAGCTATGAGTCTTGTTAAAGACTGTAAATCCGACCTAAGAGCATCGACCAAGTATGAACCTTTGTTAGAATAGTCTTTGCCCTCAGTGTTCTAAAAATGTTTGATACACTTGAAAATGTCAACTTCATTAATATGTTACTCCTGATCAATCTTGTTAACTTGACTTTAAACTTTAATTCATAATTTTTTTTTTAAAAAAATATCATTAATCGATACTAATTATAATAGAGAGGAGTTTAAACAAGAATATCTTTTTTTGGGGGAATTAAAAGAGGAGAGCAAAACCCTAATAATAACGTGACTAAAATCTAGACTACACCTGAAACAGTGAATACCTTGACTATCAAACTAATACACGGGATTCAGACAAAAATATCTTTAATCAAATTATTTTGGATGCAAAATTATAATGCGAAACCTTCCTTTATAGTTAATCAATAGGTAAATAAGCCTCTTTCAAAAACCCATAACTATTCTCTTAAAGAAATACACAAAATTTTTCAAAAGTACAATGTTTTGATGAAAAAGAACATTTATTTATTTGATTTAATACCAAATAATTAGTTCAAGAAAAATTTTTATCATTCAAAATTTTTAAACTAAAATTTGAATAAAAAATTTTTATGGAAAAGTTTTTGACTAAGATTTAGAAGATGCTTTATATTTTTAAAATTAAATTATTCAGTGAAAAAGTTTCTTTGAATAGTTGAAATTATTCTAAATAGGAAATAGGAATATCACGATTCAGATTCTTACGAAACATGTGTCTGACAAGAACATTAACCATCGTTTCATTCAGATTAAAATAAATATAAACTTAAATTTTTAAATCTTGTTACCCACAAACACTATTCATGCATATAATATATGGGAATAGTGTAATTAAACTCTCCTATTTTTAAAATTTAAAAATTTTAGTCTAATCATTATTATACTAATAGTTTTTATCAGAATTTATCAACTAATCATATTTATTTCCTGTTAATCATATGTCATGTTAATGTTATGTGAGGATAATTTAACCAAAATTCTAAGCTAGATAAATATTAACAAAAAATACTTATGATTTGAATTATTGAACTGAATTTTTTTAATAAAATAAAAACTTAAATTTTAATTTTTCAAATAAAATAATTAAATCTCAAATTTAATTAAACCACATGAACTAAAATCATATTTTAACCGAAAAAAGTAATTTTTTTTTGTGAATTACAAGAAAAAAATAAAATTTTAATAATAATGTGATTAGTACGATTCGAATCCAAATCACACCTCATACAATAAACACCGCAATCATCACATAAACATATGAAATTAAAAAAAGATCATTACATGCATTTAGGCATCACATAAAATATAGATGATGAAATTTGGGCATCCTTGTTAGTTTCATAGTACCATTAACATTTGTTTGGCTTGTTTCTTATATTGGCATTTAATGAGGAAAAACCATACATGTAATGTGTAGAAAGGCTTTGGAAAAGGTGGAGACAGTGACAATTGACATATTGCCTTGCCAATAAAAAATAAAACATTATAAAAACTTGTGGATGGAGATGGTTTAGAGATAAGGTTTATGGGGGTCACAATTCACAAGTTTCATATTTTATTAGGTAAATTATGGTAGAGCTCACTCAACTATAATTTTTTTATTCACTCAATTATGAAAAATTACAAAATGGTCATCTAATTATTTAATTTTGTCTTTTTTGGTTACCAGTTGATTAACATAAAAATGGAAACACCCAAAAACCAAAGATAGTTGAGTGACCAAAAATGATAAAATTGAATAGTTGAGTGACTATTTTGTAATCTTTCATAGTTAAATCACTAGAAAAATACTAATAATTAAGTGACCATTTTATATCGATTCATAATTGAATGATTAAAAAAATCATAATTGAATGACCATTTCGTAACTTTTTGATGTATTTTGATTTGTTTGTGAAATACAGCTACTGAGTCAACGTCTTAAGCAAAGTGGTTCAAAATCTATTTATTTCGGACTATGATGGAAGAAAGAAATAAAGAAAAAAAGGAATTTAAAGTAATTTGAATGGACCCCTCCTTATCTTAGAAAGAGGATAAATATTGAATTTCTTACATAATATAAAAATAACATTTTATAAGTGGAGTCATAAAGAGGTATAATATATAATTTGGTCCCTAAATTTATTCATTTGTATTTAGTTGGTCCCTAATTTTTTTTTTTTGGATTTAGTTGGTCCCTGAATTTGTATTCCATCAACTTAAGCACAAATTAAAAATGTTAGTGTGGAGGTACTAAACTGGTTGATAGTATACAAGTTTGAGGACCAACTAAATACAAATGGACAAATTCATGACCAAATTATATATTATCCCTAATAAAAAAACATGTTTAAGTGTTTAATTGGGTGACACTGGCACTTTTTAAATGACTATTTATGTTACCGTTGGAGTAAAAAAAAATACAAAATTTTTAATTAACAAAAGTAAAATTGCATTTTGGTTCATCTTAAAAATGATAAAAATTTGATTTAATCCTTTAAAGTTATAAAAATATAGACTATTCAAATGATGAAAATTTATTTTTACTATTGTAAAAAATACAATTTAATTTCGGCCCCTTAAAAAAAGTTTCTGACTTCGTCTCTAGTTGTCAATGCAGAATGACGTAGTTTTGAATGCGCTAAAATGTATTATTCTTCTATTTAGGAGTTGAAAAGAGGTTATAGATAGTTATAAGCATCATGTTAAAAAAAATCAGAATTTATAACGAGATTATTAAAAAATAACAAACTTTTGAGAAAATTAATTGTGTAAAAAGTAATTAAAGTTGTTAAACAAAACAAATTGGTATATATCGTGAACTGACAGAAGTTGTAATGAAGTGAAAGTCTAACGTCCAACATGGCAAAGATTATGTCCAAAAACTACTGAAATTATACAATAAAATATGATTGTAAAATTTGAATAATTTATCTATACATGATCATAGATAAGTTCGGATTGATGCAAAATTTTAAATTTATATTTTAGGTTCGAGTTTGAAAAATAAGTCTAAATTCTATTCAAGTACAACTCAAATAAAAAATTATTTAACTCGAGCTTGACCTGATCACTTGTATTAAAATTTTCTATATAAAAAATGTAAAAAATATAATAGATTAAATAAACTAAAAATATTAAAAAATATTTCCCAACAAATTGAAATCAAATGCCTCTAATATAATAGTAAAATTAACAATAAAATATATATATATGAGGTGGAGTGTATGGGGAAAGATTAGGTAAATGCAATAATATTAGAATGTAGAAATTAGGAAAGAAAAATATAAATGAAGGAATGCATGACCCCATAATTACAAGTAGGCAAGACCCTGAAGTGACCAATTTACGTGATTAATACCAAATATTTGAAAACAGGGCATATAGTTGAAGTTACTATAAAAAACCGAGGCAATCCTAATTAGTAATTTGTAGTTGTAATTTTTATTTGGAGTAGTGCTTAAAGAAATAATAATAGAGAGCAAAATCAACCATTTTTGCGTAAATATGCGGTCATGATCCCAACTAAACTGCGTCCTGTTCGTTTTCATTTATTCTCTCAGGTCAGAATCATCTAATCCATCAAAACAGAGCTCTGTTTTGGTTGAAATTTCTATGTGGGGGTCACTCTGTTTTCGTTTCAAATTTATATTCTTTTAGTGTAGTTTATTATTAGAAGATTTCAAGTTCTGGGTTTTTCTTTTTTTGAGGGTTGATTGATGTTTTGAGTGGCTTTGAAGCTTCTTTTCTTCTTTGCTGATTGACCAAGTATGTAAAGAAAAACTGGGTTTTCATGAGTTCATCTCAGTCCTTGTTTGAAATGTAAGTCCCCAAAATGAGTTGAATAGATACTTGTTTTGAATGAATCTATGTAGATTTGATTATATCTGTGTTTATGTATCTGATATTTTTTTTTCTGATGCAAAGGAATTCTTGAAGATTGCTGATTTAATCTTTTTAGAAAAATGAAGGTTTCCATGTCTGAATTGAGTGTTAGAAGTTTCAAAATTTCATGCCTTTTTTTTTTTTGCACTTTTTAATGATTCATCCATCCCTGGGTCTGTTATGTCAAGTTTGAAATTCAAACCCATAGAACTGTTAGCATCCATTCATCCTTGTTTTTAAAATTTTGTTGAAAAAATTTAAGTAGTATTAATTTTGTTTTCCAGGTTTAAAGCATATTAGAGCTTGGAAATCATGAATTTCAGAAAAGGGAACTTGGTGGAGGTATTAAGAGGAGAAGATGATCCATGTGGCTCCTGGTTTACTGCTAATATTGTTTCTGCGGACGTTGAAAACTGTGTTGTTAGATACAAACTGCTGATGGACCATGAAGGAAAACAAGTGGTGGAGAAGCTTCAAAGGAAGGATGTTAGACCCTTACCTCCAACCGTAAATGGGAAGAGTTGGTCAGTCGGCGATGTAGCTGAGGTGTTTGACAGCCGGTGTTGGAGGGTTGGAAAGGTCGCAAAGGTGTTAAAGAACAACGACCGATTTGTCATTAAGTTCTTTGGGTCAATCCAGCTTATGGAATTTCATGGGTCGAGTTTAAGGATTAGACAGGCTTGGGATGGCAAGAAGTGGGTGGTGAGGGGGAAGGTAATGGCTGATTTCATCTTTGCTTTTCACCTATTATCTCTTTTGTAGATGATATGAACTCAATGACTATTTTGGCATAGTTGCCTTGTGTTGCAAACTGGCTAGGAGAACTCTATCCTGACTGCTTTTCTTGTACTAATCGTTGTAGTTTTTTCGATTTGATATTATGAGAGGACTTATGAACAAACTTATGTAACAAGTCCTCACCGACATGTTGAACCTACTGCTACCGTTATATCTGAACCAGACTGACTACATATAATTGCAGGTTGCTCAGTGTGAAGGCTTGACCGACAATTTCAGACTGAAATTTCCATATCGAGCTGGTGGCTTGCTGTTCAGGACTTCATGTCATTTAACCAAAACCCCACAATTTAGGGAGAACGATAGAGAGGGAATGCATAAGGGCAGAGCTGATAATGCCACCTTGCGTATGTCCATGAGAGCTGCAAATAAAGGCTATGACCATCACTCTGATGAATGTGATATAAACCCCATCTTCGGACGAACCCTAAGGAGAAGGAAATTACCGCCTTTCTCTAGAGGTTGCAACTACAAAACTATTAAGAGACCACATCCTTTGTTCGACCAGGTAGATGATATTTCTTTCCCGCTTGATGGAGAAGTCATTAAGCAATCAGCTAAAAGGATCAAAACCACGACTCCTCACTGTTTTTATGATTCTTCTAGACCTGTTTTGTCTTCTGAAGATAGTGACCAATGCTCAGTTGCTAGCTGTAGTTCTAATGGTGTAGCTGACTACGCTGGCCAAATTTCTCGTATACCATCAGAAAGCACACCTGATAATTCTGATGCCGAGTCATCATTCCCCTATTCGTGTGGCAAGAGGGACTTACCCTTGTCCCTTGCTGATAAGGTTGTTGACATCCATGAACTTGAGCTTCGTGCTTACAAGTCAACAGTGGAGGCATTGTATGCTTCGGGTCCTTTAACTTGGGAGCAGGAGTTCCTGTTAACAAATCTCCGCCTTTCCCTTAACATTTCCGACGAGGAACACCTGCTCCAGCTGAGGCACCTTTTGTCTGCTCAAGTTATGCGATAGTATCATGTGTATCTTGCTAACTGTACCGATTTAATCGGTTTGAGGCTCAACCGCTCGGAAAACGACAGTTTTGAGTTGAAATCTGTGGGGCTATTGCAGCTAATTCTCTTGTAGGCGGCAGCATATGACCTTAACCTTCCTAGTGTGTATAATGTGTAAATTATTTTCCAGGAATTAAGTTTTACATCTTGAAGCTTAGAGCCAATAACAGGAATTTATGTCTTATAAAAGTAATTTGACTGAATAAATTTCTATAGGTTTTGTAATATCGATCGTATTCTGAGTTTCTTATTTTGTTAATTCACTACACGTCGTATGCCCTCAATAGGTTGACTCCAGTCCACCACGTAACACTATCATTGCTACCGAGCAAGGCAAACTTTACCAGATGACGAGCAGGACACTATAGCGTCATTGCCTCTTAAGGAAAATTGATAAGAACCAAAGAATAACTTTCAATCTCGACTGCAAATCAACAAGCATCTAACGGGCCTAGCTTTGGCATCAAACTTGCTTGGGACAAAGGTTTTCGACGAGTAGAAATCGAAAATGACTATGCTTTTCTCATTCGCTGCAGCACATAGCGGCTTCTCCAAGCTGCGGTTACTTGTTCACCAGCTGTGTCGGCGTGACTGGGGCATTCGGTTGAGGCACACCAAAAGAGAGCACAATGCAGTAGCCGACCACATGGCGAAGCTTGCTTTACCAGGGTACAATACACTGGTCTTTTTTTTTTGTGATTACAAGAGAAGGGCAAAACCTTAACAGTAACGGGATTAACATGACTCGAACCTAGATCATACCTGAAGCAATGAACACTCTAATCATCAGGTCAACATACGAGGTTCATACACTGATCATCTTTGATACACCACTAACATCAGTCTTGACCTTGTTAGTTGAAGATATAGGTAAGTATTGTAATGAGTTGAGCTCTAAGCAAGCCTATACCAGTCAACGATTGTACATATTTTTTCTCTATAAAAAAATATCAAATAAAATTTTTTTGATCTTTTTTATGTTTGTTTTATTGTCCATATTCGGGCCATATTCGAGCCACAAGATTGCCCTCATAATAATGTTATTTTCAAAATCCAAATCCCGTTCTCTCTTTGAGAGTGTAGTGTACATTGTCACTACATCCAACACTCAATTGTCATGAAGAGATGATTTCATAATTATACAAGATTTTTATCGAAATAATATAAAAAATTATTTTCCGAAAATAACATGCATCTGAAATTATTTACGAAACTAATGTGTTTTCTATAGTGTTCGTCGGTGTCACGTAGGAAGTATGCGGCACCACTTAAAAAACCGTGCCATCATTATCAAAGGAGATGGGATCTTTCCCATAAATGGCATGCCTGTAATGTATGAAGGCTTAACACGAAGATAGGGAAGACTGCTGCTGAGCCCCCAAAAAGGGTAAAGGGAGAATCAAATCATATCATCAATTTGTATGGTATAAATATGTATTCCAAAGATTTGGTGGTTAGTCATAGAATCCTGAAAAAAGGGCATGGGATTCTTGGCCAAATGAAGCTTCCAAACAAGAAGCCTAGGTGTCGACTGTCCTGCTTCACCAAATTTCTCATCCTCATCTCTTAGGGAACTAAAGCTTTTCCTTTCGATGGATGGTGCGATGCAATATGGTATGATGTGTTTAGTTTACTTTTTGTTTCACGCTACAGTGTCACTACAATATTTAATCTTATCGTCACTGTTATTTTTACACTAACCACAGATAAACTTATTGTCCATTCAAACCCACCCATAAAAAAACAAAAAAAAAAAAATTACCCAACCAAAACTTTGTTTTCTTATATAAAATAATAGCTGACCTTTATCATAATTACAAATACAAATAATACATGTCTAGGATTAAGGATGGTGTCAGAAAATTTAGATGGTGTGGTTAAATTTTGAAAAATTAAAATAATTATGAAAGTGTTATAAATTAATGTATAATATTAACCCACAATTTTTCTTGGGAGAAAATCATAATTGCGAAGTTGATAAGCTTTTTTTATGTCTCTATCGTTTGGATGATAATTTATAATCTGAATTCTCAATCTTGGATTGGTTGAATCGATGGGAAGGTTTTCAAAGCTTAACTCAACTTCTCTTTTGATCCTTTCTCGAATTGGTATGTATATCATTTTGACTATTTATTCTTTTTTATTCATTTTTTATTGTTTTCTTCCCCCTACTTGAAGATTTTCTTTTAAAATATTTTTCCATTTCAGTTAAACATTTTTAACAAGTAAACATGGGTGAAGACAAAAAAATTTAGGAGACCGAAATTAAGTTTTAATTTTTACGATAGTAGAAATGTAATTTCACAATTTGAATAGCCTGTATCTTTATAATTTTTAAAGAATTAAATCAATTTTTTTACATTTTTAAGAGATAAAGTGCAATTTTACCTTTACTAATTTAAAATTTTAAAAATTTTAAAGGACTTAAATAAAAAAAATTTCATTTTAAGGGGACAAGGCCCTGGTAACTCTCTAGCTACGCCCTTGCAAGTAAATATAAACCTTAAACACATAAAAGTTTCCATGAAGCCATCATACAACTACTAATTTTTTCATTTACAAAATTAATAATCACTTGAGTGCTTATGTAATATGTCAAACACAATATTCACACTAGCAATTATGATTTCTATAAAAATACGGGTAAACTACAAAAATAATCACTTTTGTTTGACTTAGGTTACATTTTAGTCACTTATGTTTGAAATGTTACATTTTAGTCACTTATGTTATCGTTTTGTAACATTTTAGTCGCTGAGCTGTTAATTATCGTTAACGGTTTAACGATAAGTTGACTAGGCATGTTAAATCATCATTTCAAATGAAAAATTTAGATTAAATTATACAAATGGTCCTTATATTTTTTCTGTTATGAGCTTTTTCATTCGGTTCGAGATTCGGATCCGAAAACGATAAACAACGGCGATCACCAAGCGTAATTGCAAGGCTTATTAGACTGTCGTTACTGGATTCGAATCTCGAACTGAACGGAAAAGCTCAAAATGAAAAAAAAATATCATGACAACTATTAATTTTTTCTTTCACAAAAATAATAACCACTTGAGTACTTTTTAATATCATGACAACGTAATATGTCAAACACAATATTCACACTAGCAATTATAATTTCTAAATAAAAATACTAAGGCTCTATTTGATTTTAGTAAACAAATGACATTTACATTTTTTGTTTTTTGAAAAATGAAAAAACATTCAATAAAACGTGCTTGATTAACAAATTTAAAAATATTTTTAGAAAATAAAAATGAAAATATGTGAAAATTAGAAAATAAAAAAAATTATTTTCATTGTTTTCACTAAGAATGCTTCGTAAAACTAAAAATAATAAAAAAATGAATTTTAACTTTAATGTTACATTTGATTACTAGTGTAATAGTATTTATAAAAACCTTATTTATTACACATGTGTTAATGAACGACGAGTAAAAACTCTTGCAAAAAACAAGACTGCTTCAATATAAACAATTTTTTTCACCAAAAGAAAATAAGCAAACTTTCTTTCTCTTTGTTAAAAATAAGTCACGAGAGAGACTAAATATTACCAATTAAAATTAATTTATTGCTAATTTTTATAATAAATTGTTAAAAAAATAATGCTCTTATAAAATGTAGTATAAATGAATTAACTCATTCAAGCCTATATAAATACAAAAATATTTTTTAACAATTTTTTAAATATTAAATCTAATACCCAAATTTGAATTCACATAAATGTAATTTTTTATTTTATTTATCATGTTTCTATTATAGAAAAAATAAGTAGCAAACATGTTTTCATTATTGAAAACAAATTTTTATTTCTAATTACCAAACATGTTTTTCAAATTTTAAAAATAAAAAAAGAAAATTGTTTTAAAATGAAAATGAAAAAATATATTTTTTAAAAATGAAACCGAACTTTAAATTTCTAATCAATATTCAGCAAATTCAAGATTATAACGATTATTAATCCTAATTTTTTCAAATATTTACAGTAATCAATATTTAAAAATTATTATTCAATCAAAATTGTTAAGAATTTCATATAAAATTAATATCTTAAAATCATTCAATCAGTAAAAAAAAAATATTGCATAAAAATTTTAATCTATTACAAAAAAAAGCCTTGATCCTAATTTTCTAGATATTAATTAATAAATCTTGAAAAGAAGAGTTGTTACTAAATTAGAGAAGCCATTTCGAATTATTGAAATATTGATTACTTATCTTGTAAAAGTTCTAAAGAGTTTGAGAGAATAAAGCAAAAAAAAAGAAAAAAAAAAGAGAAAAATGATGAATGTTAGAGGTGTTCATGGGTCGGATCAGGTTCGGGCTAGATCTAAGTATGATATTAACATATTTTATTATTGCCTAAGCTCAGCTCGGCCCGAAATCTAGGCTTAAAATTTTGTCCAAACTCACTTATATTTACAAAAGACTAATCCAAGGCTTGCCCATATTATTTTTTAAACTTTTTTTAAAAAAAATATTTATACTATATTATTTTAATATTTAATAATTTTGTATATATTTTTTATTTATTGAAATTTTTATATTGTCATTTTAACATTATTTTAATATTTACATTAGAGTAGTATTATATATATAGTATAAGTTTATTTTTTTAATGTGTTTTAAATTACATAATATATAAAAATAACATAATATAAAATATTATAAACTTAAAACGGGTTGGACCGGGTCAAGCTGAGTCTTGAATATTAAAACCCAAGCCCAACCCCTATTTTAAATAAGCCTAATTTTTTAACCAAAAGAAAATAAGCAAACTTTCTTTCTCTTTGCCCAAGTCCATTTTTCGGGCCTAATATTTTTACCTAAACCGTTTCAAATTTCGAGCGAACCTTTGAGCTTGAACAGGTAATTCGACTCATGAACAAGTCTAATGAATGCTAACCAATTTTATAAGTATTTTTAAAATTTTTTTCCACAATTATATATGTGACTCTGCCGTTGTCTGATACAAACATTAAAATAAATTTGTAGAAATTCACACATAATTTGTACATAGTAAAACTCAAACTTAAATTATCAAATCTTTAACTTTACCATACAATGCAATGTGTGATTGGCATCACCTTTCCAGTTTTGAATATGTTTATATATGTTTTGATTATATTTATTTTTTTAAGAGGATAATGTACATCAGCACACTCAAACCCACGTCTAATAATAATATTCATATCAATCAAGCTAAGATTCAATCGATAATGAATTATAACTCTAAATTGGAATTAGAATAGGGTTATGCAAAAAAAAATTGCTGCATTTTGATTGCAACCCCCAATATATTTCCACGTCATGTCATGATTCCTCCAAATAAACAAAATTATCCCCAAAACCTGTTCTTCAGAAAGAATGTAAATTGGTCACACATTAAAGGTTTAAAATATTAGTCTAGATTTGTGCTTTTCCTTATTCTATTATTTTTATATTCCAAAAATATGTGTTGGCAACCCTAAGTTTATAATTTACCAAAGCCCATATACTAAAAGCACATTAAAATTATGGTAAAGCAGCCAATGAAATTATTAAAACAAAAAAGGAACCCACAATAAAAAAAATAATATATAATTTAACCCCTGAATTTGTTTATATGTAATTAGTTGGTCCTTAAATGTTTTTGAACCTAATTGGTCCCTGAATTTGTATTTCGTCAACTAGGCTTGTGTTGATGTGTCATTGTTAGAAAATATGGTGGTGTCACATGGTAACCTCTCAGAATACCACATGGCAAATATAAATTAAAAAATTATTTTCTTTTTTATCACGTCAACATGAACTAACAGTGCTAATGTGGAGGTATCAACTAAGTTCGGAAAAAAATTTAAGGACCAACTAAATATAAATGGAGAAATTATATATTATCCCTAAAAAAACATGTAGAGGCAGTAATATTGTATGCATGAAGGGATAAGATGGGATCTCAAAAGCAGGGATGACAGAAGTTGTGAATGAAAACCCTAACAGTAACTTCATTGAGGCTTTTGAGAACCCAAAAAGATTCCCCTCAAACAGATGTAAAATACCCCAAAGAAAAATGGAACATCAAGAAAGAAAGGGAGTAGGGTGTGGCAGGAAAAGGAAGTGAAGCAGTGGGGGTTATGATGGATGAATGCAGTTGAGAGGGATGGGTTAAGGGCATTATTGTGGTCGTGATACCAGCAGCAGGTGAAGCTACCACATGATCTGAACCATCCATAAAAGAGAGAAGGAAGTTTAGATCATGCTGGCAGCTTCAACAGCCAGTGGGTGCACGTAAGTAAAATCATCAGCCTGAGATGAGTAGCTCCTCATAATCATCAGTGGTGGAGTGGGTTTACTCATAAAATGTTAAGGATAAGGTGTTGGAGGAGAGGATATCGATATATATAGAGGGAGGGAGGGATTTGAATATGATGACAAATGGATTTAAAAACCAAAGGAATTGGAGAGGGTGAGCAATGTGCAGTGGTAAAAAGGTGAGACAAAATGAATATTGTGATGGCCACTCCAATAGCATTGAGACACAAAGACCCTGAAAAGTTCTAAAATTACTTGCTCTAGAATGCAGTGAAAGGAGGCCTTTATCAACTATATGTGGGTCTCTCAATTTTAACCCCCCCCCCCCCCCCCCCCCAACACAAAACTAAACAAAATAAAATAGAATTATTAATTTACTAATGTATTGGATGTGATGTCACATGTTAATAAAAAAAATTGTCGAATAAATAAAATTTATTTGATTATTTTTTGAAATGTAAGTAGAATTTAGAGGTGTTGATTGAGTCTTAACTCGATTGATATTGGTATTATTGTTAATATAGGGGACGTAAGCTCAAGTGCATTGAAACATATCATCTTTCTATTTATGAGTTAAAGAAAGGTTATGGATAGTTTTAGATATTATGTTAAAAAGAGCAGATATGATCAGAACTTATAATTAGATTGTTCAAAATAAAAAAAAACAGTACAACTTAAAGCTTAAATTTTGCTATCGTTCCCTGTACTCTATGAAAGTTGTGATTTTAGTCCTTGTACTTTAATTTTGGTCATTTTTAGTTCATTTACTTTTCAAAATTTAAAATTCTAGTCTTCTCCAAATGATAACTGTTAAGTTTATTAAGTTAAGTTCTGTTGTTTCCAAAACCTAATGCGGCAAAGAGTGGTGGAGGCAGAATTTTTTTTTGAGGGGGGGGGAGGGCAAAATTAAATTGTATATTTTTACGATAGTAAAAATGTAATTTCATCATTTTAATATCCTATATCTTTAAAATTTTTAAAAGGTTAATTTATTTTTTTTGATCATTTTTTGGGGGTAAAATATAATTTTACCATTACTAATTTAAAATTTTATAAATTATAAAGGTCTAAATTGAAAATTTACCATTTTAAGGGGGTCATGGCCCTCTGGGTCTCTTAGTGGCTCTGCCTTTGGCAAAAAACATGTTATCATATGTGTAATGTCATGTCAGTTTGTTATTTCTATATATTGCTCACTAAAAATCAAATTAATGGATTAACAACTGTAATTTGAGTCGAGATTAAAATTTCAAAATTTGAAAAATAAATATATTTAGACTGATTCAATTGGAGAATACGAGATAATCTACAATTGTACGCATATTGAATTCAATTGCTACTATTTAGGTCAGGACTAACAGATTGTATAATAAGAACAGAGAATGAATGGACATAAACAATAAATGAGAAATAGATTCTGTGTATTCGCAATAAATGCATTTTCTCGATAAGTCAATAGATGGCATGTGATTTTATTTCTTTGGATTATTATTTAATTGAATGAATAAATTAAATAAAAAGTTCAAAGTAAAAATTAAATTAAGTAGTCATCGTAGTTTAATTTTATTCGAATAATTAAATAAATTTGCATATAAATTCTAATACGATAAAATCATCATAATTTTAATTGAATTAGAATTAGATTGTGTAATTATTTAATTTAATTAATTTTTTTAAATACTTTTTTCGTAGAATATTTAATTATTACGGTAATTAAATTTGCGAGCTTTTTTTTTTTAATCAAGAGAGGTAAGTTCTTATAATTAAATCGGCGTTGGATGGATCAAACTAGCCATTAGGGATAATGCACCGAGGCACAAGGGCACTTATTTCCCTTGGAGTCACCGGTCATGGTGCAGAGAAAAGATTGTATGAAACTGTGATTCCACGCTATCTTTATCCTTTTCCAATAAGAGAATGACAAATCAGATTTTTTTTCCTAATTTTCAGTTTTACCAAAATTGTATATATTCCTCTTATATACCCCATATTTACCAAAATTGAAATACGAGAATATACATGAAAAAACTCTATCGAAATTTAGTGAAAATTTCAATTGAGTAACTTTCTTGTATTTTCTTGAGTTTTGATTCTAGTTTTGTAAGAGTTATAATTACAATCGTCTAGAAGTTGAATTTCGGTTTGAGATATGCATATAGGGAGTAGTCGACTACCACTTCTGGAAAGTTTAGATTTTCGTCCTACGCTTGGTTTCTTGAGTTAGAGCACACAATCTAAGCGACAGGTCGTGAATAGTGGAGAAGATTATTCAATTGAAAGTTTGATGTTTTTGGACTTCAACTCGATAAAAAAAATTAGGCATCACCTAAATCCCTTTTGTGATTTGGACACTTGCTAAAGAATTGGAACATAAGTATTTTGTTTGTTCAAAATTATTACTTTAGATTGTTGGAAAAACAGTTTGAAAACAACGGACTAAGCACAACAAAATTTTAAAATTTTTATTAAAACTGACCTGTTGTGATGTTTATAGCAATAAGCCTATTACACGAATTATATTTGTATTTTCGGATACGATAGATTTAGTCGTTTTCGACTTTTGACCTCACGATCTTCTCCATTATCCTTGACCTCTGTTTGATAGAGTGTGGGCTCTATTTACAAATCGATGAACACTTTAATGAAACTTTAAAAGCAAGAAACCAAAAGACGAACTTTGTCAAAAGATAGAATTTATTTGGAAAATAGCTTGACTATACTTTGACAGATCGTCGACGTATGAGAGGTGTGTATTTGATCAATTAAACTTGTGTGGGTTTTAAGTTGATTTACATAAAATCCAGATTATAATTGTGGGGTGTGCCTCGTATTTTTCTCCCTTTTAAATTCTGCTATCTTTTCTCACTTAAACTTTGATATTCTAGGGATGTTTTAGTTTGATTAGAACTCTAATCTTAGTTTATTTAAAGGAGTTTAGTATCCTTATTTTAAAAGACCAATTAAAAAAAAGGGTTTTTCTTTGGAGGCGATAAAATGTACCCGTATATGAGTTTTGGTGAGAGTTTCGTGGTAATTATGGAGAGCATTTTATATTCTTTTGTAAGTGTCCTATGAAATTTAGGTAGTTTGTTTTTTGGGATTTTGAGCTTTGTAATCGGGGTTTTGAGAAATGTACATTTAGTATATTGCATTCTCGTTTGTTTACTTATTTAGTGAAAAGTCAAAGCCTCTTTTCCCTGTGATTTTTCCCTCTTTGAAGGTTTTCCACGTAAAATATTTATATTGTTTCTTCCCTACTTTTATTATCTCGTTATTTATACGAGTCGAACCCCAGCAAAATAATAAAATCATGTGATTCTCTTTCTTTCTCTTGTCATTGGATAGAATCTTAATGGGGGTACCTTCTCTCCTTCCATTCAAGCATCTATCTATCCTTTATTTAGGGTGAAACCCATTATTTAGAATTCTACCTTTGAGATGCCAAGCTTGATCCTGTTTTGCATCTAAGTGTCAACCAGTCATTCAATGGTCTTGATAAAGATTGTAATGTAACATCTTGTTTTGATCCTTTTGGTAGGTTTGTGCATAAAGCAACCAATGGGGGCATGCCACACCCATTTAGAGGTATCCAAAATTTGGAGCAGATTACCATATTCCAAAGGGAAAAAGAAATCCTTAGAATTTGCCTCAAATGGGATCTCAACAAATCATGATTCACTATTCCTCAACTTTCATTATTTCCATCTTTGTTAAATCTATCCTTTTTGCTTATACATGCTTTTAATTGTAATGTATTTATTACATATTCACAATCACAAGTGAGGAGCTTACCCAGTGATTTTAAGTTATAAATTTTATTCGGTATATTATTTAAAATTAAATATCAAATATAAGTGTCGATAAGGTTCAATCGGCATAGGTTTTAGTCACTATATAAGAATAAACTATCAAAATAGTCACTTATGTTTGCCTCAGATTACATTTTAATCACTTATGTTTGAAATGTTACGTTTTAGTCACTGAGTAGTTAGTTATCGTTAATGGTGTAAAGGTAAGCTGACATGACACTTTAAATCATCATTTCAAATAAAAATTTTAGGTTAACTTCTACAATTAGTCCCTGTATTTTTTTTATTTTGAGTAATTTAATTTTTTTTCTTTTATGTTCTTTTAACTTTCTCTTTTTTTCTTTATTTTTCATTCTCTTCTGTTTTTTCCTCTATTTTCCTCTCTTTTTCATTTCTTTTAACATAGTTTTCCTATGTTTTTCATTTGTTAAAACTAGTCCACAAGCTCGCCTCACTCGAAAAAAATAAATTATTCAAAAAAATAAAAATACAGAGACTAGTAACAAATGGAAAACATAAAAAAATTTCCTTAAAATAAATGAGGGAGGAGAACAAAGGAATAAATAGAAAAGAAAGGGAAAAAAAAGAAAAAGTGAAAAGAACATAAAGGAAAAAAAAAGTTAAAAGAATATAAAGAAAAAAAATTAAATTGCTCAAAACAAAAAAAAATGAGAATCGATTGTATAAATTAACCTAATTTTTGTTTCAAATGATATTTAACATGCCATATCAGCTTACCGTTATACCGTTAACGACAATTAACGGCTTAATGACTAAAATATTACAACGCGATAACGTAAGTGACTAAAATATAACCCGAAACAAACAAAAATGACTATTTTGACAATTTATCCAAATTATAATTAAGATTGAAATTATTGGAGGGAAGTAAAATCGAAAGAGAAATAATAAATTCCAGAAGATCGATAATGATAGATAAATTGTTGAGTTGGAAAGGCAAATTCAATGTGATTAATTGGATTAGATTGCTGTTAATTAATACCCATAATAGTCTAGATTCCATTAATGATTTAGAAAGAGCAACCACCTGCAATAGGCCACCTGGTTTTAATCTTTGCTTAGTTTCTTGTAAATTTGTTTTCATAACATTATAGGAATTTCTACAAGTAATATTGGTGCTTACTACCCGGCTGGGCCGATGCCAAATTTTAGACTCGTTTTTTAAGTTTTAGTTTGATTGAAAAAATAGAGTTAAAATTTTATTTAAATTTGACTCAAATAAAAAATATTAAATTTGATTCTAACTTGATTCACCCGTGTATATTTTTTATATTGTTTTTATATAAAAAATAAATTTAAAAATATATTACATCAGATAGTTGTAAGTTGCAACTTAACAAGTAAATGACTCTAAAATAATAACAAAATTAACAATAAAACAAAAATTATATAATATTCAAATAATAATAACAAAATAGTAACAATATAATAACAAAATAACAGCAAAACAACAACAAACAACAGATCAAAAAAAATTTAATTGGCCCGACCAAAAATCATGCCTAAGATCTACCCTGTTTAGAAAAGGATTCTTATTTTTGTCTAAACCCTTCGTAATCTTGCTGCAAAAAACACAATTACATTAAACGAATAAGCATTAGAAATCATATTTATGATTGTTGCAATTTTGAACTTTAAAAAAATATTGCTGCAATTATTTTATCTGAAACCCTTCGGTATTTATACTTACTTTTGAGTTTGATTAATACTTAAATTTAATTTTCTAATTTAATTAATGAAAAAAAAATTCCTCTTGTCGAAACACTTATTTTGTGTTTAGTTGATTGAAAAAAAAATCATAAAATTTATCAAACAATAAAAAAATACTTTACGCAAAATTAATCAAACACTTAGAAAATATTAAATTTTCTATAAAATCAATAAAAATTTCAAAAAATATTTTCCTAAAAAAGTTTTCAACGAATCAAACCCTAAAAATGAAAAAGATATTGAAAGATGAAATCAAAATAATGTTTAATCGAGAAAGAGGAAGAAAAAGAAAACAACAATATAGAATTAAACGCATACGGATTTAGATTTCAGGGTTAAAAATGTCTATTTTTTTAAAAAATATTTGATGCTTCATCAGCTCATAAATTTCATGTATTATCAATAAATAATAAGATGTCACATTATCACTGGTATAAAACAAAAAAAAATTAAACGGTTTAAAAATAAATATAAATAATTTTATTTTTTAAAAATAAATCTTAATTATAATTATTAAATATAAATAAATACAAAAATATCAAATTCAAAACTTAAAATCTAATATCTAAAACCCCAAAGAAAAACTAAATAATTATAATTAATATATAATTATATTTAAACAAGGTTAATTTTATTCACTTTCAAGTCCTTAAACATTTTTATTTCACACCCGTAATTATGTGTCATTTTATTATTAACTGATGATGCAAGAAACCTATCAAATATTAATATTTAATTTTTTTTCTTAAATTTGATACAATTGTTTCCAAGTCCCTTGATTTGGCTGGGTTTTTTTTTTTTGCAAAATAATGCCATGTGGCACCATGAGATTGGTCACCTACGAAATATATATTATAGAAAATAGTTAATAATTTAAATCTATAAATTACACATATGAGGTATATATAATTCTATGGATAATCAACATGGCAAAGGTATAGGGAGATGGCTGATTATTTACCTAAGTCTAAAGGAACAACACAAGGGGCATCTTTGAAGACACAAAAGAGGTTAGGTTATGTAATAATAATCTCTCTACCAAAAGATAAAACTGACCTAACAATCTGTAGTCTGTACAGGAAGTGAAAAGCCATTGCAGCATCACCACCCTCTTTGCCCTGCAAATACTCTTCCACAATAGCAGCCTCAGTAAGAGGACCAGATTAGCCAAACGAATGTAAAAATTGATGGATTCAGCCAAAATTTTGGAATGCTATTCGCAGTGTAGCATCAGCAGAACACCTTTTATGCCACTAACTGCAGAATCTAAAGTATTTATATGCCAATACCTCACTGCTTATGTTATCAGTATTCTCTTCCATACTCTCGTCATTCAATGAATTAGCTGAGACTGTCGACTCTATCGATAACATCCAATGCTTTCTCTTTGTACATGCCATAAGCTATGATGGGAACCCCGGAAGGAAGTCTTTTCGTCAACCCCTTTTCCTTGCTTACTCTTGGAGGAGAGTGGCCGGTACTCTTGCTTAGGCAATCATACTTTCTCAATCTTCTCCTCTCACAGTCAAAATCCAGACTTCGGCTAATCCCCTGGATTCCTACTTTCATAGTTAAATCCTGCAACAACTTCTCTTCTTCTGGAGTTTGAGCAGTGGTAGACTCAGGTTTGGGCTGCTTATTCTTCTCTCTAGGTGTAACTTGGGTTTTGATAGATGTATTCAAGCCAAGAGCGACACTTGACTTCGATTTGTTGACCAAATAATGGAGCCACAATAGTTGTTCAAGAATATAGGCTTCTGTTTTCTCTTTATCAGCATGGTGGAGTGTCTCAATCCGAATTACATCTGCTGGTCCAGTTGAAGGCTTCTTGTTGAGCTCAGAACTATGTAACAAAAAAAGGAGAAAAAACAAATGTCAAAATCTTCTTTCACTTGGCATATTTGCAGATTTCTAGCACCCAAAAAATAAAACCATGAAAATAAGGGGAAAACTATAGTTACTCACCCTGTATTTGCCCATTCCCCAACCCAACCAAAACCATGATGGGCTCTGTGTAAGTGCAATGAAAACAACAAAGACGGTTAGAAGGCTTAACAAAAAAAATGGAAAAAAATATTTAAAATAAAAAAAGCAGCAGCAGAAGATAAACAAGACGGAAGCTTCTTATTTGTGAAATAGCTGATCATCATTCTTGGATACAGAAAGAAGAAAATAGGCTGGCCGTCTTACTTGGTTGTGTTAGCGGCAAGTGGAACAAGCCACTGCAATGTCTTCTCCATCTCATCTTTGACTTCTGTAACAGAAAGCTGCAGAATTCCATAAAAACAGATTAGATGGTAAACAAACAGAAAAGGATTACAGAAAAGGATTACTGGAAAGTTCAAAATAATCCTTTTTGGTTTTCAAATTATTACTATGTTTTTAGAGTCAATCAGCATCTTCCCTACAAAAACAGAAATTTACAAACCATAGACTACCTCTGCTTTGACATGAAAAGATCGTAATTTCGGGCGTAGAGCTGATTTTATGGAGGGTGGCAAGTTCTGGTATAATGCCTCCCTTGTATTTGCAGGAATAGAACTCGATCGAGCAACCTGATGAACATAAGGATAAGATAAGTTCTGAAAACATAAATCTATTGAAGCAAAATCAAGAAAACCAGGTTAAAAATGGGATATTTGCTTTTTCTAAGACAAACTAAATAAAACCAGTTCATCATATTTAATATGTTAAAGAAATCTAATAAAACTATTAATGTAATCCCATTGATACCTAAGTCAAGCAGGGCACTAGCCAGACTTAGAATGAAACATTCAAGTGACTCAAGATAAAAGCAAGCACAAGAACAAGCTCCTCATTTATTTTTATTGAATTTGATGTATTGTATTTACTAAAACTTAGATTAGAAAAAGGACAACCATTCTATAAGTCAATTAGGATAAGACACATTTCTCATGCATACTTATTTATCCTCGTGCAATAGCAGGCAAGCATGCTCACACATGCATATGTATGTAAACATGCACATGCATGTTTGTATCTCTCTAACGCTTAGACAATTTTCTGCCCATGCTTGTTTTCTTTTTACATGTGGTCTGTTTAATTAAAGGCAATATTAGAATGCATGACATGTCAGATGTAGCATACACGCAGGGTGTAGTTCAATTACTTATCTTCTGCAAAATTTAGAATATAAAAATAAAAGAAACATGGAAGAATCAATGCCAAACACATAAACATGCAAGAGAAAAAAAAAACAGAGAAGACAAACTCACAAGAGTATCAACTTGCATAATTATATTTGCATAGTGCAAAGCAAGGCCAGCAGGCCCCAATCTTTGATGACCGCTCTCAGATCCTTCAGGTGATATTTGATATTCTATAAAATTCCAGTGAAGGGGAAAATATCATTTTAGTGAAGTGCTAATTCTAGAAGGTAAATATATACAAGAAGAAATCATACGTATCATGTCTAATAAACTTAAAAGTAAATAACTTAGTAAATATGTACCAAGTTTCTTTCAATTCCTTCTTTTGCATCCGGTATATTACTCAACCTTTTATTCTTGTAAATGGCCAGAATTTTTTTCTTTTGTTTTTAACTATTGAAAGAGTAGCTAACAAAAGAAATTAAAAGATAAAGAAACAAAAGGACACTGAAGTTGGGCATGCTTTTTCGGCACCTATTGCCTTGAATGAAAGATGTGCCTTGGCACAAAAGATAAGCAACTAAGGTGCTCTGCTTGATTTGCACTACACCTTATCACCTTGAGATCACCGAACTAAGTCGTATCAATCATGCTCTTGCATGACTTAAATATTCAAAACTTAAAAAGTAGGAATTTTAATTGAATGAGTACATACCATTACTACCAAAGAAACAGTGGATCTCCAAGATTAAGTAATGGACAATATCAACAAGTTTCTCCATGACCTGCAACCAAAAATTATAGGCTGAACAAGTAGCAACATCACATTTTGTTCGACAGTTAACATTTCAGTAAACTAACTAATTAGGCAATAGTGTTTTTGTTGACAGCTCATCAATTTCATATTTCTAGGAGTTTGTTTAGGGATATTCTTTTATTTTTATTTTACTTGATTACTTAGGATCATTTCCTGATTTCTTGCTACCTGATTTCTAGTAATTTGTCATATTCTAAGCATTAAAATAGGATAGTTTCTTTTATATGAGTGGCCTAGAATTCCTCGATAAGTGAATTTCTTTCTGTTCTCTTTTACAGAAATTCTTTCTATTCTCTGTTTTCAGTTTTCTGCTTTTCCAATAGGAAGAAGTATTAGTTATAAGAGAGGATATATGGAAAAAGTATCATCAAAGAAAATAAAGGTCAAATTGAAAAAGTAAACTGCATCTACCTCTTCCAAACTTCTGGACCAAAGTGACTTTTTCTTTAAATTTCTTACTTGCTTTCTTTGGTTTTTCAGATCAGCCTTCAAGATAGCAAGGCTGTCACCTGCATATCACAGGAAAATTATACAAGCTGAATATTTAGTAGTTAGCAGAGAAACAGTTGCAATCCTATACAAGCTTCTCCCAAGTTCTACACAACTTCTTCCAAGCTGAATATTATTGTTACTACAAAAAATTCTAAATCCAAATATTAATATATTCCTACAAACAAGTTAGACGTTAACTACTTCATCTCTCTTTCTCAACTTCTCTTCGTCTTTATTATGTCAGTTCTCACTTTTGAGAAGTCCCAACAACAAAGGAAGCTAGTTTTCAGGGGAAAAAGAAAGAGCAAAGAAAACCATGATTTTGCCACATCAATAAGGGAACTCCTTTATTTTTGAAAGTCCTATCTAAAAGACTAAAACATCATTCTCTTATCTTGTTCTCAATTAACGAATGACTATCTTTTTAATTGCCTCTCCTCATCATTTTTATGCTGGTTCTAAGATATGAGAAGGCCCAACAACAAAGGAAGCCAGCTTTGAGTGGAATAAAAGAAAGAGCAAAGGAAACCATGGTTGACCCACCTTCTACTTGTATTGACATGCAGCTTTTTCAATCATTTCCAAGATTGTGCCACATCAATAAGGGAACTCCTTTGTTTTAGAAAAGTCCTATCTAGAAGACTAAAATATCATCCTCTTAGCTTGTTCTTAATTTATGAATGACTCTATCTTTTAATTGCCTTTTCTTCTATGACCACAAACTCATTTCAACATATTTATTCCAGCAGCATTCTTCTTATGGCATATCATCTTTCATGGTCATTTTACAAAAATCTCCAACATGTGACTATCCCTGTAACACATCTTATTTTATCCATATTTTTTAATCCTACGAATAACTCAATTATGAGGCCTTCCTTGCAAATAATTGAACCAAAATACAAAACACAATACTTCTTGATCTTCAATTGCTTAGGTTACAACTAAAGCAACATCTCAAATCAAGTGTGACTTAAAGAAATTATATATATGCAACCAAAGGAGATGTAGAAGTCACCTTTCTGAGTGCCAGCAGAATTATCTTCCTCTTGACGCTTACGCAAGTAATCTTGCTCAAATTTGTCCAGAATCTGCAATTCCTGGTATAGTTCCTGCAACACAAAAAGCAGTTATTTTCAACCTCCTTATCGTTTCCAATCTACTATACTGAAGTCCCAAAAGATAATACATTGAAAAGATCACCGAACGAAAAGCAACTATGATAGGTTGACTCCTAATACATCGAGGTTTACAGCTTAACATGTGATGCAGATCATAATTAAGGAAATAAAAGACTGAATATAACAGGGGCACCTAAAATACGGATATTATTCAATGTAGGATTTATTAGTATAGTATAGGGATCATCATCAAATCTCTTTATTTTTCAACTGCTAGTGAGCTAGGAAATGGATCATTTTTTTTTTGTTTTGAGTTTTGTATTTTTGGCAAATTCCAAATTTGCTGTAACAGAATCATTTGAATATGTTTCAATGCCTGTGATATTAGGTTTTAGATTTATTTCTTGCAGTTGTTTGAAAATCAATTTTGAAGTTCAACCTAGACACTCAAGTCCTTACAAGAATATGATGGTTTGAAGTCTTTGAATATAAAAGAAAACGAAGAGAACTCAATAGAAATACAAATTTTTGCACAATATATTAGTACTCAGTGACATGTGAAGCATAAAACTTACAGCTGTATATTGAACTAAAATCATCAATTGCTCCACCAGTAATTCTGCTTCTTCCTTCAATTGTTTCTGAGGAGAAAGTTCTCTGCTGATTCTGGAAAATGAAAATAATGCATCACTCAAACGAAGCACATTAGCACATTGGAAACAATATTCACTGAACTACTATATAACATGCATTACTTCTCAAAATAACGTTCCAAGCTATGCCATTGACGATCCTTTGAACGGTTTCCAAAACGAACTACTTCTCCCGAAAAAATTTTCAATTCTTCCCTGCAAATATTGAGTTAAACAGATTCCTAAGAAAAAAATTGAGCATGAGTTGGTAGGTTTTTAGGAAGACCATGCAGCTAAATACTAAAAGGAGAGCCACAAAAAGCAACATGATTAGTTGAAAGTAGTGTCATGGGTAGTTGATACCATATTTACCTTTTGTCGACTGCGACAATTCTTAAGAGTTCATCCATATCTTTAGATATTAAATTTTGAACACCATTAGTGGCAAGTACTACTTCTTTTAAATGCCGTATGTTTCTTCTAGAAAGGGATTGCATAAGATTTGAACCCTTCACAATCGTGTTTGCTACCTCAAAGGCTAATATTGAGAGTTCATTGCCTTTAGTTGCCACTCCAGAAGCAAACCCTGCGTTGGGATTTAAACTTGTCATGCTACTCCCTAGAGTATCCAATACCTCCACTGCTTTTCCAAGTCCAACTGAACCAGCTTTGCCTAAACGTGAACCCACCTCTGAAACCTGCAATGTTAAGAGTAGGATCGTTGATAAAGTCGGTAATGAAAATACCACCTAAGGAAGTAACATTCAAGTCCTGTGACTGGTGTAGTTTAAAACGAAAGCAAACGGCGGAAGTGTTTTAAAAAGGGGACAATTTGAAGATTACCCTAGCAACAGCAGCCTGGGTGGACCTAACTGATCTAGATTTCTGAGACATGCCCCTTGTAAAACGGGGAATTCCATCGTAGAAATCATCGGTGGGTTCTTCGATTCTCTTCTCCATGGTTTCCGTCACTTGAGGTGGATTCATCAAGCTATTTTCAGGAACAGCCTTGGTCTGATAATTATTGTTGAAATCACCACCCCCATAGGCATCTCCAACTCCATCATCTCTGACACCGCTCCTCGAACAAATCCCGCCCATTCTTCAGCTTCACCTGACTATAATTATTCAACTCCAACATTCAAAATGTAAAACAATAAATTACACAAAAAAGAAGAAGATGAAAATGTTATCTTACCAGCATATGCCCAACCAAAGAATAAATTGGAGGAGTTGTGAAAGCGTAGAATTTCAAAGAAAGAGGTACTGAAAGTCCACCCAATCGCCATCCCCGGCCGAGTAAGAGCGTACTTTTTTTTTAATTTTAAATTTTAAAAAAAAAGTTGTAGTATTTTGTCCGTCCAATCAATGTCTGTCGAGTGACGCAAGGTGGACTTGAGAAACATGGAGACCGTAAATTGGGCGAATTGGTCAAAATCTCAAACTGTTCTACGCTGACTCTACCTTACTAACGCTATCTTATTTCTTTGGTCTAATCATCAATTTTATTCTCAAACATTTACATTTTTTTCAATTTGGTTCTTATATTTTTAAGCTAAATCTAGTCCTCAATTTTTTTAAAAATAATCAAATTTGATCATCAACATTTCAAAATTAGTTAATTTGTTTTTAACAAAAATATTGACTAAAATATTAGTTTTTTAATATAATAACCCACATGAAAATCTACGTATCAAATCCGTTCTTGACATTTTTAGACCCTAGACAAAATAATAAATTAAAGTCTCTTTTAAAAAAATTATAAAATTCAATACAATAAAATAAAAATATATACGGATAATAAAGTAAAAAAATTGGGGCTCTTTTTTTCTTGCCTGCAATAAAGCTTTAATCAAAAGACATAAAAAGCTAAAGATTTTTTTTCCATGTTAAAAGTTGAATTTTTTTTTTGAGCCCCTTTTAGCCCTAATATCTGGGCAGTCGCACTCCCAAATTACTCTAAGGTCGAGCTTGCTACGTACACGTCATGCTTTTTTATGAATTTTTTATAATTTTTAAATTATTTATTAACGTGACTAATATTTTTGAAATTAGACCGGTGATCAAATCAATCAAATCACCGATTTTCAATTCAATCGATTCAATCGATCTGGGTGATTCAAAAAAAATAAATTATTAAAAATTAAAAAAGTGTAAATATATATATATATATATAAAATTCAACCATCAATTCAATTGGTTTTTTTAGCTTAGTTCAACCGATTTGTACCGATTTGTGGCTTAATCAATTTTTTACCTCTCACCAAACTAGTTTTTAATTCATTCAGCTTGTACAATCGAGTTTAGACAATACTAGATATGACATATAAAACAAATAAAATTGTGTTAAAATAAAGTACACATAAACTGCTACACTAATCTCGTTAAAATTTTAATATTTTAATCATTATTTACATAAAAGTTAATCATTAACTTTAATTTTAAAAAAAAAAACTAAAGATGAAGTTGATAAAAATATAAATATTGAATACTATATTTGCAATTATATTTTTCTTTCTTTTATGATGGCTGGCTCGGAGACTTGTTCAACTCCCAATTTATTCTTTCAATTCCATTAGTTGGATTCGATTTAAATAAAATTCATATTCAATCAATTGGGTTGTGTTTAAATTATTATTTATAAAATAAAATTTATTTCTAATTTAATTTATTTAGTATAAATATATATATTAATAAAAAAGGGTAAACTGTAAAAATAGTCACCTATGTTTGTCTCATTTACATTTTAATCACTTATGTTTAAAATGTTACATTTTAGTCATTTACGTTATCTTTTTGTTACAAAGTAGTCATTCTGTCGTTAAGTTTTGTTACCTCTCTAACAGAAATCTTACGTGGCAATCCAAATGGATTTTAAATGTCAACTGGGATGAAATTAATTTTTTCAATCAAAATGGAAAAGAAAACTAAAAGAAAAAAGAGACGAATGATTTTTTTTTTCCAGTTCATTGTGTAATTAATTTAAAATTTTCAATTAATTACATTTATTTAATTAAAAATCTATTCTCTTCCCAATTGGACATCCAAGTTGGTATTTAAAACCCATTTGGATTGTCACATAGGATTGTCGTTAGGGAGGTAACTGAGCTTAACGGCAGAGTGACCACTTCGTAACAAAACGATAACATAAAAGACTAAAACGTAACATTTCAAACATAAATTACTAAAAGATAATTTGAGACAAACAAAAATAACTATTTTTATAATTTACCCATAAAAATATTTTAATATTAGTTTAATAATGATTTCAAACTTTTGAGTCATTTCGGATAAGTTGACGTATGGATAAATCTAAACTTGAAGTAGACAATTGGTTTTATTTTATTTTCAACAATTACATAAAAATAAAATAATGTTTATTAAATATTTTAAAATTTCAATTACGAATATATTATTAGTGCAGTGATTGATTAGAGTTTTTTATAAAGTTCATATATATATATTAATTTTTAAGTCTATTTATTAAATTAAATAATTGAACATGAAATTTTTTATATTTGATTAATAGAAAAATCGTCTATATAAACATCCAATATATATATATATATTATGAGATATCGGATTTGGCTTTTAATTAAAAACTCTTTTCATAGGATTATATTGTTTTACAATATAATTTTAAAAAATAGTTATGATTTTTATAAAAAATAATTTTAGATACAAAAGTTACTTATTTACAATACAATTATTTGATTATTAATTATAATTTATTAGATAATAAAATATTATTACGTTTGGTTATTTTCATTTAAAGCTTACTCAATAAATAATTTAAACTTGTTTATAATTAATAATATTATTATTATTTAGATGTTTATTATATTTATTTATAATATAATTATTAATATTTATGTTTGATATCTTATATCTAAAAGAATAATAAATATGTTTATTTATGGTTTACTTGTTTATTTTGATTATGTTTGTGAACATATTCGCTTAATGTTTATAAACAAGTTAATTTAATTTTATTAAGTGGCGAAAGTTGGAAATTTTTCTTAAATTGAATTACAAAATTTGAGGAATCATAATGCAATTTTACCGTCATATTAACTTGAAATTTATAATTTTTAGAGGCCAAATCATAAATCTACCTTTTTCGAGAGGCAAGGACCGTACCTTCAGTAGGGCGCCCTTGATTTAAATGAAATAACAAAAATACATCTAATTTTAAATAGACAAACATAAGCACAATAAGACCTGATTATGGGTCGGGTCACTCGTCTAGGTTCAAATATACACAAAAAAAGTGGAAGAATCTAGGTAAAAATATAGGCTCGAAAAATGAGATTGAATAAAAAATAAATGAGTTGGGCCTCAAGTAGGATATTTTTGCTCAAGCCCGACCTGGACCAAATCAACCTAAACTTTTTTTTTGCTTCTATTTTGCAGCCATTTCATTATTATATTGCTATTATTTTGTTATTATTGTTTGGATATTGTATAACTCTTGTTTTGTTGTTAATTTTGCTACTATTTTAGAGGCATTACTTGCTAAGTTGCAATTATCTTAGTGTTATTTAACTATAAAGAATTTTTCAATGTATTTTCAATTTGTTGGAAAATATTTATTTTAATATTTTAGTGTATTTGATGTATTATATTTTTTTAATTTTATTTTTATATAAAAAATAATTTTAGAAAATGTTAATATGGACATGTTGGGTCGGGGTCGATTTTAGCATTTTTATCTGTGTCGAGCTTGGACAAAATTTTAGATCCATTTTCGGCCCGAGCCTAAAATTTTGCATCGATCCGAATCCGGCCCTACCCATGATCAGGCTTAAGCACGATCTTAAATTCTCAACGAACATGAACAAGCTTAAAAAAAGTCATAATGACTTATTTTACCCTCAAACTTTATAAAAAAAAAGTCATTTTAGCCTTCTATTTATTTTTTTCGCCCCTTTTAATCATTGAATTTGCGTTATTTGTCAAATCAACATAAAATGAATGAAAAAATTAAAATTTGTTAACTTTACTATGTGGAATCCATATGTATGCTATGTTAGTAATTAATTAATTTTTAAAAAATTAAAAAATATTTATATTGGACCCAAGCTCCCAGCCCAAGGCAATCTTAAAGTCAGTTTGTGGGTCTCTCAAACAAACTGATGGGCCTAGCAGTTGGAGTTTCGCTTTTTCTTTTGTGTTTTTTTCTACAGGTTTTTACGAGTTTTTTAGTGTTCCTATATTGCTCTACAACTACAACGTTGTATGTCCTCAATTTTATTATCGATAAGTATCACGAGGTTAGAACTTTGGCCTGTAATACTAAAACATATTTCGGGAAATTAGATCAAAGTTTTCAACATCATACTTGTAGTTCATTTATATATTCTATGTTATTTTTAAATATATATTTGTGTTTTAAATATTTGGTTTCTACACGCATACACGTGTGATAGGATTTCGAGTATTAACAATATTATTATTATTATTAATTGCAGTGCATTTAGTATTGTTTATCAAGAATCCCATGTATTGACTTGATGGCCAATGATGTTCATTGTCTTAGGTATGACCTGGGTTGGAGTCGCGCTAATCACTGTTTGTAATTTACCAAACAAAAAATTCTAATTTGAAATTAAAAGTTTATTTATTGTTTAAAATCAATTAATAAAAAATTCTTAATTAACTATACTAAAATGTTTTTTTTAATAAATATGTGTAGAAATTTTTAATAAATATGAATAATTGGTTTTTTATTTGATTTCAACATTTATTATTAATATCTTGAACAAAAACTATTTCTGTGTATAATTGGTACAAATTTTAATGTAAATTAAAGGGATTAAAAAGTTAAAAACTAATAGCATATAATTATTTTTTAAGATAATGACTTCTTGTGCAAAGGAAAAAATCTTAGCTCAAGGCTAGTGTGCCAAAACCATAAGAAAAGTCATCCTTCGAGAATAACACTACTATTAGTCAACTTTTTAAGGGCAAAGAAATTGGTTTATAAGTCAAAAGCCTTACCTGGTCCAACATGAAAAAAGATATCACTAAATTTGTATTGAGGTGCCTAACTTGTCAGCAAGTAAAGGTAAAACATCAAGTTTACATGAAAAAAGATATCACTGAATTTGTATCGAGGTGCCCAACTTGTCAGCAAGTAAAGGTAGAACATCAAGTTTTCTTGGGATTGTTGCAGCTTATCACAGTTCCTGAGTGGAAATGAGGGTATGTCACCATGGATTTTGTGGTTGGATTACTACTCACCCCGAAAACAAAAGATTCAATTTGGATAATCGTAGATAGATTGATCAAGTTGACACATTTTATACCGGTTCGAGTTGACTACTCCTTGGAGAGGCTTGTTGATCTTTATTTTTAAAAAGATTTAATAATAAATTTGGCCACTAACGTTTGTATGTTTTATCAAAATGGCCCTAAATATATTTTTGAGCCTTTTTTAGCCATCAGCCTTTGATTTTTTTTTCAAATTGTATTTTCTAACAGATTTAATGAATAAATTCAAGGTTTTAAATCTTTCTTTTCTTTCAAAAGGTTTTTCTACTGAGTTGATTTTTTTTAGATAATTACATTTATTTTCTTTAAAGTAAGAGTTATTTTTTAATTTAATGTATTATTTATTTATTTTATTATTTTCCACATGCATTTATTGTAACATCCGCATTATTGAACTGGAGTTGGAACAATAATAGTGTAACATCCGCGTGCTTGAATCGGATTTGGAACAGTGATAGAGTACAATTGAGAATTATAATATATGGTTGAATTTAGAAAGGTTTGGAGAAATTAAGGATGTATTAGTAAAATGTGAGAAAATAGAAAGGACTAAATAGTAATTTATCCAAATTGAATTATGAGTCATCATGGGAATTAGATTGATTGAGGAGGGGCAAAAGAGTAATTTGGTGGAAGATATTTTTGGAGGCAATGTTTTGGGCCAAAGTGTAAAGTTGGAAGGCCCAAGAACTAAAAATGTCATTTTACCATTATTAAAGAAAGATATTTTTATAAAGAGAAATTGATAGAAAAATCTAGAGAAATGAAGAAAAGAAATGATGAAAAGGCTATAAAAGCCATCAGCCATGGTGCTTCACGTTAGCCACCATTTTTCCACCATTTTAACTTTTGCTTTTCTTACAAATTAGTCCTTTTTCACCAAATACAAACCAATTAAGCTAGTTTCTTCCAAATTTCTTCAAGATTAGTGAATAAAATTAATAGAGAAGTGTAGTAGCTATCCAATTGTTAAGAGAAATGGACATTAGTGTTGAACACAAGTGATTAAGGTAAGAAAGTTAAACTCCTCTTTAAATACATGGTAGTTTTGGTTTAGAAACATAGATTATGATATGTTAGAATGATTTTAATGTGAATATATGTGTTTTTTGTGGAATTGAAGAGAAAGAAAAGAAGGAGAAGGACTCAATTGAAGAGAAAGGAAAAGAGAAGATCAAAGTATTAATTAAGTACTACAAGTATTAAAAGGTTTAGAATTAATTAAGTTAAAGTGTTTATAATTTTAACATATATGATTAATTATGATAAAATGATATGTTTAATTATAAATGTTAATTATGTATGATTAAATGAAATTTAGTGTAAAGAGACATGAAAAAGGAAGCATGTCCATTAAAACAGTTTGGACAGAACAGAGGACTAACTTCGAAAATTCACCAAAACTTGTATAAAAAGAGTTAAGAGTTTAATTAAATATGTAATTAAAGCTTATTGAATTTAGTTTCATATGGAAGAAACAGTGAAAGAAACGGAATTTTACATTCTGAGATATACTAGTTTTAGTGTAACAAGGTCAGAGTGGATTTGGGTTCCCCTGTTCTAACTTTGAAAAATCATAGAAAAATGTAGAAAAATTATTAGAGACTGAAATTTATAGGTTTTAATCCTTAATGAGTCTATTTTCAAAACAAATAGACTAGAACATTATTGGATCTCTGTACTAAAAGATAAATAATTTTTAGTAATGAAAGGTCGAAACTGTTGGACAGCAGAGAAGGGGTAAATTGAAAGAATTTACTGTACAAAATGGCTAAATTAAAAATTCTTAAATTTTTATGGTAGAAAGATATTTGAGTCTAGTTTCAATAACATTAAGCAGATATTAATTTCGAATTCTGTAGTTCAAGATATAAATAATTTAGAGACTGTGACGCAAGTGGACAGTTTTGAAAATTAATGTAAAAATAAGAGTAAAGAGGTATCTGATGATATTTATGTGATGAACAATGTATATGTGAAATATTATATGTTTAATTATAAATATTGATTATATGTTAAAATGGTGATATTGTGAAAGCCATTGAGGAAATAAATGTGATAAATACGTGATTATGTATATGTGATGAAAAATGTATATATGATGTATGAGTTGTGAATGATTTGTGATTAAAATTGAAAGTGAAAGTGAAAGTGAAAGTGAAATTGAAATTGAAAGTGATATGAATTGTAAATTGAAAATCCCTATTAACTAGTCGAGCTGTGTCGAATATAGTTGGCATGCCATAGGATTGGAAGAGTTCAGGGATACTTCGACCTTGAGTCGATGAGACATTGGGTGTCATTATTTTACTTCGGATAGATTCGATGAGGTACTAGGTACCACTTTACTTCGGCTAGGCCGATGAGACACTGGGTGTCACTTTATTGCTTCAAACTATCCGATGAGGCACTGAGTGCCATTCTGGTGTGTTTGGTTGGATCCGTGTATCCGCCAAGGTCCGAGTCTTGTTAATAAGGTAGATAATGTGAAAAAGAGAGAATGTGCAAATTATGACATCGAAGTAAGCGAAATGATAATTGCATGAAAGGTAAGTGTAATATATGTATAAGAACTCAAAGAATGATAAAACCAAGTAAGCTAAGAGATTAGAATGTGTAAAATGTAAAATGAGGAAGAATATGTGAATTCATAACACTAATGTAAGTTAAATGTTATATACATAAAAGCTATGTATTTTCATGAATAAATAATTATATGAATAAGTTTGAAATGAGTGATTAAAAGATGAATGATTAATGACACTTGTAGTGCTTACTAAGCCTTCACCGGCTTAACGCGTATGTACAAAGTTACAAGGAGTAAAGTTGAGTTCAGGGACCTCTCATCACATCACATCATCCTTTGGAGAACTCCAAATATAGGTATTTGTTTTAAAGGAAATGGCATGTACAATAGTACTTGTATGAGTCCCTAATGAGTGGGAAAAATATTATCTCAAACGTTATGAATTATGAAATGAAATAATTAATATACAATATTTTGACTCGAATGGTCTTAAAAGATATCGGTTTTTAAAGAAAATTTTATGTTACTCGACTTTCTGTACCATACTGTAATGCAATGCTTCTATATTGGGTTTATACGTATAAATCGAGTATAGGGGTGTTACATTTATCTTATTAAGTTATCTAAGTAATAAATTACATCTCATTAAAATATTCCACATATGAAATTTCACATCATTCTCATTAAATTTTTAACGGTAATTTAATTAAATTTGTTACAAAAAGCATATTAAAAAAACAAAGGTTGATGGTAAAAAAAAGGCTCAAAAAAGCAATTAGGACCATTTTGACAAAAAATGCAAACATTAGTGGCCAAATTGTCATTAAGCCTTTTAAAAAATAGTGAGGCTTCATGGTGTGCCCATTTCCATCATTTTTGACAGATACCCGAGGTTTACATTTAGATTTTAGGAAAAGTTGCATGAAGCTTTAGGCACTAGAGTGAATTTCAACACCGCTTTCCACTAGTAGACTTATGGGAAATCTGAGCGAGTGATCCAGGTTTTATAAGATATGCTGAGGAGTTATGTGATCAAGTTCGAGGGTAGTTAGGAGAGGTTTCTACCTCTAGTCGAGTTTCCTTATAACAATAGCTATCAATCGAGCATCAAGAAGGCGCCTTATGAGGCTTTATATGGTAGGAAGTGTAAGACTCTTCTATGTTGGACAGAGTTGAGTAAGAACAAACTAGTTGAACCTAATTTAATCAAAAGATTGAGGAAAAAGTGGAGGTTATCTAGGATTGTTTGAAGCTTGCCTATGATAGACAAAAGGCTTATGTTGATTTAAAGAGAAAAGGGATTGAGTACAATGTGAGTGACAAAGTCTTTTTAAAGGTGTCCTTTTGGAAAATAATTATTCAATTTGAGAGGAAAAGAAAATTTAGTCCAAGATTCATTGAACCATATGAGATACTCAAGCGCATTAGACTCGTAGCTTACCATTTAGATCTACCACCAAAATTGGTGAAGATCCATAACATATTTCATGTTGTAATGCTGAGGAGTACTGGTATGATCCATCTCACGTCATCACAACAAAGGAAGTAAAACCACAACTAGATTTAACCTACAGGGAAGAACCAGTCAAGATATTTGCTCGAGAAACAATATATACATGTCCTACTAATCTTATAAACATTCCATTTCCATTTTGGTACCTTGTACTTGTTCATAAAAACTATATATTTCTTACTTTGCAATTTAGTCCAATTGATGCCAAAAATCACCAAATTCACATTTATATAAACCAATAAGCAAAATAAACACAATTCAATCATAACATGAAATAAAATTTTAAGTTCCATATGAACTTACCTAGCAAAACAACAAATGAACAAGTCTTTAAGGTCTAATAAACAATTTTACATTTTTCTCGATTATCTTCGATGGTTCAATTCTCAATCTATAAAATAATTTGGGTCAATTTATCAATTCCAAACATTTTGTAACATCCTATTATATGCATGAATCAGTCCAATTTCATTTTTGAATGCCCCTAAAATTTTGCATTATATTCAATTTAGTCCCTAAAACCCAAAATTGCTATAACTTTCAATTTTGAGCTTTGATTTCAAAATCAATCTCAATTACATCCTTTTAATACCCTCTAATACCAATAATTATAGAAATTTCACATCATATATTCAATTTTTACACTTTGGTCCTTTTGGACAAAACTAACAATTTACACTTTACAATCTAGTCTTTTTCAAATCTAAGCTAAAAATCTTTCAATTTAACATTAATTTCTTCAAGGATTCAAAAATGAAAACTTTCAAAAACTTTAATAGTTTACAAATTGGTACATGGGCTAGCTAAATCAAGCTCTCACATCCTCAAAAACATAAAAATTACAAGAAAAATATCATTTAATAACACTTTACAATCTAGTCCTTGCATTTTTTACTTTAATCCTTACACTTTTCTAATGCTTTCAATTTAGTCCTTTTCCAATATTTCAAGTTCTCTCTCATACTCGCTAATTTTTCTTCTATAAATATCAAATTAACTCAATAGGAATATTCATTTAATAACTCATTTCAATTTTTCTTTAGATTTTCACTATGCATACCCTCGAAATAGTAGTGTTTGCCCTATAAAAAAATTGGGGTGTTACATATTACTTCAAACGGATCGGTCTTCAAATATGAGTTATCACACGTCCAAAATATTATCAAAGATTATAGTCCCAAGATTTTGTTTCAAAAGATTTCCAACACTAAATAGGGCAAGTTATATGACTTACATAGTGCCAAAAACAATTAGCACTATTGTGACAAGCTCTGCTCACACAACTGCCTCAACATAGTGAACCAATGTATTTGCATTACTTGATTTTAACAACTCCATTTATTCTCATTGAGGGATTTGATTCTCAAAATACTTCCCAAAAAAATATTTCGTTTTATTATTATTTTGACGATAGCATGGAAAAGGAAAATTAAAGGGTTTATAATATTTTAGTGTTGGGAGAAGGAAAATTAAAAATCTGAAGTTGACCTCCACAAATATAGATATCATGGTTAGCGTAATGTCAAATAATCATTTTTAAATGACGGAAATAAGATTCTTTAAAGAATATCTATAAAATAAGTCAGTTGATATTGAGAGTCAACGAAAATTTTCACATATATCTCAACACTCAAAAATGTAAATACCATTTAATTTTTTTTTTTAAAAATCACTTTAAAAATTAATTAAGATACATAATTTTTGAAAAAAATAAATAACAAACAATACTAAAATAAAGAAAACTCACTAAAACAATTGCTTTTTCCATTTTTATTTGTTGGGTGTGAGCCATGTGGCATTTTTTTCGAATTATATTATAAGTGCAAAGGCACATAAGTGAGCAAAATGGGTGGGCCCAAGGCGGCTCTAAGATGGCAGGTCTAGCTGTTCCTGTTGGGGTGTATACATGATGGAATAGTGTCATTTTTAGTGATCGGGATTGGGGAATGTTGTTGTCATGGATAACATGACCACACTCAACTCCACACCATGCCAATGGAAACTTTTCTAGTACACTTACCACTTTTATATTTGGCAAATTCAGAAATCACAAAATTAATGAAAATTTCTATATTAGAAGTCGGATTATATTTTGTTTATTTTCTTTAAAAAATAGGCATATTAATTTTTATGTGTTAGATCAAATTGATTCTTTTATTAAAAATTGTATCTATTTTTACTATAAAAAACTGATCATTGTATGTCAGTATTAGGTATATGTATGCCACGTGTCACTGCTTAGTTATTCCGTCAGTTATACCAGTTTTTAATTGTACAAATGTATGAAACTTTTAATAAAAAAAACCAATTTACTCTTTAATATAATGTATAAAGATTAATTTACCCAAATTCATGAAATATGATTTCCAGCACATGCCTACACCCCTTTAATAAAGATCAAAGATAGGGACAACACACTTTCTTTCCAAAGTTTTGTAGTTCTAATTTTTAGGAAGAGAAATTATTTTGAGTAGTCAAACTTTTTAATTAAAAAAAAAGCCCTCTTTATAATATGTTAAAAGTAATAAGAAAAAAATAAAATATATAATAAATTCTTAACTCGACAAGGTTTTAAAATTTTAATTTTATAGTAATTAAAAAATATAAATAGATTAAGGAAAAGAAAAATAATAGTATTAATGGGTGTTTGATGCAATGGCAATTTATATTGTAGGCAAAAGTATCATAAAAACCTCCATATCAGGAGTTAAATTACATTATGTCCCATTCATTAAAAAAATGAAGAATTTAGTCTTAAATCAAATTGCATTTTATGCTGTCGTATAAGAATTAATTTTTAACAGATAAAGATTAATTTACTTATCTTTTGAGTAGAGAGAACTTTTACCGTATATTACACCCTAAAAAAAAGAGACATACATTCGAACTTTAATAATGATATTATTGAGAGAGATAACACAAACCCGAAGATGAGAAAGGGAAAAATATATTATAGAGGTAATGTTAATGGAAGAAGGTGGGAAAGGGAGACGGGTGGGATTCTAATTCTAATTCTCAATCCACCTTCCAAATTGAAATCCAATTCCCAAACCAAAACCTGAAATCAAAGCTTATTAATAATTATAATATTCTATTCTGAAACAGTGTGTGACATTCAACAAATATATTCTATTCCACATATATTTTTCAGCTCTTGTCAGTTGTCAGAATTTCTTTAGCTTTTGCTTTGTTTTAATTGTTTAATGAAATAAGTGCTTTATGGGGACCGACCCTGCACTCAAAACATAACCCCATTTGCACATGATCTTCATCATTGTTTCTACCCATCAACATTATGTCTTGAATTCTATCTCCTCGGCTTCTTCTTCTTGTCATCTTCTGCACTTTTTTTTTTTTTTTTGTTTCTTTCGGTTTCCCATGGTTTCCTGCTTTTGCTGCAACTTCATCCATGGCTGCCTTGCCAAATCAGGTATGTTTTTACATACATACATACATATCTTCTCTTCTTCTTCTTCTTCTTCTTCTTCTTCATGTTAATATATATATATATATATATATATATATATATATATATGAAAACTGATATTATGTGTGATGTATTTTGCTGCTTTATTCCTACTGTTATATTGGAAAAAGATGTATTTTGGCATTTAAACAAGCAGTTGGTGTGCTTCTAATCTTAATTACCAATTTTACTGAATGCAAGAATTCCAAGGGAAGTCCACCAATAAATAAAAACATCAATTTTAACTCATCTGATAAGTAATAAATAATTTTAATACTCTAAAAAAAATAATTTTAATAAAAATAACCAAAAACCAACTTTTAACTATTTATTGGTTAGATCGGACTGATAAACAATTTTCGATTTAATCAATTCATTCGATTAATTTTTTATTATTTTTTCATGCCTTTAAAAAAAATAGTGACAAAGTGTTTACCGTTGCCAAAAATGTACTAAATTGAAAAGTCAAAAAAATTATGATAATAAAATATTACATTTAAAAATGAAGTTAGAGATTTTTTTTGGGTTGCCAAATAGATTAAAAATTATGCTGATATATAAATTTTTTTTACATAAATAATCTATCAATCTCTAATGATAGCGATTGACCGATTGATATTGATTTTAATTGATTTAATCAAAACTATTTAACATCCATCTGTTTAGATTATTATGTGGGATTAATCGATTTTTTAATTTAAATTATATAATATAATTGGGTTAGGTTAAAATAATTTGAGTTGAGTTAATTTAAACTGTAAATTTATTGTATTTATTATAAATATATTATGCAAACTGTTTATTAAAATAATTATATTTTTATAAAGTAATTTGGTTGGAGTGGGCTAGGCTTGAAATCCTCCAAATTTATTTAGGTTGAATTTAGGTAAGAAAAATATGTTCATATTCCTGAACGAGCTTAAGTAGAAAATATATGTAAATACTTAGTTAAAGCCGATCCAAACCCGATCATATATGTAAAAAAACTGTTGAGAAATAATAATATTATCATGAATTTTACAATCATCCTTTACAACCTCCCAATAATTTTAATAAAAGAATTTGTTGAACTCATTAGCCTCAAGGCCTTATAAGCAGCGACGGAGTTAGAAAATTTTCTTTGGGAGCTGAATTAAATGGTATATTTTTACAATAGTAAAAATGTAATTTTATCATTTTAATAGTTTATATCTTTATGATTTTAAAGGATTAAATCAAATTTTTATTATTTTGAAAGATCCAAATGCAATTTTATTATTACTAATTTGTTATTTTTATAGACTATAATTTTTATTATAGCCTAACCCTTGACTCCGTCACTGCTTTTAAGGTTCTATTCGAAAAACAACTTCTCCCACCTAATCCATAGTTACTCTCCCAATCATCTTATCATTCAAACCATGATCCACCATTGAAATCTTCATGTTGCAAGTAAAAAAAGGATAGGATCATGGTCATGGTTTTAGACTAATTATAAAAAGGTCCTTAGCTTTAATTAAAATAAAATAATTTCACGTCAGCAATCCGACAATGACCAATTCGAACAATTATCTTAATGAGAATAACTAAATTGACAAAAAAATTAATGACCAAAATAGAAACTACACTATTTTAAAGTGAGCTACAGTATAATTTATCCTCTAATAAGTTCAAATTTAACTCCTACAATCATTCCTCATAAATAAATAAAAAATTATTGCAAGTGTTAGTTCATAAGATATATAATAACAAAAATTAAAATTTAATTTCTAAGATTATATTTTTGTCTATAATTAGAGGGTAGCCAAGATTGTAAACAAGTGAAATCCAATTTTATTGACAAAAGTTCACATTTATTAACAAATTTTAACTAATGAGACTTGAGGTTGTAGGTTAAGGTGAGCTTCAGTGGAAAAGAGGATGTTGTTCATCCCAAGAGTCTCGGATTTGACAACCTGTGTATGCCTTGTCAAAGGGTTACGAAAGTATGAACAGATACTACCATGTAATCACACCAGTATATTCAAAAAAAAGATTGTTGGTTAAGGTGGAAATCTTGAGTATTTAAGAATCTAAGTGGGAGTCTCAATATTTACAATTATGATGTGTGAGTCTTCGATCCCCACATATGCATATGTTGTGGATGAATTTTAAAATATTTTAATAATTAGAGCATGGATAAATTAAAAAAGATTATTATCTTAAATACGAATGATTTAAACTTATTTTTAACTTTTACTTTTTCATTTTATGTTTTCTTTATTGTTCTACATTAAGTCTATTGTACTATATTTGACATAATTTGATATTATTATTATTATTATTATTATTATTAAGATTTAAATATTTGATCGATATCATTTATTAATTAAATTTCAATTCAATTGTGAAATAATATAAAAATAATTTCATTTTTTTATATATAACCAGATTTGAACATAAAACAAAATGGTTTTCAATATCTTTTAATTTTATCATTTTAATTAAAGTCTCATTTATTTTTACATTAATTTTTTTATAAAAAATTCACCAATATCATTAATATAATATAATATATTTATTTGTTTATATTCTTAAGAAAAAAAATCTTGATATTTCCAAAGAAAAATAATGTATTCGATAACCAACTTAAAAAATTTTAGATCACCAATAGAATTTCCTAATTTTCGGTGTGACTTGATAGAATGGCTACATTTTTTTTATCTGTCTTTTAACCACAACAGTTACTTTTAAACGGATCCCACCTTAATTTAAGCGAGTTGAAAAGCATTTATTATACACTCAACCTTTTATAACAATCTCATTTATCTGTCAAAATTTTGGATGTTATAGAGAGGTGACTGCTATACATCTATAACAACATTCAAGATACCTACAATAACATTTGAGATTCGAATCATATTTAAAATTTTTAAAATTTCAAATTAAAAAATTATAATATATTAATAACACTAATTTGTGAGGGATTAAATTATATTTTTAATAAAATTTACAAATATAATTCCATTTATTAAAAATTTGACATGTGGCAAGGAAAAAAAAGTAAGTATTTGTGGAGGGAAAATTTGCAACATAAACCCCTCCGTCTTTTCTGTATAATTTTAATGGTGGTTTGCAAACTATATTTTCGTAATAAATTTTTCCAAGTACCTTATATAATAAGTCACTGTAAATTTTAAAACTATTTAAAAAAACCTAAATAAATATTTTAAAATATAAATTATTTAATAGTTACAATATTTAAATATTATTAACAATCAACCTCCACTAATTAATAATTAAAATTAAATTAGAAATTATATATAAAAATATAATTTCATACAATGTACTATTATAATATTTATATTTTAAATTCAGTCTAATATTAATCATCATTTTTTAAAATTAAACTTATATATTATTAATGAAGCATTAAAAAATAATTAAATTTACAATCAGTCAGTCTTCCTTTTTATTTTTTCCAGCTTTTAACACTAGATTGTGTAACAAAAAGTAGGCTAATTTTCTGTGTAATTTGGTGTAAAGTAAATAATTTTCCATTTTTTGGGTGCACTTTTCAAAGGTTTTGAGAGACTGTTGGGTCCATCTTCATGGGAGAATAAAGCAAGAAGTAGTAATAATGAAGCTTTTCCCAAATGCCAGCCTCTAAAGCATATCACAGTCTGGCTCCTACTGCTTTTCGTTGCAACCAGTTATTCATCCAAGGAACCTGATATTGAGGGTATGGCAACCCTAACCTGATACTTTTTTAGTTATATTGCTATCAAGTACCACAGCAGAGGGACTAAATTCTAAATTTGTGAAGAGTGCATGGACCTATGACATATTTGAACCTATTTAAATCTGTAACACATGAAATTGCCAAAAAGACCAGTGTTGCAGTAATTAGAGTTGCTGTAAGTTGGCATCAAGATAGGGTTCAAGCCTTACGACAATAAAACTTGAACCCTAACGAGGTTTGTCAGCTTGTTGGCAAAAAGAACTGATAGCTTTGTCTGCAAATGTTCAGGAAATGCTTTGATCGAGTTTCTCAAGGTTCTCAATGATTCCAATGGTCGAATAACTGATTGGAATGATAATCTTGTCAGTCCCTGCTTTAGCTGGTCTCATGTTACCTGTAGGAATGGGAATGTCATATCCTTGTAAGTTCACCATGATTATTATCAATTGACATAGCTTACAATGTAAATCCATTTACTTATGTTAGACCTAAGATCCTTGGGCACACCCTACTTTACATAACCATAACATGTGAATGTATCAATTGGCAGGAACTTGGCTTCAAATGGATTTTCAGGAACTCTTTCCCGTTCCATTAAGAAACTGAAGTTTCTTGTTAACTTGTAAGTGACAATGATGTTGTATACATTTTGCATCTTGGTAACATACAAACACTCATGAACATAAACATATGATTGTAAGTGATTGGTAATTTCTTTTGCAGGGAATTACAGAACAATAATCTATCTGGTTTGTTGCCAGATTTCCTTGGTGAGATGGTGCACTTAGAAATTCTGAATCTTGCAAATAATAGATTCAGTGGTTCTATTCCGGAAAATTGGGGTCAATTATCCAATTTAAAGAACCTGTAAGACTCCTTTGCACTTGTTCATTGTGTGATAAATATTATCAAACTTGTATACAGGTCTTGTATGGTTGGTCTATATTTCTCTACTTTACCCTGTTTTTGGGTCTTTGCTGGTATGCTAAGTTGACTTGACAAATCGTTTTTACTTGGCAGGGACCTTTCATCAAACAACCTAACTGGAAGAGTTCCAAGGAACTTATTCTTGGTTCCAAGAATCAAGTAAACTTTATAAGAAATTCTCTCTCCTTTAAATTCTAGTATAAGATTAGACAAACTTCCACATGCTATTCCATTTGACAGTGTTATTTTGTCAGCTTCAATGGAACACACCTTGCTTGTGGCTCTAGCTTGGAACAGCCTTGTGTTTCAACTTCTACATTCCCTGGTTAGCTCTCTAGACCAACTTTTTTACTATATCCATTTCATGTGTGTTATATATGGGCTTAAATGTTGTGCTGGTTTGGCAGTTTCAACCAGTAGGTCCAAAATTAGAATTGTTGTGACCTCTGCAAGTTGTGCTGCTTTCATACTTCTATCACTCGGGGCTCTCTTCGTGTCCCGGTATTGTCAAGCACACAGGGTTAAGCGTGATGTTTTTGTTGATGTCATAGGTAATTTTCTTCCTATGTTATGCATTGTATCTCTCATCATGAGCATTACAGAATTCCTGCTAAAAGTCTATTTGATTTTTTTCAACTTCAGGTGAAGATGACCTCAAAATTTCCTTTGGCCAGATAAGGCGATTTTCATGGCGTGAAATCCAACTTGCCACTGATAATTTCAATGAGGGCAACATAATTGGTCAAGGAGGGTTTGGAAGAGTTTATAAAGGTGTCCTCTCTGATAACACAAAGGTTGCTGTGAAACGCCTTGCAGATTATTATAGTCCTGGTGGTGAAGCTGCATTCCAGAGGGAAGTCCAGCTCATTAGTGTTGCTGTTCATAAGAATCTTCTACGCCTAATCGGGTTCTGCACCACCTCTTCCGAAAGAATTCTTGTTTATCCTTTCATGCAAAATTTAAGTGTGGCATATCAACTGAGAGGTACTTGTACTCCTCCTTCTTGCATTGCCTTTTGATGCATTGCAATGCAGGCATATTTACTGTATTCTGAAATTTTCTCTAGATTTAAAACCTGGAGACAAGGGCTTGGACTGGCCGATGCGGAAACGTATAGCTTTCGGAGCAGCCCACGGTTTGGAGTATCTACATGAGTACTGCAATCCTAAGATCATACACCGTGATTTAAAAGCTGCAAACATCCTTTTAGATGACAATTTTGAGGCTGTTCTTGGAGATTTCGGGTTAGCAAAGCTTGTTGATACCAAGTTGACTCATGTTACCACTCAAGTACGAGGTACCATGGGTCATATTGCTCCAGAATATTTGTCCACAGGAAAATCTTCAGAAAAGACAGATGTGTTTGGGTATGGTATAATGCTTCTGGAACTTGTTACCGGCCAGCGTGCCATAGATTTTGCTCGTTTAGAAGAGGAAGAGGATGTTCTTCTACTTGATCATGTAAGGTTTTTATATTGATGCACCCTCTCCTAAATCTTTATGAATATATAGATTATTGAACCTGTAGCATTTGTTTATGAACAGATTAAAAAGCTGCTGAGAGAAAACAGGGTTGATGACATCGTTGACGGGAACTTAAAGATTTACGATGCGAAAGAAGTTGAGACGATTGTGCGAGTCGCACTGCTTTGCACTCAGAGCTCACCCGAAGACCGACCGACGATGGCCGAAGTGGTGAAAATGCTTGATGGAGTGGGATTGGCAGTGAGATGGGCAGAATGGGAGGAGCTTGAACAAGTGAGGAACCAAGAATTCATGCTGTTCTCACACCAGTTCACATGGGGTGAAGATTCAACTGTGGACCAAGAAGCTATACAATTGTCCAGAGCCAGGTAATCCCATACATGAATCAAGTTGCAATCACAGATTTTGTACATTTGATGTCAGCAACCTTAGCAGCTTCTAAAACTCTATGCTTGTCTAATCACAATGCTACATTTACTGTTTGTAAAGTGGTATGGCATGGTATGTAAAATGCAAGTAACTAACTTCTCTACTTCAGTGTACAAATAGGCTTCTTCAACTGTAATTTACTTCAGGGTTTTTTTTATTATTATAAAAAAACAACAAAAATTATATTTTGGGAATTAGGTCATCAATCAATTTGGTTATTGAATTTATATTTATTTAGTAGTTGTTAAAATTAGACTGGGAATACTCCATTGGATTATTTAGATTGACTTGATTTGATATTTTAATTTAATTAATTTAATTGATTTCGTTATAAAATAATTAAACTGATCAATTAAAATATTAATTGATTTAATGTCCGTCAGTTGAATCAGTTAATCTATTTAATTGATTTATATCTACTTTTTTTTTTACACAATACTTAAAATTATCCATATCTTTTCCCCAATTTATAAATAAGAAGATAATACGTTTCAGCGCACTCAAACCCAAGTCCTCCTGCATTGACAATAATGCTCATGCTCATTGGCATATATATTAGATCTGTTCATGAGTCGAGCTACTCGCCTAGAGCCATCTGAAATTTGGGAGGGTTTCGATAAAAATATTATATCTGAAAAATAAGTTTGAGCAATGGGTCAGACTCGAGCTTGAATATTCAAGGTCCGAGCTTGACTCAGCCAGTTTTTAAGTTTTTAATACTTTATATTATGTAATTTAGAACACATTAAAAAAAATAAACCTATAGTAAATATATAATACTATTTTAATGTTTATGTCAAAAAAAAATACTACTCTAATGTAAACATTAAAATAATGTTAAGATAACTATAGAAAATATTTCAATAAATAAAAAATATATAAAATTATTAAATATTAAGATAATATAATATAAAGTAAGAGATTTGGGTTATTATAAGATAAATCAGATTTGGTATTAGGTATTTGTTTTTTTTTATTGAAAAAATTGATCGACTATTTCATTTGGGTTTTTAAGTTTTCTTATTTGAAGAGATTTATTTTCTAAAGAAGTTTACATCTAGAAGATATTTGTTAATTTTATTTTATATTGAAAATTTTATTGAGTTGAACTTAAAACGATGAAGATTCACATTGATTGTAAATTTACAAGATTATTTAAGAGAAAACTTGTTATGATTTTGTGTATAAGATTATGAGCACTTATCTTATTCATTATAGGGAAATTATTTTAGCACAAATTATTGCAAACAAATGGTTCTATTTGTTCAGTTTGTAATTAAGCTTTTAATTGGAAAATTTTACTGGAGAGAGATTTAATTTAGATACTAAAAACATGTTACAACTTAGTAAGATAATTGAACTTAAATCACGTCTTATACAAGCAAATTACAGTAAATTATTCTTTAGGTAAAACTTTGTAGACTTAATAAGTTTTCGAATTGAAAGTTATGTGTCTTGTCTCTTATTTTTATACTATTAGTAAAAGACAATTGCAATTAGCTCTCATATTTATTCTGGTTAGACTTGTTCATGGGTCGGACTACTCGTTTAGGGTCAAAGGCCCGTCTAAAATTTGGGAGGGTTGAGGTAAAAATATTAAGCTCGAAAAATGAGATTGGGCAAAAAAATTAAGTCCGTTTAAAATATGGGTCGGGTTCAAGTTTGAACATTCAAGTTTCGAGCTCGGCCTGGCTCGACCCGTTTTGAGTTTATAATACTTTGTTATATTATTTTTTTTATATATTATATAATTTAGAAAACATTAAAAAAAATAAACCTAATTTTTTTCCGAAGCCCACTTTTTGAGCCTAATATTTTGCCCAAACTCTCCCAAATTTAAGGTGAGCCTTCGGGCCTAGGCGAGTAGCTTGACCCATGAGCAAGTCTAACCTATACTAAATATATAATACTACTCTAATGTAAACATTAAAACAAAAGTTAAGATGACTATATAAAAAATTTCAATAAATAAAAAATGTATAAAATTATTAAATATTTAAATAAAACAATATAAATATTTTTTAAAAAAATTAAAAAACAATTAGGCGGAACTAAAATGGACATGAATTAATCTTTTACAAATATGGACGAGTTTTAACAAAATTTTAAGCTTAGATTTCGGGTTGAGCCGGACTTAGACAATCATAAAATATGTTAATATCAAGTTTAAGCTCGATCTGGCCATGAACAACTCTAATCGTGGTCCAAGTAATTAAAGGACAATTATTGGTAAAGCAAAAGGTAATTGATTAGAAAGTAAGGTTCCTTCATTAATGGAGAATCATAGAGAATAATCTTTTAAGAATAAAAAAGCCAAGTGCTTATATTGCTTAAGCAGAATTTAATGAGACATACACACAAAAAAAGGGAAATCAAAATATACACTCATATGTCCAAACAAAGAATATCAGCTAGAAATAACTCACTTTCTCACAACAAATCTTTGGCAGAGTTAACCTGTATTGCTACTATCTAATGGTGAAAACATGATTCACAAATTTACTACTCTAAACTTAACTTGAAGAAGGGCATGCACTTGGCTTGACGACTATTCATTTTGGCAACAGTTGATGGTTACTTAGCTTTCATTTTCTTAAGGATTTGAATGAGTCAAGGGCAGTTAGCGTTTCGACCCGGACCACCGTAGTAGAAGTAGCTGCCCCAGTTGCCACCTTTTCCAGTTTGTACATCATAACAGTTTGATTGCTCAGTGAAAGTTGCAATGTCTTTAGGAACCCTGAGATTGTTGGAACCATCAACAAGTTGAATATTCTTAAAGTAACTAGCTTTGCCAAAACCTTCTTTGGGGAAATGGCCACTCCCCATTTGTGTGGATGTATGCTGTCCATCTGATTCTGAGTTTACAACCTCCCCTCCCCACTCAATCATGGAGGCACTGTCTGATAGGTAAGAAAATAGGAAAGCTGGCCAGTAACCCAACACATAGCTATTACCAAATTGTAGCCACCAGTTCCCCTCCTTAGGATCCTGCCACATTCAAATCCATGGATATATAAATATATTTGATGTTTATGAATGAAATGGTAGCTTGCTTATCATGAATAGTTTCTTACTCATTACCTTCCACACAAGTAAGCTTATATCATATTGGGAATCATGATAGCTAGAAACAGGGTAGATGCTTGCACCCATTGCTATTTCATTGTTGATTTGAATGAAGCCTGAGCAAAGTAGATTATAGCAACCAGTGGCTTGATATGCATCGCTCTGGTTTTTAGTAATAAAGAAAACAAGAGTTAGAAAATAGAAATGCATCAAAGGACAAAAGGACAGTGACATGGGGAGTCTAGTCTTACAGTCCAGTAAGTGAAGAGTCTAGTGTGGTTGTCTCCATATAAATCTGGGCTAACCTATAGAAGACAGAGGCCAATGAGTAAATATGGATGGAATCTAAAAAAATAATGTAAAATTGTTGTTGGATAAGAAGGTACCTGCCAGCCTGCTTCAATGCTATTGAGATCTTCACCAAAAGAACCACCCAAGATCCAGATTTGGGACAAGCTGAATTCATTAGGCTGTTGTATTTTGGGTTCCCAAACGTTAATGGTTGCCTTAGCTCCATAGTACTTGTCTCCATCCACATAAGCTATTGCATGCTACATCAAGGCTCCAAAGTCCAAACACCCAAGAAATGGAATATGTGTAACCGCATATATCAGTTCAATATACACCAAAACCAGTTTCATGTAAAAAGAAATGAGGCAGTAGCAGTATATACTACCTGATGGCCACTTTGAGTGATGAGGTCAGGGTCTGCAGACTTTGGTTGAGGGATGGTTTTGTGCCTTTTTTTACCAAAGGCTTCGATAGAGCTTGCTCTCAACAAATCATCTTTTCTAGTTCTCCTAATGGGAATAGTTCCTTCTGGACACCTTCCATTCAAGTGCCACATCTGGGTAACATTCCTTGATGAACCTGGTTTCGTCTTTGAAGCAACCTTGTTTTCACCAAAAACACCTTCCGGATGAAAGTTTGGGGTCATCTGGTTATCATAAAAGAAAACACACAACCTTTAGAACACCATGGATGCAAGAAGCCCAAACCAAAAACACATTAATGGTGCTTAAAAGAAGAGGAATGGACCTGGATTTTATGGTTTTTGAGCATTGGATGGTCAAAAGCTGGTTGATGTGAAAGTTTGATGCAGTCAATTATATCTCCATCTGGACTCTGTTCATGGCAAAACACATATGCAGTGGATGAACAAAAATTAAGTCCAAATTTACAGCTTTCTGACAATTTGAAGAGAGACAAATGAGTAAATTCTGACTGACCTTAATAGATTTAACAGCAGGCTTGTTCAAGAGCTTCAACTGGTTTTGAACCTCAAGAATTTGGGTAGAAAAGCTGTTTCTGCTAGCAGTAGTGGGTGCAGCCATCTCTATAAACAAAACCAACAAGAAAACCAAGAACCCCATCATCTTCCCCCTGCTCTGCATCTCCATAGCCATTAAACACTCCCCCAAAACTAAATGAAAAAAAAAAGAAAAGAAGGGTTCAAGCTAGTGCCCTAGAGGTTAAGGCAATGAAAAAGAAGAAAAGGAGATGAACTTGACATTGATTTTCAATCCTGCAAAAACCCTCCACCAGCCTTCCACTATTATTATAACACACAACAATACTGTAAAGACAAAAACATAAAGGTCCCCTTTAGCTATATTTTTTTCCCACAAGAATCCAAGCCTACTGCCGACGCTTCTTTAACTTTTCCATCAACCACTTGTCTTTGCTAAAACAAATGTGGTGAAATGAAGAAGAAGAAGATGGACAAATTAACAGGAAGATGCTATTATTATTATTTATTTATTTTTTTGATTGTTGGAAGGAAAAGGAATAGAGATACACATGAGCCATATAAAATTATCTTTATTTTGAACTACTGTCTCACTGTGGGTCTTCCACTAGTAATAGTTTGAAGTGAGGGTGGTGGGTGCGTAAGGTTTGTACTGATTCGAAAACCCAGACAAACTTTTCAAGCAAAGGGGACACCATTTTTTTTGTCCACTTCTTCACGTGAATCTACATATATATTCCTTTTTCTTTCCCTCCCTCTTTCTAAAATGAATAACTTACTAAATTCTCAAATAACTATGTCATTTGGCTTCACAATAATGACAAAAGATATCAAACTTTTTTTCGGTAAGCTATAAAAATAGTTATTTTTATTTGTGTCAGGTTATATTTGAGTCACTTATGTTTGAAATGTTATGTTTTAGTCACTTACGTTATCGTTTTATTACGAAGTAGACATCAAAATTGGCATTTAAAATCCATTTGAATTGTCATGTAGGACTAAAACGTAACATTTTAAACAAAAAGTGATTATTTTTGTAGTTTACCCTTAATTTTTTAAGATATCTATCAAAGTCAACTCATTAACTAATCCTCCACTTTCTAGAGATCCATTAAGCGGTAGATGCTGGTCACAAATTTTAAAATTGCTTTATACCAAGAGTAAAGATCAAACATTCGACCACTAGTTAAGATAGAAAATATTCTTATCATCTTACCAAATTCTCGTGATTAAAAGATATCAAACTTTAACCCCCTTTATTACATCTAATATTATATATTATTATTGCTCATTGAATTATTTAGAAGCATGTTCACAAATATCATCTTTGTACGCTTTCTTTTTTTCAGAATTAAGTTATGGTTAAATTCTTCTATTAGTCCTTGCACTTAGCAAAAGTTGTGAATTTAATCTTTGTACTTTTATTTGGTTATTTTTAGTTCTTATACTTTTCAAAATTTGAAATTTCAAATCTCATCAAACAATAATTGCTAAATTCATTAAGTAAAATTTTGCTATTTCCAAAATCTGATGATGTCAATTTATTATTTCCGCGTTCTACTCACTAAAAATTTAATTAATGGATTACTGATTGTTATTCGCATTAAGACTGTAATTTCACAATTCAAAAAAGTATAGGGACTTAGATAGATACAATTGGAAAAAATGGATTAAATTTACGACTATACGTATAGTACAGGACTAGTAATTGAATTTAACCAAACAGATTTAACTGCTACTGTTTGGACCAAAACTAAAATTTCAAAATCTAAAAAGTCTAGGGACTAAAATTTACCAATTCGAAAAATATAAAAATTAAAATTGATTAAATAAAAGTACAATGATTAAATTTACAACTTTCACAAAGTACAAAACTAATAGCAAATTTTAAGCATGAAGTTATGCATATGATGCGAGTATCTGAATTTTTAATAGACATATCTATTTTCTGCTTTACAGCATTGTCTTTATGATAGGCATATTATATTATATTTGCAAGTAATTTAAACATGACATTAAGGTGGGTAACAATGTCAATGTGATCTTAGATGGTTGGTTAAAGCATAATTTTTGGATTTTTGAGCTTTGACTTTATGTAATTATAATGTATGTACGAGTCTTTAATTTAATTTTTTTTTTTTGTGAATTGTAAGAGAAAGGTAAAGTCCTAACAGTAATACGATTAAAATCCAGGTCACATATGGGACAATGAACATTTTGACCATCAGATCAACACACGAGGTTTCATGGGTCTTTAATTTCAATATGGACACATGCTATAGATAAGTATTATTATATTCATTTCTATCTTTTATCTGTTATACTTTGTACTGATTTAATTCTACGTTATAATTTCTTATATGATTGAATTAAGCACTTGTCGGTTTAAATCAGTGTTGGGGTGTGAGTTTAAATTCAAAAATAATATTGGTAGTGAAATGAATTATAGAAAAAAGAAAAAATTACCATTAAAGAAATTATATATTAAAATGTAAATATGGGTAACTATTCGATACACTGTGATGTTCTTAGATTTTACAAGTTGGTTGAGGGTGTTTATGTTATTAATACTAGTATGGTTTCGCTTCACGTTTGGTTATTTATTGGATGAATTATAGAGTAAAAATTTAAATGTTATAATATGCTCAAAGTTCTTGTATTCTTCTTGTATTTGGAATTTAATTTTCACAATTTTATTTTCAGGGATTAGTTTCTTTATTTTTTGAATTTAAAAATTTAGGTTCATTTATTAACACTGTTATAATTCTTCTATTTAATTTACTGGTGTGACATTTTGAAATTAAAAAAATAAACACTCACTTGATATTCATGTAAGAAAAAAAATGATATTGTAATGTACCTTAATTTAATAGAGAATTTTAATGGTGCTAACAATTCTTCAAAAACCACATCATCATTTTAATCAGAACAAAGTATTTAAATTAATTAATGATGTTTAAGGATTGAGGTATCAAACTATGTCAAAATTAAAATATAAAGATTAAATTTCAAATTGAAACACAATACAGAGGTCAAAATTGAAATTTAACCATCCTAATATAATCTCTAAAGAATAGAGTGATTAAAATTGAAATTTGTTTTTTTTATTTAGTTTTTTACACAATGTTATATTATTCATGTAGACTCGATGATTTGGAAAAAAAATTACATGTTGAATTTTCATTGGCTAATTTAGCAATTCACTAACAATGGATATTTTGTGAAAGTACAAATACCATAAACACGTATTGATATTCAAGTATCACATTGAATATTTTATGAAAGTAAAGATATCAATTATTAAAATTGTAATTCAGGAAGGACCAATTTGAATAAAAAAAAATCTTATCCAAATCCTTGGGCATTGAGACAGGTATGGTCTAATATTGGTAACCAATAAATTATAAAAGAAAAAGGTTGGTGTTTTTCAAGAGAAGGAAGTAGAAAGCCATTTCAATTATAATATAATCACTAAGTGGAGCCCTAATTGTGCAAAGCTAAGCTGGCACTAATTTTGTAGTGCACCACTAACTTCCATACCTTTCCATCTTAATCACTTTATTATTACTTGGCCACTTTGAACATCATTTCATGGATTTTTTTTTCTCTTATCATACTAATTTTTCTGTCTATTGAGTCTTAACTCGATTGGTATTAGCATTGTTATCAGTGCAAGAGGACGTGGCTTCGAGCACGTAAAAACGCATTATCCTTCTATTTAAGAGTTGGGGAGGGCTATGGACAAGGGCGAAACTAGGGAGGCTGGCAAGGGCCTCGACCCCCCTAAAATGGAAAAATTTTCATTTAAGCTCTTTAAAATTTTTAAAATTTTAAATTAATAAAGGTAAAATTGCACTTTGTCCCCCTAAAATTATAATAATTTGATTTAAACCTTTAAAAATTATAAATATATAAACTATTAAAATGGTGAAATTACATTTTTGCTATCATAAAAATTACAATTTAATTTTGCCCCTCTTAAAAAAAATTTCTGGTTTCGCCTCGTACTATAGATAATTATAGACATTGTACCAAAAATGGCAGATATAATAAAGAACCTATAATGAGATTAATGTTTAAGAAAAATGAGTAATTTTTTAAAAGATTCACTCACTTTTTGAAAAATATTTATTTATTCAATATTTTTAATTAAAAACAATAAAATATCTAATTAATTTTCTAAAATAAGCACATAATGTGTTTTTTAATTAATATATGTAAGTTTAGTTTTAAAATTCGCCATGAATGATAATTATTGGTTCTGATTATAGCTGTACTTTTTGACATAATGCTTAGAATTATTCATCGCTCATTCTCAACCCATAAATAGGAAGATAATGTGCTTCAGTGCACACGAACTCTGATCCTTCTGCATCGATAACAATACTCATACCAATCGAACTAAGACTCAATGGTTTATTACCTTAATTTTTTAATTTCACTAATCAACACTAACCCATGATAATCTTAGAAAGATATTAAGATTTTATGTGAAAGTTTCATAAAAATAGATTTTATGTGAAAAGAAAAATTCATGTAATCTATTCCAGAAATATAAAGAAAAAAGAGAAGAAAAAGTCTGAAAAGTTGGGGGCAAAGGCATGTGTTTCAAATTGTCATTATGCTACAACTTCAATACATCCGCAAAAAAAGGGGACTTTTCCTAATTCCCTCCTTCTGCGGTTCTTCACTCCCTATTTTGATTCTAACCCATTATACAATTACGATTTTTTCACACAAAACAAGAAGGATTTTTCTAAAAAAAAAATTTGACATAGTTATTTATTTCACCCTTCAATTATACGATAAAAAATATTTTAATTCTTCATTTAATTTTTCATTTTTTTTAACCTTTATATTTGTGCTTTTTATTAATCACATCAAAATGGATGAAAAAATTAACAAACATTAAACTTTACTGTGATAGTTCATGTGCATGCCACATCAGTAATTAATTAATTTTTTCAATTAAATCCCCCAAAATATAGAAAAATATTAAAATCATTTAAACTTTTTTTTGTAAAAATAAAATTATTATAATTTTTAAAAAAATTCAAAAAAAATATTTTTTTCAAACTATTGTTTTTATTATTATTTAGTTTGGTAATTTAAAATCTATTGCAATGAAATTTTAAGGTAACTTGAAAAGTAAATTTATATTAAATCATTGCAACTCATTATATAAATATTATGTAAAAAGTTTACATAAAAGATTAATGAACTTTTAGTTAAATTTGTAAAGTGATAATATAAAGGTAAAAAGGAGAAATAAAAGGAAGAAAGAAAGGAAACAATAATTTTTTTCCTTTTTTTTAATTTTACCGTATTAAAAATTAGGTATAATTTTAAATTTAACCATCAACATTTATATTTTCTATCAATTTGGCCATTATTATTTTTTTAGCTAAATTTAACTTTTAAGCTTTCAAAAAAGAGTAAAATCATTTTTAATGAAAATGATGATTAAAATATTAATATTTTTTTTGACAAGTGACGAGATTCAGATCACAAAATCTATAACATATTGATATACAAAGAATGTGAGTGAATATTTTGTGTAACAAATCTATAAAAAATTTGATATGAAAATCAAATATTGCTTTGGTTGAAATAGTTAAATTGAGAAAAGAAATTATTAAATAATAATAATATATATCTTTTTCAGTAAAAGTATCATGGAAACCTTTGTATTATGAGTCAGATTGCATTTTATCCCTCCACTCAAAAAATGAATAAATTAAACTTTGTACATTAGATCAAATAGTAGATTGCTTCTTCTGTTAAAAATTCTATTCATTTCTACTGTTAAAAATCAATTACTGAACGTCAACATGAGGTACACGTGACATGCCCTGTGTCATTATCTGGTTATTCCATCAACCATGTCAATTTTTAACAGTACTAATGGATGAAATTTTTAACAAAATTGATCAATTTATTCTTTAATCTAATGAATAAGAACTAATTTACCCATTTATTAATAGAGGAGTCAAATTACAATTTAACTAAATTTTTACTTATCTACCCACGTCTTTCTGCACTAAAAACAATACCAATGTCAATAGATAACTTATTGATAAAGATATATAAATTGAATTCCTCCGAGATTAATGAAGGGAAACCGAGTGAATATGATTGATTTAAGCTAGCACAAAGAAGACCCTACATATTTGGAATCTTAGACAACAACCCTATGCCCCCACCTTGCCTCCTCCCTCAACCAATCCTACATTACCATTAGCGTTGATTTCTCAGCTAAACTGGCGTCGTTGATCATCATGTGTGTGGGGTTTGCAGCCAATCTCATAAAAATCTATCACCATGTATTCCATCATATTATCTGCTGAAGGCTTGTTGCATGATGAATGAAGATAGCACCTAGCAAGCAAGGTAGACAATTTTTTTTAACATTTAATGTTATTGTCGTTTACAATTGTACAATTAAATTGAGTAAATTGCTTCTATAAATGGAGCAAGTTTTTTTTTTTTTTAATTATAAAAGGAGGACCAAGCTTTAACAACAATACAACTAGCGCGATTTAAATTCAGGTTATATTTGAGACGGTAAACACATTAACTATTAGTGTGTAACTATTAGGTTAACACGGGGTCAATAATTGTTCTTTTAACCCTAAAAAAATGCAACAATGTTTTGGAAATTATCCAACTTTGTGAGGGAGCTTTAGGTCAGCAAATATATGTTGATAAATGGCAAGGTTATGAGTGACTCAAACATTGGAGAAAGATTCTTATTTGGGTTGTCCATAATGATTGGTACATTATTATGGGAAAAATAAGATTGGTACGTTAATAATAATGTGATATATATATATGATAAATCAAGTAGATCAAAATGATTATTTAAGTGTCGATGGAGTCTTAGTTCAATTGGTATAAACGTTGTTTCCAGTGTAGGAAGACGTGGATTCGAGTGTACTGAAACACATTATCCTCCTATTTATGAGTTGTGTTAAAAAATAATTATTTATGAGATATGGATGACGTGAAATCACAGTTTCACACAATCCCTTATCGGATTGCTCTAATTAAAATTAACAATTAAAGACTGAAATTAAATTTATATTTAATACATTGATAGTATATAAATTCATAAACCATAGTGCATCACACATGTTAAACAAATAACATTTATATTTATTTTTAGTGATTTTTAAAAGAATCTATTAGTTTATAGTTCACTACCATTCTATATTATTTGCTCATGAAATACAAACCCTAAAAAAACAAGTGAAGCAATATTAGAGCAAAAATGGAGGAAGTAGGAACATGGAGCTCCGGGAAGAGAGGGAATTTCAATTTGGGCATCCACTCTATTCTACTTTACTTCATCATTTTTAAAGCTAGCTATATTAAATAGTTGGATGTGTGGGTATGATTTGTATTCTTCTTCTAATTAAACTCTATTATCTTTTCTTAGTTAAAATCTGATTATTTCAGAGATATTTTAATGTGATTAGAACTCTAATATTAGCCTATTTATAGGGGTCTTGTATCCTTGTTTTGATATGTCAATAAGAAAATAAAGCTTTTTTGGGGGGTAACAAGATGTAGCCACATATGAGTTTTTAAAGCTAGCTATTAAATAGTTGGATGTGTGGGGTGTGCCTAGACCTAATCATGGGTCGGGCCGTCTGACCCGACCCGAAGGCCCGCCAAAAAATGGGAGGATTTGGACAAAAATATAGGCTCGAAAAATGGGCTTGGACAAAAAATGAGGGCCATTTTCTAAACGGGTCGAGCCTCGCGTAAGAGTTTTTTTGGCTCGGGCCTGGCCTGGCTCGACCTGAATAAATTAATCATTTATAATAAAAAATTATATTATTGTTCTGGTGATTTTTTTTACTGTTTTGGTGCTTTTTTACTATTCTGGTGTTGTTTTGTTGCTATTTTTTTGTTGTTTTGATGTTATTTTTGCTGCTGTTTTGATTGTTATTTTTGTTGTTTGGATGTTATTTTTTATGCATTTTTACTATTGTTTCGCTGTCTTTTTTAATATTATTTGAATATTGTAGAACTTATGTTTTATTGTTAATTTTTCTACTACTTTATTTGCAACTATCTTAATATAAATAATTTTTAATGTATTTTAAATTTGTTTATTTTTTAATGTTTGTTTTAAAATTTTTATGTGTATTTGATATATTATATATTTTTTAAATTTGTTGTATATAATAAAAAAATCTAAAAAAACTAATATGGGCCGAGTTGAGTCGGGCTCGCGTTTGACTTCTACAAGTCGGGTTGGGCTTGGACAAAATTTTAGGCTTATTTTTCGGGTCGGGTCGGCCTGAGCCTAGCAATTGAGCCTAAAATTTTGTTGAAGCTCGGCCCGAACTTGGCCTAACCTGGCCCATGATCAGCTCTAGGTGTGCCTCGTATTCTTCTTCTAGTTAAACTCTGTTATCTTTTCCCAATTAAACTCTGATTATTTCAGAGATATTTTGGTATGATTAGAACTCTAATCTTAGCATATTTAAAGGGATATTGTATCCTTGTTTTGAGATGCCAATCAGAAAAAAGCTTTTATTTTTTTATGAGAATTTTGTGATAATTATGAAGAGAATTTTATACCCTTTTTATGAATGTCCTAAAAAATTTAGGCTTTTATTTACCAGTTTGCTATTTGAGATTTTGGGTTAATTTTTTTCATATTGTACTTTCATTTGTGTTTGTTCTTATCCATTTTTAATATCTCTCGTTTATACAAGTTAATTCCCATCAGGATGCAATACATATTATCATCCACCTCGAAGTTAACAATAGTTGGCGAGTGGCCTTGTTGGCTTGTCTTCTTGTTATGGTAATGCTATAGAATGCAGAAAGCTCATCCTCCCTCCATCTGTTTAGCTTTTTGATGACTTGAAGTGAATCCCCTCCAACCAAGTGTTGTCCTGTGTAGGCCCATATTTGCAGCAAAATGCTACGCATGTGCTGCTGTTGCCGCCCTGCAACACTATCTCCACCTTTTATCACACCCCATCCCTCAACAAAATCCTCACGCCTCCTAACGACTAAACTATTCATAAACCTGCCGTCTTCTAATGGCTAATTAAAGTGGTAAGATGATGGTGTAGTTCCATGCACCAACGATTTTGTATCCCAGTCTTATAGCAGAGTCTTGGTCCAAGTTCTACTGATTCTCTTATTTTCATTTCACTGAAACCATAATAAACATGTCTGAGAGTTGTCAAGTTCCAATATGGGGGCCTTGTTTGTAACCCCAACCTTATTTCCCAAAATCTTGAAAAGGGCCCATTTTAACACTAACAACTTTACAAGGGCCTATTTCAGTTTGAAGGGCTGTTTTTTAAATTAAATAATTTAAACCATTAGTTTTAGAATCTAATCGATAGTCGAATTGATTAGATCACTTGATCTTGGTTGGGTTATTGTGTTCGGTTCAAATCAAATAAATTATTAAAAATTCATAAAAAATTAAAAATTCTTAAAAAATTATAAAATTTGGTTCAACTTATTTTTATCTCGATTCATATCAATTTACGAGTCAACCAACTTTTTACTTTATTTTAGACCGGGATATTGGTTGCCAAAGCGAATTGAAGTTTTGTTGGTTGCATAGATATATTTTGGTGCATTTTGCACATGTTATGTTAAGTGTAAAACATTTTTAGTTGATACATTTTTTTTATATGTTTAGGTGATGATCGACACAAATCAGTTTCTATACAAATTAAATTTTTATGTTTTTAAGATTTTATTAACGAAATTAGTTGAGTTTTGTTGTGAATAAACTGATATATATTGTATAATTTAAATTGAAAAAGTTGATGAAATATAACAAGTCAAATTGGATTGCTAATTTTTCTCTATTTTGTTTTCATCCTTTGCTCAAAAACCCAACAAGTTGATATAACAAAAGGGAGGATGTCATTCTAAAATGAAGTTTTTCATTATTTGAAAATAAAGAATAAAGGGAATAAGAATGAGATTTCTTTAAAACTGGACATGAATAAAATGTATGAAGGTCGGATGAGTTAGAGTTTTGGTCATATCTATTTGTTATGGTACAATGTCTAAAATTATTTATAATTCTTCTCAACTCATAAATAAGAAAATAATACGCTTCAGCGTACTCAAGTCAATGTCTTCTTGTATTAACAATTATATCTATGAGCTAAAACTCAATCGAAATAGTATTGTTTATATTTCCCTTTAAATATTATTTCTAATTAAGAAACTAATTAAGATTGGGAAATTAACAACGCTGAGAATTGAAAAAAAAAGTTTAATACTCCATACATACATGATTGCTTCACTCAAGAAATTAAAACGTTGAATAACAATAAAAATTAGAAATCAAAAAAAAAAACTTTACATTTACAACCCAAGAACTTCAATTCTATAAATTTTAAGCTGGATCAAGTCCATACATTTTTTAAAAAAAAAATTTTATGGCACAGACGATCCAAGACGAAGATGTAAATCAAGACCTAATCCATTATCAATCTTAGGCCGCCTCACTACCGAAAAAACTCCGGCATGATCCCCGATATCACCTGACATGGCGACTGCCATGCTCTCCCTTCCTTCTCCTGTATATAAACGGCGTCCATGCCCAGAACCAGTCACACAATGGTACGTGCTACCTTGCAACATATACGATGGGGTTGGTCCTCCTCCTCCTCCATGTGACATGTAAAAAGCAGAATGATACAGTGGCGGCGGTGCAGCGGCTGGTAACACCGTCGCAGCAAGGAGGTGTGGCGGAGGTGTAAAAGGCGATATCATGGAATTCCGAGTAGCAGCAGCCTGCATTTGAGCACGCTTTAGTAACTGCCTTTCCTTCTTGTGAGCATTTTGGTGACCTCCTAGGGCTTGAGAGTTAGCAAACTCCCTGCAACAGTACTGACACTCGTATTTACGGTCAAGTTCCGGCAATCCTCCGGCTGGTGGTGCTTTGCTAGATTCATTGCCAGTGCTTTCCCCGATGTTGAACCCAAACAACTTCAAGGGTTTTGAGTGAAAATCAATATCAGCCATGGCAGATTCTGGAATAATGCAAATCAAGAAATTGCTATCTGTGTTTCATGAGCTAATAATATTGATATATAAGGTCATTTACTTGAGAGTGAGTGAAGACAGGCAAGAAAAAGGAGAGTTGGTTGCGAAAATGATCCTCAAGAAATAACATATAACCCAAGTTTTGGCCATGAAATATGCCCTCCCAGCAAGAAAACTTTTCTTATAATTTATTATAAGCAATTATTTACCTAGATTTCCGAGTCAATTTTCAGTTTTAGTTCAATTAATCAAGTTTGATCGATTCTAATTTAACCATTCAAATGATCGGTTTGTGATTACTCAGACATTTTATTTCTTTTTTACGGATTTTATTCATCCAATTTAAATTTATACTCATTATTTTTATCTTATATTTAACTATTTCAAAACATATACATTTTCATTATAGTATTAACACTTTGCAAACATTAAAAAGAAGTCCCATCTTAATACATCCATGAATAATTTCTTGAAAAAGAATTATATTATTATTATAATTATTATTTCTCACATGGCAAACTCCATGATGCACGTGCAATCACTATGTTCTTCGAGCTTAATTTCTTAATCTAACATCACAATCATCATGCATACTTCAAATGTGTTAGGTTAGAATTAATGATAATAAAGAAATAAATTAATAAAATTAGCTATTATTTTTAATAAATAAATAAATCAAATATTTTGGTATTTAACATTTACTTTGTTATATACCGATCGAATGTCTGATCTCTCGTCATCATTCAGCTCGCCTGTTTTCCAGTTTTTCTATCAAGAACACGTGTGTTCATCGTTCATCTCAACCCGCAAGATATAATTCAACTAGTCACCGTCCTGTTCGTCAACATCTTCTTGAGAGCATTTAAAAACATGTGCCGTCGTATATAATATCTAGATATCTCTAATGCGTCGCATCAATAAATCGAAAAATGAAGATGAAAGAATGTAGAGTGAGGGGAGGGCCATGGTGACGCATAATGGTGGATTATAATGAAGAAGATGTTAGCGTGATTGACGTAGAAATCCAAGGTTATTTTAACGAAGGCAAGATCTTTTCGAATCTTACTAACCACCACAATTTGGGGGAAGTTTAAACTAAAACCTTCTTTCTCTCTCCAAATTCATCATCACCCTAATTTCCACCACTTTAAGTCATCAACGCCTTAAATTATTGGACTTTGTCTCATCTTCACCATCTTAATTTTCTTATATATAATTATTTCTATTTTATATTGAGTGAATAAATTATTTGTCTCACCTTTATAAAACTTTTTTTTATTGTATTGGGATCCATCCGTATAAACAATGAGATAATAAAAGTGGAAAAGAAAAACGTAAATATTTTACGTGAAAACCCCATAGAGAGAGAAAAACTATGGGCAAATAAAGCTTCAATTTTTCACTAAATAAGTAAACAAACGAGAGTACAATATGAATAAAACTAATTTAAATGTACTAAACAAATATTACCCAAAATCTCAAATACAAAAATAATAGAATTTAACTGGGAGAAGAATACGAGGCACACCCCACATATTGTTAGTATATATATCCATCTTCACAAATAAATAAATAAATTTATATTTAAATTCTAGTGTTTGAACTATTGATAGTAGGTGTTTATCTCACAACTTACATCATCGGTTCGAATCATAAGAATTATTTATGGTGTATGAGTTGTAGTGAAAATATATATTTACATTAATGTATTATTAGTGCATAAATTTACACACCAATAATAAAATTTATCATGCCAAAATATAATTTTTATAACTTGACACAACATAATTCATTGTCAATTTACAGATTTTATATCGATCAAATATAGACCTATTCATGGGTTGGGTTACAGTCCAAGCCTTAAGGCCTGTCGAAATTTAGGAGGGTTTAAGAAAAAAATTTAAATTCGAAAAATGAGCCTAGGCAAAAAAAATTAAACCCGTTTAAAATATGGGTCGAACTCGAGCTTGAACATTCAAGGCCCAAGCTCGACGTGCCCTGACTCATTTTTAAGTTTATAATACTTTATATTATGTTATTTTTATATATTATGTAATTTAGAACACATAAAAAACTTATATTAAATATATAATACTACTTTAATGTAAATATTAAAATAATGTTAAGATAACTATATAAAAAATATTAATAAATAAAAATATATAAAATTATTAAATATTAAAATAATATAATATAAATATTTTTGAAAAAATAATATGGGTGGGCCTAAAATGGGCTTGAGTTAATCTTTTGTAAATATGGACAAGTTTGGATAAAATTTTAAGCCCATATTTTAGGTCAAGCCGGACTTGGACAAACACAAAGTATGTTAATATTATGCTTAGACCCGACTCGAACTCGACTCGACCCATGAGCACCTCTAATCAAATACAAATGCATAATAAATACTAGTCTTTTGACAAATCCACTATGTAGGTGAAAGATAAAAATAAAATGAAATTTTAATTGATAATTATGATTTATAAAAATAGTAATTCTTGATAATAAGGTAATAAAAATGTACATAGTTGTTGTTTTTAAAGTTACAACTATATCAACATTTTCAATCAAAATCAATTATTGTAAGCATTGAATTGAAATAATTAACTCAACAACTAACTAAACTCAAATTAACTAACTATAAGAATAGATAAAGAGAAAAACTCATACATTTACATGTTAATTGAACTTGGGATCTTGAAGTTTTTAAGGCCTCAATTTTGATATATTTGCTAATGAATTTTTTTTATTTTTAAGAAACCTTAAAAACTTTTGTCTTTTTTTTTTCCAAGTTGTTTGCTTCTTCTTTTTTGTTTTGCCCAACGACAGTGTCAGTCTTTGGACTGGCTAACACCTATTAAAATAAAAAAAATCAAGATATCACAAATTCAAGATATGATAAAACTTAATAAACCATAAACCTAGATATATCATATCAAATTATCGAGAATAAATTAATAATAGAACTAGATGCAAAAGCGTATCTGAATCCATGGATTCCCGAAGATATTTTGAATCTTGGGGTTTTGAACTTCCAAATTAGCACACAAGTAATCATGAGAATGTGACTCTCTCATTTCCAATGATGGGATATTAGAAAAGCTTTCTTGTATTGGGATCTATCCGTATAAACAATGAGATAATAAAAGTGGAGAAGAACAAACGTAAATATTTTACGTGAAAACCCCATAGAGAGAGAAAAATTATGGGCAAATGAAGCTTCAATTTTTCACTAAATAAGTAAACAAACGAAAGTACAATATGAAGAAAACTAATTTAAATGTACTAAACGAATATTACCCAAAATCTCAAATACAAAAATAATAGAATTTAACTGGGAGAAGAATACGAGGCACACCCCACATATTGTTAGTATATATATCCATCTTCACAAATAAATAAATAAATTTATATTTAAATTCTAGTGTTTGAACTATTGATCGTAGGTGTTTATCTCACAACTTACATCATCGGTTCGAATCATAAGAATTATTTATGGTGTATGAGTTGTAGTGAAAATATATATTTATATTAATGTATTATTAGTGCATAAATTTGCACACCAATAATAAAATTTATCATGCCAAAATATAATTTTTATAACTTGACACAACATAATTCATTGTCAATTTACAGATTTTATATCGATCAAATAAAAACCTATTCATGGGTTGGGTTACAGTTCAAGCCTTAAGGCCTGTTGAAATTTGGGAGGGTTTAAGAAAAAATTTTAAATTCGAAAAATGAGTCTAGACAAAAAAAATTAAACCCGTTTAAAATATGGGTCGAACTTGAGCTTGAACATTCAAGGCCCAAGCTCGACGTGCCCTGACTCATTTTTAAGTTTATAATACTTTATATTATGTTATTTTTATATATTATGTAATTTAGAACACATAAAAAACTTATATTAAATATATAATACTACTTTAATGTAAATATTAAAATAATGTTAAGATAACTATATAAAAAATGTTAATTAATAAAAATATATAAAATTATTAAATATTAAAATAATATAATATAAATATTTTTGAAAAAATAATATGGGTGGGCCTAAAATGGGCTTGAGTTAATCTTTTACAAGTATGGACAAGTTTGGGCAAAATTTTAAGCCCATATTTTAGGTCAAGCCGGACTTGGGCAAACACAAAGTATGTTAATATCATACATAGACCCAACTCGAACTCGACTCGACTCGACCCATGAGCACCTCTAATCAAATACAAATGCATAATAAATGCTAGTCTTTTGACAAATCCACTATGTAGGTGAAAAATAAAAATAAAATGAAATTTTAATTGATAATTATGATTTATAAAAATAATAATTCTTGATAATAAGGTAATAAAAATGTACATAGTTGTTGTTTTTGAAGTTACAACTATATCAACATTTTCAATCAAAGTCAATTATTGTAAGCATTGAATTGAAATAATTAACTCAACAACTAACTAAACTCAAATTAACTAACTATAAGAATAGATAAAGAGAAAAACTCATACATTTACATATTAATTGAACTTGGGATCTTGAAGTTTTTAAGGCCTCAATTTTGATATATTTGCTAATGAAATTCTTTTATTTTTAAGAAACCTTAAAAACTTTTCTCTTTTTTTTCCAAGTTGTTTGCTTCTTCTCTTTTGTTTTGCCCAACGACAGTGTCAATCTCTGGACTGGCTAACACCTATTAAAATAAAAAAAATCAAGATATCACAAGTTCAAGATATGATAAAACTTAATAAACTATAAACCTAGCTATATCATATCAAATTATCGAGAATAAATTAATAATAGAACTAGATGCAAAAGCGCACCTGAATCCATGGATTCCCGAATATATTTTGAATCTTGGGGTTTTGAACTTCCAAATTAGCACACAAGTAATCATGAGAATGTGACTCTCTCATTTCCAATGATGGGATATTAGAAAAGCTTTCTTGTATGTAATTTGGGGACCATAATCCTAATATTTATAGCTTTGGCATATAGCCCTAATTCCTAATAAGCCCATCATCAATTAGGAATTAGTCATCAATTAGAATTTAACTACTAGCGTATCTACACGTATTTATCTCATACTTTATTTGATAATTAAAGCCCAATATACTTTTAACCAAATTAGATCACTTTTATTTTGGGCCTAACCTATTATGATAGTAAATAATAACATGTAATTAATCTTATTATATATATATATATATATGATGTCTATATTTTCCAATAATCTTCCACTAGGACCACATATATATACTAATTACTCAATAATTACATGTCATTATTAGCCTTATGAGCTCAAAACTTTACTATCATATCCAAAAGGTATTCTGAACAATCTCGTCTATTAATTATGTTAACATAAAACCAAAGCGATTTTCGTTACATATATCATAACTAAATCTTCCCTGATCACATATATTAACACAACCAAATGACATAGATCAAGTATGGATGTGTAGCATGGAAATTACATGCAATATGATCTTAACATGTCTATTTCCAACTGGTCCTCCTTAAACTTAAGTGAGGTCAGTATCAAAATAACAAAACAGAGTGAATAAACTGAATACTTCATTTCTGATCAGAAAATAACCAAATACATAAATGTCTGAAAAACAAACATAAAGTAAATAAAATACAAACTCCCACTAAACACCCATATGAACAGTGTGCTCATGAAAGACCTTGGGTGGTAAACCTTTTATGAGTGGATCCGCAATCATGGAGTTTGTCCCCATGTGCTCTATGGATATTTGTCCATTTTGTACTCTTTCTTTTACAATTAGGAAATTTATGTCAATATGCTTTGACTTAGATGAACTCCTGTTGTTATTGGAATACAGCACTGCTGACTTACTGTCACAAAATAATTTGAGTGGTCTTTCTACATTCTCCAAAATGTGCAACCCAGTAACAAAGTTTCGCAACCATATTCCATGGTTTGATGCCTCATAGCATGCCACAAACTCTGCCGCCATAGTGGAAGAAGCTACATGTGTCTGTTTGACACCTTTTCAAGATATAGCTCCTCCAGCTAACAGGTAAATATAGCCTGATGTAGATTTCCTGCTATCTTGGCATCTAGGGAAATCAGAACCAGAATACCCTACGACCTCCAAATGATCTGATCTCTTATAAGTGAGCGTGTAATCTTTTGTTCTCTGAAGATACCTCATAACCCTTTTGGTTGCTGTCCAATGGTCTATACCAAGGTTGCTTAAATATTTGCCTAACATACCAACAATGTACGCAATATCTGGACGCGTACATATTTGAGCATACATTAGACTCCCAATAGCTGACGCATAGGGAATCTTTTGTATTTCTTAAATTTCAAGGTTACTTTTAGGGAATTGAGTAAGTCTAAATTTGTCTCCTTTAGCAACAAAGGTGTCACCTGGTTTACAACTTTGCATGCCAAACCTTTTGATTACTTTATCGATATAACTCTTTTGTGACAATCCAAGAATACCACGAGATCGATCTCGATGTATCTGAATTCCTAAAATAAAAGAGGCGTCCCTAAGATCTTTCATCTCAAAATGCTTAGATAAAAACCTCTTGGTTTCGTGCAATAAGCCTATATCAATAGTGGCAAACAAAATGTCATCAACATACAGAACCAAAAATATATACTTACTCCCATTGAATTTATGATACACACAATCATCAACAATATTCATTTCAAAACCGAACAAAACAATTACTTGATGAAACTTGTGGTACCATTAACGGGAAGCTTGTTTGAGTCCATAGATGGATTTTTTAATTTGCAAACCATATTCTTTGGGTTTTCTAACTCAAAGTTTTTTTGTTGCACCATATAAATTGTTTCTTCAATGTCGGCATTGAGAAACGCAGTCTTAACATCCATTTGATGTAACTCAAGATCAAAATGAGCAACAAGCATCATGATTATCCTGAAAGAGTCTTTCGATGAAACTGGAGAGAAAGTCTCTGTAAAATCAATGCCTTCTTTCTGAGTATATCCTTTAGCTACAAAACGCGTCTTATACTTCTCCACATTACCATTTGCATTCCTCTTGGTTTTAAATATTCATTTACAACCAATTGGTTTTGCACCTTCAGGTAATGGGACAAGTTCCCAAACTTTATTGTCTTGCATAGACTTGTACTCATCTTTCATAGCATCAGTCCACTTTTAAGAATTAGAACTTTTCATGGCCTGATGAAAGTTGATTGGATCATCTTCCACCATTCCATTATCATCCTCATGTTCTTGGAGAAATACAATATAATCATTTGGAATAGCATTTCTCCTTTCTCTTGTGGACCTCTTTAATGACACTTGTTCTTGAGGTTGTTGAGTTTGTTCTTCTGGAATAATTACCTCATCTTAAATAGAGAGTTGTTCAACATTATCTTGTTGAGGTTTTGGATTCACTTCTTGATTAATGATAGGTATGAGAACCTGAACGTTGTCAAAAGCGATAGTAGGAACTGAGTTAGAATCCAATTCCTCCTCAAAAGTAATGTCTCTAACCTTATTTCTCCCTCCAAACTCAACATCCTCAAAAAATATTGCAGTCCTCGTTTAAAAAATATTCCTAATTGTGGGATCATAAAACTTATAGCCCCTAGATCGCTCAGAATAACCAAAAAAGTAGTTGCTTACTGTTTTGGAGTCCAATTTCTTTTCATGTGGCTTATAAGGCCTTGCCTCAGCTGGACATCCCCAAATGTGAAAGTGCTTTAGGTTAGGTTTTTTACCTGTCCAAAGCTCATAAGGTGTTTTTGCAACTGCTTTAGTGGGTACTCTATTCAGAATGTAAGATGCTGTCTTTAATGCTTCTCCCCAGAGGGACTCAAGTAAGGTAGAATGAGCAATCATGCTCCTTACCATATCCTTAAGAGTTCTATTTCTTCTTTCAGCTACACCATGCATATTGGGTGATCCTGGCACGGTGTATTGTGGGACAATACCGCATTCCTCTAGGAATTTCGCAAATGGTCTTGGACATTGTTCACCTGAGCCACCATATCTGTCGTAGTACTCACCACCACGATTAGATCTGACGTTCTTAATCTTTTTGTTAAGTTGATTCTCAACTTCAACTTTATAAGCTTTGAACACGTCCAAAGACTGAGATTTCTCATGAATGAGATATAGATACCCATAACGTGAGTAATCGTCTATAAATGTTATGAAATATTGTTGACCATTCCAAGATGTCGTAGGGAATGACCCACAAATATCTGTATAAATCAATTCTAAGACGTTTGAAGATCTGTTGTCACCCAATCTCTTGGTTTTGGTTTGTTTTCCCTTAATGCAATCGACACAAACATCAAATTCTGTGAAGTCAAGGGACTCTAAAATATCATCAGACACAAGGCATTCAATTCTAACTTTTGAGATATAACCTAAGCGCTTATGCCATAATGATGCTGAATTTTCCTTATTTAATTTGAGTTTAGTACCACATAATTCCACATACAAGGTTTCATTATAGGATGCAATTGTTTCTAGCAAATAAAGGTTGTCATAAGTATTTAAATAACTAGTTCCAACAACATTCAAATTTAAAGACAAACTAAATTGATTGTTTTCGAATGAACAATAATAACCAAATTTGTCCAACGAAGAAACAGAAACTAAATTCCGTCTAGATGATGGTACAGTAAAAGTGTCTTTTAAATCCTAATAAAAACTAATTCCTAATTACAACCTAAAATGCCCAATTGATTCCACTTCTATCAATTTTCCATCGCCCACAAAGATGTTTCTTCCACCATCACTTGGCTTTCAGTAGCTCAGACAACCCTGCATAGAAACATAGAAACACTTAAGTGAGTAATAGCACCAGAATCTATCCACCAAGTGTTTCTAGGTACTGAAGCTAAATTAACCTCAGAACAGACCAAATTAAGAATTATATCTTTCTTTGCACGCCAAGCGTGATATTTGGTACAATCTTTCTTCACGTGTCCAGACTTGTTACAAAAGAAACAACTCTCTGTAACTTGCTGTTGTTTCTTTTGAGCTGGACCTTTAGCAGCTTCATTCTGATGTTTTCTTTTCTTGCCCTTATCTTTAGGGACATTGGCCAAATGAGCACTTTCAGACTTATCACGCTTCAACCTTTCTTCCTCTTGCACATAAAGAGAAATGAGCTCATTTAGAGTCTATTTCTCCTTTTGACTGTTATAACTTATTTTAAATTGATTGAACTGTGAAAGAAGCGATATCAAGACCATAGGAACAAGCAATTCCTCCGAAAGCTCGACCTTAAGTGCCTTAAGTCTTGAAGCAATATGAAACATCTCCATAATGTACTCCCTCACATTTCCTTAACCCTTATACTCCATAGACATCAAAGAAGTCAGAAGTGATGTCATTTCAACCTTATCATTTTTAGTAAAACATTTCTCAATTTCGTCAAGGAAACTCTTGGCCTTAGTAATCTCTTCAGATTCTATGCCCCTAAAGGCTTCTGGAATGCTGTGTTTCATAATCATTAGACTCATGCGATTTGAACGATCTCACCTCTCAAAATCCCTTTTAACATCAGGGGTGCTTTCCGCAGTGAAAGCTGTAGGTTGTTCTTCCCTTAGTGCAAGGTCTATGTCCATGCAGCCAAGCACTATAAGTAAGTGCCTTTTCCATTCCTTAAAATTAGTCTCATTAAGCATGGGTATAGAATTTATATTAGTAGATATTGTGGCAACATAAGATGAACTAGCTGAATATTTGAACAAAAAAAAAAGCTCACATCAATATTCATAAGTAAACAATAAATTCAAAATAATGGCTAATCCCATCTCAAGATACCAAACATAACATTAATATCAGGTCTTTGGATAGTAATACTAACTGTAAGTGGTACACTTGTTGTAGTAATCAAACATTGACAATAAATTATGTCAAACAATGAATTAATCTTTGGACTAACATATTGCTCACATAAAGTACCTTATAATTGTCACACATTTATTACCACAGATGTCTTTGAAATTCGGCCAAATATTAACTTACCTTTGGGTCAATTAATAAATGCATGAATCACAAAAACATATAATCATCTTGATATTTTAAATAAACTAATCTACGCAAAAGAGAACACTTTGGCGGCATTTTGTTTCAACTAATCTATTTAAAATATTAAACATCCTTAATTAAAATCCAAAGCTAAAATTCGAATTTATTTGTTTCAAAATATTTATCTTAATTTCATCTTTCAATCAAATTAAAAGATAACCGTTTATATATAAGTATTTATATACTTTTCCAAAACATGCATATATTATATATTTATATAGAATTAATAATATATAAATTAACATGCATCTCATACACCTTTCAATTACTAAATAATCAAATAGAAATTGAAACATAAATAAACCCCAAAATATATATTCTAGCATAAATCTATTAACTATTATAGAATCAAATTCAAAATCAAATTCTTTAAACATGTATTAAATTTAAGTACCAAATCATAACATAATACCCATAAAACAAAAATAATTCAAAATAATAATAATAAAGAAAGAATGCCTTTAACACTATTACGCAAGCTTCATCTCAGTGCACAAAATCAATATAAATCAAATATGAAAACTTTGAGATTCAAAAGTTAAAGAAAGTGGCATTTAATGAAAATCTAAAATAAGTGCAGAATTTTGACCTAACTTAGCAGCATTTTAGATCCGATCTATGATACTTAATATATATACTAGAGTATTTGTACGAGAAAATCTTTGATTGCACAGATCAATTTTTATATAATAGATCAATACATTTAATTCTACTACAAATATAATACAAACGATGAATCCTGAGTTATAATGAAACCCTAAAATTGAATCGTTACAACAATCTTAAAGATTCAACATATATAATAAATTCATTGCTAAACAATTGGTATATTAAAGATATTGTACCTGAAGTAAATTCTTTTACTAATCATGTATCATCATGTAAACTATACATTGAATTTGTTCAACTATATATAAATGGAAAAAAACAAAGTCCAAATTAAAAATTAAAATCAAAACCTTAAATTTAATGAATCCAATCATTCCAAAAAAAAAATCAATCCTCAATGATTTAACATGACGAAGCTCTGATGTCACTTGTTAAAATAAAAAAAATAAAGATATCACAAATTCAAGATATGATAAAACTTAATAAATCATAAACCTAGATTTGTCATATCAAATCATCGAGAATAAATTAATAATAGAACTAAATGCAGAAGAGTACCTGAATCCATGGATTCCTGAAGATATTTTGAATCTTGAGGTTTTAATCTTCCAAATTAGCACACAAGTAATCTTGAGAAGGTAGCTCTCTCTTTTCCAATAATGGGATATTAGAAAAGCTTTCTTGTATGTAGTTTGGGGACCATAACCCTAATATTTATAGCTTTGGCATATAGCTCTAATTCCTAATCAACCCATCATCAATTAAGAATTAGTTATCAATTAGAATTTAACCACTAAAGTATCTACACATATTTATCTCATACTTTATTTAATAATTAAAGCCCAATAGACTTTTAACCAAATTAGATCACTTTTATTTTGGGCTAACCTATTATGATAGTAAATAATAACATGTAATTAACTTTATTATATATATGATGTTCATATTTTCCAACAGCGCCTGCCTTTTTTTCCCTCCCGCCAACCCTTTTTTTCTTTCTTCTTCTCATTCACTTCATGTGCTTTCTCTCTTTTCAATGTGCAGATCTATTTTGTTAGTATATTTGTTGTCTTCACAAATTGTGATGAACAGATGATGGTGTCTATCGTCGTTGAAACTCCACTGACCACCAACAGTTTCTCTTGGAAAGTGGGTGGTTCTTCGTTGGCTTCTTAACATGTTTATGTTTTAAGAGTATTTCAGAATAATAAATGATTTCATGAGTTGGTTTGGGCCCGTGTTGTCTTAAGTTTTATATGTTTTTTTTATTTGTTTTCCATTGTTTAATAAGTTTTCACTTTTAGAAGTTTTTGTCTCCTCTTGTATCATGTTTTATAATCTTGCTTTTGCAAGTATTTTAGAGATGGCTTGTCGTCGTCGTCCTCTCTAATTTGGTGGATGCTTGGTTCTTTTGCCGATTTTTGCCCGCCACTTTCGACTATTTAGGGTTGATTTCCTTATCATTTTAAGTACTTGCAATCACTCTATATATGTCATGCTTGAGTTGTGATAGAGTCAATTGTCAACATGTCATAATGTTCTATTGATGCAAAAACTAAAGCCTTTATTATGTTGATAGAGTTTATCTTTTACCACTACGACTAGTGTTTGTTGTTTTTTCCCCGAATTATATAATCTCATTCATGGAATAAATTAATGAAATTCCCTTCAAAAAAAAGTTTTTAAAGGCTCAACCTTACCATTAAACCTAGGCCTCATTGCAAAAATGTATATAATTATTTGTAAAAAAATACATAAGCAAAAGAAGGGAAGTAGTCATTTTTTTAAATGAGTTGTTATTGTTATTTTAAATAAATAAATTTTGAGTCAGCAATTTTTTTCCTTTTTGATAAAAGAGCGAGTAGTTTTTTTTTTTGAATATACTGATGTGATTACATAGTAGTATTTGTTCATACTTTCTTAACCCTTTGCCAACGTACACACAGGCGCTCGAACCCGGGATCCCGAGGATGAACAACATCCTCTTTTCCACTGGAACCACTTGTTAAGTTCAAAAAAAAAAAAGAGCGAGTAGTTAATTATATTGATTTTTGGATAAAAAAAGTAATGTGGAAAAAGTGGTTTATTTTTTTTCAAATCGATTTTATGTATTTTGCTTGATTGAATTGGTGTGTAGTTAATTCGTGACACTAACTCAATCAAAAGTTTTATAATAATACTCGATTATGTCACACCCATGATGTACGTGAAAAAAACTATGTAATAAATATATCTATTAAAAGTTTATAAAAAAACTATTATAAGCTATTTTGGTTTCCAACTACAACGATAGTTGTAGCTTAAGGCATAGCTAAAATAAGTTGAAACTTGACTTATTTGTGTTGGCGATCTTTTGGTTCAAAACGTGTAAGGCTTTGCATTTGTGATCTCCAAGAATTATCTTGACTCATCTATGATGTTCAATTGTGCAGAATCAAATCATAGAAAATCAAATCAGAAACTTTTAATGCAATCGAAGTTCCCTATTTAAAGAGATCAAGTCACACTAACTTCGAAATATTTAAATCAAATCACCCAAACTGCAAATAGTCACATACAACCCAACTTCTAAATGTGTAAAGAGCTGACATACCCTCAAATTGGTGTTGAACAAATGAACATATATACACTCAATGAAGTGGTTTGCAATCTCATTAAAACCAGTAAGAGGCCTGAAAGCAACACCAAAGTTCAAAGACTAGAAGTCTATGTACAACATCCAAAATTTGACATGAACATAACAATGGCAAAAGCAGAATCAAATAACAAGTCAGATAGGAAAATTTCCATTCCTTTGAAATACAGGACTATGAACTAAATTTCAGTATTATATCATTCCATGATGTTCCTCATTTATTTGGTATTATAACTAGCACTATGGAGGCTAACTGGATATTGCCCTATCTTATCCATGGGTTTAATACTAAAATAAATCTAATTTGTATTGCTTTTCCAAAAGTTGTCCGAGTCCAAGTTGAAAGGCCCATCCGAAATTTGACATGGTTTAGATAAAAATATTAGGTCTGAAGAATAGATTTGGTCAAAAAAATTAAACCCATTTAAAATATGAGTCGTGCTCGAGTTTGAACATTCAATGCTTGGACCTAGCTCGGCTTGTTTTTAAGTTTATAATACTTTTTATTATGTTATTTTTATAAATTATGTAATTTAAAACACATTAAACAAAATAAATATATACAAAATATATAATACTACTTTAATATAAACATTAAAATAATATTAAGATGATTATATAAAAAATTTTAACAAATAAAAAATGTACAAAATTATTAAATATTAAAATAATATAATATAAATATTTTTTTTTAAAAAATATGGGTGGACCTAAAATGGATTTATGTTATTTTTTTGCAAATATGGACGAATTTAGGTAAAATTTTAAGCTCATATTTTGGGTTGAGCCGAGTTTAGACAACACATAAAATATATTAATATCATACTTAAACCAAACCTAAAACCAGCTCGACCCGACCATAAACACACTCAAAAATTACTTGGCCTATACATTGAATCTAACGTATTATAAATCAACAGAAACAAGCTTGATAACTTGAATAACACCTATACAACATTACTTAAAAGAACTCCAATATACAAAATTGAACTGTTAATACGGCATTTCAGCTAGTCAAATTATGGTTCAGCAGCCACTTGTTTCACCCTTTCTGCCATATGCATACTCTTTGTTGGTTGGCACATGTCAGCAACCGGACCTCAGGGGAGTTGCACTCTTATTTGCTCCTCTTTTAGCCTTAGAACCGCCGGTCCCTTTGCATTTGTTCCGAAATCCATCTCTCCAAGTAAAGCATGCTTCGCAGCCATCACCTTGTATGGTTTTGGCTGCGGCAAATTATTGTTAGCTGCGTGTGGACACTGTTTCGGGAAGTTGGGACATCATGATTATGTTTTCCCTCGTATGTTGTTATGATAGCTCTCTGATCCATGGAAGCTTTTTCCACGTGTTTCCGAACATTGCATCCTGCATTCGTGCATTTGTAGTAGCTTCTGTTGGAATAACTTAGATGTATCAGAAATGAAACTCAAACATTAAACTACTTGTGATTGAAATATAGAGCTCAAAAAGCAAAACAAATAGCACCAGATGGTGAAGTAGATCATCAACTGTGACCCACACTCATGCCTCAAGTCCGATTAATGTAGGTCACAATCAGTAGCAGTCCTATCGGTGTATGCCTAAATTCTAAGATGTCAGTCTGCCATTGTAATGCACTCGACGGTTCATACCAATGCTACATGTCTCAATATGTGCCAAACACATGTGTCAAACAAGGGTACTTGAAGAATGACAAGTCAGAGCAGCCTAGAATAGAGCCATAGATGATAGTCCATTGTACCTTGGATGAGGGTTCCCTTTGACAACTTTCTAACCATATTTGCGCCACCGATAGCCATCATCTAAGAGATCAACTTCACTTCTTGTTTGCACAACAATTTTCGGTTCCGTGATCGTCTTATGTGAGAAGGTTACTGTTGAAATATCAACATCAACTTATTAGAAAATAAGTATAAGTGGTTTGTTAGTAAGAATTAATCCCACATTGCCTTGGAACAAAAGACAAATGGGTTATGAATCTCATATCCCACATTGCTTAGATAAATAAGGACAGTAAAATCTTGGGTCTATATAAAGAGCTATGTACTATGTATTATTCACACCAAGAAATAAGTCAAGTGTTGAATTTTCCATTTGATTTTTTCCTTCCTTCTCTTAGTGTTTTTGAGCTTTTGTTGGGCCGTGGGGTGTTTAATAATTGGTATCAAAGCTAGATTATGTGTTAATTTTCTTTGTGGTTGCAGTATAGTTTGATCTGTCACGTTAGAAAATAAGTTTTCACTGTTGCTTAGTTGCTCATTTTCCTATAGGTGTGGTAGTATGAGAGTGCATGTCTAGGAAAGTTTTGGCAAGGAAAGACTTGGTATTTAAGTGATCCGTGTAATCCACCTCTCTTTCCTGGGAGCTTACCTGGTGTATTTTTTCACATACTTTCACTATTTCGTGTAGCTTTGTAAGGATCATTTGTCGGCACAATGACTGACTTACACGTTGTCGGCGAAATGAAGAAGCTTAACAACGACAACTACAATACATGGTCAACTTGCATGATGTCATATATGCAAGGACAAGATTTGTGGGAGATTGTCAACGGTAATGAAATGGAGCAACCAAGAGAAGAGGATCAGAGTGGCGCGCTAGGAAAATGGAAGATAAAAGCAGGCAAGGAAATGTTCGCCTTGAAGACAACAGTGGAGGAAGAAATGTTGGAACACATTCATGATGCTAAAACCCCAAATGAAGCTTGGGTAACATTCATCAAGTTGTTCTCTAAGAAGAACGATACGAAGCTCCAACTTTTGGAGAGTGAGTTATTGTCTATGAAGCAAGACAACATGACGATCAAACAATACTTTCACAAAGTAAAGCTGATATGCCGGGAGATTTTTGAGTTGGATTCAGCTACTCCTATTGGTGATACCAAGATGAAACGAATTATTTCCATGGTCTAATCCAGAGTTCAAGAGCTTTGTTGTTGCTGTACAAGGATGGCAAACTCAACCATCACTTGTAGAGTTTGAAAATTTGTTAGCTAGTTAAGAAGCCTTAACTAAACAAATGGGAAGAGTCTCATTGAAAAAAGAGGAAGAGGCCCTCTACGCCAATAGAGACAAGTGAAACTTTAAGCAATGTAATAATGGCGGGTTCAATAGAAATCAAGGAAAATGGAGCTCTCATGAAGGGGAAGGTTCCAAAAACCACGGCAACAGTAAAAGGTTTGAAGGAAAGTGTTACAACTGCGGAAAGAAAGGTCATATGTCAAAAGCTTGTTGGCCAAGGAAAAAATCCATGGAGAGTAATGTCGTTACTTCCAAAAGTGAAGAAGAATGGGACGCAAAAGCATTCTTTGCAGTAGAAGAGGAAGAACTAGCTCTTATGGCAACAACACCAAGTACAATTGATTATGAAAATGATTGGATCATTGACTCGGGTTGTTCGAACCATATGATTGGAGATAAAGAGTTATTGCCAGACTCCGGTATTCTCAAAAGAGAATTACAGTCTTCTAAGGTTCAGTTGAGTCTAAATGAAACTGAAATTGTTGACGATGAGGAAGAAGAAAGCGAAACTCAAAGTCCATGGAAAACTAGCGTTCACTACTAACCAATTGAAGAAGGTGAGCCTAATGGAATAGAAGAACCAACATCACTAAGAAGATCAACAAGGCCAAATTCCAAAATACGCTAACGTTGCCATAGTAGAAAAAACTAATTAGAGTGGGCAATGAGACCCGTGGGACGGCTAGAAAACAGAGTCGTTCGAGGGACGTACTGTCGACTTTGGAAAGTCGGGTGATCACTCTTGAAGAGTCCATAAAGGACGTCAGGGAGAAGATCAATGAAGTCAAGGAAGGACTCCCAAGTGGCTTGCAATTCATAAAGGAACAGTTGAGAGAGTACGTATGAGATACTCCTGGTTCCTTAGAAAACAAGATGACGAGGAAGGATGATGCTCTTGAGGCAATGGTAGTAGCCTTAAAGGAAGAAATCACCGAGCTTAAGGGGGAGCTCAGGATTTACAAGGCTGCATTTGGTAATGAAATGTTGGCTTCGACACTGAAGCAGTAGGCGATGAATGTGCCCAAACCGAAAGGCTTTAAAGGGGCAAGGTTCGCAAGTGAAGTGGAGAACTTTCCTTGGGTAAAGTTCCAATAGGATTTCAAGGCACAGTTTTACCTAGAGTATGCCGAGAATGAAGCTCAAGCAAGGTTGTGACGGCTTACGCAACGAGGATCGGTTAGGGAGTGTGTGCGAGAGTTTAGTGAACTCATGCTCTAGATTTCTGATTTGAGTGAGAAAGAAGCATTTTTCTCTTTCACGAATGGGTTGAAACCATGCGCGAAGCAAGAATTTCAACGCCGAGGTGTCAAAGAACTTACCAAAGCCATGATGGTGGCAGTGTCTTTAGTGGAACTTGATCTGAGTAGAAACAGGTTCGAATCTTTCAAGCTCAATGGAAAGGGCAACGGTGGGGAAGACTATAAGGAAGATGATGTGGGACGTAGCGATTATGGCAGTGGTAGTAGTAGCGATGGTGGGAAACCATAACATGAGAAGTGGAGACCCAACAATCCAAAAGAAAAGAGGAGTAAGTTGAGATGCTACCTTTGTAGAGGACCGCATATGAAGAAGAACTGCCCAAAGTTATCTTCGTTTTCGGCTATCAAGAGGAATGATGAGCCGAAGGAAGGGAAGCCTATTAAGAAGAAAGCATTGATGATTAATTCGACAGTATTCAATCCTACGAAGAAGGATGGCAAGGAAGGGTTGATGTTTGTAGACATCAACATTGTAGGCCAGAAGAAGAGTGCTCTTGTTGACACGGGCATGATACACAAAAAAGAAGTTGGTATTGAGGGGGAGTGTTGAAATATCAACACCAACTTATTAGAAAATAAGTATAAGTGGTTTGTTAGTAGGAATTAATCCCACATTGCCTAGGAACAAAAGACAAATGGGTTATGAATCTCATATCCCACATTGCTTAGATAAATAAGGACAGTAAAATCTTGGGTCTATATAAAGAGCTATGTGCTATGTATTATTCACACCAAGAAATAAGTCAAGTGTTGAATTTTCCATTCGATTTTTTCTTTCCTTCTCTTAGTGTTTTTGAGCTTTTGTTAGGTCGTGAGGTGTTCAACAGCTATTGCAGCTTCCGTAGCAGCATTCCTGCTGTCAAAAGCACACTGCACCTAAGAACTATCGAGCTAAAGATACATAAATTTGCATGATCAGTTAACATTTGATTTGAAACTCACCTTTTTTTCGAATTCGGTTCGTCATTATTATCTCTTTCTTCTCTACTCTCTTTGTCACAATGTTCCTCATTCTCACTTGATCCAGGTAATTCTGCAGCTTCAGTAGATTCATGATTGTGTGTACCTGTATAGAATCTCAGTTATTAGGCCATTGGTAGATCGCTCAACCTTCTTCTTGATAGGGCATTTCAAATGCGTACATTTATAGTAGCTTCTCGAATATTCACAGCCTTTAATTGGCTTCCGTCCATACTTAAGCCAATTGTAGCCATGTTCAGCAGGTTTATTCACAGCAACAGAAGGCTGATTTTTACTATCAAATTGAGAAGCTTCAGCGTACTTCATTGTAGAACTTTGAAGGCCAGAAGCTGAAGGAGCCATCTGAGATGAAGTTTTTTCGTGATTTAAGGATTGTGCTAAGGCAGCTTGAGCTGTAACCTGTGCCAATGCTTGCTGGTGGGATATTCCGAAAGGACTCTGCACAAATTATGAAACAAAAATTGAACCATAAACCATAACTAAAAGAACATAATTGAACTCAATTTACCTGTGGAGAAAGGCAATAGAAGGCAGGAGAATTAAGCAAGCCAGAAGGGCATAGCTCAGGAGGCACAGCGAACAAAGCAGAGTTAGGAACACCAAAGTTCAAAGGTTCTGTTCTTTTTTCACCTCCATCTTTAAATCCCACATCCATAAATGAACCATCCATTGAATTGTAAGGTAATCTAGACCCAGGTGAAGCCATAGCATCGGCTAATAGCTGAGAGAAAGACCTATGCTCTGTTGAGTCCTAGTTGGAGAAAAAAGCTGAAACCAGTGTCATAGGCCCTTGGCTTAGCCCTGAACCATTAGAAAACAAACTGTCCATGGTTGGAGTAGATGGCAAAGTTATTGTTGGACATGTTGGAGCTGAAAGCTTTGAGCTTGTTCTTTGCTCTGCTTCTTTCTCTTTCCCTTGTTTTCTCACTTCATATATTAGAGAGAATTTTTTTTAAATGAAAGATTGTATTTTTGATTTCTTTGTTTCTCAGATTCTTAATTTTGTCGTTTTTGTCTGTGTAAATGCGTTAGTTTCTTCTTATAGTTTCGTGTTATTTTCAACTCCGAGCAGAAGGCCTAAAAATTACAAATGAAAATGACCATTTCTTTTAACGAAAAATAAAAGGAATAACTAAACGGCAGGTCAACCCATATTTTTGTGACGATGAAAATTACAAAATCATCGCCTAATTAATTAGCTTGTAAGAGGGAAGTATTTGATCTTTTGATTACTTTTTTTATTAAATCAATTTAATCAATTATAATTTAAAACAACAACCCAACTGAATTAGAGATAAAAATAGGGGTAATTAGACCGACTTTAGGTTGGTCGGTTTGATTGATTAATTAAATTAACTTACTTTAATTATTGGGCTTGAGTAATATTTATTTATTTTACAAATTATAAATATATTTTAAATAATTAAAAATGTATTAAATTAAGTAGATCTTTTCGATCGAGTCAATTTGAAAATTTAAAAACCAGTTACTGGTAAAAAAAATAACAAAATCGAACTCATAACTGAAAAATTACTCAAATCGATTGGGTCAATTTAGTTGAGTTTCTTGATTTTAACCGAAAATTGCTCTCCTTTATATTTTTGTATATTTTTTTTGTCCAATTCTATTAACTAATATGACAATTTTAAAATTGGTATAATAACAAATTTATGCATTACCTTAATTTGATGCTTGGTAGTTTTTATTACCATACTGAACATAAAATATGAAATCATTGCTATCGCATTTTCTTAATCCTTATTAATCTTAAATTAAATGTTTTCTTCACTTCATAATTGTAAAAGCAATCAATTTGCTTTTTTTTTTTCAAATTGATATCTAATCTGATGTTTAGATAAAAGTTAAAACAACATAGTGAAGAAAGGCAAAAAGTAATGTGGGAGAATGCCCCTTATTTTGGTTTTTAGTTAAACTCTGTTTTTAGTTTCCCATTTAAACTCTGATTAACCTAGAGTTGTTTTTAGTCATATATGTTACGAATTTTCAACCTATAGATAGGCCTTAGTTACTCTAGGTTTTGCACAACAAAAATATTTAGATTGAGAGAATTTTGTTCTTTGTTTCGAATGGTTTTTCTTGTAGGGCTTTGAATTTTTCTTTTAATTCTCTCCGTCTTTTGTACTCTCCTTTATTATAGAGAAATCTCCTTTTCCCCGTGTTTTTTATCCTCTTTTGAGGAGTTTTTCCAAATAAAATTTGCATGTTTTATCTTTTCGATTCTTATTTTCTTCACTTTGTTCATTGTTTAATCGGGTTTATCCCCTATAAGTAAAGAGAGTAAAAAGAGAGATAAGCACACAAAGTTTGAAAATGCAGTTCGAAAACAATACTACTATGAGGAGTCTCGCTCAGCGAATGATTTTCAACAATTGATCCAGTAACCTATTGGTTAAAGCTTAATATGTAACAGGTCGATTTTTAGTGGTACAAAAAAATGTGGCTTCAGAACCTCATTTCCATAAAAAAAGAAACTGTAAATATTAAATATGAATATTTATGAAGCTTATATAAAAATATATTAAAGATTAGTCTAGTAATTTTGTTGAACTAATAGTTAATTATGGCCTAAGGATTAAATCATAAAGTCTTATTATTATAGGTTTTTAATTGATCAAAAACTTAAGAATTTAAACATCAATTAACCAAAGATCCAAAATGGTAATTAAACCATTTTTAATTATATGATAGTGGATGATGAAACATTCGACCATTGATTAGTAGGTAATTTCAAGTTATTTTCTTGTAATTTTTATAGATTTAAGGTCATGTGAGTCTGATTTAGCTAGCCCATGTATCAATTTGTATAACTATTAAAGTTTTATAAAGTTTTCATTGTTGATTTCTTGAAGAATTAGGCTTGAAATTGATATATTTTAAGCTTAGAATATGAAAAAGGACTAGATTGTACGTTAATTTAACTTGTTTGTTAACTTTGTTACATTAGAGACCAAATTGCATAAATGAAATATTAGTCACGAAATTCTATTGGAAATAGAAAATATAGGGTCTGTAACACCCAAAACCCGACACTGTCGCTGATTTGGGTTTCGGTGTTTTTCCGATCATCTATCGCAGTTTATCTCTTAATACCATTTCATTTAATCATATTTTAACAAAGAAATACATTAAACACAACATAAATCATTAATTAAGTATAATCACAATTCAATAAGGGCAAGAATGTCATTTTCATAATTTTTGGAGACTTTTACCGGTACTTATTGGACAAGTATTGGTAGAAGTCTAGTTAGTGAACAATTCAGAAATAGTGCAGAATTCTACCGATACAAGCAATAGTTCTACCGATACAAGTGTCACTTCTATCAAAACAAATCATGCTTCTACCGATACTAAAAACTCTAGAGAGCTAAGGTGTCTCACCTTGCAACTTCTATCGATACAAGTATTTAGATTACCGATACTTTCACATATAGATCTACCGATACCTACTTTGCAACTACCGATACAACCCAATTCAGAAAACAATCTCTCTCCTATCCTGTACTTCTACTGATACATGCAAGAGATTTACCGAAACAAGTATGCAGAAATCAAATATTCATACATGTTTATTAAACAGCTCTCATTTCAAAGCATAAGGTGCCATGTTTAACATTCTTAGAGTTCCTAAATACATATAATAGAACATAGTTATTTCATTATGACTAAGTTCAACCTTAACAAACATACAAAATATTCTCGAATCTAGCTAAGGTTTCAACAATGAGCTCATTAACCAAAATCGAGCATTATACAAAATAACATCATCCTAGTACATGCCATATAACCAAGTGATGTAAAGACTACCAAATGAGCTCCGCGATAGTGTGACTTCAACGAGATGATCCGATCTTCAAGCAGTAAAATGATCTACAAAACAACAATAACATCACCGATAAGATTTATAGCTTAGTAATTTCGAAGATTCTAAACGTGTTACCAACATATGCATAAAGCAATTTATAACACAACCGAGCCAGGTTAAACTTTTCTTCCTCAAGCCGTATTAACTTATCAACCTCCATGTCTGTATCTTTTTTGTTACAAGTATCGATACTGCTCACACGAGCTGTCGAGAACTCGCAACATATGTGGTACCCCAGCCATCGGTACGGTGTCTGTCTATATAACTGTCCCCTAATGATGTTGCTTACACGAGCTGTCAAGAATATGCACTTAAGCATAAATCTTAACCATCGTAGAGCCTGTAATCCGTGCTAGGATTCATATCTCATTTTGAATCATGATGCTGCTCACACGAGCTTTCAAGGACTCGCAACATATGCAGTACCTCAACCATCGGGTCGGTTTCATTTCATCGGCTTAAAGCCTACTATCTTTGTCGATTTCTTTCTTTCAACCTTTGTTTCCAAGAACTTCCATTTGTTTTTAACAAAGATAAGATAGGTACAATTAATATCATAATGCAAATTTACATTACGAACTTATCGGACTGAATTGTAGTTATGGATAGGCTTTAAGGACTAATCTGCTAATTTTTCCTTTCCGCGATTCGTGGCACGATCGTAATCTAAATAAAAAAATCATCAAATTTTCATATTAAATTACACAATCAAATCATTTAACTCAATTTGATCTTTTAGAAAAATTACGATTTTACCCCTAATATTTTTTGTTTATTCAATCCAGTCTTTTCAACACAAAACATGCAAAATAACATTTCCCTTTCAAACCAAAACCAGTTGAATATTAATGGGTATATTTTCACACTCTACAAACAACTATTTCATACCAAATACATGTAATTTCATCATTTTAACATTTTAGTCCTTAAACCGTAATTTCATCCAATTTCTCTTTACAGCAAGATTAAACCCAAACATCTAACTTACAAATCCATCAAAAGATCTCAAGAATAAGCATTTTCAACAATGGAAAGTTTCATAACATTTGACAGATTCACAAATTGGTCCTTAGATTAGCTAGATTAAGCTAATACGAACTCAAAAACATAAAAATGACTAAAAACGATTAACATTTGCTTACTCAAATCAAGGCTCAAACTTGAAATGCAAAACCCTAACTCCTCTTGCTCTAGCTGTGTAGAAGAAGAAAAATGAGTGAAAATTTCTATTTTTCTTCTTTTTATTTCCTTTATATATTAAAGGGTAATTTTGTAATTATTTAGACTTTCTTAATTAACTTAATTAACCTCTTACTTAGCCTTAAATAATCTTTCTTATAAACAACATATCTCATGTTAATCACTCACTAAAATGTTATTGGTTAATTTGTCTATTTGATCCTTCTAATTAAACAATTTGTACTTTTGTACTTTTTTTACAATTTAATCCCTTCTATCCAATTAACTATCTAAACATTAAAATTTCTCAACCAGAATTTAATACGATGCTATTGACACCATGAATATTTAAATAAATAAATTCATGACTCGACTCATCGGAATTGTGATCCCGAAATTATTGTTTTCGACACCTCTGAAAATTGGGCTATTACAGGGCCCTTAATGAGACAATATGGAATCATATTTTAATACGAATCTAGGAATCAAAAGTTATGCTTATCCCGAGTTTAGGGGCTAAATTGAATAAAATATAAAATTTTAGAAAAAATCAAAATGTAAATTTTTATATGAGCATGCATAACATTTTATAAAACTAATTGGTATTGATTTGTATATAAAATAATTATATAGATCAAGAATTGGATCAAAATGAAGTTAATCGGGAAAACGTTAAAATTACGGGTTAGTCCCTGAAGCATCCTTTTTTCACATTTTGAACAGGTAAATTCATATGGAACCTATTAGTTCATTTTATTTTGTATGTGATCTTATGTTTGAATTCTTATATATAAATGGTTATAAATAATTAGATTTCTAGTGAATTTGGTATGTACGACTAATTATATACCGAATTGAAATGACATGTGATTATTGATTAATATGTAATAGTTAAAGGTACGAATGTGAAAATCGATTAATTACAAGACATGTAAATGAATTACGTGATCAGGTACAGGGATTTGTAATTATGTATATATATATATATACATAGAAATTATGCCCGTGTGAATTTAGTAAAGGTTAGCATACGTTTGGCATGCCAATAGGATTATACGTGTGCTTGATCTTGGATTTTTCAATTTATAACAAAGTCTAGCATTTGTTACAGATTCTCAAGTTATATAGATTATGTTTAGCCCAGATAGGTAACCTAATATATGTTAGCTTATGTGAGCAATCTTGACAAAATGTCAGCTTGTGTGAGCAGGTTATTCACCCATGTATCTGAGTCTGTTTACTATAATTCCATCTAGCGGTATTCAATTATATTGAAATGGGAAAACTTGAAGATAAAATGGAAATTAAATAGTATATGTTTATAGTTTGATGTATGATAGTGAATTCCATAATGTTGGTGATATTACTCATGATATGTAAACATGACTAACATGCTTGATTGGAAATGTTGATATGTGCCTAGTTAATTCATTGTGTACCAAGGATATCCATGTTGAATGTCGAAATGATTGTTTATAATATGCTTTTAAATGATTAAGGTAAGTATGGTATTTTCATTATGAATTTAGTAAGCATTCCCAATTATTATCCTAGTTATTTCATTTCCTTGTAGATCATTACCTTGCAGAATTTGTCGAGCCGGATCAGCGAAGGAGCACATATTATCAATAGACAATAGATATATGTTCATTTTGAGTCTAAACTTTGTGACATGTACATAAGGACCTTAGTTGTGCAAATGGTCAATTTGGAGTTAATGTCTTTGTTAGAATGTGAAAATGGTTGGAATTGTGTAATAACTTTAGTATGTGATCAAAATAATGGATGCTTTGATCTTGTGTGATGCTTGTATGCATAATGATCTCAATTGGTATGTTTTGGCATGATAAAGATTATAAGCATGATAGTCTGAATGGTTAAGTTGCTAAATGGCTTGTAAAAGGGTAAAAATGATGGTCATTCTTGAAACATAGTTTGAATGGCCCAAGACTTTTAAAAACTTTACATTTTGGTCCAGATTCATATTTGGGTTAGCAAAAGAGCTTTCGTAAGCTCGTGTGATACCCATAAATGATTGTGCGACATGTTATGAATGTGACTAATGCTTATTTACATGTTTAAATGATCGATTGGTGTATGATTGTATGTATTTTCTTTGGCAACAAACATGGCATCCTATAGCTCGAACCTAGTGATCAGGTCGGGAAAGGGGTGTTACATAATTTACCCTTACATAATAAGTAATTGTAGCCCCAATAGATAACCCAATTTGTTATAACCACTCACCAAAATACCTCATTAACAATAGATTCAAATACCTCCAATAATGCTTAAGAAACGAGTGTGAAATACTAGAGTAAAATTACAGCAAAGTTCCAAGCAAAATCATCACAAGCACTCTCCAAAGATACATCCCAAGATGCAAATAAATTGCCTATTTATAGGTAAAATGAGATAGCTTCTCTAATTAGGTTTTGTGAAGATAAATTCATCAAATTTAATGCAATAAATTCATCAAATTTAATGCATATTATTTTTGGGAAATGTATTTATATTATAATAAACATGTAATTGTTTTCTATGTATTTGAACGATGGATAAATAAATAAAGTTAATTTCACATTTCACTATTATATCTTTTGTGCTTTTATCTTTTATTTTTTGCACACATAGCAATAAACCCTAAATCGAATTCGCACATGTGTTTAAGGATAGACGGATCCTTGTCATTCTTGACTTTCAAGCAAACGATCTTCTCCACTATTCTCGTACCACGAACTACTTCGAGTGTGGGCTCGAACGATTCGAACCAAAACACAAACTAGAAATAGTTTTCTTTTCTTTAGTGTGAAAAGGAAAATCTCTTCTCAAATAGAAATCGACAGATTTTGTTATTCCAAAAAATATATTTATTAGTTGAAAATAAATTCTCTCTATTTTCTGGTAGAATAACAATATCATAAAGTTGTATAAATAATCCTACTGGTGCCATCTATTTATAGGGAGATAAGGTAGAACCCTTGTCGAATTGTAAACGTTTATTTCAACTAAAAAAATGAACTTTTAGTCTAACTAGAAGTATAGGTGGCGGTAACCCTAGTTAATATTACTAGGGTTTGCCATCCATCCTTTTTAACATGAGGGGCTTTTGGGCCTTTCCTACATCGGATCCAATTACAAGTATTTCCCAAGATTTTAACTTAATATTTTATAATTTGATTCAATCCAATATTTGTTTTTCTATTTCCCAAAATAAACTTCTCAATATATTTTCAATTAAATAATCTTCTCAAACCAATTCTTTTACGGTAAAGTTGATTCTAATTCCGTTAAAATCATGACGACTTTACCGTAAAAGAATTCAGGAGAAAATATATTTAATGTTTCCATATTCAACGGTTTACTAAGACCAAATGATTTATTTTTATTTTCGAACTTAATTTAATTTAAAAAATTTATTTTCATATCTTTAATATTGGTCGTATATCCAAGTAGGACATGGTCTTTAATAATTAAAAGATATTTTTTAGTATATACTACTAATATAAAGAAGATACCTTTTTGCACTTTAATATTTAATGAATGGTAAATTCAAACTCGCAAGCCAATGAAAAACAAATATGCACAAAAAGGGGAAAATGGTAAAGAATGGGTAAAAGTATAACAAAATCCTTTTTATTATAATCTAATTGCATTTTAGCTTTTCTATTGAAAAATGTGTAAATTAACCCTGTAGATTACATAAGTGAGCAAAATAACCCATTCATTAAAATTTTGTGTTTATATATATAATGTATAATAATAAATTTATCCCTCAACCTTTACACATTTATTTAATTTGACATCATCTCTTTTATTGGAAACAAATTAGAAGCTTTTTTAAACTAATAAGGCTAAATCGTCAAAAAGAACTTAGTAATAAATTGAAAAAAAAATCAATTAAACCCTTTTAAAATTAAAAAAATATATATTAAAAATTATAAAAATTTATAAAAAAATTAAAAAAATTATAAATTATAAAATTTTATTAAAAAATAACAATACTGACCCATTAAAAGAGTAGGGGTCAAATTTGTTAGCCTTATTAGTTTCAAATTTTTCTAAAACTTCTCATAAAAGAGTAGGGGTCAAATTGAATAAATATGTAAAAGTTAAGAGAAGAATTTATTATTATGCCTTTTATATAAACACCCAAACAAACATTTAATGGTGCAATTTTAACGGAGGGATTATTTTGCTCACTCATTTATCGTAGAGGAACTAATTTACCTAGTTTTCATTAGAGAAGCTAAAATGCAATCTATGGTATATTATACGGGGTTTTGTTGTACTTTTACTGCTATTTCAACCCCAATAAAACGTTTAATCAATACATATACAGTAAAAGATGTTTATTTTCTTGCTCTATAAAAATGCTAGAAATGTTGCAATGACTAAGCTTTTAAAAAAATTGAACATCTTAGATCCTCCATACAAAGATATGTTAATTATTCATCCACTGTCATAAGTGTAGGCATTTGGCCATTATTGGAGAAGTCGATCTTGTTCAACCTCAAACAACACAACACTTGCTCTGGCAATTCTTCCTGTTTTTGTGCCTGTTCTTCATCATATGTCAAACAATCATTAGACCACAATAGATCTAGACTACAAGACACGATCAAATTATTATTAGTTTGTTACCTGGATGGTTAAACCGAGATCAAGTATTCCGTTTTTCAAACGATCTCGAAACGATTCAAGTCCCTTCCTCGATATGAAACTGAAGCGATGTATGTCTAAATCAATCTCGAAGTAGTTCGAGCCCTACAATTATAATCACAAACACAAACACAATCAACAAACTCTTACCTCATTTATGGTGCAACGATTCAGATACAAGTATCGAATATTTCGATATATATCTAACACACATAGAGATGTCACGACGTCTCCTATTTCCATGTTGTAGCTTCACCTACTATTTCAACACTAAGTCCCTAATCACTTCTGAAGATCCACGAATGTGTTCATGGGCATGAACTGAAGATCCACGAATGTGTTCATGGGCATGAACTGAATTAGGACATGTCCAATTAATGTATTCTGAATTACAATATCATGTTTATTCTAGAATTTAGATATTTTGATGTTCAACTAAGTTAAGGTATTTAGTGCAATGAATGAAATAGTCTAAGTTGCTTCGACAACGTAATATGATGTCATGCACTCGAATCTGACGACTAGATCGAGTGTAGGGTGTCATATTTACTGGCATCCTTTTATGCAAGTATGGTCATGATGAAGAGTAAGAATGTCATAGCGTCAAGACAAAGGATGACATGGCGTAACTTGTTGTTTCAGAGTAACTCCTTTAAAACGTATAGTAGATTCACGATTGCTTTCGTAAACATGCTTAGAACCGGAACGTGTTTCAAAAGCGTTTTACAAACTCTTTTAATTAGGTTTATTTCTTTTGGGCCCTTGTAAATGTTTTAAAATTTTGTTTGTATCGAAAAGAAATGTATGATTGAATCGGAGTTGATCTAGTAATGAATGTAATAGCATTACGCACTTGGATCCGGCGATCGAATCAGACAAGTATCAAGTATTTCAAAGAAAATGAAACGTTGAACAGGAAATACCTTAAAAAAATTGTGTTGAGGGCGTGAGAGAACTGGTTTTTCATTATAAGCATTGACAAGTTTCTTTTCCGTAGAATTCAAATTGAGATCATCAGGATTCACCAACCCGGCCATGATCTTCAACCTTTCTCTGAAAAGAACGTTGGAATCTTTCGTAAACCCTTTCACTTTCTCCACTTCATCATCAATAAATTTCTGAACCAAGTGCAAAACTTCTTAGAACATCATATCCTCATGCATTTATCAATATTACATAAATTCGATAAAGTTACCTTGATGTTTTCCAAATATTGAGGAGAGATGTTATCTTCGAAATCCTCGGAAACTTTGAAATAAAGAACAAGGCTCATTCCTTCACCGTCGCCATCGCCGAGGAACATCGCAGCGGGATAAGTCGGCAACTGCGAAAGCATACATATGACAATACGTAAGATATTGATATAAGAAAGCAGGATAAAATGGAGTCAAATCCATGCCAAAACATACTTGAATGTTTACAATTAGAAGAGGAGGGATTTTCCCATTTGGTTTGATATGAGGAAGCTCTACATGTTGAGCAATGTGAATTATCTTTCTTGGGCACATAAATAAATCAACACCTATGGGAGTATATGGGGAGAAATCGGATGCAGGAGACTTCCTTTTATCTCTGTATGCCAAATGAATCATTGGATAAGTGTAAGCATAGCAGAAAAAATGAAGAACATATATAAGAATCATCCTACTTAAAATAGGTGTCACCACGAAGTTGAAACTTTGAAGATGGAATGTCAGACCAACAGCCTCTATTCGCTTTCTCATCCTTGCTGCATGGAATTTCGTATCCTGCTCTTGGACGATATAGAAATTGTTTCGATGAATCTGCATATGCATATGCATAAGCAAAGCATATGTGAGTATTAGATACGAGTATGTTCAAACATGAGCATAACTTACATTCTTCTGCATCAGATGAAGTCCTCTTGACAGAAAGTCGATAGACGACCGATTTTCGTATTTGAGATTGGGAAGCTATAATCTTCTCATTGAAATTGATAGAAGGAAGCATTTTTCGTAAGCTTTTGTCTACGGAATTACGTCGTTCATCTTTCACACTCTTTAAGCTTCCATGAGAACCATCCAATAGCTTCTTCTTCCAATCATCGGCCTCCTTCCCAAAGCGCGAAAGCTCATGACCATGACTACTCATGGTTGAAAATCGAGCGTTGGATTCTTTCATTTCTTCTTTGCTCAATCTACCACCGTCTATTTTGAGGTAACTTTCATGGTACTGTTCGTATTTGCACTTGCCTTCCACGAAGCATGATGAAGTTCCGTATTGAAGTACTTGACCCATTGTTGGAAAACCATCTAAAAATAAAAATGTTACCTCATAATCATATATTACTATTGATACATTGGATCAACGGATGTGGAGATGGAGGAAGGATTGTCGTCTTCTCTTCTTCTCTACGGCTGGACTAGAATTCCATCCTCTTTATCTCCACAGCCATTGATCCAATGTATCAATAATTCTTAATTCCGCAAAGCAGCTCATTTTCATATTCAAACATATATAAAGGTGAAATCTTGTTGTTACCTCCATAAACACTGATGAATTCGTCATCTGATTCTGATTCCATAATACTAACTGAATCAAACCAAGTATCCTCATGGCAAGATACTGCAAAGTACCATACTTCTTTAGGTCAATCATCTTTTCCAAATACAATACACTCGAAATTCGATGTTTGAAATTGGATTTCTACTCAATCAAATTTCATTTTTATCAAGTTAGGGCAGGAAATGAATAGAATGATTTTTAGACTCGTTTATTAAATGAACCGAACACTAATAAAGTTTGTTCAGTTTATTTACGGTCATGAATAAATTCGTTTATGTTCATTTAAATCTCGTTTAATAAATCATTTAAAGCTTGTTTATTGTTCCATTAGTATATATTAATAAAATTATTATAGTTTTTATGCTTTTTTAAGCTTGTTCAGTTCATTTAGGGGCGAAACTAGGGGGCTGGCAGGAGCCCGACCCCCCTAAAATGAAAAATTTCACATTTAAACTTTAAATTAGTAAAGGTAAAATTACACTTTGACCCCCTAAAAATATAAAAATTTGATTTAATATTTTAAAAATTATAAAATATAAGGTATTAAAATAATGAAATTATATTTTTTCTATCGTAAAATTTATAATTTAATTTAGCCCCTAAAAAAGTTTCTAGTTTTGCCCCTGAGTTCATTAATATGTGTGTGTTTGTTTATTTATTTATTTATTTTTTGTTTATTAATCATTAACATTATTCATGAATATATTCATTTAACTTAAACGAACAAAAATGAATCTATATAATCTTAAACAAAAGCATGAATAGAAATTTGAAAACTTTAACGAACGCAAACTAAACACTAACAAACTTGAAAATAATAAATGAACATAATTAAAGATTTGTTCGTTCAACCTCGATTCATTTACAACCCTAATTATAAGGCTCAAATTGGTTAGATTAAGCTTAATTATTTATGCTCAAATTTGAGTTCAAGTTAAAATTTTCAATACTTAATTCAAGAATTATAGTAAGTGAATTCAACTTGAGTAATTTCGATAATAAATTTTCGAATCAAACTCGAATAGCATGCTTATAGAATCTTAGCTAAATGCCGATGAAAAGACGTGAGGTACCTTTGGGATCCATTTGGCTAAGATGCCATTGCAATTGGGTCAAATGAAATGTAGAGTTGGAAACCTCAGATCTTCTGCAAGTAGTGGTTGCACCCTTCTCGAAATCCATATGAACATATTCGCTAACAGCTATATCCGTTACACAATCATTGCTTTTCCTTTTCTTGCTTCCATCGGACACCGAACCGGAAAGCTTCCCACGATGTTTCTTTGACCATCGGCAGTTTCTTTTTAGTGTCGTAATTCTTTTAGCCGATGTTGATATGCAACTCCCCATTATAACAGCTTTATTGCACAACACTGTTAACACCAAATTATTGTCTTAATTTTTTTTAAAAAATTGTAACATTATAGGACAACATAACAAAAGAAACAGAGGAAAACCCAGAAAAAGTAAACAAAAATGGATCAAAATTAAATAAAAAAGGATACCTTTAGAACAAATAAACCCCTAGAAGAGACCCCAGCCTTTTTCTAGAAATGGGGTCTGTTTCTAAGAGTTTGTAAAAGAAAAGGAAAAGAAAGATAAAAACACGAATATGTCAAAGCATCAACATCGGGTCAGATCGGAGTACAATCGTAAATCATAAGCAGTAAAGCTGCAATTCTTTAAAAAAAGAATTTTTTTGAGGGGGAGTGGGCGTTTCAAAGAAGTGAAAATGAGAGGAGAGAATTTAAAGGCTAAAACCAATTAACGGAGTTTAATTAAATGAAGGGGAAAAGATTTTTTTCCTCCTAGAATTTAGCTTTCTTCTCCCAAAAATTGTTTATCGGGTGGGTGGTTTACTATTTTTGGAACGAAGATTTAGAGCTTTCTGTCTTGTCTGAAGGTGCCACCTCAGCTTTTTCGGTGAAGGGTTGAATACGCCGATTCGGTTCGGTCATGATTAGACTTGGTCCGGCTCAATCCAAAAGTTCATCAAAAAAGTGAAAATGTTTAAATATAAGTTCGAAAAATTAATTTGGGTAAAAAAAATATTTGTTTAAAAAATAGGTCGAATCACAAATAAGATTTTTTTGATCCAAGTCGAATTAGCAAAAAGATAAAAAAAAATGTTTTTTTTTTTGTTTTGCTGTTATTTTCTTGTTATATATTCACTGTTTTGTTATCATTTCATTATAATGTTACTATTAGCTTGTTAAATTAAATCAATCTTAGTGCTATTTAAGTATAAATATTTTTCTAATTTATTTTCAATTTGTTGGGAAATATTTATTTTAATGCTTTTAGTATTTTTGATATATTATATTTTTAAAATTTTTTATATAAAAAAACTTAATTTGGGCTACCGAGCTCGGGTTTTAGCAGTTTTATTCGGATTGATTTTAGGCAAAATTTTAAGCCTATTTTTCGGGCCTAATCCAAACCTAACAAAGAGCCTAAAATTTTGACAAGGTTCAATCCTAATCCAACCCGATCTATGAGTAAGTCTAATTATGATTAGGTAATAATAATTTATAGTTATTTGATTTCTTTATTTTTAAGAAGTAAATGTCCACATTTAAACGAATTTTATTATTTTTTATTAATAATGTTAATTTATTTGCATTAATATCAAATATATAAATATTATAGTCTTAATGGTTCAAAGTTAATCTCATCCTCCATTGATGCCTGCATTATAGCCTTAATGGATTTCATCTGGTTGGTTGGTATATTAATGGTTGGGATTTCATTTTGCATGTCATGGTATAAGTACTATACAGGTTTTTATATTAAGAGTTGGATTGTATTTTTTTTTTACTTAAAAAATAGGTAAATTAATTCATGTACATTAGATTAAATAACAAATTGATCATTTTTATTAAAAAATTCATCCATTTGTACTAGTAAAAATTGGCGTGATTGAAGGAATAATTAGATAGTGACATGTAATGTGCCACATATACTTCATGTTAATTTACAAGGGCCAATTTTTAACAGCAAAAATGGATTAAATTTTTAACAAAAAGATCAGTTTGCTCTTTGATCTAATATTTTTTTAGTTGAGAAAATAAAATGCAATCTAACTCCTAAGACAGAAGCCTCTTTAATACTTCTTTAGTCTCAAGCATTACCGAATACTCCATGAAGTTATTAAATTAAGCATAAGTTATAGATTTAATCTCTATATTTTAATATGATTAATTTTAGTCTCTCTATTATTCAAATTGATCAATTTTAATCCTCAAATTTTTAAAATTTTAAAATTTCAAATTAACCAATTTTAATCCCCGAATAATACAAGTATTGAAAATGATCAAATTAAAGTCTAGAAACTAATTTCACAACTTATGCATAACATGTGGACTAATAGCAGATTTTAATAATATGAAAAATTAGCATAAACTACACTATAAATCATCCAATTATGCTTAAGTTTGTTTTTTCGTCGCAAATTTTTAAAACTTTTACAATGGTCACCCAAAAAATTGGGTTTTTTTTTGTCCTTTTTTTGTTAAGTGCCATTTAGTTTTCAACAGAAGGGTAAGATAATTTAAAAATTGATATAATAATAAATTTAACACTCAATTTTTACATATTATATCAATTTATTCATATTTTTTAAAAAAAAATCAACCCTCAACATTACAGATTATCCCAATTTGGTTCAATTCTAAAAATTCAAATACATAAATATTTTAAAATTATTTTAATTAAAACTATTTTAGATAAATAACAGTAACTATCTGAATTAGGATCTAATATTTTAAAAGGTAATAAAAATGTTTATACATATTTGGAGGTATGAAATTTTAAAATTATCTAATATTCTGAACCTTGTGTTTCGGCCTGATGATTAAAGATGTTTATTGTCTCAAGTGTAATTTGGATTCGAATCACGTCAATCATGTTGCTGTTAGGGCTTTACCCTTCCTTTTCATATAATTCACAAAAAAAAAAATTATCTTATATTCTAATAATATAAATTAATAATGTTATTTTTAATATATACTTAACTATTATAAGTTTTTTATTTATATCGAGCAATTAATTAAATATTTTTAATTTATTTAAAGCTTAATGTTTGATTGTTTGTGTGAATTAATATAAATTTCAATATAATATCCTATTAATATAATGCATCATGGACGAAAAACTAGATAAAAATAAATTAAATCGAAATGAACCTTACAAAACCCGATTCACATGATAAAAATAAAATTTACGTATCACAATTACAAATGGTAAAATTCAGACCACAATCTATCACTTCAGTCTTTGCTTTCTATGTTAATTTATTTATCTTTTCATAAAAAAATATAATAACTTATTTGACCCTTTAACATTATAAAAACAATTATTTTAACTTTTCATTATTTTTTTTGTTTCTTTTAGTATTTGAACTTGCATGGTTATCAAATCATCCAAAATAAACGAAAAAATTAACTTTACTGATGTTAGCATTCATGTGGCAGTTCACAAGTAAACAATTAATTAATTTTAAAAAAATTAAATACTTTTTAAATAATTTATATTATTTTTTTATTTTTTTAAATTTAAAGATTAATTATTACACACATTAATTTTTTATAATTTTATAAATAATATAAATTTAAAGATTAAAAAATTAAAATAACTTTTTTATAAAATTAAAGGGCTAAAATGCAAATAAAATATACAGGGTATTATTGCGGAACTCCCATCTAAGTCGATTTGATATCAATCCAAAGTTCCGATCCGAACATTTTAATGCTTGAAAATTGCCCCTCGACAACATCCCCTGAAAGTACAAAAAGGACAAAGAAAATGGGACACATCATGGTCATTCTGTCAATTTCAAAGGGCAAATTTGGCAAATCATCTCCCCGACGAATCAATAAAACTTCCCTCCCCTCCCCCGAAGAAAAACAAAAGAGCTTATATTTTTAACTGCTAAGAATAAAAAATTACAAATCCCTCTCTTATTCGTTCTCTTTCGCTCTTCACCGTTCGGATTCTACAATAGAAGAAACCCTAGCCTAGGCATTTCCGATCAAATCAGGTAATCTTTTACTACTTTCTTTTCACGATGTTTTAACGCCTCTGATTTAATTGATTTTGATTTTCTTTTTTTTTTTTCTGGTTTAAGGGGAGAAATGGATGGATCGGGTGGAAGAGGAGGAAGTGGAGTGGATAGTGTATTACCTAATTACAAGCTTGGAAAAACGCTTGGAATTGGTTCTTTTGGAAAGGTTAAAATTGCTGAGCACATTTTGACTGGTCACAAAGTTGCCATTAAGATTCTTAACCGAAGGAAGATTAAGAATATGGAGATGGAGGAAAAAGGTTTGATTAAATTTAGTTTTTTGTTTTGTTTTTAATGATTGAAATCTTTTGGGTTTTGTTTAGTTTTTGAAGTAGAAAAGATAGGAGTGTTGTTAATTTGGATAAAAATTCCTTTTTCTTTTTTCTATTTTATCGTTTCTTAATTTATTGCTTAAATGTTTTTTTTTTTTGGTTGTGAATGATTTTTATGTTTGTCATAATGAAGAATCGAATTTCTTAGGTTCAGTGTGGTTATTGTTTTTGCTACTTGTAACTTTGTTTTCCGAAGAAAAAGATCGTTTTTTTTGAAAGATCAAATTTCATTATTATTTATTGCTGTTAGGTTGGAAACAATACTTGAGTAAAATAAAGAGGGAACCTTTAGCATGTTATGTTCCTGAGTTTGGGATTGAGTCTTCGGATGATTTTACACAAAAATCAGATTCAAAGCAAGGGTCCTTGCCCATAAGTCAATCCCTGTTTTTGCCTATGGTGCGCGCCTCTTAGAACAGTAAGGGATTTGGCTACCTTTAATTTGAAACTTCAACACTCATAAATAATTTCCTCTTAAATGAAGGTTTACAAATTAGGAAATAAGATGTAAAATCCTAATTTCATGTTCTAGTAAGGGAAACAAAATATGACAGCAAAGCATCCTAATTTATTTAGAAAGTTTTAATTATATTAATAAGGAAATTCTAGGAAACAATCAGAACTAAATCCAAAAAATCGAAATTAAATAATCCTCTAACATAGTTGCTTTCTCGACTTGTCTTTCGCGTGACTTCTATGGTAGTCAAATTCTATGGTATTATTTATTGAAAGAGGCTTATATTTTGGTGCAGTTAGAAGAGAGATTAAAATTTTGAGATTGTTTATGCATCCTCACATCATACGACTCTATGAGGTGATAGAGACAGCAACCGACATTTTTGTGGTTATGGAGTATGTGAAGTCTGGAGAACTCTTTGATTATATTGTAGAGAAAGGAAGGTTGCAAGAGGACGAGGCTCGCAACTTTTTCCAGCAGGTTTGTGTTCTTGTGTATTAGTATTTATATACTTTCTTTTCCTAGGAAACTATTAGTATGAAATCTGTGTTTGGATGCAGATAATTTCTGGGGTGGAGTACTGCCACAGAAATATGGTGGTTCATCGAGACCTTAAGCCTGAAAATTTACTTCTTGATTCCAAATGCAATGTAAAGATTGCTGATTTTGGCTTGAGCAACATAATGAGAGATGGTCATTTTCTGAAGACAAGTTGTGGAAGCCCAAACTATGCTGCCCCAGAGGTAGGAGTTTGTGAATCAATGATGAATTTCTTACATTTATGATTTTGAAAAGGTGGAATGTTGTCTTCTTTTACTTAATAGAAAATTTTATCATGTTAAGACGACATTACCCAAGAGTAAACGGATCTCCATTGTTATAGGTTATCTCTGGGAAGCTGTATGCTGGACCTGAAGTGGATGTATGGAGCTGTGGTGTTATATTGTATGCCCTTCTTTGCGGCACTCTTCCTTTTGATGATGAAAACATTCCCAACCTCTTTAAGAAAATAAAGGTATGTAGCATAATTTTTCATGTTTTTTGTCTGAGATGTCTCTTGGATCACTCTGATGGATAGCTCTTGATTTTTTGCTTATGGTATCTGATCTTCACGATGATGTTTCTCTACCCTGTCAGTTATTTCTGAATAATATATTTGATACAGGAGCTTTTTTTTTTACTATTATGTCATTTTATTGTTTGTCTTATTTATTAATTAGTAGCCATATAGATAGATGTTTAGGATTATAAGTCATGTTTAGGACTAAAACTTTATTTACAACCCTAGTATAAATAAGCTGTAAAATAGCTTTACAGGCAACATTACTATTTTTCTTTAAATTAACGGTCTTCAGAAATTAGAGGTTTTTATAACCTTATGGCTTTCTAATGTTCCAACTTCTATCGTTCTTGTTTTTTCAGCATTAATTCTCTAGATTTGCTGCTGTTTTCTCCCTAAACTACAGAATATGCTTTCAACCCTGTTTCTTGCTTGAATCCTGAAAGTGCTGATTGCTTGGAATTTGTATTATGTCCTTCAGGGTGGCATATATACTCTTCCAAGCCATTTATCTCCTGGTGCTAGAGATTTAATCCCACGGATGCTTGTAGTTGATCCAATGAAGAGAATGACCATTCCAGAGATTCGCCAGCACCCATGGTTTCAAGCGCATCTTCCAAGATATTTAGCTGTCCCCCCACCAGATTCAATGCAACAAGCGAAAAAGGTTGTTGATATTTTTTCCTGATTCAACTTAGTTGTAAATTTACCTATGTACTGCTATATTAAAACCCTGAAAAGGATTGGCATGATGTGAAAGTTGACCGTTATGGTTGAATAAATATAGCTCAGACTGTATGCCCTAAAATTATGAACTCTTGCCGGCTTTTGAATGTGGTTTTTCTACATTTTGGTTCCAGATGTTTGTATCCTGGGGAAAACCTTTTGAGCACTTATGCTGTTATGTTAAAATGGGATAATTTTGATTTATCGAGCTCTCCTTGCTTGTTATTTGACTCTGGGAAATAGGTTTTCTCTGATAGGTTGTTTCCTTACTATTATCTATTTCGTAACATCGAATTTTTGGTTACTGCCTCAAGCCTCATCTAAATGCTTTCTGGATCATATAATAGGTTTTAGCTAGCCATTTGGTAGTGCCCCAGAATTTTTGAATTCTGCCATATTAGATATTTTCGTACTTTTTTTTTATGTCATGCTTTACTCTCTGATTGAAATGTAATTACAGATTGATGAGGAGATCCTTCAGGAAGTGGTTAGGATGGGATTCGACAGGAACCATCTGGTTGAATCTCTTCGGAACAGAATTCAAAATGAGGTTTGAACTTTTCCTACACCTTGTTTTCATGTTTGTTTAGACTGTTTCTTATTGCATCTGATTATCTTCCAGGGAACTGTTGCTTACTACTTACTATTGGACAATCTATTCCGTGTCTCCAGTGGCTATCTTGGAGCTGAGTTTCAAGAAACTATGGTGCGTTTTTATTTTTACTTTTTCAATTTATTGCTAATATTTCTTATCTAAGTCTGCCTCTTTGATTGAATTTGTAAATGGAAAAAAAAACTCATCAATCATTATTTAATAGAGTCCACCGTTGAGTGACCTATTTCTGTTAATTTAATTGATTCACATAATCTTTTGTTAATTTTATTTTGCTGACTTAAATATTGGGTGGAATTCTAATTTTTTTTTAAAAAATAATTTTTAGGAATCTGGCTTCAGTCGCACCCATCCAAATGAACCTACAGTTCCAGCTGTTGGACACCGCCTTACAGGATATGCTGATTATCAAGCAATGGGTTTAAGGGGCCTTGAAAGAAAGTGGGCTCTTGGACTTCAGGTTGAGTTTGTGCTTTTCAAGCGGTTTTCCATGTGTCTTTTCTGTTTCATTGTTATAGTAGTAGTTAAATATGTGTAGGCATTCTGAGGTCTATGCTTTTTTTTAAAAAATGATTGGCAGTGTGAATGATTTATAATCAGAAAGATAAATGGTTGATACCTTTACTAGTTGAAAAGATTGGATAATTGGACTATAAATTTAGCATGTAGCAGTTGCAGAGTAGTAGGACTTTTTCAATGCTCCTAAGTTTGACATTGTGCTGTTTTTGTTTTTCTAGTCACGTGCCCACCCTCGTGAAATCATGACAGAAGTTCTGAAAGCCTTTCAAGAACTCAATGTCTGTTGGAAGAAAATTGGTCATTACAGCATGAAGTGTAGGTGGCTTGCTAGCATTCCTGGCCTTAATGATGGCATGGTTAACAATCCCGTGCACAACAATCACTACTTTGGAGATGAATCAACCATTATAGAAAATGATGGTGTTACCAGGGCCCCAAATGTTGTCAAGTTTGAAGTGCAGGTAATGTTGCAATGCTTAGTTGTAGATTATAGAATGCCATAAATAAAAGTGCTAACTTGTTTTTTGGCTGCCATGGATGATGATAGCTTTATAAAACTCGTGAGGAAAAGTATTTGCTGGATCTTCAGAGGGTTGAGGGGCCACAGTTTCTCTTCTTAGACCTCTGCGCTGCTTTCCTCGCTCAGCTCCGTGTCCTCTAGCATGAGAAGGTTATATTTCCATTGACTTGTCAATGAATCTCATATGATGCATGTGAATAAGAATGAGAATATTGTATGTAAATAACTATTTTTTGGTAGTTTTGACGAAAACCCTTTTTTGTTTTATAACCCTAAATTTTAGATGGGTAATTGTGGAGGCTGAAGGCAATGCCTTGATATAATTAGAATTTCCACAATGTCATATGGAACCAAAGGAGAGTTGTTATGAATTATGATATGATGATAGAATTAACCTTTGGTCATTTGTATTCTTTTTTCCCTGAAAATTATGCTATTAGTGTTTGATTTTAAGTCAAAAAGTTTTGATGGGTTTGGACAGTAGTGATGGTTCTTTTTTACTCCCACTCCACTGTAAATGCAGCAATTCCTTGATTTCATGAGTTATTTATGGTGGGTTTGATTTTATAGTTTTAAATTGGACAAATATGGAGAAACTGAATTGAAGTTAATTGGTTATTTTAGTTTGGAAAACTTACCCAACCAAAATAAATTATTATATCTATCGTTTAATTTATTGGTTTAGAAATGAAAAGATCGGTTGTCCCTATTTTTTATTCAAAATACTGAAAAGAAGAACAAGCGAAATGTTAGTAATATGAGATACTCGCTTCATTGTTCAAATATCGTATGGATTTTACATGAGCTGATATTAAGGGTGATTATTCGATCGAGTCAAAAAATTTTAAGTTAGTCGAGTTGATGAATCTTATTTTAGTAATCGAATTCAATTTGAATTTCTTTAATCGAATATTCGATTAAAAGAAATTTCGAATTGAGTTAATAAATTCTGTTATTTGTATTTAATGTTGTGCTTATATAGATTGATTATTTAACTAGTGAACGAAGTATAAACGATGTAGTTTTGTTTTTTCTTATTTGAATTTTCTGATAATTCTGTAATTTATAATCGAGTTAAATTAAAAATTTTAATTTTTTATTCGAGTGGATCTGAATAATTTAAATTATTTAATTCAAAATTTAAATATTTTATTAAAATTTTCGAAACTGGTATACAATAAAATAAAACTTGTTAACGTCTTTTGAGAGTGGGTTTTGGGTTCTCCAAAACGGCCGTTGGATGGTAGTGAAGGAGAATATGATGAAAGTTTGGGAGAGGTGGACATACGTCCTAAGTTGGATATTTTTTTGGATATAGTTAGGTATTTATATTGGGGTCCTTTGGTATCCTAAAGGCCCAACAACTAGTCTCCTTATTTTAGCTTTGCCTTCTTAGGACTTATTACTCGGATTACATGTCGTTAGAGGTGTTCAATCGGTTAACTAATTTAAATTATTATTAATTGAATTAATTGATCCTTTTAAATCTTTAATAATTAATTGAATCGAAATTTTTTTGAAAAAAATTAATTGAACTGTAACTTTTCAATTAATTTGATCGGTTAACTGAATCAACTGATCGATTTATTTATACTTTCAAAAAAATAACCGAATCGACCGATTCCCGATCGAATACTTATATATATTATAATATTATTTATTAAATTCGATTAATCGATCAGTTTTAAATCGAATTAATCGTTAATCGAACTTTCAAAAATTATTAATCGATCCGGACCGAATTAATTTCAATTTTACCCGAAATTATCCCCTATCTTGCAAAGTTTGGACTTTGGGTTTACCCGACTTCACCACATTTTCTTATGTTGGTATAATAATGTGATCAAATTCAAATGAAGTTTATTGTAGATTTTTTTAGCCTTTTTAATTTATTATAACATATTAAGTTTTTTATATTACTATTATTATTTTTAAATCTAAAAATAATTTTATTAAGAATTATAAATATTATTTCACGTCAGAATGTATACGGACAAATTACTATCTAATTTCAAATGAATTTGGACATTTTTCAAAATTCATTTTGTATATATATTCTTTTAGAATTTTTATACCATTTCAAGTTTTCTATATTATTATTTTAAAATTAAAAATATAAAATCTAAAGAAATCCACAATAAGGGTTTTTTACTCAAATAATACAAAAAAAATTATTAATCACCAAATTGGTATCCCCAAATTATTATTTACCAAAATGGTATGTTTAGTTAAATAGAGGGACACTAAGTGGCGGACCAGGGGATTTTTTTGACACGTGTTTTTTTTTTCTATTTTTATATATTTAAAAATAAAAAAATAATTTTATTAGTGGAGAGACTTAAAGTGAGGGCACTCAAGGGTTTTTTTACAGAAAAATACGAGAAAAAAAAATACCTGACACCAGTGGAGGAACACCAAGTGGCGGCACCAATGGAGGAATATCAAATGGCGGCACTAAGGGGTGTTTTGCCATTTGGCAGCACCCCATTATGCCGTGTGTGTGTGTTTGGGTGAATTTTTTAAGAGGTGAAATTTAATTTGAGTGGTTGGAGATTTTTGGTTGGTAAAAAATAAATAAAATAATTTTTTTTGTTATAAAATACAAGGAGAGGGGAACGGGGGAACCAACGAAAATTGAGTGAAAAAAGCAAGAAAAAAGAGAAAGAATGAAAGAAAGAAAGAAGAAGAAGAGAAAGAAAAAAAAAGGTAATGTGTTTATTTTTAAATTTAATTTTAAAATATTTTAATTTGTTAGTTAGTAGTAGTAATGTGATTGATTTGTTATTATAATTTTATTTGTTTAATAGGTTGATTAAAAGAGTAAATTAAGAGGAGTGGAAAAAAGGTAAGTTTAATGAATATTTTAAGTTTGGTTAATTTTAAAATATTTTAATTGGTTAGTTAATTTGTTTATTTTAAGTTTTTTGTTTTCTTTAATTTAATTTTTAATTGATTTGCTATTTAATGTTGTTATAGTTGAGTAAATTAAGAGGAGAAGAAGAAATGTAAGTTTCGTTATTATGTTATTATTAATTTACTTTAATTTAATTTTGCTAGTTAGTAATTTTATTTTGTTGTTAGTAGTAGTAAGTAAAAAATATTGTTCATATTTATTGATTTAAAATTTAATAATGTTTAAATTTTGCTAGTTAGTAATTTTATTTTGTTGTTAGTAGTAGTAGTAAGTAAAAAATATTGTTTATATTATTGATTTAAAATTTAATAATGTTTAAAAAAATTAGTTACTAATTTTATTTTGTTGTTAGTAGTAGTAGTAGTAGTTAGTAAAAAACATTGTTCATATTTTTTGATTTAAAATTGAATAATATTTAAAAAATTAGTTAGTAATTTTATTGTGTTGTTAGTAAGTAGTAGTAAGTAAAAAATATTGTTCATATTTATTGATTTAAAAAAAATATAATAGTTTAAATATTTTTTATTTAAATGGTAAAATTAATAATTTTAATTTGGATATCATGTGAATATATGTATGTTTTAAATTTAAATTATATAAAATATAAAAGATAAAAAAAAATACTCCAATAAATTTATTATTTTATAAAAATAAGAGATTTTTAATAATTTACAAAAAGTTAAACCTAACTAATTAATTGCCAAAATGTAATATAAAAAATAATTAATTATCAAAATAATACCCCAATCATATTATTTACCAAACTATATTTTTAGTAAATAACTCCAATAAACTTATGTATTGAACTAATTGATAATCTTTTTTCAAGTTGCAGAATGGCTTCATTAATTAACTCGGAACATCCTCACATAGCCAAATCGGTGAATGCAGATACACACCAAGCCAATATGAATGTAAAAAAATTATTATTCGTTCATTATGTCATTCACGATATTATTATTTGTTTACAAAATTAATTTTGTTTATGCTAACTATTTTTGTAAATTAACAGGAAGAGCTCGTGTATCTTCATTGAGGGGTCGTGCACAGGGCCTAAAATTTCCCCCTCATGAACTTCTGCTTCCGTACTTGCGTGATGCTGGATTTGGATCAGTAGCATTGATCCAAAAATTTGAGTTAAGATATGACTTAATCAGTGCATTGGTGGAACGTTGGCGCCCGGAGACCCACACATTTCATCTGCTTTGTGGGGAGTGCACTGTGACATTGGAGGATGTTGCGGTCTAACTAGGGCTACCAATAAATGGTGTACCGATGACCGGTGTTAGTGCGTTTCAAGAGCCGACAACGATGTCTATGCAGTTAATAGGTCGCTCACCTAGTAATAACAATGACCTCATGTCGTTGTTATTTACATGGTTGAAGAGTAATTTCCAGCACTTGCCCGAACATGCAACTGAAATGGAGGTTTGTTGGGCCGTTAGAGCCTATATTTTGTTAATGATAGGGGGCATACTCATGCCGGATGCAAAAAAAACAAGATCTACTTGATTTATTTGCCCCTATTAAGGGATGTGCAAAAAATTCATGAATATAGTTGGGGATCTGCGGTGCTTGCCATGCTATATCGAGAACTTTATCGCGTCACACACCCTTCTTCCCGGGATATAGGTGGATGCCTAGTGCTATTGCAATCTTAGGCACTTTATCGGATGCCATTTTTGGCATCCGTTAAGCACCAAGCATATGTTTTTCCATTCGTTAACAGGTGATTACCATATACCCAAAATTTAATTATTTGACATATTTTATTAATTATATTATTCTAACAAGTTGTTTTTTTGTTTTCTTAGATGGAAAACAAAACCGGGGATCGAAAGGCAGTACACAGTTCCCATATATCGTTTGATGCTCGAGCAATATGCCGGGGAAGGGGTATGTTATTCATTAACATGTTAAATTATATTACTTGACTCATGTTAATATGGTTGCATGTTACTAAACTATATTACTTTACTCTTATTAATGACATGTTATTAATTGGGCAATTCATCTGGACCCCATATATACAGTCAAAAATCGTCGCTGTTATTCCCGCCTCGACATTCCTCCACTCAGACCAATGGTGCATTAACGCACCGATAATCAATTTTCAAATAGTGGAGTGGTATGTCGGGGATCGAGTACTTCAGCAGTTTGGTTGCAAACAGCCTATCCCACAATTGCCATTTCAATTAGGGTCTATCTATGGGATGGATAAGAAGGGGAAAGCAAATTGTGATTGGGGAAGTGTGCATGGACAATTTGTTTATGTGTGGAATAATCGAATGATGCAAGTACCTCCGATGGAGTACACACCGGATTTGCAACCATCGGTATAGTACATGCAGTGGTTTATTGAGGTTGGAAAATCATATTTACTTGGTGCTTCATCCACGATAATTCCCCCATACATGTCTCGACAAGATCGCCCCTATCATGTACCTCCTGCCCCAGAGCCACAGCTAGTGCCAGAGCAACAAGAAGAGGAGGAAGAAGAGGAGGAGGAGGAGGAAGAGGCATTGGATGAGGATGATTCTTATCGTCCTGATTTTGCGGGATCGTCGCATATGCATAGTTCTTCAAGCCAAGGATACCAGCCTCAGTTTGACGAGCCACCGCAATACTCTACTCCTCCGGGGCAATTGGACCCTAATGATAACAATGAGCTTGACGAGCAACCTCGACGTAGACGCCGACCACCACGAAAATATACCTCGAGAACCATACCATCTAATCATGGATACTAGGGTTGTATCTAATAGTGTTTAAATTTGACTATTGATGAATTATAATTATGAATTTTAACCTATTTGATCATTTATTTATATTTCATAACATTAAACCCTAAAACCATAAATCATATACATGAAACATTTTTAAAAAACCACAAATAGAGACAATAAATGAAAAGTTTCAAGGTTGTGATAATTTTAAATATTAGGATCCAAAACCTTAAATTAAAAATCCTTAACCCTAATTTCAAAACCAATGTATAAATAGCTTAAGCCCTACTCGATCCGGATGACTGACCAATATTATAGGTTCGTTGAGGGCAATTACGTCGAGTATGCCCAGCTACCCTACACAGTCCACACAGCTTGTCGCTGTCTGTTTTCTCCATGATGTCCATTTCGTTGCGGATTCTGGTGATATGAGGACGACCTTTCGGATTCCTTCGTAAACTTTTGTTCGGGATAAGCTCGAAAGTCGTCGGAGGTACCTCCCATGTAGACAAGTCAGGCAGGATGGGAAACTCGTTTTCCCAAATACGTAACGTACGGTGGAGAGTGTAAACGGGGTCGATGAACTGTTCAACATTGAGCGACACTTTAGCACAAGCTGCAACGACATGCGCACAGGGATAACGAAGTGTATCGAACCTCTTACAATCGTAGTGTCTGTTTTGGAGATCAACCCCGTATGACCTAGGTGGGATACCAGTTCGACGCCCAATGGTCTCAGTAACTTGAAATCGTTGAAACTGTCGTGAATATATTTCAACATTCATCGTCCTCGCAGTTTGACGATTTGCATCCATTGCATTCTTGACAGCTTCGACAAACACGTGTCCGGCGTTCATCTGATCGATTTGTCGCATCCCCATTACTGGCATCAAGGTAGCCAGCCTATAAAACGTAGTAAAGAACACGGGTGAAATCGAAAGATATCGTATTCTCTTGTACACGTCGTTAATCGACTTTGCCAGGTTGGTCGTCATTTGACCATATCGATACCCATCATCAAAACTTTAAGACCATTGCCACGGTTTCATGGTACCCAACTACTCGCGTAGAGGCTTGTTCGTTTGACCTTCTATGTCATGCTCAAGTCTGGTCATTCTTTGTTAGAATCAGTGTGGCTCTAGCTCGTACGCTGTAGGAGTATTAAGAAAATATAAGTTACAGTCTAAAATTAAAATATTAAATATATAATTTGAAACTTAATTTTTTACCGATTTTCACAAGTCGTCTCCGCCAGTCTGCATTCTTATATTCTCATTGGAAGTTAGCCGCAATGTGTCGGCTGCAGTAAACCGATTTCCATGGTGCACCAGTACGCCTAATGGCCGCAATAATACCCTTCCCTCTATCGGAGATGATGCAAATATTATCGTTATGAATCACATACCTTCGCAGGTTTCTCAAAAAGAATTCCTAGGATTCCATGTCTTCTTTGTCCACAATAGCGAATGCTATCGGGAGCACGTTTTGATTCCCGTCTTGAGCCATCGCAATTAGCAGGATCTGCGTATATTTCCCATATAGCCACGTCCCATCTACCTGGACAAATGACTTGCAATGAGGAAAAGCTCGAACGTAAGGATCAAATGTCCAAAATATATACTGAAAAATTCTTTTTCCCGGTTGTATGTCGTTATCTGAGCCATAATAAGGTCGTGTCACCAACTCAATCGCAGTCTCCGGCACGTACTGTCGCATTGCGGCTATCCATCCTTGCAGCTCATTGTATGATGCATCCCAATCACCGAACAATTATTTCATTGCCATCTGTTTCACAATCCATGCTTTTCGATATGAAACTCGATAATGGAATCGTGATTGCATGTCCACAATCAATGTAGAAACGTTGATAGTCGGATCGTCCTTAACCATTGGCATGATATGTGTGCAGATGATTCTAGCATCAAGTTTTCGGTGATCTTCTGACAAACGTGTTGAACTGCATGTGTGAGTCTCATCAATTTTTCTTATCTCTCACATCTGCGACTTCTGGATAAATGCAGCTCACACCCACCACTTGCAACCTTCCGTCGACTTCCAGCACTCTCCAATATACAATGTCGGTTTCGACACTGCGACTTTGTAGTCTATCGACACATTCATGCTATATCGCTTAATAGCAAATATCCACTCTTCCTTGGATTCAAATTTTTTACCTACAAACAACTCTTCACAATCTGCTGCTACGACCAATCGATGAGCAGGTACTATTTCAGGGTACTCTGCGAACTCGGCATGTGTCACATCGGGGTTTATAAGCGACATGTGTGCCCCAGGAGGATTATTGTGCATCACAATATGTGTAAATGGACTTTGGACTAGATTTTCATCGTCATTCGCCCCTTCATCGTCAATATCATCTGGGACCTCATCCACATCCACATCCAGATCACTATCAATATCGACTTCATTATCAGAAGGAATACTACTATCATATCTATCATCTTGATCTGCATCATTCTCAGGCGCAGCAGCATTAAGATCGATGTCTACCCCACGTACGATTGATTGACTTTCAATGTACGATACTGGAACCACCATACACGGAGTTGAATCTTTATTTTCTAATGGAGTTGGATCTTCATTTTGTACAAGTTCCACATCAACTAACTCGGCAAACAATTGAATCGATACATTTGGGTCACTTTGATTCGAACAATAAAGAGCGATCATTGTCTGCACGTCTTCATCAGCTACAAGTTCCATCTCGGTGAATTTGATGGGATTTGTCGAAACTGGAAACTTGTAGAAAAGTTTCGAGATCCTTCTCCCACAACGTCTACAAATTTTTGCACTAATCCTTGCTTTCATATCATCAACTGAGATATTTCGACGAAATCTCATTCCTATTTGTTCCCGACAATCAAATATACATCCAACCGATGTTATCAAAATTACTCCATCAAAATAAATGCATACAAAAAATTGATTATCCATCTTCAATAAATCTGTTAAAAATTAAATAAAATTTCAATAAATAAATAAAATACGATTTTAAAAAAAATATCATACTGAAATAAATTTAAGAATAAACACATTACCTTTCTTTCATTCTTCTTTCTTTCCTCTCCTTCTTTCTTTCTTTCTTTCCTCTCTTTCTTTCCCGTTTTTTTCTCCCCCCTTCCCTATTTTATAACAAAAATTTTATTTTATTTAATTTTTATCACAAACCCTAAAAGTTTTCAACCACCCAAATTAATTTTCACAATTAAAATAAAATAAACACACACACGACACAATGGGGTGCTGCCAAGTGGCAAAACACCCCTTAGTGCCGCCACTTGATACTCCTCCATTGGTGCTGCCACTTGGTGTTCCTCCACTGGTGTCAGGTATTTTTTTTCTCGTATTTTTCTGTAAAAAACCCTTGAGTGTCGCCACTTTAAGTCCCTCCACTAATAAAATAATATTTTTTATTTTTAAATATATAAAAATAAAAATAAAACACGTGTCAAAAAAACCCTGGTGCCACCACTTAGTTTCCCTCCACTTAACTAAATATACCATTTTGGTAAATGATAATTTGGGGATACCAATTTGGTGATTAATAATTTTTTTGTATTATTTGAGTAAAAAACCCCCACAATAATGAAAAGTACACCTCACCTCTCTATACGATCCCCAAATTTATGAGATTGTTCAATTAGCAAATGAAATGTCTAAATTTTTTTTGAATATAATTAAATGTCTAAATTTAAATACACATGGGATGTGTCATTCAATTTTGAGGTGTATTTTAGGTATAGCTATATATTATGTAGGATAAATGTACGATTGTATTGTCTTTTTTATTTAAAATAAGTAAATTAATTTTTATATATTAAATTAAAAAGTAAATTAATTATTTTCGTTAAAAAATTTATCTATATTGACATGACTAATAGAATAATCAGATAGTAATACATAGTGCGTTACGTGTACTTCATTCTGATGTACAAAGTCTAGTTTTTAACAATAAAAATTAACGAAATTTTTAACATAAGGATCATTTTACTCTTTGATATACTATACAGAGATTAATTTATATTTTTACGTAAAGGAGCAAAATGCAATCTAATCTCAATAAAGGGGCCTCTATGTTATTTTTACCCAAAACTTTCGTATAATTTCTTCAATCATAATGACACGCATATAGTGCAAACACTAATTCCATTATAACCACATGCTATATCTACGTGTCAGCCACAGGCTTTGAAATTCCCAAAACTAATCACACTATCTGCGTGTCTTTATCATTACCCCCCTAAACGGAAAAGTAAAACGATAACCACAAGAGACCAAAACCGCTGTCGTTTTATCGTCTTTTACGTCAAAGGAAAGGAGAAATTTGGAAAAGCTACCACTGAGGATCGATCATCTTCCTGTCAGGTTTTCTCTTACTCTCTCTAATTTCTTCTATTTTTTCCTTAAAATTTTCGATTATTCTTTTAGCTGATGTTTAATTTTATTTTACCGATTTTCAGTTGAATTTAAGGAGAATTTTGTTTTGGAAAAAATAAGAAATTAAAAGATGAGTGAAGTTTTCGAAGGATATGAACGGCAGTATTGCGAGCTATCGGCGAATCTTTCCAAGAAGTGTACGGCTGCTGGTGCTCTTGCTGGAGGTTACAATTCAAATCTTATACGGATAAACTTTTTTTAATTATTTTTGTTAATTTCTTTTTTTACTCCTAATTGCGGATATGTGGTTGCAAGATCGGTTATTTTCTTTCTAATTTAGCGTGAGGATTCTACTGATTTTTTTTCTTTTTTCGGATTTCTGCTCTGATTACAAATTATATTTGATTTTTTTTTCTCTTTAAAAAGAAAACTTAGAATGCTTAATTGGGAGATGTCAGAATGAAGAAAAGAAGATCCGATATTTTTTTATCTCTACTTTGAGTTATATATATATATATTAATTGTTTAATTAGTTGATAATTAATTAATCATGATTTTCTCATTTTGTAAGAATTCTCTGAGGCATTAATGTAGATAAGGGGAAAGGTCTTGATTTTGGAACTCTTAAGTTAAATATATTTAAGCAAAGAGGTTAAGTGGTCTGAATTTTAGGCAATAAACCGAGAATTTAGAATGTTATCCTGAATTATAATGTTGGATTTATGCTGTTGGAATTAGGTTGCAGTTGGTGAACATATTGATGTGCTTTGACATTAGCTTTAGGAGGACTTTGATTTTGTACTAAGAATCTTTGAATGGATGTAGTAGTTGCATGTTTCATTTGAATTTCTGAATCATCCAAGAATAATGATCCACAAGAGTTCGGTAAAGAGTTTAGTATAAATGCATCAAAAAAGAAAACACAGAAAGAAAATGGAAAAGGTCGAATCAAATTCAGCTGTCAATTGATAAAGGTTTGGCCTTGTAAACAATTATCATAGAGCTTATACGGCTTAGAGCTATGTTGATCGGACTTTTCATTTTTCTTTAGGTACCCTTGTCTGGTACATATCTAGATATGGGTATAAGGATATGATTCTCCCTGCTCTCTAAATATATGGAAAAAATTAGATAAAACTGAACTTACACATGTCGGTTATATATCCATATTGGACACTTAAACTTGAGTCTGAGTAACTTGGGGTCTTAGGCTAAGAGTACCCTATTCAAGGGAAATAAAAAGATTAAATGCATCTCTACTTGGGAACAGAACTTTTAATCTTTTACTCCATTTTAAGGAAAAAGATTGTGTTTGGTCACCTTTGCATCTTTTCTGTGAATTGGTGAATTTGTAAGGTGATGCTGAAGATTTTGGTTGACAGACAATGCAGATATATGAGTCTGAATAAATCTGCATCTGTTTTTGTTGAATGATGAAGTACGTTAATTTGTTAATTCATCAGAGGTGTTCAATAAGAAACTTCTCAATTTGTTAGAGTATCAACCTCTATAATGAGCCAATTCTTGCTCAAATTTCTTATTTGTTTTTCTTATGTGCAGAGCAGAAGAAACAAAAACTTTCTGATATAAGAGCTGGAGTGGAAGATGCAGAAGCTCTGGTATTGTACCTGGTTAATTGTCTGTTTCAAATAATCTCGTTTAGTTTTTCCTATTTTTTGGGTGTTGAACTTGATGTTGCTATTTACATTTTTCAGATTCGGAAGATGGACCTCGAGGCAAGAAGTTTGCAGCCAAATGTTAAGGCCGTACTTCTTGCTAAGTTAAGGGAATATAAATCAGATCTAAACAATCTGAAAAGTGAAGTGAAAAGAATCGCATCTGGCAATTTGAATGCCGCTGCTCGAGATGAGTTGTTAGAGTCCGGCATGGCTGATACTCTCACGGTATCTTTTGGCTCGCCTACCTTCTGTTTAACATGCTGTGGTTTTCTCACTAGTCTTCTCTAATTTGGCTTTCGATTTACTTAAAATTGATGACTATGCAACAGGCATCAGCTGATCAAAGATCAAGATTAATGATGACTACAGAGCGGTTGAATCAGAGCGGTGACAGAATTAAGGACAGCAGGAGAACCATGTTAGAAACAGAAGAGCTTGGGGTTTCAATTCTTCAGGATTTGCATTCACAGCGACAGGCTCTCTTACATGCCAATAACACGGTACCTCCAATTCTCTATCATTAGCTTTACATTCTCGTATTTCAGTTGTAATGTCACTAAGTTCACTATGTCAAAGGCTTATATAATAGTTAGTCCTTAAATCGTTGATTGCAAACCTTTAGATTCCGAGAACTTGCTATGTCAAAGGCTTATATGGTAGTTAGACTTCAAAATTTTGTATATTAAGCCTCGGCTGTCTATTTGAAGTTGTGTTTCCCTTTCTATTGCAGCTCCATGGAGTAGATGACAACATTGGCAAGAGCAAGAGAATTTTGACAGCTATGTCAAGGAGGATGAGCAGGAACAAGTGGATCATTGGCACCATTATCGCCGTCCTTATCATTGCGATCGCTCTTATTTTGTACTTCAAACTTGCTAAATAGTCAATTATTTGTATCTTCCCCCTGTTAGTTCTGCTTGGTTTGTCTTGGATTGTCCTTGCGAGTTTGTCCATGTTGAGTGCCAATATAAATGTATGCTTCGTTAATCTTAAGGACTGTATTTTCCGTCATTTCAATTTTATGTGCTGACTTCCAAGAAATGGTTTTACGTACTCTCGCACCTCGCCTTTGAAATATTCAGTTTTCTTAACATAGTTTCAGTATTCACTGTATTTAGGTTGTGATCGTATTATTTTTATGTTTTTCCATGTGTCACATCGGGTTTCAGATTTTTTTTAATTAATGGGCCGAGTTCTGTGATTCGCAGCTCGATCAACCTTCAACCAAGAATGATTATATACCATTTCGGTGTTCATTGTTGCAAAGGAAAATAAAGACAGATGAAATGGCCAATCCTCCGAGCCTTCCCCTCCTTTTCCCCTCGCTACCTTCGTCCATTCATTCGCATATGTGCTCAACGATCTGCTCTCACCACTGGCAAAAAACTCCATGCCATTGTCCTCACTACGGGCCTTTCTACAACTGAAAATTCCTTTCTTCTCAACACCCTCCTCCACCTATATGCATCTTGTGGTGATATATCCTCTGCCCACAAATTGTTCGATGAAATTCCCCACTCGAGCAAGGATGCTGCAGACTGGACTTCCCTCATGTCTTCCTTTTCTCGCCAAAATAGGCCTCACGATTCTTTAATTTTGTTTGCTCAAATGCTTGAAAAAGTTGCTGAAATTGATGATGTGGCGATGGTTTGCTTGTTTAGTGCATGTGCATGGTTGCGGGATGTTGGGGTGGGGAGTCAGGGTCATGGACGTGTGGTGAAGATGGGTTTTGAAAGGAGGGTAAAAGTGTGTAATTCGCTGATGGATATGTATGGCAAGTCTGGGATGGTGGAAGAGTTGAGAAGGGTTTTCAGTGAGATGAAGGAGAAGAATGTGGTATCATGGACCGTGGTTTTGGATGGGGTGTTGAAGTGGGAGGGTGTAAGTAATGGAAGGGAGGTGTTCGATGATATGCCACAGCGGAACGAAGTTGCATGGACAATAATGATTGTTGGTTATGTAGGGAATGGATTTAGCAAGGAAGGCTTTTTGCTTTTGAGTCAGATAGTGTTTCATTTGGGTATTAAATTGAATTATATAACACTTTGTACTTTATTGTCAGCTTGTGCACAGTCTGGAGATGTGGCGATGGGTAGATGGGTTCATGTTTATGGCTTGAAGATGATGGGGATGGACATCATGGTGGAAACTGCCTTGTTGGATATGTATGCCAAATGTGGCAGGATAGATACTGCAATCAAAGTTTTCGAGTGCCTGCCCCGAAGGAATGTGGTGTCATGGAATGCTCTTCTTAGTGGGTTAGCTATGCACGGACGAGGTCAACTTGTGATCAATATGTTCCCAATGATGATCAAGGAAGTTATGCCAGATGATTTAACCTTTATCGCTGTTCTAAGTGCTTGCAGCCATTCTGGTATGATAGATCAAGGATCATATTATTTTGATAGTCTCCAATCTGTGTATGGTATAACGCCTAAGATCGATCACTATGCTTGTATGGTGGATCTACTTGGAAGGGCTGGTCGTTTGGAGGAAGCCGAGACATTGATAAATGAAATGCCAATACCTCCAAATGAGGTTGTTTTGGGATCTCTTCTGGGTTCCTGCAATTCACATGGAAAGCTACAATTAGCCGAACGCGTTCTTCAAAAGCTCATTCTTATGAATCCTCATAACACTGAATATCATATCCTGCTTTCAAATATGTATGCAGTGGCAGGTAAGCCAGACAAAGCGAATGCCCTTAGGAAGGTTCTTAAAACTAAAGGAATTAGTAAGGTTCCTGGAATGAGTTCTATCCATGTAGATGGCCAACTTCATCAGTTCAGTGCAGGTGACAAATCACACCCGAAAACCCGGGAAATTTATCTCATGTTAAAAGATATGATTCGAAGGTTACAATCAGCCGGATATGTTCCGAATCTGGCTGCACAAGTGTTTCCTGGGGACGATGCTGGGGTCGAGTTGGAGAAGGAGCAGGCATTGTTTTCGCACAGCGAGAAGCTGGCAGTCTGTTTCGGACTTCTAAGCACAAAACCTGGTAAGCCTCTGTATATTTTCAAGAACATACGCATATGCCATGACTGTCACGCTGCCATTAAGATTGTTTCCAAGATATACGAACGGGGAATCATAGTCCGAGATCGGAACCGGTTTCATTGTTTTAAGCAGGGATCATGTTCTTGTTCTGATTTCTGGTGACCATGGCATTGAGTGAAACTAACTTCTGAATTAGGCTTAAACATTGAGACCTTGGACTTGTACGATACAAAAATATTGCTCTTTCTGTACCCCCTCCCCCCCCAAACAAAGATGTATATATTCTCGTTGTTTTAGCATTTGATTTGCAATAGAATTTTATATTTGATGTCTGCATTTCCCCGTGGTTACAATCACATTGACTCACATAATAATCTTATTGTATTTAAAAGGAATATAGATGAATTTGACTTTCAACATTTTGGTGTGTCAATTTGAATTTTATCTTTATTTTTGTTAAATTTGATAATTAATCTTTCAAAAAAATCAAATTTTTTTTCAACGGAAATACTGACAATGATATTATTTTTTTAACGATGTTGTATGGCAACTTATTTAATCGTTCACGTGTATTTCATACTGACATAATAATATTTGTACACCTATTTAAAATACTTGTAAAAGATATGGCTGTCGATTATTTTTTGTATGGTTAGTTGCTCAGTTTAGAATTTTAAAATCAAATCAATAAATAACCGTGTTTAAAGTGTCTGATAGCTAACAAATGGGGATGTAGCTCAACTGGTAGAGCGCTCGCTTTGCATGCGAGAGGCACGGGGTTCGATCCCCCGCATCTCCAAATTTTATTCCTTAGTTCCAACTCTAAAATTTTAAATCAAACCAATAAAATGGGTATATAAAAATTCTGACAAGCAATAATTGGAAGGGGGTGTAGCTCAAATGGTAGAGCGCTCGCTTTGCATGCGAGAGGCACGGGGTTCGATCCCCCGCATCTCCAAATTATTCCTTAGTTCCAACTCCAAAATTTTAAAATCAAACCAATAAAATGGGTATATAAAAATTCTGACAAGCAATAATTGGAAGGGGATGTAGCTCAAATGGTAGAGCGCTCGCTTTGCATGCGAGAGGCACGGGGTTCGATCCCCCGCATCTCCAGTTTTTTTTCTTAAACAATTAGAAAACTGATTAAACTCTAAAAGAAGAAAGAATACATTCTCTCCCAGCCAATGTTCAGATATTCCAATAAAAAATGAATAATCAGTAGAGCTCCAAACAACAATGGTGTTTCTCTAACAGGTTCTTATTTTTCTCACATCTTAAAATGGCAATGCCATATCAATGCAACAGTATTTTTACTCTGTTACTTTCCAATTTGCTGAAGATGTGGCAAACCCGGCCTATATGCGTTTATCAGATCTCTCCCTCTTGAATTTGCTATAATCCGCTAGCAAGCTACCGTCTACTTTCTGCTTCATGCTCTCAGCCAGCTTTGTCATTACCTGTAACAATACGACTTCCTGAGATTCGTCACTAAAATCATGCACAACATATTGAATTCAAAGAATTGTATATGGTATGAAGGTTTTTTTTTTTTTTATGTTCTGACCCCTTTTCCGAGACTGTCACGAATATTTTCGGGAACAAGAGCGAGTGCAGGAGGAAGGACGTATTTTACATGCATCTCTAAATGACCCTTAAGCCGGCTTCTATGTCTTCTTCTATCAGGGTATAATGTTCCTTTCACGATAAGTGTGAAATGAGATGGATCAACAACATTATCAAGCCCTTGAAGTTCCCATCTTGTCTGCAAAACACGAGCTTTGTATTGTATAAGAGGAATGGATGATTCACATAAAAATTAAAGAACTTTCTGTGCAATGTGCAAAGCTTTGTTTACAATGTCGAGCTCGAGAACTTTTGTGATATCGTGAGGGACTTCCGGTGGGTAATCTCTACCTCCTGATTTGCATCTCAACCTTAAGTCCGCTACCGGCCATACATTTAGAACCAATAACTGCAGAGGCAACATCCGAATTCTCCATTCGTCCTGCACAAGTTTAACAACCACAACTACACGTGAGCATGAGGTTCATAACTGGTACTTGTCTGTCAGCATGAAGTACACGTGGCACATAATGACCAAGTTATGAACCTCCAAAACCCCGAGCTTGTCTTGAGGAATAATGTCTTTTGGATCATGCCATCTAAGAAAATGGAACAACCAGAAAATCTATTAACTCAAGGCCTACCTTATCTAGCATTTATGGTCAAATTTTCTTAGAAATAATGCACCTCTTTCCATTACATTGTTGCAGTTCTTTAAGACCTCGGCAAGTGACAATGTGTTAAAGGCCGGTTTAGTCGTTGTTTTTCACAGTCAACTAAAGCTATGTGAACAAGACAGATAGTATTAAATCAGCCAAGTACTTTCAAGGCTTTTCCTAGTTCAAACAGCATACAAGAACATACAAATTTTACTGTTGAACATTAAGTAACTTACTACCAAAAGATTGCTGCTTGAGTGACTCAAGTTAACTATGATTTCTTCATTTCCCTTTCATTCCTCATTGGGAAATAGTATCAGTTCTTCATACTCCAGCTACCATGGAAATGAAGACCACAAAACAGGAAAACAGAATAAATACTCATTCCCTACGTTACTCGGACCTAGGTATAACTGTCGGATAAGGTATGTGTTCGACAAAAGTATGTTCAACTTTATATGTTCGACACAAGTATGTTGGACATAGGTTCTTCAAGGAAAAAAAGAAAAGTGGGAGGAAGAAATATAGCTCATTCCACCATGTGAAAACCCAATAAGCACAAAAAAAATGCACATCTTAAAAGGAAACAACAATCTTTGTTGTGTCAAAGCATAGCAAAATAGCAAAATATTGTATTCAATAACATAATCCCTTCTTCTTTCTTTTACTAAACTTGTATTTTTGGCTACAATAATACATTTTGCAGGCTTCTTACTCTAGTGAAAACAAAACCATGGGGTAATACAGTTCGAATCCGTGTCAAACAAGTATATGCCAAAAGCTATAACCACTGCTTTATTCAAGTGAAGGCACCATTTGTGAATGATTGATGCAGCTGTTTGCAAATGAATAAGATATAATATATCATGATATACCCACACTTACCCAAATGGACTAATATAAGCTCAACACAACAACCATAACTAAAGAAGAAAGCCAAAAGAAAAGACCTGATTAAGCTGTTGGCTCCTATCTTGGTCAGGAAACATTGCCTTGAAAATTCTGGGTTTATCCTCCAAATACTCATCAAACAAAGCCTGTTCAAGAAATCAACCCCACCCACCCACATTCACCAACAACATTTATTAATGAATACCCATTTCACATATAAGCAAGAACTGAGGTAATGGGGTTACCCCAGGAATCTCATAAAGAGGGATATCAGTGGAAATTCTCGCAGAATATGTAGCTGCTAACTCATTTCTGATCAAGTATTTGTATGCTTTGGACTTGATATTTGCGTGGCACTGGAATTCGGGTTTCTTTAGCTTCACTTGCCTTTTTCCATTGCTGAAAATTTCAGCTCTAAAAGCATGAAATGAAGAAACAACAACTTCACACATTATCTGGAATTTCCTTTTCCAAATTCTAAGTTTGCAAGATAAAGAATAAAACTTTTTTTGGGGGGGTTCATTGATTGATTAAGAGAGTGAAAGATAAGCATATCTGATGTGTCACCATTTTTGCTTACATGGCATTGGCATGTTGTTTGGAGATTACATGCGTGACCAACTCTAAAATAGATGACCACTATGAAATTATTAATATTTTTGAAATTTAATGAGCTAGTTTTTTATATTTTTGGGTTTTAAGTAAAATGATAAATTAATTTTTTTTTAAAAATTATAAAATATAATATAATAAAATAAAAAATATATTAATAATTTCATTAAAATAATATATTTTATTACCTTAAGCAAATAAGATGTTTTCTAACAAAATTGAAAAAAAAAATATTTTTCATTCAATTACCCCTATGTCACCAACTATAAAAACAAAAAAATCATAAAAAATAAATTCTACGAGCATTTCGAGATGCAAAATCATTAATGATAACACAAACATCAATATTTTTTAAAAAATACTTAATGATTGATAAAATTATCAAACTATTCAACCGTTCTTGTAACATCAATGTGATCATTGGAGATGAAGCGTTTATGGCGAAGAATTGAAGATCCTCTTATGTTATTTTTTTTCTCTCGTTAAAAGTTGAAGAAAAAAATTTTGGACCTCTTCTAGCTGTGGGTCCTGGACAACTGCACTCCTAGACTACTCTAGGATCGGTCTTGAATTTAGTCCATTAATTTTATTTTTAAAATTTAATTCATTTACTTTTCGAGTTTTAAAGTTTAAGTTCAATTATTAATATAATTAGAATGTTTTTGTAAATTTACTAGCATGACCTTTTGAAATTAAAAAAAAAAAAAACTTTACTCGATATTCATGTAATAAAAAAATAACATTGTAATGAACTTAAATTTAATAAAAAAAAATTTAAATGTGTTAATTCTTAAAAAAAAATAATTATGAGGATAAATATTGACGAATGTTGTTGCATTAAAGTCGGTGATTTTGTCAAATTTTTATTTAGATAAAATCTTTATCGTAAGAAAAATGATGTCAAATTTATTATTTTACTTTTATTGCATGGCTTAAGTTTCAATTGTTATGTGTTTATTGAATTGCACTATGCAAAAGATGTGGGTGTCTCATGCATCAATTACTTGAAAAAAACTAATGCTGTATGCATGACTTTTTAAGATAGCATGATTATGATTGGTATAAATTATACAATATATTATATATCATGCAACGAAAACTAAAGAAAGAAAGAAGATTAATAGAATGCATGGTCGGGAAATGATCTATTAATAGATCGAAACAATATTTTTGTTTTGAATGGTGATGACATGGCTCAAACATTAGTTGAACATGCTTCTATCCAATAAAAGCATTATGACCATTCGAGAAAATTTTCTTAGACCAAAAGTTGTATTTTTTAAAAGGTTGGGTTGAAATGATTTCTTGAAACCAAAAAATGCAGTTTGAAAAGTGATATCATTTTAAATAGTCACTTCTGCGCCTATTTTTGCATTCAATTTGGGAGTGAAAATTTTTAGTACAAAATTATTCTTTTTTTTTCATGATATATATTTAATTTGAGATATGAAATTATTTGTTTATTTAAATCATGATGTTGTTTTTTAATATACTGGTGTGATTACATGGTAGTATCTGTTCATACTTTTTTAATCCTTTGACAACGCACACACACCTTGCACACACAGATGCTCGAACCTGGGTCTCCTAGGATGAACATCATCCTCTTTTCTACCGGAGCCACTCGTTGGGTTTATTTAAATCACGATGTTAGTAATAAGCATTTGAATGATATTGATGAGACATTATTTTCATTGTTAAAAATATGTTATGGACAAGTTTTGGTATATGTGATTTGCTAGTATGGATTTAGATTCAAGTAAGCATGTTTGAGGTTTGCTTGAGTTACCTAATTGGTTATATTTATGGGTTTTTGGTACGAGGTATTGGCATTTCATATCACATATTAATACTTTTAATTAGGTATCAGTATTTAAGTATCTTCGAAGTGAATAGTTGAAAATTTTGAAATACGAGAGGTTTTTGTTGGTACCTAACCTTAAGTATCGATATATCTTATAATATATTATTACATGCTCTTCATCGTATCTAAACACCTATTCAAAGGGAGGAAAAGGATTGAATGAAACAGGGATATTATCCCTTTCCAATAGTTTTATGCCACATCAGTATTTTCATTCTTAATTTCAACATTTTTATCCTGAAAAAAATCAAATTACAATTAAAGTCCTGAAATTTAGGATGAAATTGTTGATGTGTCATAAAACTATTGGAAAGTGATAATATCCCTGTTTCATACAATCCTTTCTCTTCAAAGGGATCTTAAATCTTCCAAAAATGTATATTATACCAAACATTATAAACATGTACTAAAATAGTGCAATAGAAATGAATATGATTTTTCCCTCAAGCACAATCTAAATATTATGTTACATATATTGTCTCAATTTGTTAACAATATTAAATTTTTAATAGACCTGAACATGGGCTGAGCCACCAAACCCGATCTGAAGACCCGTCCTAAAAATGAGCTTAGATAAAAAAACGAGGCCTATTTTCTAAACAGCCCGGACCTTGGGTATGAGTTTTTTGGCCTGAGCCCGACCCGAATAAATTAACCGTTTTTAATAAAAAATTTATATTATTGTTTTGGTGTAGTTTTTTACTGTTTTGATTGTTGTTTTTGTGTTTTTTTATTGTTTTGGTACTTTTTTTACTATTTTGATTGTTATTTTCGTATTGTTTTTGCTGTTTTTAATGTTGTTTGCTGTTATTTTTGCTGTTGTTTTGGTTGTTATTTTTATTGTTTGAATGTTATTTTTTATGCGATTTTACTATTATTTCCCCGTCTTTTTTAATATTATTTGAATATTGTAGAACTTATGTTTTATTGTTAATTTTTTTATTAATTTATTTGCAACTATCTTAATATAAAAATTTTTTAATGTATTTTAAATTTATTTATTTTTTAATGTTTGTTTTAATGTTTTTAAGTGTATTTGATATATTATATATTTTTTAAATTTATTGTATGTAATAAAATAATCTAAAAATTAATACGAGCAGGGCCAGGTCGGGCTCGAATTTGACTATTATGATTCGGGTCGGGTTTGGGCAAAGTTTTAGGTTATTTTTCGGGCCAGACTAGGCTCGAGCTTAGCACTTGAATCTAAAATTTTATTGAAGCCTGACCTAAACCCGACCTGACCTGATCCACAATCTATTCTAATTTTTAAGGATTAATATGAAATTTGACCCCTCAATTTTTTAACAAATTGCCTCAATATGAACATGATCGTCTTGTCGGCAATGGTAATTTAATAATAGTATTTATTAAATTAGGATAAAAATTAATCAATTCTCTGTTTCCCCATAAACGCTGCCGTTTTCATTCAAATCCTAAATCTCTGCCATGGACGTCGCCGTCTAATCTTATGATCCTATATTGACGCTCTCCTGTATTTATCTATTTAAACAGCTTACCCTCAGTTCAGAGCTCACACCATTTTGCCCATTTTCAGGAGCAACTTTTTCCTTCTGACAGTTAACTGAAACGATGCCGTACTACTCGAGGGGTGGCGAAGATGATGTTGACGAGTTCGACGAATTCGATCCCACGCCTTACGGTGGCGGATACAATCTCGAACTAACTTACGGTCGTCCTTTGGAACCTAGTGATGAGACTTGCTACCCTTCTGCTACACCCTCCGATGGCGACTTTGATTACTCACGTCCCGATTTCTCTTCCGGTTACGCGCACTTAGCTTATGCCGACGAAGCTCTCGAAACTGAATACAGTAGCTATGCTAAACCCAAGCCCCGACCTGGACGATTCGAACCTGCACCCGCTTATGGTGCTGGATCTGGTGACTATGGAAGGAAACCTGAGTATGAGCAATTCGAATCTGGTTATGGACGCAAGCCGGAGTTCGGACGACCCGGATCCGAATTTGAATCTGATTATGGCCGAAGACCTGAATTCGAGCAGCCTGCTGAGGAGTTTGGATCTGGGTATGGCCGGAGGCCGGCATATGAGCATTCGCATCAACCGGATTTCGGACGGAAATCCGAATATGAGCAGTCTCCGCCGCCTGAGTTTGGATCTGGGTATGGACGGAGACCCGAATTTGAGCAGCCTCCGCCTCCTGAATTTGAATCTGGGTATGGTCGGAGACCCAAGTATGGCGAACAAGAATCCGAGTACGGATCTGGGTATGGCCGGAAACCAGAGTATGGCGAACAAGAATCTGAGTACGGATCTGGGTATGGCAGGAAACCAGAGTACGGAGAACATGGATCCGAATATGGGAGGAAACCCAGCTATGGAGAACCCGAATCTGAATACGGATCTGGGTATGGCCGAAAGGCAGAGTATGAAGGAGGTGGATCCGAATATGGAACCGGATACGGACGGAGGACTGAGGGCGAGTATGGTTCGGGTTATGGAGGTAGGACAGAGACTGAATACGGGTCCGGGTATGAGAGGAAACCAAGTTATGGTAGATCCGAGGAAGAGGAAGAAGGATATAAGAAGCCAAGTTATAGTTATGGTGATGAAGAAGGATATGGGCGCAAGAAACATGTGAGTAGCCTTAAGTCGATTTAATTTTAATGGAGAAAAACCCAAGTTGATTTAATGTTTCTTTGATGGCTTTGCTAATTGTTTGTTGTTAGATTTCCTTGTTCGTGCTGTCTTAGACTCTACAGTCTTTGCTTGTTGAGATTTGTGCCTCTTAACTATAAAGCTGAGATAGATCAGGGTGATCCATCCGGCTGTAATGGTTTAGTATTATGTAGGATGTGGTTGAAAATGTGGGATTTGCTTGATTAATATTAGCCATTGAATTATAGTTGAAATTGAGTTAGAATATTTTCTTGTATGTTGATTTGAGCATGTACCAGTTACATGAAAATCCATTAGTGATTGTTTGTGATATAGACGTTGCTTTGTGGTACAAAAGATTGATAGAAGCTGCTCTGAGTCTACTGACTATTTCAGTCGGTAGTTATAACAGAACCAGCTGCTGTCTTTGCCATTCAGAAAGTCTCTATCCATCAGTATCCTTGATGCAATGTAGCACTTCCATTCTTTTATCTTGGTGTTGGTTGAATTGTCTGTTGTTCTGCTCTCTTCCGTATCATATTTATGAATCTATACCAGCCCACCTTCACCTGCATATTCCTTGGTTCATGCCTTATGTTGGCAACTGAGAATTTGCTGCCAGGCAAAGACCAAATAGCTGCTTCGTCAATTGCGTTAGTTTTCTCTGATTCATCTGTTGCATTATATTCTTCTGATGCCCTTGATAGATTCGATTCTTTTCTATCATCTTCATCATCTCGGTGATTTGGAAGTAATCTAAGTTTAGAAGATTTATACCATCTTATTATGGAAATTTGGAATTGTGTGGTGAACTATGTTGTCATAGTCCGTACATGTTAATGATTGCTTGCTTTTTCTCAAATCTCATTTGTCAACATTGCAGGGCGATGACAACAGTGATGACGATGATGATGAAGAGAAGCGTCACCACCGCTATAAACACCACCACCACCATAAGCGCCACGATGACTACGAAGACTAGCCAGACTGGCTGTTCCCTCTACAAATGGAAATCTGCAGTAATAGCTATTAAATAAATGATCGAGGCATGCCACCTTTGTTTGTCTCTTCTACCATTTCCGTGTGCTTTTTGTGTGTGTGTGTGTCAGTGTTTGATCGTCAATAAAATGCGCAAACATTAGGGCTAGCGCGGTTGTGCTTGTTGATTACCAATCTGATGATGATAATATAATGCCATGATCTACTTGCGTATTAACAACTTAATGCTTACGCATGTGATGTTCTTGCTTATAACGATTTACGATATGATATCATGCTTAGAAGTTTTTATTTACAAAGTATTCTGGCCATTTATCACACTGAAACCCCGCAAGAAGATCCACCTATTTACAATAGGGTAACATATATGATTAAATTCATATTATTATTACTATTATGTAATGGGGTAAATTACAAAAATAGTCACTTATGTTTAGTTAAGTCTGCGTTTTGGTTATTGATGCTTAATTTTTATTACGATTTGGTCACTATCGTCATCAATTTGTAATATTTTAGTCACTGTGATGTTACTCGATGTTAAGATCCATCAACTTTGACCTGTGGTCATCACCAGTGACCAGCAGAGCCCAAACTTTACCTTCTGAACTCGTTTTCTCATGCTCTTTTTGAATATGTATTCCATTTCATCAAAATCGTTATGGATTTTCCTAGATTTTAAATAAACGTAGTTGCATAGCCTCTTGTCACCATGTCGTTGCCGATCGTTAGATTATCTTGTTTTCATAGTATGTTGCTCATTTTGTGGGGCTCGTCCTTTTCACCGACCAGATTGGAAGATAAATGCTCGGAGTGCCACGCATGGTAGATTCAAGATAAGTCTCCTCTTTCTTTTTTCTTTTGTACTTTATTTTGCTTCTTTATTTTTCTAATCCTTTCATTGATTTGCATGTCATTGTTTGAACAAAGGGGCTTATGCTTTACCCTTTTTTTTTTTTAATTTGATTGTATTTTGAGGTTGGTAATGGAGATTGGTTCTATAAAAGGATTTACTGTGGTGGTGAGAATGGTTGAAGTGGGGTTTGGTGGTGGTCTGTTAGGTGTGATGGGTGAGCTAAAATGGTGAAGATGGTGGCGAGAGAGCTTAGATTTAGGGTCTAAGTGGTGTGTTTTTAAGGGAGGGGTGATTGCAAGTGGTGGAATGATTCTAACAGTTGAGAGTAGGTTAGGTTGATGATGGTTGTCAAGGGTCCAAGATAGAGTTAATGAAAATGTGATGGTGGGAGAAGTGAATGGTGGTGATCCGTGGTGAGATGGTTTGGGGTGGTAATGGTGGTGGCCGGTTTAACTGGGGGGTGGTGGTGGTTGGTGTTTGAGAGCTTTAAAGAAAAAGGAATGAATAAGAAAAAAATGAAATAAAGTAATGTGAAAAAAGTTGAAAAATTATCAAAAAAGTGTTTAGATTATGTAGTCGTAACATGGAAGACACATTCGCATTTAATGACACAATCTGTGCAACACCTCTAACATTGAATAACGGTTCAGTAGTTAAAATATTATAAATCGATAATTTTAGTGATAAAATTATAACAAATTAAATATTAGTGATTAAAATATAAATTTAATTAAACATAAGTGATTATTTTTACAGTTTTACCGTATATTTTAGCGACATAAACTTTATTAGTTGACGTTGATTGACGCCACGCGTAAACAGTTTAGTGGGAGTCTCTAAGTTTTTTTATAATTGAGGTGGACAAACATTACAATTTCATCCTCTCGTTTTCATTTCACAAAATAATGTCATCCGCTTCATTTTCCTTATAAACAAAAAAAATCTATCAAACAAATGTCTCTGAATGATTGGTACACTTGTTTAAGGGAAGGATGATTTTATGATTTAAATTTCAAAATATATTTTTATAAAAATTAGATTATCGGATTAGTTCGATTAATTTCTCTTAGTTTACTTTAGTCTAAATTGCATTGTAATTGTAATTACATTGTACTTATTACACCAAGAGTTTTTTTAGATGGATAATAAGTTTACTTGCAGTTAGTATAAAAACAATAATATAATGAGATTAGATATTGTAACGATGCTGTAACGTGAAATAAAAAAAATAAACATATTGCACTGAAGGTAAATGCCGTCTAAAAGGGTCGTAAAAAAAGATTTAAACATTTCTGTTGTAAAAATGGTTGCAATTTCTTTATTCAAAAAATTTTAATCTAAAATAAGAGATTATCCTTCTTCTTTTTTCACCCAAAAATAAAGAAGAAAAAGATGAGTGTTGTGCCTTTTATTTTAACGAGGTAGATTAAATCATAAAGTTAAGGCTTAAAATTATTCATTTTAAGAGTTTTTAAAGTTTTTAAAATCACAGCATTTAGAATTCATAAATTCAAAATACTATAATTATAATTGTATTCTATGGATAAACAAATTGTTTTTACAAAAAATTAAGCTATTGAAAACAAATAATTTAAAAATATGTAATATGCATATTAGTAGATTTTTAATAATATAGAATTTTAAAAATATATATTAGAATTAAATAAAAATAATTTATAGTTCATTTTTTTTATTTTATAATGGGATTATGTGTATTGAATAAAATAAAATTATGAGTAATTCTAAAAACACCTTGGTGAAATTTCAAAAAGAAATTTTAATTACTTAAATCCCCTTTTGATATTCCTTAGAAATTTTGAATTTTTTTATTATTTTTAATCAAATAAGTAAATTCAATTTTTTTGGTAGAAACAAATAGCAGGATAATTTTCTCGGGTAAATTAGTAATATAGACCGATTTTGAAAGATAACTAGTGAAATAGGTTGATTTTTTCAATATTTAAAAAAATAAATCGACTTCGGTGAGAGAAATAAAAAAACGCGTCCAGCAAGACGCATTTTCAGTTGAGGTGACCCTTTGATTAGATGATTAAATGTTAGTGATTTTGTTTTAAGTCTCGAGTTTGATTTTTCTCTTATTCACATTTGTAATTTTTATTTCATATTTTAAAATTTTTTTAATTTCTTGACAAAATCACTAACATTTAACTATCTGAAAAGATAACGCTTTTTGTAGAACGCATTTTCAGACAAGTCAACAGAAACGCTTCCTACACGACGCGTTTTCGTGCCACTTTAGCTGAGAAAAGATCTAAAACCTTAAATATCGGAAAATATCTAAACCCTAAATATTTTTTAAAATGTCTCCAATTTACTCAAGTCCTTGGACCTTGATCGCAATAACCAAACTCAAAGCGGTAGGTGAAACATTCTTAAAAGTACACGTGGCACCAAAGTTCAAATCAGCTACCTGTGTCAAGTGATCTGCAACTTGATTGAATTTCCGCCAAGTGTGCATCAACCGATCCTCCATGGCCGCCGGCACAACTGCTGGAGTTGCCGCACCTCCAACAAGTCGTTCCCAATACATTACCACTTTCCAACTCAACCTCCTATCCCAAGGAAAGCGAAGGCATATGCGGCTCGAACCCCTCCCTCAGCCAGTCCCCTATTGGATCTCGAATGACTCCACCCACTGAAGCTACAGAAACGAAATAAAACTCATACTCCAAATCTTTCGTCAAAATGCACATCAAAAGAATTTGAAATCCTAATGGAACCTTTGGATAGGTCTAATGCGAATAATCCAAGATAATTTGTTTTTAGATATAGCTGAGCACAGGATAGCAAACATCTTATTTCCTGGAAGAACCCTGCTTTGCTTCACATCGATATGATATGTCGATTCGACTGAGAATAGGCCATTGAAGGAGGCTCATCTTTTTAAGTTCTTGCATAGAGTAGGAATATGATAAAAATGTGATGTAATTGGTTCATCAAATCAAATCAAATCCTTGAGCCCGACTATCATAATCCACACCAACCCACAAGCATTTTGTATACTCAAAACCACCCAACAGGTTGAAATGGTGTAAACACTTACAGTATTGTTTGGTTCAATGTAATAGCTATGCCATTGTACCAGAGTTTTAAGTTATGCTGTAAAACAAATGTTTGGTTCATTGAAAACTTAATACATTGAATGATTCATTCCGAAAATTCATTGAATGGCCATTCAAGGGAGGAGTTGCCGAAATTGGCTATTTCAACCTCTCCACCGTATGACCCTTCTTTTCCCATCAGAAACCACCAAATTTCTCGAAGGTTTCACCTTTTTTTTTTTCTTTGGCCATCAACAATCTCACATTCAAATCAATCTAAAAGGAAGCAAATCAACTTGAAATGATTCAATTGATTAGCAAAGCCATTTTTATATGCAAAATATTTAAGAGAGATAAAGAGAGAGAACATGGGTTTTAGATTTTTGTTGTTACAAGAAGAGGAATTGATGCTTGAAACTTGGTGGAAACAACGAAAAGATAGAGGAGAAAACACATGCTTAGAAATCAAGAGGTGAAGAGCGGCGAAAGAAGGGTTTTCTGAACATCTAGATTGGTGGTTTCTGGCTTAATTTGAGAACATCTTAGATTAGCGGCTGGCGGTGGATGATGATCGAAGGTGATGGAGGCTGGTTGGATTCTGGGTTATAAGGTGATTTCTGAAACTGTGTTGAATAATTTATCATAATAATTTTTTATTTTATTAATAAATATAATATATTTAAAAGTTTTATAACCTGTTAAAAATAATGATAATAAATTATTTTTTTTAAAAAAAATTAGGAATAAAATTTTCATTTTTACTTATTCCATAATACTATTTGATCCAACCAAATAATGTAATACTTATTACACAATTCAATCAATCCAACCAAAATTGTTATACTTATTCAATCTCATTCTCACTCCCACTAAATAACTTCTATTTCATCCAATAAGGTATTATCCTCAATGAAGCATTCTTACTATCCTAAAACCAGCAGCTCAGGTCCTAAGTGTTGGTTTGAATGAACAATACATTTATCTGCGGTTAATGTAAAAATAACGATGACGGTGAGATTAGATACTATAGTGTGAGATAAAAAATAAGTTAAACGCACCGCACTACACCGCTCATCCAAACACACACTAAATGTCACAATCTACACCAGCTTATAAGGCAGTAGGACCATAACAGATGACACCAAAGTCCAAAGCTGACATCAAAGAATCATTAGGTTCATCACCAATTTGACATCCAAAACTGTCTTTTACCATTGAGAAGGGTATAGGCTCAAAGTTAATAATTATACCAAAAAAAAGGGTAAAACATTCAAAATCAATAGATATCAGTAAAGTTGCAATCTCAAACCCAGCTAACATACTATGAAACATATTGCAAAACACATTATTAATTTGTCAGTTGTTCAAAGAAACAAAATGGAAGTCAAAGATAAAAAGTATCCGGTAAAATCAAAAACCTATCGTTGTTGCGCAGATTGTGCATCCTCTTTATCAGACTCCTTACCTTTTTGCAAAGTGGGTGAAGAATTTGAAGCAGAGTTTTCAGCTGTTACAGCACCACTGTCATCATCCTGGTTCCTAAGGAAAGACGAGAACGATAATGGATTATAGGTGGAGCTTGCCTTTTGAAGACCGCGTATTGCTTCCATTGCAGCCAGTGTGCTACGGTAAATATCCAATGTTTCCTCTCCCAGATTCGACGATGAAGCTTCCTGTGAGCGCTTTGCAGTGTTATTTGATGGTGGGTTCGGTTCACCTTGTGGAGTAGATTCAATGACTTCAGCTTCCAGTGGAAAGAGAAGCTCGAGATTTGCCTCACACTCGTGGACTAGCCTTGTAAGAGATTCTGTTGTGAAGAAAGGCTGGTGAAGAACAAGCTGAGTGAATTGTAGTCGCAACAATCCCCCGGTTCGTTTATCGTACTTCTTTAAAATTTTTACAATTCCTATTGAAGCAGAAGTACGTAGACATTTTAGAAACTTGCAGGTTACAAATATAAAAACGTAGATGTTGTGATTTCCATACCTGCAAAATTGAGGGCACTGTAATTTTTTAGAAGCACCATCTCCCCATGAATGGTGACGAGATCCTTACGGATATCCATCATTTCTTCACTAAACTCACTCTCTGATGCAAAAACTCCACCCTTCCCACTGCTCTCCTTAATTTGTTCAATTCTTTCCTTCAGCTCCTGTTATAAAGTTATGATCACATAAAAAAATATTAGAAATACAACATCAATGACTTGCAGATAACTTCTATGAAGATTATTGGACTAAGAATCTTTAAAGAACACTCTCAAGCTATGTTACTCTGACATTTCATTTTTCTTGAAGCACCCATGTCCAACACAGACTCTCAAGCAGAAGCATGTGCTCAAATCAAATTATGATTTGCAGAAAGTTAAAAATAGATCAAAAAGATTAGTTGGCCACTTAATATTTGGGAATAAGAAAGCCATGGCGAGAACAAGAACCAGATTAAAACCAGCTCAGTAAGCAAGTAGCATTGCCGAAAATAACAAAAGATGAACTTGAGGTCAAGGCATATCATGCACAAGTGACCAGTTTAGATTCTTTAAACAACCCACTAGATTCAAAGGACTAAAACAAATTTAGCACTATTGAGAGAAATGAACCCACACAAGCTCGAAGGCGTATACCAATTCCAGTGAATATTGATATATGGATTTTCATGGAGGTTTTTTTTCAACTTACCAACTTAGCAAAAGGAGAACACTCAAAATATGTGGAAACTAAGATGCAAACAACATCATATGGTTCGAAAAATTTTAAAGCTCCAATCATCCATGACCGATTCATAACACAATGAACTTTCCAAAAATTGCAAGCAATATAGGAATTTTGAGCACAATATAGGAATCAAGGGCATTGAAAACATTGTCATGGAATTTAGAACTCTCATATTTCTAAACCATTTTATCGATGCCAAGTTTGCTGGAGACAGATAACTGTTCTTAGTCCAAGAATTATCAATAACCCAACAATCTATAAGCTAAAAACAAAACGTTTACTTTAAATGAAAAACTGAAGAAAATCCCAATAACCCATTAATCCATTTGTAACACAAAATCATATAATCAACCCCTCCCCCAAAAGAAGTGAAGAGAAAATAGTGGGTAAAAAGGGCGTGGAAACCTGAAAGCGAATAACGAACTCTTCTTCTTTATCAACATAAAAATCATTGAATTTTTCAAGCTCTTCATTCAGAATTCTAACAAACCAATCTTGCAAATCAAGCGGAGGGTGTTGATGATCACGATCGACGGGAGTAACAGCAGTGTTGGTGGCGTCAGCAAATACAGGCCGTTGATGATGGGGATCAAGCGATGGGGTTGAAGGGATGTTTTTGAGGAGTTTCTTGAGGGGTTTGTAACATAGGAATTTGTCCCTCCACTCAGGTAATGTCTCCTCTAGATGGGTCTTGAACTCTTTACCAAATTTCATTGAAAACTTTATATTTCTTTGACAATTTCAATGGAGATTTTTTCTGGGTTTTTTTTCTCTACAAGTGTTAGTCGAGTAAGGAAGAAAATAGAATAATTATTCCAAAATTGGAAAAAAGAAATAAAATAAGACGAGAGAATCTTCAAGCCTCAGCAGGAATTTGGAATCTACTGGAAAATGGAAAACGAAAGAAACAAAAAATAATATAAAAACTATTTTAAAATAATGATTTCTAAAAGATTAAATTAAATTATTATTATCATAAGATAATGAAAATATAAACAATTTATTATAGAACATAACAAAGAGACAAACCATTTCTAAAAAAAAAAAAGACAAACCAACCCCATTTCTTTGTCTAAATAATTTGTTATTTTTTAATTTATATACTTTTTCAAGTTTTAAAGTTTTAGTCCTTACATTAACTTCGTGTTGGTTTAATGATTAAGCTGTTCACTACTCTAAATGTAGTCTGAATTCGATACGTTGTTGTTAGGGTTTTGTTCTCGTATTGTAATTGACAAAAAAAAAATTAGTCATTACCATAATAATAACGGTTAAATTCATTGAATTAAGGTTTTTTTTTTTTAAATTTGATGCATCAAAATATATCATTATATGTGTAATGACATATCAAATTACTAGTTTCACATATTACTCGTTAAAAAATCAGTGGGTTAATAACTTTCATTTGTGTCAAGATTAGAATTTCAAAATTCGAAAAAATGTAAAAATTTGTATTGATCCAATTAGAGAATATGAACCAAATCTCCAATCATTTACGTAGAACAAAACTAGTAATTGAATTGAATCAAAAATATTTAATTGCTATTGTTTGTATTAAGAATAAATATTCAAAACTTAAAAAATAAAAGGACTAGAATTGATTAAATTAAAATGCAAAAACTAAATCTTACAACTTTTGCAAAATAATAGCAGAATTTAACCTAGGTCACTTTAGTAAGTTTATGTTGTGGTTTATTTTTTTTAAAAAATAATTTTAATCTCTCAATTTCAAAAAGTTATAAATAGTTACTAAACTATTCAAAAATTTTCATTTAAGTTATTAATCTATTCAAAAAAATTTATTAAAGTAATTGGGCTGTTAAGTATTTTTTTTGAAAAAAAAATTAAAATTCAACTATCAAGCTCCAAGCGATAATTCGACAATCAGTACGGTGAATTAGTACTCATTGACGAGTAGGAAAACATACCTTAGATCCAAGTAAATCTTACGGTTAATGTCAGAGATCAAAGAAAAAAAGTGTTTGAATTTTAATTCGCAGATTTGTGAAGTTTAAAACTGTTTTATAAAAAAGCTAAATTATAGAAGAGAAAGGAAAGAAGAGCTTTCAATTGGTGTAGGTAGTACGAACAAAGAAGATGATACAATAACGATTTTAACAACTCAATGACTTAATAAATAACTTTTGAATAGTTCAGTGATGTTTTATAATTTTTTGAAGTTGAATGACTAAAACATAAACTTATTAATAATTTAATGACATTAGATGTAATTTTCCTTTTAACCTAAATGGTCCAATAATAAGAGCATATGGAGTGATTGGGGACATGTGTTTCCTCTACTGAATTCAAGTTTTTGAGCACTGACATGGACTTTCCCTGGAGCTCATAGACTGAATCCCAGATCTAAACAGAATTTTCATACCCTGCTTGCTAACCATTGCATCAGTCCTGAATGGATCTGCATTACAACTCCCTCCTAATCTCGAATCATGATATTTGCACATCAGATTTTCAAATCTACTTGTTGGTGGAGCCTAATTCATATACTTCCCTAAATTACCTATATATCACCCTTTTAATTAATTAATACTCAACTAGCCCGTGACATCAACTTAATCATAGATTTAAATATAGCATTAATAACAAAAATATATAGTAAATACATAATTGGCTTGTTAAGAGTATTTGGGTTAGAACTAGTAGTGAAGCTTCTGCTGATGTTCTATAGGCTCCTGCACGTCAATAATCTTGGGAAATAGACTATCAGGACAAGCAGAGATAATTTGATGCAAGAATCCCTTTTCCAACCTTCGCTTGCCCACAAAGTATATGACACACCTAACCTAAAACAACACATGAGAACACCAGTCAAAACCCATGAAAACCGAATAAATCCACAACCACCACAAACAACCCCATCGAGTGAAAAATGATGATCCCACCAACAACCGAAGGTATAAGTCGAAGACACTGCCAACTACCAGGAGATCAGCCACGGTTTGTTAGTATGGCAAAAACAGCCGAAACAACAAGAATGAAGAGAACTGAGCGGGTCTAAAAGAGAGACACCAACCACACGTCAATCTCGATCTAAGGGAATCAGAACATATGTATACTCCCATATAATCATATTCATAATAGCTTTATATTACATTCAACTTTTATTATTTCATATCCAGCGCCCTTCAAAGGGGGCCAAAGCCCCCAACTCAAATTCCTCCTTAACCTTCCTTCTAATTTTGATTGTTTAATCCCCTGATAAACATTCATAACAAAAATTTGAAAATCAATGATCCACCTAAAACGAAACACCACACGCAACTTCACACAGATCAAATACCAATTGAAACACCAAAATAACTAGGTTGGTCATTTAAACCTAAACCCAAACCCAAACGACGGCGATTAGAGCCATTATATGGTCGCCAGTGCCTGCAGTACATCAGCCTTCAAATCTTCAAAGTCTTCAACTCCGAAGCTGAAACGAACCAAGTTATCCTCAATCCCATACTTGCGCCTCTCAGCTTGGCTAAGATCCCTGTTTCATAGAGGAAAAAAAATAGTGTCTTACAGCCCCAAACAAGGACATAATCATGTAAAAGAAGCACACTATGTCAAATGTCGATACTGATCTCTATCTATGTCCACAGCCAAGTCACTACTAAATACTTAACAAACCTATGCAATAACATAAGATGACATCAATTCGCACTAAGTTTATAATGCATATTTGGGTCTATTACAGTCTCATTGGGTCTAAAGTCGAGTCAGTTGCCTAGATGGATAAACACAAGCAATACGGATCAACACATAAACAGAAATAATGTCATACCAATAGGACATTATAGCAGGCTGATCCACTATGCTCTCACAGCCACCAAATGATGGAGCAATGTATGGTATCTTTAATGCATCAACAAACTTGATGGTGGTCATCAAATCTCCATCCACCTGAATGATTTAGAATACATTAATGTCTAATAATTTTTGCATCAATAATACCAAATGGAAGTAACAGATATTAAAGGTGAATTTCCGAGGTGCAAGGTTAAAGTAGTTGAAGAAAACAAACCTCAAAACTGACCACACCACCAAAGCCAGTCATTTGCTGCTTGGCAATTTCATGTTCAGGATGACTTGGCAAGCCTGGATAATAGACGTGTCTCACCTGCCATTGATATTTGATAAGCCAAGAGATTAGGAAAGAAGTACAAATTAGAAAAATAAGAAATGATAAATCAGACAAATACATAGTTACAAATTATGACAAGCCAAAATGGCATACATATACAACATTAAGTTACCAAATGTTCAGGAAATACTCCCAGTGGAAACCATATGCAATGGCACTATCACACAGAAGTAAACCAAATCCTCTCCAGGAAGTTCAAAGTTGCATAAAGAAATCATAAAATGTTGACAACAACCACATAAAGCAACTTAGTAAAATTGAGTTGCTTAAATGGAATATACAGAAACAAGAATAAAAAAAAGGCAACGTCACTGCAATTCATACCCTAGGATGTGCCTCTAAAACTTCGGCCATCCTTAATGCTGTTGAATTCTGTTGCTGTACACGAAGATGCAGTGTCTTCATGCCTCTGATGATTAGGTAAGCGGCATTCTGTTTATATATCGAAATAAAACATGTTACTTTGTGACCCTTGCAACTTCTAACAAGAACTAAAATGGCACAAATCTTTGAAGAATAAGGTGAAAGTCATTATTAAAGCATCATTCCTGAAATAACACATTCTTCTTAGACTAGAAGTCCAACTACCACCTTTACAATCTAGTCTCATCTTAAATGAGTATAATTACCAAATGAATCAACTTAGGGATGAAAAATAATAATACTTAGTTTGACAAAAAAATGAAGGACACCATGAAAACTACTTAACTAAGATTAAGGTCAGAACAACTCACCGGGTTGAGAGTACCACCCAAAACATGATGCAAAGTACGAATTTCAGTAATCAACTTCTCTGGACCACTTATGCAACCAGCAAGAACCTGTGACATGATGAATTAAACTAGTTTATTGCTAGAATTGACAATAACTGACAGCAAGAATGGATTTCAGACTGGCTAAATTAAAAAGAGCAAGTGCGTACATCATTGTGCCCCCCAATGAATTTTGTTGCAGAGTGCAAAACAAGATCAGCACCGAGGGCCAGGGCCTTCTGGTTAAGAGGTGTAGCGAAGGTACCATCAATGCAGACAAGTGCTCCTTTGCTGTGACACAGCTTTGAAACTCTTTCTATGTCAACACATCTCAGGAAAGGATTTGTTGGAGACTCGGTAAAGAAAAGAGAAACCTGAATGGAATCAGAATTCATTCTAAATGATGAATTGTCATTTCCAAAGTAAAAATAAAAAGACAAATCTAGAAAAACAAGGGAACCACTTCCTATGCCACTGACTTTGTTTTTGTTGAGTGCAGCCTCCAGGCCATCCACATCTGCAGGGTCAATAACAGTAACCTGCATATTGAATATAGCCAGAACTCAATTAGAAATACGTCAATATATTAGTCCAAATAAATACAGCCATTTCAGCAAGTGGCTATTAGAATTGCCAGTTTGCTGCATACAACATTATGTTCTTACTGCAATGGCACTTCTTATATATAACAAACCCGATAAAGGAATGCTTGCAGGTACAAACTTTTACTCTTTATATACTTTACTTCGGTGCATCAATATCTTATTAGTAGCTATTTCAACATCAATGACCTCCATAAAACAAGAATGTTACAAAAACCCTGGGCATGTCACTAACCAAGATTCTTAGAAAACAATAGAATGACACAGAATAGTAACAAGAACAAAACCAGAAGCCATACCGAGATTCCCATTTTAGGCAGAAAGTTCTCAATGAATATCCTAGTTTTCCGGTAGCAATCTGTTGTTGTCACCATATGTCCCCCAGCAGGAACTAATGCCATCAGCATGACTGTGCTAGCACACATACCAGATGCCATAATCACGGTCGATTCAGCCCCCTCAAGTGCACTGAACCAAAGAAAGAGCACCTCATGAATGTTTCTAAACCATTTAAACAACCAAACAGGACAACTAATAGATGATCAAAAGAGGCAGCCAAACCTAATCTTCTCCTCTGCAACGACTGTGGTTGGATTTCCATAACGCCCATATTCAAAACTTTGATGGCGTTTCTCCTGCAGCAAGATCACATGGAACATTACTCGACTGGAATTTATGGGTCAAACGACAAATGCTTTTAAGAACTCATCCTTTCATTACTAATCGAGCAAATAAGAAAAAGAGGTCCTTTTGCATGGTATTTTGGCAAATTATAATCCATGGTACTCGACCATGAAAACAGCTACTTTACATACAGTGATCCAAAATATTTATAAAAATAGAAACCTTAACAAGTACACTAAAATACCAATACAAACATTAACCACCGTGACAACAGATTTATGAATGCTATAGTTATTACTTACTATACCTTGAAGTCAATAAGCTCCTGAGTTTTCTTAAAGAAGTAAGCAGAAGTATTAACCACTGGGGTGGTTATTGCATCAGTAACAATACCGCGACCTAATCTTTCACCTGCAAAAAAGAAAAGCAAAATATTTTTTGGAGACTTATTTTCCACGAATATGTAAGGATCTAATCAGAGTAAATAATAGGAAACTATACATAAAGAATTACTAATTATTACTTATAAAGAATTTATTAACATACACAAATTGTTGTAATTATTGAATTACTAATTATCTCAAATAAATTATTTTAATTTAGACCACAAATATCGCTTTCTTTTCTCTTTCCTTTCAAAATTAAAGCTTTTTAAAAAGAAAACTATTGTTAGAGGACAAATTTGGTTTTCCATATGTAAGGTTTTGAGGCTTTAAGGTAACCTGTTACCTTCTTTTATTTATAAAAAGATAATATAAATTGAATTACCAGCATGAACAGTGATGCTCCCATCGGAGCTCAAAAACGTTGTCTTCGAATTATCTGAACCTCCAATCTGTACACTACCATTGTCAATACAACCTTCTACAGCCGCCACGTCATTAGTGGCGGTGACGGTGACGGCGGCTGCCGCTGCCTGAGCAGAAGCAGCAGCCGCCAAGGAGGGGGAATCCGGAGCAGGATCATTCGACCACGAAGCAGCGACGATTTGCGCAACACCGATATTGCTACAGTTGCGGCGAGCCTTGATGCTAAGCTGGCGCACGAAATTCGGCGGGAAACGAAAGATCAGAGAAGACAAACCTCGGCTACTGATACCTCCGGCGTAAAGCGACGAAGCCGTCACCCTTCGGCTGGAGGCAAGACGAGGCTTGTCCCCAATCGGCGCACTGGAGAAGTCGGGATCTGGACGGCACTCAAATGAAGAATAAGGATTAAAAACCCTAGGGCTTAGAGTAAATGAACATGATGAAACCGCCATTTGTTATCTATCACCAAAAACGAAATCGTTTCAGCTCTCTCTCTCTCCCTCAGCGACTTCTCCGAAATGCGAAGAGGCTCCCTTCTTTCTTCTGCTTAAAATCAAACTGGTTTAATATACCCGAATTCGGTTGTCGTTTTGTTTATTTTTATTTTTAAATTTGGTGGGGACCGATTTTCTTTTTAACCAGGGTTAGGTTTAGGTCTTTGTGGAGTTTAATTATTTTGCTAACGTGGCAATTAGTGACTGGTTGGACCTTGGATTTTTTATTTTTTTTTGGTATCTAAAATTTTGGGTCAATTTTGTTATGTAAATTACTTTTATTTCTCAATTTGACACTTAAAATAGGTCTCAATTATAAAAATTAATAATTAAAAATTAAAAAAATATGATAAGAAATCAGTTGAAATTAATAATATTATTTTAAAAATATAAAAAACTTGTAAAAATTATTTAAAAATTAGGAAAATCATTAATTTTTTAAATGATTAAAAAACTTGAAAATTAAAAAGAATTTAAAAAAATAAAATTATAATTTTTTTTTCTTAAAAATAGAAATTAGAATACCAAATTATTATGCCAAGATGAGCTATAGAAAAGGATTATGACAGGAGAGATGATTTTGTTTTCGAAAGTATGACAAAAGATTAAATTTTATTAAAAAAATTAAAAACAGAAAATACCTTAAATGGTGTTGAAATGTGGAATTGAGTTTGAGTTTGAGTTTGAATGGTGTTTCCAGTCATTATTGCAAGCTACCCAACTTGTTTCTATCCAAATCAAATATTTTTGGTAAAGCCGCCTCATTGTCACACTATGCTGTCTATCCAACTTGTTCCATTTCTTCGGTTTCACATCTGATTCAGACTCATTTTATAATTAGGTTATCTTAACCGGTGTTTATAGGTAGCGATTATCTAACCCACGCCAAAATTATTTTGTATTTGTGCCCATCCGAAATTCAATTTGAAAGTGAGAGAATTTGAGTAAAAATATAAATATAAAAGATAAACTTGAATAAAAAAAATAAGTTTCGTTTTTTAAACAGTTCGAACTTCGAGTAAGTTTTTTTTAGCTCAAGTTTGCCTTAGCTCCAACTTGCAAAAAGAAATTGTTGTTGTTTTGCCACTGTTTTGCTATCATCTGCTATTATTTTATTGTTATTATTTAGGTATTGTATCACTCTTGTTTTTATTGTTAATTTTGGTACTATTTTAGAAGCATTTACTTGTTAAGTTGTACCTATCTTTGTGTTATTTAAGTATAAATATTTTTTTATTTTTTCAATTTGTTGGGAAACATTTATTTTAATGTTTTTAGTGTATTTGATGTATTATAATTTTAAAATTTATTTTTTAGATAAAAATAATAATCTAAAAAAATTTAATACGAGTAGGTCGAGCTCAAGTTTTAGTAGTTTTATCCGGGCCTGATTTAGAAAACATGCCTAAAATTCTATTGAGGCCCAATTCAGCTCATGATGACCTCTATTTATATTACTATGTAATGTACGACTCAATTATTTATAGAAGTATTTATGGATCGAGTTGGACTTAAAATTTTATTTAAGTTCGTCCATATTTATAAATAATTAATTCAAATTCATTTTAAATTTTATATTATTTTTTAATAAATTATATATATTTAAATTATTTTTAACTTAATGTTTAATACATTTTTATATATTTTTTATTTATTAAAATATTATATATATTCATATCTTAACATTTTTTAATGTTTATATTATAATAGTACTATGGATTTAATTTTTATGTGTTACAAATTATATGATATATAAAAAAAAACATAATATAATACATTACAACATAAAAAAGGGTCAAGCAAGACTCATGTCTTAAATGTTCAAGTTTGAACTCAACTCATATTTTAAACGAACCTAATTTTTTTGCTCAAATCCTTACAAATTTTAGATGGACCCTCGGATTTGAATGGATAACTCGACCTATGAACAAATCTAATTGTGTATATTAAATTTATTATGTTTTTATAACATTAGTTTTTGTTTAAAATTTGTAATGAATTTCTTAAAAAACAATTAATAAATTAAAATTAATGTAATTAGAAAATATTTTAAAAATATTTAACTCATTTAAAATTAGTCATATTAATATTGTTTAATTTTAAAAATAGTTAATAATAATATCATCATGATTTGAATATTAATACTAATATATTATAATGTAAATAATATTACTAAATACATTCTTACTTATTATTCATTATATATTTTCAATGTTAAATTAATTTTTTTATTGATATTAAAATTGTTAATATTCAATTTTTTGTAAATCTATATTTATGCTTGTTCTAGTTTAATCAATAAAATGCAATTAACTCTTATTTTATTTGAGAAATATATATTTAATTTAATAAATATTATTAATATATGTCTATTTTTTAAGCTTAACAAATTAATATTTATTAATTTTAATTAAATATAGTGGTGATTAAAACTCTTGTCAGACACATATTTAGAACAAGTTTAAACTGTGATACTCTCATCCTCACCCTTGATATTGTAAAATCTTAAGATAAAGATATAATTTATAGCTAAAATCAATTTTATATTTAACATAAAAAAATTATAAAGAAAAAAATTATACAAAAAGCATGTGTCAAAAAAATATAATGTGAACATGACTATTTGTTTCATTTTTGTGACCTCGTATTGCTATATATATATATATAGCATAATAATAAAATTAGTCCTTAATATTTGGATGTTTGGTCGTTTTGGTCCTTAAAGTTTTTTTGGGTATACTTTCATACATAATCATTTTTTTGTCAAATTGGTCATTTTTTAACGGTCCTGTTGACGTGGCCGTTAGTTGACTAATGGTGCTGACGTAGAATTTTTTTTTCCACCTAAGCAAGTCCACGTATGCAGTTGCTGACGTGACACTATTTTGTCTTATATGCAACGTCAACAAATGATTTTAAAATTATTAAAATTATTTTTTAAAATTATAAAATTATAAAATTATTTTTTAAAGTATAAAATTATTAAAATCATCATCATCCTTAAGTTTTTCTGGGTTTTTTTCTGTTTCCCTTCCCCTTCTCCTTATTTTCCTTCTTTGATGGTTGTTTATCGGAGTTGTTCTGGTGGGTTGCTCAACGTTCAAGACAACAAAAAGGAATGGGTTTTACTCAAGATTGACCCCGTTGAACTCCAATCTGTTTTGGGCAAAACGGTTTGGGAAATAGATTTTGGGATATGTCTTGGTCAACAATGTATACCTTGATTGCAACCAAATGCTTTATGATGATGCCAAATTAAACAAGCTGCAGTAAGTTTGAACTGTATGGATCAACATGGAGCATAAAAGAAACCAGATACAAGTGTAGCTTTGAAGAAAAACATGTCTACACAAACAGTCAAACAGGAGGCAATATGCAAAACATTTTTTTTCAAAAAATAACTAGAATCCTTCAACATTTAATAGAACACTTTAATAAGAAGTAATTTTTATAGACATGCTAAACTCAAAAAAAAAAAAAAGCATGGTTGGAAGAAGTGGAGTAGATTTCTTGCCCAAACAAAAACCTAGCGATTAACTTAAAAGAAAGAGTTTTCTTTGAAGAAGAAGAACAACTTTGTCAAATGTTGTTGTTGCTGTTGATGAACCCATAAATCGTTCATCCTAAAATCTGTTTCCCAAACCGTTTTGCCCAGAATAGATTGGAGTTCATCGGGGTCAATCTTGGGCAAAACTCACTCCTTTTTGTCGTGTTGAACGTCGAGCAACCCACCAGAACAACTTCGGTAAACGACCACCAAAGAAGGAAAATAAGGGGAAGGGGAAAAAAACCCCGAAAGAATGGGATGATGATGATTATAATTTTAAAATAATTTTATATTTTAAAAAATAAATTTAATAAATTTAAAATCATTTACTGATTTGGCTGGCATGTAAGACAAAATAGTGTCACGTCAGTAGCTGCATACGTGGACTTGCCTAGGTGGAAAAAAAATTACCACATCAGCACCGTTAGTCAACTAACGGTCACGTCTGTAACATCCGTGTTTTTGAACCGGAGTTGGAACAGTATAGGGAAGGAGTCAAGAATTAGAATATGTAGCTAAAATAAGAAGATTAGGAAAATTTAAGGATTAATTAGTAATTGTGAGAAAGGAGGAAGGACTAAATAGCAATTTATCTAAATTAAATTATGAGTCATCATGGGAATTAGATTGATTAAGGGGGGGAAAAAGAGTAATTTGGTGGAAGATATTTTTGGAGGCAAAGTTTTGGGCCAAAGTGTAAAGTTGGAAGGCCTAGGGACTAAAAGTGCAATTTTACCATTTTTATTAAGTGAGATATTTTTGAAGAGAAGTCTAGAGAAATTGAGAGATGAAAAATCAATTAAAATATGAGGATATCATATTTTCTTCTCATAACCAACCGTCCATGCCTATATTCCCCATTTCCAACTTTTGCTTTTATTCCAATTTAGTCCCTTCACCATTTTTAAGCCCTCCAAGCTTCAAAATCCTCCCTTTCCTTTGAAATTTCCTTAAGAAAGGCATAGAGGGAAGCTAGTAGATAACTTAATTTCCTTATAGAGTCCACTTTGAAGTGTTAAAGTGGATAGGGATTGAATTAGAATTTTGGAAATTTAAGAACAAAGGTAAGAGATGATTCAATTTTCATGACATACATGTATATTTACATAATCTAGCATGAAAAAGTATTGAATTCTAGTCTTAAGCTTATATGTGTTTGTATGAAATTGAAGAAAGAGGGAAGAAGGAGAAGGACCAAATTGAAGAAAAAGGAAAGGAGAAAGCTAAGGTGTGAGAAGAAATTATCTACAAGTGAGGTAAGTACTACAAGTATTAAAAGACTTAGTAACAATTAAGTTAAAGTGTTTATAATTTTAATATATATGATTAATCATGATGAAAATGAGATGTTTAATTATAAGTATGATAGTTTTGTGTGATTGAATGAAATTTAGTATAAAGAAGCATGAGAAAGGAATTAATCTCATTGAAACAGATTGGACAGAATCAGAGGACTAACTTCGAAAATTCACCAAAAATTGTATAAAAAGAGTTAAGAGTTGAATTAAATATGTAATTAAATCTTATTAAGTATAGTTTCATATGGAAGAAACAGTGAAAAAAAAAGAAATTGTACATTTTGAGATATAACTAATTTTGTGTAACAAGGTCAGAGTAGGTTCGAGTTCCCCTATTCTGACTTTGAAAAATCATAGAAAAATGTAGAAATATTATTATAGATTGAAATTTATATGGTTTAATCCTTAATGAGTCTATTTTCAAAGGGAACAGACAAGAACATCATTTGATCTCTGTACTAAAAGATAAATAATTTTTAGTGAAGAAAGGTCAAAACTGTCAGGTAGCAGAGAAGGGGTAAATTAGAAGAATTTACTGTACAAATTGGCTAAAGTAAAAATTCTGAAATTTTTATGGTAAAAATATATGTGAGTCTAATTTCAGAAACATTAAGTGGATATTAATTTCGAATTATGTAGCTAAAGATATAAATAATTTAGTGACTGTGACGCAAGTGGACAGCTTTGAAAATTAATGTGAAAATAAAAGTAAGAGGTATATGATGATGAATATGTGAGAAAATATATGTGTGAAATATTATGTGGTTAATTATAAAGATTGATTGTGTGATTAATTGGTGAAATTGTGGATTTATTTGAAGAAACAAAGGTGAAAAATACATGAATATGTATATTTGAATTGAATTTGAATGATTTGTGATCAAAATTGAAAGTGAAAGTGAAATTGAAAGTGAAATTGGAATTGAAAGTGATATGAATTGTAAATTGAAAATTCCTATTAACTAGTCGGGCTAAGTCGGATATAGTTGGCATTCCATAGATTGGAAGAGTTCAGGGATACTTCGACCTTGAGTCGATGAGACACTGGGTGTCATTATTTTACTTCGGATAGATTCGATGAGGTACTGGGTACCACTTTACTTCGGCTAGGCCGATGAGACACTAGGTGTCACTTTATTACTTCGAACTATCCGATGAGGCACTAGGTACCATTCTGGAGTGTTTGGTTGGATCCGTGTATCCATCAAGGTCCGAGTCTTATTAATAGGGTAAACAATGTGAAAAAAAAAAAGAATGTGCAAATTGTGACATTGAGGTAAGTGAAATGATAATCACATGAAAGGTAAGTACAATATATGTATAAGAAATCAAAGAATGATAAAACTAAGTAAGCTAAGAGATTAGAATGGCTAAAATGTGAAATGAGGGAGAATATGTGAATTTATAACAATACTATAAGTTAAATGTTATATACTTAAAAGATATGTATTTTACATGAATAAACAATTATATGAATGTGTTTGAAATGAGTGATTAAAAGATGAATGATTAATGACACTTGTAGTACTTAATAAGTGTTCACTGGCTTAACGCGTTTATTTCAACGCGTAGGTATAAGACCTCTGAGAAGCTAAGGTTGGATTAGGTGCCTCTCATCAAATCACATCAACATCGGAAGATTGTAAGATAATGTATATTTATTTTGTGTGAAATGACATGTACAAATGGTATACCTATGTGTCTTTAATGAATGAGTTACTAATATTGTTGTAAAAATTTACATGAATTGAAAGAAAAATTTTATTATACTCGTTTTTAATTCTCTGACACTATATGTAATACTCTTATACCGGGTTTATACGTGTGAACCGGGTGTAGGGTTGTTACAACGTCAGCAAGACCGTTAAAAAATGACCATTTTAACAAAAAAAACAAAGATTATGTATGAAAGTGAGCAAAAAAAAAATCTTAAAGGCCAAAGTGACCAAATACCCATGGGCTAATTTTATCATTATTTCTTTATATATATATATTAATATTTGGTACACTACCGGTGGAGTTGTTAAACTCCACAAGTAAGATTAAGGGGTTGACAAATGTTTTACAAAATTATAGTAAAATATTTTAAAAATAAATATTTAAAAAAGAGACGCATGATAATATTCTAAAATTACTTATAAAATAAAAACATGCATTGCTAGTGTCTTAATAGAATCCTGTGTATTGGCCTGATGGTCAAAGATGTTTATTGCCTTAAGTGTGGCCTGGGTTCGTATCATACTAGTCGCGTTATTGTTAGAGCTTTACTCTTCCCCTGTAATTCATTAAAATTTTAGTAATTCAATCAATTTTTCCGTAAAAAAAAGAAGCAATCTAACTAAATTTTAAAGGTTGAGTGCCAAAATTACCTAAAAAAAGAGGTCAAAATGATAAAAATGAGTAAACATTAAGGACTAAATTTATCTTTATGCCTATATTATTTGGAACTTAAGTTTGACTTTTCTTTGATATTGTATATGTTTTTTTTTTGGTGAAACATTGTCTATGTTTTTTTATTGGTCCAATGTGGTACATGTATTTGGCAACAATTATACATTTTGTATTTAAAGGTAACAATATTTTTTTTTTGATAATAAAAGAGGCATTAAAAATGCCTTTATTTCATCTCAATCAGACATCAACATTTACATTATAATCATCTAGTAATAGTTTCTTAACATTCTCACTTGGTTTATGAATAACATGCAACTCAACTTCATCGAAACCACACGTCCTAGCAATATAATCCGCCACTCGGTTGTTTTCCCTGCGCACATATCTAAATTTCACCATACGAAACCGATTAGACGACAATTTAATTTTTCGGACAATTGTGGGCAACAAAGCCCCAGCAAAGTTATCCTTAATCATCCAAAGAGCAACGAGGCAATCACTTTCAACAATGACAAAGTCATAATCACGTTGGTTCGTTATTTCTAAACCATGCAAAATTGCCCATAGCTCCGAGTTCAAAGCTGATCCACTGCCCACATACCTTTGAAAACCAACTAGCCACCTCCCATTCGAATCTCGTATCACCCCTCCCATCGCAGACCAAGTCTCGTCCCTAGAAGCTGCACCATCACAATTAATTTTTATCCAGCCAGCTTCCGGTGGCTGCCATGGAGTCATTAAGATTACTTCTGTAACATGTTTCGTGACGTTGCCACCCCCTCCTAAATATGTGAAGCAAGGCATTTAGCAGCTCTGACAACATCACTCGGTTGACTATTTTGCTGTTCAAAAACAAATCCATTTCGGTGTCTCTATAACAACCAACAAATTACAGCAAACTTAATCACTGCACGCTCTCTATGACACCCCATACAACTTTGTCCTTTTAAAATTAATAAGCAGCCAATCATCCAACTCAAGCTCAAAGAAATTATGGTCCACCGTAACATTTCCTTGCAGCATCCAAACAGCAACTGCAAAACGACAGTCACACAATACATGTATAATCGTCTCTGTCACCATTCCACACCATGCACACCTATCTCTATCAGTCATCTGTCGTCGCACCCTTTCACTATTTGTCATTAATCGCCCCTTCCTTACTAACCATAAAAAGTGTTTAATTTTGGGTGGCAAGCAATTATCCCATATGAGATTCCACCTAATGTCCTCCTTTAAATGGTCAGACTGAGTAATGCTCCCATAAGCAGACTTAATCGAAAATTTTCCATTCGTAGTTAACTTCCACATACACACATCCTTCCCTAAACTCATGCTTGGAGGGCAACATGCTATGATTCGTTCAACAATATCCGCTAGAAAAAAAAACTCCAACAACAACCTATTCCAGCAGCCATTATCCATTACAAAAGCCACTACTGGGACATGTTTATCAATTAACATGCCAGGTAACAAATGCCCCTGAAGTACACCCAAATGGGGAACCCATTCATCAAAGGTAAAGCTAGTTGACCTCCCATTTCCCACACTCCATAAAATCTTCTCTCGAAACATTCCCCCCACCTTCGAAATAGAGCATCACACACGAACATACAGGTCTATCAATCAAAGTGGGACAAATCTCACTGACCTTGTATTTGGATCGGAGTATTATGACCCAAAGACTGTCCAATTTCGTGACCAAGCTAAAAGCAAGTTTCATCAAGAACGCTTTATTTTGAGGAATCAATCTACGAAGCCCAATACCGCCTTTCAAACGAGTTTGACAACAATCCTCCCATTTGACAAGAGCCGTTTTAGCATAAAAAATAGTCATTCCCCACACAAATCGTCTCACAATCCTTTTAATTTGTTCACAAACACCCACCGAAATCATAGTCGTTTGCATGAAGTACCTTGGAATCGACAGCAGAACTGATTTTGCCAACATAATACGACCTACCAAAGTCAATATTTTAGCATCATACTTACTAAGCTTATTATATATCCGATCAACAATGAATTGAAAAGTGCAGTTTTTCATCCTCGAGTGAAACAAAGGCATCCCCAAATAAATACCCAAATCCTCAGTAGAACGGAAACCCAACAAGTTCCCAATATTATCTTTCGCCTCTTCTGTTATGTTGTTAGAAAAAAAACCTGAGACTTGTTGCTACTCACTTTATGACCCGAGTAGAGGCAAAACTCAGATATAATACCTTTCATCACATATGCATTATCCACATTAGCTTCACCAAAAAGTACGAGATCATCGACAAAAAATAGATGGGATAGAGGAGGCCCATCCTTACCAAGATAAATTGGCTTTCACGTACCAGTCTCTATAGCCCTATGAATCAAGTGACCCAATCTTTCCATGCTAAGAACGAAAAGATATGGAGACATAGGGTCCTCTTGCCGAACCCCACGAGATGGAACAAATTCCTTGGTAAACTCGCTATTCCATAAGACTTGCAAGCTAAAGGAAGTGACACAATTCATTATTAATCTCACCAAGTCCATAGGTACCTGAGCTTCCACCAACGTATCACTAATGAACTCCCACCTTAATCGATCATAGGCTTTTTCCATGTCAATTTTGACAGCCATCCACCCCTTTTTCCTTTTTCTAATCCTCATCAAGTGTACCACCTTCTAAGCTATAACAATGTTGTCCGTGATATACCGACCCCCGATAAAACTAGTTTGATTTTAGCAATCAAATCTGGCATTACTAGTTTCAAACGATTTATAATCACTTTCGTCAAGACTTTGTATGACACTGTACACAAACTAATAGATCGAAATTACATCACCACCTCAAGACAAACCACTTTTAGGATTAGAACAATGAGCGTCCTATTAATAAACTCCACGTCTCCATGCTGAAAACCCCTCTGAACAAGAGAAACCAAAGAATCTCCCACAACGCTCCATTGTGACTGGTAGAACTGAGCATGTAGCCCATCAATTTCATGAGCCTTCAGAGGTGCCATATCGAAAAGTAAATCATACACCTCTTGTCTTGTCACTACCCGACTCAAAGAATCCATCACTCATGATTCAATACTAGGAAAAAGCCCAATCAAAGGGAAACGACCTAATACCATGCTGTCATCAGTATACAAATGTTGGAAAAAAGAAACAACCGCCTTTTTTATCCTTCCCTCATCATAACACCACAAGCCATCCTCTAGTTTTAAAGCCTTAATCTGATTAAATCACCTGCGTTTGTTGACTTGGCTATGAAAATAACTTGTGTTCCTATCCCCCAAGGTAAACCAATCTTTCCTAGACTTTTGCTTCCAAAGCAATTCTTCAGCATCAAGTACATTCTCAAGCTCTGTGCGCAATTCCTTTTCCGACTCCATAAGCTTCTTAAAGTAATATTTCTCAAGACACCTTTGGATGCCACCAAGACGAGATTGCAGAACACATTTCTTCTTAAGAATATTTCCATAAACCTCCACATTCCATTTTCTGGCAACATTTATAAAATCAGAAACAATCCCCTCAAGCCTATCACTAGTACTCCAATTATCAGCCACTAGCTTAGCAAAACCCTCATGAGACAACCATCCACTGAGAAAGCAAAACGATTGTGAAGGTCTAGACATAACATTAATTCCAAACTAAATAGCAAGTGGTCTATGATCAGACTTTATTTTATGAAGATGAAGGACCATCGTGTTAAGAGCTATCATTTCCTAATGATGATTACAGAGAGCTCAATCAAACCATTCAAACACTAAACCTCGATTTCATGTGAACTTCGCCCTTTGAAACCCCATATCTTTCAGGCAATAATCATCACAGAATTTTTGAAAAAGTATACAGGAGCTACTACCACTCCATGAGCCTCCTTTCTTCTCCTCCTCAGAAAGTAATGCGTTAAAAGCACTCGCGAGAAGCCACGAAATCTTAACATTCTGAGCAACCAACCCTAGATTAATCCATAAATCTCCAAGAACTTTCTTACTAAGACTCCCATAAATTCCACTAAAAGCCACCCAATCATCAAAATCCGAGAATTTTACCCTCAAATGCACAAACTAAAAATCATTACAAACAACCTCCACATTTACGATATTTTTCCAGAAAACCCAAATACCACTAGAAGATCCTCGAGCCTTTACTCTATTCGAAAAAGACATACTAATGCTTTTAATCACCTGCTTAGCCTTCAGACTACTAATCCTGGTTTCAACCAGTACCACAACCTCTGGATCAAAATCGCACAAATATTCTTTTAAGAAACGATGAAACTTCAGATTTTTTGCACCTTGACAGTTCCAAACAAAAATATTTGATTTCATAAAAATAGATGGAAAAAGGAGACTACTAACTCGAGACAGTGATATCAATTTGAAGTAGCATCCATCCCAACCAAACCATTTCCATCTTTTGCCATATCCCCAATATAACCAGGAGAACAACCTTAATCTTCATTAGTATTGTTCATAATATTCGTAGGTTGGTTCAAACCTGCCCCTAAAGAGTTAGTATCTCCTTCAAGATTTGATACTATGTTTTGAACAGCTTTTACCAAAAGAACCATCCCCAACTGACCTTCATAATGCCCACCGCCATTATGACCGTCCTCAGCCAAAACACCTTTCGCCATTCTCTCTTTAAAAAACGAAGGTAAAGAGGTTGGCGAAATCATGTTCTTAAAACCCAATGAATTCTCTAGAGTATTCACAGTAGACAAATTGAGATTAGAATTTTCTTGCAAAATGGCCACTGTATGCTTCATCGGATCAAAAACCCTCCTCTCATTTATGCTGCCCATATTATTCTGCTGTAACCCACTATTGAAACCACCCGATTTTAAACCTAGACCTGACTTTCTTCCATTATTTTTAAAATCAGCAGCCACCTCTTTATGCCCAGCAGAATTTGGCTTATTTTTCCTTGCCTTAGCACCCAAATTAACCCTTTTCCCAGTCATGCCTTTGGGCCTTGCCCTTATCACTTTAGAAGCTGGCGCTTGTTCTTCTATGTCTTCACTAGCCATTGACCCTTGTGCATTTAAAGCTCCAGAATCCTGCATTCCAAATTGAAAAAGATTCATACCCTACTTCTTCAATTGCGCACCATCCACCTCATTCATGGAAAGCACATCAAATCGTGATCCCGTAAAATTATTTCCATAATTAGCTACTGGTTGCTTGTCCCTTTGCCGTTGCTATTGTCTACTCCGGCGATCAACAATCATCCATTCTCCAAAGCTCTCTTGTTCAACTTTATCTTGCATAGGGGTTGGTTTTTTTACCATCTCAGAATTAGTCAAACCCTGTGCATCTGTAAGATTACTTTCAAGACATTTCTCCATCGATACCAGCGGGCAGACATCCTTCATATGACCAACCCGACCACAACCAAAACACACAGATGGAAGAGATTCGTACTCCACTCTATGTATCCTTTTCGCAATACGAATTTTCGAAATAAGTGGTTCAGTAAGATTGACCTGTACCGCAAACCGTGCAAACTGCCCCCTCGCACCAGAATCAGTATTCATGTCAATTTTCACAACCTTTCCAACCTAACTTCCGATGTCTTGCAACATACTCCTTTTATAGAATGCACCCGAAAGACTAGGTATCCTAATCCACGCAACAACATTCTGAGGAAAAGCATCTAACGTCGAAAAATTCGATGACCAGGGTTGAACAGTAAGATAATGTCCATAAACCACCCAAGGTCCCTTTGAAAGTACCATATTGTATCTAATGCAGATTCAAATTTTGCGAGAAAGTAGTCATTCTCAATGTCCATGAGTTGAAATTGATTGGTAGGCATCCTTCATATAACCAACCCGACCACAACCAAAACACACATCGATACCAGCGGGCAGGTATCCTTCATATGACCAACTCAACCACAACCAAAACACACAAATGGAAGAGATTCGTACTCCACTCTATGTATCCTTTTCGCAATACAAATTTTCGAAACAAGTGGTTCAGCAAGATTGACCTTTACCGCAAATCGTGCAAACTACCCCCTCTCACCAGAATCAGTATTCATGTCAATTTTCACAACCTTTCCAACCAAACTTCCGATCTCTTGCAACATACTCCTTTTATAGAATGCACCCGAAAGACCAGGTATCCTAATCCACGCAACAACATTCTGAGGAAAGGCATCTAACGTCGAAAAATTCGATGACCAAGGTTGAACAGTAAGATAATATCCATAAACCACCCAAAGTCCCTTCGAAAGTACCATATTGTAATCTAATGCAGATTCAAATTTTGCGAGATAGTAGTCATTCTCAATGTCCATGAGTTGAAATCGATTGGTAGGCCTCCAAATTGCACAAACCTTGTTCCATAACGCATTATACCCAATCTTACGACCCAACAACTTGACCACCAATGTTCTAGACATACTTTCATCAATTAAACCATACACCCGATCTGAGAAATCAATAGTGGGAATTCCATCAATCACCACCTTTTCAATATCATCAGGACAAAGCTCTAGATCTTCTGTTTCCCATTCAACATCCACTTCAACCTCCGCTTGACTAGAATTAAGGACATCATCCTTGAAAGAAATCGGTTTAGGCTTCGTTGCATCCATCATCTCATCATCACCGCCATCGTCAGGCGGTTCCTCATCACATCGGCAAACTTTCGCTGCTCTCCCATTGACTTGCATTTTTTTTATCCTTAACGATATTAAATTTTTAGCATTTAATTAGAATTTTAGAATTGATTTGATGAAAAATCATTGTTAATATTATTATGTTTGAATTTTAATGATTTTATTAATTGAATAAATTTAACATTAATTGTGAATTTGTTTAATTTGTCAAATAAGTCTTATGGTTGTGATTTTTTCGACGTTTTAAGGTTAATGTTAATTAGGAATTTTGATCGACTCAATCCTAAAATTCGAATTTAAACACTAAAAAGTGAACACTATTATCTTTAGGTACTAAAATGTATAATTTTTGTCAAATATAAGTATCACATAGGAATTAAAAAATATATGTCAATCTTAGATACCAAATAATGTATTAAGCCTAAACATGATACAAAAGTGCTTTTGGGATAAAAAAATGTTTATAAAATCACTTTTTAACCAAAAGTAAAAATATAAAATTTTAATTTTTGCTCAATAATATATTTTGGTCTAAAAGTACTTTTAAAAAATAAATCTTTTATCTTTCTAAAAAATACTTATCAACATCAATGATAAACACTATTAAAATTTTCGAAAAATATTTTTGTAAAACATTTTCTTACTACACTTTTCAACTTGAATCAGACCATGAAAGAGCAATAAATTCATAGAATTGCATGATGATATGCATAATAAAACTTGTTGAGTGTTTTTAGAATATATATATATATATATATATATATATATATAAAAATTATATGATTTTTTTGAAATTTTATTTTTTAATATATTCTTTTATTTTTTATTTTTTAAAATTTTTATATATTTTTAAAATATATATATATGAAAATTTAAAATTTTTATAAGTATTTGGAATTTTTGAAAATATATTTAAATTTTTTTTGATAACTTTTATTGGAAGAGATCAATTTATTCATTTTTAAATTTGATAGGACTAAATAAATATTACATCAATCTGTTATTTAAATTATAAAATTTACCTCGATTCATACTCGAAAAATCGAACCTAATCGCATTAAGTCTTACTCAACCATAATATTAACATACTTATAAAAGCTGAAAATTAATTTATTTTTTGGATCAAATGCACACTCTTAAATTGGTTTATTTTTCCAAATATAAAAGCTGAAATATTTATTTATTGGATGATTCTTAATCTGAACCGCCGAATACCCACGGTTGCTGATCCTGCAATCAGAATATTATATACCAAAGATATGGTGTGAATGGGTGTTAGATGTTATGCCCTAAAAGCCAATATATATAAGGCAACCATGCTCCATCTTTCCAAGTGGTGGGCGGGCGAAACTGATGAGAACCCAGATCTGGTGATTTCTTCTTCACCTTCTTCATCTTCTTCAATATTTCTTTTAATTTACGTTTGAGATGCACTAATTACCTAGGCATAATGAGCAAAATTCCTGATTATTTGCCTAATCTGAAAGGTGCAAAAGTGAAGAAAGGGATCCGCTTTGCAGCATTAACTTTAAATCCATGTTTTTGCTGTCAGTAATGCCCCCTTACAATCATTTTCTTCCAGATTCATCAACTCATCTTTTTTTGTTTTCATCTGCTTTTTTCTTTTTCAATCCTTCTGGTGAGTGTTTTGTTTGGATTTCAAGTTTCATATATCTCATCAAAGTGGAGAGATTGTTTCGCTGAAATTTAAAACTAATTTGAATTAATTTTGCTTCGTTTCATAGTTTCTTCAGAAAACAAAACAAACAGATTAAAATAATAACTAAGGAAGAATAATAATCAATTTCCTTGAAAGGAAAGGAATGGGATGAAAAAAATTGTTTTGAAGTGATTTCTAGATAGTGTTATATTTTGCTAAACTTAAAATTTACCTTACTCAAAATTCGATTTGATTCGAAAAAATAAAATAAAAATTTAAATTTTAAGTTAATCAAATTTAATTATTTAAGTTATTCAAATTTAATTATTTAAGTTATTCAAATTAATTAATTAAATAATTTAAATATTAAATTTCAGTTGAGTTAAATTTTATAATTTAAATAATAAATCAATTTTAAAAATTAGTAAATTGACATCTCTCAACTAAAATTAAATTTTTTTTTAAGATTTAAAATATTTATAAAAATTTTAAAATTTATATTTTAAAAAATTATAAAATTTTTTACAGATTATATAAAAAAGTTAAAAATGTAAAAAAATTAAAATAATAATTTTTTAATCTAATTAATGATTAAGTTTTTCTTACTAAAACATATTTAATTTTTTAAATTAATTTGAACAATTTCACTCGATTTAATTTGAAATTTTTTTAATTTGAATTAGGATAATAAAATAGGATTCATCAACTCGATTAATTTGAAATTTTTTTACTTGATTCAATTTGATTCGATCGAATGCTCACTTTTATATTTTTATGCCAAAATTTGTATCTAACTAAAATTTGAGATAGGATGATGGGTAACTGTGGGGAAGGAAAAAGCACTCTTACCATACTTTTTTTTTAATGCAAAAGAGAGAAAATTGTAAACAGTATAAGATGAGATCACACTATAACCAAAAGATCATCGTGTAGAGATTAGATGATTTCATTCGGGAGTTATATGAATGTAACCTAATCCATTGATCTTGAGAATGTCATTTTTGTCAAACCATTCGCATCTTGTTGTCTTCTTTAAAAACATGTAGTAAGTGAATAGTCCAATCACGTTAGAAAATCTTTATGATAGAACGAATCACAGAAGAACCAACAGATCACAGAAGAACCATATTTCTCCTTTCCAATTTCTTGAATTGCTTGTTTCCCGCACTCTTGCCATACTTATCTAAAAATAATCTTCCATCATTTGGTAATTAAAGTTTTTTTCTTGAAAACCCTAAATTTAACTTTAATCTAATTTTAAAAACTCAAATTAAACTTAAAAAATTAAAATCTATTTTAAAAATTAATTAAACTTGAAAAATTAAATTATATTTAAATTTAACCAAACTTAGAATTTAAACCTAATAAAACTTAAAATCCACTCCTGATTTGAATCTAAACCTATCAAATTTATGAAGAAAAATTAAATGTAAATCTAAATTTAAGTTTATATTATGTGGATGGTAAGAAATTATATAATCTAGTATGTATTAAAATTTATTTTAATTATTGAATTTTGTTAAAGTAAAAAAATTGAAATATTTTCAAATATATCTTATTTTAATTAATAAATGATATTTTTTTGTAATTTTTTATTTCAATAATTTTAAATTAGGTAGATGGGTAAAATCTAGTATATTATCAAATAAAAAAAGGTGGCTATCACACAGTCTCATTTCATGCGGAACTCCAAAAACGACATGTAAATGATAAGAAAACGACCAAACGACAGGTGCATCAACCGCCATCAACAGTCATCAACGACCTTTTGGTCACAATGCGTAAACCTTCGATCCTTAAAGCAAATCCATGGTTTTCTCATCACCAAAGGCTTCAACTCCAACCCTTCAGCCTTACGGGAGCTCATTTTCAAGGCCGCCATGGAAATTTCGGGTACTTTAAACTATGCTCATAAAATGTTCGATAGAATTTCTGAACCAGATATTTTCTTGTGGAATACAATTATAAGAGGCTCAGCTCAAAGCCGAAACCCATTAAGAGCCATTTTAAGATATACCCAGATGGCAAAACGCGGAATTCAGCCAGATGGCTTCACCTTTCCTTTTGTTCTTAAAGCTTGCACCAAACTTTGTTGGAGTAAAATGGGGTTTGGGATTCAAGGGAAGGCTCTGAAAATGGGGTTTATGGAGAATAGTTTTTTAAGGAATACCCTTATTTATTTTCATGCTAATTGTGGTGATTTGAGTGTTGCAAGTGAGCTTTTTGATGATTCGGCAAAAAAGGATGTTGTGCCGTGGTCAGCTTTGACTTCAGGGTATGCAAAAAGAGGGGAACTTGATGTGGCAAGGCGGTATTTTGATGACATGCCAGTAAAGGACTTGGTTTCTTGGAATGTTATGATTACAGGGTATGCGAAAAGAGGGGAGATGGAGAGTGCAAGGAAACTTTTTAATGAAGTTCTGAAGAAGGATGTTGTGACTTGGAATGCTATGATCGCAGGGTATGTTCTTTCCGGTGAATGTAAGAAGGCATTGGAGATGTTTGAAGAGATGAAGAATGTTGGGGAGAGGCCAGATGAGGTTACCATGTTGAGTTTGTTGAATGCTTGTGCGGATTTGGGGGATTTGCAAGTTGGGATAAAGATGCATTGGTCTCTTTCGGAGATGGTCTCAAGCAGTGGCTTTAATGTTTTACTTGGGAATGCACTTATTGACATGTATGCAAAATGCGGCAGCATTGGGAGGGCACTAAAAGTTTTCCGAGATATGAGAGAAAAAGATGTGTCGACATGGAACTCAGTAATAGGAGGGTTGGCAATTCATGGCCATGCTGAGGAATCAATCAATCTGTTTACCGAGATGAGGAGGTCCAAAGTTAGGCCGAATGAGATCACCTTTGTTGGAGTCTTAGTTGCTTGCAGTCATGCTGGGAGAGTAAATGAGGGTCGTCAATATTTCAAGCTTATGAGAGATGGTTATAACATCGAGCCAAATATTAGGCATTACGGGTGTATGGTGGATGTGCTAGGGCGTGCTGGGCTATTGGATGAAGCATTCGAGTTTATAGACTCGATGGTGGTTGAACCGAATGCCATTATATGGAGGACTCTGCTTGGGGCTTGTAGAATTCATGGAAATGTTGAGTTGGGAAGGCGTGCAAATGTGAGACTACTCAAAATAAGACGGGATGAGAGTGGAGATTATGTATTACTTTCGAATATATATGCTTCAAAAGGCGAGTGGGGTCGAGTTGAGAAAGTAAGGAAGATGATGGATCACAGTGGGGTAAGGAAAGATCCTGGTTATAGCCTAATTGAAGCTGAAGAAAAGGCTCTCATAGACTTTTTATTTGGTTCAAAATCCAAAGTAAGTTTAAGACCAAAGAATCTTGTGCAGTGATTAGGTGACAAATTGCTTTAAAGCCTTCAAGTTTTAGTTAGGCATGATAGTTCCCGTTAATCATCCTCAAGGAGACAACATTGTCAGGATGTAAACAATATACATGTGCTTCCAAGTTTGCTTTGGTGCGAAAAAACCCAAATTTGGCTTCATCTTGAGTCGAACTTGAGTAGCTCATGCTATCATGCTAGTTGAATTCGAGTATTAGTTTGAGTACCTCAAGCTATCATGCTAGTTCTGAGTATTTAAATTCTTGAATTTATATGGATTTTGATAGATTTGTGTATGGATGTCATGTTTGTGTTCTGTTTTTTCTTGCAAGTCTTTTAGCATCCATTTAGTATAGAAACTAAATTCAAAATTTACAAAAAGTATGGGGATCTATAAACATATTTTTATCTTTTAAATAAAAAAATGAAGAATATCCCAAAAAGGGTTGACTTTTTGATATTGATAGGGTGAAAGTCATAAAACCCAATACGAACTAGGAAAGGGTACCCAACAAGACTTGAGACTAATTCATCACTTCCTTCACATTCTTCAATCTTCAGCCATAGAAGAAGATGAATCAAAACATGAGCTCTTTGTTGATCGGAATAGTTGGAGCAGCAGTGACTTTATCAGCATATTCACAGACTTTCATCTCCCCAACTCAGTGTGTCACTGTTGGTCTCCTCGTTCTCATGTTTGGTTTGCTCGTCAGGGAAGGCCTCATCTCTCTCTAATCTTCTTTTTTTCTTCCATGGAATTGAGAATCCGAGATTTGCAGTTTGACTTGTTTCAATATTACGATGTTCTTCTTTAGCAAGACTGAGATTTATATATATATAATATATCTGGTGTTGTAATTCTGTATTTCCTGCTTAATTTCTCCATGATCTACTTATGCTGTTTATTTATATATATTATGAGACGAAACATGCTTGAATTCATAGTAATTTTTCATTTAGTAAATGAAAAAACATATTGGGTTAATTTTGGTAAAAGTACTATGAAAGACCTTGTACTTGTACTAAGAGAAAAATTGGTAAATTAGTCTTTGTACGATAGACTAAAGAGCAATTTAGTCTTTTCTTTTAAAAATATTTCATTCATTTTTACTGCTAAAAATTGACATGACATGGTTGACAGAATAATCAAACAGTTTAACTTGATGTGTTACATGTACTTCATTTTGATGTACAGGGACCTACTTTTAATAGTAAAAATTGATGAAAATTTTCACAGAAGGATCGGTTTGTTCTTTGAACTAACGTATAGGGATTAATTTATTCATTTTTTGAGTAAAAATGATAAAATACGATCTGACTCCTAATACAAGGACTTTCATGATATAATTTTACATTGAGAAATTTAGCAAATTTCTTCGAAATTGAAGAATTTACAGTGCCGTTTGTGCTAAATTCTAAGTGTACATTAGGATAATACTAAATTTAGCTTTTAATGTATACTTTATTTTTGTTAATTTAACATTTATTTTTTTTGAGTTAAATTTAACTATTAGTATTTCATAAAGGAGTTGAAATGTTATTTTTTTAAAAAAATTACTGACTAAACCGTTAAATTTTTAAATATGGTAACCCGCATGGTAAATTGGCAATCTACGTGTAATTCATGCTACTTTAAAAAAAAAAATTGCATGAAACTTTTAATTTTTTTGAATATTTCTTTATAATTTTCAAGTTATTTGTTGACGTGATATATAAGATAAATAATGTTATGTCAACATGAAGTATACGTGAACTGTCATAAGGGTTGTCACGCTAACCTTAAAAAATTAATATTTTAGTTAATATTTATGTTAAAAGAAAAGGATTCGACTTGTTTTTAAAAGGATTGATGGTCAACTTTAACTAAAAAAAGTCAAATTAATAAAATATATAAATATTGAGTACTAAATTTATCATTATGACATATGTATATATACACATGTATATGTATATATCACTTGAATTAACTTATATTTCGTTGAACTAAAAAAAAAGAATTAACATATAATTGTCTTATTTTTTTATAGTACTCTTTTTTATACAAAGTCTAAAACTATTCATAATCTCCTCTAATCTTTAAATAGGAGGATAATGCTCTTCAGCGCACTCGAACCCACGTCTTGCTGCACTGACAACAATACCAATATCAATCGAATTAAGACTCAATCGAAAAAAAATTATATATCCCACCTACTGTCTTCTGTATCTCTACCAATTGAAATGTGAATAAAGTTTCATAAAAAAATGAAAATAAAGATTTAAGTGACAGTGGTAACTAGAAATGCGATGCTATAATTGTGTTATTTTTCATTTTCGATTATATGGGTAATATAATTTTTTATCCTAAATTTGGTAATTATATACATTTTGATATTTATTTATTTATTTTGGTATTTAAATTTGACAACTAAACTCATTTTAGTTTTTAAATTTGAAAAATATAAAAGTTTGCTAACATAACATCCTGATATTGTGTCATATCATCGCTTGAAAATTATTATTATTTTTTTACAAATTTTAAGTGATGACATGATACAATTTTAGAGTGATACATACCGTGTTCTAATAACTCGATCAGAGGTTGAATTGGTCAAACCATTGGTTCTCAAGTCAATTGGTTTGATCAATTCAAATTCTTGAGCAACAATAATTAAATGATTAATTTGAAATTCAAAAAAATATATAAAAAATTATTAAATCGATTCAACTTGCTCAACTACTTATTTTTGTCCTAATTTTTTATTGGTTTCAAGTAGTTTTCGATTAAATCCGTTCAACCCTTTTGTTTGGACTAGTATACCAGTCGGTTCTTGATCCAATTGGTCCGACCAATCAATTCAATTATGTTTTAAGAACATTGATCACATCATCAAATCTTGACGTAATCCAAGTTTAGAGACTAAAATGAATTTAATTGGCAAGTTCAAGTACTAAAGTGAACAAAAAAAAACTAAACACTAAAATAAATCTAATTGCTAAGTTCAATGACCAAAAATAATATTATCCCTTATTGATATTCACAACTTATCCCTTATTTTTTGTCATCCAGGTTGGTACCTCCGCACTAGCACCATTAGTTTGTGTTAATGTGACACCGATAACCAATCTGATGGTGATATGTGAAAGTTTCTTCGTATGCCATATAACGAGCATAAATTAAATTTCTTAAAAAAAATCTTTAAAAATAAATAAACAAATAAGTATAAATTTTTTTTGTTCAAGTTCATTCTTGATGTGAATTTTTTTTTATTAATTTATATGTTTTATTTTTTTTTAATTTTTGAAATTTATATCTACCGTATTGCATATTGAGAGGTTACCATATGTCACTTGTTGAAGCCCAATTTTGACTGGGCTCAATAGTTGAAATTTTAGATTTTTAATTCATTTTAAATTTAAATTTATTATAAATTTAAAACTTGTTTGGAGTTTAAATTTATTTTAAATTTAAATTTATTTTGAAATGAAAATTTAAAATTTAATTAAAGGTCCAAAATAAAAGTCCAATGTTCAATACAAAGGCCCAATTCGGCCCAATTCTCGAAAACCCATTACATTCAACCCAATAACCCAGCCACTTGCATTGACAGCCTCCATTTCAGCCAATCGTATGCTGCCATGTCAGCCCAAGCTGCATCATCATCTCTAGGCAACTTGATCCTGCACAGCCGACTTCCAACTGCTACCGCCACTACAGAACCTCCATTGATGCTACCTGCAAAGATAAGACATACTTTTAGTAGCATAAGACAATTTAACATCATTGTAATTTCTGATTATAAAAACCAAATTCAAACCAATTGTAAAGGGGGGAGGAACCCTTGTTTTTGAACAAAAGAATCAATAAAAAAGGATCAGACTTTCGAAGTGTTTGAAAATCAAAATAGAAGCAATTGAAGATAAGCAAGGCAATCGAATAGCCATATTAGCAACAAGGATAAGTTAAGGTCAGAAAAGCTCAAGGCAATCATGTACCTTCAATGCATATTTATCATCATCAATCAGTTGAATTTGTAACTCATCCATTTCCGATGCTCATTAATGCATACATGAAGAATCGCACTATCATTATTTAATAAACATACATATCTGTTTGGTTTTTAAAGTCATAAATAACATCAATAATAGAGAATTGTGATGAAAATTAATAATAATTATGGTTGTTTTAAAAATGACATTAATAAATCAGAATAATAAATGCAGTATTAGTGGTTAATAATAATAAATGTTATGATAATATTATTAAATATTTATAATATTAAATTTTTTTAAAATTTTTTTTAATAATAAAAGAGAATACAAAGGGACTAAGTACTCCCCTGAACGTTGCCGCTAGCCACGCTCGTCGGAGCCTGCCACCGTCGCTGTTGCACCTCTGAGGCCGAAATCTGCAAATACGTAAAGAAAAGGACTTTAAGATTTTAAAGAAGGAACTTACAGAATCAAATACTTGATAATAAATGGTTTTTTTTTTTTAAAAAAAAAGAATGAACAAATCTGAGTTTCTTAAAGATGGATTCGAAAACTAAAAAAGAAAATCACAACGCTTTTTTTAAGGATTTTCAAAGAAAGAATAAAAAAGGTTTTTTTTAAAATAAAAAAGAAAATATTTTGAATAAATCTTCCAGATCTGGTTCGGTTTTAAAGAATGAAGAATAGAAGAATAAAAGATGGTTTGGAAAATGGAAAAACGGTGGTTTTACCTTTTTCGGCGATCGGCGTTGAGCGCATGTGACCGAGGACAGCATCGAAGCGAGGTCGGGGGCGTACGACGGCAACGCGTGGCACCCAACGTGCGACGGACAACCGGGATTGGCTTGGCCGGAGTGTAGCCGGACATGGGGACGTGAGGTGAGAGTTGAGAGAGTTTGAGAAAAAAAAAAGGCTGAAGGTTTTCTTTAAAATAAAAAGGGGATCAAATGAATTTTTAACTTAAAATTTGGGCTTTATAACAGTCATTAAACGACACTGTTTTGGGGGCTGAGTTTCAGCCCCAAAACGACGCTGTTTTGTTTAATAACCATGGATTGAACCGACCCGACCCAAACCTAGGGTCCGCGTGTTTTTCTAAAATGGGTAATTTATGCAATCGAACCTTTCGCATTTTTAATTGTTTCAATTTAGTCCTTTTCATACTTTTAATTATTTATAATTTGGCCCGATAATTTTGATTAGTTTTCAATTTAGTCCTATGACATGTGGAAGCATCAGAGTCTGCCACGTGTCACTGTTTTGGTTTATTTCTGCATTTGATCCTTTTTAATTTTAATTTGTTTTAATTTGGTCCTTAAATCAACTTCTGTTTAATTACACAATTGGCTTAGGAATTTTTCAAAATTTACAACTTAGTCCTTTAACTTCTGGATGCCTGTGGGGCTGCCCCGTGTCACCCAGTCTTTGGATTTATTGTTTAAAGGTCCCTGAACTATCCAAAAATTATATTTTGACCCTAAAACTTTAGAAAATTACATTTTGACCCTAAACTTCCAAAAATTACCATTTTACCCCTAAACTTTCCAAAATTCCATTTTAACCCCGATTTCACCAAAAATTACCATCTTACCCCTAAACTTTCCAAAATTCCACTTTTAACCCTAATTTTACCAAAAATTACCATTTTACCCCTAAACTTTCTAAAATCTTATTTTTAACCTCGATTTCATTAAAAATTACCATTTTACCCCTAAACTTTCCAAAATTCCATTTTTAACCTCGATTTCACCTAAAATTATAGGTAAACTTTCCAAAATTCCATTTTTAACCCCGAGTTCACCAAAAATTACCGTTTTACCCTCAAGCTTTCCAAAATCCCATTTTTAACCTCGATTTCACAAAAAATTACTATTTTACCCTTAAACCTTTCAAAATCTCATTTTTAACCCTAAATTTTCCCAAAATTACATTTTTGCCCACGAGAGTCAAAAATTACCATTTTACCCTCGGGTATCCAAAAGTCCCATTTTCAACCTTGATTTTATCGTTTCTTCTTCCTTATCAATGTTTGCATTTATTTGCATCTGCATTTTATGCTTTCGCATATTATTTATCTGCTTATTATATTGCTTCGTATCTAATTTCTCTTATTAATCGCTATTCGTGTTTTAAACTTACGCATTCATTTACAAATTATTTTAAAAAATCAAGGCAATATTCCGTTCGAGCATAAAACTTCAAAAAATCACGCCCTAACGTGTCGGGTGTGATTTCTTCGTATAATTCGCGCGAACCGGATATCTTTTTCAAGTTTTTTACGCCCGTTCACCTCGAGATTCCGAGAATGTCGTGTTCTAACATGTTGGTCGCGACTTTAATTCTTTGTGAAAATCGAAGTAAACAGGTAACCCATTTCCAAATCCTTCAAATCATATGTTCGAGGATTGCATTTTAACCCTAATACGAAATTTTCAAGTTCTCAAAATATATATACGAATGATTTTTGTGACAAAAACGAGGTAATATTATTTCGTATGAAAACTTCGAAAATTATGCCCTAACGTGCGGGGTGTGATTTTCGTAATTCGTGCGAAAGAAATATCCTCTTCAAAAGTTTTCAAACACATCCCTACCTATATCCAAAAGATTTTGAAGTAAACGAGATAATGTTCCTTCGCGTGAAGACCTCGAAAAATCGTGCCCTAATGTGCTGGGTGTGATTTTCGTACAAATCACGCGATCGAATACTTTCTTCAAAAGCTCCCGAAACGTCCTTCAATTTTGAAACTACGAGAATATAGTGCCCTAATGTGTTGGACACGTCTTCTAGTTCTCATAAGAGGATCGAAATACGGGGACGAATTTTTTCTTAAAAAGGTCTCCTTTAAAATTACATAAAGCCATTTAAAATAAACATCGCATTTTAAGGTTTACTCGAATTTTTATTGTTTTCATAAAACAAGACCCGAAAATGATCATGTGGTACCAATTCTGGGCGTACGAGGGTGTTAATCCTTCCTTGTGCGTAACCGACTCTCGAACTTTTTTATTTCTAGATTTCATGGACTGACATTTTTAACGTTTTAAACGTTTTGTGGTGATCTAATCACACCCAAATAAAAGATTGGTGGCGACTCCCATTTTTCTCATTTTTTCCAAATTTAAAATAATTTTTCGAAACTTCGTTTTAAAGGTGGTTTCGACAGCTTGGCGACTCCACTGGGGACGTTTTAAAACAAACGAGAGTCAAGCCAAATTGATTATTTTCGGGTCTCTTTTGAGAACTTTTCCAGCTTCAATTTTATTTAACATGCGATCCTCGACATCTTTTTGTGTAATATTATGCTCTGTGATATTTCTAGTATAATTTAGCATCATATGCGTCGCGTTATTACCCTTTTAAGTGAAAGTGGGAAACTACTCCTTCGTGAGGTCTTCACCTCCGTGCAGGATAGTGGATCGCTTTCGGGATTACAAAGTACCCTTGTTTTCGTGAAGTTTTCACTTTCGTGCAAACATGAGGGAAATGCGTCCCCCTAAACCAAACTCGTCCGTATGAGCCTGTAATGGGTAAGGACCGAGGAATCTGCTGGTTTGGGTACCCTTCACCTTTAGAACCTAAACTACATATAGTGAACCGTAAGTACTCGCCTTAGATGGAGTTAGACTGAACCTTTTAGCATTCACCCAAGATTAATTCTGAGGTATTGCGTTATATGTTTGTATGCTGATTTTGATTCTTACATGCTACTAACCGTGTTTGTCTCTTTTTACTTGCATTTGCATCATTATGAACGAAAAGGTTTGATTCAAGTCCGTTTACAAATTAGGCAGTTTCATCATGGAAGAAGGATTTCTAGATAAAGTAGAAGACAATATGGTGGCACGCCTATGGTCCGAAGAGCAACAACGCGAGAAGGGTGACAGCTTGAAAGACGGGCATCTGTCAGAATTCTGGGACTACACTCGTATTAATGTAACTCAGAATAACTTGCAAGGGTTAAGAGAGATTTGGGGACATTGGGATGATGAAATGAGGCAGATGTTTTACCGATATTATGGAGATCTATCTTACCTGCTCGAGGTAAAGATTGACAAGCATCTGTTTCGAGCTCTTTCTCAACATTGGAATCCTGCCTATAGTTGTTTCACATTCGAACATCTAGACTTGACACCAACAATAGAAGAATATACTGCTTTAATTCGTTGTCCTAGAGTCCAAGCCGATAAAGCATATTCAAAAGACGCAAGTGTTCCTACCTTTCTGAAAAGGATGATGAGTGTTACAGGGATGAGTGAGCAATGGGTCGCTTCCCGAATTAAGGCAAAAGGAGATAACAAATGTATTAATTGGAAGAGTCTGCAGGAACTAATTGCAACACATCCAGATATGAGAAAACGTGTTGATGTCTTCGCCCTCGGCATACACGGGTTGGTCTTATTCCCGAAAGCATTGGGACACGTCGAGGGTGTGGTAGTAGCATTGTTTGATCGACTTAGTAAGGGAATCACCCCGGTCCCTGCTATCTTGGCAGAAACATTTCGCTCGTTAAGTGCATGCCGGAGAGAAGGAGAAGGAAGATTCATTAGGTGTGCTCAGCTTTTAACGGTCTGGTTTCACAATCACTTTTAGAAAGTAGAGAAATTCTCTTGTAAGGTATTTTCAATAGATTTCTCGCCTTTAAAGGACTTTGTAACCGCGTAGCGTGAACAAAATATATCCGAAGAAAAATGGGCAACTGTTCTCCAGAATCTTCGAGATGAAAATATTGAATGGTGCGCACCTTGGTTCCTCCCAGATGAGATTCTCTACTGATGTGATGATTTCGATTGAGTTCCGTTACTCGGAGTCTGAGGTGCTACTGGATATGCTCCACTGCTTGTTTTGAGACAATATAAGACAAGACAGTTTATCCCTGCTACACATGGCCTGACACATTGCGAATTTTCTTATAAAGGGAACGACTATAAGAAGAAAGTTCGGGAAATAGCGAATTCATGGAAAAGGGTGCAAAGAATGAAAACGTTCAGTGCCAATCCATTGACAACCTCGAATTATGACTGGTGGAGGAGTAAGAGAGTGAATGACAACATCCTTGCGCCAAATCCAGAAAATGTTCGCCCTCTAGAGGAATATTTGCAAGAGGTCCCGATAGAGTTAGACATCCTTAAGCATGACTTTGAAAGGAAAAGCTCAGAGTTCGAAAAGAGGATAGAAGTACTAGAGGAAGACAAGATGCAGCTAGGGCTAGATGTGGATTTTCACAGGTTAGAGGCCGAGAAATTGAGAAAAGGGAAAAATAAGGCTGAAGAAGACCTTGAAGATTTGAAGAAACACTACAAAAAGCTTCGTCAATCCATGAGTACTGCGGGGTTAGGGAAAACTTCTGAGCAGTGGCGTCAGGAAATTCAGGAACAAAAGGACCAAACGGAGCATTGGCAAAGGAAGTTTCAAGATGGTCAAGCCCGAGAGAACGCCTTGAAGGGAGAGCTACTAGAAAAACGAGTCGAGGAGATCGAGTTGAAAGCTCAGATGGCCAGTCTAAAAGCGAGGATAAAGGAGTTAGAAGAGTCATTATGGAGGCACCGAAATAGAAACACTGTATCGGAGCTGAAAGCGTGTATGGCCGAAAGACAAGAACTAAGAGAAAGAGTGCAAGAATTGGAGGCCACACTCCATAATAATGAAATTCGACTCGAGATCATGGAAAGAAATTTAGAAACCAGTGAATGGCACACCCGTCAAGCCTAAAAAGAGGTCGGGGAACGAGATCATATCATGAGCAGGGCACTAACTCAAATGAGAGAAGCGGTCGATCACATGCAGGAGCTGACCGCTGAAGCTGACGTTTTGAGCCTTCAGTACGAGTCAAGGTCAGAACGAGGAAAGAAGTTAGCAGGATTGCTAGGAAAGATTAAGGATCTGGGCATTAGAATCAATGCCTTTTCTCGTATTTGCATGCATGCATTTTGCATCATATCTTGCATATTATTGGCATAACATCTCCTAACTAATTAAAGTTAATCCGATCAGTTAACAACAGTAAACATAGAAAATCCACATCGTTATTATACGCGTAAGAAGGCAAAGCTATGGATCAGAGAATAGAGAGGCTAGAGCAAATGCAAAAAGAAATACAAGAGCAGATGCAAGCTCAGTTACAAGACCAGCTAGAGAGAGTACAAAGGGACATGAGAGACCAAATAATCGAATCTCGAAGCAATATAATTAATCAGTTAACCAGTTGTTGCGAGATTCAGATAAAGGAAAAAGTCCCGCTAAAGGCCCGAGAGAGGAAAATGAGGATCCTCCGTATCCTCCCGGCTTTACACCCACACCCCATCAGGCCTCGCTAGAAACGAACCCGCGAGAAACCCCCATCTTCATTCGGGCGCAACCACAGCCCATTGGCGCATCAGGCCAAACTAATTACCTGGTCAGATCAGGATCGAACCCGGGTGAAACCGCTGCGAATCCCATCAACCTCGACCTCGATGATACGATGGAGGCGAAAAGAACGAAAATAGAATTTTCCAAACAAATAGAAAAAAGGTACAAATGGTTGGAAGACAAGGTTAGAGCAATTGAGGGGATTGACGCCTATAATGGAATCGATGCCAAAGAACTAAGTCTGGTTCCAGACATAGTGCTACCCCCGAAGTTCAAAATGCCCAAATTTGAAAAATACAATGGGACAAGCTGCCCAGAAGCACACATTACGATGTTCTGTCGGAAGATGACAGGATATGTCCACAACGAAAAATTATTAATTCACTGTTTCCAAGATAGTTTGGTTGGATCGGCCGTAAAATGATACAACCAACTAAGCCGCACAAAGATCAATTCCTGGAAGGACTTGGCCCAAGCTTTTATGAAGCAATACGGCCATGTTACTGATATCGCTCCAGGCAGAATTACCTTGCAAAACATGGAGAAGAAACCAAGTGAAAGCTTCCGATAATATGCTCAACGTTGGAGGGATATAGCTACCCAGGTACAACCGCCCTTGACAGAAAAAGAGATAACGATACTTTTTGTCCATACGCTAAAGGCACCGTATCTCGATCGCTTGGTGGGTAACGCTACAAGGAGTTTTTCGGATGTGATGATGTCAGGAGAAATGATTGAGAACGCGATTAAAAGCGGAAAAAATCGAAACAGGAGATGGTGGAAAAAGGGCAGCACCTAAGAGGAAGGAAGCCGGGGTGAATAATGTAAGCACATACAGACTAAATTATCCCAAGTCGATTACGATGACGCAATCAAAACCTCCTTCTGACAATTATCAAAGTTTACCAAGATCAGAATCAAACTGGAAGAAGAATACCGAGAAGATTCAGTTCACTCCAATTTCTGTTACGTACAAAGACCTCTATCAGCAGTTATACGATCAGCACGTGGTAGCCCCATATATCATGGAGCCTGTACCACCACCATTTTCGAAATGGTACGACGCCAACGTCCAATGTGAATTTCATGGAGGAGTGATTGGGCATTCCATCGAAAATTATTTCTCTTTCAAGAAATTGGTAGAAAAATTAATTAAGATGAAGAAAATAAGATTTGATGAGCCATCGACACCTAATGTAGCCGAAAACCCTTTACTCGTCCATTCTGATCAAGGGGTAAATATGATTACGAGTGTAGAAGGGAAAAAGGTTAAGGCTCACATTGAAGAGGTCAGATCTCCTATGAAATGGGTATGGCGTCAGCTGGTGGCTAGAGGAATAATTGCACAGAACGGCGAAAAGATGGTAATGGTGAAGAACTATTGCGACTTCCACAACGCTGAAGGTCATGAGATTCAGCATTGTAAGGAGTTCAAGGTTCTAATACAAGATTTGATGGACCGTAAGGAATTGGAGTTCTTCGAAGAGGAAGAAGAGATGGGGGACATTTGCTCTTCCGAAAGAAAAAAAGACATGTGAGCCTGATCGCCCGATAATAATTATCTCCACATCCAAGGAAGCTGAGACGAGAAGACAAGAGACACCATGTGTTATCATACGGAAACCTACGCCATTTTCTTATGAAGACAACAAAAGAGTTCCCTAGAACTACGGGTGCAACATTGTAGCACCCAAGGAGGAACAGCTGCAAAATGTGAACCTGGTCACACGTAGCGGTAAAACTTACAACTTGGAAGAGAAAGCAGTCGCCAAAGGGAAAGCTGTAGCGATCGAGCCCGAAATAGTGACTGGCAAAATGGAACTGATAAATGAGCCGGTGGCAAAAAGAGAAGTACAAGAGTTCCTGAAATTCTTGAAACACACCGAGTATAGCGTAGTTGAGCTGTTACATAAGCAGCCCGTACGCATATCGATCTTGGCGTTACTGCTAAGTTCAGAGGCACATCATAACGCATTAATGAGGGCGCTCAACGAGACTTATGTGACCCAGGATTTATCGGTATGCAAGCTGGATCGACTGATTAATAACATTAGCGCTGATAATTTCATTTTCTTCAATGACGATGAAATCCCATCTGGAGGTATGAGATCGACCAAGGTATTGCATATTACCACTCGCTGTAAAGAGTACACTCTACCCGGAGTGCTTAGCGACAACGGCTCAGCTTTAAACGTTCTACTATTGGCCACTCTCGAAAGACTACTTATCGATAGCTCCTATATGAGGACGTGTCACAACATAGTCAGAGCTTTTGATGAAACTGAAAGAAAAGTGATGGGCAGGATCGAGGTACCATTACAAATAGGCCCAAATACTTACGAGGTTGATTTCTTGGTGATGGATATCAAGCCTTCCTACAATTGCTTATTAGGAAGCCCTTGGATTCACGCAGCAGGGGCAGTACCATCCTCACTTCACCAAAAGCTCAAGCTGGTAACCGACGGAAGGTTAGTTACAATCAATGCCGAGGAGGATATTGTTGCATCTGTAACAAATGATGCCCCGTACATAGACAAAGATGAAGAGGCAATAGAATGCTCTTTCCGTTCGTTGGAATTTGTCAATGCCGCATTTATTGGAGAGGGAAGTAAAATTCCTGAACTTAAATTGTCACAAACAACGAAGATGGGGTTGCGCTTGACGATTGGAAAAGGAGCATTGACGGGAAAAAGACTCGGGAAATATCTCCACGGAATAGTTAGCGCGTCGTCGCCATTTGGAAAGTGGGACTTTTTTGGGCTAGGGTACAAACCAGATGTGAAAGAAAGGAAGAAAGAAATAGAAAGAAAAAGAGAGACAAGAAGAGCACGACAAACAAGGGAAGAAATCAGTTGGAGACCGATGACCTTCCCTCATATTTCTAAAACTTTCGTTTCTGGTGGGCTAAGGCTTGAGGAGGAAAAAGTTACAAAACTTGTGATGAAACTGAACATAAATGCTGTTTCCGAAGAAGCTGAAGAAAGGAGTTCACTTCAAATCTGTCCGTATGCACCTGGGAGTAGTTTGGACAACTGGGTAGAAGAGGAGCTCCCCGTAGCTTTTAGGAACATTTCAAAGTAATACTCGTTACACCTCTATCATTCTATGCCCGGGAATGATAGAAATCTTTTGTAAAAGGGCTTTTGAGTTTTTATCCATTATCTTAAATGAAGATACATTTTGACAACTATCTCTTTATTCTTTTCCTTTCAATTCCAAATAAATTATTTGCAGTAACACATAAAAATAAATCATTCTTGAATGCATACACCCATAATCATATCATACAGTCATTCTTTAATTTATTTTGTTCATTAGCCCATTCTCATTCTTTAAAGATCTTGGGATATCAGTAATATGAGTGACACTGACTCCGAACCTCATTTCGAGCAAGATATGTGTCTTGAAGAATCTCAGGACTTCGAAGATGACCGGGATTGTAATATATCTCCTGAATTGCTACAAATGATGGAACAGGAGGAAAAGCAAATCTTGCCTCACAAAGAGGTGGTAGAAACAGTAAGCATAGGGGATGAGGAAGAGAAAAAAGAAGTAAGAATTGGGACCAACATCTCAACAGAAACACGAAGAGATCTCATCGAGCTGCTAACAGAATTCAAAGACGTCTTCGCCTAGTCCTACCAAGACATGCCGGGGCTAAACACCGACATCGTAGTTCACAAGCTCCCAATAAAGGAAGAATGCAAACCCGTCCAACAAAAGCTCCGTAGAATGCGACCTGATGTGCTGCTTAAAATAAAAGAAGAGGTCCGAAAACAGTTTGACGCAGGCTTTCTCCAAGTGGTTGAATATTCGGAATGGGTTGCCAATATAGTTCCTGTCCCCAAGAAAGATGGTAAAGTACGTATGTGCGTAGATTATCGGGATTTGAATAGGGCTAGCCCAAAAGATAACTTTTCACTGCCTCACATCGACACCCTGGTAGATAATACAGCGGGGCATGCCTTTTTCTCCTTCATGGATGGTTTCTTCGGATATAACGAAATAAAGATGGACCCTACAGACATGGCAAAAACTACCTTTGTCATAATGTGGGGAACATTCTGTTATAAGGTGATGCCTTTCGGACTTAAAAACGCGGGAGCAACATATCAAAGAGCCATGGTAACATTGTTTCATGATATGATGCATAAAGAAATTGAGTTCTACGTCGACAACATGATTGCAAAGTCCCGAACAGAGGAAGAACATCTGAATGTCTTGAGGAAATTGTTCATGAGGTTGAGAAAGTTCCAGCTAAAATTGAACCCTGCTAAGTGCACTTTTGGGGCTACATCCGGAAAATTATTGGGTTTTGTGATCAGCCAAAAGGGAATCGAAATAGACCCAGACAAGGTTAAAGCCATACAAGAGTTACCCTCGCCTCATACGTAAAAGGAGGTTCGAGGTTTTCTTGGGAGGTTAAATTATATTGCTCGATTTATTTCGCAATTAACGGAAAAATGTGACCCCATATTTCGCCTCTTTAGAAAGCATAACCTAGGCGTTTGGGATGACCAGTGCCAAAGAACTTTCGATAAAGTTAAGCAGTATTTGTCTGATGCTCCGGTACTAGTACCACCAAATCCCAACAAACCATTAATCTTGTACTTAACGGTTTTCGAGAATTCTATGGGATGTGTCTTGGGTCAACATGACGAGACGAGAAGAAAAGAAAGAGCCATATATTATCTCAGTAAGAAATTTACTGACTGTGAAGCAAGATACTCTCCAATAGAAAAACTATGCTGTGCACTGGTCTGGACTACCCGAAGATTGCGACAATACATGCTATACCACACGACATGGTTAATCTCGAAGTTGGATCCTCTAAAATACATGATGGAGTCAACTGCGTTAAATGGAAGAATGGCTAGATGGTAAATCTTGCTGTCAGAGTTTGATATAGTCTATGTAAGCCAAAAGGCAATTAAAGGAAGTGCAATAGCAGACTTCCTAGCCAGTAGGGCTTTGGAGGACTATGAGCCGATAAATTTTGACTTTCCAAATGAGAATCTGATGTATGTCGCAAATACCGAAGAGGAAACAGTGACCGAACATTCGTGGTGATTAAACTTTGATGGTGCTTCAAATGCTATGGGCAATGGGATCGGTGCAGTTTTAGTGTCACCAGAAGGAGACCATTATCCCTTCACCAGTAAGCTTGACTTCGATTGCACAAATAATATGGCAGAATATGAAGCATGTATCATGGGGATCCAAGCAGCCATGGATCGAGGGATCAAGGTCTTAGAAATCCATGGAGATTCAGCATTGGTAATCTACCAGCTCAAAGGAGAATGGGAGACAAGGGACTCCAAATTAATTGAATATCGAAATATGGTCCTCGAACTGATCAAAAAATTTGATGAGGTCACGTTCAGATACCTCTCACGCGAGGAAAACCAAATGGCTGATGCTTTGGCCACTCTAGCTTCGATGATAAAAGTGAATAGGCTAGAGGATATGAAGCCCATTCGAATGAGCATCTACGAAACTCTAGCCCATTACTGTGACATCGAAGATGAAGGAAAAGAAGGTCATCCTTGGTACCAGGACATTCTCCAGTATGTGAAAGATCGAAGATACCCCGAAGGAGCTACTGAAAATGACAAAAGGATATTGAGAAGGCTCGCGAACGAGTACATCCTAGATGGAGAGATCCTGTATAAGAGGAGAAAGGATTAAGTGTTATTGAGGTGTGTGGACTTAATCGAGGCTAAAAAGATCCTAGAAGAAGTCCATAAAGGGATTTGTGGAACACACGCGAATGGATTCAAAATGGCTAGGCAGATCATGAGATTTGGGTACTATTGGTCGACTATGGAGACTGATTGTATCAATTATGCCAAGAAATGCCACAAATGCCAGATCTATGGGGACAAGATCCATGTGCCTCCCTCACCTCTACACGTCATGACATCCCCATGGCCTTTTTCTATGTGGGGCATGGATGTTATTGGACCAATTTCACCAAAGGCCTCTAATGGACATAGATTTATTTTTGTGGTTATTGACTACTTCACCAAGTGGGTAGAAGCTGCCTCTTATGCTAATGTTGCAAAGTCTGCGGTCAGCAAGTTCTTGAAAAAGGAAATCATATGTCGATATGGAATGTCAGAAAAGATCATATCAGACAATGCACTAAACTTGAACAACAGAACGATATCGGAGGTCTGTGAGCAATTCAAGATCAGACATCATAACTCGTCCCCATATCGTCCAAAGATGAACGGAGCAGTGGAAGCGGCCAATAAAAACATCAAGAAGATTATTGCAAAAATGACAGAAACCTATAAAGATTGACATGAAAAATTACCTTTTGCTCTCCTTGCTTATAGAACTTCTGTCAGAACATCTACTGGGGTAACGCCGTTTTCACTTGTATATGGAATAAAGGCTGTTTTACCCATCGAGGTGGAGATCCCTTCTCTCCGAGTCTTATCAGAGCTAAATTTGGATGAAGCTGAATGGGTCCAAGCCAGATATGATCAGTTAAATTTGATTGAGGAAAAGAGATTAAAGGCTATTCGTCATGGTCAGATGTACCAAAAGTGGATGATGCGTGCTTACAACAAGAAGGTTCGTCCTAGAGAATTCCATGAGAGAGATCTAGTCTTGAAAAAGATACTTCTAATACATAAAGACTCTCGAGGAAAATGGATGCCTAATTGGGAAGGGCCGTACGGGGTAAAGAAAGCCTTCTCTAGAGGAGCCTTAATTTTGACTGAAATGGATGGCAAAGAATTATACAACCCGGTGAATTCAGACTCGATGAAGAAATATTACACATAAAAAAAAATCGGAGAGGTCAGGATGAAAACCCGTGGAAGGGCATCCTGAAACCAAAGGGGTTTTGAGTTGAAAACTCGAAAAGAGCAACTCAAATGCAAAACAAGGACAACCAATTGCTCCCTCAAAAGTGGCAAAATGGAAATATTTTACATCTTAGGGCATCAACGAAGTAATCCCAGGACCTCCAGAAACATAGCAAGCAAAAGATGATCTTTGGATCAGGGAAACTCATATCTGATAACTAAGTCTAATACCGTTCTTCTGTCATTATTTGTTCTTTGTAAATATTTGATATCATAGCCAATAAATTTCCAAATTTAATCCCATTCTTTCCCATATTGTCCAAGTATTTTATATTAAGATGATGGATAAAAGGTCATAAAAGGAAACAAGGATTCGCGAGTATTATTTTAGGAATTTCTTAAAAGACACGAAAATCCTAAACAACTGCCAGTTGAAAGAGTTAAAACCTGAAAGAAGCAATTCAAATGTTGAATTTGCTAAGTTGAATTCAAGGAAACGTCAAGAGATGGCTTCAAAATAGAAAAGACTAATCTTTGAAAATTTAAAACATTAAATCATACACATTCATTCTAGGTTAAGAGCATTCTAACTCATTTCCAAGCATAACATCCTAAACATACCTGGCCTACCTATAGGACCATTTGAGCATATTTTATAGGTCTCAGCACCACAAAACACAACAAGGAGATGTCTAAGTCACAATGGCAGACCGTGTACCTCAGAAGCATGAAAGGAAAGATCTAAAACCGCAATGGTGGATCTAGTACCGCAAAAACACAAAAGGGAAAGGTCTAAGTCGCAACGGCAGATCGTGTACCTCAAAAGCATGGAAGGGAAAGATCTAAGACCGCAATGCCAGATCCAGTACCGTAAAAACAGAAAAGGGAAAGGTCTAAGTCGCAATTGCGGACCGTGTACCTCAAAAGCATGGACCGAAAAGATCTAAGACCGCAACAGCAGATCCAGTGCCACAAAGATACAGAAGGGAAAGATCTAAGATCGCAACGGCAGATCTAGTACCACGAAGACACGACGGGAAAGATCTAAGCCCGCAACGGCAGATTCAATATCGCAAAGACAAAAGGGAAAGGTCTAAGTCGCAATGGCGATACATGAAGAAAAAATCTAATACCGCAATGGTGGATTCAGTACCATGAAGATTTGAAGGGAGAGGTTTGAGTCGCAACGACGAACCCAGTACCTTAGAAGCATGAAAGGTCGAATTTATGACGATGAAACTTTTACTTTGAAGTCAAGATGAAGTTTCAAATGTCAAGTTTTATCCTCTTGAAGTTATAGTAAAGACGGATAATGAATCTTCATCTCTCTGAAGTTATAGTAATAACAAGATGAATTTTCAAATGTCAAATTTTTATCCTTTTGAAATTGAGGTAGAGCTAGATATCAAGCCTTTGTCTCTCTGAAATTGAAGTAAGAGTAAGATGAAGCACCAAGATCATTTCCTATCCTCTTGAAATTGAAGTAGAGTTGGATAACAAGTCTTTATCTCTGAAATTGAAGTAAGAGCAAGATCATTTTCCATTCTCTTGAAATTGAAGTAAAGCTGGATAACAAGTCTTTATCTCTGAAATTGAAGTAAGAGCAAGATCATTTCCTATCCTCTTGAAATTGAAGTAAAGCTGGATATCAAGTCTTTATCTATGAAATTGAAGTAAGAGTAAGATCATTTCCTATCCTCTTGAAATTGAAGTAAAGCTGGATATCAAGTCTTTATCTCTGAAATTGAAGTAAGAGTAAGATCATTTCCTATCCTCTTGAAATTGAAGTAAAGCTGGATATCAAGTCTTTATCTTTGAAATTGAAGTAAGAGTAAGATCATTTCCTATCCTCTTGAAATTGAAGTAAAGCTGAATATCAAGTCTTTATCTCTGAAATTGAAGTAATAGCAAGATCATTTCCTATCCTCTTGAAATTGAAGTAAAGCTGGATAACAAGTTTTCATCTCTGAAATTGAAGTAAGAGCAAGATCATTTCCTATCCTCTTGAAATTGAAGTAGAGTTGGATAACAAGTCTTCATCTCTGAAATTGAAGTAAGAGCAAGATCATTTCCTATCCTCTTGAAATTGAAGTAGAGTTGGATAACAAGTCTTCATCTCTGAAATTGAAGTAATAGTAAGATCATTTCCTATCCTCTTGAAATTGAAGTAAAGCTGGATATCAAGTCTTTATCTCTGAAATTGAAGTAAGAGCAAGATCATTTCCTATCCTCTTGAAATTGAAGTAAAGCTGGATAACAAGTCTTCATCTCTGAAATTGAAGTAAGAACAAGATCATTTCCTATCCTCTTGAAATTGAAGTAGAGTTGGATAACAAGTCTTCATCTCTGAAATTGAAGTAAGAGCAAGATCATTTCCTATCCTCTTGAAATTGAAGTAGAGTTGGATAACAAGTCTTCATCTCTGAAATTGAAGTAAGAGCAAGATCATTTCCTATCCTCTTGAAATTGAAGTAAAGTTGGATAGCAAGTCTTTATCTCTCTGAAATTGAAGTAAGAGCTAGATGAAGCATCAACGTTAATCCCTATCCTTTTGAAGTTATAGTAAAGTTGGATAGCAAATCTTTATCTCTCTGAAGTTGTAGTAAGAGCAAGATGAAGCTTCGACACAAAATCCTATCTTTATGAAGATGCAGTGGAAATGGATTCAAATAACATCTTTTTCACCCTTAGATGCAAGAAGGGCAAAATGAAGATTTTTATCTTTTACTTCGAGCCTGGGACAGATCATCACCAACCAATCTCTTACCCCGAGCCTAGGGTAGATTGCAGTCATTTGATCTTTTACCCCGAGCCTGGAGCAAATACTATCAACCAATCTTTTATCCCGAGCTTGGGGCAGATGAGAAGTGGATTAAAACAAGTGACGCGGTCGTCTTCCTGATCAGATACTGAGAAGAAGGCCAAGTTAAAGAAACCAGACCTAAAGACTACGGTGATAAACTCCAATCTCCTTGAAATTTCAAAAGAATGGAGTGAAATTACAGTAGTAAATTTTGTCTTTTTGAAAATTGCCTTCGGGAAAGATGGAATCATAATGCTAAAGATGCAGAGATAAATGCAGCAAATTCAAACGGTTAATAAAGCGAATGGGAGACCAATTGAAAAGAGCACGAAGAAATGAAACTTGGACAAAATTGGTCTTCTTGTGGTCTTTGCTCTGTTCCTGTTACACAGCAACGAGCAAATAGGGGCAGCTGTTGAAGCCCAATTTTGACCGGGCTCAATAGTTGAAATTTTAGATTTTTAATTCATTTTAAATTTAAATTTATTATAAATTTAAAACTTGTTTGGAGTTTAAATTTATTTTAAATTTAAATTTATTTTGAAATGAAAATTTAAAATTTAATTAAAGGTCCAAAATAAAAGTCCAATGTCCAATACAAAGGCCCAATTCGGCCCAATTTCCGAAAACCCATTACATTCAACCCAATAACCCAGTCACTTGCATTGACAGCCTCCATTTCAGCCAATCGTATGCTACCACGTCAGCCCAAGCTGCATCATCCTCTCCAGGCAACTTGATCCTGCACAGCCGGCTTCCAACTGCTACCGCCACTACAGAACCTCCATTGATGCTACCTGCAAAGATAAGACATACATTTAGTAGCATAAGACAATTTAACATCATTGTAATTTCTGGTTATAAAAACCAGATTCAAACCAATTGTAAAGGGGGGAGGAACCCTTGTTTTTGAACAAAAGAATCAATAAAAAAGGATCAAACTTTCGAAGTGTTTGAAAATCAAAATAGAAGCAATTGAAGATAAGCAAGGCAATCGAATAGCCATATTAGCAACAAGGATAAGTTAAGGTCAGAAAAGCTCAAGGCAATCAGGTACCTTCAACGCATATTTATCATCATCAATCAGTTGAATTTGTAACTCATCCATTTCCGATGCTCATTAATGCATACATGAAGAATCGCACTATCATTATTTAATAAACATACATATCTGTTTGGTTTTTAAAGTCATAAATAACATCAATAACAGAGAATGGTGATGAATATTAATAATAATTATGGTTGTTTTAAAAATGACATTAATAAATCAGAATAATAAATGCAGTATAGTGGTTAATAATAATAAATGTTATGATAATATTATTAAATATTTATAATATTAATTTTTTTTAAAAATATTTTTAATAATAAAAGAGAATACAAAGGGACTAAGTACTCCCCTGAACGTCACCGCTAGCCACGCTCGTCGGAGCCTGCCACCGTCGCCGTTGCACCTCTGAGGGCGAAATCTGCAAATACGTAAATAAAAGGACTTTAAGATTTTAAAGAAGGAACTTACAGAATCAAATACTTGATAATAAATGGTTTTTTTTTTTTTAAAAAAGAATGAACAAATCTGAGTTTCTTAAGATGGATTCGAAAACTAAAAAAGAAAATCACAACGTTTTTTTTAAGGATTTTCAAAGAAAGAATAAAAAAGGTTTTTTTTAAATAAAAAAGAAAATATTTTGAATAAATCTTCCAGATCTGGATTTCCCATATCTGGTTCGGTTTTAAAGAATGAAGAATAGAAGAATAAAAGATGGTTTGGAAAATGGAAAAAGGGTGGTTTACCTTTTCCGGCGATCGGCGTTGAGCGCGTGTGACCGAGGACAGCATCGAAGCGCGGTCGGGGGCGTACGACGGCAGCGCGTGGCACCCAACGCGTGACGGACGGCCGGGATTGGCTTGGCCGGAGTGTGGCCGAACATGGGGACGTGAGGTGAGAGTTGAGAGAGTTTGAGAAAGAAAAAAGGCTGAAGGTTTTCTTTAAAATAAAAAGGGGAGCAAATGAATTTTTAACTTAAAATTTGGGCTTTATAACAGTCATTAAACGACACCGTTTTGGGGGCTGAGTTTCAGCCCCAAAACGACGCCGTTTTGTTTAATAACCATGGATTGAATCGACTCGACCCGACCCAAACCTAGGGTCCGCGTGTTTTTCTAAAATGGGTCATTTATGCAATCGATCCTTCCGCATTTTTTAATTGTTTCAATTTAGTCTTTTTCATACTTTTAATTATTTATAATTTGGCCCAATAATTTTGATTACTTTTCAATTTAGTCCTATGACATGTGGAAGCATCAGAGTCTGCCACGTGTCACTGTTTTGGCTTATTTTTGCATTTGATCCTTTTTATTTTTAATTTGTTTTAATTTGGTCCTTAAATCAACTTCTGTTTAATTACACAATTGGCCCAGGAATTTTTTAAAATTTACAACTTAGTCCTTTGACTTCTGGATGCCTGTGGGGCTGCCACGTGTCACCCAGTCTTTGGATTTATTGTTTATAGGTCCTTGAACTATCCAAAAATTACATTTTGACCCCGAAACTTTCAACAATTACCATTTTACCCCTAAACTTTCCAAAATTCCATTTTTAACCCTAATTTCATCAAAAATTACCATTTTACCCCCAAACTTTCCAAAATTCCACTTTTAACCCTGATTTTACCAAAAATTACCATTTTACCCCTAAACTTTCCAAAATCTCATTTTTAACCTCGATTTCACCTAAAATTACCATTTTACCCCCAAACTTTCCAGAATTCCATTTTTAACCCCAAGTTCACCAAAAATTACCGTTTTACCCCCGAGCTTTCCAAAATCCCATTTTTAACCTCAGTTTCACCAAAAATTATTGTTTTACCCCTAAACCTTTCAAAATCTCATTTTTAACCCTAAATTTTCCCAAAATTACATTTTTTCCCCCGAGAGTCAAAAATTACGATTTTGCCCCCGAGTATCCAAAAGTCCCGTTTTCAACCCCGATTTCATCGTTTCTTCTTCCTTATCAATGTTTGCATTTATTTGCATCTGCATTTTATACTTTCAGATATTATTTATCTGCTTATTATATTGCTTCGTATCTAATTTCTCTTATTAATCGCTATTCGTGTTTTAAAATTACGCATTCATTTACAAATTATTTTAAAAAATCGAGGCAATATTCCGTTCGAGCGTAAAACTTCGAAAAATCACGGCCTAACATGTCGGGTATGATTTCTTCGTATAATTCGCGTGAACTGAATATCCTTTTCAAGTTTTTTACGCTCGTTCACCTCAAGATTCCGAGAATGTCATGTCCTAACGTGTTGGTCGCGACTTTAATTCTTCGTGAAAATCGAAGTAAATGGGCAACCCATTTCCAAATCCTTCAAATCATATGTTCGAGGATTGCATTTTAACCCTAATACGAAATTTTTAAGTTCTCAAAATATATATACGAATGATTTTCGTGACAAAAATGAGGTAATATTATTTCGTATGAAAACTTCAAAAATCGTGCCCTAACGTGCGGGGTGTGATTTTCGTAATTCGTGCGAAAGAAATATCCTCTTCAAAAGTTTTCAAACACATCCCTATCTATATCCAAAAGATTTTGAAGTAAACGAGACAATGTTCCTTCACGTGAAGACCTCGAAAAATCGTGCCCTAACGTGCTGGGTGTGATTTTCGTACAAATCACGCGATCGAATACTTTCTTCAAAAGCTCCCGAAACGTCCTTCAATTTTGAAACTACGAGAATATAGTGCCCTAATGTGTTGGACACGTCTTCTAGTTCTCATAAGAGGATCGAAATACGGGGACGAATTTTTTCTTAAAAAGGTCTCCTCTAAAATTACACAAAGCCATTTAAAATAAACATCGCATTTTAAGGTTTACTCAAATTTTTATTGTTTTCATAAAACAAGACCCGAAAATGATCATGTGGTACCAATTCTGGGCATACGAGGGTGCTAATCCTTCCTCGTGCGTAACCGACTCCCGAGCTTTTTTTTTTTTTGGATTTCGTGGACCTACATTTTTAACGTTTTAAACGTTTTGTGGTGATCTAATCACACCCAAATAAAAGATTGGTGGCGACTCCCATTTTTCTCATTTTTTCCAAATTTAAAATAATTTTTCGAAATTTCGTTTTAAAGGTGGTTTCGACATCACCAATAAATTAGTTATCAGTATCACGTTAGCAGAAATTAATGGTGTTAATGCAGAGATACCAACCCAGATAACGGAATACAAATCCAAATATCAATTAAATTAAAAAAATTAAATATCAACTAAATACTTTTAGACAAACTATATTTTAACCCTTAAAAATAATTCCCTACATATTTTCATAGCTCATACTAAATTTTTTTAATAGAACACCCATTTTACATCTTAGTAAAAATTCTTTGAAACAATTTGCAACATTTCAAAAAGGTTTGGATACAATTTAAAATAATATTGAATAATAGTAAAAATATTTATATAATAATTTTATGTTAGAAAAATAAATAAATAGAATTTGAGACAAGAAAAATAAAAGATAATATTAATAAAATAGGATGACTTCGAGTCGTGTAGAGCAATGCTTTCAATACTCCGAGCATAATAGTAAAAATGACTAATAGAAAAATCCTTTATATAAATATTCAATAGGTGTATCTTTTCATGAGGTATCCAATATGTGTATCGATTAAGAAACAATTATACAATTACAACAGAAATTTTAAAGATTTATAAAATTAAATATTTTATGATATTTATAATAATAAACTCTATTTGAATAGTATTTATTCTTTGTGCGGGACGAATTCAAGTTCGAATATGATACAAATGATAAGGTGATAAGTATTATCCAAAATATAGATATGATCAATATTGGACAATAACTTGTTAATTATAAAGTCAAAATCATGTTGGACTTTCTTGAATTAATCAAAGAACATGGTCTTACTTGGTACCCAAGGCTTGAGCGCTATAAGCTAGAGATCTTACCTTAATTATGTGTTAAAAAAGATCACATATATAATCACATAAGTTAACTATGATGATAACGATTTTTTTTTACTTTATTCAGTGGTCGAAGGTTCAATTTTTATTTTGAGTATGAAACAATTTTAAAATTTGCGATCAATCTACTCTTTTTTTTTGGTGAATTATAATAACAACGAAAAATCCGAACAACAAACACGATTAACACGACTTGAATCCAAGTCACATATAGGATAGTGAGCATCCTTGACCATTAGATAATCACATGAAGTTTGTCACATCTACCTTTTAATTAGTCTATAAAATGCGAAGAATTAATTATTAAATATATTGAATGATTACGAGATTTCAAACACCGACACTTTTTCCCTTTTGTCATTAATGTTATATTATCACTTAATGATGTGGGCACCACCGAGACGAAATTATTGGGATCCATTTTAACTCTTCTCTCTATGCCTAGTTTTAATTGTAGATCCAGATATATAATATGTATAATATGTACATATAATTACTCTTGGTTTTCATTTTCAATGTTGTTTTGCTGAAGTTGGAAGATATTGTTTGATCCCAACATTTATGATTAATGTGCAGCTAGATTATCTCATTCTAAAAAAAAAAAAAAAACCCTTCTCCTTGATTATCTGATTTAAAAGAATAGTAATTAAAAAATAATTTTAAAAATATTTAACGACTGGTGAATTATTGGTTGTTTTATAAAAATAACTTGAAATTTTGATTAATTATAAAAATATCTATTTTTTTATTATATACGTAAATGACTTGAAATGAATAGTGAAAATTGATGAATTAAAAGAGATTGGCGTCACCCACTTATCACGTCAGCCAATCATTGATTGTTAGATTAAAAAAATCATTTTTTTTGAATGAAATTAATCTATTTGGCGACATCTATATAAATACTAGAGAAATACCAATATTTTTTAAAATATTTTGGGAGCCTAAAAATAAATAATAAAGGTGGAGCTATAAAGGATGATGCCACCACCTCAATGTGTCAATTTTTTTAAGTGATTGTTTTTTAATTTAAAATTAAAATTAACTTTTTTTAGTTTTTATTTTATTTTTCTATGTTGTTTGTTGTTTGGCTTCATTTCCACATTTACGTTTGTTCCCAAATCTCAGAATTGAAAACCCAGTTTGAGTTCTTCTGCTTTGGTTTTAGAAATCTTTTCTCGTTTGAAGAAATGGAATTTCAACATTACTCAACCATATGAGGTTCAAGGTCTCTTCCAATGGTGGTGGCAGCACAAACTAAACTAATAATTTTAATTTTAAATTAAAAATAAAAAAAACTAAAAAAAAAAAGTCTGAAGGTGATGGGTCATTATCTATGACTCCACCAAATAAATATTAATTTCAATTTTAAGTTAAAGAAAACAACCACTTAAAAAAATATTTCTGACACATTAAAGTGGTGGAGTCAAGGAGGCTCCCAAAATATTGATATTTCTTTAATATTTATATAAGTGACGTCAAATAGATGGGTTCCATTCAAAAAATGACTTTTTAAATTTAACAGTCAATGATTGGTTGACGTGGCAGGTGGATGACGTCAATTTTTTTGGTTCCATCAACTTTTATTATTCATTTCAGATTATTTATGTACATAATAAAAAAAAAGGTATTTTTAAAATTATTTAAAAATTTCGATTTATTTTTATATAAAAAAACCTAAATTATTTTAGTGGAATATTAAAATTTATATTTTGAAAGCTGAACAACATGTATATCGGCTGCCTCACATTTCAACGGAGCTTGTGGTCAGCATCATGGAGAAGAAGATGTAATGTAAAATACGGTAAATACGGTTTTCAATGGTAAAGAATGGTAAAGTAATTTTGAATAGTAAAGGTAGGTGGATTTGACTCCAACAACATGATTTTTAATGGTATCGGAAAATACAGTTTCAAAATTTCATTTTCGTAATCGAGCCTGTAAATATAAAATGGAAATATTTACGGAGTTAATATGAGAATATAATAAAGAATGGTAAACTAATTTAGTCGATAAGTCAATTAATTAAAACTCAGGACTAAATTATAAAATTTCAATCGCTATTGAATTTTAATTAAAAAACTCTCAAGGACCTAGATTGCAATTAATCAAAGGGCCAAAATACTATTAAACCATTTTCCATCATGAGATAGTGGGCATTGATGATGTTTTCCACTTAGATTATTTAATAATAAAATTAACAAGATTAAGGCCTAATTAAGTTAATTAAATTAGATTAATTAAATCCTTATTAATCTATATGTTGGCTAGTGAGAGGAGAGATGAAAACATTCTCATCTTCTCCATTTGCCACCATCCTCCGTTGAAGCATAAAGGAGAAAGCCTTAAGCTTAAGCTAAACATTCGACCACCACTTTGGTAATAAAATCAAACCCTTTTTCATGTATTTTTTTTTATAGATTTATGATAATGGGAACTTAATTTAGCTAATCCATGTATCAATTTGTTCAATTGTTAAATTTTTAGCAAGTTGTCGTTGTTGAAAATTTGATAAATTAGGCTTGAATTTGATAGTTATTAAGCTTGGGTCATGATAGGGACTAAATTGTAAAGTTAAATAAACTTGTTTGTTAACTTTGTAACAATAGGGGCTAAATTGAATAAATGGAAAACCTGTCATAAAATTATCCTACAAATAGAAAGTATAGAGTCCTTAATGAAAGAATGTGAAATCAAATTTTGATCTGAAGCTAGGGATCGAAAAATATGATTATCTTGAGCTTAGGGACTAAATCGAATAAAATGCAAAATATGTGTATTGAAAAATGGATTAATTAGGATCATGCATCTCAAGGCATTTTTGTTGTGAGGCATTGAATAGTTATTGTGTGTTAATATATGATATTGATTTGTTATGTATATATATTTGTATAGAACAATAATTAGATAAAAGTGGAGCTTGCAGAAGAAAAATTAAAATTGTGTAGTAGTTCCTGGAAAACTTACTCATTTTGGTTTTTGAAAGATAAGTTCTTATGAAACTTACTACCCTTGTTAAATAGGCATGCTTGTGTTTATTTTTATTTTTATGTATATTTGAACTTATGTTAAGGTTTTGGTGGAAATTGACATACTTGGCTAGTAACATAAATGAATTGAGTTGAGTTCTATAAGTGAATGTTACTATATCTAGTGATTGGTAACTATAAGAATGACAAGAGAACTTAAATGCATCATTAATTGTATGTGTGATTTATGTTCAAACTTGATTGATGAATTTGAAAATTGATATGTGATGGTTACATATTACATTTATGCAAATATGGATCATTGATGCCCATGTGAACTTAGTAAAAGGCTAGGATACAGTTGGCATACCAATAGGGCCATATGTACGTTTGTGTACGAGTTATTGGATGATGTGGAGATTATGATTTATGACTTTAGGATCCAGCATTTGTTGTGGACCATTGAGTATTCACTGTCTCTTTTTGGTGTGGTGGAGGGATGTATTTGAATATGTATCTACATTTGAGGTTTACGGGCTTTGCATTTTGGTGCTTTGTTGTAGTGTAGTTTATTCTCAAACAAGCTCTCTTGGTGTGGTGTAGTTCACCTATGTGTCTGAGTCCGTTTTACTAGGGTTCCATTGGACGAAATGTTAAAATTGAACTTTGAAATTGAAAAATGAAAATGAATTGAATTTTATAAGTTATCAAGATATGTGGTTAAAAATTGTATTGAAATTGACTAGTAGATTAGTGCAAGTACATGAAACGATGTTGATCTTACATGAATTGGTGAATTGGTATAATTTGATGATTGTTTTGGTCATGTTATAATGTTTGACATATATGGGTCCTTATGTTTTCTATGCTCACTTTGTTGTGACAATAGGTGCCATGTACTAGTTGCGAGACTCTCAAAGCTAGATCAATGCGGATATCACACTATCATCAAGTCAAGAAAAGTATGTTCATTTTGGTACCTATCATTGTGGCATGTATATAGGGTCCCTTATTATGTAAATGGTCATCTATAATGTAAATGCTAATGATTGGATTTGTGTATTAAGGTGGGTAAATGACCTAATTATGCCTTTCTTTTTATCATGAGTTTTGAACCATATGAACCCTTAATTTCAAAAGTTTCATAAGCTTTATTTAGCATAGGTTGGCATGATATGATGTCTTGATTAATATGGAATGAGCTTATATATGTTAAAATGTTTTTGGTAGGAAGCATTGAATGTGTTTCAAAGTGATTTTTTCTAAAACAAGGGGTACGTTGCAACGACAAGTTCCCAACATCGCAACTTAAATAGATAGCGAGTGATGTCGTGACCTCGAGTTTTCTAAAGTAACAACGAGATAACCGTGGTGTCACGATGTTAGCCCATGTGCTTTGAAATTTTTTTAGTAAAAGAGCTTTCGTAAGCTCATATAAAACCCATAAATGATTATACAACATATCGAGAATGTGCTTATACTTGTAAGAATGCTAGAATGGTTATATGATATTGGAAAAGAGCTTCTGTAAGTTCTTGTTTTTGGAAAAAAAAATTTATGCTCTGATTTTCCTTTAAACCTATTTTCCGTTGCATTTTCCAAATCTTTTTTCCAATAGATGGATATATGATATTGGTATCGAACTGAGTTACAACATCTTATGTTATATGATGAAATGATGAAATAATTGATGAATTGAAAATGACGTAATATGAATTGAACTATATGATGAATTGGATAATTGATTACCTTATTAACTGTTCGGGCAGAGTTGGATATACTTGGCATGTCATAGAATATATTGAGTATAAGTTACTTTAACTATATGTCGATAAGCGCTGGGCACAACCTTTACTTCAATTAAACTCATAAACATTGGGCGTAATCTATTTACTTTAGACGTTCCGATGAGGCACTGGGTGCCAAATTGGTGTATTGGTTGGGATCCATGTATCTGTTCAAGTTCGAGTCATGTTAATAGGGGAAATAATTTGTGAATTGGTTAAATGATGCTCAAAATTGATTAAATGTTATGAAATTGTACTATAGGTACATGTATACGATACATGATTATCGATAGCATGTGAAAGACCATGCAAACCAGTTAAACAAGCCTGAGGGCCAACATGGAAAGATAACGAATGAATTAATTTGATTTGGAAATGAAATGTGATATGATCAAATATTGTAAATTGAATAGATATGCAAATATCAATGACATTGAGATGTTAGTATAATATGTTCATGTAGCTTGGTTATTTAAAGTAATGTATAGATGATTCATATAATGCATTTGGTATATTTGTGACGTATTTATATGTTGATGCATTGGATGAGATTTGGCATGAGATGTGCATAAATTCGTTGGCATTAAAAAAAATCAAATAGATAGTATGCAATTGATTATAACCTATGTTATATTGGCTTGAATCATGAAAATACCACTGAGCTTTATCACTCAGCGGACGGTTTGTTTCCCGTGCGTAGGTATAGGTGCATCTTGAGGTCTCGAGCAACTCTAGCAACCAGCCAGAGATCCTCGACTCATTAATGTTTGTAAAGTTTCTTTTTGTTCATTATATGACATGTACCTAAGTTGAACCAATTTTGGCATAATAGATGGTCATCTTTATATTTGAATCTTGAAATGATAACATGGAAATGGTCAAATGGTTGGTTTGCATATGTGAATTTGGTACCTTAATTAATTGTATGAAAGGTTGCCATATTTAAGACTTATATGGGAATGTATATATATGCCAACTTGGTAAATTACTGTTGAATGGCATAAGTGCTTAACTTAACATGTATGTTTAAGTAATGTATACATATATGATGAGATATGTTGAAAATGTATGTTGGAATGGCACCAATGGCTTTGACATTTGAGATTGAGTATATTTGAATTGAGTTGATCGATTGAATATGTACCAAATTGGACTTTATTGTAAAACAAGGGTCACGTCACAACATCAATCCCTTAACATTGCGATGAGACCAAGTTAATATATTGTGTTACGACGAGGAACCCCCGAAGTCGTGACATTAACTTGGTATTTTGAACTCTTTACAATTTGATCCTAATACAATCTCGAGATAGCAATAAAGCTTTTTAAGCTCGTATAAGACCCAAAAACAAATGTATATTGTATCGTATGCATGCATTTCTTGAAATTAATTATTTAATGGTATAAATCGAATGTAGTTTGATCGTAGTTGCTCTAGTAACGAATGTGACACCTTGTAGCTTAGGTGATCGGGTCGGGTATCGGGGTGTTACAGTTTTAGTTAGAGTATTTCCCAAATTTACTTTTTGATATATAATCCATGGATTATAAATTTGTCCTTTTGCAACTATTTTATCACGTCATGTGTTAGACGAAAATATCTATTTTTATAATTCGAAGTTTTATTCTTTGCAATGGCTGTGGCTGATTGGCAATCACAATGCATAAACCTAGAAGCTATTAGCTTTGTGTGTAACACCCAAAACTCAAAACTGTCATCGGTAAGGGTCCCGATGTCTTACTGTTCATCTATCATTGTTCATCTTTTATTATCATTTCATTCAATCTTATTTTTATAAAGATGTGCACCTAACACATCATAAATCATCAATCGGTTATAATCACAACTCAATAAGGGCAAAAAGGTTATTTCCATGATTTTTGGAGACTTCTACTGGTACCTGTTGGACAAGTATCGGTAGTTGTCAAGTCAAAAAATAGTTCAACAATAGTGTAGAGTTCTACCGATACTCGAGATGGTTCTACCGATACATGTGACACAATTACCGAAACAAATCATGCTTCTACCGATACTAAAAACTCCAGAGAGTTAAGAAGTTCTATCTTACAACTTCTACCGATACAAGTTCACAGACTACCGATACTTTTATGAGTAGAATTACCGATACTTATCTTGCATCTACCGAAACAACATAAGTCAGTAACCTACATCTCACTTCCTCTGTACTTCTACCGATACAAGCAAGAATACTACCGAAACCGATGTGCAGATGTCAAATATATACATAAATTTCTAAGTTTGCACAATAGTCTTCAACATTTACCAATTTCTCATAATCATACCTACATAGACATTTCATATTGGTATTTAATTCTTCACATAACAACAAAGATTACATATCAAAACATTTATCAAATGTTACCATGCTATTTAACCATTACACCAAAACAACTTAAGTAACACAATTCTAATTCATGCCATATAAGCCAAGTGATATAAAGACTACCGAACGAGCTTTCAGGATAGTGTGATTTTTTTCTCGAGGAACCGATCTTCAGCAGCAGATGAATCTACAAAACAGTAAACAGATACACAAGTAAGCTTACAAAGCTTAGTAAGTTCGTAAGAACAATTAACTCACAGAATAACATATTTGGTTACGGAAAGAGTAATAAAATATCTTCGTTATCTCGTGGCATTAACATCAGGTTGATCTCACTGAGTCTTCCAGAAATTTAGCTCATACAAGCCCAGACAAAATTAGCTCATACGAGCCCAGATAGGTTAGCTCTTAGGAGCCCAGATAAGTTAGTTCATTCGAGCCTAGACAGAGTTTAACCAGTACACGATGCTGCTCACACAAGCTGATGAGAATTCGCGACATACGTGAAGACTAAGCCATCGATACGGTCTAGAATTTCCCACTCTCGATGTTACTCACACAAGCTGATGAGAATTCGCAACATACGCGAAGACTCAGCCATCAGAGGGGTCCACAATTCAGTATTCGTTCAAAATCCGTCAACTTGCGATGCTGCTCACACAACCTGTCAGGATACTGCAATATATGCAGGATCTTAGCCATCGCTTCAAATCAGATAACTGGCCCCAGGCTTGACATTTCGTTTATTCCTTTGCCTTTCCATCATCACGTATGTTTAACCTTTCTCGAGTTGCTACAACAAAAAATGAAAGTACAACAAAAATACAATGTATATAAATTAGCATACGAACTTACTGGATGAAATTACAGTTTGGTTAAACTTCAAGAACTATTCTACTAATTTTTCTTTTTCGCGATCTGTGGCAGGATTGTAATCTAAATCAACAATTTATCCAAATTTCACATTAAAATAAATAATCAAATCATCTAACATAAGTTGGTCTTTTAGGAAAATTACGATTTTACCCCTAATACTTTCTTTTTATTCAATCTAGTCCTTAGCATTAAACTTGCAAATTAACCATTTTTAAAAAAAAATCAAGTTCAGCTGAATACTATAGTGCTTCAATACAGTCCACTTTTTCTATTATTTCACCTTAAGTCCTTGCAAATTTATCACTTTAACATTTTAGTCTTTAAACATTAAAATCATCAAAAACTACGTTACAAAATAGTCCTATTTAACAACCAAGCTTAATAATATATCATAAAACTTAAAGAATACCCAAAACTCATCAATGGAAAAATCCATAATCTTTAACTATTTTGAAACCAGAGATACGAGTTAACTGGAACTAGTTGCAGCGATCTTAAAAACATAAAAATTATAAGAAACCGATTAAAATCGGCTTACCAAATTGAAAGACAAGCTTGATCAAAGCTTCCCAAGCCTTAACAATGGAGTTTCGGTTTTCTCTCAAGAAGAAACTAAAAGAAAATGGCTTACTTCATAAGTTTTATGATTAAAAAATCATATTATAATTTATTTATTTACAAATTTACCCTTTATTCACACCTAATTTCAACCAAAATTTAAGCCAAAATTGTCCACCCAAGTCACTAATGGTTATATTACCTTTTAAGTACCTTGACTTACCTTTCAATTAATAGAATTCAACTTTTTCACTTTTTACGATTTAGTCCTTTTTACTTAATTAACTATCTAAACGATAGAATTTCTTAACAAAAATTTAATACTATACTAATGACATCATATTAAATAATTAATATTTATGGTCTAACACATCGAATTTGCGACCTCAAAACCACCATTCCCGAGCATACTAAATTAAACTAATTAGTAAATCCTCATTTTATTAGGATTTAATTGCAATTTACCAAAATCTAATGAGTTTCATATAATTTCTATTATTAGGCCATTTAAAGAGAGTCCAATTTCATATTTGGTCCTTTAATTATATTAAAGTTTGATTAAACAAACTTATTTTTAATTTAGTCCTAAACTAATTAGAACTAAATGAATAAATAACCTAAAAGTTAATGGAATCAATCATATCCACCACGGGTTGGACTTTTTGACCATGGTTTAATTGATATTTTGACCCCTTTACTTATTTTTTAATCAATAGAAATTAACTTTTACCTCTTTTACAATTTACTCCTTTTTCCTTAATTAAGCAATTAATCATCAAAATTACCCAACCCAACTTCAATTCACATATAATAAGACTTTGTAAATATTTAATAAAAATATTTACGACCTTTAATTTTAGAAACGAGATCCCGATACTCATTTTCTAAAACCACTTGACTTTTGAACCAAACCACTAACTAACTTTTAATTCAATAATTAAAATTCTTCAATTCGAAATTCCATAAAGTTAATATTGACTTATTTTATTTAATCACTCATTATAAAATTTTTTCCATCGGGTTTATGATTCTCAAAATCACTGTTTTCGACACCACTGAAAAACGGATTGTTACATTATGTGTAATGAAGTACTTTCTAAGAAGTTTTCCAACAACCCATCTAACCAATTCCAGAACAATAAACTTTGACTCCATGGTATATTTTGCTATAACAATTTGTTTGGCTAATCTTCACAATATTGCACCATCACTAAGGGTGAATATATAACCACCAATGGATTTTATCTTATTTGTATTTGAAATCCAGTTAATATCACTGTATTCTTCTAATACAATGGAAATATAGTAAATAAGACACCATAATTCATCGTACCCTCCAAATATTTCATATGGCTAACTATAGCAACCCAGTTTTTATGATTTGGGTTATGTCTATTTACTTAATCAACATACAATATATGTTATATTTGTTCGAGTAAAATACATTAGATACATCGAATTTCTAATAATTTGTGCATACTCTGATTCAACAATAGACTCATCTTTATTTATTTTTTTTCGCAATTGAGAGCTAACATTATAAAGAGTACTCACAGGTTTGACATTAAAGTGTCTAAACTTCATTTGAAGCTTGTCAACATAATGTTCTTGATAGCATTATGCTATCACTTTCTTCATGATTTTAACACCCAATATAACATTTTCTTACCATATATTTCAAGTTAAATTTGGAGCAAGAAATCTCTGTCTCAAGTACTGGTTTATATTTATTACTAAATATTAACATATCATCAACATACATATAAATAATCACACAATTACTCTCAACAAGTTTAGGATATACACATTTATCTACTTGAACAGGAGAAAAATCATTGTTGACTAATATTTGATCAAATTTCTTATGCCACTATTTAAGTGTAAAAATTATTTCCAAAAGATTTTTTTAATTTTAGGACTTTTAGACCTTCTCAAATCCTCGTATTCGTAGTCATTTTGTATAATAGGTGTATGAGAAATATTACCTATTTTTAAAGGAATCTAACACACAAACGATATGCAAATAATTTTCAAGTATATTTGAATTAACAATTTTATATTTTAACAAGTATTTTAATGCCCTAATTTTGTTTTAGCTGCACGATGGCATATGTTCACAAATTTTATTATTAGCATCCCACGTAGATTATGATATTTTAATCGGACAATATGATAGACTAGCATTGTCATTAATAATTTCTAAATCAAACAACAAATGATGTATGATTACAAAAACCCTTTTCTCACGAAGCTAATATTTTCAGTCATTATGGCCTTGTTACGTTTGAATGAAACTTTCACTTCTACTTTTCCTAATAATTCAGTGGAAACCAAATTCGTTCAAACATTAGGAATATGAAGCACCTCACTTAGGCTAAGGTTTATGTAAATTTGAACATAATCTTACCTTTTTTTTCCTTCTTTCAATTGCGAGTAGGACATAAAGATATTTTAATTACCACAAATATGCCTAGTGGCACCACAAATGATATATGGTGGTTCTCTTGGAAGGCTGAGAGACATAACTGGTGTTTAAGATGGGCCAAGAGGAAGTGAGTTTGAGCAGGGTTGTAGAAGGAATAGAAGTCTTGGGAGGGGAGTGTGAGTTGATAGTCTTGTGTCGGTTATCTGTGTTTGGAGAAGCATTTAAAGGGGACACTTAAAAGTTACGTGTCATTTTCTTATCTATTATTCAACATAAGTCTCTCCTTAAATTAACAATGTGACTGAATTGTAAGATATGTTAATAACGAGTGATAATGATCTTCTAAGAATAGTAAAACTATATGTAACCTTGATCGAGGTAAAATGTGGTGCTCAGCGAATAGCCTTTTTGACAAGGCTTCACGAGGTATCTGTAATAAAATTAAAACTTGATATTTTATTAATTATAAATAAATGTTTTTATAAAACATAAAAAAATTGAGTTTCTACCGGTTCTCATTTCAAAATATTCAGTCCATCCATCAGAGTCCCATTTTTTATTCAGTGGTGGAGATGCCATGCATTAATTGCGAGCTTAGGTCGTCATTTTTTTCCACATGCATGCACATATATCTATGTGTATACATGCATGCATTAAAAGCTTCCATCCACATGCATCTATATATAATTTCAAGAATATACACTTAATTTGAAGAAAATCTCATAAACATTTAAAATCTATTTAGTAAGTAAATTTTAAATGAAAAAAAAATTATACCTCTATTATTTATCTATGTATTTCCTATTTAATTTATTTTTTCAATTTTAATTACAAAAATAATGAAAATTTAATCACATATTGGAGTGATATAAAATTAAATATATTTTATTTTTCATTAAAAGATCATATTTGACTTTAATATTAAAATTAAATATTTCAAATTTATATATTTTTTATGCATATTTCAAATCTATATTTACTTTAACCAATTCATTAAATTATTTTATGTAAATTTAATTAGCTATCCATTATTTAATATGTTTAATGTAAAGTTTTTATTAAAATATAAAAGATAAAAGAAAAATGGAAAAATCATCTCAAAATTAATATATAAAATTTAATTAAAATTTTAAATAGTTAAACATGTATTTACATAAAAGTTATTAAAAAACAAAAGATAAAATTAAAATATAATTATTATTGATAACAGTTAATAAAATAAACTTACAACATATGAGGTTAATGCCTTAAAAAACTTTAAGATACTAAGTTCGAGACTGAATTGGTATCACCCTTAATCTGATTACTAACTCAGTAATGAATTTATCAAAAGCCCATCATTTTTTATAAACAATAGATATGATTTTTAAGGTAATTTTATCTTTTCATATAAAATCTAGGAAAACACTTGTGCATAATGGGATTGAAACCCAAAACATTATAATCTTTGATATTTTACCTTTACCATTTTAACCAAAGCCAAATTTTTTATTATATTATTTTTTAAATTTTTAAATACATTTTTCACTCACGTCGTGGGTGTGACAAAATCTAGTAGTTATTTAGATTTATTCTGTGGTTGTGTGTGCCAAATGAAAACTAAATCACACAGACCACACGACTTAAACTTGTCACACGGCCGTGTGACCCTTGTTATCTATTTTTACCTTACTTTTCTGTTTTGTTTCGAATTAGTCATTGCTTGCTTCTGAATTAATTCTAGAGTTTCATATGCTTGATTTAAGTCTCGTTTGTATGATTAGCATGATTATTGATTGTTTATCTACTAATGAATTTTTAAATTGAATTTTGAATATAAATTGCATATTCTTGTCTGGTTAATTGTTGTAGCATCCTGTAACCTTAATTTAGTAACGGAGATGGACGAGAAATGTTACATTTTGTGGCAATTTGCCAACCTCTTGGCCCAGTGGTAAGAAAATTATATTGTAGGCATGAGAGCTTGACTTTAATCCCAAACAATCTCGTTCTCCTTCCCCAATTATTAAAAAAATATATATATAAAATACAATTTATAATCAAATTTAATAATAATTTATTATAACTATTTAGGATAAATATGAATAATTATGTGTTAATGATGAAACCAATTTTTTTTAAATAAGTTAATAAAAAAAGAAATATTTCTAGAGATCAATTTAAAATTTAATTGATAGCTTAAAGGCATTTTATTTGTGCAGGTAGTACATTGCACATTGTGTGAGGGTTTAGGGGCCAATTGTGACATTAACCCTTTTGTCTATGATTATTGACCATATGGGTAAACTATAAAAATAGTCAATTTTATTTATCTCAGATTTTATTTTAGTCACTTATGTTTGAAATGTTACGTTTTAGTCATTTACGTTATCATTTTGTTACGAAGTAGTTATTTTACCATTAAGCTTCGTTACCTCCCAAACATCAATCCTACATGGCATTCCAAATGAGTTTTAAATGCCAACTAGGATGTTCAACTAGGATGAGAATAATTTTTCAGTCAAAATAGAAAAGAAAACTAAAAGAAAAAAGAGACGGACGGTTTTTCTTTTCCAGTTCAGGGTGTAATTAATTTTAAATTTTTAATTAATTAAATTTATTTAATTAAAAACATATTCTCGTCCCAGTTGGATATCTGAGTTGGCATTTAAAACCCATTTGGACTGCCATGTAAGATTACCGTTAGGGAGGTAACAGAGTTTAACGACAGAGTGACCACTTAGTAACAAAACGATAACGTAAGTGACCAAAATGTAACATTTTAAATATAAATGACTAAAATGTAATCTGAAGCAAACAAAAGTGACTATTATTATAGTTTCCCTTGACCATATATCATTTCTTCCTTGTGCTGCCATACACCTAATTTAAAAGGAATTATCATCATTCATTGTTATATTTGAAATGAGGCATCATCGCTCTATAATTGGCATACTCTGTCTCTCAATCGGTCCATTTTATAATAGATGTTTAATTTTAAAAGTTATTTTTACCAGATATTGGCCACATTAATCCTCACCCTACTTTATTTTATTTAAATATAATTCTTTAAAAAAAATACTTAAACACAAATTATTTTCACTCTTTCAATAGTTATATATAAAATATTTTACAATTATACCCTTATATTCATATGGTTAAAATGATAATTTTATAAAACGAAGTGAGACAGAATAGGGCAAGCAATTATCATAGTCGCTTCATACTCATGATCACCAAAAAAATTCACCCCACTACTTTTGTATGATTAATCCTTTTTGTTTATGAATTAACATGTTTATAACATTTGTCTCCATTTTTCTTACTAAACTACCTTTCAAGCAAGAGGGGTTAGTTCGAAAACCCAAATTACTATTTTATTGTAGGTTTGATACTTTATTTGGTACCCGAATTAAACAAATTCATAATTAACATTAAATTTAATTTATTAACAAAATCCTAAACATTTAAATTTAATAATATTAACAATTAATTTTCACTAACCACGAACTTCGAACATGGATCGTGAAACGAACATGAATAATATGAAAAATATAACTTTCAGTATATCAACCCTAAAGTCCAAATTAAGCACTAAGGTGTTTACCTTTCAATATTAAAAAAGTGTATATTTTGTGTACCACATTGGACTAAAAAACACAAGTATCATATTAAAAAATTGTCAAACTCATGTACCAAATGATATAACATTTATTATAATATTAAATTTTGAAATTTATTCTTATATTAATTTTTATACATTTTATAATTAAATTTAAATTAAAATATTTTTTAATTATTAACTAATGCTCGTTTTGGCCTCCAACTATACCCATTTTCTCACTTAGGCACCTAAATTTTTTTGTCTCATTTTGGTACCTCAATTATAATCATGTTACACAATTTAGCTAAAAAAGATTACAAAAAAAAAAAAGCTGACACTTGACGCTATTAGAACGTGTCACGTTGCCTTCTTTTTTAAAAAATTTCAAAAAATTATGAACATTCAAAAAATAAATAGTTAAATTTTATAAAATTACAAAAATACCATCAAAATTTTCAAAAATATTTATCTAAGCCAAAAGCACTCTCACAAGTACCCAAAATAAGTCGACTAAGAACCTATTTATAAGCTTCTTCAAGTCCTCATCTAGCCAACCTTTAAATAAGATTTATCATCAATTCAAAACTCATTTTATCTCTTAAAATATATTGAATATTTATTTCATAACTTCCTTCATATCTAAGTAAAACAACCACCTTGCACTCCAAGTAAAAGGATAAGGATAATGTACGAGATGATGAAAGTCGATCATGTAACACCCTTACCCGAACCAATCACCGGATCCGAGTACAGAGTGTCACAACTAAATCAAATTATTGTATCTACTTTTACTTCCCTAAATTAAAAGAATCAATCAAATCAAATTTCCTATTCATTTAAAAATTGTACAATAAAAGTATATTATTTCGGCTCCGAAACTCTAAAGAACTATCAGGTTACATCACGTTTATCCCCTTGGCGAAGTCCTTAAGGTGACCCCAAACCTATGTGCATGACATTTCTTTGTATACCCTCGTGACTCATCATGATTTGACTTGGTTCCTCCTCAAGTCTCTTATTTCGCATTTCCTGCATTCACAGAACAACCTTAGTAATTGCATTCAAACTTAGTGAGTTCCTTCAATGTGCAAAGCATTCCCCACCTTTCTAGGGATTCAGATAAATAATAATAACAATAATAACAAGATGACAACTCCCTGTTCATCTAGATCATTACACTTAAACCATCATGATGGACTTGTTGCTAGTCCCGCTCATATCCTCTGGCGGATAGGTCCTTGAGCATTTGCCTTCAAGTCATTCTACTATATGTCGATCAGCCTGGACAGTTTCTCTGATTGTCTTGCCATCTCTACGGACTCTATCCTTCCTTTTACTTAAATTCTTCTTGCATTTATTCCCAATATAGATTCCTTCTCTCCGATATTAGGCCTTATAAAGGTGGCCTTCCGACTTACTCTCCTAGAAGCCCTTGATAAGTATTCTCAATCTCTTTTGTCCATGAAAGACTCTTTCCTTGACTAAATTCCACATATGACTTGCTCACTTTACATTTATTGGTATGACTAACAGTGAACCACGCCACCCTGGCAAACCAAATCCTGCTTATTAACAAGAGGTTAGATTACCTCTTCGTAATCCACCTTGTTTGCTTTACACTTAAGTGTAGCACATCCATTTGCTACGGTCCATTAAGGTTTGAACTACTCAGCCACTGTAATTGAGTGACCATCTGAGATCACGAGTTCTCTTTCTTACCTTCTGGTTCCCACAAAACTAGCCATTTGGCTATTACTTTCTTAATGTTTTTCCCCTTTAAGAGGAATGGTCTTGATAGACATATATATCGCTCGGTATATCCTTCTTTGCTAATAGGTTCTCTCTAATCCCCTCATTTCTTTGCAACCTAAATGGTATACCTTATATCCAATCTATAGCTTGTAGGGTTTCTGTAAACACCCTCTACCGGTTAATAATGGCAGATCCTTTTTCCACGATCCTTGGTTACACCATATTTCATTCGTCTTCCTATTAGGCGCCATTAGTGCATCATTTCCCATGACTATCTCTTGTTGGGTTACCACCCGTATTCTTGATTGGCTTTCACAACTACCCTTCTGGTAGTCTCTTTCCATTTTTATTTCATTCCCTCGCTATTGGTGGATTCCTTCAGCCCCTTGGCTCTCTATTGCAGTTCATACTTCCATTATCCTTCTAATCCTCTTTCCTCCTTGATAGGTTGTCTTGCGATTTTCATTTTGATTTCTCACCTGCGTTTACTATCCTGATAAACTTTCTCTCTCTCTATATATATATTTCCATAGTCGAGCTATGGTCTTACCTCTCTAATCCTCATATTTACCGTCGTTGTAGACTACCTCTTACTCAACGTCCCGTCAGATTATCCCGTGTTTAACGTCTCGTCGGACGATCTTTGATGTCATAGCGTCTTTTAGCTATGATCTTACTCATTCTACCATTAATTCATCACTTGATGTCATAACATCTTTCAGCTATGGTATTACACATTATAACCCTGTATTTATTATCCCGACATACTACACTGGTGGCCATAGTCTAACTATTGTCTTACACCTTTCTTTTTTCGTGTTTTCTGTCCCAACGAACTACCAGGATGCCATAGTCCAACTATGGTCTTATTCTTGTTTACCATGATGCCTTGACGTCTTTCAGTAATGGTCTTACTCATTTTCAATATGGCGCTATAACAACTTTCAGCTATGGTCTTACTCATTGTAGGCGTATAACCTTCGATCGATCCCATGACCTAGCCATGATTTTTCCTATTCACTCATCCCATTTCATTCCATCCATTCCTCCAATTCACCATCCTATACCTTGATGCTTGAACACTGCAGTGTCCTCTCCACAAGGTTCGGAGTTTCGCACATCACAGTTTGCACTCAACAAGATCATATGGTAGTATCTAACAAAATCATCCCATTTTTTCCATTCTTGTAACACTCTTTTATAACTTCTCATTCATTTATATATTATATTCTGAAACTTAACAAACTAATTCAATTTTAACTAAATTAACACTCATCTACCGATAGTTGTTCCTTCTATTATTGGTATAATTTTTACTAAGAAAATACAAAAGAGAAGTTATAGTTTACTTCCGAAACAGTAAGAGTTCTACCAGTAGAAAAATCAACCTACCGATACAATTTTTGACAGTGAGCACAAGTAAGATAGCTAGGTACTTTTACCGATACTGAAGATTTAAACTATCGATACTACTCAAAATTCTACCGGCACTTCAAGAAGTACTACCGAAACCCTTGAAGTCAGTAACCAAAGTTCCTGCTTCCTGAAACTTCTACCGGTACAATATTGAATTGTTCTGAAACAACTCAAGTCAGTAACCAACTTCTCACCTCCACTGTTTTTCTACCTGTACTTCCTAGAGTTGTTCCGAAACAACTAGGGTCAACAATAAAATGAGAATTAAATCCTATGAAAAAGAACTCAATTTGACATGCTAATGATCACCACAAAGTCTATTTAATTTAATTCAATAATTATACGAATTATACACAAAAGAAATGTCAGCCACAAGTTTTGCTTCACCTTTAAAGACCTAGTTACATGCCAAATACTAACCAAAAGTTAAAATGTCAATATCTACCAAAAGATGACGTATCAATGAGGTGAACGCTCCGATGATCCAAACCTCGAGGTTGCAAAAGTTCAAAAATCTACAAAAAAATAAAAGTTTTAGTTAGAATGATATTTATGAATAAATATATTGTTTATCGATTTAAGGCCACAACTAAACATAAAGACAAATCATCCTTCCACAATAGAGTTTTATACAAAAGAATTTCTAATCATTTCACTCTTGGCAAAAAGAGTTATATTCCCATCTCTATAATCCTTTAAAACATATTTGCATGTGCATTTATGCTTATTAATATAATACGTTTAAGCTCATCAGCATGATACATTTACGCTCGTCAGCATGATACATTTACTAGTATACATGCTGACGAGCGTAAATGTATCATGCTGACGAGCTTAAACGTATTATATTAATAAGCATAAATGCACATGCAAATAAGTTTTAAAGGATTATAGAGATGGGAATATAACTCTTTTTGCCAAGAGTGAAATCATTAGAAATTCTTTTGTATAAAACTCTATTATGGAAGGATGATTTGTATATATATATATAACAACATTATAACTCAATTTCCATCTATTTCATTATCTTTCCTATTTCACCTTCAAGTTCATAACTTACCAAAACTCAAATCTATAATAACCTAAATACACATATATCTATCACTCAACTTTAAACATTCACTTATGGGCATCATAATTCATCTAGGTCAAAATGACAAAACCCTAGACTTACAAGGACTATACACAAAAATCTCCCTACTTCTTTAACTCAAAGAGATATCAATGTTGTAGTATAAGATTAAAGGAAAAATTTCACTAAAACCACCTTACTTGATAAGATCCTATAGCTTATTTGCTCCAAACTTTCTTTTGCTTTTTCCCACGCCACTATCGTGAAGAAGAAAGGTAGAAGATGATAATCCCCCAATTCATCTTTCCTTTCTTCTTTTTATCATAATTTTTCTCTTTCTTTTTATTATTAAAATAGTAAAATGTCTCACCACCACAAATTTCACTTAAACTTACCAACCTTTCCCACTACCTAGTTAATTTGGTTGAATTCTCCCATAGCTCCCTGATGTTCTCTTTTTTTTAAGTAGTCTTTAGCCACTTAATTGTCTATTTAAAATTTTTCTTATAAAAAAATTTAACCACATTTTTACATCCTATTTTCTATGGTACTTAACTCGAATCTTCTGTTCTTAACATCGTAAAAATCCAGGATGTTACAATTTTTATCTTCACTCAACCCTTAGTTATATTTTCATGTTATGCATGCACTAATCATACACACCATCTAAATAACTCAAGCAATTATGCATCATACTTAGCATTTCAGGGGTTGAGTGCAAAAACTCACTTGATGCCTCTTCACCTTGCCCGCTTAGCTTCTGCAGACGCCAAAACTTCCATTCTCCTGTCAGCTAAGCAAGACAACCAAATCATGGGTTAAACTCAGTGCTTCCACTTTGAACTTCAATTTTCTAAAAACATACAGAACCCTTAAAAATGGTTTCTAAAAACTCTTAACTTTGTTTTCCAAATATTACGTATACCAAAGGGCTTGGAACCTTACCACTTTACTGATTTCTCTACTTTCTCGACTTAAACCTCACGATCATGGCCCCATGTAGAGCTTTCCATAGCCATCGTTTCCTCGAAACAACCTTGAAGGATGAAGAAGAGGAGAAAATGAAACAGACCGAGAGGAATACATCTAAGGATTCATTTCTCAGCTATTTATAACCCTTTATGCGCGGTCTCCAATTGCATATCAACCGTTCATCTGTTATCATTTGTCTCCCACTAAGAGACTGGTTGGTTCAAATTCAACCAAACCAGACTTGGTTTTCAACAATATCCCATTTCATTCCTAATTTTTCCCTTTTTTCAATAAATATAGCCAACTTTTGCTCTTTTTCAATTCAACTCCTAAAGTTATTAATTTCTGGTTTAAAAGGATTTCGGGTGTGACTGGTCCTTCCTCCTCTTCCTCTCTAAATTTTACCAGCATCATTAGGGATAAAATGAAACATGGCCTGAGGATCATTTGTTGATAGTATAACACATCATGAAGATTAATGTCAAAAATGTCAACTTCATACTGTACTTAAGTTGTCCTAAAGGCATGCCCAAACTACTATCCAAAGGTTTATCTAAACAACTGTTCGAACAAGGGATAGAACATGGAGACAAAAATGCAGTTCAAAAAGTTGTTCGAACATGAAGAGAAACATCAAACATAGGACGGCTAAGGTCCCCAAAAAAACATTAAAACTATTTTCTTTAAAGTATTGTGCCTCGTTAAAACCCCCTTCGTATCCAACTCGAGCTAAAGCTAAAGCTGAGATAGCAAAATGAGGAAAAGAGTGCACTTTACTTCTTATTAATCAATCATCAATCATGATATGAGATGTCAAAATCCAAGCTTAATTGATACAAAACCGATGGCAATACAAGAGCAATATCCTAAATTCGAGAGGGCCTACAACAAAGGCAAGCCATCCAACAACTCGCAACAAGCAAAAGTGAAACTACAAAAAATCAAAGGCAATAAAGCCATATCCACTTATAGTAGAAATTACTATTTACAATTTGATTTTTACTTTATTTATTATTTTCTGATTTTAGAAATTAAATTGACTGCTTTTGTATCAGTTGACTGATGTATATACTAAATTATGATATATGTATTCTGGTTGAAAAATAAACTTATTGAATAAATATATTTATAAAAAATATATAAATAATAATCGAGGTTTTGGTTGAATAGTAAAATATAAATGTTAAAAATTATAAAGGCTTGAGTTTAAATTTTATTATGCGTGATTTTTTCTATTAAAAATATAAAATGACAAACGCTCTCAAAATAATACAATTTATTTTATAAAAAGAGCGTATTTTTTTATCATTAAGTTAGAGAATAATTAACTCGTGACATCAACTTAGCCAAATGTTTACTATATATAATAAGTATAGATAAAATAAAAATATTTTTATTATTGTCTAATTGAGTTAGTGTCTGATTAAATAATAACACCAACTAAATCAAATACTTTACATATAATATATATATCATATAAAGAATCGCCATAATTAATCATAGTTTTTTTTTACATAATATTTAAAATTACGCATAGCCCCTTTCTAACCTATAGATAAAAGAATAATGCGCTTCAGTGCACTCAAACTTACGTCTTCCTGCATTGATAATAATATTCATGCCAATCGAACTAAGACTCTAAAATTGTCAATAAATTATAATTTAATTAATTGTCGACTTTCATTATTTATTTATTTCGTATCTCCTTTTACAAATGAGAGGGTACAATACTTGTACCTCTGAAGTTTTAGGTCTAGCATGCCTAAAAATATTGATAAATTATGTTGAGAAGAGTAGACATGTCGGTGACTTTTGATATTTTAATTTTTACAAGGGGACTTTTCATGTTTATTGGTGTTTGAGTGTTGACGTAGGTAAAAGTATCATGAAGGTTTTTATATTATGAGTTGAATTGTAATTTACTTTTTCACTAAAAAATGAGTAAATTAATTTTCGTAGATTAGATCAAAGAGCAGTCTTATCCTTCTGTTAAAAAATTTCATCGAACTCTACTATTAAAAACTAGTTCATGTATATAGACATGAGGTACACATGGTAGTTATTCCGTAAGTCATGTTAGTTTTTTTTAATGGTAGAAATGGATGAAAATTTTAATTAAAAAGATCAATTTGCTCTTTGATTTAACGTACATGGATTATGCTAATTTTTTTAATAAAAGAGACAAAATGTAATTTGACTTCTAGTATAGAGACCTCCATGATACTTTTATCATATATATTTATAATTGAAAAAAATATCTTAATATTAATACCAAGTTAATAAAAAAAATCATCCCAATATTATATTTCCAATTTAAAGAAAAAAAGCGGAATTGTGTTCTTTCTTTTTCATGTATGAATTTTTTTTGACATTCTCTATGTTCGTTTTACGGTTTATGTTTAGGGTTCGTAATTGTTCTTTCAAAGAATGTTGCTTTCATGGTTCAAATACACATCCATCAATATTGTTTGTATATAACCAACAAATGGTTAGAAAAAATGGCGGTGGACTTCTTCCCAAATATTTGAACTGGGTTCAAATCTTGAAATCATTATTATTGAGAAAATTTTACTTGAATATCATCCCGGTCTCAATAAGATTAGGCTTGGATCCTAAAACGGATGAAAACACACATGGTTAGAAAAAAAAATTGTTTACATATATGGTTGTGAATGTGATGTTTAAGTCATTTTAGTAATTCAAACTAAGATCCAAATTCACTTAAACCTCACTCAAATGCTTCATGGATTGTTGTTTCCCGATCCACACCCATCAATACCACGCGGTTTGAGCCTTGAAAACCGCTTCTAAACCCTATTTGTGTAAACGATACTCGTGTTGGTACATTTATTTTTGAAAAGCTTGAATTTAGTTATATCATTGTGGAATCAAGCTTAAACAATTTAAAATCTTTAAGTAAAAATTAAAATTTCAATTTATTATATAATTATAGTAAAAATAAACCGATTCAAGATTTGATCCAAAATACTCATGATTTAAGTAATTTCAGATACTCTGTTTGGAAAAGATACACGAGACATTTTTTTAACTTATCTTTTTCTTCTTTAGAAAATCTTGTGTCTTTCTATTCCAAACTTTTTTCAAGACCACCTTGGCTCTCCTTTTTCATACCCATTGATATTGTGTATCAATAAATTAAAACCTATAATACTTTTTTTTTTTTTAATTTTTAGAATTTCTATTTAACTAAAATTCGAGTTTAAAAAGTTGAATTTAACATTTAGTAAATACTAATGGAATGAACTTAAATAACTTGATCTTTATTTCGAATCTAAATTGAATAAAATTTCAAAAATAAAATTCTGAGTTGAGCTAAAATGAATTAGTAATATGTAATTAGTGACATAAAAGTTGCTTGGTCCCAAGTCCAACAGTTTAATAGGTGTCAGATTTGTCAGTAAGTTGTGATATTGACTGCCCTCTATTTATTCCCTTCAAACACCTCTTCAGTTCCACAATCAACTCTTTTCAAGGTTCATTTACTACTCCCAATCTCTATTTCCTCTTCCAATTTTCATTTAAATATGCTTATATTTTTCATTAGTTTATGGAGTATTTGTGTTTTGGATCATTTTCAGGGCAATGGGACGTCTGGGGTTTCTTGTAGTTTTACTGCTTTCATCAATCCTCAACTTTGTACATGGTATTCCAAGGCATAGCCATGGAGGCCATCATGGGTATCTTGGACCCTGGATCAATGCTCATGCCACTTTCTATGGCGGTGCTGATGCTTCTGGCACAATGGGTACTACATGAGACTCAAAACCGATTTCAAGAAACATATAGTGACATGAATTTACATTTTGGGTTTTCTGTTGTACAGGTGGAGCTTGTGGCTATGGAAACCTATACAGCCAAGGGTATGGTATTAATACAGCAGCATTGAGCACTGCATTGTTTAACAATGGCTTCAGCTGTGGTGCATGTTATGAGATCAGGTGTGTTAATGACCCACAATGGTGTCTGCCTGGTTCCATTGTGGTCACCGCCACTAATTTCTGCCCTCCAGGAGGTTGTTGTGACCCTCCTAACCACCACTTTGATCTCTCCCTACCTATTTTCCTACACATTGCCCAATACAAAGCTGGTATTGTTCCTGTGGTTTACAGAAGGTAATACAAAATCCGGTAAAAGTACTCGTATATTAGAAGTTAGATTGTATTTTATTTTTTCTATTAAAAAATAGACAAATTAATCTTTATACCTCATATCAAAGTACATGTGGCACGCCATGCAATCTATTTCCTAATATAAAGGTTTTCATAATATTTTTACCTACAAAAAGCCTATCTTTTATATCACTGTCTTGAATTCCGATCCAAGTGATAACGGAAATTAGATCTTTGAACCTTGATCGGACCTCGACACATTACAATTTAACAACATATTGATTAAAACGTTTATCGTTTTTTTAGGGTGACGTGTAGGAGAAAAGGGGGAATAAGGTTCACAATCAATGGACATTCTTACTTCAATTTAGTGCTGGTCACCAATGTTGGAGGTGCGGGTGATGTTCGTTCTGTAGCCATTAAAGGATCAAGGACCAAATGGCAAGCAATGTCCAGAAACTGGGGACAGAACTGGCAAAGCAATACTTACCTTAATGGACAAAGTCTATCGTTTGTTGTCACAACCAGTGATGGCCGTGTTGTTGTCTCTTACAATGTTGCTCCATCTAGTTGGTCTTTCGGACAAACTTACATTGGTCGCCAGTTTAGGTCTTAACCTTTCTCTCCTCTGGGGGTTTATAATATAGTGGTATATTGTGATTGTTGTTCTAGCCGAACTATGGTTTTATCTTTAGACTTTTTAAGATGGTAAGATCTTGTCCAAGGGAGAAAACTTACTATTTACCTATTGATTACATCAAATTATTGTACTTTTGCTTGTGAAAAGCTACTGCAAAGTTTTCTTTGGTTACTTTTTACTGTACAACAATTAATTATTATCGAATGCTAATAAGATGCTGTTCAAACTCACAGTTTTTTATCATATCTGTTCTTTATGACATAATGTCTAGAATTACTTATAGTCTTTCCTTATATCACAAAAAAGAGGATAATATATTTCAAAGCATTCCAATTTATGTTTTCCTATATCGACAACAATGCTCATACCAATAAATTAAAACTTAATCGAGTATTATTTTTTTTAGGAAAGTAGGAGTAGAGATTTCGTATGGGATCTATCGAACTAGGGAGGTAGTCCAATCATTACAACAACATCATGACCATGACCAAGAATCCACATTAAAAACCTAAAATTTTAGTCGCTCAAGATCTTTGATCGAAAATTCGAGCGGTTTAACTACCAAAATCTAAGTGACGATGAGTAGTTAACTGAAGGCTCCTTCAGTGATGGGTTGTCAATAATAAATAATGATTTGGGCTTTCGAAAAGAATACAAGGTTTAAGAAAAAATAGAAGGAAAAGAAATCAAGAGATGAAGGAGAGGAGACATGTGGGGATGAAAGTTGACTTTGTTTTGACTTTTCAAAAAGCTTTGATAACCAGCATTGATTTCAACTTTTAAAACTTTGGCCTCATTTTTGGTGGCACCGACACTAAAGCGAAGTATAAAGAAAGTATTGATATTTAAACAAATATCTATTATGTGCTTTTTGTAGTTCAATTAAGTATTATTATTAATGTAAGAGGACGTAAATTGAAATACGTTAAAACGTATTATCTTTCTATTTTTGAGTTGGAGAGGGACTATGAGTAGTTCTAAGTATTCTGTCAAAAAGAACAGATATGATCAAAACCTATTATGACATCGTTCAAAAAAAATAAATTTCAACTTTATAACCTTTAACTCATTTTGCTTTTCTTCTTTTTTAAATGAAAAATAGTCGATGTTTATATATTTAAGGGTAAAGTATATTCAAGGTCATTAAATTATTAGTAAATTTACATTTTGATCACTTAACTTCAAAAAATTATAAAATGATCCTTAAACTGTTCAAAAGTTTCATTTAAGTCACTAGACTATTCAAAATATTTTATTTAAATCACTAAACTATTAAGCTTTTTTTTAAAGTCCACTTAATCACCTCCTACATACTAAAAAATAACCTGCAAAAACAAAACAAAACAAAAATAAATGAAACATTTTTTTAGTACATACTAACAAGTTATTTAATTTATTAAGTTTCATATTATTTATATTATTTAATAAGACAACAAGTTATTAAATAAATTATGAAAATAACATGAAAATTAAATAACTTGTTAGTATGTACTAACTTGTCGTCTTGGTGTCATTATTTATTAAGTTCCATATTATTTATATTATTTAATTTTCATAAGATAAAAAATAACAATATAAAAAATGGGTAGCTGACATAAGTTGCTGCATTTCATTATTCTAATAAATAATGCCAAGACAATCATAAATTATTTCCCTTTCAAGTTTACTCTATATTTTCTAATAAATAAAAATATTTTAGTTTGACTAATAATGGAATTTATTAATTACTGTCAAGTAATTAAATTTAGGAAACAAATATTTAAAATCATTTAATAATAATTAAGTTGATATTGTAACCTGATTATAGGTCGGGCCACCAGCTTATGTCCGAAAGTCCGTCTGAAAATTGAGAAGATTTGGACAAAAATATAAGCTCAAAAAATGAGCTCAACCCGAATTTGTCTAATTTTTTCACTGTTATTTGCTGTCATTTTGATGTTGTTTTGTTGCCATTTTGCAATTATATCGCTTCTATTTTGTTGTTACTGTTTCAATATTATATAATTCTTGTTTTATTATTAATTTTGCTACTATTTTATATGCATATTTACTAAGTTGCAACTATTATAGTGTTATTTAAGTATAAAGATTTTTTAATTTATTTTTAATTTGTTGATAAACATTTATTTTAATATTTTTAGTGTATTTGATGCATTACATTTTTTAATTTTTTATATAAAAATAATATTAAAAAATTAATGCAGTTGGGCATGACAGGGCTTGGTTTTAGCATTTTTTATTTAGGTCAAGTTTGAACAAAATTTTGAACTCATTTTTTGAAGCAAACCTACAATTTTGCATTGATCCGATCTAAACTTGACTCTACCCATATCAAGTCTAATTATTATTGCTCAAAAAATTAATTTAAAAATATTAATAAAATATTACTTGAATTACTTGAATATATATTATCCGAATCGATACTTAAATGACTTATAAATTAAAATATATTTATTTGGTAATTAAAATTTTAAATGAAAATCATATCATACATATAATTATGGTATAAAATTACCTTAAATATTATACATATAATCATATGACTGCTAATAAGCCATTGTCTGCGATCTGGGGCTGAGATCAGTCTCCATGCGGTAAGGGATTGCTCTTTTCTCTATCTCATGAGGATTGGCTGAAATGGAATTTAGAAAATGTTACTTCTTGCTTTGATGATGGGATTCTTTGGAATTCTTTCTTCTCTATTATTTGTTCGCTATTTTGGAAGAATTGGAATTTGTTTATTTTTTCAGATGGTCATAATTGTATACAAGAAATTTGGGATAAAGACACAAGTTGGACGCAGAGTGTTTTGTCTTCAGGGTCCACGTCGTCTTTTTCTCATCCAAAGGCAGCAACTTCACATTGGTCGCGTCCTGAAAAGGGTTATGTTAAACTTAATACTGATGGTGTTGTATTCTCTTCATGGAATTGTGCCTCTGTTGGAGGTGGTATTTGAGATGCTAGTGGAGATTCGCAATGTGGTTTTGCAATGACATTTGGAGAGGCTACTATATTTCAAGTGGAAGCAAGGGAGATGCTTGAAAGGCTTCGCTTGGCATGGGATAAAGAGTTCCAGAAGTTGGAGTTGGAGTGTGACAATGGCTTGTTGGTTGAGACCATTCTTGCTGGAGGTGCCGCGGATAGCAGGATGACGAAACTAAGATTGCTACATAGTATGCTTATTCGTCCTTAAGAAGTTTGTGTAAGGCATATTCCTCGAGTCCAGAATACTGTGACCGATCAATTGACAAAATTAATAAGTCCAGAGTTGATACGATTTAATTTGAAGGAGGGTTAATCGTTGTAGTTAAGGAGTTGCTTATGGTGGACCGTAATCGATCTTGTTTGAATTAGAGTGTACTTTCTTTTTCTCGTTATTTACTGTTTATCTTTACTAAAAAAATTACCTTAAATATAAGTGTTTGGTATATAAATAATAAATAAGATATATTTAATTTATTGTAAAAAAATATTTATTTAATATTTTTTAAACATCTAGTTGTAAAAAGAAATCAACCATTATATTTCAAACATTTAATTAATAATTATATTTTAAATGATTTTATTAATTAAATAATTTAATTAATAATTAACAAACAAGAACAAGTGAACAACAATATCACGGAATACAATTAATAAGGTTGAACTGATGGAAATTTTGACAAACTAAACACCTCTACATTTCTTAACTTTTTTGATAATTACTTTTGCAATTTAAATTTACTCATTTAGCCCTCAAATTTTCTCATTCATTCAATTATTTAAAATTACAACAGTAGAATTACTACATTAGTCATAAAAAATTTATATTGAAAATTTCTAATTTGACAATTTTTTTAATTTATATGAAATTTATTTTTAATAATCAATTTTTAATATCACATAACATAATAATGAGTATTGTACAAGTATCTTAATTGTATTTCCAAAAAAATAATATTCATATATTAATATGACCTTTTTAACTTATAAAATATTCATAAATTTAACAACTTTGAACATTTGACTACTTTAATTTTAATATACTTTATTTTCACAAATTACGTTGAGTTTTAAATATAAAAAATTATATATATACAATCATTTCATGTATATATATTAAAAAAACAAATTCTGATAATTTAATAAAATATACTTCTACATAATCATACATTAATCAAACAACAAAATTTTACATTTCAATCAAATCAGCCAAATAAAATAACCTAACATACCTTATAATTTACTAAGTAATTTTACATTTCAGTAATATATTTAACAAAAAATCTTACATGTCCTAAATAAATGTTGTACCAAGTAATTTGCAACAAAAAGCTTTTGTTCTTTCTTTAAAGGGTTAAATTTTTATTTGGGACTTGAATTTGGTAACATTTCCCACATTGGGATCTTAATTTTTTTTTCCATATTGTTAGGTCCTAAACTTGGCAATTGTTACCACATTGGGGCCTGAAATTTATTTTGATTTAAGTTAAGCCCTGAACTTGTCAATTGTTTTCATATTGGGGGTCTGACAATTATTCCTAAATTAAAAAATATTTTTGAACTTTTTAAATCAAATGGTATAATACTGCAAGCTAACATCTTTGTTTATTTTAATTTATTTTGAAGCATGGATGTTTAGAATGTATTTTCTCGAACAAGATGTTTTCGATGTTATTTAATAAATATATGTTTGTAGGTTGTACTACATTTGAGGATATATTTGATTTGAGGGGTTGAGAAGGAAGTGAGGTCCATGCTCCAATGGACGACATGACGAGCCTTGCGCTTTTTCTAGTTGCAGCTCTTCTTTACATCAAGTTCCGTGTGTCGTTGATTTCGTTTTCTCAAATATGAGATGGAGATGGGGCATTGTGTAATCTGGTTCCACTTGGGCGGAGACGAGCATTCTGACAAGAGGAAGTTTTTGACAGAGGAAGAAAGGAAGAAGAAAGATGCAGGCCTAGAAAAAAAAAGGAAAAAGAAAAAAGAAAAGAAAACAGAAAAAAAAGAGTTATAAGAGGATGCTATGTGGCGGCGTGCGATTGGTCAATGTTTCCACATCAACAAAAAATTAACGTAGTTAGTCTCAGGTACCAATATAGTGAACGGAAAAAAAGTTCGGGTACCAATCTGAGAAAAAAAATTATCAGTATCAATTTGAGAGAAGTGAATAAGTCCGGATACCAATTTTATATTTAACCCAAAATTAAAAATACTTAACCATAATGTTGTTTCTCGTACAAGCCTTTGTTTAAAGTCATTGGTTAGACTTTGCTCTTCAGATTTGTTTATGTAATTGCATTGACTACAATAATGCCTTTATCTCGCAAAATTTTTGTTTTTGCTTATCAGGTAATAAACTTGTCCATGGGTTGAACCTTAATAAAATTCTAGACCCGTTTGATAGGTCCAAGCTCAACCTGACCCAAAAAATGAGCCTAAATTTTTTCTCAGATCCAGTCTGGATTATAAATGCTAAACTTGGGCCCGACTCATATTAAAATTATTTTATTTTATTTTTATATAAAAAAATTTAAAAACATAATATATAAAAAAATATTAAAATAAATATTTTTCGTCAAATTGAAAATAAATTAAAAAATATTTTCCGAAAAACATAAAAGAAATAATTTATTTTGAAAAACGAAATATACATTCTCCCTTACACTTATCTTTTCATTACCTTTTAGCCTTTTCTTATTAGCGGACAATTTGATATTTAGAAGCTAAAATTTCAGGGAATGGAAAAAGTTATGACCCATGTGTACGTCACCGTGTTGGCACCAACGATCAAATAAAGAGGCGGATGGAGTCTTATACCACATATTTTTTAATAGAAGCCAATGATCCAACAAAGAGGTGAATGCTTGTTTTTTTTTTTTTTTGTATAAAACTAGTATTCATTGAATACTTGGCTGAAAATTAAAGCCACTTAGCAGTACATAGTAAAACAAAACGACAAACGTAATAAAAATACAACTCTAAATTAAGCAAAAACACACAATTAAAAACTCATAAAAGAAGCCAAGCAACCCTAAAGGCAAAGAATACCAGCAGACCTCTTCATCTTCAAACAACCATCAGAAAAACATAACAAAGATGAAGAGTTTGCTTTGAGGTCCTTCTTGAGGATTCAAGGAACCTTCCCCAAATCTCAAAGAAGATCTCCAAAGTTCTTTCGCCAAGTAGACCATTCAGCCTAGTCTTTGCCAGCTTCCGTAACCACTGCATATGGTACTTCTTCGATCTAAAATTGGGGTTTTGGAAAATGTCGACCTTCAATGACGAGAGTGTAGGAGGCCCGATTCGTAATTCGTGGGACAAAGTGGTAAGATATTTGTGCAAAATGATCTGCCATATTTCGAATGCTCATAATGATTGGTCCTATGATAGATCTATCACAGAAGTTGCATTGACTTGTTTGATGATCGTCAAAGAGTCTCCTTCCATCACTACCCTCCGAAAACTCATATCAATCGCAAATAAGAGAGCATATTCACAGGCTCTAGCCTCAGCCACACATGCATCCAGAATCGCCGAACAAAGGTTAGAACATGCCCCCATAATCTGCCCCTTTTCGTCTCTAATAACTCCTGCTGTAACCGCTGAAGAAGTTCTTGATTGATAGGATGCATCAAACTTGATCTTTACTACTCCTGGATTTAGGGGACACCAAGGATCAGTAGATCTGAGTTGAGGAGCATGGGTCACTAGTGTGGAGGCACTAACTTGCTGGCAGTAAGCCCTTACAAAGCCAACCAATCCTCTTTGAGATCCACGATAACATTCATGTACCATCCGATTTCGATGATGCTAGAGAGCCCAAATGATAATGGCTAACAAGTTTCTAGTATTGGCATCCATTTCAAAAAATACTTTTACTACCCAGTTTTTATTTGATGAGGTATCTTCCTCCGGTGGGTACTGGACGTTTAAAGCATGAAGCAACTGATGTAATACTTCGCAACCACCTAACAAGTGATCATCATCTTCTGGTGCCACCTTGCATAGAGGACAAGTAACATCAACAGGCAAACGACGTTTAGCCAAATTAGAATAATGAGGAATATAATTGTTCATTAGTCTCCAAACATGTATTTTAATTTTAGCCGGGAACTGTAGTTCTCATAGATTTTTATAAAAATCTGTAGAAGCTATTGCTGGTGGAAGGCTGTTTCCATTAACTGGTTGTTAATGTGTAAGTTGAGACCAATAGCCACTCTTCACCGAGTACTAACCAGTCGGATTGTGCTTCCAAACTCTCATATTTAAAGTGCAACCGGTAGACAATAGGATTTTCAGAATAGCATCTACTTGGTCTTTAACAAATATCTTGCGGACCAAATTAAATTTTCAGGTACTGTTACCTTATTCAATAAGATCATTAACAGTAGACCCAGAAATATCAATTAATTGAGCTAACACTCTATTGTTCAAAGGATCTGGAATCTATTGATCATTCCAAATGTTAATCTGATCTCCTTTCCCTATGCGCCAAATCAGACCCTCTTTAATCAATTCACGAGCTCCACAGATACTCCTCCAAGCAAAAGAAGGGTAAAAACTAACTTTTGCATCCAAAACATTAGAATACGGATAATAATGGGCTTGATAAACTCTGGCTAACAGACAATCTGGCTTAGATAACAATTTCCAATCCTGCTTTGCTAAAAGAGATTTATTAAAAAGATAAAGGTCATGAAAACCCATAGCGCTTGTAGACTTTGGTTTACAAAGAGATGCCCAATTGCTTCAGTGAATACCTTTAGAAGATTTATTATTAGCCCACCAGAATTTATTTAATAAACCCTCTAATTTACGACATAGCATTTTTGGAAACTCAAAACACTGCATGGCGTAAACCAATAACAATTGAAGCACCGCTTTAATGAACATTTCTTTGCCCCCCATGGACAGATATCTGGAACTCCATCCTTCAACTTTCGCACGAAAACGATCCACAAAACTCACAAAAGCCCTACTTTTTTGTCTACTAACCATCATTGGTAATCCTAAGTATTTTTCTGGATTGGTAGAAACACGAATTCCCAAATCAGTAGTCACAATATTTATGTCCACCTCTACCACAGAAGCCCCAAAATAAATAAGAGACTTCTCAAAATTAACCTTTTGTCCCGATACTGCCTCATATTCCAACAGAATTTATCTCACAGAGGTAGCCCCTTCCTGAGACGCATCACCAAAGATAATGTAATCATCAGCGAACAATAAATGATTAATCGCAAGTCATTGTCTACCAATCTACACACCCCACACTTCCCCGTTCAATTTGGTTGCGTTTAAAAGGGTAGAAAGGCCTTCAGCGCATATGAGAAATAAGTAAGGGCTCATGGGGTCTCCTTGTCGTAACCCACGAGAAGGTGAAAAACTATCACTAGTACCTTTATTCAACCCAACAGTATAAGAAACAGAGCATACACAACACATAACCAGTGTTATCCAATCAATATGAAAACCAAGTCGGTTCATCATACCAGTCGAAAAATCCCACTCCATGCAATCATATGCTTTGCTCATATCGAGCTTAAGCACAAAATTTCCTCTCTTACCAGTTTTTCGTATTTTAAGGGAGTGAAGAACCTCATATGCAATCAAAATATTATTAAAAATATGACGTCCTGGGATGAAAGCTCCCTGAGCTTCATCAATGCATCTTTCAAGCAAACCACTCATACGATTTACAATAACTTTTGAAACTATCTTATAGATCACGTTGCAAAGGCTAATGGGACGAAATTGAGAAATATTTTCAGATTTATCAACTTTCGGTAATAACACAATATAGGTTTTATTAATAACATCCATGCTAGATTCCCCATTTAATACTGGTAAACAATAATTTGAAATATTGGAACCAAAAATATGCCAATACCTTTGATAAAAAAGGGCTGGGAATCCGTCAATACCTAGTGCTTTGAGGGGAGGCATCATCTTAACAGCTTGCCAAATTTCGTCAGATGTAAAGGGTTTTAGAAGTTCAGCATTCATATTATCTGATATGCGTCTTTCTACCAAACCAAAAATTCGAGAATCATCACCAGCCTCCGAAGAGGTAAAAAGTTCCCAAAAATAATCTGAAGCAATTCTAAGAAGGTTATCAGTCCCAATAACCCATTCACCATTCAAATCTTCTAGCCCATTAATTCTTTTCTTAGCATGACGACTGACAACCACTTTGTGGAAGTAACTTGTGTTACGATCACCATTTTTTAACCAGTTCACATGTGCTCGTTGCTCCCAATGAAGTTCCTCTCTATCGGCCTCTAAATTTAGCCCAATATGAATATTAGTCATTTCAGCTAGCACATCATTAGAAGGATCTTGTTCATATAATTCCAATAGTCGATTCTCAAGCTCCAAACGAACCCTCCTACTCTCTTTACGCGATCGTCTACTCCATTGCATTAAATGAGATCCCAAAAAATCTAATTGAACTGGAGCAGAACCATGCAAATTATCCCACCCCTGTTGGACTGTGTCTTCAAATCTCTCTTTAAGGCACCAACTAGCTTCAAAATGAAATTTTCTTCTTTGCCTCACGGAAAACCTCTAAACACCTTTTGTAGTGTTGATAAGGAGTGGACAATGGTCAGATATTGAGTGGCACAGATGTTCCACTCTATACTCGGGAAAGAGCTCCAACCATTTGCTATTAGCTAAACCACGGTCCAATCTTTCCCTAATGCTAGTAGTAGCAAATCGGCCTCTCTCCCACGTATACCACCTACCTTGATACCCCAAATCAATTAAATCACACACTTCCAAAGCATCACGAAATTGCGACATCCTTCTCTCCGAGTGGAATCTTCCACCCTTCTTCTCAAACGAACTTAAAATCTCGTTGAAATCACCCACAACAAGCCAAGGAATGTCATCATCAAGACTTAGATGTTTAAGAAGGCCCAACATAAACATTAAAATTAAATTTTAGAATTAATTAATTTGGTTCATATCCATAGGGTGTTCAAACTTCGGTTACAACTGAATTAACTGACCGAACTGATCTAATTCGGTTAAAATCAAATATTAGGTTAGTGAATTTATTGTATTTTGATTTGTATGTCTTGCTAAGGAATAATCTTACTCTGGTAAGGTGCCGATTTTGTTGAGAGAAAAAGAATGCCGAGGCTGAGAGCATAGAGTAAAAAAAATACAAATTATCTTCCCTTCGACTCCTTACGTAAAAAACTTCTCAGTAAATATTTTTACATAAATTATATTCTTTATTTATTTTGAATTATTATTATTTACAAAGAAGATACATGCAAGCTTATGAATGATTTTTATCCAGATGATTTTACGAAGTAAGAAAAGCTACACATGAAGATTCAATTGGACCATTTTCAACTTGATGTTCATCAAAACACGGAGTTGCAGAAAGCTTCTTTAGTTGCCAAGTTGTATCAAGTGCTTGCTAAGACAAATAAGTCCTCTTCTTGATAGAATAATTCGTCTTGTGCTAATTCTTCCCAAGTCTACTGCAACAATTGAACGAGCATTTTCAGCCATGAAAATTGTGAAAACAAGACTTCACAACAGAATGGAGGATGATTTTCTTTCAAATTACTTGGCATTCATAAAAAAATAGATAGCTCAAGAATTTTCAACAGATTTTATCATTGATGAGTTTGATCTTCCGAAAAAATGAAGGGTACAATTTAGGATGCCTAGTATTAAGAAATAGGACTAACGCCAAGTTTTTCTAAGTTAATTATTGGAATTATAATGATATTTATGAAAATTTTAATATTGTATTAGTTTTTTTCATATTGGAAAGAAATATTTAATTTTATATGGTGTGACTTTTTTCTTTTAATTTTTTTACAATTAAATCGTTCATACTTTTTAAAAAACATTAAATTGATTTGTTTGATAAGAAAAAAAGTATCTGAGAAATCTAATATTTTTTTTACATTAAAAAAAATATCTTTCGGATTTAGAAGTTTTCCTCCCCTTATAGTAAAATCTTGGATCCGTTCCTGGTTTTATGAATTAATATAAAAAATATATATTTATTTATTAGTGAATTACAAGAGGAGGGAAAAACACTAACAACAATACGACTAGCACAATTCGAACCCATACCACATCTTGGGCAATTAACACTTTGTCCATCCGACCAACACATAAAGTTCTATATTTATTTAATTATTTCGATAACAAAAGAAGACAACCAATTGACTTTAGATCACATGTGATGGATGAAGTTAATAAATCTTACATGTGGTGCATCAAATAAAGCTAGAAAACATATTTATTTATATAACATTATAGGGGAATAAAAATGTTATTTGACAGTGGTCGGAATTAAGATTAGATCGTCTTTTCTTCTCGCAATCAAGCCAAATGTTTCAGACATATCCAAATTCCCATGTGTTAGTCCACTCGGAAGCTCCCAATCAAAATGGTAAAGCAATTTTGCGAGCGGCAACTCAATGTTGGGAAGCGCAAATGATATGCCTGGACACATCCTTCTTCCTGCACCAAATGGGATATACTCCAAATTTGTTGCTTTGAAATTACTGGAATTATTGAGGAACCTTTCGGGATAAAATGTCTCAGCTTCACTCCAGTACTTGGGATCTCTTCCCATAGCCCATGGATTGATTATGACTCTGGTCTTGGTAGGTAGTTGGTAGCGATTAATTTCGCAGTTCTCTCGACTTTCTCTTGGAAGTAACAGAGGAAATGGAGGGTGTAACCTCATGGTTTCCTTGATAACTAATGGTAAGTATTTTAATTCTTTAAGACTTACTTCATCCACATCTCGTTTTCCATGGCAAACCTGTCTTACCTCATTTTGTGCCCTTTTTAGCACCTTTGGATTTCTCAACATTTCTGCCATTGCCCAGTTTACGGTTGTTGATGATGTTTCGCCCCCTCCTGCGAAGATATCCTGAGAGATTATATAAGACAACATTACTTCAAGCTGATGATAGATTTGCTTTCCAATAAAGTTATAAGCTATGAATACTAACCCAAATGATTGCTTTGATTTCCGTGTCAATAAGAGAAAATTCAACATCACCATGTTGTTGAGCCTTTAAAAGAACAGTAACCAAGTCTTCCTTGTCTTCTCCTTCACCTTTTCTTCCTCTCTTCAAGCTGGCTCTGTGTTCATTAATGACGTCTTGAAGTATCCCATCACTCTTCTCAAGGAGAGCCTCAGCTTTCTGTCTCACTCCACTAATTAGCTCAAGCAATTTAAAAGATGGGTACAGATCTGCCAGACCGAATCCAGAAGACAGCTTTATTATTTCATCCACAACTATTATGTAAGAGTCTCGATCCTTGCAGATGTTACCGAATGCTGCTCTTGATGTGATATCATATGTTAACGAAAAGATCTTCTTAGTGAGATTGATTGGCGACTCTTGGTTTGAAGATACATATTTCACAAGACCTGAGACTTCCTCTAGTCTGATTGATTCAAAGGATTGCACTCTTTTTGCTGTTAAAAGCTCCACTTTGCAAATTTTTCGTAGCTGTCTCCAATAGTTGCCATATGGTGCCATGACAATATCCCTGTAACCATAAGTAACCACATCTGCAGCAACCATATAAGGTCTATCAACGAAGATAGTGCCATGTGTTACCAAGACCTCTTTGGCAATTTCTGGTGATGAAACAACGATGGTGGAAATTTCACCAAGCTGTAGGTGGATTAAGGGTCCATGTTGATTAGCCAAATCTCTGAGAATTCGATGAGGTAGTGAGCCAACTAGCTGATGTAAGTTGCCTATCAAGGGTAATCTCCATGGCCCTGGTGGCAACTTCTTGTTCGAATCTATGGCTTTGATTTTCTTCACTATATTAATTATGACCCACAAGAAGAAAAAGGAAGACAGTAAGGTTCGCAAAGAGGGAAAAAGAAGCAGCTCCATTGATATTGGAGGTAAGTATTTTTAAGGAGAAGGTCTCAAATTGTTTTAGAAGGATGAAGATTGTAGCTCACTTCTGAATAAACTAGTTGTAATAATTTATTCATAATATTTATTTTTTTAAAAATTGAGGGTCCCTACATCTGTCAGTTCTTGAATTACGTAAATTATAATTTATTCTTAATTTTTCTATTAATTTAATTTTTTAAAATAATACTAACAATTGAGTAGAGGTAAATATTCGATCGAATCGAATCGAATCAAATGAAAATTTTTTGAGTTAATCGAGTTTTCGTATCCTATTTCATCATCTTAACTCGATTTAAAATTTTTACGAATCGAGTCGAGTGAGATAGAATTCGAATCGAATCAAATCGAATATATTTATTCAAGTTAAATTAAAAAAATTAATTTGGTGTTGTTTAATTTTATATAATTTTTTTAAAAATATTTTTATTTAATTTGGGTTTAGTTTACGAGTTTTTTGTAAGAACGAAATTATATTTGGGTAAGGTAAAAGGTAAAAGATAAAAAATATTTGGGTTTAGTTTATGGATGAGTTTTAATCTTTAGGGGAAAAAATTGGGTAAGATAAAAAGTTTGGGTTTTGGGAGAAAATGGGGTAAAGTAAATTGGGTCTGAGTAATATAAATTTAAAATAAAAAATAATATAGTTTTATTTGGTTTATTTGAATTATTCGAATTCAAAAATTCAACTCGATTCGAACCTGAAATTCGAAAAAAATCAACTCGATTTGTTTAACTCAAATAACTAGAATAACTCGATTCGAATAATTCGAAATTAAATTTTTTTCGAATTTTTCGATTCGAATCGAATTTTATTCACCTCTACAATTGAGGGTCCCCTGCTAGTTCTAGACTCAGATAAATTATAATTTAAACCCCACTTTGCGGGGGTTGTTTATAAAGTTTTCATAAATTTTCAATTAATTTAAGTTTATTAAATAATATACAAATTAAATAACATATATCATTGATAGCAAATTAATTTGGTGCTATTAATGTATTTATTTTTGGCTAAATTACGAATAAGATGCTACTAAATTTGTGTTTTTCTGATTAGGGATACAATTGGAGTGTTGAAATTCAAAATCAAACAAAATTGGCTTAAATGGAACGAAATGTGAAAAGAGAGGCCAAATTGAAAACAATTGAAGAGTTAGTGGATTGACTGGGTCAAAAATTGAATTGTTTGAAATTGTCAAATAGTCAAATAGTCAAATTTGATTTTTTAGGTGATATTTTATGATTTTTAGTTGAAATTATCTTTATTTTAGTTGGTAAAAACTTTTTCTTAAGAAAGTTTATGTTAAATTTAACATAATAAATGTGTATAATACACAGTGTCGAATTAAAGATACACTTGAATTGATTGAAATTGAATGCAATTATTCCATTTCATTTCCGTTTTCATACATTTGCAAGCATTTCTTTGCCAATTTTGTTTCATTTTCTTTTCTTTTCAACTATTTGTTTCATTGTCTTCCAAGTCATTTTCTTTTCCATTTTCCATAATTTCCACTAAATCTATTTCCATACACCTACCAAGCATGATTAATTTCATGCTCAACTAAATCTCTTTTAGCTTTAGCCTAGTAATCCTTTCGATAATAAAAAAATCGTGAGATATTAACCCATACTAAATGTTGAAGCCCAATTTTGATTGGGCCCAACACTTAATTGAATCCAAATTTTAAATTTTAATTTTTAAATAAGTTTGAATTTATTTTAAATTCAAATTCATTTTGAGTTTGGATTTACTTTAAAATTAAATTTATTTTTAAATTAAAATTAAATTAACGAAGTCCAATTACAAAAGACAGTCCAAACTTAAAGTCCATTTACAATATCCAAATTACAAAGGCCCAATTGGGCCCAAAATCCAAAACCCATTACACCCAATCTGCTTCAACTTGCACCAACCACCTCCTTCCTCAACCAATTAGGACGCGCCACATCATCAACAATGTCACCTCTAGGTAACTTGCCTCTGCCACCACCAGCTTCAATCAGTTGCTCCAACCGCCACTGCCATCGTCGAACCTGCAAAAAGAAGAAACAAGACAAGCATTTAAGTGAATAAAACAAATTGTACTGATAAGAAACAAGGCTATAAAAGCCGAATTCAATTCTGTGTAAGGGATTACGAACCCATTTTGGAGAAATCCATACAAGTTACACACCTATTTTTTTCACACACTCAAAAATCAATACACAAATTTCCCGAAAAGTTCAGTAGAGAGATAACAGCAAATAGGAGCAAAGGCAAGATCCAATTGAATACCAGGTTACTCAAGCATTAAAGACGATCAGGATTTGAAAGGACAGAAGTACTTCCCCTTTTCGATCGCACCACCGCTGGAGTCGCCGCTGGAGCCCTTCAAGCCACCGCCGTCACAAACACCAAGCGTTGCCGTGCTTTGTCACCCTCAGACCTATAAAGGAGCGAAAAAGGATTGATAGTCAAGGATTTTTTTTTAAAAAGGGACATGAAAACAAATTTAGAAAAATAAACAAAAAGGACTCGGATTCAAATCCGAAACCCAGATCTCAAAGTTCCCATGTTCTAAAACAAGTTTATAAGACTAAAAAGAGATCAAACGTTTTTAAAGTGAAAAGAGAAAAGATTTTCATAAAAAAGAAAAGGCGTTTTACCTTCCGGCAGCACTGTCGACGGCGCGTGGACGATCGGACGGTATTGTGGGCAAGGATTGCTCGGTCGGAGCTTGGCTGACCATAGGGGGAAGGAGGACCCCTTGAGAGCATTTGAAGGTTTTTTTGGAGAAAAGAAGAAGAAAATGAAAAAAAGGGCATTTGACTTACCTTTATAGCGGACCAAAACGGTGCCATTTTGGTCTAGGCTTTTAAGCCCTAAAACGACGTCGTTTCACTCTATGACTCATGGCCGACTCGATCCGATCCGACCCGACCCGCTAGGAGGATCCGCGTGTTTTTGAAAAAAGGGATATTTATGAATTTGGTCCTTTCGCATTTTTTAATTGTTTCAATTTAGTCCTTTTTGTACTTTTAATTAATTTTAAAATTGGCCTAGAATTTTTTCATGGTTTTCAAATTAGTCTTTTGACTTCATGATGCCTATGAGGGCTGCCACATGTTACTCATTTTGGTTTTATTGCCCTACAAGTCCCTAAACTATCCAAAAATCTCATTTTTACCCCGAAACTTCCAAAAATCCCATTTTTACCCTTAAATTTCCAAAAATTCCATTTTAAACCCCAAAACCTCTAAAAATTACATTTTTACCCCAAACTTCCAAAAATTCTATTTTAACCCTAAAACTTGCAAAATTACCATTTTACCCTTGAATGTCTAAAAACTCCATTTTTAACCCCAAAACTTTCAAAAATTATCGTTTTACCCCCGGATGTCCAAAAATTTTGTTTCTGATCCCGATTTTTCTAAAAGTTACCATTTTACCCTCGAACGTCCAAAATTTCATTTTTAACCCTAAATTTTTCCAAAATTACCATTTTGCCCCCGAGAGTCTAAAATTATCATTTTGCTCCCGGGTATCCAAAAAGTCTCATTTTCAACCCCGATTGCATCATTTTTCTTCCTCATCAATAGTTGCATTTAACTTTAATTATTATGCACTCGTATTTTATATTTTATATTTTTGCTTACCATTTATCTGCTTAATTATTTTTCTTCGCGCATTTTAATATCCATCATTAATTGCTCATTCATATTAAACTCGCATATTCGTTTTCAAAATTGTTTTCATAAAAAACTTTAAAATCGAGACAATATTCTTTTATTTCGAGTTTCGAAATTTTACGCCTTAACTTACTAGGTGCAATTTTTCTTCAAATCGAAATAATCGAATACCCTTAATCAAGGCAATGTTTCCTTATCTTCGGTTATGAAGATTTGCGCCTTAACTTACTAGGTGCAACCTTTCTTCACGAGATAATCAAACATCCTTCTCCAAAATTTTAAAAAAAAGTTTTACAAAGAAAAACTCGTTATTTCTGGATCTCGAAATATTGTGTCCTAACTCACTAGACGTAACTTTCTTCCTCGATCACTTTGAAATAGCGGGACTTCAAAACAAAATTGATTTCTTTTAAACATAGCTCATGCATTCGAGGATCGTATTTTAAACTTTATTCGAGCTTTTAAGGTTTACAAATTAAGACCCGAAAATAATCAATACGGTACCAATTTTAGGCGTATGAGGGTGCTAATCCTTCCTTATGCGTAACCGACTCCTGAACCTGGTTTTCTGGATTTCGAAGACCAACATTTTTTCAAAACGTATTTTAAACGTTTTATGGTGATCTAATCACACCCAAATAAAAGATTGGTGGCGACTCCCATTTTTCTTCAAATTTTAAAATATTTTTCGAAACTCGTCGTTTTAAGATGGTTTCAACACTAAAAATCTTTCAACACGTACGATATTCACTATCTCTCTTGTTTATGTGATAGTACAAATTCATCCCCTAAAGTTAATTCAACTTTGATTCAAAGAGTGCACATTGGGCTTGAGTTGTTTGGCGTACAATTGGGAAGTTGAGTCGACCATGTTGTATTTAGATTCTCGTGAACAAATTGACGTGTCCAGGTGGAAAACGACTAGTTAGATTTTGTCAAGGGAGATAGTGACCGGATTTAAACGACCCACACGATTGAGGCCGTTGATTCGAGTTAGGCTTTTCAGATCGCAAAACTGTTGAAATCTTAAATTACGGGCACAAGCAATGTGATTAGACATTTGATGAAAATGAAAAGGACTTGGAAGGCAATTAAACAAATAGTTAAAAAGAAAAAAAATGATACAAAATTGGCATAGAAATGCTTACAGGCGTATGAAAAAGGAAATGAAATGAAACAATTGCATTCAATTACAATCACAATCAATTCATTCATGTGTATATTTAATTGTTTTCAATACTAAATATTTATATACATTTATTATGCTAAATTTAGTATAGACTTTTTTAAGAAAAAGTTCCCACCAACTAAAATAAAGATAATTTCAACTAAAAATCATAAAATATCACCTAAAAACTCAGATTTGACTATTTGACCATTTTACAATCTCACACAATTCAATTTTTGAACCAATCAATCTACTAACTCTTCAACATCTTTTAATTTGTCCTCTCTCTTCACATTTCGTTCCATTTAAGCCCATTTTGTTTGATTTTGAATTTCGACACTCCAATTATATCCTTGATAAAAAAAACACGAGTTTAGTAACATCTTATTTATAATTTAGCCAAAAATAAATACATTAATAGCACCAAATTAATTTGCTATCAATGATATATGTAATTTAATTTGTATATTATTTAATAAACTTAAATTAATTGAAAAATTATGAAAACTTTATAAACAACCCCCCGCAAAGTGGGGTTTAACTTATAATTTATCTGAGTCTAGAACCAATAGATGTAGGGACCTTATTGCAAATCAAACATAGATAAGGCGAGAGTAGACAATCTTATCATAACCCTTTCTTTGGTTTAAAGGATGAAAATCATTTACCATTAAAAAAAAATCAAATACTAGATCGTACACACACAATTCATCACAAAATCTGTGAGGTATTTTAGTATGATTAAAACTCTAATATTAGCTTATTTAAGAGGGCATTATATCCTTGTTTTGATAGGCTAATTAAAAAATGGTTTTTCTTTGGGAGCGACAAGATGTAGTAGTGTATGAGTTTTGGTGAGAGTTTCCTGGTAAACATGTAGAGTATTTTATACCTTATTTAAGGTTTTGTGTACCAGTTTACTCTTTAATATTTTGAGCTTTATATTTGGGGTTTTGATAATATATGTTAAGTATATTTAGGTTAATTTTCTCCATATTGTAGTCTCACTTGTTTACTCATTTAGTGAAAAGTCGATGTCTCATTTGCCTGTGGTGTCTCTCTCTTTGAGGGTTTTTCACGTAAAATATTTGTGTGCATTCTTCTTTACTTTCATTATCTCGTTATTTATACGGGTCGACCCCCAACAAGATCAATCTATTTATGGTGAAAATTGAGACAAACAAAGCATATCTTGAAAAAAATTTCATTCAACACGATCTTAGTTCTTACTCATGTGTAACTTGAGAGCAAACTAATTTGATTCATTATATCTAGTTATAAAGAAAATAAAATATTTTTAAAATTTTAAATTATTATTTTTAATAACATTGAAATAAATAAATTTGAATGAAACAATATTCGATGTGAATAATACCAAACACTATAAATTTCAATAGATTATGATTAGAGATGCTCATGCACTAAGCCCATGCAAGGAATCTAAATCAATTTTTCAAGTTAAGATTTGACCTGAAAAATGAGTTTACTTTTTTTTTAAGCCCGACCAGAAAAATAAGCTTAATTTTTTGTTCAAGCTTGACTCAATTTAGGAAAGGTAAACTCGAGCTCGACTCGATCCACTCACATTTTATTTTTTATATTAATTTTTATATAAAAATAATTTATAAAAAATATAATACATTAAATGCACTAAAAACGCTAAAATAAAAATTTTCTAACACATTAAAAATTATTTATATTAAAATCACTACAATAAATATAATAATTTTTTTTATTATATTAAATAAATAAATATAATAAATATTTTATTATATTAAATATAACTTTTAAAATTTTATATTTTGGATTAGATTATTTAATTCAGTAAATTCTTTTTTTAAATTTTGAATAATAAATTTAATTGTTATTTAATTAGTTATTTAATATAAATATAAATATAAATATATATCATTATTATTTAACATATATAATTAATATAATATTTTTTATAATATTAGATCGTGCCGAGCTGGGTTAAAAAAAATCTTTTTCAAGACCCAATGTGTTTAAGTTTTAACCAAACTCAAAAAATTTGGTATCATATTTTATTCAAACCATCCCGTTCATAAAAGCTCCAGTCTTCTTCACCTTCACAGATCCAAACCCTTCAAACCAGCAGATCCGTCGTTGTATTTCAAAAATCAAAGGTACCCTTTTAGCCCCTTTACTTAATTTACTTTTTGTACCATTGATGTTCTTCAGTTTTTCCCCCTCCCTATTTCTTTTAGCTGTTCTTTGCTTATCTACTATACAATCCATTTTCTTGATCTATGGTGGAACTTTTTTGACTTAAAAACCACTTTTTTCAATCTGGGTTTTTCTTGTTCTATTGAAATCCACAATATTTTTTCTATCAAATCTAGCTCTGCATAACTCTGATATTTCTTTTTGACTATCTTGTTGGGTTCATTATAAAGTTTTTATCTTTTATGTTTCTATGTCGGAAAGAGAATAAGTTTAATTTTGTGAGCTGATTAGCTCTTTGTTATTAAGATTTGTGAGTTGTTTGCTTTGTTTTGCATGTTGGGATTTGAAAGATCTGTGTGATTAGTATGATGTTCTGTATCTGATGCTTGTTCCTAATTATGAACTACTAACCCTAGCTGAGTTAATATGGAATTCAACCATGTAGTTCAGAACCAAGCATACTTTGAACAATCCCAAATGTTGATGCTTAGCAAAAATTGGTGCTAACCTATCTTTAAGCTAGTTTATATAGTGTTTTAGGTGGACATGGTATAAAGTTTGTCCTTTCAAGGACCTTCCAAGTACATGTTAAAAACTTTAGATATACCTGTTTCCGACAATTAATGGAGTCCGGTTATCAAAACTAGCTACAGCAATAGGAAACGACATTAGTGATCTACCCTTTTAAATGCTGAATGCTAAAGTCCATTAGGGTAATATTTTTTAAGGTAAGCTTGTATCTGCAAAGTGGACCTGCACTTTACTACTACTAGACTCTCGTTTTCTACATTTGCTATCTGTTCTTACTCGTTACTAAGAGAGGTGCAGTAGAGTTGAACTCCGACTCCCTTCACCATCCCCTCTCTTTCGGCATTTGATCGATGCTAGAATCCTATTTTACTTTTACTTTAACAGTAAATATGACATTTGGTTACCTGGTATAACTCTTGGTTTTTCATAGCATTTGGATTCCTCCATGCATTTCACCTGCATCGAAGCTAGCGATTTTAACCAGTTTCGTATTTTTGCTGGTGAAAATATCATGAAGGAAGTTAAATTAGGAACTGGATTTCATTTTGCCTCCTTTACTCCTAAAATTGGTAAATTAGTCGTTGTATGTTAGATCAAAGAACAAAAGTCCTTCTGTTAGAAGAAATTCCATCAATTTGTACTATTAAAAGTTGGCCATTGTATATCAGACTATGGTACATGTGGTGCGCCATGTGTAACAATCTAGTTGTTCTATAAGCCACACCAGTTTTTAACCATAAAAATGGATTAAATTTTTAGTTTGCTCTTAGTAAAGAGAGCAAAATGTAATCTGACTCCTAGTACAGGGGTCTCCATTGTACTTGTACCTAATTTTGCTTTTAAGCCACCAGTGCATAGCAATATGTTTTTGGAGAAGCTTCTTGGGGTAGACTTCAAATATATGGCTCAGAAAGGAAATTTGTCTCCTGAAGTTGTATCCATAAAGCCTAACAGTTACCAGTTATATCGAGCTGGAAAAATTGTGAAAAGGAACAGAATCTACATTTCATTTGGAAAAGCTGTCATATCTGTGTTTTCTCGAAGTATTTACTGGAATTCCTTCGATGTTTGTTACAGGAAATGGCTGGTGGAACAGCTCCCCCTAGAGGAAGTGCAGCAGCAGCTGCAAGCATGCGTAGGCGGAGAACCACAAGTGGTGCAGCCTCAGGAGGGGCTGCTGGGACCATGCTTCAATTTTACACAGATGATGCACCAGGTCTCAAGATCTCGCCGAATGTTGTGCTTGTCATGAGTATCGGTTTCATTGCTTTTGTTGCCATTCTACATGTTATGGGCAAGCTGTATTTTGTTCGTAGAGAGGCTTGAAAGCAATTTGTTGGCCAGAAAGAAAATCAACAGGATTTATGTAGGAGTCTGAGTTGCAGAGCAAAACTGGCTTTTCCCTTCTTTTTGTTTTACTAAAAACAAGTCTATTGTCAAAGGTGCAATTTTGTTTCAGTGGTTAAAATTGGTTTACTTATCATTGTTCTATTTGTTTGAGGAAGATGGTGCAAACTCAATTTCATATAATGTTAGGTTTTGTTACAAAATATAAGAACCCTTTTGTTACAGAAAAGAAGAAAGCAGAAGAAACAGAATTCATTCACTAAAAATGCATAAATGTTCCATACATTCTCCTTCGGCTTAAAATGGAAACAGTTGGTTATGGAAACAGTTATTCGACAGTTGTAGCACCGTTTCAGTAACTAACAATACTCCAAAGCTCACAACTTGACATAGATGATCGTTTTGTTAATTGTTTTTAGACAAAACGCAGCGTAACAGTAATGGTTTTAACACAGAGTGTTTTCCTCCATACCAACTACTCCTTCCCCGAGAGATCCTGATCCTTGTCCTTAAGGATCGAATGTAGGGAACCTTTGTTGTAGATGCTGTAGAAACTCCAATGTCGAGTCTTCAGGAAACATATTAGCCCACTCTACCAGTACTTTTATAATGGCTTGATTCCCCTTTTTAACCATATGCCTGCCCACTATACGTATTGGTTCCTTGGTCATGGCCCCATTAGCTCCCACTAATGGGAGATTAGGCTAACTTGGTGTCTTTCCCACATGTTTCTTAAGTTGGGAAACAGGGAAAGTAGGATGAATTTCGGAGCTTGGTGGTAGCTTCAATCGATAGGCCACTTTTCCCACTTTAGCCTCAACAGCATAGGGCCCAAAAAACTTGGGGGAAAGTTTTTGATTCAGGATCCTCCTCATTGTATGCTGCCTGTAAGGTTGCAGCTTGAGGTAAACATAGTCCCCCACTTGGAATTCCCAATCACTTCTCTTGTAGTCTGTTGTCTACTTCATTTTGTTTTGGGCTCTTTTGAGGTGAAATTTAAGTAATTTCCTTGCTGCCTCCCTTTGCTGGAGACTTCTGTCAACAATGTCCAAAGGTGACAGTCTAGCTAGGTAAGGTAAGTGATGGGGAGGTCCTTGGCCATATAAGGCCTCGTAAGGAGTAGGCTGAATGTCTGAATGGAAAGTGATGTTATACCACTACTCTGCTAGAGGAGCCACAATAACCAATCTCCTAGTCTTTCACCGGTCATACATCTCAAGTATCCCTCCAGACATCTATTAAGCACTTTTGTCTGCCCATCAGTCTCAGGGTGGTAGGCAGTGGAGAGGTGTAAGCTTGTGCCAAGCCTTTTAAACAACTCTTGCCAGAATTGCCTGATGAAGACCTTATCTTGGTCTGACACAATGGACTCTGGAGCACCGCTGTCAAAGCAGTAAAAGGATGAGACATAGCTACAAAATGTCCATACTTGGTTAGTCTATCAACCACTACCAATATAGTGTCCTTCCCTCTCGAGTCGGGTAGGCCTTCAATGAACTCCATACTCACAGTTGCCCATGATCTATCAGGAATGAGTAAGGGTTGGAGGAGTCCAGGATGAGCAGAAGTATCACTTTCACATTTTTGGCAAATTTCACGTTCACACGTCCACTCTCTTGACAAGCCCTTCCAATAAAGAAAACTTGCAAGTCTATGCCTGATTGCATGCACCCCCAGAATGGCCTCCAACAGCTCCTTCATGGAAATGTTGGAACATTTCCTTTCTGAAATTACCATTGTTCCCAATAACCACATTCCTTTTCCTTCTCAACACCTTACCATCCCATGAATACTTAGGATGCAAGGTAGGGTGTTGTTGAACCTTTAAGCAGAGCTTATTAAACTTGGAATCAATCAACCAAGAGTCTTGGCCCTTACTCCACAGATTAGACACAAGAGTGCTACTAATGTACTGAAGGACCGGCCTTCCTGCACTTGTAGTCTTCTTAACAATGCATCTGCCACCACATTCTGTGTTCCTTACCTATAGGTGACCACATAGTCATACCCCAACATCTTGGCCACCCAATTTTGTTGATAGGGTGTAATGAATTGTCTGTTGGTTAAGAATCGAAGGCTTTGATGGTCAATGCTAATCTGAAAACGTCTTCCAATCAAATAGGGATGCTATTTTTTAACTGCTAGGAGAACAACTAGCATCTCGTCATAAATGGAGTGTTTGATCCTTAACTCCCAAGGCTTTGCTGAAAAAAGCAAGAGGTTTCCCTTTTGCTGTAAAACAGCCCTAATCCTTGGCCACAAGCATCGGCATGTATGCAAAATTAAGATTGAAAGTCAGGGAGAACGAGGACAGGAGCCTTGCATATGGCCTGCTTAAGCTACTGGAAGGCCTCATTGGCAAGGCTAGACCATTCCCACACCACAACCTTTCTTTCATTTATTTATGTCTTAAAGCATTTCTTTTGAATTGATTACGGTGATCTTTGAAGTTTGAAACTTTTTAGGTATTAGATTGTTGAAGCTTAAGGTAACTATTCAAATGAACTTGATTCTGCAAATACCCAGTAATTGTTGTATTGGTGTTAATTTTTTCCCTCGTGGTAGTCTGTTGTTCAAATTAAAGGAGATTATTTTTGTATATATATTATAAACTTAAAAAATAGTGCTATATTAATATTTCTTTTTAGTACATTGCTATATCAATAATTATATTTGCAGTTTACAAAAATTAAATCAAATTAAAATATCACGTGACCTATTGAAACAAAGTTCATGTATAATTTTGATATTTATTCTTACATCTAAATTTCCATAATTTTTTTTTTTTAATCTGACTGTGACCTCTTTTAAATGAACAATTATTATGAGAGATTGCTTGGGGGCCTCTATTGGCATTTGACAATGATGCGCAGAAGAAAATGGATTCTTTTACCTTTCTTCAACCATCTTCTGTACAATAATAGCTATTTGACTAACACCACTCCAGACTCACAATAATAGCTATTTGACTAACACCACTCCAGACTCACAATAATAGCTATTTGACTAATACCACTCAAGGCTAAGTGTAAATGTCAAATAGAGATATGTTCAAACTTTTAGAAGCTTTTTTCAAGCAATAAAAGACTAATACAATAGAAATTTATTTGGAAGATTAAAAAGCTAACAAGTTCACCTCATATTAACAATGGAAATAGTAAGCTTTCCACTAACTTTTGAACAGAAAACTGAAAGAAAGTCTTAATTTATTTATCAACACTTGAAGCATTTTCAGGAACAAGCTCATTTGCTGCAACTACTTCGTACCAGGATTTCTGCCAACTCACCTACTTGGCTATCAATTCAGTTAGGATTTCCACCATGTCAAACAACTCAGAAATCGATAGAATGTTTAAGTCAAAGATGGCTCACCATTGGTATTTGGCAGCAACTAGGACCTCCTCATATTTCTGAGCAGCATTGTCCCAACTGAGGTCTTGCATCATACCCCGTCTTCGAAGTCCATCCCAACTCTCTTTGTACTCACGATACGTCAATAAGCAGTTCCCTAATGCATGTATCAACTTACTTGCATCAGCACTATCGAATGTCCAACCAAACCCCAACTCTGCAAATGGATTGAAAGGCTGCACTGTGTCCCTCAACCCACCGACTGCATGAACAACAGGAATTGTTCCATAACACATAGCATGCAGTTGATTCAGTCCGCAGGGTTCAAATCTTGATGGCATGAGTAAAATATCCGCCCCAGCTGTTATACGATGAGCTGTCTGTACAGAAAACCCTACCCACCCCCGGACTTTGTCATGATATTGGTCTTCAAACTGCCTAAGCAGCTCTTCCAAGTCCTGTCTGCCAGTGCCTAACATGACTAATTGAACATCCTGGTCCATCATCCAGGGAATTGCCTCAGCAATTATATCGACACCCTTTTGATGATCCAGTCTCCCAATAAAACCGATGAGTGGGACATCTTCACAAACAGGTAGCCCGAGCTCCTTCTGCAAGGCAGCCTTGCACTGAGCCTTGCCAGGTCGCAGTGTTTCAATGGAATAGTTAGTATAACCATCTGATTTGAGGTGAACATCATGTTGCGGATTCCAGTCCTCCGTATCGATTCCGTTCACTATACCTTGCAATTTCCAGGCACATTCATTTATGATCCCATGCAAACCCCAACCACCTTCCAAAGTTCTAATCTCCCAAGCATATCCATGGCTAACAGTGACCAATCTGTCTGCAGTCTTTAGTCCTGCTGCAAAGACATTGAAGTGCTCACCTTCGACAGGGTCATATATCTTGAAAAAGTCCTTGTAGTGATCTGGTAGACCGACAGAACAAAAATCCTCCATAGGCCCCCGCCCCTGAAAACAATATCTGTTAGAATCCGTACAAAGAAATTCAGATAATTAAGCTCTAAAAGCACTTATCATAACAGCAAATGCTTTTGAATTCTCATTCTCCGATCTCTTTCAGGAGATTAAGTCATGCACTTAGATGCAACAGAGCAGCAAATAAATTATATTTTCCATAGTTTTCCTTGATATAAATTAAATTTCAAGAGAGAATTGCAGACAGGGTATGTACACTTTTCATGATCTATGAAATGCTCTATGCATTCACTTTTGTTTAAGCATGAAATGCAAAATAATAAATGATTTTGTATAAATTTCTATCGGCGCACAAGAACCAAGCAAAGAATTGAGGAAAAAATGTGAATACACAATGATATAAGTTCTTAATTTCTATTAAGAACAAAGCAAAATTATAAATGACCTGATCCCTTTTTCCTATAAAATGATCAAATCAAGTGAATTAGCAGAGGACAAACCTGGTGAGCAATATTATGGATAATGAGAATGGATCTAGTGAAGGTCATCAAACCATTGTCTCGATAATAAGCCTGCAAGTAGACTGGCAACAAGGCGGTATGCCAATCATTAGCAATGAAAACCAGATTTCCATCTCCATAGCAGACACCCCCACATGGAACATACCAAGGAACCTAAAAAAAACCAGCTTCTTCACCATATGACACTATAATCTAATCAATCAATTATATTCAACCAAAAATGAGGCTATGCCAGAAAATAAGAAAATGGAATTGAGAAAACCTTTAAGTTCCCCAAGAATAATATAAGTGTGTTCTAGCATAGGAAGTAAAGATGTAGCATAATCAGGTGTAAAGCAGACCAATATAATTTGGCAGTTGTTTCTAGAAGCTGTGTTGGAAACATGCTGATGTATCATAGTGAACTCCATGTTACATTCGCCACGATGTATCTAAGTAGATTTCCTTTTTCCATGATTTATCTTAGTGAGAATAATTTAGAGGCTATTTGAAACGTCATACAATCAACAATGCCCCACTTGTAACTAGTCATTTTATTTAAACTCTGCAACGAGTGTGACTGTGTAACACTAAATTAATTCTCAACTCAAACATCAGCAATAATCCATCGGTTTTCCCTATCATGTCTATATCCTACCAGGTTACAGTAAATTTAAGGTAATTTTAAAATACATACCTCAACAGCTGCCTTGCAAAACAATACTAAGCGCTTCAAAATATCCTGCACAACGAGACCAAAATCATGCAACATTCAAAATGTTGAATATGGTGATCGAAGAAAAGCCATCAAGTTTATTGCATCTCCTAATTGGCAAGGTTACTTCTGTTCTAATACAAAATAGAGATTGCAAAGTACACTGTTTCAAACTAATGCATAGCAAATATTACACGCTTCTAGTACTGCAAACATCCGATCACACTAATGGAAGTTCTTAAAGAAGTTATATAGACTTCTAAGAAAAAAAAAATTATAGTACTTATAATCACCCTTAGATTAACATTAATATTAACTTGATAGCCAAATTTCCATCTTTTCCTTCTCTCAGGTTTATAATAGATTTGGCATATTTCGAACATAGAATATTATTCTGAAATCAATCTAAATTAAGACTTGTAATTACAACTTATTTGAATTACTAACTAATCATTAACAAACCACAAGAAAGCATATCCTACCTGTCGTTTTCCTCCATATATGTTATACTGCATATGGCGAAACATAGGAGTATCCATGAAAATGAAATCCACACCATCAATATAGGCGTGGAAATATGATACTTCCATATCCTACAAATAACATATCATCAAAGATCATGCAGTGCAATTAGCCTGTTTTGTTTCACAATAAAATGCTATGTTATTTACAATAGCTTGTGTCGTACCTGACCATCCACCTTATACTTCCTTCGAATTCCTATATCTCGAGGTTCAACATACTCAGAATATCGAGGTGCCACAACCTAAGTAAAAAGAAAGGAATTTACTAATGAAAGCATCTAAAGAGCCACAAGCATCTGTAGGATCATGGTTGGTAAAGTCAAGCTGTTCATGAACTGGCAGGGTAATAAAACAATAAGAGAATGGTCAGCGGAGCAACTAGACAAAAAAGAAAATAGAACATATAAAAGTTTAGCTAAACTAAGCCTAAGATACAAATTTGCTTAAGTTGGTGACACCTCCCATGGATAGAGTTACATATGTATTGCGATGTGAAGTATTTGATTTAACATAGAAAGTAGAAAAAAAAATACCATAACCCTGTGTCCGCGTCTAGCCAAAGCCTTTGGTAAAGAACCGGCAACATCTCCAAGCCCACCTATAATAAGATTACAGCAGCCTCCAAGTTATATATCATCTATCAATCACGAAAAGAAAGAGAGACTATCATCTCAAATTTATCTATAACTGGTATACTACCTGTTTTAGACCATGGGGCACATTCTGCAGCTACTAATATAATGTTCATGACGTTTGCACCGGCTAGTGGTGGGGGTTTTGTACTTTCAACTGCAGGATCACGTACCTCACCAACCATTTCTAGGCTTGCTTTGGTCGAATTTTCGTTCTCAATAGATGTAAGTAGGACAGCATCAGAGGAACTTGAGGGAAAAGAAGGAAGCACGTCAGACTTAAAAGCTTTCGAATCAGTGGTTTTCAGCTGTTTGGTAGAACCTAAATCTGAGGAGGCCTTTTCTGAAGACAAATGTACTTCAGGTTCATCACCAACTTCATCCGAAGGTCGTATCTCCGATATGTTCTTCATAGTTGAAGTAACATGACTGCTTGAAAGAATGCTCCCATTTTTGTCTTCAACCCTACTAATAGAGCTGTTTGAAGTGAGATCCACATCGCGAAGAGACTTATCCCTCTGTTCATGAAAAGCTTCATCTTCATCTAAGTCAGTAATATTACTTTTTATGGACGAAACCAATTTCCTTCTTTCTGCAATCTGCCATGGATAAAGAAGATAAATAACACCATTTTGATTTCAATTCTCGCGAACAGATACAGCAGGATAACTCGTTTATAGCTCTTGAAAGATAATATTTGACTATTTACTATTTCAGATGGCTAGAAACTAGTCCACAAGAGACTTCATCAGCATTGTGATTCAATGGAATCCCCTCCCCCCTCTCTTGAACTATAAAGGCAGCAATTTTCTAATATACCCATTGAAAGCTACAAAGATTACTGGCTAAATTTACATGATGATTCAATGGAGTATCATTGCAAGGTAGGTGTAAAATCTAAAAGTTCCTATTCCAGAAAGATTCACAATTCCTTTACCCAATTTCATTTTAATCTTTGTTTGTTGCACACTATACCACTTACAAAGCTCACATTCAAGGTAAATAAACGAGCACAGGCTACAAAATAAAACAATTATACATTAAAAACCCATTTCAATCCAATGGCAACATTTACAACGAAAAACACAAAATTTAATAAAAGTCACTTTGCAAGGCAAATACCTTCTTGCTCTTCTTAATTGTAAACTGAAGTGAATCCTCTGGGTCATCACCAGCAATTCTCACAGGCTTAAACCTCCAAAGCTGCCCTCTATTACAAAACAAAGAAACCCCACTTGTTGAACCACTAAAAACAGCCAAATTTTCAATCTTTGTTGGACTTAAAGTTGAGAAAGTGAAAACATGTCTACTTTTTCTTTCAATGATAAAAGTGGAAGAACCGCCAATGGAAGCCATTTCCTAGTTCTAGAAACTATGAAACCAAATAAACCATAAAGAACTGAAAAAAGGGTAGTCTTTTAACAATAAAAAAGATGATTTGGGAAATGGGAATGACCAAAAAGGCCAAAAAAAAAAAAGAAGAAAAAGTTTATTGTTTTAGAAAAATAAAAGAGCTTTTTTTATTTTGAAATAGTGGGAATAGACACCAACCGAGGAAATTGGGATTTGAGAACAGAAAACAGAAGAAAAAGGGTGAATGGCAAATTAAAGAGCGGAAAGGTCAGGTGTTACATCAGAAAATGATGAGAAAACCTGGAAAAAGAAAATGGGATTTCTTTTTAAAGCTTGAATTGGCTGAACGTTAATGAAGAGTTTTACTAGAAATCTTCTTTAAAGAACGTTACATGTTTTTGTTTTTTCAAAATATGTATGTTATCAGATATTTTAACTTTAATCATATAAAATTTAATGTTATTAATTATTAAGAAGGTATGAAAAAGCCCATTTTCAGAATTTTTGTTATGAAAGAATATTTTTGACATGCATGAGTGTGAGTTCATACATATAGAGTAACTTGATACTCATGGAAGTCGAGTTCAATTTTAGAGATTCAACTCGAAAATTTATTTGATTGATGGCCTAGGCAACCGAATTAATAAAATAGAAGTATACTCCTATGAGCTTACATATAATAAACCGAGATCAAAGACAATTAAACATGGAGCAAAATTATAAATTCAAGATCAAACTAGCAAAATGTAAGGCAAGTCAGTATTAAATGCAAATAGAACTCATACATAAATTCTATGTATCGATACTTAAATCCTGAACTTGGGCAATGCATTGAACATGTCAAAGTTAATTTTTTGTTTCAAACATTTTTAATTGCCTATAAAATGATTCTAAATGATCTTAAGATGTTTCTAAAGCTCCAAAATTGCTTCATAATTTTATGATTTTATAAAAATGATTTAAGGTTTGAAATTTTAAAGATCTCTAAGGATTTTGTTTTGTGTGCTCTCTGGTAAATCAAGACGATGAAGTGTGTTACCATCGAACTTTTGTATTATTTGTAGTAATAAAATTTAACAAACTTAGTATTTGTGTTTTCAGTTAAGGGTTGTCGGTTGTTTCTCAGCTTTCAACTAACACGATCTTTTTCACTATTCTCAAACCCTTGATTTGCTTAGAGAGTCGACTCTAATTACACAAATCAAACACACAATGAAAACTTTTAGTTTTCTTGTGGAGAAAATTAAATCTCACTACGGGCTAACAACCTAACTCGAGTACTCATGAAAAATAGAATTTACTTCAAATAAATCTCACTATAATCCAACAGAGTAACTACAATTAAAGTGTTGTATATTTGGCTTAACCCATAGTTCTTATTTATAAAGAAAACCACAAAAGTTCTACTTGAATAAGAGGAGACATGATAATAATATTTTAATAGATAACATTGTATTCCACTGGGATTACAAGAGGTGAACAGTGACACTCCCACTCTCGGAACCATAGGTGTCTCCCATCACATGTTTAATGGGCATATTAGGTCCTTTTTGTGTATTCTGTACAATTATACATGTTATCTGAACTTTGAACTTCAATTATTTAATTACAATCAATTAAATAATAATTCAAAGAAATTAAATTAATCACTAAATCATCTCTAGTCTTATGTGAGAAAATGCATTCATTACAGATAGTGATACATGCAAACTATTTCTCTATTTGTTGTTTTCATTCATTCATCATATTGGTTCAAATGCAATCTATAAATGATTGTGTGGAGTTAACGGATGGACTGATTGGATATATATAATTTGTACTTATTATCTATTAATTTTAATATTATTTAGTCATAGAAATCAATCCACTAAAAGTACTATGACTGAACTCTCCATTATTATATACAATCACGAAAGCAATGTAATTTTTGTCTGTCTATTGATAGTGTCATAAGTGTGTTACCCTCATACGATATCCTTAATCTCTTTGGAATAAATTCATTCACCCAATATGATTATATTTTATCTTCTGATAACCATTACATTTTATTTCACGAAAAAATCAATTACTAATTAAACAAATGACCTATGACCACGTTACTTTTCCATCAACCATGCAGTGTAGATGAGAGGATATCATTTACCCTTTATTAAGCTATTAATTTCATTATTGTAAGTAAAGGCTACACCATAAGTCGTATATCCAACATACCAACTTTTGGCTCTATTATCAATTGAGCTTAGATTTTCAATAATTAAAGTATATGAGTTACATAGGCATAGTTAGTTACTCACTCAAGATTGAGGTAAATCACACTATGAACGTCACAATTGAATAAATTCATAAACAGATTTAGGATAAATTTAACTTGAGTATTGTTAGTTGTATTGTTAGTCCAAACAATCACACTTATGTCTCTATCTTCTAAGAATCATTTGTTTCGATACCTAAGATAATGTATCTCCCCAATTGGATTTGATAAGTAACATATTAGTCTTTTGAATCAATTTACTCAATTTTGATTCTTCAGACTACAGTTGATTTAGATTACTTACTAATATAAGTTGTATTCTCGTATTATGATTCGATTGTGTGATGCAACTTAATATCAATTAAACGTTAAATAATCAATGAATCGTTATTTTCTTATACATTTTTCTTTGTATGCAAAAATCATTGAGGACAAATATAAAAGATAATAATGTAAATGATGAAATTTTATTAAATCAATCTATTCGAAAAATTAACAGAATATATGACGAAGTAACTACACTAAAAACATTAGATCCCTCTAGTTTTATGCCCTCAAAACCCCATTTATGTATTGGACATGTCCAAATAATCCGAGAATGATTCAAATGATTTTAAAAATCTATTCAAAGCTTTGTAAATGTTAAAAATTGATTAAAAGGATTTATAACGAGTGGAAAAATGATGTTTTAAAGAAAGAAATAGTGTAAAGTGATTAAAGTGTCAATATGACATTATTTATCCATGTTAATCGTGAGACTTAATAAGGGATGTTACATCATCGATGGTAAATTTCAATATCATTCCGAAGTTGGTTGCCTCCTTGTTGAAAAGATGGAGGCTAAAAACATTTATATTCCATTTTCTATTCGAGGATGTGACTACTATGATAGAAGATGTTGCTTTAATAACCAAACTTTCAATGTGTAAATATAAATTTTATTTAATTGTAAATATAATTTTTTCTACATCGACATCATGCCATATGTACGATCAAGAGGAGTGTTCTAGTTAATTTTATCTACACATCATCAATCGTTAACAATCAAACCGATCAATATTTATTTCAGTTAACGGAATGTGTCAATTGATTTTTTTAGAAGATTAGAGGCTCAATTAGATGCTTAATGACTCAATTGATTTTTTTTACTAAACGCTTTTTAAATTCTTTAGTCAATAATTTAAGGGTAATTATTCTATACACAACAGTTAGAGCTTTTAAGATCCACAAGCAAAAATGAAAAAGTAACATGTATCATATTTTTATATATTTAATATTTTAAATTATATTGTACACTATTTCATCCCTATTTATTCAATCTAAAAATTTCGTTAAATAATAAAATTACAAAAAAATAAAAATAAAAATATTTAATTTAATTGCAATTGATGTTATTAATTAATAAAATAAAAATAGGAGGTAAATATAAAAAAATTAGTTACGGAGTTAGAAATTTTTTTATATTTATGAGGATTTATTTACAGAATAATTTCATATTAATCGGCTTGTACAAGATATGATTTAAATTCAACATCACTCTTATATATAAACTAGATCACCCTTTGAAAGTTTAGTTGCAAATTGAACGAATAAAAATAATTTGTTTACAACAATTATGCATTAAAATAAATAAGGTACAAATTGTAATTACAAATAATATATCCGTAAAACTATAATCAAATTTAAAATCTAAATTGAGAATCCATGCATATATAAATATCTGGGTAAATTACAAAAATAGTTGTTTTTGTTTGTCTCATGTTACATTTTAGTCACTTATGTTAGTATTTTATTATGAAGTGATCACTATGCCGTTAAATTTCGTTATCTCCCTAACAGTAATCCTACGTGGCAGTCCATCTATATTTTAAGTGCCAACTTGGATTTCCAAATGGAATGAGAATAAATCTTTAATTAATTAAAAATTTTAAACCCTAAACTCATTTCCACACACCTCTCTTCTTCATCTTCATCTTCTTCCCTTTTGATTCTAATATCTTTACAAATCTGTCTCAAAGCTTGAATTTTTAAAACCCATTAATCGAAAGATTCAATATCTTTGATTCCATTATCTTCTTCCTATTAAGTTTCTTTGGATTAATGAGTTTCAAAGATTCAAGCTTTAAGACAGATTTGTAACTAACGATATTGGAATCAAAAGAGAAGAATGTAACACCCCCTTACTCGATCTGATCACTAGACACGTGTAAGGAGATGCCACAACTCTACTAATATAATAAGAATCTAATGAAAACTTTACTTGTTGTTATTAATGAAGTTATAATACATTTAGGAATCGATAATGGAATTAAAGTTAGAAGATAAGTGAATTTATTTTCATTTTTAGTAAATATTTGATTTTTAAAGGACTTCTACCGATACTTGCATAGATGGGTATCGGTAGTTCTAAAGGCAGTAAGTACTCAGAATTTTCTGTAGAATTCTACTGGTACTTGAATTCTACCGATACAACCCTGCGTACTACTGATACAATATAAGCAACTACTGATACCAAAAGTTTCAGAGGCTATATTATATTTTGCCTAAGACTTCTATCGAACCTTCAAGTTCTAACTACCACAACAAGGACTATACTACCGAAACTTGAGAAACTTCTACTGACACTAATTAAGTCAGTAACCAATCTACCTATTCCCTTACACTTCTACCGAAACCTTGAGAAGTTCTATCGGAACCTTGAAAATTCAATAGAGTTCTACCGGTAGAACTCTACTGAATTTTCAAGGTTCCGGTAGATGAATTACAACTACTGAAACAAAATACCAGCTTTTATATTAGAACCATATCCACTAGCAAATTTCAACAATCACTCAGCCAGCATTTCTCCCAATAATACAATAAATATTCTTTACATTTCCAAAACGCAAAATACAAGACATTCTATGCACCTATTCTAATTGGGTACACCCGACTCTACTGAGGTACATGCCAATTCAAAATAAAGTAAACTCACAGAAGCTTGAGTACGAGATTTGTATTTGGATGCCGAGCTAAGAGATTATCAAAAGATTCCTAACCTGCGCATGAAGCACAATCATATGCTTAGTATAATACGGTGGTATACACATAACCTAAACATAATAATCAATTATAATAAATTTTTAAAGATCATGTTTAATGTTTATTCAACCATACCAATGTCATTTTTATTTTTCATACCCTATTCACAAAAATTCAATCTTTGAGACAGATTTGTAAAGATATTGGAATCAAAAGGGAAGAAGATGAGGATGAAGAAGAGAGGTGTGTGGAAATGAGTTTAGGGTTTAAAATTTTTAATTAATTAAAGATTTATTCTCATTCCATTTGGAAATCCAAGTTGGCACTTAAAATCTAGTTGGACTGTCACGTAAGATTATCGTTAGGGAGATAACGGAACTTAACAGCACAATGATCACTTCGTAACAAAATACTAACATAAGTGACTAAAATATAACACTTCAAACATAAGTGACTAAAATGTAACCTGAAGTAAACAAAAGTAACTATTTTTATTGTTTACCCTAAATATCTATATTGAAACTTAAGTTTGAATACTCGATATTTCAAATCTCAAGCCTTTACTAATATCGCTAAGATCTCATTCACAAATCATAAAACGATAAGGTTTTGACTTTTAAGAAACATTTTAGGTTAATGGTTAATACCATACTTAATTTTAAGGAATGTTTTGATAAGTTTTGATTAGAGGTAAACATTCGATCAAATCGAGTGAAAAAATTTCGAGTTGATCAAATTAATGAGTCCTATTTTATCATCCTAATTCGATTTGAAATTTTTTCAAATTGGATCGAGTGAAATGAAATTCAAGTCGAGTCGAGTTGAATCGAGTGAAATTATTCAAGTTAAATTAAAAAAAATTAAATATATCAAATTAAAATATGGTTACAGTATAATTAATTCCATGTTAAAGCACATAAATTTGAAACCATATATATTTGAAAAAAAAATTCAAAGCAAAATAAAAAGAAGAAGATAAAATTAACTTATTTAGGTCCTTAAAATTATTTTTTAAAACTTTAACTTTATTTGTATATTCTTTAAAAAATTTTAATTTTTTTTATAATTTTAAAAATATATAAAATTTAGAATTTTTATAAATATTTTGAATTTTGAAAAATATTTTGAAATATTTTGTAATTTTTATTGAGAGAGATCAATTTACTTATTTTCAAAATTGATAGGGACCAAAGAGGTATTTACACTAATCTGTTATTCGAATTATTCAAATTATTCTAGTTATTCGAATTGTAAAATTCAATTGACTCGAACTCGAAACTTGAATTATTTATTTAAGTTGACTCAAAAAATCGAATAACTTAATTTAATTAACTCAAAAATTAATTTTTTTTATTTTTTGAACCGAATCAAATTTTACTTATTCCTAATTTTGATATTCGAATGAAAATAATGAAAAGAAAGGTAATGAAATTCCTAAATTGTCCCATGAAAATAATGGCCCCCCAAAAACCAGCTCCATCAAACCCAAACAAATGGATTTTAAAAAGAATGGCCCAAAAAGTAGTTCATTTAACCAAACAGTATATATATATATATATTTGGGGTTAGGTTTGCTGGTGCAGGTGAAAGATGGGAGCTGTTGGTGGTGATGGTGTCCGGATGATGGCCTCAAATTGGGGAGGTACTTCGTTTTGGGTTGAAGGATCCATTGGTGATGGATATCAGAGGCTGTGGTGAGGAGCTTTGTGATGATGGTGGTTACGGTGAATGGGTGATGAAATCAGTCTCGGGTTTTGGTGCTTACACACGGGAACCAAATTAGAAAATTCACTACAGCAAAAGAGGTCATTAGCGTCACTTTTCGCGGCGTTTGGAAACAAAGCGTCGCAAAAGGTAAAGCATTAGCGGCGCTTTTCTTAATGCGCCGCAAAAGGTAAAGCATTAGCGGCGCTTAACAAAAGTGCCGCTAAAGGTCGGGTCATTAGCGGCGCTTTACCCACAAGCGCCGCTAAAGATCATGTAATTAGCGGCGCTTTATCTCAAGCGCCGCTAAAGTTCAAGTCATTAGCGGCGCTTTCTCTAATGCGCCGCTAAAGGTATTGTAATTAGCGGCGCTTTAACTCAAGTGCCGCTAAAGGTATGATCATTAGCGGCGCTTTCCCTAAAGCGCCACTAAAAGGTCTGGTCATTAGCGGCGCTTTCCCTCAAGCGCCGCTAAAGGTAGGATCATTTAATTCTTTCCCCTTTTTTTCTCTCTCACGTTTCTTTCCCCTTTTATTCTCTCCTATTTTTTTTCCTGATATTTTAATTCTTTCTCTTCTATTTTCCTTCTCTCTTCCTCCTTCCTTGTCCGTTCATAAGAAACCCTAAGCCCTGCCGCGGCCTCCACACCTTTCGGCGTCTTACCTCCGATCAAAAGCCATTTGTCCGTCCATTTATTCGGTGACTCTCTGACTCTCCCTCGGTCTCTTTTGAATTTTTTTCTCAATTTATTTAGCTTTGTATGAATCATTTATTTCTCCCATATTATCTCTAATTTCCCTTTTCTTTCTTTCTTTGTTAATTTCTTTGTTTGTTTTCCTTTATCCATGTTTCTTAATTAAAATACCTACATTTTATTTCTCCCACGACTTAAGAAAATATCTACCTAATATTTTTGTAATTTCCGCTAAGCAGAATACTTTTCCTCTCTGTTTTTAGTTTCAAATATATGCTTCTTTTTGCTAATATGTTCAGTGGATTATTTCTCATGTTTATAAATAACTTTTTAATTTTGTGTTTGAAATCTACTGATGTCGGTCTGTTTTTTGTGGTTGTTTTTTTGTCTACTTTCCTGAGATTGTGTAGTCTTATGTTTTCTTTATCGTTTCTGTTTGTTGTTATTTTTGAAATCCCCTGCTTCATCGCAGATTAATTTCTAGTATGAATCTTCACTTCTACTTTGTGTTTGCATTTTCAATTCTGTTTTTGTTTCATATCTATGCCTTTTATTTGTATTATCAGTTGGTTATTTTTATAATTTTAATGTATAGATAACATTTTTGCTTTTCTAAAAAGAAAGACCGAAAAAAAAATATGTATATAAAAAAAGTTATAGATATATGAATAATATAATAAATTAAAAGATAACATTTTACTTTGAATTATTGTCTTTTTTAATGAAGATCACAATAATTGAATATACATAGGTAAGAACAAATTGACCTTTAATATAAAGAGAAGTATGTCTTCCTTTAAATTATTTGCATACTTAGTTATACTTAGTTATTCTGCTATTCTTTGCTGATGTTGAATCTGTTACTTCTTTCATTACTTCTTTCATTACTTCTTTCATTGGTAGTGTAAAACATTTAGGATGCATTTGTCAAATATGCGGGCAACCTTTGCATCTCAACTTCGAATGATGTTTCATATAGCATAATCTGATTTTATTCAGCGCATTTGAGTCTTTAGTGGTCAATGTAACTCCTTGTACTCAGAAAATGTTTTCTTAGTAAAAATGGCCAGATTCTCTTAATTGTAGTGGTTACTGGTTAGTATCTTGGAGAAACCTTGATGAAGATGTGGAGGAGGATGATATATAAAGATAAGAGGATACTTCTAATTCTAACAGATTCTAACATTTATTTTTTAGACTTTGTAATTATTCTAAATTTTGTTGACTTTGCTGTTGGTGTTGTCATGCTTATTTATTTAGTTGTATCTGTCTTCTTTTGGTGGTCTCCTTTGGGATATCATGGTTAGGTACCATCGCATGAAGGGAAGGCCAACACTTTGGCTTCCTGAAGCTGATCATGCTGGTGTTGCAACTCAGGTTAGTCTCTTGATGATCATGATTTCTGCTCATCTGATCTCCCGAACTAGAAAGAAAAAAGGAAGACATATTTTGGAATAGTCTAATAATCTAATCCAACTACCGTCAATTTTAACTTACGTAATGTTTTCTGGAAAAAAGGATTGATCTTTATTGTTGTATTATTTCTAGTAATCTTTTGTAAATATAATGTTTTCTGCTTTGTTGTTGATTTATGTTCTGCCCTCTTTATACATAATGTTTTGTGTAGAGAATGAGTATATATGTTGTATCCTGTTGAATGGGAATATATAATTGGGAATATATAATTGAACCTATCTTACTTTTCTTTTCTCAGTTGGTTGTGGAAAGAATGTTGGCTTCTAAAGGAATAAAAAGGGTAGAACTGGGTAGAGTTGAATTTGAAAAACGAGTTTGGGAGTGGTAAGAGAAGTATGTCTTCCTTAAATTATTTGCATACTTCGTTTTTTTGCAGTTCTTTGCTGATGTTGAATTTGTTTTGTATGTTTCATCTATTTTTTGTTTATTGCTGGTATTTTTTCTTTTCAATTTAAAAGATATAATTATTTAATTATATTAAACTAAATAATTATATTAAATTATTTAATCATGTTTAATTATGTATTTAATTATAAACACTATCGATTAATTAAATATTTAAGTTAAAAGATTTAATTATTTAATTATATTAAAGTAAATAATTATATAAGTTAAAAGATTTAATTATTTAATTATATTTAAGTAAATAATTATATTAAATTAAATATTTAATTATTTAATTATATTAAGGTAAATAATTATATTAAAATTTTTAATTATATTTAATTAACTATTTAACTTAAAATGTGGTCGTAAATAATTATATATAATTATTTAAGCTTATTTAATTATTTAATTGAAAAGATTTAATTATTTAATTATATTAAATTAAATATTTAATTATTTAATTAATAAAAACAGCCCAAATATTTAAGTAAAGTGTTGTCACAAATATAAAGGATTTAAAGTATAATGTTGTCACCAATATATATTTTTAAATTTAAATAATTTATAACACTTAAGTAACCATAATTTATTCTCAACTTTAGACTTCAAGAACTACGAAATGGATAAAAGTTGGATGCAATTGTCAAGGGTAACCAACGACTATCGGAATGGAGTGCAAACTTTTCTAAATTTTGCATTTCAAAATGCAAGCGAAGAGAATATGATTCTTTGCCCGTGTAAGAAATGTGGCAACATCAATTGGCATATTCGTGAAGTTGTCTATGAACATCTAGTTGTTGATGGCTTTATTCGGGGGTATAAAAAATGGATTTTCCATGGAGAGTGTACACCTAGTAGAACCTCTTCAACAATTAATCCGAGTTATCCTTATTATGCTCATCATCAGTATGCTAGAGAAGATGACATGGAAGGTATGTTGCGGGATGCATTTAATATGCACAATCATGGTTTGCAATCATTTCCATTTGAATTTATTGCACCCGATGATTGTGATATTGGTGATAATGCTTTTATCGAAACGGGAACAAGTGCACCTGATGAAGAGCCAAATGGAGAAGCGGCGAAGTTCTACAACTTACTTAATGAAATGAATGAAGAACTCTATGAGGGATCAAAATTCTCAAAATTGTCTTTCTGCATTCGTCTTTTTCACTTAAAATTCTCAAAGTTTATTAATTGTGTCAAATATTAATTACTTTCTACTAATTAATATTTTTCCTACTATAATGTAGGAACAATCGTCAGGTCAAAAATTGGACGACTTCAGCTTTTTGACATTACACATAGAAAAAAAGATGGATCTCCTATGACTTCTGAAGCTGCAGAAATTATGGTATATTAACTTTATAAAATTTGAATTATTTTAAATATTTATCATGTTTAATTATAATAGTTTAATTTGTCGGTTGTAATACAAATAATGTTAAGTTATGTTGCATTTGTTTGATTATATATTTTGTTTCTAACTTTTTGATTGACTTATTAGGATAAATTAAAAGATAAGAAGGCGAAGTATGAAGCGATGGCTTCAAGTGATAGTTCGGTTAATCTAGAGGACATTGATAACCGAGTTATTACTGAAGTTTTGGGTCCTGAAAAGTATGGTCGGGTTCGATTTCAAGGATCTTTTGTTAGCCCATCTCGATATTTTGGATCCAACTCGCAGAGATACATGCCTTCGGGGAGTCAGGATCAAGCTGAAGTTCAGAGGTTAAAAGATCAATTGGCTCAGGTACAAGCGAGCACAGTTGAGCAAATTGCTCAACTTAAAGAGGAGGCTGCAGCGAGAGAAGCAGAGGCTCAAAAAAAATATGATGAACTCCATCTAAAACTTAAAGAGGAGGCTGCAGTGAGAGAAGCAGAGTCTCAAAAAAAATATGAAGAACTCCATCTACAACTTAAAGTGGAGGCAGCAACGAGGCAAGCGGAGGCAGCAACGAGGCAAGCGGAGGCAGCAGCGAGGCAAGCGAAGGAAGCAGAGGCTACAAGAAAGTATGACGAATTGCAGCTACAGCTTCAAAATATGATGAAAATGTTTCAGCAGAATACGTCATCTTAGACTTTTGTTTTTTTATTTGAGAATAATATACTACATTTGAAATTTATTTTTCATTGATTTATTAATTTAAATCATATGTATATTTCTTTCATTTATCGTTTACCTTTAAGATTTGAAGTTATTAGTTGGATTTGAATTTACAGGAAAAATGCTGAAATTCGGGTTCTATGAGAATTAAAAAGGGCTGTCAAAATCTGTTATATTAGCTAAAGAACAAGGGCTTTAGCGGCGCTTGTGGAGAAAAGCGCCGCTAAAAAACATGCCTTTAGCGGCGCTTGTGGATAAAGCGCCGCTAAAGAACATGCCTTTAGCGGCGCTTGTGGATAAAGCGCCGCTAAAGAACATGGCATTTAGCGGCGTTTGTGGGAAAAGCGCCGTTAAAGAACATGGCCTTTAGCGGCGCTTGTGGGAAAAGCGCCGCTAAAAGCCATGTTCTTTAGTGGCGCTTTTTCGCATAAACGCCGCTATTTTTTGCGGCGTTATCTTTGGCGGCATTTTTTACGGCGCTTTAGAAAGCGCCGCTAGATGTTTTAGCGGCGCTTATAAGCGCCGCTATAGACCTAAAAAAGCGCCGCTAAAAATCTGTTTTCCTGTAGTGATTGTTATATATTATTGGTTCAAAAGTGCAGTATTATTATTATATTAACATGTAATAAAATAAAAATTTAAGTAGACTTTACCATGGGTCGAGACACTAGTCCAGGCCTAACGGCCTGCCCTAAATGTGAGAGGGTTTGAACAAAAATATAGAATTGAAAAATGAGTTTGGACAAAAAAAATAAGGTCTATTTTCTAAATGAGTCGGGCCTCAAGTAGGATTTTTTTGACTCAAGCTCGGCTCAGTCCGAATCAGTCTGAACTTTTTTAGTTGTTGTTTTGTTGCCATTTTGTTGTTGTTTTGCTGTCATTTTTCTATTAAATTGCTACTATTTCATAGTTATTATTTGGATGCTATATAAAATTTTGCTTCCTAAGTTGCCAGTTGCCCAAATTTCCAAATCCATAAAATGGTTTTTGTTATCAACATGCCTAAATCACTTACCAATCAAACAAATAATTTTATGGGTTTTATGATTGGCAAAAATGGATAAAAGTATTATAGAGATTTTTGTATTAAAAGTTAGATTATATTTTATCCATTCAATTTAGAAAAAAAAAAGGTAAATTAGACCTTGAGCGTTAAATTAAAAAGCAAATTGGTCATTTTTATTAAAAAAAAAATCTTTTCATTTGTGTTGTTAAAAACTATCATGGTTGATGGAATACTCAAATAGTAACATGTGGTGTGCCATGTATACTTTATTTTGATGTACAAGGACTAGTCTTTAATAGTAGAAATGGATGATTTTTAATAAATTTTTTTATTTAACGTAAAAGCACTAATTTGTCTAGTTTTTTAAATAAAGGGTCAAAATACAATCCTATTTAGATCTGATCATGGGTCGAGTTGCCTGACCCGAGCTGATCCAAAAGTCTACCCGAAAAATGGGAGGGTTTGGACAGCAATATAGGACTGAAAATGGGCTTGAATAAAAAATGAGGCCCATTTTCTAAATGGGCTGGACCTCGGGTAAGAGTTTTTTGGCCCGGGCTCGATCCGATCCAACCCGAATAAATTAACCATTTTTAACAAGAAAATTTATATTGTTGTTTTTACTGTTTTGGTGTTGTTTTTGTTGTTATTTTGTTGTTGTTTTGCTGTTGTTTTGGTTGTTATTTTTGTTGTTTAGATGTTATTTTTATGCGTTTTTACTATTTTTTAATATTATTTGAATATTGTAGAGCTTATGTTTTATTGTTAATTTTTTACTACTTTATTTGTAACTATTTTAATATAAAATTTTTTTAATGTATTTTAAATTTGTTTATTTTTTAATGTTTGTTTTAATGTTTTTAAGTTTATTTGATATATTATATATTTTTTAAATTTGTTGTATATAATAAAATAATCTAAAAAATAATACGAGCCGGGTCGGGCTCGGGTTTAACTTTTATAATTCGGATCAAGTTTAGATAAAATTTTAAACCTATTTTTTGAGCCAAGCCTAATAATTAAACCTAAAATTTTGTTGAAATCTAATCCGAGCCTAATTTAATCCAACCCGACTCACAATCAACTCTAATCCTACTCCTAATATAGACAGCCTCTATGATATATACTTTTATCGCGAAAATGGACTTTAAGGTAGAATGTAATTATTTGGACCCGAACGATTTTTTTTATCTACACATTCCCCCATGACAAAGTTGGAACACATGATAGGGAAGTATTTCATGCAATAGCATGTCACCATGCTAAACATCCAATATAGAATCAATAGATATTAAACAAAAAGAATTAACTCTAATATAAACAGTGGCGGAGCGTAGTAGAGATTAGGGGTCATGATCTTCCATAAAATGGTAAAATTTTAATGTAGGTTTGTTATAATTTATAAAATTTTAAATTAATAATAATAAAATTGCATTTTGCGTCTTTCAAAATGATAAAAATTTTATTTAACCCTTTAAAAATTATAAAGATATAAATTATTAAAATAATGAAATTACATTTTTACTATTATAAAAATATATAATTTAATTCCATCAAAAAAAATTTCAGACTCCATCAGTGATTATAAAATCGCTCAAATATGAGAAGGTAAATATCTTGTTGAACTTGGAATAATTGTGGGAGAAGCAGCAATCAGTAGCAAAAAATGAAGAAAAATACAAGCAAAGGTCTTAAAGCAGAAGTTTTCCATTCCTAGAAAAAATGATAACTAATTGATAACCTAAATTGCCTTTATGTGTGTATATGTATGTATGTATATAAACTATGAAAGTATGCATGCATAGATTGGGATATTTTTCAAAATGGACATCTACCCGACTGAATTCTACGTATACCCGAAGGATTGTTCCCTCTATACTCCATGCCTAACTTCGTCAATGAAAAAATATCTGCTAACTCACCCTCCCATGCTCTATATCTAACCTTTCATGATATCAAGCTCTAACCTACTTGATTTATGGTAAATAATGGTTTGGCTGGCAAAACAATCAATTAGTTGCACTAGACGTATCACATGTACCTCATTCTGATGTATAGTGATTAGCTTTTAACGATAGAAGTGGATGATATTTTTAATAGAAGGACTAGTTTGCTCTTTGATCTAACGTACATGGATTAATTTACCTATTTTTAGTGGAAGGGACAAAAATAAAAGGGCAAATTAGTTATTATATGCTAGATTAAAGAGCAAACAAGACATTCTGATAAAAATTCTATACATTTCTAATAATAAAAATTGTTCACTATACATCAGAACGAGGTATATGTAGCATGTTATATGTAACTGTCTTGTTATTCTGCAAATCATGCTAGTTTTTAATAATAAAAATAGGTAGAATTTTTAACAAAAAGACCAGTAATCTGACGTACATGGACTAAATGCAATATGGGGCTTCCATGATTCCTTTAGGCTTGTATTAATATATATCTTGTAGGATATTGTTGCATGCAAATGAAGTCATGGAAAGTTAAGATTCAAATTTCATAATTAAAAGAGGAATTGTATAAGCTTATTGAATTAAACTATAAAACAATGTTGCTTACTGTTTTCATTATAATTTCTCACTACGATAGAGAATACAATTTGTAAAGAATTTTCATTACAATTTTTTTCTCAAACATAGTGGGGTTTATACAAGAAAAACATTGAGTATTTCAGTTTTAAGTTAAAGATTTTAACTCAAGAATCCCGTGGGTTGATCTTATAGTTAGAGTGTTCATTGCTTCAAATGTGATTTGGGTTCAAGTCGTACTACTTACGTTGTTGTCAAGGCATTATCCTCCTTTTATAATCCAAAAAAAAAAAGATTTTAACTCAAACAACCTTTTAGTTCAAACCCAAGTTAGATTAAGCTTTTTAATTGCCTTTTAAGTACATCACTAACACATACTTTCCCATCATTAACAACCAGCAGATTAGACCACATTAGGAAATATTCCATTAGTGATTAGATATGTGGGCCTTTCAACTTAATTACAAAGTAATCTAATTATCATACAAGATTAGACTTCCACATCTATGAAATAATATTCCATGGATTTTATTTTCCTTCACCTTCACAAGATAATGTTGCTGAATTGTTTGGTGTAAAAACCCCATCAATATATCTATCCATAATTATATAAATAAAACAAGAAAATTTGGAATTTAAATCACTTAATTTGCTAAGATTAAAAGCAAATTTTACAACTGAAGAACAAGTTAATTTCAATTCTACCAATTTGTTACCATTAATCATTCAGTTATTAATTTTGGTAAAAGTATTTAAGGGGTTCCCGTATTAGGAGTCATATTGTATTTTACTCATTTTATTTAAAAAAATGGGCAATTTAATCTCTGTACATTAGATCAAAGAGCAAACCGGTCCTTCTGTTGAAAATTTCATCATTTCTGTTGTTAAAAATTGGTCCCTATACGTCAACATGAGATACACGTGACACGTCACATGTTAGAGTCTAGTTATTCCAACATCCTCGCCAGTTTTAAAGGATCAATTTGCTCTTTATTCTATTGTATAGGGACTGGTTTTTCGATTTTTTTAATAGAAAGAATAAAATACAATCTAACTTTTAATACAGACGCCTCTATGATACTTTCACCATTAATTTTTAATAAAAACCAAGAAAACTCTTATTGTAGTTAGCCAAAATCATTATCAAGAATTGAGCTAATTTATGATCCACTAAAATATAATCTAAAATTTCCAAGCAAAGGTCAATTATTGATCATCAATCATAGAAGAAAAAACCGATTAATTCCTTCATAAAAACAAACATTAATACAAATACTTTTGATCTCTTAATATAATAGAAAAACAAGCTAAGAAAGAAATCCATTCTTTCAAGAAACATATATATATATAAAGCAGAATGCAAATATATAAGTAGATTACATGATTAAAGCCTTCCATTTATACAAACATGAGAAGTGATTTTATTTAAAAAAGCTACATATATATTATGCTCCATTGGAAGGAGGAGGTGATGAACAGTCACAAGCTACCTCAGTTTCAACTTCCCTTCTATGGAAATTCCTATGGCAGCCACAAGCAGCACAAGTAAGGGCTGCAGTTGTTCCTTCTTCACCGCTGGCCATGAACTCTCGGCACCCATCGACAGCATAACCTCCGACCCCGGCGGCATGATTCTTTTGACACTCTGCATATCTCACACTTGTAATTGTCAACGATGAATTGGTGCTCCTGCTTCTTTGTGGCTCCTCCCTTCTCAGTACCACTTGTCGCTTCCTCATTTTGGTCGATGGATTCCCAAATCTTACTGAAACCCAATCATCAAATTTCGATCAATGATCAAACACAAAAAGAAAAACGCATAAAAAGGGAAGTAAAAAAAATTGAGAGAAAGTTCAGAATACTATACTAAGAGAAGGAGAACCTTTTAGTCTCATGTAATGGCCATAGCCCTAACCCTAAATTACATATTTATAGCATAGCTTCTTACTTGAGAATGGGTATTTCTGATTTGTTCTTATTTAATTTCTCAATAGAAAACCCTAGAATGGTCGTTGTGAAATGATTCTCTAAACTGCCTTAACAACACATTAAGAGTTTAGTGTTTTATATATATATATATATTAAAGCTATTGCCATTAAGCTAAGGCAAACCCTAAAATGATTGGTTTTAAAAGGAAAATGAATAGCTAAGCTTTAGCTTTTTCTTTTTCTTTTATCTTTTCTTAACTTAATTTATACCCTGTGATTAGGAATGATAAAATCCAAACTCCATGATAAATTATGAATCGATCTGCTTACCTTTCCTTATCCGTTTCACTATATGAAAATACCATTTTATTCTTGCATATATAGAAATGTATTATAGAAAAAAAATCTACATGAAGCAAAGTGGGGTGGGGGTGGGATGGATGCATTCAACATTTATGGAAATGATAGTGATTTTCAAAATTATACATTTATAATAAAGCGGGGTGATTGATGAAATAAAGCATACCAACAACGAAACCATAATGAATTTATTAACATTTTTCCTGCATCGTTCCATTGCCATGATCTGAAGCGTGGCCCATTAAATTGATGTTAATAAGCTTTTCTTTAGTGCTTTGATACAATGCCAGCATCAAATTGTCTCTAGCTTGACCTAAAAACGTGACTTATCTTCTCAAATCTTGCATTATAACCTTTGCCAAACCTGTACGGGAAAAAAACCCAACTTCTTGTTTACTTATTTTGCATGTAAACAGATTTTGAACCTATATACACGAAAACAGTAATTGACCCTTTGTTTTTTTTCCCATTAAATTGAAATTATTTGTATGAAAATATCAAAGAGTTTTGCATTTCAAATCTGGTCGAAGTTCAAAGTAATGTCTAGAACAAGCTATAGTCTCTCCCTAACCCTTAAACAAAAGAATAATATGTTTCAACGCACTTGAACCTACATCATCCTACACTGACAATAATACCGATACCAACTGAAATATATTAATCTCAGAATTGAAATAAATTTAGGTTTATGCAGCTATCAAATCATATGGAAAAATAAGTGATGTCCAAAGGTTTCATTCATTAGACTAAAAGTAGAAGGTGGAAACACATGGTTTTTACACTAACATTTTCATGTGTCTTTAATGTTATTTACCAAACTTCATATATGTGAAGAGGCTTTTCAAGATATTTTCCTTATCTTTAGGCAACTTTTAATGTTATTTACCAAACTTAATATCATGTATAGTTTTCAAGATATTTTTCTTTCTTTGAGGCTATTGGGATAATTTTCTACAAGGAAAATGGTGAGACAAAGTGTTTGCTTTTTTGCTTTGCTCCATCTTTGTAATTCTTCATGTAAAGAAAAAGGCACAACTCTTTAGATATTCTTCATGTAAATATTTTTTTAAAAATATTTATATTATATTATTTTAATATTTAATAATTTTATACATTTTTTATCTATTGAATTTTTTATATAGTCATCTTAACATTATTTTAATCTTTACATTAGAGTAATTTTATATATTTAGCATAGGTTTATTTTTTAATGTGTCATAAATTACATAATATATAAAAATAACATAATATAAAGTATTATAAACTTAAAACAGCTCGGGTTCGAATCTTGAATGTTCAAACCTGAGCCCGACCCATATTTTCAATCGGCCTAATTTTTTCCCAAGTCCATTTTCCAGACTTAATATTTTTGTCCAAACCCTCCCAAATTTCGAGCGGGCTTTCGGGTTTGGGTGAATAACACGACTCATGAACATGTCTACTTGTAAAATTTCTATAAGCGGATTAAGAGTGTAACAAATATTTTTTTAAAGAAACTCGATGACATTTGAAAGTCTTCAAAAATCTTGCTTGACTTGATGTTCTCCATGTTTTGACTTTAATAAGGTGTCGTTAAAAATCCTCGAAGATATACTTAGAGAGTCTAGGTTGATCGGTCAAATAATGGCAACCAAATATGTCAAGTCACATTGCCTTTCAAATGCAAAACTGAAGTTCAATTGGATAGTGTAACTGATACTAACAATTTTATTTGATCCCATTCAGTAATTGCGAAAAAAACGATTATAATTTCTAAGTTTGATTAGTCAAAGATCAAAAAATTTTGATTTAGGCATGGTTTTTGCCAATGTGATACAAGATTAATACATTTAAAAAATCTAATGAATTGTCAATTGAGTCTAAGCTCGATTGGCATGGGTATTGTTGTCAATGCAGGAGGATATAGGTTTAAGTGCATTGAAGCACATTATTCTCCTATGTATGGATTGAAAACGGGCTATGGACAATTATAAATATTACATAAAAAAGAGCAGATATGATAAAAACTTATAATAAGAAAAAATTTAATGAATTTCATTGCTATTTTATTTGGTTTTTCTAATGTGATTTCAATTAATTTTGTTCCAATAGGCAACAGACTAAGTTCCCAATGTGTTATGACAATGAATCGACATTTGGTTAGGTAATGCCGGTATGAGATGTTGATGGGAGATTGCAATGCACTGCCAAAATTTGCCATTTTTTTAATCTTTAGCGGTTCACTATTTTATACATATTTGAGTAACAATGTAAAAAATTAATATTATGCGTCCAATACATTTTTTAAATTCTTTTTATGAATTTAAAAAATCATTGAAAGTTTATATTTCCACACTCGATTTGTTCATAAGTCGGATTATCCATTTAAATTTATCTAAAATTTGAGAGAGTTTAGACAAAAATATTAGGTTCAAAAAATGGATACGAGCAAAAAAAATTAGGCTTGTTTAAAATATGAGTCAAACTCGAGCTTGAATATTCGAGGCTCAAGTCTGACCCATTATGAATTTTATAATACTTTATATTATATTATTTTTATATATTATATAATTTAAAACAAATTAAAAAAATAAATCTATACTAAATATATAATATTACTCTAATGTAAATATTAAAATAATATTAAAATGAATATATAAAAAATTTTAATAAATAAAAAATATAAATTATTAAATATTAAAATAATTTAATATAAATATTTTTTAAAAAAATTTAAAAATAGTATGAGTTGGCTTAAAATTAGCTTGTGTTAATCTTTTGTAAATGTGGGCAAGTTGAGCAAAATTTTAGGCCTATATTTCGGACTGGACCGAGCTTGGACAAACATAAAATATGTTAACATCATGCTTAAGCCTGAACCAAACCCTATCCATGAACAACTCTACTCCACACCTATGTTGGAACATGGGTTGAATACAACAATATATAAGCTAAACTTTTTAGTTGAGCATATCAATTAAAATATGTTAAATATTTTTAAATTTTTAATAACGGTATGAATTGTATAAGAAAAAAATACAAGTTAATTAATCAAAAAAATTATTAAAACTAAAAAGTGAAACAATAATTAAAAGAAATAAATCTCAAAATTATACATGAACTTTGGTTTAATGAACAATTTTATACATGGACTTTCATTTTGTGCAATTTCATGCGTGAAAATTTGATTTGATCCAATTGTTATAAATTATTAACACAATTATTAATATAGTATCATTTGATGTTTATATATTGAATGCAAAATAATTGTATTTATCTAATATATAAATAAATTGGTGAATTTATCTCTTTAAATATATATGATTGTATCAAAAATGAAAGTTTCATGTATATATTTGAGCCACAATCAAAATGTCATTTGTATAATTGTACCAAATCAAAGTTAATGTATCAAATTGCACTTTGAATCAAAATTTATGTATAATTTTGAGATTCGGCCCTAATTAAAATGCAAAATTATAAATTCAATACTTTTAAGAATTATAAAACATTAGCTGATTGAGTTTGGCTCATGGCATCGACATTATTTCCAGTCTAGAAGGACATGATGCACTGTAATGCATTTACCCCTATTTAAGGGGTAGGAAGGAGTTATAAATAGGTTTAGACATTGTATAAAAAGAATTATAAAACACTATTTAAACACTATTAACAGAAATTTTAATTTAATTATGTTTGGTAATTAATTTAATAAACATAATTAAATTCAAATTCAAATATTTTTAATAGTTTTTCATAGTTTTTTTAAATTAATCTAAATTTTCTTGTAATATAGAAATAAAAAATATTATAAATTATCTTTTTCTAAAACTTTTAACAGTGATTATAAATTATAAAATAAAAATAAATACTATTTTAAAACTTTTAAAAGTAATTTAAAATGTGAATTTAAATCTATTTATAAAAATTCTGTTATGAAACTGTTTAAACTTTTTAGCATTATTTATATTACAAAATATGTTGGTAAATATATTTTTAAAATTCAGTTTTAAAAATAACAGAATTCTTAAAATTATTTTAAAATTTAAAATTGATGTATTCAGTTAAATTTTAGGGTGGGTATTTGGTATATTAACAGAGAGTATCTTTTTTTATTCTAGAAATAGTTTTAAAAATTTGACATGCATTCTGTCAAAAAAATTTGACATGTATCTATTTTTTTAAAAATATTTTACTATACTTTTATAAGACACTTGTTAACCCTTCGATTTTGTTTGTGGAGTCTAAAAACTCCACTGACAATGTACCAAATAATTTCCCTAAATTTTAATTAATATGTTTAAAATCATATCAAGGACCAAATTTAAGGATGTGGATAAAAACGATATTGAGGATGAAATTGTATAAACCCATAATTGCATCCAAGGGCTGAATTGAACAAATAAAAAACATGTTGTAAGACTCAAATGTACGAGCTATAACATTGTGTGAGTAATTAAATTGAATAAATTAAAACCTAAAGTTATGAATTAAATTTTAAAAATAAAACTTTGAGGGATTTAAAATAAAATTATCTTCTCTTTCCATCTTTCACTGCCACATATTTCACGTCTCATTCAAGCTTCAATTCATTATAAATTTTATCTCATGTTTCAATTGTTTTTTCCTTAAAAACTTTAACTTTATTGATATATTGGATGAAGATGGAGAGGAGGGAATTTTGGTCAAGAAGTCAAGAAGAAACAGTCCGTTCCTCCTGGGATGTAAATTTTATTATATAGGGTTAGACCTCAGGTCTGATTCCGAGTCGGATTATTTTTATTATAATTATATAACAATTTATCTTTCATCTTGTCGAAAAAAAGCTATAAATTGATTCTTTTGAGACAAGCTTACACTTATGATGTGTGTAATTTAAGGCTTACTATATAGGTTTGTTGATGCATTGGATCAACGGACTTGGAAATAGAGGGAAGGAAATTCTGGTCAAGAAGAAGAAGAAACTCGTATCCCTGCGATGCTTGTAGAATTTTATTATATAGGATTGAACCTCGGGGTTATTTTTATTATAATTATATAAAAAAAATTCACTATGTTTTAGCATACGAGTTAGCATTAAACTAATTTTAATCGATAATATTTAATTACTCTCATGATTCATTTTTAATAAAAAGAAAGAAAAAATTTCGCTTATTTTGAAAAGATCTTTTTTATATAACTATAGTAAAAATAATCCAACTCAGGGTTTGACCTAAAATCAGACCCAATTAATCCCCTATATAATAAATTCTAAAAACCCTCTTAAGGGGGAAAGGGAACGGTACTAGAAAAGATCTCATTTTTACTATCTTCTTCCTCTTTTCTCCTGGATCAGGGTACTCTTCCTTTCTTTCATCACTATCATTGATATCGTGTATTAATAATCTTATTTTTTACAAAAATTTTTTTACTCATCCTTCTAATTTTAAATTTATTCTATTTATGTCTAACTGATTAACACATGAATATTAAATAATTTTTTGTTGAAGAGAATCTAGTATATATAAACTCACACAAATATGGATTTGAGGATTGATTGGGACTTGAGTATATGATTGTGTTTTAAGCAGATGATGAAAAGATGAGACCTCTTTTGTCACTCACCAACCCAACCCAACCCAACCCAACCCAACTAGTGATGTCCACTGTAAGAAAAGGCTGTTCATTCTTGCTTTTTAGGTCATGACATCTTAGGTTTCTAAATCACATAATTTCCTCTTTTTCAATTTTTTTTTATTTTTGACATTAGGTTTTTATTAAAACAACCCAATAATGGAGATTTAAAATGGAAATCCTGATATGAAAATAGAAAGTTGGTGTTGGTTGTTGCAACTTGACAAAAAGGACTTTATTCCCCTTTCCAAACTATATTACTCCTATTGCATTGCCTACAAAAATATAGAAAAGATTACCTTTAAAAACAGTGAAAATATAACATTTTTGGACCACAAAATAACTTCAATGGTAAATTAAAAACAAATTCAATGGTAACGATTGTGACAAGATTTGATGAAAGAGATCAAAAGTGGTTCACATGACTGTGTTGAGAGTCATTAGTGGAAGTTTTAAGGAGAGCCAAAGTTTGGAGATATTTGAGTAGAGTTGGTATATGGGAAATCTTATCTGTCTTTGAAAAAAAGAGGAGCTTATATAGACGAGGGTTTGGCGTGAGTCAGTTTAGTATTATTTTTTTAAAAAAATTTTGAGATAAAAATATTGCTAAACAATATGTTTTTAGACTTTTCAAAAATGCTTTTGGAACAAAAAATGTTTTGAAATGATAATTTTTTAGATAAAAGTAAAAGCGGAAAATTTTAACTTTTACTCAAAAATGTTTGTGTTTTTTTAGCTCAAAAACACTTATAAGAAACAATGCTAAACTAAATAGATATCTTATTGTGATAGAGTTATAGAGTGCTCTACTTGAACATAATTGAGTATGGTCTAGCTCTATTCTTGTAGAGTTAGTGATAAAGTAATGGGGGATTTTATTAGATGTAATGGGAGTAACTCTTGAGTAAATACTAATATGATCCTGTGGTGATTCACGTGAAGGGCACGTGAGTGCCTTAATTGTATGAGTTGTTTATGGACAAATCTTTTTTAGGTTTTTTTCAATCCCAAACTTGATTTCAAATAAAAAACTTGGTAAATGATCAATGTTAAAAGTAATATGTTTTAACCTCATCTTAATGTGTTTTTGGGTGATTATGTGATGTTAATTGTGAATTTTATACTCATAGTCATTTAAATTCATGTTTTAATGCTTAATAAAGCATTCGGGAGTAAAAGGAACGAAAATCGAAACGTCGGAGCGAGCTGTAGGAGCCACACGGGCTAAATCATTTCACATGGCTAGACCATACAGCCGTGTGACCCACACGAGTGTGTTGCAAGCCTTGTCGATTTTACGGGATTATGCACTAAACAGTGTAAAACCGTGATTTTTAAGTTTTTCAAGCATTCTAAGAAGTATATGTGACAAAAATAAGAAGATAAGAGGTAATCGTCAGAGAATACTCTAGAAAATAACTCAAAAAAACACCATTGAAGTCGACCTGAAGATTCCCAATTGATTTCTTTGGAAATTATCATGAGTTTCTTTATTTCTTACTATATCTTGGATGTTTCTATTTTCAAGCATGAACTAATTTTCTCAAACATAAGATTACAGTTAATTTTTCTACATTTGGAGTTTTTATTGGTTCTGTTCGAGATTAATTTGTGGATTTTTATACATTGGTTCATTCATACTTTAAGACCCGAGAGAGTCAAGCACGATAAGTCGTTTCCAAAATCTATTATATTAGGTTGTCTCCCTGAATTGAAGCATTATCTTGAAATTTTAAATTTACAAGTTTGACATTAAAATCATAATTTTTTGTGAGCTTTTGAGCCTAAAGAGCATTTACTATTTCGTGCTCATTTTTATTTTTGGTTGTGAGTATGTCAACTTGATTTGCTATTCTAGTGTCACGGGTCACAATCCAAAGCCTATGATCATCACACAAAATGCATCTCATGGAGGTCTATCGTTGAGATCAAAATAATTTGACTCACGGGAACTAGCCCGAATCAAAGAACTGTTAAAGAAGCCCGTCCATTTGAAGCCCGAGTGGCCCAATGATGCAGATATGAAAAGTTAGGCTACCTTAGTAAATAGGAAAACTAATCTTATAAGATTAAGTAGAATAATATCTTATAAGATTAGATATTATTTGATTATATAAATCTTGTAAATCCCTTGATTTTAGGGATAGGCTTAATCTCATCCATCGATGTAATTCAATCCATGCCGTCGGTTTGAGGGAAGCTCAATTATAAATAGAGAGCCTCCCCTCACTTGTAAATCATCCATTTGTATCCATTGTTTTGTGTATTCTTTGAGAGTGAATACAATTGAGAGCATTTACTCAAACACCTCTCGTGCATTGTTTTTTGAAGCTATTCTGCTATTTTAAGCCCTTCTTTTGATTTGTGTTGCTTCCTCTATATAAATTGGTGTCGTGGAGGAATTTTTTGTGAATCTTCAATTGTTTTATGGTTAGGTTGACTTGAACATGTTTGAAATGAAAGGATCGCCTAAGACCGCACGGATTACGAGACTAAAGTTTTAGCCCTGTGACAATTGGTATCCGAGCTTTGGTTGCAAGGCACAATCGAGATGTTGAAAGAAGTTGTCGATGAGAATGAGTCATCGGAGACCCATTGGTGGGCCAGGAAACCAATGTATTGAAGGACAAGTTGTCGGCGGTAGAGGAACAAGTGGACAAACTTGAAGAGTCCGTGGGGGACGTAAAGGAGTCACTCGATGTGGTCAAGGATAGCATAGATAACTTGAAGGAACAATCCAGAGACTTTGTGATCATGTCTCTCAATTCCAATGTGGAAAAGGTACAAGAGTTGTTAAATTCCATTATGAATAAGTTGACAGAGAGGAACGATGCTCTCGAGCCATGGTGATGGCTTTGAAGGAGGAAACAATGGTCAAACGAAAGCATTGAGCACAAGAATAAAGGAGCTCAAGGGAGAGCTTGCCTTGTGTTGAGCAATCGTGTTTAAAGGAGTGTTGAGTGAAACACTCAATGGAGAGGTAGACGTCCCGAAACCAAAAGAGTTTGCTCGGACAAGGTCTGCATGCGATGTGGGAAATTTCTTGTGGAGAATGGAGCATTACTTCCGTGCCAAAGGCATCATGGAGGATGTGTATAAGGTAAACAATGCTTCCATGTTTCTTACTAATATTGCTCTTTTATGGTGACGAGGCAAGTCCACAGATAAAAGGCATAGTGAGATTAGGATGTGGGAAGAGTTCCAACATGAGTTGAAAGGATTGTTTTATCCAGAATTTACCAAGGAGGAAGCTCGAGAAAAGTTACGATAGTTTTTGCAACGAGGCACAGTGGGGGAGTATGTTCGAGAGTTTAGGGAACTCATGCTCCAAATTTCAAATGTGAACGACAATGAGGCATTTCTTGCTTTCAAGAATGGGTTAAAGTCGTGGGTCAAATAGGAATTGGAACGAGGAGGTGTCCAAGAGCTGTCCAAAGTCATGAAAGTAGCGGAGTCCATGGTCAAGCTGAGTATAGGGAAAGACAAGCTTGAGTCTTTCAAGTTCGAGTAAAGGGGCGTATGTGAAGGGAATCACGAGGAAGAATGAGAAACCACGAGTTGAAAAGAGGAAACTCAACAAAAAGAGGGGTAAGATCAAATGCTTTCTTTGCGAATGTTCACATATGTTGAAGACATGTCCAAAAAAATTAGTGCTTTCTGAGAAGGACAAGACTTGGCCATATCAATGATCTCATTTTGGAATGAAACAACAACATATCAATTAACGTCGAGGTTCTATCAAACACAATTTCGCGCCAGCCACACTGACCAACAAGATGCCGAAATTGATATCAACCATAAACTTTTAAGCTTGACCCCTACCTCCCTATGCTTTCCAAAGCTGAAAGTAAAAGGAACTCCCTCATCATTTTCCTAAATACCATAAAAACCTTCGTTTTTGTTTTACTTCACGCCCAATCCTTTCCATATCTTCCGACTTGATTTCTCCAAAGATTTTCTTTTCAAAAAAGCTTAAAAATTTTCCATTCTTCTTCTTTTTTTCAATTCTATTTCCTTTGAAATGTTAGACCAACATTGTTTTTATAAATTTTTACATATACAATAAGTAATATAATATGGGGAGGAATACATTTATATTGATGTAAAATATTTTTACATCTTTCATTATATTTTTATACAGTTATTATTTTAACGATTGAATCATTATATTTCATATTTCATCTTTATAAATTATACATCTTAAATTTGACCGTAAAATTAGACTTTGACATCTGGACATTGACTTTGCTTTGGATCAAATAAAATTGGACTTTGACATTTGGACATTGATTTGAAAGACACCATAATAATGAGCCTAAGTAAAATTTAAACAAAACTAAAAAATATTAAATAGAACTCAATTTATTTAAAAAAATCGATTTATTCAATTTTTTAATAAATTTTTAATTTTCTTTCGATCATGACATTTAATCAATTTATTTTAATTTAAATTTCTTTCTGCATTAAAAATAAAAAAAAATATTTTTTAAATATTTTTTTTAATTTTGAGTAATTGCATTCTCGAACAACTCGAACCCACAACCTCTCATGGTTAAAAACCATGATATAATAGTTATTGTGGAGATATAATCACATCATATCATAGTCATTCTTTTCAATATCCTATAATTACATCGTGACTTTGGTCATTATTGGGGCCCCCAACTTTCATGGTTAAAAACCATGGATAAATGTTTCACTTTCACATGAATTGATAAGGAGAACAAGAAAAACGTGTAAAACTAAAAAAAAAAAAAAACACACACACACATTAAAATAGAGGTTTTTTTAGGTCGGGTCGAGTTGAGTTCGATACTAATATATTTTATGTTTGTTTAAAATTAATTTAACCCGAAATTTAAGTTTAAAATTTTGTTTAAACATATTTATATTTACAAAAGATTAATCTAAGCTCATTTTAAGTCCGTCCATATGATTTTTTTTAAAAATTTTAAATATATTTATTTATTTTAATATTTAATATTTTTATACATTTTTATTTATTGAAATTTTTTATATAGTCATCTTAACAATTTTTTTAATGTTTACATTAAAGTAATATTATATATTTAATATAAGTTTATTTTTTAATGTTTTCTAAATTACATCATATATAAAAATAATATAATATTAAGTATTATAAACTTAAAACGGGTTAGTTCAGACCGATCTCAAGCTTGAATATTTAAGGCCCGTGTCTAATTCATATTTTAAACAGGCCTAATTTTTTTGTCCAAACCTATTTTTTGAGCTTATCATTTTTACTCAAATCCTCCCAAATTTTAAGTGAGCTTTCGAACCTGGACGAATAATCCGACCTATGAACCAGAGCACATTAAAATATAGAGATCATAACAAAAAAATATTGTAGAAAGACATAAATGGAGAGTGAATGCATAGCAGTGGTTCATTGCACTTGCAAATTGTCAAGAATAAGACCTTGAAGGAGGCAACTAAAGTGGAAAAAGAGATACCTTTGGTTATCGAATCTTAAAATGGATTTGATTTAAAGGAACTGCATTTGTTTTAGAGATTGAAGAAAAGTAAACGATAGATACCACCCAAAAAAATTTTAATCAGTTTTAAGGTGAAATTAACTTTTTTTCCTATTTATTTTTTGGTTTTTTTAACTGAGATTAAGTTTGCTGGTTATTTAGCTCAATTGATATGATTGTAAGAGGACATGAGTTCGAGTGCGTTGAAGCGCAATATGTTCCTATTAATGAGTTGGGGAGAAATTATAAGTAGTTCTAGGCATTGTATCAAAGATCAGATATGATCAAAACTTATAATGAAATTGTTAAAAAAAAAATCGTTTATTCTTTAGTTGTTGAAAAATAAGAGAGGGAAAATGAAAAGAGTTAGAGGTTCAACAATGGATCTCTACCAAATTTCCTAAGCTCTCTATCATTTAGACTAAGGTTTATTCTTTGATGATTATATTAATTCTAACCCTATGAATTTTGGGGTGTTACAGTATGAAGAGCACGTCTATTTGTCAAATAATAAATTACTCCGTTTAAGATTATTTTTCATTTCTACATGAAAATTTTGCTATAGATTATACTAGTTTTTTATTTCATGCGATATATGAGTTACTTATATATTTTATAAAATTATTATTATTATTTAAATAAAAATTAAAAATATTTAATTTAAATATGTTTCAATTATTAGTAAAAGTATGTAGTAATTATTTAAAAATTAGAAAATAAAATCTAAGCAACAATAGTATTTTTTTAGAAATATTTTTTTTCTCAAACTACCCAATAACATTAAAGCAATGCAAAAAGTAAAGGGAAAATATAAAAAATGTTCCATACAATTAGAAATAATTAAATTTGGAGTAATAGTCTAAATATGCAATTTGACATCAATTCTTTAAGTGTGCAAATATCTAAATCAAACTGAATAATTTTCAAAACTGTAACTATCAAATTTACAATTAATCCACTAAAATCTTTGTAAAGGAAGAATTGAAAAACTACTTTGTGATGAAATGTTTTGATAATTGTTACTAATATAAAATCTTTGTGAAGCATTAATGCATTGGATTCCATTAAAACTCTATAGTTAAGTGTGTATGGACGAGAGTAATATTAAGATAAGTGATCTTTCGAGAAGTTCTTGTATTGTACTCCACTCTAAAATTTCCCCATAATTGTACTTCCATATTGTCTACTTGTGGTCAAATTTACACTTATGCCCTTTTAATGGTGAAGAAAAAAAATGTAGTTAATCTACTTTCCCCTCTTATTCAATTTAGTCCAATTGTGATCCCATCATACTTCATGTTCCACGTCAGTTTCATACCAAATACGCATTATTAATTCTATTTTTTTAACCCAACGAGTGGCTCCAATGGAAAAGAGGATGCTATTCATTCTAGGAGTCCCAGATTCAAGCATCTGTGTGTGCAAGGTGTGTGTGCGTTGTCAAAAGATTAAAAAAGTATGAACAGATAATACCACATAATCACACTAGTCTATTCAAAAAAAATTCAACTTTTTTTGTTTGGTTAAATATACGCTTTAATCCTCACACTTTACAAAATTTACAATTTTATCATTTTTCACCACATTTTCAAATTCACAATTTCTACATTGATTTCTTTCTCAAATATCAAATTAATTCCATACAATTACTCGTTAATTGACTCATTTCTAAATTTCTCAATACTTCACTATACCTTTTCTCGAAACAATATTGATTCTCATATCGAAAATTTTGTGGCGTTATAACAATGGTTGGACTGGCATTCAAATCTATTTGTTATTCAATTTTTTTAAAAAATTTAAGATTATTTTGAATTTTTTGAATTTTTTTATATTTTTTTTCTCAAAGGGACCATTTTGTATTATTTTTTAAAATTTATATAGATTTAAAGGGGTATTTACATCAAATTTTTTTATTCAAATTATTCGAATTGTAAAATTTAACTGGACTCTATCTCGAAAATCCGGATTTTTTATCCGAGCTGATTTGAAAAAATGAACAACTCGAATACTTTTGATTAACTTGAAATTTTAAAAAAAATTCAATATTTTTTAAGTTGAATTAAGTTTTGGGTGTAGCCTCCTCCCACTTCACCTCCTAAAATAGAATTTCTCTTCTCGGGGCTCCTCGTCATTGGCGATTGGGTCAGCAATTTTAGATGAAAAAGACAAATTATTTTGCAACTTTCGGTGAAGAACAAATGGATTGTTTTTCCCTTCTTTTCACCATTTCTTTAACTTTAATTTTTATTATTTTATTTTAGCACAATTATTGGTAAAAATATGATATAGCAACATAAAATCTCAAGGTATAAGTCCATGTTCACACATGTAAAATAAATAGAAAGATCATGTCACCATTTTGGTGAAGAACAAATGGGACCATTTTTGAGCGAACAATAGTAGAGGGATAGTGAAAAAAATTTTGGTGAATAAAGATTTACAGAACTAAGTTACATGATTAGAATTTGAATTACAAAAATTTCTCTCTGCTTTGAGGTTTGCTAAGATAGCATTAGGACGGGTCTCAATCAATTATATATCTTCCTTTTTTTCAAAGACCGATTTGGTTGTAAATCAACACTTTGATTTTCCTCCCTAAGAACGTAGCGGACAACCCAGCTGCTTTCTTGGAATAAAATGCGGTGTATCCTTTTGACTAGAGCGGAGTGCGAGGTCTTTGAAGCACTGCCATGAATAGCTTTAACAGCATCCAAGCTGTCTGATTGGATTACTACTCTGGCATGACCTCTATGTTGTAGGAGCTTTAATTGATCAAGAATTTCCCAGAGCTCTGTGTTAAGGATCGAGCAGTTACCTAGGTACTTGTTATATCCCATGATCCACTCTCCATTCTCATCTCGCAGCACTCCCCTTACAGCTGCATTCCCTGAATCCACTTGAACAGCACCGTCTGTGTTGAGAAAGAACCATCCTCATGTCAAGGGTGCACCAATGGAGGACTTGAAGTCTTCACCCGCCACCTCTCTGTTTAACAAAGAATATTGTTTGGCCCAACACATCAAGATTTTGATTATCTCTGTAACGCTCCAAGATTTTCTTTGAAAGATGAACAAATTATGATTCTTCCATAGGCGCCAAGCCAAGAGCCTGAAGAGACACACCCAACTAATTTCCCCACTGTTTGGTCTTAAGGTGTCCTGCAGATTGAGAGACATCCAATCGAGCAAAGTGTTAGAGAAAAATTATACTGTTGGGTTCTCGGGATTACCTGATTCTAAACTTCCTTAGTCAATGTGCAATCTCGAAAGATATATAAGGTATCCTCTGAATCATTACCACAAACAGGACAGGAGGGGAGAGATTGTGAAATTTTCATTTTTCATTTGCAATAACATAATATTTCATGAAATATTTACTTTTATCAAAAAGCTAAAAAAAAGATGTGAGTAAATCGGTAATCTTTGTCATTTGAGTTAATTAAAAATTTAGGGTTCTTTTGAATGAACTATTCGTTTACTTATGGTTAATTTAAAAACAGTAATAACAATGAGATTAGATACTGTAATAATATTGTAACGTGAGAAAAAAAACTTAAATATACCGTATTAATAATAAACATCCATCCAAAGAAGTTTTAATATTGAATAATAATAATATTATTATTATTATTATTATGGCACTTGATTTTCCCCATTTTATAAAGGTGGTAGCTCCAATTGCAGGATATATATCCACATGGTGGACTTAAATGCAGCATTGTATGACGTGGACTTTATAGTTCATGCATGAGGAGATCACATGACTGTGTCTTCAAGATTTGCTTTGTCTGCCATTATCCAGTCTACTTATTCAAATTGGTTAAAAAATAATAAATTATAAAATTATTAAAAATTATGAAACCCAATAATTTTTCAATTTTGCACTAATCGTTGTTAATAATACATAACCTATACTAAAAATTATAAAAAAAAAAATAGTTGATCATTTCATCATTATCAATCAAGATAATTATCACGATAAAAAAGATATTTATTATTTTTTGTGATTTTTATATGTTGTTGTTGACAACTGTTTTGTCAAAATTCAAGCACAATATATTTAGAGTGATTGCAAGAAATTATCAAGATAAATAAATCAACCTCGAATGATCCAAGCAAAACCATCAAAAGAATTGATCATCCACCAAACTGGAGAGGACGGTGAAAAACCATCCCTAAAATCACTTTCAAAAGCAAGACAATATGCTTAAGTAAGATTAAAAAAACATGTTACAAGAGTAAACAAAAACTTCTAAAAGTGGAAGATTTATTAAGCAATAAAAAAAAAACACAAAATATATAAAATTCAAGCGGTCCACACGACTCATGAAATCATTTATTATTCTAAAATACTCTTAAAACATAAACAAATTAAGAAGCCGACGAAGAGCCACCTACTTTTCAAGAGAAAATGTTGGTGGCCAATAGAGTTTCAGTAACAACAGACATCGTCATTTGTCCATCCAAACTTATGAAGACAGTAAAAATATCTGTTGAAACCATTTTTTTTTGAAAACAACGTGTTTCAAAAATTATTTTAAATTGGAAAATGGGAGTCGCCACCAATCCTTTTGTACGGTGTGATTGGATCACCTCAAAACATTTAAAATCCGTTTTGAAAAATATTTTGGTCTTCGCAATCCAAAAAACAAGTTCGGGAGTTGGTTACGCATGAGGAAGGGTTAGCACCCTCATACGCCCAAAATTGGCATCACATTGACTATCTTAGGGTCTTGTTTGTAAAATTTTGAAAGCTCGAATAAAGTTTAAAATACGATCCTTGAATGCATGAGTTACGTTTAAAAGAAATCAATTTTGTTTGGAAGTCCCACTATTTCAAAGTGATCGAGAAAGAAAGTTGCGTCCAGTGAGTTAGGACATAACATTTCGAGATCCAAAAATAACAAGCTTTCCTTTGTTGTAAACTTTTTAAATTTTGGAAAAAGATGTTCGATTATCTCGATTTGAAGAAAGGGTGTACCTAGTAAGTTAAGGCGCAAATTTTCAGAATCGAAGATAAGAAAACATTGTCTCGATTAAGGGTATTCGATTATTTCGATTTGAAGAAAAATTGCACCTAGTAAGTTAAGGCACAAATTTTTGAAACTCGAAATAAAAGAATACTACCTCGATTTTAAAGTTTTTATGAAAACAATTTTGAAAACAAATATGTGAGTTTAATATGAATGAGTAGTTAATAATGGTATTAGATAACACAAAGCAAAACAAGTAAACAGATGAATTATATACAAAAATAAAAAATACGAAATACGAATGCATAATAATTAAAAAAATAAATGCAAATATTGATGAAGAAGAAAAATAAAGCAATCAGAGTTGAAAATAAGATTTTTTGGATGCCCGGGGGTAAAATGATAATTTTAGGAAAATTTAAGGTTAAAATGGAATTTTTGGACATCTGGGGGTAACATAGTAATTTTTGAAAGTTTCAGGGTAAAAAATGGAATTTTTAGAAGTTTAAGGGTAAAATGGTAATTTTAGGAAAAATCGGGATCAAAAATGGAATTTTTGGAAGTTTGGGGGTAAAATGGTAATTTTGGGAAAAATCCAGGTTAAAATAGAATTTTTGAAAGTTTAGGGGTAAAAAATATAATTTTTAGAAAGTTTAGGGTTAAAAATGTAATTTTAGAGAAGTTTGAGGGTCAAAATATAATTTTTGGACAGTTTAAGGACCTCCAGGATAATAAACACGTGGCAGCTCCTAAAGCTTTCTAAAGTCAAAGGACTAATTTGAAAATCATGAAAAAATTTTGGGCCAATTTTATAATTAAACAAAACTTGATTTAAGGATTAAATTGAAACAAATTAGAAGTAAGAGGATCATTTGCATAAATAGGCCAAAAACATGACACGTGGTGGCTCCTGGTGCTTTCAAAAGGTCAAGGGATTAAATTGAAAAGCATTGAAAATTATTGGGCCAATTTAAAATTAATTAAAAGTATGAAAATGACTAAATTGTAAAAATAAAAAAAAGCGAAATGACCAAATGTAAAAATAACCCTTTCTTAAAAACACGCGGATCCTAGGTCGGATCGGGTCAGATTTGGGTCGGTCATGGGTAATAACTCAAAACGACGTCGTTTTGGTGTTTAAAAGCCTTGGCGAAAACGACGTCGTTTTGACCCTTTATAAATTCAATCCAAAACCTTTTTTTTTCCTTCTTCTTTTATCTTTGTTTTGATGTTAAAAAAAATCTTTTTCCCTCTCTTATTAAACCTTTAAAAACTTTAACTTTTTCCTTTTTCATGAAGGTTTTCTCTATTCTCGATCACGGCGACGATGGCATCGTGGGGAAGGCGTCGATCGGCTCCGACGGTTGGTGCAATCAAAGGGACAGTAACCTTAATCACCCTTTCCTTTTCCCTTTTTTTATCATTAATGCTATTATTAATATTGTTATTATTATTAAAGTTTATTAAATATTTAATTCATATTTAATGCGTTATTTTTGAAAAAAGATAAATGAGATTAATTTAATATATACATATATGTTTAAACGTTTGAAATAATTGAAGGTAATAAATGACAAAAGTGATAGGTTTAAGATAATATATCAATGCACCATATTTATAACGAAAACATTTTGTAACTTGAATCATAAACAGAACAAACAAATAATCAACTTATGTATTTAATGTACCTTGAGAATATTCAATGCTTTGTGTTCTGGTAATGTTTGGTGCTTTTACTTGCTATTATCTGATCCTGCTGTGATTTTTGCTGTGATTTTCAAAGTTTCGAAAGTTTATTTGCTGGTACTAATTTACAGTGTTCATATGAAATCAGAAAACTGTAACCCTTTACAACTGATTTTTATTCTGGCTTTATAGCCATATCTAGAATCATTTAGTTTTGTTTTTATGCAACTAATTGCTGGTCTAATCTCCTTTTGCAGGCGCAGTGGCGACAATGGAGGCTGCAGCAGTGGCGGTGGCAAGTTGAAGATGGTCAGTTGGCAACTTAGTTGCTGACGTGGCACTGTCTGGTTGGTGGGGAGATAGGTGGTTGGTAACAATGCAAGTGGGAGCAGATTGGGTCAATGGGTTTGGGTTTAGAATTTGTGTTTAGGCAATTTTGGGCCATTGTAAATGGATTTGTGTTTGTGTTCTAGGTCTGATTGGACCTTTGTAATTTGGACATTAATTTGTAAATGGACTTTGAATTTAATTTTAAAGTTTAAGTTTAAAATTATTTCAAATTTAAAAATGAATTTAAATTTAGAAATAAATCTAAAACTAATCTAAACTCAAAAGTAAAAATTTGACCCAAAATTCAGGTTCGGTTAGAATTGGCTTCAACAATATCCACAAAATGTGCAAATTGAAAATATAGAAGGCATAAGAAGTGAATGAGGAGAAAAAAAGAGAAGGTTGGTGAGAGAGAAAAAAAGTAGATGGTAGTCAGTCCAGAGGCTAGCACCATCACTAGACAAAACAAGGAAGAAGAAGCAAACGACTTTGAGAAAAAAGATTAAAGTTTTTAGGGTTTTCCCAAACAATTACTATGTCCTATATATATATATAAAGAGGTTTCTTAATAATCCAACGAGTAGTTCCAGTGGAAAAGAGGATGATGTTCATCCTAGGAGTCTTAGATTCGAACATCTGTGTGTGCAAGGTGTGTGTGCGTTGTCAAAGGGTTAAGAAAGTATGAACATATACTATCATATAATCACACCAACATATTTAGGAAGAAAAAAAGCGCTCTCTTACGGGTTGAGTGGCAATCTACAAATGAGTGTTTAAATCAAGATTTTACTAATTAAATTGGTATGGGTTAAAATCCCATTGTAAATATATTTTTATTGATTTTCGTTAAAATGAAAAAAACTAAAATATCCTCAAATTATAATTTATTTTAATTATAGAATAAAATTTTCTTAATTTCTCTTTACTTTTTATTCCAATAATTAATAGAAAATTGATCTCCCACTTCCTATTACATGTAATAAAACTAATACAAAATTTACCACAACAAAAGAAAAAGAATCAATTTATCATGACTTTTTTTTTTTCAATTCTAATAGTTTGTTCCAATTCTATTATATATGATAAACCTTATTGTTTAGGGGTCGAATTTCTTTCGAGAGAAATTTTTGAAGTGTCGTTTGTCGAGTCGTCAATTGGACTCTCAAGTAGAAGAGCATTGTGTCCGAATTGTTTATGCTCGATTTTAACCCCGAATTTTGCCTCCTGACTCCGAGAAAAACCTAATAGATTTACGGAATTTGAATAAATTGATTTTCATTACTCATAAGAACTTCAAATTTTGCCTAAATGTGAATTATTTATTCGATGTATATTGCAAATTATGAAGTCAAATTAATATTTTTGTTAGATATATATATTCAAAGATAACGTGTATATTTGATTAAACTTATTTATTTGTCTACTAAGGTTAGTAGCACTTATTTATGGTAGTATCTTCCCAAAAGATAACTAGTACATAATTAGATTTTTTGTTATCTAAATCCATAGAGTAAACTCAATATTTTGAGCATTCTTGTATTGTTTTACATTTATATACTATTTTGTAGCTATTTTGCTTCATTCACATTTCCCATTTGTTTTCTTATTTAATGGGTCAACCTTCTCTTAAAGAAATGAGTAAGTTAAGTTCTATTTAGATGTTTCAGATCTTGACTTAGTACTATTAGAAAATAAACCCGATGTTATTATCGACTTAAGCAATGAGGAAAAGAAGTTGCACCATAAGCAATAGAAGCGATCAAATAAATTGAGCCTTATACTCTCGTCAACGATCATTGCCAACAATGTCAAGATCACAATTACGCAAACTGAAAGTGCTTCTATAAGCTAGTTACTCGTTAATACTTTAATGGTACAACTCACGACTATGAAATTTGATGGGTCAATTAAATTTGTGCATTACATAATATAATAAATTAATTATTATATAAAGTAACTTTACAAAGCATAAGTTACCCAAGGATCAAGTTGGGCTGGACCACAATTTGAAATTTTTTGAATTTCTTGTTCAAACCCAAATTAAATCAAGCTGATATTTCCCTTTACTATTAAAAATAAAATATTTAGAAATTATTTAATAATAGTATTTATATATTCTTCTAGTTAAACTTGAATAAAATGATATTTTATTATCAACTAGTGATATAAGTCAAGGAAAGCTTTAATAAAAACAACTCTAATTCATTTCTAATTTCAAATACAATATACTAAAAAATTATTAATGTTCTGTTGGTAGAATTATTGTTAGTAGGTGGTAGTGTTAATAGTAGTTTCATGGAGTTAAAGCTTTTACATAAGTTTCTGCATAAGAAATGAGATGTAAGAGTGTGTCACATGTAGATCATATGATTAAGTGTGCTGCAGTTGGTAATTTAATTTTACAGTTATTTGAAGAACCTCCGATTTCGGTATAAGATTTATTGTTTGTCGATCGTAATGTGTCGTTGGTTGATTAATGTTATCAAGTTGATGTAATAGTAAAACATATTATACTCCTTAAAAAAACTCAAAAATGATTTTATTTGAAGAAAGAAACCACAAGTTCCGAAAGAATTAACCTATTAACAGTAAAACTATTGGTTATTCTCAAATCATATCTATAATATGCAACAATAATGTCAAATTTATACACTCAACGAAACCTCAACCTAGAAAAAATGAAAATCCAAGATTAAAAGTATCCCAAAGAAGCCCTTAAAACAAAGAACTTTCCCCCTCTACCTTTCAGAAAAAATGAACATTTTGGTCTAATGTAATGTCACAAAGTTGGTACTCTTTGCCTTCATCAAAAAGCCATTTCTCAAGCAGTGAAAGTTGGCTTTGAGCATTGAGGTGTGGCTTACTTTCATATTGTGAAAGGCTTGCCTCAGGTGACATAGATGGTGAGATATCAGAAAGTGAAGAATCTAAAGATTCAAACCCTAAATGTGATTGAAATGCCTCTGCCTTGCTGTTCTTGTCTTCCTTCATTGGATCAGTCCCTTCTTCACTATAATCTGCAGAATCAGCCATTTTCCATGGATTATTTCCCATCCACCCTTTCAACAACTTAGCTATGTTTTCAGTGCTTGAAGCATATCCACTTGATTTTGGATAAGATGTGTGGTCATTAAAGGGTTTCATTTCAACTAAGTGACTTGATTTCTCAGGTGATAATGCATCAGATAAAGCCTTTTTAGCCATATGGATATCAGTCTGCAACTTTCTCTCCCACTGACCTCTACAAACCTGGTATGATGATGATGAAAACCCATATCTAGAAGAACCTTCATTGCCTTGTAGCTTCTTCAGCTTCTTCTTCAAATGAGTGTTCCAATAGTTTTTAATGTCATTGTCTGTTCTTTGAGGGAGGTAAGATGCTATTGCAGTCCATCTGTAACAATAAGAAATGCCCCCCATTCATTATAAAACCAACTTATTCATTACATTCTACACTAAACAGATGACAAGTTAATATCACTGTTCATACTTGATATATATATTTTTTACGGTAATTGATCACTAACCTGTTGCCTAAGAGTGCTTGAAGGTGGGTTATCATTTTCACTTCATTTTCTGTGAAGTTACCCCTTTTAATCCCTGGTCTTAAGTAATTAGTCCACCTAAGCCTGCAACTCTTACTACATCTAAGCAAACCTGAAAAAAATATATATATATATATAAAAAAAACAAAGATTAGTAATTGCATGATTGTATTCATTTATGATCAAATACCAAACAAAACAAACAAGATCCTTTTGTAGAACCTGTTTTGGTGGGAACAGCCCTCCAATTCCCAGGACCATGTTGTTGAATATAAGACACCAGGATGATGTCTTCTTCAGGAGTCCATGGCCCTTTCTTGACACCAACTTTGTCACAACAAGGTTGTCTTCCCATTATCAAGACTGCAGTTGATTTCTTGTGTTTTTAGGGTTTAGTTTATGTTGGTGGGAGCTTTAAGACAAGTCTAAGAGTAAGACAAAGGATTTGATGTTGCAGCATTACATATATAGAAATCAAAGTGTAAGACAGTGAGGTTGCTGACTTAAAAAGAGGAAAAAGGGTGGTATCCAAGTTCCAACTCCCTCCCCAAAGAGTCAAAAAGATGACAGCAAGTGCATTAACTCAAGAAGAAAGAGAGAGAGAGAGAGGGAGGGATCCATTTAAATAGACAACTCAATAATAACATTATTGAACCTTGTTTTATGATTTCCCTTTCTTTTATTTTGTTATTCATATTTGTAAATGTATATATTATCAAGTTATTTGTATCAAAAGTATAATTATTTTTTATTAAAAAATGACAAATCAATTATTATACGTGACATTAAAAAGTAAATTAATTCAAATAAAAGAGTAAATTTGTTCTTCTGTTAAAAATTTTATTCATTTTTACTATTAAAAACTGATCTTTGTACGTCAGAATAAGGTACACGTGATAGATCATATGTAAATGTTTAATTATTTTGTCAACTAACTCAGTTTTTAACAATTGAATTGGATGAAATTTTTAATAGAAATAACTATCTTACTATTTTATATAACTTACAAGGATTATTTTATTTATTTATTTAATAAATGAAACAAAATTTAATCTAACTCTTAATATTGAGACCTTTATGATAATTTTATCTAATATTAATTATAATTGGCTATGATTGTATTCATGACTAATTATTTCGAGTTAAATAGAATAATTGTTGATATACTTGAAAAGCTTTTAAATTATTACAACTTTATTTAAACAAGTTTTTAAATAATTTTTGTAGTTAAAAAAGTTTTTAATCTATGATTTTTATCAAAAAAATCTCTTGATTTTAATATTAAAGTTAAAATATTTTGGATTTTTGCATTTTATCTTCTTGTTGATGCAATAGAAATTATATACACTTTATATAATTTAAAAGAATAATCAAAATTTTCAAAAGAATAATTAAATGTGTTATGTATATAAACATTTTAAAGAAATTTTAAAATATTATATATTATTCAACTTTAAAAGGTATTATTTTATTTTTATTTAATAAACTATTCTCGTTAAATTCATAGCAGCATTAAATGTAAATTAATATAAATATTCAAAAATAATTTTACTTCAATATTAAAATTATGGGCTTTCATAACTAAAAAAACATAAGTTAAGGTTTGTTTAACTATAAAAATAATATAAAGGTTTATTTAAATAAAGTATAGTAATTTAAGAGTTTTTTTTAATATATCAACTAATTACAATAAAATTCGATATTTATAACTATTTAAAGTGATTAACGGGTAATTTAGCCTAATCTTAGAGTGATTAACGTGGAAAAGGATAGTCAGTACTTCATTACCATTTAATATTGAAGTGATCGAATCCAACAAGTGGTTCCAATGAAAAAGAGGATGATGTTCATCCTAGGGGTCCCGTGTTCGAGCGTCTATGTGTGTAAGGTGTGTGTGCCTTGTCAGAGGGTTAAAAAAACATGAACAGATACTACCATATAATCATACCAGTATATTCAAAAAAAATTGAAGTGATCAATTTGATATAACCCTTAGTAACAGTTAATTTACCTTAATTTTTTTTAATATACCGATGTGATTACATGATCATATTTATTCATATTTTCTTAATCCTTTGACAACACCTTACATACAAATGCTCGAATCCGGATCTCCTAAAAAATATTATTCTTTTTTCCATTGAAACGAGTGATTGAATTCATTTACCCTAAAAGTTAAAATTCAAACATTATTATAAATATTGGATCATGTTTTGCTGAAGTCAACTCAAAGTATGGCAAAGGCACAAAGCCTATGCCTCATCTGCCTCACAAAACCGCGTGGCATTCAATGTGATTTGTGCTCTACACCAAACCTATAACCACACACACACACTCTCTCTCTCTCTCTGCCATTCATATTTACTGTAATAATTAACAGAAAAAGGAAACAAAAATGAAGGAAAAGATGCACAAAATAATTACTGATGAACAATAATATTGTAGTAAAGTTAAAAGTATGTATTGGATTTTATTAACGACTTTGTATCATTATTTCTTAAGATTTGTTAGAAATTTCGACAATTGCAATATGAGTTTAAATAGTCTGTTAAACAATTAAAATATTTTATGATAACAGTCGATTGAGTCTTAATTCGATTAATATGAATATTGTTGTCAATTTAAGAGGATGTAGATTCGAGTGCGTTGAAGCGCATTATCTTCCTATTTATGGATTGAGAAGGTGTGATGAGTAGTTATATGCGTTGTGTAAAAAATAACAGATATAATTAGAATTTATAATGAGATTGTTTAAAAAAAATATTTTATGGTAACAAGAAGTTGTTGGAAAAAGTGAAAGTAGACTTCTTTCTCAAGCATTTGAACCATGTTCAAATTATGGAATCAACGTTGTTGGGAAGGTTTTACCTTAATATTATTTCAGTCTGAATAAGACTATACTAAGAGCATAAAATGAATGAAAACATCTATGTTATATATCAAAATAAAATATTTTGTGATAATTGACCATTTTGACTTGTAGTATTATAAGCATTATATTTGTAAAGTTTTCTGGAACTTTATCTACCTAAGTTTGAAGGACAAACGTGATCAACTTATGGAATATTTTTTTTAATTTCGTAATTTAGTATTATCCAGCTTGTCTTTAATTAATTGAAAATCAAAGAAGATAAAGGGTTAATCTTCATGTGACCTTGCTAGTTCAAATGTGGTAAACATAGATGGTAGACGATAGTATTGGATCTAGTATATTAAGTGTAGTATTTTTGTCTATTTATACTTGTAATTTTTTCGAATAGATTGGTTTAATATAATTATTTATGAATTATATTAATACCTTTTGTATGTTGTCCTCTTATAGTTTTTGCATGCAAAGTAAACTGGTAAACAAAGCTCGACATCTCAAAGAGCAAACCGGTAAATAAAACCCTAAATCTCATAACGCACTCACAAAATGGATAGAATATTCTTCATAATTACCACGAAACTCTCACCAAAACTCATATGCGACTACATCTTGTCGCCCCCAAAGAAAATCTCTTTTTTTTTATTGACATATCAAAACAAGGATACAAGGTCCCTTTAAATAGGTTAAAATTAAAGTTTTAATCATATTAAAATATCTCTGTAATAATCAGAATTTAACTGAAAAAAATAACAGAATTTAATTAGAAGAAGAATACGAGGCACACCCACAATGACTAAGAGAAAATATGATATAGCATAATAAGAATAAACCATGATGAAGAGTTTATATGCGATATGTTAATAATGAGATTATGAATTTACTTACCAAGCTTTTAAATGTGGTTAATCCGTCGGCATTGGGAATTATATGTGAAAGAATGATTAATAAAATATATGAAATGGTTATTTTAATTGATTTTCTTGGAGAATGGAAAACATGGAAAAAAACATGTTTGGTTGAAAATTGTAAAAATTATTTTTAAAAAATGAAAATATGTGAAAATTAAATTATACAATTGAGATAATTTTTGTAAGTGTTGATAACTTTATTACTTAGGTTTTTAATGATTATTGTATGTGAGATTATTAACACGAGTAATTATCGCAAAACCTAGTGTTTATACGTATAAAATGATTTAGCAAAATTAATGTAAATCATTACTTTTTTTTTTGTATATATGCATAAGGATATGATATTTTACATGACCCGACACTTGTAGGCATCATACCAATAAGTTGTGGCAAATACTTCCCATTATAATTGGCTTTCGATCAAGCGTCAAATATACTCCATTTTAAAAAAAAAAAATTATTGTGCGATGTACGTTAAAATTGCTCCACCACAATGCACAAATTGCTCCATTTTAAAATGTATTATTAGATGTCTTGAACAAATTGGAGATTCAATTATGATATAATTAGATTATTACAACTTTAGTTTAACAACTTTTCCCAACATTAGGGGGGAGAAAAGATAATAGTTGGATGAAATGATTAAATGGAATGAATTATCATTATCTAGATCCTTAGAAAGTAATTTGAATTAGAAGTTCAAAAACATAATTCACTTTATTACAAGTTAATTGTCAAATGCATTTATTGACCGGATGAGAATAACCAAGTGCTATATATCAACTAATGTTTTAATTTGAATCAAAGTCCCAGTAGGATTAGAATAAATGGAACTAATGCATGCCTAAAACATGATAGATTGATTGGTTCCAAAGATGAAAATTCTCGTAAAAGAAAATAATAAGTCTAGATGGTCATATAATGGAGGCGAGTGTTCTAGTGAGACTTAAAACATAACTAACAATTAAAACTCTAGAAGATATTCAAGTACCAAAAACTGAAGATTGAAATAGTGAAAATAAAAAGATTTGGATAAGTTATGTCAATACGAGAAAATGAGGAACCAAAATTAAAAGTTATCGACAACGGCTTTACATGCAATTGTACTGTTGAAATAATGAAAGAAAATGAGGATATTTAATAAAATTGTCGAGAAATATAAACATGGAATAATTTGTCAAAATAGAAAAACGCAATACAAGTAAAAATGAATTCGGGAAGTTTTTCGACCAAAAGTTCAAAAATCTAAAAGTTTAAAGCCAATGGGGTTCAAATGAGTAAGTTTTGCATAAATGAATAAGAAAAATAAAGTTTTTCGCTAAGTTCCGATATTAATAATGAGAAGATATTATATTATTTTGTAGTGGATGCAATAAACATTTAAATATTTCATTTGTCTGGCAGCTTATGAAAGATTTAACACATGCCCAACTATTATTGTTACAACTTTTATATGAATCACTATATAGTAGAAACTTATATTAAAATCCTTGAAGGATTTAGAATGCTAGAATAAGCATATAGAAATTATTGAGAAATTTATCAAAATACTTTTGCGTAAAATATTTATTCATTTGATTTGAACATATGTGTTATTATAGAAGGATCATGATCAAAGTTTGTTATGATTATTGTTAAAATTCCTGAAGAGAACAAAATATATTTTCCCACAAAAAATTTTTCACTCATAACTTTAAAAAGAAATGTGATATAAATACTTATCAAATATGTTCAAGTGATCATTTGAAAAGCTAGCATTCAATATTGAATAAGCAGAATTTGAGATATCATGTGATGTCGTCATGAGGGAGAGTAAATACGAATTGTACTCTTTTTCTCTTAACTGAGGTTTTGTCCCATTGGATTTTTCTCGTAAGATTTTTAATGAGACACATGTTATGCGTATTATAGATATATGTACTATTTTTCTTTCACTAGGAATTATTTTTTTAACAAAGTTTTTATTTTAGTAAAGTTTTAAGGAGGCACATTATCTACCAATAGACATCCATTGAGAACTGTTATGAATATTTTATTATTAAGTAGATGTCCATCAAGATCAAGATAAGTTTCATATACATTGGGACTCTAATGTTCACTAAAAGTAGCGTTTTATATTATTTATACTTCTTATATGAATAAATATATATTTTTTAGAAGCATTATAAACATCCTTATTTTTTGTTCTCTTTTGCTCTCCTATTTTTTGTTCTTTACCCTCTTTATTATTTATTTCATAACAAAAACCTTTTATTTAAAATTTGTGTTGATAATGATGTTATTAAATTATAGGGTAAACTACACTGTAGGTGACATGTTCCTATTTTGGTCATTCTAATTTTTTTTGTAAATTTAATCACTCTAATTAAGATAATTATTCAAATTAATCATTATCGTAAAAATTTTCATTAATCCACTAACAGATTGCTGACGTGGCATTTTTTACTTTTGACTAAACCTAGAGACCTCTTTATAATTAGTCCAAAACACCTTTTTTGGTGTTATGATGACAGGTGAGCTCATTGGAAAGGGTACGATCATGGTCATGGTTCATCATTGTCGTTGTTAGATTCCCTCTTGTTAAAGAGGATTCAAATGTTGCTGATGCCACCATTGAAATCTTCATATTACAAATAAACCATGTCGAAACCATTTTGAAATGCGTTCCGTCTTTTATATTTTTAAAATCGAAAATGGGAGTCGCCACTAATCTTTTATTCGGTGTGATTGGATCACCTAAAATGTTCGAATTTGCTGTATAAAACGTTTGGTCTTCAAAATCCAGAGAAATAGGCTCGGGAGTCGGTTACGTGCAAGGAAGGGTTAGCACCCTCACACGCCCGAAATCGGCACCTAGTTGATTATTTTTTGTAGTTGAAATTCCAAAATTCGAGTAGAAATTCAAAATGCCTTTCATGAATTAGACGTTAGAAGTGAGATACTCAATTATTTAGGTTCATAGTAAAATCACACTCAATACATTAGGGCACAATTTCGAATCCCCTAAATCAATAGAATATCGAACAATTATTGATTTTGAGTAAGATATTCAATTATTTAAGTTCAAAGAAATATCACGCTCCAACACGTTATGGCACGACCTCTCAAATCTCTTTTAATAAAAGAATATTACTTTTCAATTTGAAACAGCTTATAAGTTTTGGAAAATGATGTATATTTTTTTTCCTATATATATATATATAAAGCTATTTCGTAAAAAATGGGTGAAAATGTACAATTTGCAAGGGAAGTGATCATTATTGATTTTAAAGAAGTCGTTCGATATTTTAAGTTCGAAAGAAAATAATACCCAATTCGTTAAGGTACTACTTCTCAAATTCCCTAAAATATAATAACTTTATTTTAAGAGGATAATTTCCGTACTTGCAAAACATACAAGCTTGCTAAATCATTTTTTTCTTTTTTTTTTAAAAGGAAATTGAATAATGTGCACTCCGTTTTAAAATTAAAAAATAACAATAGGTGAAGACGTAAAATAATTAAAATAACAAATGAAATGATGGCGTGCAAAGTAACAATGCAGTATGATATATGATAAAGTGAGAAACAAAAATTAGGCCAAGCAAAGTAAACAATGAAATAAAGGCTGGAAGTTTGATATGACAAAATCAAAACGAAAAGAACTTGTTTTTCTAAAAACATGAGCTGCCAATTCGAAAGAGGAAAGAAACTATTAGAAGAATAATTTTAAAGAATTTTGAAAGAAAAAAAAAAGAAAAAGGATAAAAATAAAAGGATTCAAGGCCTAAATCCGAAAATAAAAAGGTTTGGAGATTAAATTAAAAATAATATGAAATTTGGGGTTGAAATTTAGATAAAAAAGAGTATGAGGATAGGTTTTAAATAAACAAAAATGAAAGGATAATTTTTAAAAGTAAAATAAAGTAAAAGGGTTTGATTTTTTATTAAAAGGAATAAAATGGCCGAATAAAAAAAACAATTCAAGAGTTAAATCAGGATAGAAATAAAATTTAAAGTAGAAATTAAAAGAAAAAAAGAAAAAAAGGGCTTTAGTTCAAATGTTAGAAATTATAGGGACCGCGTGAGAAATTTCCCAAAGTTCGGACACGTGTCCATTACAGAAATTATTGGTCAGAGGATCAATTCGAAAAACAAAGCAAATATCAGGGCCGATTTTAAAATAAACTAAAAAATAAAAGAGAGGACGAGATTGGACAGGTCTTAAAGGTCGAGGGATTGAAGGGATAAATATCCCATCACCCAGAAACACGAGGATCTTCCCTAAACGAGTCGGGTCCGATTCGGGCAAGGATGGAACGGTGTCGTTTTAGGGCCACTGACTCAATCCCTAAACGGTACTGTTTCTTGGTACTTTATAAATCATTTTGCTGAAAAAAATCATTTGGCTCCCATTTCTTAAAAAAAGTTTTAAAACCCCCTTTTTCTCTAAAATCTCTTCTTCCTTTTTGACTCCCGTCGGCCTTCAGTCCACCGTGACCCCGTCTCGCCTATCGTGGATCAACATTCTCCGATGTTGGCAGCAACCGCGCGCGATGGTGAGAACAACGAAAGGTCACATTTTCCTCATTTCACTCCTTTTTTTTAAAACACGATTTCATTTTTTAAAACCCTCAAAAAATTGTTCTCCTTTTTTTTCTTTTAAAAGTTTAGATCTTAAACCTAGATTTAAAATTTTAAAGAGGTTCGAAAATCCCTTTTTATATATCAAAAGTTTTGAACCTGATTCTGTTTTCAGATTCGTTGAAAGGAAAAGAAGAGTTTTTCATTTTTGCCTTTAATCTTTTTTACTTCGTTTTTTTTTAAAAAAGGAAATTTTATATCATTTGTTTGGGAATGGAGATGGACTAGTGTGCATTTGATATATGAAACAAATATATGTATATACAAGTAAATATGCGCAATAATATACCTTGCAAATATTAACTTCTGAGATTTCTTTGCGTTTGAATCCCTTACTATTTCTTTTTGATTTTTTGTATATTTTGTGTTTTTCCTCTTTATTTTCTTTTAAAAAAATGTTACAGATCTTAGATCGGCTTTTATAGCCATGAGAAATTACAAAGATCCCTATTCTTTTGCCTTGTATGTTATTCTCTGTTGTCTTTGTCTTGCTGTCCTCTGTTGTTCTTTGCTTCTGTTTACAGGTATCACCAGTGTAGTGGCTTTTTGTGGTCAACGCCGACGCCGGGAGCTGTGCCATGGTCATTTTGGTGCAAAAACGGCAAGGGTGGCTTCGGGTAGAGACTTTTCGGGAACCGAACAGTTACGGGAGTTGAGGAGTCAACGGTCAGCCATTGAAGGGTCACATGGCTGACCTGGCATGTGGCGACTGGAGCAACAAACCCTAATTTAATTAGGGTTTCAAATTTTTAATGAATTTGGGCTTGGGTGTATTTGGGTATTTGGGCCTGGTCTGCTTTGTAATTTTCATATTTGGGCTTGTAAATGGACTTGTCAAATTAAATTTAATTAAATTTGAGAATTTTATTTTTATTTTTATTTATTATTTTTTGGGGTTTTATTTTCTGGGTCTGATCAAAATTGGGCCTCTACAGCTAACCCTCTTTGCTCGTTGCTGTGTAGCGGGAACGGAGCAAAGACTAAAATGGAGGACCAATTTTATCCTCTCTTGCTAAGCTTCAGCCCCATTATCGACCACTTCAACTGTATTTTATCTATCGCCCTATCTTGCCCCAAGATAAATAGCAAAATTTACTGCTGTAGTTCCCCTCTATCCTGTTGTGACTTCAAGGAGGTTGTGATTCGTTATTGCAGTTTTAATCCAACTTCGCTGTAACTTCAGGAGGATAGGATTTGACGTCGAAGCTTCATCTTGCACTTACTACAAATTCAGAAAGATAAAGACTTGCCATTTTGATCTGATCTACCTTTGCTTCGAGGTAGAAGATTCACCGTTACAGCTTTAATCTGTTCCTCTTTGATTTTTAGGGTATAAGATTTATCGTTATGGCTACAATGTCATTATGGTTCTATATTCGCCGTTGTGGCTTAAATCTTTCCCTTCATGCTTCTCAGGTATAAGGTTCGCCATTGCGACTTAAACCTTTCCCTTTGTATCTTCATGGTACTAGATTCGTCGTCGCGGCTTAAATATTTCCCTTCATGCTTCTAAGGTACAAGGTTCTTCATTGCGACTTAAACCATTCCCTTTGTGTCTTCGTCGTATTGGATTAGCCATTGCGGCTTAAATCTTTCCCTTCATGCTTCTGAGGTACAAGGTTCGCCGTTGCGACTTAAACCGTTCCCTTTGTGTCTTCGTGGTACTAGATTTGTCGTTGCGGCTTAAATCTTTCCCTTCATGCTTCTGAGTTACAAGGTTTGCCATTGCGACTTGAACCGTTCCCTTTGCATCTTCGTGGTACTGGATTCACCGTTGCGACTTAAATCTTTCCCTTCATGCTAATGAAACCTGTAGAATGTGCTCAAATGGGCCTTTAAGTAGGCCAGATTATTTAGGATGTCATGATCAGGATGAGTCAAATGCTCCTAACTAGATGAATGTGCATGATTGATGTTAATTTTCAAAAATTAATTTCTTTTGCTTTGGGATTATCTCCTTATGTCCTCTCAAATCTACGACAGGATTTGGCAGAATATTCTTAATTTGAACCATTCTTTTCAGGTTTGATTTTTTTAATAGGTGGTCCTATTTAGGGTCCCTGTATCATTTAGGAAATTTCTAATTACCACTCGCAGATCCTTGCATACCTTATGATATTAGCTTATTATCCATTATCTCAATATGAAAAATACCTGGACAGTGTGGCAAAAGAACGAGATTGTATTAGGGTCAAAGCTTGAAGAATTTTAAAATATTGGCCAAAGATCAATTGCCAAATAATTACAAGGAACAATATTAGATGCCTAGACATCAAATATGAGTTTCTCCGGCCCAATGGTCATTTTTCTACTTTATATGCATCTAGAAAACCTAGAGTACTTCGTCGATGCCCCAAGATATAAAGTTTCTCAATCTTGTCACATTTGTAGGAACAATTTACCACTTTTGCCTCATGTTTGAGCTGCCCTTTTCGGGTTTTCAACTCAAAACCCTTTTGGTTTCAAGATGCCCTTTGTGGGTTTTCACCTTTGCCTCTCCATTTTTTTTAGGTGAAATATTTCTTCATCGAGTCTGAATTTACCAAGTTGTATAGTTCTTTGCCATCCATTTTGGTCAAAATGAGAGCTCCTCCAGAGAAAGCTTTCTTCACCACAAATGGCTCTTCCCAATTAGGCATCCATTTTCCTCGAGAGTCTTTATGTATGAGGAGTATTTTCTTCAAAACTAGACCTTCCTCGTGGAATTCTCTAGGGCGGGCATTTTTGTTGTAAGCTCGCATCATTCGCTTTTGGTACATTTGACAATGACAGATGGCTCTTAATCTCTTTTCTTCGATTAAGTTCAACTGATCATATTTGGCTTAGACTCACTTCGCTTCATCCAAGTTTAGCTCTGACAAGACTCAGAGAGAGGGAATCTCCACCTTAATAGGTAAAATGATTTTCATCCCGTATTCAAGTGAGAACGGCGTTGCCCCAATAGAAGTTCTGACTGAAGTTATATAAGCAAGAAGGGTAAATGGTAATTTTTCATGCCAATCTTTGTAGGTTTCTGTCATTTTTGCCACGATCTTCTTGATGTTTTTATTTGTCGCCTCCACTGCTCAATTCATTTTTGGGCGATATGGAGATAAATTATGATTTTTGATCTTGAATTGCTCGCAAACCTCCGATATCGTGCTGTTATTCAAGTTCAATGCATTATCCGATATAATCCTTTCTGGCATCCCATATCGGCATATAATTTTTTTTTAGGAATTTGCTAACTACAGACTTTGTAACATTGGCGTAAGAGGAAGCTTCCACCCACTTGGTGAAATAGTCGATAACTACAAAGATGAATCTATGCCAGTTGGAAGCCTTTGGGGAAATCGGCCCAATAACATCCATGCCCCACATAGAAAAAGGCCATGGAGAATTCATGACATGCAAATGTGACGGAGGTACGTGAATTTTATCTCCATAGATTTGGCATTTGTGATATTTCTTAGCATAGTTGATACAATCACTCTCCATAATTGACCAGTAGTATTCGAATCTCATGATCTGCCTAACCATTTTGAATCCATTGGCGTGTGTTCCGCAGATACCTTCATTGACTTCTTTTAGGATTTTCCTTGCCTCAATTGCATCAACACATCTTAACAGCACCTGATCCTTCTCTTATACAAGATTTCCCAGTCTAGGACGTACTCGTTTGCGAGCCTTCTCAACGTCCTTTTATCATTTTCAGTAGCTTCTTCCGGGTATTTACGATTTTTCACATATTGAAGGATGTCTCGATACCAAGGATGGTCATCCTTCTCTTCCTCTTCATTCTCATAGTAATGGGCTGGGGTCTCGTAAATGCTCATTTGAATGGGTTTATATCCTCTAGCCTGTTTAATTTTATCATTGAGACTAGAGTAGTCAAAGCGTCAACCATTTGGTTTTCCTCGCGTGGGAGGTATTAGAACGTAACCTCATCAAATTTCTTGATCAACTCGAGGACCATCTTTCGATAATCAATTAACTTGGAGTCTCTTGTTTCCCATTCTCCCCTAAATTGGTAGATTACCAATGCTGAATCTCCGTATACCTCCAAGACCTTGATTCCTCGTTCTATGGCTGCTTGAATGCCCATAACGCATGCCTCGTACTCTACCATGTTGTTTGTGCAATCGAAGTCGAGTTTACTAGTGAAGGGATAATGGTCTCCTTCTGACGATACTAAAACTGTCCCGATTCCATTGCCCGTGGCATTTGAAGCACCATCGAAATTTAATCGCCAAGGATGTTCTGACGCGGTCTCCTATTCAGTAGTTGCAATATACATTAGGTCCTCATTTGGGAAGTCAAAATTTATTGGCTCATAATCCTCTAGAGCTCTATTGGCGAGAAAATCTGCTATCGCACTCCCTTTTACTGTCTTCTGGTTTAAATAGACTATGTCGAACTCTGAAAGTAAGATTTTCCACCTAGCCATTCTTCCATTCAACGGGTTGACTCCATCATCTATTTAAGAGGATCTAATTTCGAGATTAACCAAGTTGTATGGTACAGCATGCACTGTCATAATCTTCGAGTGGTCCAAACTAACGCACAGCATAGCTTTTCGATCAATGAATACCTTGCTTCGCAGTCGGTAAACTTCTTGCTAAGGTAGTATATGGCTCTTTCTTGCTTTCCAATCTCGTATGTTGGCCTAATACACACCCCATAGAATTTTCAAAAACTATTAAGTACAAGATCAATGGCTTGTTGGGAATTGGTGGTACTAAGACTAGAGCATCGGATAAATAATGCTTAACGTTGTCAAAAGTTCTTTGGCACTCATCGTCCCACACACCTGGATTGTGTTTTCTAAGAAGACGAAAGATGGGATCACATTTCTTAATTAACTGTGAGATAAACCGAGCGATATAATTCAATCTTCCGAGGAAACCTCGAACTTTTTTTTGCGTGCGGGGTGATGGTAACTCTTGTATTACTTTGACCTTGTCTGGATCGATCTCAATTCCTCTTTGGCTAATTACAAAGCCTAACAACTTGCCCGAAGTAGCTCCAAAGGTGCATTTGGCCGGGTTTAACTTTAACTGAAACTTTCTTAGCCTTAAGAATAGCTTCCTCAAGACCTTTACATGTTCTTCCCCGGTTCGAGACTTTGCAATCATATCATCAACATAGACCTCGATCTTCTTATGCAACATATCATAAAATAACATCACCATGGCTCTTTGATATATTTTCCCTGCGTTCTTAAGTCTGAATGGCATCACCTTATAATAGAATGTCCCCCACGTTATGACGAATGTAGTTTTCGCCATATTTTCAGGGTCCATTTTTATTTGATTATACCTAGAGAAACTGTCCATTAAAGAGAATAGTGAATGACCTGTCGTGTTGTCTACCAGGGTATCAATGTGAGGTTATGGGAAGTTGTCTTTTGGGCTGGCTTTGTTCAAGTCTCGATAATCCATACACATGCGTACTTTTTCGTGTTTTTTAGGGACAGGAACTATACTGATCACCCATTCTGAATATTTGGCTACTTAGAGAAAACCTGCGTCAAACTACTTTTGAACCTCTTCTTTTATTTTTAACAATACATCCGATCGCATCCTTCAAAGCTTCTACTGGACAGGTTTGCATTCCTCTTCTATTGGGAGCTTATGGACTAAAATATCGGTGTTTAACCCAGGCATGTCTTGCCAAGACCATGCAAAGATATCCTTGAATTCTCGGAGTAACTCAATAAGATCTTTTCGTGTTTCTGCCGAAATACTACTTCCAATTTTCACCTTTTTTTCATCTTCATCTCCTATGCTCACAGTTTCGACTAACTCTTTATGGGGCAAGATATGTTTTTCCTTTTGTTCCATCATTCGCAGCAAATCAGGAGACTAGTTACTAGCTTGGTCATCTTCAAAGTCCTGAGGCTCTTCAAGACACATATCTTGCTCAAAATGAGGCTCAGAGTCAGTGACAGCGTTGCTCATATCATTGATATCCAAATATCTGTTTAAAGAATGAGAAAGGTCCAATGAAAAAGTAAATTTAAGAATGATTGTATGGTATGAGTATGAGTATATATATACAGAATTCAAGAATGATTATTTGCGTAGATTAAGTGTGAACGAATTGTTTGGATGGAACAAAACAATATGAAAAGACATTTGTTGATAGGGATAAAATGCATTTTCATTAAAGTAATGGATAATAGTCAAATGCCCTTTACAAAAGATCTCTATTACTTTCAGGCATAGAGCGATAGATATGCATCAAGTATTACTCTGAAAAAATCCTAAAGGCTACAGGGAGCTCTTCCTCAGTCCAGTTGCCTAGAACGCTTCTTGGTGTGTATGGGCAAATTCGTGATAAGATCCTTCCTTCGTCTTCTTCAGAGATGGAATTAATGTCCAAGTTTATCGTAACTCTTTCAGTTTTCTTCTCTTCTTCGATCCTCATTCCATAGGAAACGAAAGTCTTTGATATGTGGGGAAAGATCATTGACTCCCAGTTAATCTCTCTCCCGGCCAATCGTGCTTTTTTTGTTTCTCGCTTCCGTTCTATCTCTTTCTTCTATTCCTTCATATTTGGCTTGTACCCCAAACCAAAATGATCACATTTTCCTAGTGGTATCGGTGCATTGATTGCCTCTTGCAGATGTTTTCCAATCTCTTTTCCTGGTAGTGCCTCTTTTCTAATTGTTAATCGTAAACCCATCTTCGTAGCCCGTGACAACTTCGATTCGAGAATTTTACTTCCTTCTGCAATGAACGTTGCATTAGCGAATTTTAATGACCGAAAGGAGCATTTCACAGCCTCTTCGTCTCTCTCTACATACGGGGCGTCACTTGTCACGAATGCGATAATATCTTCCTCTGCATTTATTATAACCAATCTTCCTTCGATTACCAGTTTAAGCTTTTGATGAAGAGAGGATGGTACCGTCCCCACTGAATGGATCCAGGTTCTTCCCAACAAACAATTATACGAGGGCCTAATGTCCATTACCAAAAAATCTACCTTATATGTATTCGGACCTATCTGCAACGGTATTTTAATTCGGCCCATCACTTTTTTTTCCGTCCCATCGAAAGCTCTGACTATGTTGTGACATGTCTTCATATAGGAGTTGTCGACTGGTAATCGTTCCAGGATGGCTAGTGGCAATACATTTAAAGCTGAGCCATTATCAATAAGCACTCCGGGCAAAGTATACCCCTTGCAGTAAGTAGTGATGTGTAAAGCCTTTGTCGACCCCTTTTCCCATATGGGATCTCGTCATCACTAAAGAAAATAAAGTTGTCAGCGCTAACGTTATTAATTAGACGATCCAACTTGCACACGGATATGTCATTAGCCACATACGTTTCATTGAGTACCCTCATCAGTGCATTGCGGTGGGGTTCTAAACTTAGCAACAGGGTTAAGATTGATATGCGTGCTGGTTGTTTGTGCAACTGCTCAACCACACTATTCTCGCTTTGTTTTAAGAATTTCAAGAATTTTTTCGCCTCATTCTCACTCCTGGCTCATTTACTGGCTCAAACTTGCTGGCTTCTTTCTCTTCTGTTTCAGTTGCCAAAGCCTTTCCTTTAGCTGCTTCTTTATTTTGTACTTTCAGATCGTAGAATTTTCCACTACGGGTAACAAAGCTTATGTCTTCTTTACATCACTCTTCTTTAGGCGCTATTATGTTGTACCCGTAATTCCAAGGGACCCTCCTACTATCCTCATAAGGAAATGGCACAGGTTTTTGTATAATGACACAGGGTGTCATTTGCTTTCTTGTTTCGATCACCTTGGGTGCGGAGATAATTATCACAGGGCGATCGGGCTTGTCCATCCTTTTTTCTTCGGAGGCACAAATGTCCTCTACCTCTTTTTCTTCTTCGAAGAATTCCAGTTCTTTACGGTCCATCATATCCTGTACCAAAGCCTTGAACTCTATGCAATATTGAATCTCGTGTCCCTTAGTGTTATGAAAATCACAATAATTCTTGGCTGTTATCGTCGTATCTCCACCATTTTGCGTGATTACTCCTCTGTCCATCATTTGACGCCACACCCATCTCAAAGATGATTTGACCTCTCCGACATTGGTCTTAACCCTTTTACCTTTTGCTCCCACGATCACATTTATCCTCTGATCGAGATAAGTAAGTAAAGGGTTCCCAGCCACGTTAGGTCTAGACGGCTCATCAAATCTTACACGTTTTGTCTTAATTAGTCTTTCCATTATCTTTTTGAAGGCGAAACAATTTTCAAAAGAGTGTCCGACTACTCCTCCATGGTACTTGCACTGTACGTTTGCGTCATACCATTTTGGGAACGGGGGTGGTACTAGATCTGTGTAATACGGGACCACCGCATGTTGATCGTATAGCTGCTGGTAAAGCTCTTTATATCTCACCGGAATAAGGGTAAACTGAATTCTTTCAATTTTTTTCTTAAGCTTAGTTCATACTTCGGAGGATTTTGGTAATTTTTTGCAGGGGTTTTAGATTGCGTCATCATGATTGACTTCGCATAGTTTGGCCTGTACATGCCTTCATTATTTATCTCAGCATCTTTCCTTCTAGGGGCAGATCTTTTTACACTTTTCCCAACGTTAATCTTTCCGCTCTTGATTACGCTCTCGATCATTTCTCCGGACATAACCATATCCGTGAAACTTCTCGTAGCATTTCCCAACAAGTGGTTGAGGTAGGGTACTTTCAGCGTGTGGACGAAAAGCATAGTCGTCTCTTTCTCCGTTAATGGTGGCTATACCTGAGTAGCCAAATCTCTCCATCGTTGAGCGTATTGCCTGAAACTCTCACTCGACCTTTTCTCCATGTTTTGCAAGGTGATTCTATTAGGAGTTATGTCAATGACATGGCCATATTGCTTCATGAAGCCCTGGGCCAGGTCTTTCCAAGAACTGATCCTCGCACGGCTTAACTAATTGTACCATTTTACCGCGGATCCTACAAAACTGTCCTAGAAATAGTGGATCAGTAATTGGTCATGGTGGACATATCCTGTCATTTTTCGGCAGAACATAGTGATGTGAGCTTCTGGTCAACTTGTCCCGTTGTACTTCTCAAACTCTAGAGATTTAAATTTTGGGGGTAGTACTAAGTCCAGGACAAGACTCAGTTCTTTAGCATCTATCCCACAGCAGGTGTCAGCTCCTTCCATTGCCTTGACCTTATCTTCTAGCCACTTGTAACACTCCTCTATCTGTTTGAAAACTTCTAGTTTTGTTCTCTTTGTCTCCATGATTTCGTCAAAATCAGGGTTGATGAGATTTGCAGCATTTTTCCCTATATTAAACCCTTATCCAGTTGGATAATTGGCTTGGCCTGAGGTACTAATGGGATGTTGTTGTGCTATGATAAAGATGGGGGGCCCTCGCAAGTTTGTTTCTGGTGGAACTTGATTGTGTACGGGAGTAAAGCTAGCAGGGTATCGGGGGTCTTCATTGTCCTCTCTTGGGCTTGCTATGGGGTTTTTTCCTTTATCTGCTTTTTGTAATAGTTGAGTCAGTTGATTGCTTATGTTTCCTTGAGACTCAATGATTTGGTCTCTCATATCCTGTTGGACCTTCGCTAACTGGTCTTACAGCTGTGCTTACATTTGCTCTTGTATTTCTCTTTGTAACTGTTCCAACCTTTCTATTCTTTGGTCCATCGCCTTTTGAGTACCGTAAGAATGTGAGTTCTCTATGTTTTCGAGTTTAACTGTTCCAAATTTTATTTAGTTAGAGTTGTTGTGTTAAAATGTGAAAATGTAATGCGAATGAATGTATGTATGCAATGTAAGAGAAGGCACTGATTCTGAATTCAATTCCATTAGATAAACTTTACTAGAAGACAAATTTCTTTACATAGAACGAGTTACATAAATTACCTTGCCTTAGTGCCTAAATCCCTAACTTTCCTAAAAAGTTCGGTCAATTTTTGTCCTCGTGTTGATTTCGACTCATATTGTATGCTCAATTCATCAGCTTCCATGGCTAGCATTTGCACATGATCAGTCGCTTCTCACATCCACGTAAGTGCTTCACCTATGACATAGTCTCTCTCTCCTACTTGCCTTTGGGCCTGCTGGGTGTGCCATTCACTTGCTTCTAAGTTTCTATCGTGAATTTTGACCCTTATTTTGTTATTTTGAAGTGATACTTCAAGCTCTAGCACTCTTTTCCTCAACTCTCTATTTTCGGCTTGACTTGCCTTGAGTTCTATGACAAAATTTTAACTGCGGTGTCTATGCAAAGATTCCTCCAATTCAAGGATTCTAACTTCCAGCTCGGTTATTTGGGCTCTTAGCTCAGCCCTTTCAACTTGGCTTTCCAACAATTCTCCCTTTATGACATTTTCTCGAGCTTGACCATCTTGAAAATTCCTTTTCCATTGCTCCGCTCGATCTTCTTGTTCCCGAATCTCCTGTTGTCATTGATCAGAGTTTTTCCAAGCCTAGCATTCTTCATAGATTGACGAAGTTTTTTATAATGTTTCTTCAAATCTTCCAAGTCTTCCTCGGCTTTATTCTTTCCTTTCCTCAACTTTTCAGCCTCTAACTTGTGAATGTCTACATCCAACCCTAACTTCATCTTATCTTTTTCTAAAACTTCTATCATTTTCCCAAATTCCAAGCTCTTCCTTTCAAAATCCTGCTTTATGTTGTTCAACTCTGATGGAATTACTTGTAAGCATTTTTCTAATGATCTGGTATCATCAGGGTTGGATGCTGAAACATTGTCATTGACCTTTTTACTCCTCCACCAATCATATTCCGACGCCGTTATTGGGTTTGCAGCGAATACTTTCATCCTATGCACTTGCCTCCATGCATTTGTTATCTCCCTGACTCTTTTCTTGTAGTTATCCTATTTGTAGGTGAACTCCCATTGGGTTAGACCTTGTGTTGCTGGTATGAACTACCTTGACTTGTATTGCCTTAACACAAGTAGAGGGGCATATTATATAGCTCCTCATACTCCGAGTAAGAGAACCCAATCGAAATTGCCACAACGGTAAAGAATCTCGTCGATGATAAGCCAAGATGCTTTCTACTCCACATCCTCCTCTCAGATATATTTAGTTCCTTTTGCGTCGCTATAAATTCCTTCAAAGGCGAATAATCCACTGAGTATGCCTTATACGAAACTCTTTCTTTCTTCCAAAAATGGCTATGAAACCATATCATCAAAAGTGGCGTACAGCCAATGAACCTTCCCTCGCCTTCTCTCCGACAAGCACTTAGTGATCTGAAGGTCTCAACGAGGATTGCTAGGACAGGTGTAACACTCCTACTAAGATGGTCAAAAAGATCCAAAACTGCATCCTCTATGTGCCCCAATGCTTTTGGGAAGATAACCAGCCCATAAATACTCAAAGTAAAAAGGTCAACACGTTTCTTCATATCCGGGTGTGCTAATATCAGATCCCTCAGACTCTTTCAAGTGATACATTTATTATCCCCTTTTACCTTGATCCTAGATGCCACTCATTGTTCACTCATTCCGATTATATTCATCAACCTCTTCAGAAGGGTCGGGACACACGCAGCTCTTGAGTAAACCTTGTCAACTTGAATATTTGGGCAATGGATTAGCGCGGTGTACTCCTCCACTATGGCATCATGTCGAAACTCCCAAAGGAAAAACAACTATACGTGGAATTTCAGTGCTGGGTGAGAGCCCGAAAAAGGTGCTTGTCTATTTTTACCTCGAGCAGATAGGGTAAATCTCCATATTTTCTATAAAATACTTGCTTCATTTCATCATTCCATTGGCCCCAAATATCCCTTAGCTCTTGCACATTGTTTTGGGTCACATTTACTAGAGTGTGATCCCAAAATTTCGATAAATGCCCTTCAGTCAAACTATCTCCATTCTCATGCTGCCTCCCTTCCGACCATAATCGGACGGCCATGTTGTCTTCTACTCTATCAAGAAACTCGTTTTCCATGTCAAAGCTCTCTATTTGGTAATCGAGTATGAACCAACACCTTTTCTTATAATGGAAATACAATGCTCAAAATAAAACAAAGACAAAATAAGACAGGTCAGTACGTTAATCGCAAGGGTAAAATATAATCATGAAATTACAACTAAAAGAAGAAATAATAACACGTCTCTCCTATTTAGGTGACTACTAAGGTTTGTTGCAACGTTTTCGTAGTCTCTTAAAGTCAACTACATGCGATTTGAATTCTAAAATGTGGGTACCTGAACCAGCCGATTCCTCTATCCTCATCCATTATAGGCTCATACGGACGAGTTCGGTTCAGAGGGATACATTTCTCATATATTTACACGGAAGTGAAAACTTCACGAAAACATAGGTACGGATGTATTCCCGAAAGCGATCCACTATCCTGCACGGAGGTGAAGACCTCACGAAGGCATAGTTTCACACTTTCACTTAAGGGGTAAACTAACCGATCAATGCAAATGCATGAAACCTTCTCTTCGATAGCGAACAAATAACTAAAAAAACAAACATAAAATGCAAGGATCACAAATTAAATTTAACTCGAATTTTGATTTTCACTCAAAAGACCAAAAAATAATCGATTCACGGCTTGACTCTCTTATTTTCCCCAGTGGAGTTGCCAAGCTGTCGAAACCATTTTGAAATGCGTTCCGTCTTTTATATTTTTGAAATCGAAAATGAGAGTCGCCACCAATCTTTTATTTGGTGTGATTGGATCACCTAAAATGTTCGAATTTGTTGTATAAAACGTTTGGTCTTCAAAATCCAGAGAAATAGGCTCGGGAGTTGGTTACATGCAATGAAGGGTTAGCACTCTCACACGCCCGAAATTGGCACCTAGTTGATTATTTTTTGTAGTTGAAATTCCAAAATTCGAGTAGAAATTCAAAATGCCTTTCATGAATTAGACGTTAAAAGTGAGATATTCAATTATTTAGGTTCATAGTAAAATCACATCCAATACATTAGAGCACAATTTCTAATCCCCTAAATCAATAGAATATCGAACAATTATTGATTTTGAGTAAGATATTCAATTATTTAAGTTCAAAAAAAGATCACGCTCCAACACGTTAAGGCACGACCTCTCAAATCCCTTTTAATAAAAGAATATTACTTTTCAATTTGAAACAGATTATAAGTTTTGGAAAATGATGTATATTTATATATATATATATATTAAAAAGCTATTTCGTAAAAAATGGGTGAAAATGTACAATTTGCAAGGGAAGTGATCATTATTGATTTTAAAGAAGTCGTTCGATATTTTAGGTTCGAAAGAAAATAATACCCAATTCGTTAGGGCATTACTTCTCAAATTCCCTAAAATATAATAACTTTATTTTAAGAGGATAATTTCTGTACTTGCAAGCTTGCTAAACAATTCAAGGGTTAAATTAAGATAGAAATAAAATTTAAAGTAGAAATTAAAAAAAAAAAGAAAAAAAGGGGCTTTAGTTCAAATGTTAGAAATTACAGGGATCGCGTGAGAAATTTCCCAAAGTTCGAACACGTGTCCATTACAGAAATTACTGGTCAGAGGATCAATTCGAAAAACAAAGCAAATATCAAGGCCGATTTTAAAATAAACTAAAAAATAAAAGAGAGGACGAGATTGGACAGGTCTTAAAGGCCGAGGGATTGAAGGGATAAATATCCCATCACCAAAAAACACGAGGATCTTCCCTGAACGGGTCGAGTCCGATTCGGGCAAGGATGGAACGGCGTCGTTTTAGGGCCACTGACTCAATCCCTAAACGACACCGTTTCTTGGTGCTTTATAAATCATTTTGCTGAAAAAAAATCATTTGGTTCCCATTTCTTAAAAAAAAGTTTTAAAACCCCTTTTTTCTTTGAAATCTCTTCTCCCTTTTTTACTCCCGTCGGCCTTCAGTCCACCGCGACCCCGTCTCGCCCATCGTGGATCAACGTTCTCCGATGTCGGTAGCAACTGCGCGCGATGGTGAGAACAACGAAAGGTCACCTTTTCCTCTTTTCACTCCTTTTTTTTTAAAAACGATTTCATTTTTTAAAACCCTCAAAAATCTATTCTCCTTCTTTTTCTTTTAAAAGTTTAGATCTTAAACATAGATCTAAAATTTTGAAGAGGTTCGAAAATACCTTTTTATATATCAAAAGTTTTGAACCTGATTGTGTTTTCAGATTCGTTGAAAGGAAAAGAAGAGTTTTTTATTTTTGCCTTTAATCTTTTTTACTTCGTTTTTTTTTTTTAAAAGGAAATTTTATATCATTTGTTTGGGAATGGAGATGGACTGGTGTGTATTTGATATATGAAACAAATATATGTATATACAAGTAAATATGCACAATAATATACCTTGCAAATATTAACTTCTGAGATTTCTTTACGTTTGAATCCCTTGTTGTTTCTTTTTTATTTTTTGTATATCTTGTGTTTTTCCTCTCTATTTTCTGTTAAAAAAACGTTACAGATCTTAGATCCGCTTTTATAGCCATGAGAAATTACAAAGATCCCTGTTCTTTTGCCTTGTATGTTATTCTCTGTTGTCTTTGTCTTGTTGTCCTCTGTTGTTCTTTGCTTCTGTTTGCAAGTATCACCAGAGTAGTGGCCTCCTGTGGTCAACGCCGACGCCGGGAGCTGTGCCATGGTAATTTCGGTGCAAAGGCAGTAGGGGTGGCTTAGAGCAGAGGGACTACATCGGGCAGAGACGTTTTCGGGAACCTAACAGTTACAAGAGTCGATGAGTCAACGGTCAGTCACTGAAGGATCACATGGCGCTGACATGGCATGTAGTGGTTGGAGCAACAAACCCTAATCTGATTAGGATTTCAAATTTTTAATGAATTTGGGTTTGGGTGTATTTGGGTATTTGGGCTTGATCTGCTTTGTAATTTTGAGATTTGGGCTTGTAAATGGACTTGTCAAATTAAATTAAATTTAATTTGAGAATTTTATTTATTATTTTTATTATTTTTTTAGATTTTATTTTCTAGGTCCGATTAAAATTGGGCCTCTACAAACAAACAAAAAAATTATGTCACCATAGAAGATTTTTAAAATTGAATTAATATTAAAACTAATGAGATAATCAATTTTTCAATCTAATTGATCCGATCGGTTAGTTCCATCAAATTCTAGAAAGAGTAATTACATTCACAAAGAAGGAAATAAAGAAGTGATTCAGTATTCCAATTATATTTTTTCAGAATTCATTAATATTATGAAACAAAAAATCTAGTTTGGTAATGTATGTTCCACATATTGTTAGCCAGAAGAAACTAGTTGTCCCTAAACGTGATAGGCTATGGAACAAAGGTCCCCAACCTATATAAAATTTGTTGGCAATACAAGACATTTATGCCTAATCCAAGTAAGATTTGTATAGCATTCATTTTTGTTTAGTTTTTCTAATATATTTACTGAAGCGAGTCCAGTAATTAATTTTCTACATTCGGTAGGCACATTAAAGAGGTAGATGCTGATCATGATTTTTAAAATTACTATATACTCAGGGCAATAATCGAACTCTCAACCGCTGATTAAGGTAGAAGAAATCCTTACCATCTCACTTAATTTTCGTAATTTTTAATATTTATTTGGGTGAATCACATGTGTAAGTTTATGTAAAGAGATCCATGTGCACATTATTCAGATGCATGTGTTCCTATTAATGTGGCTACCTACCATAATTAGGACTTTACAATTGCTTTATATTGAATCCATTGACTCATTCCTTTCCAATTTCCCCAATTGAATAAATGAATCCATTTATTACCAAAAGGTGTTCGGCCTCACCTGCTCTATGTGGTTTTCGGTAGATGTCATCTATGTCTCTATTTCTATTTTATAAAATTTAATTTTGTATTTTTATGTAGGAGAGAATATTTTTCGGAATAACCGATTTAACCGATAATTCAATTAAATCGATTTTATTTAATTTAGTTAAGTCGGTTTAGACTGTCTATTATTAATTATTAAAATCCATAACCGAACTAATTTATATTTATTATTTTTAAATTATTTAAATATAATTTAAACTGCCAAGCCCAAACCTAAAGCCCAGTTACTCAACCCAACCCATAAATACTAGCCCAACATTTTTATTTTTTACTTAATCCAAACCCAACCAACTTAAGTTAACTAACCCAAACAATTAAAAAAAGAAAGATATTAGTAAGTAAAAACAATCGGTACAACTTTCACCTTTCAAAATAAAATTTTAAGCTTTGTTGTGTTAAGAAAATATTTTTTTTAAAATATTGTACAATAGACAAAAATGAAATTTTAAAAAATTAAATTGATTAATAAACTAAACCAAACGCTACCGAATTAACCGATATTAAATTGATTCGATTAAATCGAGTAATGACATTTTAATCGATCGATGCAATTATTTTATATTAAAACTGGTTAAATCAATTAAATTTAAAAACTGATTGAATCAATCGAAATAATTGAATACTAACCTCATGCGTTGTAGAGCTACCAAAATCAATTTTTTATGTCAAACGTACGGACCAAAACAAACCAACGTTAAAAGTCAATTTTTAAACCTATCGTCTGCAATGGTGAAGCTAAAAAAGATTTTACATTATCGAAATTAAATTGTAATTTTTACAACGCATTTTATAGTCTATATTTTTATAATTTTTAAAAGATTAAATCAAATTTTTATCATTTTTGAGGGGGCAAAGTGTAATTTTACTTTTACTAATTTAAAATTTTAAAAATTTTAAAAGATCTAAATGAAAAAACAATTATTTTGAGGGGAGCCTTTAAATAATTTTATTAACTGAATTGATATTGATTTAACTTTAACATTAATTTAATTAACTACATTATGACATGACTCTAAAGTAACTTACAAGAAGCGTAGATACTAAAACAACCTTAAAACTTCGACCAAGGGGCTCTGAATTCTTACAATTAAAAGTATCATGTAGCCAAGGGTGTTTGATTTTCCCAGGGGCCCTGAATTCTTACATGATTTGGCTCTTGTTGTTTTACATTACCTTCAACCCAGACAATTCCAGGAGGAAAGATGCCAAAAGGTAGTAGCAAAGGAAGATTTGATTTCCATAGCTAGTTTAGTTTCCTTCTCTGGTTTTTTGTTTTTTTTTTTTGTAAATTTAGTTTGTTGGGTTGATTGTGGATTAGTATCCCAATTGTGATATTTTATTTTTATTATTTTAATTTAGAGCAGATGGAATTGATAAGTTTTATTTTAATATTTTAATTCGATTTGAAATTTTTTAAAATTAAGTGAATCAGTTTGTGAATTTTCAATCTCAACAACTACCATATCCTAAAGCTTTACATTTCATTCTTATAATCTATTTTTGATTCTTTGATTCGAGACAAAGCAGAAAGAGATGCCAAATTTTCTGATAAAATTAAGCATACTTACATGTCAGTATCAGTTTCACCAATATGTATGGATATGAAGTCCCAAAAGTTTAACATTATATGAGTTTTGTACAAAATATCAACGCTGCTAAAAGAGAAAAAAAAACCATACGTTAGGGGCATTGATCGGGTTGCTTACTTTGGAATACAAGACGGATGGAAGGGAGGAAAGTGCTCGGTTTTGAGGGGCTTTCCATATAATGACTGAGGGTATCTATCCAATGTAGGTAAGATGAATGTTTGTACTTTTGCATCGCATACGACGCATCGATGATCGGAATCACCAGCTGCTCGTGCAGCTTCTGTTTTACATTCGCCGCACCACAACAAGTGTTGACATGGGAAGTTTGCCCATAACAACTTTGATTGGTTGCACCAAAAGCATTTTCCTTGCTTAACACTTGCCTTGTAATTCTGCACATATCAAAACCCAGATGCTATTAATTGTAGTGCAATGTAAAGTGTTTGTTTGTTAGTTCAACACTTACGTGATAGAAATCGAATTGGCGAAGAAAGAATATGGATGAATTGTTCCGTTTTCTTAGAAGGGCTTCAAGAACCAAATGCCTCCCTGTATGACCAAGTTTCCGCTCACTGAACCCCCGACTCTGAGTTCCTCCTTTGTCTGACTTCAAGAATTTTAGAAAATTGGAGTTTTTAGATGGATCAATCTGGCTGCTGCTGATGCTAATATCTTCACAAGAATTCGAGAGAAGATCCGGAGGATGCTTGAGATTCCTAGGATCAGTATCAGTTTTTTCATGAGGTGGTGCGGTACAAGACGGTGGGCAGCAGTGCATGTTGAGAGGCTGAAGTGATTTCCAATCAGGCTTAGGAGAGGAAGGAATGAGCACCATGTGATTGGGAGATCCACATCCTCCTACTGGCATGACCTTCATGCAACAGAGATCAGGAAAAGATCTCATAAAATCACTAAGCTTAGTGTAGCCAAGAGAAACATGGTCCAGTTCTAAGCCGAATGCAGCCCTGAAATCCGCCTTTAACGATGACAGAGGGTATTCATCTTCCCTGGGTTTTTTTGATACCCCTTGTAAGAAACCCGGAAGCCACTTCTTGAAAGTTCTCAGCCATACTGGAATATTTTGGTTGGAAGGAATGGTGCTAGTGAGAACTTGAGATTCAGAATACGTCTTCGGTTGACCATGGAGTAATTTATTCACCCATGAGATTTTATCAGCTTTAGTCTCTTCCAAGGTCTTCCTTCTTGGCGTCTCGTCTGCAGCCTTTTCAATGGATGACTCGACTGGTGGTTGATGTTGGTCATTCGAATGTTGCTGAGGCAATAGCTTCAAGGACTCATCCCATCTGCCAACTGCACTTTTGATTTCAACTTGCTTGCCCATCATAGTTACGTAGTGTGCTTGAACAGCCTTCGAAACAGACTTTTCGTGCTTAAAAGTAACAAAGCCGAAGCCACGAGACTGTAATTCATCACCTGTTTTAATACTAACAACATGGGCATCTTCCACAGACCCAAATTCATCTTGGAAAAACTTGCTCAATGACTCTGCTCAACCAAAAAGAACAGAAAAACCATGACTTATCCTTCCCAATCTAGTTTTACATTACCAAAAATGCATACAAGTCTAAATGTAACTAAAGGATTTTGACAAAATTCTAACCCGAATCCAACAGAGGATGGAGGCCGCCTACAAAAATTTTCCGTTTCAGTTTCTCTGCAGCAAGAGAATTAACGAGATGCATTCCATGTTTTGTCTGTCGAAGCTCCTCTTTACCATGAGCATAAAAGCACTTAGACCCTCTCACACATCCTCCAGATTCAAAGTACTTACAGATCTCTGTTTTTACATTTGTGTTGGTTCTACAAAACACAGGCAGTAGAGCATTAAGAAACAAAACAAAACACCAACATATTCAAACAACACAAAGGAAGAGAATAGGACAGTATGTTCAATGTCACGGATGACAACTTGTAGGATTTTTCATGGTTTAAAGATTTTGAAAAGTTTGGTCACCTTTCAGTATAGCTTCCTTCATCTGCCATGGTAAGAAGAGTTTCACATGTATCAAAAATAACTTCATCCCCTTGGAAACGAGGAGTATATTTCCGCTCAACCGGGGAATTACGATGCACTGCACATTAGAATATCATGAGATTGGATGAAGTAGGAATAATTAATATTTATGTCTTTAATTTTATGGCTATAAATAAAACTTACTAAGAGTAATATAAGTTTTGTTTAGTATGAAACGCATGTCCTGTGACTTTGCCAGTTCAATCGGCCTCTCTCTACTGACAAACACAAAGGCAAGTGATGTTAGCTTTTGAAGTTAGTGATATTAGCTTTAAAAGAAAGGGGTATTATTTGTTTCGAACCGTAAGTTGAGGACTTCATTGCTTGCTCCCCAACGCTGAAGAAGCTCAGCACATTCAATATGATCATTCTTCACAGCAAAAAACAGTGGGGTTTCTTTCATTATAGTTCTGTAGTGGATTCCATCTGGATCTTCTAGTAGAAGTACCTATAAGAACAATTGAAAGGATGATATCAAAGGTAATTAACATCCTTTTAAAGCTTGTTACCAGCATGCGTTGATAATTATACCTGGAGTGCCTGTGTATTCCCATTGGCAGCAGCAATGTGAAATGAAGTTAATTCTAGTTTGTCTTTTTGGTTTACTCGGGCACCATGCTTCAAAAGGAGCCATAAGATTCTGGTAACAAGAAATCAAGAAGGAATCAAATCATCAATCATAAGAAAAGGGGAAAAAAGGAACATTATGGAGACAGAGAAAGAGAGAGACTTAAGTTGCTGTGAAGATGAACCCCAGGACATTCTAAGTGACCAATGCAGAGCTGAGTTTCCTTCGGAATCAGCATCATTTACGTCCATGTTGGTCTTTAGAAGCAGCTCAATGACAGCTTCATCTCGGGCCTATCATAACAAGAATGACGAAGAAAATGATAAATTTAAAATGACACGAAATGATTACAACCAAATTTTTATTCCCTTTCGAGAATCTTTTCAGATTGCTATTTCGTTAGAAAGAAGAAATCAAAGAAAGCGAATGAATTACTGAAGAATAGAGTCTCATTAAAGCCCGGAACCGGCCCATGTTGCGTGTCCCCGGTTTTTACCAAATTACCCATAGTTCCCTTATTCAAATGATTCGTGAACATGATTGGTCAACTTTTTTGGTCATCTTTAAGTATCCGCGTGTTGTTTATACCACATAGATTAAACACCAAAAATTACCTTGATAGCAAGGATTAAGGGTGATGTCATCTTCTTGTCTCCACCACTGTTATGAGAATCGGCTCCAAACAGCTGAAGCAACTCAATCTCGCAGAGCAAAAGCTTTCGTTTCATATCGGGTTCGACTTTAGTTGGGGACAAACAGTTCCTTTTAGCTGTTCTCGACGGCGACTTATCGCGGCGGCCTGACGATAATGCTTCCCGGATCACGCACTGGTAAACGGTGTCTTTTTCCTTTGAACCCGAATAAGCGTCGCGTAGTACTACGACGGAGTCATTAACTTTCTCCGCCGCTACGATGAGAAGCGCTGCTAAAGCTACTATTTTGCCTCCCATGGCAGCTGAATACGCCACCTCGCCTATTGCTTTTGTTCTTTCACTCAAAAGTTTCACCGCAGTCAAATCCTGTCAAACAAAATATTCAGTTTTTTGTTTTGTTAGAATAATTTTCTCGAGAACCAAACAATTTAAGGAAACCTTTTCACTAAGAAGAACCACCAAGTCCTCAACAGAGTAATCATCCGGATTCCATGTCACATCCATCCTGAAAATAATACGGAAATAGCCATTTTTTATAATTCTTGTCAATTAAAAAAACAAAAAAGAACAAATATATTTATATAAAAATAAAACGAACCGAGAATAGAAAAAGCAACATTTCCAAAAAAGGGCCATTACTTTGCTGTCTTCCTCAAAACACCACAGCGTTTTGCCTCTTTATAAACAGAAAACGACATTTTTTTACCTGCTACTAGACAAAGCCATCTCCAGAGCAAGCAGACTTCGTCCATCTTTACTCTTCACCTCTGTACGGGCACGTTTCTTTAGCAGCAACTCTAAACAACGCACAGAGTGAGCCTCCGCCGCCGCCTGCAACGCCGTCATTTCCGTAGCCGTGTCCACTTCGTTCACCAACGGGAGAAAATCGATTTCCACTTCGCCGTTGAACAGTGACGTGGCGCATTCGATAGCATCGAAGTAACAACAGATAAGGAGAAGCTTCAATACCACGCTTCTTCGGTTCAAGGGATTATCATCTAAGCCGTCGACGAATTGACGCGAGTGAGTTAAGAAGCGAGTTCTGTCGTCTTGTATGACCGAGTTGATAAGGACGGTTTCTAAGCTGTTTAGTAGCGCTGCTTGTATTGGCGTTATATTTTGAAAATTGTCTCCATTTGACAAACCATCGACTCTTCGATTTTCTTTTTCCTGCCATTATTATTCAAAAATGATAAAAATAAAAAAAAGGTAATAAAGCAGAAAATTGAAGGAAAAATAAAATAAATTTTTTTAACAAAAACGTTTTCTAGCTAAACAAACAACAACATAGCTTCAACTTTCAAAAAGTTTTGCAGAGAGAACTGAAACATTCGTAAAAATTCAAAAAAAAACGTCGAAATGCTATAATCCTTTTTTTTCCGAACTAAATTTCTTTTCGACATTGTTCTTAATAGAAGAAAAAGAAAACGCTAATGAAAACGAAGAAACGAAGCTTGTTTTCACGATTCATTTAAGCTTAAGAGAAGGCTTGCGCACCGGATCCATCAGCAAATAAAGAAGCCTTAAATTTTAAGCTCCAGAATAAATTTCAACAGTAATGCTTCCATTATCAACACTAAATCGAAGCTCATTTTCATAGGAAAATAATTTAGATTTTCAGTGGGAAATAAAAAGAAAAACGAAAAGCTTTTTTGTTTTTTTCTTGTTTGATAGAACAGGGAAAAGAAAAAGAAACCGTTTGTTAGAAAGAGACGGAGGGTAATATTTATACGGACGGATTTGGATTGGATTAATTATATGTATTTAAATATGTTTTTTGAAGTCCAGTTTTGGTTACATAAGTTTGGTAAAAATTTGTGGTAAGAAGTGGTGATACGAATTTCTTTATAGTGGTTTGTTGGTGTATTGTAAGATAAGATACACTTAGTACAATTAAATTGTTTAAATAAAATATTATATTTAAAATTATGACATAATTTATATCAAGAATCAGATTTTTCTCATACTCAATCCAATTATCAGTTAATTTTAGTCTAGTTATTTTTAAACTACCAATTATTTTGGATGTTTTTTATTAATACAATGATACAATGATGAGACATAAAGGAGAGAGAGAATTGTTTATTAAAGATCGACTCATTCAGTCAAGTTGGAGAGTTCGAGGGTGGAGTAAACTTTGAAGAGTAAATGTGGGGAGTATTTGAACAGAGTGTAGGCTAGTCTATGTGGGGAGTCGATCCTCCCTTCATCGTTGCGAAACGCGTGAGATAAATATCTTTGATGAGATAAAAATATCTATGATGGAACATATTTTATCATTCATTTTGATTTCGCGGTACGAAATAGTTGAACCCACGTGGGGTTTGTGATCAAAGAGATCACATTCCTAACAAAAGGCCAAAAGTTTAGAATAGCTTGTTCGAATGGTTAGGATAGAAGGTGAAGCTCGGGGGTGACCTTTCGATTGGTAGTTGATGTAGTTGTTATTCAGGTAGCCTTCCAACTTGCCACATGTCCTTATTCGAGTGAAAGGTTATAACAGTTTCGTATCTTTTTTTTTTCATTTATATTAAGTTAAAATATGTCATAAATTTTTGTATTTTTCGAAAGTTTAAAATCTAATCCCTATATTTTTATTTTTAAAAATTTGATCCTTCAACTTTTTAAATTTCAAAATTCAAGTCCAACTATTAATATTTTTAAAATTATTTTGTTAAATTCACATTCATCAAAACTCATTTTTTTAATTACATGGTTATCAAAAAAGTACTTTTTTATTTCAAAAATATCACAGTATTAAGAATTAAACTTGAATTTTAAAAATTAAATAATAAAAGGGACTAAATTTTCTAAATAAATGTAAAATAACTAGATTTCTAATTTTGAAAGAGTACATAAACTTGTAACATATTTATTTGAATTTGGAGTTATGTGGGAATAAAAAGAAAGAGAAGGGTATTAAGGGGAATAAAGATAGTACAAATAGCGTGTTCCTGTCCGACGCGGAAGAAAAGTGCAACAGAGAGCATTGGAATACCGGCATGTGCGTTAGCGGTAGAAAGTGTTCAAAACGCCCTTCTCATTTTTCTTTCCATACTTAAAATCATTAATTTTCGATTTAATTAAACAAATAACTAATAATGATAAAATAAACCTTCATTTTATAAACTATAACAACAAATTAAATATCTAAGCTAGCTTCAATTCCATACTAATTTAAATCAATTTGATTGGTTTTTTTACAATTTCATCTTTTTTTCTCTCATTTTATGGTAACGATTGAATCATTGGGTCTATAGACTTCGATTCAGTTGACCAATTCAATTCAATTCTAACAACTATACTATTTGGTTGAATTGAAGCTCAATAGAAGTATTAATCGACGAAAACAAATCAGGTTCAGGCTAGACTGATATATGATATTAATATCATACATAGTTACTTAAGTCTAACCTCACTCAAAATATAGATCTAAAATTTTGTCAAGACTAATAAGGACTTATTGGAGAAAGTTTATATAAATCAACCCCTAGCTTTGAACAAGTTGGTGTGTCGGTTACATAAGTCTCTCAAGCAAGCCCTTCATGCTCGGTTCGATAACCTTTGGAGTTTTTATTTTCTAAACTTGGGTTTGTATCTTCACAAGATGATTCTTCACTGTTTATTAAAACTTTGGATGACGGTTTTAATCTATATTTAATGGTATATGTTGGTGATATAAAAGTGACCGATGCTTATTCTAAAGTTGTTGATGATGTTAGAGACTTGTTCTTGACATTTTTGAGTTATAAGCAAAACAATAAATTGGAACTCCTTTTAAAAAAAATTATAAAATGTAATACAATAAAAACATATACTAGTAATTTGGGAACTAGAGGAAGTTTGGAGAAGTCAAGGAATTGGAGATTAAGCGTTTATACAAAGAATTGAAGGTTTCTTTTTTTTTTTTTGCCTATAATGAAACATCGATTAGAAGATTTAAAAGGTTAAAGATTTTTTTTTCACGTTAAAAACTAAAGAAAATTTTTTAGACCCAGGGTTAGGCTGGGCTAGGCGACGGCACTCCTAGACTATCCCCAAGGTTTAGCCTAATGTGTTACAATTGCCCTTCATGCACAATTTGCTCTTAATGATCTTGGCTGACTCAATAATTTTTTAGGTGGATGTTGAACAATATGAAGGTGAGTTCATATTAAGTCAAAGGTGACATCTCCACTATTCATCGTAATAGTTAAAGGATACTATTTGTTTTTATTGTCAGTTTAAAATTACTTTTCAGAAATATTTTTGGGATAAAAAGAAGTTAAAAAAAGTTTTGAGATAAAGCATTGCTAAACAAGATACTTTTGAACAAAACGTTGAGAAACAATACTAAACTCACCCTTAAACTCTAATATTATATCTTAGATCTTATATCGAAACCATTGCGTGAAGTCATGTAGGTTCAATCACTATTGCCACATATACCAATCGTATGGTGTGATAACACTAGTGTTGTAGTTCTTGTAGCAAATCCGATGTAACATGATCGAATAAAGCATGTAGAGTATATCTATTTTGTATGAGAAAAGGCCGTTAGTGAAATTATTAAAATAAATACATGTGTGTCATGGATTAAATTGTAAATATCTTTACTAAACCAACTCCAAAATATCAATTATCAAATAAATTAAGCATATCAGAGTTAGTGTATGACATAATATTGCAAATAACCTATATGTTGTGATCTGAAAAAGAAAATAAAAACAAAATTCCTTTTGTACAAACAATCATATTGTGATCCTCTGCAATTCCATATCCGTGCTGTACAATTCTGAAATCCGGATGCCAAGACAAAAGAAAACCCCAAATTCATTGTTTGGATCCCTGCTCAATCATTTTGTGGGACATTTCTTTTGTACCTTTTCGTTTCAAAAAAGCCAAATATTGAAGCACATACGGATGGATGCTGTCATTTTGGAAGATTTTGATTCTCTTAAATCATGGAATTGGATTCCTAAATATCACTCTTATTTTGTCGTTTCGAGTTTTAATTTGATTAGAATCGGTATTGTTACCAATGTAAGAGGATGTGAATTTGAATGTGCTGAAAAACATCATCTTCTTATTTAAGGATTAAAGAAAGACTATAAATAATTTTGTACATTATATAAAAAAATAAATATTATAAAAACTTATAATAAAATTAATGTTTAAAAAAATATATCACTCCTATTCTCATCATACCTCAACCAACCCATATTTATGATATGATTTTATTTAAAAAAAAACAAATTTAATGCATAATTAAAAATTATAAAAATAAATAGAAAAAAATGAAAAATTACCACTTCTCACCGGCCTTATTATATTATGGATATGATTTTATATTAATTTAAAGGGTAATAAATGTAAGATTCCTCACATTTCAAAATGGAAAATACATTTTTTTTTAAAGATTGCTATTTTAAAATGGTTAGAATTAACTCAACAAGTGTTTCAAGTGGTAAAGAGAATGTTGTTTATCTTAGAAGATTCGGGTTCGAGCACCTATGTGTACCTTGTTAAAGGGTTAAAAAAGTATGAACAGATACAATCATTTAATTACACCAAATATTAAAAAAAATAAAATGGTTAGAATTAAATAATTATTTTTCAATAATACATAAAAGATTAAATTTTAACTCGAAAAATTTCACTTAATTCGACTCGATTCGAAAAATTTTTAAATTGAGTTATAATGATAAAATAGGACTCATCAACTCAACTGACTCGAATTTTTTTCACTCGATTTGATCGAACACTCGTCAACTTATTTCCATTATTGCAATATATTATTTTATTTTACTTCTTATAATTTATATCACATAATAAAATCTATAATAATATATAATACTAAATGCAAACCTTAAAAAAATATGTTATTTATGTTTAAAATTATAATAGAAGAAAGGTTAAAATTAATTTCTCTATTTTTTAAATTTCAAAATTTAGGTCCAACTATTAATGTTGTTAAAATTATTTTTATTAAATTCAAGTTTATTACGTCATTTTTTAGTTACATTGCTATCAAGTAAATTTTTTAAAAAATTTTAAAATGTTACACTATCAAATTTAACAAATAAAATATTAACAATTAAACCTGAATTTTAAAATCTGAATAATGGAATGATTAAATTCTAAAAAATAAAAATATAATGACTAAATTTCAAATTTTAAAAAAAAAAAAAAACTCTTGGCATATAACCTAAAAAAAGACATATATAAATTATTGAATGTTAAATTAAAAATAACGTTTCACCAAAATAACGTAATTTTTTAAGAAAAATATAAAAATTGAATTAGTTATTTATATTAGTAGAATTAAACAAAATTCGGAGCTCATAGATAAGCAAGCATAGTAATTAGTAAATATCATACATGACTTCTTTTTAAAAGTAATTTATATTTAAGGTCATTAAATTTTTAATAAGTTTATGTTTTGGTTATTAAATTTTAAAAAGCTGTAAAAAGGTCATTAAACTATTCAAAAAAATTTATTTAAGTTATTAAACTATTAGAACATATTTATTTAAGTCACTAGATTATTAAATTTTATTTTAAAAAAGTTTAACTAATGAACTCCAAAAAATGATTCGAAGATCGATATTGGAGCCCAATTTGTCCGGGCTCAACACACACCAAATACAAAAACCAAATAAAATAAAAACAATTAATAATAATGAAAATCCTTTTATAAAAAATCCAAATCCATTATTATTAAAGTCCATTTACAAAATAACTCATTACCCAATACTCAAATACAACCAAACCCTAAATCAATCCTAAACCCATGACCCAATACAAGCCCAATCTAAACCTAGCCCACAATCTTAACTAAAAAGGGAAACCTTAAATTCCCCTTACCCATCCGACGCGGCTCCCTTCGTGGCCACGTCAGCTGCCACATCATCTCACATGCCTCGAAGCCTTCTGACCCCTTTGTTTCCCCTTGTGTAACCCTTTTTACCCGACCCAAGAGATAAGACCGGATCTAAAAGATTATTTAAGTAATTATGTTCACACGTAATCCGATATTCCACAATCTTTCACATACATTCATAAATATAATCTATAATTCTAATAAGTTAATTAACATAAAATAAATAACTCTCAATTTAAATACCAAAATCCCCAAAAATTAAATCTGATTTACAATCCAAATAAAATAATAAAAATCAAAGTATAATAAAAACCCAAAAATAAATTAATAAATAAGATAAAATAAAATAAGTCTATAACTGAGCCTCCGGGTACTAAGTCGCCTATATCTCGAGTATCTATAAAGGGAACTATAGGGAAATGAGCTATAAAGCTCAGTGCGTCTCTAAAGCACATACAACCTAGTATATAATATTACAACAATTTATAACGCAAAAAGCTCAGTGCGTCTCTAAAGCACATACAACCTAGTATATAATATTACAACAATTTATAACGCAAAAAGTAACCACAAATCATGTTACAATCATATGCACAATGCAATGCACCCATACTCCAACACACCAACACAATGAAAAGGTTCCCCAGAACCCTTTCCTAATCAAACGTCACCAATCGTAATGTGGTTTTAGTATTAACCGTTTAAAGGAATGATAACCACTTCTTCCTCCGTATAATCCCACCCCATGAACACACAATGGTATGATTACATAATTATCACAATTAATCTCAATCTCAATCTCATTGTGTTTCTCATATATCACAATTCACAGTAGAATAATCACAATTACTATACAGTTACATGCTTGCTATATATATGTATGACATTATCAACATACATTACACAGCTCAATCTCAATCATACCATCTTTTCATCACAATATAATCATCTCAATAACAACATACCTCAACACAGTATGAAATCACATATAAACAACATCTCATACAATAGACTATGTTACAGTTAGAAACACACCTCTAGCAAGCAGAACTCTAACGACGAGGAGGTCGTCCACCACGCACTAATCGAGTACCCGGTCTAACAGGATTCGATCATACAAACACAACTAAATATTAGTACCATTTCTAAGCCACTAATTAAACTCAAACTAACTAAATAACTCATGTGTAACTCTCGAAACTGGTGCAGAAGTAGGTTGCACAGGTGGAGGACGAGGTAAATCGTCAACCTCGGAGTCATGATCACCTAAACAAAAATATATCATATTAGATTCCCCAAATTAAATCTCTAAATAATTTAAAGTACAAACTTAAAGATAAAATAGTCAAAACGAGGCTTTCGGGTTTGAATTTGATAAAACGGACAGTGAAATCGAACTCAGGACGTCGAAAAATGGTAGGGTAAGGTTTCTCGAAAAAAGTCAACGGTCAAAGTCAACGATCAAAGCCAACGGTCAACGGTCAACGGGTTGGTCAACGGGAAATGATCGATCAACGGTCAGTCAAACTTGAATTGGTTTAGGGTTTGATTTGGGCTTGGTTTGGGTCAAAAAATAGTTTGAGTTTGGTATTGGGTCAAAAGGGTTTGGGTTAAAAGCTTTATAAGGGTTTGAGTTTGGTTTTGTTTAGAGTTTGGGCTTATGGTTTAGGCTATAAGGGTTTATTGGGTTTGGGCATAAGCACACAAGTTTGGGTTACCAGATTTGGGTTGTTTAATGACCCAACTACACCCATAATGTAACAAGGAAAAATTAGGGTTTGTCCCCCCCAAATGACGCCGTTACTCCTCACCACCGCAATCCGATGACTAACCGTCGAAATCATCACGTAAACATCTCTGAAAAAAAACCACAACACGATTTCCCCACTTACCAAGATTCAAAACGGCGAAAAACGACGGAATAAAAACGAGAGACAAGGCCAAAGTTTCTTTTTGTCGAAACTCACAAACAGCAATTGACGGAGGGAATATGAGGTGTAGGTTTGATAGGCGAGGCAAAAAAGAGTACTTTAGTGGTGGTGGTGATGAACACGAACGGCAGAAGAGGCTTCGTCGAAGGTGATCGAAAATTGAAGAAAAAGGGAAGTGAGGAAAAAGCTTTAGGGGAGAATTTCGGCTGCAACAAAACAAAAAATAAAAGAGAAGAGATAAGAGTGTTTAAATACCCAAGAAAAAGGAACATTTACTCGGAGGTTTTTGGGGTTTCCTAAGGTTTTTGATTTGTCCCAAAAGTTTTACACGTATTACAAATTAGTCCTAAAGTTTCCAAATTACAAAATAAACTTCTAAATTCTCAAATTTTCTAATTAAGCCCCTTAAATAAAATTAGGGTGTTACAACTATCCCCCTTAAAAGAAATTTTGAGCTCAAAATTTATCTGAACCAAAAAGATATGGATATTGAGCCTTGATAACGGCTTTAGGCTCTCAAGTAGCCTCTTCATAACCATGATTGCGCCACAATACTTTAACCATTTTAATGGTTTTTCTCCTAAGAACCTTCTTATCCTGAGCAATGATTTCAATTGGTTCTTCCTCAAAACTCAAGTCAGGGCGAACATCAGTCTCCTCAATAGGCATAATGTGAGGCAGGCCCAACCGATAACGCCTCAACATGGAGACATGGAAGACATCATGAATCCTCTCAAGCTTAGGCGGTAACTCAAGCTGATAGGCAACCGATCCCACTCGACGAAGTACCCGATAAAGACCAATAAAATGAGAACTCAACTTATCTTTCTATCTAAATCTAAGTACCTTTTTCCACGAAGATACTTTTAAGAATACCTCATCACCCACACTAAACTTAATATCTCGATGCTTCAGATCGGTATAAGACTTCTGCCTACAAAAAGCAGCCTTAAGCCTCTCAAGAATCAATCAACAGTCTTCTCAGACTCGTGAACAATATCTGGTCCCAACAATCGATGCTCAGTCAACTCTGTCCAACCAATAGGAGTACGACACTTGTGCCCACACAAGGCCTCGTAAGGAGCCATCTTAATATTGGCTTGATAACTGTTATTGTAAGCGAACTCAGCCAGTGGTAAAAAGTCCTCCCAACTACCTTGATACTCAATCACGCAACCTCTCAACATGTCCAGAACCTGAATCATACGCTCTGATTGACCATCAGTCTACGGATGATAAGCACTACTAAAGTTTAATCGAGTACCCGAAGCACGATGCAAAGATTCCTAAAATCTCGAAGTAAACCTCGAATCTTGATCAGAAATGATAGATAAAGACACCCCATGAAGATGAACTATCTAAAAAATGTAGAGTCGAGCTAACTTGCTTAAAGGATAGTCGACCCTAACTGGAATAAAGTGTGCGGACTTAATAAGTCGATCCACAATCACCCAAACTGAATCTTTCTTGGACGGAGTCAAAGGAAGACCACTCACAAAATCCATAGTTACACGTTCCCATTTTCACTGTGGAATCTCAATCGATTAAAGTAACCCAGAAGGACACTGACACTCAGCCTGAACTTTCTGACAAGTTAAACACCTCGACACAAAGTCAACAACATCTCTCTTTAAACCCTTCCACCAATACCTATCACGAAGATTCTTATACATCTTATCTCCGTCAGGATGCATGGAATAAGGGCTATCATGCTCCTCACGGAGAATAATTTGTTTAATTCCAGAATTCTTTTAAACATAATATCGACCTCGGAAGCATAACACACCATTCTGATCCATGGAGAAGTCCACAAATGCAGGGGATGTCCTCAGCGCCGAGGAACATGTACTAGGGTGTATGTGCGACTTGTTCAGATCATGGGCTGAGAAAAAAGAAACAACTTTTTCAGTATCAACGATCCGTACCAGTGAATAGAATGGGGTTCGTTAGTTCACTATCTAAAAAAGATAGATCTACCGTATCCTTCTATTGTGTATGAAATTTATGGTTTCCATTGGCGCAAATCCAATCTTAGAATTTAAGATGAGAAAAAATTCCCCATTGGTGGCAAATGCTTATCCATTAAGCGGAGAAAATCCTATTTAAAAAGCAAAAAGATTATGCTTCGACTCTTGTAAAGAACGGACTAACAGGGTCAGCTGCCCAATTAATCCTCATCCTTACATACCGTTACTGTATAAGATAGATCTCGTTGTGAAAGATCTATTACTGGAAAATTTATGAGTAGAGCCGAAGAGTGTGAACTGTACAAGTTACCAATTAAATGAAGGAATGAGCTCCGGTGTATAGAGAGGACCTCACCGTTTACGAAGTAACCATAGAAACGATGGAACCCACTATTTATTTATCCATTTCTATTTACTCCTTTTTTTTAGTTAATATGCTTTTTTTGATACCTAGTATCAATACAATTTCTTATTTCAAGGCGAAGTGCCTAGAAAAAAGGAAAAATCGTGGTCGGGACGGTTAAAGTAGCAAAAGCCATTGGAATTTATATTTTATACATTGGAAGAATCTGTTTTGTTATTAATAGACTAGAAAAGAATAACTGAAAGAAAGAATTAGTTATTCATCAAAATTTCTTTTATTCAATGACCAGAATTAAACGGGGATATAAAGCTCGTAGAAAATTAGTTTATTTGCATCAAGCTTTCGAGGGGCTCATTCAAGACTTACTCGAACTATTACTCAACAAAGAATAAGAGCTTTGGTTTCGGCTCATCGGGATAGAGATAGGAAAAAAAGGGATTTTCGTCGTTTGTGGATCACTCCAATAAATGCAGTAATTCGCGGAGTGGGGGTATCATATAGTTATAGTAGATCAATACACAATCTGTACAAGAAACAGTTGCTTCTGAATCGTAAAATACTTGCACAAATAGCTATCTCAAATAGGAATTGTCTTTATATGATTTCCAACGAGACTAGAAAATAAGGAGATCGGAAGGAATCCAACGAAATGCTTTAAACGAAATGGGGTTCCCTCGAGAATGAACTCGGGGAAGGTAGAGTAGAAATTAATATGATAAAAAATTTTGATTCTGATAAGGTCATCAAAACAAGATGAGCGAAGACGCACAAAAAAAAAAATTTCTTCCCCAACCGGATTCGATTCTTTTATTTATTTTTTTTACGACACGACAATTTTGATTATCAGATTTTTTGACTAAAGCATCAGTCTACGTTTGATAATTTTGAATCAATTGAAGGGGTAAGCCTATTTATTTCTGGTTCTAAGAGCAGTAGTTCTAGTGGTCGACTCGCTTCTTTCAAACTGTTTCTCATTATTAAGAAAGGGTAACGAAGATAAAATACGAGCTTGTTTTATAGCAATAGTAATTAATCGTTGTTGTTTTAAGGTCAATCTATTTACTCGCCTAGATAATATTTTTCCTTGTTCACTAATAAATCGACTAATTAAACTCATGTTTCTATAATCAATTCGATCCCCCGATTGGATCGGAGGCAAACGCCTACGAAAAGATCGCTTGGATTTAAGAAAGAGTCGCTTGGATTTATCCATGATTTCTTTATTCCTTATTTCTAAAAAGAATCCTATCCCTATCTCTATTTTTAAAATCCTATTTTGAAAATTCAAATTATAGAATTAATATAATAAATAGATTTGGTTTGTTTATTTTATTATTGTTTATTTTATTATTATTTATCATTTAAATATATATATTTAATATATATAAATTATATAAATTAAAATATATTAATAATATAGAATAATATATAAATAATATTAATAATATATAAATAAATATATAAAGAAAATATGCGTTATATATATAACTAATTATATACTTATACTTAATATATTATATAAAGTATAATGTCAGATTTTCATATTCTCGGGAAGTGGTGACATACGAGCACTTGATTCGATTTATTTCTTTATCTCCTCGTGAATTGTATGTTTGTAACAATAGGGACAGAATTTCTTCAATTCCAATCGACTGGGCGTATTGTGTCGATTTTTTTTAGTAATATACCTGGAAATACCCGTTGATTCCTTATTAACGCCGTTTCGAACACAACCGGTACAATCCAAAATAATCGTTACTCGGGCATCTTTACTTTTGGCCATGAACCTCCTTTGAGTTTTTAATTCACCCAACTTTTCTATTTTCCGATCAAAAGCGAAGAAGAAAGGAATGAAAAAAATAAATAAATAAAAGTTGCTAACTCAAAACCAAATCTTGAAAGATTTCGTTGAAATCAATATAGTAAATCAATATAGATTTATAGTAATGGTAAATAATAAGAATAAGTAATACAACGATTTCTAACTCTATTTAGAATCAAGCCACAGTACGGTATTTTCTTTAAGTATCTTGTAGGATACTGTTGTTCCAGCCACATTTCTCTTTTCGCTCTACTAGTAATTTAATTGGAGCTTGAACCCGAGTTTCGGTGAGGTTGAATCCACTTTTTTCGTTCTACCTTCCTTATTTATTTTATCCAATTCTTATCTAATTCTAAAAAAACTAAAAAATAAAATAAAAAAAGGGGGGGCGAGAGAGTAGTCACAGATATTTGATTGTATCTCGATCTAATCTTTTTTGCCCCATCCCGCGGTAATAACTAGAATTAAAAAAAGGGAATGTTAACGCATCCGGGAAGAAACGATTGATCTCTATCAATAAACCCGCTAAAGAACCGAACCAGAGAGTACTTAGTACCGGTGCTACGGAAAGATATGTTTTTAGATCTCGCATTTAAAATCCTCCTTCTTTATCGTATTACATTATGGTAATATATATATAATCACATGTATGTGTGGTTAAAGACCACTTGGATTTGTCTATTTGTACCCGGAATTCCTAATTCAAAATTCAAATTTAAATGTACAATGATTCGATAGATAAGATTTTCCCTTTCTTAAAACAGCAAAACTAAATAGGTCCCTTTCCGCCTGAGAATTCCCGCTAAAAATATTCATTTATTATTCATTATATGGTTTTTATATGATATGAGACCAAAAAGAGGAAATGGAAAGATCATTTTTGTATATCAATAGATGAAATAAGGGTGTGGAAAACAAGACAGGGATTCTCTACAATGACATTGTAGGCCAATTGAAAGGGATGTAGCGCAGTTTGGTAGCGCGTTTGTTTTGGGTACAAAATGTCACGGGTTCAAATCCTGTCATCCCTACCTATTACTTCTCCTTTGAGCAGTAACGAGGGAGTCGTTTTAGATTGATTAAAATTAAGCATACATAATCTATCATTTTCTCATATTATATATGATATATGATAGTATAGGTGTGCGCGATGTATTGGGGTTATAAAATAAAAGAATCCTCTTTTATACAGTCTTATTTATTATGATAAGAAAGCGCTCTTAATTCAGTTCGGTAGAACGTGGGTCTCCAAAACCCAATGTCGTAGGTTCAAATCCTATAGAGCGTGATTCTGCTCTTGTTAGGTCGAAAATTACATCGAACTGAAAAAAAAATTGAACAGCAATTCGAATTTGACCTCCTTGGATTAAATTATTAAATTTAAATTATTAAATAAATTAAAATTTAAAAATTTAAATTATAAATTAAAGGGGTCAGTCAAAAAAAGGTATGTTAATTAATCCAAAAAAGGTATGTTAATTAATCAAAGGTCCAACTGATCACCACGTCTGTATTGTAAATATGCGGTTACGAATAATCCAACCAAAGTAATAGGAATTAGACCTAAGACGATTCCAAATAGAAAAACTTCAATCATTTCAATTTATTTGAAAGGAGAAAAAGAAAGGTAATATCTATCCCTAAATATTAATTTCTATTGCCCATGAATATCAATACCTAATAATTGATAATTAACACGGTAAGGAGCTATAGAATATATGGAATAGGACAGAAAGCTTTGTTTTTATGAATTGTTCGTTCATTGAATTAATTTTCAAATAAGTCGTATCTTACTCAGACCAATAAATAAAGCTGAGGTTATAGTTAAAGCCGCTAGTAAAAAACCGAAATAACTAGTTATAGTAGGCATGAAGGAGCTAAATGAAATATGTTCTTTTTATACATATGTTTATAAAGCACTTACTAAGTTTCAATTTTTAAACGAGAGGGGAATAAGCAAAAATTTCAATTGAACTTAGTATTTCAATTGGTATTTTTGCTTCATCAATCATTATAAACGGTATTCAAAAAAATAGAGCGACAAGACAACAGTAGAAAAGAAAAAGAAATCGATCTCACAAATTTAGTAGAATTTTTTTTTATTCCTTGCTCTTTTTTTTACCTATATCTAATACTATCGACTACTCTTACTTGTTACTAGACGACTAAGCAATTCCTTAAAAAAAAAAAAAGAGGGCTTCCAACAAAAAACAAAACCTCTTGTGCAACTACGAAAAAAAGTCAATTTTTAGATTTTGCATCTAATTGACTTGCGGAAATATGATAATTTCCTTCATTAATTATTATAAACCAACTCGTTGGATTCACGGGTTACCCGATCTTCCGTTTTTAGGCCCAAGCCAATACCTCTAGGAATTTGAGGAATTTTCTATTGCATGATACTTGGTTATACATCGACAAGCAAGAAGAAGAAAGAAATTATCTAGCACTTCACGTCGATATACTGTTTGAAATTGCGTTGTTGTGTCAAAAGAAGGATAGCTATACTGATTCGGTATACTCTAAAAATACCTTTGGTACAATATTGACGATCTCACAAAGATTGAGTTTCGGTGAATTCCCGTTTACTGATCCCATCTTTTACGGAATCGATCCCCTATAAGAATATGCGGAGCTCGGCATGTCTGGAAGCATACCTTCTTCCACCTCTCTCATACGGTGCTCTAGATATGGATCACTAGACTACTCAGCCTTAATCTCCGAGAGCAAAGTGGGAATAACTCGAAAATAAAGCCCTAAGTTCAGTTCCAGCACTACGACTTAAGGCGTCATCAACCATATTAGCCTTACCAGGGTGATATTCAATCTCACAGTCGTAATCCTTAAGTAGCTCCAACCAATGATGTTGTCTCAAGTTAAGCTCTTTCTGAGTGAGCAAATACTTTAAGCTCTTATGATCAATGAAGATATAGCACTTCTCCCCATAGAGATAGTGTCTCCAAATTTTAAGAGCGAAAATTACCGCAGCAAGCTCAAGATCATGGGTATGATAATTAAGCTCATGCAGTTTCAACTGACGAGATGCATAAGCCACAACCTTTCCCTCTTGCATTAGCACACATCCCAATCCCGTGTGAGAGGCATCACTGTAAACAGTATAAGCTTTCACAAATTCAGGTTGAATCAGAACCGATGCTTGAGTTAACACAGACATCAACTTCTCAAAACTAAACTCTTGAGCCTCGGCCCAAACAAATAAGACGTTCTTCCTCAGAAGCTTAGTTAGAGGAGCCGCAATAATCGAAAAACCCTCAACAAACCTCCGATAATAGTCAGCTAAACCCAATAAACTACGAATCTCAAAAACATTCTTAAGTTGCTTCCAGCCCATAATAGCCTCAATCTTTTTGGGAATCACACGAATACCCTCAGCAGAAACTATGTCTCAAAAATACAATCTTAGAGAGCCAAAATTCACACTTCTGAACTTAGCATAAAGTTGCTTCTCTCTTAAGGTTTGTAGAACAACTCTAAGATGCTCCTCATGCTCAACCTCAGACTTAGAGTAAACCAATATGTCATCTATAAACACCACCACAAACTAGTCCAAGTAAGGCTGAAACACCCTATTCATCATGTCCATAAAAGTAGCACGGGTATTAATTAACCCAAAGGGCATCACTAAAAACTCATAGTGCCCATATCGAGTTCAAAAAGTTGTCTTGAATAAATCTGAATCTTTCACCTTAAATTGATAATACCAGATCTCAGATCTATCTTAGAAAACACAGTAGCACCTCAAAACTGATCGAATAGGTCATCAATATAAGGCAAGGGGTATTTATACTTAATCGTCAGCTTATTCAACTTCCGATAATTAATGCACAACCACAGTGTCTCATCTTTCTTCTTTACAAACAATATTGGTGCTCCCCAATGTGAAATACTAGGTCGTATAAAACCCTTATCCAATAACTCTTGCAATTGCACCTTCAACTCCTTGAGTTCTTTAGGTGCCATTCAATTAGATGTCATGGATGCAAGAGTCGTTCCGAGATAGACCTCAATCCAAACTTAACTTCATCACGTTTAGGTGGCACACTAGACAACTCTTCTAGAAATACATCAGGGAAATCCCTCACTACTCGAATCTTTTCAATCCTAGAATCTGATTGCCTTAGATCCAAAATGTAAGCTAGATAAGTCATGGACTCCTTTCTAATCAACTTTTCAACTTTAAGGGTTGAGATCACATTAGATAAAAAAATTTTACGTCCATCAATTAGGGTTATCTCTCGATTATCAAGAGTTCTCAAAGTTGCCCTTTTCCATTCACAATCTAAGTTAACTCGATGCTTAGAAAGCCAATCCATTCCAAGTATGAGATCAAACTCATTGAATGATAACTCCAATAAATTGGCAGGAAAGATTTTCCCTTGGATCTCTAGAGCACAATTGCGGTACATCTTATTAACCTCTACAGAAATACCCATAGGACTTCGAACAATAATCACAGAATTAACATTTTTCACAGTAATTTTAAGACCTCACGACACCGCACTCGCCATATAGGAATACGTCGAACCATTATCAAGTAATGCAAAGTAAGGAATAGAGTGAATGGAAAAAGTACCTGCTATGACGTCAAGCTCATCACGATCCTTTTGCCTCCTAGTCATATACACTAACCCAGGCTGTCTTGTCCCAGATCTAGCTGTTCCACCATACTAAACTGGCCTACCTCTAGTAGCAGAACCCGAAGCAACCGGTCTAACTTACCCTCTACCCCCAGCAAGAGCCTGAATCGAAGTCTAAGACTGACTCTGCACAAACAAACCAATAAGAGGATGAGGACAATCTCTAAAGAAGTGATCCTACGAACCGCACTTAAAACATGCCTCAATCTTCTTCCAAAACTCGCCCCCATGTCTTTTACTGTAATAAAAATAGAGATGTGAAAGACGAAGACCAGTAGAACCACCAACACTAACCACCGGAGCTGTCGAAATCGCAGGCCTCACTCTTGGATAACTAGGCTGAACTGCCTCCTTTCTAGGCCTCTTAGAAGAAAGATCACCAAAGATAGGCAGAACCGGTAGGCCAACTGGCTTTTTCCCATGCTCTCCATCTTGAGCTCTTTGAGCCTTAGTATGAGCCTTCAAACTCTCAGCAAATGTAGCTGAACTAACCAAATCACTGAATACCCTGTCGTGGTACATATTAACCCCAACCTAAAACGAGAGTCGAAGTCCCTTCCTAAACCAATCACATTTCTTTTTTTCATTAGTTACCAGCCCAGATGCATAGTGGACCAGTTTAAGGAACTCAATCTCATACTCATTAACGGACATGTCTCCTTGTCTTAAGTTCATGAAGTCATCCTTACACTTATCGAGAAACTCCTCACCCACATAACGATCCTGGAATGCCTCTCTAAAATAATTCCAAGTAATTTGGCTAGCAGGAGTATCCCACCGATTTTGGGCCTCACCCCTTAGTAAAGACACAGAAGCTCTAACCTTTGGCCCAGCAGGATAGTTCATCTCCACTAATAATCTTTCAAGATCCCTCAACCAATACTCAGTAACAGAAGGATCCGTACCAGTCCTACCCTCAAAGACCTTCATCCCAACAGTTATAAAATCGGCAGAAATGGGCCTCCTCGGACCCTCAGACCGACCCAGTAGATCCATTGAGTAATCTCAATAACTTCTGACTAACCATAACACTATCCAACTCCATGGTCTCACTATCCCTAGTGTTAAGTACATCCTCAACAGGAGCTTCCTCAGCAGGTAAGTCTCCTCCAACAGCTTGTTGACCCTCAACACCTACTGGTAGCTCATCCACATTCATCTCAGGCTCAAATACAAGAGTAGGGTTACTAACAGCCCTAGCAGTACAGCCCCGGCCTTAACCTTAGCTGCGACTAAACGTAAGTCTAACACTCCTAAGTGGTGGCGTACTATCTATCTACATCAATAAAAAAGTATTAAAGTAAGAACTGGTATCGGAGATTTAAAATAACTCACACTTATATATATATATAATTTATTTATAACATATTAATCTATTTAAAATCTCCATTTATCCCCAAAAATTTTAAAACCAAGTCTAGAGAGCCTCACAATCCGTGGGTTAAACTCGACTTTGATACCACTAAATGTAACCCCTTTTACCCGGCCCAAGAGATAAGACCGAATCTAGAAGGTTATTTAAGTAATTATGCCCACACGCAATCCGATAGCCCATAATCTTTCACATACAATTGTAAATACAGTCTATAATTATAATAAGATAATTAACATAAAATAAATAACTCCCAATTTAAATACCAAAATCCCCAAAAATTAAATCTGATTTACAATCCAAATAAAATAATAAAAATCAAAGTATAATAAAAACCCAAAAATAAATTAATAAAATAAGATAAAATAAAATAAGTCTATAACTGAGCCTCCGGGTACCAAGTTGCCTATATCTCGAGTATCTGTAAAGGAAACTATAGGGAAATGAGCTATAAAGCCTAGTGCGTCTCTAAAGCACATACAACCTAGTATATAATATTACAACAATTCATAACTCAAAAAGTAACCATAAATCATGTTACAATCACATGCACAATGCAATGCACCCATAGTCCAACACACCAACACAGTGAAAAGGTTCCCCAGAACCCTTTCCTAACCAAACGTCACCAATCGTAGTGTGGTTTTAGTATCAACCGTTTAAAGGAATGATAACCACTTTTTCCTCCGTATAATCCCACCCCATGAACACACAATGGTATGATTACATAATTATCACAATTAGTCTCAGTTTCAATCTCATTGTATTTCTCATATATCACAATTCACAGTAGAATAATCACAATTACTATACAGCCACATGCTCGCTATCCGGCAACTAATCGCCGAAACCATTACGAAAACATCTCTAAAACAAAATCACAACACATTTTCTCCACTTACCAAGATTCAAAACGGTGAAAAACGACGGAGTAAAAAGGAGAGACAAGGCCGAAGTTTCCTTTTGTCGAAACTCAAAAACGGCGGTTAGTGGAGGGAATATGAGGTGTGGGTTTCATAGGCGAGGCAATGGGGAGTACTTTGGTGGTAGTGGTGATGAACACGAACGACGGAAGAGGCTTCATCGGAGGTGATCGAAAATTGAAGAAAAATAAAAGAGGGGAAAGGGCTTTAGGGGAGAATTTCGGATGCAACAAAACAAAAAAGAAAAAGAAAGAGAAGAGATAAGGGTGTTTAAATACCCAAGAAAAAAAATTTACTCGAAGGTCTTTGAGGTTTTTTAGGGTTTTTGATTTGTCCTAAAAGTTTTATACGCATTACAAATTAGTCCTAAAGTTCCCAAATTACAAAATAGACCTTTAAATTCTCAAATTTTCCAATTAAACCCCTTAAATAAAATTAAGGTGTTACACCTTGCATCGAAATGGCAAGGCCACGTCTTGTTGACTGGAGAAACCACTGCCATTGACACGAAAGAAGAACCTGCAAACAGAGAAGAAGAGTTTAGATAAAATAATAATAATAGATTGTAATACTATTCGGGCTATAAAGAGCCCCAACTATTGAATGTAAAAATTTACGAAGCATTGAATAGCAAAAAGAAAAATTTTCAAGGTAAAATGCTTGTATTTCATTTTAAATTTGAAATATATATATATAACAAATAAAAGAGGGTTTCAAAAATTCTTACCTATCTTTGAACGGTTAGCTTTCTTCTGTCGTCAAAAGGAAGTTGGTTAGTCGAAACGGAAACCCTTCTGAACAAACCTATATTCATTCGGGGCTCCGTTGAAGAAATATCATAAAAAAAATAAAAAAAAACTAGAAACCAAAAGGTTTCTTTCCATTTTCTCGAGTTTAGGTTTTTTAGGGTTTTTGACATCGGATCTATGTTCGAGAGTCGAAAACGAGTAAAAAGAAACTTTTTTTGAACTTCTAACCATAGTATGTAATAGCCCGTTTTTCAGTGGTGTCGGAAACAGTGATTTTGGGACCACAAACACGACGAGAAAATTTTTATAATAAGTATTTAAATTAAATAAATCAATAATAATTTTATATCGAATTTGGAATTAAATAATTTTAATTATTGAATTAAAATTTAGTATAAGTGGTTTGGTTCAAAAGTCAAGTGATTTTAGAAAATGAGGTATCGAGACCTCGTTTTTGAAATTAAGTACCGTAAATATTTTTTATTAAATATTTACAGAGTCTTATTATATGTGAATTGAAATTCGGCTGGGTAATTTTGATGATTAATTGCTTAATTAAGGAAAAAGGAGTAATTTGTAAAAGAGGTAAAAGTTAATTGCTATTGATTAGAAATAAAAGGGACCAAAGTGGTAATTACACCATGGTCAAAAAGTCCAAGCGGTGGTGGATATGATTATAACTTTTGGGTTATTTGGTCATTAAGTCCTAATTAGTTTAGAACTAAATTGAAAATAAGTTTGTTTAATTAAAATTTAATATAATTGAAAGACCAATTATGAAATTGGAACCTCTTTAATTGGCCAAATAATAGAAATGATATGAAACTCTTTAGATTTCTGGTAAATTGCAATTTAATCCTAATAAAATGAGGATTTACTAATTAGTTTAATTTAGTATGATCGGGAATGGTGGTTTCGAGGCCACAAATTCTTTGTGTCAAATCATAAATATTAATTAATTAATATTTACGAAGTCATTAGTATCGTATTAAAATTTGGTTATGAAATTTTATTGTATAGGTAGTTAATTAAGTAAAAAGGATTAAATTGAAAATGTTGCAAAATGTGGTTATCATTGATTAAATGTGTAAATTGATAAAGGAAAGACATAGTTAAGTCCTTAAAGGGAAATTAGACCATTATTAAGGTGAGTGGACGGTTTTGACTTCCTTTTTGGCTAAATTTTAAGTGTTATTAAGAAAGGGCAATTTGGTAATTACATAAATTAGGTTATTATTAATTAAACAAAAGGGAATGAAATTCATTATCTTCTTCTTTACACCTTGTTTTGCCGAAACTCCATTGCCAAAGGGAGAAGCAAGATTCGGTCACTTGAGTTCTTAGATTGGATAGGTAAGCATTGCTTGTTTTTTGTAATTTTTATGTTTTTGAGTCCGTATTAGTTTAATCTAGCTAGCTCAATGATTAATTCGTGATTATGTCAAATGTTATAAATTTTTCCATTAATGAATAAGCTTGTTCTTGAAATATTATGGAAGATTTATAAGCTTGGTTGTTAGATTTGATTATTTTGTAAAGTAATTTTTGATGATTTTAATGTTTAAGGACTAAAATGTTAAAGTGATAGATTTGCAAGGACCAAAGGTGAAATAATTACAAAAGTGGGCTGTATTGAAATAATATAGTATTCGGATAAACTTGATTTTGTTTAAAAATGGTTAATTTGCAAGTTTGATGCTAAAGGACTAAATTGAATAAAAGAAAAATATTAGGGGTAAAATTGTAATTTTCCCAAAAGGACCAAATTGTGTTAAATGCTTTGATTATGTATTTTGATGTGAAATCTGGATGAATTGTTGATTTAGATTACGATCGTGCCACGGATTGCGAAAAAGGGAAATTAGTAAAATAATCCCTAAAGTTTAGCCAAAATGCAATTTCATCTGGTAAGTTCGTACTATTAACTTTCAAATTTGATATTTGCAATTGTATATTTATTTTGAATATATTCCTAATGGCGGATCGAGACTAAAGGCTCGAAAGAGAATTAATCTGATTTTGGCTCGAAAAAGCGTTAATCTGATTCTGGCTTGAAAGAGTGTTATTCTGATTTTGGCTCGAAAGAGCATTATTTTGATTTTGGGCCCGTAAGAGTTAACCATACTAGGCTCGAAAGAGCTAACCATTCTAGGCTCGTAAGAGCTAACCATTTTGGGCTCGTAAGAGCTAACCATTCTGGGCACGTAAGAGCTAACCTATCTGGGCTCGTATGAGCTAATTTTGTCTAAGCTCGTATGAGCTAAATTTTTTAAAGACTCAGTGAGATTAACCTGGTGCTAATGCCACGAGATACGAATATATTTCATTACTATTTTCGTAATCGAATATGTTATTCTGTAAGTTAATTGTTCTTACGAACTTACTAAGCTTTGTAAGCTTACCTATGTATCTGTTTACTGTTTTATAGATTCATCTGCTGTTGAAGATCGAATCCTCAAGAAAAATCACACTATCCTGGGAGGTCATTCGATAGTCTTTATAATCACTTGACTTATATGGCATGTATTAAGATTGTGTTACTTGAATTGCTTTGGGGTAATGGTTAAATAACATGGTAACATTTTGATGAATGTTTTGATATGTATTCTTTGTTGTTATGTGAAGAATTAGATAACAATATGAAATGTTTATATAGGTATGATTTTGAGAAATTGGTAAATGTTGTAGACTATTGTGCAAACATAGAAATTTATCTATGTAATTGACATATGCATACTTGTTTCGGTAGAACCCAAGGTTGTATCGGTAGAAGTACAGGGTAGGAGAGAGGTTGTTCACTAACTTGATTTGTATCGATAGATGGAAGATAGGTATCGGTAGTTATACTCATAGAAGTATCGATTGCTTGTGAACTTGTGTCGGTAGAAGTGGTAGGGTAGAACTTCTTAGCTCTCTGAAGTTTTTAGTATCGGTAGAAGCTTGAATTGTTACGGTAGTAGTGTCACATGTATCGGTAGAACCATATTGAGTATCGATAGAACTCTGCACTATTTCTGAACTGTTTTCTGACTTGACAACTATCGATACTTGTCCAACAAGTACCGGTAGAAGTCTTCAAAAATCATGAAAATAACCTTTTTGCCCTTGTTGAGTTGTGATTATAATCGATTGGTGATTTATGATGTGTTGGGTGCATATCGTTATTAAATAAGATTGAATGAAAAAAAAAAGATGAACAGTGATAGATGAACAGTAAGACATCGGGACCCTAACCGGTGACGGTTTCGGGTTTTGGATGCTACACAGTAGGCGGCGATCGTCTCCGTCGACGATCGATGGCCACGGCGGACGAAGACCAGACCTGTGGCCAGCTCTCATGAAGCCTTGAGAGAAAAAAAATGGGTTTTGAAAGTTTTTTTTAAAAAGCGAGTGTTACAATGATTTTTAAGACAAAAAAGTAGTTTTTATAAGGACCCTATACGACGTCGTTTAGGGCCTGATTTAGTGGCCCTAAAACGACATCATTTTGACGTCAACCCGAACCAGACTCGACCCACTAAGGAGGATCCGCGTGTTTTTCAATTTTGGTTTATTTCTTTTGATCCTTTCGCTTTCCAATGATTTTCCATCAAGTCGACATTTCATTTTTAATTTATTTTAAAATCTGCCCTGAAGTTCGCTCTCTTTTACATCCAGATCCTCTGACCTTGGGTGTATTTAGGAGTGACACATGTATGAGATTTAGGGTTATTACCCACTCGATCCCTGAACTTTTCCAACATTCATTTCCCCCCTCCGTTTTACATTTTTTTATATTTTATGCTTTGAAATTTTGTCTTAGTTTTAATTTAATCCTTTTGTCCTTTTATTTCTTTTAAATTAACCCTCTTTATTTTGTTTATTTTCAATTCAATCCTTTTGTTTAATTTTGTTTTTCATTATTTATTTTAAAATTCGACTAGCATTTTATTTATTTTATATTGTTGTTGATTTATTTACTTATTATTTTTGCTCCTTATTTAACTACTTACTTTTATTTTTCTTTTAATTTATTTATGTTTAATCGATTTCCTTGTTTTATAAATATGTTTCGTATGTCTATCTTTGCATTATCGATTTATGTTCATTGCCATTATACTTGCAATCTTCTTGTTATTTGCCTTTATTTTATTAATCGCATTTAATTACATTTTTATCCGTATTGCTTAAAAAACATGTATGCCTTTTGTATCATCATTAAATTAAATTCTCTTGCCCATTCTACAATATTTTGATAAAATGAATTGTATGTGGTTTTTTAATATGCAAAATTATCTCAAAAACGAGGCAATATTCTTTTGTGTAAAAGATTCGAAAAATTATGCCTTAACGTCTTCGGTATGTTTTTTTGTTGAATTTACATAATTGAATATCCTATTTTAAATTGTTAAATATACTTTAATTTCGAAATTTTGATAATGTTGTGCCCTAACGTCTTGGACATGACTTCAACTTCTCAATTAATTCGAAACAAAAGGGCATTTTCCTCGCCAAGTTTAATTTTTAAAATTACATTAAATAATTCATGTATTTATGGATTGTATTTTAAATTTTACTCGAGTTTTCAAATTTTCAATAATTAAGACTTTAAATAATCGATTAGGTACCAATTTTGGGCTTGTGAGGGTGTTAATCTTTCTTCACACATAACCGACGTCCGAACCTATTTTCTGGATTTCGAAAGCCAAAATTTTTATTTAAATAAACTTAAGTGCTTTACGGTGATCCAATCACACCAAATTAAAAAAATTGGTGGCGACTCCATTTTCGATTTTAAAATAAAATTTGGGACTTTTTCAAAAAAATTATTTCAACAATCGATATGATGGATCATTATCTATCGACAAGAAGAGCATACATTATAACAATTAGTGTACAAAATTAGAGAAAAAAATTGTTTAGATTTTAATTCATAAATTTGTGACGTTCAAAATTATTTAATGAAAAAATGAATTATAGAAGAGAAGAATAATGAGAGTTTTCTATTAATGCAAACGGTGCAAACAGAGATGGTCATACAATAACGATTTTAATAGCCCAATGACTTAAATATAACTTTCAAATAGTTCAATGGTAATTTTGTAATATTTTAAAATTAAGTGACCAAAACGTAAATTTATTAACAATTTAATAACATTCAATGTATTTATTTTTTTCAGGTTGAAAATTTTGTCTGGGCTAATGAATGAAAACCCATTAGGGTTTAGGCTTTTCCCCGTATATAAATTTCAACTCTCCACTTCATTTCTCTCTCCGTACTTCGGCATCTTCCCCTTTCCCTCCAACTTTAATCTACCACAACTGCAACGACGCCATGGTTCACGTCAGTTTCTACCGCAACTGTAAGTTAACCCATTCTGTTTTCTAGTGTTTTGTCTTGCCTAATTTGTCTTTTCATCTAAATTTGTGTTGTATTTTACTATGATGGTTTTTGTTCTTCTGATTTTAGCTATTCTTTGGGTTCTCACAAATGGGTAATTGGGCATCTCTATGTGTCTCCTATAATACCTTTTATGATTTTTTTTAATTTAATTTAGTTTAGGATCTTATAAATTACATTTAATTTCGAATTTTTCTGTATTTGTAGTTTTTATTTGCCATTGTGATCTATTTGTGACCTGTTGATTTACTCAAATTTGAACATTATTTGGTAAACAAAGGCAAGATTATTGTTGTTCAATTGCTTCAGGCGCATTGATGTTAGTGGAATCTTAGTTTTGTTGGTGAAATTTATGTGTGGTTGTAGATGGGAAGACCTTTAAGAAGCCAAGGCGTCCATATGAGAAAGAACGATTAGATGCTGAGTTGAGGCTTGTAGGAGAATATGGACTCCGATGTAAACGGGAGTTGTGGAGGGTTCAGTATGCTTTGAGCCGTATCCGTAATGCTGCTAGGGACCTTCTTACCCTTGATGAGAAGAACCCTCGTCGTATTTTTGAAGGTGAAGCTCTTCTTCGTAGGATGAACAGGTATGGACTTTTGGATGAGAGCCAGAACAAGCTTGATTATGTCTTGGCTTTGACCGTCGAGAACTTCCTTGAACGCCGCTTGCAAACACTTGTGTTCAAGACTGGTATGGCCAAGTCTATTCACCATGCTCGTGTCTTGATTAGGCAAAGGCATATCAGGTAAAAGGTTCACTTCTTTTATACATGTTAAGCCTACTTGAGTATACATATTGATGTTCCGAATGTTTGTATCCCAATGTATGCTCTTTCATTGATAGGGTTGGGAGGCAGGTTGTCAACATCCCATCCTTCATGGTAAGGGTTGACTCTCAAAAGCATATCGATTTCTCTCTAACGAGTCCGTTTGGAGGTGGCCGACCTGGAAGAGTGAAGAGAAAGAACCAAAGAGCAGCTGCCAAGAAGGCCGCTGGCGGAGATGGCGATGAAGAGGAAGATGAGTAAAACCTTAGAGGGCTACTACTACCATTAGTAACCCTTGAATAGTTTTGGAACTTGCCATTTCCTTCTCCCCATTATTAGATATGTTACGTGTCTTGCTTCTAGACCTTTAATGTTATGTTCTTTTTTCTTGGATTGGAAGTTGATGAAAGGTTATTTTGTTCATTTAAACTAGTTAGATAGTTCATATGTTGCATGAACTGGGATGTAATATTGGATACTGAGTATGTATCCAAGATGGGGTATGTTTAAATTTTTGAGAATTTTCATGTATCAATTAAGGATCACACTTTGTGAGATTTTGTTGTCATAATCATTAATGATTTTTGTTGTGCTGGACCTTAAGGATTTATGCTTGAACTCCAGCTGTCCCATAGCAAGGCAATCGATCTTGACTACTCTTTTCCCAATTCCAATTCCTTGCTAGATATTTGCCAGTTGGAGCTTGAGCTATCGGTTGAGTATCTTTTATTTCTTTTTACACAGGCAAAAGCAACAGATGAAAGAAATTTAGGTACCAAATTAGAAAAAATTAACAAGTATTAAATATTATATTAAACTTTTATTGTATTTGTTAATTGAATCACGTAATACCACTCCATTAGTAACAAAAGGAAAAGATGTACCACTGTCGCAATACATCAATTTCAAAATCATATGTAGAATATTTTGTCCACGTCATAAAAAAAACAACCGCCAAAAACATAAAAAAGAAAAAAAAGCTATTTGTAGCCACTTGTTCACCCCTACTTATCTGTTCCTTAATCCAATGGCACGTGTACCCCAGCTAATAATTCCATACTCAATTTCTCAAATCATGCATGCTAAGTAAGATTTGACATTTGACTCATCTCCCATTCATTTTGTTCCATCTCATATCTCACACACATAATATATAATAAAATAGAATTTCGAAATAATTTTAATAATAATTAGTTCTGATTCAGTTTTAAGACATTTGTTACCTATTGACACACAGCATGATTTGATTTCGTAATCAAATTATTAGTGAAATATGATAATAAGTTAAACAAATTCATAAAAATAATCAAATTAATACATGCTATTAATCCGTGCATCACACGAGTATGCAAACTAGTTTAATTTATATTCTATAATCATGAAAAAAGTAAATGATGTAATTATTTATTTGACCTTTTAACTATATGAAAGTCATTTTAATTTTTATGCTTATGTTATTTGTCAAATCATTTTAAAATAGATGAAAAAATTAATTTGTATTAATTTTATTGGTGTAGCATATACATAGATATCACGTGAGCAATTAATTATTATTTTTAGAATTTAATTATTTTTAATTTTTAATACTTTTTGTATGTTATTTTAATTTTAAAAAATAATTAATTGTTGACATAATATAATATGATAGCTTATGTGAATGTCAAGTCAATTTTTTCATTTATTTTGAAATAATTTGACAAAAAAATTAAAAATGATGAAAATTTAATAAAAAATTAAAAATGAGAGCCAAAGAAGTTATAACGTCAAAATAAATCTTATGCTCTTAATCACTTATTACGTGGCATTATCCTCCACTGAGAACTACATGGTAATAAAACGGCAACACATTTGTAATAGTCTCTCTCACCGCATGTCTTTTCAGTCAACGATGTGATAGTTGCCTTTTCTCTCCTTTGTATTGCCACGTGCCATCCCGCCACAAATTGTTAAAGCCTAAAACCCCCTACTCTCTTCCTCTTTCTTTTCCTTCCTATATATATTCCCCGCCATTACTAAAAAACCTTCAACTTAACAAAGAAAAAAAAATCAGAGTTAAGGGGAGGAGGATACCGTCTTCATGGAGGCGAAGAAGGAGGTTCCGGTTCCAGTTATGGAGGTGGAGAGTGAAGAGTCATCGACGGAGGAGGCAGAGGTGGAGTCGCCGAGATCGGTGGTGGTGGAGATGAAGAATAAAGTGGAGAAAGTTCATAGTCAGGTTTTGAGGATAAGAGAAGAGGAATCACATCTTGGCGAAGATCTTGTTGGCTGTGACAAAGAGAATGAGAATGACGTCGTCGTCGTCGTCGTTCGTGGAGGTTTCCATGACAAAAGACGACGTGGTGTCAACGTGGTTCTTGTTTCAAGACCGATCTTACCTTCCTCGCCTCTCAGCGGCAAGAACAATGTTAAAACGCCTTGCGGTAAAGCTACTTAAATCTATTACCCCCATTAATCAATCAAGGTTCGGTTTCTTTTTCGAATTATATTTCTTTTTCGAATTATATTTCAACTTTTTCTTTCTTCTTGACCTGTTTGGATGCTGAGAAAACTAATTTTTATTAATTAATTAATTAATTTTAAATTATGGCAGGGAGTTTTTTTTAGAAGGATTAGCTAAGGGTATAACGGGGGAAGAGTCGCGGTTTTAAGCTTAGATTGAGAAGTCTTTTAATCTTTAGATCATGATGTACAAAACAATTTCAAATGTACAATGGAACCGTTCAACAGCTGAGCTCATGAAAATAGTTAGTAAGTAATTTCTTTTCTTTTTTCTTTTGTAAATAATTTCGAATTTTCTTGTTCTTATCATAATAAAATAACCTAATCATGGAATTCAAAATTTTAAATAAGTTTTATAAGGTTTAATCATCCAAAATTATTGATAAACTCTTTTTTTTCTCTTAGTGTTACTTAAAAAAATTAATTGCTTATCTTGTTTTTCTATCTTCTTTTGGATTTATTTTTCTGTATTTCTAATTTTTCTAACTCCATAAATTGGTAATTTTTAAGGTAAACAAATTCATTTAAAAAATTATTAAATTTTATTGAGAATTTTCATCTATTTAAATATTTATTGATAAAAAAAATAAATTAAGTCTACTTGTTAATGAAACTATATTGTTAACTGGTTTGATTGTTAACAATCGTTGATGTAAATGACAAAAATAATGAGAAGCTGATACATGACATTTGACAATGACATATTTTAAAATTAAAAATATATAAAATAAAAAATTTAAATTTAGATAAATTTATTCACTTTTATAGAGTGATGATTAAAGTTTTTGTCGAACATTTATTTGGTAGGAATTCAAATCGTATAAAAAATTATTAAAATTTTGACATATATTTATCATAGTTTATCTTTGTTGTAAAATAATTTTATATATTTTTAAAATTTTAAAAAATAGATATATCATAAATTTTTATTTTTAATTTTTTTTAATTTTAAAATTTATTTTCATGATTTATTTGATAAGAAATTTCCTATTTTATAATTTTCCGACATGACATTGATTTTTGAGTTTCTAAAATTGGTATAAATTATAAATTTTCCCCTCCAAATCTTTAGTGTGTTTTTTGAACTTGGGTAAATTATAATTTTCATGTTTTTGGTTGGTAGAGCATATAATTTTCTTGAATTACTGCAAAAAAGATTTTTTTTTTCTTTTTATGCATTATATCATCTAAAACACAGGGGAGAGAAGGTGTTTTAATATGTTAGTATTGGCATTGTATATGTCAAGAATTTGATTTTTAGTAAGTTTATAAATTAGAAAATTTCTAAAAAAATCATTAAAAATTCAAATTTTAAATGATCTTTGAGAATTTATTTCGAAAATATTATTTTTGTAATTATATAAATATATAAAAATATTTAAGAAATTACATCTAAAATAAATCTTGAGGAAACGGATGTTGAAATTTAAATGAACTTTACATCCATTTATCAAGTTTGATCTCGCATTATTACTAATTCATATAAAAATTTTGATTCCGATATTAAAGTAGATACTTCTCATTAGTGTTCAATTAATCAAATTTTGCCATATTATTATCTCATTAAAATATAATTAAATTAAAATTTTGTTTTAATATTGATATTCGTATTAAATAAAATAATGAAATTACCTCCCCACCCCGTCCACCGTCCCTCTCCTCCTTTTGGTACTATTTGTCTAAAGTTTTAGGGATATTCAATCTGAATCTGAAAAATTAAGTGCAGGCCATTGTTTTTCATTTTCAACCTGAAGATCCAGAGAACATATACACGGCACTTGAGCAGTACCAGGTTAGCAATAATAAACTTCTGCCAAATTTTATTTATTACTCTCACAATTCATGGATGAATCAGATGTATGAAGTTTCCAAATTTGGAAACCAATGTAGTACATGTGATTGTGGTCTCGTTAAATTCCATTTCTTTTTTCTCTCTGGGTATCATATTAAATTCCATGGCAATCCAGGTCCACTGTTTGATTAATCTTACCACATCATAACCAAACATGGGTCAAAACTCACACCCAAATTCAATAGCCTTCAGCCAAATTTCTATGATTAGGAAATGGTGCAGCAGCCAACAAGCCCATGAGCTTTTCAAAACTTGCTACATTTCTAGCCCAATATCCTCGTCGAATGATTGAGTCGTGATGAAGTAGTTACTTAAAACTCAGATTCAGAGGGAGGGGGACGGGGATGGCGGAGGCGGTGGCGGTGGCGGTGGCGGTGGCGGTGGCGGTGGCGGTGGCGGTGGCGGGACAGTGGACAGGATCTGTTAATCGAATTAATCGAAATTATATGTTTTTATTTTTTTATTAAAACAAATATAAAACTTATAAAATAAATAAATTGATAATGTTAATTTGATCGAATTAATCGAATTAAAATTACATATAAATTGTATTATTAATTATTAAGTTAGGTTAATTCAATTAATCACCCAATTTTGAATCGAATTAAATGATAACCGAACTTTCAAAAAATTATTAATCGAATTCCAACCGAATTAGATCAGTTCAATCGGCTAATTCGATTTTAACCGGAATTTGAACACTCCTATATGAATTAGAATAAAAGTCAGAATAAGCCAAGATTTAATTAATTACTCCTTAATAATTGAAGATTTATTATACTCATAAAATGAGTAAATTAGTATCATGGAAGTCTTTGTATTAGGAGATAAATTGCATTTTGCCCATTCTATTAAAAAAATGGGAAAATTAATTCTTTTACTTAAGATCAAAGAGCATACAGGACATTTTGGTAAATAAAAACTAAACCTTTTACATCAGCATGAGGTATGGCTATTATGTCACATATAGTACTGTAGCTATTTGATTATTCCTTCAACCCTGTCAGTTTTTAAGTGTAGGAATGAATGAAATTTTTTATAAAAATGATAGTTTGCTCTTTAATCTAACGTACAATAATTTATTTGTCTATTTTATAATAAAAGGGACGAAATACAATTTGATTTCTATAACAGTTATCTGTATGGTACTTTTATGGATATAATTAAAAAGAAAACCAATAACTTGTAAAAGAACAAGGACAGAAAACTCAACTGTTCATTTATCTTACTGCATGGAGTTGAAGCATGAGTTGAGTAAATTAAAGAACAAGAATTTGTACGTAACTATGGTTGTAGAGGTTGTCTAAGGATGTCTGCATTGATGCTACCATTGTTGTGTAAAGAAGCCATTAACTCTGATATTCGAATACTTAAATCATCAACCTCTCCATTAAGCCTCTGAATATGGCTGCAAATCTCATCCAAAAGCTGCAACAAGGTTTAGATATGATGTTTAAGATAGGTGTTGTGCTAAACTTTAAAATTAGGGTAATAACAATTCAATTTGTATTTTAAAAATGGCATGAAATTTGTTATGGTGTTTGTTATTATCAATCCGCAATCTAGTTACTCGATTGGGATCGACCCAACCCTCTTTACTCCAATAGTGATAGCCTGTATAGTTTGCTTACATGAGGTCGCACGTGATGGGTTCGCATCATCATGCAAACAAACTCACATTTAGAGAATACATGTTAATCTTAGAATAGGACACGTATTGACATGCATGAGACCTACCTAGGACATCACATCCAGGAACCGTATCATGTAAATATAAAAATTAGCTTTCTTGAGGGACAGACACACAAAAAATACTCAATAGAATTAATCCAAGTGCATGAGCTTTTCAACCTTACCTTAGTTGCATTTCTTTTCTTCTTCATGTTAGTTGATAATTGCTCTTGAAGTTTAAGGCTAAAATCGTCGTTCTCATGGCTTCTACCACTTGATCTTTTGCTAGACATTATCGTAAGAGGAAGGGTTGAATGAGATTAGTTTATAGATATTTGAAAGGTGTTGATAACAATTGAAATAGCAAATATAGTGTTGTTTTTATAGATGCTATATGGTGCTAAGCATATCAACCAAGATATCTTTGGAGATGGATTAGGGCCCCATTTGTCCAAATTTTGCTGGACCAGTTTGTTCCCATGAATTATTTTAGGTAAAAATTCTTCTACGATCTCTTTCAATTTCAATATTGAGCAAATTGGTCCTTTATAAAAAACGGAGCAACTTAACCCCCGTCAATTTCGAAAGTAAACAATTAAGGAAAATTAATCACGGCAATTTAATCCTGATTTGAAAAAGTTGTCTTAAAAATGTATATTTTTTTAGAAAATCTAAAAGATTCAAAACAATATATTAAAAATCTTTAGCTTCATTTATATAAATGGACAAAATGTTTAGATTTTGAAACCTAAATTTGTTATTATATCAATAAATTGAGAGGGACTTATTCACCAAAAAAAAAATTGAGAGGGACTAAAGAGATCTTTTCACCACTATTTTATTAGGCTCTTTTTGGAGATTGTTTGTCTTTGACTCGAGAACATTATTACATGCGTATGCAATTGACCAAATTATGAAACTTGATTGAGCATTTAGCAATAATACACTACTATCCAACTTGGTGTTTTTCAATTAGTTTATGCCATTATTATTAAGAAATATATAAAATATCTAAAAATCAAATTCAAATCAAACATTTGAAATCCTTCCCCCATCTCGTTGATATTTTATTCTGTAACCTAAGAATAATATACTTCAACACACTTTAACTCATTTTCATCTTTGCCCATTTTTATCTGTAACCTAAGAATTGTTTTTGGGTAATGAATGCTCAGCTTTTCTCAAAAAAAAAAAAATTGTTTTCTGGGCAGTTTTTCTAAAGAAAAGAGGAAATGAATCGAAAAGGTACACTTCAAATGTTAAATTGAGCATAAAGGCTTCAAGTAAGAGCAAATATCAGTAATGAATTAAAAAAAAAAACAAATAAGCAAAGATCCATTAAAACATGTTTTGAAGTTTGATACTACAATAGAGAAGACAAACAAAAGAACCCATTCTTATTAGCTGACCAATAAGTCCATTGGCAGATTTTACTCTATGCTGGCCTAGTACTCATCCCCTTCATCTTCATCTCCTTCACCAGACTCCAACCCCACTTCTTCATAATCTTTCTCAAGAGCAGCCAAGTCTTCTCTAGCTTCAGAAAATTCACCTTCCTCCATACCCTCACCAACATACCAATGCACAAATGCACGCTTTGCATACATCAGATCAAACTTGTGATCAATCCTTGAGAAGACTTCAGCAACACTTGTGGAATTTGAAATCATGCAAACTGCCCTTTGAACCTTAGCCAAATCCCCACCAGGTACCACTGTTGGAGGCTGGTAGTTGATGCCACACTTGAACCCTGTGGGACACCAATCGACAAACTGGATGGTCCTTTTGGTCTTGATTGTTGCCACTGCAGCATTCACATCTTTAGGCACCACATCTCCTCTGTACATCAAGCAACAAGCCATGTATTTCCCATGGCGTGGATCACATTTGGCCATCATTGAAGCTGGCTCAAATGCACTGCTTGTAATTTCAGCTACTGATAGTTGCTCATGGTAAGCCTTTTCCGCTGAAATCACTGGTGCATATGAAGACAACATGAAATGGATTCTAGGGTATGGGACTAAATTAGTCTGAAACTCATTCACATCCACATTCAAAGCACCATCAAATCTCAAAGATGCAGTCAATGAAGAAATAACCTGTAAACAATCCAAACATGATTAGTACACACCTACAATGCAAACAATCAAATTAAAACCATCATTTATTGTACCTGAGAGACCAGCCTGTTGAGATTAGTGTAAGCAGGCCTCTCAATATCTAGAGATCTTCGGCAAATATCGTAGATAGCTTCATTATCAAGGAGAACTGCAACATCAGTGTGCTCTAACAGAGAATGGGTTGACAAAACACTATTGTAAGGCTCTACAACAGATGTGGAAACCTGTGGGGAAGGGTAAACAGTGAAACCCAGTTTTGATTTCTTGCCATAATCCACCGAAAGCCTTTCAAGAAGCAATGATCCAAGACCAGATCCAGTTCCACCACCAACAGCATGAAACACCAAAAACCCTTGAAGTCCAGTACAGTTATCTGCTAGCTTCCTGATCCTATCAAGGCAAAGATCCACTATTTCCTTCCCAACTGCAACAAAAAAAGGGGGTTAATTTAGAGATCTGACGGTAGGAGAGAGAAAACCCAACTTTTCCAACACTAATTGCTTACTTGTGTAGTGGCCTCTGGCAAAGTTATTTGCGGCATCTTCTTTGCCACTAATAAGCTGTTCAGGGTGGAATAATTGACGATAAGCTCCGGTTCTAACTTCATCAATCACAGTCGGTTCCAGATCCAAAAAAACAGCACGAGGGACATGTTTTCCGGCGCCGGTTTCACTGAAGAAGGTGTTGAAAGCGTCGTCCCCACCTCCGATTGTTTTGTCACCCGGCATTTGTCCATCAGGCTACACCCAAAAACAAGAAAGAAGATTACATACCCAGAGAAGAAAAAGAAGAAAATATTGAGTTTATATGGTAAAAAGAACACAAAAAATACCTGAATGCCATGTTCAAGACAGTAGAGCTCCCAACAGGCGTTACCAACTTGGATACCAGCCTGACCAATGTGGACTGAGATGCACTCTCTCATTTTGGTTAACAAAGGGAGATTGCTGAAGAGGGTTAGGGGGTACAGAAGAAACTGATTGAGATTTTTGAAAAGGGGATTATAGACGGAAATATAAATGTGGGGTTTTGAAACTGCTATAAATAAAGAAGAAGAAAAAAAAAAGGGGGAGTTTTTCGAGGAAAGTGGGTGGGAAACGGCTATAAATTTTGAATAAAAAAGAAAGATCGTTAGGCGGGATTGAAAATTTGAAAATTTGAGTAGGGATTGTATGATGGCCTAATGGACTTAGATGGTACAATTTTCCATTTTCTCAAATCCACTTTTCAAAATTTTGAATAAAGGAAATATCTTATATAAATATATTTTTAAATATTAATAAAATAATAGGATTAACTATCAAAGCAATTATTGAGTCGTTAATTGTTATTAACAGTGTAACAGTAAGTTGACGTAGCACATTAAATTATCATTTTAAATGAAAATTTTAGGTTAAATTATACAATTTTTTCTTATATTTTTCCGTTTTGAGCTTTCCCCTTCGGTTGAAGATTCGAATCCAGTAACGGTTCCAGTCCCATGAGCCTTGCAATTACGCTTGGTGATCGTCGTTGTTTATCGTTACCAGATTTGAATCTCGAACTGAACGAAAATTCTTAAAACGAAAAAATATAGAGACCACTTGTATAATCTAACCTAAAATTTTCGTTTGAAATGATGATGTAATGTGTCACATCAATTTATCATTACACCATTAACGTCAATTAACGGTTCAGTGACTAAAATGTTACAATTCAATAACACAAGTGATTAAATTTAACATTAAACAAATAAAAATGACTTTTTTAATAATTCACCCAAAATAATATCACATCATTCATTTCTAAATACATACAAATATTATTTTACATTTAATTACATATGTTATTATATCTAATTTATTAATTTTTTTAAATATACTGGTATGATTACATAATAGTATCTGTTCATACTTTCTTAACCCTTTAACAACGCACACACACAAATGCTCAAACTTGAAATCCCTAATATGAACAATATTTTTTTTATATTTAATTTAATTTAACTTCGAACTTGAAATTATATGCCCAAAAAATGATGGTCCAACATTTTATTTCATCATTTTAAAAGCAATTCAATCAAATAAAAAAAATTTATTACTCCGATTTGATGTCTGACACACTAAAAAAAAGTTATTTTGGTTAATAAAAAATTAGTGCATTATGTTAGTAAATAATTACTTTTTTCTCTAGCATTTTGCTTAAAAAATCTAAAAATAAAAATAATACCCAAAATATATATTCAAGATTATTTATTAAAAGGTAAACTAAATAGATGCTCACCAACTTTTAAAGTTTTTATTTTAGGCACTCGAAAAAAAAATTACAATTTAAGCATCCACATTACATATTTCAATCATTTTTCTTACTTTTATTAAAATTGTTAACAGAAATATGACATGGAATTGTTTTTAAAATTTTGATTCCACGTAGTTTAAATAAAATAAAAAATTATAGTTTTAGTCCTCGATATTTTAATATAAATGAGGTTTAGGGTTAGTTAAGCATTACTTTTAAAAAGTGTTTTTTAAAATGTGTTATGAAAAAGTCTTTTGAGAAATAATTTTGAAAAGCTTAATTAAGTTTTGAGTGTTTAACATCGCAATTAAAAAGTGTTTGTGAGAAATAAAATATTCATTTTAGACATGATATTATCAAGTAATAAATATGCATTTTAGATATTTGTATTATTTAAAAAAATATTTTTTATTTTTTGAATATACTAGTGTGATTATATGGTAGTATCTCTTCAAACTTTCTTATCCCTTTGACAATGCACACATAGGTGCTCGAACCCGAGTCTCCTAGAATGAACATCATCCTCTTTTCCACTGAAACCACTTGTCGAAACCACCTTTAAAACGAAGTTTCAAAAAATTATTTTAAATTTAGAAAAAATGAGAAAAATGGGAGTCGCCACCAATCTTTTATTTGGGTGTGATTAGATCACCACAAAACGTTTAAAACGTTAAAAATATCAGTCTTCGAAATCCAGAAAATAGGTTCGGGAGTCGGTTACGCACGAGGAAGGATTAGCACCCTCGTATGCCCAGAATTGGTACCACATGATCATTTTCGGGTCTTGTTGTATGAAAACAATAAAAATTCGAGTAAAGTTTAAAATGCGATGTTTATTTTAAATGGCTTTGTGTAATTTTAAAGGAGACCTTTTTAAGAAAAAATTCGTCCCCGTATTTCGATCATCTTATGAGAACTAGAAGACGTGTCCAACACATTAGGGAACTATATTCTCGTAGTTTCAAAATTGAAGGACGTTTCGGGAGCTTTTGAAGAAAGTATTCGATCGCGTGATTTGTACGAAAATCACACCCAGCACGTTAGGGCACGATTTTTCGAGCTCTTCACGCGAAGGAACATTGTCTCGTTTACTTCAAAATCTTTTGGATATAGATAGGGATGTGTTTGAAAACTTTTGAAGAGGATATTTCTTTCGCACGAATTACGAAAATCACACCCCGCACGTTAGGGAACGATTTTCGAAATTTTCATACGAAATAATATTACCTCGTTTTTGTCACGAAAATCATTCGTATATATATTTTGAGAACTTGAAAATTTCGTATTAGGGTTAAAATGCAATCCTCGAACATATGATTTAAAGGATTTGGAAATGGGTTACCTGTTTACTTCGATTATCACGAAGAATTAAAGTCGCGACCAACACGTTAGGACACGACATTCTCGGAATCTCGAGGTGAGCGGGCGTAAAAACTTGAAAAGGATATCCGGTTCGCGCGAATTATACGAAGAAATCACACCCGACACGTTAGGGCGTGATTTTTCGAAGTTTTACGCTCGAACGGAATATTGCCTCGATTTTTTAAAATAATTTGTAAATGAATGCGTAAGTTTAAAACACGAATAGCGATTAATAAGAGAAATTAGATACGAAACAATATAATAAGCAGATAAATAATATGCGAAAGTATAAAATGTAGATGCAAATAAATGCAAACATTGATAAGGAAGAAGAAACGATGAAATCGGGGTTAAAAATGGGACTTTTGGATACCCGGGGGTAAAATGGTAATTTTGGACTATTGGGAGGTAAAATGGTAAATTTCGGTGAAATCGGGGTTAAAAATGGAATTTTGGAAAGTTCGGGGGTAAACTGGTAATTTTTGGAAGTTTCGAGGTCAAAATATAATTTTCTAAAATTTTGGGGTCAAAATGCAATTTCTGGACTGTTTGGAGACCCATAAACAATAAAACCAAAGAGTGGGTGACACGTGGCAGCCCCACAGGCATACAGCAGTCAAGGGACTAAATTATAAATCTTGAAAAATTTTGGAGGCCAATTTTGTAATTAAATAAAAGTTGATTTAAGGATTAAATTAACACAAATTAAAAATAACAAGGGTTAAATGCAGAAATAAGCCAAAAAGTAACACGTGGCAGCCTCTAGTGCGGTCAAACAGTCAAAGGATTAAATTGAAAAGCAATTAAAATTTCTGGGCAAAATTACAAATAATTAAAAAGGGCAAAAAGGACTAAATTGAAGCAAATAAAAAATACAGAAGGACCAATTGAATAAATAACCCATTACTTGAAAACGCGCGGATCCTCCGTGTGGGTCGGGTCGAATTCGGGTTGTCCAAATGGGTTACTATAAATGTTAATTTAAGGTTTTTTTTTATTATGTTCATTTTGTTTAAAAAAAAAAGCATTCTCTCTCTCTCTTTGTTTTGTTCTCTCAAACTCCCCCTCTCCTTCTCATCGGCCAGCCAATCTCCAACCCAATTCCGGTCGGCGTCCGTCGAGGTTGTGCTACACGCGCCTCACCAGATGAGGCGCGTAACCAACCCGCTCCGAGATCCGTCGACCGCCAGTGCAACGCGCCGTTGCTCCGCCGTTCATGCGCCTCCGATCAGGTGAGTTTAAAGCCTCCCCTTTCTCTTTTCATTTCTTTTCCTTTTTTCTTTTTAAAAAATTTATTTTCCCCTTATTAGATTTTTAAAACCATTTAAAAAAATCAATCTTTTAGACTTTAAGATCCCTTTTCTTTGAAAAGGGTCGGATCTGGTTTATACCAGATCTTAAACCCCTTCTTTATTTTTTTTAAAAACATTTTTGTTCTAAAATCTATTTTTAAAGAAACTATTTTCATATTCCCTTGATTCGGTTATTGCGTATTTTAGGTTTATTTTAATCCCTATTTTCATGCTTTGGAGATATGTTCGTGAGTGGCTCTTTATGACGAAGGGGTGGCCGGAGAAGAAAAGATTGGGCCGAAGACAACGGCGGCGCTTGGAGCTCCGGCGGTGGTTGATTCCTGCGATGGTTCAGATCAGGGGAGTAACTTTTCAAATCTATTTTTTATTTATTATTTATTAAAATATTTATTATTATTATTAATGCTTTTATTTAAAATTAATTAATACTATTTAAAATATTAATTAATGCATTTAAAATATTCAATGAGCAGATGTATATAAATAAAAACGTTTGAGTTAATAAATGTAAACTTAATAACAACATTAATGCATGTTTAAAAGGAAAAATAAGAATGTTAATGTATAATATAAACTGATGAATAAAGTTTTAAAACATTAATGATAATAAGTGCATTGTATGTACCTGGCTAACTTCAATGGCTGCTCTTATTTGACTGAATATTCTTTGGTGATGGTTCGAATGTTTTGTTAAAAAAAGATTTGTATTTTCTATTTTCAGAATTCGGTTTTGTACTGGGATTTTAAAGTCTGGGTTTGTAACCCTTTACAATGCAATTCAATGTGGCTTTTATAGCCAAACTTACAATCATTCTGATTTGTTTCTTTCAATTCAATGCTACTCTTAATCTTTCTCTTCTTTTTACAGGTTCCAGCAGTGAAGCTTGTAGTAGTGGCAGTGGCAGGTGAGCTGAGGATGGTGGTTGATCAGAGCAAGTGACTGCTGACGTGGCGCACTCCCATTGGCCAAGCTGGAGGTGGCAATAGCACAAGTGGGCAGATTTTTCTGCTTTGGGCTAGTGCTTAGTTGGGTCAAAAAAATGGGTGTAAATGGGCTAAGGGAATTGGGCCAATTGGCCCTTGTAAATGGACTTTATAGACTTTTAATTTTAATTTTTAAATTTAGTATTTTCATAATTTGATTTAAATTTAAATTTAAAATAAATTTAAATAGTTGAATTTAAATTTAAATAAATTCAAAATTTAAAACATAAAAGTCCAAGCCCAGTCAAAATTGGGCTTCAACACCACTTGTTGGATTCTTTTAATTAATGATTTTAACACATTTGTAATTAAATACCAAAAAAAAAGAAAGGAAAGGGAAGTACTATGTTGTTGTAGGAGTGAAAAAGTAATTAAGCACTTAAAGTGCTTTTGGAAGAATAAAAGTTAAAAAATTTAGCTTCTCCTCCTTTTCAAAAGTGATTTTGAAAAGCCAAAAAATTAAGAGAGGTGGTAATAGGGTCGCTCACCTTTTAGCGTGAGAAGGTTTCATTCGGATATGAGATGTTTGTTGGATGGAAGAAGGATTGGTGTCGATCTAAGCGGTGGTAGAGCAAGAGAGGTGGATGGGGTCTTGATTTTGATGACGGTACTATGCTCATAGGCAATGAATGCTAGATTTGATTATTAACTAGCAGTGAGTTTGCACGGTTTCAACCATGGGCGATAGTCGATGGCAGATTCTGATGGTGTTGAACCAAATATCTATCATGCGTTTGAGGGTAATGGAAGACGATAAGGTTGCGTTTCTCTTATCAGAATGATTTTGGCTTTTGTTTGTTTGTTTGTTTTTCTTAAAGTGTGTTGTGTATTATGGGCAAGGTTTACTAAGGATCTCATAATGGGCAGGGTTTATAACTTATCTATGCCAAGCTTCAACAAGCTTAGCAATACATGAAAACAACTTATGACAAAGGGCATTATGATGTTGAATTTGAACTTGGTTCCTATGTTTGGTTGTGCTTGTATTACGGGTCATGGAACAAAGTCCATGATGTATGCACATAACACGTTCCATGATTAATCAAATGAGCTTGTTTAACACACTTTAATTGGATTGAAGCATGAAACATATGGATGAATTTATCTACTTAAAGCTTCAGTAGCTTAGTGGAACACTCTAATAAAATTAGTGTTACCATGGTTAACATTTGTAATGTTAAGTGATAAGATTATATAGAATTTAAATTTTTTAGAGCTCTCATCTTTTAGATAAGCTTTAATATCAATCTTCGATGTAATTTAAATTGTATTGTTAGATTTGGGGAAGCTCAATTATAAATAGATGTCTTCTTCTTTATTTGTAATTATCTTATTTAGAGTTATAAAATATTTTGAAAATATTTACTCAAACATTTGGTGTGTTATTATTTTCCTGTGGGTTTTTTTTTATCTCACATTTCTCATTTGTCTTTTGTGTTTTGCTTTCATTTTCTTTCGGTGTTTACTTAGGTGGATTTAAAGCTAAGGGATTGTGGCATAGTTTGTGAGATTAAAGTTTTAACCTTGTGACTACTGGTATTTGAGTTAAGCTTTGAAGATGTCAATTGAGATATTAAAAGCAGTAAATGAGTAGATTGAGTCTAAGGAGATTTGTGGGAGGAGCAAGAAATTGAAAAAAATATCAGATTGGGTAATGTTGTCATCTTTGGAAAGTTGAGTGGTCAATCTCAATGAATCTATTGTTGAAGTGAACAAAAGATTTGAGGTAATTGAAGGACACATCAATCAGTTTTTCTTGTTGAAAGAGTAGTTCAAAGGATTTGTGGCGGATGACCTTTAGTTCCAATATGGATGCGTTGCAAGCGCTTTTCAATACCGTTGTGAGTAAGCTAATAGAAAAGAATAATACTTTTCAATACGCGAGGGATGTGGACAATTCTTTCTTCCGAGCGTTTTGCAAGCGCTTGCTGGTTCTTTTGAGGTGCACCCCAATGCCTAGGTCTTTTACCACATGATGCAAATGTGGACTGCCTTTATTTTCTTGCAAAATGAGCATAGGGATTGAAAACTTTACATTCGGTCTGGCTGGGCTAAAGCAGGTGCCTGGCCTGCAGAACCTGTCTTATTTGATCTGTTTTGTATTAAAGGGTTGTCTGGTTTGGAATTCAGTTTGGGTTAGGTGTTGTGTAACACTTTGCTGCATGGATCTGATCTGTGTTGCTGTATATTTTTCCCCATTTTTCTGCTATTAAAGAAATCGTGGTTTGAGGTTATGCTTTGCGGTTGCCCATTCTCAGTTTTTGTGCTCATCTCTCGACTTGGATTCATTGCTCTTTCATGTTATACTGTAGTTTATATTTGCCAACCTACATATTTCCAAATATTAATATCTAATCAACTACAAAATCTTGATGTTCATATTTCTCAAATATAATCAAACAAATTCACATCAATAAAACCAAATGTCTAAACCATTATTGAATCCTCATGTTTCTCTTTTCTATGCTGCAACATTGTTGCTTCCAAGAAAACCTTTTATAAACTAGCCTAGTTTTTTTTCCTAACAAAACCAATTAATTTTTTGAAGGGTTAAATATAAAATTAGTACTTAAACTTATCCACTTTTCTTTATTGATACTTATGGTTTTTTTTTTATCTCAGATTTTAACACCCATTAAGTTTAAGATAAGTGACAGAATAAAATTGTGACATGTCGTATAATGACATCATCATGATGTTGTAATTTAAAAACATATTAAAAATCAATAAAATAATATTTTAAAAAACTATTTCCATTTTTTCCCTTCTTTTTCCAGGTTTCCTTTTCTTCTTTTTCAATTTCCATTTTTTTTTCTTCTTTCTTCTATGAACCTTAGTCGCCATCTCCATTTGAGCTCTGATCGGGCACCATCAGAACACTCCTCTCCACCACTTGTTTTCAAGTCGTCGATTAGTTTTTCAAGAATCCGACCCAAATTTGATGAAACAAAGGTCAAAGCTTCGATCTCTTTCTTTCTCCGATCTTCCTTTTACATCGTCAAATTACCATCGATATCCGATATATGGTACATCGTGCTGTGGTTTGCCTTACTATCGTTGAGATCGCCGAACGGAATTCCAAACCCGAACTTGAACTGATAAATCTTAATAAAAACCCTAAATAAATCCTCAACCTAAACCCTACTTGTAAAATTTAAAAATTCTACTGAATGTGAAATATTTTCCATTAATGTTATTAATAAACACAAAATAATACAGTCAAAAGCCATTTATACAACACAACATAGTAACTAAAACGTAGTTAATGACCATACAGAAAACAAAACTGAAAATTTTATTTTTGGCGAAAAAAAAGGGAAAGTTACAAATAAAGGAAATAGATATGAAAGATAATTTCTCGACTCTCCTTGAACTCTTTTCACCATATTATTATGATACTGTCCAATTAAAATAAAATACATAATTTTTATTTGAAAATTCAATCTAAATGTACATATGATTTGAAAAAAAAATGATATATCTTTTTTTAATTAGATGGGATCAAGAATGATACGATAAAAGTTATCTATAAAATAATTTTTCTTTCTTTGATGTATTGTTTTTAATAAATTAAAATTTTGTGAGTATCACTATAACACTTAGAAGTAACTAATATTTAGATTTAATTATTAAAATAATAATAATAATAATAATAATAATAATAATAATATTCAAAAATAATAATACTTATTTAATTTCCTAAATTTCATGACTGTTGATATTTAATTGAAAAAAGCTATTATAACAAATATTAACAATAAAATATAAAAATAGATTTAATAATATTTTAAAAAATTATTATATAAGGATTTCATATATTTAGGGTAAACTATATTATTAGTCGCTAAATTATGAGTATGTTTTTGTTTGTCATTTATCTAAAATAAACTGCAATTGGCTATTAAAGTTTTTAAAATTGTATTTTTTTTTTGGCCTTCCAATGGTTAAGTGACATTTTTTTAGTTGGTATAATAATAATAATTTTAGTTATTAAATTTTATACTTTCTTTCAATTTGACCATGAATATAAAAAATAATAAAAATGATTTTTGTTAAATTTAGAAAATTAAAAAAATTAAAAATTATATAAAATTTAGATAAAAATTTCAAAAAAAAAGTGAGAGAAAATTAGTGAAATTTGTTTTTAAACCCTCCAAATTTTCATTGTTTATCTGTATCAAAATATACAATACAAATTCTTTAAAATAACATAGAAAAAATAAAAACATTAAGTAAAATTATTGGTTCTGTGTTTTTTACATCTTCTATTTCTTGACATAACTTTTTCAGTATAAGAAATGAAAACAAATAGAATATAATTTTTTTTACAATTTGGTTTTCGAAAATAATTTAAATGAATTGAAAATTTGAATTGAGTTTGAAAAAAAAAAATTTGTAGTATATTTTATAATTTTTTATAAAAAAGAATATTAAAGTCGATTTCACAAACCTTTATAATATAATTTCTAGATGTTTTTCAAGGGCATGGAACTCAACTTAAAGATATTACTAATTTGATTTTGAGAAACACTAAGAAAACATTTGATGATTTAACTTGTTCCTTTATTTCATTATGTTTTTTTAATTTGTTATTAGATTGTATTGAATGATAACTATTTCTCATGCACATCAATTCTTCAACAACATATTCAAGTTTTTAATTTTATTTTTCTAGAATTGGTATATATAATTTTCTATCTTTTAAATAAGTTTGATTTTTTATAATTTTTATATAGAATTAGGATTAAATTGAAAAAAATTATAAAAGTTGAGGACTAAATTTGTTATTATACCAACTAAAAAAGCGTCACTTAACTGGTGATAAAAAAAACTAATTTAGAAAACATTAGTGACCAGATTGTACCTTTTTAATTAAGTGACCAAAACAAAAACTTACCCATAGTTTAGTGACTAATGGTGTAGTTTACCCTAAAATATAATGGAAAAAGTAAAAATACTAAATTAAAAATAATATGATCAGACCTAAAACGAGTTTGTGTCAGTCATTTTCAAACATAGGTGGGCTTGGACAAAATCGGAGGCTCATATTTTAAGTCTGGCTAGACTTGGATAAGTATAAAGTGTACTAATATCATATATAGACCTAACCCAAACTCGATCCACCTAATGAATACCTTTAGATGTAATATAATCTAGTTATTATCAACTCTTTCTATAACAGCTCCATTTGTTTGCTCAGATTTTGTTTGTTATAGAGAGGTGGTTGTTACTCAACTATTAACAACATTTTGTTACAAAGAGATAATCGTTGTAAACTTACCATAGAATTTATATCATGAATTTCCATCATATAAAGAAAGTGAGAATTATGTTTAAAAGAAAGTGAAAATCAAATCAACAAAATTAGAAAACGTACAAAATTAAATAATATATAAATGATTTTAGCCACAATGATAAATTTAGCTTACACTATTTACATTTTTTTATCAATTTGGCTTTTTTTTTTATAAATTAAAGTTGACTCGTAACTTTTAAAAAAATCAAATTATTTTTTTTAATAGAAACGTTGGTTAAAACATTAATTTTTTAATGACATTGATGTGATAATTAACGTGATAGTTTACTTGTATTTCATGTTAATTTGATACTGTTTATCTTATATGTTATGTAAAAAATAATTTAAAAATTATAAAAATATTAAAATACTAAAAAAATTCATAAAATTTTTAAAAAAAATAGCGTAAACTACATGCAAAATTCCATGGGATTGTCATATTTAAAAAATTAATATTTTCCCAATATTTTTGTTAAAAAACAATTTTTTTTAAAAAAAAATTGATAGATTAAAATTTGGCTCTATGTAAACATTATATATGTTGAATAATTAAAATTTTTATGACAGCTTGGGGACCCCTTTGAAAAGTTGCCAGTAGGTATAGGGGATTTATTTTTTCTAATGAAGAAAGAGGACCCTAAGAAAGCCTTTCCTTATGCAAATTTTTCTTCTCATGGCTACCATAATTCACCATATCATTTCAATATATAATCTGTTGTTTAGTTGGAGAGTTGTCATCCTACTGATGATTTGTAATTGTTATCAAGTTTTTATACAAACAGAAAAAAAAATGTTATATAAATTAATTAAATTAAACTCTGTTGATACACGGTATGAACGGAAGTCCAGATGAAGGGGATGGTGTTCTTCTTCAAAAAACAGAATCCTCCCCCTATCCCCCTCAAATAAAGTGCCTGAGGTTACTTAAATTATGAGTATTTCGATTGGATAATCGAGGTGGATCTCGGGTCGGATTCTTTTATATATATATTTGTAGTTTTGGTAAGATGTGTAGGCCAGTTTTAGCTTAAAGAGTTTTCTCCATGTATATCAAATGGTATAAACAATGCTGCAAATGATGATGGATTAGTTGGGATTGCTTGGCAAACCAGATATTTATGCAAAGATTATTCATCTCTCTGTTATACAAAATTAGTACAGCTAAACAGATACAAGCAATATAAGCTAAGCTAGACCCTCCCAAAATGTGGTCCATAAGTTTAGACTCCTACAATCTTGTGGTCCATTCTTTCATTCTGCTGCATTTACAAATGGCATTCCTTGCTTCATGCTTTGGTTCTAATGTTTCTTCTATTTTATTATGTATCCTTTTCATTTTATATTGAAACCTATTTGTAGCTATCAATAGCTCCAACTTCTACTTAGGTTTCCATGTGTAGAATGTTGGATTCTATTGAGGGGAGGTCTGACTCTATTTAGAGAAATTTTCTAGGTGTTGTCCTTTGAGAGTTGATAAACCCCTCAACGGTGGAGGTAGTGTATCCGAAGTGTTTATGTTCAGTTTTGTTCTTGAGTTCATGGAATTCAGGGCGCGCCTCACCCATCAAAAAAATGTTAAGCATTTGGCCTAGGTGGAGTTCAAACCTATGCTCTTATATTCGATTCAATTCGAATCGAATTTGTTGAACTTACAAGTAAATAGTTTAGGGCCCTCGAAGAAAAACACAATTAGAGATATAAATGTGATATTTGTCTAATTCTACTGAGCTCGATAAATAAATTTAATTCAGCTTAAATCGAATTTCGAGTTGAGCTCAATACATTAACTGAACTATGCTCAATTTCATAAATCGAAACCCTATTACTACATAGATAGTGATTGGCTATATTGATTTTGATATTGTTGATAGATAAGATTTTAGGGTTGTTAAATGTTTACATATTATGTGGGAAGAAAAAACCTTAACCCATAATTATTTGAAGAAAGCATATCACATGGCTATATAGTACAAATTGTTATTAAAACATAAACAAACACCAATTTTTTCTCACCAAAAATGGATCTAATGTTCCCAAAAGACCCTACAACTCAACCAAAGCCCACTCCTTCATTTCATTTATAATAATCCTTTTGACTCTCAAATAATTTCGTTTTGTTTTTATCATATCGTTAATAATAAAACTCTAAGTTTAATCCAATTTGAAATCATTAAAGTCAAATTTATTGATTAAATCTATTTAAAGGTTGGGTGATTAGATTCGATCAGTATAAATCGAATCTTAAATAAAATCTTTTCGAATTTGAATTGTTTTTGATTCGAACTTGAATTTTTATCCAATTAGTTAATATTATAGCATGAACCTTTTAGGACTTAAACTAAAACTTATTAGTTGAAATGGACTAATATATAAATCAATCGCATGACAATTTATATAATTATATTAATATTAATTAAAATATTTAATAAAAGAATAGAAATCATTAAGCCGACCATTTTCCTAGTCTTAGGTCTCTTATTGACCTTTGATCTGACCTTTTTCATCATCAAAGCATGCATCTTCAATGAGTTCCTAATTATTCAACTTTTTAGATTTCTAGCTCTAGGGATTAGTAAGGTTTCTTTGTCAAACTTTTTAGATTTTTAGATTTATAAAGCAACCCAATTAAAAAATTGGTGAATGAGGTAGATTTCTTATTTTTTTTAGATTCTAAACGAAATAATAAATTATTTTTTTAAAAAAATTATAAAATATAATATAATAAAATAAAAATATATACTAGTAATAAAATTAAAAAAATTGAGGTTCTTTTATTTTATTTTCCTTTTTTTTTTGCCTGCAATGAAGGGTCGATCAAAATCTTAAAATGCTGAAATCTTTTTTTCCCACATTAAAAATTGAGAAAAAAAATTTGGGCCCATTTCAGTCATGGGCTCTGGGCGGCCACACTCCCAAACTACCTCAGAATTGGACCTAAGTGAATACTCTGACCATCAAGCTAATACACGAGATTTTATCTAATACACATACAAACACATTAACTGGATAAAAAATTTAAGTAATCGAATTAAAAACAGAATAAAATTAATTGGTTAATAAAAGATATTTTATAATTAATGGATGTCATTTTTTTAGTTTTACAATTTGATAAACTACATTAGTAGTCATTTAACTTTTTTTACCACTAAATAACTTAGATTTTAATGTTTACCATAGAATAATGACTTAACAAACAAATTGGTACCTATCATTTTTTCCATCTCGATTCTTGAATTTTTTTATCACAAGTGGTATCTAAATTACTTTTTTTTCTCAAGATAGTACTTATGTTAGTCAAACTATTAATCAACCCATAAGTTTATTTTAAAAGAGGTTTAACCCAAAAATCGGTACATAAAACTATGCATTTTTCTTATTTTGGTACCTAAACATTTTTTGGGTCACAAGTGGTACTCAAACTATTTTTTTCCCAAATTGGTACTTTTGTTAGTTCAACCCTTGGTTAAACCATTAAGTCTTTTTCAAAAAAACCCAATTAACCATTGACATGTGGCAAAAAAAGAAAACAATATTATTTTCTCTTATATATATTTTTTCTTTGTTCAGAACTAGTTCAAAGGTCAAACCAATCAAGCCACCAGTTATCAATTTGATTAGTTTGTTCGGTTCGATCAAATAATTTATTAAAAATTCATAAAAATAAAGATTTCTAAAAATAGAGGAAATTAGTTTAATTATTTTTTTCGCTCAATTCAACCCCTATCTTTGGACTAGTACCCTGATCAATTTTCGATCTAATTTTGAAAATCCTGATTTTGATTGATGAAATAACTTTTTTGATCTCGTTAGGTAAAACAAGAAGGTGATGATGTTTGAAAATAAAATTAATTGTCAGCGTCTTGACTTTGGCAGGGAAAATTTTGAGCATTGCTAGACATTATAAAGGAAGAAGAAGGAAAAAAAATAGAAAAATAGAAAAAATAAAATAAAATTTATATATAGAATAAAATAAAATAATAAAAAATATTATGAATATCTTATTAAGTGGATGTCCATCAAGATTAAAATAACTTTGAATGAACTTTAAATTCTAGTAGTCATCAGAATTAGAGTTCTGTTTCATTTATACTTTCTATGTCTATAAATATAGACCTTTGAGAAGCATTGTAAGATACTTCTATTGATCAATAAAATACGCTATCTTTCTTGCTCTCTCATTCTCTTTGTTATTTACTATTTGTCTCTTTATTTTATAACACGTTATCAGCACGATTCTCTTTTAATTATTTTTTTTCTTTCAGTCGTCAATTGAGACCGACGCACTATGGATAACTACTAGAGCCTTTAAACTACTCAGTGCTCTTGATAATAGCCAAGATGATAACGATGATGTTAAAGATCTTCAAGTATATTTCACTATGATTTATTTATTATATCATGTTTATTATAATTTGGGACTAATCATGACAATATGAATAGATGGATTTTGATTTGAAATATACGTATGTTTGCGATGGTGATTATAGAATAAATAATCTAGCGGGACATTTATAAGTTCGTCCTGCTAAATTTGTTGCATTCCCAGAAGTGAATGCAAACATAAAGAAAATAATCATGGACCACTAAAAGTGGGAACATAGTGATGAATAAGAGAACAATGAGGGTTCTCAAGAAACTCTTCAAAGGGCAAAGATAACTTATGTTATCAATGTGATATGAAAGATTTTTAGCCACATATGTGGTGTATGTCCAAATATTTTATTTGGGTTAATATTCTTTGAGGAAGGATATGAGAATGTAGTAATGAATTTTATCATTACAGATAGAAAATATTTATTTTATTTGGTATTGAAACAAACCAATATTATTCCAATATTTGGTAGTACAAAATTGGTCAAAAGCTCCAAAAGCTAACATATTAATATATTGTAATGGTTAATCTATTAGTTTTAAAAGATATTCATGATGGATCTCATATTCGAATGAGGAAAAAAATTATATTTCATATAAATCAAAAGAGGATTGGGTTATTGATTTATATTGAATTGATTATGATTATCTTTGTAATATTCTCATTAAGGGGTTGAAGTCAAAATATTTGACTGTGAAATATCTACTTAAATTGTGAAATGAAAAATATGAGCAATAGAATATGGTAATTCTATCTAAAGCTCATTATGGTTGGATGCACCTGAAGTTGCAGGTTTTTAAAACTGTGAGTATAACTTTACAGTATTCAAAATAAGTTTTCAATTAAAAGTACGTGGAAAAATATTACTGATAAGAACCTTACAGGAGAGAACTTATTTAGTTTTTCATGATTCAAATGTGCTCTTACAGTAACAATATCATGAAAAAAAATTACTTATGGTTGAACAAAAGTTTTTAATCACGAAACCTAATCATTCCCTGAAGAGAATGTAACATTATGTAATAAATTCAAAGGATATAATCTTTGACATGGATGTAGTAAATTGGACTATAATAATAGTCATAGGGGATGATCGTGATAATTTTTCTCACCGCCAAAAGTGGAAAAATGAAGTAAGTAAGAAAATACCAAAAATTTTCAAAAACTCTTTAAGAAGAGAGACAACTTATGTATAAAAGGTCATTGGTTATGTTCCTGTTGTACAGTTAGAAAATAAGATCCACTTTCAAAGTTTGATATTAATAAATGCTCTGCATTTGAAGATTTTGGCATATTTCCTGAAGCGAATATTGCATATAATTATTTGGAAATTATATTATATGACTTAATGTTATTATAAACTTCACATTGATTTAGACATTTCCAGTAGTAAATGTCACAATGATACTTGTATGTGGATACAAAGTGAAAGAAATTATGGTAAAATTATCAATTTGCTACAATTTAGTTCAAATTGAAACGCATGTTAAAGTAAACCAGAAGTTTACTGGTAAAAATATATTTACTACTTGGCATGACCAGTTAGACTATCCTAGATCATATATGATACGAAAATTAATTGAGAATTCATATGGACATTCATTAAAGAACTTGAAGATTATTTAATTTAAAGAATTCTCATTTGTTGGTTGTTCTCAATGAAAATTGGTTGTTAAAAACTCACTAGCTAAAGTTGAGATTTGATGTCTTGCATTTCTGAAATGAATATGGGCTCATTAATCCACCATATGGATGGTTTTGATATTATATGATTTTGGTAGATGCATCTACAAAATAAACACATATGTGTTATCAACTTGCAACTTGTCGTTTGTAAGATTGTTTGAATAATTAATTCCAGATAATGCAATTAAGACAATTCATCTTGCTAATATTGATGAGTTTATATCTCAATCTTTTATTGATTGAATTTGAAAAACTTTGGTAAAAGTTTGTTATTTATGCACATAATAGTTTAGAGAAATTATTGATTGAACGTCTCTAATTATTACTTATGAGAACTGAACTTTCTCTTTCTACATGGGATTATGTTGATTTACGTGTTGTACGCATCAAGCTAATAAATTTTAAATACTCCTCATTGGAATTGATTTTGGGTAAAAAGCTAAATATTTCTCATCTTTGAATTTTTGTATGTGCGTATATATTCCAATTGTTCAACCACAATGCACAAAAATGAGTGAATCTTCAAAGAAAGTTGGAAATATATATTAATTATAGGCCTCCTTTTATTATGATATATTAAATGTATTGGAGATACAATTATGACATGATTGTGATTACTATTTTGATTTGATAGTTTTCCCGACATTAGGGAGAGAGAACTAATAACTTGTAATGAGTTAAGGGGAGAGTAATTTAAACCAGAAGTTCAAAAAGGATAACTTGTTAAAGTTCCAAATATGAAAATTTTCATAAAAGAAAAAAATTTAGATAGTCATATAGTGAAGGCAAGTGCTCTAGAAAAGACCCAAGACATAATTAATAAGTAAAACTTCAGAAGATATTCAGGTACCTGAAACTGAAGGTTAAAATAGTGAAAATAAGACATCTTGATAAGTTATGTCAATTTGAGAAAATGTCGAACCGATAATAAAAGTGGTCGACAATGGTTTTGCATGCAATACTATTGTAGAAATAATGAAATAAAAGGAGGATATTGAATAAATCTCTTGGGAAATAGAGATATGGAATAAATTGACCAAAATAGAAAGACGCAATTCAAATACAATTAAATTTGTAGAGTTTTTAGACCAGCAGTCCAAATATCTAAAGGTATAAAACCAGTGAGGGCACAAATGAAGTAGTTTTGCAAAGGCGAAATAAAAATATGAAGTTTTTCGCTAAGTCCTGGCATTTATTATGAGAAGATATAATATTCTTTTGTGGTGGATGCAATAACCTTTAAATATATTATTAAACTGACAGTTCATACTTGCGTCTCATGGTTGTTGTTATAACCTTTTGTGAATCACTATATAGTAAAGTTTATATTAAAATCCTTGAAGGATTTGAAATGCTAGAAGGATATTGAAATTATCGGGAAATTGTTCATTTATATGAATTGAAATAATTGAATATGTGGTAAATTTGACTTAGTCAATAATAGTTGAATGAGGATTATAAAATGATCCAAAATACCTATTTGGGTTTTTTATAGAAAAATCATGATTAAAGTTTGTTGTGATTATTTCCCCCAAATTTTCTCTCTCATGATTTTCAAAAGAATGGTGATATAAATGCTTAGTAAATACATTCAAATAGTCATTTGAAAAACTAATATTCAAGATTGAATACATAGAATATGAGATTTTATGTGATATTTTTATGAGGGGGAGTAAATATGCGTTGTACTCTTTTTCCCTTAACCGAGGTTTTGTCCTATTGGGTTTTCCTGGTAAGGTTTTTAATGAGGCAACATGTTATGCGTATTATAGATATGTGTACTCTTTTTCCTTCACTAGAAAATTTTTTTCCCACGGGGTTTTTATCTTAGTAAAAGTTTTAACGAGGTACATTATCTACCAATGGACATCCAAGGGGGAGTGTTATGAATATATTATTAAGTGGATGTCCATCAAGATTAAAATAAGTTTGGATAAACTTTAAATTCTAGTAGTCATCAGAATTAGAGTTCTATTTTATTTATATTTTCTATGTCTATAAATATAGACATTTGAGAAGCATTGTAATATACTTCTATTGATCAATAAAATACGCTTTCTTTTTTGCTCTATCATTCTCTTTGTTATTTATTATCTATCTCTTTATTTTATAACAAAAAGATATTTTTTAAATTTATATGATGTGGTGATTTATTATTGATTGTATTTTTAAATGAATATAGCATTTTAGTGTAAATTAGGTAACAAAAGAATAATTTAGGCAGGGAAGAAGCTAAAAAAAAATTTTAGGAGGTTGAAATTAAATTTTAATTTTTAATAGTCTATATTTTTATAATTTTTAAAGGATTAAATCAATTTTTTTCATTTTTAGGGGGTCAAAGTGCAATTTTATTTTTACTAATTTAAAATTTTAAATTTTTTAAAGGACTTAAATGAACAATTTTCTATTTTAGGAGGACCGAGGCTCTACCAACCCCTCTCTCTAGATACACGACTGAATTTAGGTACCACTTGTGAAAAAATTAGATACCAACTAAAAAAGTATAATTTAAACACTAACCTGTGGATTAAACTATTTTTTAAATAAATTTAACGATTTAACTTGGAAAAAAAATAATTTAGGTGAATAAAAAATTAGATATAATATATATTAAATTTTAGATTAAGAGTAAAATAAATTAAGGTTTGATTAGATAATCAAGAATGGAGATGAAATAAAATCATCATGCAATCTAATATATATTATTTCTTTTGAACTTCTCAAGGGTTCAATCATATAATATATTTGATGGGATAGTTTACAATTTCTATATCATCAAAAGACTATAAACAAATAAAACATGATTATCATAGTATATATTTTACATTAACTAAGTGTTAGTCCAAGTCCTAGGATGCTTGATTTTGTTTCATACTAATCTTATTCATATAATTTTTTTAAGGGTAAATTTCAATAGAGTTAACTTAACTATAGTTTTTCTTTTTCAAATGTTTTATTTTCTTTCTTTTATTTTTTAATTTTATCAAGCAATGGATGAAAAAAAATTAATTTTTATTTTTATTTTCTCATCCTTCTTACCAAACATACTTATGGAAAGAAAAATTATATCTTTCATCCTCTAATTGTAACATCCCCAAAACTTACAGAGTTGGAACGTGACAAATAAATGATAATTCGATTATAATTCTAGAAAGTCAGAAATTAGATATTATCAGTGCTATGAGACGGTGAAAATAGCTATTTAAGGTATTTGGTAAAATCTGTGTATAGAGAGAAATAAATTGTAAGAGAGTGAAAAGTATTGGGGCTAAAGTAAGGAAATTTAGATAAGGAAATGATTAAATTGAAATAAGAAAAGAGGAGGGACTAGAGGTGAAAATGTACCAAAATAAAATATGATTCATGTGTTGAAATATAGAAAAAGGTAAAGGGTAAAATGGTAAATATTAGAAATAGATAATTAGGGAGACGTAATGATTAAGATGAATATGTGTAAAAGAATGATTGGTTGAGTAAAATGGAAAATACAATTTAATAGATATTTTTGGTAGATAATTACATGGAAATATGTAGAAAAAGATGGAGAAATTCATCCATCTTTATATAGCAATTCACGTCACCCATAATGGCCCCCATTTCAACTTTTCATTTTATTACAAATAGGTCCTTTCCACCATTAATAAGTCAATTAAGCTTAAACCTTCCAATTTCCTTGACGATTAGTGAGTGAAATCAATAGAGAAGTATAGTAATTACCTAAATTTCATGATAAGTCCAACCATAGTTGTCTTGGAGGAGAAAGAAAGTAAAGATTAGTAGAGAATACAAGTAATTGAGGTAGATCTTATGAACTTTTCTTGCCATATATGTTAGTTTTAATTGAAAAACATGGATTATGATATGAGAGTATGATTTTAATGTTTAAATATTGTGTATTTTAATATGGAGAAATGAAGAGAAATTGCAGAAAAGTGAGAAACAAGTGGAGAAATAAAGCAAAGAGAAGCTCAAGGAAGAAGAAAGCTTAATTTCAAGCCTTGAGTTGTAAGTACAACCAGAGTATTATTTATTTTAATTTTGTTGTTAATAGTTAGGTTGAATTAGAGGTATAAATGCTTGAATATAATATTTTAAGTATAAGTTTACATGTTACATGAATGAAGAATTAGATATGATGATAATTAAGTATTAAGAATGATGAAGTCATTGTGTTTACTAAATAAATTATAATGGAGAAATAGAAAGAAAAGTGAGGAAAAGAAAAGGATTAATTTGTAAAGATGAAAAACTGATAGGAATGTTATTGTTAAAAATAAGTGTATACATGAAGTAGAATATGTAAAAGATTGATATGAGAAATGTTATAGTAAGGTTATGAATAATACTAATGAAGTATGAATAAGAAAGGATTAAATTGAAAAGTATGTAAAAGTTATGTGTGATAAGTATGATAAGAATTAATAGTGAATTGTGGAGATTTTGCTAAGTAATGTAAAATGCTATGTGTATTAAAGAAATTGAAAATTCTGAATATTTTATTATTGTTATAAGGACTATATTGTTAAAAAAATGTAAAAGTGATATGAGATAGATATGGTAAGGATTAGAGAAAAATTATGGAAATTATATTTAGTAATGAAATATGTTATATGTATTTTTTATAAGAAAATATGTTATATGTATTAAAAAGTGATGAAAGTTCTATTAATGTCCTAAGGACCAAATTGAAATATGTGTAAAAGTGACATGTGAAATGAGATAATAAGAAATTATAGTGAATTATGAGAATATTATTTTTTTTAATATATTGGTGTGATTACATGGCAGTATTTGTTCAACTTTCTTAATCATTTAACAACGCACATACACCTTGCACACACAGGTGCTCGAACCCGAGACTCCTAAGATGAACAACATCCTCTTTTGTTTTGAATTGAGAAAATGCAATTGATATTGATGATAATGCTCAAGTAGACGAAATAAGAACTAATGGGATTAGATGACATGCCATTAAGGAAATTTAGTGCGCTTACCATATTTTTATGCACTTCAGTGCTTACAGTTACATGATTGCATTTTGTGCTTACTGCTACGTGAAATGCATGTTAATGCAGTTTCGTATATCCTATGTGTTATGTTTAGTCTATTGGGCCTCTGTTGAAAGGTAAAAAATTCCTCTTGTAACCTTCATAACTTGGCTTAGACGGTAGACCCGAGCCCAAGAGATCACATTCACCACCGAGATGGCTCGATCTTTTTACAAATGGATTTTCAATATGCTTTGTCCAATGATCTTGTCATGTGTGTGTTACCCTTATATGATATCCTTGATTCCTTTGATTTAAATTCGCTCACTCAATAAATCTTATTTTATCTTATTTTCAACATTGTGCCTTTTTAATGATTAATATGACACTGTCAACTAATAATTGTGATAAATTGCTCGTTTAAGAACAAACAACTCGTGGTCACGTTCCATATTTATCAATCCACACAATGTCAATGAAAGTATATCGTTAACTCTTTAATTAAGTAATGAATTCAATTGTTGCTAGTAAATCCATGACATACACAAGTCATGTACCCAGTATACCAACTATTGGCTCGATCAACTTTAAAGCATAAGCCTCTATTTATATCAAAGCACATGAGTTACATATGCATGGTCAATAACTAACTTAGGATTTAGGTAAGTCACACCTTGAACGTCACAAGTGAATTAATTTACAAACGGATTCAGAATTAATTCAACTTTGATCTAGTCCAATGCATCGTTCTTCTAATGAGTGCATCAATGTCTCTACTTGTGGGGTCAACTGTTCCGATAGCCAAGACTAGACATCTCCTCAATTGGAATTGTATACGATATAATAATCCTCCTAAGTATTTGAACCAAATGTTCACTTTGATTCTTTAATAGGTTATGAACTCGTTTAGATTATCTATTAAAGTAAGTTGTCTTTCTCGCAATGTAAATGTTCTTATAGTGTCACTAATCATCAATTCGAACTTAAACAATCAATGAAGTAATATTTGCTTATCACAATTTCGCTATGTATGCAAAACATATAAGACAAGAACACAATAGATATAATAGTGAAATGTGAAATTAAATTTATTCACGTTCAAATACATAGAAATTAAGCAGTTACTGAAGACTAAAGAAAGAGAATCAAGTAAATCAAAGACTTTATGAGGACTCTCAATATGATTGAAGTCTATGAAGCTCAATTGGGAGAATTGAAGTATTCTTCAAAATGGAAATAGGGAAAACATGTTGCTGTTGACACTGATTTGGATGCTCCAACTCTTGATACTGGTGACGATGATGAACTTGAACCGGTTGTTGGTCCAATTACAACTGGATCAATATCTACCAGTATGTCAAGTGCCATTGAAGCTAGACTTGTTGAACATTTGGATGAAGAACTAGCCTGTCTCTTGAAACTTCTCCAATGATACTGTCGGCCACAAGAGTGATCTGCTTGAAGGCAGAACCAGGTTGAGTTGCTGGTCTTAGCCCAACAAACAGACAAGGCAAGTGACATGCATTAGAGTTTAGAGATAGGTTCTAGGGACAATTTCATCGTCCCATTAAATTTTGATCCAGAAAAGAAAGAAAGAGAAGCATATGATTTTATCCCCTGAGATGTGACTTAAAGCAGCATTCGTGAGAATATTTTTGGAGGGTTTCGCTTTTGGACAGAAAGAAGGTGATTTAGATGGTAGCATTTTCAAATGTGACATGTTATATGAAAAGGTTGCAAATTGAGATGATATGAGAAACTATTTGATTTAGCCACCTTACCTACTTTTCTATTACTTGCCCCATTTTCCTTTCCTATAATTTTTATTTGATTCTCATTTCTCAAAGGGTTCATCTCCCCTATCCTTTAACACTGCTCCAATTTCATCCTTACCCATGTTGATATGAATTTATCGATATTTTTCATCCTATATGTAAAAAAGATAATGTGTTTCAACATACTCAAATTTAAATTTTTTTGCATTGATAAGAATATTCATGTCAATCGAACTACGACTCAATTGACATAAAAAGTAAAATTTTAAAATAAAACGGACGTTTAGGCCACATGAAAAGCATTATTTAGAGCTTCTTTTATTCTACATTTTTAAATTTCTTTTGGGCATTTGGGTTAAGGTACGCTGTGATTTTGTTTCCTTTAAAAAGATATGATAAAGATTGTGAAGATATGATCCACATACAAGATGACTAATTTCAAGATTTTATCTTAAATAACTTATTTTTTTGTAATTTAAATTATTTTCTGACATTCAATTATTACCAAGAAACTTCTTGAAAGCCAAGTTTTTTTTTTTTTTTTTTTTTGTTTATTTTGGATCCGGTCTACTGACTTTGTGAGTTTGATTCATTAGGTTCAAAAATAATAAAAATATTATAATTATTATAGTTTTATAATTAAAATTAAATGAATTTTATTATTAGATAATAATTTGAGTTGTGGATTGAGTTTTGACTCGATTGATATAGGTATTGTTGCCAATAGAGGAGGACGTGAGTTCGAATATGTTGAAACATATTATCCTCTTATTTATGGGTTGGAAAGTGGTTATGGGTAGTTTTAAGTATTGTATCAAAACGAGTAGATCAAGAATGACATGTTTGGGTGACCATTGTAATTGATGAATTCCATCGAATTGAGTGCAATTGGAACATCTCAATTATATTTTTCAATTCTTAGGGAGAAAGTAAGAACTGGAGTAATTACGCAAGTAAAAAATAATTTGTGTATTTAAGATATAACTTAAAAAAAGATATAACATAAAAATATATTTTTCAATTATATTGTAATTACGTATCATAAAAAAGATATAACTTAGCATATATTTTTCAAATTAAGTTTATATAAGTTTTTATAATTAAAGCTATAGTCTATTTGAACTGTGAATCTAAATATTATGAGGTCAATGCTAATTATGCAAATAGAAAAGGTTTTCTTGCACCATATCGTGGGGTATGATACCATTTAAGAGAATAATGCTAGACACAAGCACTATAGGCAGCTTGTGAATTTTTTAATTTGAAACATTCAAGGCTTCAAAATGTGATTGAGAAGACATTTATTGTTCTAAAAAAATATTTCTTATATTAACAACATTACCTTAGTATAACATAATAAAATAAGATTGGATCGTATTAGCATGTTGCATATTCATAACTTCAATCATAGGTGAAATTGAAGTTATCCATACTACAAAGAGTACATAGAATAAGGAGATATTGATGATCTTAATTATGCAAATTCAAATTCAAATTCAAATTCAAATGATGATGAATTTGGTCAAGGACCAGCAGACGATGATAATGAGCATATATTAAATATTAAAGAGAGAATAATCCAATAGATATGCACTAAAACAATTGGATAAAATGACATATAATGTTTATTTTCCTTGTTAGTTTTATCAGTAATAATCATGTTACTAAGCTTGTTTCTTGTCTTCATTTGAGTTCCATTGATCATTTTTATACCCTCTCATTGATTTGGAGATATTTGAAGCAATAGGTGGGACTTTTTAACTGTCGTAGATATTTTTACAATATGTAAGATCATGTATTGGTACCTAAAAAGGTAGTATCAATAAATATAAAAAGAAATATCTATTAGAAATTCATAGATATAAGAACTATAGACAATGTTTCGATACATTATAAGCAAGTATCAATACCTCTTGAAAGGTTCTGATACCTTGTTCTCTTGCTCACCAAATTTAGCTATTGATTTAGAATGTTTCTATTCATCTAGGGCATGTATCTATACTATGCTCCCTATTTTGTAATTTTGACTATTAACTTATTATGTATTGATAAATTCAATCATGATATTAGTACATAAAACATTTAAAAAAAGCTTAGGAATAATTTTTAAAAGGACTTTAGTACTACTAAAAAACATTAGTTATTTGATTAGGGAATTTAGATACTTGTTTTTGAGTTCTATACTACTTGAAACTAATTTGAGTACTGTCAAATTAATTTGTAAATTTGATTAAGGAAAATTTAAATTTATTATATTATATTATATTAAAATATTTAAAAATTAAAGCTAATAAAATTTTAATAAGTAATTATAAAGTTCAAATTCTGCTATTAGATATTGTACTTTGTGCAAGTTATGGATTTAATACCTGTACTTTAATTTGATCAAATTTAATTTTTATACTTTTCGAATTTTAAAATTTTAGTCCTTACTAAATAATAGCAGATAAATCTAATTGGTTAAATTATGCTATTAGTCTTGTATTATATATAAAGTTAGAGATTTAGTCTATGTTCTCTAATTGGATCATTCTTAGTCGCTATATTTTTTGAATTTTGAAATTTCAATTTTAATGCAAATGACAGTTGATAAATTTGTTAACTGATTTTTTTATGAGTAATATGAGAAAATAACAAGTTGACATATCATTATACATGCGGTAAAATGCTCGACACATCAAAATTAAAAAATAACAGAACTTAACTTAATGAATTTAATAGTTACCATTTTATCAGGACTAAAATTTTCAAATTTTAAAAAATAAAGTGACTGAAAGTGACCAAATTAAAATACAAATACTAAATTCATAACTTACACAAAGTACAAGTTCTAATAGGAGACTTTCACCAATTATAAACTTTCGATCTTTACCGTGTTAAAAAACCAAAGGTTGTTTTATATGTTAACTTATCATTTTATTAATTTCAAAGAATAAATAATGAGTTTTCGGAAGTTGTTAAGATTTTTTTATAATATTTTCAGAATTATTGTTAAAATTATTGTAAAAGTATCAAATTAAATATTTTAGTTATAGTTCAAGGATCAAATTTGATATTAACCTTTAAATTAATGTGCACCTTACTTTTTCGTTAAGGGTATAACAACTATTAATGGATGAATGACCAAAACGTTATAAGTCTATAACTTTAGTGATTAAAATATAATTTTTTATAATTCAGTAAAAAAAAATTCACCAACTTGAGTAATATTTTTGTATTTTACCCTTAAACTTTTAGTTAATATTTTATTATTTACTGTGAAATAGCATTAAATTTTAAATTTAGATTGATTCAATAATTTATTAATTTTTATATACTATCAGTTTGATTAATGCTTAATATAGTATTGATAGAAAATTTTAGTTTTACATGTTTTTATGTCTTTTAAAACTTATTTTTCCATTATTTTACTATAATATGTGTTATTATGGATTCTGAATATAAATTGTAAAACAAACATGAAGAATAAAACAAAATAGAGAGAGAGTATGTGTTACTCAACAATTAATAAATTCAAATTTTGATCACTCAATTATAAAAATTACATTTTGACCACTTATTCAAGAATCGAAGTCGATTTGCTTTATAAAAAGAAGATATCAATGAACTTCTATGAAATGGTTTCACGGGATTCAGCCAATTGTCTTGATCGTGAGATATCATTAAGAAATAGGAATCCATGTTATCAAAAGATTTCCTGCGATTATTTCTAGTATGAAATGAGTCAATCATCCACTTTGGTATCTTATTGACCAAAAATGGTGATATTGTTCCTCCATTGATCAAGAATTTCGGTTTTTGAGAAGTATTATGATCATCCAATAAGAAAGGTTTCAATTTTTTCAAATGAACGATTTGAAGACCTATTGATTCTAACAACTGATTGCAAAGTTGATCATTCAGACCTTTCAATTCATAGATGTGAATCTCAGACCTATGAATAGGGATATTCCCGAAACTCACAAAGAAAAAAGGAAGTGAGTTAGACAAAAAGAGAAGCAACTTGGACAAAAAGAAACGAAGTGACTTAGACAAATCTTTTTTGTCGATAACCTCAGACCAATCAATCGAATATTGATTAATACGTAATAGATCGAACACTACTTGAAAACGGCTCTTCTGCTCAGAAACGAAATGTTCCAAATGCTCCTGGAAATTCTTGCTCCCATTGGACCATTTGTATCTATATGCATTAGGATCCCGATTCATGGATCTCTCGGTCCGAGAAATCAAAATAAGAGGATTGAACCATTTCTTCTGACTCTTTTTCAAATTCGAAACTTTTTGAAATCGATAATTTAATTTACCTCTTTATTAACTTGCTAGTGGACGTCAATGTGGGCCGTCAAGTCATTAATTCTCAAGATACATTGTTAGTCACTCAATCATTACTAGATTTTCGTTTTGGTTATCTAATTATGAAAATTTACAAAATGATCACTAACATTATCGATCTATAACAATTTGATCATTAATCCGTTAACTCAGTTTTAGACCGATAACATGAAACATTAACCCATAGGCTTAATAGCTAATTTGACCCCTAAACTATAACTAAAATATCAATTTGATACTTTTAATTTTGTTTTACCAATAAATCCAAAGCAAATCCAACAAAATTCTAAAAATATAAGAAAAATTCATAATCTATTTTCTATAATTATAAAAAAAAAATATATATATATAATTGTACCGAAATTCTCGAAATTTTAAAATGTTTATACATGTTTTAAAAAAATTACCTAAAATTCAAAAAAAATAAAAAAAATGATAGTTATTTCTATTAACTATTTTAGTTTACTCTATAAATTATTTATATTAGAGAATTGTTTGCAAATATCAATTCAATTCTTTTTTTTTTTTTGGTGAATTACAATAACAGGGTAAAGTTCGAACAACAAATGTAATTAGTGCAACTCAAATTCAAATCACATTTGAGACGATGAATACAATTAGCTATCAGACCATCACATGAGGTTCAATCAATTCACATTCTAAACTATTGAGATTAGTTCTTTTATTTGTTTTGCATTATTAACTTTAATATATGCTATTATCTATATATGGTAAATGCATTATTAAATGGAACTTTTTATAATTAATTAAGCAACTTGGTGATAATTTAGTAGTTATATTTCTCCGTCACCTGAATATGTATGTGTATCATAGATAATGTTACCTGCTTATTGATGTCACTTGTGAAGAACTCTTGTCGAACCATTTGCTATAATAAAACGAATATCAACCCTTCATTCTTTCCAAAATGATTAGATATCCGTTTTTAAGTGTATACGTACTCTCAAATTAATAAAGAGTATATTTAACTGTAATAAACTTTAGATTGATAAAATATATAATATAATGAGCTTTACTGTGCACATCTTTCATGTATTTACACGATAACAATTTCCTCGTAATAACTTACCATGTCACACTAATAAATAAAAATAACTCCTTTATAAATACGAGAAAAAGATTTACTTTTCAACTTTAAAATTACTTTGAAAAAATATCTACTGCATCAGTGTGAAAATATTGATATTTTTTTCCCATTTGGTTTGACCAATGGTCTAACACATCATTTTCTTTCAATTTCTCTCTATATATACACTCACTCAAACACTCTTATTGTGCTGGCTGCTTTGCCCTTTACTTTTTCCCTTCTCTTCAGCTGAGTTCTCGAACTTGATAAACTCAAAAACGACATTGTCAGATTTTCGAGACCTTAAAAAAAGAAAGTGTGAGAGAGAAAGAGAGAGAGGGAGAGAGAGAGTTATGTAGAAAAAGAGTCTCCTTTAGATCTCTTCTTCTTCTTCTTTCATCTTCAGATCTTCCCCCACTCCACTCATCTTTTTCTATCTTTCAATGGCTATTCTTCTCACACTTTAACTCAATTTCCACCGAGTCATCCCAACTCATTGAACCTCTTTCTCCTTTTCTACCTCTTTTTTTTCTTGATTCTGAAACTTGGGTTAGCTTTGGTTTCCTTTTTTTGAGTTTTGAAAATGGCTGAAACGACAGAAACTAAAACAGTCCCTGAAGCAGAGAAGAAGAAAGAACAAAGCTTACCATTTTGCCAACTTTTCACTTTTGCTGACAAATATGATTACTTGTTAATGATCTCTGGTAGCTTAGGAGCTATTATCCATGGTTCCTCAATGCCTGTTTTCTTCTTATTATTTGGTGAAATGGTTAATGGCTTTGGCAAAAACCAATCTGATTTGCCCAAAATGACTCATGAAGTTGCCAAGGTTCTTTTTTCTTTCTTTCTGTTTTTTTTTTCATTAAATACATATTAAAAAACCAAATTTTTAATTAATATATTCAGATCTAAGATCTGTTTTAACTTTGTTGTTGTATTAATGCAGTATGCACTCTATTTTGTGTATCTTGGTCTTATTGTCTGCTTATCATCTTATGCAGGTATATTTCTTTTCCTTATTATAGTTAACAGCTTTGCCTTTTATCTTTTAAATTCGTAAAATCATGGAAATGAATCATTACAGACAACATGGTTGCACTGCACCATGGTCTTAGACTCTCAGTCACAAGTGTCTCGTGTTTTAGTGTAACCAGTTTCAAACCATAACGGACCAGTAGGTGATTGTCCACGTGTTCTTAAGGGCTGTCTCTTTGTCCTTTTATTCAACATTATCTTCTCACTATTCACTACTGTCCCATCGTTTCCATTGTAAACACATTAGATTCTTACTGTGATGGGGGTTAAAAAAAGTTCAATTTTTTTTTTACCATTTCTTTTCCTCTTCCATTTTGGTTTTTTTTTTTTTTTACAGAGATTGCATGTTGGATGTACACTGGGGAAAGACAAGTGAGTACATTAAGGAAGAAGTATTTAGAAGCAGTTTTGAAACAAGATGTTGGATTCTTTGACACTGATGCAAGAACTGGGGATATTGTTTTTAGTGTTTCAACTGATACTTTGCTTGTCCAAGATGCCATTAGTGAGAAGGTTGGTTGATTTAGTTCTTGGTGTAATCTAATGGTGGCAATGGCTTTAATTCTCAATTTGTTAATTTGGGTTTGTTGGCTATACATAAATGCAGTCCCCCACATACTATTTTTTGGGGTTTGAACCTTTGACCGTGCATGTAGCATATCATGTTATCATGCACCTTCAATGGAGGTCAATGCCTTAAGATAGAGGGAACAGTTTGGATTAAATGAAGTTTTGTTTAAGAATTTAATTGTTTGTGTTTTTTGGTAAAAATCTTTAGGTTGGAAACTTTATCCATTACTTGTCAACTTTCTTGGCTGGTTTGGTAGTTGGTTTTGTATCAGCATGGAGGTTAGCCTTATTAAGTGTAGCAGTGATCCCTGGAATTGCCTTTGCTGGAGGTTTATATGCATATACTTTAACCGGCCTCACTTCAAAAAGCCGGGAATCCTATGCAAATGCCGGCATAATTGCTGAGCAGGTGAGCTATTTCAGTCTTAGAAGGCTTGGATTAAGACCTTTATGTTTGGGAGATTATCATGTTATTAATCTTGTCTAAGTTGTTAATCATCTCGACAGGCGATTGCACAAGTCCGTACAGTTTACTCATATGTTGGTGAGAGCAAGGCCCTTAATTCTTACTCAGATGCAATACAGAACACACTAAAACTAGGATACAAGGCTGGTATGGCCAAGGGTTTGGGGCTTGGGTGTACGTATGGCATAGCTTGCATGTCTTGGGCGCTTGTTTTCTGGTACGCTGGTGTTTTTATCCGGAATGGACAGACTGATGGAGGGAAGGCGTTCACTGCAATTTTCTCGGCCATTGTTGGTGGCATGTAAGATCTTGAGCTTATGTATCTTATCTTCTGTCATTGAAGGAAAACTAAGTAAACCTGTGGATTATATTGCAGGAGTTTGGGTCAGTCATTCTCCAATCTCGGAGCCTTTAGTAAAGGAAAAGCAGCTGGTTACAAGTTGATGGAGATTATCAAGCAAAAACCCTCCATAACTGAAGATCATTTGGATGGAATAGTACTTCCCGAGGTCAATGGCAACATAGAATTCAAGGACGTTACGTTCAGCTACCCTTCAAGGCCTGATGTTATCATCTTTCGTAACTTCTCAATCTTCTTTCCAGCAGGAAAGACCATGGCAGTTGTTGGTGGTAGTGGTTCTGGGAAAAGTACAGTTGTGTCTATGGTAGAGAGGTTCTATGATCCCAACGAGGGTAATTAAGAGATTTTTTTGTCGTGTTTGACGAATGAATCTTTGCCTCTTTTGATGTTAGAGCTGATATTTCTTTTTTGGCTAAGCAGGACAGGTTTTGTTGGATAATGTGGACATAAAGACACTGCAACTAAAATGGTTACGCAGTCAGATTGGACTGGTGAATCAAGAACCTGCACTCTTTGCAACTACAATCCTCGAGAACATACTCTATGGAAAGCCTGATGCAACAATGGATGAAGTGGAAGCTGCCGCTTCTGCTGCAAACGCTCATAGTTTTATTTCCCTACTTCCTAATGGGTATAACACTCAGGTTGGTCTCCTCAAGTTTATTATTCTAGTTTAACTTTGATTCTTAGCTCACCACTATGCAAATTCAGGTGGGAGAGCGAGGAGTCCAACTGTCAGGTGGCCAAAAACAGAGAATCGCTATTGCTCGAGCCATGTTGAAGAACCCGAAGATCTTGCTCCTTGATGAAGCAACAAGTGCACTTGACGCGAGCTCCGAGAGTATTGTTCAGGAAGCTCTTGATCGTCTCATGGTTGGGAGAACAACTGTAGTTGTTGCACATCGACTCTCAACCATAAGGAATGTTGATTCGATAGCTGTTATACAGCAAGGACAAGTTGTCGAGATTGGAACTCATGAGGAATTGATTTCTAAGGCAGGAGCATATGCTTCATTAATCAGATTCCAAGAAATGGTGGGAAATAGAGACTTCGCTAACCCATCAACGCACCGTTCTCGTTCATCACGTCTAAGTCATTCACTGTCAACCAAGTCCTTAAGCCTCCGGTCTGGCAGCTTACGGAACTTGAGCTATTCTTACAGTACTGGTGCTGATGGCCGAATAGAGATGATCTCGAATGCTGAGACGGAGCGTAAAAATCCAGCTCCACATGGCTATTTCTGCCGGCTTCTCAATCTAAATGCTCCTGAGTGGCCCTATTCAATTATGGGAGCTGTTGGTTCTGTGCTCTCCGGTTTCATCGGACCGACTTTTGCCATAGTAATGAGCAATATGATTGAGGTGTTCTACTATACAAATCCGACCTTGATGGAAAGAAAGACAAAAGAATATGTTTTCATCTACATTGGGGCTGGTCTCTATGCTGTCGTTGCATATTTGATTCAGCATTATTTCTTCAGTATCATGGGAGAAAACCTCACAACAAGAGTGAGGAGAATGATGCTTGGAGGTACTAATTTGCAATGATGACAAGTTGACTTGGCCGTTTAATGTTATGTTTGTTAATTTTGTGTTGTTTGCTTCTCTTCAGCAATTCTTAGGAACGAAGTTGGATGGTTCGATGAAGAAGAGCACAATTCAAGTCTTCTTGCAGCCAAATTGGCAACTGATGCAGCCGACGTAAAATCTGCCATAGCCGAGCGGATCTCAGTCATACTCCAAAATATGACTTCACTTCTCACCTCCTTCATCGTCGCCTTCATCGTGGAATGGAGGGTCTCTCTTCTCATCCTCGGTACCTTCCCTCTTCTAGTCCTTGCAAACTTTGCTCAGGTAAGCTCACATTCCCCCAATGTCTTCCCTTTTCAGCTATAATTCAACCATCTTGTCGACTAATGCAGTCCAAATTCACACTGTAAAGAACTGTAACTTATTTAACTGCACTAGGGGCATACAGAATCTAGATTTTCATTACACTTGCATGGTTTTCTTACCATAAGTCAGTTCTCAACTTTGTTTTTTTCTTCAATGGACCAACACTGCACTTTACAATGTATATCAGTTCTGTGTTTAGACAAGTTAAAGGGCTTCTGTTTTTTTCTTATACTAGATGCCACCAAACTATATGATAGTTTCAAGAGATTCTTTTGTCCCGTGATCATATAATTCACGATATTATATATTTTGAAGATATTTTCTTCTTCTTTTCTCTGTTTACTTTGTTTTTATTTCCCTGGAGAGTGCCAGTAAAACAATTTTATGTTGCTTCAACACTTTGTCTTTTGTGCCGATTTCCGACCCATATGCTTGAGAGATAACATGTGCAGGATTGTGCATATTCACAGTAAAACCCTTAAGTTTAGGCCTCTGTGTACAAGGGATGTTTAGAATCCGTTTTGATTTTTTATTTTATAATATTTTTCAAACTAAGATTAACATGTCTCTGTGTGATGGACGGTGCTCGTAGTAGGTGCATGCTTTATAAATAGTAAAATAGGACTGCACTTACTTCCTATATATGTACAATGTCATTATCACAATCATGTCCTAGCAATGAAGTTAAGCCTGATTCGGCTTAATGCTGATTGGTCCCACTTCATTGATGCCACAGGCCAATGCCATTGCAACTCTTTGGAATATTACTTGTGCTAGATATTTGTGTCATATGGGTAACTAATGTTAGAATGGCCGGTTAGGCATGGGTAAAAATCGACTATCAAATGGTTTCAGTATTATAAGTCCTAAATTGTGTTAGTTTCAGATGACTAACTTTAGAACCACTTGTGTCTCAGTTTGATATGTAGGGTTTCGTGACAGTTAATTCGGTTTTATTTGCTTTGCAGCAACTCTCTCTCAAAGGGTTTGCTGGTGACACTGCGAAAGCACATGCGAAGACTAGCATGATTGCTGGCGAAGGTGTAAGTAATATCAGAACAGTTGCAGCCTTCAACGCACAAAACAAGATCCTTTCGCTATTTTGTCATGAGCTCCGAGTTCCACAGATGCAAAGCCTTCGTCGCAGCCAAGTTTCTGGCCTCCTCTTTGGCCTATCTCAACTTGCTCTTTATGCTTCTGAAGCTCTCATACTTTGGTATGGCGCGCATCTTGTAAACAAAGGTGCCTCCACATTCTCGAAGGTGATCAAAGTTTTTGTGGTCTTGGTGGTCACGGCAAATTCAGTGGCGGAAACTGTGAGTCTTGCCCCTGAAATCATTAGGGGCGGTGAAGCTGTTGGTTCAGTGTTCTCCATTTTAGATCGTTCGACCAGGATTGACCCAGATGATCCCGAAGCAGAACCTGTTGAATCAATTCGTGGAGAAATCGAGCTTAGGCATGTTGATTTTGCATACCCTTCACGACCTGATGTCATCGTGTTTAAAGACCTTAACCTTCGAATCCGTGCTGGTCAAAGCCAAGCACTTGTTGGAGCTAGTGGCTCTGGCAAGAGTTCAGTCATTGCATTGATTGAACGCTTCTATGATCCTACAGCTGGAAAGGTTATGATCGACGGAAAAGATATCCGGAGATTGAACTTAAAGTCTCTTAGGCTTAAAATCGGATTGGTACAACAAGAGCCAGCCCTCTTTGCTGCCAGCATTTTCGATAATATTGCGTATGGGAAAGAAGGAGCAAGCGAAGCTGAAGTAATTGAAGCAGCCCAAGCAGCTAACGTGCATGGTTTTGTCAGTGCACTGCCTGATGGGTACAAAACACCTGTCGGTGAAAGAGGGGTTCAGCTCTCTGGGGGTCAAAAACAAAGAATCGCAATTGCACGAGCCGTGCTAAAGGACCCAACAATACTATTACTCGACGAGGCCACCAGCGCACTTGATGCTGAATCGGAGTGTGTACTACAAGAAGCACTGGAACGACTAATGAGGGGTCGCACCACGGTACTTGTGGCTCACCGTCTCTCGACGATAAGAAATGTAGACAGCATCGGAGTAGTGCAAGACAGTCGAATTGTGGAACAAGGCAGCCACTCGGAATTGATAGCCCGACCCGAAGGATCCTATTCAAGGCTGTTGCAACTACAACACCATCACATATGATATAATATAGCTGTAGATATGGGAATGTTGTAGACTGGCTGTATCAATGGCCCCCCATTTCCAATGAGATGAAAAAAATGTTAAATTATTGAGATATATATGAATGGTGGATAAGCCCCAATATGTGTCGATTGGCTTTTACTTTCTGTAATTGAAATTTTTATAATACTATAAAGTGGAAACCCTAGACATCACCTTTCCAGCCATTATCAACTCCTTTTTTCTTCTTATAGCTTTACATTGCATGTGTTTGCTGAAGGGTTCTTTTCCGTTCTTAGATAAGGCCAAAGCATTTTGAGGGTCTGTTACATAATGTAAGAAGAAATGGTGGGTCATGGATTAAAGTGATGGCAGAGATGATGCATCATGTCAACATATGGGGATGGTTCCATTCCCATTATACATGATACATGCATGAGCCTCTGCAAAATATTCTGCAATATTAGGTACACTGCAAACTGCAATGGCCTGCCCTGTTCAATAATAAATTTCTAACATAAAAACCATCTCAATTCTCGACCAAAGATTAAGAATCACGAAAACCAATTGATATAAATATGTAAATATCCAATTCATCATAAAAATATTATTTAGAAAAATATGATAGTTTTTCTCTCTCCAAATCAAATGGTGGGTTCATTGGTGGTTTTAAGGTTCAAATTGGTACCTAAGATTTTTTGTTTGATCCAATTAGATACTTAAACTTGGTCTCAAAGTTTATTTAGATACTTGAACTTTGCTTTTTGATTCAAACTAGTACTTGAACTTAGTTTTATAGTCCAAAGTGGTTCAAATAAGTCATTTATCAATTTGAACCAAAAAGTCGAGTTCAGGTACTTAATTGGATCAAAATAAATTTTAAGTACCAATTTGAACCTTGAAGCTAAGTTTAGTTACTTTTGGAAATGAATTATGAATTAGACATTGTCTTGTAAAGAGAAAGGATTGAGGCGAAAAACGAATGTATAGAGCGAGTAAACTATGTGGTGTGATCTCTTAATTATGAGATCCAGATTTTAATCCTACTCATGGAAATAAAATACATTTCATGATAAATTATTTACATCTTTTAAGAACTTCGTGATAAAAAAATTAATCACTATGGGGGATGAATACCCTAATTAAGGAATAGAAAAGAAAGTATAGAGCGAGTAGCAATGGGAAGGCAAGGCTGAGATAATCACATGGTTTTTATGAATAAAAATAGCAGAAACCAAAGATTGAAATTGAGTGCAGTGAATTTGGTGTTAGATTCGTTCTTTCAGGACTTCACCAGTGGTGTAATAGTGTACAAATGTTGACCACTGCTTTTGTCATATTCAATTGTGTCTGAATGCTTCAGCCTCGGCCCCCCCCGGGGTTCCCTTCTATGTCTCAAATTTAACTAATCACAATAATATTAAATTTGAGGTATCTGTCAATTTTATAAAATATTTAAAGTTTTAGACTGATTTTTAAATATTTAGGAAAATAATTCGATATTTTAGAGAAATAGAATATGCATCCAAAGTTTGGTTATTTTTCTTTTATTTGTGTTGGGTGTTAAAAATTTAGGTAGAAAAATTTATTTGTGTTTGTGTTTGAGGTAAACATTGTAATAGTTTCAAAGTATATTTGAGTTGAAGGTGATTTGATAGTATTCGGAAACTCACACATTTCATCTGTCGTGTCAGGATAGAACCATCACTTTAGAAACTCATTACATTGCAACTCAAGCTTTCAGTTCACGGTGTTTATAGGGTCATGGGTTGAAGTATAATGAAGGCTCCTAATTGACGGTGATTATGCGGTCATGGTTTGAAATATTTTCTCTTGTATTTAGTGTGTTTGGGAGGTGTGGTTAAATATTTTACGGTAGGATACGAGTGTACTTTGACCTTTTGGGTTGAGAGAATAGTTTGTGTGTTGTCACAATTTTCACATAATGATTTCTCTTAATTGTCTTTGACAATGGTCGGTGATTTGTCTCCAATTGAAAAGTTTTTTAAGTAAATTCTCGTATACCATCTTAAAAATTCAAACTTAAAAATTCTCATATTAAGCTGGTTTAGAAAATTGAAAAAGAAAATGAAATATGCCTGTAATATATTAACTAACTTTATTGTACTCAATAGCTTGGTTGTTTCAAACACTTAATTGAAGGTTTTAACAATTATTTAATTTATCGATTGTGTTTTAATTCGATTGATATGAATATTATTATTAATGCAGAAATACGTGAGTTCTAATGCATCGAAAATGCATTATTCTCCTATTTATCTTGAAAGTAGTAAACCCAAATTTACTAGTTTGACATCAATAATTACAATGATTTCCCTTTATTGATGTTTAAAGCAACAACATATGAACCCATACCATCAATAAATACTAAAAAATTTAGGCATGTTTATAAAATTTACAACTTTGAAATCTAGCAATAATGGAAGCAATAATGGAAATTATTTATTATTGATGTCCACTCTTTTAAAATTAAAATAAAAAGGAATTAAATTTTAAACCCTATCTCATCTTTAATAGTAGGATATAAAGAAAGTTTCTTGGATGATAAGAATGATTTCCAATAATGATTGAGACATTTGAGGACACTTGTATGTTTGAATTTGAATTTTTTTATTTTTATTTTAAAAAATTTAGATTTTTATCTTTTAGATTTAAAAATTTAAATTTAATGAACCTGTGTATTGGTTTGATGGTAAAAGGTGTTCATCATATCAAGTGTGATTTGAGGTCGAATCGCGTCAATTACATTGTTGTTTAAGTGTAATTAATGATTCGATTGAGTAGCTCAATTCGCATAAGCATTGTTGTCAATATAAAAAGACATGGATTCGAGTATAACACGAATTATTGATATGAATTTAAAATATTTTATACCCATATAAAATACAATTTGTGTACATAAAAATTTCAAGATAATGTTAGGGATATGTCAGCCAACAAAATGTTTCAATAATTTTAAGCAAAGAATTTGATGCTCTTATTTGATAGAAAGATAATCAGTAGGGAAGAGAAAAAGAAAGAGTTCCATGTTTTTAATCAATCAATGGCAAGACTTTTTATGCCTAATTTTGGCTTGCTTTTGTTTGTCATCACCCTTTGGTGAACAGCCCCATTGATAATGACAATGCATAGATTATTCCCATTTTCTCAAAATAGGTCTATTTTAGTACAATAAAAATATAATCTTAATATTTTTTTATAATTATTTCATTCGCTTTTTATTAAATTTTTATATTTTATACAGATTGAGTGTTAGCTCAATTGGTATTGTTACTATTATAACGATGACGAAGAGATAACTTATTGGGTACCTTTTAAAATATATACTAATTTAAGTTCGGTATATTAAAACAAATTTAAAAAAAAAAAAAAAAGGACAACAAGGAAAGAAAATAGTAGAAAGCAAGAGAAAGAAGTGGGGTTTCAATGTTTATATATTGTGCTTAGTCCAATTCCTGTCTGGCCTGACAGTGATGATTCAGGCCCTGGAGCTTCCTGTTGAACAAAACCAGCCCAAGCTAGATTTTTTTTTTTCTTTTTGACCCTTTTCTATGGCTTTATTCATCCTGTAGATTCTTTTCTCAATTATGTCCCCCCCCCAAAAAAAAAAACCATTTTTGCATTAGCTTTTCATTTTCTTAAGGTGAATAGACAGTATATTTATCTGCGATTAGTGTAAAAACAGAAGTGGTGGTGAGATTAGATACTATAACGATACTGTAGCCTGAGGGGTAAAATAAACTAAACGCATCGCACCGCCTATCCAAACCCACCCTTATTTACTAACTTAAACCTTTAAAAGCCAAATTTTATATGTTGGATTGAAATAACTTTTTTAAATTTCCCCTAACTCCATATAGTTTTTACATCTAAACTTGTATAAAATTTTATATTGGGCCTAATTGCAAAATACTCATAGAATTGTGGGTCATTTTGGTAATGGGTTCAAACGAACTTTTGGACCTTATGGAACCCAAAGTGAGCATTCGGCAGATCCATTGGGAAGTAGCTTAGAACCAAGCAAGTCATGAGGTGTAGAGTTCCAAGCCCAACCAAAACCTCCATAAAATGGTATAGTATTTAGAGCTGTTCAAACTTCGATTAAAATCGAATTAATTGACCGAATTGATTTAATTCAGTTAAATAGTCGGTTAATCGATCTAGTTCGATTAGAGGTCGGTTAATTTTTTTTAGATTTTTTGTTAACGGTTAATTCGATTCAAAATCGGGTAATTAATTGAATTAATCGAGCTTAATAAATAATATCATATATTATATGTATTAGGTTATTACTAATTCAGTTAATTCAGTGAAATTAACATTATCAATTTATTTTTTATATGTTTTATACTTGTTTTAACAAAAAAATATAAATTTCGGGTTAATCGAAATATTTTGGTTCAGTTAATTTTTTTTGAAAAAGTTCAATTTGATTAACAATTAAGGATTTAAAAAGTTCAATTAATTCGGTTAATATTATTCAATTAACTGTTTAAACACCCCTACCGATATTGACTTTCAGTGATTTTTCTTAATATTTTTTCTTTGGCCCATTATATCAATGGTTATAGATCCATTTGATTTATATATGGGCTTATAAATAAATTTTGCGTTCTACAAATCCCATAATCTAAAGTAATCTCAAGTTAAAATAATATTTGTATAGATTGAATATATATAAACAATAATTTTGAAATTCTCAAAAATATATGAAATAATTTAGCAAAAAAAGAAGGAAAAAATAATAATTTATGGCCATAATCTTCTTGGAGCAAATCTCTTTTCCTTAATTAATATTTCAGACCCCAAAAAGGCTATAGAGTACCAAAACCTTCCGGACCATACTTAACCTAAAATTAACCCAATCCAAGCTTTATGACCCAAAATTGAAAGTGCGAAAAAGCAAAGCCATGATACCCAAAATCAATGAGGCAAAGCTATATTTATTTGAAAGTATCCTGTTACATATTCATGGTTACGAGTGATTTTAGATTGACAGTGTATTTATTTGTTGTTGATATAAACACAAGGATGACAGTGAAATTAAATATTATAACGATATTGTAGCGTGAGACATAAATTAAACTAAACGCATCGCATCGTACCTCACCGTACATTTAAACCCATTCTCAAAGGTAAAAATATTTTCAAGACAACAGCTTATAAATTTATTCCTGCCTTAAATCTTCAACTGTAAGGGTCAAAATCAAGGTGTTAGGCCTTTGACTACACGTTTAAGATTTGGGACAAATGATACCACATCCCTTACAGTATAAGCAAACTACGGGTTTCTTGTAATAGAAATCATCAAATAACGGACTGAAAATTTGAAAAATAATATAAAATAATCTTCATTCCTCATTATTGATATGTTCCGACCAAATCCATGACAATATTTCTTTTAATAATAACTTGAAATCACAGAGAATTTTGAGCCCCTCTTTTTTGTCCCCTTTTTTTTTTTTTAAAGTTTGAATTATGAACCAAATTAATAGTAATCTATTGAGCAAGTGATTCACATTTAACATAAATAATATATTTTTTCCATTTTAAAAATAATGAAGAAGAAAAACGTATCACCTATTTTAATCATTAATCATTATTAATTGTAGTTTAATTAATCAACCTCCCAGCTTGCAGGACCATATATCCTCTCAATTAAAACAAAATCTCTTTAAATCTAATTATAAAATATAATTTAATATCAATAATAATATAATGAACTTTCATATCAATTCTAGATTGGTGTTTTTATATATATTATTATATCATAAATATATGGGCTGAATTATTTTTTTTTTACGATATTCTCATTTATCATTTCACAATAATTGTGTGGTTTGGTTGATTGGTTCATTTATTATTTTCCCACAATTAAAAAAATACGTTTTTTCCTAAAATTCACTCTATTTTCATAATAAGTGTTGATTTGATGGTTAAGATGTTCACCATATTAGATATGATATTAGTTTGAATCGTGTTAATTACGTTATTGTTAGGGTTTTATCTTCTTCTAATAATAATAATACCTCAAATCTTATGGTTGATAATAACCGACTTGGGTGGTGTTGGCAGATTAAGACATGAAAAATATTTAATTTGAGCTGAAATCAATTCAATAAATATCTCATACTTTTTTATATGATATTAGGTATGAAATTAACAATAAAATATAAATTTATTTGGTTAATACAATAGATACGTCCAAAAAGACAAAACATGCTCCACGTGGCCTGATGTGGGTTTCCCCTGTCTGTGGATCACCCTACAACCCATTTCATAATTCCCCAATAAATTTTCTTCTTTCCTTTTTCTTTTAATATCATTAATTAATAAAAGTAAAATTATCACTTAGGTCTTCGTAATGAGAGTTAGATTTTATTTTATTTTTATTAAATAAATAAATAAATAAATTTATGTACATTATATTAAAGAGTTAATCGATCCATCTATTAAAAAATTCAGGCTTAATATAATATTTGATACCTAAACTTGATATTTTTTCTTAATTTATTACCTAAACTTTTTTGGGTCCAATTTGATACATGAACTTGACATCTTTTTTCTTAATTTGGCACCTAAGCTTTTTTTTAGGTTTAATTTAGTACCTAAATTTATTAAATGTTATACAAATTACGCAAAATACTAATGGTGTTAATTTTTTTTGTTATGCTACAAAAATATTGACAGTATTAGAGGAAATTCATGTTTAAAAAATAGGCATTGAACTATACTTAACGAATTAATATTAAATAAGAAAAAATTTAACCCCAAATTAAGATAAATTCATTATTTTTAATTAATAAAATAATTAATTAATTAATTAAAACTAAAAGGAATTGAACATATAAAATACAAAAAAATATCATATCATATGTCACATGTCGGTTATAAATTGATTATTATTTTTTACTTCATAAAAAGTTAACATTATTAGTATATTGGAGTAATTTGTAAAACATTTGACAAGTACCAAATCGAACAAAAAAAGATTAGGTACCAAATTAGGAAAAAAAGAGTCAAGTTCAGGTACCAAATTGGACCCAAAAAAAGTTTAAGTATCAACTTAAGAAAAAGTGTCAAGTTTGGGTATCAAATTGGACCCAAAAAAAATTTAGGTACCAAATTAGGAAAAAATGTCAAGTTCAAGTACCAAATATTATATTAAGATAATTTTATCTATTTCTACTGTTAAAAATTGGTCCATGTACATCAACATGAGGTATATGTGGCACACCACATGTAATAGTCTAGTTATTTCATGAGTTACACCAATTTTTAACAGTAGAAATTGATGAAATTTTTTAACAGAAAGGATTAGTTTGCTCTTTAATTTAACATATAGGGTCTAATTTACTCATTTTTTTGAATAAAAAGACAAAAATAATATCTGATTCATAATATAAGGACCTCCATGAGATTTTTACGATTTAATATGTTGACCTGTTGTTTTTGTTATGATAATAGTACATACACATTTACAATGTGGGGAAAATTAAAGTTGTTTAATAAAATATATTTATAAAAAAAAACTAATTAGTGTATATGTTTTTTTTTTGTTTTTTATATAAAAAATTATAAAATAATATAATTTATTTTGTAAATCGAGATTATTTTCATTATTACCCAATTAAATTGATATCATGTTCACTCGTAACACTAAATTTAGTGAAGGTTTAATATTAATAAAAATTAAATTGATATCATGTTCATACTTTTTTAATTATTTGACAACGCACACTCACTTTGCACATACAAGTGCTTGAAATCGGGTCTTTTAAGATAAATAATATCTTCTTTACCACTGAAACCACTCGTTAGATTCGATTTTCAAATGATTTTAAAATAGATTATTTACAATAATTTAATAGAATTAAAATTAAATGTTGAATAAGAAAGTTGTGCTTTTGTGTTGGACAGATAATGGGAAAGTAAAGAAGTGGTCCAATATGACAAAAAGTTCGTATGTTTTTATGATTCATCAAACCTCAATAATTCCTCCTCTCTCTCTTTTAATTATTTAGACCCCATGATTGAAACCACCTTAATTTACCCATCCATCATGCCTTATCAAAATTCTATTTTCTTTAAATGAAAAAAAATATATATATATTATTAAATTTAATTATGAATATATAATATAAATTTTATAAAAATATATATAATTTTCTTTATCCAAACAGTTTATTTTTTGGGGTTATCAAAAATAATTTATAAAAAATTATTCAGAAAATAAAATTTGAATTTTTTTATGATAAATTATTATAAACTTTTTATTTCGAAAATTGAACTTGAAAATTCTAATGATTTGGATAAGAAAAAGAAGAGGCTTCCCATTGCCTTAAGGGTCGGATGTTTATCCATCGTTGATATTTATAATCTCTTCATGTAGATCATTACACGTGTCCAATAGCAAGTGGTCTTTGAGGTTGGTGCTTATCTGCCATCGAAGGACCTATTTTAAAAAAAAACACACTCACACAAATGGGCGAAAGAAACCAAATGGGAATTTTTTTAAATTTATAAATTCAGTTAAATTATTGTCCACGATTAATTTAAAAAAATGATTAAATTTGGTGGTGTCCATAAGGCCCAATTGGATAAAAGACATAAAATATATTTATGGAGTAACTTGCTAGGATAATTCTAAAAATTAAAGTTTTTAGGTATTAATAAAATTTTGTCACGTCATCAAATTTTAACACATTCATAGAGAAATTATTTTATCAACCATTTTCACCACATTTTTTATAGTCCCTTCTCAATTATTTAATTACATTTCAATAATTTTTTACACGTTATTAACACATAGTTTTAGTAATTTTTTTACCATGAATCCTAAATCCAAAACTTAAAACCACAAACCCTAAACTTGAACCCATAACCTCAGATCCTTGAACCATGAATCCTAAACTCATAACCCATAATTCCAAACCTTTGAACCTTGAATCTCGAATTCAAACCCAAACTTGAACCCTAAATTTTAAATCTCGAACTAAACCCTAAACCTCAAAGTTTAAAATTTGAGTTCAAGATTCGAGGTTTTAAGTAAAATAATTAACTAAATTATGTGTCAATGACATGTAAAAAATACACAAAAATTACTAATTTTTTAAAATTGGTTGCACAAAAATAAAAAATATTAATTTATGGAAAAAAAAATGATTAAAATTTGTAAAAGAAGAAAAAATTATTTATAATTTTAAAACTTAATTATTAAATTAAGTTAGAGAAGATATTAGATATAGATGAGTGTATAATAATGCATTGTTATCTTTAAAATTTAATGACGGGACAGTATTTTAGTAGTGGCTAAAAGCTATACCTTTTAAGATTATCCTAATATAATTTACTCTCATAAATTTAAATATATTAATAATAAGTAATCAAATTTAAAAGAAAACTAAAACCAATCTCTTTTACCTTTTTATAAACAACCATTTTAATTTTTTTATTAATAATTATTAAGCTTTTTCAAGAAAAATAAATCATTAATTAAACATAATAATTTACTAACAACAAATATAATTTTTTTTATAGAATAGATTACAAAAAATATCCGAGTTGATAGAAATATCTGCAAGCAGTATTTAAGTTGATGATTATTTATTTATTATTTTTAATAAATAATTTTCATTTAGTCTATTATTGTTGTTGAATTAAATAAGCTTAATCAACATTACTAATTACCCTTTTAACAAATTTCTAATACATAAAATGTGTAAGGTGGACCCAAATGTGGAGTAAAAGCAGGGCCGAAGTTTATGTATTATGCAATCATTTTACCTATCATTTCATTTAATCCAATCATATTATTAGAGATAAGTATGAAATTTACATAATATTTGTTGAAAATGAAAGGCCTTGAATATCACCTATCCCACACCATTTAACTATGCCATTTGCCTTTTGCATATTAGGTTTGTAGGGTTTAACAGAAAGGAAGAGCTCACATGCATGAGAAATTTTTTCAATAATATTTCAACTTTTCTACATGTTGAATCATAATTTGATTATCGTCGATTGAGTCTTAGCTTGATTGACATGGACATTGTTGTCAATGTAGGAAGACATGGATTCGAGTGCACTAAAGCGCGTTATCCTCCTATTTATGGATTGGGGAGGAGATTATGAATAGTTCGTGTAAATCAAAACCTATTTTAAAATTATTTAAAAAAAATGATTATCCTTTAATTGGATAAATATGAATTATTACAATTATGACAAAATCCAAAAATACCAAGATTTAAATGAAAATAAATATTAACAAAATAATTAGTCATCAAATCTTAAACAAAATCAAGTGGACAACACTCAAAAATAATTGATTCTAACACCCCAGTTGTCTACTTTTTTTAATACTTCTTAATTTTTATTTCTATTTTGGACATAGATTCCTGTCGTATGCCATTTTTATTATAATTTAATTATTTTATTTTATTTTTAATGTGTATTTTCAATCTTCAATTTAATTTTCCGTGTTAGTTTCATCAAATAATTTGGTATGATTTATTTTTCAAAAAGTATGCTTTGACTTTGCAAAACTCTAATAACAATACGACAACCAACATGACTCGAATTCAAATTACATCTAAAATAATAAACACCTTTAATCATCATGTCAACACACGAAATTTTTATTTTTTTATCTTTTTAAGTATGTAAAATGTTTGTTCATCTATTTAAAAGTTTTAAAGGTGTATATATCACGTAATATATTTAAAAAATAAATTATTTGATTGAATTATTAATAAAAATATATATTTCAGAAAATAAAAATAACAAAAAAAAAAAGAGTATGTGGATTATAAAAGCCACCTTTGAGAAATAAGTGAAACCAATGAAAATGAGAGGATTAAAACTTGATCCATATCCCTTTTTATTTTATATTTATTTGGATTTAATCCCTGCTGGTCCCTGGGAGAGTGGTTCAATCATTTATGGCCAAAAGTCCAAGGATTCTAATTATTTTCTTCACACATTTATTTCCACATGAACCACATGCTATTACAAAAACAACCCTTTCCTGATTTTAACAAAAACCCTTTCATTTTCCCTTTTTTTAATCAAACAATAATTATTCTTTTTTACCTTTGATATTTACTACAAATATAAAATATTATGAAAAATTCATAGTTTAATGTTTTCTCTAGATTTGTTATAAGATTTGAGACTTAAAAAAATAAGTAAAACATCTAAATATCTTTAATTTTATTATATTTTTGGATCTTAGACGAAATAATAAATTAGAATTCCTTTAAAAAAAAGTATAAAATGCAATATGATAAAATAAAATTGGGTATATTTTATTTTTTAATTTTTCCTATCTGTAATGATATCAGAAAGATTGGAAAGTTGAAGATTATTTTTTCACGTTAAAAGGTGATTTTTTTTTATCCTTTTTCAACATTGAGCTCTGAATAGTTGTACTCTCAAATTATCATCAGAGCCAAGTTTGTTCTTAACAAGAATGACGAATTTCACTTCTAATTTTATGGTTATTCTATCAATCACGTTAGTAAAAAATTAATTTACTCGTTATTCTAATATACAAAAATTAATTTATTAATTTTTAAACAAAAATAAATAAAATGCCATCTAACTGCCGATACAAGCAGCTACTTAAAACATTTACCCAAAACACTGTTACATAATAGTTAAAAGTAAGACAAATGTACAGGTACATGATGAAATACAGGTGCATGACGAAGTAAATGCCATTCCTTCCATTATTTTAAAATCCCAACAAGTGTACAAAAAGATTAAGAAGCCTTACTCCATCCATTTCCAATTTTCCACACCCAAAGAAAAAAAATACAAAATCTCCATTAATTCCATTGCTTTTCCAAGTTGTTAACAATGGAGGATGATTCAAACCATTTGTCAAAACCAGAAACTCCCAACACCATGAAAGCTGAAGCTGAAGTAGAAGAAAGAGACCCTGAAAGTAATTCTTCTCTAAATGAACCACTTTTGAAGAGAAACAGAACCCTTTCTACCAATCCATTAGCCTTGGTTGGAGCCAGTGTCTCCCATATCGAAAGCTTGGATTATGAGTAAGTAATCCATTTGATCTTTGGTTGCATATTATATAGTTAATCTATGTGCTATTGATGCATGCAGGATAAACGAGAATGATATTTTCAAGCATGATTGGAGAAGCAGATCCAAAGTTCAAGTCCTTCAGTACATATTCTTGAAATGGACTCTAGCTTTCCTTGTTGGATTGTTAACAGGATTAATTGCCACTCTTATCAATCTTGCTATTGAAAACATTGCTGGTTACAAGTTTCTTGCCATTGTTGGTTTCATCAAAGAGGAAAGGTAAGGACTTCCACCGTAATTAACCCACATCAATTGGGTTGGACTATGTTTGAGGAGAATCTGAAATGGATAGATGATTTGCAGGTATTTACCAGGGTTGGTGTTTTTCACTGGTGTGAATTTTGTGTTGACCTTGATTGCTGCAGCTTTGTGTGTGTGTTTTGCCCCAACTGCAGCTGGTCCTGGTATCCCTGAAATCAAGGCTTATCTTAATGGAATTGACACTCCTGAAATGTTTGGTGCTTCAACATTGCTTGTCAAGGTATGATGTTTTAGAATCATGATCAAATTAACAAAATATGGAAACATCAAGGGCTAAATTTGTTATTATGCCAATCAAAATTATACCCATGAGAGATTAATTTGCTCAATTTCGAAATTGAAAAGGATTGAAAAATCTTTTTACCTTAATCAGACAAGAAAAGTTTGTTAATTTTCACGTTGTTTAGTTTATTATTAAATTTTCGAACTTTGAAGTAGACATTGTTGGGAGAGGCAGCCACAAATCCCGAACATAAATCGGGAAATAAATCGTAAAATGGACATGAATGATAAAAAAAATTGCATGGTGATTTTCTTTTTTCCAAACTTGTAGATTGTTGGTAGCATTGGAGCAGTTTCTGCTGGCCTAGATCTTGGGAAAGAAGGGCCTTTAGTACACATTGGGAGTTGCATTGCTTCATTACTAGGACAAGGAGGGCCTGATAATTACCGCCTTAAGTGGCGTTGGCTTCGTTACTTCAACAATGATCGTGACCGTAGAGATATTATCACCGCCGGTTGTTCCTCGGGTGTTTGTGCAGCTTTCCGTGCTCCAGTGGGAGGTGTTTTATTTGCTCTCGAAGAGGTTGCGACATGGTGGAGGAGTGCCCTTTTGTGGAGAACTTTCTTTAGCACAGCAGTTGTAGTGGTGGTGCTTAGAGCATTCATTGAAATCTGCAACTCCGGGAACTGCGGCCTTTTCGGGACCGGAGGGTTAATCATATTCGATGTTAGTGATGTTAAAGTCAGCTACCAAGCTATGGATATAATCCCTGTGATAATCATTGGAATCATTGGTGGAATTTTAGGAAGCTTATATAATCATCTTTTGCATAAGCTCCTTCGGCTTTACAATCTCATTAACCAGTAAGTTCGCATGTAAATCCAAAATCGATAATCCAAACTTGCTTCTCGGTACGTAATGACATTTTCTTTTTGTTTGTTGTAGGAAAGGGAAGTTGCATAAACTACTTCTAGCTCTCAGTGTGTCTCTCTTTACTTCGGTTTGCCAATATTGTCTCCCGTTTTTAGCCCAATGCAAAGCTTGTGATCCCTCTTTTCTGGAGGTTTGTCCTACGAATGATCGGTCTGGGAACTTCAAGCAGTTCAACTGTCCGGATGGCTACTACAATGATCTAGCTACCCTTCTCTTAACAACGAATGACGATGCTGTTCGAAACATTTTCTCGAGCAACACTCCTTTTGAATTCCAATATACCTCAATCTTGATCTTTTTTGCACTCTATTGTATCTTGGGACTCATTACTTTCGGCATTGCAGTTCCTTCAGGTCTCTTCCTCCCTATTATCCTAATGGGCTCGGGTTACGGTCGACTTCTTAGTATGCTTTTAGGATCATATACGAACTTAGATCAAGGGCTTTATGCTGTCCTCGGTGCAGCCTCTTTGATGGCTGGCTCGATGAGGATGACCGTATCTGTTTGTGTGATCTTCCTTGAGCTTACAAATAACCTTCTTTTGTTACCGATAACAATGATAGTCCTTCTCATTGCGAAAACAGTCGGTGACAGTTTCAATCCTAGCATCTACGAGATTATACTGGAACTTAAAGGTCTTCCTTTCTTGGATGCAAATCCCGAACCATGGATGAGAAATCTCACTGTTGGTGAGCTCGCAAATGCCAAGTCACCTGCAGTCACTCTTTCCGGGATCGAGAAAGTGTCTCGGATCGTCGATGTACTGAAAAACACTACGCATAACGCATTCCCCATTGTCGATCGAGATGTGCTGGTGCCAGGCACTGTGGTCACTGGTGCAACAGAATTACATGGACTGATCCTTAGAGCTCACTTGGTTCAAGCCTTGAAGAAAAAATGGTTCTTAGCCGAGAAACGACGAACCGAGGAATGGGAAGTTCAGGAGAAATTCAACTGGGTCGAATTATCCGAAAGGGAACTAAAGATCGAACAGGTCGCTGTGACACGTGACGAAATGGAAATGTATATGGATTTGCATCCCCTCACCAATACAACACCTTACACAGTAGTGGAAAGCATGTCAGTGGCTAAAGCCATGGTTTTATTCAGGCAAGTCGGCCTCCGGCATATGCTTATCGTGCCGAAATATCAAGGAGCAGGGGTGAGTTTACGTTTACCAACCTTATAAACTCAGTTTATTGCGCCATTTTTGTAACAAATTTGCTATGTGGTTCATATACAGGTGCCTGCTGTAGTTGGGATCTTGACAAGGCAAGACTTAAGGGCATACAACATTTTGACTGCTTTTCCTCATTTGGCAACACACAAAGAGCAACAAAAACATAAATAATTAATAAATGATATTATTATGAAACAGAAAAAAAAAATAGTAATAGCAGATTTTATGAAATTTGAGCCACATATCTCCATTTATTTTTGTTCACTTTTCTTCTCAGTTTTGTAGTTTTTTTTATTACACCGTTGCAAGAGAATCATGTATTCTTTCGTATTCAACTTCTCTCGTTTTAATGTAATTGCTTGCTTATAAAAAAAAAAAAAAAAAACTCGACCTAATTTAAAATATTTCGGGTTGAGACCATTTTTTTATGGTAGCAACATGAAGGAGATCTGAAAACTAATGCCCCATCAAATTTGACACTCAAAAGAACAACAATTAGCAGGAATTGTCTTAAAGTTGCTGCATATGATATTTAATTATGTGGTTTTACAGTTTTTAAACAAACTCCTAGTGACTTGACTTTGTTCAAGTATTCTTCCATCGGTAAGCTCGAAAACAAAATAAAAGATCTGGGAATCGCCTCTTGATGAAGTCTGATGATCCTAGTCGGTAGCTTGTATATAAAGGGTAAGCTAATCTCAAATGTATATGTTTTAGAACACTACTTGTTCAAGTAATCTGTTTGTATGATAACTGGTTGCAATTGATCATGATGAATCAGTCATCGGTGCCGAAGTAACGATCGCCAAACTCACCCATGCCTGGTATGACACGAAATTCCTCATTTAGTGCGACATCAATTTCTGAAGTAACGATTTTCAGTGAGGGGTACCGTTTGCAAACACAATGGATTCCTTCAGGTGCCTGCGGTATTAGGATTGGGATCAGTACATAGGAAAAGAGGTAAAAGAAATACGAAAGGAAAGGTTGCAAGCTGGTGGCTGATGAATCTGCAGCCAACAACATAAACTCACGGAGATGAGGTTTAGGAATATAATGTGAGATTGTGGAACTCCTTTTTGTATAAGTAGTTCGATGGCTTGGTTAGCCGAGTTCCCTGCAAGATGAGTCATTGAAATGGTTTCCCGTTGGAAAGCATTAATCAGTCAATCAAATGAATAAGCAAAATAACTCTATATGCATTTCTGAGGACCGGAACCTGAACTGACATCAAATGTGTTCTAGGAAATATTTAAATATATCGAAATAGATGACAATATTCCAAAATTTGACAGCCAGAAGAATTTGCTAATTTATAATTTCTCTCGACTAATTCTTTCCACTCAAGCCGATTCATTGACCAAAGGAGAAAAAAGATGTGGAAGAGCTTACAAAACAGCTTTATTTTCCTTAGACTAGTGTTGCAATAGTACAGCGGCAACAGGTGTGAGGAATGGATTGAGTAACAAGCTTACCTGTAGCAAGAACTGGATCGAGAAGAAGAACATGACGTTCTGAAATATCCGTCGGAAGCTTCTCATATATAAGCTAAGAATATTCAAGAAAGCAGATTATGGCTAAGAGTTAATTATATGTAAAACCTAATGACTTGAAGATCCCAAAAACATTACTAACCTGTTTCCCATCATCTCCCTCACGGTGAATCAAAATTTTTCCAATTTTTATTCCTTTGCAACATGCACGTAATGCGTTTTCCATGCTTTCACCACTGTTTCAAGAATATTCAACATGCTTTCACCACTGTCAAATAACAAACGGACCAACCCAATACCTGATTGAAAGCTCACCTTCGGACGATGGAAACGCCGCACAACTTTTTGCAAAAATCAACCCCAGTATATACCGTTGCTGAAAAGAAATAGCAACATGTTTCAAAGGTAAGTAAAGTATTAATTGTTTCCATGATCAGACATCTTAAGATGAACAGAATTCCATCATTCTTGATGGAAATCTCCCAATTGTACATGCTCAGAAAGAGCTACAAGTTTCCATAAATGAGAAAAACCGATGCTGATATATGATTAAACATACCTGTCGGTGTTACTACTTGCTTCTCAGTGAATGGAAGATGTCCAAGACCATGCTCTACCACCTAAATCGAATTCAACAAACAATTAAAATTTTCATTTTAAACACACGGGAAAAAAAACAGTTTACACACGGGATATGAAAGTACCAGACGAATAAGCCGATCAGAATAGAAGACAAAATCATGTTTAGAAATGTCCCGGTCTCTAATCAGAGTATGCATTCCTCTAATCTGCACCATAAATCTTAAATATGAAATAACAAAGAAAAAAATAGACATAAAAGCTACAAATAAATTTCGTATTAAACTAGGAATAAATCTGAGAGTACAAGTGATATCATATGTCTAATGAGGGAAGAAACTATACTTGAGGGAGATGCATTAACATGTTCTATACAGAAATTTCTTATTTTAATCTTTTAGTTTGTCTAAGAAAATAGAAACTACCCAGTCATGCCAATCTACAGTATAATGTGGTAACTTTCCATTATCAAGGCTAACTCACAATTGACATAAATATTTAAGGGTAATATGAAAGAGCGGGACATGAATAAAACACAGATGAAGAGTTCCATGCTTGCTAGTGATGAGCAATGGTAGTTAATGACAGATATGAGTTACTCTACATGATGAAACAACTTATAACAGAAATAAGATAGAGATAAACCACAACTCCCTGATACATACCTGAAATGTTGACTGAATTACATATACATTGGGATATACTTTGCAGAGATCATGTTGACCGAGCTTAGTGCGGATATGTTGCACAATCAAATCAATGGCAACATGGTTATCACCTCCTCGAGGGATAATGACATCAGCATACTTCTTCGATGGCAACACAAAATCATCAAATGCAGGCTTGACAAACTTTGCATACTGCAGAAACAACACAATGTTGCGACATAATTATTGAAAGTTTGAAAGAACTAAATGTAAGGTTGTCTGGTTATAGCATGAAACCAATTACAAGACAAGTAAAATTAAACTATGCTGCATGTCTTGGCAATCTAACCCCATGGATCTATTCTCTTTCAGGATTAATTTTCAAAGTATTAACTTACAAAGCAAATTATGCTATAGATAGGCTTACTTGTTCAAGAACAGAATTTACATCCCTACCCCTCTCAACTGTATCTCGTCTTATTCTACGAGCAAGCCTCACATCAGCATCTACAATACATTGCCAAATAAAATAGTGACCATTACAACCCAAGAGAGCAAGAAAGAAGATTACCAGCTTAGAGGGAGGAAAAAAGGAAAACAACAACGTATGCATAATTGAAAATACAAGCTCAACCCCCACACAAACGCATGCAAACTCATTCAACCAAATGCAGCCGGCCATAATGTTCTTAAGAGTAATTTGTGGTGACAGTCCCTGGGGATCGAAGAACCCAAAATTAAAATTCATAAAATTGATTCAGCTGGCTTTCAGAAAACAATCATTGTTAATAATTCCTCTTCTGTTGGCTGGCCGACCAGAGGCTATTTAAAACTTAAAGCAGTCTGTAGTGAGTAATACACTGGTTGACTTTGAGCCTGTTATACATGGCTTTCCAGATCAGTACCTTCTTCTAGTTATGCATTTAATCATAATTTAGTTTCTATCAATCTTACATTTCAAGTTATTGAAACTCATAGTCATGAATTTTGTTTTGGGCGGTCGGTAATGGCTACGGGTTGTTTAACCTTAACAGCTATGCATGATAATACGTTTTAAGTAAAGAAAAGGCATGCAAAAGTACCAATGTCTAAATCAATCATTGTAGATGCCATGATGGTAAGCAACTAGATAAAAGAAGACAAACCTGCATCGACAAAAATCTTCATATTCATTAGGTTCCTCACACGCTGGTCATGGAAAACAAGAATTCCTTCCAAAATTATGACATCAGAAGCATTCACCTAACAATGCATTGAATACAGACAAATTATTAAAAGCTTGTCAAATGACAACTATTGGATTACCATCAATGAATTCATATAGATATTTTGTAAAAGGAGAAAGAAAAAAGTATAATCCACGTGCCCAGAACAATGGTTATTAGTTCTTAACTGAACCAACCGAGCTCCTTCCAGAATTATTAAAGAAAGTTCAACCAAAAACGAACTAATTACCTGTCGAAAACTATCAGAAGACCGACGGTGAAGCTTAAAATCATAAACTGGGACTTGAACCGAGTGCCCAATTTTAAGCTTCTTAACACACTCCAAAAGCTGTTCAGTATCAAAAGCATCTATACAAAAAAAGAAAAGACATGCACAATAAAAAACAATGCCATTCAAAATAACAAAAAGACAAAAAAATCAACAAACAACATCAAATTAATGTACCAGGATGATCAAAATTATACTCGTGAACGCGTTTTAACTCTTCTGAATTTAAACCGCGGTAAAAGGAATCCTACATTCATAGAGAAGAAGAAAAATGTGAGCTAACAGTTCAATAAATTTCAGGTAACATAGCAAAAAAAAAACTTGAATTTGAACCTGATTTACAAGAACAACGCGGTGATCGTGAAGCTGCTGGATGATCATGTCACAGACTGTCGTTTTACCAGAAGCCGTACCTCCTGAAACCCCTGCTTATTTACACAAGAAATGTCAAATTTTGCATATTTTTATGGATATCAATAGAGATTTTTCATTTAATTTTAAGAAAAGAAGCAAAATTATAGCAGATTTACTCAGTTTCTCCAAAAAAAAACTCTTTTTCTAAAGAGAAGTGAAGTGAGGAATACCAATGACGAAAGGCTGACGAGGAGCATTGGCGTCGGAAAAGGTGGTGGAGGAGACAGGGGCGGCGGTCGGAGTACGGAAGCCGGAGAAGTGAGGTCCCGATGCCTTCTCCATAGCGTAATCTATAGAGATCGACCCCTCCGACATCTTTAAAAATAATTTGTTTATTAGAAAGAAATTTAAGATTTCAACTCAACAGTTGAAACTTGGAACAGAAATACAGTAAAGTGGCTGCGCTCTCCGCTTTCTCCATTCTCACGCAGTCAATATATAAGCTTAAGGATGTTCTTAATCTTTTATTCAATATTTACCGGAATATGATTCTTTTATTCGTCAGTTTTTTGGTTGAAATATGCTATCAGCCCCTGTACTCTTCATAAATTCGGAATTTAGTCGCTATATTTTTATTTTTATGAATTTAATTCCTCTAATTTCAAAATTCAAGTTCAATTGTTAACACTGTTAAATTTATTTTGCTAGATTGAATTTCATTACAACATCATTTTTTAGTTACATGGCTACCAAGTGAGTTTTTATTTAAGTTCAAAAAGTAAAGAGATTAAATTCTTGGGAATAAAAGTACATGGATTAAATTCTACATTTGTGAAGAGTATAAGAACTTATAGCATATTTTAACCAAATAAAATAATGAAGAAAAGTATTATACTTCGGGTAAAAAAACAAGGTTGCTTGAACCGCGACAACATTTGGCCTATTGGTGTTCACCATATCTCAAGGTTGTTTGAATTAAATTGGATCGACGAGTCGAATCAGGAGTCAATTGGGGTACCAATCTAGTAAAAGACATTGACGGTTGACCCGAAAATCAAAATGGACAGTTGAATCGTTTTTTATTTTTTATAAAATTTTAATTAATTATTTAATCTAATTGGACGAATTAGTCAAAACTATTTAATCGATGAACCAATGATCTAATCTCTTTTTTTTTTTTGAATATACTGATATGATTACATGGTAGTATCTGTTCATACTTTCTTAACCCTTTGAAAACACACGCACACCTTACACACATAGGTGCTCGAGCCGGAAACTCTTACGATGAACAACATCCTCTTTAAAAAGTTGTAGCTTATTTGTTTTTCTTTTCTTTTCTTTTCTTTCCTTCCTTATTTAGTATTAGCTTGTTTCTGAATTAATCAACTAAGCTAACTCCAAAAAATTTAATTTAGTCATTAACAATATCATCATTTGACATTTTAATTATTTTTAAGTGATTTTTATTGATATAATAATAAATTTAGCTCTCCAATATTTATATATATTATCAATTTGATCCTAATTTTTAAAAAATTAACAAAAACTTTTTATACAATGCCTACTTCAAGATCTAAACCTCCAAACTCATAAATTGAAAAAAATAGGTACTTAACTTACTATACTCTCATTTTTTTTTACAATAATAATAATAATATCAACTAAATTAAAACCCAATCAACTTAAATAATAACTTTTAAATTACTCTAATGTTGATATTAACAAAATTTTGACCCTAAATTCAATCTAATTAGTTTTATTCCCAAAGGTTTATCAATTTAACCCACCATTATATTGGATTTGTTGTTCCAATCATTAATTTGTATTTCTCATTTAAGGTTAAAATATATTGTAAGTTGATTTATTTGAAATTTAGTTATTTTATTTTTATTTTTAGAAAATTATTATTTTTTTTACTTTTTCATATTTCAAAATTTAAGTTTAATTTATTTGTGTGACATTTTGAAATGAAAAAAAAATTCACTTTATAGTCATGAAACAAAAATATGATGCAATAAATATCTCTTTCTCACTTGAATACGTGTTAGCAAGACAAAAAATATTGACTTCTCCTGTGACCTCATTTGGATCATCTTAAACCTATTAATGAGTCGAACTATCCACTTAGGTCGGAAGGCTCTCGCTAGATTCGGGGAGGTTGGTGAAGAACACATGACAAAGGGTATATTTTCACCCATTTTTCACCGTGAGTGTTTCAGGGATTATCTTATCTTCTGCAGAGCTCCAGTTTATCAAGTCACATTTTGGTTCTGCTTCTGATGAAAACCAACTGGATTTGATATCATATTTTCTGGTATGGTTGAATAAGCATAGCATTAGATAAACCAAATTGTTGGGCTCATCATTTTGACCAGCCTTTGTCTTTGTCTAACTATTGCTTCATTAGTAAATGTTGAATGCCTAGAATGTCTTGATTTGATTGCCATAGAGAAAACTCCAAAGGGAGGGAAGCCTTTGTCTTTGGGCTCATACATTTCAGAAGGAATCGGCAAACGCCAAGAGTGGGAAATGGTCATGAAGTATCAGCGGAAGAATGGATGATTGTTCAATTCACCATCCGCAACAGCAGCCGCTCTATCTCACCTTCCAAATGCAGGCCTTCATTATCTCACTGCACTCTTAGACAAGTTGAGAATGCAGGTTAGTATGCCATTGCTACTTCACAATTTCCAATGTATTTTGTAACATTATCTATTTCTACATTACTAATGATCATGTTCACTTCAGTTCCCACACTTCATCATTTTTCATATTTGTCAATAACAGTGTATACCTGATTTGCATTCTTTGCATGCTAGTTCTTCGAGGCATTGGCAGCAAAGATTTCCTCAGACTAGCAGTGGAGGACTACAATGCCTGCCAATCTATGCATCGTGAAGAACTCAAACAACTGGAGAGGTAAATTTGTTTACAAAGATAGAAACCATGATGCAGTGACAAGAATTCTTATGGAGTTCCTGACTCGTGGGAGTAACATTCCCTTGGGTTCGAGAAAAGCGATTGGACAAGGTGAAGTTTGTCAAGCAGTGATTAGCATACTGTGACTAAAATATACTTTTAAGTTTTACATTTGGAATTTAGTCATTCTATTTTTATTTTCAAGATTTTAGTCTTTCTACTTTTTATATTTTAAAATTCAAGTTTAATTATTAACACAATAAACCTGAATTTAAAAAAATTAATGATGTAAATCTTAAAAGTAATGGGTTATATTCCTTAAAATAAAAATAATGAGACTAAATTTTAAATATATGAAAAATATAAAAACTTGAAGTGTATTTCAACTTTAATGTAATTTAGCATGCCATGCCAAGCTTGTCACCATGCACGGAGGATACTTTGCATGTATTCCAAGATTGTCCGAATATCAAAGATGTTTGAAAATATTTTGTGCTGAGAAGCTGTCGTGAACGTTTCTTCACTTATAATCTCTTAGATTAGGTAAGGATTAATTTGGAGAATCTTGGTTGGATCTCGAGAGATGAGGTTCCTTGATCTACACTATTTGGTTTGTTAGTATGGCGCCTATGGAAGAACTGAAACTTTTTTGTGTTCCAAGGCATACCTTGGCATTTAATGGATACTATTAAGATTTCAATAACTTGGGCTAAGTAGTACTTCATGGCGCATAGCATGGGGACATCTAGAGGAAGTCGTTTAGAGTCCGAGGTTTTTTTAGGAATTTTTGGAAATAGTAAGTAGTTGAATCTTAGGTTTTGAGTAGATAGTTTTGTTAGGTTTTTTCCACTAAAAATAACTTTAATTTAATTTTTTTATAGTAATAATTTCATTAAAATAAACACTACAAAGAATCTGCTACCACCGGGATCAGTATAAAATTTATTGAATTTAATTATAACAACAAAAATCATAGTATATATTCTTTATTCAACAATAGCTATAACATACAATGCCAAATCCCCAAAACAAAATAATTAAATAAAATATGGCGAAAGCTCCCAATATAGTTTTAAAGCAGAAAATAAAGGATCAGCAATGGAGAAAAGAGAAGAAATGTAGGAAAAGATGGAGGAAAAAAAGCCGCCGCCGAGGTATCAGAATCGGAAGCCGGCGTGGAAGGAGCATTGCCGGGGACCGTAGTGATCTTCATCTTCATGCCCTGATCGCAATGGCCTAATGTTCCACAAGCGAAATAACGAGTGCCCACTTTGTTGAGTTTCACCACATCGTTGCCTGTATTTTTCGAATCCAATGATGTTCCCAGGTCGCAGTTTTTGTAAGCTGTCTCGCTTCCAAGCTCAACTACACTGTGTAACCCTGACGAGTACTTGAAAACTGTTGCACAAACATACATACAGTTATGCTTTGCACATTCGCGGATCGTGACATATAACGGTAAATATTGATGATGTTAAATGAGAGAAAGAAATTGACGTACCGAGTTGGTCTCCGGCCTTGAATGTTTGAGCCGAAGCCCATGAATTAAGGTCTACTGATTCATCCCAACCTTGGCTACCTCCAACTACATGTTGAGTTGCACAGACTTGTTTTGCTATCAATGGCAACACAATAATTGATACAAAGAAAATTTTAGACATACCCTCCATTAATCTCATTTTCTTAAGCACTTACCCTCTTGGCCTTGTTTACATCTTCCAATGATTGCTATATATATACTTATATAAAGAAAAAGAAATCTTTAAATGTTGTTGATTGTCTCTATCACAATTTATGCATATCAACTATTTTACGGATTCAAGTGTACGTTTGTTTTTTTTATTATTATAATTTTCATATATTTAAAGGATTTTTTGAGGATCATATCCTTAAAATTATATCAGAAATGATGAGATCGAATGTGAGTACTTCAAGAAAGATGAAGAGTTGAAATAACATAGTTTCATAAAATATGTAAATAGACCATATTACCCTTGAAAGCACAATATAGCACCCAATCCTTTCAGGGTTTAAAGCATACATAATTATAGAATGCTGATTATCGATCGAATCATCGATCTTATTTTAATTAAATAAAATATTAAAAAATTCATAAAAATTAAAATATAAAACCTAGTTTAATAGCTCAATTGATTTTTTTTATCTCGATTCAAAGCAATTTTTTGTTCGGATCATGTAACAGCTAGTTCCTTGTCCGATTGGCCGATCCTTACCGGTTCCAACAACAATGCTGATTAGGGATGCCTGTAATTATAAAAGGCAAATAAGTGTAAACTCTATTTATTTTTCCTGGATTGCCTGCAAAGCAAAATCAAGTTGGTTAAAAGTCATAGAGACTTGGAGTTTAAACAAAGCTATGATGGTGATCATTTTCAACAATGGGATCTTTTCCTGGAAGCAAAATTATTCTAAACATAGATTATATCATATTAAGAATGGCAGATATTTATTTTTAAGTAAAAGGTTTCTTATCATTACCACTTTAGGTTGGTATATTTGGTTAACATTCATTGATTTGGTTGATAACAAACAACTTTTTCTTTATTGCAAATAAATCCCTCTCAGCTTTGCTTCCAATTTGTCTTATCAAAATTTTAAAGGTTTCGATTTATGTAATCCTGTTAGACACATACTCATATCTGACAACTAGTTTTGAGTTCGGGTGGTATAGGATAAAGTAGTGGATACAGTTTGACATTAGGAATAAATTTGTAGAGATTTAAGCCGAGGTGAATTTTATAGAACAAAAGGGTGACACTTTCAGCAATACCTTGCAGCATGGGTGCAGGTTTTAGGGAGCTGAACCCTGAGCTGCTTTATAGAATGGACTTGAGACTATAAAGCAATAGCCTGAACACCCTGAACTAGATCGGAGAAAGCATCATGTCCGGCACCAACATAGCAGATGATGAGGAATATCTCAGCTTGGTTATACACCTATTTCGGCTTCTCATCAGCTTTATGGAGGCATAGCTTGCTATTCTCCATGTTTTTCGGCTTAAAACGACCATAATACGAATACACAAATTATCAACAAATCAGCTCTTACTATTATTATTATTATTTCAGCTGAAAATGTAAAGAACAATTAAGATTTAAACACCATTTGACTAACATAGATATAGTGGAATATACTGTAATGCTTTTTACATTGCCTAGAATCCGAAAATCCCATATATAACTGTATGATCTCCCCCCAAGACTTCATTAGATCCGATTATCTTTGCAAGCAAGATCTCCGGGACTCAAGTTCCGGGCTTCTTCAACCTATTTACTGGTAAATCGATGGAAATTAAGGCTTATAATTTACATCTGTTGCAGGGCTCTTCTTCTTCTTCTTCCTCTCACTAGAACTACTGCATAAAACCAAGCTAGGAAGGCAACGTTGCGCAGATCTAACAGACTTCTCCTTGAGCATAAGGTTATCTCCATTTGCCGTTTCACTACTGCACTGAGAGATAGCTCGAGAGACATAAGGGGTATTGTTGGCTGATTTTGGAGGTAGTATGTCTTGGATTGTTGGTTTGTATTCAAGCTTTCCATTAGCAGTGTCCTGGTTGATCAAGGTATTTAGCTCATTAACATCTTGGTCTTCTTTAGCACTGTCACAGAATAGTTCGACTAGCTTCTTTTTCTTTCCTGGGGACGTTTCTGAAGATGAGCCAGGAGATCCTTCATTAATGGCCTTGTGAATTTTAGGTACCCCAATAGAGATGCTATTATGGTGAACAGGGGTATTACCACGAGACGGAGTGAAATCTGCACACAGATGTACAACATTTGGATCGACAACAATAATCATAACCACAGAAAATGACAACTAAAAATGAAAAACAGAAAATGGCAATTGAGGTAGGTACCACAGTCATATTACAGCAGGACTAAACAGAGATGTCGAAATTTACTTGTAAAACATCCAAGTAACTCTAACTTAACAACCTAATCTGAAATCATTGTTCTTTATAAACATCCATAGTCTGCAGTTCAGAGCTTGAGTCTCGGCCCGTGACACTTGTATTACCAAAAGAAGAACTATATAGGCATAAAACTTAAGTCCATTAAGAAATAGCATAAAAGAAATAACTCAAATGGTACTAATATCCTTACCACCATTGACACTTAAGAAATCGTCATCACAATCCGAATCCAAATATGCTCGGGAATCAAAAAATGTTTCATCTTTACTACCTGCAAAACGAAAACATACTTATCATACAACACATCTAGGAATAAGATGAATTACTACATCAACATGATTTAGAGCATCACTATATACAATCATAGATTCAACATATTGAATTTCAATCTCGAAAAAGAAAAGATACAACACTAAAGCAGGGGAAAGCAATCAAGTCCTCAATTTGATGTTTAAAAACATACCACATAAAAATGGTTCAATTCTAAAGTTCGACAGCAACAGTTCATATACGAAACAACCAGACAATCACGGAAAAATTATTTGCAGTTGAAAGGATGTAATCTCTTTAATATTCTACAAACATAGCAATCGATACAAGTAGTCATTTGATGCATAGCCAACTGTATTGGACTGAATATAGATTTTCTACATATTGCAAGGACCACAACAGCATAACCCAAAATATGTTTATCTTGTGAGTTTTATTTTTTTATATCCATTTTAATGTCAAATTATTAACAGTAAAATATCCAGAAGAGTAGCCTTACAGAGTGGTCCATCCATTGACTAGCTTTCCTTACACCTGGGGCTGCTAAATCTACCACATGATGTATTGCTCAAAATGTGGAAAAATAAAAAGAAAATGGGCCCTCAATCCTCATCAACATGCATATTTCCAGAAACCAGACAATGTGTCAATTACTGAAGTCTAATCCCGAGTGATTAATTAATGAAAAATTAAAACTACTGCCAGAAGTTAAGCTAAGTAAGGGTCTAAATCATCTATGAAAGAGAAGGGTATCCTAAAATTTAAGCTAAGAATGATATAAGAGCTTGCACGAAAAATAGCCATACTTGATTAAGCCAAAAAGCTATAAAAATGAGGGAAAAAACCCAGAAATTTGATAAAAAAAAATCATATTTATATCATAATCAACAGAGTCAAAAACCAATTTCATTAGGTATAAGTTCATGGCAAAACATTAATAAAAATCAATCATATCATCAAAGCAAAGCATCATCAATAGACACAAACGAAGGGAAACTCAATTGAAGGGACAAAAAAAGACTAAAAAAGTTCCCTTTGCCTCATAACCAAGAAAACTAACTTCAAAAATGGTTTGAAATAGAAACCAAAAAAGAAAAACCCAGTTACCTAAATCTTTAAAAGTAGAGAAAGAATGCGAATTCTGAGTAAAATCACCATTGACAGCATCAGATTTCTCTTTAACAGGTGAAGGTGGGATGATGATATTGCCTGTTTTAGACCCTAAAGAAAGTCCAACTTTCATGGCTGACTCTTGAGAGCTTTTATGTACTGATGCACATGAACCCATCTCTATTTTCCCTTTAAATTTTGGGTATCTCCAACTCTTTAGAATCCCAACATAAAAGATGAAACTTTTCTTCTTCTTCTTCTTCTTGGCTATGAGACTGCAACAACCCCAAAAGGTATAAATGAGAGAGAGAGAGAATATAACGTTTTATTGGCGTTATGCCAACGGAGTAGACAATGGGAATGGAGCATAGCAATAAACCATTGCAATGCATGAAAGGAGTTCCTTTTTCTTTATTAAAATTCTTTTTTCTTTTGTGGTTATATTCTACAATTAGTCCCTATACTTTACTAAAATTATGGATTTAGTCTCTATACTTTTATTTGACCATTTTTAGTTCTGTGCTTTTCAAATTTTCAAATTTCAATCCTCAGCAAAAAAAGATAACTATTAAATTCATTAAATCATGTTTTACTATTGCCAAATATGATACAACAAATATATTATCATATATGTAATGTCTTGTCAACTTGTTATTTCCATACATTATTCATTAAAAATCTAGTTAATGGATTAATGACCGTCATTTGTGTCAAAATTGAAATTTCAAAATTCAAAAGTATAAGGACTTATAATGATTAAATTGGAGCATATGGACTAAAACTATAACTATATGCATAATACAAAACTAGTAATTAAATTTAACCAAACAAATTTAATTGTTACTATTTGGGTCAAAACTAAAATTTAAAACTTCGAAAAGTATAAGAACTAAAATTGTTTAAATTAAAGTATAAGGACTAAATACATAACTTTCATAAAAAAAACTACTAATAGTAGAATTTGACCTTGATGGACTAAAATATTAAAAATAAATTGAACTATCCTTAATCCCTCTCTAACTCATAAATAGAAGTATAATACTCTCTAACGCCTTCCAACTCACATCATTCTGTATTGATAATAAAATCTATGGCAACCGAGTTAAGATTCACTCCAACAACTTTTGTTGGTTTCTTAATTAGTCATATAGTGAAAGTTTGTCATGAATAAAATTTTTTAGCTTTTTTTTTTATTTAAATAAACTTTTATTTAATCATAAATTAAAAAAATTATACATAAAAAAAGAATTAAAAATTTATTTGTAAAAATCGGTTACTACCATAGGAATCTTTTTTACTCTATTTTAATGTATTTTGTGGGTATATTTATTATCTTTACAAATTGTGATTGACAAATGATAGTGCATACCGTCGTTGTAACTCCACCAATCACTAGAAGTTTCAATCCTAGAAAGTGAGTGGCTTTTCGTTAACTTTTTATTTGAATCTATTTTGAAATTATTTTATAATAATAAATGATTTAATGAGTCGGTCTGATCTTGTGTTGTCTTAAGTTTTTTTTATGTGTTTTTTTTTGTTTTCCATTGTTAATAAATTTTCACTTTTAGAAGTTTTTGTCTGCTCTTATAATACGTTTTTTAATCTAGCTTTGCAAGTGATTTTAAAAATGATTTTGTCGTCGTTTTCTCCTGTTTGGTGGATGCTCAGTTTTTTTTCCTATTTCCTTTATCGTATGAAAGAAACCCTTAGACTAAAGAGTGTGCTGAAATTTTGGATATACTATGGTCCATTTATGAGAGCCAATATGTATTGAAGATTGGATTTGATTTGAGTGAATCAATTAATCTTGGGAATGTGAAAATTTGATTGAGATTGTATTGTTAATTTTTGGAGATCACATCTTTGATTGATTATGCTTTAAATCTTTATGTGATAGTTATTATTTTTAAGGAGTTACTTTGCATTCACTTAGACTCTATGTAAGTAAGCTGAATTCGATAGATACTAAAAGGCTTGTTTAAGTTATGTATGAGAGCATATCAAGAGCATTTGAACCTGATCATTGGGAAAATATTTTGAGTAAGTGCAAACTGACTTGTAAACATTGAATGTTTATTGCTCAAGTTCTTAATGGAGGATTTAGAGGTGAGTGTTTCAGTAAGGATTTGGAGGTGAGTTTTTCAGTCTCCAAGTATAAAGATGAGAACTCTATACTTGAGGAGTTATAGAATGTGAATCACTTATTTATTTATAGTTAAATATAGTGAAAAGGCTCATTGAGCTACGCATTGCAAATGTCGAGAAATCGAACCACGTAAACAAATTTTGATATTTTTAGTATTGTTGTTTACTCAATTTTTATAATACCAAATTGTAGTGGTCACTGCAATCAAGCATTTCCAGTAACCATTTTCATATTCAGTAAACAACAGTAGTAGGCAAAGCATATATTAAATCTCTAACAAAATGCTTTTTATTGTATGCAAGTTACGGGTCAAACAAGTTTCCTACTGGTTTCATATCAATATAGAGAGCATTAAGCATCTATTGCTTCAGCCTTCAATCTCACCTTTTCTCGACATTCTGAGATTCTAATTCATGTTGTCTCTTGTGTATGTACAAACAAGAATCTAAAAAAAAAAAAAAACAACACCACATTTGCATTGATGTTATTTGTTGGAACACCTTTTCTCAACTTTTCTAATTTTGCAAAACGCTTTTAAATGACAACAATGAAAACATTTTTTTAAAACTTTTACATATTTTTAAAATATCAATTTCTATTTTCAACCAAACATGTTTTTTTTAATGTTTTCCTTTCTCAAGAGAATAAAAAAAATAAGACAAATTAAAGCAATGTGTATATACTAGAGAAATTATTTTATGCATTTTTTTCACCACATTATACATAGTTTTTTTTTAATTATATAATGACATTTCAACATTTTTTTCATGTCATTGACACATAAACCCAAACTCTAAATCTTAAACTTAGAACCCTCAAGGTTTTGGGTTCAAAGTTTAGGGTTCGGGATTTAAAGTTTAAGATTAGGGTTCTGGGGTTTTTAGTTTTAGGTTTAAGGTTCAAGATTTGTGTTTGTGTTTGGGGTTTAGGATTTAAGATTTAAGATTAGGGATTTAAGTTTGGAGGTTTTAGGGTTAGATTAAGAAAATTATCAAAATTATGTATCAATGATAAGAAAAAATCTATAAAAATGTTATGAAATAATTAAAAAGATACCATAAATGATGCGGTGAGAAAAATTTATAAAATAATTTTTCGTATATACTATGATAGCAAACTCACAATATTTGATGAAAACATCTATATAAAAATCAATTTAAAAATAAATCTATTTTAAAATATTGGCTTTAAAATGTGATTATTTAGAAAAATTAAAAGATAAGTAAAATTACCGAATTTTTAAATAATAACTGAAATTTTAATTTATCATAAAAATAAATAAATTGTTTGCATATGCAATATGTAAACGTAAAATAAAATATACATACATGTGAGAGTACAAAGGTATAGATTGAATAATTAGCTTATCTTTAATTTATTGGTGAGGTGTTAGCAACTCGCTCTTGTAAAAATGACTGGATAAGTAAATTTTAAATATACCTTTAAAAATATGTAATGTTAATTTATATATTAAGCTAAAATATTATATTATAATAAATTTTAAAAATATATACATATATTTACTTAATATATAAAAAAAGTCATAAAATGAAGGGATAAATTTGACCCAAATTCCAAATTATAAGAAGGGTGAAAATATTATAAAATGAATATTACTCCAAAAATAATTTAATATTATTTAAAGAAGAGTTGGTATTGAAATTACTCTTTATATTTAGAAAGTAAAATTACGAATTCAGAGTAATCTTTACGAACCAAATGCAAGAATATTATGCCAAAATATAAAGACGGATTCAACCAAACTAATAAAAGTCTTAAATTCAATTCAAAGGTTTCCAATTTAATTATACCATTCAATATCAAAAGAAATTTTAATTTACAATATCCCATTTCGTTCATATCATTCGGCCAACATAATGCCTTATATATTTGGATAAATTACACTTAAGGTCATTCAACTATTAATAAATTTACGTTTTGGTCAAACAACTTCAAAAAGTTATAAAATAGTCATTAAACTATTCGAAAGTTTTCATTTAAGTCACTGGGCTGTTAAAATCGTTGTTATATTGCCTTCTCTATTCGCACTGCCCGCACCAATCGAAACTCTTATTCTCCTTTTTTTATAGTTCAATTTTTTTCATGAAACAACTATGAACCTCATAATCTGCGAACCAAAATGCAAATAATTTTCTTTTCTGATCTTCGACACTTATCGTCAGATCAACTTTGGATCTAAGGTATGTTTTTTTACTCATTGATGAGTACTGATTAATCATATCAATCATCAAATCGTTGCTTGGAGCTCACTAACTGATTTTTTTTTAAAGAAAACCTAACAATCCAAAACTTAAAGAAAAACTTTCGAATATTTTTACAATTATAAATGCGGATTAAGTGCAAAAAGAACTACGTATGATAAATTAGTATGTACGTTTGCATGAGAAAAAGCTTTGTGGGTATAAATAATGTGGAACCTTAAATATAGAATATGATGAATAATTTGATCTTAACTAATAACCTTTAAATATGATCTTTATAGCCCCAATGTGGTTCTGAATTATAAAATTTGGATAGTTTTTGTATTGATTTATAATTTTATTATTTTAAGGGATTTAAAAGATAATTTTACCATTCTGAAAAGTAAAAACCACCTTCTTAAATTTGCCCTTGTTGTTACCTATTTTTTTTCAATTTACCTACTAATTATGACTACTACTCTTTGATCCATTCGTTTAGAGTCCCGTCTGATTTGGTTAAAAGCTTGTTGGATAAAGATAGCTACGAGTCTGAATTCTTTTAATTATAATTTGTCTTTTTATAAAAAAAAATTATACATTTTATCAAAATTCATATATAATTTTAATATTTATATTTTTTTAATAAATATAAAAATTTCATTTTTTTCAAAATCCATATTAGAGTGGACAAAGCCCCACCATTGAAAAGTAAAGATTGCATGATCTAATTATCATCATTAAACTTTTTCCCATAACTTTTTGTGTAATTAGTTCACAAGAGTTCCAATTAATTAGTAATGTCATAACCCTTCACTTTTAACAAAAATATAATTTTATTAAAGTTTATATAAATCTTGTCTTTTAATCGCTTTTGAATTTTTTTAATATCAATATATCTTTTGTACTAATATTAAACACGTAACTAGAAGGCTGGCAGAGACTTTACGTCCTTTATAAAGGACAATCACTAAATTCTTAATTTTCAAAAATTACAATAATTTATAACATATTTTAACTAAATTTAAAATAAAATAATAAAATTAGGAAAAGTGGAAAGAACATATGGGAGTGTGGAGGGGTCCAATTAGCAAGAAAATTCCAAATTCCAAAAGGAGCAAATGTTGATAATGCCAAGTTGTGTGAATTAGAAGAATATATTTCACTTGTCTATAGATATTTTTTTTCCCAAGACAAGGCTGAAACCTACCATCTCCAATGTCTTTGTCTGGCTGTCTTTAATCCTTTCAAATTCACAATATATAAGAAAAATATTGGACTGTATTTTCACATTTATTATACAATTGTTGAGCCGGGTTTGAGAGATATTCTCTTGGAGTGTTGTTGGAAAAGTCGATAAACCCTTCAATGGTAAGCATATAAGCTAGCCAAGTAGTACCATCGTTGCAAAGATAAGGCCTATATGCCTTGGTTGGTGGTTCAAATCTCTACAGGCACAATATCCATAATTAATATTGTGCACAATACTTTTCATGAACTTGCAAGTTATATCTCCATCAATCGAGACGCTCATTAAATTTCATGAATCACTTTGGACTCTCTTTGAGATATGGGAGACAATTGACAAAGGGGCAATATCTACTGTTGAGAGGTTCGTTAACTCTCCAGATAACACTCTAAGAAGATGTCTCCCAGTGTGAGACCAACCTCCCATCAACAATAATTAGTCAGTGATAATTTTAAATTTATACGATACATTAGAATTGTCCATGAGTCGAGTTAGTTTCAAAAAAATTCTAATGCCAAGCTTGAATTTGAAAAAATATATTTAAATATCAAAGATCCACTCGAACAAAAAAAAAATCAAATCTCAATGTGGAAACAATTGTAAAGTTCAAGTCCCAAATAGTGTATTAATTTTAATTTAAACAAATAAGTATGACATCATAAGTTACTAAACATATTCTATGGGGTATGCCTTCCATTTATCGAACTCTTTGTAGGTACTTAGAAAGACGAACAACAAACAACCAAAGAAGGGTCAAAACAGGCTCGACGACGCGATGAAACCCTAAGATAAACGTGACATCAACGTCATGTTAAGGAGAGCATGAACATCTATGCAGACGCGTTTTGACAATTCAACATGACTTTTTTTTTTCAATTAAACCCTGATAACATTCTAATTAAACAGATCACACTATTCATAATAATATAATATAATATTACGAGCATTAAAAATATTTTAACACATGCAGTTAAATATTTATAAAATATAGTTTATTATATTATAGCATAATATAACTTTTATATAAGATACAAGTTAAATAGTATACAAATATCATTAAAAACAAATTGAAACCATTATCATAAAATGGACTCTCTTAAATGAAGGAGAAAAATATTCCAAAGCCCAACAGGTTCTTCTCAGCTGGGCCGCACCAATAGACTCTTACTCTTCTTCTCAAATGACTTAACCATCAAAATGTCATAATGTTTTCTTTTATCTTACATGCAATGACGGAGCGTAATAAAGATCCAAAAGGACCATGGACTGCTTACATGTTCCTCTGCTCGTACAGCGTAACTCAACCCCCTTCAAAGAAAACATTAACAACGTCATATATCAAAACAAATAATATTAATGTATCATATAATTTAGGTAATATTGATACAAGTCTTGGGTTGAGAGTTTGGAGACGGTTCATCTTAGAAGGTTGAAGAGTTGTAAAATCAAATTTTGTCTTGGAATTATGGTAAAATAGAGGGAGAAGCTTGTAGCTTCTTCAAGCAAATGAGTTCTCCATGATGTTCATGAGATCTCAAAAATGAAAGTTCTCTCGTGAGAAGAGTAAAAGATAGGTCAGAGTCCTCTCTCTTTGATCATTTGATGGTATGTATAGAGAGCCTTTAATGAGGTTCGCACAACGATAACGTACTATGTACATGTAAAGGTATGGAGGATATGATAGAGGCCTTTGCCCTAATATCTAAGTCCCATATATAAAATCTTCCACACGCTATAAGCCATGCTATACATAACTAGGAAGGGTGAGGCCAACAATTCATTAGGGGGTAAAATAAAATTTTAGAAGTTTAGAGGTTAAAATAAAAAAATTTATTCAAAAATTGCTTAAATTGAATACCTTAAAATTAAAAGGGGCTAAAAAGATATTACACTTCTTACCTAAAGGCTTGCCCCCCTTTAGCTACATCCTTGTAATTAGGAATCATTACTTGAATCCCACCAAAACCCGCTACATATATTTAGGAATAACAGCGGGTCGAATATTTTTATTTTTTTAATTATATGTATTCGTGAATTTGCATAAAAATTTAAATTTATTTATTATTTGTAAATTATTCAAATATTATTAGAAATCCAAGATATCTATTCGCATTTGCTCCAAATCTATACTGAATAGTAATTTTTGATCTAGTTATTATCACTAACGAAATTCTTCTATTAAATTCTCTAGCGTGACATTTAAAATTTGAAAAAAAAATATACACTTGATATTTAAGTAAAAATAAAAATAACATTGAAAATATTGATTAAGATTTTTTTTCTTAACTATTTAGATTAACTAATAACATTATCGAAGTACAGGGACCAAATTATGCCAAAAATTAAACTATAAATTAAATCTTAAGTTTCAACATAATCTAGAGATTACATTTGAAATTTAACCATTATATTATAATATCACTCTTAAGACATTTAAATTATATATAATCTCAATATTTTAATCGAAAAGTTAAATATATTAACTATTGAAATTAATTAATAATATTATAAAAATAAATTAGAAATTAAAGTATAAATATTTTTAATATGTTAATATTATCATATAAGTGTATATGATTATTTCATAAATTATAAAAATTATAACGGTAAACAATGATCATAATAAATGTAAAAATTGATATTCTAAAAGAAAGTGTAAAAAAAAGGTACAGTTTTAGAAAAGGTGATATTATATAAGCTCGTTCAGTTGGACCTAATTTCTTATATTCTCTTTAAAATCGATTTATTTTTTTAAATCTTGAAATAGAAAATTTATTTAACCAACGGGGAGATATTTTAACTTTAATTTACTTATTTATTGGTAACCTCATTTAACTCTTGAATTAAAAAACGTGAAAAAAAATATTTTTAGAAAAATGCATGAACTTGGATACTGGATTTCAAAGCCAAGAATAAAAAAAAGAGATCACAATCACGCGTTTGCATTATTGATAAAACTGATTAAAGAATCAAAATATTAATAATAATCATTCATACTGCAAGTCAATCCCTATGGCAGATAATGCTTGTGCAACTTGCAACCCCCAGCCATGAACATACCTCTATATAAACCTGCTTCAATGGCTTCTCTTAAAGCATCTCTAACCTCTATTTCCTTTCAAAGAAAAAAACAAAAATGTCTTGGTGTCAAATGATTACTACCCTTTTTGCGGTAGCGATGATGATGGGTGCATCTAATGCCCAACTGAGTGCCACGTTCTACGCCAAAACCTGCCCCAATGTCTCCACCATTCTTCGTAATGTGCTGCACCAAGCTCAACAAAATGACATTTGGATATTTCCCAAGCTCGTTCGCCTTCATTTTCATGATTGTTTCGTCCATGTAACTACACACTTTTTGCTCCATTATATACATATATACTATATATGCAAGCATGCATGCACTAACGGTATACGTGCAGGGATGCGATGCCTCGTTACTGTTGAACGGAACGGACAGTGAGAAAACTGCGACACCGAACCTTTCGACAGACGGATATGCCGTTATCGATGATATCAAAACTGCGTTGGAGAAAGCTTGCCCTGGCGTCGTCTCGTGTGCTGATATTTTGGCCCTTGCTGCTCAAATTTCTGTCTCCTTGGTATGTTTTCTTTTATTGTGAATTTGATCCAATTAACAGTTATAAGATATATAAAGAGTATGTTTGGTTTGCAGGGTGGAGGTCCAACATGGAAAGTTCCATTAGGAAGAAGGGATAGTCGGAGCGCACACCGAGAAGGAACCGGAACCATCCCGACCGGCCATGAGAGTCTTGCCAATATTGCAACCCTGTTCAGGAGCATGGGATTTGATTCCACTGATCTAGTCGCATTGTCTGGTATGCACAAGCATTAATTTATTAATAAATTCTCAGGTTAAATCATTATTTGGGGACTGAACATGATAATTATTCCTACATTAGTGTCTGAATTTTTTCTAGATCCAAATTAAGTCCTAAACTTGATAATTATTCTCACATTAGAGCTTGAACTTGGTAACTATTTTTACAAAAACTTCAAGCCCCCAAACAATGGGAATAATCTCTATGTTCAAGACCTAACCTGGATAAAAAAAAGTTCATGCTCCAATGTAAAAATATTTGTTAAGTTCAGGACCTAATTTTAACAAAAAAAAAAAGTTCAAACTCCATTGTGAAAATAGTTACCAAGTTCAAATCTTAAAATGTGATTTAATCCATAAATTTGTTGTGAAGATTACAAAGTATTCAAAACACTCAATAAACAAATATTAAACCAAGCCTAAGCACATGGAATTAGGGATGTTCAAATGGTTAGTTGATTTGTTAATCGAATCGAACTAGCATTAATTGAATTAACCAAAATTTTTAATTATTTAACCATTAACCGAATCAAAATATTTTGGTTAATTCGGTCGGTTAACCAAATTAACTAAAATTTATATGTTTTATTTTTTTGTTAAAACAATTATAAAACATATAAAAAAATAAAATGATAATGTTCATTTAATCGAATTAATCGAATTAGTACTAACCTAACACATATAATATATACTATTATTTATTCAGTTCGATTAATTACCCGATTTCGAATCGAATTAATTGTTAACCGAAATTTCAAAAAATCTTTAACCGATCTAAGATTGATTAACTGAATTAAATCAATTCGATCGATTAATTTAATTTTAATCGAAATTTGAACACCCCTAATATACTCAGCTAAATAAACATTTAATGAGTTTTTTTTTTTTCTCATGAAATGTTGGTTGGTTATCAGGTGTTCACACATTTGGAAGGGCACGATGTGCTGCATTCATGGACCGACTCTACAATTTCAATAATGTATCAGGGAAAACTGACCCGACCCTCAACGCGACATACGCGGACGCACTTAAACAACTATGTCCTGATGGCGGAGATGTCACGAGCTTGATCGATCTCGACGAACAAACTTCCCTAACCTTCGACAACAATTACTTTTTGAATCTTCAAAACAGCAGGGGACTACTTCAGACTGACCAAGAATTGTTCTCCACTAATGGGGCTGAAGCTGTGGCCATTGTCAACAGGTTTGCAAGAAGCCAACGTCAGTTCTTTAGTAGCTTTGGAAAGGCCATGATATAGATGGGGAACATCAACCCCTTGGTTGGTACCAATGGAGAGATAAGGCTTGATTGCAAAAAATCAATTAGATGATATAATTTATTTATTTCAAAAATATAATAATGTTGGATAAATATTTTATTGAGTTGATATCACTCTCAATCATATTATCAGTTTAGTTAAGAAATTATAGAAATATTTATTTTAAATAATAATTAATATCTTTATGAATTTATGATGAGATTTTTATATTATCTTTAAATAAAAAAATTACAAATCTAAGAATAAAAAAACGTGTTCAATAGTATTAAAATATTTTTTTAATTTACATTGTAGTTTTAGTTAAAATATTTCATAAGTTTTTATACTCTTCATACATTTAGAATTTAGTATTTATACTTTTCAAATTTTAAAATTCAGATTCAATTGTCAGCATTGTTAAAATTATTTTATTAAACTCAGGCTCATTACAACATTATTTTTATAGTTACATTGTTACCAAGTGAGTAACTTTTTTTTTTCAAAATATCACACCAATAAATTTAACAATGTTAACAACTGAATTTGAATTCTGGAATCTTTTTGGGACTAAATTCTTAAAAAAAATTATATAGATTAAATTATAAATTTGTGAAGAGTATAGGGACGTATGACACATTTTAACCAATATGTTTCCGCTTCCTAATAAAAAATTGAGGAGCGAAGGTAGTAGGTAAGCACGCCAACAACTTTGAAGAGAAACACGGCGCCGTTTAAGCCATTAGACGAGTCTACCTAGGTCCTCAACTACAACGAACTTCCAGTTCCACCATAGCCAGCGGTCCACCATCTCTTCATAAAACCGTACCCAAAAAAAAACACAGAGGGAAATCGGGTCGGATCCCAAAGATGGGTGTAACACCAAAAATCGCTCCATCCATGCTTTCATCGGATTTTGCTAACTTAGCATCAGAGGCAAAGCGCATGCTTGACTTTGGAGCTGATTGGCTTCATATGGATATCATGGTAAAAAAACCAAAGTTCCTTACTTTGCTTTTTTTTTTTTTTTTGCTTAATGGATTCTTAAGGGAAGCAAACAGATTTTCAAAAATCTAACCCTTTTTTGGTTTCTGGGTGTTGTTCTGCAGGATGGGTATGTTTCATCAAAGCTCTCTCCTTTTAGGATTTTGGTTCTTCTCTTTCTCATTCTCCTCAACGTTTTATTTTGTTATTTTTGTGACTTTTTTTTTTATAAATCATTGGCTGCTATGCAGAATTTTTTTATGAACTTTGTACTTAGGCTGAGGATATGTTTTATATGTTAGGAAATTGAGGTACTAATACTATATATATAATTGATAGCTTGGGAAATTATTAGAAACATTTGGGAAGCTTGAATAATCATCTATATATTTAGCTGGTAAAAGTATCATGAAAGCACTATACTAGGAGTTGCATTTTACTATATTAAATCATTCAACAAATTGGTCTTTTCTGTTAAAATTTCTATCATTTCAATTGTTAAAAACTGACGTGGCTGGCAAAATAATTAGATCATTGTGACGTATAGGGATCAGTTTTTACTAGTAGAAATGGACGAAATTTTTAACAGAAGGATCAATTTGCTCTTTGCTCTAATGTACAGGGACTAATTTGCTCATTTTTTTTAGTAGAGAGGCAAAATGCAATTCAACTCTTAGTATAAGGGTCTCCATGGTACTTTTACCATATGTTGTTATATTAGCTTTTGAAATTTTTGCAATGTGTCAATTAATCATGTTTTCAAGCTTTGTTCATTATAATTTGCTGTGGTTATTTGGATTTGCATAGTCCTTTTTTGTTTTTCTTATTGAGTACTTGTAGATGATTACTTATTGATTGTTATGCTTTTATAATATAGGCACTTCGTTCCAAACCTAACCATCGGTGCTCCGGTCATTGAAAGCTTAAGAAAGCACACAAAGTAAACTTTCTTTATGCCCCTTGCACTTTTTTAGCTTTTTAATATCACCAAGTTTACAACTCTAAATAGATCAAGGATCCTTCTGGCTTTCGTACAGGGCATATTTGGATTGCCACCTTATGGTCACTAATCCGATTGATTACGTTGAACCTTTGGGTAAAGCTGGTGCATCCGGTTTCACTTTTCATGTTGAGGTATCCAAAGGTGGGTTCTGATCTGGCCTTCTGTTTTTCATTTTCATTTTACTTCCTGCCATCTTATATCGACTTTTGCAGAAAACTGGCAAGAACTTATCCAAAAAATTAAGTTGAAAGGCATGAGGCCTGGTGTGGCGTTAAAGCCTGGAACACCTATTGAGGAGGTTTATCCTCTGGTAATAATTCCTTACTTTTCTTTGATAGCTTTCGAGTCTTTTGTTTTAGCTGGTTCTTGGAATTGAATGGATGATCACTAGTTTATGGTCTTTTCTCTCCGGTGGGTGATTATCTATTAGATCAACAGCGAAAATCCCGTGGAAATGGTTCTCGTGATGACTGTGGAACCTGGATTTGGTGGACAAAAGTTCATGCCAGAAATGATGGATAAGGTTTCACGTCATTTCCCAGATCTCATTGTTCAAGTTAAATATCATATATAGAGATTTTATTTGAATGATGTTCTTTACTTGTGTTGAAGGTGCGCGTGCTAAGGAACAAGTATCCATCTCTCGATATAGAGGTAACTAACGTTCTTACCTTCATAATCTTCTATAACATTTTCATCATTAGGATTTGGCAATAACTCTTCTTTTTCGTTAATGTACCCTTATCCAATACATATATGGACATAGGGTAAAAGTATCATGGAGGCCCCTATACTAAGATTGCATTTTGCCCCCTTTACTCAAAATGAGCAAATCAGTCCTTCTACGTTGGATTAAAAAGCAAATTTGTTTTTTTCTGTTAAAAATTTCATCCATTTCTACTATTAAAAAACTTGATGTGAGTAACGGAATAACTTGATAGTCCATGTGTACCTTATTTAACGAATAGTGACTATTTATTATTTATTTTTTTAGTAGATGGGACAAAATGCAATCCGATTTCTAGTATCAGGGCCTCCTTAATACTTTTACCATGGACATAGGTATGGAGATACTGTAGAATCCTCCAAATACACGGATAAAACCCATATCTGACACTTAAACAGGAGTCCGAGTAACATAGCTGAAATGACCTACCGTTGGAAGCTTTTCTGGCTTTGTTTTGCAGGTCGATGGCGGGTTAGGGCCTTCAACTATTGATATGGCTGCATCGGCCGGAGCAAATTGCATAGTGGCAGGGAGTTCAGTATTTGGAGCTCCAGAGCCAGCTGCAGTTATATCCCTTATGAGAAAGAGTGTTTTGGAAAATCAGGAGAAATGTTAGAAAACCTTGCAAGATAATGCATTTGTTGGGGGGCGGTTCATGACAATATATGTGTACAATAGATTGGTCTCAGTTGATAAATCTGAAATTCAATAAAATGATACTGACATGTTTATTTTCTCATGATTGTTACCCTTTTAAAGAGGTATATGGATTATTTCGTAGACTGTCCTCTAAAAATTGAGAAGTATGAAAATTTGATAATAACCATATATTGGATATGTATCTGATCTTTACTCAAATCTGCATGATATAGGGCTATGGTTAAATTATGCTATTAATTTATTAATTTGTAAGTTGTCGTTTGAATAAATCTTAGTCAGAAATTAAAAAATTATGTTAATGTCTTGAAACCTGTTAAATTGATTATCGAATATATTATAATAAATAATAAGAAAAAATGATAGAATATACATCCATATATATATATATATAATATCACAACATCATGAGCCTAAATTCATCAAAATCAAGAACACCATCACCATTAAGATCAAAATGAGCAATCATCAATTTGCAATCTTGTAAACTCCAAGAGGATTCACCTAATCTAGCAAGCATCTTCTTCAAACTCAGTGGTGTAATAATCCCACACCCTTCCACCTCATACATCTTGAAAGCCTTTTTCATATCATTCATTTTATCATCGTCTTCAACATCTTCCACTAACCTAATCAAATCTTCCAACCCTAACAATCCATCTCCATCTCTACCCAAACCCTCCACCACCGCCATCTCCACCTCCACAAGCGGCACTTCCCACCCTATTGCCTTCACGCACTGGTGAAGCTCCGCCGCCGATATCTTCCCATCAATGTCGTTAAATACCCTCTCGTATAGATTCATGGCTTTTGTTATAGCTTCAAGTTCACCCATTTTATAAACACTATGAAAGACACAAAACGACAACCCAATATTTGGACTTTTCTTTATCTAAAGGTGATGAAATGATGAATTGGAAAGTGGATCGTAATGAAGATAAAAAGTGGGTTTAAGATAGGATTGAAGTGAGAGCCCATGCAAATCTTTTGAGTCTTTATCTCAATTTTTCTATGGTTCAACAAAATTTGATTAGAAAAATTGAAAAATAAATTTAAATTTTGAATTAATTGAATCGAGTTATTCGAGTCTATTCGAGTTTTGAGTTCGAATTGAGTTAAATTTTACAATTCAAACAACATATTGATATAAATACCCATTTGCTCCTTTTTCAATTTTAAAAATAAGCAAATTGGTCTATTTCTCAACAAAAATTACAAAGAAATTCAAAATTATTCAAAATAATTATAAAAATTCTAAAGAATATATAAAGAAAGTTATAAATTTTAAAATTTTTAAAATAATAATTTTGGGACCTAAATAAGTTAATTTTCTAAATAATTTTGCTTTGAAAAAGTTTTCAAATATATATGATTTCAAATTTATATGCTCCAACATAAAATTGGCTATATTGTAACAAGATTTTAATTTGACATATTTAATTTTTTAATTTAACTCGAATAATTTTACTCGATTCGATTCGACTCGATTTGAAAAAATTTCAAATAGAGTTAAGATCGTCAACTCGGTTAACTGGAATCGATCAAACGTTCACCCCTAATCTGCCTTAGATGTTTTTGGGTCAGGCTGCTCTTTGTTTAGCAATATTAGTGCTTATACTTTATGGATTTAATCTCTATACATTAATTTAGTTAGTTTAAGTTGTGTAGTACAGAGATTTAAAATAATTCACTTAGATAATATAGACTAAATCTACAATTGTGCGCATAGTATATTACTAGTAACTGAATTTAACCAAATGGATTTAACTGGTATTATTTGGGTTAGGACTAAAATTTCAATATCTAAAAAAATATAAGGATTAAAATTGACCAATTTGAAAACTACAGGGACCAAAATTAAAGTATATGAACTAAATCCACAATTTTCACAAAAATACATGAGCTAATAGTAGAATATAACCTTTTATTTATGATTTTTTTAATTTTGATTTTTTAAAATTGCAAATTTGTTATAACTTTTAAATTATTTGCAAACACGTTATATAAAATAAAATTTAGCAATGAAAGGTTGGCAACTAATTTGCTCCAAATAAAAGAGTAAGGTCTAATTTGAATTAAGGGGTAAATATTGACATCTAAATTTATTATTATATCTTATATATAGAACATTAAGATAATAGTTTAGCAATATAATTTTAATAAATGAACTATTTTGCTCTTACAAGTTCAGTTTGTCCACATTTTTCAGAATAAGGCCTAAAATGCAATCCAGGATATACTATAACGGCTATTACGGAAATTTAACCATTAATTTAGTTGAAAGGCTGTATTTGGGGTTTAGACTTTTCGAAGCCCACGCGTCACTCTCTAAACCTTTCAACCAACCACTTTCCAAAGCTCCGACAACTTTTGTGATCCGAACAACCAATCATATGTTGACACCTCAACATTTTCACGATTCCACAAATCACAACCACATGATTTTTTCCGAGTCCCAAACCATCAAATAAGAATCTGACACTTGTCAATACCACGAGCGTAAATTTCTCATTCAACAGTGGCATTTTAACTTTTCTCATCACAAGAAAGAAAGATCCTCTCTTTCGCTACTTAAAGCCAACATATTTCCCATTTTCTCTCTCTCCTTAAAACCCTACCGCCACCATGGCAATAGCATGCCTGCCCAAACTCCGACTTGCCGCCGCCACTGCCGTCTCTGTTTCCACCTTCCTTAAGCCACTCAGACATGGGCTTCGATCATTCGGATCAGCAGCTGCGTTGGAGCTTCCTTACGAGGATGAGTACTACGAGTACGAACAAGCTCACCGGGATCGGCGCTCAGCTCAGCCGAAGATTGACGTGGATGGGTCAGCGACAGACAGGGGAGTCCAATGGGTACTTATAGGAGAGCCTGGGGTCAAACGACATGCTTATGCTGAAAGGCTTTCGAAGCTTCTAGAAGTTCCACATATTTCAATGGGTACCCTCGTTAGACAAGAGCTTAATCCCCACTCTTCTATTTACAAACAGGTCTTCCTTTTCTCTTTGTGAATAAGTTTTGATCTTTTCTCAAAGTTGGGTATTTGAATATTATGTTGTTTTTTTGTGTTGTAAAGGTTCCTATATTATGGGAGAAATTTTTTTTTTTTTTGTAATTAATTATTTGTTATTAACTTTGTTTAAAATCATTTGTGTTTAGATTGCAAATGCTGTGAATGAAGGGAAGCTTGTTCCGGAGGATGTAATTTTTGCTTTATTGTCTAAGAGGCTTGAAGAAGGTTACTATGGTGGTGAAAATGGTTTCATTCTTGATGGGATTCCACGAACCAGGATTCAGGCTGTAAGTCGTCAATGATTTTGCTGGCTCTTCTGCATTTTTTATAGGATTCAATTATATATATAGATAGATGCAAATCAATCTCATGTTTTGTCTCTTTCAGGAGATTCTTGATCAAATTACTGATATTGATCTGGTTGTCAACTTTAAATGTACTGAAGAGTATATGTTGAAGAGCTCAGAAAGTGAGGTTCTTCACATTGGCAGTTCCAAAGATGTAGGAACTTCCTGGAAGAAAAATGTCCATGTATACTCAGAGCAGGTACTGGTATCCCTGTTTGATAGAGTTGTCTAATGCAACAACATGTTGGTTAAAGCATTATTGAGGCCCTTTATTAGGAGTTAGATTACATTATACTTCTTTTATTCAAAAACTTGACAAATTAGTCATTGTATATTAGATCAAAGAGAAAATTGGTCTTTTCTATTGAAAATTTCATCCATTTTTACTGTTAAAAACTGGTGTGACTGTAGAATATTCAAACAGTTACACGTGGTAACATACAGAGATCAATTTTTAATAGTAGAAGTGGATGGAACTTTTAACAAAAAAACTAGTTTGTTTTTTTATCTAACGTATAAAGAATAATTTGCCTATTGTTTGAATAAAAGGAACCAACAACAATCTGACACCTAATGCAAAGGTCTCCAGGATGCTTTTACCAACATGTTCTGGTTGTAAGGATTTCAGCATTTTCTCAACATATATTGGCCTGCCAACATAAAAAGCTTATGATAAACTATTTGATTCTTTTGCTAACCGAATAATGATTTTTGATGTACATAGGCCAAGTCAGTGGAGGATTATTACAGTAAGCAAAAGAAGCTTCTCAATTTTCAGGTGTCTGGTGCACCAGCTGATGCATGGCAAGGCCTTTTGGCTGCATTACATCTTCAACATGTTAATGCTCTCACTTCTTCACAGAAGCTGACGGCATAAAACCGTCATTAATTCTTTCAAAACTAGTGTTCACCCTTACCTTATATTTCGGCATGGTAGTAAATATGTAACTATGAGTGATAGTAAAGTTTTTTTTGAGTGCGGCAAATTTGCCTCTGAAGTTTTGTTTCCCTTTTGTGAGTTGCTATGTAATGTAGTTTGATGATCTTTGTCATATATATCTAACAATAGCTTAATATATAAGGGATTGCTTTGTCTTTTCATTTCCACGTATTATAATACAAACCAAAATTTGCTTACATATATGCTCATGAACATGTAATCTATGGGCTTATTCAGAGTTCATCCATACATCTCTTAGGAGTTTATATCTGATAGCACTTTGGTTACTATTTCCCTTTGATATGCTGGTAGGCTTTGATTGAACAGGGGATGATAAGAAGCCATCAATGAAGATCGATGACAGGGGTGAATTCAATTCATCGAGCTCATCATCGCTTGTGTGTGATTTTCTGAGAATTGAGGACCCGCTTCGTCTCAGTTGAGATTTGCTTCCAACTTCTCCGATGATGCTAGCAACGGATGTTGCTGAAGGTGGTGAATAAACTGGTGGAGATGCTACACACAGAAAGTTTGTAATTGAACCTTTCCTATCTTCAAGCGGATCCTAAATTGAAATAAAGGCAAAAATGGTTAGGTTGAGTTATATGCACATAGAAGATGTCTAGTCTTTGAGTACTTTCAAGATTTTTAGACTAACCTCGGCTTCCAGGGCTTCAAGCACAGCATTTGGAACCGGATCAGGGCAAAATTCATCAGGGACAAAAGTGTCGAGAACTCTCTTAATCAATGTTGCAGCAAATGTCGGACATACCTTTCAAAAATAAGATCAAGTACGGTAAATAAACGCAATGACCATGAATGTCGGAGATTAAACAAAAGGCCTAAAGATAGGATGCCGAACCTCTTCCCTGATATGTTTACTTAGAAGCATGTCCTTGGGAAGCATCATGAGATCACTCAAGGCATTAAGGAGATTGAAGGGCTTTAATGATGTGATTTGTCGCTCGTCATTGTCATCCCGGTCATTCTCATCTCCAACCAAGTCATCGTCATCTATACCAAATAGGTCAGTCAACCATCTTGACCAGTTTCCGATCTGACATCCACAAAAACAAATTTCAACAAGAATTGCTTTACTTCAAAGGAGAAAAACCAAGGTACAGTCAACACTGTAACCACAATCGTTTTGACTATGGGAGTAAGCAAACTTAAAGTCAAGACTACATGTTTGCATTGCTTACCGCATTTTTCAGTTGTGCACCGGCACCAAAACTTGTTTTCCCAGCTGGAATAGGAAGCACCAGAGTATTGCTAATAGGGTCAGACACAGGATCAGTAGGGATTTCATCACCAGAATCACGGAGAATGGCATTGAACATTGCCACATCTAATCGTGCCACACATTGCTCCATTATCTAGATATACAATAACAATGAATTATAACAATCTTATGCTCATTTAATGTTAATAGTTTCAGATGCCAATGTCGGCCCATTGCAAAATTGTGTGCCATTTAGTCGGATTTCAAAAGCAAAAAGCGCAAAAAAGAAGTAAATTACCAATTTAGACAGCAAACATAAGCAGCCACATTCATGCCCTGCAGCTCGAACTGGGCAAAGTCTTTCACAAGCATCCTTGAAAGCTTTCTTCCAATGGTCTAATGAAAAGTTCACTTGGTCTTGATTACTTGAACTTGGTATCCTCCCATAGCTTTTACTTGAGCCAGAACCCTTGCCTTTATAAATTTCCTTTTTACTCGCCAACTGCATATGCGGAGTGAGTGTCTGATATGGAAATACGGAACATAGTTTGGTCAGACAACTATCTGAGACATTCTGTACCATGCTATCATGTAATAGCGGACGAAAAAGAGTTTATGGGTTACCTGCCACCAGACAGACTCGATGATTCTAGAAAAGATCCATGTTTCAACCCTTTCTAAAGCCGAAGTAAAGGCAATTGGGTTGGCCCAGTCGCTAAAACTTTTATTTTCCTTTCTACCAGGAGAGGATTCTCTCCATTTCAATGGAGATGATACCTGTTTCTTCCCCTTCCCAACTCCATTTCTTTCCGTGCATCCAACAGTACTTTCACTTATAATTGCTCGCAAAACGACACAGTTTGACAACCAGAACATCAATCTGTAGTCATCATGCATATGATCTATAAGTTAATGCAAAATCATGCATATGATCTATAAGTTAAAAAGAAAGAGCAACCCCACATGCACTCTGAACATACCTTGGAACATCATTTCCACATGCTTTCGCAACCAAAGCAAGTCCAGAAACAGCGCTTTTAGCAGCACTCCCTCTCCTTAATTGGGAACCTTCCTTACAAGCATGAAGATACAACCTAGAAAGGCGACGGGCTGGGGCATGCACCTTACTCATGGAGCTTCCGTGCTCGGCAACTACTGAGTACAAAGCAGCCTCAATGGCAGCAGCTTCTCTCAACTCTCCTTCAAGCATCTTTATCTTGTTTTCCAATTGCTGCACTTTGTTATCCAAAATGACACTTCGAGTATCCTTGGGATATACCTTTGAATCTTTCCTTTCGTTGCTCGATTTGCTTCTGGGGCTTCCCGGCCTATGGTGTACATCCACTGCAAAACCAACTTCCTTCAACTCCTCATTAACCACGTCTGATGAAGGTTGAATGGATTTGACATCATTGGCCTTCATTCTTAAAGCATTCTCTTGTGATTGAACATTCAATTGTTCATCTTCGGTAAAATACCTTTTGTCTACTGAGGATTGTCCTTCATGTCCATTTTCTTGCCAGCCATATCCCGAGATTGCTTCCAAAGAAAAACCATATGCATCATCAGCAACTGAAGCCATAGAACCAGAAGAGTTTATTTCGTTGTGCATCTTTTCACTAGTCAAGGATGATGAAGTAAATTGAAATTTATGGTTAACAATGTTTTCTCGTACAGATGAATTGGAACCATAAGAGTTAAGTGCTGAAGCACGCACATCTACTGATCTCTCAAAGTCGGATGATAAGTCAGTTAATGATGAGTTCGCCACATTTGTTCTTTCCAGGTTCAACTTCGAAGCCAGTATATGTTCCCCTTTAACTTCCTTTCCAACAGTTACAGCGACCAATCCATTCTGCAATTCAGTACGAATCCCTATATTACCAGGTGTAATTAAACTTATCAAATAAAAAACCAAGAGAGCCCTTTAAGCTGACTAAAGGCCAAGCCCCCGAACAGCAGCATCATAATCTTAAGGGAAAATATGGGAGATATTGGCAATAAGAGAGTTACCTCTTTATTTTGAGGAAGTGAACTGCCATTAGATTCTAAATTTGACGAAGACATAGTCAGAGACGAGTGTGAGGAAACATCATCATCAGTGAATGAAGCAATCTCAGCTTCCTCGGCATATTCTTCATCCATAAGAGAAGAAACCGACTCGCTACCTTTCTTATCCTGAAATAGTTCCTTTGACAGGCTTCTTCTTGATGAAGAAATGTTCTGACCCTTGGAAATTCGTTCAATTTTAACGAGCAATATCGGCTGTGTAGTGTTACTATAACTCCTTTTACTATTCATTGGAACAGTAATCTCTAATGTCTCTTTGATAACACCGTATTCCGCCAAATCCACAATGGCAGTCGCCAACAATTGGATCTTTTCCCTTCGAGGTTCATACAAATTAAATTCTAAGAAATTCTTATGGAATATATCAACATCCCTTCCTTTAACAGACATGTCCCTTACTAGATTCACAGGTAACTTAAATGACTCATTAAACTCAATTTTTCCCTCACCAACAATGGAACCGAGTGTCGGTGAAGTAGTTTTCGTAGACCCTGAGTGTCGTTCACCGTTTTCCCATTGAATCAAGACAGAACGAAGTGATCGCAGTGACTGTGAAGGAGGCCAAGGTTTAATCTCCTGAATGTGGATTAGATAATCAACTCGAACTGTCGGTCCTCTCCTGTTTTTGGCATTCAAACCGAGAACCATTGTTGCAGATATACTAGTATTTTATCAATCCAAGTTGAAATTCCTATAGTGCAGAAAGCGTTATAATTTTAATAGAGAAAACTTTGCACCAAGAATTAAATGCAAAACTAATAAAACCCGAGCTTATAATCCTAATTTCTAAATCCCATCACATTTTACCACCAAACTCAGCTAAACAAGATTGATTTGTAAACCCCAAAAATAGATTTAAAGGCAATTCTTTTCCCTTCAAATTTTCCTGCAGTTTCTCAACAACCAAACATATAAAAGAAACATGAAGTAACAAATGATAGCTGCATTGAAAAGCTAAGCCAGTAAGGCAGAAATGATTAGCATAGAAATGAAGAAATAATGCCAAAAAAAAAAAAGCTTAAAAATCATAGCTTCCAATAAGGAAAAAGGATTAAAGCAATGAAATTGGCAAAGGAACTTTCAGCTCATTCATGCAATGAACACTAAATAAGTTAAACAAAGCTTAAAAAAAATAAAATACAACCAAAAACAGAAACTTAAAAGTTCATCCAGTTAAATGGAAACTTTTCTATTCATGAGCATCAGATCCAGTTCAAATAAACAAAATATGGTCCAAAAAAATCAAAACTTTTAGGCTGAGAAAAAAAGGTAATCATTACAATGTAGAGATTTAAAAAAAAAAAACCCAAAGAGGAGAAGAACAAGAAAATGAGAAAAGCAATCGATTTTCACCTTGGGTACACTGAATGTGGTCAGAAAATTCCCAGGAAAATTAGAAGAATAAGAAGAAAAAGAGCAGCAAGTGAGGCAATGGGAAAGCTAAAAGCTTGAAACAGTTGGTTTGGGAATGGTTTCCAATTCCATGGTTGAAGAATAAAACAAGCTGAGAGGTATTTAAGGCCTTTTCTTTGAGGTCCACACTCCAGATGGTGGCTGGTTTTTGAGTACACTACTGACCCAAAAATAAAAAGAATATTAAGAAGAATTAAAATTAGAAATAATTGTTTTCTTACAAACTAGAAAATTCACCAGAAATTAAAACTAGAAAAAAGTTGTGGTAAAAAGACTTCTCCGGTACTTCTTGATTGATTTCTATTTCAATTTAGTCCCATCTATTTCGAAAAGACTTTAATCACAGTGTTCACTTCTTTGGTCAATTTATCCTTTTTTTTTATTGGTATAATAAATTTTAATGTTTATACACTTTGTTAATCTTGTCTTAATTTTAAAAAATTTAATAAATTTAATCCTCAACATTTATTCATTTTATCAATTTAGTTCTTATTCTAAATTTGTTGAATTATTTTTAGAAACAAGAGAAAATTGACAATATTTGTAAATATTAAAGGTTAATTTTGTTGTTATATCAATCAAAAGTAGAATAAATTGACAGGAAAAAAAATATCGTGATTACTTTTTCTTTTGACAAGAACTAAATTGCTTTGTATTGTTAGAGGGATCAATTTGCTTAATATTAAAATTGAGAGGGATAAAAAAATGTTTTTACCCAAAATTGCAGGACGGTTTCTAAAAGGTCAAATTCACAAGTATAGGGACTAATGTCAGAATTTGACCTTTCTAAAACCATAATATTTGATTCTGTCAAAGCTGAAACGGTGTAGTTTAAAAGGCTTCATCGCGTACGAATCCACTTTGATTGTGATGTCATGGCGGAAATGCTTCATCTTAATTAAATATTACAAAGACATAAGAAGAGATTCACGTGTTTCCTTTCGCCGACATGTCCCTGTTGTTGTCCACTTTCCAATTAATAACAAACGCAATCTAGGAAAGTGGAGTCCACGCTTTTTTGGCTTCAATCCTTTTTCATAAAATGAAACTTGAACCGAAGAAAATTATCAAATAATAAATAACAACTGATCTGTTCATTTTTCAATTAAATTTTTGAACTTCACTAAATAGTAAATACCAATACTTTCAAATATTTTATTAATTTAAAAAACACCTATATATAATATGAAAAATAAATTATTATTTTAAAATATTTTTTTAATCAAGTAAACAAATTACCCCAACAACAAAAAAAAAAAAGGGGTGAAATGAAATTGTAGTTCACAGAAAAATGAACTTCAACTCAAAGCAATGAAACAAACAAACACTATCACCAAAGGAAAAGAGAGTTGAGATGTCAAACTCTATATGTAGAAGATTTGTTCATAACCATAGAGTTGGTGAAGGTGTGATTCGGATTTGAAAATAATATTTTTGATTTTAATTTAAAAATATTATACCCAAATCTAGTTTTCATAATCTAAATACCAATGTTTTTTCAGGTAGGATTTGTCTTATCTTGTGAGATTCATTACATAACAGCTAGCAACCATAATAAACAAAAACCTTGGCTGTTTTGTATGAATATGACATAGAATTAAGGGACATAGATATGCAAAACATATGTGATAGTTTAATTCACATTTATTTGTTACTTCGTGTTAACAATTTAGGTTGATATTGCATCAAATCGAATCATGTATATTCAATCTTTGAATTAGAAGAAATAATTATAAATTTTAAATATAAAAATATATATATATGGGGAATTGACTTGCAAATCATGACTTTTGTATAATTTTTCTCTGCTGGGAATGGGGAGCCCATTGCTTTGCAGGCAAATGGTAGATCTACCAGAAACCAAAAACTTGTGAACTTTTTGCCTGAATTTGAAAGCAATGGGGCATTATAATTTTGATGCCCTGGTTTGTGGTTCTGATAGGGCATATTTGAAGATCATTCCAAAGATGACATGCGGTATTTGATCTGTTATTTCGATTCTCCATTTTTCTTTTAAATATTCATATCCAATACTTGTGTTCGATACATATTTAGACATAACTATTAGCATCCGATATTTCAAAGATATGAAAAAGCTTGAAAAAAAACTGAACATATATTTGACACACATCCGAATCCGTGTAATATAGCTGGGGTAAAAGCATCATGAAAGCTCTTTTGTTAGGAGTTGGATTGCATTTTGCACTTTCTACTAAACAAATGAGCAAATTAATTCCTATACATTAGACCAAAGTGTAAATTAGTCATTCTGTTAAAATTTCATTCATTTTTACTGCTAAAAACTAGTCCTTGTACGTCAGCAGAAAGTACAGATGACATGTCACATGTAACTATCTAGTTATTCTATCAACCATGCCAATTCTTACTAGTAGAAATGCATGAATTTTTTAATAGAAAAAACCAATACGCTCTTTGATCTAACATACAAGAACTAACTTGTCCATATTTTTACTAAAGAGGTAAAATGCAATTTGACTCATAGTACAAGGACTTCCATGGTACTTTTGCCTATAGCTAGGATAGCAAAGCAAAATCACATAAAGAGAAATGAATAAAAAGAACAGAACAGACCTTTGAGCTAAGATAATAGTATTGGTTATTGGAGACCAGTATTTGGAGTCATTTATGGCCTCATAGCAACTTTATTGTAACAAAAATGTATGCAAGGACATATCTATTTTACCAAAATTTTCCATTTATAAGGTCTAAAATATGACATTTTCAGCTTTACATCTCTAGCTCTAACTCATTTTCCATGGGAAAGCACCTTCCAAGAGCTGTATCCCAGCAGTATCAGCAGGTTTCTCCGAAAACAAAACATCCGGTGTGTACCAACCATATACAATGGACTACAATGTAGAATCGGATTTCTGATCGGCATCAGCTGCAGCCTGAACTTGAGCTGCATACTGTAAGTTCCAAAGAACATCCTCAAACGATGGCCGAGACGATGGTTCGGGACATATGCATTTTCCAGTAATTGATACGACGATGGATAACGACTCCTGTGAGCAAGTGGTCAACACCGTCGGATCCACAATTCTCTTTCGGCCATCCTGGCTGCCGAAAGATACCTGTAATGTGTGATACAAGGTCTTATAAGTCATTGATAATCATGATTCTTGACACATTTTGATTGCAGTTTAACAATGGCTTACCATTTCATTTAAAAGAAATGTTTCTCCTTTTCCACTCACAATAGGCCCAACAAGTGACTCAAGCAATATAAATCCAAAGTTGTAAACATCATCCTCTAATGTTTTCCTTTGGCTGCAATATACAATGAAAGGTAGTTGATTATTTATATACACAACAATTGCAAATCTAGCCTCAAATATGATAGATCCTTAGATACAGCTTTGTTCATTGAGAAACAACCATGTCAACTGCTGAGGCAAGGGGATAAAAGTATCATAGAAGCCCCTGAATACCCCTCTACTCAAAAAATAGGAAAATTAATCCCTATAAGTTAGTTCAAAGAGCATTTTGATCCATTTGCTTTGTTAAAAACAGGTCTCTGAATGTTAGCATAAGGTACACATGACATGAAACTTTTAACAGAAGGACCAGTTTGCTCTTTGATCTAATATATAAGAACTACTTTGCCCATTGTATGAGTAGAAGGGGAAAAATGCAATCTGACTCCTAATAAAATAGCGTCTATAGTACTTTTGTCGAGGCAAGGGTGCTCTAGCAATTACCATGGTGCAAAAGTGGGAGCAGCAGAAGCCTATATACATGGAAAACTTTGGAAAAAAAAATTAAACATACACAAGTTAGATAAGTACCTATATCCGGCACTCATACCCGAATCCTAGGCAGAAGCAACTGCTCATGCAATGAGAACAGATTACTAAATGGTGTTCCATCTACCATAATTTCTACTAATGATACATGTCCATTATCTTATATATGAAGATGCATTATGATGGTATCTTTTGCATGTAACAAGTTAAATATAGATACCTAGACTTTAAGCTCTCTCCCTTTCCCTGCAGAAAAATATAATGTTTCAGAATAACCATTTAGGACCAATGATATCTTTTGCTAGTAACAAGTTAAATATAAATAGCTAGAAAACCTGCCTCTAGTTTTTCATTTTCTTGCATGATGATAAACATCCCATAGTCACTCAGCTTTGCTAATCGATGCTCGTCCAGCAGTATATTGTTCGTCTTCAACCAATTATTATAAACTCCGGGAATAACCCCTGTATGTAGAAAATGTACAGCCTTGGCTACATCAATTAGAATCCCTAATCTATCTGACCACTTAAGAACCTTCTCTGGACAAGTTTCTGCACCATTTTTCCATATTATGTTACTCAGAATGCAGCATATATATAATTCAAAGTTCAAACACAACATTTACCTGACAAATGCATACGATAGTTCCCGTTAGGCACATAGTCATATATGAGGAACACTTTGCTTGCGCCGGAATCATCTTGTACGCCACCATCAATGCAGTGACCTAAAAGGCCTACTAAATGTGGGTGATGAAGCTTTGACAAGAAATCAAGCCTAACTTTAAGATTTTGAATTGAATATTTCTTCTGTAAAGTCAATGATCGAATAGCAACATAGGTTCCATTCTCCAATCTTCCTTTGTAGAGCTGAAAAATAGAAACAAATGAAGTTAATAGGCCATTGATGATAACATATGCAAATATCAGAACCAAGTACATAATTTCCATCCCTGTTTTATTGAGGATACCTTTCCAGTAAAGCCTTCACCCATAAACATTGATGAATCAAAGTTATTTGTAGCCTCTTCCAACTCTTCCATGGAAAACAGTCTACATATTGGAGGACCTTGTGTCCCAAGTTTAGCAACTTCAGAAATGAATCCTAAACATGAAGTAATCAATGATTAGAGATTAGCATCAATGGTTACTCAAATTTCCCTTTGAAGCACTATAAAACCGGGTTAGAATAGCATTTTCTTACTGGCATTTGCAAGAACTTCGGATGAAACACCGGTTGTTGGATTGTCAAGAACAACCTTTTGCCGTATATGAGTTTCAAAAGTCCGTCTTGGTCGGCATCTTTGAAACAGAATAAGAATCCCAAATGCCAAGAGCATCAAAAGTAGAACAGATACTACAATAATAGCAACTAATACAGCTATCTTTCTTCCACTTCTCCTGGTGTTTGCTTCTTTACAATAAGGACCTTGATGCTGTTGTTTGCCATCAGTTGACAAACAATTCCCACCATATTTTACTACTCTCTTATCTGATTTATTGTCTAAGCAAGAAGGAAGATCACCAACCAACTTGTTATTAGAAATATCAACAAATCCGAGCTTGCTACTGCATGTTAGATGCTCTGGAAGTGAACCACTCAGCACATTTGATGCCAAATTCAAGTAACTGATGCTTGGCAAATCAAACAAAGCAGAGGGGGGTGTTCCACTCAGTTGATTGAAAGACAAGTCTAGGTGTTGAAGATGACTCAATACACCAAATTGCGCTGGAATTTCACCGGAAAAAAAGTTCTTAGCTAGAAGAGCTGTAACCAATCCTTGGGGCATGACAGGCAGTTCGGAATCAAACCGATTCTCTCTTACATCCAGCACACGCAAGCGAGTTAAGGAACTCAAATCAGGCAACTTACCTGAAAGCTTATTGTGGCACATTGCAACATCTGTTAGGCTCGAAATTCGACATATTGAAGAAGGAAACTGACCCTTCAACCTATTGCCTCTAAAGCTAAGAACACTAAGGTTTGACAAGGAATCTAGTGTATTAGGAATAGTATCATTGAAGTAATTGCCATCCAATGTTAGAGTTTGAAGCTTAACCATTCTAGATATCTGAGGTGGGATTGAACCAAACATGAAATTGGAGCTTAAATCCAAAAATTCAAGGGAATATAGCCTATGAATCTTATCAGGAAGTGGTCCCCAAATTCCAAGAGACACTAAACTAAGCACCTTCAAACTGGTTAACCTTGTCAATGTGGTAATTAATGAATCAATGGAGAAAGTCTTAGACAATGTTTTACTAGGAATTGCATGTCCATTGAAGTCACTAATATTTGCAACCTTATCTCCCCTAATCTTAAACTCAGTGACAAAATTATCCTGGCAAGATATAGTCAAATTAGACATTGCAGACAAGTTACAGAGATCCCCATTGTAATTATCCAGAATTTGTAGTTGTGGAGGGTACTCTAAATGCTTCCTTATTTGCGACAAAAGTTGAGTTTGGTAAGTTTGTAATCCATGGCAACTCCATGAAAACAAGACAAGAAGAAACAAGTAATAGTATCCCATTCAGGAAGCTGGTGAAGAAACAAACTCCAGATGTAAAAGCCCTAGAATTAAAAGCAAAAAAAAAATGTTAAAATTCAGAAGAAAATGAAACATACCTAGCAATAGGGAAGCTTTCATAAGCAATGTCTTTTACCTGAAGGTTGAACCTTTATTTGCAAAAACCCAAGAGCAGAATTTCAGTGGTGCTGAGGACTGCAAATTCAAGAGCACACTTAAAAGCATAAAAAGGCTTGTTGGAGGAAAAAAAAACAAAAAGAAAAAGAAAATTCTTACTTGGGAAGAATCAAAGATGATGTTTTCTCCCAAGAAAAGTTCAACACTTTAACTAACTTTCAGTCAAAAAAGAAAGAAACCAAAAGGAGAGAAACACAAGAGAGCATTAACAAACAAGCAACTTTCATGATCCAATGAACATGTCTTTTATCACTTTCTCTCTCTCTCTTGCTACTCTCTAGGAAAATGAACAACCACCCAGAAACCAAGACAAGGTAAAAAAGAAAAAAAAAATTGTAACTTGAAGTATTAATAATAGCAAATTGCAAGGGTTGATTTGAACATGGTATGGTTAAGTTTCTGTAATTGGAAGTAATAATATTGAAGCGAGATATTAAGGAGAAGTGTACTAAGCACTGCACCTGCCTGCAGGTTTGGCTGCAAACTGCAAATATAATGGAAGGTGGGTAGTTGAAAAGGGAGAAACAATCAAAAGGTAACCGATAAGGCAATTAAAAGGGAGGTGCATTAATGGAGGAAGGCCTTTATTTTTTCTTGAGAGAAAGAAACAAAGCAAAGTGAAGACTGCAGAGAGAGGGAAAGATGATTGCTCAAGAAATGCAGAAATGGAGAGAGATTAACTAATATATTTTTAACTGTTGGGAATCATCCAAAATGACCTTGGACTTTTCTGATATTTGTAACAATGGCATCACGTGGGTGGTTTTTTTTTTCAATTTATATTTAAACTTCATTTTTGTGGTTCCATCGTCTAAATAATAAGTTTTACATTCCAATCAAATGAATTAAACGAAATAATATAAGTAAATAATGAATTAAATAATTTTAATTATGATATTTGTATTATTAAATATAATCTCACATTCCTTTGTGTAATGATAGAACATCAACTGTCATCATAAGCTAATCATCTGCAGTTGAATTATCTATATATACATGTATATATGGCAAAAAGAAGAAAGCACTTTGAATGTCATTTCTTAAAAGAAAAAGGGTTAATGGAAATAAATAAATAAATAGGCATTAGCATTGGAAATTGGATTTACTGCTAAAAAAGCTTTGCACTCACTCTATTAATCCCGGGAGGGACAGCCTGTTTTGAAGGCAAGTCCCACGTTGTTACACCATTTGCCCCATGCAAACTAACTATGATCATCAACTTCAACACCTTAAACCCCACGCGCTTTTGCCCATCTTTTGATTCACCAAATGCCGAATTTTAGTCGGTAAAAGTATGAATGAAATTGTTATATTAAGAATTAAATTATATTTTTATTTATTAAAAATAAATTAATTAATTTTTGTATGTTAGATTAAATTGTAAATCGATATTTTTTGTTAAAATTGTATTAATTTTTATTACTAAGAATTGATGCGATTGACGGCACTTTATGATAACGTATATGAATTAATTTTTAATAATAGAAATGAATGAAATTTTTAACCAAAAAAATCAATTCGCTTTTTAATCTAACATGTAAAAATTAATTATATACATTTCAAATAAAAAACAAAATATAATCTGATTACAATACAAAAATTTTCATGATATTTTTATCAAAATCGAACTCAAAGTCACGCTCCTTTCAAGGTGAAGCATAAAGTGGAGTGGTTTCTTGATAGTGGAAAAAGGGCAGACAAAGAGGCATGTTGGCTGAGGGAGCAGCCCAAAGTAGCTGGCTTGGTTTGGTTTGGAATCTTCATATTTGGACATGGCATCTCACTCAGTGTAGTGTAAGCTTCATTGCAGATATCATCATCATTGCTCATTGATATATGTTAAAGTTGATTGGTATAAAAGGTTTAATTATTTTCCTATTAATTTCAAAAACTTTTTATAATAACATGCGTCATTCATTTTATAATCTAAGAATAATCTTATTCGAGTCGGTTGGTATGTGTCATTTCAATAATGATGATTTCGAGATTTAAACTTTATTCAAATACTTGAAAAATAATTTGTTATCATTTCTTTCAATCACTTGTAAAATGTAAATCTAATTGTTAATATTATTAAAATTTTTCTATCAATAAGTTTGGATAGAATGGTAAGACATATTGCATTTTCAATGAGAGATATAGGTTTGAATATTGGAGACGATATTATTGGAAAGGACGGTCATAAACCTCAAATATGAACGATACAAACCCCAAACATAAACTGTAAAACGGATATAAATAATATCAAAATAATAATAATATTCTATTAAATTCAAATCCACTATAACATCATCTATTAAGAGAGTATTTTTTTTAATTTCAAAATACCACGTTAGTGAATTTTAAAAAATTATTTTTGTTACATGACTATTAAATGAATGTTTTTTATTTCAAAATGGCAATAAAATAAAATAAATTTAAATTATTAATCATTTTTAAATTTGAAAATCAATAAATTATATTTCTAAAAATAAAAAAATCTGACATATATTTAAAAAAAAAATTCAATTGACGCATTCTAATATGGTTAGTCCTATGAAAAAAAAAATATTCATAAGAGTTTAAAGATAAGGCAGCTTTATCTTACAATATAGTGTTCAGATTTTCATCGGACCCAATGATGAATTTGACTACCACATACTGTAATTACATTGCAATTTGGATTCTCCTAAATTAAAAATTGTCAGAAAATGACTAACATGTTTAACACCTAACCTATTGAAATTATATATATATTAAAAAATTATCATGTCCGAGATTTTTATTTTTATTTCGTTAACTTTTTGAACTTTGGTAAAAAATTAATTAACTTTTTTTTTTTGAAAAATGCACTCAATTTAGAAGGTTTAACTTTTAATGGTTTTTATTAATTTTTTATTTTTATTTTTTTAATTTTATTTAATATATTTAAACTTTTAATAATGTTTTTTTTCAAATTTATAAAAATTTAAAAATAACTTTTTAAAAAAATTAAAATTTAAGTTTCAAAGTGTTGTCCAGGTTGATTTTAGGAAAAAAATTAAAAAAAATATTTCTTTTAAATTTTTATTTAAAAATTTTGCTTGTGTAGCATTGTTGTCGTTGATGAGCGCCACATCAATGACTGCTGCTGACATGAAGTACTATGTCAGCGTTGTTAATGGTCACATCAGTGTTGTAATGGTAAAAACGAAAATTATTGGTCAAAAGGCTTAATTGATGCATTGAGAGTTTGAGAGCTTAATTAAGTACGATTTTCACGGAGGGGCTTAATTAATTTTATCTCCAAAGTTCAAGGGTTTATATGTCCCTTTAGCCTTTTTATTTTATTTGAAATTTACAGTATTCGATAATCATATTAAATTTTGATTAAAGTCATATTTCCAATGTTAATTTATTCATTTACAATATTTGAACTCAGAACCTTAGTTGAAAAACATTGTACTCTTATTTACTCGATCCAATATATAGTTCACATACCAAGGGTAGGTCATGATTTAGCATAGTGTGAGTACAACTCTTCGGAGGGATGATTAACATGTTAATTTTCCTACATAATTATCATATCTTCCTCTTTTAGAGACAATATCGCAGGCACATCTTTTAGATTTACTCCTCACGAGAGCTTCACTTACTCTTCTCACACATCCCTTAAAAATACTCGACTTAACACTTTTGTGAGTTCATGAGGATCCCACTCATTAATCATCATTTCTATGGCTAAATATGACGTCCCATTTGAAATTATTGGCAAAACGTTTAATCGCTTATGATAACAAACCATTTAGCCATTTATCCCTGATCCATTAATAAAAACATAACATGTGGCACCTCGAAATTGTAGTTAAGGATATACAAGCTCTCAGCTCTAACTAAAAAGGGGATCTTTCCAACTCTCTTTCCCTCTCTTCTCTTCCAAGCGCCTCACTTGACTTCAATATCATCTTTGTCGGAACATCACCATGGTGGCTCTCTGCTTTATATCTAATGAGATGAACTGTTCAACCTTATCAGATCCAAACATCAACAATAATAAATGATTAATGGAAATAAAGAAACAGTTAATCACTAACCAATCAAGGGAATGTGGGATTAAATAATGCATAATCCCATGAGGATCAGACAAAGGTAGTCAATGGCTAGAAAAGAGGGCTCTTATTTTTAGGCCAAAAGACATAAAAGACAGCTTAAGCAAAGAGGGATTAGATAACATAACATGTAATAAGTGATGAAAAAGCATACAGTGTTGAAATCAAATGGGACAAAGATGTAAAAGGGGCCACCACTAAATTTGAGACAAAACTACAGTGCCTAAATCTATCCCCACCTACACCCATATTTAAATTTAAGTACAAGTATGGAATATTTTTTAAACTAAAGCAAATATCTTTTATTTTATATCATATTATTAAATTAATATTACCAATAAATAAAAATAACTAATAATTAAAGTTAAAATATTTTTTATTTCTGATTTATTAACGTAATAAAATAAAGTTATAATTTGAATAGAAATTTAAGTATATAAATAGAGATTGATTTTATCTTTTAATTATCACTCAATTAGTATTAGAATTATATATCAATTAAAATTTAAGTTTAGATCTATAAACAGCATCTATTGGTAACGTCTAAAAAAATCACTCGTAAAAAGAATGAAAATTGTTAGCATTAATAAAGTTAAGTAACGGTTGCTCGAAGAGAAAATATCAAGTAGGAAGATAAACCTTTCCTAACCCTTAAATAGGAAAATAAACGCATTTTAGTACGTTCGAATCCATATCTCCCTATACTGATAACAATATCAATAACTACCAAACTAAGAATCGACCTAAATTTCTTTATTATTTTCAATAGTTTTATGCATTAATTCAAAGATAATTTTCAATAGGAAAAGAACTTATACATAGTAAAAAAAATCTTTTGATAGGTTGATTAATGTTGATAATAAAGTTGAATTGTCCACTGTTAAATAAACAGCTTGTTCAATGCACAAAAATGTTTTATTTTATGATTTGTTCCTATGAATGAAATAGCAAATGAATAAAGAAATATGTACACTTTTTTTTATTAATTACAATATATTGTTATTTTTTTACTTGGTATTTATTTTATTATTAACTTTAAATTATGATACCAACTTCTTTTATTCGTAAATTATCATTTATTTTAAGTATTATTCACATTAATTTTATTATAACTTATAGGGATAAATCTCAAAGTTATACATGAACTTTGATTTAATGTACAACTGTATACATGAACTTTAATTTGGTGCAATTATACATGTGAAACTCTAATTGTGGTTCAAATATATAATTGAAACTTTAATTTTGATTTAATCATGCACATTTAAAGAAATAAATACATCAATTTATTTTTATAATGGATAAATATAATTATTTATGTATGCAATATATAAACATAAAATGATATTATATCAATAATTGTGTTAATAATTTACAAGATTGGGATCAAATATAAAATTTATTTAAAAAATTACACAAAATCAAAGTTCATGTACACAATTGCATATTAAACCATAATTCATATATAGTTTTCGGATTTATTCCTATATTATATTTTATTTATTTTTAATTTATAAAAAAATAAGCACGTTTATTCGCTTGGTAACAATTAAAATATCCAACTTATATTCTATTTTTCTATATATTTTAATTATTTTACGATTAAGTTATATATTTAGTCGGCAAAAAATAATACTAGTTATGATAAAATTATAATATTACAATGCAAACTAGGAAATTAAATTTAATAAACATTGATTGAATGAGTCTTATCTCGATTCGTATGAGTATTTTTTGTCAATGCGAGAGGATGTGAGTTCGAATGTGCTTCTATTTATGGGTTGAGAGAGACTATGAATAATTTTAGGCAAAGAAAAATTAATAAACTTTGTCTATATTTTATATCTTCTTTATTTTCTTTTGGTCTGTATATTTTCTTTTTTTATTGTAATAATTTTTTAATTTTACATATCATATATTCAAGAGTTTTATTTATTATTTTTCATATCCGTTTTACGATCCATATTCTGGCATACGTGACTTTCCAAAAAACTAGTGCTTCAAGAAGTAATACAACTGCAATAGCCTTTGATTCTCTGAAAGTCATGTGGGTACCATTTGCAATGGGCCGCTGCTGCTTAACTTATTTGCAAATTTGATGTTCACTTGATTAATGGGCTCATACAGTATTCAAACAAATTTTGATAAACTTCAAGGTCCTTTTATGAAGTTATTCCATTTCTAATCCTACATGGAGGCTCTTGGGCCTTGGCAGAGTTGTTTTCAAAAAACGACTCCAACCTTCGTGGTTCAAATATGCTATAAGTCCCTTTACTTTTTTTGGTTTAAAGTTTTTCGTCCTTCCGTCCAACTTTTTGTTAACATTATTGAGATGATAAATATAAATATGTAAAATAACTTTTTTAGTCCTCTTGTTTTTACAGTTATTGTCAATTTGGTACTTACTCTTTAAAACTACATAAAAATTCTGAAAAGAAAATTTTAAAAAACATTTTCAATAAAATCCTGAAAAAATAAAAAAATAAAACTTTTAATTAATTTTTTTAAAAATTATGAAAAATTTTAAAAACTCTTTAAATTTAAAAATAAAATCATTTTAGAAAATTTTAAAAATTATAAAAATATAAAAAGTTCCAATTTTTTTATTTTTTAAATTTAAAGAGTTTTTTAATGTATAGGTACTAATTTGTCAATATTTTTTTAAAAGAAACAAAATGCAATAGTAAAAGAGACAAATTGCGTTTGGGTAGGGAGCACTTTGGTCGTGTGAAAGGGGAAAGAGAGAAAGACTAATGCTAGTGCTGTTGAATACAGAGAGACACGACAATGTGTGTGGAAACTCCATCATGACATCAACTATCCCACTTTCATCATATCCTATTCTTACTGCTAATTGGTCTAAGTATCCATCATCAACAATCCCACTTTCATCATGCTTTCTTTTCACCAGTTGGTGGGAATTATGTTTGAGTATAAGCCCACTGGTTTTCTACACATTGACACACTTGCTCTCTTCATTTTGTACTGTCTCTCTTTTTCTACCATGAAGAAGTGTTCAACCATCCAAAACCTACTTCATCTTTTCCTCATACTCGATATTTCAATCACCGTCAACGTTGCCGGTGACTCACCTCCTACTTTCACCCCTACAGAGAGCATCACAATTGACTGTGGTTCTCCTAATGACAACATTGGTCTAGATGGCCGGGTTTGGACTGGAGATAGTATGTCCCTTGTAGAATCGAAAAACAATAGATCAGTGTCTTCGAAAGCATTCCAGCAACCCCCTCCTAGTCTTGGTCAAGTCCCCTTCGCCACTGCTCGGGCTTCCGACTCTGAATTCACCTACGTAATTCCCCTTACATCCGGCCAAAAGTTTATTCGCTTGTATTTCTTTCCAACTGCATATCCAAGCTTTGACCCTTTGAAAGCTCTCTTTTCCGTTATAGCTGGTGATTTTACCCTTCTCAAGAATTTCAGTGCTACTCTTCATGCTCAAGGTGAAGAAACTCTTATCAAAGAGTTCTGTGTCAACCTTGGTGGAGGTCAGGGGTTAAACTTAACGTTTATTCCAACTCCAGACATTTCAGGTTCATATGCTTTCGTAAACGGGATTGAAATTGTTTCCATGCCGACTAATCTTTATTACCGACCAGCTAATGATGAAGGGGTCAAGTTTATAGGCCAGAGCGAGGGAAGCTTATACACCGTGGGAAACAACACTGCCCTTGAGTTGATGAATCGAATCAACGTAGGTGGGAAGCAAATCTCTTCCGTAGATGACACTGGCATGTACCGATTTTGGTCTGCCGATGATGATTATCTGACGGAAGCTGCAACAGCTGTTCTTCCTGTTAATCTCAGCATCAATCTTAACTACAGTGATGATAAGCCATCGTTTTCTGCACCGGATGTTGTCTATACAACAGCTAGGACAATGGGGACGAATACTACTTTAAATGAACATTACAACTTGACTTGGGAGTTCCCTGTTGATTCAGGGTTTAATTATTTTGTTAGGTTACATTTTTGTGAGTTCCAGATTGAGATAACACAACCAGGTGACAGAGTTTTTGAGATCTTCATAGTCAATATAACAGCAGAAACTGAGATGGATGTTATAAGCCGGAGTGGTGGAAGAGGAGTCCCAACATATAAAGATTATGTGGTTGGGATGGGATTGAAAGGAAATGAAAAGAAACAAAATCTCTCAATTGCTTTGCACCCTGCCCCAAGGTGGAAAACCCGTTTTTCAGATGCAATCCTCAACGGGGTTGAAATCTTCAAATTGAGCAACAACGGCAATCTAGGTGGGCTTAACCCTGACCCTGAGCCAGCAACTCCTCCTATAACTGTTCCACAATCGAGTCAACATGGGAAGCATGAGAAGAAGAAAACAACAATTATTGGTGGTGGTGTTGGAATATCTGGATTTGTTCTACTATCCCTCTTATGTTTCTTCATTATCAAGCGCAGGATGAGAGTCAAAGATGTAACCTCTAGTTATGGAGGTTCAGCATCCGGGGGCCAATTTTCCAACAGCAACAAGTCTAACAATAGCTCACACCTACCATCTGATATTTGTCGCCTGTTTCCAATAGCTGAGATCAAAGCGGCCACCAACAATTTCGATACTACTTTCATAATTGGTGTTGGAGGTTTCGGCCGTGTATACAAAGGATTCATCAATGGTGGTGCAACCCCGGTGGCAATCAAAAGGTTAGATCCCGAGTCCCGACAAGGGGCCCTTGAGTTCAGGACAGAGATTGATTTGCTTTCCCAACTCCGTTACCTCCACTTAGTCTCTTTAATTGGGTATTGCAATGATGATAATGAGATGATCCTTGTGTATGATTTCATGGCTCACGGGACCCTCCGTGATCATCTTTACAACACTGAAAACCCTCATCTTCCATGGAAACAACGACTAGAGATTTGCATCGGTGCAGCTCGTGGATTGCAATACCTCCATAGTGGGGCAAATCATACAATAATTCACCGTGATGTTAAGACCACCAACATTTTGTTGGATGAAAAATGGGTGGCTAAGGTTTCGGATTTTGGATTGTCCAAAGTTGGTCCAACCAACATGTCTAAAGCCTATGTTAGCACACTGGTGAAGGGCAGTTTTGGGTATTTGGATCCGGAGTATTACCGTCGACAACAGTTGACTGAAAAATCCGATGTATATTCGTTTGGGGTTGTGTTATGTGAAGTTTTATGTGCTAAACCACCAATCAACCGGTTAGCAGAAAAAAGACAAGTGAATTTAGCAATGTGGGCTCAAGAATGCTATCGAAATGGAACCCTTTATCAAATTATTGATCCATTTTTGAAAGGTAAGATTGCACCAGAGTGTTTGAAGAAATATGCAGAGGTTGCAATAAGTTGCTTGCATGACGAGGGAATCAAACGGCCATCGATGATCGATGTGGTGTGGGGCCTTGAGTTCGCACTGCAGTTGCAGGAAAGTGCTGAGGAAATAAAATTTGGAGATGGAATTGAAATAGATGCAGAGGATGGTGATGATGCCCCAAGATTTCACGCTTTTGAGTGTGCAGATGTAAGCGGTGAAGGGTTTAGTAGGTTTAGCATCGCACCGAACAATGAACATATTTCAGCTACCAAAGATTCTGAAGTTCTAATTTCTGGGGCGGTCTTCTCTGAGCTTAAGAATCCTCAAGGACGATAGGAGTAACTGTTGTAAAATCATGATGCTTAAAATAGAATAACTATTTAATAGAGGAGAATAGAATAACTCTTCCAAATGTCTTCTATATCATAAGAAAAGCAACACAAATCAGTGCCAAAAAGCATGTCCATTCCAATAGAAGCATCAATATGCAATTCTACATTGTAAAATCAAAACAAGATAGAATAAACTTGTGCAAACATTAAGCTCATGACTCCCTCCAACTCTGATCAAAATTGTTCTACTTCTACAACATACATTAACTACACTTTTACAAATGGCTCAAACAGTTGTGAAATGCAAGCTTGGAAAAGCAATAGACATTTATCATGTATGTCTCTGTCATCTACATTGTATTCTATTCTTTCCTACCAATCTCACCTTCCAATATGGCATGCCTTGTCAATACGATCTCTTTCACAAGATTCCTATATGTAAATGGTCGAACAGCCGCTCGCAAAAACAGCTCTGGTGGGATCTTACTCTTCTTAATCCTCTTATTCCATCGACCGATCCCCGCCCGTTTCCACTCTTCTGGTCTCACTTTTGCTCTTTTACCTCTTAGTTCAGTTTCATCTCCAGCTTCCATAATCCTTTCCTTTCTGTCAGCTTGCATTGCTAACTGTCTGTTGTAGAACTCTGTAGTTACCTCAACACTTCGTTTCACAAGCTTTTCCATCCTATCGGAGCTACTTAATGCCTTTTGAAACTCTTCCTCCCAATACTTCTCATCCTCTTCTTCGTCCGATTCTTCTTCTTCAGTCCCTAATTCTTCATCTTTATTATCTTCAATGTCCAAAACTACATCATCTTGATCCTCTGCTTCCTCTCCATCATCATCATCATCATCACGACCACCATAATCATCCTCAATCCAATCTGTGAACTGCATCTCACCCGATTCTCGATGTCTACCAACATCCTCATCGTCATCTGGGGCATCACAACCGAGTTCCATCTCCTCCAACTTAGCCTTCCATTCCTTTGTATAAGGATGCAAAAGAGGCAAAGGATGATTCCCTAATAAAAACCCCAAACACCTAGACTTCCCTTCTTCACTCAACTTTTCAAACCCTTTCACCACATCATCCACAAAAGCCTTTTGATTCACCTTCACAATCTTACACAATCCTTCAAAATAACTACACATTTCCACACTCCCATCCTCTTTTTTAACCTCAAACAAAAAATCCCTTTCTGTTTTCGGATCGAGAAACGGTATCAATGCATTAAAGAACTCATCTTGACCCTCGAATCTACACTGATACACAGGCTTCTTAACATAAATGATATCTGGTCTCATCCAAGCTGCACATTGTGTAATCAACGATCTAGCTTTGTTTCCTAATCTTCCCATCAAACTCCATTTATCTAACCTCTCAGTTTTCTTAGCTTCAAGGGCTACTTCACTAACCAAAGTCCATTGTTCCCAAGGCAATTCATTGATCCTCCATTTTGGGTGCCTAACAAATACCCAGAAATACCTAAAACCAACATTTCTATCCATCATATCCAGTCTTTTACCAAACTCTGAAGCCATCTCGAACTGTTCTATCTTCTCCCATTCTTCATGGTTCTTCACTTCCCCTATCATTGTGACCCTTTCGTCCGAGAACCGCCCTCGAATTGGTTCCCCAACAACAACCCCACGCCATGAATAGGGACCAAATTCACCATACTTGTACCAATCAAAAGGGTGCTTCAAATTCGGGTCGTCTTTTTCCATGAAACGAACCATCCGGTCATAACCGAGCCCGATTGCTTCCAACTCTTCTTCGGTGAAGTTATCAGCATGGATGCTTTTTCCCGGGTTTTTCAACTGGTAGAAGAGTGATTCCGCTCGCTTCTTCTGTTTCCGACGCGCGTTTTGCCTCGCCACGCGCCTTATCTCTGAATTTCCTTCGAGTCGACCCGATGATTGGCCCCCCGGTTTCTTCTTGCTCCGGCCCGCAAATGAACGGACGTCTCGATGGTGAACGGAAAGAATGGGAGGATATTGGCACGAAAATGAGCGGTTCTGGCGGGGAAATGAAGCGAAGAGGCAAGGTTTAGGGGAAGGGAAGAGAAGGAAGGAAGGGTTTAGGGTTTTACAGAAGGAAAGATTCTGAGGCTGCATTTTGTGCTGCGAAAATCAAAGAAAATTTTCGGATTATTTTTAGATAATAAAGCGCCCAAAACGCTGCGTTTTAGGGAGAGAAATTCAGATTTTTTTTATGGAGACAAGGAATTTCTAATTCTATTAGATGATTTTAAGGCCCATTTAGCTTTTTCTTTCTCGGCCTGATTACAAAAGAAAGCCCAAATTCTTTTTATGAAAATAAATACAAATTGATATTTAAATTATATTCATTTTCTCATCTTCGTATTTAAATTTTTCTTTTGGTCACAAGTGATATCTAAACTTTTTATTTTCTCCTAAGCTAGTACATCAATTTGTCAAACCGTTAACTCTATTTTAAAAGAGGCTTAATTTACTAATTGGTACATCTATTAGTTCAATCGTTTGTTAAATCTATTTAAAAATAACCAATTAAAACTTGACGTGTGGTAAAAAATTGTAAAAAAAAGTATTTTTTTATCTTATATATATATGTTTTTCTTTTTTTTTTTCAAAACTAGACCATACTCCAACCATTTCCTAATCTATTTTTGAAAATATTGATTTTGATTGATGAAATAACTTTTTCGATCTATCAAGTAGAGAAAACAGACGATGAAGTTCGAAAATAGAATTAATCGCCAATGTCTCGATTTCGGGATGACAAATTTTGAGCATTGTTTGTATTGCCAGACATTATAAAGAAAAAAATAAAGAAAGATAAATAACGTGAAAGAAAATAAGAAAAATAAAATAATTAAAAAATAATTTTTAAAGTTTATATGATGCGAGGGTTTAAATATTGGTTGAATTTTTTTTTAACAAATTATAACAATTTGGTATAAATTGAGTAACATAATATTAGTTTAGGTACCATTAGTGACAAAAAAAAAAGTTTAGGTAATAATTTGGGACAAAATGGTATAATTTAAGTATTAATTTGTAGATTAAGTTCCTTTTAAAATAGATTTAACGGTTTAATTAATTAATGTACCAACTCGAAAAAAATAATTTAAATATCAAAATAAAAAAAATGGTATAATCTAAATACCAATTTATGAATTAAATATTTTTAATATATATAATTGAAATAAAACATATATATATATATTCACCATGTCAATTGTCCAACAAGATAGTGTTTTATTAAAATAAAAATATATAAAATCAATAAATATAAATTAAAGATAATATAAATATTTTTAAAAATATTTTAAATATAATATGGACTAGTTTAAATTATATATTTTTTAAATATTTAAATGGTTTTGGAAATTAAGTGTAAATTACATTATTAGTCATTAAATTATAGGTTTTTTTTTTTGTTTTGATCACTTAATTAAATAAAGTTATAATTTTGTCACTAAAATTTTCAATATTATTTTCTGTCACCCGATTGTTAAGTGGAACTTTTTTAGATGGTGTAATAATCATTTTAGTTCTTAATTTTTATTCCTCTTTTTTAATTTGATCCTGATTATATATAAAATGATAAAAAAATGAAATTTCTTTTAATTCTTAGGAATTTCTAAAAATAAAAATAAAAATAAAAGTCGATACAAATTTCAAAAATTGATAAAGTGAGAGAAATTGAGGAAAAATTGTTTTTAAACCCTTTGGTTTTTCTTTTTTGTGTAATCTATAGAAATATTCAATATATGTTCTTTAAAAAAGCATAGAAAAAAAGTAAAAACATTAAGCAAAAGTATTGGTTCTGTGTTTTTTACTTTTTTTTTTGTTTCTTAACATAGATTTTTCGTTATAGGAAAATGAAAATTCATAATATAATTTGGTTTTAGAATTTGAGTTTGAAAAATAATTTAAATGAATGAAAATTTTGAATTGAGTTCAAAAAAGAAAATTTTATGGTATAGGTTGTATTTTTTGGCTAAAAAAAATGACATTATAGTTAGGGGTGAAGGCAATAATTTCTTTAGGGAGAGCCGAAATTAAATTTTAATTTTTATGATAGTAAAAATATAATTTCACCATTTGAATATATTATATTTTTATAATTTTTAAATGATTAAATCAAATTTTATCATTTTTATGATGGGGATCGAGAGCCTGCAAGCCCCTTGACTACACCCCTAATTATAGTTGATTTTACAAGCCCCTATAATATAACTTTCTGATGTTCTTCGGATGTATGAAACTTGGCTTGAATATATTACTAATTTGATTTCGAAAAACATTAAGTAAGCATGCAATAATCTAATTTTTTTGTTTTGTTTTTAATTTGTTATTGAATTTTATTGAATTATAATTTTCTTTATTTCTCATATATATTAGTTATTCAACAACAACGTTTTCGAGATTTTATTTTTCTAATTTTTTTATATAGAAATTTATATTTTTAAATAATTTTTTTAAATTTTTTATAGAGAATTAATGTCACATTGAGAGAGGAATATAAAAACAACTGACTAAAATTGTTAGCTACCAAGTAAAAAGTGACACTTAACAATCGGTGACCCAAAAACAATTTCGAAAATTGTAGTGATTTAATTGTAACTTTATTTTAATTAAGTGACTAAAATAAAAAATTAACCATAATTTAGTAACTAATAATGAGTTTACCCCTAATTTTTTTAAGCCTCGCTAATAGTTTTTAGCGATCCAAATTTTCAAATTTTGCGTTAAAATATATTAGTTATTATTTTATCAAAAATCAACCATTAAAGGTCTAGGGTTTCTTGATATAGGGCTTTCTCTTATTTATTTTTGTTTGTCTCCTTTGATTCGTTGCCGGAAAGACAAGAAAATTGACGACAGGGTTTTCGAGATTCGAAGAACAGTGGCAGATTGGTAAGTTTTATTGGGTTTAGATTTTGTTCTTTTTGAAACCGGGTTCGGCTTTTCTTTTTTGGGTTGATTGGAGCGTGATTTTGGGTTAGGGTTTGTTGTATCCATGTAAGGATTTGAGCTTTGAACTATTAATTACTACTGTAAATTTTCAAATACGAATCAGTTCAATTAACTTCTCTTTATCTTGCTATTAATTTTCAAATACGATCCAGTTCAATTAACTGCATCAATCGTGTTCTCTTTTTCGCGTTTTTAGGGTTTAACCTGGTGAATATGGGATTTTTATAGATGCGGATTTTTTAAAAATGGTAAACAATATGGTCAAAGAACATCGGGATTTGGGTATATGCATGTAAGAGCTAATCTAATTTAACTTTTAATAAGTTGAATTAAATATCATATTGTTTGTAAATATATAAATCTGGGTGTATTCACTGTAGAATGTTAGGCTGTGAAATATTTATTAATGTTCTCTTGGGTTTAAAATGGTGAATTTGAGTCTTTCAAAAGAGGTTGTAGTTCAAAAAGTGAACGAAATGGTTAAGTTCTTAGTATTAAGGCAATCACGAAGAAGAGTTCATCTGTTTTGCTCGAAACTACTATCAAACTTTACTTTAATAGTTGATTTAAGGGCAGTGTATAAAGTTAATCTAGAAATCTGATGGGATAATTTTGCTCCCATGATTTGATATATGCATTGTGATTAAACCAGTAGCAGCTTTATATTGAATAAAGGGAAGTAAATTTGTCTAAGATGTTGGCAAAGAGTGTTAGGTTTGCGGGAGGTACTATTTGGGCCATATGAGCCTCTTGGTGAATCCGAAGGAGCTGGTTGCTCAGGACCAAATTGATACTTAGATAACTGCTTCAGAATCCAAGTGCACCAACAAGGAAATGTATCAGTTTGACTGTGATAAACATGACACTTTTGGTGTACCTATACAAGTGCTTTCCCTTTCAAACATGTCGCATTCTAAAAGAAAGGGCTTGATACATTGTTTGAGGCATGAACTGGAGCAGATACAGATGCTTCAGAAGAAAGTTGAGTTGCTAAGGACAAATGGGGTTACTGTGTCATCCTCCAGTGATATTCTTAGTTGTAGCAATGTGCAAAGTTTACCTCGTGTTAAGGATATTCAGAAATTGCCCATGATGGCTTCTGAGCAGGGGAAGAAAGGAAACCCTCGGAATGGTAAGGCACGTGAGTTGATTCGGGGTTCTTCAGGAAAATTTAAGTCTGCAAAGCATGCTTCTGAAGCAAACACTGCAAATATTTTCTTGATGAAGCAATGCGAGGGTTTGCTGAAGCGGTTGATGGGGCATCAATATGGGTGGGTCTTCAAGGAACCTGTAGATGTAGTGAAGTTGAATATTCCGGATTACTTCAATGTTATAAAGCACCCGATGGATCTAGGAACAATTAAAAAAAAGATAGATTCTGGCGGATATGCAAGCCCCTTGCAGTTTTATGCTGATGTGAGGCTTACATTCAGCAATGCAATGACCTATAACCCCCCTGGAAATGATGTCCATGTTATGGCTGATACCCTTAACAAATTTTTTGAAGTGAGGTGGAAAAATATCGAGAAGAAGCTGCCTGCTATTGGTGCCCAGTTGAGTCAAAGCAAAGCTCCTGCTGAGGGCATAGAAACTTCTAAAACAGTACTTCCTGCTAAAAAGAGGAAGACAACCTCTGTCACCCAACAAGTTATACCGGAGCCTGTGAAGAGAATGACAGATGAGGAAAAACACAAGCTAGGTGTAGAGCTGGAGTCTTTACTCACTGAAATGCCGATGCATATCATTGATTTCTTGAGGGAGCACAGTTCAAATGGAAGGGAGTCTGAAGAGGAAGAAATTGAGATTGATATTGACGACCTCAGTGATGATACCTTGTTCACATTGCGGAAACTTTTAGATGAGTATTTACAAGAGAAAAATAATAACAAATCAACAGCTGAACCTTGTAAAATTCAGGTACATAACCATATAAAGGCTGAAAAATCAGTTAATTGCTTGCCAGATGGTTTGAAGTAGTATATATTTGTGAAGTGGTTACTACACCTAGATCTTACTTATTTTTGTTTGCTTTCTGGGAATTTTTTCCTGATACAGCAATTGAACAAATCTGGACCGAGTGGTTCACCCATGCAACAATGTAGAGGTAATCTTTCAAATCCTTGTGCTCAATATCCCACCTTCTGAGCTATATTTGAAGAATTCCTTCTTACTTTCTCTGTTTATCTTTTGCATTTGCAGGGGATGACCAGGCTAATGAGGTTGTTGACATTAGGGGAAATGAGCCTCCTTTGTCAAGCTATCCACCTAAGGAGATAGAGAATGATATAGGCCATAGAAGCATTAAGTCTTTCAATTCTGGCAGCTCTAGAGGTAATTGGATATTTGTAACTCTTTTTGCCTACATCTTGTTAAATGATGAATCTTGAGTTGACCACATTTTTTTGGATCCGATTTATCAGTTTTCTATGCTGTCATTTACCTAGCAACCCACATTCTTTTAGAAACTGTTTGGCAAAGATTGGGTTCTTGACATTTATGCTTCCATACCATACCTGCTAATGTGGTTGTTATTGGCTAAACGTTCTAAATGGGTTAGGGAGAGGGAAATTTGTATAGGATAATAACAATTTCTTGACCCCCCATATGGTAAATTAGTTGACAGTGTGTATTAACTTCTCTTTTTCTTTGGAAGTTTGGATATTGCTAGTATTATTCAAGTTGATTTCTTTTGTTTCTCCTGTTTTTTACCGGTTAATTTTTCCCAAATCATGTTCAGCACAAGCTTTTCTTATGTGGCCAAAAACCTTTTTCACTGGTTTCTTTTGTATTCTTTGCAGATTCTGACTCTGGCAGTTCCTCTGGCAGTGAATCTGGTGCTGCTAAAGCTTCAAGTCCGGTGGGTGCACCTAAGGTGTTGTAAAATGATAATACTAGATTCTTGCATCTTATCTCGAGGAGTTTCAAAGTGGGCTGGATTACTTTCTAACTTGCATCTTACTTTGCATTTTTCTTAAGGTATTGGAAGCTGTAGATTCCGGAAATCAATTCAATGAAAAGACAAGTGCTGATAATCCTCTTGATAGGAATCGTGAGTATCTAAAATTTATAATATTTGTGCTTTCCATTAGTTTCAGGAAAGAAATGTTCTTAATTCTTATTTGAATGGCAACGCCATGAAATTATAAATGCTTTTTTACATGTAAGCATTGTTAATCCATGGACTCTTGTAGAATGTGATGGGTTCGATCAGCTTGAGCAGACTTCTCAAGCAAAGTCAAGTTCTGTCGAGTCAGATTGTCACCAAGATGGTAAGATCAATAAAAATCATGAAAGGTTTAAAAAAAAAAAAGAATTGATTTAAAGTTGTCTCACTGTTTATCCATTTAAAAATATAGGGGACAGTGCTCCAAATGAGAGACCAGTTTCACCTGAGAAACGGTACAGGGCTGCTATATTGAAGAATCGATTTGCTGATACCATTCTAAAAGCTCGAGAGAAGGCACTTACTACACAGGTTAGCTGTAAACTTTTGGTTTAGTCAAAACCTATTGTATGCCTATATCTTGAGCATTTTTTACTATGGATCAGGGGGAGAAGGGGGACCCTGAGAAATTGCGTCGTGAGAGAGAGGAACTTGAACATCAAAGGAAGAAAGGTTTGAACTTCAATCCTGTCTTTCCGGATTATGATTTCAAGAAGGGCAAGTTTAGCTGTTTATATTTTGTGCTTCTAAGCAACAATTATGTTAATGTTGGCCAGAAAAGGCACGGTTGCAAGCAGAAGCCAAAGCTGCTGAAGATGCCCAAAGACAAGCTGAAGCAGAAGCTGCAGCAGAAGCTAGACGGAAGAGAGAGCTCGAGAGGGATGCAGCACGACAGGCATTGCTGAAGGTAGAGGAAAGCATTATATTAACCTTTTCATAATTTTCCATTCTTGTCTCATTATGGAATTACAACCCACATTTTTCTGGTTTTCTGTAGATGGAAAAGACTGTTGAAATCAATGAGAATTCCAGGTTTCTTGAGGACTTGGAAATGCTTAGAGCTGCCCCTGCTGAGCATTTGCCAAGCTCGGTAGATGAAACAAGCCCGGATCATTCACAGGATGGCTTGGGTAGTTTCAAGTTTGGGAGCAACAACCCGTTGGAACAACTCGGTTTGTACATGAAAGAGGATGAAGAGGAAGAAGAAGGTGAACCGTCTAATGTTCCAAATCCCGTAAATGATCCAGAAGAGGGAGAAATAGATTGAACTCCAGTCTATTTGAAACTAGGCGAGGAAAAAAGAAGAAAATAGAGAGAAATTGTACAATAAGTGAACAATCACCATTACTGACCATTGCCAAACATTAAAACACGCTTGACTGTTGTGAATCAAATCCTTGTTCATATAAAAAAAAAACCTATCAATAAAAAACACACAACTGCACAAAAATAGCTGATTAACTATTGACAGACGATGAACAGGAAGAAAGCTGACACTAGAGTTGTTTATGCCATGAAACACATTAATGGTTCCCCGTTTGCCAACCAGTGGAAATCACAAGGTCCCTCCGTTTCCCTTATTTCATGTAAACATGTATAGATGCGTATTGACATTTCCAGAAACTAGTAGAAATGATAGTCTTTAGCATTAAGAATGATATTCCTCAAACCTCCAATAGGCGATAGAGTCATTAGCAAAAGGCCGAGTGTGATACAGATCTGAAATCAAACAAAAACAAAACGTACATTAGATGACAATATGTTAAAGAAGCTTGTGTGAATGTATGTGTTGTTGAAAATATACCCAGTTTGTACACCAAGATAGGCTGAACTTCTTTGGCTTGTAAATAGCAAGCTACATGATGCAGGGTAGAAAATAAGTGGTAGAAGGGAAATAACACAATGCTACTACAATGTATGTAATGACAACACCTCTCGACATTGCACCCTTTGAAGGCTTCTCTGGTGTAGAAGGGATTGTTGCTTGAATCTCCAACACTACATTATGTCCGGCATATGCAAAAGCCACATCCCCTAATGCCGTAAGGAAATTGAAGACGGTCCCAGTCGCGGTGCTAGCTTTGTACCCGTATTCCACGTCAGATTGTGCACCCTTGTGGACCGAAGCAGCCCATGCTATAGTAGAGTAACTACGTATACAACAAATTAAAACCATGTTTTATCCTCTAAAGCTGATTAAAATACAAAGAACATAACATACCTGAGCAACATGACCGCGGCAGCCAAAGAGACATCGGAAATAGAGTTGAAGTTAGGGGGGTGAGCGAGTATGAAATGAACGAAAGCGAAAATCATGATGAAATACTAAGTCTTGTTGTGTTTGTGAGAGACGACCAAGCGATGGATTTTCTCCAACGATTTTCCTCCGGTAACCATAAAAACGATGTCGACCCCGACTTCGCAGATCAGTTGTTGAGGCACCACTATGTAAAGACCAAGCTTTTCACCAAAAGCATGTTGGCCAAGTTCATGGTATCTATCAAACCTTTAACCAGGTACCATTTCATGCATCTCAACCATTTGCCACAATGTGTATAGTGTAATCACCCATGATAGGATCAAAATCACAACACCAGGACCCTTTTAATCATAGGCCAAACATTATTAGTCTTTCTTCATAGTATATACATGTGTGTATATATATATATGTATGTATGTATGTATGTATGTATGTATGTCACATACCGTCCAAGATGTGTGTTGGAGTTATGGACAGTTTCAGTTAGGACTGCAATGTCTTGAGCATAAAGCTACAGAGACTTGCAGAAGAAACAAAGGATTTTCGAGGGAAAATTGCAGAGAAAAGAGAAGAAAAAAATAAGAACAAAAGCTTGTAAAATTGTAATCTGATATGTATTTCATTGTAGAGTGAAATATACATAAGTTAAGCTGCCATAGAGTATGGTGCAAGATCAAATCAGCCACATAAATCTACCTAACCAACAGTAGAAAGTATGGCTTTCATTTTCATAGCTTATGACCCTAATACTAGCTTATTTAAATATTCAACATCAGCACTAAAAACTAATGCATTACATCATCAACTTAGTTCAAAACAAACTAAGATAACAAAATACAAAATATACTAATTTCTTCAACAAGAACTCCTGCTGATTGCTGCTGCAAAATACTACCAAAATATCAGCTGCATGTAAGCCATTCCTTAACAATGTGACATGGCATAAGGAAGACTAAGAACGCCAGCACCAACCATGGCAGTAACATTGTGAAATGCAGCATACCACCATTTTGCATTTCTTGTTTATTATTGTCATCTAGCTTTTTATGAGGAGATTCAGTCCCCATTGTTAAACCCTAATGTAGGAAAATGACTACAAATGTAAGGCAAACTCCGCCCTAGACAAATTTGTAGAAAAATACTAAGTTCTTGTTTCCTTTCATTTGTTTTTATACATGAAAAAAAAAATTCGATTTTTTTTATTTTTTTTAATTTAAAAAAATCATATCTCAAATTTGTAGAATATTGAATATGATTTAATTTTAAATCATTATCAATTTATTGCCGAATAGAATATTTAACCTGTTTCCTTAATTCAAGTGAAGGAAAATATTTTAAAATATTTTCATTGATTTTAAAAATTGATTATATTCTATATATAGTCAAATATAAAGTCAGAATGATTTAAAATAAGGAAAATATTTTCCTTCACTGAAAATAAGGAAACTGGTTAACATTCTATTCGGCAATAAATTCAGAATGATTTAAAATTAAATCATGTTCAATATTCTACAAATTTGAGATATGATTCTTTTAAATTAAAAAAAATAAAAATAAAACTAATCGATTTTTTTTTTCATGTATAAAAACAAAAGAAAGGAAACAAGAACTTAGTATTTTTCTACAAATTTGTCTAGGGCGGAGTTTGCCTTACATTTGTAGTCATTTTCAATATTCTTTGAAACTATCAATATATATATATATCTTTGTTTTTCTTTTTGTTTCTTGATCTTCTTCTCTTCTTCTTCCTACATTAGGGTTTAACAATGGGGACTGAATCTCCTCATAGAAAACTAGATGACAATAATAATACCCCAACTCCAAGCACTGTAAGTTTTCCATTTATGAATGAAAACCATGTTCTTGGACTTGAAAATGATTTTATGAAATATTTTTGCAGGTAGATGAAGATAAACTAAAGAAGCAAAAGGAGATTGATGATTGGCTGCCAATCACTTCATCAAGAAATGCAAAATGGTGGTATGCTGCATTTCACAATGTTACTGCCATGGTTGGTGCTGGTGTTCTTAGTCTTCCTTATGCTATGTCGCATCTTGGATGGTATGTCACATACATACATACATACATACATACATACATACATACATACATACATATATATATATACACATGTATATACTATGAAGAAAGACTAATGTTTGGCCTATGATTAAAGGGGTCCTGGTGTTGTGATTTTGATCCTATCATGGGTGATTACACTATACACATTATGGCAAATGGTTGAGATGCATGAAATGGTACCTGGTAAAAGGTTTGATAGATACCATGAACTTGGCCAACATGCTTTTGGTGAAAAGCTTGGTCTTTACATAGTGGTGCCTCAACAACTGATCTGCGAAGTCGGGGTCGACATCGTTTATATGGTTACCGGAGGAAAATCGTTGGAGAAAATCCATAGCTTGGTCGTCCCTCACAAACACATCAAGACTTCGTATTTCATCATGATTTTCGCTTCCGTTCATTTCATACTCGCTCACCTCCCTAACTTCAACTCTATTTCCGGTGTCTCTTTGGCTGCCGCGGTCATGTCGCTTAGGTATGTTATGTTCTTTGTAGTTGATCAGCTTTAGAGGATAAAACATGGTTTTAATTTGTTGTACATGCAGTTACTCTACTATAGCATGGGCTGCTTCGGTCCACAAGGGTGTACAATCCGACGTGGAATACGGGTACAAGGCTAGCACCGCGACCGGAACCGTCTTCAATTTCCTTACGGCATTAGGGGATGTGGCTTTTGCATATGCCGGACATAATGTAGTGTTGGAGATTCAAGCAACAATCCCTTCTACACCAGAGAAGCCTTCAAAGGGTGCAATGTGGAGAGGTGTTGTCATTGCATACATTGTAGTAGCATTGTGTTATTTCCCCGTTGCAATCATTGGTTACTACGTGTTTGGCAACAATGTCGAAGACAACATCCTCATTTCGTTAGAGAAACCGACGTGGCTTATCATTGCGGCTAACATGTTTGTCGTAATCCATGTGATTGGAAGCTATCAGGTCTGGAATTTGTTCTGTTTGTTATGTGTTGCACAGTGCCCTACATTGGTGTTTTATTTCTTTGTTTTTTTTTTGTGTGTGTGTGTAAATGCAGCTATACGCCATGCCTGTTTTCGACATGATTGAAACCGTGTTGGTAAAGAAGATGCATTTTAGACCAACTCGAACGCTTCGATTCATGGTCCGAAATATTTATGTTGCTGCAACAATGTTTGTAGCCATTACATTTCCTTTCTTTGGGGGTCTTCTTGGATTCTTTGGAGGATTTGCTTTTGCACCTACCACTTATTTTCTACCCTGCATCATGTGGCTTGCTATTTACAAGCCAAAGAAGTTCAGCCTATCTTGGTGTACAAACTGGGTATATTTTCAACAACACATACATTCACACAAGTTTCTTTAACATATTGCCATCTAATGTACGTTTTGTTTTTGTTTGATTTCAGATCTGTATCATACTCGGCTTTTTGCTAATGACTCTATCGCCTATTGGAGGTTTGAGGAATATCATTCTTAATGCTAAAGACTATCATTTCTACTCTTAAATAGTTTCTGGAAATGTCAATACGTATCTATATATGTTTACATGAAATAAGGGAAACGGAGGGACCTTGTGATTTCCACTGGTCGGCAAACGGGGAACCATTAATGTATTTCATGGCATAAACAACTCTAGTGTCAGCTTTCTTCCTGTTCATCGTCTGTCAATAGTTAATCAGCTATTTTTGTGTAGTTGTGTGTTTTTGATTGTTAGTTTTTTTTGTATGAACAAGGATTTGATTCATAACAGTCAAGTGTGATTTAATGTTTGGCAATGGTCAGTAATGGTGATGGTTCACTTACTATACAATTTCTCTCTCTTTTCTTCTTTTTTCCTCTCTATTTTTCTTTTTTCCTCACCTAGTTTCAAATAGACTGGAGTTCAATCTATTTCTCCCTCTTCTGGATCATTTACGGGATTTGGAACGTTAGACGGTTCACCTTCTCTTTCATGTACAAACCTAGTTGTTCCAACGGGTTGTTGCTCCCAAACTTGAAACTACCCAAGCCATCCTGTGAATGATCCGGGCTTGTTTCATCTACCGAGATTGGCAAATGCTCAGCAGGGGCAGCTCTAAGCATTTCCAAGTCCTCAAGAAACCTGGGATTCTCATTGATTTCAACAGTCTTTTCCATCTACAGAAAACCAGAAAAATGTGGGTTGTAATTCCATAATGAGACAAGAATGGCAAATTATGAAAAGGTTAATATAATGCTTTCCTCTTCCTTCAGCAATGCCTGTCGTGATGCATCCCTCTCGAGCTCTCTCTTCCGTCTAGCTTCTGCTGCAGCTTCTGCTTCAGCTTGTCTTTGGGCATCTTCAGCAGCTTTGGCTTCTGCTTGCAACCGTGCCTTTTCTGGCCAACATTAACATAATTGTTGCTTAGAAGCGCAAAATATAAACAGCCAAACTTGCCCTTCTTGAAATCATATATATCAGCATTTTGGAAAACCGGAAAGACAGGATTGAAGTTCAAATCTTTCTTCCTTTGATGTTCAAGCTTCTCTCTCACGACGCAATTTCTCAGGGTCCCCCTTCTCCCCCTGATCCAGAGTCAAAAATGCTCAAGATATAGGCATACAATAGGTTTTGACTAAACCAAAGTTTACAAAAAACCTCTGTAGTAAGTGCCTTCTCTCGAGCTTTTAGAATGGTATCAGCAAGTCGATTCTTCAATATAGCTGCCCTGTACCGGTTCTCAGGTGAAACTGGTCTCTCATTTGGAGCACTGTCCCCTATATTTTTAAATGGATAAACAGTGAGACAACTTTAAATCAATTCTTTTTTCTTTTTTTTTTAAAAAAAAAACCTTTCATGATTTTTATTGATCTTACCATCTTGGTGACAATCTGACTCGACAGAACTTGACTTTGCTTGAGAAGTCTGCTCAAGCTGATCGAACCCATCGCATTCTACAAGAGGAATTAAGAATTAAGAACATTTCTTTCCTGAAACTAATGGAAAGCACAAATATTATAAATTTTAGATACTCACGATTCCTATCAAGAGGATTATCAGCACTTGTCTTTTCATCTAATTGATTTCCGGAATCTACAGCTTCCAATACCTTAAGAATAATGCAAAGTAAGATGCAAGTTAGAAAGTAATCCAGCCCACTTTGAAACCCCTCATGAAGAATCCATTTTGTCTCAAGTTACATTTTAGTTATTTATGTTTGAAATATTACGTTTTAGTCATTTACGTTATCGTGTTATAACATTGTAGTCACTGAGCGTTAATTGTCGTTAACGGTGTAACGATAAGCTAATGTGGCACATTAAATCATCATTTCAAATAAAAATTTTAGGTTAAATTATACAATTAATCCCTATATTTTTTTTTGTTTTAAGTAATTTTTTTTCCTTTTACGTTAAAAGAGATGGGGAAGAGTGCAAAATAGAGGAAGAAACAGACGAGAATAGAAAATAAAGAAAAAAGTTAAAGAACATAAAAGAAAAAAATAATTTTCTCAAAACCAAAAATATGGAGACTAATTGTATAATTTAACCTAAAATTTTTGTTTGAAATGATTATTTAACGTGCCACGTCAGCTTACCGTTACACCATTAATGGCAATTAATGACTCAGTGACTAAAATGCTACAACACGTTAACATAAGTGACTAAAACGTAACATTTCAAACATAAGTGACTAAAACGAAACATAAGTGACTAAAACGTAACATTTCAAACATAAGTGGCTAAAATGTAACCTAAGGGAAACAAAAATGACTATTTTGATAGTTTCTCCTTAATGTTTTTTTATCAATTGTACATTATTTTGATTGATATGATAATAAATTTAGCCCTTAAAGTTTAGACATTTTATCGATTTGATCCTAATTTAACAAATTCATCTTGTAACATTTGTGTAAATGTCGAGGTTGAATTTGTTGAATTTTTTAGAATGAAGGCCAAAATGACAAAATATGTAAACATTGAAAGCTAAATTCGTTGCTATACCAATCAAAATTATGTACAATTGATGAAACACATTAATGTCGTAATTAATTGTCCTTAGTTGTTCACTTTTAAAACTACCAAAGATTAAATTGCTCCAATTTTTTGAAAGGGATCAATTTAATAAATTTTGAAATTAAGAGAAACTAGAGAAATCCTTTTACCTACATTTTGTTATTCAAAAAAAAAATATATATATATATAAATAAATTAACAAAGATTAAATTGTTCAAATTTTTTTTTTAAGAAGGGCCAATTTAATCAATTTGAAAATTGAGAGAAATTAGAGAAATCCTTTTACTTACATTTTGTTATTTGGAATTTTTATTTTTTACAAAATACCAATTTTTAACATATATATAAGTTTAAAAAGAAATCGAACATATTCATTCAACACTCACTTTCGAATCAAAATAAAATAATTTGGCCGGCCTTAAAGTAAGCAAACATTAATTAATTATTTTGTTATTCATGCTCTTTTGCATTGATGGGATTGTGTACATATGTAAATATGTATGTATTCATTACTCCAATGCATAATTTTTTTTGGTGAATTACAATAATAAGATAAAGCCCGAACAAAAAACGCAACTAACGCGATTCGAATTCAGGTTACAACTGAAAACCATCACATGGATTATACTCTAATGCATAATTTATGACATAAAAACATCCTTTTTTTTTACAGGCTCATTAAAACATACTATAAAATCCCTATCAATTCATTGTGGTGAAATGGGCAAATTTAAGAGTAAAATTTGTAGTCTTTGGCTTGAATTATGATCTGCCTCATCCCTCCAATTGGTGCTAAGACCATTAATAAAACACCAACCACAATGCAGAACTGCGAAAACGAAAGGAAACCCGTGTGAGATCGATTAAAAACCGATTCGAAAACTCGAAAAAAAATGAAGTTGGGGTCAAGTTTTTCTTACCCAATTAATCCACCAAGATAAGCTGTACCTTCTTGGTTTCATAACAATAAGCCATATGACACAGGGGAGCTGAAGAACACACAAAAACAAAAAAGCATGTAAAAAATTACGTGATGTGAAAAACCCGAAAAATCCGAGAATGTGACTTACATAGTATGTTGTTGGTGCATACGCGAGTCCACCGAAAAACCCGAGAAGACCGCCGAAGAAAGGAAAAGTAATCCCGATGAACATAGTGAATGCTGCAATGAAAAACATGGGTTACTTGCACTACAAGTAAGCTTAAAAGGGTTGAAGAGAGTTTTTCACTTACCAACATATGTATTACGAACAATGAATCGAAGTGTTCGAGTAGGGCTGAAATCTAGTTTCTTTACTAGTAGAGTTTCCATCATGTCGAAAACCGGCATTGCGTAGACCTATGCAAACAAAAGTTAATCAGAAAACCAATCCAAAACAACAAGAAGAAGGATAAGTAGTAAAAAAAACTGTTCGATACGAGCCTGGTAGCTTCCGATAACATGAACAACGACAAACATGTTAGCCATTGCAATGAGCCATGCCGGTTTCTCTAATGAAATGAGGATGTTGTCTTTTACAGAATTGCCGAACATCCAATACCCAATTAAAGCGACCGGGAAATAACACAAGGCAATGATTATATACGCGACAACAACACCTTTCCACATCGGTCCTTTCGATGGTCTCTCGGGTGTAGATTGGATTGTAGCTTGAATCTCCAAAACCACATTGTGACCGGAATAAGCAAATGCTACATCACCTAAACCGCTCAGGAAGCCAAACACGGTTCCGGGTGTAGTCGTCGCTTTGTAACCATATTGCACGTCGTCTTGAACACCCTTAGCTAATGAAGCACTCCATGCAATAGTAGAATAACTATGGGACAAATAAAAACCAAACATGTTACCATTTTCGAACATTAACATCGATATGAACACAAATTGTGATAATATACCTTATAGACATGACTGCAGCTACCAACGAGACACCCGAAATCGAGTCGAAATTCGGAAGGTGAGACAGGACAAATTCAGCAGAGGCAAAAATCATGATGAAATAAGTTAATTTTATCGATTTGCAGCTACTACAGACAGTATCATGGAACTTCTTCAACGATTGTCCACCGGTAACCATATAAACGATACAGAGACTAACTTCCACAATAAGTTGTTGTGGCACAACGATGTAAAGACCGAGTTTTTCGCCGAACGCGTATTGTCCTAGTTCATGATATCGATCGAAACGTTTTCCTGGAACCATCTCGTGCATTTCAACCATTTGCCATAGTGTATACAAGGTAATGATCCATGAAAACACTAGGATAAACACACCAGGTCCCCTGTAAGCCGAACAAAAACATGAGATGACTCAATTCGGGTTCGGGTTCAGGTTCGATTTTTTCGGAATGAACATTCGGAACATACCATCCAAGTTCAGACAAGGCATAGGGAAGACTAAGTACACCAGCTCCAACCATGGCAGTAATATTGTGGAAAGCTGAAAACCACCATTTTCTACTTCTTGATGAATTAATTGGTAACCAATCATCAATTGCTTTTTGCTTTGCTGATTTTTCATCCAACTGTGATACATTAATTCACAAAAAAAAATACCTTAAAAGTTCCCTTTTTACACATGTTGCCCATTATTGTAAGAAAAGTCAAGCTTTTGTCTGGTCTATAAAGATCTTATTACTAAAATCTAAACCATGTGGTTACATGTGAACAAGTTAAACCTGACTTTTGAGTACATATAATCTGACATGTTTCTTTAATTCCAAGTTTTGACTATGACCAATTTTAAAACACATGTAATTGACTAGTTGCAAAAAGGATATTGTAATTTAATATATGCAGTTTCTAAATATAATATGTATATATAGTTTCACTCAACAACCATTAATAAAATTCATAAAGGTCAGATTGCATTTAGATCTCTTTACTCAACAAATGGGCAAACTTGTCCTTATACATAGGATCAAAGAGTAAATTAGTCATTTCTGTTAAAATTTTCATCAATTTTTACCGTTAAAAATTGAATAACTAAACAATTACACATATCGTACCATATGTACCTCATTTTAATGTATATGGACCAGTTTTTTAACAGTAAAAATGGATAGAATTTTTAACAGATGGACCAATTTGCTCTAAAATCTAATTTAGAGAGATTAATTTACTTATTTTTTTAGTAGAGTGAGCAAAATGAAATCTGACTCCTAAAAAAGGGGGTTCCATGGTAGTTTTACCAAAATAAGCATAGTTTAAAGTAAGGTGACGTATCAAAAAGCTAATAATATTGACATTTCTTACGTTAAGCCTATGAAGCTAACAATACAGTACTGACTTTTCTGATGAACATTAGCCATAGATATCATGACACGTGTTGGAAATATAAACCTGTGAACTAAAATCATCTTTCTCAACCTCAACAAATCAGAATTAAGTTTAATCCCATGTTTCAAAAATATATGCTAACAACTGTTCGGGTTTGAGTTCGGGTTCGGGTTCGAGTTCGAGTTTTATAGGCACAGAAAATAATAAAACCAAAGTGTTAAATTCTTAAAAATGAAAATTTTTAATTTAATCCTCTTATAAATTAATATATAGTAAAATATATTTTATCTTTCTTAAAATGAAAATAAAATATGTTTAATCTGTTTAAAAAGGATGAAAATATAAATTAATATATGATAAAAGTTGTCGTGATAGAACTGTGGTTTGATTAAAATTAGAGAGGGTTATAAGCTTTTTGTTCCCATAAAAGAAAATATTGAGAAGAAGCTATATATGATACAGAAAGAAGACAAAAACAAAAAGAGACAAGACAGAGATGATTGCATGGCATAAAAGGAGATGTAAGAGAAATAATATAAGAACATACAGTGTTGTTGTTGTTGCTGCTGTTGCTGTGGTTCATGTTATCACCATTGTAGTCGGAAGGAGGAGGTTGTTGAGTTCCCATGGTGTTGAAAACTCAAAAAGAGCAAGGGAATGAAAGGTGAAGATCCAAAGTTAAAGTTAAAACAAAACAAAGACAAGTTGAAGATGTGGAAAATAATCCCAACTGGTTTGGTTGTGTTTTTATAAAGAGAGGGAAAAAAAAAGGCTCCTGTAATAAAGGAAATGAGAGGAAAAAGGCCTTCAACAGTTGTTGATGGTGACTCTTTTTTTTGTTTGACTTACGTCTTCATGACAAAAAAAAAATTGAGGTTAAATTCTACGAACCTACGTCTGTTGTAATTATTTTAATTATTATTATTATTATATAAAATAAATTAAAAGATAAATACATGTATATATATATAGAGAGAGAGAGAGGTGTAAATGAACAGAATATTCGATCAATCGTTCATATAACGTTCGTTTATTAAATTAAATAAACGAGTATGAACAAAATTTTTATGTTTGTTTAATAAATGTAGTTTATGTTCACGAACAAACTCGTTTAAAAACTCATTTATTGGCTCATTTATAAGCTTGTTTGTTTACTCGTTTATTTATTAATGATATTTTCTTATAAAAATATTAAAATAATATTTGTGTGTATGTATTTATTTATTGTCTGTTTGTTTATTATTTATTAACATTGTTCGTAAACATGTTCGATTAAATTAAATGAACATATTAACAAACGAACATGAACATAATTTAAATTTAAATAAACGAACATGACAAAAGATTTAAAATTCTTAACGAACCGAACATGAACAACTTCAAAAAATAAACAAACAAACATGAATAAAAATTTGTTAGTTCAAACTCGATTCATTTATAACTCTAGATATATACAATTTTATATAACCTAGACTTCCTATCACCCACTCTGTAGGTGAGATTTTTTTTAATAATTATATTTTTAAAAACAAATTAATAATTTTAAGTGAATGATAAATTTTAGTGGTAGTTATTTATTATTATAGATAATATATAATGATGATGATGATGATTAATCATTAATTGACAGCATGGTAGTTGGCCATGTTGTTACCAAATTATCAACGTTTATTTGGGATAGTTCAAATTATAATAAAACTAAAATATAAAGATTAAATTATAAATTTAAAGATGATAGAAAGATCAAAATCATAATTTAATCGAAAAATTTCTCCAAATTAATAAAAAGAGTTAATTGTATCAAAATCTGAAACTTCATTATATTACGTGCGAAGATCAAACTTTTAGATTGTATTATAAATAAATATTAAATTTTGTCAACACTCAACTTTTTTAATTAATTAAAATTTTCAAATTATATTTTAATTCGATTTATACACCTTTTTCTTCTTTTTATTCTTTTTAGAGATTGAAATCCATTTTTTTTTAAGAGAGATTGATGAGTCATGGAATCATTTCGGTCATAACTCAAGTTTGAGAAATTAAAATATAAGAAAAAAAAGGGGAAATTATTGTTCCGTCATGTTATATCTGAATCAAATTATTAAATATTATGCCATAATTTATTTTTAATTTGGTCCTAACAACTAATTGAATTGATTGATCCATAATTCAACGCAAAAATTGTTTTTCTTATTCTCCAAATGAAGGATGAAATAGAACTGCATAGTCAACGGTGAAATTATAGATTATCTGGTGGCGTTGAGCTTGGTGTAAAATTTATCCTCTTAGACTTTTTTTTATATTAATTTGTTAAAATTCGAAATATGAATTAGCAAATTTTTATAAAGTACAAGGACCAAAATTTGATAAATTAAAGTAAAATGACTAATTTTTTAATTTGTATAAAGTATAGGGATTAAATTTAAATTAGACCAAATTATTAATAATAAATATATTTGGTTAAAATTGGACTTTTAGCCACAGTTGCATTTCAAACATACCTTAGTGTCTTGGGGAATTTTATGCATTAGTGAGTTGCATGTGTAGCCGTGGAATTTTCCATATTGGCGGCTCATTGAAATGGTTATTATTTCATAGGAAGTAACATGGAAACTTTGGCAATAGCTACATTCCTACTAAGGTGTGGAAAGCTCTTCTCAAATCTTGGCACTTGATTTTGATTGTGAGGCTAGGAGGAGGAGAACGAGGACAAGGAAGAGCATTGCCTTCCATCAACTATATCCCTTTCCATGTTCCTTTTCCAATCCTCAAACTCTTTTCCACTCTCTACATACTTTTCCATATTAGGAGGAATGTAGTTGAAGGTTATAGCTTTCTACATAGAACTAAGACATAGTTTATTGTTTCACTATCATCTCCACATCTTAGATAGGCAGCAAAAGAAGATCTATGATGCATTGTTAATGGTTAAGGCATTTTGATAAGCCCTCCAAATAAAATGTTTAACCTTTGGACCCTGTTTAAATTTGTTGGAGGAAGGTTGAATCTTTAGGTAGAAGTCTTCAAAGTGTCGCTCGCCCGGAGCCAATAAACCCCAGGTCTGAGTTTTGTCTCTTGATTTTGCAGAGAGCTAGAGTGCTTGAGGTGACAAGTTCATAAAGCAAGAGCACCTTGTTGGATTGGACCGTGTGTGACATACAACCACATACCAAAGGAAATGCGGAGAGAAACAAAATCACCAATCATCACCTCGGCAAGACCGAGCTTTGTACGCTTAACACGTGGAACTCCTATGATTTATTTTGCCAAGGATAGGTGTTGGGTCCTTCTTTGCATGGATCACACATAAGACCTCACCTATTCATCTCCATCCCATCATCGTCTATCTAGAGGACTACAATGCTCCCAAGTAGCCAACCAAAATAGGACTTGCACTATACATGTATTAAGACCAAGGCTAAGAAAGGGTTGCCCTCACTTATAAATATCCCCCTTAGCCTTGAGAGGACTATGTCTCTCTTTCATGCCTTTTCCATTATAAGAGTGGACCACATCTATCATGTGAACCGTCACTTTCTTCTCCTTCCCTTATTTGTCATAAACAAAATTTAATATTGAACTTTGAAAGTTCAAGTCAGCTCATGAAGAAGTACCAATGCTTGTAATCCTATGTTGGTCTTTGACAAGCACATGGTATCCCGACTTCACTCTATACATCCTATCTTTGATCAAGTGCCAATTAAAAGAGTCATCTTTCAAATTCAATCTAAAAGGGATAATTTGGATACCATTAACAACCCTTAGGCAAAACATGTTCCTATGCAAATTCGACTTCTAAACTCTTAGTTCTTGGTTAATTAATTCATTAACTATGACCACAACAATGTTAAGGCATGAACACATAAATGATTGGAGTCTATTTGTCTTCCCAAATAGAATCACTACATCATTATTCCATCTCAAGCCTCTCTTTAGCAAATCAAATCTTTTAAGGAGGCTTCCCCAAGCCCACAAGGCATATTTCTTTTATTGAGCATTAAACAAGGAAGAAAATGGATATTTCATGAAATTATCAACCTTGGTAGCTAGTTGAAAAGGATATTTCATGGGAAGGAACATGAAAACCTTCACAATAGCTGCATCCCTCCTAACTGTGTGGAAAGCTCTTCCCAAACCTAGGCACTTGATTTTGATAATGAGGCAAGGAAGAGGAGGACAAAGACGAAGGGGGGAGCTTTGCCTTCCATCAAATATACCCTTTCCATGTTCTTTCTCCAATCCTCAAACACTCTTCCATTCTCTACATAGTCTTTCATGTTTGGAGGGATGTAACTGAAGATTATAGTTTTCCACACATAACCAAGACATGGTTGACTATTTCACTATCATTGCCACATCTTGAAAAAGCAACAAAAGAGGATCTATGACACCTGTTTAGTAGCCAAGGTGTTTTGATAAGCTCTCCAAATAAAATGTTTAACCTATGGATTGTGTTTAAATTTGTTGAAAGGAGGCCAAATCCTTAAGGAGAAGTCTTCAAAGTCTTGTCCGCTTGCAACCAACAAACCATTTAACACATTTGGTATTATCTCGATTCTGCAAAGAGACAAAGTGCTTGAGGCAACAACTCCAAAGAGCAGGAGCACCTTGTTGGCTCGTACCGTGCATGACGTACAACTACTTACCAAAGGAAATGTGGAGAGAAACAAATTGTTCTCGAAATTTTCTTTCTAAAACTGTAAAAGCCAACATTCTACAAATCTCATAAGACACCTATTTACAAACAGAGAAGCAAAACATATAAGAGAAGATTCAAAATAATACAACTCAAAACAAATAAGAATACTACACATATTCACTGGCCAATAATGGTTGAACATGTGTTATCCTTAATAACTAGATAAAACTCAAACAACATCATTTCAACATTTAAAATGGACACTCTAAAAGTTTTGTTTGCACAATACACACTAAATCTTCACCAACGTGCATTACATGTGCATTCATTACTAGAAACCAAAAGCATAGATTGTCTTAGAGATGATCACTTTATAACCTCCCTCAACCTCGGAGGGGGGATAGCCCTTACTGCACCATGGCACAACTCTGTTAGTCATCACCTCAACAAGACTAAGCTTTGTATGCTTAACACATGGAACTCTTATGATTTACCTTGCTAAGGATAGGTGTTGGACCCTTCCTTGCATGACTCACACGTGAGACCTCGCCTAGTCATCTCCATCCCATCGTCGCCTATCTAGAAGATTAAAGTGCTCCCCAAGTATCCAAACAATATAAGACTAGTTTAAAAAAATCTATACCTTCACTATTAGAATATCTATCATCTTACTTGAGTTTGAAACTCTTAGAAGAATAGCAAAACTTGTTACATTGAAAGATGGAAGCATAATACTAGTTCAAAAAAAGAATTGAATGATCGACATTATATCATCACTATTGAAAAACAAAATCAAGGCATAACAAAATTTTTAAATTTTTAAACCAAATTCAAATTCACCTCGATTAGTTAAGGACAATAAACCTTCAATAATTTATTACCTGAATGTATTTCAAATTGAACTCACTCGTTGCAAAAGATTGTTTTCGATTAATCCCAATCTACCAGCAAAGACCCACACTACTTTAAGACAATGAACATATCTCGAGTTACAGAACTCCAAATCAAGTGATTCAAAAGTCACTTCAAAGACAACTTGAAGATATATGACCAAATAGTTTTTCACCTTTTCTGAATCAAACTGGGGACGTCCAAAATTGAACTCAAAGTTATCCCTTAGAATGTTATGATATTGTTTCATAATTCTCAAGAAGCTTTCAATCTTTGCTTTCAATAGTTCAGATCTTCTCCACTATTCTCAAACTCTCAGGTTGCATGATGTGTTGGCACCGTACCAAACATAAACACAAGTACTCTATTAAAAAATCACGAAGGAAATTATCTCAAGAACAAAAACACTCTTTTGATCTATGTGGTATAAACGGCTAAGGTTTGTATTTCACCAATCTCTTTTTCCTTTAGCCAAAAATACATATTAAACAATGTTTTCAACTTCCTTGTCTCATAAGGACATCGAGACCACATACCATAAGTTGCCCATGGGTAGCTAGGGTTACTTGGGCAGCCAATAACTCTCTCCTCCATATGGCCAACTATCTCAAGCCCTAGGTAGGTTAATTTAGCTTACATATGTGTTTTAGAATCTCAATTCATTTTAAATTAACTAAAATTTATTACCCAATTAAATAATTTACATAAGCGTTGTTTTATTTTCACAGAAGTCAAGACATGCTTAATTTTATTTTGTTTTGTTTCATTATTAATAATTAGAAAACATGATCTCTTAATTTTGTTCCATTTTAAATTCATTATTCAATCTAAAGTAATTATTTATCCAATTAAATAAATATTTGAAGTACTAAATTAACCCTAGATCAAACTAATCATTAAACCGAGAAAACATCTATTACTCTAATAAGTAAATACAATGATTTATTTCTCCGTGTTCAATCGTTTACAACTCAATGCAAATGTTTCTGCTAAATGCATCTATCAAGAGTTATATTGAGCTTTTATATAACTTGGGCTACAATAATTGGGTGTTGTACCACTAAAGACTCAAGACCGAGCTACCAATTATATACCATCATGAAACCTATCAAGCAAAGTTTCGTTAATTGACCTTGTCATATGTGTATAACCCTCATCAAGCACCTATGATCCCTTTAGGTTTTATCCTTTCACCAAATTTGATCACCTTTTTTTAAGGATTCATTATATACAACATTATGTAAATGATCATTCACACACTGAATGATTCAAGTTAATATGGTGTGATCTTTGGCCAAGTTTCATTTACATCAACCATATAATGTCTTCAAAAGGATACTCTTAACTTTTTGAAAGAGCTATGATTACGTATGTATAAGTAAATACACACCATGCGTAAATTGCATACACAACATAGAAATTTACTCGCTTACTACTTTGAGAATGCTTTAGTTTACGATATATCAAAGCATATAAGTGATACACACATAGACATATATTTACTCAAGATTAAGTTTAAATGCACAATGAATGTCACAAATGAATTGATCTACAAATATATTCAAGATCATTCAACTTGGATCCATTCAAATGCATTGTCATTCTAGACTAATATATCTATGTCTCTACTTGAGAGCCGTCTCGTTGTGATAGCCAAGACAAGTTATCCCCCCATAAGGATTTTAGATGACATAATATAGATCTCACATGAGTTACATTCTCATTGTAAAACCATAAACTATAGGCATGTTTAGATTACCAACTATGAAAAGTTGCCTTTCGTATAAAAAAACTCCTTTATTATGTCACTTTCTCATAGTTCAACATAGGTAATTAGTTAGCCGTTCTTACTTCTACCATTCACTTTACATGCAAACTATTAGTGACAATCCACATAATGATAATAAGATAGCATGTGTGTATCTTCATAAATATTAATTTCAAATATTCAAGTAATTTACATCAAATATGATCAAATTACATAATTAATAGCACAATAGTGTAACAATCATCTATATATTGTCAGGATTTGTGTCCTTAGTAAGGTAATTTCATCTAATTTTTCAAACTGAATGGATAAATGAATATTTTCACATGATTATTTAATATTCTTTTTATGTTTGTTCTCAATGGTATTTGCATGTAAAGAAAAATGTATAAGAAAATATTGAATAACTAATTACCTAAGGTTTAATTAATATTAAGTTTAATTACACGGTTTGTTTGTAATGCGAGAAGATAACTTATATTAGTAGGTAATTTAAATTATTCATACTTCATGAAGTCAAATTGAGTAAATGACTCATGCTAGGACTATAATGTTGTCTATAAGTCTAATAGGAAAGATAACTTGTCTAGGCTATCAAAGCTAAACTAACTCCCATAAATAGAGACAAAGATGTAATTTTCTAGATTGACAATACATAAGAGATAATCCAAGTTGAATTTATTTTTGATCTATTTACGGATTTCACCTATGGTGTTCATAGTGCAACTTACCTTAATCTTGAATAAGTGAATGAATATGTGTGTATGACTCATGTACGATGATATATTGAAAACTTGTGCACCCAAGGTAGTGGGCCAAAAGTTGCTATGTTGGCTACATGACTTATGCATAACATTACTTCACTCAAAATAGTGAAACCATAGCTCAATGAAAAGAGTAAATAGTATCTTCTCATTTACATTGTATGGATTAATGAAAATTAAACATGACCGTGGGTCATCGGTCTTAGATGAATGGTTTATCATTACCAGTATGAGTAATGATCATTTTCATTACGAAAATTACAATGGTATGAGATAAAAAAGGATCAAATTAGGTGAACGGATTTAACTTAAAAGAATCATGGATATCTTATGAGGGTAAGACATATATGACAAGGTCACTAAACAAAAGCTTGATTTAAGTAGCTTTCATAACGGTATATAATGGGAAGTTCAATCATTGTACTTTTAGTGGATTGACTCCATGACTAAATAATTTTGTAACAAAAAGACAAAGAATCAGAACTTAATTGCAAATATTTTGAAGAGGATCGACCTAATTAAGCAACAAACAAGTAAAAATAGCGGAAGAAATTGAACACATAAATTTAACGTGAAAAAACCCCTCCGAAGATGATAAAAAATCACGGGCAAATATAATTTTACAATAATGGCAAAAGAACAAAGAATACAAAAGATGAAGATAAAAACTAAACCCCGAAAACTCGAAAACAAAGAACCCTCAAAACGTAAACATAAAATTCTCCAAAAGTGTTAGAAGTTTTAATCTCTAATGGGTGTGTTTTCTAAGGTTGTAAAGAGCCTATTTATAGGTTAAATTCCTAGGTCAAATAACAATAAAATAATCTAAACTAATTAGAGTTTGATTGAAATAAATAAACAGAGTTTAATTGGAAGATTATTTCTCAAATTTGATTGAAATATGAGTCATACTCAAAAAATCTCCACCTTTACTCGTATTTCCACAACGCAATCTTTGTCAAAGCCCTTCACGGGCTTATCTTGAACTATGCAGAGAATTAACTGAGTAGAATCCATGCTTAGAAGATGGAAGACTTCTAGCCTTCGACTTGTGCACTGCCAAAATCAAAACTAACCCTGATTTGATTTTCACGAACACAATTCCCTAACTTTTCAAAACCTGCATCCAAAAGAGAACCGCTCTTTAACAAAACAGTCATACATTTTCCCTTCCTATGACCAAGTTGCCTCCACTCCAAACGAGTTGACTTCAACTTCGTAACGGATGAGGGACGTCCGATTTCATCGGTCACTATAAAACCTTCCAGAATATAAAGACTATCGATCCTTTTACCTTTTAACAAAACGAGAGTCTCACGAGACACCTTAATGTCGCTCGACTCGATGTTGATTATACAACCTTTCGAGTTTAAAATACTCAAGGAGATGAGATTCTTTCGTAAATCAGGTACATACCTGACATCTGAGAGTGTCCTAATCGTCCCATCGTGCATCTTAATTTTAACAGTACCAATATCGATTACCTTACTGGATGAATCGTTTCTCATGCGCACAACTGCACCTTCAATTGAACTGTATGTGGAGAACCATTCTCTGTTAGGACACGTGTGGAAAGAACATCCTGAATCTATAACCCACTCGAACTTAAGCTCGGAGCTTCACTTGTTGACACTAACAAAAAATCATCACCACTTTCATTAGCCAAATTAGTACCAGTTACATCTTCCTCGTTATTCTCAATAGCCCTTTTATTAAGAAGTTTGTAACAATCTGCTTTTACGTGACCTAATTTCTTATAATAGCAACACATTTTGTCTCGCTTCTTTGATGCTACCAAAACGGAAGCTTGCCTATCTACTTTGCTATCTGAACCAAACCATTGTCGAGTTTGTCTTTACTCAACAAATGACCCTTCACATCCTTGAATGAGAGGTTATCTCTCCTATAAATCATGGTTTCCCTGAAAGACTTGTATGATAGGGGTAAAGAGCATAACAATAGCATAGTCTGATCCTCATCGTCAATCTAAACCTCAACATTGCTTAAATCATTCAAAAGAGTAATGAACTGACTGATGTGATCTCTAAGAAGCTCACATTCGTTCATGCGAAACGTAAATAGACATTGTTTCAACACTAAATGGTTAGCCAAAGACTTAGTCGCATAAAGAGTTTCTAACCTTTTCCACAACACGGATGAAGTATTCTCCATCAATACCTCTTGCAATACCCTATTTGCGAGGCACAACTGAATTACAAATAGGGCCCTTTCATCAAGCTCTTCACATTCTGATTGATTTAGATTCTCGGGTTTTTTCTCGATAACGACCTTTTTCAAGTCGATCTGAACTAGAATTGTCATCATCCAAACTTGTCACAGATTGAAATTTGTGACACCATCGAACTTCTCAATGTTGAACATTGTTGTTGCCATCTCTGAATTGACTTACGAAAATTGAACTTGCTCCGAAACCACATGTTGGGGATCAACCCAATTAAGCAACAAACAAGTAAAAATAGCAGAAGAAATTGAGAAATTGAACACACAAATTTAACGTGGAAAAGCCCCACCGAAGAGGATAAAAAACCACAAGTAAAGATAATTTTACTATAATGACAAAAGAACGAAGAGTACAAAAGATAGAGATAAAAACTAAACCCCTAAAACTCGAAAACAAAGAACTCTCAAAACGTAAACACAAAATTCTCCAAAAGTGTTAGGAGTTCTAATCTTTAATGGGTGTGCTTTCTAAGGTTGTAAAGACTAAAGAGCCTATTTGTAGGTTAAATTTCTAAGTCAAATAATAATAAAATAATCTACACTAGTTAGAGTTTGATTGAAACAAATAAACAGAGTTTAACTGAGAGATTATTTCTCAAATTTGACTAAAATATGAGTAATACTCAACATATTTTAGCACTAACTATATCTCTAATCAACCCCTATGCTAGCTCATTATAAATTTTAACAATTTGCATAATAAGAATGTGAATGAATGGACGAAACGATAAATGAGAAAATTGCATGTATTACTATCTACAACAAATATATTTTCTTGAGAAGGCAAGAAATGACTTACGATTAAATTTTTTTGGATTATTATTTAATTTGATGAATAAATTAAATAATTGAGTGCAAAATAAAAATTAAATTGTGTAGTCATTATAGCTTAACTTCATTAAGATAATTAAATAAGTTTGCACATTAATCTTACTACAGCAAAGTTATCATGATTTTAATGGAATTAAAAGTGAATTGTGTAAATTATTTAATTAAATTGTTTTAATTAATAATTAATTTAGTGGAATATTTAATTGTTTAGTTAATTAAATATCTAAGCTTGGATTTTGTTTAAATTAAGAGAGATAGGCTTAGAAAATTTAATCAAACTTCGGTGGGCGAATACTCAAACAAAATATCACTAACACTCCGAATGATAATAAAACTCTTTCAAAGTTCACTCTCCACATACATATAGCTAGGCGAAAATTAAATAGTAGAAAATATTAGGGAAACTCTATAGCAATTTAGTGATATTTTATTTCAGTATTTTTCTTGTACATAAATTATATTTTTCTTTAGTTGGAATTCTAGATTAAAAGCAATTATGATTGCAATCATCCAATAATTATAATTTAGGTGAAATTGAATTTTTTTTTAAATTATAGAGGATTGTGCTAAGGTTCTTATCAAATGAGTCTTGGAATCTGTCTCGTGTTCAATTCTTTGAGTTATACCTCACTTTTTAAGCAATCGTGAGTTTGAAAATAGCTAAGAAAATCAATCAGTTGAAAGCTTGAAGCAATCAGACTTCAGTTCATGTTAATTAAAAAATTTAGGCATCGTTTCAGGGGTAATTGTGGTACCCTTAGAGACCTCAAAACACAGATACTTATTCGATCAGATTTATTGCATTAGATATTATAAATAAATGTATGTTTTAAAAAAAATTAAAATTTTGTTGCGCCTACATAAGCATAATTTATAAACGATTTTCTAATATCTATACTATTATGATGACTAGATTTCCAAAAGACCTAGTTAAAAGGTCCTTTAACTCTTTCTTCTCTAAGATTTTCACTCACTCTACAGATTTTCCGGATTTTCTAGGTTCCCCTATTAAAATCATAGCAAGATTGTTCTTAGGGGTGTTCAAATTTCAGTTAAAATTGAATTAACTGACCAAACCGATCTAATTCGGTTAACCATTCAGTCAGAGGTCAGTTAAAGATTTTTTAGACTTTCGGTTAACGGTTAGATCGGTTCGAAATCAGGTAATTAACCGAACTTAATAAATAATATTATATATTATATGTATTAGGCTATTACTAATTCAGATAATTTGATTAAATGAATACCATCAATTGATTTTTTATATGTGTTATACTTGTTTTAGCAAAAGAAAAAAAATGTATAAATTTCGGTTAACCAACTGAATTAATCGAAATATTTCAATTCGATTAATTTTTTTTTAAAAATTCTGATTCGAGTAATTGTTTGAACACCCCTAATTACGCATAGAAAGAAGAAGTGAGTTTGGAGAATATCCAAACAAAGCCGTTAGTAATAGGGTTAATCCAATCTAGACTTACAGTACTGTGCTTTGAGGAAGAGGATTTGGCGAGCTCATGATTCCTCAATTTTGCCTAATCCTTCTTCTCACAAATCCTGTCACAATTTTGCCATGAATGTATGTTAGAGCTTTGGATGTGGAAAAATAAATAAATAAATAAATAAAAAGGAGCAAAGCAAGAGTAAATAAGGAAATTAACACACAAAAGGTCATATTTCTAATTATTTATTCGATTGATAATCAGAACGATTAGATCAAATATTATGATGAAATAAATTAAATCAAAAATCATGATTTAATCGATTTAATCACCTAACAAATTTTATTTTTTTTTTAAAAAGGATATTAAAAAGTCAAAAAAAAGAGGCAGTAGAAAGTCTTGATTGTGAGTTGGTGTGAGGTTTCCACATAGCTTGGAAAAGGAGACATAAAGGGGCCCATCAATACCCAAAAAAACAGAAAGGAGTCTCAATCTCAATCTCTTCATTTCTTTTTTCATTTCTCCTTTTGAATTTTCAAACCATCATGACGTTTACTTTGAAATCTTCTCTTTTGAGTTCTTTGTACTAGTAAAATAATCTCTATATATTAGATCAAAATAAAAGTGTTCGTGGATAGAATCGGGTAAGATCCAACCAAAATTTTAGGCCTATTTGTTAGGTTTGAACCCGGCTCAACCCATTCGTTTTAAAAAAATTTATATTATTTTTATATAATTTTAAAAAATATTAAAAACATTAAAATAAATATTTTCCAATAAATTAAAAATAAATTAAAAAATATGTATAATTAAATAATACTAAGATAAGTACAACTTAACAAGCAAAATAATATTCAAACAATAACAACAAAACAATAGCAATATAATAGTAAAATGGTATCAAAATAGTGAGAAAATAATAAGAAAATAGCTTCAAAACAGTAACAAATAGCAAGACCGGACCAAAAAAGCTTTACCCAAGTCTTAATCCATTTTTTAAACGGACCTTTTTTTTCCAAGTCTATTTTTCCAATAGACCTTCGGGCCAGACTAAGTGACCCGACCCGTAGACAAGTCTAGATCAAATAACAAATTGATTATTTTTGTTAAATTTTCATCTATTGGTACCATTAAAAATTGACGTAACTGGCTAAATAAGTGACTCATAACATGCCATGTGTACATTATGTTGTATACGGAAACTAATTTTTAATAATAAAAATAGATTAATTTTTTAATAGGAAGACCAACTTACTCTTTGATCTAACATACGAGAATTAATTTATCCATTTTATACATAAAAAAACAATATAATATAAATTTTAATATAAAAATTTACACAATACTTTTACCAAATAGTTCTTTGTGGTTTACGTTATCTTATTGAATACTTTTGCTTTTTAAGTTTTTCACATGAGGAAATTATGGATCGTCGATACCATAAGAGAAAGGAAGAAAATTTACCTGAAACTTTCCTTTTGTATTTTTAATATTTTCAAAAATTTCACGTGATAGTATCATAGAATTTTCAAAGTGTGTACAGAGAGGAATTTTGAAAATTTGAAAATATCTAAACATAAACAGCTATTTCAGAAAAATAGATTAATAATATAAATAAATAATTTATAAATATGCTACATGAATATCATTTGATTTTATTAATAATTTTAATAATATAAAATTGAAAATATATAGAATTAATAAAAATTATAATTTGAAGTTTAAAAACTTTATTTTATAATGAAAATATGTAATATTAAATGAAATAAAATTATGAAAAATTTAGAAAAACTTTTCTGAGTTATTCTAACAAATAAATTTATTTTTTAAAATTTTAAACCTTAGTCGAAATAAATCCACTCTTCCAATCCCACCCTTGTCTCACTTAGGCCCTTTTGGTTTTCAAAAATATTATTTTATTTTTAAAATGTAATTTTGTTTTTTTAAATTAAATTATGTTACGCAAATAAAAATAAGATTTCTTTTAATGACAAAAATAGGAAAATAAATTTCCTAACTTTTTCCAATAAGAACTAAAATAAAAAAAATTAATATCTATATAGATTTGATTTTTATTTAAAAACTATTGAAAGAAAATGGACACTTTTATAATATTAATTGGTCAACTTTTCTAATTTTGCAAAATAAATTTTTTTATTTTTTTATTTTCCTTCTTTTTAAATTATTTTTAAAATTTTCAAATAAACATACCTTACTTTTAAAATCTCGATTTTCTAAAAGTTAAAATAATAAATTCTTAGCATTATCTTTTATCAATTTTGTCTTATTCTATTTTAACTTACGTGCTTAATCAAAATTTATTTCAGATTTATTCTTTTCATAAAGAGATCCAATGTAAAATTTTCAGAATTTATGCTTATTTGGGGATTTTAATATGAAAATTAAAATTTATGTTTTTTTTAATTCACTCATTATATATTGTATCAATATAAATTTATATGTATTTTATAGCCTTTAATGTTTATATTTTTTTTGTAAATGAGTCTTTACTCTTTTTTTAGATAAATTTGACTTTTAAATTTAAAAAAAATCTAATTTGATCTCTAACTTTAAAAAAATAAAATTATTTTTTAACAAAAATATTGACTTTACTATAAAATTTTTAATCATAACCCCACAGTAAACTACGTGTACTTAATACTAATTTTTTAGAATGTATGAATTTTTTAATTTAATTTATTTTTTAAAAAATTTTATAATTCTTAATTTATTTATTAACATAACATAAAACAAATCGTGACATATTAACATAAAGAACTTGTAGACTATCACTAAAGTTACCACACAAATATGTATTTTAAAAATAACATAATGAATTAATGATACTAATTTAATCTTTTAACATTTATATCTTTTGTCAATTTAACATACTCTATTTTTAATTAAATTAACTTTTAAAAAAAAATCCAATTTAGTTATCAACCTTTAAAATATCAAATTATTTTTTAACAAAATTACTGCTCTACTATCAAAATTTTAAAATAACCAGTACAATAATCTACATGTACTCATTATTAATTTTTAAAATATTTATAAATATCTAGGTTTTCTAATTTATTTTTTTATTTTTAAATATTTTTATAATTTTCAAATTACTTATTAACAAGACATAAAACAAATTATGACACATCAACATAAAATACTTGGAACCGTCACGCAATTTACCACACATTGTTAAAATTTTAATATTTAAGTCTAGACTTTAATGAAAAATAGATTTTTTTTACCTTTTTAAAAATAATCATCACAATGGTCAAAAAAATGTCATCATTATGCCTTTTTAGAATAACCGCATTCTTGGACATTAAGTTAGTTTCAAATAAAAACACTATAATTTTCAAAAGTGTATTATAAGATCTTAAAAAGTCACAATACTTCTCTTAAAAAATCCAAGTTTTTTGCATTATCATAATTTCATTTAAAATATTTGGTATTTTATAAGATCTTAAAAAAATACGTTTCCCTATCATATTTATATTAATTTATGACTAAATTTTTTTATTAATTTTTCAGTTGATCTTGCAATTATTGTTGTCATAAAATGGATGAAGGGAGTGAAAATAGAAACCCTTCCAATCCACCCAAAAAAGAGTGTTCACACGAAAAAAAATGTTGCATACAATTTCTATTATTCGCATGACCAACACCCAAAAGGCAGGCATATCTCTTCTAGTTTCTAAATTGCTTGCCAAAGCAGTAAGTTAGAAGCTAAAACTTCACTCACTTAGCACGAAGCCATGTGTCGAACCAAGTCAATCACTCGAGAACTGCAGCACAAACGAGAAACATACACGCGTTTCGTGTTTTGTTAGATTTAAGGAATTATATGGAGATATGAATGAAGGAAATGTATGTATGATTTTACCTGTAACCCCACTCATTATCGTACCACGCAACAAGCTTCGTAAAGTTGTCATTTAATGCGATTCCAGCCTTAGCATCAAAAATGCTTGACCTGTCAAATCAAACACAACATTGCATCATAAAAGCTTCAACGACAATAAAGAATATGGTATCGAACTATTAAAGCTTCGCACCTGCTGTCTCCGACAAAGTCGGTTGAGACCAAATCTTCGTCTACGTAACCAAGAATTCCCTTCATGGTGGTCTGAGAAGCCTCCCTACACAAAATTAAATGCATTTAGCTAGATTAGGCATTTATCTTTGAAATTAAAATATAGTACATTGATCTACTCCTTACTTGATAGCAGCCTTGATATCTTCGTAAGAAGCCTTCTTCTCAAGTCTCACAGTGAGGTCAACTACGGAGACATCAACAGTGGGAACACGGAAAGCCATTCCAGTCAGCTTACCATTCAACGCTGGCAAAACTTTGCCAACAGCCTATGTGATTACAAGATTAGCAACATAATCAACTATCAAACTTCAATTTCAACAATTATATATAGCAAGCTTTTAGTTCAAAGGCAAAATACAGGTCCTAACACCTAAAGCTAATGAGGTTGGATTTCCTAGGGAGAAAAATATTCAAACTAAAAGGAAAAATACAGGGACCATAATCACATATTTGTAACAAAAGATACTATTATACTATTGTATTTGAACTAAAATCCATATTTACCAAAATCTTAACAAAAATTTGTAGATTCTTATCACAACAAAATCAATATTGAATGAAAAAACAAATTATATCTTAATAATTCTGGATCCCATCACAACCCATGTATTTTTCCAGTTTAGGAGTGTCAGAAAACAGATACATACCTTGGCAGCTCCAGTGCTGCTGGGAATGATATTGAAGGAAGCAGCTCTACCACCTCTCCAGTCCTTCATTGATGGACCATCCACAGTCTTTTGGGTAGCTGAAACAAAAAGACGAGTCAATCAACAGTACCCAACTTGTTGAAATAAGAAGCAACAAAACACGGTAAATATTTACCAGTAATTGAATGGACAGTGGTCATAAGACCCTCAACAATACCGAATTTGTCGTGGATTACCTGCAACCATTTTTTACAGACACGTTATCACTTTAAAGATAAAGTATTAGCCAATGCATTAAAAAAAATAACAAACGAATCACTATTACCTTAGCCAGCGGAGCAAGGCAGTTGGTCGTGCAGCTAGCATTGGAGACAATGTCAAGATCAGGCTTGTATTCCTTCTCATTTACACCAACAACAAACATGGGGGCATCCTTACTGGGAGCAGAAATAATCACCTTCTTTGCACCACCCTATAAAACCCCAAAAGATGAGAAACAAAACATGAACATATGATACATTGAAAGGACTCAGAAGGGGGTATTGGATACAGGTATGTGCTTTACATGGTATACTCAATTTATCTAAAATTTTCCATAATTTTCAGAGGATCATACCCTATACACATGTTCAAATATGTATCAAACATGGATGAAAATTCAGGTACTACAAGCTAAGTTCCATACATACAATATGCTATTTCCTCTTCAGTTTTGATAAACACACAAGGCATATTAATTCAAATAAATTCTCTCAAGCGACCATGAGATAAACATAGTACAAAATTATTATCACACACCTTCAAGTGAGCAGCAGCTTTGTCCATGTCAGTGAAGACACCAGTAGACTCAACAACATATTCAGCACCAGCCTCACCCCATGGAATTTCCTCAGGGTTTCTACATCAATCACATAAGGGCGTCAAGAAAATATTTCAACAACAGAAAACTCATCCTAAAATAATCTCGTTAGAAGGAAAAGAAAAACATACTTGATGCCAAAAACAGTGACAGGCTTTTCACCAAAGAGAAGAGTCTTTGAGTCCTTCACTTTAAGCTCATGGTGCTTCCATTGACCATGAACACTGTCGTACTTAAACATATAGGTCTATACAAATAATATTGTCAAAGCACATCGGTAAACAAGTTATAGAATAATTTTAAAAAAATAAACAACTATGTTCCCTACTTTAAACTTAAACACAAGATTCACTCACTGAAAACCTAGCACAATAAGTCAATTTATCCTATAGATCAATCTTTCAATAATCAGCTGAAAATTTAAATCATGTAAAAATCAAACATATAATCGCTCTGATAGGCAAGTGAGACAGAGTAAGAATCAGACCCGAAAAATAAATTCAAATCATGACTCTTTCAGATCTACTGTATTTCCGCTAAAAAAAACTTCAAATACCAGACTTAATTCAACGAACCGCTCTAATAAAACAAGAAAGGAAGCAAATGCAAAAGATAATACGAAAGAAAGAAAGAAAAGTAGGATTAAGAGTTACGAACCATGTAATCAGTGGTGATGAAAGGATCATTAACGGCAACAAGTTCAACATCTTCGCTTTGGAGAGCAACTCTAGCAACCAAACGCCCGATCCTTCCAAAACCTTCACCAAACAAACACCAAAAAGAAAATTCAGATCCATAATTTTTCTAAAAATCACAAGCAAAGATAAAAATATATATATAATTACCATTAATTCCGATCTTAATCTTCCCCATTACTGAAAAACAAAAGAAAACAAAACCTCAGGTGAAGTGAGTGAAGATAAAGAGAGTGATGGGTTTAGGAGAGGAAATTAAGGGGGAAAATGGAGAGCTTATATATGAGAGGAAAAGGTCGAAATGGCGGAAAGTTCTGGGAGGGAGTGGGGACCACTAAACATGTGGAGGGAAAATGGAGGGGATGGTTGGTCACGCGATTAATGGGTTATAGGTTCTTTTTTTCAACTAAATTGGGCCGATTTGTGGATACGAAAATTTGTTCGTTGGAAATTAAATTAGTTCATGGGTTTCATGCATGGTCGTGCATTTTTTAAAATGGTTTAATGATTAATTTAGTTCTTAAAGTTTATATTTTTTTCAATTTGATCAAAAAGAATTAAATTATTTTTGAATGAAAATGATTATTAAAATTTTTATTTACAATAATGTTGGTATGACAATCTGCATGGCAGTATACGCATATTTTTTTATTGACAAGGCACTATTTATTTTATACGTCACATCATTAAATAATTTTAAAATTATAAAAAAATTCAAAAAATTCAAATTTATTATTGATTTTAACTTTTAAAACTAATTTGTTATTCAAAATATTCAGACTTTTTAAATTAAATTATTATTAAAAATATTAAATTTTTTTAAAAAAATTTACATTAACAATATCTATATAATCGAGTTATGACTCAATCGACTAATCTCTTTACAAATTTGATATTGATTTTAACTTTTTAAACTAATTTTTACCCCTCTAAAGTAATTTATTGAAGACATAAAATTAAACGGGTTAAACTACCTAAATAACAAAATTTTTTATTATATTAATCTATAATATTACATGCGTTATACGTAATTTTATGCATTTAATTTTTTATTAGTTTTTTAAATAATATGTTTTAATTACTGTATTTAGTATAAAATAATATTCATTATTCTAATGGTTAAATTTTATTTAACCATTCAAATATTATAATAATAATAAATTCCAAATCATAGTTAAAGCATTTCTCTACGTATAATATAGCATTTTCACTATTTTTTATTTATTTAATAAAAGCCAGCCTGAATTTCTATAAAAAAAAATATAGCATTTTCACTACATTCTATGTATAATAAAGTTTTATTTCATATTTTTTTATATAATTACATATGTCCTCATTAGTTTTACGATTTGAGCATAATCTTTTTAGGATTGAAGGTGATATTCAAGTAAAATTCTCCCAACAAAATCGATTCCTAAATTCAAATTTGATTCAAATGCCTAGAGAAAAAGTTCACTTCCATTTTTCCAACTACTTATTGATTATTTCATGTGATTAATAGATAATAATATTACTCAAAATAATAACAAAACATTTATTTTAATTTGCTAATAAAAATTCCTAATCATTATTAAACAATTTGTACAACCTATATATGTTATAAATTAATTTTTCGCTATTCAATTTTTTTCTTTCCTTAATAGTCAATAATTTATCATAATTTGTAGATAATATATAATTAATATAATTATAATACATTATATAAATGTATTACTTATAAAATTTATATACCAAATATAAAGTTACATACCATATAAATAATTAAAATTTATTTATTTTTACCATTTTATTAATGAAAACATAAATGTTTAAAAATGAAGCAAATTTTTATCTAATAAATATTAAGGCTTTGTTTGGTTTCTAATTTTTTTTTCTATTTTTCATTTTTATTTTCAAAAATAATTTTTATTTTCAATTTTTTAATGAAAAACATGTTTGATAAATAGAAATAAAATTTTGTTTTCAATAATGAATACATGAAACATATTTGGTAATTATTTTTCTATAATAAAAACATGAGAAATAAAATAAAAAAGTTTTACAATTTTATGCATTCGAACCGAGATTTCAGATTTAATATTTGAAAAACTATTGAAAAGAAAAAATATTTTTGCGCTTGTATGCGTTTGAACTACAATCAATTCATTCAAAATTAAAAATTATTGTTTTCATCATTTTCACTTTTACAAGTATTATTAGTGAAAACAACTTGTTTATTTTTTTAATTTTCACATATTTTCATTTTCTTTTCATTTTTCAAAAATTATTTTTAAAATTTCAACCAAACATGTTTTCTTCAATGTTTTCCATTTTTCATGAAAACGAAAATGAAAAATACTTATATTTCTTAAAACCAAACGGAGCCTATATAATTTAATATAAAATTTAATTATTTATTATTACAAAAATTCATTTAATGGAAGTTTTTTAAAAAATCAGAACTAGTATGATACGTTTTTTTAACAAATAAATTCATTTTACCAAATATTTTAGTAAAATTATAATTTTATCTATAAACGTGATAAATATTATAATTAATAAAATATTTAAAATTTCTCTAAACCCATACTTTAACATATTTATTGACAATTCAAAAGGAAAAAAACATATTGAAATAGGGTTTTCAAATTTTTTTCTCTGTGCCATTTTTTTCTTTTTTTCGTTATTGATTAACCGGCAGCGACGTCAATTTTAATGTTGGTTGTCGATTGCCGATATTCCTTCCCTTTAATTTTTTATATTCAGTTATTATTTTTTTTTATATTTTAATTTTCTTCTAGTTTTTATCTGCCTATGTGACATGCTTTTCCTTTGCCTTGTGGCACGCTTCTGTCTTATGGCACGTTTTCTTCTACCTTTGTGGTAGATTTGCGTTCGTGGATAGTTTTCTCACAACGCTCAGCTTTGATTTGCGATTAGCGGTGGTCTTTCAGTAGTTTGATCCCCTTTTGTGGTTCGTTTGTCAATGTAGTCAACTCTGTTTTACGAAGCAGCCTGCAAGATTGTTGGTTTTGCACACCACTCATACTTTGATCCTTAAGCGTGTAGGTGGATAGAGAAAAGGAATTCTTCCTGCTTCCTTTCTCCAGTGTTTCATTTCATCCCGGTCGTTGCAATCCACTGGACGTGTTTTGCTGGTCTGATGTTTCGTTTTGTAGTTTTTTTTAATTTCTATTTGTTTTGTTAACTTTCTACTACATCTTAATTTCGTTTGGAATATTTCTCTATTTTAATTTCTAACAAATTCAGCAACACATTATTAAAAAAACATGTTGAAATACTATATAATATTAAAATATTATACAATATTTTTTAATCTTCAAATATTATAGATTATGTTTGGGGATGCACATCTAAAAAAATTATAATTATAAAAGTTTTTAATATTTAAGAAATTATAATATAATTAAAATATACATAAAATTATTTAATAAATATACAACATTACTTACATTTAGAAGAAATAAAATATGTAGTATTTAATAAATATTGTAATATATTAGTTTCTTTGTTTTAATATAATGGAAATTATTAATAAAATTAATGTAGTATTTGGAAAGACACCTAGTAATTGAATTTTGGTATGATTGATTGTAATTACACAAAAATGACATGTTTGCGACTGTGGGTAACTATTGTAATTGGTGGATCTCACCGAAATTGGTGTAATTGTAGCATCCCAATTACACTTTCTAATTATTAGGGAGAGGATAATAATCAAGTATTGTTTGGAAAGCCACCTAGTAATTGAATTTTGAGTGTAATTACACAAACGTGACATGTTTAGATAACCATTATAATTCGCAGGTCTCACTAAATTGTGTATAATTGAAGCATCCAATTACACATTCCAATTCTTAGAGATGAGAATTGGAGTAATTACGTAAATAATTACACTCAAATTAAAATTTTAAAAACTAGTCTTTATAAAAAATTTAAGTTATGACAAAAGATTTATTATATTATAAATATTTAAAATGATATTATAAAACTAATTTATAAAAATTATATATTATAAATTATATATTATTTTTTACTTAATATTTTAAAAAATTATATAATATAATATAAATCTTTCTCTAAACCAAAATTATATAACATAACTATTTTCAAAACGTCATTATTCTAAACCAAAGTTATTTCAAATTTTAATTATTCTGAACAAAAATTATTCTCGAATGATAGCTACATTCAATGACAATTGTTTTAAGTAAAACCCTATTTTAAACAAGAATTATTACTCTATTTATTCAATCTTTTAATCATTCCTATACACATGTTTGCCTCTGATTTGGTCTTTCCAAAATCCGTGGTTTCATTGTTATCATCATTTCTTTTGGAGTACTATTTTAGTTTCCTTTCTAAGTACTTATAAGTTGGGTTCCTTTGTGAGTTCACAATACTTGCCTTCTTCTTTGTACTTGCTCTTTTAACACTTTAAAAGATTTCGAACAATTTATATTTTTTAAAAAATTATATTCTTCAATAATAAAACATATAGATGAAGGTCCTAAGCACCTTCTTTATTAGTTAATCTTCGATTAAAATATTATGTGATTATATAATTTAGATGCCTTAAAAATCTTAGAAAATAATTAGTTAATATACTAGTAAGCATTTAAAAAACGAATTAATTATAATATACCAACAACCTTGAAGAATATGCTTTATTAAATAAATTAGAATTAGGTTTATGAATAATTTACCAACCCTTCGAGTTAAAGTCATTACGAATTGCTAGCTCCGATCCAATTTAATCTTCACTACTCGACTCAACAGATGTCTCACCGTCTCATAAATACTCGAACCCGATATCTTGCTTAAGTATCATTAAACTCCTAGATGCAACTAGTATCAAATGGGAAACAACTCTCCCACCATCTCACAAATACTCGAACCTAACCTTCCTTCACCACTCAACTAAACATGCATCAATAGAACACAAGAGCCCGAACCCTTGCCTTAAAGGTACTAAACTCCTCACCATCTCACAAACACTCGAACCTAACCTTCCTTCACCACTCGACTAAACATGAATCAATAGAACACTCGAACCCGAAACCTTGCTTAAAGGTACCAAACTCCTCACCATCTCACAAATACTCAAACCTAACCTTCCTTCACCACTCAACTAAACATGCATCAATAGAACACTCGAACCTGAACCCGAAACCTTGCTTAAAGGAACCAAACTCCTCACCATCTCACAAATACTTGAACCCGAAACCTTGTTTTGAAAAAAAAAATCCCCCAAACAATTGCTTCTTTAAAAATCTAAAATTTGAACAGCAATAACAAGCAACTAAATTCATATTAGTTCATGGATCATTACAATTTAGACCCATAGAATATGAATCAATTGAAAAAAGAGAACAGTTGAGCATTATTTGTTCATGAAATATATATATATAAAGTTGACAAATCATAATAGAATAAAAGACAAGGAACATACCATCCCAATTCCAGACCAGTCTCCTCTCTTCTACTTGCCAATATTGCTTCTCCTCATGCACAAGGCTCAAATGATCCGACAACGCTCAGTTTTATCTCACCCGAACAATAAAACCGTCCGCTTTTAAGAGATGTTTATTCGATGTAATCCAATACCAACCTCAGTTCTTCACAAGATCAAAACATCTCGGTTATTCGGTCAATGAACCGAGAAAAACATAGGATATGCAAGAGAACTGGCATGCATGGATTATGTTAAACTTCATTGCCGGACACTCGTACAAGTATTCAATAACGACCAGCTAAGCTCAAGTTGTGCAAAATTTTTGTCCACAATCAGTAGCACAAGGGGAATCGAACTTCTAAATTAGCCGTAAAAATAAAGCTGATAGGAGGTACCGATCACATCCGAGTTCTCTTCACTCCCAAAGATATGCTTCAAACAATTAAAACAAAGCAAGTCTAAAGTAAACGTTTCCTCGTAATCACAATGCTTAAAACAACACCCACAACGGAAACACCGCGCGATGCAAAGAAAGCAAGCCCTGCACAGCTGAGCAGCATGATGTGTTGTTCTACAACTCTCCGAGGGGCAATCGTAAACCAATTTCAGTTTATCACATCTAGGACAAATCTCAATATCAATCACCCTATCATCATCATAAGTAAAATGCAATTGACCTTGACGGAAAAATTGTGGTTTTTGCTCTCTCAATTGTATTGAGTTATCCGCACCGAGTAAAAACTTTAACTCCTTGAATTGCTCCTCAGTTACACTGAAACATCCACCTATTTTTAAGTGTCTAATACCTGGTGACCCGATAGACTTAAAGGCTTTTAAATTGAATAAAATACCCTCAACACTAAGGCCTGTACATTCTGGTACACTTAGCTGCAAAAAATACATATATATATAAAAAGATAAATATATACAACTTGATAAATGCATAACCATTATAACTATGAAATAGATAATGAATCATTTATTGCTTGTACTACAAGGACTAACCTTAGTCAGCTTGGGATTACTTTCGAGCACACACTTCAAGCCATGATCGGTAATCTTTACACACCCAACCAAACTCAAGCACTCAAGAGAGCCTTTAGCCCTATCAGTTAATTTCAAAAGGGCATCATTAGTAATCCTTCTACTCAAAGAATGTTCAATATGGATGTTCCTCCATAAAAGAGTATCACTTCTAACAGCATCCCTCAAAGACCTACAAACTCTTTCGACAGCAAGTAGGTCCTTAACACCGAGATAACCAAGAGCGAAAAACAAAGCATCACTTGGTTCACCTCCTTCATTATCGTTGCAAATAACTTCCTTACAATCATTCAATCCTTTCCCTTCATCATTGGTTACAAAACTTCCACCGTTATCAATCCCAAATCCATTAAAATCCGGGTTTGATGTTTCGTTGATATCAAAGTTATTACAAACCCAATTCACACCTTTAAAGAAAGATGATTGATCACCATAAAAACTAGAGATACTTTCATCAGGTTGAAAACTCATGGTGCCATTACAAACCCAATTTAAACCCTTAAACATTTGTTGTTGATCAACAATTTGTTTTTCAGCATAATCTTCCATACCAAACATACAGAAATCTGACCATAAATCATTCTCAAAATCTTGAAACCAACCTGTAATTGCTGCAGCAAAAGTAGACCTTATTTCCATACCAAATGGATCTTCAGGCAATCTGTCAATAATATCATCATTAACAGCTTCATAAAAGCCTTTTGATTCAGTGTTGCCACTTGAGATTTCACTATCCCAACTGCAACTCCAAAAACTCCAAGAATTCTCAAAATCATCCCAATTCAAAGCCATTCCCTCTTTTATTTTATTTTATTTTTTTATTATTATTCAATCACTAATAAAAACCAAGAAAAATTAAAAAGAACCCTCTATCAAGAACCCTAAACTCAGGCAACCTGATTCAACAAACCAAAAAAAAAAAGTATAATCAAAATACAAGACAAACCCATTATTTCAGGTGATAAAACAATATATAAAAACATAAATTTACCTGATTTTCTGTTGAGTTTTTTTTTCCTTGTAAAAACAACCTAATGACAGGAGGGTAAACTAAGCTGAAAAAAAAGGGGTTTTCTTTCTTTCTTTTTTTTTTTTTTACAAATTTGTTGAAATTGAAGGTAAAGGTTGAAACGGAAAGAGAAAACAGAAGAAAAACAAGGGATTTGGGAAGAGGAAAAAAAAAGGAACAAATTTTTTTGAAAGATTATTATAATAATGAGAGAATCTGAATGAGGAGAGATAAAAAGAATAAAAAAGCTTTAAGTTTTTTAGAAAGGAAAGAGCAATGCAGAGAGGAAGAAAACAGAGTTTGCTTAAAACAGGGAAAAGAGGAGGAGGAGAGAAACAAGGGAGAAGAAATTCTTCACCAATTAGGGACCTAGCCCCTTTGGGTGGAGTTTAATTTAATTTTAGGTCCTGATTTTCACAATTTTAATTTAATTTCATTAATTAATTAATTAATTAATATCAATAAATTGTTTTATAATAAAGATTGGGTAAATTCCACTGCTAGTTACTCAAGTATTGGTAAGTTTTTTTTTTAGTCATCCAATTATGAAAATTTACAAAATACTCGCCTAACTTCGAATTTTTTCTTTTTTTGTCACTTACCGGTAAATTGCTGAGAGGAAGATAACCTCAATAGTTCAGATTGGGCTAAGATATTATTAGAAAAACGGTGCAAATATAAGAAAACATGACTTTAAACCAGACCCAAAGTAACCTAAAACAAGGCCCATAACTATGGTAAGAAAATTCTGGAAATCTAAAGCATAAAGAGAAAATAAATAAAGCACCGCTCAAAGCACCTAATCACCGTCCCAAAAATAAAATCCTCATCGATGCTCATTAAATCTGACGGTTCGCTAAACAAGGGAGCATCCAAGTAAACTCTGTCATTAAGCAATCTCCCTTCAGAAACCCTTTCACCTGTTAGAAGACAAACACGAAGATGAGAAAAAAGAAAACCCCCTCAATGAAGTGCCGCCATGGAAATGCTCCGACCAAGGTAAGACTAATTTTCTTGTCTTAATGCCTCCTTTGCTAAAACATGCACAAAATCATTCCCAACCCTAGGAATAAAGGAGAAACGGAGTTCTTGAAAGTTGTTTTTCATTTGCTGTATGTTTGAGATTAGAGGCTCGATCTGGGATTTATCTTGAGAATCTGACTGGCATTTCTTGATTATAGATAGCGCGTCTCCTTCCACGGTCATCCATTGCCAACGATTCTCCAGTCTGGTCTGGACCGCCAACATGCACGCCAAAGCTTCTGCTGCGAAAGCAGATGAAACATGATCTCTGATAATCGTTCTCTCCAGTAAAACTGCACCTGACTCATTTCTGACCACAACCCCCAAAGCTGCTTTCGATTTATGTTGATGAAAAGCCCCATCGAAATTAATTTTTAGGACTGACGGCGGAAGAGGTTCCCATCTAGTTGCTTCCTTATCCGCTGTAAGTTTTCTTTCTTCAAGGCCATCTATTTCAGCCATCTAGCCTTGAATAAAATTCACAGTTTCCCTGCTGGAAATCATGCGCTTTTCATGAACATGCAGATTCCTATCCTTCCAAAGAGCCCAGATAGCACAGCAAAGCACTTTACGTTGATGGAGGGTACAAATCTGAAACGCCCAGGTACACCACTGTAAGCTATCCAAATTCTGTAAATTTATCAAATGCTGAAAGTTTAGGACTGACCAAATTTCCTTTGTTGTAGGACAATTTCTAATGATATGATCAGCTGTCTCATCCCCGGAGCCATAACATGGACAAGTCGCAACTGTACACAGCCTCTTAATCTTCAGATTAGCAAGAGCGGGAATATAGTTCCAAGAGAAGCGCCAAACCATAATTTTCACCTTTTCTGGTATCAGTAAACTCCATAATCTTTGATAGAAATTTTTTGTAGTGGGATGTAAAGCATAAACTATAGGTTCGGATAGGTTCTTTGGTAAAATTCTGTAAGTGCTTCGAACCGAAAAATCTCTCGAAGGCTCACCACCTCACACCATGAAATCAGCATACCCTTCAGTTGCCAGAGGAATTTGGAGGATGTTACGAGCATCAGCCTTCGAGAAGGTAGTTTCTATAACTTCCTTTTTCCACGTTCTATCATCTGCAATTAGATCAGTAATTTTTAAATATTGCATGTTAACACCAGAATCAAATAACCTAAAATGAGCATTGTTTGGTATGCACGGACCACTAGCAACTAAAATCTGGTCAGTCAAACCCACTCTCCAACACATACCCTTCTAAAGAACGCCCCTCGTAACCCATATGCTCTTCCAGACATAAGAGTGATTATAACCTAAATTGGCATTCATAAGATCCGATCTAGGAAAGTATTTGGCCTTTAAAACACGAGAAACTAATGAATCAGGCCGGGTAATAATTCTCCATTGTTTTGCCAACATTGCAATGTTAAACTTTCCCATATCCCTAAAGCCCATTCCTCCTCCATCTTTTAGCCTACACATCATCTTCCATTCACACCAGTGAATTCCCTTCTCGGGTTGTGCTGGCATCAATACCTAGCAAAAATGCTTCCCAATTATGTACAAAACGATTATGGCAGCAAAAAGCACTACATTGCATAACAAGGTATTGACTGCAAAAGCTGATTTAATAAAAATACCTCCCCCCTTGTGATAATGTGATAATGTTCTCAAACTCCACTGACAAATTCGTTAGTTAATCCGGTCTTTGAGCACCTGAAAGGATTCGTTTTTCCTCTTACTCACCATGTTGGGTAAACCCAAATACCTCTCAGAGTTGTTTGAAATGTGCATCCTCATAATGTTAGCTAGTACCCTTTTCTCAACCTCATCAATATTTGCACTAAATAAGATAGTAGATTTCTCGTAATTTATTTTTTGGCCTCAACTTCTGTATCAGTTGCACCTTCAAAAAGTATGCTGTCATCAGCAAATAGTAAATGGGATAAATTCGGACCACCTTTACTGACACGAACCCTTTTTAAAAACCCCCATCCAAAGCCATTCTCATCAAAGCGGATAAACCTTCGATACAAATCAAAAACAAGAAAGGACTAATAGGGTCCTCTTGTCTCAAGCCTCTTGAAGGTTTAAATTTATTTCCTAAACACCCATTAATTCGAATTGCGTAGGAGGTAGAAGAAATACAACTTAACAACAATTGCACCCACTTCCCATCAAAACTCATTTTTAAAATGACTTTGAGAAACGCTCATTCAACTCGATCATAAGCTTTAGACATATCCAATTTAATAGCCATGAGCCTCCTCTTTCCAACATGATTTTTTGAAAAGAATCTAACATCTTGTAGTTAATTAATATATTATTAGATATAAGCCTTCTCGGTATGAAAGCACTTTATGCTTCATCAAAACAACGCCCAATAACATTTTGGAGCCTATTGGTTGGTACCTTAACCACCAATTTATATAACACAGAACAAAAGCTTATAGGTCTAAAATTTGTTGGAATTTAGGATTCAATATTTTGGAATGAGTACTATCTCAATAATATTTGCAATATCGAGATCTGTACCTTTTTCAAGAGTTCTCAGGCAAAAAGAGAACATTCAGACCAACAATCCTCTAAAACTTCTTATAAAAAATGATCGAAAAGCCATTAAAACTCGAGTCTTTCGTAGGACCAATAGATTTCAGAGCTGAGTAAATCTCATCAATGAAATTTGCTAATAACATCTAATTATCATGAGCCGAAACAACTTGCCGAATGCCCCTTAAAACCCTTTCACAATAATCAACCCTATTTGAAGTAAACAAGTTCTGAAAAAATTCTGTGGCAACCTCACCTATCGTATCATCCCTTAACTCCGAACCATCCTCCCGAACCAGCATATCAATTCTATTTTTCTTTCGACGAGCTGAGGCAAAACGATGAAAGAAAGTAATGTTCTTATCCTCTTGGTGCAACTAGTTAGCCTTGATTTTTTGTGCCCAATAAGCCTCCTCCTTATCAATTTCCAAAATAAGTTGAATCTGTGTGTGTATAATTTCAACCAAATCATCGTCATTATGGTCACCAAGTAAAAGATCACCTAGCTTCTCTTCCAAAACACGCATCACACTTGATCGTTTCCTCTTTATTTTCTTAGCGCAAACCAACAGACCTTTACTCAATCTTTCCAACTTAACAAAAATTGACTCAGTCGGTACCTCTCAAGAGTTCCGAATTTCTTCTTCCAAAGTATCTTTCAGCACCCACCATGCTTCAAATTTGAACATGGTCGGCACTTGCCCACAGAGCTTATCTTCAGTACTAATAAGAAGTGGACAATAGTCCGAGAATGTATGTGTGAGGTGACGGATTTTTACATCATGAAACATGTCAATCCATGCCTCATTTACAACACCCCTGTCTAGCCATTCACGGATGTTAGTCTCCGGCAAATTTCCTCTTTCCCATCTTATAAATCACGCTCCTTCAACACCTCATTAAAAGTCATCATTCGACGCTCCTCCTTAGGAACTTCTCTCACCTTTTCAAAGAAGTATAGGATTTCGTTAAAGTTGCCATTAACAAGCCATGGATAATTATTGTTATTCCCCAATCTACATAGGAGATTCTACAATTCAATTCGACTCTCAACAAAAGGTTCACCATAAAAGCCTGTGTACCCCCACTCTTTTAAACCACACTTATCCCGAACTAATACATTGATATGATTCTTAAAGAAACCCCGAAGTTGAATATCAATACTTTCCTTCCACGCCAAACATAAACAACCTCTCGAGCCATTTGCACTAACCTCAATTCCACAATGAAAATCTCATCTCTTCCTCACTTATTCCATCCTTTTATCATCTAATTTGGTCCCCATGAAAAAGACCAAGTAGGGATCATTCGACTTCAACAGATATTGAAGCCTACGTACTATTCGAGGGCTCCTCAAACACTGGATATTTCACCATAAAACCCTCATTGTTCCCAGTCGGTTTGCTCCTTGGTAGTCGTCGATCTGATTTTTGAATTATCATGAATATGAATTAATGGAGTCGATAACACTTCCAAAAAATCAAATTCTTTCGGGACCTTCATGGTAATTTTTTATTTTTTCCTGGAATCTGTCACCTGGTTAACAGAATCTTCCACATCAATTTCCCTTGATTAAAGTTTTCTTTTACCAGCAGCCCAAAAATCAAGTGTCGAAGAGCCTTTGAAATCACGAGATATACGCTTCCATTGACTCATAGTTTACCGTTTATCCTCATTGAAATTCAAAGATTCCAAACAAGCTTGTTGACCAATCTCCCCTGATTTCACAATCCCCTCCATTTCCTTTTTTTCTTAAATAAAATCCCCTCTAAATTTAGAAACAACATCAGCCAAAGAAATAATCTCTCATTGATCTTCGTTACATCTCATAACAATAGCATTTTCCTTAATCAACTCTTCACCCAACGGCTTCACCGCTTTTGTCTCCGATTGCAAATTTTTCCTGCAGTCCTCAGACAAATAACCTACTCCAGATTTCTTATAGACCTCTTTTGCAAAAGAGTCGATAGAATCACCAGTATAATTACATTGTTTTATCATGGATTTCATAACTTGTTCAAACTGAACATATTCTTTACCAGTAAGCTTTGATTTCGCCCTTAACGCAACACCATATAGAAAATAATCCTCTCCTTTGTCTTTGTCCTGCGGTAGGATTATCTCACATTCTACCATACTATAGCTCATTTTCCCACAATCGAAGCAAAAAACCAGTAGATTCTCATACTTGAAAGCTAGCCACATCTTATCACTTTCAGCTGTAGACACAAAGATTCCTCGCCTTAAAGCTTTGCGCATGTTCACCATCACCCGTAACCGACAAAACTTCCTCACCACTTTCGATTGATGCAACCCCCCAAATGTTGACCCCATAGCATGCATAAGATCTTTCTTATCGCATTCTGGTGGGCAAGGGCCAATCTACAACCATAACGGAGACAAAAACATTTTAATTTGATTTCGATAAACAAGTTTATCCAACTTCTCAAATAAAATCAATTGCCTCCTAAAAAACCATGGTCTACCACTCATGATTTGCTCCAAATCAGTTCCATCTTCAAAAGCAATCAAAAATAGATTTTGCCCCACCATTTCAATCTCATATTTTTTATTCGATTTTCAAACACTCTTCATTTGAACCTAAAAGTTGTCCGAGTTGAAAGATTTTTTTGGTTAAAACAGAACATAACAATGTTTGTTTACCTTTCGGCTCAATCAAAGAGCTCTTCACTGTTAAGTGAACCAGTTCATCCTAAAAAACTACTAAGAGTCCCCACTCTCCCTCAACTCAGCCACAGCACAGACCTGTTTTTCCAAGTCACTAGAGAGAGCGCTCTCAACTCTAAATTCACTGTACATAAAACGTATTAGAAAGTGATCCGATATAAAAATAACTTTAACCTTCAATATTTACGTAATGTGAAATTTGATTTTTTTTTGTAGTTTTTTTTTGTGACAATGAGGTTTAATTTTAAAAGATTAAGAAAGGATGAAATTATTATCTTGGATTTTTGGGTGGTCTTTTTTTTATATTTTCGATCAAATTTAGTTGATAATTTTTTTTAGGTTTTTAGGTTGAAGGGATACAAAGAAAAGTAAAACTACAAAAAGATTAAATTACACAACGTGTAAATGGTAAGGATTATTTTTTTAGAATCATGATTAAATTGACACAACTTATAAATATTAAGGGTTAAAGTTATTATTATGCCAATTTTAAAAGTTTTCACATTATCATTTCTTTAGCCATTTAAAGGTTACTGACAAAAAAAAGATAAAATTGAATAATTAAGTAATTATTTTGTAACTTTTCGTGATGGATGACTAAAAATGAAACTTATTAATAGTTGGGTGATTACTTTTGTAGTTTACCCATAAAAATTTGAGATAAACCAACATTTAATTTTTTATTTTTTATAATTTCTTACAACTTAATATTTATTTATTTTATCCAAGTTAATTCCAGAATTTGACAAAAAAAATTTCAATTTAATTACTAAAGTTGGATTTTATTAAAGTGTGATAATGTCACTCTCTTAAAATGTCACATTATCACTTAAAAATTTTAAAAAAAATTAAAAAATTTATGTGATGATATGACATAATCTCATGAGGTTACATTATCACATTTTAACGAAATCCAAATTTATGGATTAAATTGAAAAGAGCTATTAAATTCCAAAATTAATAGGGGAGAAAAAAATTCAAAAATCAAGGTGGAAAAAATTACTACTTATTTTAAATAAGAGAATTTATATTCACTAGTTCTTTTATAGTGATGTATGGGTTTTATGTGCTTAGTGTTGTATGGGTATGAATGTATTTAATTATTTTAATTTATAATGAGATATTTTAATTCCACATAATTAATGACAGTAATTATTATTAAAAGATAATAAAATATTTAAAATATTCTAAAAATTTATATTTGTTTAATGTTTTAAAAGATTAACATATTGCATGTCTATATTATAAATGCTTTAAATTCTAATGTTATTTTGAGTTTTAAAATAATATGTATATTGTAAGAGTTGAATAATGATTTTTTTTTTGTAGAAAAGAAAGAGTATTAAGCGATTACAAAGATAATACTAAAATAAATTGAAACTAGTTTTGCAAAAATCATTCCAAACAAATCTGATGATTGAAATTGGAGGCTCGTTGTAAAAATGGATCTGCAGATTATCTGTAGTCTGTAGATTTACCATAGCATCGACAACCTCATTGAGTTCCCTTGAGATATTGTAAGAGTTGAATAATGTTTTTATTATGATAGAGTTGTATCTCAAATAATTTTTAATATGTTTAGTTTTTATGGACCGTAAAATGGATATGAAAGATGACTTAATTATATTAAAAAAAGTCGCAACGTTAAAATTTTTCGTTATAAAATGGTTATTAAATTATTCGAAAGTTTTCATTTAAGTTATTGAACTATTTAAAAAATTTTATTTAACTCAATGAGATGGTAAATTTTTCTTTTTCTTTTTTAAAAAAGTTTGGCTAACGAGTTCTAATTGATTATTCGACGATCGGTACGATGGACCAATCCAAGTTGATATGATGATCAGTATCGAATATCAAAGAAAAAATTTCCCGGATTTGTGAGATTTAAAGTTGTTTTTATGAAAAAAATATTAAATTGTAAAAGAGAATGAGAAATGAGAGTTTTCAATTAGTACAGTCAATGCGAACAGAGAAAGTCATATAATAGCGATTTTAATAATTCAGTGATTTAAATTAAAATTTTCTAATAGTTTAATGACCATTCTGTAACTTTTTTAAGTTGAGTGACCAAAACGTTAACGTACTAGTTTAATAACCTTGGGTGTAGTTTATCCTAAATATTAACATATCAATTGATGTTTAAAGACTTATTTGAGTGTACAAGTGTTCTTTTAAATAAACTCAAAAAATTCTGTCACACGTATGCTTGTAAAAACTACGTTTTTTAGAATACAAATGTTAGTTTAAAAATAATATACAATAAATAATGAAACGTATGGTTTGAAACTAATTAATAATAACACATGAAATATGTAATATTAAAATTAAAAAACATAATGAATTGTGAGTAAAATAAAATTTAAACACATAAATATATCATTCTAAGAATACTAAATGTGTTGCAATTGTTTATCATAGTGTTGTCATCAATCTTGAGTTAGTATCGACTTGTCTTGTAAGATCAACTCAATCAACAACATTATCAATATATACAATTGATGGAAGAAATAATATTTGTATAATACAATTAAATTGTAAATATTATATTAAAAGTTCAATCACTTATTTAGTATATTTGCCTAAACCAAACTACTCAATAAACTCATTTACTAGGAAAAAATAAACTCAATTATAAAACTTGATTATTTATATCCTCAAATTTGAGTTAATTTTTTTTTTTTTATGAATTACAAATGAAGGTAAAACTTTAACAACAATGCGACTCAAATCCAAACCATACTAGAGACGGTAAATACCCTGACCATTAGGCCAACACATGAGTTCAAATGATAACCAAATCGAATTCAAATGATATTTGAACCAAAATAGAACAAGTTATAAATATAACAAGGAAAGACCCTTTATGTAAGTGTTCCAAACATGATTTAAAGGGAAAAGTTACAAAGCTCTAAGGCTTAGCATTTTATTGTATCTGTTACAAACCTCAACTTCTTCCTATGGCAATGGTGATGGGATACCGCAAAGCTATATATATATATAATGTTTCTATAAGGTTGGAGGAATCCAAATGTAACCATGTGTTTGAACATAACCAGCTTTAGCCGAGAGCTCATCTGCTTCTGCAGGACCCCGGCTGCCTGTTTGGTATGGAATTGGCTTCATTTCACCGTTGTCGATTCTGTGTAGAAGAGGCGTGAAAATCTCCCATGCTGCCTGATTATATAAGCAATATCAATGTTAGTTTGCATTTCCTGTATAAAACTTATCTTCGTTGGAAGTACGCAAGGATTCTTACCTTTAACTCGTCCCGGCGAACAAAATGCTGCTGATCACCTCTTATCCTGTACGACAACAATAACAATATTCCAGTTGTGAAGCTCGGATGAAAATCGTTGCATTCATTTGAAAACAGAAAAAGTTAATATAGGATCATACGTGTCGAGTATAAGACGTTCATAAGCCTCTGGGATCGTAACACCTTGATAGCGTTGCCTGTATGACAAATCTAGTTCACTTTGCACTGTTGACATCTCGAGACCAGGCTGCTTCACCTGCATCAGTCACAAAATGCAAGTCAATACATAAGCAAATAGTAAATTCTAGTACTAATAAAGCTAGATCTTGTTGCTTGATGTCGGCTATATGAGCAGTTTTTGTAGAAAGCGGTCATGGATTTCCGTAAAATTTAGAAAATTCATATAAATGTTTCTAAAATCTGGTAACACAAAAATGGGGCATCAAGTATTCAAGATTGGTGCTCAACAGTGCACAAAAGTCACCACAAACGAGTAGCCTCACATTCGTTCGTTACTTCTGAATGTATCTTAAACAAACATATATGTAGCGATTATTAGACTGGAAATAGTATAAATACTCGGTACATTATGAAGCATAAATGAAACACAAGCAGCAAGATCCAAACTCGTAGAATTATGGACAGTAAGATTAGCAAACTCACAGTTAGCTTCATGTACATTGCTTCAGAAGGTTGCAGGCGTATGACAAACTCGTTTCTCCCTTGCTTTTGACCTAAATAAAGGCAATAAAATTTAAGCAGAAGGCAGATTAAAAGGTTAGGACACTTAAAACACGTTGCAAGTCCATTGCATTACTCAAAAACAGAAGCAAGCAATCATATAAGCAAAGTTATAAAGAATCTTAAAGGTATGCTGTCATACATTTAAATATATCACCAGGAACATCCTTAAATTGAACACGTATCTCTGCTTTTCTTGAATTCAATGCTTTCCCTGCCTTTAGAATAAATGGAACACCTGGAAACAAACCGAAAAGTGAAAATAGAAAATCTAATGAGAAACTAAAATACAAATTCATTATTTGGTCGATCCAAATGAAGAAGTACGTGAAACAATCAAATTCCGAATAAGTTATTCCGATAATTCAAGGGCTGAGCCACCTAAACAAACAAAATGATGTGTGTATATTACCTTCCCATCTTTCATTATGTATACGGAGAATAACAGTTGCAAATGTTGGAGTGTTTGAGTGGTTGGGAACTGTTGGGTCGTCTCTGTAACCTTCATATTGTCCGAGTACAACCTCTTCATCTTTAATCGGAAGTACAGATTGAAGAACCTGGGTTCATATAATAATCAACTTATAGCAAAGAAAGCACCAGCTTAGTTCACCTAACCTAAAAGATGCATACCTTCACTTTCTCGTCACGAATGTGCTCGGGTTTGAGAGAGACAGGCTTTTCCATAGCAACGAGACAAAGAACCTGCAGTTGGTATGAAGTCGAAAAATAAGTGAAGTTGGCTACCGGACCGGTCCATAGCATGTTCTTTCCTTTTAACTTGTTTTTGCTTGTTTAGGTTTCCTTTTGGGCAAATGTATCAAGAAAAATAATAGCTTCAAAACATGCACGTGATCCAAGGAACTTCTTTTTTGTCACTAATAGCAGCATATAACCTAACTAAATTAATAGAAGCACAGATGACGCATAAATGGTAAAAGTAAAAAAGGAAGCCCTTGTACTAGGAGTTGGATTACATTTCCCCCCTTTACTTGTGTAACTTGCACGTTAGATCAAAGAACAAATTGATCCTTCTGTTAAAAATTTTACTGTTAAAACTAGTCTTTGTATGTTAGTATGAGATATACATGACACGTCACATGTAGCTGTTTTGGTTATTATCTCAGCCACGCCAGCTTTTAACAGTAGAAATAGATTAAATTTTTAACAGAAAGGACCAATTTGCCTTTTTATCTAACGTGCAAGGACTAATTTGCCCATTTTTTGAGTAAAGGCGGCAGTATGCAATCTGACTCCTAATATAGAGGCCTCCATGGTACTTTTACTTGCATAAATCATAAGAAACGATATTCCTAACATAAGAAAATTCCAATTATACACACTTCAAATGATGCAAAGGCAGCATTTTAACCATATGATATCCGGTTGAGGTTAGTAATCACGTTACCTGTAATAGGTGGTTTTGGATAATATCACGGATAATTCTGCACAAAGAGCACAAAGGAAAAACAACTGAGAATGCATAAACTTAACATGTATTCTTCTTCGATGTCACGTGGAACTATGGATGGTTCTTCATAAATTTTCCTATACAAAGAGGACCTTAAATAACTGCTATGAATCATACCCGTATTCATCAAAATATCCACCGCGACCCTCAGTTCCAAAATCCTCTCTGAATACAATCTGAAAGAAGAAAAAGAGAAAAAAAATAGAATATAAAAGGAATATTATGACTCGAAAATTAACAAAGCTCTATCAGATCAAAAAGGGCTATCACACTCAGCCTCTAAAGGCATCTCCTAAAGTAATCAACAGTGCAATTGCATAGCAATTTGCGTAACATCCACAATAGAAGGATCCTCACCTGTACATTATCAATGTTGTCGCGATTCCAAAGGGGCAAGAATAAACGATTAGCAAAACGAAGTACCAACTGCAAGGGACATACAGCCAGACATGAGCAAATCTGCTAAAAAAAGCAAGAAACAAAAAGCACTTGTTTTACACGTTCATTACCAGGTTCTGGACCAATTCCTTTCCCAAATAGTGATCAATACGGTAGATTTGTGGTTCATCAAACAACTCTCCGATTTGAGAACTTAGTTGCTCTGCGGAGTCCAAATCTTTACCAAATGGTTTCTCAACAACTATCCGAGTCCATCCGCCAAGATCAGCTGGAAAAAAATTTATATAATATGAAGAAAGTATATATAATATGATATTATTCCTTCACGAAGGACCCGCAAATTATCTAAATTATATATGTTCCAACATGATTATTCTCGGGAAAGAAATACCTACATTTATTCATGCAATATTTCCTGATCATCCTACAAACAGGTGGATACACTGATGGTGGAAGTGCAAGATAAAAGAGTCTCCGAGATGACCCTTCTTGGCTACTTTTTGAGATTTCATGCTTTGTGATTTCCTTGTCTAATAGCTGAAAGCCCTCAGCACCATCATACGACCCACTTACATATTTAATCTACACACACATTAGCAACTGCTCATTAAAGCCAACAACCAAACATATGATTTAAGTGTCGTAAACATATAACCAAGCCGTGTCCTAACCAGCTGTAAGAACTTTGACACATCTTCTGAGGGTGAAGCACTTCTATCATTGACAAGATACCTGCAAAACAAACCGTGAGTGACGTTCTTTCGGTCAAAGTGCGAACAAACTATACAAGTAGAGCAAATGATGGAATTTACCCACGAATACGGTTCCTTAAATCATCATCCGAAATCTTAGTCCTTGCATAGCCAAATATGTGCATCTCATCTGGTGGTAAAAATCCCTGCATACAAAACATCCATGTTCAGCATTTCAACAAAGATCAAATTCCATTTTGATTCTAATAAAGAAAATCAATGAAAATAACACTTAACCTGACAATAAAGATGAAAGAGCGCAGGGAAAGTCTTCTTCTTGGCAAGATCACCAGAGGCACCAAGAACTATTATTGAGAGACAACCAGTTTCAGGCACATTCTCATTGCCTGAAAATGAATCACTCCTAAAACTATCTCTTTTTTGAAGGCACCAGTCACCTGATCCCATCTTATAACCTTTGTTTGAATCTGATCTGTATTTAAAAAAAAAAAAAAACATCAATATTGTAAGCAAAAAGATCGCAGAATTGAAAGGAACTATATATGTAGTCAATTTTTAGCTTGGCCTCAACTTTAATCAATGAATTCTTCAAATTCTACACTAAACCAAATTATTAGATTAACCCAAAACTAAAGGAACAATTAAAGCTTAACAGAAAATTTATTTTTTTACTCAACTGATAAGGACATGAAATCAATATTCTGTCTTTCATCAGTTTTATCAAAAACAAAAAATATTACATGGATCACAGAAAGAAACAAACTTTACATGAAAAATCCAAAAACCCAAATCAGAATTCAAATCAAATGAAACAATCAATCAAATTAAACTCAATGAAAAGGCTTTTTCCTTAAAGTGCAAGGATCAAGGACCCATATCATTTCAAAGAAACCTTAAAAAGCAGAATTGAGAGAGAAATGAAACCTGGGATTTGAAGAGAGAGTTAGATTTTGTGTTGTGTGTTGAGTTTTGAGGAATGGGTGTCAAATTTTTCTGGGTTTTAAGCAGTCCTTTTGTATTGCTCACCAACTATCAGCCTATAATTCTTACCAGCCGCCGTATTTTACAATAATTTCGTTTTTTGTTGAAACTTTTTATTTATTTCATCTTATATTTCTGTAATTTTGTTAATTCCCCGCAAACTTTGGTTACTTTTGTTTTCTGATATATATCCATCTCAATCCATAAATAACACAAATAAATAAGATAAACAAAAAATAATATCTTTCAGTGTATTTAAATATTTTTTTTATATTATAATAATATTCATATTAATCGAATTAAGATTCATTCGATAATCTACAGTTATATAATTTATTTTAATCAGCTAAAAAGTTTATTTTTAATTAATTTTATTCAAAGATAATGTCAAATTCATTTTATATTTATATTTTATTTCTAATTAAAATACAATGGTTGAAAATAATAAGAATTTGGGTTAAATTATTTATATTTATATTTTTATATATAAAAGACATGAAATGATAAAAATATTCTTAAATAATATAATTTATTTTGTAAAATAAATTTTTTATTATCTAATAAAAATAATATTCGATTAACTCGTGATACAAAATTCAATAAAAATTTAATATTAATATAGATAATATTTTAAAATAGATTATTAATACTTACTCTCTCCCAAACATATATTAATAGTTAAGTATTTCCTTGAGTTTAATTTTATTCATTCAAGTATAAATTGATAAAAACTTAAAATTATTTAAAATAATATCAAACAAATTAATAATTAATTATTTTTAATTTATCTATTTTGAAAATATTGATTAAAAAATTATATAAATTAAGGTATTTTTTGCCAAAATTTACTTCGAACAATGGTTAAAACTTTGGTTTATACCTTTTCTCTTTTCTAATATTATAATGATATAAAAATAAATTATCATGTGCTTTTATATTAAAAATAAATATCAATATTTTAATTTTTTTTTCAATATTTATTAAATCAAGTTCAGTAATTAATCTTCTGTATTTTATATACTTATTAAAGAATAAATATTGACCACGAATTTTAAAACTGATTTATATTCAAGACGATGATCAAATCCTCAACCGCTCGTTAAGTTAGGAGAGGCTCTTGCATCTTACTTAACTCTCATAATTTTATTTGCAAAGTAATACTATTTTATATAATTTTTTAAGATAATACTATTTTATTTTTATTTTTTTGAAAATTACTATTTTATATTTTTAAATCTTAAATTATCCAATAAAAAAAATCCAAAGCATATAATCAAGAAGGTTGGATTGGGTGGGTAGTTGAGCACATTTTGTCAACAATAATTATAGATATAGGCCAAAGAAGGTTGGGTAAAGTTAGAGTACAGATAGTTCACAATATTAATTAATATGAACCTGTCCTTCCACAAATACTACAATGCCACGTGATAATGGCAATAAAAAAAGCTTTTTTAACGATTTTTTGAAAGAAATAAAAAAATGTTTTTATAAATAAGTATGGGGTCCACAATGTATTTTTATTTTTAAAAAGATTATAAACGATTTCTTCATTTTACTATTTTTCATTATTATGTTTGATATATTTTAATAATTTTATAATTGTTGATAAAATATTTAAAATAAATATATATGAGTAACTAAATTAGAAGTTAATATGTCATATTTAGTTATTTAGTATATTAATATAAGAAAAAATGTAATTATTATATAAGTATTATTAGTACAAATTTAATTTTAAAATAAAACAAAATAATATTCTATTAAAATAATATTCAAAGCAACTAAGGGTCTTTTGGATGGACTATACATTTACTTGTGATTAGTATAAAAATATCAGTGACAGTAATATTAAATACTGTAATAATATTATAATATGAGATAAAAAAATATAAACGCATCATATTAAAAATAAACGACCATCCAAAAATACTCTAAAATTATTATAATACCTTTTATTGAGAACAAACAATTAAAAATTACTAAATAAATTTAATATTTTAATTATAATACTCTTACAAGACATACAATAAATATAAATGTTTATTTATATTCCGTCCAAAATTGAGTGCTAATAAAAATCAAAGATTCGATGGTACTTTTTCTAATGTTTATTATTATTTTTCTTTTATTTTGGGTAAGCTACACCCCAAAGTCACTAAATTATTAGTAATTTTATGTTTTGGTCATTCAACTTAAAAAATTATAAAATGATCATTGAATTAGTCAAATTTTTCATTTAAGTCTCTGAACTGTTAAAATCATTGTTGTATAGCCTTCTCTGTTCGCATCGTTTACACTAATCGAAAGTTTTCATTTCTCTTCTCCTTTATAGTTTAAGTTTTTTTTTCATATAACAGCTTTAAATGTCACGAAGTCGCCAACTAAAACCCAAACAAATTTCTTCTTCAATCTCTGACATTGACCATCAGATTAACTTAGATCTAAAATATGTTATTCTACTCGTTAATGGGTACTACTCCATTGTATTGATCGCCAAATCATCACTAAGAGCTCGCTAGCCAAACTTTCAAAAAAAAACTTAACAACCCAGTGACTTAAATAAAAAAAATTTGAATAGTTAAGTGACTTAAATAGAAACTTTCAAATAATTCAATGATCATTTTGTAATTTTTTAAAATTTAGTAACTAAAATATAAATTTGTTAATAATTCAATGACCATGAGAGTAGTTTACTATTTTATTTTTGGCGGTGGTGTGTGTAGAAAAGAAGGCTAAATGGTCAAGATTTTAGCAAAATACAAAGTATTAGTCAAAATAATGAGGCCCACCATTAAGGCAAGGGTGATGCCATTTTGGAATTGACTCAATATTGCCTTTCATTATTTGATTTTTTGACTCTCATTAACCTCTTTTCATACACTCTCTTTCATAACATTTGAACATAACACATGAATATATATAATATGATAGAAAATAGTATTATAAACTATTTATGTAACTTATGTTATAAATTTATTGAAATTTAGGTTTCATTTCTTTGAAAATGAGTTTTGAAAATAATTTTTTTTTAAAAATTAATATTTTTTAATGTTTGGATCTGTATAAAATATTTGATAAGATATTATATGAGAATAAGGGATAATATTACGTTGATTAAAAAACTTTTTAAATTAACCATCCTATATTACGTGAAACAAATATTAAAAAAGGCTGAAAATATTTTTCGTAAACGTTGAAACAAACAAACCCTTATATATAAATATATTATACATATGAAAATAAACAAACATGACACAATATATTAATCATTATATCTAGTTTCTAGTTTTATTCCTTTTCAAATATTGACTTCCACACTCTTAAGAAAACAAAAGGAGACAATTGACTAAATAAGAAATCAACTACCATTCTCTAATAAAGAAATAATCAACATTCTAGAACCCTAAAAGTGGGTTGAATTTGGTGAATCATTAGTGCCTTTTAGATAAGGTGATAACTAAACCGAGTTAGGAAGATTAGATAAAAAAGTAATACAATTTTTTTTGGATAAAAAATCTTACAAATTAGGTTACACGGTAAAAATTAGAAATACAAAATATCCTTTTTTTATCTGCTTTGATGAAAGCTAAGACCTCTTTCGAAGGGTTTTCAATCATTAATAGATCTTCCTTCCTCATGAAGGCCAATTATCCTTTCTTTGTCTGCTTTGGTAAAAGCTAAGACCTCTTTCGAAGGGTTTTCAATCATTAGTAGATCTTCCTTCCTCACGAAGGCCAATTTAACTATACAGTCTACACATTGGCTTTCCTTCCTTCAGAATGTATCGAAGAGTTCAGTTTTTCTCTTGGGATAATGTGCGATGTATCCTTCTGATCAGAATAGAGTTAGAATTTTTTGAGGTGCTGTTGTGAATAAATTGGACGACTTCTGATCAGAATAATTTAATTTTTGAAGGTTGAGATTTGTAGAGCATTCTTTTATTTAAGTGAAAAAGCATTACAAATTAATAACACGGAAAATCATGAAAAAACAGTGGAGAAGAAAATCACTGCGGTGACAAATAGTGGTGAAGGAAGTAATAAGAGGTTGAGAAAAACGAAAATTACCATGCTTGTTGTGACTATCGAAAGAATCTGAAACACATTTAAGTTTGCCAAAAGATTCAAAAAAAATAAATTTAAATAAGACATTTAAACCCCCATTTATAGGTCTTGAAAAGAAGTTGTCGAAAGACTATTATAATAACAAAAGCGTAAATGTACGTGTTAAAATAGTAGATGATGACTTGAAGGTGGATAATGGGCGATGTCATACAAATAGTGGGTACAATGATGGTTACATAAAAGTTATACCCCACATGAAATATTTTGGTAAAAAAAGTAGAACGTAGTAGAGATCCAAGAAGGTCATAGTCCCTTTTAAAATGATAATTTTTTTTAATTTAGATTTTTTATAATTTATAAAATTTTAAATTAATAATGATAAAATTGTACTTTACTTTTAAAATGATAAAAATTTAATTTGACTCTTTAAAAATAACAAAGATATAAAATATTAAAATGATAAAACTCAAAAATCTATATCGAGCCTCAATGCTACTCTTTTAAGACATCCTAAAAGTAGAGCAAACCTAAGAATCTTACCAACCTTTTTAAGCTCACAGCCTTTTCAGCATGGAGTGTCTTTCCCAAAGAGTGATCTTGCTAAGAACGGTAATAACCAGAAGGTTAGCATATGTGGTTAGTTTCTATACTGGGGTAAAATTTGAGATTTGGTCTTTTGCATTTTAAAAATTAAAATTTAATTCATTTTTCATTTAAAAATCTTAGTCTAGTTATTAAAATCATAAGTATTTTATATTAAAATTTGTCAATTTGAAATTTTGATTAGGTTATCATCATATGACATGGCATATGATTGATAAAAAAATAAACATATTAAATTGATATTTTTTTTACTGAAGCTACCAACGATAATAATAATTATATTAAAATTTTAAAATTAAAAAAAAATAGGAGAATTATATTTTTAATTTTTAAAGTATAAAGATCAAACTTCAAATTTTATACAAATACAATCACTAACAACACATTTTAACGTAAGTATCTACTAGATTCAATCTCCCCATTCACAGTTCCTTCGATTGCAACTGTAACACTTCTACCTATTGAGAGTGAATAGTTCCTTTTACCACACGAGTAAAAAATAGGTTTGAGTAAAATAATTAAGCCTATTTAAAATATGATTCAAGTTAGGATTTTAACATTTAAGGCTTAAGTTTGGTCCGATCCGCTTTAAGTTTATAATAAATTATATTATGTTATTTTTATATATTATGTAATTTAAAACATATTAAAAAAATAAATCTATTCTAAATATATAATACTACTCTAATGTAAACATTAAAATAATATTAAGATGACTATATAAAAATTTTCAATAAATAAAAATGTATAAAGTTATTAAACATTAAAATAAAACAATATAAATATTTTTTTTAAAAAGTTAAAAATAATATGGGCGGACCTAAAATGAGTTTGAGTTAATCTTTTGCAAATATAAATGGGCTTGAGTAAAATTTTAAGCCCAAATTTCGGGTTGGATCGAACTTGAACAAGCATGAAATATGTAAATATCATGCTTAGACCCGACCCGACCTATGAATATTTCTACTTTAACCTCAACATAAAATTTAAAAGAGTAATCAAAATTTAAAAAAAAAAGTAATTAAGTGTTATGTATATAAACACTTTCAAAAACTTTTAATTTTTATTTTTTATTTAGTAAACTATTATCATCTAATTCACATAAGTATAAAATAAAAATTAATTTAAAATTTTAAAATATTTTTATTTTAATATTAAAATTAAGGACTTTCATAGATAAAAACTATAGGTTACGGGATTATTTAACTACAAAAATAGTATCAAAATTAATTTAAACAAAATATAACAATTTAAGGGCTTTTTTTTACCATATTTGCCATATTGTTATTAGTAGATGAGATTCTGATCATATCTGTTCTTTTTGACACAATGTTTAGAACTACTCATAACCCCATAAATAGAAGAATAATGTGTTTTAGTACACTCGAACCCACGTCCTCTTATATTGACAACAATACCCATGTCAAGCTAGCTAAGACTCAATCGAAAAAAATTCTAACTTTTTTCATTATTAAGATTTTGATTTTCATTGGATTTTTTTTCATGTATTTTTTATAATACTAGTATGATTTTTCCACTTTATGTTGGTTTAATTTTTTGTTTGTGTCAAATTATGAAGAATAAATTTAAAGGGCAACATATATTCTAATTCTACTGTTATTTTTAAAAATTTAGACTTCTATTTTTTGAATTTAAAAATTTAGATCTAACTGTTACCACTATTAAAACTCTTCTATTAAATTCATTTTGGTATGATGTTTTGAAATTTTAAAAAAAATACTTGGTATTCATGTAACAATAAAAATAACATTGAAAATGTTTATATAGTTTTTTCTTAAAAATATTCATTCAAAGTCGTCAAGATGAAAAATATATATTTTTGTTGAAATAATGTTCCTAAAAAAAATTAGCATCAACATTTTGATTGAAATAGTTAACAATATTAAATATTTAGACTCACTTATAACATCATAAAAGTAGAAGGATCAAATTATATAAAAAAAACATATATATAAATTAAATCGCAAGTTTCAGAATAGTATAAGAGTTAAAACTGAAGTTTGATTATTGTCTTATAATATACAAAAAGAATAAAAATAAGAAGAAGAAGCAAGGCAAGCTTAAAAGAAATAAAAAGCCACGTATTCGTCTCCAAGAACTTTAGGTAATTCAAATTATGTATAGTAATTCAAATTATGTATAACCATGTAATATTTTAATTAAAAATTTAATGATATCAACCATGTGGGCTAATTAATAACATTATAAAACAATAAAGATCAATTTGCATTAAAATTTAAAGTGTAGCAATTAAATCTAAAATATTTAAGCGTAATAAAGAGATCAAAATTAAAATTTAACCAAAATTTTAAAAGTGCAAAAAGAAAAATACAAAAAGGGATAAGCTCTAACGTAAACCTAAAAACAAATGGGAAGTCATTGGTTAAGTCTTTTAACACTTTTAAGATATTTCAATTATATATAATCATGTATTGATTTTTTTTAAATGTATAACATTGAATCAAAATCTAAGTTTCATGTAAATATATGAACAACAATTCAAATTTTATAGATATAATTGCACCAAATCAAAGTTTATGTATTAAATTGCAAAGTAGATCGAAGTTCACGTGTAAATTGTAAAAAAAATTTAAGAGTTAATTGCTCAAAACGCCCCCAAGCTATAAAAAAAATTTAAGAGTTAATTGCACCAAACGTCCCCAAACTATGGGTCAAATTCTAAATTGATCCCTACATTTTAAAATGTTTTAATTAAGTTCCTAGACTATCCTATCATTCAAATCAGGTTCTTCCATTAGCAATTACGTTATTTTTGGTTAAATTTTGCTATTAATTCCTGTACTTTTCAAAAGTTACAAATTTAATCCATGTGCTTTTATTTGGTTATTTTTAGTTCCTTTTAAAATTTCAATCTTCACCAAAGAGTAATTGCTAAATTCATTAAGTTATGCTATTTCTAAAATTTGATGCGTCAAACATATTATCATATATGTAATGTCAGGTCAGCTTATTATTTCCATATGTTACTTACTAAAGTTCTAATTAATGGATTAACGATTGTCACTAAATTTCAAATTTCAAAAAGTATAGGGACTTAGAATGGTCCAATTAGAGAAAATAGGCTAAATCTATAATTGTACGTGTAGTATAGGACTAATAATTGAATTTAACTAAATGTATTTAATTGCTACTGCTCGAGTCAAGACTATATCTCAAAATTTGAAAAGTACAGGGACTAAAAATTATCAATTCGAAAAGTACAAAGACTAAAAATGATCAAATAAAATACAGAGATTAAATCTACAAATTCCATAAAATATAGGGACTAATAGCTGAATTTAACCTTGATTTCTTTGTTTGGTTATATATACAAATTCTTTTTTATTCCTTTTCTTTTTAATCATAAAAAATACGAATAAAAGTAAAGCAACTTCTTCTATAGTTAAAGTACTTTATAAAATTATAATCAATAAAAAATTATTTATTTGCATTAATTCTATACAAATATAATTAATTTTATTTTTTAAAATTAATTAAAAATTAAAGTACTTTTAAAAATAAATCATATACTATTTCAAATTAACCTTTAATAAATAATTTATTAAATATATTCATTAATATTAATTTTATGAAATTAATTTATTTTTCCATTTAGAAATAACATAATTATGTAAAGCATAAAATATTTATGAAATATAAAAATTATTTTTATTTAAATAATATTTTTTTGAGTATAAATAATTATGTAAAAAATTAGTCATGTTACTTAATTTTGAAACCTCGTGTGATGGCTTGATATTCAAGGATGTTCATTGTTTTAAGTGTGATTTAGGTTCAAATCGTGCTAATCGCGTTAGTTGTTTTGGTTTTACCCTTCTATTTGTGTAATTCACAAAAAAAAGAAAATATTTTATTTTTAATAATTAAATTATTGCAAATAAAATGTATATTACTTAATATAAAATATAATCCATTTTTCTTTATATTTATTTTTGTAAACAAGTAAAAAGAAAAAAATATGATAAGAAATATATAAGGAAAAATAAAAACAATTTATAAATTAATTAGTATATTTATAAATTATTTGTAATAAAATATTATTTACAATAAGAAATATGATTTATTTCTTGCCTTTATTTATATAAAATATAAAATAAAAATAAAAAATGTTTTTAATGAAAGTAATATAATTAAATAAAATTTAAATTAATTATATAAAATATTTTAATTATATTGATAACTATTCCATTCGAATCGATTTTGAAAAATATTTACCATTACTTAACTGTAAAACCGAAATGAATTCAATTGCTATTAGTTTTAATTTTATAAAAAAGTAATTTTTATACATTTTAAAAATTATTTAGTAATTGAACTTAACGAGTTGCTCTAGTGGATAAGAGGATGATATTCATTCTAAGAGATTCGGGTTCGAACACCTGTGTGTGCAAGGTGTGTAAGCCTTGTCAAAGGATTAAAAAAGAAATACTATGAACAGATAATACTATGTAATCACACCACTTGCATTTTATTCCATTTGCATAAAAAAATAAAAACAAAATCATTGTATGGAGAAATTATCAGAAAAACCATTCCCACCACATAAGTAATGGTTCCATCCAATTATATGATGACATGTAATATTATTTTTACATGTCATTGCTGACTAAGAAATTAAAGTTATTGTCCAAAAAATTTTGCTTTCTCAAACCTTAAATTATTCTGCATCAAATTCTAGAAAATCATAGTTTATTTTTTTCTTCTTTTTCTTTCTTTATTTTCATTTATAGATTTAAAGTAAGAGAAGAAGCAAAAACTAAAAACACCATGATTAAGACCCAAAACACTGATCTTTCCAAATAAAACTTTTTACTTTCCGATCATCTTCACTTATGATTATCCTATTCCATTTCAAAATGATTCCCTTTGCTTCAATTTTTCCTTTGATATAAAGGAATTGGGAATGAAAATTCGGGATATTAGGCAAATTAAGAAAACTAAGGGTTCGATTTGAGGCTTAGGGTTAGGAAATAACTGGAAATTTTAGGTTTAGTAATTTACATAAATTAGGAATTAGGGATCTCAAAAATTTTGGATTTGGCTTTAACATAAGTAAATAACAAAATGAGATTTTGTTTATTTCTCAATTTCGATCACAAATTAAAAAATATTTTCCATCAAAATTTTGCTTTAATAAAAAAGATTGTAAGAATACTAATTGGTAAATTGATGATTTCTTTTTTCTTTTCCAAAGATAAAATGGTTGAAGGAGAAAACAAAAATTTTGAATTTGTTTTTAATTTCTTAGTCATCAAATGACATGTAAAAATAATCTTACATGACATTATATAATTGGATGAGACCATTGCTTATGTGGTGGGAATGGACCATCTAATAATTTCTCCATTATATGTTAGATTAAAAAGGAAACTGATCATTTCTGTTAAATATTTTATCCAATTCTATTGTTAAAAATTGGCATGGTTGATGAAATAATAAAATAGGTACACACACCTCATACTGATTGTAATTTTAACGAAGGACAAGTTTGCTATTTGATCTAACATGTAGGGACTAATTTATTCATTTTTAAAATAGAGGAGCAAAATACAACTCAATTCATAGTACAAGGACCTTCATGGTACTTTAACCAATTTTCTCAATATTTTTCTCCGGCAAGTATCCTAGTCGCGGTTGAGTTGTGCGTGAAAACCAATACCTCGACAAACTGGTCTCTTTTTTCCAGTTTTAACCTTTCCCTCCTATTCGAAAGGAAATAAAGGTGTGTTTTTGGGAAGGGTAATTTCGTCAATTGGATTTCATGTTCATCTGTTGGAAAATCAAAAGCGAAAAAATGTGAGCTTTGAGGATGTAAATTTCAAATTTTTGCTGAGAAAGTTTTAGAAAAGATAATTTTTTTTCTTTTTTCTTTTTTCTTTTAAATGATTAATTAGACAATAATTAATTAGACAATTATTTACCTTAAAAAACAAAACATCATCAACAACAGCAACAACCCAAAGCTTTGATTGATTGATGGTGGGTTTTTTCTTTTTCTCTAAATCCATTATTATTATTTTTTATCTTTTAGATTCTAAAATATATACAAGAAAGGATTAGCTCAGCAATCTCCTTTGTAAGTATAGGATTCATTCTAATTTTAATTTTAATATTTTCCTTTTTCTTTATTAATAATGATGGTTAAAGTTTTGTTTTGGCATATCTTTCTTTTGTTGGAAAATGGTGGTTGGGTTTTTAAGATCAAACCCAGATCTTGTTACCTTTTGATCTAGCTGAATGGTTTTGTTAATTTATGGGAGCTGATGAGAATTAGAGTCAAAGGAGGTACAAAACAGGTAAATATCCTTTGTACCTTTCATTTTAAAAGTAATTTAGCAACAAAACTAAAGCTTTTGGGACTGAATTTCATGGTTGGATGAAGACAATTGGGTTCTTTTCTTTAGGTATATGGGTTAGTTTATGACTTTATGTACATATATAATATGTATATGGTTCATGGTTTGCCATTGAAGTGAAGAAAAGAAGATGAAGTTAAATGAGATTAGCTATATTAATTAGGGCTTTTGTTAGTTGATTGATGTACTCTAGATTGGATGATGACTATTAGGTTTGCTTTGCCCCTAAGTGGAGAAAAGAAGATGAACTTAAATGAGATTAGTAGTTACACTAATTGGGGCTTTTGTTATAGTTGGATAAACTCTAGATTGGCCTCATTTTGTGTGTTCCATATTTTCAACACACACACAGATAATACATACATACATACATACATACATACATACATACATACATACATATATGTATTATGCTGCATGCTTTGTCCCTAAAGTGGAACTTAAATGAGATTAGTAGTTATACTAATTGGGGCTTTTGTTATAGTTGGATGTACTCTAGATTGGCCTGGTTTTGTGTATGTTAGATATTTTCAACACACACACAGAGATAATATGCATATACATACATACATATATATATATATAATATGCTGCATGCTTTGCCCCTAAAGCGGAGAAAAGAAGGTGAACTTAAATTAGATTAGTAGTTATACTAATTGGGGCTTTGATTATAGTTCGATATACTCTAGACTGGGCTGGTTTTGTGTGTGTTAGATATTTGCAACACAAACATATCTATATATATAATATGCTGAATGCTTTGCCTGTAAAATGGAGAAAAGATGATGAACGTAAATCAAATTAGTTGTACTAATTGGGGTTTTTGTTATAGTTTGGTATACTCTTGGGCTGTATTTGTGTGTTTTAGATATTTTCAACACACACACACACACACACACACACACATATATGACGCATGCTTTGCCACTGAACTGGAAAAAGGATGATGAATATAAATCATATTAGCTGTACAAATAGGGCTTTTGCTATAGTTGATTAATAACTCTTGTTTGGACTGGTTTTATGTTTTAGATCTTTTCAACGTATGAAGTTGGTTGATGTTGCTGTTCAAGCAAACAAGGGATTTTCTTTGTTGGACATAACTCATGGTAGTGAGGATTGAGTTGCTCATTTGTCAGTGGTTTTCTGTTTATGAGTCCAGCAGTTTATGGTGCCGATGTTTTCCTTTGTGAGCCTTTTGATGGTGCATTTGCTTGGAAGGGTTTTCTTTTCTTATCAAGTTGTTTAGTGCATGAGAAGAGATTAATTAGTTTTATGTTATGATGATCAAACAAATATTTAATAGGCTCCCACGGAAACAATCTAAGTCAAGTGGCAATCGTGAGGGAGGTGGAACCTCTGCCTCTTCTTCAAATGCTTATACCAGTTCAAGAAATAATGCAAATTCTGGTGGTCAGGCCTTTTCTGGCGTTAGTTCTACACCAAATTTAGGGCTGAATCAAGGGAATAAGGTTTCTCAAGTGGTGAATACAAAGCTGAATGGAGATGTATTTGCCTCTTCATTTGAGTCATTGCCTAGTTTTAAAGATATTCCGAATTCCGAGAAGCAGAACTTGTTTATCCGAAAGCTGAAACTGTGTCATGTCGTGTTTGACTTCAGTGACCCAACAAAAAACCTCAAAGAAAAGGATATCAAGCGACAAACTTTGCTAGAGCTTGTAGATTATGTTTCATCTGCTAATGGGAAATTCTCAGAGATTGTTATGCAGGAAATCGTAAAGATGGTGTCTCTGAATTTGTTTAGACCACTTGCTTCACCTCCACGTGAGAACAAGGTTTTAGAAGCATTTGATGTGGAAGACGAGGAGCCATCGGTTGACCCTGCATGGTCTCATTTGCAAGTTGTCTATGAGTTATTCTTGAGGTTTGTGGTGTCACCCGAGACAGATGCAAAACTGGCCAAGCGGTATATAGATCACACTTTCATTCTAAAGTTACTAGATCTTTTTGATTCTGAGGACCCCAGAGAAAGGGACTCTTTGAAAACTCTTCTGCACCGAATTTATGGGAAGTTCATGGTCCATCGTCCATTCATCCGGAAAGCAATCAACAACATCTTTTACCGTTTTATTTTTGAAACCGGAAAACACAATGGAATAGCTGAGCTATTAGAAATACTGGGAAGTATAATCAATGGGTTTGCTTTACCACTGAAGGAGGAACATAAGCTCTTTCTTGTTCGTGTTCTAATACCACTTCACAAACCGAAGTGCATACCTGCATACCACCAGCAGTTATCTTACTGCATTACTCAATTTGTCGAGAAAGACTGCAAGCTTGCTGACACTGTTATACGGGGCTTGCTGAAGTACTGGCCAATTACCAATAGCTCAAAAGAAGTCATGTTCTTGGGTGAACTCGAGGAAGTTCTGGAAGCAACACAACCTGTGGACTTTCAACGTTGCATGGTACCCTTATTCCGTCAGATTGGCCGCTGCTTAAGTAGTTCGCATTTTCAGGTAAGACTTGCACTGCTCAAATCTGTATTTTTCTTTATAAAAAGTCCCTTAGGAGAATATAACTAAGTAAATCAAATTTAATAGGAGAAACTAAGCTTTAATGGTTTAGTGCTTAAAAGTGTAACCCGAGGTGGCTTGAGGTGGTTACGTGAATACATATGATCTGAGCCTGATTGTTGCAGTATTAGATCAAGAAAGGCAGTTGTGAACCTGTGATATATTCTACTGAAATAGGTCTAGAAGAAACTGATGCATTGTGATAAATTGTAATCCGTCTGCTTTTCTCGTGTGAAACCGTGTCTTGTATTAAACTTACGTGCTTATATTTATGTTCCCAAAATAGCATTTTCGGTGTTTAAGGATGATGTTAATTTTGTTGCAGTCTTTTCCTTTTGATCTGTTTGAAAAGCTTGATTGCTCTGTAGGTGGCCGAGAGAGCATTGTTCTTATGGAACAATCATCATATCGAAACCCTAATAAAGCAGAACCGTAATGTTATACTTCCGATTATCTTTCCTTCCTTGGAAAGGAATGCAAGAAGCCATTGGAATCCTGCAGTGCAGAGCTTGACACTAAACGTTCAAAAGATTTTCTCCGACAATGACCCTGAGCTCTTTGAGGAGTGCTTGCATATGTTTCAGGAAGAAGAAGCACAGAAAAACGAGGCGAAATCAAAACGGGAAGCCACATGGAAACGGTTAGAAGAGATTGCAGCAATGAAAGCTGCCAGTAATCAACCAGTGCTCGTTTCCCCGAAAGTCACGACTCGCAAGTGATCCAGCTAGGACACGAGGTTACCATTGTTGTTGGCAATGGTACGTTTACGAGATTGACTTGCAAACCATAAGGTTTGGTATTAAAGCCGAGTTTTATCATTGTATCCAGTTGTTTCACCTTCTGAATATTTTGGTTTCCTAGATTTTGGTATCACAGGGTTCATTTAAGATTTGCTACAATTTAGGCCTATTTTGCTCATATATTCATATAATGTATATAATTCAATGGATAGGGACAAAAAAAAAAAGGTTTGGGTTTTAGACATATTTTTCATTGATTATCCTTTGAAGGGTGGCAAGGAAAAAGCATGAATTCCACATATATCTTCTATTCTTTTATTTATATTTAGATTTACTTAATGGCATTAACTTCTTGATAAAGGTGAATGTATATGGAAGTCCTTTTATTATAGGGATTTGATCAAATTAGTTCCTTCATTATTAAATAGATCAACTTAGTCTATGTTTTATTGAAAGGAATCATATAAGGTCATATTGAAATAGAGTTGATGTTTAATATTTAAAAAATATCATTTATTGTTTAAATGAAATCTTTTATTTAAAAGTGAATCGCAATTGAAAAAAATGAAATTTAAGGTGTTTTTTATATAATAAATATTAATTTTATTATAATTTGGATTTGTTTAATTTTTTAATAATATAAGGATTGAATTAATCTATTTAATTATGGAGGGATTAATTTGATTTAGTCCCTATAATATAGGGACTTCTCAAGTATTTTAGCCTTTTTGATAAATGTTGTTGAAAACCACAATCTAATATCTATTACAAAGGTCACACATATGCTTCTAATTAAAGGAAAGGGATTGGATGATGCCTTACCTTCCGTAGCAGAACGATTGTTACATTCAACGCTGATCTTTCTAATTCTTTTATCACTTAACTATAAAAAATAATAATTATAAAATGGTTACTTAATTATTCGATTTTTTATTATTTACTTTTAAATGGGTAATAAAAAGATAATCTGTCAGTTTTTTAATTGACATAATAAAAACTTTAATCTTTTAAACATTTATACATTGTGTCAATTTAATTTTAATTTTAAAAAAGTAACCCTCAATGTTTATTCATATTATAACTTGATCCTTTTTATAGTTTTGTTTTTCTTTATAATCCTTTTACCTAAAAAGCTAAAAAAAGAATCTATCAGTTAAAGTTGATCAAAAATATACCAAAAATGAAAACTGTGGGGTGTGCCTCGCATTTATCAAACACATTGCAGGCACCTTAGACGAGAATCAACGGACAACTGAAGGAGGGCCAAAATACGCCTGACGTCGTGATGAGGAGGTCTCTAACGTCGTAACGAGGAGAGTCTGGACGTCACGACGATTCCTGATGTTATGCAGCCACATTTTGTACAGTTCAACATGACTTTTTCTTCCAATTAGATTCTGATTACTTCAGGGATATTTTATTCGTTTTAACCCCTACTATTGAGTCTATTTAAAGGACCTTTGTAACTCTGATTTAAACACACCAATCAATAAGGGTTTTTCATTGAGGGCGACAAGATGTAGTCGCATATGATTTTTGGTGAGAGTTTCGTGGTAACTATGAAGAGAATTTTTTTCTTGAGTTAGGATTTTGTTTTCGAGGTTTGGATTATATGTTTAATACATTTAATTTTATTTTTTTCATATTGTACTCTCGTTTGTTTACTCATTTAGTGAAAATTTGATGCCTCCTTTGTCCGTGGTTTTTATCCTCATCGGAGTTTTCCACGCAAATCATTTGCATTCTATCTTCTCTACTTTTTTTGTTCATCGTTTATACGGGTTGGTCCCTAATAAATTAGTATCAGAGTCTGGTTCAACTTTCACAGATCGAATCGTTCGATGACACCACAATGAATTTGGATATGAAGAAGTTCAACGAGATCACAAATTTCAGTTTTGGCAATAGCCGAAGACAAGGGTGATGATTCACTGTTCTCCACATATAATCCGACTGAAGGTAGAGTCATGTCAGATATTATTAAGCATGTGCCTGCTTCTAAAGTTGGAGCAATAATAAGCTTAACTGAGTTCGAGGAGTAGATAAGTCGACATCAAATGATGAGTTCTATTGGTAAATAGGAGCAATTAGAGTGCTCCCACTGTTCGTTTATGATGTCGTCCCATTTGACTTAATTAAAAATTGAAGAACAGGAAGAAACAAAATGACCTAAATCTTGTAGCCAATTCAATTCCTTAAAAAAAGCACCCACTTTATTAATTCAATCCAATTTTAAGTCTAATAACTTCAAAAAAAAAAAAAACTTTGATTTGCTTCATCAATGATAAGTAGCTCAAGCTAAAAAAATGAGTTAATTGTTATTGAGAGATATGAAGTTTTTAACCATTTAAAATATAAAGAAAGCAATGTGCTTGAGAATTATCTAATTTAATAATAATCAAAAGCTTTTAACAATGTTTTCATTTACATTTTTATTTTACTCGTCATGTATTGAATTATATTTTATGTTAAAAAGGGATAAAATTAGGTAATGTGTAAATATTAAGAGTTAGTTTAAAAAAATTAAAATTAAATTGACACAATATGTAAATATTGAGTGCTAAATTTATTATCATGTCAATTTTAAAAGTTTCCATGTTATCTTTTCGTAATCCATTTAACGGTTAGTGACCAAAAAGAAAAGGTTGAATAACTAGATTTTTATTTTGTAACTTTTCATAGTTAAGTAACAAAAAAAAAATACTAATAGTTGGGTGATTATCAATATAGTTTAGCCTTTAAAAAAAACGTTGAACTAACCCCAACATATTTACAAACCTTCCTTCCACATCGCGTATTACATACACCCCAATAGACCTGTATCTATTTGAACTCTTAATTGCCCCATTCACATTTAATTTTATTCACTCAGTTTCAAGCGGTAACCAATGACCTTGCACGATATATGAGTAGGAGTTTTAGCGTCAAGAGTGAAGTCAAAAAATTTTTAGGGACAAAATTGAAGTTTAAATTTTTATGAGAGTCAAAATGAAATTTTACTATTATGTTAATTTATAATTCAACATTTTAAGAAGGATTAAATAAAAAATTATTTTTGAGGCCAAGATACCATTTTATCATCTATTAACAAATAAGTAGGGTTATAAATGAATTGAGTTTGAACGAATAAATTTCTGTTCGTGTTCGTTTGTTTATTTTTGAAGTTGTTCATGTTCGGTTCGTGTTCGTTAAGAATTTCAAGTTTTTGCTCTTGTTCGTTTATTTAAAATTATATGTGTTTATGTTCATTTGTTTAATATTCACGAATATATTCATTTAACTTAATCAAACATGTTCACAAACATTAAACAAACATGTTATGAACATATAATTAAACATGTTCATGAACAATGTTGATGAATAATAAACAAACAAACAATAAATACATATGCATATATTATTTTTAATTTTTTTATAAGAAAATATCATTAATAAATAAACGAGTAAATAAACTATTTTGTTAGTGAACAAAAACAAACCGGACACACCTCTATTTATGTTCGTTCGTTTATTAAAATGAACATAAATTTTTTGTTCATACTTGTTTATTTAGTTTAATAAAAAAACGTAATACAAACGGTTCACGAATAATTTATCGAATTGTTCATCAAACATTCTGTTCATTTATATCCCTGCATATAAGATACTATTTTGACACTAATGGATGTTGAAGTCCATTCAATGCATTTTATTAAAGTTAGGTTTATAGTAAATTGTTCAATTCTATGAAAGTCGACACTTGTAAGTGTTGAGCTTTATGAAGTATATTTATTAAGGTTAAATTTATATTAAATGAAAAAATTATTATAAACTCCACATTTATGAGTACCAAATATTTTTTAGAATTAGATTTATGGTATAGGATGAAAACTTAATTACATTTAATTTCAAATTTGATATTTTGAACATTTTGAATGTAAATGTAAGATGTCATCATCCAACCATACAGTTCCTTGTTTTAATATAACTCTCCAGGTTTTAAAAACCCTAATTACCAAAATTTCAATCCTAATTAACCATTTCAATTTCAACTCCCCTTTCCCCCAAAACCATGATTTTACCTTAACCTTAATCCCCCCAAAAAAGAATACAAATTATTTAAAGCAAAGAAACAAAAAAAGAAAAAGGGGGGGCTTCATCTTTTATTTCTGGTTTTTGCAAACCCATAAAGAAAATCCCAGAAAATAAAAAAACCCAGATTTGTTTTTGAGCAAGAACATCATAAAAGAGGGATTTTCTTTTACTTTTTGTTTTTTGTAGGAAGAGAAAATTTTCAAAGGAAATGCCAAGCGTAGCTTTGAAATTATACAGTGTGTTCTTCAAGTTCCTCTTGAAGCATCGGTTGCAGAACCTGATCCAAAACTCTATTGACGAATCATCCAATCCATATGGTGTTACTACCCGACCCGAAGAATCCGTTTCCGCGTCCAATCCTTCGTTCACCGATGGTGTCGCTACTAAAGATATCCATATCGATCCATTCACTGCTCTTTCTATTCGGATCTTCCTCCCGGATTCGTCCCTTTCTCCTCCAGAACAACCCGATTGGAAACCCACTCTCAGATCGCCCGGAAATGACCCAAATTCCCATAATCACCGCCGGAGTAGTTATGCCCCGTCGACTGTCGTAGCTCCGAGAAACGATCAGAGAAGAAGCAGTTTAGAGGGTTTAAATTTAAGATCTGACAACAATGTTTATCGAGGTTATTCACCATCACCTCAAAATTGTCGAAAATTACCGATAATGTTACAGTTTCATGGAGGTGGTTGGGTGAGTGGGAGTAATGATTCGGTTGCTAACGATTGCTTTTGTCGAAGGATAGCGAAATTGTGTGATGTTATAGTCATCGCCGTCGGTTACAGGTTGGCACCGGAGAATAAGTATCCGGCAGCATTTGAGGATGGATTGAAGGTGTTGAACTGGTTAGCAAAGCAAGCAAATTTATCAGAGTGTAGTAAGTCGATGGGGAGTGGAGCGCGTGGGGTTGGATCAGAGTTCACCAAGGCTGAAGTTCAGAGACATATTGTGGATACTTTCGGGGCTTCAATGGTTGAGCCATGGTTGGCTGCTCATGGAGATCCATCAAGGTTGGTATTCCTATATAAAGTTTGGATCTTGTTTGCATTTATTTGGTTAAGAATATTGGAATTATTTAACTGTAATTCGATCCCGGGCATGAATGGAATGCTACAATCTTTGATTTTGTGTTTATTAGATCTGCTGTAATTGCTATGCATTGGTTTTTGTTGGCTTTGTTAAGGAGAGGAGCTAGAAAGGATAATTTGATCTGGGAAATTTGAGTTTTTAAGCTTAAATACGTTCTGTTTTAGTTGATGCAATGTAGGTAATTTTTATGCTTGATTCGATGATCGGTAGATTTTATATGCATTTTACTTCGTTGAGATGGTTCGGAGTTAGGAAGTGCATTTCAATTAGGGAAATGCTACTTGTAAACTTGAATCTGTATGATTTTATTAGATAGATATAGGTTGAATGAATACTTTTGAATGAGGTTAAATGGAGAGTAAATATGGTTCAGATATCTTGTGGTTATGCTCTCATCTGATTGCTCTTTACGGTAAGCTGTGGTTCTGTGTATGACAAACTTTTAGAAACTATATTATTCAATCTCCAATCCAGTAATTTCCAGGAAAGTGTTTGTGGCTTCGTCTTTGTCTTTTGTGCACCATGACCACCCCTTGATTTCATTTATGTTTCCTGTAATCTCACATTGTGATCTCAACATTGAAATTAAAAAAGTATATCTAAAGCATTTCTCTTCCTTCCATTTGTGTTTTGATTTGATTGTCTAGGCTAGGATGTCCTTCAGATATATATACATTTTGTTCATGGTTGTCCTTGATTCTAGCTTGTGTACCTATTTATAGTTTTAATTTATGTTTGTGGCATAGAGGTCCTTTATTGACATCTTAGATGGTAGAAAAGTATGCATTCATCCTTTTCTTTACTATTTTGAGGATAAAAAAGTTGTTCTGATGTACCCTAGGCCTATGTTCTTGTGTATTTTGATTTGACTGGTTTAACAGAAGCCTTAGAAAGAGAATATATACTTTTAAGAATACTATTAGATTTTGTCCTGAGAATTCTCGGATTGTGGATGGTGCTTGCTTGAACATGATTTTTAGTTCTTGTTTATAAGCAACTTTTGCCTGAAATTTTCTTACTTCCATTGTATCACGTAGCATCTTACATTCACATGTTATGATCAAAGGCTATTGAGACAGTATGTATAGCTAGAGTTTGAGTTATTGCTTAATGTCTGGTTGACAGTTGATTGTATTATGTTCGTTTATGCTTCTTAAGTCTGGTCAACAAACTTCTCGATTGTAATCTCTGGTATTAGTTGAGTATATAGTTTTCATGGAGAACAAAAGCATGCAAAAGATACCGAGTCAACCAGGAAACCACAATTTTGAGTGAGATTGAGTTCTGGTAGGAAAGAATCTATCTGAACGAGCCCAAGTTTCATCTCACACCTGACATACATATATATATATATATATATATAGAGAGAGAGAGAGAGAGAGAGAGAGAGAGATGAGATAAAGTCGGCAAATTGTGTTTAATTGTTAAAGCTGTAAAATTGCTGGTTCTTAGAACTTTTTATCTAATATATTGATTCCTTAAATTTTTGTATTGCTGTTTTGCCTAATGTTTAATTTTTATATATCGTTTAAACAGATGTGTTCTACTTGGGGTGAGTTGTGGAGCGAACATTGCGGATTATGTGGCTCGCAAGGCTGTTGAGGCAGGCAAGCGATTGGATCCTATCAAAGTTGTAGCACAGGTCCTAATGTACCCTTTCTTCATTGGAAATGTCCCGACACAATCGGAAATAAAGTTGGCAAACTCCTACTTCTATGACAAGGCAATGTGCCTACTTGCATGGAAACTTTTTCTTCCAAAGGAAGAGTTCAGCCTTGACCATCCAGCTGCCAATCCACTTATTTCAGACAGGGGACCTCCTCTTAAATTCATGCCACCAACACTGACCGTCGTAGCAGAACATGACTGGATGAGAGACCGAGCAATTGCTTACTCAGAGACACTTAGGAAAGTAAACGTTGACGCACCTGTTCTCGAGTATAAAGATGCAGTTCATGAATTTGCAACCCTTGACATGCTTTTAAAGACTCCTCAAGCTCAGGCATGTGCCGAGGACATTGCCATCTGGGTTAAGAAATACATCTCAACTCGAGGTCATGAGTTCTCTTATTAAGTGAGAGGTTTCAAATGCGGGAAAAAGGATTAGGACAATGCCTCATCCATCGGCATCCTTTTCGGTTTGAAAAAGAGAACAATTACAAGGAATGCCATAACAGAGGATTCGGACAATGTATTGTATTTGTTCTTTCGTGCTAATCCGAACTTCAGGTTTGCACCTCAGTTTCCAGGTTTATCCTATGCCCTTTTCTCTTCTTTTTTTGTAAGATAGAAGAGCTTTTTTCTGATTGTAGATTAGTGAGTTGACTCAGTTGAGTTGATATTACTTGCTTTTGAGTGCTGCACACCACATTGAGATGTTGTCAATAACATTCTTTTTTTTTTACCCTGTGAATTATAATGTACTATTTCTAGCCAATAGAGTTTTTGATTTATTCAATGGAACACATTATTATTTGCAATATAGCAATGGCAACTATCATTTTTGTGGCATGTAAATCTTATGTATGTTGTAAACAAGGATGTTTCAATCCGACTGGACCAGTTGGATCGCAAGCCGACCGAGGTATCGGTCCGGAGAAGGATTTTGAATCAGTTAGATCGGTTGAATTTGATTTTATATTAAAATTTTTAATAATTTTTTATCGAATTAGTCAGACCGACGAATGGATGGCTTGATCTGTTCGGTTTAAAAACATTGGTTGTACATGTCGGATAATATGAGTATTCTCATTTTCTTTATTGTATTTGGAGATTCTTGCGAGGCGTTTAACGCTTTCACAGCTTTGCATTGGCAAAGGAGTGATCCCAATGGCAACCATGGCATACAGAATTTATACGGCTGCCAATGCCAGACAGTTGCCGATATATTCCGAATTCCGATACCGTTATATTTTGATAATCAATCAGATATATATATATATATATTAAAAGAACTACCCACTTAAAAAATTCAACTTTTAATTATACTTCTATTATCTACTTGCGAAATTTTACATCAATAAAAAGAATAATCTAGCCTTTTTTATATTTTTAAAATTTAATTATTGTAAAATATTATTATTTTTAGACTTAATGACAAAGCTAATTGTATTTTTGAGCATTTTATGGTCATCAACTTTTGCATTTTTTTTTCAATATGTTTTTTTAACAGATTTAATGAAAATATCGTAAAAAAAATTCAATAAGATAATTACATGTGGAAAATAATAAAATAAATAAATAATACATTAAATTTAAAAAAGATTGAGATTTTTTTAAAGAAAAGAAAGATTGAAACATTGAACTTATTCATTAAGCCTATTAGAAAAAATAGATTGAAAAAGCGAATAAAGACTAATAGTTAAAAAAGGTTAATAAATATAATTAAGATCATTTTGACAAAACATGTAAATGTTAATAGCTAAATTTATCATTAAGCCTTATTTTTAATAAAAAAAAAATATGTTATCCGAGTCCGAATTGTTGTTTGGTATCTTTTAAGAAAAAAAATCTAAATATGGATGAGTTTGGTGTCACCGTGTTATATGCCTTGCATCGCTCTGCTTTGCTTCACTAGGGCCATCCTGATACTAGATGTCTATCTTGCTAATAATAGAAACCTGCATCATCCGTTACTTGTAAAGTACGTCAACTCATTATCAAGCACACTTAAAAGGCCTTACAAGGTGACACGCGGTTTAGGAACCAAAGAACTTGTATTTACACATTCTCACTATCAATCTCTTCACACAAAAGACTTGTCCAAACCTCACTCTTTCCTCAAACATTCTCTTTCCCCTTCATCCCTTTACCTAACATCAACATACTAATAGAGACGGGTTTTTTTTTTATGTCTCGAATCCACCCGAATTTAATTTAAATAATAAATATAATTTTAAAATTTAATTATAAAATATAAAATATTTTTTTAAGTTTTTAAATAGTGAAACGGATTGTTTAAATTAGTTAAGCCGGGCTGAAAATGGATATGAGTTTGAAAATATTTTTGCCCCGTTCTTTCTCATCTTGTGAAGTCAATAAATTAGGGATTCATACTATAATTTTTTTAAGGTCCTTTGTCGAAATTAATTATTCTTAAAGTTCAGATTATTCATTCCAATCTTAGAAAAAAAAAATCAAGGTTGTTACTATTAGGATAAATAATAATTCTAGCCTTTTGGTGATTCAAATTAAAAGACGGATCTAGGAAGAAATAAAGAAGAAAAATTTAGGTTATCTTGTTTGAATTGGATTGGATCGGTTGGTCGGATCAAGAATCGGTTGGAGTATCAGTTCAAAGAAAAATATTGAACCGATTGACTCAAGAATCAGTTGAACCAAGTAAAAAATCGATTGAACTGGGTAATTGAACCAATTTTTTTATTTTTATGATTTTTTAATGATCTATGTAATAGAATCGATCAGATCAATTGACCCGATGAATCGATAACCTAATCAATTCAACCACCGATTCAATTTTAAAAAGCTTGATTATTCCTCCGTCCATGGAAAGGTACATAGTTTGGTTTTTGATATTGGGTACGACAATTTCAATATTATAAATAAAAAATTCAATTGAAATAATGAATTAAAAATTTGTGGGTCGAGGATCGGCACTAAACTTGAAATTGTGGGTGATTCTTCATAGAGTTAAACTTGCAAGGAATAGAGGTTATGCTAAGATAATAATGGAAAATGATTGTTCTGTTGTAGTTGGCATGATCAAGGATTGTTTGGATGGAGCACACTTGAAAACTACGATTCGTCAAATAAAAGAAATTGTTAGACATTTTGAGGATTTTAAAATCCAGACAGTCAAAAGAGAAAGAAATACGGTTATGAATTTTTTAATCAAATCTTATGAAACAAATGAGGATACTTTCCGAATTATAGAGACCCCTAATATCCATGTTAGGAAGCTTCTACAAGCTGATTTAGCTACTTGTATGAATAATTGAAATTTAGGCATTAAGATGCTTCTTTGTTTACAAAAAAGAAATTTAAATTGAGTAAAATAAAAGTAAAAATAATTCATAATAGTTTAAGCCTTTGCGATCTAAAATAAAAATAAGATTGGATTTGGGTGGGTATTATTCCTCAACATGGAACCAATAATCTCTGATTTCGCCACGTCATCTCCAAGTTAAGGCCGACACGTTTGGGTCTTTGAAAAGGATGCATTGACAAAATTATTTTTGTTTATTTTACAAAATATTATATTAAATATTTCTTTTATTTGATATGTCTAACTCTTAATCAAATATTACATGTGTATTACTTGAACTAACATAATTAATACAAATAAATAAATATAATAATATAAGATTAAGTTTTATTTTTATTTATATTTATTTAATATATATGGGAAGGATTCATTTACACTATTATAAAATTATTTTTTTGTTTTTCATAATATTAATATTTTAACGATACAACCTTCATATTCTATATTTTATTCATATAAATTATGCATATCAAATTTTACATAAAATTAAAAATTTATAACTATTTATTTTATATAAAAAACTTTCAACCGTTTAATAAAATATTAATATATACAATAGGGGTGGCGATGGGCTGGCACCTTAAATGGAAAATTAAACTTTTGACCCTTTAAAATTTATAAAAGTTTAAGTTAGTACATAGTAAAATTACACTTTGACCTCCTAAAAATAATAAAGTATTGATTTAGTCCTTTAAAAATTATAAAGATAAAAGCTATTAAAGTGGTGAAATTGCATTATTGCTTTCTTAAAAATATACAACTTAATTTTGACCCGCCAAAAAAATTTTCTGGTTTCGCCCAAGACTAGTACAATCATATTAATAAATTCAACGATTGAATCATTAAAATATTAATTATACAAAAATACAAAAAGATATAAAACTACTTTAATTTTACATCAATGTAAGTAAATCCGTCCTATAAGACGAAATTAATTTTTTTAAAAATATAATTTTATCATTTTATTAACTTATAATTTTATAATTTCTATCCCACTAAACCACAAATTTTAAAAAAAATTGGGGGCCCAGGGACCTATCTACCTCCCCTAGCCATGTATATTAGTTGAAGTAACACAATTAATAATAAGGCTATTAAGATCAAATGACTAGTGGAGGCTGCTGGCTATTGAGTGAAGACAAAAGAGTTGGAGGACTACCCTACAAAAATCCATTAATAAAAGTTTAAAAAATAATATAATCAATGCTTATAGTCACTTGTTTATTTATCAAAGTCTTTTAGGAGTCCCTATACTATTTAAATCATGACACGGTTACAATTTTTCGTTAAGTTATTGATAATTTGAACAAAATATATCGTACCGAATTAGTTACTCATGATTCAACCAACTTATAAAAAAATCCAACCATCCTCTAAAAAATATTCAGCCACATGATAATTCAAAAATACATGGACTTTTCTCGAGATGATTAAATATTTTATGGATCGAATTGGATTATGGATAAATCAATTGAGTATAATATATATTTTTTCCAAACTATCATAAACTTAGTAGCAAATTGTGAAAATGTGATGATTTCAACAAATTTTTAATTCATAAGGACTAAATTAAATAGTAGAAGGACTAAAACTTTGTCACTAAATTAATAGGCATGCACTAATAATAGACCAAGTGAGTAAAATAAATTTAAAAATATTGAAAATTAATTGTATTTTATATAAAGTTTCACTTTCAATTGCCACTTATTTTCAAACCTCACTAATTGAGATAGAGATATTTATTATTGTTTTTTTTTTTCACTATCAACCATATGCTTAGAGATTAATTTATTTTATTTGGTATAAATAATAAAACTTTTAATTATTACATTTCATTTGCAAAATTTAATTTTTTTCTTTTCTTGTCATCTTCTTCAAATTGTTAAATTTCTTATCATAATAATAAATTTAGTCCTCAATTTTTACATATTTTGTTAATTTGACCTTTATTCTTTTGTTGAGTTAAATTTAGCTATTAATCTTTCAAACATAGTCAAATTGCTTTTCTTGAACAAAAATGATGACTATAACATTATTTTTTAACGATGTGGTGTGGCAACTTGCGTGATACTCCACACATACTTTTTGTTGACATAATACTATTTGTTTTATATGTTACGTCAACAAATAAATTAAAATCTATAAATATTAAAAAAACAAAATAAAAATTTATAGAAAGTTTATAAAAATTCATAAAAATATCATGAAGTACACATGGGTTGTCATGTTTAAAAATTTAACATTTTAGTTAGTATTTTTATTAAAGAAAAGATCAATTCGAATATTTTTAAAAGATTGAGAGTCAAATTTTACTCAAAAAAAGAATAAGGATAAAATTAACAAAAAAAAATAAATATTAAGGGTTAAATGTATTATTATGCCTAAACAAAATTAAAGATAAAAAACGCACCATCCATATCAATTTGACATTATACAATGGTAAATGTTTATTTTAATTGCGATTCATGTGTCATTTTACGATCGAATCATGATTTAAACATAAAACAAAAATATGACATTATTAAAAAAATACCTTTAAAATCATATTAAAAAGAAAAGAAATTAGGCTAGCTCTGATATTTTGATTATGGTTGATGTGATCATGATTTAGACATAAAACAACAAAACAACATTACAATATATATATAAATAAAATCGTATTAGAAACTCAACAATCTCTTGATCCAGTGATAAGAGCATTTTGTTGTAAGCATGAAAATTTAAGTTTGATCCCAAATAATCTCATTATCCTCCAATTATTTATTTATAATTTGTATAATTAATTACTAGTTAAAATTATTTTTTTATAAAATATAAAATTTAAAACCCTAACATTAAATTATAATAACAAATCTATCTATGAATAATTAATCTTAAACTTTAAAAATACTAAATATTAGACCTTAAATTTTTCTATAATCTTAACCTTCCATTTAAAAAAATAGACATTAATTGAACCCAACGAGTGGTTCCAGTGATAAAAAAAATATTATTCATTCTAGGAGACCCGGGTTCGAGTATCTATGTGTGCAAGGTATGTGTGCGTTGTCAAATAATTAAAAAAGTATGAACAAATATTATGGTGTAATCACACCAATATATTAAAAAAAAACTAATTACAAACATTTTCCTGTTATGATTGAGTCATGATTTAAACATAAAACAAAAATATCTTTAAAATATGAGCAGCTTAGATATTATGACTGTGGTTGATATGTCATTTTATGATTGAATCATGATTTAAACATAAACCAATGACATTAGTAGCTCATTGTTTTCTTTATCTATTTTATTTAGTTTTTAAACTTTTGGATTAATTGGAATTAACAATTCCATCTAATAAAGATTATAATCAATTATCAATAAGTGGTTGGGTGTAATGGTAAAATACGTTGCATTCTTAAGTGAATGATTTAAATTTAAATCTTTAAGACGGCATTGTTGAAGGAGTAACCTCGAACCTTGAATATGAACTGTAAAACAGACATGAAGAATATAAAAGAGATTGTAACCAATTTAAAATTAATTTCTAGGGGAATTTTTATTCTTTTTATTATCTTAATTTTTTGTGCACTTTCTCCTCTTTTTTTCTCTCTCTATTGGGTTATTGTTTCTCTATATGAACAAGATATGATTTACTAAAATACAAGATTATTAATTCATTGTTTTATATTTTAAAAAATAAATTCAACAGTGTGAAAAGTTGAATAATCCATTATTATTTTAACTATTAGTTGAATCATTGATGGTACCAAAAATTGTATGCATATTATTTATTTTATTATATAAATAAATTTAAGATATCTGTCGTATTGTGTTCTTTATTAGTTCTTTATAAATTTATTTTATTATATATATTTTTGAGTTTTGAATTTTAAATTTTTGAAAATTTTTATAAATTTTAATTTATCTGTCGATATATAAGATAAATATTGTTATGTTAATATAAAAAATTAATAATCAAATTTAACTAAAAAATAATAAAAATCAAATTGACAAAAATTAAAAATATTAAAGATTAAATTTGATATTATACCAAAATATAAAGCACAAGTGGTTAAATTTCTTTAAATATTTGAGCCAAAAGAATTTTTTAAACACTGAAGTTGCTTGCGAAAAAAGTCACGAGATTCATTGGTGTTGAAGTGTAGACTAATTTGACAAGTAAATTTTTTAAGGTTTAGTTAATCTCAATTAAATCCAAAATAGTGATTAGTTGTAACTTAGAAGTCATTTAACCACCAAAAAAACAAAGAAATTCATTATGATTAAGATTAATTTTGATGTTGATTACGTCTTTTTTTTTGATATAAAGTCTAAAATTATCTATAGTCTTTCTCTATCTCATAAATAGGAGAATAATGCGCTTCAACGCACTCGAACTCACATCTTTCTGTATCGACAGTAATATCCATACTATTCGAGTTAAGACTCAACCGATAATTTTGATGTTTTTAAACAAAAATGGAAAACATGAGGTGGGTGTTGTTTTTTATTTCACTTAACCATTTTTTGATGTTTCATTCTTTAGTTGTTACACCTAACAGTTATAATTGTTTCATATAATTGCTCAAACTATTCTTGTAAAAATCGACTATTTTCTTCAATATATTATCAAAGCTTAATATTTAATGTATTAAGTAGTGTTCAGAGTGTCAATTCTTGCTTAAAGTGAAAGGTTCGCTTGTCTCACATCCCTCAATTTTGGATGGTTCGAACTATGCATACTAGATGATTAAGAATTAAGATGTTTCTTTATTTGAAAAGATTTAATTTGTAAAAAAAAAAAAGGTTTAAATTGAGAAGATTTCATCTAATTCTTTCCATATTGGAAACTTTATTAAGCTGAATTCAAGAAATAAACAATTATTTAAGAGAATGCTTGTTCTAGTTTTATGTATGAGATTAAGAGATCACTTATCTTATTTGTGCGAGGAACTTCTTTTAGCACAAAATTGTTGTAAGCAAGTTGTTCTTGTTGTTCAGTTTACAACTAAACTTTCGAGAGAAAATCTTAGTGAGAGAATGATCTAAATTATGCATAAGAGCGAGGTTACAATTTAGTGAGTGAGTTAAACTTACATCACATCTTGTACAAAAGAATTTATAGTAAATTACTCTTTGATAAAGCTTTGCAGACATAAAAAATTTTCAAATTGTATAGCCGAACTTTTGTGTCCATCTCTTACTATTCCTATTAATTAGTAAATTTACTTACAACTTAACGTGCATCTGATTAACAAAATCAACCAAATCTCAATTATCACAATATGCTCCAATAAACACTTAGAACGATTTCATCCAACAAATTCATATCAGATATAAGTTAAACTTTAATTTTTCATACACAAATAAATCCATGGTTGGAATTTTAGGGCACTTTGGATATCTAGTAAGGGAATCTCTCCACCATCGTTTAGGGCCAAAACAAATGCTACAAACAGTTCATATGTGTGTGTATATATATATATACACCCACACTTTATATATATATGAATTAATCAAAAATAAATGAGAAGAAAGACTAGTTGCACGAATCAAATTTGTCAACGAAAGCGACCCTGTTTAGTTCATACATATATATGTATATATATATGAGGACCATTTCCATTGCCTCAATAAGGGAGGTGGCCATTTTTAGAGCTGTAAATCTTTGGTGCTTTGAAACTCGGTTTTTTTTTTGGAAAATGGGACGAAAACCTTGCTGTGATAAAGTTGGATTAAAGCGAGGTCCATGGACAATTGAGGAAGATCATAAGCTGATGAACTTTATATGCAACAATGGTATTCCTTGTTGGAGACATGTTCCCAAGCTTGCTGGTAATGTTTTTCTTCGTCTGCTTGTGATTATGTTTTTTTAGGTAAAAGTATCATGAAAGCTCTGATAATAGAAGTTAAATTGTATATTGTCTTCCTTTGGTAAAAAAATAGGCGAATTAGTTCATGTATATTAGATCAAAGAAAAAATTAGTCATTTCTATTAAAAATTTCATCCATTTCTATTATTAAAAACGGGCGCGGCGGATGGAATAATCAAACCATTATACGTCATGTAGGACCAGTTTTTAACAATAGAAATAAATGAAATATTTGATAGAAAGGACCAGTTTGTTCTTTTATCTAATGTACAGGGATTAATTTGTCCATTTTTGGAGTAGAGAGGACAAAATACAATTGAACTTTTAGCATAAAGACCTTCACGATACTTTTTACCGTTTTAATATATAATTTATCTAAAAAAATGTTGCCACTATTTTGTATGGTTGATGCAGGGCTTTTAAGATGTGGGAAAAGTTGTAGATTGAGATGGATAAATTATCTAAGACCAGATCTTAAGAGAGGGTGTTTTACAGAATCAGAAGAAGATGAGATTATTCGACTTCATTCGCAACTCGGAAATAGGTAACAGAAAACATCATCGAAAAGATTGTAGATATTGAGATTTAAATCCTAAACTTATTTTGTTATTTTTGTAGGTGGTCTAAGATTGCATCACATTTTCCGGGTCGAACCGACAATGAAATCAAGAACCATTGGAATACTCGAATCAAGAAGAAGCTGAAGCTTCTTGGTTTAGACCCAATGACACACAAACCTATTGACAATGGTGAGAAAAATAAACAAGAAGAGACAAAGTCAGAGGATGTAAGAAAAGATGATGAAATTCAAACAACTTTGGATGAGACAGAAACAGATGATTTATTGAACAATTATGAAATATTGTTTGGAAGCTTAGATTCTTCATTTTCAATGGAAGAATCCAACAATCCATCAATGGCTACTCAAGAAGAAGATTTTTTGAAGCAATGGGTTGATTGTGTGGATTCATTTTTCTTATGGGATAATTTTATTGATCTTGAAGAACAAATTCCATTTCCACCTTGGCTTTGAAGCTATACTTTTTACCAAGAAATTGTTGTTTTTATAGTTCAAAATTTCTTTGTGATTTGATGATAACTGTAAATATTTCTTTGTATGGTCAGTTTGTCATGTATACCTGTATTTGATGCTCACTCGAATAACAATACTATGATATGATAATAAAATTTTAACTGAAATAACCGATTTATTTTTTTTTGGTGAAAAGAAACAAATCGAAAATAAACTAACTACATAGAGAACCTTTGAGAAAAGCTAACACTTGCTTTAACAATAGGAGAGATTGCTAATACCTTCCTAGGGATCTCTTCAATCACCTTTAGATTTTATCCTGTATCGAAAATCAATTTAATTATACAATCAATAATTTCATTTTTAACTCTCCGGATATGTGTTGCATGATCCAAGATCCAGCATTCGCTAAACTACTTTATAATGACATATACAATGACATATTTGACAACGTAAGATATATAAAGACATAGTCTATATGAATTGACACCAAAACTACTTTACAATGACTATATTTGACTAAATAAATCATCCTTCACTTAAGCAAGCTGACTCAATGTTTATGTAATTTTCATCACAAAAATCAAATCCTTCAAACATCTTCAGATTTTGTCTTGTATGGAAAGACAATTTAGCTATACAATAGCAATTTCATTTAACTCCTTGGACATATGTTGCATGACCCAAAATTGAACATTCGTTAAACTACTTTACAATGACATAATCAACAACACAAGATAGATAGAAACATGGTCTACATGAATTGACACGAAAACTAAGTAAATATTTAAGTAAGTTGACTAAGTGTTCATGTAATTTTCATCACAAAAATCAAATCCCTACTCTAAAATGTATTAAACAAACTATTCTTTAATAGTTGATGATATTACCATTTCATGATTTCTTTTAAAGCTACATATAATTATATATTTTATATAAATTTTAATACATTAATAAGGATTTTATAAAAAAAAATTAAGTAAATTATTGTGATTGATTTGATGGTCAACAAATGTTCATCCACTGAACCTACCTAGATTTGAGTATTTAGAGAGTAACCGATAGATCATTACTTGAACAGTTTCCTTTGGATATAATATATGCATTCGTGATTTGAGTATATCTTATTATATGTTACCAATAAATAAAAATAAGACTCTTAAACTATATCATTTTTCTTATTTAAGTATTTAAAAATTATCTAAATTATAAATTTTACGATAAATCACAATACCAATCAATAAAAAGTAATACATGTCATGTTTTTATTAGATATCATACAATTTTAAATAAAATTAAACAAAATTGATAATTTATTAAACTTTAAAATATTTTATATTATATAAACCTTTTTAACTTTCAATGATTAGATGGTTAATTGTTTACATTGCAGTGTTTTTTTTTTTTCAATTTACAGTCAAATATGATAGGGCCTAACAATATAAAAAAATGCTAAGTAACTTACACATCAAATCGAATTAATTACCCAAAAAAACATATAAAATATCAATTTGGTATATATATGAACAAGTGTAGACTAATTAATGCCCTCTGTCATCACCTTAATCTTAATTGATCGTCATTGCTATCATCATTTCTTTGTTATTATTTGGCAAATAATTTATCCTTTAATTGATTTATTTATTAATTAATTAATTTTTTTATTATTAAATGGACTAATTTTTAATATATTTTTTATAATAAATATTAATTCTATTACAATTTAAACTTATTTGCTCTCAAATATTTTAATCCATTAAAATATATTAGGGTAGGCTTGACAAAAAATTCTCCAATTTGTAGGGTTAGTTTGAATTATTATTTATTAATTAAAAAAGTTTTTGATTTATTTAAGTGTAATTATAAGCATTTAAAACATTAACATCAAAAGTATTTTTTTATTACTGTTTTAAAAATAAATTTAATTAAAAATAAATTTGATGATCATTTTAAAAATATTTTTTTTCAATTTTATTAATTTATTAGAGTGATGTTAACTTTAAAAAGGTATTTATTGGAAAATTATTTGCATTATGATCCTTAATCCTCCACATGATTTTATGGGTTTTTTTTTAATAATATGAATCATCTAAAGATTGGATGGACATTTATTTCAGTGCTGTACATTTAATTTTTTTATTTCATTTATAATATTGTTATAGTATCTAATTTTACCGTTATTATTGTTTTTACACTAATTGCAGATAAAAATACTGCTCATTCAAAGGTATCCTAGAAAAGGATATATAATTAATATATGTTTAGAATATTATCTCACTTAAAAATTTATATTATATATAATTAACATAAAAATGAAATATATAATTTTCTTACTCATAAGTCAAAATATTCAGAACCAATCATAAAAATGTAAAGTATTTTACACAATTATTCCTTGTCATAATAAAATTTATAATTATGGAATTAACAAACTCATACCTAAACATTGACTTTGTCTTTTTTATTTTAATATACTGAATTTATTAATTTTCTAGTTAGTACAATCATGTATTCTTTTTTATAAGATATAACAGTATATACTTGTTGACTGATAAGTTTATGTGGACATATCTTTCAATGACACTTGGGTGTTTTAATTTGAATGAATTTCAAATTTTGATGGTTAGAGTGTTTACCGTCTCAAGGTGATCTGGATTCGAGTTGCATTAATCGCTTTGCTGTTATAACTTTGCTATCTTTTTGTTATTCATCAAAAAAAAAAATGAAAAATTTAAAAATTTCAAGGTTAAAGTATATGAAAGGTCATTATATTATAAGGACTAGATCAAATTAGTCCATTTATTTCTATATTATTAAAAAGGATCAAATAAATCCAAATTGTTACATAATTGATATTTACGGTATAAAAAACAGTTAAATTTTAAATAAAAGATTTCATTTACAAAACTGTAAAAACTTTTAAAATATTATCTTTGTTAAATAGTAAATGATATTTTTTAAACAACTAATGTTAACTCTGTTCCAGTTAATCTTATTTGATTCTTTTGAATAATAGATGAACTAAATTAATCTATTTAATAGTAGAATGACTAATTTGATTAGATCTCTATAATAGAGGGACCTCTCAAATATATTCACCTCTACACATCAAGTTCATCTCACCCACCTTTTAGAAAGTTAATTGCTTGATTTATTTATTGATAAATCAACTAATGATTCTGAAAGTAACATTTATTTTTTGTTGGTTGCGATAAGTTTAAATACAAGTTATAATCGAATTAAGTCACAAGTGTAAGAGAAAGTTAAAATCAATCTTAGAAACTTGATTACATAATTTGAGTTTATCGTACATTTGCGAACTTTTATCTTTATCTAGAGAGCTAATCCACTAAATTTCAACACAGTACAAGATATGATTTGAGTTCTACAAAATTTTTATATAGCAGCCCCACATTTATAATCTAATCCGGATCACTATTATTTTTCCTTTGAAAATTTAATCGTAAAACAAGTGACTCACTTGAATTTACTTACAAATTTGCATTCAAAGTACTAATTCTTATATGAACAATGACAAATGCTCTCTTGATACATTTTACCTAATGGAAGGCAATGATGTATTAGGTTTACTAAACTATAATTAAGTACATTGACAAAGATCTTTAAATTATCCTCATAAAGGTTAAGATAAAGATTAAAATCTTCAAGATATTCAAAAATTAAACTAATCCAGCCTCTTTAAAGAAGCTTGGATAACATTATAAAACTCTGAATCAATTCTTATTAATTTGATCCTACACGATTGATAATCTTAAATAAGTCATAAATAATTTCCAGAGTTTACAAACAAAAAGCCCAACATGTTTTGGATAAAAAAAATGTCACACAAATACCACGAGACTTTTGGTGAGGCCAAGAACCTCAACAGAAGAAACTTCACATGTGTAACTGGGATACTCTGTGCTGGCCAAAACGTAACGGAGGACTCGACATTCGTCGAGCAGAGTTTTTCAATGAGGCACTCTTATGCAAACAAGCACGGCGATGTCTCACCAAGCCATTGTCCCTCTCACAATCTTTATTATTAGCCAAATATTGCTCTCAGACAAATTTTCTGGAAGTACAAGCAAAAGCTACGGACTCCTGGACTTGGAAGAGCATTCTAAAAGGACAAAGTTTATATATTCAACTTTGGTCCCGGAACAATGTCTCTATCTCTAGCAAATTATACATTAAAGCAAGGCCAACGACTAATCCTAGATTGCTGATTACCCTCACGGGGATATGGCGCACCAGGAAGCAGTACATGGATGGATAAAAACGCTTTGTAATATCTAGATACAACGTAACAAGTTATGTCTGCAGGAGCACACCCCAATGTTCAAGTGACCTTACACAAAATTCACCACCAACACCATTCCTATCAGTTGACGCACCATCAGATTTCACCCTGCTCTAGAAACCGGTCGCAACAATCCACCATTTCATTGACTCGCTTCTATCCGCAACATCCACAGAATACTCTTGCCTTCAAGGATGCTGCAGCTACCATCGTCGTCTCTTTAGCTGCGGCAATCTCACGAACCCCTTGTTCCCCGCTGTTTTCTGCTGCACATTAGTCAAAATGTTTTACTTCTGTATACTTAAATAAAAGTAAAACAACATTGACTAATACATTAGATTTATATTTATTGCTAATTTTCCATGTAGCTTAAATTGAAGCTCGTTGAGAGGAGGTCGACTCTATACCGATGAAGTTTATCAAGTGTTATTTATTCAAAGTTGACGAACTCCTCAACAAATTGATATTATCTTTGGTGAGGATTGTCTCCTAACTTTACCTTGATATGGCTGCACCTGCAGACTTTTCGCGGCACCTCAAGATTATTTTCATCCTTAATTTCCCTCGTAATCCGAGGTAAAGGAGGTGCATGATTAATAGTTTTGATATGTTTATGATTAAATTAAAAAAATACACATGAAAAATAATAAAAATATCATGTGATCATAATTAAAAATTAATTAAAATGATAATCTAGATAACCCCTTCCCTAAAAAAAATGATAAATCAAGTCCAACATTAACCAAAAAATATTGAAAATAATGGGCCAAAATTGTCCAACAAAAGCAAGGCTAAGATCCAACAGTGTTTTTTTTTTCAAGTTCTAGAAACAGTGAGTCACTCGGATGAAAAACAATGGCAACTCAGTTCAGATTAGTTATGGCTATGCAGAGAACAATTCAAAGGATCCATACCCTCGTTGATACCCCACGCCTCAAAAGCTTCTCTCTTGACGCACCCAAAATTGTAAGTTTTTGTTTCCCCATTCTTTTTTCTGCTATTTTCTTTTGCTTTCTAAGTGGGTTTCTTTTTTGTTTTGAATTTTGATATGGCTTTTTTTAATTTGAGTATATAATCAGACCCAGATAAGTTATTTGAGCACCCGTTTGATTTTAACTTCATTTTATCTCTTAGGAAGTGGAAATAATCATTTGGGTTATTAGCACAATTACCAGAGAAAGTAATAGATTAGTTTACTTTGTGGAGTTATTGAAATTTTTTGGTGCCAATTTATGTTATAGTTCTTGAAATTTGAGTAATGGAGTGATTCAAATTTGGTTATGGGAAACTCCATTTTTGTTACAGACATTTTTGGATACGAGTATATGACTTTTCAAGGAAATTCTAAATACAAAGAAAAACCTACAAAAAAAAAGAGTTTAACATGTGTTGGACACATACTCACATCCGATACTCATCTTGGAGTCCGAGTAACATAGGTTGATTGACCATGTTGAATCTGTTTTTTCATGGTGTTGACCGACCGAGTAAATTTTTCTTTGATTCATGCTTTATATAGCTTTCTTATCTATAATGTTGAAAAACTTGTTCAGGTTGATGTAGAATATGCGAATGGCATCAAGTTTAGCTTGTCAGCCGAGTTTTTGCGAGTTTATAGCCCTGCTGCTGATGGCAAGATTCGATCAATCGGTAGTGAAAAGGTATATGTATATGGCTTCATCTAACAGCATTGATTGAGCACAAGGCATTAAGTAACTTGAATGTCTACTTTATGATGTTCTCTCTCTTTTAGATAAACAAGTTCCAATTGTGATTGGTTGAGGTTCCTTTATCAGGTTATATCTGGTCGGCGCCATGTTGGGATAATGTCTGCTGAACCTGTAGGAAACTACGGGGTAAGGTACCTTCTCTAGGTTCTTTGTTAAACCATTTTACTTGGTAAAGTTTACATGTGATTGGATTCTAACTGTGTTTTTCCTTGTTTATGTCATGCTTGTGTCATTTCCGGGTGGATGGTTCAGGATAGTTTTCGATGATTTGCATAAAACCGGGATTTATTCTTGGGACTATTTCTATAATCTTGGTAGCAACAAGTTTACTCTCATGAGAAATTATATCAAAACATTGAAGAAACATGGACTCAGCCGGGATCCATCTAAAAGAAAGTCATCTAAAGACCTCTAATTATCCGAGTTAGTTCCCTTAGAACATCGACTCAACCTTAGTCTTATCTAAAATGAGGCTCAAATAGCAAAAGTGTTTTTTCGAGGAACATCCATGTGGTTTAGTTACCTGGACTCAACTCGTTTTCCAGACAGAAGAGGGGATGGGAACTCAGTATTTTCGTGTTCCATTGGTAGGCCGTTTGAAACAGGTGATTTACTTTTGATCTTGATATTACTTTCATTTCTCGTTTCTTGTGGACTAAGACAATTTGATATTTAGACCTGGTTTTAGACATGGTTATTCTTTCTCGATGTTTAATGAAAAAGAAAAACTGCTCTGATACACGTTCCGATAAAGTTAGTTGCCCGATTCCGATTGAATTCCAGATTAGAATCCCATGTTGTCTGTACAATTCCCCCTGGGATGTTATTTTGAAAGAAGGATCTTCCATCGAGACAGTATCGCTTTGTTGCAACCATTGTTTGCTAAGCTTGATTGAATATGTTATTTGCTTGGTGTTCTCTTACATGTTTTCTCCTATTATTTATTATGACAACGTTGGTGCCACTCCATTTATCTCATGCTACAGTATTTAATCTTACTGTAAACTAAAAATATTTTTTCTTGGATAATGGAGGAGATTACTCAATCCATTTCCGTATCGCTCATGATCTATATAATAATCGGGGCTTCCATTTCAAATGCATATCCCATTTTTCCGTATTGCTCATGATCCAGTTTTTCTACTAATCGCAAGTAAACGCATCGTCTATCCAAATTCATCTTAATCTCCAACCTTATTTTTTCACTCTCAATGAAATAAAATATAATAACATAGATAATGAATATAGAACACTTTTATCTTAATATATATTTTTAGATTTTAAATTAGAATTTTACTAAATATTTAAATATTAAGTAAGTAGATGAATTTTTTAAATGTAAAATTTTAAAATGTTGGCTTTATGTTTATTTTTTGAAAAGTTTTAATTTTAAATGAATGAATGAATAAATATAATTTTTTATCATATATTAATTAGATAAATAAAAATTAATTTTCAATTTTATTTTAAGATAATTTTTAATGAAACTTTTTATTTTAAAATTAAGTTTTAAGATAAAATGTTTTTAATATAATTTGAAATACAATATTTTTAATTTAAAATTCACTAAAATTAAATAATTAGATGTGATTTTCAAACCTAAATTTTTTTAAATATCGAATGTTATGATTTTTTTAATTAATTTTAAATAAATATAAATTTTATTGTCCTATATTTAATTAGAGAAATAAAATTTTACTTTTGAATTAAAATTTTATATTCTAAATGTCATTAAATGGAGTTTTCACGTGTCAACTAATAAAGCTATCCGTGCAAGTATACCTTATTATATATCATATTCATTAGATATATTAAATATACATTGAAAATAAGAAATATTCCTATTACAAAAATGGATCCGTTTACCTATTTTTTTTTAAATTTAATATTTTTATTAAATTTAATCGATAAACAGATCATGTTATACTAGTTCATTTAAAATTTTTATCAAGTAATTTTTATTTAAATTATTAAATATGTTTAAAAAATTAAAAAACCAAATTCTTAAAATTAAAAATTTTAGGGTAATTAATTTTTTAAATAGGTTATCAAACAGCCTGAAATTTAAATGAAAAAATATTATAATTATTATATTAAAAATAAAATAAATAAAGAAATATCTTATTGCTCCCTAATAAAATATTTATATCTGTAAAAATAAATAAATAAATATTTAATTATGTTTTTATTATAATTTAAATTATTTAAATTTATAGATAAATGTTAAACAGTAAAAAATCAACAAATAATATCTGAATTTAATTCTAAAATAAGAAAACAAACTGAACACTACAATTTAAAAAAAAATTAAGAAAAATTCAAAACTTAGAAAAATTCAAAAAAGAAAAGACATAGTCTTCTCAGTATACAAAACATTCAAATCCAATCTAACCTTAAATTTGAATAATTAAAATAAATTGAAATGATCAATTTATGATAATTTGAAAAAAAAATTAAATTAAAAATAAAAAGTTAAGAACTAATATATATATATAATAGGTTAAAATATGTTTTTAAGTCATGGTACTTTTCGTGTATTTGGAATTTAATCTTTTTACTTTATGGATTTAAAAATGTACTTTCAATTGTTAATACCATTAAAATTCTTTTATTAAATGTAGATTTATTATTATGTCAGAGTTTTAGTTACATGGCTATCAAGTAAATTTTTTTTTAATTTTAAAATGTCACATTAATAAATTTAATAAAAAAAATTAAATGTTAACAATTGAATTTGAATTTTGAAAATTTAAAACTATATAGACCAAATTTTTAAAAATAATATTATAAGGATTAAATTTTAAATTTATGAAGAGTGTAAGGATTTGTATCATATTTTAACTTATAAAATAAATTTTAAAAAGTTAAAAAATATTAAAACATAGCATAAGTCCTTATACTCTTTGTAAATTTAAAATTTAATCCATTTATTTTTATTTTTAAGAATTTAAATATAAATCCAACTATTCACATTATTAAAACTATTTTGTTAAATTCGAGTTTATTACAATGTCATCTTTTCAAATACATGGCTATCAAGTGGTTTTTTTTAATTTTAAAATATCACATAAATAAATTTAACAAAAAAAAATGGATCTGAATTTTGAAATTTAAAAAATAGATGACTAAATTTTAGAAATAAAAGTATAAAGACTAAATTCAAAATTATGAAGATTAAAGGGACTTATAGCATATTTTAACCAAAGAAAAACAAAAGAAAGAAAAACCAACCACGGTCTTCCCAACCCTTGAGACTCTTTGATATTATAAATTAAATTAATTTCTATCAAAAATCAAAGAAAAAAAAATCAGAGAAAAAAATGGGAGATCAGTTGGCGAAAGGAGAAGAATTCCTGAAGAAAGCAGAGAAAAAGCTAAATGGTTGGGGCTTGTTTAGTTCTAAATATGAAGACGCCGCCGATTTATTTGATAAAGCTGCTAATTGCTTCAAGCTTGCCAAATCATGTACTTTTGTTTCCTTTAATTTTTATTTTTAATTTTTGTTATATGGAATTAATTCACTTTGCAACTTGAGTTTTTTTTTTCTTTTTACTATTTTCTGTTTTAATTTATTCATTATTGTAGATCTTTAGCCCCGAATTATTGAAGTATCAATTTTACTTGTTTCTGTCCAGTTAATCAATTTGAAATTTAGGGTTTTCTTTTCTAGGATCAGATTATCGATTAATTTTTAAAATAGCTGGAATCTTTAATCTCTATTTTTTTTTTGTCTTCAAGGGGACAAAGCTGGATCAACTTATGTAAAGTTGGTGAATTGCCATTTGAAAGTAAGCACTTTGGTTTAAATAGCATTTCGTTTGTTATTGCTAAGTAATTTAATTCGACTCTTTTGTTTGTTTGTTGAAATCTGTAGTCGGACAGCAAGCATGAAGCAGCTCAAGCTTATGTTGATGCTGCTCATTGTTATAAGAAAACAGCTACAAAGGGTAAGTGTGGATTGCATATGGTTTCACTTGGTCCGTATCCATCGGCCAGTTATAGTGCATCTATGCTTCTGACTGTATATTTTCTTTCCAATACAGAGGCTATATCTTGCTTGCAGCAAGCAGTGAACTTGTTTTGTGATATTGGAAGGCTAAGCATGGCTGCTAGGTATTATAAGGTATTGTTTAACCATTAATATGCCAATCTATAAAGGGAGAAAAGGAGTTTGTCGTTTATCGTTTAGTTTAGTGCTTATACAGCATAATTTTGCAGTGATCGTGTTTTGTTTTGAGTTGGTTCGAATTATTTCCTCAACCTTCGTTAATAGTGTCAGCAGAATTGTTTAACTTTCATTCCTCTGTCTCGAGACATCAAACATTGAAGCTAAGGGTCTGAAACAGGGAGATAAGTCTCGAGACATGAACTCCATTGTCTCGAGACTGTCTCAAGACACAACCTTCCATTTTGATAATTTGAGTAGGATTCGTGCCCTAACTCCGTGTTTGACCCCGGGTCACTATGTATGGGCCCATTTGACCTCGTGCTTGTGCAATTCACTTGTATAACTTGAAATTTATGCATTATATTACGTTTTTTGGTTTAATTTTAATGCAAATGAATGATCACAGTTTTGAGTTGCTTCGGCAACGGATGTGACATCTCATATTCGGATCTGCCCTCTGGGTCTAGTGTGGGATGCCACATTTCCTCAACCATAACTTTGTATGATGATGTTACTTACGGTTATTTATAAACACGAATGTTTCGTTGCGTGCAGGAAATTGCTGAATTATACGAATCTGAACAGAACATTGAGCAGGCCATGGATTATTTCGAAAAGGCTGCTGATTTCTTCCAAAATGAAGATGTGTCTTCTTCTGCCAATCAATGCAAGCAGAAAGTTGCACAATTTGCTGCTCAGATAAAACAGTGAGCATATTCACTTCTTCTAGACAACATTGTTCTTGCGACGCCTTTTTGCTGTTTTCTATTATAATGGATTATATCATTGACTTTTTACTTCGCTAACACCGTTGCGTAAGTGTTGCCCTCAATAAAAGATATTCTTATGATATTTCTCCAGATACCAGAAAGCGATTGAGATATATGAAGAGATAGCGCGGCAATCACTTACCAATAACTTGCTGAAGTATGGAGTTAAAGGTCATCTTCTTAATGCTGGCATTTGTCAACTTTGCAAAGGTGATGTTGTAGCAATCACCAATGCGTTAGAGCGATATCAGGTTGAATTTCAGTCTCTTTTTAACATTCTAACACATTAGCTTTTTACCTTAAATTGTTACATTTGAACTTATCAGTTATATGAATCTGCATTTGCTTTCTTCAGGATCTGGATCCAACTTTTTCTGGAACACGAGAGTATAAATTATTGGCTGTAAGTTATTATAATATTACGGTTTTACTTCTTTCCTGCAATTTATTTTTTAGTTGATAAGATTCTGTTTGGTTCTTTCGGTGGTAAAAGTATCAAGGAGGACCCTGTACTAGGAGTTAGATTGCATTTTGACCCATGTACTCAAAAAATGAGCAAATTAGTCCTTGAATCTTAGTTTGAAGAGTAAATTGATCTTTTTTGTTAAAAAATACATCCATTTGTACTGTTAAAAACTGACGTGGCTAATGGAATAACCAAACAATGCCATGTGACTTGCCACGTATATCTCGTGTTGACGTACAGGACCAGTTTTTAACAATAGAAATAGATGAAATTTTTAGTAGAAGAACCAATTTTCCCTTTGACCTATTATACAGGGACTAATTTGCCTATTTTTTTAGTGGAGGAGGCAAAATGCAATCCAACTCTTAATACAAGGGCCAAATGATACTTTTACCTTCTTTTGGTTTTTGCTTAAAGCATACTTGATCACCGCTTTTTCCATTTGTTTCAATTTTTCTCTATCTATCATGTTCGTTAGCTGACGATTTATTCAGTTACTCCTTGCTTCTATATCAAAATCTTGTCAACTTTATGATTATACGTATCTGTTTGAGAATCTGGTTCTTAATCTTTGAAATATGGGTTTTAATAAGCTTATGCTTTCTGACAGGACATTGCTTCTGCTGTTGACGAGGAAGATGTCTCAAAGTTTACAGAAGTTGTCAAGGAATTCGATAGCATGACCCCATTGGTATGTCAATCTCCATTACTAATGCGGTTTTGACCCCTGAAGTTACTATGCTAACGTGTACTGTTTCCGTAAAATGCTATGCAGGATTCTTGGAAGACAAACCTTTTACTTCGAGTGAAAGAAAAGCTGAAAGCTAAAGAACTGGAAGAAGATGATCTTACCTAAAAGAGCTTCGCGTCGTGAGAATCGCCTGTGTTTCTCAGTTTTTTCATTTTAATGGTGATCGCTTTGTTTTATGTGTCTGTGTGCTCTCCCTTATAACAATTATTTCCGGAAATGTTTCACTTGTTTTGCTTTAAACCTTATGATTTACGCTGATACTGCTGTTTCTGCTCCTAATGTTACTGTCAATTTGAGTATGTGTGGATATGAGTATGTGTTTGATATGAAAACCTTCGAATTTTATTCATTGTGAAAGAAGTCAGTCTTTTATGGAATAATTGAATTAAAGAAATAGTTCTTAAGCTGTGTATGTATAATCTTATTTTAGATAACATTTATATAAATTTTGATAAATTAATAATTTGTATTATATCTATGTTCAACTTTGTGAACATTTTCTATGCTTCCATTTTTTGGTGTGCTTTAAAACTTTTTCCCTGGGTTTGGATGGATAGTGTATTTATTTGTGGTTAATATAAAAATAACGGTGACGGTGAGATTAGATACTGTAATGATATTATAACGTGAGACAAAAAGTAAATTAGACATGTTTGTGCCCAAGTTTGAAGGCCTGTATAGAAAATTAAAAAAAGTATTATGCTTGAAAAATGAATTTAGGTAAACTTGGGCTTCGACATTCTATTTTTTAAGTTTGTAATATTATATATTATGTAATTTATAATAATTAAAAATTAAATTTATTGTAATATATAATACTATTATAATATAAAAAAATTTAAAAAAATTGAAATGATTATATTTAAAATTATAATAAATACAAATACATAAAATGATTAAATATTATATTAAAATAAATATAAATGTATATATTTTTAAAAATTTTAAAAAATAATATTGACGAACCTAAAATAGACTCAAGTAAATTATTTCAAAATAGATGAAAAAATTTATGTTTGTTAATTCGTTAATGTTTTAAATAATTTTAATAATATTTAATTTTAAAAAATAATTTTTATAATTGTTTTTTGAATTTTTAAATTTTAAAAATAATTAATTATCGATATTACATTCACATGAAAATCACGTGTATGTCATTTAGTTTTAAAAATAATTTAACAAATAACACAAAATTTAAAATTAAAAAAATAAATAAATAAATAAATAGTTAAAATATATTAGGAAAGAGTGCCACCTGTAAATGCAAAAAGAAGAAAAAGAGGCAACATTTAAGTTAAACCAACTCAAACTACTGTCCTGTAACATCAAGTTTTGTAATAAAACAAGAAGCAGTTCGCATCATTTAACGTTTGCTTTTAACTTGTTTGACGAGTAAGGCGATATACAGTTGTTAAATCCAGAATTATCGTTTATAATTAATTACTGTTACTGAGCTGTACAGATGAAGGGAAAAAGAATTATAAAGGGATGGATTTGGCTCCCACTGTTGAAGTTCCCTCTATGAGTAGACATCCAAAAACTGGTGACTGGTATAACAAGCTTCGGCCTTTTTTTAGCATTTTTTTTTCTCTTTGTTGAGTTTTGGGTTTTGATTACAATTTCTGATTTCAATGTGTTTGATATAATGTCTGGAATTTTAAGTCCTGTTTTTGGTTAAGTTCTGGTCTAGGATGATCTTACTTTGAACGTTTGGATGCATTAAAGTGAGATATTTGTTGATACTGGTGACGGAGGTTGAGTGTGGTTCAAACAGTTGTGCCGAGAGCCATTAGTAGTAGGAGGGCTTGGGAAGGATATGTTGCTATCTGAAGGGCTATGGAGGAAGTTGGGTAGAGTTTCACTAGAAGAGAGCTTGGAGCTTGGTGTAACCACCAGGTATTTTATTGAGTAGGGTTTGTAGTAAGCTCATGGATATATGTGATAAGATGTGACTTGATAGAATTTGGTGTAAACTCCATTAAATGAGTATTTATTATGTAGGATTTGTATTAAGGTCACGGAGAACTCTATTGAAATGTGATAAAGATGTGATTCGCTGGAGCTCGGTGTAGGCTCCACCAAATGAATATCATCATGTAGGGTTTGTAGTAAAATCATGTTGGATGTGATAAATGTGATTTGATGGAGCTTGGCGTAGACCCCATTAAATGAGTATTTTATTGTGTTAGGTTTGTAATAAGATCATGAAGAATTCTATTGAGATGTGATAAGATGTCACTTGATGAAGTTTGGTGTATGCCTCGCTAAAGTATTTTATTGTGTGAGGACTATAGTAAGGTCATGGGGAACTTTGTTGGGATGTAATAAGATGCCACTTGATCGAACTTGGTGTAAGCCTCGCTAAATGAGTATCTTATTGTGTAAGGTTTGAAACTTGATGGTAACGTATAAAATTGAAATGGAAGTAGTAAAGTTACGAAGGGCCTTGGATATAATAAGAGGGACGGTTAGGTGTAAGAAATTGAAAGTTTAGTTGTCATTGGGTTAGTTGGTTTTTGTTGTCATTTTCTTACATCAATTGAAACAAAAGATTTGGTTTCTGAATGAAATAATGTTTAGTAAATCTTGATTTCATATGTTTAAATGTTGAAGAATGATGAAAATCTTCCATTGTTTCATGTTTACTTCACATTCTCTTCTAGCATATAGCTTATAATATGTCCTTTCTGATTGAAGCAAGTCTTTGTATGGGGTAATGGAGTTGATTATATTTTCCATAGTGTTTTCGTATTTTAACATGATTTTGGATCGAAAAAGCGTTTGCGCTATTTCCGACTCGAGTCTAGAACTTCCTGGTGGAATAACATACATTGTTTCATTAAACCCTGCAGGTACCCTGCAATTTACAAGCCTGCTGGAGTTGTCCACTGGCTAAAACATAGTAAAGATGCACAAAATGTTGATTGGGTCGTTATTTTGGATGCAGATATGATCCTTTGAGGCCCGATTGTACCTTGGGAACTTGGTGCCGAGAGAGGCAGGCCTGTTGCTGCTTATTACGGGTACCAACTTTTCTTTATTTATTCAAAGTATGCCGAACCAAGGAATGTACTTGTGACACTGCTTCGACATTCATTTTTTGGATGTTCTGAGATGTTCTTAATTCTTTGTTTCTTTCAGGTACGTGGTAAGATGTGATAATATTCTAGCCAAATTGCATACAAAACACCCAAAACTTTGCAACAAGGTTGGTGGGCTTTTAGCCATGCACATAGACGATCTTCGAATTCTAGCACCTTTGTGGCTTCCCAAGACCGAAGAAGTACGTGAAGATCGAGCTCACCGGGAGACTAATATAACCGGTGACATCTATGGGGAAGGCTGGATTAGTGAGATGTATGGTTACGCATTCGGTGCAGTAGAGGTATGATCTTTTGTCAATTTTATCCCACATATAAAGAGCAGAAAAAAATTTTCCCCTTCAGCCGTGCTGTTTGTGATCTTTCTATATCCGTCTTTGCTTTTCAGGCTGGACTTAGCATAGGATCAATGAGGACTTGATGATCTACCATGGATATACTCCATGACCTGGTGTTGAGCCTATTCTTCTACATTACAGCTTGCCATTTAGTGTCGGGAACTGGTCTTTCAGTAAATTAGATCACCATGAAGATGGTATTGTTTATGACTACGGGCAACTCTTTCCCAAGCCTCCTTATCCTAGAGAGGTATGTTAATCTCTAGACCTAGGATGAAAGAATCACTACATGCAATACATTTTTTTTCTTACAATGAAATAAAATTGAGGCATGGCATTGGCATTGGCTTTTTTATTGCATCTTATGCAGGTGAAAGCTATGGAACCGGATCCAAATAAAAGGCGTGGCTTATTTTTTAGTATAGACTGTATTAATACGATGAATGAGGGTCTTCTCTTACAACATGCCGGACATGGATGCCCCATGCCAAAGTGGTCGAAATATCTAAGCTTTTTGAAAAGCAAAACCTTTTTGGAACTAACTCACCCGAAGCTTCTTACTCCTCGTACGGTACAAACTGAGGTGGCCGAGGAGGGGAAAGAAATCAGTGAACCCACAAAACAATATCCAAAAATGCACACTATTTTCTACTGAATGTATTTCATATTTCGACTGGCAGGCTGGAGGACTCATGCACAGTTTCCACCTCAGTGGCCAGCCTGAAAATATCACACGTCTTCTCAGCTGTGCGGATGAAGACTTAAAGCAATATAAAGGTCATGACCTACCACCCACTCATTATGTCCCTTCGATGGGCCACCATCCACTAGATGTCTTGTTATTTTCTTTAGAGCTCTCGCTTGCAGCAGTATTCTAAGCTTATGTCTTATGTCTTATTAGTTTTGAAGTGATATTCGGCTCGATTCTAAGCTTATGTATTCGTTTAAGCCATGAAAACTTTGCCATGTTTTTGTGACAAGCCTGCTACCTATGTTGGTTCACTGAAATAACCCATTTCCTTTTAACATATGGCTATTGTCGGGTGAAGTGGTTGAAGTCTTGAACAGTTAATGCAATGTTATCGGGTTACGTCCTTCTAAATTAGCATATTTCATGAACTTGAAGGCAGGGAATGAACTCTTGTTGTTATTTGATCCATTTCAGGTATCCGGCAACTAATAAACCTGCTGCTGTCGTTCATTGGCTCAACCATGTAAACACCGATGCCGAGTACATAGCTATTCTTGATGCTGACATGATGTTGAGAGGCCCGATTACATCGTGAGAGTTCAAAGCAGCACGTGGCAGACGGTTTCTACCCCTTACGAGTAAGTTGAGAACAATGATAAAGGTCTTCCTTCACATTCTTTCTAGATTTACCCTTTGTGAATCTTATCCCCTTCCAAGTTAGTATGAACTTCACTTATTTTATGGCTTTGCATGACAGTTACCTTATCAGCTGCGACAACGAGCTTGCAAAACTTCACACTCGCAATCCTGATGCTTGCGACAAAGTTGGAGGTGTTATAGTCATGCATATTGATGATCTCCAGGCGTTTGTGCTACTATGGTTGCTTAAAACCGAGGCGGTCTGAGCTGACGGAGCTCATTATGCAACAAAAATCACCGGAGATGTATATTAATTTGGGTGGATCAGTGAAATGTATGGTCACTCATTTGGTGCAACCGAGAGGCATCATTTTCAGTCAACTTCTTTGGAACAACGATATTTAATGTTTTGAGTTTAGTTTTAATAGTCTCTTATCATGCAGTTGAAGTTACGGCATCGGATAAGCAGTGAGATATTAATATATCCGGGTTTTGTTCTTCAACCTGATGTGCAATACAGAGTTTTCCACTATGGCTGAATTTAAAGTTGGGAATTGGAGCTTCAATAAGGCGAACTGGAGAGAGGTCGATATGGTGAACAGATGATGGGCTACGTTTCCAGACCAGCCTGATCCTTCAACACTCGAACAAATCGATGATAACTCACTTCAACAAGACCTGCTCAGCATCGAATGTGTGAAAACATTAAACAAAGCATTGCTTTTGCATCACAAGAGAAGAAACTGCCCTGACCCTACTGCATTACCCAATCCAAAACCGAAGGCTTGGTGAGAACTACGATATAAAAAGCGATTCGGTGTTCGGAAATCGTTCTATTATGGGTGATTTTTGGGATTGGTTTTATGTTCGTGGGGGTTTTCTGGTTATACAAGCAAGGAAACATGAAAAGGTAAAAATAACAAAAACAGGAGAAGATCTTATATTGGATTCTTAAAGATGAATGATGGCGATGGGCAAACCCGTAAGTCAGAGGCATCTTTGTAACATTGTAGAGAAGAAAACTACTTTTAGCCCAGAGTATAATAAAAAGTTGAGAAGATGAACATGATGAAGTGAAAGCCAATGACATAGAGATTAGAAGAACTATCATCTTTTTGGGGTAAAAATAACATGTACATTCTTGTACGGGTTAAAACTTCATGTTTGAGAAATCGCGCAACTTTAGGCAATTTCAGCCTTACTTAGCATCCATCATCCTTGATCTCCAAGGCACGAAAGTATTGCTTCATTTGAAATTACAAGTTGTCCACATCCCTTGTGAACTTTATTTTCTTAAACTTCAAGAGTCATTCTTTTCCATCACAAGGAGAGAAGAGCAAAACTGTAACATCAATGCGATTGATGCAACTTGAACTTAGGTCACACCTAGGGCAATAAATACCTTTGACTATTATGCCAACACATGAGTTTCTACATGAACCACTTTTTAATTATAGAATTGGATAGAAATTTTAATAGAAGAGATCAATTGACTCTTCGATTTAACATATAAGGACTAATTTATTTATCTTTGAATAGGGACAAAATACAATTTAACTCCTAATATAAAGCTATTTACGATACTTTTACTTTTTTTTGGGTTCATTAAACTTACAATACAATTATGGTAGGCTAAACCCCATTTCTAATGAATTGGATGCTTGAGATGGAAATAGTACCTTAAAAGGGTCCTTTGATTAAAAAAAAAATAAGTTAATGTACATTAGATGAGAAAGAAATTGATCATTCTATTAACAATTTCATCCATTTTGGTTGCTTGAATTAATCCTTCCATGTAAAAATTCCATCTATTTTATCAGCTATAAAATATTTCATACAATTCTTTTGATAAAAATTTCATCCATTTTGCTTGAATTAATCTTTTCATATCAACATAAAATGCACATGGAACCTCATGTTAACACTTAATAGTAGAAATGGATGAAATTAAAAAAAAATTGATTTGTTCTTTAAACCAATATACATGAATTAATTTATCCATGTTTTAAATAAAAAGCAAAATGTAATACACCTTATAGACAAGGACTTCCATGATATTTTTACCGCTTCACATTGAGTATTTACTTGCAAATTGTCACCGTCATGAAAGGTAGAGTATATCTACTCTTGATGTACACAAATTTGTATGGGATTCAAGAATATGATGATTGTGAAACTTGCAAGAATTCCCTAATAATTCAATTCCCAAATCCCAATTTTTTGTTACTTCACACTGATGTTTTAACTCCTGGTAGTTCAACTTGGAACATCCAAGGAACCTAACAACTTTTCACTTTGTTTTCGGCCAAATTTAAGGTTAAAAAAGCATAGAGATGCTTAAGTTTGCTTAGAAAATCAACCATAAAACAACAGTTCCGAGGTTAAATTCTGCTATTAGTTCTTATACTTTATGAAAATTGTAGATTTAGTCTGTATACTTTAATCTAGTCATTTTTTGTTCTTATAATTGTCAAAATTTAAAATTGCAACCTTCACCAAATGATAACCGTTAAATTCATTAAGTTCTGCTATTTCTAAATTTGATGCGTCAAATATATTATCATTGTGTAATATCATGTCAACAAAAATTCAGTTAATGGATTAGTAATTGTCATTTGCGTTAAGACTAAAATTTTAAAGTTGATGACTTAAAATGATCCAATTGAAGAATATGAACTAAATCTACAATTGTACCTATAGTACAAGCCTAGTAATTGAATTTAGACAAACATATTTAGCATTTACTGTTTGGGTCAATACTGAAATTTCAAAAAGTTAAAAAGTACAAAAACTAAAATTAATCAATTTGAAATGTATATAAACTGAATCCATGACTTTTATAAAGTACGGGGACTAATAGCGAAATTTAACCAAACTCCAAATCCAGACCAAACCTTAAAACATGTTAGTGATGATGATTGGGTTCTTGTTTCAGCGTCCAAATTCAAACTGCCCCAATTATATTTAAATTCAAAAAATTTCCCAATATTATGGACGTTAAAAGATTTCATTTTTTCCATGGAGTTCAACAAGTGGGCCTTGAAAAAAGGATCTCTTTTTAAAAACATGGGAACCTGTTTGTTTATGACCCCACTTTAGATAATAATTAAAAAATCCCTGAAGTTTTACTTTTTTTCATCTCCAATGGATTCCATTATTGCTATTTTTTCATTTTGAATTTCAAATTTAAATGGGGTTATTGTATTTCCCCTTTTTTTTAATAGTTTAGAGAAAGGGGTTTTGCCAAAGGAAACATTTTTGCAAACATGGGGGACTCAACTTGTCTCATGCAACCATTTTCTTACACTGCAGGCCTTCCCAATGAAGCCAAAGAGGTCAGTTCATACATTATCATATGAATTAAGCGAAATTTTAATAATAAAATCTTTGTCTTTCTTCAACTCTATGATTGTTCTTTTGGATGTTAATAATTCATTGAAAAAAACCATTAAAGATTCTTCCTTTATTGGTCCTACTTCACTAAAAACGGTTTCTTTTTGGGGTTTTGTCTTTAGGGAAATCCAATTCATGGTCTTGGACAGTCGATTTCATTTGGGAGATTCATGTCTGAATCTTTAGCTTGGGAAAAATGGTCAACCTTTTCTCATAACAAATATGTTGAAGAAGCTGAGAGATATGCTAGGCCTGGTTCAGTTGCTCAAAAAAAAGCTTTCTTTGAAGCTCATTATAAGACCCTTGCTGCTAGGAAAGCAGCAGCCTTGCTTGAACAAGCTAATGCTGCTGCAGCCATTAATGCTACTGAAAGTGAAGCCCAAAACTCAAACCCTCAAATGGCAGAAACTGGCTCCATTTATGATTGTAAAGAGAATAATTCAGAATTTGTGAAGGTTCAAACCAGCTCAGTTGATGAACCCCAAGTTATGAAAAATGAATCTTTTGAAAAGAATGGGGTGGTTGTTGATAAGGCTGAAATTACAGATTTGGAGGTTAAAGAAACAACCCAAGTGAAGAACAATTGTGTTAAAGTTAACCAATCAAGACTACTTGGAGATGATAAAGAATTGGAGCTTAGTGAAGGGACTCAAATGAAGAAACCTCTACTTAAGGTAAAAAAAGTTAAAACATTTATGGGTAAAACTAAGTTAGATTGCATTTTGCTCCCTTTACTAAAAAATGGTTAAGTTGGTAGTTTTTTGATATAACGTATAGGGATTAATTTGCTCAATTTTTGAGTAAAGGGGCAAAATGCAATCTTATTCTTAGTACAGGGGCTTCCATGGTAAATCTACCAACATTTATGCTATCTGGTACTCACAGCTCGAGTCTGAGTAACATAGCTTTGCATTGTTGTTGTTATGATGCAGGGTGGCAAAACAAATGAAGATGAATTTGAGGTAACAAGCAAGATGAAACCTTCCCAATCTTCTTCAAAGGTGTTTGCTAATGCAAGAACATCCAAGATGCCATCTTCACCTGCAAAATTCAAAGCTCCACTTCGACCCAACAATGGAAACAATCTCACTCCAATGACCAAGAAGTCTGCAATGGACATATCTGAAAGAAAGAGATCAACACCAAAATCAAGCCACAAGTCAACCAACTTCACCCATGCAAAAGAATTCAGTAAATTTACTTCCACTATCATCAGAAAGATTGATGGTTCAAGAATTGATTCGAATTCTAAAGCATCTAAAGAATGTCCTACACCTTTAAGGACTCCGAACCAGGTGCACTTTTTCTATCCAGTTTATAGTACTGTGTTTAGTTCTAGTTCTAGTTCTACCTGTTATGGTTGATGAACTGTGTTTCATTTATGGACTGCAGGTGTCTATAAGTGGAAAACCGAAACAATCCTCGGCCACCCCTTGGTCTGAAAACCGAAGGTATACTCCGATATAGGTAGTTATTGAAACTTGGAAATGTTTGGAACATTTATCATTACAAACTCTTTATCATATGTATGCATGACAGTGCTAGAACACCAGTTAATTCCTCAGCCAGTGTCAGCAAAACAGCTCGTGGAAAATGGAACTTTCTTCCTACAGAGTGAGAAGCTTCTTTTCTTTTTTATAACAGCAAATTGTTCATAGCCAGCTTACCTGCAGAAACAAATTGTTACAAGTCCTGATTTTTAGTTCTTTTTATGGCAGTTGTTCAAAGATTTTGAGTGCCTGCAGAAACAAATCACAGTCACCTGGTATATTTGCATCTTTCAACTTGAGAACTGAAGAAAGAGCTGCTAGAAGAAAACAGGCAAGGCTCTCAAACATAAACTATTTGTTTTACATTTACTGTGTCGTGTATGATGAGTTGAAAGTATCACAAAAACCCCTGTACTATATCCCAGATTACATTTTAGCTTCTCTACTGAAAAAAAATGGGCAAATTAGGCTCTGTACCTTTGATGAATGAGCGAAACAGCCTATTTGTTAAAATTGCACCACTAACTGTTTGTATTGGTGTTTATATACAAGGTATAATAACAAATTTAGTCCTCAACCTTTACACATCTATTCAATTTGACCCCTACTCTTTTATTGGAAGTAAATTAGACCTTTTTGAAACTAATAAGTCTAAAGGGTCAAAAAAGCCTTAGTGACAAATTTAAAAAAATCAATTCAGCCCTTTTAAAATTTAAAAATTAGTGAAAGAACATAAAAATTATAAACAAAATTTATAAAAAATAACTTATAAAATTTTTATGAAAAAATAACAACACCGAACTAATAAAGAGTATGGGTCAAATTGAATAAATGTGTAAAGGTTGAGAGTTAAATTTGTTATTATACCTTATATATAAACACTAAATTTTAACAAAGGGTTGGTTTGCTCACTCATCTAACATACAAGGGCTAATTTGCCTATTATTTCAGTAGAGGGGCTAAAATGCAATCCATTGTATAGCACAGGGGGTTTTGTGGTACTTTTACCTATGTGATGAATATGATGTTCTTCAATGAATTATTCATTAAGATACACCATTTTCTCCATCTTTATCTTTTCAGAGGCTTGAAGAGAAATTCAATGTTATTCAGGAACAAAAAGTACAACAGCAAACAACACTCAAGGTTACTTTTTATTTATATAGGATCAAATGATATCTTCAAGGAGAGCATATCTGAGCTAAATAGGTATTGTTGCAGGAAAAAGCAGGGACCGAATTTAAGAAACTACGACAAAGCTTTTGCTTCAAGGCAAGACCATTGCCGGATTTTTATAAAGAAAGAACACCTAAAGATCAGATTCAAAAGGTAAACATTCTAGTTATCCTATTTTGTTCAAACATGGATTCTATATTATTCATACATAACCTAAATTGTTTCTATCATAGGTTCCATTGACAAAACCTGAGTCACCTGGCATGGGAAGAAAATCTACTCCCCGCAAAGCAAGCATTGTTGAAAGCAAAAGCTCTGTTCCACCTCATCGGAAGTCTTCGATTAAGAGCAATTGCTTCATGCATGTCTCGGAAAAGAAAAACCAAACTTCAGCTCGTTCTCTTGCTTCACGAATTGCGATGTCTGCTCATGAGAACACATATCCAAGTATCCAACATGCGTAAGGTTTGACTAAATCGTAGAATTTGGCATATCAATTGTATGAATCCCACAATACTACTCAATGCCTGGAATTGGATGAAATGGAGAGGCTGTACAACAAAAAACTCCTCCTAAAGCTTAGCAAATTCATATTAGTAGAGTACTATTTAGTAACAGATTGTCAAAACTTGTTCCTTGAAACATATTCGAATGTTGATATGAGATATGATTCTTCAAAAACCCTACTGTTAAAACAAACATGAACATGTTCATGTAAAACGCAAATCCCGAGTTCGAATAACGCAACATATTCAAACAAGTAACATATAGAAACCAGCTATAAAATTATCAAATTTGGCATTATATCAAATGAAAATAAAAAGTCTAAATACAGAATACAATTATTGGCATCCTAACTTGAAACAAATTGTTCAAGGAGTCCTCAAAAAAAGAGTCCAGATTAACTGGTTTTAAATACACGACAAGTTATTGTGAAGTTTGAAACTTTAAGCACCACCAGTCAGCTGAAGGTGCTTGATGTTTGTGATCTGTTTTCCTGGGTTCAGACCCTTTGGGCAAGCTCGAGCACAATTCAATATCGTATGGCAACGATACAGCTTAAACTCGTCATTTATGGCATCCAGTCTCTCTTTTGTGTATTCGTCACGGCTATCGCTTATCCATCTGCATATGAGAGTATATGGTTAAGAAGCTCTTCATAAACTCAAGGGTAATCAATTATCTTTCACATTCTCATAGAAAAAAACAATAAAGCATATAAGAACTAGACATAATTAAGAGGGGAAGCATTAAAATTAATAAGCAAAAATTAGTAAAACCTAAGTGATTGTAATCAATATCCATCAAGACCTAAAACCAAACTTGATTATAGAATTTACAAAAGCTACAAGAATTTATTGAATAAACAAGATAACCATGCATCAATAATTGAACCTTTCCAATACTAAAGGTTTAAGCATTAGCTTTTGCATATCTACAACCAAAATTCAGGAAACATTTGACTCTTTTAAGAATATTTGATTTTATGCACATATGTAAAGATTCTATGTTACCCGAACCCTTCATTCTCTCTTTAGTATCCAAAAATACCCTCTCGAGTATAGTAACATAGACGATATAAGTACTATAGAAGACCTTGTATTAAGAGTCGAATTGCATTTTGCCTCCTATACTAAAAAAAAAAAAAAAAAAAAGCAAATTAGTCTCTGAGCACACTGGCCCTTCTGTTAGAAATTCCATCCATTTCTAAAATTAAATATTGGTCTTTATACTTCACCAACACAGCACATGTCATTCTCTGGTCATTTCATCAACCACGCCAGTTTTTAACAATAAAAATGGATGAAAATTTTAACACAAATGACCAATTGGCTCTTTGATCTAATATTTTTTTAGAATAGGAAGCAAAATACAATCTAACTCCTAAAATAGGGACCTCCATGGTACTCGTACCTAACAGACAGCATACAAAGCGAGTACTGAGTACAACACTAATCTCAACCTAGTAGTGGAATTACCAAAAACTTGAAACAAAAGTGACAAGATGAATAAACAAAAAGCACTTGCAATGCTGATCTAACAAATCAAAACTACATTTATGGCCTAATATTTGCTCTATACAAAATTGACCATGAACAAAAACAGCCCTTCCCAATCAAGCACTAAAATTTAACTATCAACATTCAAATAATTAATATAAAGCTAAACGTTAGAGAATCAATCATAAAGCCCTTCTTTTTCAGTTTTCAACCAAATAAATCCCATGACCGCCATTAACATAACTTCCCTTTCTGTTAATCACTGAATATAAAGCTAGATTTTTTAGTTTTTTTCCTAATAATCAGTCAAATAAATCCCAAAACCCAAACACAAGAACCATCGTTGATATAAAATTAACAAATGAAACCCAAAAAAATTCATTATTTTGATTACCTGTTAGCGTGAAGCAAAGCAGCAGGACCCAAATAAGATTCTGGATTCCACCAATAACTAGGACAGCTGGTACTGCAACAAGCACACAAAATACACTCATACATCCCATCTAACTTGGCTCTATTCTTTTTAGACTGCGGAATCTCTTTCTCGGCCGTCGGTGGCGGATTCTTCCTCTTCAACCAAGGCTCAATGCTCTTATACTGATTATAAAAATTAGTCATATCAACCACCAAATCTTTTATCACAAACATATGCGGCAACGGCGTGATCGTCGTTTCCGACGGTCCAGATTCGATCTTAGTAAGACATGCTAACCCGTTACAACCGTTGATGTTCATTGCACAAGAGCCACAAATCCCTTCACGGCAGGAACGACGGAAGGTGAGTGATGGATCCATCTCGTTCTTGATCTTGATCAAGGCATCAAGCACCATGGGCCCGCATTCTTTTAAGTCGATTTTGAAGTCTTGAAGTTGGGGTTTCGTAGGATTATCTGGGTTCCATCGATAGATTTGGAAGGTTTTCATGTTGGCGCCGTCGCTGCCAGAGGAGGCTTTCGGTTCCACCTTTTGAGCTTCCGTTTCGGTGGCGTAAGGACGGTCCAACACCAGCCGCGACGCCGGAGCCACCGTCGATGACGGCAAACGTGACGTCATGTTCATCGCTCGACGGATCAAATTGGTCGCCATTGTTTCGGGAAAAGGAAAAGTGCAGTGGCAGGCAGTTGAATGATGAATAAATAAATTTTGGGAATTCTTTTATTATTGAATGACTAAAATGGGCTTTTATATAGGACGAGACAGCTTGGTGATCAGAGGCGTATTTTGGGGAATTTTAGTTTTGGTACTTGCAGTGTCGTGGATTGGATAGACTTTTTAAAGTCGGTTCGGTGACGTGGATGAATGTAGACCGTAGGTTAGGGGTTCACGTGGATTTGTCGTGGAGCATACATTTCTTCTATTATTTTTTAGGGCGTGTGCTTAGCATGGCCGCAAATAATATTTATACACGCGGCCGAATGTTATTGGATCATAATGTTTTCAAAAACTATGAGATATTTGGGCTTAAGATTTTGGGTCTTTTTAGGTAAAACAAAGGGAAAAAAGATTATGAGAGTTTGGGCTGAAGTTTTGGGCCTAAAGTTGGTAATAAACTTAAGGAAATATTTGAGTCTTGAATTTAGCATTTGTTCTTATATTAGGGTTTAAATTATTTTTTTATCCAAGTTAGTATATTACTTTGTCAATTTTTTTATATTGAGGTTAATTTTTTTATCTAAGTTAATCCTTGAACTTAGTAATTATTTTTGTATAGATCCAAGTTTGGGCAACAAAAAGTTTAATCCCCAATGTGGGAACAATTATCTAGTTTAAGGACAAACTTGAAAAAAAGAGTTGTATGAAAATATTTATTGAGTTTAAGACTCAAATAATGCATTACCCCTAGACTTAAAAAAAATACTCCAAAAGTTTGATTTTTGAATTTGGATGATTTTGAATCTGACCTCTTCAAAATTATGGGTTTGGATAGTGAAATTGGTTCTAGTGAGATTAAAAACAATGATGTCAGTGAGATCAATTATTGTAACCGTAAGATTAGAGATTATAAAAATAAAATTAAAATCAGTGGTGAGATTTGTGCTTGGATTAAAAAATAACGATACCAATAAAATAAATTATAATGAGCAAACAAAATGCCTTTTAGAGACATTAAATTAAATTTATGTAAAATAGTCTTACTATATGCAATTCATTATAATTAATAATATTTATAAATATGTTTTATATGTTTGACTAATGTAAATAAAAATATTAAATATTGTTAAGAGGGGTCGATTCTTTTGGAGAAGTATTCGAAGTGTCGTTTGTCGGGCAATTAATCGATCCCCCAACAATTGAAGGTATTGTTTCCTAGTAGGGGGTTTGTCTCTCATACTTGGTTGAGGTCAACATGCTGTGAGCGGTTGCTGTAATAGCTCAATTTTTAGTGGTACTTGAAAAGGCAGTTTCAGAACCCCATTTCTGTAAATCGAGATATTTACGGAGTTGGTAAAAATATATATTAAAGTTTAGTCCGGTAAATTTTTTGAATTCATAGTTAAATTAGGTGTAGGGATTAAATTGTAAAAATTCAATCGCTATAGTTTTTAATTGACCAAATACTTACGAACTAAAATTGAAGTTAGTCAAAGGTCCAAAATGGTAATTAAACCATTTTATAATATGAATTAGTGGATGATGACACATCCCACTTAAGCTTAAAATTATGTTTAATTAATAAGGTTAATCAGGTTAATCAAAGATTAATACATGTATAAATAGTTGAATAGTGGAAGGAAAGAGCAACATATATACATCTTTCTCATCCTTCCATACTCGAGTCTCCATTGTTGAGATAGGAGAAAGACCTTTCAAAGCTTTCACCATTCAGCCACTATTAGATCAAGAATCGGATCAAAGTGGGATTAATCGAGAAAAAATTAAAATTATCGATTAGACCCTTAAGAATCAATTTGATGACATTTTGACTAGGTAAGTTCATATGAAACTTACTACTTTATTTTATGTTATGTTTGAATTGTGTTTTGTTTTCATTTATGTGTTTAGATTGAAGTACATTTAGTGAATTTGACTTAAAATGGACTGAATTGAAAATCATGAGAATATTGGTTATTAGAAAAAGGTCCGGTGTGAAAATATGAATATTGAATGTTTATAGGATTTGTAATGAAATATGTCAATTGGTACAAGTTTGATAATGATATGGATATGGAAATGGTGTCCGTGTGAACTTACTAAAAGGTTAAGATACGTATGGCATGCCATTAGGGGTTATACACGTAACTGATTAGAGATTTTCATGTTGTTACGAGATCTAGCATTTGTTACAGATTCTCGGGTTATATGTATCGTAGGTTTAGCCTGGACAGGTAACCTCGATACAAGGTCAGCTTGTGTGAGCAATTCCGCTAAAATGTTAACTTGTATGAGCAACCCTATTGTTAGCTTGTATGAGCAAATCATTCCCTTGTATTCGAGTCCGTTTTACTATGATTCCTCGAGCAAAATTTTAATATAATGGAAGTGGAAATATGTTGTATATGCATTCAACTTGAGACGTGTTACATGAATTCTTGCTTAATGTTTTTGATATGTAATTTGACTAACCTACTTGATTGTATATGATGATATCTATTAGTTGCATCAATGTATGTCAAGGAAAGCCATATTGAATGCAAATGTGATTAATAATTTAGCTTATTGAATTTATTAAGGTAAGTAATGTAAATTTCATATGAGTTTGCAAAGCATTCATAATTCTTACCCTAGTCATTTTCCTTCAGCATAGGCTTTTCATCTTGCGAAACTGTTGAGTCGGATCAGCAGAGAAGCATGCGCACTATCCTGAGACGATAATTATAAGTTTATTTTGAGTATAAACTATGTGGCATGCACCTAAAGTTTAATTTGTGTAAATGAGCATTTTGAGTTTGGTACCTTTATGTTAATGGTGAATATGATTAACCTTGGATATAACACTTGATTTGAAGCTTGTTAAAACTACTTTATGGGCTATATGAATTAGTCTATTTGAACTAAGACATGTGAAAATGGTATGCTATGTATGAAGTATGTATTGAAATGGTATGTATGATGATTTGGCTTGAGTTGTACATTTGTATGTAATTTGTTTTGGCTTATTTTGGGACCACATAGGTTCTATGTGCAAATTTGAATGAAATGAAGTTGAGAGACATGTTTTTGATAGATTTGACATAGGTTCTATGTATGAAACGTCGAGTGACTTAATGTCGCGACATGACATACTGTTTTGGAGACATCACGACGTGGAAGAGACAATGTCACGACGCCAACCTTGGATTTTTAAAACATTGCAATTTGGTCATGTTTCATGCTTGGGTTGACAAAAAACTTTTGTAAGCTCGATGAAGACTTGAAACTGTTTGTTTAACTTGAAATGGATGTGATTGACATTGAATCGTATGTGTGAATGATTATTTTACTGTGAATTTGATTGTTTGTTGCTTCGACAATGGATGTAGCATCTTGTAACTTGGTCTCGACAATCAAGTTGGGCGAGGGGTGTTACAACTGCTCAGTTGGTGGTAGACTTGTTCATGGACTGGATTACCCGCCCAAATTTCGAGAGGGTTCGAGCAAAAATATTAGGCCTAGAAGTCAATATTCGGCAAAAAAGTTAAACCCATTTAAAATATGGATCAAGCTCAAGCTCAAATATTCAAAACTCGAGCCCCGCCCGAACCGTTTCCTATGTTTATAATATATTATATTATGTTCTTTTTATATATAATATAATTTATAACACATAAGAATTAAATCTATAGTAATATAAATTACTATAATGTAAATATTTAAAAAATGTTAAGATGACTATATATAAAATTTTAATATTTGAAAAAAATAAATAAAATTATTAATATTAAATTAATAATAAAAAATATATTTTTTAAAATAAAAAATTAATATGAGCGAACTTAAAATGAACTTAATTTAACCATTTACAATATGAGCGGACTTGGATAAGTATAAAATGTGTGTTAATATTATATTTAAACCTAACCCAAACTTGAACCAACTCAACCCATGACACTTCAAGTTGGTGAACTTGCATATCTACGTAGGATATAGAATAATTATATGTAACTAACTTGAACTTGCAGAGACTCGAACCACTATTCTAAAACTAATAAAGCATTTACTTTGCAACGATATATCACGTGAGCAAAGTTAACACAATTTCATGATCAAGAAAGCCTAAGCAATCTATGCTGGATATGGAGAATCTCAATCTCTGGAAACAACAAAAGAGTTTGAATTATTTTGATGATCAATAAAATCACAGCTACATAACAAGACAAATACAAGTTGCAACATCATTTGTTACTATGATTAAGATACATGGAATCATATCTATATGTTTCTAGTTTTATAAAGTTGATGATTGAGCTTTGAGATCACACTTCCATGATCATAAAATCTCCAGGAACAATCATAATCGGCTTGGGAATGCATATGCCAAGATGAAGTAAATCTTGTGGGTATCCTTTGTTATCATTTTGGGTTAATATATTATTTGATATTCTTTTTGGTGAATTATAAGAGGAGGGCAAAACCCTAACAGCAACGCGACTTGAATTCAACTCACACTTGGGACGATGAACACCTTAACCATCAGATCAACACACGAGGTTCATATTATTTGATATTTAAATTTTTACCTATATTTAGTTTCCATTATAGAAATTGGTATTGAGACCAAATGGCGTTAACTGTTTTTTCACTTGACGATGAATATGACCTATCATCCCAAAAATTAAAATTATAAAAAATTAATTTTTTATTTTATAAAAAAGTTTATGTGACTCAATGAGTATTTTCATGGTTTTGATTTGTGTGATTTTTATAAAATTTATAAAAAAAATTTATTTTTTATAAAATATTATAAAAATATTTTTTATATCAATCAAAATTATGTTCAATTGATTAAAAACATTAATGTCATGATTAATTATCCTTAATTGTTAACTTTTAAAATTGACGGGGATTAAATTGCTCCATTCTTTTACAAGGATCAATTTACTCAATTTTGAAATTAAGAAGGATTGAGAGGTCTCTATGTTATTCAAAGAATGAGTATTAAATATTTTTATACCGAAAATAATTTTATCCTATTTTCTCTCACATTATTTATTTTTGAAGAATTTATATACTTTTGTATAATTTTTAATTTTTAGAATTTTTAAAATGTTCAAAATTTTTCATTATTTAATATATAATCAAGATCAAATTGACAAAAAAATATAAAAAACATAGGACTAAAAATGTTATTATATCAATTAAAAAGTGTCACTTTACAGTAAGGTAACAAAAAAAATTTTCAAAAGCATTACTGATCAAATTATAATTTCTTTTAAGTAAGTTATCAAAATAAAAACTAATGGTATAAATTTCCCTTAATTTTAGAAGAACATATTCCAAAGAGGAAGTAGTTATTATTAAATTTCAAAATTTTGGGAGATAATTGGATAAAACTGGAAAAAAGGTATATCATAATCTTAACATGGCAAAATCATCATAAATGTCTCTCCAGATAGTATATTCAGCATACTCTAGTTACAATTTATGAAATAAAATTATCTTTTTTCAATTTAATTATAATCTATTAATATTAAATGAAAAAATAATATTGTACTAAACAATGTAATGGAATTGTGGATTGAAAAGTTACCTAAATTTGACTTTAATTTTTTAAAAAAAAGTTGATGAAGCCCAATTTTGATCGAGCTCAACTTGGATTTTAAATTAAGTTTGAAATTAATTTTAAATTTATTTAAATTTAAATTTGTTTTAAATTTAAATACAGTTGAAATAACTTTAAACTTAAAATTTAAAGTCCATTTACAAATATAGGTCCAATTATAATGTTTAAGTTACAAAGCCCAATTGGGCCAAATCCTTAAGTAACTTAAAACACTAATGGGTCTAAGACTGGCCCAATTGGCCCAAACTCTAATGTATCCTAAGCCAAAACAGAGGCTATTCCCACTTGCACTGTTGACCAGCCACCACCACATCAGCCAACCACAACGTGCCACGTCATCGTCTTCAGCATCACCTCCAGCCAAGTTGCCACTGCCACCAGCTGCTCCAACTGTTGCTGTCACCGCCACTGCTACATCTACTGCAATAGCCGAACCTGCAAAAGAAAAGATGGATTAGGACTAGCATTTAAATATGTAAAACAAAATTGAATGATTATGTACATGGCTATAAAAGCCAAGACAGAATATGTACAAGGGGTTACGAACCCTTTTCTTAGGAATCAATACATAGTAAAATCCTTGATACACAGACTTCTGTTGCATTACAAAACCAATACAACGCACAAATTCCCAAAATATTTACCAAATTCAAGAAGAGTTGGCAAACATACTCGAACAAGATAAGGTAAAACACTACAGAAATAGGGGCAGGTCAGATTCATAGTACCTAGCAACTAAGACATTCAGGTAATCTTCAATGAGCATTTAATACATTCATGATTTAAGTTTTCATTCAAAGCCCCATTCAGTTTTGGATGTACGCATTAATGCATGTTTGAATACCCCTATTTATCATTTACTTTTTTTTCAAAACGCATTAATGAAATCGATATTAATGAGGGTGATAATAACTGATCTGTTAATAATAATAAAGGGCATAAAAAAGTGATAATGGTATTAAGTATTAATAAATAATATTATTAATTTAATAATAATTAAAAAAGAAAGGAAAATGAAGGGGCAAGGGGCACTCCCTTGATCGTACCACCACCGGAGCCACCGTCGAAGCCATCCAAGCCGTCACCGCAGCAAAACCTCGCGCATCACCTATGCCTCGTCATCCTCGGATCTACATAGAAGCATGAAACGGGGATTAAGGTCCGAAACAAACATGGAAATCTAATGTTTTAAAATATTAAAGATGAATAAAGAACCAAGATCCATTGGGTTTTAAACAAAGAAGTTTTTTAAAAGAAAGAAAAAGGATTTCAAAGGAAAAATCAAAACAGTCTCAAAGAAAAAAGAAAGAAAGAAATAGAAAAGGGGTTTTTACCTTTAAGTTTCGGCGAGGGACGGTGGCCGGAGAACGGCGCGTGTGCGACGGAGATGGACGGCGTTGGCATAGGACAACCGCACGTGGCGCGCGTATAGCCCAACGCGTTGGGCAAGCACCGGAGACCGACGTTTGGCTTTGGTGGCCGGCCATGGAGGTTTGAGAGAGAGAGAGGAGAGAAAAAAGGGGAGGGGGCATGATTTTAAAAAAAATGAAAGAAAATAAATAAAAAAACCCTAAAATGGCTGTCGAAACCACCTCGAAAACGGAAGTTTCGAAAAAATTATTTTAGAATTTGGAAAATAAGGAGTAAAATGGGAGTCGCCACCAATCTTTTATTAGGGTGCGATTGGATCACCACAAAATGTTTAAAATACGTTTAAAATTTTGATCTACGAAGTCCAGAAAACAGGTTCGGGGGTCAGTTACGCACGAGGAAGGATTAGCACCCTCATACGCCTAAAATTGGTACCGTTTTGATTATTTTCGGGCTTTGATTTGTAAACCTTAAAAACTTGAATGAAGTTTAAAATACGATCCTCGAATGCATGAGTTATTTTAAAAGAAATTAAATTTTCGTTTGGAAGTCTCGCTATTTCAAAATGATCGAGGAAGAAAAATTACATCCAGTAAGTTAGGACATAATATTTCGAGATCCAAAAAATAACGAGCTTTCCTTTGCAAAACATTTTAATTTTGAAAGAAAGGATATTTGATTATTTCGATTTAACGAAGGATTGCACCTAGTGAGTTAAGGAGCAAATTTTCGGAATCGAAGATTAGAAATATCGCCTTGGTTAAGGGTATTCGATTATTTCGGTTTGAAGAAAAATTACACCTAGTAAGTTAAGGCGCAAGATTTCGAAACGCGAAAATAAAGAATATTGCCTTGATTTTAAAATTTTGTGAAAGCGATTTTTTTTTAAACAAATAATGAATGAGCAATTTCATAAATTACACGAAGTGAACATGAATACAAAGTACGGGGCATAACAAATAAGATTAAGTGTAAATATTATTAAAGAAATGATGCAATCGGGATTAAAACAAGACTTTTTGGATACCCGAGGGTAAAATGGTAATTTGGGTTTTTAGGGGTAAAATGGTAATTTTTGTGAAATCGGGGCTAAAAATGGAATTTGGAAAGTTTGGGGAATAAAATGGTAAATTTTGGCAAAAAACAAGGTCAAAAATAAAATTTTGGAAAGTTCAGAGGCAAAACGGTAAGTTTTGGTGAAATCGGGGTTAAAAATGGGATTTAGGGAAGTTTGGGGGTAAAATGGTAAATTTTGGAAGTTTTAGGGTTAAAGTATAATTTTGGACAAGTTTTGGAGTCAAAATGTAATTTTTGGGAAAAATTTTGGGGTCAAAATGTAATTTTTAGAAAGTTTTAGGGTCGAAATGTAATTTTTGGACAATTTAGGGACTTACAAAGCAATAAAACCAAAAAAGGTGACACGTGGCAGCCCCACAGACATCCAGAAATCAAGGGATTAATTTGAAAATCTTGAAAAAAATTTGGACCAATTTTGTAATTAAATAAAAGTTAATCTAAAGACTAAATTAAAACAAATTAAAAATAGAAAGGATTACATGCATAAATAAACCAAAACATGACACGTGGCAACCTTGGTACAGTCAAACGGTCAAAGGACTAAATTATGAACCAATTAAAATTACAGGGCAAATTTGCAAATAATTAAAAAGATGCAAAAAGGACTAAATTAAAGCAAATAAAAATGCAGAAGGACCAATTACACAAATATACCATTTTCTAAAAACACGCGGATCCCAGAGGTCCATGGGTCGGATCCGGGTCGGGTCAATGGGTTGGTATAAATATATTATTTCAGATTTTTTTTCGTTATTTTTCTCATTTCTTTAAAAATGCAGCCCCTTTCTCTCCCCTTTTTCTCTCAAATCACCCCCCCTTTTTCCAGTCCGAGCATGGCTCCGGCCAAGCTCCGGCAACCACCCAAACCCGCGCGTGGGTGCGCGTGGCGGTTCCCCCGGCCATGCTCCGACCCCCTTTCCTCTTCCTTTGGCCGGCCATGGTTCCGACCATACTCCGGCGGCCGCTGTTTCCGCACGTCTTCGACACCTTCAACCACGCGCTCCAACACCGATCGCCTCTCCGCCTCCGCAGTCCGTCACGCGCCGTCGATCCAAGCCGAAATGGGCAGGTAAGATCATCCCTTCTTCTTCCCCCCCTTTCTCCTCTGTTTTATCACCTTCAACTTTCTTTTCCTTTCTATTTTTTTTTATTTCGAAACCCAGATCCGGGAAAACCCAGATCTGGAAATATTTTGAAAAAACCTTCCTCATTCCTATTTACAAAATTTTCTAAAGCCTATTTTATTTTTTTAACCTTCGTTTTTGGTGTTTGCTCGGGTGTTCGAACGCTGTGGGGTGGAGGAGATGGTGGCTCAAGAGCTCCGGCGGTGGCCGCGGCGACGCACGGTGGTCTGGTGACAGATAAGTTCCGGTCCCTTCGGTTTCCCTCTTTTATTATTGTTATATTTTTAATATTATTAATTATTAATATTAACTATAATCATAAATATTAATTATAATTATTAATTATTATGATTATTAATAATATTTTTATTAATGATATTGAAATTATAACTGTCCATATTAATTACCATTGATACATTCATTCACTGTTTTGGGAAACTGAAACGACTAATAAATGCATGTTCATGTACTGTATTAACTCAAAATATTTAAAATTGCAGTCATAAATGCATGTATGATGAATACCTGTTTCTTAATACTGGAATGAGTTGGTATTGAATTGGAACTTGTCTTTGCTGATTATTTGATGCTTGGCCGAAGGTTGTTTGGTATTGAAAGGGCTAGTATATTGATTTCAAATGTTGAGTTTGTAACCCTTTTTACAGAAAATTAACTCTGCTTTATAGCCATTTACATCATAATGATACTTTGTTTTTTTGTAAATTAATGCCTGTCTTATTGCTTGTTGCAGACTTCTTCCAGGCAGTGGTGGCAGGGCATGGTGGAGCTGGTGGGCAACAGCACGTGGGGGATCAGACTCTGAGGTTTGACTTTGAATGCTGCTGGTGCAAAGGGTATTTGGGCCTAGGTTATTTCAGCCCAATTGGGCTTTTTGTAATCGGGCCTTTAATTTGGGCTTTTGTAAATGGGCATTGGATTTTAATTTATTAAATTTAATATTATTTTAAATTAAGTTTAAATTTAAAATAAATTTAAATAAGTAAATTTAAATTTAAGATAAATTTAAATAAGTAAATTTAAATTTAAGATAAATTTAAAAATGAATTTAAAATTAATTCAAACTTTAACAAATCAAAAGCCCAGCCCTGGTCAAAATTGGGCTTCAACAATGGCTTTTATAGAAGACTCATGGACCGACCCGATTCGACCCGACCCGCCTCTAGGATCCGCGTGTTTTCGATTAATGGGTTATTTGCGCATTTGGTCCTTCCGCATTTTTAATTGATTTAATTTAGTCCTTTTCATATTTTTAATTATTTTTAATTTGACCCGATAATTTTGTTTTCTTTTCAATTTAATCCTTTGACATTTTGAATGCACCAGGGGCTACCACATGTCACTACTTTGGCTTATTTTTGCAATTAGTCCCTTTTATTTTTTAATTTGTTTTAATTTGGTCCTTAAATCAATTTCTGTTTAATTACACAATCTGCCCAAGAATTTTTTGAGATTTACAAATTAGTCCTTTGACTTCTGGATGCCTGTGGGGTTGCCACGTGTCATCCATTTTTTGGTTTTATTATTTTATAGGTCCTTGAACTGTCCATAAATTACATTTTGACCCTCGAACTTTCCAAAATCCCATTTTAACCCCGACTTCACCAAAAATTACCATTTTACCCCTGAACTTTCCAAAATCCCATTTTTAACCTCGATTTCACCAAAAATTACCATTTTACCCCCAAAAGTCAAAAATTACCATTTCACCCTCGGGCATCCAAAGGTCCCGTTTTCGATCCCGATCGCGTCGTTTTTTCTTCTTCACTAAATATTTGCATTTATTTTAATCATTATACACTTGCATTTTACATTTTTGTATTCTATTTATCTGCTTATTATCTTGCTTCGTATTTAACTTCTCTTATTAATTGCTATTCGGTATTTTAAAATTACACACTCATTTTTAAAGTATCTTCAAAGACGAGGCAATGTTCCTCTCGTGTGAAAGCTTCGAGAAATCATGCCCTAACGTGTCGGGTGTGATTTTTCGTATAACTCACACGCGTCGAATATCCTTTTTAAAATTTTTATACCTGTTAACCCCGAGATTTCGAGAATATCGTGTCCTAACGTGTTGGTCACGATTTTAATTCTCCGCGAAAATCGAAGCAAACGTGTATTCCATATTTGAATCGTTTAAACTATGTGTCCGAGGATTACATTTTAAATTCAATACGAAATTTTCAAATTCTCAAAAAATATATCTATATCACAACTAATTTTAAAAACGAGGCAATGTCCTTTCGTGTGAAAACTTCGAAGAATCGCACTTTAACGTGTTAAGTGTGATTTTTGTAATTCATGCAAATCGGATACCCTTTTCAGAAGTTTTCAAAATACTCTGCAATCTAATAATTATATACAAAGTGGTTTTATAACCAAAAGATGAAACAATGTTCTTTCGTGTGAAGATCTCGAAACATCGTGCCCTAACGTGTTGGGTGTGATTTTCGTATGGTTCATATGATAGAATACTCTCTTCAAAATGTCCCGAAACGTCCTGCAGTTTTGAAACTCCGAGAATGTAGTGTCCTAATGTGTTGAACACGACTTCTAATTCTCATAGAGGATCAAAACACAAGGATGAATTTTCCTTAAGAGTTTTCCTTTGAAATTATACAAAGCCGTCTAAAATAAATATCGTATTTTAAACTTTACTCGAGTTTTCATTGTTTTCATAAAATAAGACCCGAAAATAATCATGTGGTACCAATTTTTGGGCATATGAGGGTGCTAATCCTTCCTCATGCGTAACCGACTCCCGAACCTGTTTCTCTGGATTTCGAAGACCCCCTTTTTTAAACGTTTTAAACGTTTTATGGTGATCCAATCACACCTAACAAAAGATTGGTGGCGACTCCCATTTCCCTTTTTATTCCAAAAAATACTTAAAATGATTTTTTTCGAAGACCCGTTCCCGAGGTGGTTTCGACAAAAGTTAAATTTAATTATCAACTTTTTGAAAAAGAGTTGAATTGATTTTTTTTAATAGAAATAATAAAATTTGAGTATTGACAATGAAAAAATATTGCAAAGAAAAAGATGAAGAACACACAAATTTCACGCAAACACTTTATTCTAATAAATCTCTAATAAGAATAATTTAATAAGGTTGAAACACTTTATTCTAAACAAAAATAAATAATAAAAGTATACTTCTATACGTATTCTACTTGTGCAGTCTGTAGACCCGACCTTTACCCTCATAGACCCCTATCTTGCCACTTGTATTTATTTTTAACATGAATTTGGGTCACACCACTAATAGAAATATTGACTAAAATATTAAAATTTTAAACATGATAACCCATATAGCAATTCACATGTACATCATAAATATATATATACTTTTTATGAACATTTTATAATTTTTTATTTTTTTTGAATTTTTTCATAATTTTTAAATTATTTGTTGAAGTGACATATAAGATAAATGGTGCCATGTTAGCATAACATGTACATGGACTGCCACATGGATTGTCATGCCAACATTGTTCAAAAATTAATATTTTGGTTAATATTTCTTTTAAAGAAAATTAAATTGACTCTTTTTGAAAAGTTAATAATCAAGTTTGGCAAAAAAGAAGAAGAGTAAGGGTCAAATTGACAGAAAATAAAAATATTGATGGCTAAAGTTATCATTATACATTTTAGTTTTATAAAAAGAATGTTGGGTTAATATACTATTTGATACTTGAGTTTAATTTCAACATTCAATTTGGTACCTAAGATAGGCTTCAATGTTCATTTTGGTGGTTGAGGTTTTTTACCAATTAAGTATCTATGTTATTTTTAGAGCACACGTGTCAAATATTCAATGAGTCATATAATAACATTTAAATTAAGTACCAAGTTAAACAATAAAACCAAACTCAAATACTAAACCGAAACTCATTATCAATTTTTACATAAATAAAGTAAGCCAAACCTAAGTTTGCAATGTCTTTCTCTCACAATACATGTGGGTTTCATTATCATCTTTGAAATAGAGTATATAATAAGAATTGAGACTCAAAACATTGTTTGATAAGATTTGAAAAAAATAATTGCAAGAATTCAATTAACCCTTTAATTTAATATTTGTTTCATAATTTCACCAAATCTTTAAATAATATTTCTTAAAAAATTGTCACCCACTAAGAAAAAAGTTATTTAGAAAACTAATTTAGACATTCATTGAATAGTTGAGAGTTTTGAGGAACTTCACATGGGTTGAGAGTTTGAAACCTTATAAATGAAATACTTAACCAATAAAAGTAAAACATAAATAAATAATAAACATCCCAAAGGACAAGACAACATCCACCTAACTACCTAACTAAATCATAAATAATAAGAAGTTATAAAGTCCAAGATTAACCATTTTGGTACCCTTTTTTTTTAAAAAAAAAATTCATTTTGGTGTTTATTTTTTTAGTTAAATTTAACCTTAAAATTTTTAAAGAAAAAATTGAATTGTTATTTTTTAATAAAAATATTGATTAAAATATTAAATTTTTAAACATGATAGTCCGTATGATAATTTTTATGTACTCTAAGTTATTTTTTAAAAAATTTTAAATTATTTGTTGACGTAATATATAAAACAAAAATATCATATTAGCATAAAGTATATATGGACGGTCACGCAAAATGTCATATCAACATCATTAAAAAAATTAATATTTTAATCAACATTTTTATTTAAAAAAAGTGATTTAACTTTTTTTCACTTTTTTTATAAGATTAATGGTCAAATTTACTAAAAAAATAATAAGGGCCAAAATAATAAAATATATAAATATTAAGAGCTAAATTTAGCATTATACTTATTCTTTTTATAGAGTGAGGGATTCGAGTAATACGTTTGAACCTGTATCAAACAAGTGTCTGACAAGAGTATTAACCACCGTTCTATACAAATCAAGACATAACTCATAATTTAGGATGGGTTTGGATGAGCAGTACGGTGTGATGTCTTACAGTGCATTTAGCTTACTTTTTATCTCATACTACAATATCACTATAACATCTAATCTCATTGTCACTGCTGTTTTTACACTAACCACAAATAAACATACCGTCCATCCAAACTCACCCTTAATTTAATTTAACTAATTCATGTAATAGATTCAATTTATAACCTATGTACCAAAGAACTAAATATAACATAGACAGGGCATAATATTCTTCTTTTTGCCCATAACTTTGGTTGTAACATGTAAACTTGTTTTTATAAAGTTGTTTTTGTTAGTAATGGGAAGAGGGTGCAAAAGGGTTACTCAAAATAGCAATATTCTATTTAATTAATTAATGTAATAATGGAAGTAGTTGTTTTCTTATTGAAAAACCAAACTTGGAAGTTGGAAGAGAGTTATAAATATATAGATGATTGCCTAAGTTACTTGTTGCTACTAATAGAAAAGAGTAAAACCAAAGAAAACAATATATGCAACATTTAGTTTGTTGAACAATTAATAATTAGATTAATATATAATCTCATGTGTTGGTTTGATGGTTAGAGTGTTCATCGTTTCAAGTGTAATCTAAATTTGAGTCATGCTAATCACGTTACTGTAAGGGTTTTGCCCTCTTTTTGTAACTCACCCTAGCAAAAGCCTGAGTTACCTTATTGGCACCTTGATAAGTACAATGGAAGGACAACGATTCGAAAAATGATTAGTTTGATTCCACGACAACCTGATCCACAAGAAGAAACTTAAGGCAAAAGAGTGACTCCCTATGACAATCACCTTAGCCAGTAAAGGATCAACCGACCCTTCCCTCCAACCGATATAACTTCGGACAGCATGGCCGCATGAGTCCCGAATGACAACCGCGTACCCAACCAACCCATCCACAGTTGACAGTGAAGCGTCAACATTGTACTTGAGCCACCCCATGAAGGAGCAGCCCAAGTGGTAGCAGCAACACCTACAACTCCATTCCCTTGTGAAACAACAACAGGAAAATTATATATATGTGAAGGTGTGTCTCGTATTTATTGGACAAGTTTGTAGGCACTTATCAAAATCAGTCGATGATATCACAATGAAAGGCTTCCCGACCTTGCGATGACAGACGACGTCGTGATGACACAAATGAAGATATTGCAACGTGACGACGCATTTCTACAAATACCATTTCTATAGGGAAGTAACAAAAAGAATTTATTTAGAAACAAACTTTGGTATAATTACTTGATCTAATTATTGTTGCTCCTAAACACCATGATTTAACAACTTGATCAAGTGGTCAAAAAAGAAAATAAAAACAAGTTGATCATATAAATGAAGGGTCCATAAATAAAATCATTACATTCTCTGACTTTTTATGAGCATGCCTTAGCTACAAAGAAAATAAGGACTGAAATGCATGATGATAAGAACAAAAATTACTATCCAATTATATTTTCTGAAATAAATTAATAGATTTAACCATCGATTTGATTTAAAAAATTTAGATAAAATCCCATGAGACTAATACTCAATAAACTTAAAACTATTCATTTACTATCAAAATATTATTATGAAAATCCACATTCGATCCTATTTAAATAAAGATATCCCAAATCCCAATAGACCCCATGAAAAATATTTCTAAAATCCATCCATCAATTCAATAAGCTATATATATATTTGACAGCCGACCAATGTTTTTGATTATATGTTTAGGGTTTGGTCCACTAATCAAGCAAGCGTGTTACATAGGCACCCACCACCCATGTGCTTCATCTCATTTGTCTCCCATGTCTTCTATTATATAACTAGCTAAACCCCAACACTTTCTCTCCCCATTTCTACCTTCTTAAGCTTTTGATAAACACTAAGCGATCAATCCTAGTGTTACAAGGAACATGATGAAGTTGAAGTCTAAGAAGTTTTGCAGAGGCAGCTTTAAGTTTGGGAATGGAGGTGGAAACAATGGTAATGTAAAAGGTGGTGAAAAGGGTGTTGGGAATTGTAATAATATAAGTGAAATCAAATGGGAACTTAGGCCTGGTGGGATGCTTGTTCAAAAGAGAGAAACTGGTTCAAGTGTTGGAGAAGGGATGATCATTGTTAGAGTCTCAACTGTTTCTCAATGCCATGATATCTCCATTGGAGCAACTTCCACTTTTGGTAAGCCTTTCCTTATCTTTATAGTTTTTCTTTTCATAGTAATCAGTTTCAACCAAGGGAGAATCCAAAAATCTTTTCATTTTGAGGATCAAAATGTAATTTTACCACATAATAACTTTTAATTCTATCAAAGATTAAAAAAAGGTTATTCCATTTGAGGGGAGGTCAAGGTCCTGCCTATCCCTCTAAATTCTCCCCTGGCTTCAACTATATATGTTTTCATATCATAATTTGATTTATTTGCATATCATTTGATCAATTGAGCATGTTTTTAATGTATTAAGAAACTGGGTTTAAAGTAACCGGTTAATACAATCACTCTTAAAAAAACATCTAGATCTTATCGTCTGATCAATTGAGTATGTTTTCAAATCAGGGGTGAAATAAAAAAAAAATTATTAAGGAGGCTGAAATGATATTGTAAATCGTTTGAGGGAGTAAAGTGTAATTTTATCATTTTATTAACTTTACCAAAAAAAGGGACCCAAGGTGGAGTATTGATTGAAATTTGTGGGGAATTTTGTTGATTTAGGAGAATTGAAGATGATATTGTCATTGGTAACAAGTTTGGAGCCAAAAGAGCAAAGAGTATTATTCAAAGGGAAAGAAAGAGAAGATGAAGAGCATCTACACATGGTTGGTGTTAAAGACAAAGACAAAGTGCTACTATTACAAGACCCAGCCATTAAAGAAATGAAGAAGCTACATAGATTGGCTTCAACAACCCAACATATTCCCACTACTTATCACACCATAAGTGTATGACAGTCCATTTGATATATCATAAACCAACATTATTGTTAATTGTATTCCACTAATTAACCACCAAAACACAAAGTGTCAAACATATGGTGAAGTGTTCTTATATATATATATATAGGTTAGGGACTTTGGTTGTATCCAAACTATATAGTTTAATTTCAATGGTGATGCATGTCCACCTCATTTTCTATAGTTTATTAAAATTGGACCAAGTTGATATTTATTATTGCTTAAATAGAAATGTATGGTGGATGGAAAATTTGTAATAATTAAGGGAAGAAATGGAAAGTAAATGAGAATTTTTAAGCAATTGGTGGGTGATATGGTTTAATTGTAATGTTTAGGGGTGAGCGTTTGATCGAATCGAATGAAAAAATTTGAGTTAATCGAGTTGACAAATCCTATTTTATTATCTTAATTTAATTTAAAATTTTCTTGAATCGAGTCGAGTATGATGGAATTCCAATTTGAATCGAATCAAATATATTAGTTCGAGTTAAATTTTAAAAAAAACTTTGGGTCCTTGTAACCACTGTTACCCATCGCACTCAAATTTGTCCACCGTAATCAAATTTATTATTAACTTTCATCACATCATAATTTATTTATTAATCTTTTATATACGATTAACTTCTTTACTTGCTTCAATTATCTTCTAATTATTGATACTATATATTTTGAAATTAAAAATATATGTAAAATTGTTATTTTTTAATAAAAGTTATTTTAAAGATAAAATATAAAATTGATACTGACATAAAATTTTAACACGAATATTTTATGACATCATTAGCAATTCAATTTTAATATAGATATTCAATATGATTAAATAATTCAATAACATAAATAGTATAAAATGTGATTTTTTTTAATTTAATAATATAAATAGTAGATATAAAAATATTATTATTTAGGTTTAAGGATTTTTTGGATAATTTTGATTTTTTTTATTTGGGGTAAAGGGCGAGAAGTAAAAGTTTAAGGGGAAAATAAAAAGTTTTGGGGGTGGAGTTGGGAAATAAAATTTTGAGGGAAAGTAAATAGGAGTAAAATTTTGGAGGAAAAATATTTAAAAAAAAAGTTTTGGGAGGGGGGAATGAGTTTGGGATAGATGGGGACTGGGATGGGAGGAGAGTAAAAGTTTTAGGGGAAAATTGAAAGAGAGTAAAAGTTGTGAAGGGAAATAAAAAGTTTTGAGGGTTTTTGGGGAAAGTAAATATGGGGAGTAAAATTTTGGGGGAAAAAAGGTTTGTGGTAGATGAGGGTGAGATGGGAAGGAAATAAAAGTTTTGGGGAAAAGTGAGAAGGAGTAAAAATTTTGGGGAAAAGTAAAAAAGTTTGGGATAAAAATGTAAAATATTATAGTTTGATATTCAGTTTATTCGAATTCGAAAACTTAACTTGATTTGAACTTGAAATTCGAAAAAAAATTCGAGGTGACTCTAATAATTCGATTAACTCAAATAACTCGATTCGTTTAACTCGAAATTCAAAATTTTTTCGATTTTTTAAGTCGAATTGAGTTTTACTCCCCCTTAATAATGCTTAAGCCAAAAATTAGGTCAAAATCATTACTAATAGTAAAAGAAGAAAAGAAAATTTCATATTCAAGTATGATTTCCTGGTTGTACAATTCCATGCCTAAACTCATATGGTCCCATTGACAGCTATATTACATTCCTTCTGTTTGAAAGCAAATTTTATATGTTAGGCAATATATTTATATCATTTCATATGTTGGGAAAATGTATATGCAATATATTTATATAAAAAAAATTATTGTCGATTAAGTTTTAATTTAATTAGCATGAGTATTGTTATTAATGTCAGAGGACGTGAGTTTGAGTGCATGAAAATGCATTATCCTCCTATTTATGGGTTGGAGAGAGAATATGAATACTTTTAAGCATTGTATATAAGAATAAATATAATCAGAATTTATAAAGAGACTTATCAAAATATTCACTCATAGATTAATTTTTAAACATGATTTAGTCGGAAAATAATATTATATATACAATCAATTTCATAATTAATAAAATAAAATTTATTATTAGTATTAACTTTTTAAAAAAAAGATTTTGAATAAATAATTATTAATTAATAAATTTAATTTTAAAATTAATTAATTAAAATTCCATTAAAAATATTGAGAGATTTAATTAGAAAGAAATTTCAATTAATCAACTTAGAATTAGTTATTCTTATGCTTGAAAGAGATATTTACAAAATTTAGGGATTTCTACAAATCAATGTACTAAGTAAAAAACTGCGTAATTTAGATTGATAGTGACAGCTGAAATCTAGATAGATTTTTTCTTGGGTATTGTTTTTCTTCTTGGTTGTTAATCGATTATTTCCCTGATTTGTTTTTTGCCGTGTGGTTAGTTAATTAGATTAGTTAAGTTTACTTTTTAATCAATCACTCGAATTATTCGATTAAATAATAGAAAAGGGTTATTATTAGTACATATAATCCTCGTGGGAACGATATCTTTACTCACTGTAACTATACTATTAATTGATAAATGTATTTGCTTTAATCAAAATTTTAGGTAGTTCGTGTGATTAAGAAAATATAGTGAAAACCTAATCTACTAAAAACTAAAATTCAAATTGTAGAATTCTTAAAGTTGATTATATAGGTAAGAGTTCGAAGACTAGAAAGCCTCCCTAAATAGCACTTGAAATCGCAATTGCCATGCACATAGAAACGTCAGGACGTGGGGTACTTCCTCGTCGTGATGTGGAACCAATGTTGCGACTTTAAGGTCTCAATGTTATCAATCACGACATTTTCGTCCAAAGAGTTTATTATTGCGTTTGTATTCAAAGTTGCAACTTTCATGATTTAATGTCGTGATATCGACAACAGTTTCGTCCAGAAGTTACATTTTTAACTCCCAATCCATCCTATATAACCACATAACTTTATTTAGATATCAAATACTATAAAAAAAAAACTTACTAGAAATCATAATTTGACTACATAAACGGTAAAAACATAACTTATTACTAAATTAACTTAATTTTTCTATTAAACAAGTTAAATTATATGAAAAAGGATACAAATAATATGATCGACTGTGACAGATCAAGATAGTGAAGGGAAGAGACATTCAACATAGAACGGATACTTTATTCATATCATATTCTCTTTATCTCTTGCTTTCTCACTTTTTTACGATCAGAGGCGTATTTAGGGGGGCTGACAAGGGCCCCGGTCTCCCCTAAAATGATTATTTTATCATTTTGACTCTTTAAAATTTTTAAAACTTTTAAATTAGTAAAAAAAAATTGTATTTTAACCCCCTAAAAATGATAAAAATTTAATTTACTTTAAAAATAATAAAGATATAAATAATTTAATTTTGGCCCCTCCTAATTTTTTCGGTTCGCCTTGCTTACGATGACCTCATCACTTACAACCTTTATATAGTTTTAACAAGTGACTATTTGTTTCAATATATGCATCTAATAATTAATGTGTATCTAATACATACATGCATCTTAAATAAGTACATTCATGCATTACTATTAGATTCCCTAGCTTTATCCATTCTAAACACATTGATTATATGCACACATTCATGGCATCACATTATCCAAAATAAACAACACCAACTGCAAACCATGAAACATATGAAGAAGTTCACTTTTGCAACACCCTTATGCTCGACTCGGCTGTCAAGTCGAATTTAAGAATGTCACATTTGAGTGTTGAAGTAATTTTGGCTAAATTCAATCATCTGAACCCTTTTCCGGTAATATTTTAACTTTACGAACATGTTTTTAACATATTTTCAATGTACAACTTAAAATCGAGTGAAGCTTTTACAGTAAAACTTCATTTTGAATATCATCAAAAGTCATTATCCAATCACTTATTTCTTAAACATATGTTATTTTGTAATGAACCTTATGATCATGCCATTAATTCCAAAATTATAAAATAACACAATTATCAACCTTTTACAAATAAGTCCTTTAGAGGACCTACTCTAAAATAGTTTATCCTCTCTAAAAGTCATTATTAATAATATTTACCAATCAATTTATCAAACAGAGCCTCGTTAATTCCTTTTATATCAATCGCTTACTTAATGTTCCAATAAAACATTTGCATTTCTTTTATGTATTAGCAAAACCATCCTTTATAACAATTTCTTAGTATTATAATTCTTCAATTATTTTCTTCCTTCTCCTCTCCATCCCACATCCTTTATGTTTATTTACATATTTATATAAATATTTGACTCTTAACGTAACATGCTTAGGTGACATTAATTAAGGTTTCTCTAATTTCACACATATTCTTATGAAAGCTGTCCATGAAGTGACAGTCACTAAAATATTTATATCTTGACCTAAAGGATTCAAAATTAAGTTCCAATTTTTGTTCATGAAACTAGACTCGATTAAGTTTCTACCATAAAATTTTCAGAATTTTTATTTAAGCTAATTGATATAGTTTATTCTTTAAATCTTCCTCTGCTTTGCTGCTAGACAACGCTGACCCTTATTCACTAAAAATCTATTATCTTTCAGTGCAAGTCTTGTATTAAGATATTGTTACTCATTAAGCTTTTATCCATATAAATTTCATATCCTAAATTTTTTTGTACAATTTTTAATGAGTTTTCAAAATTAAAACAAGTAAACCCGAAATTATATTGACCTTGTGTCACATAAATTATTATATCTCACAATCTACAATTTCGTTGCTTATACCGTTTCTTCTATGTGAAACTAGGCTCAATAAATTTTAATTCCATATTTGATTTAACCTCTAATTAGAACTCTACAATTTTTGATGAATTTTCAAAGTGAAACCACTGTTGCTGTCTAGAGCTGTTTGGTGCTAATATTTACTTTTTCAAGATTCTTTGCATTAATTTTTATTTAGTCACACATAACCATTATACTTTTAATTATTATTCCATTTAATCCTTATATTTCACTTATCATCAACATATAGCTTTAAAATAACTTCTCTTATTTCAATTATAAATTTTACAACTTTTACAATTTAATCCTTACTACAATTCATCATCTAATATAATTTCACTATAAAATCATTTTGTAACTAATCACTAGCACTCAACATTTCATTTTAAATTTTCTAACACAACATTATTTCTCACACATACACTTTTGTATACTTTACAATCTAATCATTTTCCTACTACTTCATTATACTAATTTAAATTCATACATATTATTTGCACATTCACAATCAATTAGATCAATTTCGTATACTCTATACTTGGTTTCAATTAAATAAAATAGAAATAATTATCTTCTCCAATAATTACCATTTTACCCTTTCGCTTTTTTACAATTCCATGGATGATTCATCTTTTCTTTTGGTAAATTTTCTCCTCTAGCCCCTTCTCCTTTTTCATTCAATTTCATTTAATCATTTTAACTTTAAATTTTCTCACTTTAGCCTCAATACTTTTTTTTACTCTCTTATAATTTAGTCAATACCCCGGATTTATTTCTCTTAATATGCATATTTTTCCTGTCCTAATGTCTCACAACACTAATAATTCTTATTTTGCTGGCTTTCTCAAATTTTGACTGGTTTATCATTTATTTGCCACTATTACGAACTTCAAAAATTTTGAGGATGTTATAACTTCCACTTCTTCTAACCTTCTTATTGGTCAAGCAAAATCAAAGTTTCATGTATAATTATGAACCACAATTCAAGTTTCAAGTGTATAATAGAATCAAATCAAAGTTCATGTATCAAATTGTATAGTAGACCAAAATTCATGTATAAATTTGATATTTATCCTTTTTTTAGGGTGGGTTTGGATGGACAATGCGTTTACTTACTGTTAGTGTAAAAACAACAGTGACGATGAAATTAGATCTACAACAATACTGTAATGTGAGACAAAAAATAAATTAAATGCACCGCACTCCACCACTCATTCAAACCCACCCTTAATAGCACTCAACAATCTTAGCAAATGATTTGTGCCCAAGTCAAAATATAATGATCTTCAGATCAAATAAGCAAACTTTCTTATGAATAAAATAGATAGTCACTATATCATGAAAAGTATATCATCATTTCATAGAAAATATAACAGTAAAATCAACACTAAACTGCAGTTGCATGGTTTCATTACATTACATCAGAATACAAAATGCATAAGATTGATCATATATTAATCCAATCTATATAGCAACATGCAGTGGTTGTCACTTCATCATATAACATTCTTAGCTATAACCAAACACCAAAACTAGAAATACATTTGATTATTTTAACTCATCATCGTCATTAATCTCTCTTCTCCACTGGGGTTTTTCCGCATGCATACATGCACATATATGTATGCATGCATGCATGCAGGTATGTATGGTTTACTGCTGCGTCAAAATTATCTAGCAGTGGGATCCAATCTTACAGCTAAGTGCACCAGCAGTGGCGGTAATTGGACCCACAAGAGAAGATGGTCTAGCACTCAGACTAGAAGCCCTAGCATAGGTCGATGATGCTCCGGCTCCAGTTTGCCTGAAGAAAGCTCCGTTCAACATCAAGTCTCCTTCCGACCTCCAGTTCCAGTTCCGCCACTCGCTCTCCGGTGCATCCTCATGCTTGGTCACCTCTTTCTTAGAACCGTCATCTGGCGCTAGAAATCTATTCCCTTGGCTGTTGATTGTAGGGTTTGCACTTCCTCCAATGGCATACATTTCCCAATGTGTGTAATCATTGTTCACCACATGAAAATATCCATGTCGACACCTACAATTTACATGCATGCGATGCTGAATATAGATAATGGAGAGAATCGAAATTAGGGGTGAATTAATGAAGAAGTAATTACCTTGGCATTCTCTGAACAAGACCTTCCCCAAAATGGTTAAAGGCAACAGTGACTTGCATGTCTTTGTCTTGCGTATACTCATCACTGTGTCCCAAAAGCATGACTTTATCATGATGGGTCATGTAGTTGTTTGAGATGGTCACTGCTGTGGATCCATGGATCACATCAATCAACCCATCTTTACAATTCGAGAGGGTACAATGGTCAACCCATATATTATTGCTATTAAAGATGGATACCCCATCACCATCCGAAGGAGTCCAGTGGCCTTCATGCTCAGGTGAGTCTCTTATGGTGGTACTCCCACCCGGTTTACAATCATGTATGTTGATGCCATGGATGATGATGTTGGATACGTAATGTATGGTAATGCATGGCCCTCCCGATATATGAACGCTGGCACCACGTCCGTCGATTGTCTTGTGAGAGTTCATCACCAACTCTTCCTTTAAAGTGATCACCATATCCCTCTTGAATATGATCCACAATGGCTCGTCTTGAATCACGGCATGCCTTAAGGTACCCGGTTTAGGGTTTACAGGGTCATCGTCACCGGCATCCGTAACGACATAGATTCGACCGTTCTTTCCGCCCATCGCATCCTTTCCGAACCCGATTCCGCAATCAGCTAACTTTTGACGATTACTCTCCCATTTGGGGTCACACCTCCAGCAGTCATCAATAGGGTTCCCCGTTCCACATGACAAGTAACCCAAGTGCCTCCTCGAAGCATTTATGCTCCTGCAAACCAATCATATAGTAAAATATTAGTCTTTATAGAGAAAATCAAAACCTATAAAGAGAATGTTAACCAGTGTCCAAATATGTGGTTACTTATGAACTTCGGCTACGACGGATTCGGGGTCTCGAACTGCCGAAGAAGAAACAAGAGATGGAACAAGGAGAGAAAGGATGAAAATGAGAAAGATTGAGAATGTTGAGAAATCCATTGTGTAGGTGAGAAAGAAAGGAGAAGATGGGTGGGATAGGAAGGGCATGCAGAATGGGGTTTATATAAAGGGTAAAAAGCCGAGAGGTATGGCGTGATAGGTCCCCAAGTGAGTCGTAATTTCAGGGGGTTTTAGCTATGGAAGTCATATGGGTAGTTTAAACCGTTAATCAAGCCTATAGAAGTTCGTAATTAGCTGTGAATTAAAGTCAATTTTATTGAATTTATTCAGGCATGTATTTCATCTACAGTAGCCGTCATGTGCTGTATATTTCGGAACATGTTCATATTTGTAGCCGAACTACATGTTAAAGAGAAACACTAATATTAGTTAAAGAGATGATCAAGCTTATTTATTTGCAGTTAGTGTAAAAACAGCGATGACAGTAAAATTAAATATTATAACGATACTGTAATGTAAGATAAAAAAATAAGCTAAACTTATTGCACCACACTCCACCACCCATCCAAACCCACTTTATAATTAGATCCTTAATGTGCTCTCCACAGGCTCAATGGAACATGTTTTGCCAACCATTCTTTTGAAAAAATGCTGATCCTAGTTGACCTTTTTTTTTTTCTTACTTTAAAAGATGAAAATTTGGAAATTTGGTTGCTTTTATTTGACTAGCTAAAAAATTCGATAAAAAGCTACCATGCATGCACAGTGAGCCACAAACACACAAGCACCAGAGCAGGCATAAAAACACTTTATACACAGAGCAAAACCAGAGGGCCCCCAAACACATCATACAAAACAATCATGCACACAAAAACCAGCAACAATGATTGGAAGATAGTGTAGAGAGTTACTTGCTTTGCAAAAAAAAACCCTTTGATTAAAATAGTGTTTGAAACTATGATCATAGTTTCAATCATTGAATATCGAGATGGTTTACTCAGTTTTACCTCAATCCACGTGTGTGGGGTTTTATTCAGAGCAATTATTCACTATCTTCTCACAATACAACCAATTGTTTATGTCTTAGCATTGGTCTAATACTCACCAATTAAAGCCACCGAATCTTTCTTGTCATCAAATAAATGTGTCAACAATCTCCCCTTCTGACAATTTTTTAACAAAACATATACAGAGGAAATAAATTCATCATAGTCTCCCCTAAAGTAACTCCCCCTTAATCAAACACTTTCATCTTTATTAAGGTAAGTATTAAGTACAAGCTTGTTAATATGAACCAAAACACATAAGAGTAGGAGTACAAGATTATTGGATTGGGTGAGCATTGAAGCAGAAGAACCATCATACCAAACTAGAATGAAAACCCTAAGTTTGTGGTTATTGTTGCACAAAAAAAACCATCATACCACCACCATGGTACCACCATTACTCCCCTTTTTTGTTCAATGATTGCAAAAGGATCATCGAAGTTGTTTGGCTAAGATGTCCAACTTCATGGCCAATAGCTTATTGGTGCGAGCTTTGAGATCTTTATTTGCCTCTCATTGGAAGCAATCTCAACAAAAAGTAACTTGAGGAGCCTCTGATCAATAGTGGCTAAGGTGCTTGAGGAACTAGGAACTGTGTCAACAGTTTCAGGCACTATTGTATCCTCAGTAAGGACTTCTTCCTCTTGAACATTTCTAAGGTCCAAGGGAGCATATCTGTCTTCTAACCACTTGTGCGAGAACTTCACCTTAGGAGGCAACTTTTCATACTTGTAGTAGATTTGACAATTTTTTTTTCATTTTTCAAAAATTAAAAATAATTTTTAAAAAAAATTCATTAACTTTTGGGTTAAATATAAAATTGGTATATGAATTTGTCCACTTCTTCCAAATTGGTACTTAAGGTTTTTTCGTCTCAAATTGGTACTCGAACTTTTTTTCCCGTCAACTATATTGGTATCCGAGTCTAACGCCATTAAGTCTAGGACAAGTGATTGTATCAGACAGTGACATGTTTCATTAGTGACATCATGATGATGCCATTATTTTTCTTTTCTTTCATTTTTTTATTTCTATTTTTACCCTTCAATTTTTCCTTTCACATTATCTCAGCCTTTCTCTTTCCCCCATTTTTCTCTTTTTTTGCCTCATCGCTACTGCCGTCGCCGTTGTTGATATGAACCGCCACTCTTCTGTATGAGCAGTTGCTCTCAAACTTTCATCCATGTCAAGAGGATAAGGTCATACAAGAATTCTAGCATTATTTTATAGAGCTTTTCTCTTCTTCCTTTTTTGGACTATCAATGGAGGAACCCATGGGGTTGAGCATCGGTTGGAATGGATGGGTTTTTAACAAAGATATTTTTTCTTTTAGAGATTTGGATTAGTTCCTTTTTCATTTTCTTCCTGAACGCAATGCTTCCTTTGTTTGTTCTTTGCATATCACATGGTTGTTCGTTTAGTAATTTGGAGACCATTCTTGCTAAGAAGCGAGAGGGGAGATTGGGAATTAGGGTTCAAAAATTGAAGTCCATTGTAATTTTCTTGTGTTTCAAACCCACCCCATTTGTCAACGGAAAGAAATCCAAGTAATGAAACACTAATTATTCAATTAAAATAGTAGAGTACGATTAACCATTTTTGTTCAACAAATTTTGGGGGGAAACATAAAACAACTTGTAATAACCAATTAATCTGCTACAAATTTGGACTTCTAGATGTGTTTTATGCTCATTTTGATCTAAACTTTGATTGAAAATAAAGATGCAGAGATGAAAATAAAACAAAAAAAGAAGAAGTAAGATTATAAAGAGAGGCGTGGCCTTTCCTTTGCCTCAAATGATTTGCCTTTTAAGGCCCCTTTCAAATTAATACAAAAAATTGCAGTTAAAAAAGACAGTAGTTAAGCAATAATTTTTCTAGGAAAATTTTGAGATACAAATTTTCTCACAATGAATCAATTAAAATTAATCAGTTCATTTTTTTTCCATTTTTTCATTGGCGATGCAGAATCTATCTCCAACAGACACAGCGATGCAAGTTCCAGTGACGCCATCTCTAATTTTTGACCAATCCTCGCCATTTTACAGAATCATTTTCTACGTCATGTTCGCTTTAACTCTCTCCCTAGTCGCCTGTACAAAATTCTGGCATTGTGAAACCACCGTCGATAGCAACAATAACCTCCCTACAAGCTACAACTCTCCATCGAACAAAATGTGGATTCTCCGATAAAATCTAGGTAGAAAAAATAATAAGAAGAAAAGAAAAAAGGAAGAAAGAGAGGGAAAAAGAAAACGAGGTAACAGCAATCCATATGGCACCACACGATTAGTTACCTTTGCTAAATCAGCAAAAAGTAACGTCGTTAGGCTCGAATATTAATATAATTGAATAAAAAAAATTTGAGTATTAATTTTAGAGAGGTGACAAATTCGAGTATCAATTTTATATTGAAACCTTATTTTTTTTTTTTACATTAAAAATTATAATCTTTTTATATTTCCGTTTTCCTTCTGTTTCCTGAAAAAAAAAAAAAACTAATGCCTCTGTTTTCTCTCTAAGCCGCCTTCACCTCACCAGTTCTCTAACATCTTCTCAGGCGACTTTCTTTTTCTTCTCCGACTGCTGTTACCCTAACACCAATTTCGATTCTCACGGGTCGCACTGACTTAATTCCTACACAGTTCTGCGACATTCAACTCTGCTTTCGAAATCCAGCGATATTCTTCGGCAGCCATTGATCTTTAGGTTTTTTCTTTCATCTATTTAGCTTGATTCTTTTATAACACAACTGAGAAAAGTATTTTTTTTTCTTTATAAAAACAATCAGAAGTACACTTGCTATAGAGGTGCTCGATTTTTTTCCCAAAGCAGTGCAAAATGGAAGAAGAGTCTTTCAAGAAATCTAGAGGATGCACCATTAAGGAATGCGAAGACATGATTCAAAGAAGTCTACGGAGTAATATTTCAATTCTTTTTTTTAATTTTTTTTGCTAAAATGTATGGTTTTTCTTTTATTTGGGTTTTAGGCTAATAATCATTTCTGAATTATGGGTGGTTATTCATTGGGAAAACTATGGGAAAAGTTCAATTTTGTTGCTTTACTTGCTTGAATGGAGTTTTCAGGGTTTTTCATTTTAGGGTTTTGCCTTCAAAAATTTGGGGGGGAGGGTTAGCTAATATATTCAGAACTAATGGTAAATCTTTGTTTTTTGGCTTTGTAGATTGAGGTATTCAGGGTTCAAATCTAAGGGTTTGGGGTTCTGTTTTTAATCCTGTTTCTGAGATTTATCTAGAAGGAAACCCAATTATTCAAGGTTTTCTTTTTTTTTTTTTTTGCTATGAAAGAGTGAATTTGACAGTTTCCAAGTTTTTTGTAATTTTCTCCTTTTTTCCCCCGCATTTCCTAGCACTGAGCAGGTATATATATGATTGAATGGATCTAATTATTATTATTTTGTGTGTGTATATTTGGAATAGCTCCAATGGTGAAATTTTTGAAGGAGCATATGGAGAAAGCTGGGTGTAAGGTAGGAGATAATTTCATCAAGGCAGTTAATTGCAATAGCCAGATGGGTGGAGGCTATGTTCGTGGCGAAGGAGTAAGAATCTTTATACTCCCTTATGTTAGAAATATTGGTTTAAATTAATCCAATTAAAACAGTTTCTTGATCAGTTAATGCAATATGATTAATGGTTTATTTTAATAGATGCCTTCTCTTTATATGATATTGTGTGTGTGTTTCTAGATAGTGGTGTGTAGCGACCAAGTGAAGCTACAAGACGATGTCAATCAAGTAGTTATACATGAGCTTATTCATGCATATGATGAATGCCGTGCTTCAAATTTGGACTGGACAAATTGTGCTCATCATGCCTGTAGTGAGGTTTGTCAAACTGAACTTGGTTTAATGTCCTGCACTTGGTTTCTCCTTGTATTTGGGGTCTCCCAGTACATTTGGTAAGTAGATGTTTCAACTTTTTTTCTTCTATTATTGCAGATTCGAGCTGGCCATCTAAGTGGTGATTGCCACTACAAACGGGAATTTCTGCGGGGTTTTATGAAGATAAGGGGCCATGAACAAGTGAGTTCTTTCCCTTCTTATTTTGTTTCTGTAAGAAACTTTAGTTTTTCTTTTTTGAATTTACAACTATATCAACTGTTCCAATTAGAATCAATCATTACAAGCATTGAATTAAATCACTAACTCAACTCTAATTATCCAACTGATTAGAATAAATATGGAAGAAAACTCGCACGATTTACACAACCCGGGCTTCATTGGCAGAAACTTTATATTTGAATCTGTCTATAGGGGCATCAGTTTAAATAAGTGTAAGGATGGTAGTGAGATGGTACTCAACGAACCCTTATCTCTAAAACTTAGTTGTTTGTTATTTATCTTGTTTTACTCGTGTGATACCCTGAATTTACAGTTAGGCTTATCTCTAGGCTGTATATCAGTTGGTTTGATTGCAAAGGTCTGATTATCAAGAGGGATAGCATTGTATAAACTGAACTCTCAAGTAGGAGTTGTGGCTCATCCTAAAAAGAACTCAGCCTCTTCAATTCCTTGTTCAATTCTGTCTTTGTGTAAAATATGAACATAGCTTGTTCAATTACTTGACAGCTCTGTGCATAACATATTCATGTTGAGAAGTACATGTTTGACCCTCCCTTCGAATCTACTTCTTCCCAATCTATGTTGCTCTGACTTTTCATTTTTCTTGAAGTACCCGTGTTTGACACATTTTTGGAAATGAGTCTAGGATATGACTCTTTATGGAACCATTGGTACATGGAAAAACTTGAAAAAATGCTTTGGACTCGTACCCATATCCGACACTCAAACCTAATTTTGAGCAACAAAGTTTCCACTTACCCACCCTTGGTTCCAGCTAAGCTAGAATAAAGAAATTTGGGATGGAACCAACCTTATCCTACTAAGGACTTATGCTAAACTTGTTTTTGGTTCCTATTGAGTTTTTACCTTATGTGTTGTTTTTCTTTACATTTTGTTGAAGGTATCATGTTTATGATTTACTTTGAAGTTTAAACTCAGTTATGGTCTTTCTGATATAGTTTCTTCTGTATTCTCTATCAAATCTAAGTAATTTATGTTTTGATTTTGAAGGACTGTGTGAGAAGAAGAGTTATGAAATCAGTGATAGCCAACCCTTTCTGCTCCGAAACAGCCGCAAAGGATGCCATGGAGGCTGTGTGGGATATCTGTTATAATGACACAAAGCCCTTTGACAGAGCTCCTTGAAACACCAGTTTTTACTTGCCATCTTATTTCAAACAAATCCTTTTTGTATCATAGAGTAGGAAAATGCCCTGGTTCTTCAATTACATGCACATTTCAATCTTGAAGAGAAAATTCATTTCCCTAAGAAAATATTTCCGCCTCTTGGAGAGTAAAGGATTGTACCATTGCTAATGTTATTTGAGGTCAGTTTCAGAGAATGAGAGGGCCTCAGTATACCATTTCTCCCTAGTTGAGTCAATAAGATGCTGGTTTCCGAATTGTTCATTTTCAGACGAGGTGTCCTTGGAGTTGAAAGATCATTAGCAGATCTGTTTCATTGTGAGATTCTGGATTTATTTGCCTGACTTGCATTTCTTGGCCTTTAATAATAGTGATTTCAATTCTAAGCACATTTGTATTTTTTATTTTTTATTTCATGTTGTTCCAAGTATTTTTTATTTTTAAGTAATAAATATATTTTTTTCAATTTTGTTATTTTTAATTGATGTTTTAATTAATAATTCTTTTTATTTATAAAATCAAATAATTATTTCGAACAATTAATTAAAATTACAAATATATTTAAAAGAATAATCAAACCTCAAACTCAAAGATGAAATTACTATTATTTAACCATCTAACCAAAGGAGATAATGCTTTAAAAATATTAATAAAAAAAATAAAAACAACATGAAATAAAAATACAAATGTGAGTAAGAGATGCAACAATTTCGATTAGTACCAATCATTTCAAGCATTGACTGCAAAGGTCTGATTATCTTGTATGAATCGAGCTTTAGAGTTTCATGGCTCGACTAAGGCCTTTTACAAATTACTTAAGGTTTTATGCCTAAAAAAACCTTAAGTAGCTTTTTGTAAGTGCAAGAAAAGATGTAAACAATGAAGGCCTCTCAAAGGTGTGTGTTTACAAATGTTTCGCTCTCTCAAAGAACTGAAATGGGAATGATAAAAAGATCTAACAATAAGCACCTAAGAGATATGTAAAAGAGAGAATGAAAAAAATAAAGAATTTTATGTTTTTCTCTTTATTTTTATGCTTGGATGTTCATCTCTTGTGTCTTGATTTGTCTTTGACTTGTATTTATGACTTCTGCCTATCTGAAGCTATTTTTAATTCTTCTTTAATTAGCCAAACTTTTTCTTCCGTTTCTTGTATTAATTCTAGGCCGACCATCTTCTTTTCACCAAGTTCAATCCAGCACAAAGGAGTACAACATTTACGTCCATATAAAGCTTCATATGGTGCAATCTGAATACTTGATTGGAAACTATTCTGCAGGTGGTAGATATTGTTCCCGATCACTATCAAAATAAATAATACCAGCACGTAACATATCTTCCAACAATTGAATCACGCGTTCTAATTGACCATCTTTTTATGGATGAAAGGTTGTATTGAAGTTCAATCTGGTACCAAGTGATTCATGTAACTTTCTCCAAAATCTTGCAGTAAATCGGGGATCACAATCAGAAATAATAGACTTTGGCACACCATGCAATCTTACTATCTTAACTACGTATAATTCTGCAAGCTTACCTAGTGACCAATTCGTCCTCAAGGGTAGAAAATGAGTGGACTTTGTCAATCGATCCACTATAGCCCATATTGTGTTATGCTTCTTTTGAGTGAGAAGCAAACCACTAATGAAATCCATAATTATTTTATCTCATTTCCACTCGAAAATAGATACAATTTGGAGTAATCCTGTCAGAACTTGATGTTCAACTTTCACCCTTTGACAAGTTAGACATCTTGTAGCATATTATGTAATTTCTTTCTTCATACTTGGCCACTAATATAATTCTAGCAAATTTCGATACATTTTGGTACTTCTTAGATGCATAACATAAGGATTATTATGCACTTTTAGAAGTATCTCATTTTTCAATTCAATATTATTTGGCACATAAATTCTTCCATGAAATTTTACACAACAATTATCCCTAATATCAAAGTCTCTCGGGCTATTGTGCTCAATTGATCTTCGTTTTTCCATCACCTTATTATCGTTTTGCTGAGCATCTCTAATATGTTCAATTAGTCGCAACTTCACTTTTAGCTCAGCAAATAATGCACCATCATCACAAACACTCAATTATGCAAACGTTGATCTCAATTTAGCAAGGGATTTTCGACTCAAAAGCATCAACGAAAACATTTGCTTTACTTGGATGATAATCAATCATTCAATCGTAATATTTTAATAGCTTTATCCATCAACATTGTCTCAAGTTCAATTCTTCCTGGGTGAGAAGATATTTCAAACTTTTGTGATTTGTGTAGGTGTAACATGAGAAATTCGAGCCACGAGGTTCTTAGAGTACCTTGGAAGACTTTAGAATTCTAAAGAAGGGATCGAATCCATGTAAAATTGTGTAGAATATTCTGAAAACTCTAAAACTCTCCACCATTGTATAACATTTAATAAGATTAGGTGGAAAGGTTTTAGGATACGATATTGACAATCCATTAAAATTAATTGTAACTATTAAATCGAAAAGGGCTTGTATATATAAGAAGAGGCTCCCCTCCTTCATTTGTACAAACTAGCTTTCATTTGAGTAATATACACAAAGTAATACTACAAAAACATTAACAATATATATTTTAAATCCAATTGTGAGGCTTCAATTCCATTAAAACTTACCTTGATTCCTTCAAAAATCAAAACCTTCTTTCTTTTTTTAACAATTTTTTTCTTTTAAAAGTGGACGCATAATACTTTAAAAAACAATATATATGGTTTCATAATGAAATCCAAAGATTTTATTATGAATCTCAAAGATTCAGTATGGTTTATAATTGAAATATAATCATAAAATTTGGAAAAACGAATCAATTTAACAATAATAAAGAATCAATTTATTCTCAATAATTTAATATAACAAGACTCAAATGTCACTTGTTAGAACCGCAAAATAAAATTTGATATAAACTTAAAACTGTAAATCAAGATCTTATCATATCAAATCATCAATAATAAAACTAAATGCAAAAGCGTATCTGAATTCATCGATTTCTTAAAATCTACGAATCTTGTGGTTTTGAACTTCTGAATTAGCACACTAAGTAATTTTGAAAAGGTGTCTCTCTTTTCTAGAATGAAATATTAAAAAAATTACATTGGGTGTAATTTGAGATCATAACTCTAATATATAACTTTCGCACATTGATTTTAATTTCTAATCAATTCATCATCAATTAGATATCTACACATAATTAAAAGGCTTAATGATAAATTTGATCACTAACGTTTTCATGTTTTGTCAAAATGATCTTAATTGTATTTTTGAACTTTTGTTTGGTCATCATTTTTTGTTCTTTTTTTGAATATATATTTTTAACAGATTTAATGAAAATACTGTTAAAAAAATTAAAGAGAATAATATAAAATTTCATATATAAAATATTTTTAATGAGATATAATTTATTACTTAGATAGTTCAATAAAATAATTATACCTGAAAAATAACAAAATAAGTAAATAATACATAAATTAGCGATTAAATATATAATTTTTAGAGGAAAAAAGGAAAAAGCCAAAACTCAGCAGCCATAGCGTTGCCCAAAATCCCAACAGTGAAAAATGAAATAGAATCCAACAAGAAATCTACAGCTATTAAGGAATGCCAAGAGATGATTCAAAAAAGTCTACAGAGTAATGTTTCAATTCTTCTTTTTTATTTTGTTAAATGTATGATTTTCATGGATTAGCATTGTTTAGTGTCTCAGACCTTTTCCTTTTGTTGGGGTTTTAGGTTAGTACCCATTTCTGAATTATCGGTGGTTATTCATTGCAAAAACCATGGGAAAAGTTCAATGCTATTGCTTTGCTTGCTGGAATGGGGGGTTTTTAGGGTTTCTTTTTCTTTGTAGGTTGAGGTATTTACAGTTCTGGTTTTAATCAATTCAATTTCCGGGAAGGAAATCAAATCATTCAAGGTTTTCATGAATTTTTGCTATGAAGGAGTGAATTTGACTGTTTCCAAACTTTATGTAATTTTTCTCCTCTTCTTTCCTTGCATTTCTTAGCACCAAACCTGTATATGTATATATATATGATTGAATGAGCCTATTTATTTATTTTTTATTATTTGTGTGTATATTTGGAATAGCTCCAAAGGTGAAATTTTTGTTGGAGTATATGGAGAAAGCTGGGTGTAAGGTAGGAGATAATTTCATCAAGGCAATTAATTGCGATAGGCAGATGGCTGGAGGCTATACTCCTGGCAAAGGACTAAGAATCTTTATACTCCTTTATGTTAGAAATATTGCTTTAAATTAATCCAATGAAAACAGTTTCTTGATGGGTTAATGCAATATGATGGGTTAATGCAATATGATTATTGATAGATGCCTTCTCTTTATATGTGTTTGTGTGTTTGTAGATAGTGGTGTGTACCAACTATATGAGAAGACAAGATGATGTCGATCAAGTAGTTAAACATGAGCTTATTCATGCTTATGATGAATGTCGTGCTTCAAATCTAGATTGGAGAAATTGTGTTCATCAAGCTTGTAGTGAGGTTTGTCAAACTGAAAACTTAGTTTAATGTCCTGCATTTGGTTTCTCAGTACATTTGGTATGTAAATGGCTTAACTTTTTCTCTTCTATGATTGGAGATTCGTGCTAACCGTCTAAGTGGTGATTGCCACTTAATGCGGGAATTGTTGCGGGATTTTAGGAAGATAAAGGGCCATGAACCAGTGAGTTTTTCTCTCTTATCTTGTTTCATTAAGAAACTTTAGATTTTCTTTTTCAAGTCGCAACCATATCAACAATTCCGATCTCTGAATCTGTCTAAAGGGGCTTCAATTTAAATAAGTGTAATGGTGGCGATGAGATGGTACTCAATGGACCCTTATCTCTAAAACTTGTTTGTTATTTATCTTACTTCACTCGTTCAATACCTTGAAGGTTGTATATCAGTTGGTTTGACTGCAAAGGTCTGATTATCTTGCAAGAGGGTTAGCATTGTATGAACCGAACTCTCAAGTAGGAATTGTGCTATGAACATGATTCGACCCATACCCATATCCGACACTCAAACTTGAGTCTGAGCAACAAATTTGCCACTTACCCACCCTTGGTTCCAGCTTGTTATATTGTTGCACTTAGTGAGCTAGAATAAAGAAATTTGGGATGGAAACCAACCTTATGCTACTAAAGACTTATTTTTTGGTTCCTACTGAGTCCTAACGTATGTGTTCTTCTCTACATCTTTTTGAAGATATCATGTTTGTGATTTACTTTAAACTCAGTTATGATGTTTCTGATATGGTTTCTTTTATATTCTCTATCGAAAGGAATGCGTGAGAAGAAGAGCTATGAAATCGGTGAGGGCTAACCCTTTCTGCTCCGAAATAGCCGCAAAGAAAGGCATGGAGGCTGTGTGGGATATCTGTTATAATGACACAAAGCCCTTTGACAGAGCTCCTTGAAACACCAGTTTTTACTTGCCATTTTATTGCCATTTTTTAAGGTTTTTGGTAACAGATGAGTGGCAAAATGTGGAAACGGGTAACGTAGGTTTTTAAATAAATTTTTTTATATACTAGTCTGCTAGAGAAGCTGCGGGTTCCACACGATTTAAACAGGCACAAATTAGTCCGCATTAGAACGCAGTCATATAATGTAAGCTGTAGATGTCTCGCACTTCTCTTAAATTCTATATGCGGATCTCACTAAGTTCCCTCTAACTTATGAACTTTTTGCTTGGATGAGGTTAGTTACAGGTTTAATAAGCGAGAGGGACCAAGCCAGACTTTGCCAGGAGCTAGGCGAAACGCGGCAGCTGTGCATGTGTATAGAGGGGCACTCGTAGAGGCTTTGTCTTAGGGTTCAAGCCGTCTATAAGTGTTAATAAAGGGACTAAAAGTAAAATTAGACCAAAAAGAATTTAAATTTTGAAATTGATGATGGCATTGGGAAGGACTAAAACTAGATTCAAACTTGGCTTTTTGGCTTCCATTAAGATATATATATATATATTTTTTTTTTTTGACGTGAAAAGGCGCGGGAGGATTACTTGTGTTAATTCGTACACAGGCCTGGGCTCTGCACTGAAGGACTAGTCTTTTTATGACAAGACGAGCCCTAGTTAAATCAAATAAATACCTAGCCTGGCAAGCTCTATTTTTATATTTTATTTAAATGAAAACTTCTTCAATAAATCTAGTTATATTTTCAAACCCCAGTTGTTTAAGTATGTAGTTAAACCCGAAACAGAAAGTTGTGTTAAGTCATTCTGATTAGTGTAGCATCTGATATTCAGATCTGACGATCGGGTCAGATAAAAGTGTTTCAAATTTTTTTGGGTTAGGAGTCATGCCACTTCGTCACTTCTTTTGTAGTGAATCCATGTTATGCCATCCAAAGATCGAAGGTGAGTGGCAAATCACTAGTTTCAGGGTCCATTAGAAATAAGTATGCTTAACATTGAACCTAAGTTAATAAAAACAATTAATCTTTTTATAATAAATAATTTGTTAGACTTGAAAATATTAAGAGAGGTGAATTCGTATTTTAAAATTATTCACAAACTTTTTTAAAATGATGAAGAAATAAAAGAAAAACTTGGATATTTTGATTTATATCAACCGAGTATTTCTCAACTCACTATATTTGAATTGTTATATTTTTAGGAAAAAGATATAAACTTCACAATATTATCTTTTACTTAAGGCTTAGATTGAATTTTTCTCCCAGTTTTTATAACTAAACTAGAATCTTTTTAATTTTCGTGGCTCAATTTAAATTCTTTACAAATTACTTTAAGGTTTTATGCCTCGAAAACTTTGAGTAGTTTTTTGTAAGTGCAAGAAAAGATGTAAAGATAAAGGCTTCCCAAAAGTGTGTGTTTTTACAAATGTTTAACTTTTTCAAAGAGTTGAAATAAGCACTTAAGAGATATGTACAAGAGAAAGTGAAGAAATAAAAAATTTGATGTTTTTCTCTTTATTTCTATGCTTGGATGTTCATCTTTTGTGTCTGATGTGTTTTTAACTTGTATTTATGTTTAGGAACAAATTTGTGGACATTTATAACTGTTGGGGATGGATTTTAGTCATTGGGAGCATTTGTTTCGCAACTCCATAATTAACCTTATTAAGCCCCTAAACATAGTTTGTCATGTTTAGGTTTTGAGACGAGAACTCTTCTATCTCGAAACACTCTACTTAAATTTGAAGAATGTGTTTTGTTTTGATTCCCAACTCCATAATTAACCCTATTAAGCCCCTAGTTGAGTATAGCAAGATAATTGATATCCGATTAATGGTATGGTTTCAAGCTTCGAGAATTGAATAAATCTAAGTTGCTTCGGCAACCTGATGGAATGTCCCACATTTGAATTTGATGACAGGGTTGGATGTGGGGTGTCACACTCCTGCCCGTCGATAGTCCCTGCAAAGAATGATAAATCCAGACAGAATCCACTATGAGGCCTCAGTCAATTGGCCTGGAGCAATGCTGTAGAAATTCAGCACCTTGGATGGAGGGGAAGTGTGAACCCACCCTCCCAAGCATGGAGGGGTATGAGAAACCCAGGACGATCAAGGCCATCCTCACAGAGGGCACTAAATGGCTCCGGTTCATCATTTCAACGGTGGAACAACTAGCTTCTCCTCCACGTGCGGCGAAATCCATGTTCGATTCAAAGAAATAAAGTAAAATAAAAACCAACAAGAAAACAAATTTTTTCACCTGTATTCAAATCGAAAAGTGAGCAGGAAAAGTAGCTATTGAATTAAGACGAGAAACAGAGAAGATTTCAAAAAAAAAAACAATAACAGAAGGGCAAGGAAGAAATGCAAGAATAGAATAAACTTTAAAAAACGTTGCCCCCATGCAGGATCGAACTACAGACCTTGAGTTTACAAGACTGACGCTCTACCACTGAGCTATAGGGGCTTTTGTTTTTAGTGCAAACAAATTATTTTATATCTTTTGTTCTAAATGGCTTGCTGCATATATGATGAGGATTTTTAATAATTAATCTTGGAAAGGATTTTTTTTTCCCCTACATTACATGTCAAACACAAGCATGACATTTTTTATTTTATTTTAACTATAATAAGTTACCAACTCATATCACATAGTGGCCATTAACATTACATGTCAAACACAAACCTTGTGAGTTTAAGGTATAAGAGAATTTTAGATATTTAAGTCCCATGCAATTAGTGTATAAAAGGGCAATAAGGTTGAGGAAGCTTTGTCATGGTATTTTCCTTGAATGCCAAATCAAACCCTCTTTTTTCATCCACATTCATCATAATCACACAAAGCACCCAAAACTTTGTTAGAATGGACATTCACCACTATGTTACACCCTTTGCTAAGCACTTCCCATCCACTTTCTTTACCATAGCTAATCAAAGCTTCTTTTTTTGTTGCATCTTTGTGTTCCAAAAGTACCACACCATCGATGAATCCTTTCATTGAATTTATTTAACTATTACCCAAATCATTTTTTTTTTAAATAACACCGAATTTTTTAAAATACTTGTGTCTAACACCTGCGTCTGATCTATACTCAAATATGGATATCGAAATACGATATTTGAACCCTTCAAATGCTTAAGTTCAAGATATATAATTCTTTAGTATATGAATTTAATGTAGATATATATATATCTCTATAGTAAAACAATAATTTTATAAGTCAAGACGGGTGGAAGGAAACAAGCATTTTCCAAAATGTTCCACTCCACCACCCACATCTTTCTTTTTTGAAAAAAAATAAATCTCAATGCAAACATCATTAAGTAGCTTGAGTTTTGCCATCTTTAGACTACCCTTGAGTGTTAGAAGTAACATTTTTTCTTACTCAATCTCATAGCATTCTCACCGCATTTATTCACCCTAATTCTCATATCTTTATTTGTTTGTTTTTGTTCAAGTCCATTTTTTTCAATCTAATATTTTTATTTAAATCCTTCTAAATATCAAATAAAGTTTTGAGCTTAGATAAAAATAATACCTTAATACATATACATATGTATGCTACATGTTTAAATTAGAGCTAAACCTATGAGTTATTCAAACAGTGGCTAAACCTTTCAAATGATGAAATAATGAAAACAAATAAAAATTCTTTTAGAATGTAATAATAATCAAATATTTCAAAATGAGAATGTAATAAGAGCCCCTATAGCTCAGTGGTAGAGCGTCAGTCTTGTAAACTGAAGGTCTGTAGTTCGATCCTGCATGGGGGCAAAGATTTTAAAGAGCTAAATCTATATTTTTTACATTTTGAATATTAAATAGTGAATAATAAATTAGAGCTTATAAAAGTCATTGAAAGAAAAATAAAGGTTAAAATTTGTATATAGTTCTTGTACTTTTTAAAAATTAAGAATTTAATTTTTGTACTTGTATTTTTAGTAAATTAGGCCCTCTATTTTTTAGATTTCAAAATTCATATCAAATTGTTAGTACTGTTTTTTTTTGTTAAATTCAGTTTAATTACAACATTTTTTTAATTACATGACTATTGAGTAGTTTTTATTGTATTAACAAATTTAACTCCACAAAAATTAATTGTATTAATAATTAAACTAGACTTGAATTTTGAAATCTAAAAAGTACAAGATTAAGTTCATGAAAATACAGGTATAGAGACTAAATGCATAATTTTCAAAAGTACAGGGACTATAGGTATTTTTTAACCAAAAATAAAATCCCAAGCCCCAGGCTCATTTACCAAAATAACTCAAAAATTTTGATTATTTACGAAAATGACCTTTGTTCAAAAATATATACGAAAATGACCTGAAATGAACAGTAAAAGTTGAAAAGCACCTGGCCAATGATTGGTGTCAGACATAAAAGTTTGTGTAGACAGGTGTTGGCCATGTAATGGCCGACACCTGTGTTTTCTTTTAATACGGTATTTTATTGAAATACGAAAATATTAAAATTTTAAAAAAAATTTAGGGTGTTGGTCATGCAATGGTCGACACCCTTTTTTTGTCAGAAAAAAAATTCAAAATTTTTTGATGTTGGCCATCAAATGGTTGACACCCTCTTTTCTAAAAAAAATTGCATTTTTAGGTGTTGACCATGCCCCTATTTCTCGAGAAAAAAATTTAATTTTTTTTGTGTTGGCCATTAAATGACCGACACTCTCTTTTCTCGAGAAAAAATTTAAATTTTTTTTCGAGTAATAAGGGGTGTCAATCATTTGATGGCCAACACCCAAAAATATAATTTTTTTTGAAATAGGGGGTGTCGACCATTTGATGGCCAACACCAAAAAATTTTGAATTTTTTTCTCGAAAAAAGAGGTGTTGACCATTTGATGGTTAACACCAAAAAATTTTGAATTTTTTTTGACAAAAAGGAGGTGTCGGCCATTGCATGGCCAACACTTCAAAATTTTTTTAAATTCTCCTATTTTAGTATTTCAATAAAATACCGTATTAAAAAAAATACACAAGTGTCGACCATGCACAGGTGTCGACCATGCAATGGCCGACACCTGTCTAAATAAACTTTTATGTCTGACATCAATCATTGGCCAGATGATTTTTCAACTTTTACTGTTCATTTCAGGTCATTTTAGTGTATATTTTTGAACTTGGGTCATTTTCGTAAATAATCAAAATTTTTGAGTTATTTTTGTAAAAAAGCCCAAGCCCCACGAAAGAGCACCTAATTGAAAATAAGTTATAAAAGAGACCCTTATTTGCAATCAATTGAAAAACTCGTTTCTTGTCAAATAGGTTTCCTTCGCTTTTTATCCTTCACTCAACTTCCAGTCTTTGATCTCTGTTTGTATTCTCTCTCAGCTTTCCGGTGAGCTCTCCGGCAGTTATCTTTACTAATCATAGTTTTAATCTCTTTATTTTTTTTCTGCTTTAAATTTTATTCAGATTTGAATTTGTTCCTTTATTTTTAGGTCGAAGGATCATTCAATTTAAGGGGAAAAAGAAAAAAACGAAACATGTCGAAATCGGTGATTGAAACGCCTCCAAAGGGTGGATTTAGCTTCGATCTTTGTAAAAGAAACGAGATGCTTTCAAAGAAAGGCGTTAATCCGCCGTCATTTCGTAAAACGGGTACCACAATTGTTGGCTTGATCTTCCAGGTACTGAATTTGAGGGGAAAAGTTAATTTCTGGGTTTTGGTCTTGTTGCTTGTTTTACCATGAAAAATCTGTTCTTTTTAGCTTATTTTATTTTAGTGTATATTTAGGTTCCACATTTTTAGCTATATTTAATGTATTATATGAATGCTTTTTGGGGGTTTTGATTGGTTGATAGTAGGAAGTTTCAATATTTTATTGCAGTTTCTGTTGATTTTTAGATTAAGGAGCCGAAGAAGGGATGAATTGTACTACTGATAGTTTGCTATATGACATAGTGAAGCTTTAGTATTGTTAGCTATTGCCTACTGGTTGATTCTTCCAAGTGGGTTATGTGAAGGTGAACCTGGAAACATTTTGGTTATAGTTGTAGGCTTTAGGATTTTTTGTTAAAGTGGCTGTTTCATTAGATATGTCTGTGCTATTGTGAATTCAGGCTCGAGATTTTTATCACTGCAACTAATGATGAGCCCCTTGAAAAGCTGAAATAAAGAGAATAATTATGTGAATAAATTTAGCTGGAATGTTAACTAATGTGATTGGCTTCTTGGCCAGTTTAAGTTCAATGGCAGTCATGGTTCTTTGTGGTTTATAATGTTGATATGTATATTGTTTATAAGACTGAAACTGTGATGATGATTGTTGATTAATATCTGCTGCGGAACTTAAAAAACCATTAGTTGCCACCATGTTATTGTGAACTTGCCAATTGCTTTATCTTTGCTTTTTATCTTCAAACATGTCATAAATTGATGTGCAGGTTTTTGGAACTTACTTCCCCTTATTTGTTTTGTATATCTAGGTTATTATGTTGACACTGGTTGTGATGCTAGTTATGCAATGCCTTTGATTTTACTTGAATTTTTGTATAGGATGGTGTTATTCTTGGAGCAGACACAAGAGCAACTGAAGGACCTATAGTTTGCGATAAGAATTGTGAGAAAATTCATTACATGGCCCCGAACATTTACTGTTGTGGAGCTGGAACTGCTGCTGACACAGAGGCAGTAACTGGTACTTTTTGAAATTGGCCTTTAATATAATTCTACAAGCATCAGTAGTTTCTTCAACTTGAATGCTTGAACACCTCGGTTATAAACTGTTTTTTTCACATTCTCATTTTACTGTAACTAAGCCATTGTTATACTCTTATGCTTATGTTCAGACATGGTCAGTTCACAGCTCCAGTTGCACCGCTATCATACTGGTAGAGAGTCCAGGGTTGTGACAGCATTGACCCTTCTCAAGAGACACCTTTTCAAGTAATCTTTTTCTATGTTTTGATATTTTTTGACTGACAACATAACTCTGCATGGTCATGTGATTCTAACTGCTTACCAATTTGTCCAGCTACCAAGGCTATGTTTCTGCTGCTTTGGTACTTGGTGGTGTAGATGTCACTGGGCCTCATTTGCATACTGTGAGTTTTCTCTAACCATTTGGGTTTCAAAATGACAATAGCTTTCTGCCTTCTCTATTAGTTTAAATTCTTATTTCTGCAATGCTTAAATTCTGCAGATATATCCCCATGGGTCAACTGACACATTGCCATTTGCTACAATGGGTTCTGGTTCCCTGGCAGCAATGGCAGTATTTGAATCAAAATACAGGGAAGGCCTTACTGTAAGTTCACCTATTCCCTTCTTTTGGTCTCTTGAAGATTAAAGAGTTAGACTACCCTAACATATTCTATGATTATCGGGTTCTCTTATGAAGTGTTTTCCATTTTAATAAAAATATTTCATGCCTTTATAGCTACAAAAGAAAAATAAATCAGCAATATTCAATTTGCAGCAACTACACCTATTTTGATCCATTGATACTAAGGTCACTGATTTTTCTCTTTTCAGAGAAACGAAGGAATAGAACTTGTCACTGAGGCTATATGCTCTGGTATCTTCAATGACCTCGGTAGTGGAAGCAATGTTGATGTTTGTGTAATAACTAAGGTTTGTTGTTATGAACCAGCCTTTTTTTGTTAAGGGACATCCTAGGTTCATTTGGTTCTCAAGATTCTCATTTTAATGAATCATGTCTCAGGGTGGCAAAGAATACTTGAGGAACCATCTACAACCTAATCCTCGAACTTACACCAGCTCCAAAGGCTATTCTTTTCCCAAGAAGACAGGTTAGTTGTGTGCTTTACAATTTCAATCCATTTCAACTATGAAGAACAATCTCATTATGTTTCCATTTTTTGAAAAAAAACAAGAAGATGCCATATTTCTATTATCAAGCGGTTTTGATGTAGCATAATAAAACTGTGCTTACTAGTATGTTTTGTTGATGGCAAAGAATTTGAATGTCAAGCAAGTCCACTCAAATGACCTTAATAAGTGATAATCTACGTTATTCAGACTCCTGTGTGTTGGATATGGATATGCATCTGACAGAGTATATCCAATTTTTTAAAATTTTTCTATATATTTGGAGGGCTTTTAAAAAGTTATATCCTTGTAACTGTGTCCAAAATGGTGTTGGACTTAGGGGCTTCAAGAAAAACTAAGACACGAAGGTAAACCTATCATTTGGACGGGTCAGGTCAATTTGGATTTGAAAATTTACAGGTTATTTAGGGTTCAGATCCCTTCAAGTGTAGGTTATTTTGGTTTGGGTCATTTTCTGCTCGGGTTATTTAGTTCTGCTAGTTGGTTTTTTCAGATTAGGTCGTCTCAGGTTTAGGTCATTTTGGATTACTTGTTTAGCTCATTTCGGGTTTAAGTTATATTGAATTTTGGCCATTTTGGATATGAGTTATTATGGGCTTGGGTCATTTTCGGGTTCAGATTCAGGTTTTTGGCTTTTCATAATCAAATTAGATTGGGTTGACTTAATCTGAATGTTGTTTGATTTTAATCAAGTGAACTCTGCAGAGTTTCGTGGAGGAACAAGATCATGTAGCATGTTCCAAGTTTAGTAATGATATGTTGTTTGATATTAATTTCTGTGGGTTGCAGAGGTCCTCTTGACAAAAATCATACCGCTGAAGGAGAAAGTGGAGATCATGGAAGGAGGCGACGCCATGGAAGAATGAAGGACACTTACGTAACTGATGATTACCATATCACCTCTCTACCTTTCCTTTATGCTCTTTCAAAGAACTATTTTCTGCAATTTCTCATCTGTTTGACCATAGATTTTTTGTTGGTAATCAAACCTTTTGAGTTTGTTTCAACATTGCAGTAATGGTAATTTGCCCTCAAAAAGCTTCATTCTATGCCTAATATTTGGATAGATAAAAATCCCAAGATCAATTTTAACATTTCTGGGATTGTGATTTGCTTTTCTATTTTAGGTTACCTTATATTCAATTTCGAAAAGTCGTAATTAAATTATTTGAATACTTTGGTTATTCAACTTTAAAAAAAAAATATTACAAAATAATCAAAGTTTTTATTTAAGTGATGGATGGTTGATGTGATGGTTAAATCATTGTTCATCATTTATTTAATGAATTACCCTAGGTTATTATGTTTTAGGTTTTTCTAAGAATGTCAGCAATTTTTTCAGTGTAATAAAATTAATCGAGAACCAACACAGTTGTGAAATTAGTAAATTAAATTATATTTTTATTAGGGTGTTTCTATTTCTTTTATATAGAATAATAAATTAATAAAAAATTGATTATAATGAAATTTAAATCTAATACACCATGTAAAATAAACAATTAATTTTTAGTTTTTCTAGTACACGATTTTCGTGCGTGTGTGATAAAATTTTTAGTTTTTATTAAAAATAAATCATCCAATCTCTAAAAATATCTTTTCACCCTTATAAAAAAAACTACTGCTAATTTTTAAAAGGGATAATGTCAATTTTCATCCCTGCACTTTGACACTTGTTTTAATGTGATACTTGAAGTTTCAAAATATTCAATGTGATACCTGAATTTTAATTATGTTATACAATTTGGTACCTGTCGGTAACGGTGTTAATTTTTGATTGATTGTGACACTTGCACCAATTATGTGTCGACACGTAGCAGTAACAGGTTCAAGGGGTAGTTACACGGGCAAATTAGAGAAGGACTATTTTATAATTTGCCCTTTTCCCATTTTTTCTTCATTTTTTAATTGTTTTTGACAGGATGGAGTATATTATATTTTAAGATTTTAAATACCCATTATAAAAACCTTTCTTTCTCTTTATGTCTGGTTGTGTTTTTTTTTAATCTACCATTTTCTCTTTTCATTAGTTTTAGGGTTTTGAAATAGATGAAAGAGGAACAAAGGGATTTTAATCCATTTCTTGTTAAAACCCTCATCAAAAACCTTTCTTTCACCGTAAAAAAACCACAAAACAAATATAAAATAAACCTTAATCATTCAAAAATCCAAAAGTGGGTATGGTTATTGACTGTGAGCAGAAGACAATACAATACGATCAATGACAAATGAAACGTGTTCGAATGAAATACCCAGATGAAAGAAGCAGAGTGGAGAGAAAATAACAAGAAGGATTCGAAGAAAAAACAAAACAAAAAAAAAATGACAAATCAACTAGACAAAAGAATCAAACACAAATGAAACCTTTATGAACGAAAGACCCAGATAAAAGAAACAGATTGGGGAAAGAATAAAAAAACTTTTCCAAGACAAAACAATAAACAAACGAAGCAGACAAAGAAGAAAATGAAAAGGTTGTCTGATTTTGGGTTGAGAGAACATAAACAGTTTAGGCTGAAGGCTGAAGACTGTTTGTATTTTTTTTTCCTAACTCTGAAATACGTCAAATCCTCCTTAATGGTTGCATTGAAATTTTAAATTAATTTATTATTTATTTCAAATCAAGACTAAAAAAATAGGGGAAAGATAAATTGCAAAACAATCTTTCCTTAATCTACCTATGCAACTATCCCTTCAACTTGCCACTGTTACGTGTCGACACATAATTGATTCACGTGTCAAAATCAGTTAGAAATTAGCATCGACAAGTACCAAATTGTATAATAAAATTAAACTTCAAGTACCACATTAAAATAAGTATCAAAGTACAGAGGTGAAAAATGACATTATCTTTTTTTAAAACAATTATTATCTCAGAAAATATTATTTTTAATTATTTTTCATTATTACATATAATTATTTTACTGCGATTTGTAGTATAATATATTTTTTATTTTTAGGTTAGAATATGCTATATATTATTCATAAATTTAAATTTAATCTCTATACTTTTATTTCTAAGAATTTAATTCCTATACTTTTTAGATTTTAAAATTTAAGTTCAACAATTAACACTGTTAAAATTATTTTTATTAAATTCAAGTTTTTTATGATGTCATCTTTTTCATGTTACATAGCTATCAAGTAATTTTTTTCTTATTTCAAAATGTCACACAAATAAATTTAACAAAAAAAATTAATAGTGATAACAATAAGACTTAAATTTTAAAATATAAAAGTAAAAAGATTAAATTCTTGAAAATAAAATTACAAATATTAAATTTTAAATTTATAAAAAAAATACAAGGACCTATGACTTTTTTTTTAATTTATAATTGTATCTAAACAAATATATGTGTCAGTCTAATCGTAACAAATGTATTAGATTAATTTTTTTTATATTATTATTAGTTAGGCCGTTGGGTTACTCGTCTAGATCCAAAGGTTTACCCAAAATTTGAGAAGGTTTAGGTAAAATAATAAGCTCGAAAAATAGATTTGGGTAAAAAAATTAAATTCGTTTAAAATATGGGCCGAGCTTGGACTTGAACATTCAAGGCTCAAGCTCGGCCTGACCTATTTTTAAGTTTATAATATTTTATATTATATTATTTTTGTATATTATGTAATTTAAAACACGTTAAAAAAATAAAAATATAATAAATGTATAGTACTATACTAATGTAAACATTAAAATAATATTAAAATGATTATATAAAAAATTTCAAAAAATAAAAAATTATAAATTTATTAAATATTAAAATAATAATATAAATATTTTTTAAAAAAATTAAAAAATAATTTGAAAGGACCTAAAATTGAATTAGGTTAATCATTTGCAAATATAAAAAGTTTTCACAAAATTTTAAACCAATATTTCAAGTCAGATCAGACTTAAACAAGCATAAGATATGTTAATATCATGTTTAGATCCGACTCGATTCGATCCATAGACACCTATTATTAGTATTAGTATTGCAGTAATTAAAACTTTAATTGATTGTTAATTAAAAGACAAATAAAATAAAATAAAAAGAGTATTAAAATGAAAACAAGAAACCAAAACTTGATCTAAACCAATCACAAATCATCTTCTTTAATCTCCTTCTTTTTCGTCGTTTGAAAGTAGTATTTACAGATAGAAGGAAGAAGAAGAAAGCTTGAGAAACGTCGTCCTATTCAACCATGTCTTACGACTATCTTTTCAAGTACATTATCATCGGTGACACTGGTTAATTCTTCATCTCTCTCTCTCTCTCCATTTGGGTTTTCTTTTCTTTTTTTTTTAATATTTTTTTTTCAATTCGTGTGTTGGTGCAGGCGTGGGAAAATCATGTTTGCTCTTGCAGTTTACAGATAAAAGATTCCAACCGGTTCATGATCTAACCATCGGGGTTGAATTCGGTGCTCGGATGGTCTCCGTTGATGGCAGACCCATCAAACTTCAAATTTGGGATACTGTAATTACCTTCACTCTTAAGTCATGTTTTTTATTCATTTTTTGGATTATGAATAACTTAGGAAAGATTTAGGTTTCTTTTAAAATCTTTTCTTGTATATTTTTATATGTTTTCTTTGGCTGTTTTGAGAAATGGGTGCTTAAAATTAATGGAGTTTTTGGCTGTTAGGCTTAGATGATTTCAGTTTAGGATCCAAAGAATATGGTGACAGAATTCCATAGGATTTTGTTTTATGTGAAATGATTGACATAGTGTTGGCTGGCTTATGGATGATGTTTATCAGAGTGTGAGTGTAGGATATTGGTATAGATTTAACACGTTCAACTTCCTTTTTTATAATTTTACCATGATGGTCATATTGAGGTGTTAAACACAAGTGTCAGACATGGGTACTTTAAATAAAGAATCAAAACAACAAGGGGTTTAGGGTTTATGTGTTGGGAATTTGTGAGTGTATAGAAAGTGCATTAGTCCTTGTAATGCCTTTTCTTTTATGAAATTATATTTTTAGCAATACATCAATGCATTAGGTATTTTGTTCAATTCATTTTGATGAAAAGGAGATTATAGTTATTCATTTGTTAGTTACTTCCTACTCAAGCAATGGTGAATCAGTGAAATGTAGCTTATTAATGAACTTAATGGCTTCTTTTATCTCAATCACAATGTTTTTGTTGCTCATATTCCGTCCGTTTTTCATTAATTTGATGATCTTTTTAGAAAAGAGCTTTTCTTTTGCTTATATATATATATATCAGGCTGGACAAGAATCCTTCAGATCCATCACCAGATCTTACTACAGAGGAGCAGCAGGAGCTCTTCTTGTCTATGATATAACCAGGTGAGATATCAATTATCTTTGGCTGCTATGATATAACCGCCTGATATAGATTAGAAGAAATGAACGCTCCAATAGCTTGGGTCTTGCCTGTTGTAGCTTTTGCTTCGGGATTTTTCACCAGTTCTTGTACATTTGAAGGGTCTTGTACTGAACTGCAAGTTGTAAACTTGATCAGGAGAGAGACATTTAATCATCTAGCTAGCTGGTTGGAGGATGCTCGACAGCATGCGAATCCGAACATGGCGGTCACGGTCATCGGAAACAAATGTGATCTTTCTCAACGGAGGGCTGTTAGCAAAGAAGAGGGTGAACAGTTTGCAAAGGAATATGGACTTTCATTCTTGGAAACTTCTGCAAGGACATCTCAAAATGCTGAAGAGGTAAGTGTTATCCTCCAAGGATCTCCAAATAAGGAATCAGATTGCATTTTGCCTCGTTTACTCAAAAAATGAGCAAATTAGTCCCCGTACGTTAAATCGAAGAGTAAATCGATCATTCCCGTTAAAAATTGAGGTGATTGATGAAATAACCAACAAAAGCATGTGATAGTCATATGTACCACATGATGTATAAGAACCCTGTATAAAAACCCATTTGTTTTTTAATTTAACGTGTAGGAACTAATTTGTTTATTTTTTTTTAGTAGAGGTATAGGGCCATGGTACTCTTACCATTGTTTTTGTTACTTTTGATGAATGATCAAATGGTAATATCGTATTGTCTTGTAGGCATTCATAATGACTGCTGCAAAGATCCTTCAGAACATTCAGGAAGGAATCTTTAATCCATCCAATGAGGTAAATGATCAATGTTGTTCTGATTTTTCGTTTTTTATGTGATCTTTTAAAGACCCTCAAAATCTTAGAAAAACTTAAACCCTGTGCCGGACACATTATTCCCACGTCCAATACCCTCACCTAAGTCCAAGTAGGCCTTACACCGTAAACAGTGAGCTTCGTGTATCTTACTGAAATGACCGATGAACTAAATACAGTCATGCGGCATCAAGATCGGCTACGGACGTGGACAAGGTACATTGGGTACAAGTGGAACCGTTGGTCAGACAGGTGGCTGTTGCGGTTAGCAGGCAAAAAGAATATATGTGCCTGCATTTGAGCCTTCAATTCATTACTACATCACATTGCTTTGATTCATACATTCTTAATGGTGTTCCTGAACTATAGCAAGCACACTGAATGTACAAAACTGTCTTCTTTTTTTCTTTGTACCGAACTCGAATCGAAACATTCGTATTTGCCTAATTTTAATTCAAAGTTATTTGCATATTAACGATTGTAATGATTGTTATCCCGCGGGTAACTAATTGATACATGAAATAGAAAAGAATTCAACCAAAACTTGTTTCTTTATTGAGAGATTAATCATATCGAAAATACAAGGATAGAGTTGTTCTACATTGGTGTAAATCCAGATTAAAACTTGAACTACTACAACAGTTCGATGGACCTAAGCTAAGAGCAAGTATTCGTTCAAGAAGAATCGGGTATCAGAGGCTCACTCTGTTTCCAAAACCCCTGATGAGAAACATGAAGTAACTGAATAAAATAGAGAAATACCTACATCATATGACTCGTCGTGCCAACCTAGCACTTTTAGACCTTGATTACTAAGAACGAGAAAATATCTGCAAATTCCATTAGAAGAAAGCTTCAGGGATCAATACAAGAGAAAACAAATAAAATTGTTGGTTACTTGCTTATCAAGCAATACTCACCCCTGCAAGAACTTCTTTAGAGAGTCTTGGTTTGCCTTGAGATGTATCGACTGCAACTGGTTTTTTCTGTGGAAATTGGCGGATCACCTTCTTCTGGCTAACAGGCACCTCGGAGTTCATTCCAGACTCCTCTTGCACCTTTTGCTTCTGCAGAAAGTCAAACACAATGGAATCAAACATGCATGCAAAATCATGTATTCGGTTTTGTTTGAGGCAATTAAAAGAGTAAATTAAGCACATGAAATTTAGCCAAGAAACTATGAAGCATCAAGCAGATGTGGATTTACATCTATCCAAAAAGCAGTTGTTTACCTTCTTCATTCGCTCTTCAATTGAACTTAGCTTACGAGATTGGTCAACTTTCGAAAGATAGAAATCACGCTCCCTCTTGGCAGCAGAGATTTCTAAAGCCAACTTCTGCTCCCTAATTGCACTCTTGTAAGCTATATGAGAAAAGTAATCAACTCAGACACAATCAATATAAACATTACGCACATATAATTATATATAGCACCAAAATCATTGCAAATCAGAGAGATATAAACCAATGAGTTACCAATTTCTTCAGTAAGATCATCCCATTTGAATTTACTCAAGTATTTGATATTCCAAATATCATAATAAAACGATGACCTCTTCCTCCCACCTAATCACAATGAAAACGACCAAAAACGTAAGGACACAAATATCATCACAAAATGCTAATACATATGGTAAAAGAATCACAGAAGCCCCTGTATTAGGAGTCAGAAGGCATTTTGCTCCCTTTACTCAAAAAATTGGCAAATCAATCCCTGTACATTAGATCAAAGAGCAAATTGATCATTTCTGTTAAAATTTTCATCCATGTTTACTGTTAAAAACTGGCATAACTGATAAAATAACCAAACAATCATACGTGGCATACCACATCTACCACAATCTGACGTACAGGGACCAATTTTTAATAAAAAAATAGATGGAATTTTTAACAGAAGGACCAATTTGCTCTTTGATTTAATGTATAGGAGCTAATTTGCCCATTTTTTGAATGGAGGGAACAAAATGCAATCCGACTCTTAGTACGAAGGCCTTTATGTCCATGATACTTTTACCTAATACATATCTATATTATTCAGACTCGGGCTTGAGTGTCTGATATGTGTATATATCTGACACAAGCATATTTAAATTTTCTTTTTAAAGTCTATCAATATATTTGAAGGATTCTTGGAGGTTCATATCCCCATTCCATATACGAATGTGTTAGACGTGGGTGTAGAACATTTGTATTTCAAGCAAAACGAAGAGTCTCACAAACATAGATAGAGACTATAAGAAAGAAACAAAATATAACATTTTTTTCCATACCAATTTGTTCACCATTTAACATATTAGCAACCCTCTTTGCAATCCCTTTTCTAGCAAATTCAACCCAACTAGAGAAAAAAAACAATGAACTCATTGTTAAACCGCAAAAAACCTTAAAAATCCACAATAAGCTATGGTTAGCTAAGATATACAATGACATACCCTTCAGAAAATTCTTGTTCTTGAACCTTAGAAGGTCTAGGGCGTTTACCTTTTACTTGGGGTTGATGACCTGCATTAATAAATCTAATAAAAACCCAATCCTTTTTCAAATATAATAACTAAAGAAGAACAAAAAGAAGCCATTTTTGAGGTGTGAATTTCACTGATATTAACTCACCAGAAGGACTGAGATAAATCCTAAGAATTTCACCATACTCAGAAAGCAATTGGCGTAGTTTAACATGATCCATATGTGGTGGAACTCTGCTTAAATAACAAACCCCACGATTATCAGCATCACCACCTTCCTTCAACAATTTCTTCTTTTTCCTCTTCTTATTCTGGCTATTGGGTATATTATTTTCATCTTCAAAGCCATCATCATCATTATCATCAACATCAACCTCTCGTTTTTCTTCTTCAGTCATTGAAGCTTCTTTTTTTTTCAGTTTCAGCAAAAAAAAACCCATTGTCAGATGTCATATACCCTTCAAAGGGTTCCAAATAGAAGTACAGTAGCGGTGTCTCGGCCGCTATTTCGCGCCGTCAGCCAGCGCTAAAGACCTCAATAGCAGATAACTCAAAATTTGATTACTCAACTTTAGGGTTTCAGAAATTACCTTATTTAATATCTTGGTGTGCCGGAAAAAGAGGGCTCCGGTGAGGCACTGGAGGGGAGCGGTGAGAAGCTTGTTTGGCGGCGGGGAATGCGTGAAGAGATACGAGTGGGTCGAGAATTTTTTAAGGAAAATTTAGAAAAAAAATAAATAAAATTTGTATATAATTTGGGTGGGTAGCCTGTCTGGCCCAATGGGCTCAATTCGAATTGCACCGGGCTTTTTAAAGATTTTTTACTTCGGCTGGCTCGATTTATTTCGAATTTAAATTAAATAGTAAAATTATTTTATTTAAATTTAAGTTATAAACTAATTAAATTATCACACATAGCATTTTTAATTGAATAAAAATATTTTGAATTTTTTATCCAAACATTGTGAATTAAATATTTGAGATTATATTTTAAAATACTTCTTTTCCTTTTACAATAATTGTGGGAGAATGTGAAGTTGAATTATTTTGCGATTAGTTTTGAAATATGAGTGTTGATATTTACAGGTGTCAAGATCTTTTTAATATATTTTAATTTTTTTAAAGATCTTGTACTTAACTATTATGAATTTTGACTTTAGATAGCATGACATTCACAATAAGAGGACAAAGTCCTAACAACAATGCGACTCGAACCCAGATCACATTTGAGACGGTGAACACCCTGATCATCAGATCAACACAAAGAGTTCGATATTACTATTATTAATAATTGTTAATATTATATATATAGTATATATTATTACGAGGTCCTAGGATCCCAATTGACACGACGCTTTAATTTTTGACATATGGTATGCTTATCTTATCAACACATGACAACACAACCTATCTATATATCCATTTTTTTAAATTAATAGAAGATAATCTTAAAATTATAATAATTAAAATTTACACCCCACTTTGCTTTGGATGTCAAGCACATTTTTCTGCTTCTACTTTAATATCATGTTTTGTTTATGGACCTTTTTCCCCTGTATATTACACACCGATATCATCGACATTTCAGATGACGACGATGCCGACAACGACATATAGGTCATCTATGTTTGGGGCATTGATCGAAAGTCTGATCATGATGTCATCGATGTATGAGACATAATATAATTATACCCCTACGCTAATGGTATTACAAACACCTCGAGATCATTGTTCTATCAAGGTGGACCATCTTCGTAACCATCTATTTCTAAACTGGAGGATACATGATGACAACCGAGGAGCAATTGATCGCAATCAACTATGGACGAATGCTAAGAAAATGAAAGGCCAAGACCACAACTTGTACCGAAGGTTGAACCGAGAAAGAATCCAGCTTGTAACTATCGACCACCTCGATGTGACACACATTCTGACCGGGAATTGGATTGATTTATTTTAATTTTTCTACTTGTAATGTGAATTTTTAAATAAATATGAAATTTTTTATTGTATGGATGTTGTACATCCTTATGTTTTTAAATAAATATCGTTTTTGCATCAAAATTGGTTGTCGTTGTCATTTCATATTATTAAATTGGGTATGCATGGGAACAATGAAACAAAGTTGTATTTTTTTGTTTGTATGGAATAATAAAAATACGTGTTTTCCTACCATGCCAACTAAACGTGTTCAACTTGACGCGCTTTCAATGGTTTTTTTCTGACAATGCACTGAAAATGCATCCTATATGGAGTCTTTTCCCTCTAACAATTTCAATTCCAAACTTTTTCCCACTAAACCATTAGATATCTCGGGATTCTCGAGATATATTTTCTAAACCTATCTCAATGTTCGAAAATAATGCACTATAAATAATGATAAAAACTCAGTTGCATTCAAAAAAATTCAAAAAAAAATTCAAAAATTAAGATTTAATCAGACCGAATAGTTCGAGTGCCGATTATTAATAAAATTGAATTTGGCAATTCAAATAATTCGAATATACTATTACTATAAATACAATGCTTCTAAGCATCGAATTAAATAATTATTAACTTTACGTCTAAAAAATTTTAAAATATATATATATAAAGAACTTAAAAAAACTTACAAAACCTTAAACTTTAAAATTCACAGAACCCTAATCTTACTTTAAAAAGGCAAAATCTTAACTCTAAAAAAACGAAACACAAGGAAAACCCTTTCAACTGAAAGCGTTTTCATAAAAGCGACTTAACCTCATAATTAGATTCGGATTATATTTGTTCTTTTTGATACAATGTCTAAAACTACACATAGCCTCTCCCCAATCCTTAAGTAGGAGGATAATGCGCTTCAGCACACTTGAACACACGTCCTCCTATATTGGCAACAATACCCATACCAATCGAGTTAAGACTCAATCGGTAAAAGGCATTTAATAATATGCAATGGAGCTTGAAAAATACAATTGATTGTAATTTCATTTGGGAAATAATTGATTGTTTCTCAAGTTGAAAACAAAGAAGAAATCCAACAACAAATTGATTGTAATTTCGTAAGGTAAACAAGGAGAAACAAATGAATTTTCAATCAAAATATCAGAAAATCTAACATCGTCAAACCTATTTACTATTTGCATCTTATCAACAACAAATTACTAAAAGAATATGATCACAAGTATAGCTTCAGTTTCGTTCCGATCGGGCTCCGGCATATCGGACATGTCTCGAGACCTTTCGAACATTCTTCACATGTCTGATGACCGCAACCAAATGCCATGTCTTTCGAGTTATCAAGACAAATAGGACAAAGCTGTTCCAAAACAACCGTAAATAGGATTAAATTTCAACATTAGTCATACATATATATATATATTCCATACCTGGCTATCATAAATGGAAATTGGAGCTGAGGGTGTTGGGCTGACAGGACTCGTATTTTCGGGACACGGACGGACGCTTGGTTGGAAACCGGTACGGCAAGACGGTTTCAAGCAGTTGAAAGATGGGGTACCGTAAGTACGCAGAGGGAGGGGAACTCTTTCCGGTACATTTCCTATCCGATTGCTGCCAGAAAATAAATCGGAAATGTCATCGTAACTTCGAGTTTGCAGAAGGTTCAAAATGGATAGTGAAGTAAGTATTATTACCCCAAAATGTTAAGCTCAAGGGTAGCTTTGTACTGTGATGGAATCTCCATTAAGGCAGTTAGTGCAAATTCCGTTTCCCTGCGCGACGGAGTTGTATTCTTCGACATGATTTCTGTGAAATTCACGAACTAGAAAAACCAAATCGCAGCAAGAATGAGCTTAATAACTGAAGCATGAATGATATCAAACGTTAAACATTTTGTGTGCAATCAAAATTACCCGGAAATTATCAAAGGCTCGAGCTGGAATGTTGTCGTCGAACTCTTTCATCATGTCCCAAGGTCCATCTCCGACACCAACCAATATAATCGACAATGGAAGCTTGCTGTAATATACAAAAACAACATGTAAGACAATGAGAAAAACGAAATTGAATGAAGCAAGATCCATAATGTTTACCTTGCTTGTACTATGACATCAATAGTTTTCTGCTCTTGCGGACTTAGCCGATCCCGTCCAGTATCGGTACTTTTAGTTACCTGCCCATCGGCGATTATCACTAACACATGGTACTGGCCACAGCTCTGCTCGACAATGGTCATTGCCATTTCGATGATAGGAGCGAACGACGTAGGTCCTAAGTAACAATTACTAATCGGATTAGCAATGGAAGGTAACTCGAAACAGGGATGAAAAAGGGAAGATTAACCGGAACCTGCAAGCCGTAGATGAGGCACAAGTTCTCTATATCGGCTTAAGATTTCCTCGAATCCATTACAAAATCGGTTATCCGGGTAAAAACTGAAGACATCTTGATCATGTGTTGATGCTGTCAACAAATAGTGTCGAAATTTAAACTAATAGGCATCTCAAAAGGAAAAAAAAAACTCGAAATTAATCCGTACCATCACCGAATCCGAAACAAGGAATCAAATTATCCTCATCAAAGACAGATAAGGTTTTCCCAATGATCGATATTGCCTGTTCATATGGATTCAAATCGTTTCCAATATGGTGTAAACTTTTGCCATTGAATGATCTTTTACCTACAAAACAAGTCACATTCAGCACATAAAACAGCACATAACATATATTGCCGGCAAGTTTTTAAGACGTCGATCTTAACCTGTCCACATATTGCTCTTCGTAAAATCGATACCGACAATGAGATTCGAAGATTCGAGTCCAGCATTCGCAAGAGCCTCCGTTACCTACATAATCAACCGGGAAAAAAAATTAATAACTTGTAACACAAGTAACCAATATAATAGATATACATACCTGATCTAAGGAGTTGTAGCTATCTGCAATACTAGAATACCTCCTCTGCAACATCGTTTTATCATTTCCATGGTCTCGTGTATGCAGATAATATGGCGGCTCGTGTTGCGAATGCGGTGTAGGCGGATAATACGTCGGCTCGTGTTGAGAATGCGGATAATATTGCGGAGAAGCGTAGCTGTACTTGGGGCTTTCTATTTCATATGAAGACTGAGGATAGAAAAAATACGAATCCCATGACGACAACGAATTGGAACGATTCGACGAACTCTGTCTCCAACTTCCCTCCTTCGAATTAGTACTTCCCATCAACTCCAATTTTCTCGAGAAATTCCGAAAACCAGTGAAGATCAACAAGTAAAGCTAAAATATAAGGATCCCTTTAAACCAAACGACTATATATATATGTGTTATATCAGCTAGCAAGAAATGAAGAGATAAAAGGATATGGAATATTTGTGACTTTCCGAGAGAGTTCAAAATTTTCTGCTTTACCAAACAATCAAGTGACCAACTCAGAAACGGATGCCAGCTAAAAGTATATCCTGAAATGAAGAAAATTTTAAAGATTTTAAAGCGTAAAAGTAAACAACTTTAAGACTTAAGGGATCAAAGAGAAAAAAAAAATTCACTTGGCTTTGATTGAATCATAGGAAGTTGCTGAGTTTTTTACATAGCTTCAATGGAGGATAATAGAGGTATCTACTTTGCTTTTGAAATTTTAGATCAATTATTGATTGAAACCCCAAAAAGAAAAAAGTTAAATTTATTATTAGTCCTTATACTTTGAAAATTTGTAAATTTAGTCTTTATATTTTAATTTGATTAATTTTAGTGCTTGTATTTTTGAATATTGAAATTTTAGGTCTAACACAAAAGTAACGTTTGAATCCATTTGGTTGAATTCAATTATTAGTTCTGTATTATGCGCAAAATTATAGATTTAGCTCATATCCTCTAATTGGATCATTTTAAGTCTTTTTACTGTTCAAATTTTGAAATTTCAATTTTGATGCAAATGACCATTGTTAACTTATTTTAATGAGTAATATATGAAAATAATAAGTTAGCATGGTATTACACATATGAAAACATGTTTGTCGCAAGAAATTTAGGAAATTGTAGAACTTAATGAATTGAATAAATTGTCGTTTGGTGAGGATTGAAATTTAAAATTTTGAAAATATAAGAACTAAAAATAACCAAATTAAAGTCATAGACTAAATTTACAACTTCTATAATGTATAGGGAGTAATAGCAGAATTTAACCAAATAAAAAACATTTTTGATGTTTGCAAGCAAAACTCACGTCTCAATCATGTCTTGTCCTCCTTTCAATTATTTTTTTCATTAACGTCAAAAGATGTCGGGACAGGGGATCTTGGAATAGTTGATAAAAAATTATTTATTTTCTTTAATAGTTAATATAATTTTTTATAAAAATGATCTCTTAAAATTTATTCTAAGATAAATATATCTTTCTCCATAATTACAAAAAAATAAAAATTATTAAAATTGTGAATTTTTATTAAAAATGAAAAAAATGAAAAATTCATTTAAAATTATAAAAAATATTAAAATATAAAAAAGTAATGAAATTATAAAAATGGTAAACAATTGTAAAAAAAATTAAAATTAAAATATTAAAATTATTAAATAATTATTAAAATCATAAAAATTAAGAAATTATTTGTGACACTCTTTTAGGTATTTTTTCTGAGAGTTTATTGATTGCATTGTGAGATATTTAGGTGAGTGATTTGTGGCAATTGGGGTTGGTGTTGAGGCTTCAATTATTTCTTTGTGTAAGGATGGATTGGGTTTAAACCAATAGATAATACAAAAGATTGTTGAATAAAATTATTCACTGGGCGAGGCTCCGCAGGCTCAAGATCTTTTTGTCTTAACTACGTTAAAAAAAATCGGTTATATCAACTCATTTCAACTCTTATTTTTTTCATTGTCTATTTTTGTTCTAACTGTCATTATAACGAACGTTAAACAAAGTTGATTTATCATATCGACAAACTAATTATTTTTTCAAATAACCAAAGTGGGAAAAGTAATATACTTCAGAGACTAAAGTATCCATTAAACCTATTTTATATAAACCTAATAAGTATAAATGATATAAAATTCTACTCCTAATTAATATTATAGTCTTAAAATTATCAAACTTGACATCCACTTATAATAAATATATTGATAAATTACATTGATGATTATTTAACTATTAGTAAATTAACATTTTGATCATGTAATTATGAAAAATTACAATTTTAATCACTCAGCTATTTGAAATTTGTCAACAAAGTCACCCCTCATTAACTTCCTAACAGAAGTTAACGTAGGTCATTAAGTCACTATTTTTCAAATACACCATCGATCATCCAATTATCAATAAACTTTTTTTATGGTCATCCAAATATGTAAAGTTACAAAATAATTAGCAATGTTATTGATTTGTAACATTTTGATCCCTCATTTGTTAGCTCAATAAAGAATTGGTGACATGACATTTTAACTCTTGAACTTAATATCTAATTTGGTCTTTGAATTATAATTAAAATATCAATTCGGATTTTTTAGATTTTTTATTGTTAAATCCAAAAGAAATCTAAAAAAATTAAAAAAAATTCTTAAAAAATCTGAAAATTCAAAATCTATTTTATGGAATTCTAAAGTTATTTTTTTAAGAAAAGTTATGAAAAATTCTTGAAATTTTAAAAATTTGCCTAATTTTCCAAAAAGAATATAAAATTTTGATTTTTTTAAAAAAATTAATTGCTACAGTTTACTCCAAAAATCATCCGATTTGAGAATTGTTTGCAAATATCAGTTCACAATTTGACATCATTTTCAGGACCGAAATTAGGAAAAAAAATTTAGAGTAGAAATTAAATTATAATTTTTATGATAATAAAATTTTAATTTTATTATTTTAATAATATATATTTTTATAATTTTTAAAATATTAAATTAAATTATTATTATTTTTACGGGATAAAATAAAATTTTATTTTATTAATTTAAATTTTTAAAAATTTTAAAGAATATAATGAAAAAAAATTCATTTTAAGGCGAGTTTCACGTTCAAACAGAAATTGTGTACCATCATTGAGAAAACGATAAGCTAAAAAGAACACGGATTTACACTGTTCGTCGTCAAGTGAAGAGAAGAAAAAGACCGTATAATGGAATTCGTGTCGCCAAACAATAGGATTTTAGGCACTTTTTTAAGTTATCGGTTTTCTTATGAATTTTTAATAATTTTTCGCATAAGTATAATTTTAAAAATATTTTTTTATGATTTAAAAAAAAATAAATTATGAAATTTTTAGATTTTTTTGGGACTTACCATTAAAAAAACTAAATGTACCAAATTAATAATTTAGTTATAGTTTATGGACCAAATTAACTATCAAGCCTATGAGCTAATATGCCATGTCGTCAATTCGTTAGTAATCATGTGGTAAATATTTATAGTTGGGTGATCAAAATAAAAATTTACTAATAATTGGATGACTAATTGTATAACTTACCCAGATATATTTGAAAAACAATGGCTTGACTACCCACATTTACGTCTATTAACAAGTTAGTAGAGGGGTGACTTAAATGATCAATTTCAAGTATTTGAGTGATTAAATTGGAACATTTCATAATTAAGGAAATAAAGTGTAAACTTATTGATAATTGAGTGACCAAAAGCATAATTTACCCCAAATATATTTAAAATATTGTAGTTTCTAGAGACATGTTTTGAGGAGGTAGTTTCTAGAATTACTTGAAAGTATGGTCCTTTATGTAAGGGGGCTGGCTGCCCAATGGAAAGTCAAAATGTTTGGGGGATAATTGTTGAATTTTCATATTGTGAGTTTCTTTATTTTCATTTTGGTACATTGCATATGCTATATAGTGATCTAAAACTGGGAATTATGTTAGGGTTTCTAGACTTTGGGTAATCAGTATTTATTCAAAGTCTTTGTTTGGTTTTCTTTTATAGAAGCTTCTATCAATTGAAATATATATATATATATGAAAGGTTTTCGGAATTAGATCAGTAGTCAAATCAATCAGTTCATTGATTTTCGATCAGATCAATTGATCCGAATAAATTGAATAAATTATTAAAATATCATAAAAATTAAAAAAAGAAATAAAGAAAACCGATCAATCGTTGATTTAATCAATTTTTGTAACTGAGTTAATCTCTCAATTCGACCAATTTGTAGATCAACTAATCCAACCTCTAATTTTAAACCGATACTCCAATCAATTCCCGATCTAATTGATGGGTACGTTATGAAACATTCCATCGTTGAAAACTCCACAAACAACAAGAAAGGAGTCTTATTTAACAATTGAAATTGGGGGTCTAAAAGTCAAAGTTATTGGTATCACGTCATTGAAATATGAAAATAAATAAATGTAGTTAAGTTGATAACTTATCAAATGGAATGCTATTTATCATATATATTAGTTTTAGTACTTGTATTTTAGTGAAATTTTCTCTTTGATCCTTTTATTATTATTTTTTATCACTTCAGGGGTAAAGTTAGAATTTTTTATGGACCGATATTAAGTTGTATATTTTTTATATGAACTAAACTGCAATTTCACCATTTTATTGACTTATATATTCAAATTTCAAGTAATTTCAAAGTCATTTTTTATTTTAAACCGATTTAACATGTTCAACTATCCATTTTTGTCTTAATTTTTTTTTTATTTTTATCGATTTCAAGTAGTTTCCAAGTCATTTTTTATTTTTATCAATTTCAAGTAGTTTCTGAGTCAATCAATTCAACCCCTCTGTTCAAACCATTATATCAATCAGTTCTCAATCTATCCAATCAAGTTCTATTATAATAATACCGGTCATATCATTAAATTTTGATAGAATCTAATTTAAGGACCAAAATGGATTTAACTACCAAGTTCAAGGATTAAAATGGACCCAAAAAAATACCAAAGTACCAAAGTAGATCTAATTATCAGGTTCAGGGACTAAAAATTATATTTGAAGCCCTAAACCCGTTTATCTTATAACAAAATCATTATAAACATTTGTTTGCAACGCTTAATGCACTTAGCCTTTTGACCTAAACAAATAAAAGGCCAATTAAGCTACTCTAATGTTGCTAGCTTCTCTTCATCAACCTCAAATGCCTTCCTTGCTTGCTTCAGTTCCTCTTGCACTGACAACAATTCCGTACACCGATTTAGTTTCGACATGTCCTGCAAATTCAAATTGATTTTCAATAAAAACCAAAGGACAAACAACCAATTCTCACGTATTCGTATTAAGAGTTTACCTTGCGAATTAGAAACAGAAAATCCTCAACCGATAACTTTCCTCTCTTTGATCCGATATCTTGACCTTTATGCTCCTTTGAACGAGTAAAACACCGACATGTTACCAACAATGGAATCTCATTAGCCAAAGATATAAATCAGTAAACAAAAACTTACCAGATCCGTTACGTACTCCACGACAATGTCTTCGACAAGGGTCACAGTCTCGGGAAGTGGCTGAAAATGCAAGAAATGGAGTTCAAAATTATGATCAAATACATAAAACAATCAAATTTCCGAAAAATCATACACGAACAATGCGCTGTTTTAACAAATGAAAAATATAGAAAAACTATGCTAAAAGAAAACAGAGGGAGAAGCAAAAGAGAATGGAAAATAAAGAAAAGGAGTAACTGTAGAATTTAACCTAAAATTTTCATTTGAAATGATAATGTAATGTGCCAAGTCAGTTGACTAAAAGATAAAATTTTAAACATAAGTGACTAAAAGATAACATTTCAAATATAAGTGACTAAAATGTAACTTGAGACAAACAAAAGTGACTGTTTTGATAGTTCACCCTAAAAAAAAATGAAACCCGAATCCAAGTAATATAGGCTAAGATTAAAAGTTAGTTTAGCATTACTTTTAAAAAGTATTTTTAAAAAGTATGATGGAAAAATACTTTTGAGAAGTGTTTTTGAAAAGTTTAATTAAAGATTGATTATTTAATATTGATGAAAAAAGAGCTTTTGAGAAATGAAATATCTATTTTAGACATGACATTATAAAGTAATAAATATACATTTAAATAATGTTCAAATTAATTAATATTATAATATTTTAGTAAAAATATAAAAAATAATTTATTATAACTTATTGTTAACATTTTAATATATAAAATATTAATTTTAAATATTTCTAAGTAATTAATATTAATTATTTAAAAATTTTAATTAGATTATATAAATTAAAATTTAAATATAATAATTAAATATTTATATTATTTTATAAAATGTATTTTTAATTTTTAATTAATGATTTTAATACATTTGTATTATTTTATTTTAAAAATTTAATCTGAATATATAACCCATATATAAAGAGGGACAACACCCCCATTCCTAAAACACTATTTACCAGCCAAAAGAAAAAACCTGTGTAAAACAAACAGAGCCACTAATGCATAGTTAAACTCAAGGAGCTTTACTGTCGGAAAATTTTATGAATTTTTTGTTTGTAAAAACAATTACATGAAGATTCAAAATCTAGGTCTTAACCAAAATGGAACAACCTTTACCAAAACAACCGAAAGGAGTCATCATCGCCATTGATGTTGTTGATGAAGGAATAGAGCAACAAGAAGGAAACCTGACAGGTAACGAGGAACAAGAAGACAGCAGCCACCACTGTTGTTCTTCTTCTCTGGAACTGGATCTTGAGTCTGGGTTAGTGTCTGAAACCAAGTCACATTTAGCCAAAGAACTGGAAAGAGATTGCAATTGATGTACCGTGTATCATTTTGAGGATAAAAAAGTAATTGAACTTACTAAAAGCTCATTTGGAACTCTACTGCTGATATTTTCAACCTCTCTAATGTCTGAAAAATTCAGTTGAAAAGTTAAAAAAATCATCCAAATGGTGTTTGTTTAGTTGTGCTTAAAGCCAAAAAGACTTATTTGATAAAAAGCCCATTGTAAAAGCTGTGCTAAACACAGCCTAAGTGATCAATTGAGCTCCCTAAAAAAAGTCAGTATCCAATAAAGATGAAAAACAACATTCCAACATAAAAGAATGGGTTAAAGCACTTGAAGAAGTTACTGTATTATATGGGGTTGGGAAACGGATCAAATTAATCCTTTTATTATTAAATAATTTAATTTAATTTTTATACTATTAAAAAAAAATCAAATAAGATCAAATTGAAATCTTTGTAAATGTTGACTCTATTACAATTTGAATTTATTTGATTTTTTTTAACGATTAAATTGATACATTTAATAAGAGGGACTAATCTGAGAATGTGGCCTCTCAGTTCCATTGAGATTTCAATCATAATCCATAAATTGAAAATTAAAAATAGAAAGGAATGAAAAGGGCAGTAATCAAAATTTCTGAGGAAGACTACTTACATTGGCATCATCTCCAAGACCATACATCATATGCCGCACTGTAAATGAGAAAAAAAACAATGTAAATCATTAAAAACTTGCAGAAAAAAAAAAAAACTCAGAGAATTGGGAATATAAAAGGAAGAAAATTTGGGTTACAATCTTTCTGAAAAACTCCTCTCTTGCGCTTGAATGAAGTTTCTGAAGGTTGTGAAGATCCAACTTTAGCTTTTGAAGAGGGTCCTGTTGCTGGGTTACTCATTTTTCTTTTATCCTCTCTACTTTTTCACAGAATCGTAGGAAACAAACAAGTCCCAATAAAAAATTGTCAATCAGGAAACCCATCATTAAATAATCTTGACGAAGGGGGAATGGGATTCAATTCAATTTGACGACACGAAAAGGAAGAGAATCCTGGTATTTGTAAAGATGGGTATTTTGATGGGCCAAGCTTGGGCTCACCAATGCCCTTGTAATGTGTTGGTGTTCAACACAAAAACTTCAAAACTCATGTATTGGTCTGATAGTCAAAGATATTTATCGTTTCAAGTGTGACTTGAATTCAAATTGCGTTAGTCGCTATTTGTAATACTCCAAAAAAAAAAATTCAAGAGAGATTCAAAAAGTAATATAAAGAGGTATAAAGCATATGCCTTCACACAAAAAATAGATATTATTTCGGGCTTTGCTTTAGTTAGATGGTTAAAGCAATGTTTTTCGATGATGACATTAATGAGACAATTCATATGGTGCACCTAAAAAAAATTTATATCGAGTGTGCAAAGTCATTGGTTTCCATATTAAAGCTTAAGTAAACTTCTCGACGTTGGTATTACAAAATTTACTAATATATTGTTTGATAGATTGAAAAATTAAATGTTGAAAAATAAGTGTTGAAAATTTAAATACTGAATTTAAGTTATAAAATTGTTTGATATATTACTTAAAATTAATTAAAAATATATTTAAATTATTTGATAAAAATATATTTTAAATTAAAGATCAAATAAATTCTACATTTGATATTTAATTTTTTTAAACATTTTAACTTACTCTTTAAAAAAAATTAAAATTTAGATCTAAAATCTTACCGAATAATATAATATTAAAGTAAATAAAATAAAATAAAAATATTTCCTTTTAAGTGATAAACAGTGGCGGAGCTGGGACTCCTAGATCCTTTAAAATTTAAAATAGTAATAATAAAAATATAGTTTGAATCTTTTAAAAATAATAAAAATTTGATTTAATTTTTTAAAAATTATAAAAATATAAATTATTAAAATAATTATAAAAATATATAATTTAATTCCGTGACTAAAATTTTTTTTAACTCCGCCATTGGTGATAAATAACTCACATCTACTTATAATTTTTTTTTATTTATTTTCATACTTTTTAAAACACCACATATTCAACTAGTCGACAAAGTAATATAATTTGGTTGATGAAGAGGGTCTTGAGATTCCAAAAATAGAGTAAATTAAGGATATTCCCATTTGGATCATTAAGAGATGTTTTGGTTGGTTTTTACAAAGAAGATCATAAGATTTCAAAAGAAATAAAATAATAGATTTTGGGATTTGGCAACTGATTTGAAGTTTAGATTAGACGGTGTATATGCACATGAATGGTGTATCCCATTTTCTAGACCCAAGAAATTACAACCCTTTTTCTTTACACTATTCTGTTCTCCCTTTTTCACTAACACCGACAACAAGCTTGTTACTGTGATAAACCAGGTATATTATAGAGACTAATTTGATCAAGTTCCTAAAATAAAGTACCTCTAAAGTAATAATCACTTGCAATCTAAGACAGTGAGAACACTTCATCAGCACCACAAAATCTCCCATCAAACGGTGCATAGCTGTCAGTACAAAACAAGTTTTAACCATGAAAAAGCACATGGTCCATGCTCCATACAGTCTGCTGCAATCTTTGACACAAAAGAGACATAAAAGATTAGTCTGTCAGTGTGGCAGGCTTGATTGTAGGCCACACTTGGCTGGATGTCATTAAAAAGGGTAGATGGTGAGGCTGGTGGATAAGTTTCTAACACTGAGATTACTGTCAATTACATTAAAAATGGGAAAGTAGTAAAAAAGTGAAATAGCTTTTCATATACATATATAAAAAGAAGTTCCTAGAAATGAGCTAGAGTAGTTGAGGAAAAAAATGGAGTTTTGGGGAGTTTTAATTTCTGGGATTTTAGTTTCTTGGTGGGTTTTGAGTGTAAATGGTGCTAATTTACCACCATGTCAATTCCCTGCTATTTACAACTTTGGTGACTCAAACTCAGACACTGGTGGGATTTCAGCTGCTTTTGAACCCATTAGAGCTCCATATGGTGTGCCCTATTTTCACAAACCATCTGGTAGAGACTCTGATGGTCGCCTCATCATTGACTTCGTAGGTAAAAAAGCTCAAAATAACACAGTTCACAGTTCACAGTGAACTTTTATTATATTGATTGCTGTTTTCTTCTTGTGGCAGCTGAGAGACTTAAGTTGCCATATCTTCATGCATATTTGAATTCCTTGGGAGCAAATTTCAGGCATGGAGCAAATTTTGCTACTGGTGGATCAACCATAAGAAGACCAAATGAAACCATTTATGAATATGGGATAAGTCCATTTGGTTTAGATATGCAGATTATACAATTTGAACAGTTCAAGGCAAGGGCTACTGAAATGTATAATCAAGGTTAGATTTTTTCATGTTATCTGTTTGATAAAATGTTTATATGAAGTTATTAATTTGATCTTTCGACATTATTTTAACCCCTTTGTTTTTTTTTTTGGTAATCATTAGCTAAAGATCCTTCTGAAAAACATAAACTTCCAAGACCCGAGGATTTTTCAAAGGCGCTTTACACCTTTGACATTGGCCAAAATGATCTTTCTGCTGGGTTTAGGAAATTGAGCTTTGATCAACTGCGCGCTGCCATCCCAGATATCATAAATCAGTTAGCGTTAGCTGTCCATGTATGTTTCGTTCTTCGAGTCTATGTTGCTCTGACTTTTCATTTTTTCGAGGATATTCCTGTGTTTGACATCTTTAGCAATATCTAATGTGTGTGTGGCAAGGCTTTCCAACACATTGCCTCATCAAATATGTGCAAATAGTAGTCTTTTTGAATGATTTGCTATTTTTCCTATAACATTTTGATATTCAGTAAAAGTACTATGAAGGCCCTTCTAGTAGGAGATAGATTGCATTTTATATCCTCGATCCAAGAAAATGAGTAAATTAATCTTTGTACATTAGATAAAAGAATAAGCTGGTCATTTTATTAAAAATTCCATTAATTTTTACAGTTAAAAACTAATCTGTGTACACCGGCATGAGGCATATTCTGTCAGCCATGATTAGTTTGCTCCTTGCTCTACTGTGTAGAGACTAATTTGCTCGTCTTTTGAGTAGAAAGGGTAAAATACAATCCGACTCTTAGTATAGTGATTTACTTGATACTTCTACCAATATCTGTGTGTCAATGGCCTTCTTTGTTAACATTTTACCTCATCAAATATGTGCAAATAGCAGTCTTCTTAGAACTTTCACAAGTAATTGCAACTTTTTAGTCCATGCTTGTGATAAGGACCAAAGGCTAACTTATCAGTATGTTAAAATCCAGCATCTGTATGAGCAAGAAGGGAGGAGTTTCTGGATACACAACACGGGTCCGATCGGTTGCTTGCCAGTTAACTTTTTCTACATTCTTAATCCAGAACCTGGTTACGTTGATCAGTACGGTTGTGTCAAGAAACAAAATGAAATGGCCATGGAATTCAATAGACAGCTTAAAGACAGAGTAATCAAGTTAAGAACCGAGCTCCCGGAAGCTTCGATTACTCTTGTAGACGTCTATACCGCCAAGATTGCAATGATTAGCAATGCTAAGAAACTAGGTAATCATCATCACCATCATGGCTGACCCTTAAACTCCATGCTATGCAAGGGTATCTCTATTTATCAGTTTGTGCTTATTTTTTACAGGAATGGCGGATCCATTAAAGCCCTGTTGCGGATATCACATGAACTACGATCACGTATGGTGTGGGAACAAAGCAATCATCAACAAAACCGAAGTATTTGGAGCTTCGTGCAAAAACCCGTCTATGTTTGTAAGCTGGGATGGAGTTCATTACACTCAGGCTGCAAATCAATATGTTGCAGATCGTACACTCAATGGCTCATTATCAGACCCTGCAATTCCTATTACTCAAGCATGTCATAAGCAGTAAGTAAAAGAATCTTTTGATCTCAAATGTATCGAAAGATCTGTTACGTGCAAATTGATTTCAAATGTCATATTAAAAAGACCTTAATGAGAAGTTTTAATAATGTTGGGGACCAATAGAAAATATTGAAGCTTACGTGGAATGTCATCATTTGCAAATGAGTACATTTTTCATATTTTCAATAATTTTGGGAACCAATAGAAAATATTGAAGCTTGAGTGGAATGTCATAATTTGCAAATGAGTACCTTCATTTTTCATAGAACTTCACCAATAGACAATTTCTTTGGAGTAAAAGAAGTAAAATACAATTCGATTTTTAATACAAAAGTTTTCATAGTACTTTCGACATGAGCATGTTTAAGTGGAATGCTCGACTTGAGTTGAGTGCAATGGCTACCCTAACATACTAATGAAGAAACAATACAGAGCTTTAAGTAACAATAATGGATATCAGTTTGTCGATCTTTCATTACTAAGCCAATACATGATAATCAGGGTTCAGATTCACTTGTTTGAAACGCCAAATTCTAAATTAATGTACACATTTTTATACACAAATCTCATTGCCTATGCCCTTCTGGCAATGGAACCACCTTGTGAAATGGTACCGTCCTTTGCGGCAAAGCTCCGTCTTCTTCATCGTCATCGAATTCCAACAGATACCTACAGACGATTGGAAAAGGGTATCATACATTTCAGTAACACACAACGGGTAAAACAATTCCGGGTTCTTTTAAATAAAAAACCATGGAGAATGTTACTTACTCATCGGATTTCCTCTGGAAAGAAACGGTATGGTGGAGAGTGCCCCCGCGAATATGCACAAAGAAGATTGTTAGTTTATAAAGGAGAGGAAATGATCGAAACGTATATATTGTGTACTGAATGATGACGGTGGTGACCAGAATAGTCACCTTTCGAGGTGTACTAATGACAGTTGCTTTATAGAGTGCAGTTGTTCCCGGATAAACAGCCAAAACATTTCTCCCTGCAGGGAATTCTTGAGTACAGGAAGGATCATTCCGTTTCGGGAATGGTATGATGCAAGATGCAGGCAGCTTGTACTTCCTGAAATCGCAATAACCGGAAAAAAGAATGACATCTTCAAGATCAACTAATTTCAGCTATGCAAATTATCAAAAAATAAAAGCTAACAATGAACATTGATTCTTAAGACTGACTACATAAAAGAATTTGTAATTAAAGTTAAACCACGATAGAGTCCTCCGGACCGGTCAATACAAGCATGATAAATAACAAGTATAAAAAGCTTACTTTTGGACACCGCCCTCTTCATCATCACCTGGTTCCTCATCAAGTACTTCGAATCTGCATATGGAGATTCAGCTTAAAAACAAGAATAAAGAAGAGCCTGGATGGGATTTTCATACGAGCCAAAACAAAACATCCTATATGAACCATACTTACTCTTTTGTTTTCTCATCAAAATTGATCACTTTCACGACAAACCACTCATCCTTCTCGGCGTCCGAGGTGACTCTCGCAGCTACCTGAGTACAAAAGCAAAGGTAAAGTGGGTCTACGAAAAAATATCAAAGATTGAGATAGAGCAACATGGACAACTATGCACTACAAGCTTACCTGTTCATCTTTGAGACTAACACAAGCCTCAATATGACTCCGCATAGAAGGAGAAATGCGAGAGATATCTGAATCAGATTTCATTCTTCTCCTTTTCTGCTCACTACCATCTGCAATATTTGATGTGAGTGACATAAACAGGAAGTTCAGATACCCTCATTCTAGTATGTGAAATCTAGAAATGAAAATGACTTTTTCGTTTTGATGTATGTCATACATTCAATCTTCTAGCTTTGAAAGAAGAGAAAGATGATAGACACTTGATCGCTTCAACTAATTGCCGAGTCCTTATTTGATTTTAACCATCATGATAAAATTTTGTACTGTCATATCAACTTGGTTTCACAGAGAAAATCAAACCGCAGAAAATTAGTCTTATCTTAACATACTCTTTTTTTTTCCGGGTAACATCTTAACATACTCTTTGATTACTACATAACTAAAACAAACAGAAGTGGTGGATAACACACACCCATTTTTCTTCGTTGTTGTCCTGGTGCTCCGGATGGCAGGAAAGTGTCGAGTTTACTTACTAAGGAATTGGAAATCCTGTATCGATCACAAAACATCAGGAATTCAAGAACAAGAGATTACAGTAATGAGAATCAAACCAGAAAGTTCATCACTAAATACAAAGAAAATGGTAGAAGACTTTATTAGAGATAACAGACATACACTACTTCTCGCTCTGAAAGATCTTTAGCTTGAATATATAAACTTTTTAGCCTTGACAATGAAGAATCACCGGGTTTCTCAACTACCTCAGGAGCTGCATTGATATACCGAAGTTCAAAATTTAGCGCACACACAGTAATATATATTCCCCGAAATTCAAAATAATGCATCCAATAGTTCCCCAATATAGCTTTTAAATTGAATATGATCTCAAAGCTCCCCATCTACAATACTTCTAAAATACTCCAAGAAACTGCAGATCGAATTTAAACCTTATTGAGTTGACAACAATATTTTTCATTTACCGTCCTTTTCCGATTTCATACAATTAGTTGTTATTTTGTAGAATATTCCGATTTCTGACCTCTTTCATGCAAACATTCTCTATTAAAGCAATCAAAACATTATGGAAAAATTGATATCAGGAGCAAGTTTATGATATGATAATATCGAAAGCTTACCGGATATTCCGAGGCTCACTGGTTATAAGGTAATATTATACATGAAGCACTGAACATTATTCTATATAAAAAAAAGTGAAACCACTACAAGCTGAAAAAAGTTTCCTTCTCCATGAAAATGAAGTTCCATAAGCAACCAATCCAGCTAAATCGCGTGTTTTTCGATCGAAAAGGCGAAATCTTTACACCAAAATTACATCAAAAACTTGCTACCTTTAAAGTTTAAACCACAATTTAGATTCAAACATATAAGTATAGCAAAGTTTTAAACCAAGTTACACCAGTTAAACTACAAATAGAAACTATTCCTCTCCTATTTGATCAAATTTTAACCTCTTTAAAACCAAATCCAGCTAAAAAGAAACATAACTAAAAAACCCCAAAGAATAATAATAATAATAAACCTTAAAACCATTGAAAAACACCATGTTTTGATAATATAGAACAAACCCATTAATATAAAGAACAATATAAATAAACCCAGATCATAAAATTTGAAGCTAAAGGACAAAAAAAATTAAAAAAATAGTTGAGAAAATTTACTGGCTTGAAGCTTTTTATGAAGCTTATTGATTTCAACAAGCACCTCTTCTTGATCTTTCCTTAATCGATCGAGTTCCCTTGAGTTGTCCATGATTGAAGCAATGTCCGGCGACGACATCGTTTAACGTTTCTTATCTCCGTCGTCGGAGATACAATGTTTGACAATGTTTGTTTTTACCAGATTATTTTTCAGCTAGATTTTTTTTTCACTTCATTCAATCCTTAGTTTGATCAGAAGTTTTTTTACTTTTTTATTATTATTTTCAAATAAAGTTTGAATTAAAAATTAATAAAAATAAAAATAAATAAATAAAGTTTGGGGGAACCTTTTAAAAATTGTTTTAATATTGAAATATATTATTAAAATTAAAAGAGAGGGAAAGAAAATGAAGGAAAAAAAAAAGAAAAATGGGTGGATAAGTTTTGATTTTTCTTTTTTGTTTTCACTTATGTTTTTGGTTTTGTCTCTCTGTTATTAACACGTGGAAGAATTTTAATTTAATTTACATTTATTTTCCTTTTTGCCAATATTTTTATTGCCACGTGTTAGACTCAAATGCCACATTTTACATATTTGGTCCTCCGGTGAAAATTAAAGTTTGCACTTGGGACTTAAAATTAGGTTAAAATGCCTGTCAGATCCCTGTAATATAGTGACTATATTAAATTAGCCCCTCTATTACTAACTGGATCAATTTAATCTTTATATTATTAAAAAAAATATCTTGAAGATTATTTTTTTAATTGCTGTTTAATTTTAAACAAATTATTTCATTCACAGAACTATAAAAACTTTAAAAATAGTAACTTTATTAAATAATAAATAATTTTTTTAAACAAAAAATATTAACTCTATTTTAATTTAGTTTTATTTGATTTTTTAATAGTATAATGACTAAAATGATACATTTAATAGTAAAAAACTAATTTGATCAGTTTCCTATTTTGATAGCCCTTAAAATTATAAATTTTTTTGCCCAAAATTCAGAATCACTTGGGCTTATCTCATTTTCTATTAACTCAATCAAGTAAGAAAGGTGAATTAACCCAATCAAAATAATTTAAATAAATCGAGTTAATTTTTAATTACTATTGACTATAATTGATCTAGCACGTTAGCATCAAAATTAATATATGTGCTTGAGATTTGTATGAGCTGTGCACACAGAGCACTTATTTGTTCACTAGAAAGTTATCTTTGAGAATGCATTTTTGTAAGTAAACAAGTGAGTCACTTCTTTTACAATCTAAGAAATTTTTTTAGAAAACTTAGAGGAAAGTGATTTTGATCTTTAAGTGCAAAAATAGGTTGTTAAACTGTGAGTGTTAAGACTTAAATCACTTATTGTATGAGCTTGAAGGGTAATAGATTATCTCTTTGAGCAGAACCCTATAAACATATGGAAACCAAATTATATATGTAAACATCTCCTTGTATTATTCTTTGTTTTGTAGTAGTTCTACAACCAGTGGGCACTGAATGTAATATTGTGAAATATGACGGAGAAGAAGATAGATGTTAGCCATAGAAAACAATTGTAACACTTTACATTCGATTCAAAAAATGATCTGATATAAAGCACCACATTCGTCACTGAATTGCTCAAACGAACAAATGAACGTTTCAAAATAAATTGTAAAATCATATAATAAGAGTTTTAATCATGCAACAAAACATTTTAAACGATCATGGATTATAGCTAGTGAAAGTTGAGTTCAAACGAGCCTTAAAACGACAATTGAGGCCTAGGGTACACGTACAACGTGTCAGTTATCAATACTTGAGTCCTGGGTACTGGTATTTGAGTACATGTATCGATACCAAAGGTCTTGTACCAATACAAGACTCATTTGTTTCACAATTTTGGATACTAAATTACACTATACTCCACTAAATTATGCACAAAATACAAATCTTCACATTGAGAATGGTGTTTTACTACGATCCAATGATACTTTATACATTCATTAAGTCAAAGAGCACACCAATAAACAACATTATAAATTAAATTTAAAAAAATTAAACATGGCATCTCGTGTTGCATCCACAATTGAAACAATATACTAACAAATGTACATATCACAAGGCATTGCAAAGTCTCTTCCATTCACTTAGCTTACACAATCCTCATCCTTCATTAACATTATCCAATTGAGATAACAAGATCAATTTAGATTTGTCAATTAAGTCTTCCCTTATCAATTGAACATATCGATACACGGATAAATATCCTAACTTTCTAAAGTAATCAGAAGGTTGAGGCGAGAAAATGAAGAAAGATTTTGGAAGTTATGAAGAAGTCTTGGGTTCAAATCCTTCCTAAGTTAATCCCAGATTTAATGGTACAGATTGTGTTACATCGATGATCAAAATTTGTGCTTATCTATAATATAAAAATCCTAAGGGATTTACATAAATTACTCGGTAACTCTAATTTTACTAAAGTGTTTCACTGGGCCACCAAAGCTTCAATTAGATAGGCTCCTCCATATGTTTCCCGAGTCGGACCTATTCAAACAGGTCAAATGAGTTTCATTTAATAAGTTAACTTTCATGGAACTTCCTTTGTGCAATGATCACGAACTTTGATCCGTGACCCGTGCATTAGAAGATAGAAACAGTTGACAGAAAGCAAGCCACGAAGGGAGCAAGAACTCATATTAAGGAATCTGAAGCAAGATTATGTTCTTAACGAACCTTTCAGATAAAAGACTCATGATTTAGCATCAGGTCGGATCAGGAGCTTTGTATGCTCCAATTTGAAACAACACATCCTTGGTTTCATCTGTTGTAAATTGTTGTTCTACATTACAACTCGTAGGAAATATAAGAATGTGCCTTCTAACTCTTCTGTAATGCTTCCTCCACTCAACCTTGTCTTTCCTTTAATCCCCAATATATGATATAAGTATTACATAAAGAATATCAATTCCATACCTACAAACAAGAACTAGGAACGAACTCTTTTGTTTTGCCTGGTCACTAAGTTTTATTCATCCATAAAATTCACCTAGATTCGAGCTTTCGAGAAAGTAAGTGATAAACCTTTATTTGGGTAGCTCATTGCACTTTTTAAAAATATTTTTCAAAATCATTCTTCAATCGCAACAACAAGAATGGAAAACTAGCTCTTAAACTATCTCAAATTTTTAAAAGATCATTGACTAATTTATTCTTCATTTTAGTCCATTGAATTTCATCAATTTGTTCGCAAAAATGATTAAAAATGACCAACACTTAGGTAATGTTTGATTAACTGAAAAATTTAAGTACTAAATTTAAGTTATAAAATTGTTTGATATACGGAATATAATTAGATTGTTTTATAAATTTAACTATTTTCTACATTTTATCATTAATTTTTAAACATTTGACTTTATCCTAAACAAAAATCAAATTTTAAATATAAAATTTTTATAAAATAATATAATATTAAAATAAATATTAAATAACTTTTATCTACTTATTGTTTTCCACACTTTTTTTTATAAAAAGAATTCTATCATATCATTTTTATTTTGAATTAACAAACATGTATAAAAATTATTTTTTGAACAATTTTCTTATAGGTTCAGATTATATCTGCTCTATTTGACACAATGTCTAGGACTATTCATGGCCCCTCTCAACCCATAAATAAGAAGATAATTTGTTTCAATGCATTCGAACCTATATCTTAAATTGACAATAATGCCCATAGCAATCAAGTTAAGTCTCAATCGGTAAACATGTATTAAAACTTAAATAATTAAAAATATTAAGTTTTAACACTTTATCAAATAAATAAACTCTAAAGAATTACAGCTCCTTTTGTGATATCATGATATAAATGGTATCAAGGCTAAGGGAGAGGTCAACTTGAAGTCTAGAATGAATCAACGATTTGAAAAGTAAACATCAAAAGCATAAGACCAAAGAGTTGGTCTTCCAAAAATGGTGAAAAACAACAAAACTTAGATTACCAAATAAAGGAATTTCATATTTCTATATGTGGATTTCATTTCCTTTTAGCATCAAATAAAGGGTCTCTCGCTTTGAAACCTTTGATAAGATTACCAATTGTCAATCAAAGCCACCTCAGACAAACAGAATCGGTTAATCAATAGGATGATTTAAAAAGAAAAACCAAACCTTTTTAGCAGTTTGCTATAAAATCTGGGAGCCATTTTTTTGTGGCGGCTGATTGATTTCTTTGGTTCCCCAAAGTTTCAAACTTTTTATTTCATCAAGGATAGATAACCCTATTTAAGATTTGTCATTGTGGTTCCAAGTATGTTATTTTTCTCTTTACATTATCTTATTTACTTTCTTTTTTGTTTGAGATTTTCTTCTTGGTTTTGTTTCCAATGGATTGATGGGGAATTCTTTTAGCTTGGGTTTTTTATGTTAATGTAAAATTTTGGGTACTTTTTCAGGTTTAGGAAGAACATAAATTCTCTTCTTGATTCATGTATGGTGTTTTGAGTTTTCAAATGCCCTTTTTTGTGTTATTTTAGCTTATTGACATTGTTGATCAAGAAAATTTCAAGCTTGTTTTGGTTGATTTTATTGGTTCATAAAAAAAAAAAAGAGAAATTCTTTTCACAATAAGATTTCATGAATGTTGTTTTACATTTCCCAAACCGCAAATTACCACTAACATATTTTTTTCCCCTTAAAACCTTTTTTTTTTCAGTTCTGGTTTGTCAAGTTATTGTAGTTTGAATTTAAACCCTAGATGAAGGCATTTGGTGCATTCATCTTTTGTTGGATTTCAATTTAATCTTTGTAAAAGTAGACTAAGATCCTTTCCATAATGAGAGTTCCCTTGAGAAGGTATTGCTTTTTCTCAAGTTATCATCTTATTTATATTGTTCCAACTTTTTTTCTTTTGAAATACTTCTATCATACACATATTCGGATATAGATATACAATAATATGAATATGAACCTTCAAGTATATTCCAAATACATATAATAGCCGTCTCTCAAAACTTACATTAGACTTGTACTAAAAACTAGAAAGGCAGTATCACGAAAACCTTGTACTAGGAGTCTGATTTTATTTGGCCTCTTTTACTTAAAAATGGATAAATTAGTTCCTTTACATTAGATTAAAGAACAAATTGATTCTTTCAAATAGATGTAACTGAGGGAATAACCAAATAGATCATATATACCTCATGCTGACGTACAATAATCTAATGTAAAATATCTAATTTGCCCATTTTTTAAATAGAGAAGGTGAAATATAATCTGACTCTTAATATAAAGGGCTCCGGGGTACTTTACTCTAGAAATGCCTTTTATATTATATTTTTCAATTCCATGTATATGCACTTTTACTAGTTCAAAAGGTTAGAATTGACACCTAAAAAGGTACTAATATGAAATGCACTTCACCTCTGTTGAGTTGCAGTGGTAATGTTAGGATACCAAATGAGACAATGAGGTTGATTATAACAACATTTGGTGGAGTTATTTTTGGCTTCTTTTTAGGAATAATATCTCCAAAGCTTTCTTCAACCAAGGTTACACTCACTCACTGTTTCATTACATTTACAGTTGTTGTTTCTTAATTCCCTTGAATGACAAGTTCATTTCATTACATATGTATCTTGGTTAGATCAATCTTACATACATTGAGAGCAAATATCATGGCCTTTCGACTCAAGCACTATTCGATGCTTTGAACCCTCTCAAGGCTAATAAGGTCGGGTCTAACAAAGCCAAAGGAACAAAGGTAAATCCCCCTTTTATTATGATTACTGCAATGAATGATGTGAATTTGTTTTCCTCGTTGCCCTCTATAGTTAATGTAAAACTAATAGCTGGTAGTTCCTTAAAACTGGCAGGTATGGACTCCAACAAATCCAAAGGGTGCTGAAACACTCCCCCCTGGTATAGTTTCGTCTAGGTCTGATATATATCCTCGTCAATCATGGGGTCATCCTGATGAGGTATGCATTTGTACTTATTCTAATCTGGTACCTCAGCTAAGTTTGAGGCAAATTTGTTTCTCTGATATAATCCGATCTGGGTTGCATTTGCAGGACTTAATCATCAAACCAAAGTATCTTGTAGCGTTTACCGTTGGTTATAATCAGAAGCACAACATAGATGCAGCTGTGAGAAAGGCCAGTTCTCTCTCTCTCTCTCTCACACACACACACATACACACATGTATATATGTTATACTTACACCCGAGTCCAAGTAGCGTAGCATATACATATGTATGTATGTACATATTGTTGGCTATCTATCTCTGGCCTCACATGTATATACTCTTTTTTTCTTTTTCCTAGCACGTTGACAGTTCTCAAACAACTTCACAATTGTATTGTTCCATTATGATGGAGTGACCAGTGAATGGGATGAATTTGAGTGGTCAAAGAGAGCTATTCACGTGAGTGCTCCAAAGCAGAGTAAATGGTTAGCAAGCAACTAATCCTTTAGCTATTATAAATAGTATATATAAGCCTTGTTTATGTTGCATTTCACTTTAAACTCCATTGAAATGTTTATAAGGTGGTTTGCGAAGCGCTTTTTGCACCCCGACATTGTTGCACCTTATGATTACATCTTCATATGGGATGAAGATCTCGGTGTGGAGCACTTTGATGCAGAGGAGTAAGTCCATAACTTCCTTCTCTTTCTTTGGATTCAAAAACTATGTTGCTTCGACTCTTCATTCTCTCGTATCCTGGATATTTGGATATTAAGTATAGGGATATAATTTTCCAAACATATGAAAAAAACCGAAACTCACCCTCTTATTCTAAGTAACATAGCATGGAGACCTCTGTATTAGGGTTAGATTGCATTTCATCCATTTTTATTGTTAAAAACTAATGTGGCTAACGAAGTAATAGAACAGTGATACATGGCATGCCAGGTATATATTATGTTGATATACAAGAGCCAATTTTTAATAGTAAAAATGGATGAAATTTTTACCAGAATGGTCAGTTTGCTTTTTTATTTAATATGTAGGAACTAATTTACTCATTTTTTAAGTAGAGGGGCAAAATTGAATCCGACCCATGTTAATTTTACCTATGTATATATATGTGTGTGTGTGCGTGCAAGTAATGTGAAAATAAACTGAAACTCCTTTTGGTTCTCAGATACATCAAAATTGTGAGGAAACATGGTTTAGAGATATCCCAACCGGGGTTAGATCCACATAGTATTGGGTTGACATGGGCAATGACAATGAAGAGGAACGACACTGAAATTCACAAGTAAGAGCTTTTGACCGATAGTTGTACATCCCACATAGGTTGAAAATGGAAATTAATGTAGGTTTTTTTTTTTTTTTTGTTGTTGTCTTCAGGAGAACTGAGGAGAGAACTGGTTGGTGTACCGATATGCATTTGCCTCCATGTGCAGCGTATGAAACATTACTAATACATATATAAAATATATGTTATTGATTTGAGTATTCGTTTTCCCGAAAGTAGTTGTGACAAATACCCGTGTTTAATACATATTCGAACATGAGTATAGTGACAAGGATAGCAAAAGAGTAGGCATTTTTTTTGTTTGTCGCGACCTGAATTTATTTACACTTGAACTTACATCATCCCAAATTTTTGTTTGTCATAAACACTTATCCATGTCCCACACTCACACCAAATCCGAATTATATATAAATATAGTATACTCTTTTCTTTGTTAAAATGATGTTTAAACATATTGCTAATATGTTGTTGCATTGCATGGTTGGTCACAGATTTGTTGAGATCATGGCTACCGTCTTCTCCCGGAATGCATGGCGATGTGTTTGGCATATGATTCAGGTGAATTGATTACGCTTTAATCTCAATTGGATGTCCATTTTTCTCAGCTCTCCCCCCCCCCCATTTATGATATAAACTCTTGTTTGAAATGCCAGAATGATTTGGTTCACGGATGGGGTCTGGATTTTTATCTTAGAAGATGCGTCGAGGTTAGTAACTTCCTTACAGTTATTCGTATGTTTGTGTGTAAAATAGATTCGAGGATTCATATCCGTGTCCTCTCGAAATCTGTTGGAGATAATAATTAGAATATCAGAATTTGCAAAATATGAATCAGATATACGTAAATATCAAAAATGTGCACCATCTATTGCTATCTCTATCGATATAAGTATCTCTATCGATATAAGCGAGGGTCGTTGTTCTCGTATTGAGGTGTCTTTTCTCAAAGGATAAAACTATTTACTCAAAATATGTATATAATGAAGGAGTTTTGCTGATAATGTGTGAAATGAAACAGCCTCCACATGAGAAAATAGGTGTTGTAGACGCTCAGTGGATTGTACATCAAGGTATTCCTTCTCTAAGGAACCAGGTATCTTAAAACCCCCTTTTAATCCTCTTTTTTATTGTTGGTAAATAAACTTAGCGTGTAAGTTTACATTTCGGTCACTCAACTTTAAAAAAGTTATAAAATAGTCACTGAACTATTCGAATGATTTCATTTAAGTTATTGGATTGTGAAGTCATTTTTTTAAAAAGTTTGGTTGGGTGAGCTTTTTAGCGATAAGTTGACGATCAGTATGGTGAAACAGTACTCATCAATGAGTAGAAAAACATATCTTAGATCCAAGTTGATCTGATGGTCAGTGTTAGAGATTAGAGAAGAAAGCTGTTTGGATTTTGGTTCGTAGATTAGTGATGTTCAAAGTTGTTTCATGAAAAAAACTAAATTGTAGAAAAGGAGGGCGAAATTTACCCTTTCAATTGATGACAGAGGTGAGAATGAAGAAGGCTATACAACGACGACTTTAACAATTCGGTGACTTAAATGAAAACATTTGAATAGTTTAATGGTCATTTTATAACTTTTTGAAGTTAAATGATCAAAACGTAAATTTACTAATAGTTTCATGATTTTGAAGGTAGATTACCCTTTTATGATTTACTTATTCCCATTTTGCACACCATAATATTACCTTCTTCTTGTTTGTTTTCAAGACATTTCTCAAGGGTAAAAAAGGAACCAGACAAGCACTATGGAAAGGGGTATGTCTTAAATATTCCTCTCTCTCTCTCTCCCTTTTTCGATCATCAATGACGAAGTCAGAAAATTTTTTTAGGGGAGTTAAAATTAAATTGCATATTTTTACGATAGTAAAAATGTAATTTCACTATTTTAATATTTATATCTTTATAATTTTTAAAGGATTAAATCAAATTTTTATCATTTTTAGAATCAGTCAAAGTGCACTTTTACATTTATTAATTTAAATCTTTATAAATTTTAAAGGAACTTAAATGAAAAAATTTTCATTTTAAGAAAATCGGGCCCCTGTCGACCCCATCCTTGCATACGTAAATATGAGGTTTTTTTGTCAAAAAAAATATATAAGGGTTTTCAAAATGATTACAACATATTCATTGCAATTGTGGATGTAATGAATGTTATTGAAGTAAAAGTATTATGGAGGTTTTTGTATTAAGAGTTGAATTGTATTTTGCTTCCTCTATTAAAAAATGGGCGTTAAAAAAGCAAATTGGATGTTTTTCATTCGATTATACTATTAAAAATAACGTGATTGACGGAATAACTAAACAGTAATATGTGGCATGCCACATGTATTTCATTCTGACGTGTCCGAATCAGTTGGGAAATGAATAAAATTTCTAGTAGAATGATGAATTTGTTTTTTTTACTAATAAAGAGAGCAAAAAGAGTATCACAATATTTTAACTGATGTTGACTATAGGTGTGATATTTAGGAGTGGTAATGAGTTGAAAATGGATGTTTGTGGCAGGTTAGGGAAAGGTGTAAGAAAGAATGGAGCATGTTCCAAAATAGGATGACTGATGCAGAGAAAGCATATTATGACTCAATGGGGATTAGTACTAACCATTTAAGTTTTGGGATGGACCCTTCTGAGTTTAGGGGATAGACATTTTCTTATTTATTTATTTACTCTTTTTACAATTATTTTTATTCAATTCGTTTAAGCATGATATTAACATATTTTATACTTGCTCAAGTCTAGTTTGACCCGTATTATAAACTTAAAACGAATCGGATTAGACTCAAGCTTGAATCAACTCATATTTTAAACGGATTTAATATTTTTGTTTAAACTTTTTTAAATTTCGAGCGAACTTTCAGACTTAAGCGGATAATGCAGTATGTAAACAGCACTAGTATGCCGATGCCTCCGATTCAAATTTAGAGCCGGTTCAACTTGTGGCTCCTCTCCAAGAACTTAGCTAGAAAAAGGCATCCAGATCCAGATACTTGGGATTCCCAGCAACCAGTATTAGCAGATGGTCCAACAACTTTGTCTACTGGCATGTTGTTTGTTTCATGAAGAACAGCAAATGAGCAGTAAGCTTGTGATAGCATGGAGAAAAAACAGAAGCCACATAAAGCTATAAATAATGGAGTATCTAATCTTCTGTTGACTGAAACCGTAAGCACTTCCTCTTAGCTTCAATAGTGATATTAATGGGTGAAAGCTCACAGTAGTCTCCCTTAGTAGTACCTAAAACCCACCTAAAATCAGCAGCAGAGAAACCCTCACAAAAGAGATTGGTAAGGATTGTTAGCAAGAAGAAACTAAACAGAAAGAAATACAAACAATAACATTCGTGAATTACAATCTTGATTCTTTAGAGAACTTGAGTAGTACATTTATAGCAGTTTAACTATAACAGCTTCAACAGTCATAACTGCATATAACAGCATTAACTACTCCTAGTCACACTAACTGCTACATAACTGCATGCAACAGATTACATGTACTCACTAACAAGGATGAAAATAAAACATGGAGTAAACCTGATTTGATGCATTACTGTGAAGAAGATTGTTGAGAAGCTTGAGACAGTCCTGTTCAAGAGCAATATAAGAATCACATTCTTTCATTTATAGATTGCTCCAACATGCATGAATTAGCTACACGGCTGAATACAGGGGGATTAAACAAGCCAAAAGTTCACCTCAGCCTCAGCTCTCTGATACAAAGAACTCTAACTTAGTACAAGAGCAATGCTCTCTGATTCTTGGGAATGCAAATCAGTGTTCATTAAAGCTGGCTGAACCTCGTTCGTAGCCCACTTTGCATGATCAATGGCTGAACCTCGTTCGTAGCCCACTTTGCATGATCAATTGGTGTCAAAGCACTAACCAGAGTTTCAAGGGCCCCACAAACCTGCATGAAGGGAATGAATGGTGAATAGGAGGAACAGAATCATAGTGAAAAAAGAGAAGGAAAAGGACATAAATTGAGGATCTGCGTTTCACGTGGACCTTGATCGTCGTTTTGTCAAGTGAAGTTCCTATTATCATAAAGGAAACATTTTGAGCGAAGAATGAAAAATACACGTAAATATAATAGTATAAGACGGTGTCGTATTACACCAAAGTCTTGTTTTTTTGTTAAACTTTATCGTTTTATATAATCAATACGTACAAGATAAAAATTTAAAAGGTTTAATATAACATTTGATACTGTAATTTAGTATTCTTTTTTAATTTGGTAGTTGAACTTTTTTAGCCCAAATTGATACTTAAATTTAACATTTTTTTAATTTGGTATTTAAATTTTTTTCAATTAATTAAATAAAACTAAAAGTAATTGAACATGTAAAATACAGAAAAAAATATCATATCATCTGTTACATGCCAGTCATACATTGATTATTTTTGCTATCTCATAAAAAAAATAACGTTGTTAGTATATTGAAGTAATTTGAAAACGTTTGACAAGTTCAAGTACTAAATCAAACAAAAAACATTAGGTATCAAATTAGGAGAAATAATCAAATTCAGATACCAAATCAGACTCGAAAAAAGATTCAGTACTAACTTAAGAAGAAGTGTGAAATTTAGATACCAAATTAAGGGAAGAAATGTCAAGTTTGAGTACCAAATTGGACCAAAAAAATTTAGGTATCAAATTTAAAAAAGTGTCAAGTTTATATACAAAATGTTATATTAAGCAAATTTAAAAAAATAGTCAGCAAAATTAAAAAAATATTAAATTTATGTGTAAATATGGAAACAGTTTGATGTGGATGAGTTTAAAATATGACAAGTGGCACACTGTATGGTTGACACATAAATAAATTTAATATTAAAATATTACTTAACATCAATTTATTGTCCTCGGATTTTAGTTTTGAATTCATTTTCACATCTAATTTAATATATCTAATATATATTTTATAGCAATTTTTTTTACTAATATGGAACTTTAGTAATATGATTGAATTTTTTTTATAAACAAGTAGAGGTATTTATGGTTCGGGTTGAGTCGAGTTGGATTTAAATATGATATTAACATATTTTATGTTTGTTCAAATTAGATTCGACTTGAAATTTGGGCTTAAAATTTTACTCAAACCCACTTATATTTGCAAAAGACTAACACAAGTCAATTTATTAAAAAAATTATATAATCATCTTAACATTTCTTTAATGTTTATATTAGAGTGGTATTATATATTTTGTATAGGTTTATTTTTTAATGTGTCCAAAATTACATAATATATAAAAATAACATAATATAAAGTATTATAAACTTAAAATGAGTCGGATCGAGTCGAATTCAAACTTTGAATGTTTAAATCCGAGCTTGACTCATATTTCAAACAGTCTAATTTTTTATCCAAACCTATTTTTCAAATTTAATATTTTTTCCCAAGCCTTTTCGAATTTCGAATAGGCATTTAAGACTAAACGGATAATCGACCATAAATAGATGTAATGCAAAGGCAATGATTTATGCAATTAATTACGAAAATTAATTTAATTTTTCTTTTCAAAAGCATGCAACATTAAACATACTCTTAAAAAATCATTCAAAATTCTATCAAAGTCATACCCTTTATTTTTATTTCCTAAATATATTTAAAATTTAATTTACTTTAGTCCCTCAATTTGATTGTTTTTGTAATTTTTTTTATTTACTCCTCCCCTTTAATTTCTAAATCAAAAGATTTCATGATTAATTATTTAATTATTTCAACAATTTCAAATCTTTACTTAATAAAAACAAATAAATCTTAGTTTTAAAAATTCTATTCATTTGTGATTGGTAGAATAATCAAACAATAAGATAAAAATAATCACTTTTGTTTGCCTTATATTATATTTTAATCACTTACATTTAAAATGTTATGTTTTAGTCACTTACATTATCGTTTTGTTACGAAATTGTTACTTTACCGTTAAACTCCGTTACCTCCTTAACGACAATCCTACGTGATAATTCAAATGAATTTTAAACGTCAACTTGAATGTCTAGCTGGGATGAAAATAAAATTTTAATTAAATAAATTTAATTAATTAAAAATTTTAAATTAATTACAATTGAAAAAAAAACTCAATTGAACATTCAAATTGACATTTAAAACCCATTTAAACTATCATATAGAATTGTCATTAAGGAGGTAACAAAACTTAACGACAAAGTGACCACTTCGTAATAAAACGATAACGTAAATTACTAAAACGTAATATTTTAAACATAAATGACTAAAATGTAATACAAGACAAATAAAAATGATTATTTTTATAATTTACTCTCAAATAACAATATTTAAAATAAAAAGAAAAATTGGAAGCAACCCCTACCACCAAAAGTTCTTTGCTCCATTAATTTGAAGTAATATGCAAAGTTAACAATTATGAACTAAATTAATCTGATTAATTTTAACAACTTTTTTTCACTTATTCTTTCTAATATCTAAGCAATTTATGCTAATTTTACTTTATTGAACTTCCCTAAAATTTTAATTTTGTGATAATAATACCCTTTGAAATACAAAATTGTGTCTTCAAAGGGGATCAATAACACTGGTTAAAGCAGAAGAAGAAACCTTTTCGCCTATCCTCTCCGTCCACGGTTTTTGGGGTTTCCACTACATCATCTCTAGCAGCCATCAACGAGCTCGTTCCCGGGGATTCCGGCGGGAACACAACGTTCTCGGATGTTGTTCTTTTAGGAGGCATCATTACCGGCTCAGGTGGTGAAACCGTCGAGAGATAGTGTAATAGCATTTGTATGATTTGAGTGAAATTGGGTCGAGCATTCGGATCCTCTTGCCAACATGAAGTCACGATCGATGCTAAATCTTCCGGAAGGTCTTCAGCACTAGGCCGAACATTCTGAAAACAACAAAGTTAAAACTCGAGAAACCGTCCCCATCTTAGCTTATCGGTAGAAAAACAAGGCTGTGTTATTCATTTTACCTTAAAAGCGGCTGCATATGCGGCTTGTAAATTCGACATGCCCTCGAACGGTAACTTGTTATGGATGAGTTCCCATAACACGATAGCAAAGCTGTACGCGTCTACTTTATGATTGTAATGCTTTTTCTCTCCCTGCCTTAGCGTGACCGTGCTATAAAGCTGTTACATATGTAAAGGTTTAGCATCACAAATGTAAAAGAAAACCCGAAGTTTATAAAGAAAGAAACATTGGTTTTAAGTTTACCTCTGGAGCCATCCAACGATATGTCCCGGTTTCAGCAGTCATCATTTCGGTTAATGACTCTTCCCTGGCTAAACCGAAATCTGCGAGTTTAACTGTTTTATGGTCTTCGGTCAATATCAGGTTCTCTGCAATAGGATAGAATTTATTGGGATCATGCAAATGTATAAAAGTCGATAACACAATATCACATGAACTCAGCTTGGCCTCCTAAATCACGGTATTCGTATTTTTTGGACAGTTTAAAAAGGGAAATTTTCGTTAGGTAAGGATGAAAAATCATTAGAAAATCAGTTCTTCCAGTTAGTCAAGTGTTTCCACGAGACATGCTATACGGTACGAAACTAATGATCCATCAAGTAGCAAAAATACAGAGAAGCAACCAACTTTTTGGTAAAAGAACCATAGAGGCTCTTGTACTAGGAGTCATATTGCATTTTGTTACTTCTACTTAAAAATGGGCAAATTAGTCCCTGCACGTTAGATCAAAAAGCAATTTGATCCTTTCTATTACAAATTTCATTCATTTGAACTGTTAAAAACTGACATAGCTGATGGAATAACTAGACAGTGACACGCGACATGCCACGTGTACCTCATGTTGAGGTTCAGCGGCCAGTTTTTATCAGTAGAAATGGATGGAATATTTAACAGAAGGATCGGTTTGCTCTTTAATTTAACGTACAAGGACTATTTTACCATTTTTTGAGAAAAGGGGACAAAATGCAATCGGATTCCTAGTACACTTATTTTTCAAAGAAAGTAACTAGTGCAGACATATAAGCAGGGTTAGAAAAAAGTTATAGTCATACCAGGTTTCAGGTCCCGGTGAATGATCCCATGGGAATGTAAGCATTCCATTGCACGAGCAATATCGAGCGCAAATCCGATCGCCACACACATGTCCAAGCATTTAGGACGCATATTCAGAAGGTACTTACGCAATGTCCCGCCTAGTAGAAGCTCAGTTACAATCACCATAACAGGCTCCTTACAAGCTCCGATAAACTTGAAAAATAAACAAAAACTCTGCTAAGTACGAGCCTATTTCCGCTTAACGAAACCTCAAACTTTCAGATTTGCAGAAACAACATATATAATGATCCAACAAACCTTCATACCAAATGCTAAGACAGAAGCCTATTGCCGCTTAACATGACCTAAAACTTCTCGATTTCACAGATATTCATAGACAATATCAACCTATTTCGGCTTAAGTATCACATAAAACTATGCGGATTTGCGGATATCAATCAACAATGTATTGATTATAAATGGAAACCAACATATATAATGATCCAACAAACCTGCACACCAAATGCTAGACGCCTATTTCCGCTTAATATGAGCTAAAACTTTCTGATTCCACAGATATTCATACACAATATCAACCTATTTCGGCTTAAGTATGACATAAAACCATGTGGATTCACGGATATCAATCGATGGAAACCAACATATATAATGATCCAACAAACCTGCACACCAAATGCTAAGACAGACGCCTATTGCCGCTTAATATGTCCTAAAACTTCCCGATTTCGCAGATATTCATAGACAATATCAGCCTATTTCAGCTTAAGTATAACATAAAACATTGCGGGTTTGCGGATATCGATCGATAATGTATTAACTATAAACCTAACAAACATAAAATTCAGCCACAGGAATTAAACCTTGACAAGATTTTTGTGTTGAACTTTGGATAACATTGCAACTTCCCTTGCAAACCTTCCTTCTCTTCTTGCAATTTCTTCAGGGGTTTCCCCTCTTCTAACAACCTTAATAGCAACAGTTTGATTCTTATATCTAAAAAAACAACAAAACATAAGTTCAGTGTAATGTAATAACAAGTATTAAATGATCAAAAACTAGAATTCAAAGAGAAAAAAAAATGTACTTACTTTCCTTCATATACTTTAGCATGAGCACCTTCACCAATTTTAGGACCAACAAAAAGCTGTTGAGGATCAATTAACCATTTAGAATCTAAATTGAACTCTTGAGTTGAAAAGAACCCATTTCCAGATCCCATTTTTTTTTTTAAAAAAAAAAAGAGAACTAAAGAACTACCATTTATTGATCAAATAAAAAGAAACCCTTTTTCAAAAATCCCACATTTTAGTTTAAAAAAAAAAACTTTTTCAAAGCTTTCGCTTACATTAAAGTAGTAATACTCAAAGATTCATCCCAAAATTCATGGATTTCAGATCCAAAAAGACCCATCAAGAACTACCCATTACAAAAGTCAAAAACTCCCAACAAAACAAAATTTCATATTTAAAAATACAGAGAAGTACAAGAAATTAAAGAAAAAAAAAAGACCCTTTAAACAAAGATCAAACACTGAGATAAACAAAGAGAAACTAAAATAAAAAGATGTATTTTTTTTAGGGTGGAAAAAGTGAGCCGTTTTAAGTAAAAAAAAATGGTTGAATTTATAAAGAAGGAAAAGAAGAGTTTAACTAAGAACTCTGGGAAAGAGTGGATCGAGAAATGGGTGATGGGATGTGGGTACTGGTTAATTGAAGAAGAAAAGAGAGAGAGAGAGAGAGAGATTGCGTAAGCAAGAATTGTTTTTTGGTTTTTGATTTTCAACGCGGTTATATTCATGTACTGTAATGGAAATGACATGAAAATGAAACTACCTACTACGTACACTACACTATTATGTCTTTGGTTTTCTTTTTTTCTTTAGTCAATCTTTGTCTGAAAATTCATTGTTTTTTTACTTTTTTTTTTATTTTTCAATTAAATATTTTGGAATAGATTAAATTTTAATTTGATTGGTATGAATATTATTGTTAATGAAAGAGAATATGAGTTTTAGTATACTGAAACGTATCATCCTTCTATTTATGAATTGAGAAAAATTATGAATAGTTCTAATCATTGTCTTAGAAAAACAGATATGATTAAAATATAAGTCGATATGAACAATATAAACATTCCTTGAAAAACTAAATAAAACAAAAAAATAACTTATATTAAAAAATAAATAAATTACTAAAATATATCATTAATAAAAAAAAGTAAATACTAAACTTACATAAACAGAATTGTTATATTCTCCATGATCATCTTCTTTAAAGAGTTTTCCTTTTGAAATAATATTTTTAATTGATTTTTTTAAAAATTATTATGGTGTTTACTTTTTTATTAATTATATTTTTAGCTTTTTTTAATTTAATTTTTTTTGCTTATTTAATTTTTCACATAACATTATAGAATTTGATGATTTGGGAAAAAAGTTTACCTGTCGAATTTTTATCGGTTGATTTAATCAATCCCTAACAATATTGACATCATGTACCATAATAAAACACACATTAAAAATTAAGATACAACATTAAATATTTTTAAAGTACAAATACCATATTGCATATTTTATGAAAGTTAAAATATTAAATGTGACATCATCCCTATTTAAAAAAAATCAATTTTAAACCTCAAATTTAGAATTAATTTTTTTCTTAGTTAGTACTTGAGCTTTATTATACTTTTACCACACAATAATAAAAGGGTAAATATAATTTTTAGTCATTGAATTTAGTAACTATATCTATTTTAGTACATGTATTTTTTAATTCACTTTATTATTATTTTTTGTCCACAATTATATATGTCTGAATTTGAAAAAATTGCAAAAGTTTGAGACTTTTTTTATATAAGTAGTATAGATATTGTAGAATATAATTTATTTAAATAAATAATTTTAAGGCCTTTTTATTATTATTTTTTTTCCTAAGAATCACATCAAAGAAAAAAAATCATAAAAACAACAAAAATTTTATAGGCGTAAATAAAGGCGTTTTTCTTCAAATATTTTCCTTACAAGCCTTTACTGAGCCTTGATTGACTGCCAAATGTAGTACTACACACACTGTTTTAATTTTTAAAATTATTTGTGAAATAAAAAAATATACGAATAATATATTAAATACTCATTCTATTCATTTATGCATAAAAAGAATAATTATAATGATATTTATATTGAATTCAATGAGTAGTTCTAGTAAAAAAAAGATAATGTTCATTTTAAGAGATTCGAATTTAAGTATCTGTATGTGTATTGTCAAAAAATTTATCAATTAGATTGTTTGATAAGTATCATTTCATGTTATTTTTAAAATTATTTTAAATTTGAATCATTCTAGTTCGAATTTTTTTAAATTATTCTGGATTCAAATTAAGTGAGGTGAAATTAGTAATTTCTTATGATTAGATTCAAGTATTGATTAATGAGGAAATTAATGATCCTTACTGTTCATACTATTTTCTGGTGATTATTAATTAATCACAAAAATACCGTTGACTTTTTTAATTTGTTCTCTCAGCGACATCCAAAGGTTTTGAGTCAGTCAAGCTACAGTCAGCCGCCACGTAATTACTTAATTGATACTATTCGTTTCCTGATTTACCCTTAGATTCATGACGTGTCAAACTCTCTTTCACGTATAATTTGTTTTGTTTGGCGGCCAACCTCAACAAAGCTTTTTTTTTTTTTTAATTTTCTTTTACTATTATTATAAATTCAAAAGTAAAAAGAAATAAATAAGAAGTCAATGATTTTTTATCTTAAAAAAGTTTAAGGTTTTTTTATTTTTATCTTATTTCATCTCATGCTATTTTTTAAAAAAAATAATACATTTCAATATAATCGAAATAACATTTTTTTTATATTAATAATAATATCTATGTCAATTAAATTAAGATTCAATTCAATAATTCATGTTAAATTTAAATTTTTTTATCTAAAATTGTTTATTTGAATTATTATAATATTTTTTATAGAGAACTTAAATGATTTGATATAACTCGTAATTATATGCTTAAATTATTGTAGCAATTCATATACATTATATATTTAAAAGAGAACGAAAGTACAAATCTTGAAGAAGGAATGGATATGATATGGTAAAAATCAAAGAGTTATAGGTGGATTTTGAATAAGTTGAAAATGTGCCATCTTGTTTAAGTTGATAGGTGAAGGTGGATTGAGCACTTCAAAGTACATAAATGGCCAAAACCCAGAACCAATTTAACATTGACAAGTCAGGATTTCATAAGAGATGTGTTCCCCCTTGATATGTGTGATTCATTCTTTACAAATTTCCAATTTTTTATCTGATGCTGATACCAAGGTAGACCTGTAAGATAAAAATGCTGATAAATTGCCAATTAAATGTGTTTCTTATCTTCCTATTTACATCTTCCATCTATATAAACCTTTGGGTTCTCTTCAAATTTTCCAAGCAACCACACCAACATAAAGTTATTTTAAGTTTTCAACAATGGCGACCAGTTCTGAGAATACCACTGCCAAAGCTGCTGAAGAAGTAACCAAGGATGAAAAGGAAACAAATGGAACTGAGGAAGTTGTAGTTGAACCAAAAACTGGGGTTTCTTTTCCTGTTAAATTGGATGATGGAAAACAGCTCAATTGTGTTGGTCTTAGGAAGAAATCCATGCTTGGATTGGGCATCAAGGTTTATAGCTATGGTAAATTTCTTCAACACCCCCCCCCCCCTGCAAAAAAAAATAAAATGGTCAATGCCCCTGACTCAAGGTTTATACAATACTTACTTCATTTTGAGGTATAAGGTTCGGTTTTTAACTATAGAAATGAATGAACTTTTTCATACGAGGATCAATTTGTTCTTTGATCTAATGTATATGGACTAATTTTTCCATTTTTTTACAGGGATGTATGCTGATAATGAGAAGCTGAAAGATTTGTTGAAGTCAAAGATTGGGAAAGCCCCAGAAAAACCCACAAAAGAGCTTTATCAAATGGTGATTGTGTTTTCAAGCCTCGCCATTAGCATGGTGAGAAAGAACTTTGGGGAAGGTCTGGGAGCATCCATCAAGAAACTAAATGGTGGGAAGAAGAATGATGAGCTAGCCAACAAGCAATAACCTGTTGCTCTGATTCTTCATTTTTCTTCAAGTACCCGAGTTTTGAATAAACTTTCTGTTGATGATAGGGTCATGGGACAAGCATCAGATGATATCAAGGTTACACCGGGTTCTCTCATCGAGATTTCTCGACTTCCAGGCTTTGTTCTCGAAACAAAAGGTGAGTGCTTGAAAGTGAAATTAGGGATGATAATAAATAGAGTGAGACAAGGGCAAATTTTGCTAAATTCAACACAGCTCCATAACTATCACTATTTACCACTTGCTCTGCTCTATTACTACCACTCCGTGAATGTTTGATACATTCATCCCCAACCCTATCCCGTCTCATCCCACTTTCATTTAATTTTTGCTAGTTATTTTTAATATTTTCAATTTTTTTAAAGTTAAGTATGTATATAAATATAATTCTTAAAAAAATTACACATAAAACATATGAGTTTTTCTTTGACACTTTATTACAAATAAAGAGGGTTGGGGTGGAGTGGAATGGAACAAATAATTACTACAATCGTTCCATAATCCATACCCACTATCAAAAAGAAAATCCACCTTACCCTGTCTCGTATGCACTTTTAAGGAAAAAAATCTGCCCAATAAAAACAGATTGAATCGGAATTTATCGAATGGTATGTGTTTTTCCATCTCTAGGTGAAATAGTATATGCAGAAATGTGACATGTTTTTCCGATGGTTTGCAGTGATGGGTGAAGTGATAAGCAAGGTTGAGAGTGAATTTCTATGCAGGGCTTATATCAACATGTATCTAGGATATGATCCACTTGACAAAAATGCCAAAGATAGGTTTGGGATCTCCTTGATTTCCCTCTTCTAATAGGTTTATGGAATATGGCACTGTTCGTTAATAAGATCTATGATTATGCAACAATGGCTATGAATGTGAATGTGATATTGGTATCGGTTCCGTATTAATATGAGATAAGTGTTTGACACGAATGTGAATTTGTACATATGAACATTTAATTGATTGCCACAATCAAGTAATAGGCATTGCATTGAATGCTAGGAGTTTGTAAGTTGACCATGTACTATGTCACCGTTATCCGAAATCTATCTATCCGATTTGAATTCCGAACAATCTTTATCCCATATTTTTTCACTTCGTCTCATCAAATAGAATGAAATCAAGTTCGAGTTAGCCTGCATTATTATGATTCATAGGTACTGTCATACAGGTAAGTGAATCAGTCTATTGAGTTCTTCACCGGTGAAAGACATGATTATGTTTCTATCTTCGTACCTTGTTGGAAGATTCAATTCGATCTCTCGTAAAATCTTCGTTTCAACCGATGAATTCGTTGCAACAAGACATGTACTCACAGTGTCTTTCCCAGAAAAACTCAAATGTGTTCTTTCATATAGCCAACGATGATCTTTTACTTTGCTTCAATTGTTTGTTTTCACATCCAACTAAATGTTGCATACTAACTCCAAATTTATATTTTTATCTTGATGAAATTATGAGTTTAGTCCCTCTATTTTCCTTAAACTTTGAATTTAATTCTTGTACATTAATTTGACATAATTTGTGCTCTTGACTATTTATAACATCATTAGTCGAAATATACCCCTTTCAATACAAAAATTTATATTAACATCATGAGTTTGGAAAGAATGTATGTCCATTTTATAATCCATATTCAAAGTTCGTAGTTGTTCTTCTCAACAATATCATAACCAAAACTAAAACATTATTCTTTCTTTAAGAGTATACTGTGTCTTACACTACAACCAACACTTGTTGATAAGAATATTTTTAAAAGAAAATATATACATCGATATTTTATTAGAAATAATTAATGGAAAGATTAAATCATAAATCTAATAGTAGTGAAATGAAAAAAAAAATCAAATTTGACTTTTTCTTACATGTATTAGATAGGAAATTTAGGTGTTTTAAGTAAACCTAAATTTATTTTATTTTTCTTATTTATGTTTAAAACGTTGATCTATGTAATCAACTATGTATAAATTTTCATTTTCATCGTTTAATTTAAAAAATTTATAATTTGATGACTAACGTTTTCAATTTTTTTATCATCGCACTGTTAAATAATTAATAGAATGATGACATGACACTTTCTAAACTTGTATCTTTATAAATTTAGTCCTCAGCTTTTGTACTTTCTTTCAGTTTCACCTTGATTCTATAAATAAATTATAAAAAAAAATCTTTAAAAAATGAAAAATTCTAAAAAATATATAAATACATAAAAATTAATATATATACACATAAATACATAACAATAGATTAAAATGATATATATACATAAAAATTTTCAAAAAGTTCGAAATGCCGAAAATCATAATTTTTTTATGAAGAACAATGTTTTTTTTTCTCAGTTTCATCTTTTCTAATGGTTTCTTGGAGGGCAGGCATGGATATGAGAAACAGCAATCTGATGTTGTTGTTGGAACTATGTACTGTGATTTCATATTGGGTTCTAAATTGAATTCCAAACTTCTAATTACCTTCAATTCCCCCAAGTTTCTTCTCCATTTTATATAAGTTTTCTTCTGCAGGGGCAACTGTTGCAGTGAAATGCAAAGATGGGAGGGGTTCAAGGCCGAGCTTTCAGCAAAAAGTGAAAACTAATAACGATTCGAGTTGTAAGTCGATAATAGTAAATATCATAGCACGGGTAAAAAAATTTAATTATATAATATTTGCAAGTTAAGGCATATAAAGGGATTCCTAAAGAGTTACAAAAAATTATAAATAAATAAAAAATGTTGCAAAGATTTAAAGGCTAAATTATACAAATTATGAATCAACCCAAAACCTTTGTGATCAGCACAAAGCTTGGTTAGTGCTGAGTAGTGTTATCAGCATCAAAAGCAAGAACAAATTCCACATAAAGATTCTTCAAAGCAATGATGACTGTCATGACTAAAGGACCCATAATTGCTCCCTGTAAAATCAAACCAATTCACCATTATAATCACACTTGATAACATGAACAAATACAAGGAAGAGGGCATAACCTTACTTCTAAAATGGAGGGGAAAAAAGCAATGCCACCAAAGATACTAAGTCCAGTCAAGTAAGCATTGTGTCCTGGTATCTCATCCTGTATAGCAATTGTCCCATAATCCAATAATATAATATGAATGGATGTAAGTAGCACAGCTTCGATATATCTCGATTCCATCACTAGCTGAACTACGGCCGGTATCGATGAAACCCAAGCCGGAGTTATCGGCAAAAGAGCGTTGAAAACAGCTAAGAATGTGCACATATAGAGGAAATGAATACGGTAAAATCTGCACAAAAGATATGTGAAACATCCTTGGAACAATGTAAGCTGCGCTGTGGCTAATAATACACTACTAACAGCATGGTCAAGAACTTGAGCACATCGGTTCCTGGCAGATTTTGAAACTGGTAACATTCCCAAAACATGATCCATTACCCCTCCTGAATCGGAAGTGATTAAATAATATAATAGCCATAAAAACACTGTTAATTCAAATATGAAGTTTACTAATCCAGCTGCTCCTGAGACAATGAGGATTCCTAGAAAGAACAAGAGATTTGCACCAGTTCCCAACACTGTTAAACAACTGAAAAATACCCTTTTAGTTGAATCCAAGCTTTGAAGTAGAAATGATTTGATTTTCTCTACTAAATCTTCATTAGCTATCAAAGACTTGAGTTTCCCATAGATGCCATAGAAGTCACCATAGATTGATTTCCATTCTCCTTTTTTGACTTTGGATTGTATGCCATGAATGGTTTCATATAATGGCTTTTTGTAGCAAACGCTTTCATTGTTCATGGCTGCAACTATTGATGGCTGCTCAAAGTATTGCTTAAAACCATCAACAATCTCTGTCACATTGTAATGAACAGCTAAAGAATCAATGTTTTGTGACAAAGATTCATAAAACCTTGGCATATAACTATCAATTAACTCTGGGATTTTATTATCATCAATCCATTTGGTAATCCCAATAATCTCACTGTAATTGTTTTCTTCCAAATGTTTCTTCAATGAAATGACTGCTTCTTTCCCTTCAATTGCAATCTTATAAGAAAAGAAAAGGAACCCTAACATTGACCCTAAGATCATAAACAAAATCAATCCAATCCCAACCATTGTATTCAATCTATTGAACAACATTGAAGTTATAGATTGGCCTAACTTTCCAAAAAATGAGAAACTTCTGTTGTTTTCATTTGCTTTTCTCTTTTTACGAGCCGATGAAATTCTTGAGAGAGTTGAAGCAAGTCCAGGTTTAATCATAATTCCAAAACCAGATATATAAGCTAAAAAGCAAGGAACTGTAATAACTGGGATAGAGACAAACCCTATTCTTTCGTAAACAAGAACAAAAAGGCCAAATGTGACTAGCCATTGCATGAGCTTGGAGAAAGCAATTACACGTGAATTTTGACGAAGACAACCGGATGCACGTGGTGTCGAGCACGAAGAGGAAGAATGGTAGCTGATGAGGCGGAGCAAGGCGGCATGCGAGTCGAGGAGGGAGGCAGTGGTGGCGCGCAAAATGGCGATAGGGATAGCGATTAGGGTTTCAAATAGGCCAAGGCTAAGAGGGTGTGCCCAAAAGTTAACTATCAACATTCGAAGCTCACGTAAAGGCATGGAACAAAGGATTGCCCATTGGATTGGTCGCCAATAGTTTTGAAGGAGTTTGGTGAGGCCAAAGAGGAGGGTTAACGTTAAAACAAGTCCTGCATGAGCCATGGCAACGTACATTGCCATTCGTATGGAAGGATCATTGGATGAAAATGGCGATTTTTGGCTTTTTTTTCTTCTTGGGGTTTTCTTTCTTTTCCTTGGGCTTGAATTAGAGAAGGTTTCATTGCCTTTTTTGGGTTCCTGATGATCATCTTCATTTGCTTGTGATGAACATGGGTGTTCGCCATGCCTGATTTTCTTGTTAGGTTTTGGATGACTTTTGGGAGTGTTTTCATTAATTGTTTTTGACATAATTTCGTACTTTTATCCATATTTTTAATGTTAAGATTCGGAAATGGTTGAAGTGAGAGAGAGATAATTAATAACTAAGATCCGAGAATCAATGAAGAAATTAAAGATTTTTTTTCAAGGAGCATTAAAAATCAGATTAAAGGAAATTAAAAATAATAAAATTTAGAATCCGTGTTTGCCATGATGATTAAGGTTGTTCATTATTTCAAATGTGACTTAAGTTCAAGTCGCCTTAATTTCATTGCTGTAAGGGTTTTGCCCTCTCTTTGTAATTCACTAAAAAAAAATTAGCTAATGAGGACTTAGACGGCGAAGGTCTTGATTTTGTGTATCTAGGTTCAAGACCTACTACAAATTTTACCTATGTTCAAAGATCTCAGTAAATTGAATTTGTATGTATTAATATTTGATGCATATAAAAATAAATACAATTAATTTTATTTAATATAATTAAATATTAATTATAGTTATTTTCTTTCTTTACTCAAATAGTTAATAAGTTTAGATAAACTTTCATATTTTTAGTTAATATTAAAAAAATTAGGGTAAATTACATCTAAGGTTACTAAACTATTAATATGTTTATATTTTGGAAACTCAACTTTAAAAAATTACAAAATGGATAATAAATCATGGTACTTCTTGTGGATTGGCTCCATGATTAAGTAATTGTGAATTATTGGAGCGATGTTTCTCGACATAATTGCAATTACTAGAGCCTAATTGTATATGTTCGATTGGTCCAACCGATTGGTAGACCGGATCGATCTAGTTGTCATTGACTCGAACCTAACTGGCAGCAATCAAACCGGCTCGAGGTGTCATAAAGGTGTCGCTGTAACAACCTGTTTGCAATGACGTCGGAAACAGTGGTTCAAGACCACACATTCCGACGAGTGATGTCAGTAGACATTATTAATTTAATATTTACGAGTAATGTGTATGGTCACATTAAATTGTAGATAGGAAATTTAATAGCTTGGATAACAAATTAAATAAAAAAAGGACTATATGTAAAGAGTTTTAAAGTTGTTCTATAACTAGAAATACTCAACAGACAAGCACTACAGCAAAACAGGTTATTAGCGGCATTTTTAGCAGCGTTTGGACAGAAAACGCTGCAAAAGGTAAATCAATAGCGGCGTTTTTACATAAACGCCGCAAAAGGTAGAGCAATAGCAGCGCTTATGGGAAAGCGTCGCTAAAGGTAAAACCAACAGTGGCGCTTATGGGAAAGCGCCGCTAAAGGTCAGATCAACAGTGGCGCTTATTGGCAAGCGCCGCTAAAGGTCAGAGCAATAGCGGCGCTTATTAGCAAGCGCCGCGAAAGGTGAGATCAATAGCGGCGCTTATTAGCAAACGCCGCGAAAGGTGAGATCAATAACGGCGCTTATTGGCAAGCGCCGCTAAAGGTCAGAGCAATAGCAGCGCTTATTGGCAAGCGCCGCAAAAGGTGAGATCAATAGTGGCGCTTATCAGAACGCATCGCTAAAGGTCAGAACAATAGTGGCGCTTATGGGAAAGCGCTGCTAAAGGTCAGAGCACTAGAGGTGCTTATGGGAAAGCGTTACTAAAGGTCAGAGCAATAGCGGCGCTTATGGAAAGTGCCGCTAAAGGTCAGATCAATAGCGGCGCTTATGGGCAAGCGCCGCTAAAGGTTAGATCAATAGCGACGCTTATGGGTAAGCGCCGCTAAAGTCAGAGCAATAGCGGCGCTTATGGGAAAACGCCGCTAAAGGTCAAATCAATAGCGACGCTTATAGGAAAGCGCCACTAAAGGTCAAAGCAATAGCGGCGCTTTCGGTAAAGCGCCTCTAAAGGTAAGAGCAATAGCGGCACTTATGTAAAAGCACCGCTAAAGGTCAGAGCAATAGCGACGCTTATGGGTAAGCGCCACTAAAGCTCAGAGCATTAGCGGCGCTTATGTGAAAACCCCGCTAATTTATTTAAAATTTATATATCTTAAATTAAATTAAATAATAATTTTTTTATTTAAACTGGTGTGATTGCATATGGTAGTATCTGTACACACACCTTGCACACACAAGCTTAAATCATTTAATTGATACATTAAGAGAAAATTTTAAATATCTTTAATTATATTTAGATAATATTGTATAAAAAATAATATAATTCGTTAACAATGGGATTTGAACTAAGTTCATAAGGAAAATAAGCAAGCATATTAACCATTAAAGTCAAATTGATTAATTAACATATTAAGGAAGTAATATTATTATATTACTTATATTACGTGTTTTAAAGATTTATCGAACCTATTTCGTACACGTGTCAAGTCTGAAAAAATAATACGATAATTCTGTAAAAAAATATTCATGTTTGCTTCTAGTAAGCAAGAAAAATAATAGTTTGAATGTTTCAAAATTCAAATTTAAACCGAAAAAATCAAAATTTAAAAGCAAAAAAGGCTCGTTTTGGATGAAATTTTGATACTAAAAATTGCCCACCTTTATTTACATCATTTGTTGTGCAACGTTTCAAAATCAATGACATAATTAACTTCTCATAAGTTATTCATGCGAAACTATTGAGTGAGCTTTGATTTAATCAATGATAATATCTATTCATTAATTCCTAATTAGTATAATACTTTTGGTATGCAAAATTAGGAATATTACCTTTTCATCCTTAACTCATTTATAAACACAAGAATCATGAATGCTTTGCTTAAAATCATATGTTTGGATCGTTTAATCAAACTTTAAGTTTCATGAGTGAGATGTTTGCTTAAGCTCATATATAGATGTTAGCAAATTGCAAACTTTATGCTCTTGGTCTTTCAATATATAATTTTTAGGTGAAAATCGGTTTCAAGATCAATGACGCCATCTCAAATGAGAAAGAGATTTAAGGTTGATATACTTTTTAAAGAGCTTTTTTTTTTATCTGTATGTGCAATGGGATTTGAACTCATACTATTATATAGATTTATTAACTAAACACTCTAAATATTATTAATATTAACTACCATTTAAATAATAGAATAAACTACATCTAAGGTAATTAAACAATTTGAAAGTTAGTTAATAAATTTTTATGACATTCTCTATTCTCATCACATGCACCAATCGAAAGCTCTTATTCCCTTTCCTTTTTATAGTTTAGTTTTTTTTTTCATGAATCAACTATAAACGTCAAGAATATGTGAACATTACATCAACACGTATTTATCCATTGTATCGAATATTGAATCATCATTTAGAGTTTACTAGTCCAACTTAAAAGAAAAGCTAAACATATAAATGATTTAAATGAAGTATTATATCACATATTATGGTATACATAATTTATGGGGAGATAATATATCACATATTATTAAATTAATTACACTTTTTAATATCTTTTTATATATAAATATTATTTTCTTAATCAATATGTTTACAAATTAATTAATATTTCCATTTTAAATATGGCTAAATATATTGTTTTTAAATAGAATGGAATTAATTTTTTAATTTTTAATAATTTATTCAATTAAATAAAAAAGAGGGGAGAAATAAAACAAAGTAAAAACTCCACTCCTAAAAACAGAATTCCTAATTGTTGCAGAAACCTATTCTCAAATCGATCAAAGTTCTTAAAATCAAAATCCCTAAGTGCTGCCCGTCGATAGTCGTCTCCACTCTGGCGACCACTCCATCTCCCACTTCCTCTGTCACCGACACCCATCACCATTGCGTCGTCCCGCTCGTTCCCTCTCTTTCTCAGGCAAGTTCCCGCTTGTCAATTTGGTTTATGATGGGTTTCTTTTTTTTTCTTTCTCTTTAATTTTTTTTCAAATTTCTACATGCAAAACCTAAATAAATCTGCTGTTTTGGATGCTTTGGAAATGGTTGAAAGCCAGGAGTAGACTTCTGGTTTATCAGTTGTTGTGGAGGTAGGTTCTCCTATTGTGCTTAAATGGCTTTTATTTGTTGAGAATAAGCCTGTCGGACTTAAATGGCTTGTAGGGGTGTTTTTTAGCTTTTATTCTTGCTTATTTGTTATTTGTGTTTCGACTCTGCTTCTGCTGCATGTTGCAGCCCTGTTGTGATTCTGTTATGGCATGGTTTATCCATCGCCTTTGACTTTGTCTTATTTGGCTGAGCTTATAAGAGATTAATAGAGGAAAAGTGTTGTCAGCTAGCTAACAGGTAATTTGACATTATAGTATACAAGGTGGTCTTTTGGAGTTTGCCTAGATATGTATATCTGGGGCCAACCTATTCATTTTGTTTTTTGGTCTAAAAATACCACTGTAAAGTTGTGGATTTTCTGTTCTTGTTAAAGCAGTCAGGAAGTGGATGTTTAGTTTGGCCTATGTTACTTGGAGCTGGAGGGTAAGGTTTGTGTTGAATACAAATATGTTGGATTGTTTGAGTATGTGTTTGATATAAGTGTACCGACAGTGGAGGAAAATTGAAAAGTTGGGGTAACATAGGTTTTATGGGTGTAAGTAAGATGAGAGAAGCTGGAGATTGTTATTTATCTATATTTCTTCTCATTTTACGTTTCATTTTTGTGATTTGTACACATTATATTGCAACAGACTGTGAGGGAGTATACTTCTTACACTGTGCTTTTTTTTTTTTTTGTAAATGATCTGAGATAATTTGGCAATGCTATTCATTAAGCAGATATCAACCAAAAAATTTTGATGATTGTTTTGATCCTGCCATATATATTCTTTTTATTTTGTTCTGAGGGGCGCAGAACTCGAGGACGTACCCTATTAAAGGATTTATACTGTTGAAGCCCAATTTGTCCGGACCCAAAACTTTGGATCAACTTTCAATTTTATATTTGGTTTAAGTTAATTCTAAATTTATTTACAAATTTGGATTTATCTTAAAATTTAAATTTAAATCAATTTTTAAATTTAAATTTGTGTTAAATTTAAATTTGCTAAATTTGGAATAAATTTAAACTAAAAAAATGAAATTAAAGTCCAGAGTCCAATTACAAAGTACTAATTACAAAGGCCCAAATCAAAGGCCCAATTACAATGGCCTAAATAGGCCCAATGCCTAGGGCTAAATCAGACCCTAAATCTGATCCCCACGTGCCTCTGCTGCTGCCCACCAGCTCCACCTGCTCCACCATGCCACCATCACCTGCAAAAGAAGAAAAGACAGCATTTTAAATGAAAAATTTTGTAATAATGGAACTCAGGCTTTAAAAGCCGAGTTCTATTCGGTTGTGAAAAAAAGGAGGCTTGTTCTGGAAATCTAAATACAAACCCTTTTTTTGCTTGAAAAATCAACCTCTAGAGATCAATACAAACAACACTAGTGTAATACAAGCAGACAGGGAGCATTTAAAGATAGACAAAGATTCAATACTGAACAGTGGAATATGAGCAACCTTTGGTTCGGTATTAGCAAGGTACACTGTTGAATCCATACATATTCATCATGTTTCATTTGTTTTAAATGTTAAAACCCATTAATATATGCATTTATTATAATGGCATCAATAATAGTGAAAATATCCAAAACGTTTCACACTAAATATTAAATAATATTAATAAGAGTCTTAATAATAATAAATACATTTTTTATATTAATAACTATTAATAAAATATTAAATAAAAAAATCTGAAAGGTCAGAAAGTTACCTCCCTGGCCACTGTCGTCGTCAGAACCGTGCCGAGCTTGCATCTGACCATTGCCGGTCCTTCGTCGCGCGGACATACAAAGAACCTAAACAGATTTCAAATCGAGAACCAAAGATTTTTTTAAAAAAAAAAAAAAGAAGAAACAAATACTAAAGAATGAATAACAAATAAATGAATGTTTTTGAAAAGGAAATAATTTTTAAAAAAAATAAAAAAGGAATGTTTTAAAGATTACCAGATCTGAAAATCCAGATCTTGATTTTGAAAAGAAAAAATGAAAGCTTGAAAGTTGGGCTTTAAAAGAAAACAAGAGAAAGAATGGTTTTGAGATGAAAAACAAAAGGAAGAAAAGGAGAAGCTTACCCGATCGGATGGCGCGTGGGAGGAACCTCGACGATGGCGGCGCGTGGACGGAGAAAGTGGTTGAAGCGTTGATCGGCGACCGGTGGCTGGACAGGCTGGGGTTGATCGGCCATGGTGAGATGTGAGAAAGAAAGAAGAGGAAGAGAAGGGAAAAAGAAAGGTTTTTAATGAAATGAATAAAATGTCCTTTTTTTCATAATATGGTAAAAAGAAATCCCCCCTTTGCTGTGCGGTTTTAGCCCACAAGATTTAGATTTTTTTTACCAATGGGGAAATTTCCCCTTTGGTCATTTAACATTTTTTTTAATCTATAATTTCAGCCTTCTTATATTTTTAGTTAATTATAAATTTACCTATTAATTTTATTTCATTTTTAATTTGGTTCTTTATTTTTTTTGGAGGTTTAAGATGTCGCCACGTGTCATGTTTTGGTTTATTTCTGCATGTAGTCCTTTCTATTTTTAATTTATTTTAATTTAGTCCTTTAATTAACTTTTATTTAATTACAAAATTGATCCAAATTTTTTTTAAGATTTTCAAATTAGTCCCTTGACTTCTGGATGCCTGTGGGGCTGCCACGTGTCACCTATTTTTGGTTTTATTGCTTTGTAAGCCCCTAAATTATCCAGAAATTACATTTTGACCCCAAAACTTTTCCAAAATTATATTTTAACCCCAAAACTTTTCCAAAATTACATTTCGACCCCAAAACTTTACCAAAATTACATTTTGACCCCAAAACTTTTCCATAATTACATTTTGACCCCAAAACTTTTCCATAATTACATTTTAACCTCGAAACTTTTCCAAATTTATATTTTGACCCTGAAACTTTTCCAAAATTACATTTTGACCCCAAAATTTTCTAAAATTATATTTTGACCTCGAAACTTCTAAAAATTATCATTTTACCCCCAAACTTCCCTAAATCCCATTTTTAACCCCGATTTCACCAAAACTTATCGTTTTGCCTCTGAACTTTCCAAAATTTCATTTTTGACCTTGTTTTTGCCGAAATTTACCATTTTATTCCCCAAACTTTCCAAATTCCATTTTTAGCCCCGATTTCACAAAAATTACCATTTTACCCCTAAAAACCCAAATTGCCATTTTGCCCCCGGGTATCCATAAGTCCCATTTTTTTCACCCCGATTTCATCATTTATCAATGTTTGCATTTGTTTGCACCTACAGTCTATATTTTCGCACATTACTTATCTGCTTATTATATTGCCTCGTATCAAATTTCTCTTATTAATTGCTACTCGTGTTTTTAAACTTACACTTTCATTTACAAATTATTTCAAAAATCGAGGCAATGTTCGGTTCGAGCGTAACTTCGGAAAATCATGCCCTAACGTGTCAGGTGCGATTTAGTCGTATAATTCGTGCGGACCGAATACCCTTTTTAAGTTTTTTTCACCCGTTCACTTCGAGGCTCCGAGAATGTCGTGTCCTAACGTGTTGGTCGCGACTTCAAATCTTCGTGAAAATCGAAGTAAACGAGTATTCCTTTTAATTCTTCAAATCATGTATTCGAGGATTGCATTTTAACCTTCATACGAAATTTTCAAGTTCTCAAAATATATACGAAGGACTTTCATGACGAAAATAAGGCAATATTATTTCGTGTGAAAACTCCGAAAATCGTGCCCTAACGTGCGGGGTATGATTTTCGTAATTCGTACGAAAGAAATATCCTCTTCAAAAGTTTTTTACACATCCCTATCCATATCCAAATTTTTAAGTAAACGAGACAATGTTCCTTCACGTGGAAACCTCGAAAAATCATGCCTTAACGTGATAAGCATGATTCTCGTATAAATCACACGATCGAATACTCTCTTCAAAAGTTCCCTAAACGTCCTTCAATTTCGATACTCCGAGAATATGGTGTCCTAATGTGTTGGACACGCCTTCTAGTTCTCAGAAGAGGAACGAAAGACGGGGACGAGTTCTTCTTAAAAAGATCTCCTTTAAAATTACACAGAGTCTTTCAAAATGAATACCGTATTTTAAACTTTACTCGAGCTTTCTTTGTTTTCATAAAATAAGACCCGAAAATGATCATGTGGTACCAATTCTGGGCGTACGAGGGTGCTAATCCTTCCTCGTGCGTAACCGAATCCCGAACCTATTTTTCTGGATTTCGTGGACCGATGTTTTAATGTTTTTTTAAAACGTTTTGTGGTGATCCAATCGCACCCAAATAAAAGATTGGTGGCGACTCCCTTTTTACTCCTTATTTTCCAAATTCTAAAACAAACTTTTTTCGAAACTTTTCGTTTTCCAGGTGGTTTCGACAGCTTGGCGACTCCACTGGGGACGTTTTAAACAAACGAGAGTCAAGCCAAAATTGATAATTTTCGGGGTTTTTTTTAGAACGTTTGAACTTCGATTTTATTTAACATGCGATCCTTGGCATCTTTGTGTGTTATTTTACTGTGTGATATTGTTAGTATAATTTTGCATCCACGTGCATTGTGACTTTACCCTTTTAAGTGGAAGCGGGAAACTACTCCTTCGTGAGGTCTTCACCTCCGTGCAGGATGGTAGATCGCTTTCGGGATTACAAAGTACCCTTGTTTTCGTGAAGTTTTCACTTCCGTGCAAACATGAGGGAAATGCGTCCCCCTAAACCGAACTCGACCGTATGAGCCTGTAATGGGTGAGGATCGAGGAATCTGCTGGTTTGGGTACCCTTTACTTTAGAACCTAAACTGCATATAGTGAGCCGTAACTACTCGCCCTAGATGGAGTAGGCCGAGCCCTTTTAGCATATATCCGAAATAGGTTTCTAGGTTCTGTGTTACATATATTTTTATTATCACATGTTACTAACCGTGTTTTATTTTGCCTTTTTTCTTTCTGTTTGCATTTGCATCATCATACAAGAAAGGGTGTTGATATAAATCTGTTTTACTGACTAGGCAGTTTCATCATGGGGGATGGATCTCTTAATAAAGTGGAAATAACGTGGCTTTGCGCTTATGGTCAAAGGAAAGCACAAAATCAAAGAAGATTTAGAAGACCTGAAGGAAGATTATGCAAATTCAGATCGAGATCCTTGAAAGGAATCAAGAAACAAGTCAGGGCCACTTCTGACAAACTCAGAGACATGTTCGAGATAAAGATTATACAAATGATGAAAAGCGGTTGATCACAAGCGAGTATTAGTCATCAAAGCTTGTGAATCAAGATCAGAGCAGGGACAAAATTGGAAGACCAAAGCTCTAGGCCATATGGCAAAGTCGTATGTAATCCGTTTTATGTGGAGAATTTTATCCCCTAGAGAAGTTGCTCTAATGGAAAGTGGACTTTGGAATCAATGCCTTTTCTTATGCATACATGCATTCATAAGCTGCACATTTTTATACATAATTCCTTGAGAGCCCACCTCAAGTAAGATCGTGCTAAACCATCAGTGGTTACTCGAGCCAAGTAAGAGACACGATTATACTTTTACTTTTATTTGTAATATATTTTGAAACTATTTGCATTACATTCTAATAAACAAGGAGTTGATTCATGTTCTATTATCAAATAGAGAACTCGTCATAAGAAAATAGATTCTTTGATAAGGTAGAAGTCAACGTGGTCGTGCATATATGGTCAAAGATAAAAGGTGATGACCTGTCAAAGGGGTGCATGTCAGGGATTCAAGGTTATACCCGAGTATATAAAAGCCATAACAATGTGCTAGAGCGGAAAGAAGCATGAAAGACAAAATGAGGCAGATGTCCAATCATGAATATTTTGACTTACTTGATGCTAAAAGGACTAGGTATCGGTTCCGAGCTCTCACTCAGTATTAGAGTCCAATTTCTAATGGTATCGCACCTGGAGGACAATGATGTCCACAATAGAAGAGCATATCACTCTACCTTGATTCAAGATAATAAAGCCTGCTTTGAACACGATGAACATCCTTACTTGCTTAGGGTTAAAGTAGAGATGCACCTTTTTCGAAGTCCAACACAGTATTGGGATTGAACTTAGTGGCTTTGCTTTCAAAAACATGGGCATACTGTAAAAGAATACACTGCATTGCCCCATTGCTCGATAACTCAAGTTGATAAGGTCGACTCTAAAAGAGCAAGCATAAGATTACAACTTTGATAAGAGAGAAAGGGGATAACAAGTGTATTACCCCGCGAGATATAGTACACTCAGATGCAAGAAAGAATGATGGTGTCTTCATCTCAAACACAATTGAGTTAGTCATTTTTCACAAAGTGCTGGGGCACGTAGAGGTCACGGTTGCAGATTTTGACAAAAGAATCACTCATGTTCTAGCAATCTTAGCCATTAAGCACCTGTTGAAGAAGGGGTAAAAAAAAAGGAAGGGTGTATTAATTCATGACTTTTGTTAGCATGGTCCCATGGTCGTTTGAAAAGTTGAAAAAGTCTTATCGAAAATTCTCTGAAGACTACTCCTTGTTGACAGGATTTGTGATGGTTCAAAGACAAGATGACATTGCTAAAGACAATAAGAATAGACGAGAAATGATTTCAACACGCTTAGGGGCAAGTCTGAGATAGGGGCTATGTTGCAAGCAAAGATTTGACCCAAAAGCAGGAAACGACTAAATGCTTGTAGACTTTAACCATTCAAGATTGATGTTTTGAACTTGAAATCAGGGGCAAACCAAAACAAAGATTGGGACTTTGAGCATTAAAGCACAACCATACATGCTTCTGTCTAATGTAAAAGAATTTGCTTTCTAGCAAAGTTGTCTGATGGAATGGAACCAAGAATCAACGCCTTGTTGCATGCATCATTTCATGTGCATTAGCATTTCATGCATTAATTTGTTAATAAGAGTCCACATATTTGAAACACTCGTGTGTGAGAGAATCATTTACCCTAAATGAAAGCCGAGAGAAAACATGATAAATCAAGATGGGGGGGTTGATAAAAAAATTAGAAAAAGTCATGTAAAGAGTGAAACCTATTGAGAGTTCGTCCCTATACCCTCGGATGTGTTTTGGACAACTAGACTGTGGAGGAGCTTCTAGTAGTTTTTAGGACTTTTTCAGGAAAATATTCAGAATATACTTTTCACTCTAGGCTCGAGAGTAATAGGGATTTTTTTTATAAAGGGCAAATGACCACTATCTTTTATTTCAATAAAAATGATGCATTGTTCTGTCCTAATTGGCAAATACCTTACCAATTCTTTTCATTCGTTCATACAACAACTAACCATTCTTTTGTTTAATTATTCTTTGGACCCCTTTTTTGTTTTTATGCTGGGTCTCTTGATATCAAAGATACGAGCAACATTATTGTTGACTTAAACCCTTTTGAGTGAGACATCTGTCCAGAAAAACTCTAAGGCTTTGAAAATGATCAAGAATGCAACTTGACTCCTGATCTGCTATGGATGTTTGAGCAAGACAGGAAACAGACATCATCTTGAAGAGTCATGATTTTAAGTGAGTACTGAGACATGAGTCTTTGTAAGAATATGGCAAGCTGCCTCGAGGATTTAAAAGTCTTTTGCATGATCCTATCAAAAAGCATGCCAAATTTAGGCAACCGATGTTGTGACACCTAGGAGCCCATAAAGGAAGAATGTAATCAAATCCAACAGAAACTTGAAGAATTGAGGCTCGACGTGTGAAAAAAAATCAAATCCAATAAAAAAAAAGAGTCAAAAAAAAATCATAGAGATCAAAAAGAGATGGGTCAAAAATTCGCAAAAGGCATTTTAAACCCAAATAAAAAAAAGAAAAAAGAGAAGAAGAAGAAAAAGTCAAGATGAAAACCCACAAAGGGCACCTTGAAAATTTATTTTCCACGTCGTGCCTCTTTCTATGTGAAGCATGGACATCATCGAGCCAACTTTGCAAAAGAGTTTCTAATGATCATTGATTACTACTTCCTAGGCCAATTGGTGATCAAGCAGATTATTGAAAATGAGAGACTATATGCCGGTATGGAATACCAAGAAAGGATCATATCCAATGATGACTTGAACTTGAGCAACAGCACGATAACAAAGTTTGCAGTCAATTCAAGAACAAATATCACGACTCAACACCACATCGCCAAAATGGGGCATTGGTAGGGAACCGATAAAGACAACAAAGGATTGATTGGATTCATAACAGAAAGTTACAAAGACTCGACATAAGAAATCACTGTTCGTCTTCGAGACTTGTCAAGCTTCTATCAGAGCATCCGCTGGGGCAACATTTTTCTCACTAGAATAAAGGTCGTCCTACCAATTGAAGGCAAGTTTCTTTCCCTCCAGATTTTGAGCTAATGGAGTAAAATAGATCTAATCCAGACACAGTTAACTGAAAATCCTAAAAGTCATGACTAGATGACAAGGGTTTACGACAAAGAAGGATCCATTCTATAGAACTCCACGAGAGAGCTTTAGTTTTGGAAAGGATCTTGCTTACAAAAGACTTCCAAGGAAAAGGGATGTCCAATTTGGAAAGGCTCCATGAGATGAAGAAAGTCTTCTTGAAGAAGCTTTGATTTTGATCAAAATGAAAGGCAAAGATATACCTAACCTTTTGAACTCGGATTCAATGAAAAAATAAAAGAAAGAAAAAAAGAGATCAATAAAAAAAATGAGAGGGGAGAGGTCGAGGTGAAAACTCGTAAAGAGCATCTCGAAACTTAAAGAGATTTGAGTTGAAAACCTGAAAAGGCGGCTCAAATTCGAATAAGAAAAAAGGGGCATGAAGTGGTCCTCTCTCTCAAAAGTAGCAAGGCGGAGAAACTTTACACTTTGAGGCATAAACAAAGTACTCTAAGTTTCATGAACACATGTCAAGCTCAGAATAGTCTTCACCAAGTTTGCTCATTGAAGCTCATACTTTGATATCTGGGGCACTTAACTCCATCCTTTGTTCACCTTAGGTTTTGCAACTTTTGACCAGTACATGTCATTTTTAATCCATTTGTGAGCTATACCTCCATGAAATTCATTCGTCTTGCGATCATGTCCAAGCATTTCTACATCAAAATAATGATCGCTGAACCAATGACCTTTTTAGTCACGCAAGCTTTAACCTTCAATCAAATTCAATTTTATCCATTTCGTAGCCCTAATCAAGCATGTTTACACAACAACCAATGGACTAATCTCTTCATCCATGTGAGCTTTGCCTCAAAACGATACATTTTGCTCACCCTATATTCGACATCTTTCGACCAATATGGGTAAATTTTTTATGCGAGCTTTGCCTCCAATAAAATTCATCCATCTAATCCTATTCTTTGTTCACTTTGTGTTTGGCATATTCTTTTGACCAATACATGTTATTTTTGATCTTCATGTGAGCTTTTCCTCCAATAAATTTTCATTCGTCTTGCGACCATGCTTAAACAAATTTTGCACCAAAATTGTGATTATTAAACCAACCTTTTTTATTCGTGCGACCTTTTGTTTGCAATTCAATTCAATGTCATCCATAGCCATGATGCAAGCATCTTTGCATTTGGAATAACGGTTAGTGGTCAACGATATAAGAAATAGAAGGATTTTTGCATATTGTCTGGAAATTTTCTAAATATTACAGGAACCTGAAACAGGACCACTAGTTGGAAATAACACAAATCCGAGGGATAAAAGGGTTTCCAAAATAAATGGTTCAAAATACGACCACCTCTTTAGGTTTCATGTCAAAGATACCATATCAAAAAAAAACATGATAACACGTCAACTAGGACTTAGACAAACAACGAACAATGTCGACCTAAGGACTAAAATAAAATCATTTCTCAAAAATGATATTTTGCATTCATCATTTTAGGAGCATTTGACTCATCCTGATCATCGCATCCTAAACAATCTGGCCTACTTAGTGGCCCATTTGAGTATATTTTATAGGTCTCAGCACCACAAGACACAACAAGGAAAGGTCTAAGTCACAATGGCAGACCGTGTACCTCAAAAGCATGGGCCAGAAAGATCTAAGCCCGCAACGGCAGATTCAATATCGCAAAGACAAAAGGGAAAGGTCTAAGTTGCAACGGCGATACATGAAGAAAATCTAATACCGCGATGGTGGATTCAGTACCATGAAGATTTGAAGGGAGAGAGGTTTGAGTCGCAACGACGAACCCAGTACCTTAGAAGCATGAAAGGTTGAATTTATGACGAAGAAACTTTTACCTTTAAGTCAAGATGAAGCATCAACATCATTTCCTATCCTCTTAAAGTTATAGTAAAGATGGATAATGAATCTTCATCTCTCTGAAGTTATAGTAAGAACAAGATGAATTTTCAAATGTCAAATGTTTATCCTCTTGAAATTAAAGTAGAGCTGGATATTAAGCCTTTGTCTCTCTGAAATTGAAGTAAGAGTAAGATGAAGCACCAACATCATTTTCTTATCCTCTTGAAATTGAAGCAAAGCAGGATAACAAGTCTTTATCTCCGAAATTGAAGTAAGAGCAAGATCATTTCCTATCCTCTTGAAATTGAAGTAAAGCTGGATAACAAGTCTTTATCTCCGAAATTGAAGTAAGAGCAAGATCAATTCCTATCCTCTTGAAATTGAAGTAAAGCTGGATAACAAGTCTTTATCTCCGAAATTGAAGTAAGAGCAAGATTATTTCCTATCCTCTTGAAATTGAAGTAGAGCTGGATATCAAGTCTTCATCTCTGAAATTGAAGTAAGAGCAAGATCATTTCCTATCCTCTTGAAATTGAAGTAGAGTTGGATAACAAGTCTTCATCTCTGAAATTGAAGTAAGAGAAAGATCATTTCCTATCCTCTTGAAATTGAAGTAGAGTTGGATAACAAGTCTTTATCTCCGAAATTGAAGTAAGAGCAAGATCGTTTCCTATCCTCTTGAAATTGAAGTAAAGCTGGATATCAAGTATTTATCTCTGAAATTGAAGTAAGAGTAAGATAAAGCACCAACTCAACGCTCAATGTGAGCAAATCTTCGAACCCAGCTTCCTGATGAGACGCTGAAAAGCAGGTCGATGTAATAAAAAGGTTAGCTTCCTGAGGAGATCCAGAGAAGTGGACCAAAATAAACGAAGTAGTCATCTTCCTGATGAGACACAAAGAAGAAGACCGGGTCAATGAAATCAGACTCAAAGACTACGATGACAAATTCCAATCTCCTTGAAATTTCGAGAGAATGGGGCGAAGTCATAGTAGCAAATTTTGACTTTTTGAAGATCACCCTAAAGCAGGATGGAACTACCACGTCAAAGGAGTAGAAGAGTGGATGTAGCAAAGATTGGACGAAAGGCGGACCAGTTGAAGATAGAGTGCCAAAAAGACGAGGCCCAACAAATTGGGCATTCTCTTGGGTCTTTGCTCTGTTCCTGTTGCACAGCAACGAGCAAAGAGGGGCAGCTGTTGAAGCCCAATTTGTCCGGGCCCAAAACTTTGGATCAACTTTCAATTTTATATTTGGTTTAAGTTAATTCTAAATTTATTTACAAATTTGGATTTATCTTAAAATTTAAATTTAAATCAATTTTTAAATTTAAATTTGTGTTAAATTTAAATTTGCTAAATTTGGAATAAATTTAAACTAAAAAAATGAAATTAAAGTCCAGAGTCCAATTACAAAGTACTAATTACAAAGGCCCAAATCAAAGGCCCAATTACAATGGCCTAAATAGGCCCAATGCCTAGGGCTAAATCAGACCCTAAATCTGATCCCCACGTGCCTCTGCTGCTGCCCACCAGCTCCACCTGCTCCACCATGCCACCATCACCTGCAAAAGAAGAAAAGACAGCATTTTAAATGAAAAATTTTGTAATAATGGAACTCAGGCTTTAAAAGCCGAGTTCTATTCGGTTGTGAAAAAAAGGAGGCTTGTTCTGGAAATCTAAATACAAACCCTTTTTTTGCTTGAAAAATCAACCTCTAGAGATCAATACAAACAACACTAGTGTAATACAAGCAGACAGGGAGCATTTAAAGATAGACAAAGATTCAATACTGAACAGTGGAATATGAGCAACCTTTGGTTCGGTATTAGCAAGGTACACTGTTGAATCCATACATATTCATCATGTTTCATTTGTTTTAAATGTTAAAACCCATTAATATATGCATTTATTATAATGGCATCAATAATAGTGAAAATATCCAAAACGTTTCACACTAAATATTAAATAATATTAATAAGAGTCTTAATAATAATAAATACATTTTTTATATTAATAACTATTAATAAAATGTTAAATAAAAAAATCTGAAAGGTCAGAAAGTTACCTCCCTGGCCACTGTCGTCGTCGGAACCGTGCCGAGCTTGCATCTGACCATTGCCGGTCCTTCGTCGCGCGGACATACAAAGAACCTAAACAGATTTCAAATCGAGAACCAAAGATTTTTTTAAAAAAAAAAAAAAGAAGAAACAAATACTAAAGAATGAATAACAAATAAATGAATGTTTTTGAAAAGGAAATAATTTTTAAAAAAAAATAAAAAAGGAATGTTTTAAAGATTACCAGATCTGAAAATCCGGATCTTGATTTTGAAAAGAAAAAATGAAAGCTTGAAAGTTGGGCTTTAAAAGAAAACAAGAGAAAGAATGGTTTTGAGATGAAAAACAAAAGGAAGAAAAGGAGAAGCTTACCCGATCGGATGGCGCGTGGGAGGAACCTCGACGATGGCGGCGCGTGGACGGAGAAAGTGGTTGAAGCGTTGATCGGCGACCGGTGGCTGGACAGGCTGGGGTTGATCGGCCATGGTGAGATGTGAGAAAGAAAGAAGAGGAAGAGAAGGGAAAAAGAAAGGTTTTTAATGAAATGAATAAAATGTCCTTTTTTTTCATAATATGGTAAAAAGAAATCCCCCCTTTGCTGTGCGGTTTTAGCCCACAAGATTTAGATTTTTTTTACCAATGGGGAAATTTCCCCTTTGGTCATTTAACATTTTTTTTAATCTATAATTTCGGCCTTCTTATATTTTTAGTTAATTATAAATTTACCTATTAATTTTATTTCATTTTTAATTTGGTTCTCTATTTTTTTTGGAGGTTTAAGATGTCGCCACGTGTCATGTTTTGGTTTATTTCTGCATGTAGTCCTTTCTATTTTTAATTTATTTTAATTTAGTCCTTTAATTAACTTTTATTTAATTACAAAATTGATCCAAATTTTTTTAAGATTTTCAAATTAGTCCCTTGACTTCTGGATGCCTGTGGGGCTGCCACGTGTCACCTATTTTTGGTTTTATTGCTTTGTAAGCCCCTAAATTATCCAGAAATTACATTTTGACCCCAAAACTTTTCCAAAATTATATTTTAACCCCAAAACTTTTCCAAAATTACATTTCGACCCCAAAACTTTACCAAAATTACATTTTGACCCCAAAACTTTTCCATAATTACATTTTGACCCCAAAACTTTTCCATAATTACATTTTAACCTCGAAACTTTTCCAAATTTATATTTTGACCCTGAAACTTTTCCAAAATTACATTTTGACCCCAAAATTTTCTAAAATTATATTTTGACCTCGAAACTTCTAAAAATTATCATTTTACCCCCAAACTTCCCTAAATCCCATTTTTAACCCCGATTTCACCAAAACTTATCGTTTTGCCTCTGAACTTTCCAAAATTTCATTTTTGACCTTGTTTTTGCCGAAATTTACCATTTTATTCCCCAAACTTTCCAAATTCCATTTTTAGCCCCAATTTCACAAAAATTACCATTTTACCCCTAAAAACCCAAATTGCCATTTTGCCCCCGAGTATCCATAAGTCCCATTTTTTTCACCCCGATTTCATCATTTATCAATGTTTGCATTTGTTTGCACCTACATTCTATATTTTCGCACATTACTTATCTGCTTATTATATTGCCTCGTATCAAATTTCTCTTATTAATTGCTACTCGTGTTTTTAAACTTACACTTTCATTTACAAATTACTTCAAAAATCGAGGCAATGTTCGGTTCGAGCGTAACTTCGGAAAATCACGCCCTAACGTGTTAGGTGCGATTTAGTCGTATAATTCGTGCGGACCGAATACCCTTTTTAAGTTTTTTTCACCCGTTCACTTCGAGGCTCCGAGAATGTCGTGTCCTAACGTGTTGGTCGCGACTTCAAATCTTCGTGAAAATCGAAGTAAACGAGTATTCCTTTTAATTCTTCAAATCATGTATTCGAGGATTGCATTTTAACCTTCATACGAAATTTTCAAGTTCTCAAAATATATACGAAGGACTTTCATGACGAAAATAAGGCAATATTATTTCGTGTGAAAACTCCGAAAATCGTGCCCTAACGTGCGGGGTATGATTTTCGCAATTCGTACGAAAGAAATATCCTCTTCAAAAGTTTTTTACACATCCCTATCCATATCCAAATTTTTAAGTAAACGAGACAATGTTCCTTCACGTGGAAACCTCGAAAAATCATGCCTTAACGTGATAGGCATGATTCTCGTATAAATCACACGATCGAATACTCTCTTCAAAAGTTCCCTAAACGTCCTTCAATTTCGATACTCCGAGAATATGGTGTCCTAATGTGTTGGACACGCCTTCTAGTTCTCAGAAGAGGAACGAAAGACGGGGACGAGTTCTTCTTAAAAAGATCTCCTTTAAAATTACACAGAGTCTTTCAAAATGAATACCGTATTTTAAACTTTACTCGAGCTTTCTTTGTTTTCATAAAATAAGACCTGAAAATGATCATGTGGTACCAATTCTGGGCGTACGAGGGTGCTAATCCTTCCTCGTGCGTAACCGACTCCCGAACCTATTTTTCTGGATTTCGTGGATCGATGTTTTAATGTTTTTTTAAAACGTTTTGTGGTGATCCAATCGCACCCAAATAAAAGATTGGTGGCGACTCCCTTTTTACTCCTTATTTTCCAAATTCTAAAACAAACTTTTTTCGAAACTTTTCGTTTTCCAGGTGGTTTCGACATATACAATCTACAATCCTGAGGAGCGTGTCAAAGTATCTGCAAATAGTCATGGTCAGCCTGTTGGATCAGAAGCTCGACTTTTGGGAGGATACTTGGGCATTGTAGCACGAAATGGCAATCTGTTGCCAATCAACTACGAATCATGGCATCATATGCCTGATAGTAACAAAAATTAAGCTCTCGATAATATTAAGGTAATAAAGTGAATGTAATTTATAATACTTTGATTTAATTTTAATTTATATTTACTTTCTAAACTTGTGTTATTTGCAGGAGAGATTTATTTTAAAGATCTTAGATGACTATGTGAAAAAATCATTAGGAAAGAAATGGAGAAACATAAGAGTACTATAAAAAAAGATTATTTTAAGAATAATATGAGCCTCGAAGATAAATTGCGAAATATTTCACAGGGAATGTTGAGGTACCAATGGGAAGAACAAGTTAGATTTTGGAGCTCAAAGAAAGGAGAGGTATTATGTACTACTAAACTCTTATAATTATTTCGGTTTATAGTATTTATTATATACGTAATAATAATTAATGTAGGATCGTGAGCGTGTTGGAACTACAAATAGGCAAAAACAAAAATTCACGCACACAACTGGATCGATAAGTTTTGCTTGTGTAGCTGCTGATGAGGTATTTTAAATTTATTAATTGTGTCAAATATTAATTACTTTCTACTAATTAATATTTTTCCTACTATAATGTAGGAACAATCGTCAGGTCAACAAGTTGGACGACTTCAGCTTTTTGACATTACACATAGAAAAAAAGATGGATCTTTTATGACTTCTGAAGTTGCAAAAATTTTGGTATATTTACTTAATAAAATTTGAATTATTTTAAATATTTATCATGTTTAATTATAATGGTTTAATTTTTCGTTTGTAATGCAAAAAATGCCAAGTTATGTTGCATTTGTTTAATTATATATTTTGTTTCTAACTTCTTAATTGACTTATTAGGATAAATTAAAGGATAAAAAGGGGAGTATGAAGCGATGGGTTCAAGTGATAGTTCAGTTAATCTAGAGGACATTGATAACCGAGTAATTACTGAAGTTTTGGGTCCTGAAAGGTATGGTCGGGTTTGATTTCAAGGATCTTTTGTTAGCCCATCCCGATATTTTGGATCCAGCTCGCAAAGATACATGCCTTCGGGGAGTCAGGATCAAGCTGAAGTTCAGAGGTTAAGAGATTAACTGGCTCATATGCAAGCGAGCACAGTTGAGCAAATTGCTCAACTTAAAGAGGAGGCTGCAGCGAGAGAAACAAAGGTTCAAAGAAAATATGATGAACTCCAGCTACAACTTAAAGCGGAAGTAACAGCGAGGGAAGCAGAGGCAACAGCGAGGCAAGCGAGGGAAGCAGAGACAATAAGAAAGTATGACGAACTGCAGCTACAGCTTCAAAATATGATGAAAATGTTTCAGTAGAATCCACCATCTTAGACTTTTGTTTTTTCTTGTTGTAAGAATAATATACACAATACTACTTTTGAAATATATTTTTCATTTATTTATTAATTTAAATCATATGCATATTTTTTTCGTTTATCATTTACATTTAGATTTGAAGTTATTGGTTGGATTTGAATTTACAGGAAAAAATGTTGAAATTCGAGTTCTATGTGAATTAAAATGAGGCGTTAAAAGATGTTAATTTAGCAGCGTTTGTGGGAAAAGTGGCGCTAAAGACCATGTTCTATAGCGGCGTTTTTCCACATAAATGCCGCTATTTTTAGCGGCGTTATCTTTAGCGGCATTTTTCAAGCGCCGTTAAATGTTTAAGCGCCGCTATAGACCCAAAAAAACGCCGCTAAAAACTTATTTTCCTATAGTGAAGGATAAAGCATTAAAGGGGTTAATGTGGCAATTATCCCATGCATAGGGGAGTGGATAGTAAGGTTTCACCCACTTCAAATCTTTTAAGTTGGAATTTCAATTGAAAAGGAGAATAGTGGGATTAGGTGAGATGAGTGGAGCAAAATAATGATTGAAAATCTTTTAAAAGAAAAAGAAATCAATTAAGAAATAAAAAACACATTATTTGCACTTCATCTTCTTCTAGTAATTGAAGCCACCATTGTTGAGAAAATGAAGGTATGAGTTGAGTTTTCTCTTGATTTTATGAACTCTTGAGATCAAGGCACTCAACAATCAGATTCGAGTCGAGGAAAGGATAAAATTATCGAGTAGTCGTTGACTTATTTTGTGCTTTTGCATTAGTCGAGATAAGTTCGAAACTTGCTAAATTAATTTAATTCTATTTTTATGAATAAAATTCAAATATTGTATTTTGTATTATTCTTGCTCATAATTATTAGAGGAACAATTTATTATTGTTTATATAATATGGAGAGATATGGAATGATATAAAAATATGTCTTGTTGGAATATGAGGAATATACTGAGATACACATGACCCGTCATTGGGATTACAGGTTATATGGGTGCTGGTCCTACATGTCCTATCGATGGCTGAGATCTGATAATATTTGTAGATTCTTCACAACTCATGTGAGCAGCATTGAGTAGCTCAACCTCTCGACCAACAGCTCGTGTGAGCAGGCCCATTTCACAGCTCAGGTGAGCATTACAGGTTATATGAGTGTTGGTCCTAGATGTCCTACCGATGGCTGAGATTTGACAATATTTGCGAATTCTCTACAGTTCATGTGAGCAACATCAAGTAGTTTAACATCTCGACCTACAGCTCGTGTGAGCATTACATGATATGGTGGTTTTACATGCACACTTAGTGTGAAAATGTTTCTAGTACATCCCATGTATTACAAAAGATCCAAAGGGTATACAGGTAGTTGTACATGCTAGATATAAAATAAAGTACGGTTATAAATACAATGTATACTATAAGATCAAAGTCATAGAAATCTTGAAAAGAGGAACTAGTCATACAATAGCATGGCAATGAACTAACATGTCACCTTGAAAATGGGTTGGTTTGGTAAGTTAGGTTACTTGGTATGAGCTTACTAAGTGTTATATGCTTAAGTAGTTGATTTTTCTGTTCTTGTAGACCATCGGAAGACTTGATCGATTTGGAAGATTCGTTGGAGCATAATCACACTATCCGACCATTACTTTGGTAGCTCTCGGTTACTTAATTTTAGGTTATAAATGACAGGTATAGGATTGAATGTTAATTTGAATTTGAATTGAATTAAGTATTTTGTCTATTTTGAGTTTTGTTGTCCTTAAATGATAATTGAAAATAAAATGATGTGTGAATATGATAATAGTAGTCCTTATAATGGTAGTATAAACATCTATATATTTTCGTTGAATGATTTCTAGGTTGTTAGATTTTGAGGTGGGCTTGGAATTTACTTGTTTTTAGATGTATGTATGAAACCCTTGAGTTCTTTGGAAGCTAGGAAATAGTTGAAACTTCAGAAAAAATATAGATATATGAAGTCTGGATCGAGCTATCGATATTTAATTGCAAGTTCAATTTTTGAGATTTAACAAAATGCCAAGTTGGTATCGATTTTATTTTGGTATCAATATTTTTCATAAAAATATCGATACCAGGAGAATAATTATCGATCCCACTACTTTTATAAGGAAAACAGAATTGAGGTTTGGTATCGATTTTTCTTAAGGTATCTATACCAATTGAAAATTTTGAGAATGATGTTTAAATCCTTAAATTTCACAAATCTCACCTTATATCTTACTTGTTCTTCGCAAATTGGTCCTCACTATAGAATATGTGTCATTTTCGACTTTAACATAGAATAATGTTCCATTATGAAGAATTGCCAATTCGTTGTAACTCTTTTTTACTTGGGTCCGGCTACCGGACCGGGTAAGGGGTGTTATTATCGTACCTGCATCATCGAACACGGTGGTGCTGACGGTTGCGACAATGGTGTTCTGATGGCCAGCATAGATTGGTATTCGATGGTTGAGCAGTGGAAGAATTACACTCCTACTAGAACTCTACCAGAGAATTTGATTTCAGATTAACTATTCCAAAAATAATAATATTTTAATAATTTAATATTAAATTTAATTTAATGTTGTAGATAAACATTCTATTATTTTAATAAGATTTAATATTAAATTTAATCAAATATTTTATCTTGATAAATATTATATTAATATAATATTAAAGTAATTAAGTTTAATCATAATTGAACTCTCTAAACTTTCCCTATATAAATATTATATTAATGTAATATTATTAGTTTGGACACAGTTGAATTTCAGAGAAAATTGTAAAGAGAAAATTCTCTAAATAGATTATTTTAGAAAATCTCTAAAGATATTTTTCTGATTTACAACTTGACCCAAAAATTTAAAGAAATTACGAAATTATCTCATTGGTAATTTTTGTGAAAATTTTTCTAAATTCAAAGCGAGCACGCATTCGGCAATCGTGAGCTTCAGGATAACGGAGAAGACTACTCGGTCAAAGCGTTCATCCTAAACTAATAAAAAAGGTACAATTTTAATTAAGTATTTATTATTTTAAATGTCACAATCAAGATCTTGTTTTAAAAAATTTTGAAAACTCTATTTTCCCTAAATTAGTTTTTGTTGCATTTTCCAAACCCATTTTTTCCAACACATTCATCATTATGTAGTGTGATTAAATGAACTTTTGATTTTTTAAAAAAGAGTTATTTTAAGGGACATGTCAAGTTATAGTTTTGAAAAGCAAACAATGATCGTTATTATTATAATGGCGATACCCAATTTTATCTGAAAACATATCGATCGAATTGATGCGGATTTTATGAACTACGAAAATATTGACAGAGCATATGAGAATATATTATTGATCCAGAAGAAGATGTGCATGATAAAGAAAGTAATGATAATGGTGAAGCAAACAATTCAAGTGGTTATGAAATGGAATTAACAAGAGATATCATAGTTTGTTTAATGAATTCACTTTAAGTTGTAAATGTTGATGTAAAATTTTTACTATTTATATTGGGTAGTCAATTATTACCCTTTTTCGAAACTTAATTTAAATACATAAAATATTTATATTTTTTATATTATGTTAATAATTAATATGAGTTATATTTTCAAATTACATATTACAATAAACAATACGAGTTATTCATATTCAAATACATATTTTCTTCCTTAACATCATGTTTAAAATAGACATTTTATTTTTTAAAAAATAATTTTTTATAACAATACAAAATACTTGAATCTTAAACTAAAATTTTCAAAATCATTTCTGAGAAGTACTTTTTTATAATACTTTTTAAAAGTATTTTTTAAAATTAAGCCTTAGTATCTAAAACTATAATATTTTTAGATAAATTTATTAGAAAATTTTGAACTAATCTAGAGAGAATTGAGATGATAGAGACATGGATTTGAGTGAAAAAAAATGGCCTGGATATTACCGTAGGGCTATTTTAAAAGTTTACTCTTGGTGTGTTTGAAATTGTACAGTTGAAGAAATGAACGTTGGAGAAATAGATAATGTGGGGTAAGCAATCCACCACCTCCGCATGTTTTCTTTTCTGCTTAAATAACATCATATTATCGGATTTTTATAATAATTTTAATTATCTTTTAATATAATATTAAAAAAAATCAAACAACAAAATAAACCCTCATTATTTCCAAGCATTCCTCACCTTAAACATATCTTGGAAACAAAGAAGAAAAATTGTTCATCTCATGTTTATTCAAAGCCAATCCAATTTCAATCCCCCCGCTCCCATCTCTGCTTTCTGCCAGGGAAAACGCTCCATTCTTATCAGCGGAAACAATCACCACCTTATGAGGTTTCCCCCAACCAAAATCCGTTCCATAAACACCAAATCGAGGCGATCCTGCAACAGATACAAGTTGAATCTTTGAATCAGAAATAAAATTTAAAGTAAAAGAAAGGAACTTCTCCATTCCTTCAAGAACCCCTTTCTCCATTAAAGCTTTGACCATCCCACTTGCTTTCTGAACAGCAAACACAAACCCGTTTTCATCAAGGAAATCCCTTGCTTTCGCCACTTCAAATTTAGGTCTATTACAGTTTCCGAAATAGTTTTGTGGGACAGGAGGGTTTAATCGTGGCCTGCAATCAGCTGTGAATCCGAAAACAACTTTCCTATCTCCATCTCCTCCTCTAGCTTTCACCATGCAAGTTGTTACATAAGCATACGAAAGCACAAAAGTTGATAGATGCACTTCTTCGCCACTATCTGATAGTTTAGATAACACCCTTTCTCTTAACTTTCTGAAATCTTCACGACTAATCTCAAACGTTGCTCGAACCAGATCTGATGTTGCTGCTCCTCCGGCACTTGTCGTGATTTTGAGGCTTTTCTTACTTGTATCTGAATCTGACCCGCTACTAGCTAGCCACTGGTTCAAATATAACATGTCAAGTCCATCAGGACCTTTGACAACAGACCTGTCGAAAAATGGTGTTAGCTCAGGTGGCAAGGGTGACTGCTCTTCGTTGCCTTGTTTGCATATATAAGCCCAAGATTTGATGAACATGGTTGTGGTTTGGCCATCAAGAACTGCATGGTGAGCTGCGATTCCTATGCAAAACCCCTTATTTGGGAAAAGGGTTACTTGCACAGCTATAGTTGCTGCCGAAACATCTGAAGTTACGAGGTCAGGTTTGAGAGGATGCAAGTCAGCAGCGTCATAAACCCCATCGCCGGAGAGGATGTTAAAGTCGGCATCGGAGTGAGCAACTGTGAGGGAAACTCCATCGTTTGGAGTGTATAAAAGGATGGGTTTAGGTTCGTTTGGTGGCCACTTGAGATTGCCAGCGAGGGGGAGGTAATGGACGAGTGTGAGAGAAAGAGAGCGCTTGAGTTTTGGGAGGACAACTGAGTTGAAACAGGCAGGGGTTAAGTTGTGGAGTTGGTAAAAGAAGAGGCGCTCAACAGGATGAAGCTTGAACCAGAATATGTCGGAGAAAGTGAGCGGAAGACGGAACTCAGTGGTTGATTGAGGTGAGTTAGAGGATGGGGTAACTTGGGTGACCTGTAGAACTTTCATTGTGCTTCGTTGATTTTGGAAGAGAAGTAACTTAATCCGACAAGCGGTGGAATTTATAAGGTCACCCATTTTTGGTCCCATCATTTCAACCATTTTAACCAACAGATTATTATATAAGTATTAAAGATGTTGTAAAAATTAGCTGAGCAGGTGTCCCAACTAATTTTTTATTTTTGTTGGTATCGATTTACAAATCAATTTATTTTATTTTTTATTTTAAATTAATGTACTAATTGATTTTGAATTTAATTAGTCCGATTTTAAAAATATACTACTTAAAATTAGTTTTTATGTTATTAAATGAATTTAAATTAGTTAATTGATGGATTTAATTGGTTTCAGATAGTGTGAATTCAGATTTAAAGTTTTTTTAAATTATTTTGGATTCAGTTTGATACAATCAATTTAAATTTAAATCATTTCATGTTTAATAATTCGAATTTAATTTAATACATGAATTATTTTAAAATTTATCACTTTAAACATTCATGATCGAGATCCACCCTACACAATTAAATCTCTCAAATAATCAATTATTGCGATCTGTGGGCAAAGTGAGGAAAAATTTTGGGGTTGAAATTATATGGTCTATATTTTTATATGATTTATATCAAAGTATAATTTTACATTTATTAATTTAAATTTTTTAAAAATTTAAAGGATTAAAATGATAAATTTTCTATTTTAGGGAGTCGAGTCTGACATTGACTGCCCATCAATGACAATTTTTCAATGTCTCTTTAAAATGCAATCATAAAAAACAAATAAAGGTGAAAAATTAGTTTTCAATAATAAAAAGTATAATGATTTATTTGATTCTTAATTTTATAAAAACAATTATTTCAACTTATTATATATTTTTTGTTCATTTTAACCTTTAAATTTGTGTTGTTTATCAAATTACCTCAAAATCAATAGACAAGTTAATGTTTATTGACTTTATGTGTATGCCACATTAGCTTTTCATTAATTTTTAAAAATTAAAAAATAGGAAAAATATTTTTTTTATATTTTTAAACTTTTTAAATATTTTTAATTTTTTAAAAATAATGTTTATAATTTTTTTGAATTTTTTAATTTAAAAAATTATTAATTGCTAATGCGACATCCACGTATATGTCACGACAACAAAGTTAACAAATATTAATTTTTCATTCATTTTTAAGTAATTTGATAAATAATATAAATTTTGTTATACACCAATAATCACCAACCCGAAACCCAAATAAAATCTAGGTCTACTCGCGATCCAGTTGAACTCCACTAGATGGATATGTGTGAAACGTACATCGAGAGGACTAGAGGGGGAGCTCGCAGTATCAACTTGCACAAATAAAGTTATGTCACGAACAGTGAAAGTATGTATAATACTCGCATGTTCCCTTTAATGAGACACATAAAAAAATTACTCAACAATTTTAAAGGTTAAAATAAATTATAAATTAAATTAAGTATTAAAATAACATTGTACAACACTAAAACATTTCATAAAAGATAAAAGATACCAAAAATCTAGATAAAATAGGAAGTTCGAAAAAGGAATATTTTTTTTAACATTGTACAACATGAAATTTTCTCTGATTTTTGATATTTTTTATAAAAAAATCATTTTTTATTATTTATAAAAAATAATTTTTCTTTTCAATTAAGTACGTAAATAATTTAAAAAGAACAATGTAAATAGGTGGTGATGGGTGGTGTCAATGTATTTGGCATCACCACCTTGCCATGTCAGTCAATGATTGACCTGGTTGTTTAAAAAATTATTTTTTATGGTGTCAATGTATTTGACCTTACCAGTATAAATATCCCCTCCCATATATGCATAACCTGTATTTCGTGGTGCTGAAAATAAATTTTCGAGTGGTGTCAATTATTTGACATTATTGCTGTTGATATTTTGACTGTTAAACATTTTTTTTAATTTTTTAATTTTTTTAAATAAAATGCTTTTTATTTGATGGTGCCATAGAAAATGTCGTGACCACCATAATTTTTTTATTGCCATCCTTTTTTTATGTGAACCTTTTTTTTTTTAAGTGTTTTTGAGTTTTTTTAAAATGTTATTTTTGCTATCATTAAAAAAATTCATTTTTTATTAAAAAAATTTTTAAAAAGAAACTAAAAAAAATTGACAACCAACAAATTATGGAGCACAAAATAAAAGTTGGAAAAAAAACCATGATGGTGCATGGCAAATTATATTTTAGAAAAAATAAAAACACATTAAAAAAAATTGGAAAAAAACCATGATGAGGCACGTCATTTTCTATGGCACCATCAAATTAAATATGTTGTAAAAATTAGATGAGTAGTTGTCTCAACTAATTTTTTATTTCTGTTGGTATCGATTTACAAGTCAATTTATTTTATTTTTTTTTTAAATTGATGTATTGATTGATTTTGAATTTAATTAGTTCGATTTTAAAAATATATTACTTAAATTAATTTTTATGTTATTAAATGAATTTAAATTAGTTAGGATTCAGTTTGATATAATCAATTTTAAATTTAAATCATTTCATGTTTAATAATTCAAATTTAATTTAATACATGAATTATTTTAAAATTTATCACTTTAAATATTCATGATCGAGATCCACCCTACACAATTAAATCTCTCACATAATCAATTATTGCGATCTCTGGGTGAAGTGAGGAAAAATTTTGGGGTTGAAATCATATGGTCTATATTTTTATATGATTTATATCAAAGTATAATTTTACCTTTATTAATTTAAATTTTTTAAAAATTTAAAGGATTAAAATGATAAATTTTCTATTTTAAGGGGTCGAGTACCTTACCAACCCCTGAATCTGTCATTGCCTGCCCATCAATGACAATTTTTCAATGTCTCTTTATAATGCAATCATAGAAAACAAATAAAGGTGGAAAATTGGTTTTTGACAATAAAAAGTATAATGATTTATTTGACTTTTTAATTTTATAAAAAAAATTATTTCAACCCGTTATATATTTTTTTTGTCCATTTTAGCTTTTAAATTTGTGTTGTTTATCAAATTCCCTCAAAATCAATAGACAAGTTAATGTTTATTGACTTTATGTGTATGCCGCATTAGCTTTTCTTTAATTTTTAAAAATTAAAAAATAGGAAAAATATTTTTTTATATTTTTAAACTTTTTAAATATTTTTAATTTTCTAAAACCAATGTTTATAATTTTTTTGAATTTTTTAATTTAAAAAATTATTAATTGCTAATATGACATCCACGTGTATGTCACGTCAACAAAGTTAACAAATATTAATTTTTCATTCATTTTGAAGTAATTTGATAAACAATATAAATTTTGTTATACACCAATAATCACCAACCCGAAACCCAAATAAGATCTAAGTCGTCTACTCGTGATCCAGTCGGACTCCACTAGATGGATATGTGTGAGACGTACATCGAGAGGACTAGAGGGGGAGCTCGCAGTATCAACTTGCACTAATCGAGGAGAGTTTGCGGTTTCAATTCGCATATATCGAAAGAGTTTGCATGTGCAAGGTCGTGAGGTCTAGCAGGCAACCTAGAGCGGTACAAGTGTCCAGCATGCCCGAATCCCGCTCAGAGTGTCAATCTTAAAAATAGTGGGGTCAAGTCATAAACAATAGGCTCAATCACGAACAATGAAAGCATGTATAATACTGGCATGTTCTATTTAATGTGACACATAGAAAAATTACTCAACAATTTTAAAGGTTAAAATAAATTATAAATTAAATTAAGTATTAAAATAATATTTTTTTTAACAGTGCACAACACTAAAACATTTCATAAAAGATAAAAAATACCAAAAATTTACATAAAATAGGAAGTTCGAAAAAAGAAAATTGAATGAATTACGTCTTATCTAGATAAGGAAAATCTAGATAAAATTGTACACACACTTGTGGTTTCAGGTGGATGAATCCGGCACGAAATTTTCTTTGATTTTTGATATTTTTTATAAAAAGATCATTTTTATTATTTATAAAAAAATAATTTATCTTTTCAATTAAGTACGTAAATGATTAGAAAAGAACAATGTAAATAGGTGGTGATAGGTGGTGTCAATGTATTTGACATCACCATCTTACCACGTCAGCCAATGATTGATCCGGTTGTTTAAAAAATTATTTTTTATTGTGTCAATGTATTTGACATCACCAATATAAATATCCCCTCCCATATATGTATAACCTGTATTTCGTGGTAGTGAAAGTAAGTTTTCGAGTGGTTCCAATTATTTGGCATTACTGCTTTTGATATTTTGACTGTCAAACCTTTTTTTTTTTACTTTTTTTATTTTTTTTAACTAAAATAATTTTTATTTGATGGTGCCATAAAAAATGACGTGACCACCATAATCTTTTTGTTGCCACCACAAAAAATTATTTTAATTAACAGATTATTATAGAAGTATTAAAGATGTTCTGAGTAGTTGTCTCAACTAATTTTTTATTTCTGTTGGTATCGATTTACAAGTCAATTTATTTTAATTTTTTATTTTAAATTGATGTATTGACTGATTTTGAATTTAATTAGTCCGATTTTAAAAATATACTACTTAAAATTAATTTTTATGTTATTAAATGAATTTAAATTAGTTAATTGATGGATTTAATTGGTTTCAGATAGTGTGAATTCAGGTTTTAAATTTTTTTAAATAATTTTGGATTCAGTTTGATACAATCAATTTTAAATTTAAATCATTTCATGTTAAATAATTCGAATTTAATTTAATACATCAATTATTTTGAAATTTATCACTTTAAACATTTATGATCGAGATCTACCCTACACAATTAAATCTCTCACATAATCAATAATTGCGATCTGTGGGCAAAGTGAGGAAAAATTTTGGGGTTGAAATTATATGTTCCATATCAAAGTATAATACCTTTATTAATTTAAATTTTTTAAAATTTTAAAGAGTTAAAATGATAAATTTTCTATTTTAGGGGGTCGAGTACCTTACCAACCCCTGAATCTGACATTGCCTACCCATCAATGACAATTTTTCAATGTCTCTTTATAATGCAATCATAGAAAACAAATAAAGGTGGAAAATTGGTTTTTGACAATAAAAAGTATAATGATTTATTTGACTTTTTAATTTTATAAAAAAAATTATTTCAACCCGTTATATATTTCTTTTGTCCATTTTAGCTTTTAAATTTGTGTTGTTTATCAAATTACCTCAAAATCAATGGACAAGATAATGTTTATTGACTTTATGTGTATGCCGCATTAGCTTTTCTTTAATTTTTAAAAATTAAAAAATAGGAAAAATATTTTTTTATATTTTTAAACTTTTTAAATATTTTTAATTTTTTAAAAATAATGTTTATAATTTTTTTGAATTTTTTAATTTAAAAAATTATTAATTGCTAATATGACATCTACGTGTATGTCACGTCAACAAAGTTAACAAATATTAATTTTTCATTCATTTTGAAGTAATTTGATAAACAATATAAATTTTGTTATACACCAATAATCACCAACCCGAAATCCAAATAAGATCTAAGTCGTCTACTCGCGATCCAGTCGGACTCCACTAGATGGATATATGTGAAACGTACATCGAGAGGACTAGAGGGGGAGCTCGCAGTATCAACTTGCACAAATCGAGGAGAGTTTGCGGTTTCAGTTCGCATATATCGAAAGAATTTGCATGTGCAAGGTCGTGAGGTCTAGCAGGTAACCTAGAGCGATACAAGTGTCCAGCATGCCCGTGTCCAGCATGCCCGAGTCCCGCTCAGAGTGTCAATCTTAAAAATAGTGGGGTCAAGTCATAAACAATAGGCTCAATCACGAACAGTGAAAGCATGTATAATACCGGCATGTTCTCTTTAATGTGACACATAGAAAAATTACTCAACAATTTTAAAGGTTAAAATAAATTATAAATTAAATTAAGTATTGAAATAATATTTTTTTTAACATTGTACAACACTAAAACATTTCATAAAAGATAAAAAATACCAAAAATTTAGATAAAATAGGAAGTTCGAAAAAGGAAAATTGAATGAATTACGTCTTATCTAGATAAGGAAAATCTAGATAAAATTGTACACACACTTGTGGTTTCAGGTGGATGAATCCGGCACGAAATTTTCTTTGATTTTTGATATTTTTTATAAAAAGATCATTTTTATTATTTATAAAAAAATAATTTATCTTTTCAATTAAGTACGTAAATGATTAGAAAAGAACAATGTAAATAGGTGGTGATGGGTGGTGTCCATGTATTTGACATCACCATCTTGCCACGTTAGCCAATGATTTGCCCGGTTGTTTAAAAAATTATTTTTTATTGTGTCAATGTATTTGACATCACCAATATAAATATCTCCTCCCATATATGTATAACCTGTATTTCGTGATAGTGAAAATAAATTTTCGAGTGGTTCCAATTATTTGGCATTATTGCTGTTGATATTTTGACTGTCAAACCTTTTTTTTTTACTTTTTTTATTTTTTTTAACTAAAATGATTTTTATTTGGTGGTGCCATAAAAAATGACGTGACCACCATAATCTTTTTGTTGCCACCACAAAAAATGATTTTAATTAACAGATTATTATAGAAGTATTAAAGATGTTCTGAGTAGTTGTCTCAACTAATTTTTTATTTCTGTTGGTATCGGTTTACAAGTTAATTTATTTTATTTTTTATTTTAAATTGATGTACTAATTGATTTTGAATTTAATTAGTCCGATTTTAAAAATATACTACTTAAAATTAGTTTTTATGTTATTAAATGAATTTAAATTAGTTAATTGATGGATTTAATTGGTTTCAGATAGTGTGAATTTAGGTTTTAAATTTTTTTAAATAATTTTGGATTCAGTTTGTTACAATCAATTTTAAATTTAAATCATTTCATGTTTAATAATTCGAATTTTATTTAATACATGAATTATTTTAAAATTTATCACTTTAAACATTTATGATCGAGATCCACCCTACACAATTAAATCTCTCACATAATCAATAATTGCGATCTGTGGGCAAAGTGAGGAAAAATTTTGGGGTTGAAATTATATGGTCTATATCAAAGTATAATACCTTTATTAATTTAAATTTTTTAAAATTTTAAAGAGTTAAAATGATAAATTTTCTATTTTAGGGGGTCGAGTACCTTACCAACCCCTGAATCTGACATTGCCTGCCCATCAATGACAATTTTTCAATGTCTCTTTATAATGCAATAATAGAAAACAAATAAAGGTGAAAAATTGGTTTTTGACAATAAAAAGTATAATGATTTATTTGACTTTTTAATTTTATAAAAAAAAATTATTTCAACCCGTTATATATTTCTTTTGTCCATTTTAGTTTTTAAATTTGTGTTGTTTATCAAATTACCTCAAAATCAATGGACAAGTTAATGTTTATTGACTTTATGTGTATGCCGCATTAGCTTTTCTTTAATTTTTAAAAATTAAAAAGTAGGAAAAATATTTTTTTTATATTTTTAAACTTTTTAAATATTTTTAATTTTTTAAAAATAATGTTTATAATTTTTTTGAATTTTTTAATTTAAAAAATTATTAATTGCTAATATGACATCCACGTGTATGTCAGATTAACAAATATTAATTTTTCATTTATTTTGAAGTAATTTGATAAACAATATAAATTTTGTTATACACCAATAATCACAACCCGAAACCCAAATAAGATCTAAGTCGTCTACTCGCGATCCAGTCGGACTCCACTAAATGGATATGTGTGAGACGTACATCGAAAGGACTAGAGAGGGAGCTCGCAGTATCAACTTGCACAAATCGAGGAGAGTTTGCGGTTTCAGTTCGCATATATCGAAAGAGTTTGCATGTGCAAGGTCGTGAGGTCTAGCAGGCAACCTAGAGCGGTACAAGTGTCCAGCATGCCCGAGTCCCGCTCAGAGTGTCAATCTTAAAAATAGTGGGGTCAAGTCATAAACAATAAGCTCAATCACGAACAGTGAAAGCATGTATAATACCGGAATGTTCTCTTTAATGTGACACATAGAAAAATTACTCAACAATTTTAAAGGTTAAAATAAATTATAAATTAAATTAAGTATTGAAATAATATTTTTTTTAACATTGTACAACACTAAAACATTTCATAAAAGATAAAAAATACCAAAAATTTAGATAAAATAGGAAGTTCGAAAAAGGAAAATTGAATGAATTACGTCTTATCTAGATAAGGAAAATCTAGATAAAATTGTACACACACTTGTGGTTTCAGGTGGATGAATCCGGCACGAAATTTTCTTTTATTTTTGATATTTTTTATAAAAAGATCATTTTTATTATTTATAAAAAAATAATTTATCTTTTCAATTAAGTACGTAAATGATTAGAAAAGAACAATGTAAATAGGTGGTGATGGGTGGTGTCAATGTATTTGACATCACCATCTTGCCACGTCAGCCAATGATTGGCCCGGTTGTTTAAAAAATTATTTTTAGTGTGTCAATGTATTTGACATCACCAGTATAAATATCTCCTCCCATATATGTATAACCTGTATTTCGTGGTAGTGAAAATAAATTTCTGAGTGGTTCCAATTATTTGGCATTACTGATGTTGATATTTTGACCGTCAAACCCTTTTTTTTTACTTTTTTTATTTTTTTAACTAAAATGATTTTTATTTGGTGGTACCATAAAAAATTGACGTGACCACCATAATCTTTTTATTGCCACCTTTTTTTTTGTGTGAACCTTTATTTTTTAAATGTTTTAGGATTTTTTTAAAGGTTGTTTTTGCTATCATTAAAAAATTCATTTTTATTAAAAAAATTTGAAAAAGAAACTAAAAAAAGTTGACAACCAAAAAACTATGGTGCACGCCATTTTCTATGGTACCATCAAATTAAAAACGTATTTTTTAAAAAAATAAAAACATATTAAAAATAGGATCTAACTTAAAAAAGGGGTTAAAAAAAACATGATGGTCACACCTTTTTCTATAGAATCACCAAATAAATAACATTTTATTTTAAAAAAATTATAAAAAAGTTAAAAAAAAGGTCTGACAGTAAAAAAATCAACACTGGTGACGTCAAATAAATTGGTACACCCAAAAATTTATTTTCTCTCCCACAAAATACATGTAATAAAAGTATCCGTGGGAGTTTATATTGGTGCGCCAAATACATTAGCACCACAAAAAAAGATTTTTTAAACAATCAGGCAAATAATTAGCTGATCTGGCGGGTGATGACGCCAAATAGATTGACACCACTTATATTCACGGTTCATTTTAAGTCATTTACATAAATGTATAAGCGCCACTATAAGCCCAAAAAAAAGCCACTAAAAACCTATTTTCCTGTAATGAAAATCTTTTAAAAAAAAGAAATCAATTAAGAAATAAAAAACACATCATTTGCACTTCATCTTCTTCTAGTAATTGAAGCCACCATTGTTGAGAAAATGAAGGTATGAGTTGAGTTTTCTCTTGATTTTATGAACTCTTGAGATCAAGGCACTCAACAATCAGATTCGAGTCGAGGAAAGGATAAAATTATCGAGTAGTCGTTGACTTATTTTGTGCTTTTGCATTAATCGAGATAAGTTCGTAACTTGCTAAATTAATTTAATTCTGTTTTTATGAATAAAATTCAAATATTGTATTTTGTATTATTCTTGCTCATAATTATTAGAGGAACAATTTATTATTGTTTATATAATATGGAGAGATATGGAATGATATAAAAATATGTCCTGTTGGATTATGAGGAATATATTGAGATACACATGACTCGTCATCGGGATTACAGGTTATATGGGTGCTGGTCCTACATGTCCTATCGATGGCTGAGATCTGATAATATTTGTAGATTCTTCACAACTCATGTGAGCAGCATTGAGTAGCTCAATATCTCGACCAACAGCTCGTGTGAGCAGGCCCATTTCACAGCTCAGGTGAGCATTACAGGTTATATGAGTGTTGGTCCTAGATGTCCTACCGATGGCTGAGATTTGACAATATTTGCGGATTCTCTACAGTTCATGTGAGCAACATCAAGTAGTTTAACATCTCGACCTACAGCTCGTGTGAGCATTACATGATATGGTGGTTTTACATGCACACTTAGTGTGAAAATGTTTCTAGTACATCCCATGTATTACAAAAGATCCAAAGGGTATACAGGTAGTTGTACATGCTAGATTTAAAATAAAGCACGGTTATAAATACAATGTATACTATAAGATCGAAGTCATAGAAATCTTGAAAAGAGGAACTAGTCATACAAGAGCATGGCAATGAACTAACATGTCACCTTGAAAATGAGTTGGTTTGGTAAGTTAGGTTACTTGGTATGAGCTTACTAAGTGTTATATGCTTACGTAGTTGATTTTTCTGTTCTTGTAGACCATCGGAAGACTTGATCGATTTGGAAGATTCGTTGGAGCATAATCACACTATCCGACCATTACTTTGGTAGCTCTCGGTTACTTAATTTTAGGTTATAAATGACAGGTATAGGATTGAATGTTAATTTGAATTTGAATTGAATTAAGTATTTTGTCTATTTTGAGTTTTGTTGTCCTTAAATGATAATTGAAAACAAAATGATGTGTGAATATGATAATAGTAGTCCTTATGATGGTAGTATAAACATCTATATATTTTCGTTGAATGATTTCTAGGTTGTTAGATTTTGAGGTGGGCTTGGAATTTACTTGTTTTTAGATGTATGTATGAAACCCTTGAGTTCTTTGGAAGCTAGGAAATAGTTGAAACTTCAGAAAAAATATAGATATATGAAGTCTGGATCGAGCTATCGATATTTAATTGCAAGTTCAATTTTTGAGATTTAACAAAATGTCAAGTTGGTATCGATTTTATTTTGGTATCAATATTTTTCATAAAATATCGATACCAGGAGAATAATTATCGATACTACTACTTTTATAAGGAAAATAGAATTGAGGTTTGGTATCGATTTTTCTTAAGGTATCTATACCAATTGAAAATTTTGAGAATGATGTTTAAATCCTTAAATTTCACAAATCTCACCTTATATCTTACTTGTTCTTCGCAAATTGGTCCTCACTATAGAATATGTGTCATTTTCGACTTTAACATAGAATAATGTTCCATTATGATGAATTGCCAATTCGTTGTAACTCTTTTTTACTTGGGTCCGGCTACCGGACCGGGTAAGGGGTGTTATTATCGCACCTGCATCATCGAACACGGTGGTGCTGACGGTTGCGACAATGGTGTTCTGATGGCCAGCATAGATTGGTATTCGATGGTTGAGCAGTGAAAGAGTTACACTCCTACTTGAACTCTACCAGAGAATTTGATTTCAGATTAACTATTCCAAAAATAATAATATTTTAATAATTTAATATTAAATTTAATTTAATGTTGTAGATAAACATTCTATTATTTTAATAAGATTTAATATTAAATTTAATCAAATATTTTATCTTGATAAATATTATATTAATATAATATTAAAGTTATTAAGTTTAATCATAATTGAACTCTCTAAACTCTCCCTATATAAATATTATATTAATGTAATATTATTAGTTTGGACACAGTTGAATTTCAGAGAAAATTGTAAAGAGAAAATTCTCTAAATAGATTATTTTAGAAAATCTCTAAAGATATTTTTCTGATTTACAACTTGACCCAAAAATTTAAAGAAATTATAAAATTATCTCATTGGTAATTTTTGTGAAAATTTTTCTAAATTCAAAACGAGCACGCATTCGGCAAACGTGAGCTTCAGGATAACGGAGAATACTACTCGGTCAAAGCGTTCATCCTAAACTAATAAAAAAGTTACAATTTTGATTAAGTATTTATTATTTTAAATGTCACAATCAAGATCTTGTTTTAGAAAAATTTTGAAAACTCTATTTTCCCTAAATTAGTTTTTGCTGCATTTTCTAAACCTGTTTTTTCCAACACATTCATCATTATGTAGTGTGATTAAATGAACTTTTGATTTTTTAAAAAAGAGTTATTTTAATGGACATGTCAAGTTATAGTTTTGAAAAGCAAACAATGATCGTTATTATTATAATGGCGATACCCAATTTTATCTGAAAACTTATCGATCGAATTGATGCGGATTTTATGAACTACGAAAATATTGACAGAGCATATGAGAATATTATTGATCCAGAAGATGTGCATGATGAAGAAAGTAATGATAATGGTGAAGCAAACAATTCAAGTGGTTATGAAATGGAATTAACAAGAGATATCATAGTTTGTTTAATGAATTCACTTTAAGTTGTAAATGCTGATGTAAAATTTTTACTATTTATATTGGGTAGTCAATTATTACCCTTTTTCGAAACTTAATTTAAATACATAAAATATTTATATTTTTTATATTATGTTAATAATTAATATGAGTTATATTTTCAAATTACATATTACAATAAACAATACGAGTTATTCATATTCAAATACATATTTTCTTCCTTAACATCATGTTTAAAATAGACATTTTATTTTTTAAAAAATAATTTTTTATAACAATACAAAATACTTGAATCTTAAACTAAAATTTTCAAAATCATTTCTGAGAAGTACTTTTTTATAATACTTTTTAAAAGTATTTTTTAAAATTAAGCCTTAGTATCTAAAACTATAATATTTTTAGATAAATTTATTAGAAAATTTTGAACTAATCTAGAGAGAATTGAGATGATAGAGACATGGATTTGAGTGAAAAAAAATGGCCTGGATATTACCGTAGGGCTATTTTAAAAGTTTACTCTTGGTGTGTTTGAAATTGTACAGTTGAAGAAATGAACGTTGGAGAAATAGATAATGTGGGGTAAGCAATCCACCACCTCCGCATGTTTTCTTTTCTGCTTAAATAACATCATATTATCGGATTTTTATAATAATTTTAATTATCTTTTAATATAATATTAAAAAAAATCAAACAACAAAATAAACCCTCATTATTTCCAAGCATTCCTCACCTTAAACATATCTTGGAAACAAAGAAGAAAAATTGTTCATCTCATGTTTATTCAAAGCCAATCCAATTTCAATCCCCCCGCTCCCATCTCTGCTTTCTGCCAGGGAAAACGCTCCATTCTTATCAGCGGAAACAATCACCACCTTATGAGGTTTCCCCCAACCAAAATCCGTTCCATAAACACCAAATCGAGGCGATCCTGCAACAGATATAAATTGAATCTTTGAATCAGAAATAACATTTAAAGCAAAAGAAAGGAACTTCTCCATTCCTTCAAGAACCCCTTTCTCCATTAAAGCTTTGACCATCCCACTTGCTTTCTGAACAGCAAACACAAACCCGTTTTCATCAAGGAAATCCCTTGCTTTCGCCACTTCAAATTTAGGTCTATTACAGTTTCCGAAATAGTTTTGTGGGACAGGAGGGTTTAATCGTGGCCTGCAATCAGCTGTGAATCCGAAAACAACTTTCCTATCTCCATCTCCTCCTCTAGCTTTCACCATGCAAGTTGTTACATAAGCATACGAAAGCACAAAAGTTGATAGATGCACTTCTTCGCCACTATCTGATAGTTTAGATAACACCCTTTCTCTTAACTTTCTGAAATCTTCACGACTAATCTCAAACGTTGCTCGAACCAGATCTGATGTTGCTGCTCCTCCGGCACTTGTCGTGATTTTGAGGCTTTTCTTACTTGTATCTGAATCTGACCCGCTACTAGCTAGCCACTGGTTCAAATATAACATGTCAAGTCCATCAGGACCTTTGACAACAGACCTGTCGAAAAATGGTGTTAGCTCAGGTGGCAAGGGTGACTGCTCTTCGTTGCCTTGTTTGCATATATAAGCCCAAGATTTGATGAACATGGTTGTGGTTTGGCCATCAAGAACTGCATGGTGAGCTGCGATTCCTATGCAAAACCCCTTATTTGGGAAAAGGGTTACTTGCACAGCTATAGTTGCTGCCGAAACATCTGAAGTTACGAGGTCAGGTTTGAGAGGATGCAAGTCAGCAGCGTCATAAACCCCATCGCCGGAGAGGATGTTAAAGTCGGCATCGGAGTGAGCAACTGTGAGGGAAACTCCATCGTTTGGAGTGTATAAAAGGATGGGTTTAGGTTCGTTTGGTGGCCACTTGAGATTGCCAGCGAGGGGGAGGTAATGGACGAGTGTGAGAGAAAGAGAGCGCTTGAGTTTTGGGAGGACAACTGAGTTGAAACAGGCAGGGGTTAAGTCGTGGAGTTGGTAAAAGAAGAGGCGCTCAACAGGATGAAGCTTGAACCAGAATATGTCGGAGAAAGTGAGCGGAAGACGGAACTCAGTGGTTGATTGAGGTGAGTTAGAGGATGGGGTAACTTGGGTGACCTGTAGAACTTTCATTGTGCTTCGTTGATTTTGGAAGAGAAGTAACTTTATTATAAGGATTCACTTAATCCGACAAGCGGTGGAATTTATAAGGTCACCCATTTTTGGTCCCATCATTTCAACCATTTTAACCAACAGATTATTATATAAGTATTAAAGATGTTGTAAAAATTAGCTGAGCAGGTGTCCCAACTAATTTTTTATTTTTGTTGGTATCGATTTACAAATCAATTTATTTTATTTTTTATTTTAAATTAATGTACTAATTGATTTTGAATTTAATTAGTCCGATTTTAAAAATATACTACTTAAAATTAGTTTTTATGTTATTAAATGAATTTAAATTAGTTAATTGATGGATTTAATTGGTTTCAGATAGTGTGAATTCAGATTTAAAGTTTTTTTAAATTATTTTGGATTCAGTTTGATACAATCAATTTAAATTTAAATCATTTCATGTTTACTAATTCGAATTTAATTTAATACATGAATTATTTTAAAATTTATCACTTTAAACATTCATGATCGAGATCCACCTTACACAATTAAATCTCTCACATAATCACATAATCAGCGATCATTTTTTAAAAAATAATTTTTTATAACAATACAAAATACTTAAATCTTAAACTAAAATTTTCAAAATCATTTCTAAGAAGTACTTTTTTATATTTTTTAAAATTAAGCCTTAGTATCTAAAACTATAATATTTTTAGATAAATTTATTAGAAAATTTTGAACTAATCTAAAGAGAATTGAGATGATAGAGACATGGATTTGAGTGAAAAAAAATGGCCTGGATATTACCGTAGGGCTATTTTAAAAGTTTACTCTTGGTGTGTTTGAAATTGTACGGTTGAAGAAATGAACATTGGAGAAATAGATAATGTGGGGTAAGCAATCCACCACCTCCGCATGTTTTCTTTTCTGCTTAAATAACATTGCACAACACTAAAACATTTCATAAAAGATAAAAAATACCAAAAATTTAGATAAAATAGGAAGTTTGAAAAAGAAAAATTGAATGAATTACGTCTTATCTAGATAAGGAAAATCTAGATAAAATTGTACACACACTTGTGGTTTCAGGTGGATGAATCCGGTACGAAATTTTCTTTTATTTTTGATATTTTTTATAAAAAGATTATTTTTATTATTTATAAAAAAATAATTTATTTTTTCAATTAAGTACGTAAATGATTAGAAAAAAACAATGTAAATAGGTGGTGATGGGTGGTGTCAATGTATTTGACATCACCATCTTGCCACGTCAGCCAATGATTGGCCCGGTTGTTTAAAAAATTATTTTTTATTGTGTCAATGTATTTGACATCACCAATATAAATATCCCCTCCCATATATGTATAACCTGTATTTCATGGTAGTGAAAATAAGTTTTCGAGTGGTTCCAATTATTTGGCATTACTGCTTTTGATATTTTGACTGTCAAACCTTTTTTTTTACTTTTTTTATTTTTTTTAACTAAAATGATTTTTATTTGATGGTGCCATAAAAAATGACGTGACCACCATAATCTTTTTGTTGCCACCACAAAAAATGATTTTAATTAACAGATTATTATAGATGTTCTGAGTAGTTGTCTCAACTAATTTTTTATTTTTGTTGGTATCGATTTACAAGTCAATTTATTTTATTTTTTATTTTAAATTGATGTATTGACTGATTTTGAATTTAATTAGTCCGATTTTAAAAATATACTACTTAAAATTAATTTTTATGTTATTAAATGAATTTAAATTAGTTAATTGATGGATTTAATTGGTTTCAGATAGTGTGAATTCAGGTTTTAAATTTTTTTAAATTATTTTGGATTCAGTTTGATACAATCAATTTTAATTTTAAATCATTTCATGTTTAATAGTTCGAATTTAATTTAATACATGAATCATTTTAAAATTTATCACTTTAAACATTCATGATCGAGATCCATCCTACACAATTAAATCTCTCACATAATCAATAATTGCGATCTGTGGACAAAGTGAGGAAAAATTTTGGCGTTGAAATTATATGGCCTATATCAAAGTACAATACCTTTATTAATTTAAATATTTTAAAGTTTTAAAGAATTAAAATGATAAATTTTTTATTTTAGAGGGCCGAGGGTCCTACCAACCCCCTGAATCTGCCTTGCCTTGCATCAATGACAATTTTTCAATGTCTCTTTATAATGCAATCATAGAAAACAAGTAAAGGTGGAAAATTGGTTTTTGACAATAAAAAGTATAATGATTTATTTGACTTTTTAATTTTATAAAAAAACATTATTTCAACCCGTTATATATTTCTTTTGTCCATTTTAGTTTTTAAATTTGTATTGTTTATCAAATTACCTCAAAATCAATAGACAAGTTAATGTTTATTGACTTTATGTGTATGCCGCATTAGCTTTTCATTAATTTTTAAAAATTAAAAAATAGGAAAAATATTTTTTTTATATTTTTAAACTTTTTAAATATTTTTAATTTTTTAAAAATAATGTTTATAATTTTTTTGAATTTTTTAATTTAAAAAATTATTAATATCAATAAAGTTAACAAATATTAATTTTTCATTCATTTTGAAGTAATTTGATAAATAATATAAATTTTGTTATACACCAATAATCACCAACCCGAAACCCAAATAAGATCTAAGTCGTCTACTCGCGATCCAGTCGGACTCCACTAGATGGATATGTGTGAGACGTACATCGAGAGGACAAGAGGGGGAGCTCGCAGTATCAACTTGCACAAATCGAGGAGGGTTTGCGGTTTTAGTTCACATATATATCCAAAGAGTTCGCATGTGCGAGGTTGTGAGGTCTAGCTGGCAACCCAGAGCGGTACACGTGTCTAGCATACTCGAGTCCCGTTCAGAGTGTCAATCTTAGAAATAATTGGGTCAAGTCATGAACAATAAAGTTATGTCACGAACAGTGAAAATATGTATAATAGCCGCATATTCCCTTTAATGAGACACATAAAAATATTACTCAACAATTTTAAAGGTTAAAATAAATGAAAAATTAAATTAAGTATTAAAATAATATTTTTTTAACATTGTACAACACTAAAACATTTCATTAAAGATAAAAGATACCAAAAATCTAGATAAAATAGGAAGTTCGGAAAATGAATATTTTTTTTAACATTGTACAACACGAAATTTTCTCTGATTTTTGATATTTTTTATAAAAAGATCATTTTTTATTATTTATTAAAAATAATTTATCTTTTCAATTAAGTACGTAAATAATTTGAAAAGAACAATGTAAATAGGTGGTGATGGGTGGTGTCAATGTATTTGTCATCACCACCTTGCCACGTCAATCAATGATTGACCTGGTTGTTTAAAAAATTATTTTTTATGGTGTCAATGTATTTGGCCTCACCAGTATAAATATCTCCTCCCATATATGTATAACCTGTATTTCGTGGTGGTGAAAATAAATTTTCGAGTGGTGTCAATTATTTGACATTATTGCTGTTGATATTTTGACTGTTAGACTTTTTTTTTGATTTTTTAATTTTTTAAATAAAATGCTTTTTATTTGATGGTACCATAAAAAATGGCGTGACCACCATAATCTTTTTGTTGCCATCTTTTTTTTGTATGAACCTTTATTTTTTTTAAGTGTTTTTGAGTTTTTTTTTAAAATGTTGTTTTTGCTATCATTAAAAAAATTCATTTTTTATTAAAATTTTTTTAGAAAGAAACTAAAAAAAATTGACAACCAACAAATTATGATGCACAAAAAAAAGTTGGAAAAAAAAACCATGATGGTGCACGTCATTTTCTATGGCACCATCAAATTAAAAATTATATTTAAAAAAAATAAAAACACATTAAAAAAAGGGTTGGAAAAAAAAACCATGGTGGTGACGTTTTTTTATAGCATCACCAAATAAATAATATTTTATTTTAAAAAAAGTACAAAAAAGTTAAAAAAAAAGGTTTGACAGTAAAAATAATAAATATTGGTGATGCCAAATAAATTGACACACCCAAAAATTTATTTTTTTTCCCACAAAATACATGTAATACAAGCATTCGAGGGAGTTTATATTGGTGATACCAAATACATTAGCACCACAAAAAAAGATTTTTTAAACAATCAGGCCAATCATTAGCTGATGTGGCGGGTGATGACGCCAAATAGATTGACACCACTCATATTCACTGTTCATTTTAGGTCATTTAAATACTTAATTGAAAATGTGGGTTTTTTTATAAATAATAAAAAATTGAATCATTTTTATAAAAAACCTTGATTTTTTCATGCTGAAAAGTCTACGCACTCTATCACACTATATATAACAAGTTTTATTTTAAATTTTGGTTTAAAAGTTCAAAATCCTATAAAAAAAGTAAACTTCAATAATAATTTTTAAGTTTTTTTATAAAAATAATATAAAAATTAATTAAATAAAAAATAGATTGAGAAAAAATTATTTACGAAAATGAGTTGTTTGTTACAGTGCAAACCGGTACTGCCTGACACACCGTTGGCATCACCCAACTTTTCAGCCAATATAAAAAAAAATATTATTAGTGCCGCCATTATGTCAAGCTACACTAGTGTGTATTTTTTTAAAATACCAATATTTTCAAAGGTATACAAAATGAAAGAAAAAAATTAGTTTTTTAAATGGGCATCGTCAATTGATAATGCTTAAAAGTGACATACTTTTGGATATTAAATATATATATATATATTATGAGTATGATCTTACTAATTTGAGCTATTTGTGATTCTTTTTTCTTGTAGGGACTAAATTGAAGACAAATGATAAATTGGAACAAAAAAAAGTGATTTTGGAAGAGAAAAGAGAAAATGTGAAAGTGTGGAACACTTGAGAAGAGTTTTTGTTGGACATGAAGATTTTATTTTATTTTATTTTAAACTCTATTTTATAGGATTAATATTCAGGATTATTATTAGGATATTGTTTATATTTAATTTATATTTATATTTTAAATTTTATCATATTTTAAATTAGATCTAACTAATGAATTAATTTTTAGATTTAATTCTAATTATCTTAGAGTTTAGATTGGATTTAATTAGGGATTTCTATGTACTATAAATAGGGGATAGAGTGATATGAATTACTCACTTCCCATTCATTGTAAAATCCTTTATCTCCCAAAAACCTTAGTCACTTTATTTCAATTAAAAGTTCTATTTCCATAACTTGTGTTTTCTACCAAAAAAACATGAGCAACTAAAACCCTTCTAGTCGATGATTATCAACGTTCCTCCAAAAGGTTCATGAGGCTTAGAACTTGAAACTTAATCCTTTTCGACCGAGTATTCATTAATTCTCTGTATTACGGGATCGACGCTTCCGTCCAAAATCCCTTCAAAAGTAATCTTTTCATTTCACGTGAAATCGGTCACTTTGTGTGTTTTGAGAAGGTTGCATGATCGGTTCGTTAACTTACTGCGTTAGAGGTTGCCAAGTCAAATAGACAAAATGACGTGGCATTCGTCATTGGGAAGAAATGATCTAGTGCAAAATGGTTTCATTGGAGTGACGGTTGGCTAGAGTCAGGTTCCTCTAAAATTAAAGTTATAATTGGAGCTGGTGGTCGTAGGCATCCTCTTCTACTATAACTGACTTATTCGGACATGAGAAGAACCATCTAAAAGTCTATGATTGAACCGAGGAGGAATCAAGATAACTAGAGATTGGAACTCTTGATATTGATAAAACCTTTATTTCTTCGACTTTGTTTATTTTTATGCAATTTAAATTATTTTGACACCTCAATCTCTTATTTCTTTTAATTCTATTTTTTATTTTCTCCAGGTCTGACACTTTTCCTGGGCACGATTTTGCCCAAGATCTCGACATACAAGATTCTTTGCAACACTCCAATCCCTGAGGATTTGACCTTACTTCCCTTTACTATTATTTTTGATATTTTTAGGAATAGATTATATTTGGTTCTCTTGACGACACACCATCAATGTGCCAGGCGAAACCCTTTTGAATTTAAAAGAAAAAGTTTATCACGAAAACAAAAGATAAAGTTAAAAAAACTAATAAAAACAATAACTCATTTTTGTAAATAATTTTTCCTCCAATTCATTTTTATAATTAATTGTTTTTTTAATATTATTTTTTTTGTAAAAGTGCCTGTTTTTTTAATTATTAATAAATATGCTTATTAATTTAATATAAATATTTTTTTATATTTAATCAAATTAGTGTAAATATCTTTTGTACTTATTATGAATTATTATATTATAAACAAAATTAATGCATTTATTCACTTGCAATGTGGGTGAAAGAAATTTAGTCTATACAAAAGTATGAGTTTGAAATTTTTTTGAATTGATCAATATAACATTTATGCGTCATTTGGTTACTAGTATAATAACATGAGGGGAAAACTTATCAATTTCATCCATTTCTATCCATTTGGTTCGACATGCAATTCATTTCCGATTTCAATGAGCTAGCAGAGGGACCGATTAAACATATGCAATCAAGGCTCAAATGATTTATTATTAAGTTCCAACTTTTCGTCCATTAATTATAAACTCATTTAGTCACGAAGTCATTCCACTATAATATCGTAACTGAGCTCTCCCTAATTACTTACCATTACGAAAGCTTCTTAGTTAATGCTCGTCCAATGACCTTGTCATAAGTGTGTTACTCTCATAGGATATCATTGATCTCTTTAGGACAAATTTATTCTCCTAATATGATCTTATTTTATCTCATGGTAACCATTGCATCTTATTTCATGAGTGTGACAACTTTTACTTTTCATCTTTCATGTAATGTTGGTACGAGGATATCATTTACCTATTTAGTTTGGCTATGAATTCTATTATTGTGAATTATGCTACATACTAAGAAGTCATATACCTAACGCATTAGCTTTAGGTTCCTAACCTATTTGAACTCAAACTTTTACTCACATTAAAGTATATGAGTCATACATACATAGTTCATCTTCCACTCAAGATTAAGGTATGTCACACTATGAACGTCACAAGTGAATAAATCCATAAACAAATCTAAGATCTATTCTACTTGGGTCCTATTCGATGCACTGTCAGTTCAATTAGTCACATCTATGTCTTTATCTTTTGGGAATCATCCACTCCAATACTCAAGACAAAACATCTCCCCGATTGGACTTGATAGGCAACATATTAACCTTTCAATCGATATACTCATTTCCAATTAGACTAAGGATATGTTTAGGTTCATCTATTAATATTAGTTAAACGTTAGATAACCATTAAGTCAATATTTGTTTCCATTTTACTTTGTATACAAAAACCATTGAGGACAATATACAAAGTGTATTACTGTGATTAATGGATATTATTAAAATCAAATTTTTCAAAAAAAATCATAGACTAAAATACTACAGTTAGAACATCAAATCTAACAAAAAGATCATTGATGAGCACTTGATAAATTGCTTTCCTAATGGTATATAATAGGAAGATTACAGTTATAATACTTTTTGTGGATTGACTCTATTACTAAATACTATTGTAATTGAAAGATGAAGAATCACAACTTAAAAATTACTTTTAGTGGGTTGATTGGTGAATTTAGAGCTCATACTCTAAGTAAGCTGCGGGTTTGAAAATAGTGGAAAAAATTATGTTGGTAGAAAGTCAAAAAATGAATTAAAATATTTTTAATATATATGAAATTGTTTCTTCTAAGACTAGTCAAGATTCAAGAATTAAATTAAAATTGTACAAAATGCTCTGGATTTTGATCTTACTGTTTTTGTTTGTTTTTCAATCACTTTTGATTCCAAATTGGAGTTGCCATTGCGATAAATTTCCATGTACATGGACTCGAATTTGTCATAACTTTTTTCAAAAAACCTTTTCTATTCAAGATTTGAGTTTTTCAGTTTAATTATTTTAAATTTAGATGCCTTGGAGTTTGATTAATTTAAAAAAATTATGAGTTGATTAAAAATAAAAAAAAATTAGAATTAAAATAATGTTGAGATTATTTTCCGTTTGAATAATATTCATTTTGAATTCCATTTAACTTTTACTTATTTAATATTTTAATTTTTTTTAATTGATTCAAGAAATTGATTTAGACAAACTTTCAAGTTTAATTACGTATAAGAATAGTATACTATTATTTACTTTATAGAATTGAGATCATAATTATTTTTTTTAAAAATAAGTGACAAGCTTTGTGTAATTATTTTTTATCAGAAAATAAATTTTAAAATGAAAAAGTAAAATTTTAAGAAAATTTTAAAAACAAAAACTTTCAATGTTAATAAAAAGTACTATACATACATGTCTTAAAGGTGCTCATAGATCGGGTCAGATCAAGTTCGGGTTGGACTTAAGTATGATATTAATATACTTTATATTTTTTCAACTCCAATTCGATTCGAAATATGGACTTAAAATTTTACCCAAATCCCTTCATATTTGTAAAAAAACTAACCCAAACCTATTTAGGCTCGTTCATATTATTTTTTAAAATTATTTTATTTTGATATTTAATAATTTTATATATATTTTATTTATTAAAAATATTTATATAGTTATTTTAATATTATTTTAATGATTGTATTAAAATAATATTATATATTTAATATAAATTTATATTTTTAATGTGTTTTAAATTATATAATATATGAAAATAACATAATATAAATTATTATTATGTAAAAAAAAATGCAAAGATGATGGATGTTATGTCATACCCTGCTGGAAAGGGGAGAAAGTCCTCTGTATATGCCAAAGGAGTTCTTGGAATCTTGTCTGCCATATCCCTATTTTCTAGATTATTAGGTAAAGGTAGGTGTGAGTCCACCAGAGAGACCCTCGGTGAGTAGGAAGTAAAGGCGTTTTGGAGATGGATGGGACTTTCTGATAACTTCTGGGGAAAGAGATCGTATTCAAATTGATTTCTTTGAGATAAATATTTAAAATAATAAATAAAGAGTGAAAGATGAGTTGAATAAATAGATAGGTATGGATAAATAAGTTAATTAAATCGTTTGAGATATAAATTTTAATAAACTTAATTAACAATTTTAATCAATTTTTTAAAAATAATCATTGATAAAATAAAGGATGAAGAATGAATTTCACGACTCATTGAAAAAAATTAAAAACGAATTATTCTTAAAAATCACAAAAAATCAATTTTGCATAAAAAAAAAATTAACTCTCAGAATTGAAAATTTTATTAATTAATAAAATCAATTGTTTATTTAATGAACAATGAAGATGCCTCTAAACTCTCTAAATAAATAAATAATAATATAATAAACAAGGGTGAATCTTGAGGGTTAGCAGGATCTCGATCCCTCTTAAAATAAAATTTTTTTCATTTATTCTCTTCAAATTTTTTAAAAATTTAAATTAGTAAAGACACTTTGACTCCTCTAAAATAATAAAATTTTGATTTAATCTTTTAAAAATTATATTTTTACTATCGTAAAAATTATAATTTAATTTCGACCCCTTATAAAAATTTTCTTGCTTCACCCCTGATAATAAAACCTAATAAATACAATATTAGACTCATATATAATAAAAATTTAGCTTAAAAATCGAACCCAATAGGACTTAAACTAGTATTAAAAGCCCAAAACCCATAATTTCCGTAATAATTCCGTCTAAAAATTTTGCTTGCGCAATTTTCACTAAAATGATCATAATTTGAGCTTTCGAACTTAAAATTGAGTGATTCAAAGTGCATTGCGAAGCTAAGAGATAAATTTTCGAATTCTATGAACATCTCAACCCAGAAATGCTTGGATCCAACTAAAAAATTCGTCGCAAGTCGGCTGATTTTCAAAACTTGAAAATTGACAGCTTCGGTGAATAAAATTTAATAAATTTCACCAAATTCATGCATGTATCACTTTTGGTACCTAATCGGATGAATTATGGGATGGATGTACATTTTGGTACTTGGACTTAGCTTCAAGGTTCAAATTGATGTTTAAGGTTTTGTATCCAATTCAGAACTCGAACTTGTCTTTTTGGTTCAAATTAGTACTTGAATTTGACTTCATAATTCAAATTGATTCAAATAAATCATTTATCTTAATATTAATTTAGACAAAAAAATCAAATTTGAACCAAGACGCCAAATACAAGTACCTAATTGGACCAAAATAATTTTAGAGTCAAATTCAACTACTTAATTAAAAAAAAACTTAAATACTAATTTTAACCTTAAAATCAAATTCATATAATATTATTAATATTGAAACTATGGAGCACAAACACGTACACATAATAGGGATATAGACACAATATGTGCATAATAATAAGGTAATTTTTTTTTAAAGAATGTGCAATATTTTTTTCGCTTACAGCGTAGCAAATATTTTTCTTTTTTTTATATAATTTTATGTTAAAATACTTATGTAAATATTGATAAAAGTGTTAATGGTTATGTAATTATTGATAAACATTATTATTTTTACTTAAATGATTGATGTTTGGGTCAAAGTATAACCAAATATATTATAATTTCTGCATTTATTTTGTATAACCCAAAGTATATAAGTTGGGCCAAAAGTTTTACCCGAATGCTCATTATAACAAATAAACCCAATGGTGCAAACCAGTCAGTTAAAAAAGCATTTGATAAGAATTTTGTGTGTTGACTTGATGATCAGAGTGTTTATCGTTTTAAATGTGATATGAGTTTAAGTCGCACTAGTTGCGTTACTGTTAGGGCTTTGCCCTTTTCTTGTAATTCACTAAAAAAAATATTTGATAAAAGAATCCAATTCTTTTAAAGAAACAAGGAGTTTTCTCTCCTACCTTAACCAGTGGTCGAGGGTTCGAATCTTATCCTGAGCATGGAGCATCTTTAAAACTCGTGACTAGCATAAACCTCTTAATGAACCTACAGAATGAGAAAGATTAGTTATTGAACTCGCTACAGTAGATACCTTGAAAAATAAAATAAAAAAAACAACAGGTTTAATATAGCATAAAGAATTTAAAATTCTAACGTATGCTACTTAATATACGCTTATCATAGGCCTTTATATAAACCATAACTTATTACCACTTATTCTCGTAAAAGAAAAATTAAACACGTTCTTAGGTAAAAGCGATATCAAAATTTTTAATTGACACCAAAATTTTTCAGGCGAGATCAATATTTAATGGATATCAATATTTCTAAGATGATATCAAAAATTTTAATAGATGACAATATCAATATTTTTAAGAGTATCTCGTGACCTAACCAAATACCAAAGTTTCTATCCGATATCAAAATATCTAACGAGATGCTCTCAAAAATTCTGACACTTGGTTAGAAATTTTAGTATCGCATTCGAAATAAGAAATTTTGATCTTAATTAGGAATTTTGGTATCGTATTAGAAATAATATCTAACAAAATTCTCTTAATAAATTTTGTTATCCCTTCAAAAAAAATTAGTATAGGATATATGAACCGAAATTCGATTCGTACTGATAAATATTGTTATACCAAAATTCAATTATTATTATTATTATTGTAATTTTCTTTTAAATATATATTAATTTTCTACAAAATTTCTATAGTTTTTTCATTATTTTTTTTATTTTTAAGAGTTTTATTCAAAATTTTATAAATTTTATGTTTTAAACTTTTATATTTTATTCTTAATTATAATGATTTTTAAATGGTTTGTTGATATGGCATATGCCGATTGCTTCTTCTTTTTCATTAGCCTATTGTTTCTTCTTCACCTACTTGCCCGATGTCGAGACAATACGACGATTTTTGACAATGGATGTGGCGACGATGTGGTGACAAGGAGAGTCGACACATCACGACAATTTCTGATGTTATGCAGCCACGTTTTGTACAACTCAACATAACTTCTTTTTTCAGTTGGACTCAAATTATTTCAGGGTTATTTTAGTTATTTTAGCTCTTAGTATTGAGTCTATTTAAAAGGTATTTGTAACCTTGATTTAGATATGCCAATCAACAAGGGTTTTTCTTGAGGGCGATAAGATATAGTCGCATATGAGTTTTGATAAGAGTTTTCGTGGTAATTACGGAGAGAATTTTGTTTTCGGGGTTTGGGTTTTGTATATTTAAGTTTATTTTCTCCATATTGTACTATATTTGTTCATTCATCCAGTGAAAAATCGAAATCTTCTTTACCCGTGATTTTTATTCTTAGAGGAGTTTTCCACGTATAATCGAGTTCAAACATTCAACCTTCTCTCTTGCTACATTATGACATCCTCTTATTACTTCACAAATTTAATTCTTCTCAATCGCAACGATCATGACAATCTTAAACCTTATGTTACGATTGACCATATTATTTGAGCTTCTCAACTTTGGCAATGTCATGATCTACTCAGAGCATTCACGATCATCCATGCTACCTTTCTAAATCTTTGTTCATTTTCCCTTTTTCATCTACATCCTTGTTAAACATAAAAACATCTAAAACTAACTAAAAACACAAATATGCAACACCAAATAATCACATCCCAAAAGTATCAAAAACAATATAAATTTTAGTAATTTTACTTCAAAAAAAAACATCTCATCCTATTTATGAATTTGACACAAATAAGTACAACATGTCACCACTCATCAAATTTTCCATCCTTAAATGGAGGAGTTCAAACAAAAATAGCTATGAATTTAACTTGTATTTTGATACTTTTAGACACATGTTGCACCTACAAAGAAAATAGACAAAAATTATTGTTGGGATCAATTTGTATAAACAATGAGTAAGAAAAGTAGAGAAGATCGAACACACAAATTTTATGTGAAAAACTCTTCTGAAAATGATAAAAATTATGAGCAAAGAAAACTTCACTAATTCTGGAAAAAACCAACAAAAAGTACAAGATGGATAAAAAAATCCCAAAAAATAAAACCCAAAACTGCAATACAAAGTTCTTTCAGAAACTCTTTTCAAAATTCTTTATCAAATCTCATGTAAGAGATATTCTGTTAACTTTCTAAACATGGTTACAAGGATTCTTTAAATAGGCTAATATTAAAATCTTAATATGACTAAAATATTCCTAGATTAATCAAATTCAATTAGAAAAAGATAAAAGAATTTAACTAGGAAAAGAAATCCGATCTAAGTTGAATACACGTCGTCTCGTCGGGACGTCGTTCATCGCATCATTGTGCTCTTCCTCGTCGTGACGTCAATTCTATTTCGTCTCTGATTAACATAAAAATGCGAGGCACACCCCACAATTATCATAATTAATAACAATCATATAAAAAAAATACTAGAATTAACAACAAAATTGTGTCGAATAAGCTTACTATCAAATCCCCCACTTAATTAATGCTTGCCCTTAAACAATTCATGCATTTACCATCCTAAACTTACCCAAATATCTAACATAACTTCGTTTCCATGATCCTTAATCAAATTAAACAAATAAGCGTAAGAATCCAACGAATGATACTAATGGAAAAGAAGATGATATTCATCTTAAGAGACCCGAGTTCGAGTACCTGTGTGTGCAAGGTATATGTGCATTATCAAAGGATTAAAAAAATATGAACAGATATTATCATATAATCACACCAATATATTAAAAAAAAACAAATAAAGGCAAGTAAAATATTAATCCCACAACTCTCTCCTTAAAACTAAACACATTCTTCACATGTCTGCAGAGGTGGATCTTCATGGGGGCAAGCCCCCCAAATTTTGAAATATTGTTGTTAGGCCTTTCAAAATTTATAAAAATTTTAATTAGGCCTCTCAAAATTTTACAAATCATCATCAAATCTCTTAAAACTTTTGAAAATTTTAACTAAGCTTTTAAAAAATTTTAGCAATTTTTATTAAACCCCTCAATTTTTTAGAAACAACTTCCAACATAAGCTTTAATATTCCTTTTCTTATTTTTGTTTTGTAAATACCCTCTTCAATAGTTTACTCAACCTAGAAGAGCATCAATAATATTGATACATCATAATTAATATATATAAATATAATATTTATATTTTATATTTTTTAGAGAATTACAATTATAAATACAATACAAATATAAAGATATGTCCGGTCAATTATAATATAAAATCAACTGAATATAAAATACAATGAACAAAGAATCAGATAAAATCCACACATAACAGATACACAAAATAAGATAAAAACTCACATATTATAATTACACATGACGAGATCTGAATATTAAAATCTCAAAATCTCCGTCTTAATCAACAAGTCAAGTCCTCATCTATTTACATATTTATATGATTTTGTAATAATTAAAAAAAACAGAATGGAGCATTTATCATTGTTTTTAGTACAAAAATCCAAAGATGAATGAATCATCATGAAAATTTGAGAAATATTTTCCGTAAAGACAATGCTGCCGAATAGCGGCTAAAGTAAAGCTAGAAAGTAACTCAATGGGCCCATTCCATGCATTTTTTTTTATTTTTATTGTGCTATTATCGTTGCTTAGTTTAGCTTCCATTCCTTATTTCAAAATAAAAATATTAATAAAGGACGACATCCACCATCCAAACTTTAGTATGTAGTAAATTATTCTGTGCTTTGGATCAAGGAATCAAAACCCTAAAATATTTTATTTATTTTATTACAAATAGTTATAACAAGTAGGAAATTTATGAAGATAATCCTCTTGGGATATGAGAATTGAAGCTTCCAATAAGTCATAATCCTAGCTTTGTCACTTTTTCAAGCTTTAATTCTCATCAAATAATAATTATTGAATTCATTCGGTTAAATTTTGCGATTTCAAGAATCTGATGTGACAAACATATAATCATATGCGTAATGTCATGTCAGCTTGTTATTTTCACGTATTATTCATTAAAAATTTAATTAATGAATTAATGACTATCGCTTGTGTCAAGATTAAAATTTTAAAATTCGAAAAGTATAAATATTTAAAATGATGCAATTGGAGAATATGGGTTAAACTTATAATTGTTACTATTTAGGTCAGGACTAAAGTTTCAAAATGTAAAAAGTACAAGAACTCACATTGATCATATTAAACTCAATGTTTGATACGTAGATTTCTAATTTCTAATTTTTTATTTAAATATGATATAAAAATAATATTATAATAATATTAATTATAATTTAAAAGAAGAGTATTTTATAATTTCATAGCTGAGTTGGTGACTCAGTTAAGAGTGACACTAGCTTAAATTTGAATCATGCTAATTACATTACTGTTAAAGCTTTGCCTATTAAATAAGAACTATAAAATGTGAATTATAAGACCTTTAGAAGTTTCCCAAAATAATGAATACCCTAACCAACCAATTAAACCTTTTGATCATAAATTATAACCCCAAGAAATCTCACGCATATAATTACTACCACTTTTTACTTTCTTAAGCAATCCCTAGTTTCCCTACCCAATGAATTTATCCTACCATAAATGCCAACAACAAAAGAAATTTCTATGTTGGATTTTCACTCAAACATTTGAACAAATATAATCCATTTTCAAGAAAAAAAAAACCAAAGTTAATTTAACTCTAGAATTTAAATTTGATCTAAACACATGGAGAAAAAAGTTTACTTTCACTTTTTACAATTAATATAGAAAGAATAAAGCAAAATTTGATTTTTTTTTAAAGCTAAGGTGTTTGCTTATATAAAAGGAAAGTTAATGATTCATGCTTAGGAATGGATGAATATTTTGTATTATTTTACCAAATTAAGACTTTGAAAGAAAAAAAAATAAAGGTAAAAGCTGAGCAAAGAGAATAGCAAGCTTGCTTCAAGTTGAAACAATGGATGCCCACAAAAGCCTAAACTCACTTGTTCAAGCAACCGCCATCAAATTCTATTTGTATTCCCTCATTTGCCTAATTTGATACAAGAAATAAATAAAATTTCCTTCTCTTTTGCCAATGGAGGATTTTGTGATTGAAAACCTTTTCAATGGCAATAGAGAATTGCAGATTCAAGCTGCAACTCAACTCAGTAAACTCGGTAGCAAACAAAGGCATAAATTGGCTGAAACTGGGATCATTTCACCATTGATTTCAATGCTTCAGTCTCAAGATTTTGAAGCCATTGAAGCTTCTTTGTTAGCTCTTCTTGGCCTTGCATTTGGAAGTGAAAGGTTTGAACTTGGCTTATCTCTTGCAAAATCCAATGAATTTTCTTGTTATTTAAACAATTTTCTAAATTGGGTTTTTGTTTTTTGTATCAGAAACAAAATCAGGATTGTAAAATCTGGGATTATACCAGTTTTATTAGAGCTTCTTCAATGTCAAAATGAAGAACTCATTGAACTTTCAATGGCAGCAATGTTGATCTTATCTTCATGTAAGGCAAACAAGTTGATAATTGCTTCATCAGGGGCTATTCAACTCCTTGTACAAATCTTAAACCTGGTAAATTCAGATCCCAACAATGTCATTAACACTCTTTTTTCCAATCAAGCAAAGATAGACGCCATTGCTACACTTCAAAATCTCTCGACTTGTCATCAAATAATCCCATTGATTTCATCTTCTGGTATAATCTATACCTTGCTTCAACTCATTCATACTTCAGAAAAATCATCAGACTTAACAGAAAAGGCAATGTCATTACTCGGCAACATTGTTTCATGGTCGGAAAATTCGATTTCCGAGACAACCGAGATCGCCAGTTCAATCAGGATTATAGTTGAAGCAATGGAAGAAGGTTCCCCACAATGTAAAGAACATGCTGTTGGGATCCTTCTTCATATATGTCAAAGTTGTAGAGATAAATATAGAGGGTTGATATTAATGGAAGGTGTAATGCCTGGTTTGCTTCAACTTAGTGTTGATGGAACTTGGGGAGCTAAGAACATGGCTAGGGATCTGTTGTTTCTTTTGAGGGATTGTTCGGATTATGCTTCGACAAGTAAACAGTCGAAACACGAACTCATGGAACAGATTATGCAAGCCATTGATGCAGATGGAGAGAAAGTGAATGGAACTACATTGGCATTGGTTCAAGAAATGATTAACAAGCTTAATATATAGTCTTTAGGATCATAGAATTATAGAGTTATTCACTTAGGGCAACTTAAATGTAATCCCTGTAAATAATATTGGTATTGGCCATTGAATGCTAGCTCTCCTTTGCAAAACAGAGGACCCCTGTAAGTTGCATTCACTTTTATGTTCGTTTTACGTTTCACGTAGATTATCAGGCTTTTTCGTTTTAATTCCCTTTGAACAAGAAAAGAACATGTAACTAATGGTGTTAATCACGTGTAAAATGGTCGTTTTCAAGTTGAAATAACGGTGGCTGAAAACACAAGGAAAAGATATGCAAACCAGAAAGCTTGGGTGTCATGTTTTTTAACCGGTTCAACCACCTACAAAAATTAAAAAAACAGAAACTAATAAATAATAATTTAATGTCTTTAATGGACATTTTTTATTTTAATCTCCCCGCTATCAACGCGTTTGAATCCAAATACATATCTTAGCACTGATTTTAATCTCATGGTTATAATATTGTTATTTTCAAAATTAATGAGATCATAATTTCATACAAATGATGGTCACACATTATACAACTCTAATTAAGGATATTACAAAAATGTACAGAAAACTAAGCATCAAGACTGTTCTAGCAAGCTTTCAAGATATAAGTTTAAGATGTATCTCCCTGTCGATTGAACATCGAGCCGTTTCTCGCTAGGTTCGTACTTCCCTTTACGAAGCTGATACCGATGTGTTACGGCTGAGATTGTATATGTTTGGCCCTCGATCGTCACACTCTCCCCACACTGCAAATTCTGATGCAGAAGAAAGAAATATTTCATCATCTTGGAAATGGAACATAAACACCCCAACCAGCATTTTGATGGTATAAAGGTTCTCGAGTTAAACAAAGTAGAAATATTGAACAAGATGATCACTGAAAGTTCTACATTCGATTAAGGGCCATTGACATTTACAAAGTCATAAAACTCGAACATCACTACAAGAGAGATCGATAGTCCAACTCGTCATATTTACTTCATTTGTCTAAACCTGATTACAAGTTCTTCATGTCTCGGTTCGTCACGCTACTAATATCATTATCAAGCCAAATGAGTGCATCAAAACCTGAAAATTGGATAACTAATCGTTCAATCTGATCTTATAAACTATTCAGCATTTACATTTATCAAACAGTTTCCAAGCACTCGCCAATGAATAAACACTTAAAAAAGATCGGGATCGGTACTTTACACCTTCAACTTCACTTCATAACATCCTCAACAACAAAGATACCACTCCAAAGTCCAAATGCCATCCCTTATAGATAAAGAATTATACTTTGCTTCACAAATGGAGTAAAGCAAGTAAAAACGTTGCTTTCCTATCCATAGAAACAACACTGATTGGAAATCTTTCGGTTGCCTTTTTCCAAGTAAGAGGCAAAACATAATCAACTTGAAGGTAAAAGTACCAAGAAAGCCTTTGTACTAAGAGTCCGCTTACCTTTTGTCCCCTCTACCATAAAAATAGAAAATTAGTTCTCTATCGTCGAAAATTTCATTCATTTGTATTTTTCAAAACGGACGTGACTGACAGAATAATCAAATAGTAACAAATAACATGCCACGTGTACCTCATGTATAGAAACCAAATTTTAATAGAAAAAATGGATGAAATTTTTAACGAAGGACTAGTTTGTTACAAGAACTAATTTACCCTATAGAAGGGACAAAATACAATCTAATTTTTAACAGAGAGGCTTTAATTTAACCTAAATTCAAAGGCTTTAATTTCCTTTTCAATTCCTCCCCCCCCCCCCCCCCCCCTTAAATCTATAGAGATATAATTCCAATTGAACAAATTTCAGACAGCAAATTACAAGAAAGAAAGTGGGACTTACAGGAGGGAAGCAACGAACACCAAGGGACTTGGGCGGGGGTGTAATTTCGATGACTTTATAGGGGTAATTACTTTGATTTTCTCTTCCTTTTTCTCTCCTTCTGCAAATTACATGGAATTCATGACTCTGTCAACAAAGTAAAGGAAACCCAGACTTATTTTGTGGTTTTTTTAATCAACAACAAAAAGGAAAATATATATTAAAATGAAGAAAGAAGATCACCTTTTGATATGAAACTAAATTGGATACAGTCACCATTGCCATTTTCTTTCTGGGTTTTCCTAATCTGTCTTTGGGTTGAAATTGAAACTTTGAATGAAAGAAGAGAAGAAGGATTTTTTTTTGATAATTTTTTATTTATGGGTTTACTTTTTTTTTTACTATTTCGTATGGAAAATCCTTTTTTTTTTTTCAAATGACAGGTTTTTAAGACATAAGTCTATGGTGTTAGAACCTGGCAGTTGGCAACGACATGTGATTCATATGTCGTTTCCAAAGTGATATTTTTCATGAAATTGTCTGGTCTGAAATTATAAAAGAATAAATTATAAATTAAAATTTTGATATGATGGGATCGAATTATTTGAATTATTTTATTTAATTTAAATAAGTAATTTAAGTTTTGAGTTCGAATAAATTAAATTTTATCATTCAAATAATAGATTGGTATAAATATTTTTTTGATCCCGATCAAGTTTGAAAATGAACAAATTGATTTCTTTTTCAACAAAAAATATAAAAAAAATTCAAAATAATTTTCAAAAATTCATATTTTTAAAAAAATTATAATAAATTAAAAAATTCTAAAAAGCATATAAAGAAAGTTTAAAAAATTTAAAAGAATTAGAATATTCATTTTGATTAAAAGCTCACCCTTAATCAAGCTGCCTAAACTATTAATAAATATAAATTTTAATTATTAAACTTAAAAAATGTTAAATAGTAAATAAATTATTAAAAATAATTATTTAAATAATTGAATTACAAATAATTATTAAATTATTTGATTTTTTATTTATATAATAGATCATTGTGCTGAGTTTAACCCGAACCAGTGAACCCAAACCTCATACCAAACCCTTTTAGATTGAATGGCTAGACCAAAGCTAGCTCAAGGGTGCTCCGCTTTATACGTAGCATTCTGCTCTCAAGCCGAGGTCTGATTGGAACAACTCCAACAAATAGCGATGGGATTGCAAGAATCAAAAGCAAACTTCTTTTGGATTTTAAGGAAAAAAAAAGAATTTTAATAATATTGGATGAAGAGTTTGAAGAACAGATTAAAGGGAGAATCATTGTGGTAAAACAATGGGTGGATCAAAGGCAAATACTGAAACACCAATGTGTTGAAGGGTTAAGTCACTGTGGGTGGAATTCAGCGTTGGAAAGCATATGCTATAGGGTCCTGATCCTTGCATTGCCGATGATAGCTGAACAGGCACTGAATGCGAGAATGGTGGTTGAGAAATTCAAGGTAGGGTGAAGAGTTGAGTCGACAATCGACATGCAATGGGATGAAACCTGGGTTTGCGAAATGGGAAGGGTTGATGAAGATGGTGAAGGAGTTAATGGAAGGAGAGATGGGGAAACAAGTGAGGAAAAGAGTGAAAGAAGTTGCAGAGTTGGCTAAGATGGCTATGGCAGACTGTGATGGATCGTCTTGGCAGACGTTAAACTTGCTTATTACTGAACTATGCAACAAGAAGCAAGTCGTCCGCCATTAAATTTGCTTCGGCTATAGAACACTAGATTCTTTACAAGAGATATTGTGGATTTATTGTCTACATAAATTATAATTGGACCTTCGTGTACAAGAGATAATTGACTCAAAATATTCTTCAACCAAATTGCTTTTTAAGTGCACGTTGCAGCTGCTATGTATTCTGCTTCACATGTTGAGAGGGTCACTATTTATTGCTTTTCCGATGACCATGAAAATCCTGCAGAGCCAATATGAAATAAATATTCATGTGATATCTGAAGCACATATGAAATAAATTTAACAGTATTGCTATTGTAAGAGCACATTTGAAGCATGAAAATGAAAATTTTTCTCTTATTAGATTTCATTAGTAATATTTTCTCACATAAATTTTAATTGAGAATTTATTCTAAATATTATAGGGTTATACTAAGCCACAATTTTAAAGTCTTTCAACTTTAGGTGTATTCGAGTATAACGAGTTTTAGATAAGAGATCTTGTAACTTCAGGTGTATCCAATTATAAAATTATCCTATTTCGATGCTTATATTTCTTTTAAATTATTTCACAATTCAAGTGAATCTTTCACAGTTAAACATTGTATAGATAAAAAGCTTACATCTCAGATATAAAAATCTAACATAATTTTTTTCATAACTGTCATCGGAAATATGCATGAATTTCAATTCAATTCAATTCAAAATCTATCTATTCATGTGTTTGCCATGATTAACCTCCAATTATAATAAACACGCTATAATAAAATAAATTATATTAAAATATACCTAAAGATATTTAACATCATCGTTATCACACTTACTATTATCACAAACACTGTTACAAGTGCTAAACCAACTTTACTTTCATAATAATATTTATAAATCAATAACAAAAATAATTTATTTTAAAATTTTGCTTACTATGCTTGAAAATTATCTGATACACATTGTATCCAATTTCAATACCACATATATAGGATAAAATCCTACAGTGCTCTAATAAAAAAAATTTATGCTTGCATCCATTTCAAGAAATGCAATAAATCTAATTGGATGAACTTTTAAATATTTTAATAAATTCTTTATTTTAAAGAGAACATTAAAATAACATTTCTTTTTCTTTAGTAAATCAATTTCACCAAAAACAAAATAATAGAGAAAATATATCACATAAATATTATATATTTCTTGGCATATGTTTAAATATTTTATAGTACTCTAGTGGTTAAAGGCTTTACCAATATCTCAAAAAATATTGGAATTTTATTTTGAATCCAAACGCTATTTCTTTTTATATATTTTTTCTCGCGTATATTATTAAAAATCTCCAATTAGGTCAATTACGGGTAGATAAAATTCGATTCGACTCGAAAAAATTAAAAAATAAATAAATTTCGAGTTAAACAAATCGAGTTATTTGAGTCAACTCGAATTTTTTTCGAATTTCGAGTTCGAATCGAGTTAAGTTTTCGAATTTGAATAACTCGAATATTTCGAATAAATCGAATATCAAACTATAATATTTTACATTTTTACTCAAAATCCCCGAACCTTTTTATTTTCCTCCCAAAACTTTTACTCTTCTCCCATCACCTTCCCGTTTACCCAAAATCTATTTTTTCCCAATTTTTTTTGAATATTTTTCCTCCAAAATTTTACTTTCCCGTTTATTTTCCTCTCAACATTTTACTCTCTAAAATCTCCAAAACTTTTTATTTTTTCCTTAAACTTTTACTTCTCACAATTTTCCTCCAAATAAAAAATCAAAATCATTAAAAAAATTTATTAAACCTAAATAGTAATAATTTTATTTATATCTATATTTATATTATTAAATTAAATTTCACATTTTGTACTATTTATATTATTGAATTGTTTAATCATATTGAATCTTTATAATTATTTGTTAAAAATGAATTATTGATGATGCGATAACATATTCATGTTAAAATCTCATGTCTTTAAAATAACTTTTATTTAAAAAGTCACATTTTTTACATTTAATATATTTTTCAATTTCAAAATACATTCGTTTCGATTCGAATTCCATCTTACTCGACTCAATTTGAGAAAATTTTAAATCGAATTAAAATGCTAAAATAAAATTCGTTAACTCAATTAACTCGAAATTTTATATTTGATTCAGGAACTATACTTCTTAGCAAGATATTTGATTCAAAGGAAGTATTACTTGTTTCTTTTCTTCTTTGTTATTGATCAAATTTATATTTTTCTTGACAGAATGTGAGTGCAAGTAGTTGAAGGGTATGAGTTCAATTCTTTTTGGCGTCAAAGGCATAAATATTATTTTTGCATTTTTCAAAATTTAGAAAAAAAATCTAGAAGAGAGAAGGAATCGTGAAATAAGAAAATTGAGTAATAAATAGAAGCATAGAAAAAAAAATTTATATTGATGTTGATAGATAATTTAATAATAAAATATTCATCATAATAATTTAAAATGTTAAATTTAAAAATATTTATTAATTTAACAATAATTTATTTAAATTAAAAAAATGACATAATTATTAAAAATACCCTCAATGCATATGGATTTTAAGGTTTGAGCCTTTAATTATTTTTTTTTGAGTTCTTTAGGGTTCGACGTCGTCGTTTTGGTGTCTCTGTTTGTTTTCTTTTTATAATCCAGTGTAAATTGAGGAATACGGCGGCGAAGAAAGAGGAAGTTGCGAGGTTACTCGAGATGGTCTCTCATGAAACCGCCTATGTGGAAGCTCAAGCCGTTGTGGAGTACGGTTACTATCTCAAGTTCCAGTTTGTTGTTTGCTTTTCCCCTACCACCACCGTTGTTCTCAATGCAAATTTGTTCGTTTCTAGTGGTTGTTAAAGAGTAGGAGCAATTGAATTAGTCTTGAGAATTTAAGTTAAGATCTAATTGCAGCTGTTGAAGATCATCTTCAAATGGTGAAGATAAAAAGTTACTTTGGCTTTGAAGGGGAAATGGTGGGATAAATATTTCAAGGGAGATGTTTAAAGACTTGAATTTTGATGGAAGATGATTGGGTTTTCACACTATAATTGTCTTCTTTTAAGCATTATTGTCAGGAGTGGTACCGTGATGAGACCGACAGTAAGGAGTGAGAGGGAAGACGGTAATAGTGGGGGTTGAACATAACAGCGACAATAACTAAAGAGGAAGAGGGAAAGAGAAGAAGAACAAACAAAATGATAAAAAAAGAATTTTGTTTTTATAAATGACATCATTTATGAGCTCGTGCTTATGTGATATGTCACATAAATTATTTTATTGATTTATGATTTGATTGATGATCAACTCATGTTTATTATTAAGACGTTGAAAATACCAATCTAAAAAAATTTAAAAATTCAAACGCAAAATCGATAAACATTAAGGATATTTTCTTAAAAATATAAAAGGAAACAAAACCCAATTCATGAAGATGTTTTCTTTTCTTTTCTTAGTGGAAATCAAAATATCAATCAGGGACAACAATAATTAAATTTAATATGACGAAACAAACAATTAATCATGGTACATAAAAATAAAGTGAAGCTATCACATCACATATACATCTTGTAATGGATAGGGAAATCTCCATTGAAAGATAATTTTGTGGGGGAAAGTGATTGTCAATTATGAATCACATAAACATAAGGACAAACACTGCCATGGTTTTGAACTTTCTATTTTTTTGGCTGAATGAAAAGAGTCCCAAAAAGTTATTCAATCGAAAATGTCTCATCTAAACATTAGCTTTTAATGATTAAACCAGCCAAACCACATTAAATAATTATAAATTCTATTACTGAAATCATAAAAGTATAACAATAAAATAAAGATTAATTTTAATTGTGAGTCAACGACATAATCAATATTTTTCTTAGAGCGATATTATTAAAAAAATTTATTTAAATATCACTTTCATTTAGATATCACTTTTTATCAGAATAAAACTATACTCAAAATAATTATAAAAAATAAAAGTATTATTCTAATAGAATAATATCGGTTCATTAATAAGTAATTGTCCTATAAAACTTGCTCTGGAATTCACAAGTAACTCGCAGAAACCACATGTTGAAAAAGCCATAGAGAGAGTAGGAGGAAAGCAAAATGGATACAGATTCATCAAAATTTTCAGCCTATCATGCAGTTCTTTTTCCATTCATGTCAAAAGGTCACATGATACCAATTCTCAACCTAGCTCGCCTCCTACTCCGCCGTGGCATGGCGGTGACAATGTTCACCACCACCGGAAACCGACCCTTTATTGGCGAGTTTCTTGCCGACACATCCGTTTGTATCATTGACGTCCCTTTCCCTCAAAACGCCCCTGAAATCCCACCTGGTGTTGAGAGCACCGATTTATTACCTTCAATGTCGCTATTTTTTTCATTTTGTAAAGCCACAAAGCAGATGCAACCCATGGTCGAAGAAAAGCTCCAGGATCTCGTTCAGGTTCAACCAGTTAGCTTCATGGTGTCAGATGGGTTCCTATGGTGGACCCTTGAGTCTGCAACAAAGTTTGGGTTCCCAAGGTTGGTGTTTAGTGGCATGAACCAGTTTGTTTCAAGCGTGAGCAAAGCTGTTTTGGAGGACAGGCTTTTGGTTGGGGTTGAGTCAGATGATGAGTTAATCACAGTGACTCAGTTTCCATGGATTAATGTTACAAGAAAGGACTTCGATGCAATAATTTCTAATCCAAATGGTCCTGCAAAGGAGGTTTTCATTGATCAAGTGAAATCAATGTCAAACAGTTTGGGGTATGTTGTTAACAGCTTTTACGAGTTGGAAAAAGTTTATATTGATCATTGGAACAGTGAGGCAACGCCCAAGGTTTGGTGTGTTGGACCATTGTGCTTAGCTGAACCCGAACGTGAACCTCAAAAGAAACCCTTTTGGATTCAATGGCTAGACCAAAAGCTAGCTCAAGGGTGCTCCGTTTTATACGTAGCATTCGGCACTCAAGCCGAGGTTCCATCGGAACAACTTCAACAAATAGCGATGGGGTTGCAAGAATCAAAAGCAAACTTCCTGTGGGTGTTAAGGAAAAAAGAATCTGAATCAATATTGGATGGAGGTTTTGAAGAAAAGGTTAAAGGGAGAGGCATTGTGGTGAAACAATGGGTGGATCAAAGGCAAATACTGAAACACCAATGCATTGAAGGGTTTTTGAGTCACTGTGGGTGGAATTCAGCGTTGGAAAGCATATGTTATGGGGTCCCGATCCTTGCATGGCCGATGATAGCTGAGCAGGCACTGAATGCGAGAATGGTGGTGGAAGAAATCAAGGTAGGGTTAAGAGTTGAATCGACATGCAATGGGATGAAACCTGGGTTTGTGAAATGGGAAGGGTTGATGAAGATGGTGAAGGAGTTAATGGAAGGAGAGATGGGGAAACAAGTGAGGAAAAGAGTGAAAGAAGTTGCAGAGTTGGCTAAGATGGCTATGGCAGACAGTGATGGGTCTTCTTGGCAGACGTTAGGCTTGCTTATTAATGAACTATGCGACAAGAAGCAAGACGTCAACCTTTAAAAGTTTCGTCAATTCTGGATACTTAGAGATAGGATCACATCATATCATACCCCACATGAGAGTCGTGTACTTCTTTTTTCTTTTTTGTGCGTGTGTGGTCCTAATTCAGCACATGAAGATTAGTGTTTATATGGCAAAACTTTCACTTAAAAAACTTGCACTTTATTAATATTATTTTACTTTCATCCATTTAATTTAATTTTATTATTTTCAATTATATGTATTATGTAAGTATTCAATTAACTGACAAATCAATTAAGAATCTTATGGGCATTATTGAAGATTTTTATGGGTATTATTGAAGATATACTTGTTAAATTCAATAAGTTTATATTCAAAGTTGATTTCATTATATTGGATATGGATGAGGATATTGAGGTCTCATGATCTTAGGTCGATTCTTCTTATTCACTGCTAGAACTGTTATATATTGATGTGAGTAATGGTGAACTTGTGCTAAGGGTAGGTGATGAAGAGACTACTCTTCAAACACATGATGTTGTGAGAGTTTTTAGTGAGCGAGATGATACTCGTTATTCTGTTAATGTTAGTAATCATGCGATTCGACATTCTTTGCAGGAAATCACTCATGACTATGTGTAAGAACAATTTCATGTGCAAGGTGATGAAATCAAGGGACAAATGAAAAGAGAATTGTGCAGCTTGATTAATTAAATGAGTGCGAACAAAGGTTTATGAGAAATCGATAAAGTACAAAGAAGTAACAAAGCAACTCCATGGCGTGCATTTAAAGAGGACAAATCCATTCAAAGTTAGAGACAAAGTGCTGTTGGACAATTTAGATCCACTAATATTCCTTACAGAGCTTAAGTCAAGATGGTTGAATCCATTTGTGGTACAAAACATATTTCCAAACAGAACCTTTAAGGTAACACACCTTGATTATGACACATTCAAGGTAAACAATCATCAACTCAAACTTTATCTTTATGGTAATACTGATAACGAGAGAGAAGAGCTCCGACTCCAAAATCTTATTTAATCATGAGCTTGAAAAGGAAAGTTGAACTTAGACTTTAAATAAGTGCTTCTCGGAAGGTAACTCGAGTGTTTTTTTTTATTTTCATTTAATTATATTTCGTGCTTAGTACATTTATTTCTATAAAAAAAATTTAAAAAAAGTAAAAAAAAGTGGTCCACATGGTCTGGGGTAGAATACACGCTCGTTAACTTGATTATGGTTTGAGAATTTTACTTGAGGATAAGCAAACACCTAAGTGTGAGAATATTTTATAAGTGCTAAAAGTAACATGTTTTAACCTCATTTTTTTTCACTCAACCGGTAGGAATATATTAATAATAGAAAGACATTGGATAATGCCAACCTCTTTCACAAACAAAGATATTACAAAACTCCAAGATAACCTAAAATATCCATCACCTTGCCAGTAAACAAGTGCGAAGTGAACTCGAGCCAAGTAGATAATACATCGATCAATACATAATAAAAAATTCCACAACGACCACATTTTATAATTCCTCTGCTATTTCAGTCCAACGTCAACAAACGACCTAGAAAATAATTAATAGGCCACTCCTTTCTCCTTTCACGACACTCTACTGCGTCAGCTTCATCTTCCTTAGCTACACCTGCCACAATAAGCTTTGACCACTTGTGGGTAAATGAGACCTAATAAATAACAGTCTCTTTTACTTTATTTCTCGAAGACCTGCATATCACATGGCAAAACCACCATGAACCCTTCCGAAATTGAATTTCTCATGCACCGCCCTTACCCACAATAGAGATCTCATTTTGGGATTAAACATCAACATATCAACAGAGACCTGCATATCACATGCACCACATTTTAACTTCATTCTTAATGCGTTTTTGAGTGATTATTCGATCTTAATTGTGAATTCTATGCTCCTAATACTTTAAATTCACTCTTTGATGCTTAATAGAGCACTTGGGATCAAAATGAGCGAAAAATGAGTGAAAATCAGAGCATCAGAGTAAGCTATAGGAGTCACACGGGCTGAACCATTCCACATGGCCAGACCACACGACCATGTTGATTTCACACTGGACTTCGAAAAATCACAATTTTTAGATTTTTGGGACATTTTAAAACGTATATATGACAAAAATAAGAAAAATAGGAGAGAGTCGTCGTAGAATACTCAAGAAAACAACTTGAAAAACACCATTGAAGCCGATTCTAAAGGAGATTTTCATCAAGATTGAAGATTCCCAATTGATTTCTTAGAAGATTATCATGTGTTTCTTTACTTCTTTTGGTTGTACTATATCTTGGATATTTTTATTTTCTAACATGAACTAATTTTTTAAATACCTAGGAGAGATGAACCTTATGATAGATTTTGTCGTTTAATTTTTATTTTACACAACAAATATTTAGTTTCTTATTTTCAATTATGTGTTTTTAATTCTTGGTTTGATACTTGAATGATTGATGTGCTTAAATCGGAGATTGAATAGACCCTGTTTAAGAGTAGATCTTGCGTAATTGAGTGGAGTTGCATGCAAACCTAGAAATATGATTACAAAAATCTACCGAATTAGAGTCAAATCTAGTAAGGGAATCCATAACACGAGTTAATGTGATAATAGAGGTTTTAATTAATTAAAAAGAAATTTCAATTAATCAACCTAGAGTCAATTACTCTTATGCTTGAAAGAGATATTTGCGTAATTTAGGGATTTTTACGGATCGAGGTGACGAGTAAAGAAATTGCGTAATTTAGATAGATATTGACAGATGAGTAAAGAAATTGCGTAATTTAGATTGATATTGACAGATGAAATCTATGCTTCTTGGTTTTTAATCGATTATTTTCCTGATTCATTTCTTGTCGTGTTCGTTTTGTTAATTAATTTAGTTAATTTTAATTTTTAATTAATCACTTGAATTATTCGGTTAAATAATAAAAAACAGTAATTACTAATATTTTTCGTCTTCGTGGAAATGATATCTTTAGTCACTATAAATATACTATTAATTAGTTTCTTGAACATCAAGTTTTGTACCGAACAAAAAGCGTTTTACCTTATTCATTGTGAAACATTTATGTGAGTGCATTCAATCTTAATTTTCTCTTTCAAGATAAATCAAGATTATCTAATTAATTCGACTTGATGACCGGGAAACAAATTAAATAAGCACATGAAGCAATAAATAATTAACAGAAACCGAAACAATTGAATTGAAAATAATTCATTAATGGTTGCCACTTATTTACCCATTATTTTATTGATTTGGTGGTCGTTCTCTAATGTTAGAATTCAAATTGCACGTTTTCCATGGATAACTACATTTCAGTGTTAAGCGTTGTTCAACTCATACCCAATTATTCACATTTAAACATGTCACTTTATTCAAGCCCATTTGAACACATATCATCCTTGTTCAACAATTTTAAACACCCGGCCCTTAGGAAAGAGCATATCCTGAAGTTAGGACCACATACACGCAAAAGCCAAAAGTAAAAGGACAGGTGGCTAGACCATTGCAATGGCCACTTCCTTCTTGTCGCACAGTTCATTAATAAGCAAGTCTAACGTCTGCCAAGACGATCCATCACTGTCTGCCATAGCCATCTTAGCCAACTCTGCAACTTCTTTCACTCTTTTCCTCACTTGTTCCCCCATCTCTCCTTCCATTAACTCCTTCACCATCTTCATCAACCCTTCCCATTTCACAAACCCAGGTTTCATCCCATTGCATGTCGATTCAACTCTTAACCCTACCTTGATTTCTTCCACCACCATTCTCGCATTCAGTGCCTGCTCAGCTATCATCGGCCATGCAAGGATCGGGACCCCATAACATATGCTTTCCAACGCTGAATTCCACCCACAGTGACTCAAAAACCCTTCAATGCATTGGTGTTTCAGTATTTGCCTTTGATCCACCCATTGTTTCACCACAATGCCTCTCCCTTTAACCTTTTCTTCAAACCCTCCATCCAATATTGATTCAGATTCTTTTTTCCTTAACACCCACAGGAAGTTTGCTTTTGATTCTTGCAACCCCATCGCTATTTGTTGAAGTTGTTCCGATGGAACCTCGGCTTGAGAGCCGAATGCTACGTATAAAACGGAGCACCCTTGAGCTAGCTTTTGATCTAGCCATTGAATCCAAAAGGGTTTCTTTTGAGGTTCAAGTTCAGGTTCAGCTAAGCACAATGGTCCAACACACCAAACCTTGGGTCTTTTCTCACTGTTCCAATGATCAATATAAACTTTTTCCAACTCGTAAAAGCTGTTAACAACAGACCCCAAACTGTTTGACATTGATTTCACTTGATCAATGAAAGCCTCCTTTGCAGGACCATTTGGATTAGAAATTATTGCATCGAAGTCGTTTCTTGTAACCTTAATCCATGGAAACTGAGTCACTGTGATTAACTCATCATCTGACTCAACCCCAACCAAAAGCCTGTCCTCCAAAACAGCTTTGCTCACGCTTGAAACAAACTGGTTCATGCCAGTAAACACCAACCTTGGGAACCCAAACTTTGTTGCAGACTCAAGGGTCCACCATAGGAACCCATCTGACATCATGAAGCTAACTGGTTGAACCTGAACCAGACCCTGGAGCTTTTCTTCGACCATGGGTTGCATCTGCTTTGTGGCTTTACAAAATGAAACAAACAGCGACATTGAAGGTAATAAATCGGTGCTCTCAACACCAGGTGGAATTCCGGGGACGTTCTGAGGGTAAGGGAAGTCAATGATAGAGACGGATGTGTCGACAAGAGACTTGGCAATAAAGGGTCGGTTTCCGGTGGTGGTGAACATCGTCACCGCCATGCCACGGCGTAGCAGGAGGCGAGCAAGGTTGAGAATTGGTATAGTGTGTCCTTTTGACATGAAGGGAAAAAGAACTACATGATGGGGTGAAAATTTTGATGAATCCATGTTGCTTTCCTCCTACTCTCTTTGTTACCTTCTCTATTGCTTCTTTCGATGTGGTTTACTTGCATCAACCAAGTTCTGTAGAGGACGGTTGATGACGTGGATAAGTCAGGAAGTTTTTTTAAATGAAAATTAAATTGCGAGGCAAAATATATTTTTAAAATTTTAATAAGTTTACTTTTTAATACTACATAACCTCTCTGGAATCCAAGAAGATAATAGCATTTTAGCAATGTCAAATTGAGCTAAGAATGAAAATGGTGAAATTAATTTTTTTTCTGAAAATTAGAATTAAATTGTATGTTTTTATGATGGTTAAAATGTAATTTTAAAGTTTTAATAGTTTATATTTTATTATTTTTAAAAAATTAAATAAAAAATATATAATTTTTGTAAAACCAAAATGTAATTTTATTATCTATCAAATTAAAATTTTATAAAATTTAAAAGATTAATAGTAAAATTTTACATTTTAGGGGTTAGACCCTTGCCCGCCCCACTTGATTGATGAATTGACACTAATTATTGCTTCAACGTGATCAACTTACGTGCAATTGTAAAGAATATTGCACTCTTAAGAATTAGACTCGAAGACAATGGCAGAACCCAAAACAAATTTTGAGCGGGGTGAAATTAAATTGTATTTTTTACGATAGTAAACATGCAATTTTATCATTTTAATAACCTATATTTTTATATTTAAAAAGTTAAATCAAATTTTATTTTTAAAATTTAAGATATAATTTTATTATTATTAATTTAAAATTTTATAAATTACGAATAATAACACTTGTCAAAAAACCAAACTTTTCACATTTTCACTCCAACTTCCCATCTTCCAATTTAGTACAAAGATTGCAACACCATCTTAAATGTAAGACATTTTACAAGTAGAAAGAATCAAGAATTCGTATAAAGCTCACAATGTTGTCGTAATTTGGAATAATTATTTGATTCAAGAATGTGTAAAATTTCAAACATATTTTTAAAATGATTTTCTACTGCTATATTTAAAAATCCTCAAGTAAGTTGTATTTACATATGCTATTGAAATTTGAAAGTTGATTGATTTTCATCCCTTGGATATTTGTTTAGTTGTAATTAGATAGAGTTATTATTAATTAAAGAATAGAGATACACATCAGAAATTATTCATATAATTCCGAAAACTTTCCATGTTCATAAGGCTTTATGTAAAGAGCAATTCACTATAAACAACAGAAAAAACAGAAGAAAAAGAAAAAGAAAAGGTGGGTAGATAATTTAAATGGCCACTTACTTCTTGTTGCATAGTTCATTAATAAGCAAGTCTAACGTCTGCCAAGACGATCCATCAGCGTCCGCCATAGCCATCTTACCCAACTCTGCAACTTCTTTTACTCTTTTCCTCGCTTGTTTCCCCATCTCCCCTTCCATTAACTCCTTTACCATCTTCATCAACCCTTCCCATTTCACAAACCCAGGTTTCATCCCATTGCATGTCGACTCAACTCGTAACCCTACCTTGATTTCCTCCACCACCATTCTCGCATTCAGAGCCTGATCAGCTATCATCGGCCATGCAAGGATCGGGACCCCATAACATATGCTTTCCAGCGCTGAATTCCACCCACAGTGACTCAAAAACCCTTTAACACATTGGTGTTTCAGTATTTGACTTTGATCCACCCATTGTTTCACCACAATGCCTCTCTCTTTCACCCTTTCTTCAAACCCTTCATCCAATGATTCTGATTCTTTTTTCCTTAAAACCCATAAGAAGTTTGCCTTTGATTCTTGCAACCCCATCGCTATTTGTTGGAATTGTTCCGATGAAACCTCGGCTTGAGAGCCGAATGCTACGTATAAAACGGAGCAACCTTGAGCTAGCTTTTGGTCTAGCCATTGAATCCAAAAGGGTTTCTTTTGAGGTTCACGTTCGGGTTCAGCTAAGCACAATGGTCCAACACACCAAACCTTGGGCGTTGCCTCACTGTTCCAATGATCAATATAAACTTTTTCCAACTCGTAAAAGCTGTTAACAACATACCCCAAACTGTTTGACATTGATTTCACTTGATCAATCAAAACCTCCATTGCAGGATCATTTGGATTAGAAATAACTGCATCGAAGTCGTTTCTTGTAACCTTAATCCATGGAAACTGAGTCACTGTGATTAACTCCTCATCTGACTCCGCTCCATCCAGAAGCCTGTCCTCAAAAACAGCAGTGGCCACGCTTGAAGCAAATTGGTTCATGCCACTAAACACCAACCTTGGGAACCCAAACTTTGTTGCAGACTCAAGGGTCCACCATAGGAACCAATCTGACACCATGAAGCTGACTGGTTGAACCTGAACCAGACCCTGGAGCTTTTCTTCGACCATGGGTTGCATCTGCTTTGTGGCTTTACAAAATGAAAAAAATAGCGACATTGAAGGTAATAAATCGGTGCTCTCAACACCAGGTGGAATTCCGGGGACGTTCTGAGGGTAAGGGAAGTCAATGATAGAGACGGATGTGTCGACAAGAGACTTGGCAATAAAGGGTCGGTTTCCGGTGGTGGTGAACATCGTCACCGCCATGCCACGGCGGAGCAGGAGGCGAGCAAGGTTGAGAATTGGTATGGTGTGTCCTTTTGACATGAAGGGAAAAAGAACTACATGATGGGGTGAAATTTTTGATGAAAGTGTATCCATGTTGCTTTCCTCCTACTCTCTTTGTTACCTCCTCTATCGCTTCTTTCGATGTGGTTTACTTGCAAATTCTCGGCCAAATTTTATAGTTGAACCTAATGCCAACCAATGTAAGGGTGAAAAAGAAATTCGTAGATAACTAGAATTAATTTGTATATTTTCGTGAAGGTTAAAATATAATTTTATAATTTGAATAGTTTATATATTAATAATTTTTTAAAAGATTAAATTAAAATTTTTTTATTTTTGAAGTATTAAAATATAATTTTATTATTTATCAAATTAAATTTTTTTTAAAATTTAAAAGATTAAAAGTAAAATTTTTTATTTTAACAGTGAGTTGGGATCCTTGTTAGTCCCTCTTGATTGATGAACTTACATTAAGTATTGTTTTAATGTGATCAACAACTGTTACGTGCAATGATAAAAAATTTACACTCTTAAAGAGAGAATATGTATTCGAATTTTAGAAACGATATTATTAAAATATACAATCATATATTTCCAAATGAACCATAAAATAGGTAGAAAAGATAGTAAAATATACCAAGAAAATTAAGGTTGAATGTGAGAAAAGATTGTATGAAACTGTGATTTTATGTCATTTCTATTCCTTTTTAATAAGAAAATGACAAATCAGATTTTTCTTTTTTATTTTTAGCATTTTGAGTTGAATTTAAATTTTTTCAGGAGTAAAAAACTAAAAATCAAGAGGAAAAATCAGATTTATCATTTCTTTCTTAAAAACAGATAAGAAAATATAAAATCACAATTTCATATAATTTCTTCTCGGTTAAATGTGAGGTGTAATTCACGCGTATCTATGCTAATAAACTTGCCCTTAGAAAGTTTTACTAATAATAAGGTTGTAAATGAAGTTATTCAACATTCCGAAGAGCATTTAGTTCCAAACTACAAGCTTTAGACCTTAGCTGAAAAATAGACAAGCCTTGGAACTGTAACATTAATGTGGCTTGGCTGGTTTAAGCATTAAAATCTATTAAGACATTTTTTTTTATTGATTTACTTGGAAAATATTGTTATTAGCTTTTTGGGTTTATTCTCATTCAACGATTAAAATAGATAGATGAGTTTTCTTAATTTTAAGGTTGGAAATTCAATTAATTCTTGGTTTGATGTTATATTTCTAAAGTGTTAATCTGTGTTGGATGTGTTTAAATCGGTAGTTGAATAAATCTTGTTTAAAATTAGATTTTGCAAAATTGGATGGAGTTGCATGCAATTTTAAAAATAAGACGACATAAATTTATCAGATTAGAATAAAATTTAATAGATAAATTCATAGCACTAGTTAATGCGATAATAAGGATTTTAATTAAAAAGAAATTTCAATTAATCAACCTAGAGTTAGTTGCTCTTATACTTGAAAGAGATATTAGCATAATTTAGGGATTTCTATGGATCAAGGTGCTAAGTAAAAAAATTGTGTAATTTAGAATGATAGTGATAGATGAAATTTAGGCGGATTATTTCTTGGGTATTGTTTCGCTTTTTGGTTGCTATTCGATTATTTTCGTGCTTTGTTCTTTGTCGTACTCGTTAATTAATTAATTAAATTAGTTAATTTTAGTTTTAATCGATCATTCGAATTATTCAATTAAATAATAGAAAGACAGTAATTACTAATATTTGTAATCTTCGTAGGAATAATATCTTTGTTCATCGTAACTATACTATCAATTAATAGGTGCATTTGTCTTAGTCAAAATTTTAGTTAATTTCGTGACCATCATCAATCTACGCTTAAAGGAATATATAAAACATCTTTAAGTGGCTAGTTGTTTATTTCTTCTAAAAACACTTACGATAAAAGAATTAGTTACTGCTGTTGACGATGAATACCTTAATTTCGATTAAAAGAATTGAAGACAACTTCGTAGATTAGGTTAGTTCCCATCCATTTTTTTATAATTTAAATAAATTATTATGAAATTAATAAAATATATTTAAATTTTACTTTATTTTAAAAAAAATATATACTATTAAATAATACTTGCTGTAAATGTTGGGTGTTTTTATTCAAATAATATAAAGTTAAAAAATAATATCTCAAATAATATTAACTTCAAAATTATTTACCAAAATTATTTGCAAATCCTTAGGTGTTGTTTGGTAGATCCAAAAAATAGGGAAAATGAAAAATTGAAGTGGTAGAATAGTAAAAAGAAATAAAATATAAATTTTCTTCCTTGGTTGGAAAAATGTAAAATTGAAGAAAAAGTAAATTTTTTGGCTAAAATATGTCATTAAGTCCTTGAACATTTTAAAATTTTAGAATTTAATTCGTATACTTTTATTTTTAGGAGTTCAGTCCATTTACTTTTAGATTTTAAATTTCAAGTCTAACTTTTAATACTGTTAATACTAATGTGTGGTCTACATTCAATCTTCATGTTATAATTCAATATAAAAGCATAAAAGATTTGTTAAATTACACTCAATATCAAAAGAAAGGATTATATGAAACTGTGATAAAAATGACATTAAAAAGATCTTTAATAAAGTGTATATTCGACAGAGATCTTGTCATCAAACTCCTTGAAGATCAAATATTCTATTTAAGGGAATTTCAATTATATTAAAAGACTAAATCGTAAAGTATAAAGCTCAATTCTGTAATAGGCAATATATATTGTGAAATACACATTGCATGATCCAGATTTGCACAAAACATGTAAGCACAAGGCAAATTAATTAAAGTTTCCTATATGACTCTCCCTACTTGCCATAGCAAAAGGATATCAAGACCATGATATCAAATGGGATAAAATAAACTAATTCTATGCATATGCAAGTCCCAAAATTTTCAATAAATGTTTGGTATTTGAAATAGCAACTTCTCCCATATAGATACTTAAAGTTTTTTGATATTCGAGTTTTTTTTTCATTAACTAAATCGATATTTTTTTGTAACACCGTTAAGATTAAAATAAGTAACAGAATAGAATTGTGGCATGTAGTATTAATGATATCATAATCTAAAAAATATATTAAAAACCAATAAAAATAAAATAAGAATATTTAAAAATTAACTAAAACAACTAAACCGACATGCGATCCTTAATTAATATTTAAAAATTAAAACAATTTTTATTATTCAGAAAGATAAAATAAAATAAAAACTAAAATGTATTTTTTCCCTCCCATAATTATTATCACTTTCCCAACAAATATTTAACCCATAACCAAAAAATGAACTCTTCACCATCAACTTCCATCCCCTAGACCTTTATCCCCCGCCCATTGTCTCCGCATGGGCCCCCGCTCCACCTGTTGTGGTCGAACCATCGACAGCGGCCACTGTGCCTCCGATTTTCGACCACCCTCCTTACTCAGACATGATAATTGAAGCCACTAGTGCTTTGAAAGAGAAGAATGGATCAAGCAAAAGGACCGTTTCTAAGTACATCAAGTTAGCTCATAAACGATTGCCACCAGAGCATGACAAGTTGCTGACTCAACATTTGAAGCTCTTGAAAAGCAGCGGTCAACTTGTTATGGTAAGGAAGTCTTATAAGCTTGCTCTCTTTGTCGGATCTGAAGTTCCGATGTCGAATTCTGCTACTTCTAATGTCCCCAATGGTTCTTCAACTCCAAAACATGATCGCGGGCGTCCTCCTAAGGCTAAACCGATGATTTCGGCTACTGATTTTGAGTCTCAGCTGGTGAATGTTTCGGTTGCCGGTGAAGTTAAGAAATTCGTCAATAAGCCTAGGAAAAATGCACCCATTGGCATCATGATGATGTCATACAAATAAAACAAGGATATTTAAATATTAAGGGTAAATATCAAAACTATACATTAACTATGATTTAATATGCAATTGTATACATGAATTTTAATTTTGTACAATTATATACATGAAATTTTGATTTGATTCAATTCTCTTAAATTATTAACACAATTATTGATATAACATAATATTATGTTTGTATATTACATACATAAATAATTATATTTGTTAAAACCCAATTTTTATCGGGTCCAACACTTAATTCTGCCCAAATTTTAATTTTAAATAAATTTGAATTTATTTTAAATTTAAATTCATTTTTTGAGTTTGAATTTACTTTAAATTTAAATTTATTTTTAATTAAAATAAAATTAAAAATCCAAATACAAATCCAAAGTCCAGACTTAATTACAAACCTTTTTACAACCTTTGATCCAATTATAAATTTTGAGCCCATCTAAACCAATGATCCAATTACAAAAATAGCCCAAGCCTAAAAAAACAAACAAAATCACAAGCCCAAAGCTTGAGGAAATTAGGAAACCCCAATTTCCCAAGCACCTTTCCAGCCGTTCCTATGCTGTCCCCTCACTTGCCTCTGCAACCACTGACCCCGCCGAAAGCATCACCTGCAAAAAAGGAGCAAGGAATAGAGGCAAAAACAGAGACATAAGAACAGTATTGTTGTAATTTATTTTGGCTATAAAAGCCATTTTAAAATCTGTAACAAGGGAGGATTTTCTCTTTTTCTTTTACAACAAATGATCAATAGAAAATACAAAAAGGATTAACACAAAATATTTACACGAAATCAAGAAAAGTCAGATTCGAATGCAAGGGTCCAAACACGTTCTTCTCAAAGGTATATCCATTCGTAAACTCATCCATCACCATATATGTTTGTTTCAAAGTTGTTTGGGTAAATATAAGATCCAAAAAGATTTCCAAAACTCACCGTTTCAAAGACTTGTAAAAATGAATTCGAGATTTTCTCAAAAGAGAATGAAACAAATAAACATTAATAATAAGTAAATGAACATATTCATAAAGGAAAACCTGCATATTTGTCTCCATTTTCGTAAATCAAAAAGATGCACTAGATTCAATCGTTCCTTAAACATTTTTTATAAAAGAAAGAAAGGGTAGTCAAAGATACGAATCCGGTTTCTTTCAAAAGTTTTAAAAAGGGAATATTCAAACCTTTTAGTTTTTTTTTAGATCTGAGTTAGATCTAAAACTTTAAAAAGAGAAGAAAAAGAGGGTAGATTTTGATTTTTTTTAAACTAACCTAGTTTTCAAAAAGAGAATAAAAAGGAAAAAGGGTGACCTTTCGTCGTTCTCACCACCACGTGCGATTGTGCCGACGCCAGAGAGTGAGGATCCAAGGCGGGCTAGACAAGATCGCGACTGACTGAAGGCTGACTATAAGCCTTCGTTTTAAAAAAATTTCAGAGGAAATAGGGGCTGTTCAAACCCTTTTTTAGAAATGGGTTTTAAAATGACTTTTTTTGGCAGCAAAATGGTTTATAAGCCATGAGCGGTTTATTTGTTTAAGTGCCCCTTCCGCTTTTTGAAACTATTTCAATTTCACCCTTTTCCATGTTTTGATAAGTTTACAATTTATCTCAACACTTTTTCCTTGTCTCCAACCTGGTCCTTGAACCAGCAACCCCTTAAGAAATTGACACGCGTCTGAACTATTGGAAAATTTCCTGCACAACCCCTATATTTTATAAAATCTGAAATATAAAATTTCCCTTGAAATTCTATTTTTTTAAACCCGTTATTATTATTATTATTATTATTATTATTATTATTATTTCATTCCCAAAAAAAAAAAATCCTTTGATAATTTGTTTCTTTAAACCTTAGCCCCTCTCTACCTTTTTCATTATTTTCCCAATACACATTTGGTTCCTTTTTTAATTCTTAAATTCATTTAGCTATAATAATTAATTTGTGAAGAATGCGTATTACTTCATCATGCACTTACAACTATAGACGTTTATACTTGGCCATGCATGCATGCGCATATGTGTTATAATTCTCGCTTTGTCTTTACGTTTTCAAATATTTTAACCCATTACTGTCCTTTTTTAAAAAAATTTGCTTTGCATTTAACTTTAAGTATTATGCACTCGTATATCGTGTTTGTTTTATTTTTGCTTATCGTTTTATTTACTTAATTATTTTATTTCGTGTTATTTAATATTCGTCGCATAAATATTTTCAAAATTATTTTCATAAAAACTTTAAAATCGAGACAATATTCTTTTATTTCGATTTTCAAAACTTTACACCTTAATTTACTAGGTGCGATTTTTTTTCAAACCTAAATAATCGAATAACCTTAATCGAGGTAATGTTTCCTTATCTTCGGTTATGAAAATTTGCCCCTTAACTCACTAGGTGCAACCTTTCTTCAAATCGAGATAATCAAATATTCTTCTTCAAAATTTTAAAACTGTTTACAAAAAGAAAGCTCGTTATTTTTGGATCTCGAAATGTTGTGTTCTAACTCACTGGACGCAACTTTCTTCCCTGATCGCTTTGAAATAGTGGAATTTCCAAACAAAATTGATTTCTTTAAAAACAGCTCATGCATTCGAGGATCGTATTTTAAATTTTATTCAAACTTTTAAAGTTTACAAATAAGACCCAAAAGTAATCAATGTGATACCAATTTTGAGCGTATGAGAGTGTTAATCCTTTTTCATACGTAATCGATTCTCGGACCTATTTTCTGGATTTCGTAGACCAACATTTTTAAACGTATTTTAAACGTTTTTTGGTGATTCAATCATACTCAAATATAATATTGGTGGCGACTCCCATTTTTTCAAATTTTTAAAAATATTTTTCAAAACTCCGTTTTCGAGGTGATTTCGACAATATTTATCCAATATAAAAATAAATTGATGCATTTATTTTTTTAAATGTATATGATTAAATCAAAATCAAAGTTTCAAGTATATATTTGAACCACAATCAGAGTTTCACCTGTATAATTGCACCAAATTAAAATTCATGTATACAATTGCACATTAAATTAAAGTTCATGTATAATTTTGAGATTTATCCCAAATATTAATTATGATATTTAAAAATATTTTTATTGATTTATAATTTTTTTAGATTATAACATCATCATGATGTCATTAACATCACGTGTTACAATCTTATTTTGCTATCTGTCCTAAACTTAATGGTGTTACCAAAAACTACTGATTTAGTTGACGGAATAAAAGTTCGGGCACTAATCCAAGACCAAAGAAACCTTAAGTAACAATCTGAAAAAAAAAAAAAGAAGAGATAAATTCAAATATTAATTTTATATTTAAGCCATAAATGTTATATATTATGCAATGAATACAAAGAAATACCAAAAGTTGAATAGTTATTCAATGAATCTTAACGGATACCACTTGATTAACATATATTCGATGAGGTTAAAATGATAAAAGAAAATAATTCTTATTTTGTTATTGAGTTTTAGTTCGATTGACATCAATATTATTATTAATGTAAGAGGACGTGGGTTCAAGTGCATTGAAACGCATTATCTTCCTATTCAAGTGTTGGGAAAAGACTCTGAATAATTAAAAAATGTTGATATAAAACAAAAGTTATGATAATTTTTTTTAAAGTTGTATTAATTTCATTTATGTAAAATAAAATTTTAAGCATATTAAATATCACTCAACTAATGTTAGAATTAATTATGTTAATTAATTATTATTTTGAATAATGTTATTTTACATTAATTACATAAAGTAAGTTATATTGTATATTGAATATGGTAAAAATAATTCAATTATCATTTGAAAATTTTCTATAATAATATTTGAATGGATAAATTAATATATTTTAATTATATTCAATTATTCAAATAAGAAATGGTTTTTAAATTAATTGATGTAATTGAAAGTACAATATTTAAAAAATATATTTAGTTATATGTTAAACGCATAAAATAACATACAATGTATGTAACATTAAAAGTTGGTTATTGTAAAATAAAAGAAATTGAAACATTTAATCCTTTTATCTTCTTCAAATTTAGGATTTAGTCTCTATACTTTGATTTGATGTAATTCAATCCTTCTACTTTTATAATATCATTAGTTTGATCAAATTATTAACACTTTTAATTATTATGATTAAAATGACAAGGTGAATTTTTTTTTCTTAAAAGCACCAATTCTAGCACAAAAATCCAAGTCAATGTGATGAGTTAGAAAAGATTTAAAAGAAAAAAAAAACTATTCGTGTATTTAAACTGAAAGAGTTAACGGTGTTAACTATTTGGATTAACCAATGATATTAAAAAGTATTTGATTAAATTATGCTAAATTAAAGTACAGTTACTAAATCCCAATTTTGATCTTAGTGAAAGGTCCAAAACCATAATTTAATATTTTTAATTTAGCATTAAAATTTTCTAAATGATGATAATTTATTTTAAATAAAAAAATTAATAAATTAATCTCAAACATAATATTATTGGATTAAAATACTCAAAAGAAGTAAACTATATTTTAATTATGATTTAATAATTTTATAGTATTTTATATAATTTTAAAGTAAATTAATTTTTTAATTATTTTATAATTAAGAATATAGAAAAAAATTAATAGGAAACACATGATAAGTAGTATAATATTAGTTTTTATTTAAAATTGAATTAGCACATTAAAATTGACTAATATACTAAAAAAATTCAAATTACTACACTTTGTTTAAATAAACCTTTAAACTATTTTTGTATAAGCCCCTATCCTATTATTTTTACCAGTAAAAACCCTTGATTTTAATATTAAAGTAAAATTATTTTGAATTTAAGGCTTTTTTCTTAATTTCTTATTAATGCAATAAAAATTCTATACATTTTTAACATCAACATAAAATTTAAAAGAATAATCAAAATTTTTAAAAGAGCGATTAAGTGTATTATGTACATAAGTATTTTCAAGAAATTTAAAATATTATTTTATTTTTATTCAATAAACTACTCTCATCAAATTCGCATCAACAATACAAATTAATTTAAAAAAAATATTTTTACTTTAATATTAAAATCAAGGACTTTTCTGAACAAAAGTTATAGATTAAGGACTTATTTAACTACAAAAAATAATGTAAAAACTTGTTTAAACAAAGTATATAATTTAAAGACTTTTTTAATATATTAACTGAAAGAAACTATATATGATATTTTGGTAGAAAAATCTATTTGATTTTTGTCAAGCTTCATATGATAGAAGGGTATCTTTTAAAACTAAACTTCAACTCTAATTCTAATCCTGTTTAAATTTCAGTTTTGATCCCTATATTTCACTCAAATTTATAGCTCGAAGGACTTTCACATGTTCAATGTTTTCTTTTCTTTGACATGACAAGATAATGGCTAAATTTCAATTCTAATCCCTCTAATTTTCATGGTTAAATTTTAGTTTTTATCCTTATATTTCACTCACATTCGAGATTTAATCTCTACTTTAACTCTAACATAATTTGACCCTTTAAATTTTATAATGTCATTAATAAGCCTAAATATTTTCTAATTAAAAGGTTTCTGTAAATTTTAAAAGTTGTTAGCACCGTTAAAAATTTCTTTTAAATTCAAGTCATTACAATGTCATTTGTTTTGTTTCATGAATATCAAGTAAATTTCTTTAAAATTTTTAAAATGTCACACCGATAAATTTAATAGAAGAATTTTAATGGAATCTACAAATAATACTAAATTTTTAAATTTGAAAAATAAAAAAATTAGTTTTTAAAAAAAAATATTAAATCCTAAATATACCAAAAAAAAACAATTTGAACATATTATAACATTTACATTTTTCCTCTATAATTTTAAAAAATTAATGGTAGAAATGTAAAAAGAAATGAGAGCAGTTGATGTAAAACCAACACTAGATTATTCTGAAAAATAAAGAAAGAAAATACAAAAAAAAATTGTCTTTTTGGTCGGATACAATGTTCATCATAAATTCATGATGATATGTAAGATTTTTTTAAAAATAAAACAAAAAAAGGAGCTATGACGTGGAAGTCGATACCAAGCTCAAACGCGCTTTCCAAGGCAAGTGCAATTGACGCCTCCGAAAATAAAAGGAAAAATAAATATACATATTAAAAAAGGCTAAAATTATAGGTTTATATTCCTTTTCTATTAAGTAAAAGATTTGATGATTTCTTAAGTTAGAAAGCATGCCCTGAGATAAGGTGATTGCAATTTCTTTTCTCAGTGTTGTACAAGACATATTAACATATGAAAGGTTAAGTTTCGAGACCTACTAGACTAATCAATTTTCAACTCCAAAAGTTGACATATTAACATATGAAAGGTTAAGTTTCGAGACCTACTAGACTAATCAATTTTCAACTCCAAAAGTTGCAAGTATCGAGAGATGGATCATAAGTATCGAGATATTCTATTATGTTTTGATATTTTGATCTAAGATTCGTAATTTAACTTTATATTTGATTATATTTAACTCTGAAACTTCGTATGTAGATCTATTTGAATTCAAGTTTCACTTGTAATGATCTATAAATATTTAATGCATTGATTAGCATGCTTTTAACTTTAAAATTTTATGAAATATGATTGTATGAACATTTATTTACATTGTTTTGACAATAAATGTGGTGCTTTACATTCAATCGTCATCCGAATCGAATGTAAGATATTACAATGAAATTCGATGTGCTCTCTTGGAGATGATCCCCCTCAAGACTCCTAGTGTTGATGGCCTCCACCGCAATCCTTTCAAAGCTAGTGGGATATAGTCGAGGGCTTCATATGTAGAATGGTCAAGGGTGTTTTTGAAGGGGAACTAATCAAACTCGATACTAATAAAACTATATTAGCTTTAAACCCAAATATTATAGTTCTTAAGCCGATTAATTAATTTAGATCAATATGCCTTTATTTGATGTTTTCTAAGATTGTTAACTAGAATAGTTATGAATAGACTCAAACATGTCATATTGTTACTCATAGCTCCCAATTAGGTGAGCTTTGTGGTAGCAAAAAATCACAGACAATATCATTACCACCTAGGAGGTAATTCATTTAATAAAGATTAGGTAATGTAGTATGAGATGGATTGCCATAAAAGTTTACTTGAAAGAGCTTATGATTGTATCCGACAAAGTTATTGGACAAGATATAAACCTAAGTTGCTTGCACAATGGTATATAATTAAGAGCTTAGTCATGGTATAATAGAAAAAAAAAGTTAGGAACTTAATTATAAATTATTTAAGCACTCCATTCGCTAGCTCAAACATAGTCATGAATGGATGGTATTAGAACTGATATGATAAATAAACGAAAACGACAAAAGAGAAATAGAATTTTTGGTTACTATCAACAATATATGCATTTTCTAGAAAGAAACAAGAGATGACTCAAAAATTAATTTAATTTTTTTGAATTATTATTTAATTGATTATAATTAAATAATTGAGCTTGAATTGAAAATTAAATTAATTGATCATTGCAGATTTAAGAAACAAGATAATTAAATTTATTTACTCTTAGATTCTAATATGATAAACCTATCATGATTTTGACAGAATTAAAGTTGGGTTGAGAAATTAATTTAATTGAAATAAATTATTTTAATTAATTGAGTAAATAATATTTTATACATTTTATTTAACAAATTTATTCAAAAAATTACAATAATAATAACAAAATCATTGGATTAAGGGGACAAAATCCGAGTAGATATTGGTGGAGATTGAGAAATATTTTATATAAATCCTTCATCACTCCACCTCGATTTAATTAATAAATAAGTTTGTTAGGCCCAAAAATACGAAGAAGGGTAAATTGATATTTTAAATTTTTTTTGCAAATTTTTCTAAATGACAAGGAAAGAGAAAAAAAACTTAGATATATAGTGATTCAACCCCAATTGTCTACTTTTATTACTTTGGTATACTTTAACTAAGGATTTTTTCCCCAATTCACTATACTTGAATCGATACATTTACAATCCCTATATTTTTCACAAGGTTAAGATAGAATATTTTCCCTAATTTTTATGACTTAACTAGAACCCTCTAATTTTTATAAAGCTCAATTAAAACTTTTTACACTTCATTTAAGGTTTTATACCTCAAAAACCTTAAGTAATTTTTTGTAATACAAAGAAAGATGTAAACAATAAAGACCTCTCAAAGGTAGGGACGAAATTAGGGGGTTGGCAGGGACCTCGGTCCCCTAAAATAGAAAATTTTCTATTTAGGCCCTTTAAAATTTTTAAAATTTTAAATTATTAAAGGTAAAGTTGTACTTTCCCTCCTAAAAATGTAAAAATTTGACTTAATCCTTTAAAAATTATACATATATAGGTTATTAAAATGTTGAAATTGCATTCTTGTTATCGTAAAAATTACAATTTAATTTCGGTCTCCCTAAAAAAATTTCTGATTTTGCCCTTGCTCAAAAGTTTGTGTTTACAGTATTAAGCTCTCTCAAAGAATGGATGTGAGAATAATAATAAATACCTAATAGATATGTGCAAGAGAAAATGAAAAAATAAAAAAATTGAAGCTTTTCTCTTGATTACTATGCTCAAATGTTTTTCTCTTCTATCTTGAAGTGTTCTTAAGGTCCTTATATCAAGGTATAAGTTTATTACCATTTATAATCATTGGAGATGAAAAATGGCTATTGGAAGCATTAAATTTGCAAGTTTTTTTTTAGCCATGCACGTTAAGAGATTGATCCTTTTTAAGAGGGATCGATCTCTCAGTTCAAAATAAAAGTAGACTTTAAACGGTAAGGATCGATTCTCTCGATCCCTTTAAAAGGGGGATCGATCCCTTAAAATTTCTTTTAGCTACTAACTTAGTGGGAATCGATCCCTTAAAATTTCTTTTAGCTACTAACTTAGTGGGGATCGATCCCTTAAAAGGAGGGATCGAGAGATTGATCCATATATACATTAAATCTTGTTTTATCTCGTAAACTCTTTTAAAGACACATTGAAAGTTTTTTATTTAACTCAAATTACATATAATTTTAAATAAATTAACCAAGTGTTTTTTTAGTTTAATACAAGACTTGAAAATATTTTCATAAGATTTAACTTTTGTTTTCCAACATAAATAACTTAAAGAAATAATATCAAAAAATAATTTTAAATGTTATTATATCTACGAGAATTTGTATATAATTAGGTATTTTAATAATTTCATAATTGAGTTGACATCCCGTCAATTAAGTATAAATATACCTACGATATGGGTAAAAATATTTATTTGTTAAAAATTTATGTAAGAAATAAATAAAACTTTTATTGAAACGTTTAAATCAAGTCAGATTAAAATATATCACAAATCTTTATATTCTAAATTTGTGAAGAACACAAGGATTTATGGTATATTTTAATCAAACAAATCATATTCAAAATTTCAAATCTCATAAATAATATTAATAAACATTGGTAAAAGTACCATAGAGATATTTGTATTAAGAGTTACATTACATTTTGACCTTTTTACTAAAAAAAATGGGCTAGTGTTTGTATGTTAGATAAAAAATTGATCTTTCAATTAAAGTTTTCATCTATTTCTACTGTTAAAAATAACTCATGTACATCAAAATGGGATACATAAAGCATGCCAAAAGTCACTGTATGATTATTCTATCAACCAAGCAACTTTTTAATAATACAAAAGAATAAAATTATTAACAAAAAAAATTTACTCTTTGATCTAAAATATAAAAAATTAATTTATTCATTTTTTTATAATTAAAAACACAATATAATCTTAGAGAAAGGATGGTACGAAACAGGGATATTATCCCTTTCCAATAATTTTATAACACATCAACAATTTCATCCTAAATTTTAGGATTTTAATTGTAATTTAATTTTTTTCATGATAAAAATATTAAAATTAAGAATAAAAATATTGATGTGACATAAAACTATTAAAAAAAAACACATGATGTCACTATTTTATTCCATAATCTTAATAGAGGAATATTGGAGTGGTTGTCTCTTTTTTAGGTTGGAACAATGGAGAAATCTGTCGTTTTTAACTCCCAACAGTAACATTTGTCATACACGCGCTTCAATCTGCGCTTATCAAAATTCTCAACTCACATTTCGAACCTAACCCGATTTTCTCTCTCACCTGATCATCAAAATTCAACCTTTTAGATCATACCCAGAAAATCAGTTGTCAAACACTCTCAGAGTCTTGATGCGGGTGTTTCAATTCAAGAACCCCCGAAAACTTCGAATAATTTGCAGTAATGGATACCATGTTATGTGATGAATTATTACAAGAAATATTCAAAAGGCTGCCATCAACACCATCAGCTGCTTTATCAGTGTCTTTAGTTTCAAAGCGTTGGCTTAACCTTTATAGAAGCTCAAAAACTTCACTTTCTCTCAGGTTTCTTCCTCACAATTCAATACTTGTTTCTTTATCTTCTCTTCTTTCTTATTATCCTTCACTTTCTTCTCTTTCTCTTGTATTATCTGATTCAATCACTAACGCCAATTCAAGCACTGCTTCTGCTTTTACTGATCACCTTCTTTTCATAGTTTCTTCTTCTTGTTCTAATCTTCATCGTCTCAGGTTCTTAGTTGGTCCAGTTTCTGTTTCTTCTTTATTTCCACTATCAAGATCTTGTTCCCAACTTACTTGTATCACTGTTTCTTTATCTAGACCTCTTAATCTCAGCTGGGTTGTGTCATTTTCCTGTTTGAAGGAGTTGTGTTTGTATATATGCCCCAATGAAGGAGTTAGTAAATTTGGGTCGCTTTTAAATGAGGAATTGGATGCAGAATTTGGTTTAGAAACCCTGTTTTTATCTGGGATTCAAGCAGGTGATGAGGGTATTGGTTGGCTATGGAGGAACTGTAAAAGGCTCAAGAAATTACAGCTAAAGAACTGTGCAAGTGTGGGTGATGGTGAATCATTTTCATCATTTATCTTGTGTGTTAAAGGTCTTCAAGAAGTTGACTTAAGGAAATGTAGGAGTATTGTTGATGGGGTTTTATTAAAATTGGCTGAAAATTGTGTTTCATTGAATTCTCTATTGGTTTATGATGGAGGAAGCAAAGAAGGTTTACTTGAATTCATGAACACTTGCAGGTGTAATTTGCAGAAACTTGACCTCAGATTACCATTAGACCTCAACAACACTCATCTCTCAGCTGTTGCTATGAATTTAAGACATCTCTCAACACTTAAGCTTCAAAGTTGCTGTCTTGTTACAGGTCAAGGTCTAAATACACTTGGGACTACCTTGTATAACAGTCTTGAAGAACTAGCATTGATAAACTGTGATGTTGTTGAAAGAGAGATAGGGTTGTTAGCCACCTTGGGACAAAATTTAAGGATGTTGAGGAAATTAGACTTGTCTTATAATGAGTTATTGGTTGATAAAGAGCTCACTTCAATGCTAATTTCATGTAATAATCTGACAGATTTGAAGTTAAGAGGATGTAGGAAGATAACTGGTGTGACATTGATTTCTATGTCTAAGAACGTCAAGTGTTTACAAAGTGTTGATATCATGAATTGTCCTGGGATTGAAGCTGAGGCTGTTGAGTTCCTTGTTTTGAACTGTTCACAAATGAGACAAATGGTGGTTGAGGACAACAAGGTTTCTAACATTGCAAGAACATGGGCATTGCATAAAGTTATAGAGGTAACTTCTGGTTGATGAATTGATTGATTGAAGTACAAATTCTCTCTCTCTCTAGTATGTATGTATACACACACACAAAAAATCTTGCTTGTTTGCTGTAAATATTTCATTGCTTCATGTTCTGGAATTGAGAAGTGTTGCATTGCTCTCTTAATAAACATATGCTAAACCTGTTTGTTGTTGTAATAACTGCAATCTAATAGAAGAAGGGATTGCAGATGTTAGAATTCGAACTCTAGATATAAACCGAGTTAAGTCTAGGGTTCATGCTGTAATTCATTTTCATATTCACGGTACTTATGAGTGAGTTGTGTATGAATGTTTACATTCTTTTGAATCTGCTATCCAGTTTACAATATATTTGTGCTCAAGGGTCAGGGTTTTGCCTATTTTTGTTCCGGCTCTTTATTTTTCTTCAACTGTTTTTATTTGACATAGTTTTGGACATGTATATGAAGAAATGACCCTCCAAGGATCTATTAAATGGTTTTTTAAAAAAGGTTTAAAATATACTCCAAGTTCATGTAGTTTTATTTTCAAGAATTTTGCCCCTATATTTTTTTTAAATTTCAAAATTCAAGTCCAATTGTCAACACCGTTAAATTTCTTCTATTAAATTCAACGGTGTAGCATTTTGAAATAAAAAAATGCTCACTTAATAGTCATGTAAAAAAAATTGACTTTGTAATGAACTTGAATTTAGTAAAAGAATTTTATCGATAGTGAGCTAAAATTTAAAATCTGAAAAATAGAATGACTAAATTTCAAATGTGAACATAATTTAACCAAAAAATGTACAAACTTTTTTTCGCATATATATTCTTATCTGACACTTACACTCAAGATTTTATTTTTTTTAACGTGCTTTAACGCGTTCGAACTTATGCTCTCTTACACTAATAACAATGTCAATATCAATTAAATTAAGACTCAATCGATAATTACACTTAAGTATAAAGCCAAATAGCCTCCCCTGTTCTCTGGTTGTTCACACAGAGAAATTTGATTTGGGTATCTCATCTGAAATAAAAGCAGCTGCTTTTGTAATAATAAAGTAGTCACTTCCTGCTAATATTGTAAATTAGTTTGTTGAAGCGGTCTCATGTCATATTCGTGGAGGGGATATAAGGTTAAATTCAGGCATTGGCATGTTTACATCAAGAAATGTATCATATTATTCATAGCTTGGAAATGTCCAACACTGGAAAACTTTGAGCATTTCTTACCAACCAAGTATTCAATGTTTAAGCCAACAATCTCTTGATCCAATGTCAAGAGCATTATCTTGTAGGTATGAGAACTTGAGTTCGATTCCAAGCAATCACATTCTCCTTCCCAATTATATATATATTAACATAGTGATCCTTCAAATATGTGAAAATTTTGGGACAACGAGCATACCATTATTAGTTTCGGATTTAACTATTTCATTTATAGTTTAAATCTTTTTTAAATATATATTGTATATATTTATAAATATATTTCAATTAAATACAATATAAATTTTAAAATTAGTAATTAAATTGAAATATAAAAAAAATCTGTCAATCAATAGGATTCAATATAAAAACTTTTGTTTAGGTTCCGTTGTTTCAATGTAAAAACTTTTACCGAAAATATTTTCATACTTTTTTATGCTTGTTTCATGTAAAATAGGATAAACAACGTAAAAAGTTTTCCACTCAACGTAAAATTACCATTTTATTCCCTTAAAATGTTTTGCCATTTTTTCTTTCATAAGACATTTTCCAAACTGATAGGTTTTGTTCACTGTAACACCTTCATACTCGATCCAAGCATCGGATCAAAGCACCAAGATGTTACATTCTCTACTACATTCTTCACTTATCAAATATTTCCTTATAAACTTTTATAACTTTTCAATTTAGTCCCTTTTTATCATAAAAGTTCAATATTCACTAATTAATCATATTAAATCGATTTTCTTTCTTGTTACACTTTAATCATATAATTTATTTCAATATCTTGTTTCACATATCAAATTTCTATGTATTTCACTTCTATTATTTCATCCACATATTTTCTCAAGTTTAACAATTTAGTCCTGGTCATCATAAAAATTCCATATTTTTTCCACAACTTCACTTTTACAATATTTTATGCATATTTCATCTTCTCATAACACATTTATTAAACTTTTATCATACTTATTCACATATTAAATTGTTTCACACTTAAATTTTTGTACATTTTTTAATTTAGTCCCTATTGCCATGTAATTTATTTTTTACCGTATAAGCCCTTTAATCAAATAATTCATTATAATATCTTATGTCACATAACAAATTTTTATGCATATCACTTCTCTTGTTACAATATAAATTTCACAAAGTTTACAATTTAATCCTTAACATCATGAAGATTTATTATTTACTATAATTTCATCTTAACATCATTTTGTAATCAATTCACTACTTCATTTAAATTCTTTAACATAAATCACAAATGTATGTTTGTTTAATTGAAAACAACTTTTATAAAATATTTTCTGGAAATCTGTCAAATAACAGAAAATATTTTAGGCAGATTCATCCAAACACTAGAAAATATTAACTTTTCCAAAAAGTAAGTTAATTTCTGGAAACCATTTTCAATAAAACAAATGAAACAGTTTCAAGAAACAAATACTATTTTTGTTTTCATTTTCTTGGTTGGAAAATGAAAAATATTAAGAAAAATAAGTTGGTTAAAAAAATTTAAAATGGTTTTATTTTTATTTTTTATTTCCATTTTTCTAAAAAAACATGTTTGAATAATAAAAATATGAAAACATGTTTAAGGAAGAAGATATAAACAAAATGGAACCCATTTCCTTAGGAGGGTTTGGAAAAATAATAACCTTACTTTACCATTCATAAAATTGAATTATGGGGTATGAAATCAAGCTTTTATATGGTTAGTGGCGGTGAATAGAGTACGTACTTGTTATATATTAACGATCACCAACCCGAATCTCAAATAAAATTTGGATCGCCTATCCGCAACCCAATAATAGGCGATCCGAACAGGCCTCACCAGACGAACGAGTATGAGACGAACCGCGAAAGGAAAATACGACAAGAGGAGCTTGCGAGCTAGAGCTCGTGGATCTAGCTCACACGAACCAAGGGAGGATTGCGGTCTCAGTTCGCATATACCCAAAGAGCTCGCAAAAGGGAGACTGCATGCTCTACAAGAAACCCAAAGTGAAACACATGTCCAACATGCTTGAAGCCAGTCCAGAATGTCAATCCTAGGAACATAGGGTATCGCGTACACTGCAGACAACTTAGAATGAAACACATGTTCAACAGACCTAAAACCCACTCAGAATGTCAGTCCTAAGAACAACGGGGTCAAGACAAAATAATGAGGTCAAGTCGTGAGTTGTGATAATATGTATAAATATCCGAATGCTCCAATTAATAACATATGAGACAAAATTACTCAAAAGTACCAAATAATTCTTGATTGAAAAAAAATCCTTTTATCTGATTAGCAATGTTTGTGTCAATGGTGCGAACAAGAAGTTGATGATTTGAACCATGCACTATTTGATTGTAACTTCATTTTCCATTTCTGGTGTGGTTTCCTTCATACGTTGGCTTAAAATTTTGAGTGGAATGTGTCATTTTTTTGAATGGAATGAAGGGATTGATTATCGAATCGGATGCTCTTCCAGTGATTCAATGATGTCTTGATTTTAATTTAAGATTACTTTTAATAAAGTCAATAGCTTAATTAAGGTGATCGAAAATCTAAAATATAAACATATTAGCATAGAGACAAATGACATAGCTGGTGTTTTAGCTTCACCAACTACTCAAAAAAATAGTTTATATGAAATTAATTTGCTTGGGGATACATATCAGTTAGAATTGTAAAGTTGTAGTTCTTTTTGGACAGTTTTCTCATATAAAAACTCAAACTTCTACTCTAAAAAAAGAATATTTTCAAACTCAATTTGGTCCGTAAACATGACACTTTAGCAATGTTTTCAAATCAGGTGGGACAAAAAAAAGTGTAAAACCTATAGAAGTTTTTGTATTAAGTGTTAGGTTGCATTTTATTTTATTTTTTACATAAAAATGGGTAAATTAAATCTCTATACATTAAATCAAATAACAAACCGTCTTTTTTGTTAAACATTTTATTTATTTTTACTATTAAAAACTAACATCATTGATAAAATAACCAAACAATGACATGTAACTTGTCACGTGTACCTCATGTTAACATATTGAGATTTGTTTTTAATAATAAAAAGGATAATTTTTTTAATAGAAAAATGGATTTACTTTTTTTCAGGCAAAATGGAGTTGTTATGACAATTCCATTATTACTCATCTCTTCCCTTCACAATCTACTATTCCATCTAGCTGTGATGTTTAGGAGAAACCCCATTTTGGAGGATAATTAAAGCCAAAAATAAAAATAAACGTTGGTAGTTGTCACCTGTTTCTTGTTTGTGGTATGGAATGAATCATGCTCAACAAAAAGTTGAGGACGTTGGATTGGCTTGGCCCCACCGTTGGCGGTGGTGGGCCGGTGCCAAATGGACGGCATGGCCACCCAATGCACCCCTTCCAATAGAAATATAAGTGAGGTGACATGGCTCCACCAGCTCATTTTAAGGTTGCCCCCCATCCTATATTCTATGAGGACGTGATCGTCACCACATTACATTCCTAAATTTAGCTTCTCTTTATACAATTCCAACCTCTTTTCAACTTTGTGTTAAAAAGAGTTAGAAGTTTTAGGGACCAAAATAAATAATAATTTTTTGGGTTCTAATCTTTTTTCTATATTAATGTCATTCGTTGTTTGCGTATAATAAATAAACATTCGATTCTATTTTGATATTTCACTTTTATTATTCAAAATATATTAAAAATGTTATTTTTATATTTACTGATATAAAATGTGAGATTAAAGAGAGAAAATAATTCACACGATGTACTGAAAACTGTTAATGATTATTTAAGAGTGTTTGAAAAATTTGATGATTCTAAAAAAGATTCAACGGAAAGTTAGTGTAAAATACCTTACTAAGATGTGACTTACTATAAAAACTTGATAGTAGAGTTATGAAAGATTTTACTTTACATGCGAAGCGTAGATAAAGAAGTAGACAATAACCTTGATCCCAAAAATATTAAATGTACATTTTAATCCCTTAAATCTCCCCAAATTATCAAATAATCAATAATAATAATTGGTAATGAGATGGAAATTAAGGCAATAAAGAACCGTCCATTATCTATAATGATCATCATCCATTCCCTTGATTGACCGACTATGACCAAATGAAAGGGACAGTCACGGTAGGGGAGGGGCCTCTATTTTTATTCAATTTCTACACCGTCATTTTGATGCCCAACCAACCTCATGCTTTGCCCATATATATATATATATATTCGCTGTTTAATTCAATTATTATTTGATAAATAGTTCAACATTTAATCTTTAAATTTAGTTTTTTTTTTCAATTTGATCTTTGAATTTTTTTTAAGTTTAAATTAATTCTTGAATTTAACAATATTTTTTATAGCTTGATTATGATATTGTATCATATCATCATTTAAAAATTATAATTTTTTATATAAAAAATTTAAGGTATAGCTTGACACAATTTTAGAACGTCACATTATTATAAGGATCAAAATTGAAAAATTTAGAAGTTCAAAAATTAAATGTGATATTATCGAAATAGAAAAATTAAATACTAAAAAAATTAAAAAAAAATTAAGTATTATAAAATTTGGTAATAAACATAACTAAATTCAGTCAATATAAAATAAAAATAAATAAAAATTGAAAAAATTCAAATATAAACATAGGAATATTGAAAATTAGAGTAGTTCAAAAGGCAAAAGACAAGTTGGTGGAATCTTTGTATATCCACGTCGAGGGCGGCGGACCAAGACAATTTATTTTTGTTTGGTCGGTTTGGTTCAGCTTCTTGTTTCGATTTAACACTTTATTCAGAAATGATGGCTGATAGAAATTGAAATTGAAAAGAAAAGTAAATAAAACTTTTTGGTTTTTTATTTTATTTTATTATTTCATGTACCATTTTATTTCATCAAAACTTGAAAAAGCTTAATTTCAATCAAGAATCTAGCATTGGAAGGATTAAAATAGAATTTTAAAATTTTAAGAGGTTAAAAATAAAAGTATATATATAAGAAGGCTTAAATTAAATATTTGATAATTGGGGAGGAACTGATATTACTTTATTTAATTAAGGACCTTAACTTCGCCTTGCTAAATGAAAGATTAAATTTTAATTTTATAATCAAATCAATTCAATTATGTCATTTATTTGAATTAAACTCAATTATTTGAAATTTAATTTTTTTTTTGCAAGTAGTTTATTTTTTATTTCGTTTTATTTAGTGACGGTGTCAATTTTTGATTGATTAATATTCACTTTTTTATTTTTCTTATCAATTTTTTTTCTCTTCATTCACTTCATGTGTTTGTCTTCTCAATTATAAATCTATTTTGTGGGTTTATTTTCAATTTTCATAAGTAGTGATGAGCAATTGACGATGCTTCTTAATTTGTTTCTATTTTGAGAGTTTCAAAATAATAAATAATTTCACGAGTCGATTTGGACGTGTTTTGTCTATTGTTTAATAAGTCATCACTTTTAAAAGTTTTTGTCTGCATTTGTAGCACGTTTTTTAGCTTTGTTTATTTGTATGTAGTCTTGCTTTTACAAGTGATTTTTGGTATGATTTTGTCATCATCCTCTCTAGTTTGGTGGATACTTAGTTCTTTTTCCGATTTTTGCTTGTCGCTTTGGACCATTCGGAGTTGATTTCTTTATTATATTAAATGCTTGCAATCACTCCACTTGTTTGAGTTGTGACAGAACTAATTATCAACGTGTGATAATACTCTATTGATATTGAAGCTGAAGCCTTTATTATGTTAATGGAATTTATCTTTCACTACTTTCGACAGTATTTATTAGTTTTTCTCCGAACTATATTGTTTCATTCATGCAATGAGTTAATGAATTTTTCTCTCAAAAATTTATGTTTTATTTATATTTCCATATTTAAGTTATTTTTTGGTTACAAATTCAACACATTCAATGTTAAAAATATTAAACATAAATATCATATATGCATTTAATATACTATTTCATTATTTCTATTTCTAGCAACTATGTAATATTTTTTTTATGTGGTACCTAAAATTGCAAATTTCAAAGAAAAGAAGTACCAAAACAATAATAATTGAACCAAGTTTGTCCCTTCACTGTTATTTTCACAGGCATTTCAATTTCAACTCAATTCCTTTACGTATTTAATTCATAAACTCAACCTTCAAGTTTATCCTCAATTTATTTATTTAAATTTTAAGATTTTATTCGAAATAAAAATCCAATTATTTGAACTTCCTCGATTAGACTCTTTCGCTTAATAAAAAAAAATCATGCTCAATTTGAGCTTAATTATTAAGCTCGATTTTAGGTTTAAATTCCAACTAAAAATTATAAATACTAATTAAAAAACAGAAAACTAGATCTTAAAATTTAAATTATGAATAAGTGATTAGGTGTAATGGTAAAGCACATTGCACTCTCAAGAAGAAGACGTAGATTCAAAACGTTCGAATCTTACAAATAACATTATTGAGAGGAAGTAACAAACTTTTAACATGAACCGTAAAACGAACATGCATAATATCAAAAGAATTGATTACATAGTAATATCTGCTCATATTTTTTTAACTTTTTGATAAGGTATATACATCTTACACACACAGGTGCTCGAACCCGAATCTTCTAAGATAAACAACATCTTTTTTTTCACTAGAACCACATGTTAGATTCATATAAAAAAGAATTGATAATATTGATAATACTCAAAAAGTAAAAAGCATCCATTATTTTTTTCTCATAAAAAAAGAGTATTATTGGATGTTAACAGTTAGTGAGACAGATTAGTGGGGCACCAAATGATGCGACCTCACTAATCTGCTATTTTATATAAGACAAACTCTCTATTAAGAGAAGTAAATTTACCTTTGAAAATTTTAAATTATCATTAATTATTTTCAAAGAATTAATCATGAAGTTTTACAACCACTTCTCTAATTCAATGCCCATTTTTACAATCAAAGTAACCATTGAAATTGACATCTTTCATTGTTTCAAGTAGGTAAATTAGGAAAAACCTTAATATCAATATTAATGCTTCATGTAGAGGCAATCAATTTTAGAATTTTTTAAATAATAAAATATAAAATTACTGATGTTGAGATTCGAATTTCATAAAATTAAAATTTACAATGTATGTTCAGAAATTATTATTATCATATATGAAGGCAAAGTGTGAGAGAATTGAGGTTATGCGTAATGAAATCTCTTTTGTAAAATAAAATCATAAGACTTCTCAAATCAAAATCGACAATACTTTCAAAGTTGGGAACGGGCATGATTTACACCAAGCTAATTTTTGTCATATATTTAATATTTCAAGTTGATGAGTTTGACCTTTAATCTTTAAAATTAATGGACCATGTGATCTTAATGTTATATACGATATGATCACAATGTAAATAATTAAAAACATGATAGATGTGAAAGAGAATGTAAATATGTAAGAGTACATGATTGCTACAATAATTTATGTAAATGTAATTTTAATACATAATTTGATACTTAAATTTGACTTTTTTTTTAATCTAGTGCCTAATTATTTTTATCCAATGTAATACTTGTATTTGATAAAAATTACATATTTTGGTGCTTGAAAGTAACAGTATTAACTTTTTAGCGTTTAACTTGATTTTTAAAATTGATTTGTTGAAAATTCATAATTAGCTGATAATATTAATAATTAACTTTCATTAAATCAACCCTAAAACCTGAATTAGGTCATATCCATCGAACTATTTTTGACAAAATAAATGCAAAATTAAACAAATTCACAAATAACACTAAATTTATTCTATTAACAAAATTATAAAAAAAAAATCAAACCTAATAATATTTACATGAATTTTTATAAAATCTAACTCTAAACACTAGAAAATAAATTTTAAGTACCAAAATATATAATTTTTGTCAAATACAAATATCACATTGGACCAAAAAAATAGTACAAACATCACATCAGAAAAAGTATTTATCAAACTCAAGTACCAAATAATATTAAACCAAATATTATAATATGATAATATGAATATACGAATTATGAGTTATAACTTTTGGTCAATTTTTGAAAGACTGTAAAAGGACTTTCTTTTTGGTCATGGAGTTAAAGTGAAGCTTAAGATCACAAATTTAAGGTTAATTATGGTGTTGGAACCCACCAACAAGACAGCTCTAATAACATAAGCCTGCAATAAAGGAACTGTTAAAAGGTTTTGTCTGAAACTGAAACATCTCAACAAATTTTCAAATTATTAAATCAGAATTTGATCTTAAACCAGAAGAGATTATATTTTTACATTATTTCCATGTGAGTGACCAATCAGTAGGGCCAATTCCACATATGTGTCCAACTCAGCATCTATATCAGCAAATACCAAGTTGCATTTGTCAGCTTACTATCAATAATACATCCCTCTTATTACCAGATCAACGTATATACACATATATATATAACAATCATCAACCAATTCATGGTTATGAATGTTTCAGATCATAGGGAGTTTTCTTTAGTATTCTCAAACTCGAACACGAACTCGAACTCTATTATTTCTGCAGGAAAAGTAGATGGCAACTGAAGCAGTGATCATTCAAGAACCTGTTTCCATAGTGGTGAAGTTCTTTCATCTTTAAAATTCACAATTTATGAATGTTCGAAATGATAGGCTCTCAAACTCGAATTCTATAACTTGTGCAGGAAGAAATAGCAACTGAAGCAGTGATCATTCAAGAACCCATTTCAATAGTGGTAAAGTTCTTTCATCCTACCTGATTCACAGTTTATGAATGTTTGAAATGATAGGCTCTCAAACTCGAACTCGATCACTTGTGCAGGAAAAAATGGCATCTGAATCAGTGATCATTCAAGAACCCATTTCAATAGTGGTAAAGTTCTTTCATCCTACATGATTCACAGTTTATGAATGTTTGAAATGATAGGCTCTCAAACTCGAATTCGACCACTTGTGCAGGAAAAAATGGCAACTGAATCAGTGATCATTCAAGAACCCATTTTCATAGTGGTAAAGTTCTTTCATCTTACATGATTCACAGTTTATGAATGTTTGAAATGATAAGCTCTCTAACTCGAATTCGATAACTTGTGCAGGAAAAAATGGCAACTGAAGCAGTGATCATCCAAGAACCCATTTCTGTAGTGGTAAAGTTCTTTCATCTTACACGTATTGTGCTTTAAGCAAACTTTATAACACTCTACGTCATCAAAGATCAGATGTCTTTGATGACAGATTAAACCAGAAAGATCATCATGCATCAGGTTTCATCTTTAAAATAGAACTTCTGTTTTCGAGTTTTTCAGTGCTGTTGAAACACTTAAAACTGGAGGATCTCTGAGTTCTATAACTATCCTTTTAGTTGATTGATGAAGCATATCATCTCCGGTTTTTAATCAGCTTAAAGACGGTAGTAAGCATAATTTTTTAGATCTGTTGATGCAAAGTTCACGAATCAACAAGTTCTCTTTAGAAATACAAGGATCGGGCACATATCCGTATCCGATACTAACACACGGGAATTGGAAGCACAGAAACGGTATAGTCTTCTTCGAGCGTCCACTAACCCCCATAAAAGCTTTCTCACCCAAAGATGCGTTGGGTTGGATTGAACCTAAGACCTCCTATAACACATATATACAGCAGTCTTTTCTGCAAAGATCAAATGGTACTCTGTTTTCAAGATAGACTACTATATGTGTTGTAGGAGTGTTGGTTTCAAATCCAACGAGACACACCATTGAATGCAAACCCTGAGGGGTTAGTGAACACCCAAAGAGGACAATGTCGGTATTGTGCTCACGATGCTTGCAAGTTGCACAACCACCCCGGAGTGATGACGGATAGTGAGACGAATAAAATAATGCTTAATGGTCTGATATCACTAAATGTCATCCAACACAGTCGTCGAATTCGAATGCGTGACGCCATATTACGTTGTAAGAGATTAAGAGTAACTCACATTGTCTCAAATCATTTACAGGATAATTAAACTTATAAACATGACATAACTCAAACCATTTTCAATCACGGATATGGTCATGCATAACAGAAATCCCATGTTATACAGAGTCAAATTCATCGGTGTGTCTCGAAACATTAAAGACCATGTCTCGAGAATGTTCACGTTACTCCAAAATTTCCAAGTGTTATCTGACAGCCAACTAACTTTAATATTACATAGGAAAGGGAAAAATTGCCAGAAATAGTTTAAGTTTGCCATTTTTTTATGTTACCAAAGAAGCTTATTCTTCTAGAGAATAAATACCACATATGTAAATGAAAATAAAAAGCTTTGTTTTCTTCATGCAGAAAACAGCAGAGAGCAAGCACTTGACCTTGGAAGTAGCTGCCGATAATAAGGGGATCGAAACAGCATGTATCGTCACTGAAGGCAACACTGGAATATCTAAGGATGAAAGATTTTTAGTATCACCTGAGATTTCCATGGCTGCCAATGAGACCAGTGGAATGTTAGAGCACACTGAGGTGGATGGCACTCCATTTAAAGAAGAGAAGATACTAGAGGACAAAGAAAAAACGGTGGTTCGGATCAAAGAAGAGGATCAAACTCGAGACGGAATTGAAAAGGGTGACATGGATCATGGCAGTGAAGAACTCGAGAAACAAGCTTCAATGGATTATCATAATCCAATAGTGGACAACTTACCCTCCATGGTAGCTGAAAGCGAAGAGGTTGCTTGCGTACATGACCCTGAAGAGAACAAATGCATCAATGGAGAAAATGATGCCAGCCAATATGAGAATTGGTTCGATACTTCTTCCATCAAGAAAACTGAAGAGCTGCATTCTCAAGCCTCTGATATCAGGATGGAAAACGTTGTTGAAGAGTGTCCAAGAGAAGAAACTGGACAATGTGAGATCGATGAGAAAACCAACCAAGATTTCAGCAAGTCAAATGAATTATGTAAGGATGATGCAAACTCTGAATCGGAAAAGGTTGCAGTGGACGCAATACAGCCAGCAGACAAGGAGCTGGCCATGATGGAGGCATCGGATGAAATGGAAAGAGATGAGGAATCAGCAAGTGCAATGCCTAAAGAATACGTTACAGAAGCAGAACATGTTTCAACCCCAAATGAGAAGCCTGCAAATCCTATGAATGTAGTTTACAAAGATACCAATATTGACATCTCTGGTGAAACTGTAAAAACAAGCACAAGCATTGAAGACGCAACATCTGTCAAAGACCATGAAGACAGATCTAAGGGAAATGGGAGGGAAACGATGTCTGTTAAAGAGGTAAGTAGATTGCATGACATACTGATCTCTGAACTTCTCACTTATTCGGTATATCCAAACTCGAACTTCCATGAAAGGCGTGGCAAAAACAATCATCATCCACACACTCATGCACACCATGCAAAACAGCAGACCCGGACCATCTTTTACCACACTCTGCATTTAAACAGTTTTTTTTGCTTTATCCTACTTCAAGTTTGTTCTTGTTTGTAATCTGATCTGTTACCTTCTAGTACTTTGTCATAGTTAAATCGAAATTGTGTATTGTCATGCAGGTCCATGAAGAATCAGAAATGGAAGCTTCAGGTACTGCAAAAAAAAATCCGGAAACAAAGGAACATCCAATACCTGACATCTCTGATTCATCAATTGGAGATGAAACTGCAAAGGAAAGCATGAAGGAAGTTGAAAGCAGCCTAAAGAAGTTGACAGAAGAGGTCAGCTAACAATGATAGTTGATTTAGGTCCAACAATTCTTTTCCTTTCGAACAACTATTTGTTGTTAACTTACGCGCTCAATTGTTATACAGGCTAGCAACTTGAATGTCATGGAAATGGACTCTATAGAGGAAAGAGCAAAGCCAGATAATGATCCGAGTCCATTTGATGTAAAGGAGTCGAAAGAAGAAAAACAACAAACCCTCAAAGAGGACCTTGTCAGTGGCTCTTCGTTTGAGCTCAAGGAATCCAGAATGGACACTGAAGAAGAAACAACAGTAAAAGAAGATGAAGCAGAAGGGGAAAAGAATGTTGTCGTGGTCAAAGAGATTGGCCTAGCCACAACTGAACATGACATGATCGGTGTAGAAGGTGCTAACATTGATGTGAATTCAATGGACTTCTCTGTAACATACGAGAAGAACATGGAGGCTCCCAAACCCCGAGAAGAAGATGGAATGCAGGATAAAATTCTGAATGCAGTAAGTGAAGATAGAATGGAGATGACCACTGAGGTTGTTCCCTTGAAAGAAGCAATAGGAGATGAAGTTGTGGAACATTCTACCATGCCTTCAGAAGAATATGAAACCACTGGAGAAAGGAAAATAACAGATGAAACTTTGGAAAAAGATAGAGCGTATGAGAACTTAGAAAAGGTTGAGGTGGACGTGGAAGTTGTACCAGACACAGACAAGGAGCTGGCGGTAACTGGGGCATTAGATGAAATGAAAAGGGAAGAGGAATCCACTGTCCTGACGCCTGAAGGAAAACCGGATGAAGAGATACCAATCCAGCAGAAAAATGAACCTGAAAAGGAGATGCCTTCAGGTCCCTTGAATGTAGTTCATGAGGATGTCAATACTGCCATCTCTCGTGAAACTACAGGAACAAGCACAAGCATCAGAGAAAACACATCAGTCGAAGACCATGAAGAAAGATCCGAGAGAGAAGGGAGGGAAGACTCATCAACCGAACACCAGCAAAATGAAGTAAATGAGATTACCAAAACTATGGAACTTGAGATTTCAAGTGACAATGCTGATGATTTACATGTTACTGATTCATCAGTTCAGCAATCAGCTGAAAACGAATATGAAAAGCAGTTTGAGTTCTCCGATGTTCAACCTGAAGAACAAGTGGATGATGCAATGGACGCAGCCAAGGAGAAGGAAAAAGTTAGTGAAGATGCCTCCAAAGCAAGTCAAAGCAGTGGTTGCACAATTCCGGAGCACGTATTCACAGAAGCAATGGCCAATGAAAACCCAATGTTTGTAAAAGAGGCATATCACTTGAACTCCGGAAACGGCTCAGAGAGAAATGAAGCTTTAAATAACAAACACAAGGGAATACAACAAGAGCTAAATGATCACATAAAAGATAAACACGAAGAAACAAAAGAGGTCTGATTCTAGATCATGAATACTAACTCAATTTCAATCTTTTTGTTAAAATCTGAAACCTCCATGTTTAACCAATCTCTCAATATATTTTCATTCAGGTCACTGAAAAGCTGGAACTGGACAACACAGTTGAGAATGATGCAAAACAAATTCTAGAGGAAGACATCAACAATGATCAGATCACACTTAAAGAGGTAAGAAAATTATATGACTCACTAATCTTCGAACTTCAAACTTATAATATATTTCTGAACTTTAACTTCCATCAATAGACATGGAACAAATAAAAATCATAGGCATACACATGCATACAATGCATAACAGCACAACCAGAAGTCTTATGCCCCACCGAAAGGCTATCCATTGAACAGTGTAAAAGTAATAGAGCCGTGTAAATTCAGATCAAAATCAGAAAAGAGAAGGCCAAAAACAGAGTTCCATAATAAGAGAGGTGTCATGAAGCAACTGATGCCAGCAAGCAAACCAAAAGATAACTGGGATTTCAAGGAATAAAAAATTCAGTTCATGAACTTAGCACAAAGATGACCCATGACCTGTTTGAATTTGTCTTATAATAGTCTGTAACCATCTGGAACTTTTTCATGTTTATGTTGAAATTTTGTTTATCGTGAAGGTGTGTAAAGGATCAGAAACTGAAGCTTTGGGTACAGAAAAAGAAGAAATAACTCTAATCAAAGTCAAAGAAGAACTTGTCTGCAGCTCTTCGTTTGAGCTTGAGGAGTCTAAAATGGATACTGAAGGAGCAACGGCAGTAAAAGAACATATCGATACTGCTGATTTGGACGGCACATCACAAGCAGCAGAAATGGAAGAAACAAACTTAAAGGAAGCTAAAGCCGAAGCAGAAGAAGAAGAAGAAGAGGAAAAGAATGAAATAAATAATGTCGTTGATGGTGAAGATGATGGGAATGGTTTAGGAAGTGCTGACATTGATGCAAAATCAGCAGAATCTTGCATGACAAGTGAGAAGGACAAAGAGATTCCCCAAGAAGAAGATAGAATGCAGGATAAAATTCTGAGTGCAGGCATTGAAAATCAAATGGAAATGACCACTGAGGAGATTCCGTTGAAAGATATATTAGAAGATGATGTTAACGAACATTCTGCTATGCATTCAGAAGAAAACGATGCAACTCTCATAGAAGAGAGGAAAAAAGTTGATGAAACTTCGAAAGAAAATCAAGCTCAACAGAATCACTCAGAAAACGCTGCGGTGGATGTGAAAGTTGTACAGGTGACAGGCAAGGAGCTCGCTATGACAAATGGATTGGAAGAAATGAGAAAGGACAAGGAATCCATTGTTCCAATGCCTGAAGGAGAAATTAGTGAAGTAGAAAATATTGGTCTCACACAGAAGAATCAAGAGGGAAATTCCGAGAAGGACGAAATCCTAGAGGAGAGCTTCAAGCAAATTAATGAACCCGAAAAGGAGAACCGTGCATGTCCTGCAGAAGTCAATACTTCCATTTGTGCCGAAACTGCAGAAACAAGCACAAGCATAGAAGAAGCAACATCAGTCAAAGACCATAACGAGAGATCCGAGGGAGAAATGAGGGAAGACTCACCAAGTCAGAGTAATGAAACCGTGGAAGTTGAGATTTCAAACGAGAATGATGATGATTTACATGTTACTGACTCATTCCTTGGACAACTAATGGACAATGAGCACGAAAAGCAGTACAAGTTCTCCTATGTTCAGCCAGTGGAAAATGAAGCTTTAGAACACAAAGAAGGGAGCATACTGCAGGAGTCAGATAAAAGAAGTGCACTACCAAAGGATGCCATGGAGAACGTGGAAGAGAACTTAAATCAGGAAGAAACCAAAGAGGTCTGAATTTAAAGCACAAATGAATAATAACTCAGTTTCAAGCTTCTTTTAAAAACATTTTTAAACACTTTTCCAAGATTAGAACTGTAGTTGTTAAAAAAAGTACAACATATTCTTCATGCAGGTTCGTGAAGGTTCAACATCCATCGTGAAGGAAAAATGTGCTATCATAGATGACTCACTGAAATCTACAGAAGAAAATGAAAATGAAGCAACACCTGAAGTAGAGGTGAAATTCATATTACTTCTAGAATTTTGAAGAGCCTAGTTCTTAAAGATAAAGTTTTTCTTTTTTTTTTAAGATCAAGTTGAAAGCTGAACCTCCATGTTTCACCGAACTTTTGATATTATTTTTTGTTCAGGTCTGTGAAAAGCAGGAACCAGACAACACAGTTGAGAATTCCGAAAAACAAATTCTAGAGGAGGAAGATAACAATAAGGATCAGACATCACTAATGACCGAGACGATGGAAGAAAAAGCTAAAGAAGAGAATACTGCAGCAGTGGTGTCGATAACAGAGGTAAGTAGAACAGCAAAACCAAATAATAATTCTAGTCCGTTTGATATTATACAGGAGTCAAAAGATGAACTTAAACCAATAGAAGTGAAAGAAGATCATTTCCCTAGTTCCTCAGTTGACCTTTGGGAGTCCAAAAACGATACTGAAGAAGAAACATTAGCATCATGTACAACAGAAACCGAAGAAACAAACATAAAGGAAGCTGACGCTGAAATAGAAAAGGAAAAGAACCAAAAATGTAAAGTTGATGTCGACGAAGAGAACACCTCAGCAAGAACAGAACATGAAAAGATTGGTGTATGCAGTGCTGAAACTGATGTGAAATCAGGGGACTCGTACGTAACATACGAGAAGGACATGGAGATTCCCAAAGAAGAAGATGCAATGCAGGATAAAGATCACAATGCAGGAAGTGAAGATCAATTGGAGATGACCACTAAGGAGATTCCCTTGAAAGAAATACTAGGAGATGAAGTGAAGGAATATGAGGCCACACTCATTGAAGAAAGGAAAATAACTGATGAAACTTCAGAAAAAGATTGCGATTCATGTGAGTACTCAGAAACTCCAGTGCCACAAGTAACGGATGAGAAATTAATTCAAAATGAAGATAATCCGCTAGCAGATGTCCCTAAAGCTGAGCCTAAGGATACGGGAAACGAGAGTGGACAAGAAGTAGAGGAACAGTTGGCTGAGGAATCTAATCTAGAGGTCACCGATGTCTCTAATAGTGAAGAACATAGAGAACTAGAGAATCAAACCAATGCTTGCGAAGCAAAAGCACTGCCAGTTGAAAATCCGTCAGATGTAGGATTGGATGGATCAAAAATTGAAGATGGAAAGCCACTGGATGAAACCATGTATATGGAAGCAACCTTGGGTACTTGCAAGGATGGCGAAAAGGCTACTGAAGAAGAGAATTCAGCTAAGAACATAGAAAAAACAGAAAGCTTGAAAGAAGATTCTGAAATAGAAAAAGAAAATCAGATTCCTGAGACGGTTATCAAGACTTATAATGCAAAGGTTAGTGAATACTTATTCTGCTCTTTTTCTTCTTAAAAGACAAAAACATATTGAAGATATGGAAATGGGTATCGTACGTTAGTGAATAATTACACTTCTCACTTTCAAAATGAATAGATACTCAACAGATTTTCGGATGTTATATTGTTAAACATTTTATCTATGTTATGCGCAGGTGGAAGACTACAGTTCTGTCTCAACTGAATGTTTCATGGAAGCAGAGTCCAAAGAGCAGATAATTGCAGAAAACTTGGAGGTCAAAGAACATTCAACCAATGATGGAGAAGCATCCCACATCACCAAAGAATTAGAAAAAATGAGACAGGCTGAAGAGTCCAAAGAGCCTGTAAGTCTGCGTAGAGAAGATCGAGAAGCACAAGAGAAAACTGAGGAGATTATTGATGACTTGAAACCATGTCATGAGGAGAGTCGTATTGAAGCTGTAACAGAAGTGACAGCAGAGACGAGCTTGAACGACACCGACGAGATTGTAAATGCATCAAATATCAGCCCAGCCGAGACGAGTGTAGGAAATATTAAGAGTGATGCTCAAGAGACAGAAGTAGAGAATGTGCAGCATGAAGAGATATCCTCTGAATTGGATCCTGATGTCCGAACTAATGACAACGGTGAAGTGCAAAAGCAGAATCTAAATATGGAAACTGTGGACAAGGATGAAGCTGAGGTAATCAAAAGAGTTCCTATCTTGAATACTAACCCAATTTCAATCTATTTTCTAAAAGCTGAAACCTCCATGTTCAACCAATCTTTCAATTTATTTCCATTCAGGTCGCTGAAAAGCTAGAACCGGACAACACAGTTGAGAATGATGGAAAACAAATTCTAGAGGAGGAAGACACCAACAATAATCAGATTCCAATTGAAGAGGTAAGAAAATTATACAACTCTCTAATCTTTGAACTTCAAACTTACAATATACTTCCGAACTACTTCCATTAATTGACATGGAAAGAATAACCATTATTGGCAAACACATGCGTACAATGCAAAACAGCACAACCAGAAGTCTTATGCCACATCAAAAGGTTATCCACTAAACAGTGAAAAAGTAATACAGCCGAGTGAATTCTGATCAAAATCAGAAAAGGCCAACAACAGAGTTCATTAATAAGAGAGGTGTCATGAGGCAACTGATGTCGGCTAGCAAACATCAAGATAACTTGGATTTCAAAGAATAAAAAATTCAGTTCATGAACTTAGCATAAAGATGGCGCATGACCTGTTGGAATATGTTTTATAATATGGTCCATGACAGTCCAGAATTTTATCATGTTTATTTTGAAATTTTGTTTACTGCACAGGTGTGTAAAGGATCAGAAACTGCAGCTTCAGGTACAGCAAAAGAAGAAATAACTCCAATTGAAGTCAAAGAAGAACTTTTCTGTAGCTCTTCATCTGAGCTCGAGCAGTCCAAGATGGATACTGAAGAAGTCACCACAGTAAAAGAACATATCGGTACTGCTGAGTTGGACTGCACATCACAAGCAGCAGAAACGGAAGAAACAAACTTAAAAGAAGCTAAAGCTGAACCAGAAGAGGAAAAGAATGAAATAAATAATGTTGTTGATGGTGAAGATGATAAGGTTGGTTTAGAAAGTGCAGAAATTAATGTAAAATCCGAAGAATCGTGCGTGACAAGTGAGAACATCGAGACTCCCCGAGAAGAAGATACAATGCAGGATAAAATTCCGAATGCAGGAAGTGAAAATCAAACGGAAATGACCATTGAGGAGATTCTGTTGAAAGAGGTATCAGGAGATGATGTTAAGGAAGGTTCTACCATGCCTTCAGAAGAAAATGATGCAACTCTCATTGAAGAGAAGAAAATAGTTGATGAAACTTCAGAAGAAGATCAAGCTCTATACAAACACCCCGAAAATGTGGTGGACGCAAAATTTGAACAGGAGATAGATGAGGAGCTGGCTATAACAAAGGGATCATATGAAATGAGAAAGGACGAAGAATCCATTGTTCCAATGCCTGAAGTAAAAACTAGTGAAGTAGAAAATATTGGTTTCGTACAGAAGAATCAGGAGGAAAATTCCCACAAGGACGAAATCCAGGAGGAGAGCTTCAAGCAAAAGAATGAACCCGAAAAGGAGAACCATGAGTGTCCTTTGGATGCAGTTTCTGAGGATGTCAATACTGCCATCTGTGCCGAAACTGCAGAAACAAGCACAAGTATCGAAGAAGCAACACCAGTCAAAGACCATGACGAGAAATCTGAGGGAGAAACAAGGGAAGACTCACCAACCAACCAGCTACATACTAAAGCAAGTGACATTAATGAAACTATGGAAGTTGAGATTTCAAATGAGAAGGCTGATGATTTACATGTTACTGATTCATTCGTTGGACAACTAGTGGACAAGGAGCACGAAAAGCAGTATAAGCTCCTCGATGTTCAACCAGTGGAAAATGAAGGATTAGAACACAAAGAAGAGAGTATACTGCAGCAGTCGGAGGACTGCAGTGCACGGAAACCTGAACCAAAGGATGCCATGGAGAACTTAAAACAGGAAGAAACCAAAGAGGTGTAAATTTAGTGCATGAATTAATACTAACTCAATTAAAAAATTTAAAACAATTTTAATCTCTTTTAGAGATTATCATTGTAATTATTAATAAAAGTACACCTTATTCTTCATGCAGGTTCATGAAGGTCCAACGTCGATCGTGAAGGAAGAATGTGTTATCATAGATGACTCACTGAAAGCTACAGAAGAAAATGAAAATGAAGCGACACTTGAAGTAGAGGTGGCATTCATGTTACTTCTAAAATTTTGCAGAGAATAGTTCTTAAGATCTTTTTTTTTTTTTTTTTGAAAGTCTTAAGATCAAGTTGAAAGCTGAAAAACCTCTATGTTTCACCGATCTTTTGATACTATTTTTGTTCAGGTCTGTGAAAAGCTGGAACCAGACAACACAGTAGAGAATGCCGAAAAACAAATTCTTGAGGAGGAAGACAACAAGAAGGATCAGACAACACTAATGACTGAGACAATGAAAGAAAAAGCTAAGGAAGAGAATACTGCAGCAGTGGTGTCGATAACAGTGGTAAGTGGATTGTATGAATCACTAACATCTTAAATTTTCCACTTATTGAATGTTTCTGAATTCAATCTTCCATCAACTTAAATATTCAATGTTTTATAGACTAGCAACACAATCATTGAGGAAACAGTGTCCATAGAGGAAACAGCAGAGCCAAATAACGATTCTAGTCTGTATGATATTGTACAGGAGTCAAAAGAAGAAATAACACCAATAGAAGTGAAAGAAGACCAGGCTCATAGTTCGTCGTTTGAGCTCAAGGAGTCCAAAAACGACACTGAAGAAGAAATCTCAGCATCATATCCAGCTGAAACAGAAGAAACAAACATAAAGGAAGCTGAAGCTGATGCTGATACTGAAGCTGAAATAGAAAAGAGAAAAAACGAAATATATAATGTTGTTGTCATTGAAGAGAATAGCTCAGAAAGAACTGAACATGAAGAGAGTGGTGTATGCAGTGCTGAAATTGATGTGAAATCAGGGGACTCTTACATAACACATGAGAAGGGCATGGAGATTCCCGAAGAAGAAGATGCAGTGCAGGATAAAGTTCCATATGCAGGAGAAGATCAATTGGAGATGACCACCATGGAGATTCCCTTGAAAGAAATATTAGGAGGTGAAGTGAAGGAACATGAGGCAACATTCTCTGAAGAAAGGAAAATAACTGACGAAACTTCAGCCAAAGATCAGGATCAGACTGAGCACTCAGAAACTCCTATGCCAAAAATAACGGATGAGAAATTTATTCAAAATGAAGATAATCCGCTAGTAGATGTCGCTAAAGCTGAGCCTAAAGATACGGGAAACGAGAGTGGACAAGAAGTCGAGGAACAGTTGGCCGAGGAATCTAATCTAGAGGTCACCGATGTCTCTACTGGTGAAGAACATAGAGAACTAGAGAATGAAACCAATGCTTGCGAAGCAAAAGCACTGCCAGTTGAAAATCCGTCAGATGTAGGACTGGATGGATCAAAAATTGAAGATGGAAAGCCATTGGATGAAGCTGTGGATTTGGAAGCAACCTTGGGTACTCGCAAGGATGATAAGAAGGCTACCGAAGAAGAGAAAATAGCTAAGAACATAGAAAAGCCGGAAAGCTTGAAGGAAGATACTGAAATAGAAAAAGAAAATCAGATTCCTGAGACGGTTATCATGAGTTATAATGCAAAGGTTAGTAAATACTTATTCTGCTCTTTTTCTTCTTAAAAAAAAAAAAAACAAATTGAAGATATGAAAATGGATATCAGACGTTAGTGAATAATTACACTTTTCACTTTCAAAATGAATAGATACTCAAACAGATTTTCGGATGTTATATTGTTAAACATTTTATCTATGTTATGCGCAGGTGAAAGACTACAGTTCTGTCTCAACTGAATGTTTCATGGAAGCAGAGTCCAAAGAGCAGAGAGTTGCAGAGAACTTGGAGGTCAAAGAACATTCAACCAATGATGGAGAAGCATCCCACATCACCAAAGAATTAGAAGAAATGAGACAGGCTGAAGAGTCCAGAGATCCTGTAAGTCTGAGTAGCGAAGATCAAGAAGCAGACGAGAACACTGAGGAGATTATTGATGACTCAAAACCATGTCATGAGAAGAGTCGTATTGAAGCTGTAACAGAAGTAACAGCAGAGACGAGCTTGAACGACACCGACGAGATTGTAAATGCATCAAATATCAGCTCAGCCGAGACGAGTGTAGGAAATATTAAGAGTGATGCTCAAGAGACAGAAGTAGAGAATGTGCAGCTTGAAGAGATATCCTCTGAATTGGATCCTGACGTCCGAACTAATGACAATGATGAAGTGCAAAAGCAGAATCTAAATATGGAAACTGTGGACAAGGATGAAGCTGAGGTAATCAAAAGAGTTCCTATCATGAATTCTAACTCAATTTCAATCTATTTGCTAAAAGCTGAAACCTCCATGTTTAACCAATCTTTCAATAGATTTTCATTCAGGTCGCTGAAAAGCTAGAACCAGACAACACAGTTGAGAATGATGGAAAACAAATTCTAGAGGAGGAAGACACCAACAATAATCAGATTACAATTGAAGAGGTAAGAAAATTATATAACTCTCTGATCTTCAAACTTCAAACTTATAATTTACTTCTGAACTACTTCCATTAATAGACCTGGAACAAACTGACAAATATCTTGTAGATATCTCGTAGGCATAGATACTTTCCTTTGTATTTTAGGATGTGATAGGGATATGATTTGCTGATTAGGGATATGATTTGTTGATTAGGGATATAAGTTGCTGAAATTAAGGAATTAGATATGTTGTACAAGTGCTATATAATAACAAGTTTAACTCAATGAAAAGACAGAATTCTCTTGTTTTGTCACAAACAACCATCATTATTGGCAAACACATGCTACAATGTAAAACAGCACAATCAGAAGTGACGGGCTATCGAATAGACAGTGTAAAAGTATAGAGCTGAGTGAATTCTGATCAAAACCAGAAAAGAAAGGGCCGAAAACAGAGATACTTAATAAGAGAGGTGTCATGAGGCAACTGATGCTATCTAGCAAACCTCACAATAACTTGGATTTTAAAGAATAAAAAGTTCAGTTCATGAACTTAGCACAAAGATGACCCATGGCCCATTGGAATTTTTTTTGTAAGTTTGTAACCATCCAGAACTTTGTCAGAGTTATATTGAAATTTTGTATATCCTGCAGGTGTGTAGAGGATCAGAAACTGCAGCTTCAAGAACAGCAAAAAATGAAATAACTATAATCGAAGTCAAAGAAGAACTTGTCTGCAGCTCTTCAGTTGAACTCGAGAAGTCCAAAATGGATACTGAAGAAAAAACAGCAGTAAACGAACACATCAGTACTGCTGATTTGGACTGCACATCACAAGCAGCAGAAATGGCAGAAACAAACTTAAAGGAAGCTAAAACTGAACCAGAAGAAGAGGAAAAGAATGAAATAAATAATGTTGTTGATGGTGAAGATGAAGGGATTGGTTTAGAAAGTGCGGACACTGATGTAAAATCAGTACAATCATATGTGACAAGTGAGAAGGATATCGAGATTTCCCGAGAAGAAGATGGAGTGCAGGATAAATTTCCAAACGCAGGAAGTGAAAATCAAATGGAAATGACCTCCGAGGAGATTCTGTTGGAAGAGGTACTAGGAGATGAAGTTAAGGAACATTCTACTGTGCCTTCGGAAAAATATGATACGACTCCCATTGAAGAGAGGAAAATAGCCGAGGACACTCCAGAAGAAGATCAAGATCAACACAAGCACTCAGAAAACGTTGCGGTGGACGTGAGAGTCATACAGGTGACAGACAAGGAGCTGGCCATAACAAAGGGATTGGCTGAAATGAGAAAGGACGAGGAATCCATTGTTTCAATGCCTGAAGTAAAAACTAGTGAAGTAGAAAATATTGGTTTTGAACAGAAGAATCAGGAGGAAAATTCCCACAAGGACGAAATCCAGGAGGAGAGCTTCAAGCAAAAGAATGAACCTGAAAAGGAGAACCATGCGTATCCTTTGGATGCAGTTTCTGAGGATGTCAATACTGCCATCTGTGCCGAAACTACAGAAACAAGCACAAGCATCGAAGAAGCAACATCAGTCAAAGACCATGACCAGAGATCCAAGGGAGAAACGAGGGAAGACTCACCAACTGAGCACCTACAGCCTAAAGCAAGTCAGAGTAATGAAACCGTGGAAGTTGAGATTTCAAACGAGAATGCTGATGATTTACATGTTACTGACTCATTCGTTGGACTACTAATGGACAATGAGCACGAAAAGCAGTACAAGTTATCCGATGTTCAACCAGTGGAAAATGAAGCTTTAGAACACAAAGAAGAGAGTATACTGCAGGAGTCAGAGAACAGAAGTGCATTACCAGAGGAAGCCATGGAGAACGTAGAAGATAACTTAAATCAGGAAGAAACCAAAGAGGTCTAAATTTAGGGCATGAATGAATACTAACTCAGTTTAAAACCTTTTTTTAAAACAATTTTAATCTCCTTCAGAGATTCTCATTGTAATTATTAATAAAAGTACACCTTATTCTTCATGCAGGTTCGTGAAGGTCCAACATTGATCCTGAAGGAAGAATGTGCTATCATCGATGACTCACTGAAAGCTACAGAAGAAAATGAAAATGAAGCCACACCTGAAGTAGAGGTGAAATTCATGTTACTTCTAAAATTTTGAAGAGCCTAGTTCTTAAGATAAAGTTTTTTTTCTTTGGAAATCGTAAGATCAAGTTGGAAGCTGAAAACCTCCACGTTTCACCAATCTCCCAATATTATTTTTTGTTCAGGTCTCTGAAAATCTGGAACAAGACGGCACAGTTGAGAATACAGAAAAACAAATTCTAGAGGAGGAAGATAACAAGAAGGATCAGACATCACTAATGACGGATACGATGAAAGAAAAAGCTGAAGAAGAGAATAATGCAGCAGTGGTGTCGATAACGGAGGTAATTAGATAGTATGACTCACTAACATATTAACTTTTCCACTTATTCAATGTTTCTGAACTCAATCTTCCATCAATATATATATATATATAGCAACTCAATCATCGAGGAAACAGCATCCATAGAGGAAACAGCAAAGCCAAATAATGATTCTAGTTTGTTTGATTTTATACAGGAGTCAAAAGAAGAAACAACACCAATAGAAGTGAAAGAAGACCATGTCTGTAGTTTGTGGCTTGAGCTCGAGGAGTCCAAAAACGATATTGAAGAAGAAACCTCAGCATCATATGTAGCAGAAACAGAAGAAACAAACATAAAGGAAACTGAAGCTCATGCTGAAGTAGAAAAGGGAAAGAACGAAATAAATAATGTTGTTCTCGTCGAAAAGAACAGCTTAGCAAGAAGTGAACATAAAGAGAGTGGTGTATGCAGTGCTGAAATTGATGTGAAATCAGGGGACTCTTACATAACACATGAGAAGGACATGGAGAAAGAAGAAGATGCAATGCAGGATAAAGTTCCAAATGCGGGAAGTGAAGATCAACTGGAGATGACCACCAAGGAGATTCCCTTGAAAGAAATATTAGGAGATGAAGTGAAGGAATATGAGGCCACACTCATTGAAGAAAGGAAAATAACTGATGAAACTTCAGAAAAAGATCAGGAATCCTGTGAGCACTCAGAAACTCCAGTGCCACAAATAACGGATGAAAAATCAATTCAAAATGAAGATAATCCACTAGTAGATGTCCCTAAAGCTAAGCCTGAAGATACAGGAAACGAGAGTGGACATGAAGTCGAGGAACAGTTGGCTGAGGAATCTAATCTAGAGGTCACTGAAGTCTCTAGTGGTGAAGAACATAAAGAACTAGAGAATCAAACCAATGCTTGCGAAGTGGAAACTCTGCCAGTTGAAAATTCATCAGATGTAGGACTGGAAAGATCAAAATTTGAAGATGGAAAGCCATTGGATGAAGCCATGGATTCGGAAGCAACCTGGGGTACTAGCAAGGATGACAAGAAGGCTACAGAAGAAGAGAATTTAGCAAAGAACATAGAAAAACCGGAAAGCTTGAAGGAAGAGACTGAAATGGAAAAAGAAGATCAGATTCCTGAGATGGTTATCATGAATTATAGTGCAAAGGTTAGTGAACAATTATTCTACTCTTTTCACTCTTTTTCTTCTTAAAAAACAAAATCAAGTAAATTATATGAAAATCAGTATCAAACGTTAGTGAATAAATACACTTTTCACTTCAAAATGAATAGTTACTCAAATAACATTTTCGATGTCATATTATTAAACTTTTTAAGCACAGGTGGATGACTACAGTTCAGTCCTAACTGAATGTCTCAAGGAAGTCAAGACCAAAGAGCAGATAGTTGCAGAAAACTTGCAGGTCGAAGAATATTTAACCCATGATGGAGAAGCATCCCACATCACCAAAGAATTCGAGGAAATGAAACAGGATGAGGAGGAGTCCATAGATCCTGTAGGTCTGCATAGCGAAGATCGAGAATCAGAAGAGAAAACTGAGGAGATAATTGATGACTCAAACCTGTGTTATAATGACTGTCGTATTGAAGCAGTAACAGAAGTAAGAGAAGAAACAGTGGACAACCTAACCCAGGACCATGAGCTTGTAGAGACAAAGAGTGAAGCCTCCAAAACTTCAAACACTGAGCAACTGGGGGAAATAGATCATATGGGTTCCCCTAATACTGTTTTAGAAGTAAAACTCGAGGAGCAAATTCAAACTTGTTATTGCCCATTGCTTTCTGAGACCGAAGAGATCATAACTGTAAGTCCTGTTGAAAAGATCGAAGAAGAGATGCAGAAGGATGATGAAATAAAACAAGAGTGTCGAGGAGATTCATCTGAAACAAAGACAATAGAAGAGGTATGCTTGTCAAATGAACAAACAGAACTTAAAGCAGTCTCAGAAGAAGAAACTATTGCTGACCAGGCTCCTCTAACTCATGGACCAGTGGAGCAAATTCAAACTACATCTTCAACATTACCTTCCGAGGAAAGTGAACATGGAACCAGAGCCATAAGTGAGGTGATAAAATACGGAAAAACAAAGGGAGAAGTACCCACTAAGCTAGATGTTCTTACAGGAGGTGTAGTAACTGGTGAGCAGACTCTCTCAGGTAATAAACCAGAGGAGGGCCCTACAAGCACTCCATTGGTTTTCGAGGAAGACAATGAAGAAAATATACACACAGTTGAGATGACAGAAGAAGAGAAAATATATGAAGCAGACACGATTGCAGACAAGATTTCAGAAGATCTTTCAGTTGCAGATACAACGGCAGAGATATGCCTGGAAAAAGAAGAATTTCTTGAGCTTTCTGATGATAAAAATGACGACACTGAAAAAGAAGATGAGAAAACTAACGAAGGGGAAATCATAAGAAAAGAGATTCAAGAAGATGCTAAGGAGGCAAAGACAGCATCAAACATATGCTTACGAACCGAAAGGTCTATCAAACCGGAAGCTGTTGCAGAAGATGAAATGACAGCTGGTGAGACTCTCACTGAGAAGACATCAGATGAACAGGTTCAGAATCCAACCTCTGCACTGCCTTCAAAGGAAGAGGAATGTGAAAGAACTATAACAGATGAGATGAAAGAAAGTGTGGAAACACAAGATTATAATGGAGAAGATGCATCCTTGCAGAAGGACCGGCTTCAAGAGGATGAAGCTCTTGCAGTAGATGACAATGCTTCTTCGGAAGTGATCCCGACAGAAAAACACAAAGATTTTCCGAATCCTGCTGACACATTGCCAACAGATCACCTTCATCTTACAACCTCTATGCTGCCATCTGAGGTCCAAGGAGATGAAAGGAAGGAAACAGAACTGGAAGAAGATGAGAATCCCGACAAGATTCCAGAACAAACAAGGGAGATTGAGGAAGCTCCCGATTTCAATACGGAGATACATGAAAAGGCTTCCGAAAATGAGTTACTCAGTGAAACAGAGGATTCTGCAATCCACGAGAAACTTGACAAAGCAAGAACTGAGACAGAGGAAATCATATCGAATGAAGTTTCAACAGAAAAGGTAAGCACTACTAAACTTTTATTCATCTTACTCGTTTTTTGCTTTTTGATATCTGTAGTGAAGCTTTAATCTATAACAGGTCATCTTGGAAGCTCAAAAGACCAGTGAAAATGAGAATCCGATAGAAGATAAAACTGTTGAGAATCCAGTCCAAGCTTCAGATGTCAGGATTGAAACCACAACAGCAACAGAAGAGGTTAGACAGCATTGAATCCTCCTTCCATGCTTTTCATAATATTTTATGCAAATGTAACCGTAAAAGATTGTGCAACAGTCTAGTTAATTTTATGAATCCGTGTGAGTGACGAAAGGAATTTCAGGTTTTAGTGTATAGAACACAGTTAACTCATTGAAGAACCTCATAAAATCAAATTATTAAAAGAAGACAAAAACCAAAACTTTATAAGTGTCTAACCTTGTCCAGATGTCCATATCACCATTCAATTGTTTGTCTTCATTTTAGTGGATTTCTCGAGCCCTCGACTAACTTATTAATTTCATACAGAATGTTGAGCTAGCACTAGCAGGTTCTGAAGAAAAGCCCGAATCTGACTCAGAACCAGTGGCTGAAGACCAAAGCAAGGAACCAATCCCTGAAGACACCAAGAGCCAAGATGGCGAAACCAACACTGATGCCCAAAATAAAGAAACTGAAAAACAAATAAAAGAGGAACAGAAAGACAAACTGAAGGATGAAGACAGTGTTAACAAAGACGAAAACACAAACGAGGTTGTGTCTGAAGAGGTAAAGAACACTTATAAATATTTTGCTTATATGACTTTTTAAGGAGATTTCTTTCTGTTGATTGACAAAAGTTAACTTTAGCAGGCTGATGGTAGTGAAGATACTAAAGAACATGTCATGGAGGAAGAAAGTAGCACAAATGAACCCGAAGCCATGTTGCAAGGTGAAACAATTATTAGTGAGGCTATACCCAAGGAATTGGAGGAGCATGGAGCTGTTATAGAAGAACAGAAAATAAAAGCAGAATCATTTGAAGATGAAGAAAGCTCACAATCAGAGAGCACAAAAGAGCTTCAAGGTGCCTTCGAAGATAGAGCAGCTGCAGTTCTTATTGTTCCAGGTGAGACATCAGCAGATAACCTTCATTCTACAACCTCTACATTGCCTTCTGAGGTCAAAGAAAATGAAACAATGGCAACAGAACTGAAAGAAGATGAGAGTACAGAGAAGATTCAAGAACAAACAAGAGAGATAGGGGAAGTCTCAAATTTCAACAATGAGACATGTAAAAGGGCTTCTGACAATGAATTACTCACTGAAACAGAAGATGCTGCCAAAGAAAAGAAAATTGTCAGAGCAAGAGATGAGACAGAGGGTGAAGAACATCAATGCGAGAAAACAATTGAAGGAAATGAAATCACGGATAAAGATTTGGACAAAGAGGTAGGCAAAACTAGCTCAAAACCTTAACAATTTCACGTACTTCCTTGCAATTAAAATTTATTGTTCTGAAAACTATTAAATGAGAGGGCAAATTGACAGGTTATGGAGAACGAGGAAGTTACTGAAATATCTTATTCAACTTCCCATTTGGAAGAGATGATTAAAGATGGCTCTGGAGAAGAGCTAAAGGATAAACTGGTTGAAGACAAGAAATATGAAGAGGTCAGGAAATGAAAACTAAACTTCGTTCATCTTACATATTCTTTCTTTTCAATATCTGTACTGAAGCTTTGTCCTTAACAGCTCATTGCGGAAGCTCAAAAGACCAGTGGAAACGAGATAATTGAAGATCAGATCGAAGATAAAACTGTTGAGGATCCAGGCCAAGCTTCAGTTGTCAAGATTGAAACCACAGCAGTAACAGAGGAGGTCAGCCTACCATTGAATCCTCCTTTAAGTAATATTTTATGCAGATAGGAAGTATAAGTGTGCAACTTTCTAGTTGATTCCATGAATCGGTTCATATTACAAAAGAGATTCCAGGTTTTAGTACAAAAATGTGAAAACTCATTGAAGGACGTCATGAAATCAAATCATTGAAGAAGACAAAAACCAAAATTATATGTATACCATAATGGAAAACAAAGTTGTATATAATGTCTAACATTGTCCAAATGTTCATATCACCTCAACTGTTTCTCTTTAGTTAAGTAGCTGGGTTTCTTCAGCCCTCAACTAATGTATCAATTTCAAACAGAATGTAGCAACAGCAGGTTTTGAAGAAAAATCAAAATCTGAAACAGAAGCAATGGCTGAAGACCAAACTAAGGAAACAATCCCTGAACACACCAAAAGCCTAGATGATGAAACCAGCATTAGTGTTCAGAATCAAGAAACTGAAGAACAGATAAAAGAGGAACTGAAAGACAAACTGGAAGATGAAGACAGCATCAGCAGTGAACAAAACACGAACGTGGTTACGAAGGCTGTAATTTTGTCTGAAGAGGTAAAGAACACTTCTGAATATTATGCCTACATGATTATTTAAGGAGATTTCTTTGTTATACTGAAAAATATTCATTTTTTGCAGGTTGATAAGGAAGTTGAGAAAGTTGATGGTATTAAAGAGATTAAAGAACATGTCATGGAAGAAGAAAGTAGCACAAATGAACTTCATCCGGTATCAAAAGGAGATGAAGCAACTAATGAGGTTAGATAAGTGATTCACAATTAATACTTATACTCAAATAGCTCTTTTGAAATGTCAAATTCTCAAACATCTTAATTACGTACTGACAGGTCAAAGACTACAGAGCAGTCTCAACTGAATGTATTAAGGTAGCTGCGTCCAAAGAGCAGATAAAAGCAGAGGTTGAAGAAACTTCTACCGATGACAAAGAAGGATCTGACATTACGAAAGAAATAGAAGAAAGGAGACAGGACGAAGATTCCAGAGACCCTATAGAGGAGCACGGTGAAGACAGAGAAGAAGAAAAAATAGAGGAGATTATTGATGACTCAAAACTTTGTCATGAAAAGAGTCATCTTGAAGCTGTGACAGAAGTAATAGCAGGGACAAGCTTAAACAACACTGAGGTGAATGAGGAGCTTGTAAATACAGCAAATATCAGTTCAGTCAAGATGAGTTTAGAAACCATTGAAAGTGGTTCTAATCAAGAGACCAAAGAAGTAGAGAAGCTGCAGCTTGAAGAAACATCCTCCAACTTGGCACCAGAAGCCCCAACTAACAACAATGATGAAGCAGAGATTATCGAGAGAGATCTCGAGGCATTTTACATGCCCAAAGATCAGATTGTTGAAGCCGAGAATGGCCTAAGTGTGGAAAAGGTGGAAGAACTGATTGGTGAGCAGATTCTTGAGACTAAAATACCAAAGGAGGGGACCACAAGCTCTCCATTGGTTTCTAAGGAGGAGGAAGAAAATGTAAGCTCTGTTAAGAAGATAGAAGAAGATAAATTAAGTGAAGCAGACATTTCAGAGAAGATTGCAGAAGATCCTTTTGATGCAAAGGAAGTAGCAGAGACATGTTCAGAAAAAGAAGCAATCCAGGAGCTTGATGATGCTAAGAACGATGAAGCTGCCACTGCTCAATGTCCCCAAGTGGAGGAATCAAGTGAGCAATCTTTGCCTTCAGAATTGACTGTTGAGAACCTAAAGCATGGCGCTGAGGCCAATGAAGAAGAGGAAGAAAAGGTGAAGGAAGTGGAAATTCTCGAAAAGGAACGACCTCAGGAGCCTAAAACTGTTATGGATCAAGAAACCATTATAGTTCAGGCTTCAATAACAGTGGAGTCTCAAGATATTGAAGCAAACGAAGAGAAAAGGAAAGAAGCCAAAAAGCTGGACGATAGGAACTGTAAAGACTCGTCAGCTGGAGAAACAGAAGAGCTAAATGAGCTTCAATTAGTTACAAGAGAAGAACTTTCTTCTGGTCAGTCTTCCTCAGAATTGACCGAAGAGAACCTAAAGCATGGAGCTGATGCCAATGAAGAAGAGGGGGAAAAGGTGAAGGAAGTGGAAATTCTCGAAAAGGAAGGACCTGAGGAGCCTAAAGCTGTTATCGATCAAGAAACCATTATTGCTCAGGCTTCCATAACAGAGGAATCACAAGAGGTTGAAGCAAACGAAGGAAAAAGGAAAGAAACTGAAAAGCTTCATGATGGGAACCATGAAGACTCATCAGCTGGAGAAACAGAAGAGCTAAATGAGCTTCAATTAGTTACAAAAGAAGAAATTGCTTCTGGTCAGTCTTCCTCAGAAAAGCAACTTTATATTTCAGCCACTGCTACAACTAGTGAAATGCTAGAAGCTTTTGCAGAAGACGAAACAACTGCTGGTACAGCTCAGAAGATAGAAAGTGAGAAAAAAGGCGAAGCAGAATTCTCACAAGATAATGGAGAAGATGTGATCTTACAAAAGGAACTGCTTCAGGAGGATGAAGCTCTTGCAGCAGAAAATAATACTTCGTCGCAGACTATCCCAACAGAGAAACCTGAGGAGAAGATTCTCAATCCTGTTGTCACATTGCCATCAGAGGAGCATGAGCGTGAAACCATCAATGAAGTTGACAAGCTTGAAGAAGAGAATATGAAGGAAGAAGAAACAAAAATTGGAGGCATTGATGGAGTAAAGACAGTGGAAGAGATAAGCACAGAAAAGGATGAGATAAAGGAGGCCAAACCCGTGTTGGAAGTTGAAACTAATCACCTTCATATCACAACATCTGCACTGCCTCCTGAGAAGATTCAAGAAAAAACAGGAGAGGTTGAGGAAGCCTCAAATTTCAAAGCGAATACATGTGAAAAGGCTTTAGACAATGAATTACTCACTGAAATAGAAGAAGCTGCAATCAAAGAGAATCTTGTCAAAGCAAGGGATGGGTCAGGGAGTGAAGTAAATCAGTGTGAGAAAACAAATGAAGGAAATGAAATCCCACTGAATGAAGTTTCGATAGAACAGGTAACCAATACTAGCTCAAAAACCATAAATTTTTCATTTATTTTCTATGTTTTCTCATTTCGATTATTATCTAGATGACTATTAACTAAGGGTCAAACTTGACAGGTCACAAAGAACAAGGAAGTTACTGAAACAACTTATTCAACTTCCTGTTCGGAAGAGCTGATCAAAGATGGCTCTGGGGAAGATAAGGTAAAGGAAAACCCGACTGAAGGCAATACAAATGGAGAGGTAAGGAAACAGAAACTATAACTTTGTTCATCTTCCTTTTTTTCTCTTATATATACACATATTGAATATTTAATCTATAACAGCTCGTTCAGGAGGCTCAAAAGACCAGTGAAATTGAGATAATTGAAAACCAGATTGAAGATAAAACTTTTGAGGATCCAAGCCATGCTTCAATTTCCAGGATTGAAACTATAACAGTAACAGAAGAGGTCAGACTACTTTCAACCCTCCTTTCAAAGTTAGCATAATATTTTATGCAAATGTAAATGTAATCGGAACTGCAACAGACTTGTTGAATTCACGTTCCAATGACAAACTGGATTCAGGTTTTAGTATAGAACATGGTTAACTCAATGAAGAACCTCGTCAAATCAAATTATCAATAGAAAACAAAAACCAAAACTTCATATGTATACCATAATGGAAAAACATACTTGTATAGTATGTTTAATCTTGTTCGTTTGTTCATATCAGTTATCACCATTCAATTGCTTCTCTTCATTTAAGTAGCAGATTTCTTGAGCCCTTGACTAATGTATTAATTTCGAACAGAATGTTGAGCCAGCACTAGCAGGTTTTGAAGAAAAGGCCAAATCTGACTCGGAACCAGTGGCTGAAGACCGAAGTAATGAAACAATCCCTGAAGACACCAAGAGCCAAGATGATGAAACCAGTCAAGAAAACATGGAACATATTACAGAGGAACTGAAAGACAAACTGAAGGATGAAGACTATGTTGACAGAGAAGAAAATGCAAACAAGGTTACCAAGGCTGTCGTTTTGCCTGAGAAGGTAAAGAGCTTGTACAGATATTTTGTCTTCATGTTTATTCAAAGTGTATTTCAGTTACATTATCATTGTTGGCAGGTTGATAAGGAAGTTGAGAAAGCTGATGGTAGTGAAGCCATCAAAGAACATGTCATGGAGGAAGAAAGTAGTACAAATGAACTTCCTCCAGTATCAAGAGGAGATGAAGCAAATAAGGTCATCTCAGTAATTCTTAATAAATAGTTATATACTTCTATTAAAATAGTTCATTTTATGTGTCAAAATCTCAAACATTTTAACTGTGTTTACAGGTAAAAGACTACAATTCAGTCTCAACTGAATGTATCAAGGAAGCTGAGTCCAGAGAGCAGATAGAAGCAGAACAAACAGAGATTGAAGAAAAATCAACCCATGACAAAGAAGGATCCCACATTATAGAAGAATTAGAAGAAAGGGGACAGGGTGAAGAGTCCACAGATCCTGAAAAAGTGTCCAGTGAAGATAGAGAAGCAGAAGAAAAAGCTGAGATTATCGATGACTTGAAACTCTGCCATGAAGAGAGTCATATTGAAGTTGTGACAGAATTAAGAGCACAGATGAGCTTAAACGATGCTGTGAATGAGGAGCTCATAAATACATTGAATATCAGCTCAGTCAAGATGGGTCTAAAAACCATTGAAGGTGATGCCAATCAAGAGACTAAAGAAGTAGAGAAGGGGCAGCTTGAAGATATATCCTCTAACTTGGCACCTGAAGTCCCACTTAATGACAATGATGAAGTGGAGGTAATCAAAAGAGATGCCGATGCACTTTACATGCACAAAGATCAGGTTGCTGAACCTGAGAAAGGCCCAACAGCAGAACTGGAAGCCAATAAAATTGAAGACACTGAAGGAGAATCTGAAACATCATCTGATTACATATCCCAAAGAGTTGAAACTATTCTCATCGATGATATTGGTTCAACCAATACTCTTCCAGAAGAGAAACCGGATGAGCAACTTCAAAGTTCTGCTAGCACATTGCTTTCTGAGGGTAAAAATATCAGAATTGCAAACCCGATTGAGAAGATTGAAGAAGAGATCCAGAAGGATGCTGAAATAAAACATGAGAGTCGAGAAGATTCTTCTGACACAACGAGAATAGAAGAGGTACGCTTGCCAAATGAAGAACAAGGAGAGCTTAAAGCAGAAGACACAATTGCTGATAAGGGTTTTCCTAATGAGGAACCGGATGAGAAAATTCAAACTACATTTTCAACATCGGCTTCCAAGGAAAGCGAACATGGAACTGGAGCCATAAATGAGGAGATAGAATATGGCAAAACAGAGGAAGAAGTACCCACAAAGCTAGATGCTGTTGCAGGAGATGAAATAGCTGGTGAGCAGACTCTTGAGACTAATAAACCGGAGGAGGAGACTACAAGCTCTCCATTAGTTTCGGAGGAGGAAGAAAATGTGAGCAAAGCTGATAAGACAGAAGAAGAGAAAAGAAATGAAGCAGACATGAGTCCGGACAAGATTCCTGAAGATCCTTCTGATGCAAAGAAAAAAGCTGACACATGCTTAGAAAAACAAGAGTTTCAGGAGCTTAATGATGCAACAAACGATGAAACTGCTGCTGCTCAAGCTCTTCAAATGGAGGAATCAAAGGAACAATCTTTGTATTTAGAATTCCCTGTTGAGAACCCAAAGCATGAAGCTGACGCCAGCAAAGAAGAAGAAAAGGTGAAGGAACCTCAAATGCTTGAAAAGGAAGGACCTGGGGAGCCTGAAACTAAGGAGACAGAAGATGAGAAAACAAGCGAAGGGGAAATCATAAAAGACAAGACTGAAGAAGATGCTTCTGGTGCACAGATTACAGTAGAGATAAGCTCACAAAAGCAAAGGTCCGTTGGCCTAGAAGCTGTCAAAGAAGATGAAATGACTGTTGGTACAGCCGAGAAGATAGAAAGTAAGAACGTGGAGGAAGCAGAATTCTTTCAACGTGATACTAGAGATGATGTGACCTTGCAAAAGGAACAGCTTACGGAGGATGAAGCTCTTGCAGTAGATGATAATGCTATTTCTCAGACTACAGCAACAGAGAAACCCGAGGAGCAAATTTCAAATTTGCTTGCCACATTGCAATCTGAGGAGCATAAGCACAAAACTGTCAATGAAATTGACAATACCAAAGAGGATGATATGAAGGAAAAAGAAACGAAAAATGGACACATTGATGGAGTAAAGAAAGAGGAAGAGATAAGCCAGGAAAAGGACGAGATAAAGGAAGCCGAAGCCATTTTGGGAGGTGAAACTAACCACCTTCATATCACAACCTCTGTATTGCCTTCTGAGGTCCAACGAGATGAAACGAATAAAACAGAATTTAAAGAAGATGAGGGTCACAAGAAGATTCCAGAACTAAAAGGAGAGATTGAAGAAGCTTCGAATTTTAAAAGGGAGATACATGAAAAGGCTATTGACAATGAACTACTCAACGAAGAAACAAAAGATGCTGCAATCAAAGAGAATATTGTCAAAGCAAGAGATGGGACAGGCAGTGAAGAAAATCAGTGTGAGCAAACAAATGAAGGAAATGAAATCATACTGAATGAAGATTCAAAAGAAGAGGTAAGCAATACTAGCTCAAAACCTTAATAATTGCATGTATTTCTTATTCATTCTCCTTTCCATTATCGTCTTTGATAACCAATAACTGAGTGGCCAAAATAACAGGATGCATCTTATTCGACTTCCCATTCAGAAGAGCCAATCAAAGATGAGGCAAGAGAAAATGTGGGTAAGGATGAACCGATTGAAGACAATACATTTGAAGAGGTCAGGAAACCGAAACTAAATGCTGTTCACTATATTCACTCATGTTTTTCAGTATCTAAATTGAACCTTTGATCTATAACACAGCTCATTGTGGAAGCTCAAAAAACCAGTGAGAATGAGATAATCGAAAAGCAGATAAAAAATGCAGTCGTTGAGGATCGAGGCCAAGCTTCAGTTGTTAGGATTGAAACCACAACAGTATGAACCCTCCTTTTGAACTTCACCTAATATTTTATGCAAATGAAACTCTAGTAGGAAACAGAACAGTTTTGTTTGATTTCATGAATCTAAGCAGCTCTTCATTTCACCTTTTATCAGGAATCAAGCTCCAAAATATCCATTGCAGAAGGCAATCAAATACTCAATGATATTCAGCGGACTGATGAAACAACAAAGACAGCATCTGATAAGCAGATTCCAAGGGAATTTTATCACATTGAGAACATGGAGATAACAAGTTTGGTCATCGAGGAATATGTTCGGATAGATTTGCAGGACAGAGTTGATCCGCAAAAGGCTGAAAACAGAGATGTCAAAGAGATCTATTCAGGGGGAGTAGAACATGCTGGAACAAAAACAGCAAATAATTCAGGTTTAGAAATAATCGAGGAGTCTGTATCCATGGAAGATTTGACTAAGATATCATCATCTGACCATGTCGAAAGCTTCACGAAAGGAACTTCACAAGTGACTCGAGACATGACTGAGAGAGAAGCAAAAGATGAAACTGATGCTTCCCGAAGTCTTCTTGTGGACAAACAAGAGAAGAAATATCCAGCTCCAGTAGATGCAGGAGAAGAAAAAGAACAGATGGAAGTGGAAACTCGAGATAAAAATTCTTCAGATGCAAAGATTGGAGGCAATATATGCTCGGAGAAGGAAGAAAACAAGGAGCTAAAATCTGTCGTGGAGGAAAAAACTATAGTTATCCAACCTCCACAAACAAAGGTTAGTTCCAATTTAAACCTTAATAATTTCATGCACTCTTCACTGGTTCCATTTTCTCTCTTCTTTTTGTTTTACTGTTACCTTTTATATATGAACTCAACAACTGCTAACAAAGGGAGCAAACGTGACAGATCAACGAGGACTCAATTTCTAATTTTGGAGATGGCAGTAAAGAAGATGAACATACTGGAGACAAAACAAATGAAACCTTCGAAGTCCCAACATATGAAATTCAAAATGAAAAGGTCAGTTCTCAAAATGCTCATCTATAATCCTTTGGTTCTTTTCTTGCCTCTTCTCTTTTCATCTTGAATCTTAAATTCACAACAGCCCACATTGGAAACTCCAAAGGATGCTGCAAGCGACAATATCAAGAAAGGGACCGTTGCTAAAGATGAAACCGTGAAGAATGACATGAAAGAAGCCACTATAGTAGAGGAGGTAAGAATCTAGTAAGAAAGATAATATCACATTATGAGTAGAAGGCAATGAAACAACTTCAAGCTTAATGTAGTTTAAGAGGGCTCTAAAAGAATCCTTTTCAACGTCCATTCATGGAGTCTAAACATAAGTCATTACATAACCTACTATGTCTAGCATAGATATATCACTAATGTAACATATGACAAACAGATTCCAGGAGAGGAAGATCCCATTGAGTGCAAAAAGACAACAAATTCAACTGGTAAGCAACAGTTTCCAACAGAACAGCAGGATGAAGCTTTTGAAACCTCAGACAAAATTGTAGTTGGAGATTTGGAACCTAGAAATGCTCAAGAGATATTTTCAGAAGCAGGACCCGGTAATGGAGAAGAGAAAAGACCAAAGAATGCAGGAGCTGAAAAATCTGAGGAACCTGAATCAGAGGATTCAGCTAAGCTGTCATTGTTTGACCTACTCCAAAACCCACAAGAGAATTACAAGGAGCTAAAAATGTGATTGAAGAAAAGGAACTAGTGGTAAGCAAGGAAGAACCAACAGAGGAAGAAGCAAAAACAGATGAAGATGAAGGTGATGAAAACAGTAAGACAGAACATGGCATCAAACCACATAAAAAATCTCATAACATACTATCAGGTGTTGGATCGAAAGTGAAGCATTCGATTTCCAAGATGAAGAAGGCAATTACTGGTAAATCATCTCATTCAAAAGAATCGAAACTAATATCACCAAAGGAGAGCAAGAAATGACGATGATCTAAGTCCAACTGTGTCAATCAACAAAGAATCACATATGCTTAGGTGGTTTCTAATAATGGTTTGTTTTCAGTCAAATTGTTTTATGTTCATGGCATTGTTTGTTTAAGCTTGGAGTGTTTTTACTGCATTTTGAGAGTAAACATGATTGTAAAACGGTTTGTTCATGGCATTGTTTGTTTAAGCTTGCTATAATCACATTTATGCCGATCAGTTTGTTCATTAAAGATTGTATCACCTAATTTAATCCATTCAAAAAACTCAAAACCAAAACCTTCCTAACCTTACTTAAGGAACATTGAGCTCTTTTCTACTCAACCCAACAAGTGTTCGACTTCCATGCATTTATCCAAATGTAATATTAATCCAATCATGATCATGGAATATAAAGACAACACAAAATTTGATTCCAAAGATTATGGAAATTGGATATATTGACAACAAGTTGATCGTTGCCGTCGGCACAGCAGAAATGATACAGCTATGGAATTAAACCATACTTTATTTGAACATCATATTCAGTCTCTTGCTTGCAATTTCCATTGAAATTTGCAGAACATGATGCTTTTTATTGGAAAGAACCTCCCTATGAGCACTCTTAAAAGACAATCTGAATACATGGAATTGAACCATATCTCACTAGAATTTAATAAGCACTGATCATCGTTTTAGTTTCTTGCTAGCAATTGCAACTGAAAATTGCAAAACAAGAACTTAACATAGAAAACAAATTCCCTATAAACTGAATTAAGTTTCATTAACCTAAAAAGGAACTCCGAATTGGAATGCCAAATGAGGGCTTGAAATCATACTCTTTACCCGTCATTTCGATCATTCAATAGCTAAAAACAAACTTAGGAATACAAAAGGATTTTCAAAAAGAAAATAAACTTAATAGGAATTAATTAAATAAGCTAACAACTAAATATTACCCATTCCAAAAACCTTCGAAAGGAAGTACTTATCAAACTTAAAAAATTTCAGTAGCATTAGACATAACTAAAATGGTTCCAACAAAAAGACAAAATCCCAAAAGAAAACATATCAAACTTAAAATTAAAAACCCGTCATATCCATGGAATACCCATCAATTAAAACCTCCTTCCGGGTCCACCACCACGACCGAATCCGACTTGAGGAACCTGAACAGAAACCGGATCAACCTTAACAATACCAGGAAGATCGGCCATTCCAAGAAGTGAAAGCATATCAATGGTTTCCTTATCAACTTCTATTGAATCAACAGCAATAGCCGATACATCGGGGACGAAATCCATACGACGCTCACGCTCTTCTTCCTGAAGCTTCAGAGAAATGCCACGAACCGGACCCTTCTGGATCCGTTTCATCAAATGGGTTGAGAAGCCAGCAATCTTGTTCCGGAGCCTCTTGGATGGGATAATAGCTACTTCTTCGATAACCTTTTTGTTGGTGTGGAAATCAAGGGTCATTCGAGAGTAGTACCTCTCGATTACCTGACGAGACGATTTCTTCACAGTCTTCGTACGGACGCGTCCCATTGTTTGGATCGGTAGAGGGGCTGCGTGGGTGGATGAAGTCTTTGCTAAGAGGAAACTAAGGAAGTGAATGTTAGGGTTAGGGTTTTGAAGTTGGGGATATTATATATGGAGAAGGAAATTTTGGGTTGGGCTTCAGGATTATGATTTGTTTCTTTATTTGGGTTTGGTTGAGCCCAATTAGATAAATATTAGGCCCATCATAATTATTTTACTTCATCACTATTTTTTATATTTTATAAAAAAAAATTATTATTATTGGTAACATAAAATTTTGATTTTAATTTTAATTTTTTTTATACAATGCCTATTTCTATTTATAACATTTTCCTCAATTCTTGAACACACTTAAACTCATGTTAGCCTATCTGTTACAATAATAATGGTAACTAAGGCTCAATCGATACAATTTTTATTAGTTAAATTATGACATGATGTGGGTTAAAAAGTGTATATAAAAACAGATTTATGAAAATTTTATATAAAATTTAAATAAAACTTCCATTGAAATGAAGCTTTCAAGTATTCTGAAAAATCACAAAGGACAATATCTATACTACTTACATTTGTGTCAATCCTGTATTTTATAGTTGAGTGAAACATACTACCATCAATGTTTTTCAAACTGAATTATTAATCAAACCAATCAAACCACTAACTCATTGACCTAATCAATCAAATCGATTCAATTAAAAACTTATTAAAAATTTAAAAAAAAAACTATTTAACTGATTTTTTAATCAATTTAAACTATCCATACCAATTTTCAATCTAACCTATTCAAAATGACTCTCCAAATTAATACCCGATTAATTTCTAATACAACCAACTGATGCAGTACAATTCAAATAGTTGAAGTTTCGCATCTCCATACTGCAAATCAGTTCGCTGACCTTCTGACCAAATCGTTGCCTCCAGCTACCTTCCATCGGGGGCGTAAGGATGCATAAAGCTAAAGCTCTCTTATTTGTCATTTAATTTCTTCTTTCTAAAAATTATTTAATTAAAATATTTAGCTTTGATTTTTCTTTATTTCTTCTTTCAATAATGCAATTCTATTGGATACATATAAATATATTTATATTCTTCAGCTGTGATTAATGGAAATTATTCATCTTTACCCTCAACATTATTCTCTTAAAGAGGAGAAACAGGAACTAACATTAAGAACTTGTATGTAATTATACCAATAGGAACCTTTTCTTTCTCTAATTTTGGGACTGCACGACAGATATGAATATATTATGATGAACCCAGTTTTTCTTTTTTATCATCCCAAATCTCAATACCTTTAAACCATAACAAAATTTTAGCCATTTACACCAATAATTGGCGCAACTCTAAACTTACATTTAACTAGCTTTGTCATAACACAATATTACCGAAAACATAAAAATAAAAACCTCACGAAACTTGAGCTTTTTTATGCTTCTTCTCAGATTTCTTAGCTGCTTCAATATTCCTCTTCCGCTCCTTGAGTTTTTCGACACGCTCCTTCTTTTGTTGCTTGCCCATCTGACCAAATCGAAATACAATCAAGTCAACCAAAGATGAAACATTGTTTCATAATGTGAAATTCTTCTTTTTTTCTCAAGTATGTGTCCAACACGTTCAAACATAGGCAATGCTATGATCTTTCACATATATGGAAAAACTATAAAAAGATCAAAACATGCCTATGTCTGATACATACTCATCCCCTTCGCTTTTTTCTCCAAACCAGAGAAAAAACTGTAAAGTAATAAACGATTGTCTGCTGGGAACTACTAAGACGAAAACCATATCTATGCTAGCAAACCTCCCAATTTATAGATCAACTACAACAAAACTATGATAACATGGAAAGTCGGGTGCTCAAAGCTATGATAATAAGGTTAATGAAGTTACCTCAATGGCCTTATAAAGCCCCCTCTTTTTACGAGACATCATGAGTCTTGATGGATCCTCAGCACTTTGCTCTTCTACATCAGGACGAGATTGTTCCTTAGACTCGGTGTCCTCAGAGTTTAGCTTATTTATACTTGAGACACCCTGAAGTTCCATTTTCAATTCATTATGATACTGCTTCTCGAGAAGCATCATCTGCAAAAATATAAAACCATTAAGTCAGCAAGGGCATAAGTGAACTTCCTAGGATTTCCCATGTAAAAGCAATATAATTTTTGAATCTCCATCGTGTACTGAATTTTCCAGAACTCCAGCACAACATACCTCTTGCTTCTTCTCAGCATCTTCCATAGCCTCTGTTCTATTGATAAACCCTTCTGCCAACATATTTTGAGAGTTATACAACTCATCATTTCCCATGCCAGGCAAAGGTTGAATATCACTTTTTGCAGCAGCCTGTAGTTGTCTAATGGTCTTGGCATAATCAGGAACATAACCTTCAGCCTCATCGTCAACAAAAGGCGACAGATGTGGAGGTGGGTCCCTATTGACAGGAAGATGGCAATATCAAACACCGATGGCATTGACAGGAAATGACTATTCCAGCTTCAATTGCAATTAAATTATTCATATCGATTCAAGGGGGCATGCACACACCAATTATATAAATGAAAAAAAACCAAATTAGAAAATGAGAACCAGAAAGCATACATTGAACCCTAACAAAAGCGAAAAGTTAAAACACAGTGATTAAATAGATATTTCAAGATCAAGTTCCCAAAATTTACCTCCCAACCATATATGGCTCAGTCGGCAAGATGATCCGTGCATTTACACAGTCATAAACCCACTGAGGTTGAACATATTCTCTTGAAAGATATACATGTCCCTGGGTTGGTCTGTCCACAATCTACACAAACAAAAACATCAAGTAAAAAAGGAAGTCTCCAAAACCAAAATTACCAGGTACCTGCAAACCTCACACATGTTCTGTTTATTGGCGCACCTGATGAGTGATGCTATCATCAGATTTAGCAAATGGAGCTCCATCTCCTTCCCAAGAAACAATACCTCCCAAAGCAGGAATGACGAAAAGCAAGGATTCTCTTGGAACCTGAATACAAGGAGTATTAGGAACTATTCCAACACAAATGAACTAATCTAAAAAACTGAAAGCCACTTAGTGTACTGCTTCTGTTGAACAAAATGAAGCAAATCTACACTGACTTGATATAGAACTTCAGCCAAGAATAATTAATCTCACCTCACGACTCAAGAAAATTTTCGTATTTTGAAAAAGATTTTTACAGTTCCTTGTAGGTTCGTCTTCCTCAATTTCACTGGATGCATTTTGAACAAGGTGCATTAGTGCACCAGGTTCATTGGCAGGCAGTTGATGCTGAAGTTGAGCAAGTCGTAAGTCAGATTCCTCCTGCTCTTGCTCCGATCTAGATGAACCAGCAACTTGAGGTTCTTGAATAGAGGCTCTGTGGTTAGCATCAAAATACCTTGATAATGCATAGAGATCTGCAGTATTCAGAAACAGAAGATTAATATTATCATATACATCCAAGAGGAAGAAATTTACAAGAATAATTTATAGTCAGTACTTAAAACTGCATATAATTCTGAAAAGAACATGCAAGTGCCATTACAAAAATTAAAGCAATGAAGCAAACCTGCTGCCAGAGCTTCCAACCGGGGATCCAAAATAGGAGGATACTTCACGTTTATAGAATGATAAAGTTGAAAATTGACAAAGCCAAGAAGTGCCTGCACCCAAAATAAATAAATGAAAAAGAAATAAAAGCCAATAAATTGAAGTAACTAGCAGGAACAATAGCTGGCGATAAAGTAGCTTGAAACAATTTACAAACTTATCATAAAAGTAGCAAAGCAATATTGGTGGAAGATATGACTTATATTGATGGGTAATCTAAACTTAAAAAGGTAAAATAAAAATAACATAACAAGAACAACTAACAGCTTAGAGCTTATTTTACCTAAGTTTCTAAGACTTCATGACACACCTTCCACCTTTGTGACTATGACAGTCATTGCTCATTAATAAAAAGATTCTATATCTGTTTGCATTTAGGTACAAACTAGGACACTGGAGAGAGAGATGTAACCTCATAAAATTCCAAAAATGTTAGCATGACATTGAAGTCAACATCATCAGTCAATACTTGTTGCCGTGCATGTGGTGCTAACCATGTGATTTTTTGACCATCAACCTCAGCCTGCATGGGGAAAAGAGTAACATTAAGCAACATGCATGATAGAGAAGGTAGAAACTGTATGATAGCTGGCAGGAAAAATAATTATAATTAACAGCAACATAAGGTCCCAGTACCTGGTAATATATACCCTTTACAGCCACAAAAACCTTCCGCAATTTATGCGTACGAGAAATGTAGGCTTGCCATTCATGACACAACCTGAAAAAGGACCAAGAATATCAAGACAAAGATGCAACTGATAGATTCTAGAAGTAAGGTAACCATCTTCTTGTTTTATTCCTCAATAAAAAACCCACCAACCTTCGACAGTTATGAATGCGCTTCACTTCAATTTTAAGCCTATCAATGGCAGGCAACATTGCAAACAGGTGCACCATTGTAAGAGGATCATCCAAATCTCTAAGTGCATCAATAAATGTTGGATACCTAAAATACCAAACACATTTAGATATTCCAGAATTCATACAACTACCAACGAGAGGAAACAAAACATACAAAGATTGTTTCACAAACCTATCGCGAATGACCATATCAAGTCTGTAAGAAGGTGCACGAGATAGAAGAAGCTTTGCTAACTCATCATTCTTTTTAGCCTTAGCTTTCTTTATCTTCTTTTGATATGCCCTTATTTCTCTAAACTTCTCAAGTAGTGGATCATGAAGAATGTACATGACATCCTTCAAGTGATAGTAAGTATGATGATTTCCTTTCACCTTCTTCTTTGGCTCTCTCGGAAATACTCCTTTGTGAATGCATAATTTCCTGCAATATTAAATCCATTAAAGCAAAACGAAGCCAACCATATTTAATAAAAAAATATCACACCCCATCAAATAGCTCCAAATCTTCTCTTGCCTCTTGTTCCATAAGCGTTTCATTTGGTTGAGGCTTTTTTTCTATGTTTTCTTACTAAAATCCTCGATTTTTGATAAAAAAAAAGAAGCAAAATCATATTAATTAAAAAAACTAATAGCTTTAAAATATAACATAAAATGAGCATAGGAATAAACTCATGCTGAAGTAAAAAGCTAGCAATAAGAATATTTTCCATACACACTTCTTCTATTTGCTTCAGTGAGCAAAAAACAGTTAGCAAAAGTAGCAGCTAAATGCTACCTGATGAACTAATCTCAGCTTAACGAAGCTCAATAGTTTCAAATTCTTAGCTGATTAATCTACTAAGCTAAAAAAAACATGAAAAAATTATAAAAGGAGGCAAATGAAGGAAGCTTAAATAAAAGTGAGAAAGAAGAGATGAACCTGAAATCTGAGAGGCTAACTTGAAGGATTTTAATAGCTTGTGACCTCGTCACATATCTCGCAGCGTTTCCTTCCTTTTTCTTTCCCTGTAAAATTTCACCGTAAATTATGAGAAAAAATCCTTAAAATAAGTCAAATTTGAAAATTTAAATCGCCAATTTGAAAGCAATAAAGTTCAAAAGAACTTGCCGGAGGTCGGTAGTGCTTTGGCTTCCCCATACCACCGTGGATAGAATTGAGAAACTGAGAACCGAGAAAGCCAAGAAAAAATAAAGGGAGAGGCGCAAAAAAGGCAGAAGAAAAAATTAGGGTTTAAGCTTTAGATAAATATAGGATTTTGAAAACGATGACGGCTATTCGGGTAGGATTCTCCCTTTCATGGGCTTAGGTTTTTCTTGCAAACGGACTATAACTGTGTGGCCCAAATAACTTCAGATTATTTCGCTTAGGTTTGAAAGTTGTTAATTATAGTTTATTTAAGGGTAAACTACCCTATTAGTCACTAAATTTTTTTTATGTTTCTGATTTAGTCATTAAACTATACGAATTTGTTTTTTCAGTCATTGTGTCGTTAAAGCATAAGCAACTCTATAACCTAAACTTTTTGAAAAAATTAGTTAAAGTCGTAGGTCTGCTCACATTGTTATCTTGCATTATTTATTAATTTTTTTCATTTTTTAAAGCACAAGCGACTCTATAACGTAAACCTTTTAAACAAACTATGAACAATTTGCAATTAAATTGTACGACTAACATGACTAAAACAGCCATATATGCCATCCTTAATTATATTTAACTTAGTTCAAATATTGTCAGTAACATCTTAACGTGTTTAATTAATTGATCTGCTAAACGAAAATACAACTATAAATTTCTAGTTTAAAAATCTTAACAGGTGGACTTTTGAAAAGTTAGCAATAATAGCATTAATATTTTGAATTGATTTCTCTACATTGTAAATAAAATACTACGGTTCATAGTTAAAAAAATTATGACCCTAAGTCTCATTCTTTAGGTCGCCTCACTATATGCATGTTACAGTTAAGAACACAAGTTTGCCTAAGCTTGAACGAATTCTAGCTTGATACCTCTTCAACTCCTTATATAAACCATTATATCTAGAAAATATAACAAAAGCTAAATAAATTCAAATGAACTTAGTGAGTTCCTAATATAAAATATCGTTTATGAATTTATAAGTTAGAACTTCATGGGTCTAATCTACTGTTTGACATCACTTGCACGAGTATAGTCCGCACATCTTCTTAACGTACTCTTGTTATCCCTTGCGTTCACTAAACTTTAAAATTCATACACTTTTTGCATTGTCACAATCATCCATTTATGTAACAGCCGGTTTCTAGTGGTGTTGGAAACAGTGGTTTCGGGACCACAACTTCGACAAATCGAGACAAAAATTTATTTATTTTTAATACTTATGATGTCATTAGTATTGCATTAGAATTTGGACAAAAAAATTTAATGTCTAGATAGTGAAATGAGTAAAAAGGATTGAATAGTAAAAGGTACAAAAGTAGAGTTGATGAGTTAGAAGGACTAAATGGAAAAATTACCCTAAAGGATTTTAGTGAGTGCCTTATCATGAGAAATATTAGAAGTAAATGTGTTTAATTAAAGCTAAACAAGTGATTAATTAAATTAATTAAGAAAGTCTTAAAATTTACCACGTTGCCATTAAGTATATAAGTGAAAATTAAGAAGAAAAAGAGGAAATTCTCATCTTTTCACCTTCTTCTTCCACGGCAAGAACAAGGAAAACTAGGGTTTGGAGTTCAAATCTTTGAGCTTTAATTTGGGTAAGCAAATGATACTCGTTTTTTGTATTTTTATGTTTTTGAGTTCGTGTTAGCTTAATCTAGCTAATTTAAGGACTAATTTGTGAATCTGTCAAATGTTGCAAAACTTACCATTGACAAAAATTCTTGTTCTTGAAAGCTATGGATAGATATGAATGCTTAATGAATAGATTCATTGATTTTGTACAATGATTTTTTATGAAATTATGGTTTGAGGACTAGATTGTGAAAATGGAGAAACTACATATCCTTGTTGTGAAATAGTTGAATGGAGATGTTGGGTGAACACCTATAGATATTTGGTTGTCATGGGATTGAATGAAAAATGGTTATTTTGCATGTTTAGACCTTAAGGACTAAATTAAATAGAAGTAAAAGGTTAGGGGTAAAATTGTAATTTTCCCAAAAAGGATCAAATTGTGTTGAATGATTTGATTGTGTTATTTAATGTGAGAATTGGATGATTTGTGAATGTAGACTACGATCGTGCCACGGATTGCGAGAAAGGGAAATTAATGGAATAGTCTCTGTAGTTTAACCACAACTGCAATCTAGTCCGGTAAATTTGTATTGTTAAATTTTAATTTAAATTGCATATTTTTGTTTGTAAACAATTGCTGCGAGTTGGAGTGATAATCGAAAGTGAGGAAGACGGGAACAAAGGAAATAAATGGTTAACGAGCTTGAACCGTAAATGAAAGGTCCGATGACAATGTGTCATCATGAGTATATGAATCCTTTACGGATTATGAGGCCCGATGACTATGTGTTATCGTGAGTATATGAATCCTTTATGGATTATGAGGTCTGATAACTATGTGTCATTGTGAGTATATGAATCCTTTACGGATTATGAGGTCCAATGACTATGTGTCGTTGTGAATATATGAATCCTTTACGGATTATGAGTTCTAATGACTATGTCTCATCGTGAGTATATGAATCCTTTACAAATTATGAGGTTCAATGACTATGTGTCATCGTGAGTATTAAATGAAATGAATCCCAATACAAATTAGAGGTCCGATGACTTTGTGTCATCGTGAGTATCAAATGCGAATTGGAACCAACCTCAAAATTTTACAGCTTACTCAGTTTGGTTAATTAGATTTTTCAACTCTTGAAGTTTGGTAAATCTACTTAATTCTATGAGCTTACTAAGCTTTGAAATGCTTACCTGTGAAAATTGTTGTTGTTTTGTAAATTCAATTTTGCTGTTCGGAGATCGGATCATCTTAGAGCATCACACTATCCCGGAGTTTGTTCGGTGGTAATCATATTATTTGTCTTATGGCATGTACTAGAAGGAATTGACTTGTACTGTAACACCCTCTAACCCTAAACCGTCGTCAAAACAGGGTTATAAGGTATTACTAGACATATCGGACAACTTACAAATAATAAATAAATAATTAATGAACATACTATAAAATAATCATAAAATTTCTTAATTGGACCCTCACGGCTCAAAACACGTATTAGAAGGGAATTAGAACTTGTTCTGGTGCTCCGCAGATTTTTAGTAAATTTTTATTTCGAACGCGATATAACCCCCTTTATAAACATCTAACCTTCCCTGCAATTTCAACCCGCAACCAAAACAATTTATACTCAAATTCACCTAAATCATAATCATTCCATTAACATATTAATTAAATAATTAAACATTCTTAATATTATTCAAAATTTACTAATAACTTTATTCATTTTTCATTCAAACATAATGCCAAATTTTATAATATACCTTTTATCATTTTATTAAACTAACATCAAAATATGGTGTGTATATATATATATATATATATTTACAACCAACACTACAAGCATATACATGTAACATATACAACACCTAGTATATGTCACTTTTACCAAAAGAGGAGAATTACATCACCGAGTTTATACTGAGGTCAGGATCGATCTGGATGCTGAACCAGGACCTTAATTTCTACTAACCTGCGCACGGAAACAACCGTACGCTGAGTATTTCATACTCAGTGGTATTACTATAATTCAAATTATAAATAATCAAATAATTTTCACATAATCAATCATATAATACATGATCACATATTATCTTAATTTATACACCACTTTCATTCCATATCAATATCAATCAATTTAATCATTTCATTCTCATTTCTCAATTTCATCACATATCACTTTATATGCTTCAACTTTCATTTCTATTCAATTTTTCTTTTTCACATTGTTTACCCCTATTAACAGAACTCAGACCTTAGCGAATACACGGATCCAACCAAACACACCAGAATGGCACCCAGTGCCTCATTGGATAGTTCGAAGCAATAAAGTGACACACAGTGTCTCATCGGCCTAGCCGAAGTAAAGTAATGACACCTAGTGTCTCATCGACTCAAGGTCGAAGTATCCCTGAACTCTTCCAATCCTATAGCATGCCAACTATATCCGACTCAGCCCGATTAGTTAATAGGGACTTTCAATTTACAATTCATGGTAGTTTCAATTTCACTTATTAAATATAAATATCGAATTAAACATTAAATAATAAATAATTTAAATTATAGTAATACAAACCCGGATTTCGCGATTACTCCTCGATAACTTTCTCCTTTCCTTTTTGTGCCAATGCTTCGGGTTCTTTGCTAGCTACAAAAATAATAATAATAATTTACACTATTAATTACAACATTAATTTATAATGATAATTGAATTTCTATCCAATTTATACCTTAATTCCAATTTAATCATAATTAACTCATTTATGTTTCTAACTTAATTCGTACTTTATTTTTATTCATTTTCCTTCCATATTCTACTTAACTATCTAATGTTCATAATAAAACCCTAATTTAAAATTTCTTTCAATTTAATCCCTCTATCACAAAACTTATAGCTTTTTTACAATTTAATCCCCTAATCAATTCTAACTTGAAATTCATTCAATTAAATCCCTAATTCACTATTTTGCTCAACATGAACTATGTTCAAAAATCTTAAAACTTCCAAGATCTCAACTTAATTTCATCAAAACTTTGTTCTAAAGCTTCCAAAACATCTAATTTAAGAGAAAATGGCTTAATTGACTTACCACTTAAAGATTAAAGCTTCAAAATCCTAGTTTTCCCTTTTTCTTTTTCCTTCCCTTTTCTTCTTCCCCTGTTTCGTTTAACTCTCTATTTTGTTCTTCTTTTGTTTCTTTTTTTGTTTCTTTATTCTTTTATTTATATATATATATATATATATATATATATATATATATATATATATATATATATATATATATTATTAGTTAATAATAATAATAATAATATAATACTAATTAAATAATAATTTATATTATTATATTATAATATTAATTAATACTAAATTAAAATCAAGAAAAATCTTTAGATTTTTCTCAGTTTGCCGCTCAATTTATGCAATAGGCATAATTATCATTTTAGTCCCTCTTTCTTTCTTTTAATCTATACTTAGACTTTCACTCTTTATTCAATTTAGTCCTTTTTATTAATTACTCTAAATTAAATTAAATTCACCTAATGAAAGCTTAATTAAACACACTACTAAACTCATAATTACTCCTAATAATTATTTAAAAAATGGTTTACTAAGACGGAGGCCCTATAACTCACTTTTTCGGTCCCAGTGAATTTAGGTCATTACATGTACTTATTGTATGGATGAACGGATCTTTTGTTGTGAATTCTTGATTAATATTGAACAAGTTAGTATGTTAGTTAAATCTTATATGCATACTATATTGTGTTGTATGCAAGGTCTTGAAATCATGAACAATGTATTGGTTTATTTCATTTGAAGTTATGAAGTGATGAATGGTTGAAAACTTGTAGTTTATGCATGTTCTATTGATTTCTGTATACTTGTTTCGGTAGAACTCATGCATGTATCGGTAGAAGTAAAGGGTAGGAGAGAGGTTGTTTATTGACTTTAGTTGTATCGTTAGTTGCATAATAGGTACCGGTAGTTCTATGTATGCTTGTATCAGTAGCTAGGATATTTGTATCGGTAGAAGTTGCAGGGTAGGACTCCCTAGCTCTATGGAGTTTTTAATATCGGTAAAAGCATGACTTGTATTGGTAGAAGCATGACTTGTATCGGTAGAAGTTACACTTGTATTGGTAGAACTTACTCAAATATCGATAAAAATCTGCATTGTTTCTAAGATTGCTCATTGACTTGACTACTACCGATACTTGTCCAACAGGTATCAGTAAAAGTCTCCAAAATTCGTGGAAATTACATTCTTGCTCTTTTCGAGTTATGTTGACACTCAATTGATGATTTATGTTGTGTAATTTGAATTACCTTATTAAAATACGATTAAACGACACAGTAACAAGAGATTAAATGCAAAAATAAGATCAGACGAGCACCGAGATCCTAACCGACGACAGTTTCGAGTTTTGGGTGTTACAATTTCTATCACCCATATTATGGCTACAATGCGTGACGATTTCCCTTACCCATTTGCAATGATTTCATACAACACAAATTTTTACCTCTTTTGCTAGCAGAACATATGCGAATTACCTTAGTAATTATTATCATTACGAATTAACGTACGGGGAATTAATTTTAGAAAAATCATGCATAGAGATTCACACTTTGAAAATTTTTACATGCGAATTTACACATAAAATCTTATATACGCGGACTCGAGCTTGGTGAATACATACTTGCAGACCATACTTGTAAATATTTGTATGTGAAATCATAATCATAGATTCATATATGCGGGTTCATACTTGTGAACTCATTCTTAAATGATAGTCATTACCAAACTCTTGTTCGGCGGATAGTCACTGCTAGACTATTGTTTGGCAAATAGCCATTGTGAACTTTTGATTTTAAAGATAGTCATTGGTGAACTCCTACATGAAAGAAGATCCTTGTGTTTTTGGCTTGCAAAAAATATACGAACTCTCGTGACTTGAACACAAGGACAAACTCGTGCGATCTCTTACTTGAATAGTAGTCCATATTGACTCTTGTGAAAGATAGTATCATCGGAATGCCATAGCTTGAATCATAAAAATAAATCCAACGAATTGTCATACATACGAATTCAATTCATATAGAAGATTCATGGATGAAAACTAATATATGGCGGACTCATACATGTGGATCTATAGATGAACATTTACATATAGATGCAAATTCATATACGCGAACTATTTCGTGGACTTCGCACGATGGAATTCCATGTATAACTTCATCATGAAGCTTAGAGAACAAGTCTAGTGACCTGTCGTAACTTGAATCATGAGATAAGTCCAACAGACCGTCTTATCGTGCATATGCCCATGGTCATGGGGCTTGCTTACATACATGAGGCTTTAAGCCTTAAGTTCCACAAAGTATCATATTTGAAATAACTCACGTAGGGTTATCATATACATATGTGCATATATCTTCGTAAAATCCATATGAACCTTTGCAAAGCCAAAATCATGCATATACATTCTCCGTACAACCCACCCAAACCTCCACAAAACCAATAACATGTAACGCAAAGTGCACAACATGACATTTTCTTCATCTTCCATTTGTTGGAAAAAATATGGTTTTAAAATGATTTTCTTGCACAACGGAAAATTAAAATTTTTAAAAATTGACCCAATTTTTTATATTTCTAACAATAAACCCTAACTGAATTCATACTTATGTGTTCGACCTAGCAGACATTCGTTGTTCCCAACTTTTAACTAAACGATCTTCTCTGTTACTCTCGTACCACAAACTGTTTCGAGTGTAAGCTCAAAACAATTGAATCAAAACATGAAACTAGAAAAAAAATCTTTTATTTGGGGTGAAAATTAAAATTCTATCTTTTTAATAAAAACCAGTAGAATTTTATTCTGAAAAATTATGTTTGATAGTTAAGAATAAATTATCTCTATTTTTCGATAGAGTAACAATCACTTAAAGTTGTGTTAATAGCTCTGTCGGTATCATCTATTTATAGGAGGAGAAGGTAGGGCCCTTGTTTGAGTTGTAGTGATTTATTTCAAATAGAAAAACAACTTCCTACTTAAAGTAGGAGTGGGGTGGACAGCACACCTTAGTATTCCTACTAGGTTTGTCGCCCCCTTCATGTTACATGAGGGATTTTGGGTCTTTCTCACATCGAGTCCAATTACGAGTATTTCTTGCGTTTTTTGACCCAGTACTCTGTAATGTGATCCAACCTGATTCAATTTTTTTATTTTCAAAATAAATTTTAATATTATACATTAGACTATTTTCTCATCCCTATTTTATCGGTTCAAACAATCACACATTTACCGATTCAACAATAGGATAATGTGAGCTTCGACATTGATCTGGCTTGACACGTTTCGCAAGTTGGCAATCTACAAGGAAAAGAGAGGCAACAAAGTAAGTATATTTAATGCTTAGCAAGTTCATAGGGATTAAACAACAACTTAACTCAAATTACAATTTAATACAACAAGCTATTTAACTTAACAAGTTATGTAAAACAATATCTTTAATTTTGAGACATTGAGCCCTTGTATTTTTTTTCTTTTGATTTAAAAATCTTGCTCCCTCCATTTAATTTATTTGTTAAAGTATAAATACTAATTTTAAATTTCAAATGAATATAGAGACCTTTAACATGTTTAAACCCCTTTTGAATATAATTCTCATCATATTTGTCTTTTGAAATTTGATACTTAAATTAACGGCTAAAGGCTTAAGGTGTTTATGGGTTGGGACATAAACATGATATTAACACACTTTATTTTTGTTAAAGCTTGACCTGACTCAAAACATGAGTTTAAAGTTTTTCTCAAGCCTGTTATGTTTGTAAATAGTTAATTTAAGTCTATTTTAAGTTCGTCCATATTTTTTTTGGAATTTTTTAAAAAGATATGTAAATTATTTAAATTTAATATTTAATAATAATATATTTTTATTTATTGAAATTTATATATAGTCATCTTAACATTTTTAATGTTTACATTATAGTAGTATTATATATTAATATATATTTAAAATTTGTATTATAATTTACATAATATATAAAAATTAATATAATATAAAATATTACAAACTTAAAAAAAGGGTCAGACAGGGCTCGAGTTTGAATTCAAGGTCCAATTTCGACCCATTTTTTTAAATAGATCTAATTCTTTTACTTAAACCCGAAAATCTAATAATTTTGCTCAAACTCTATCCAAATTTGAGCGGATAGCCTGACGCATGAATAGATATAGGTTTAGTTGGTACAATAATAAATTAAGGACTTAATTACAAAAATTTGAAATTTAAAAACCAAATTTAAAATTTTAATAATAGTTTAGTCACTTTTGATACAATTAACTTTATTGTTTAGTAAGTCAAAAGATGCCCCCGCCGGTAAATACAAGGAAAGAAATTGGTGTTTTCCCGCGTCATCTCAAAACAGCCAAACACTCCTCGCGCCAAATCAAAGGAAATATATAAACATTTCCCTCTCCATTTCATTTCATTTTATTTTTTTTAATTTTTAATTTTTATATTTTCGATTTTCAAATCTCTCTCTCTCTCTCTCTGAGAAATCCAAATGGATTCCTCCAAATCAAAATCTTGTTTCCATGGCATCAGTTCCAGAGAACTCAGTAGCTTTCGAGGTAACTCACATTCTCCGTCTCTCGCTCTGTTATTTGCCTTTTTTTTTTATCTAATATATTTTCCCTTTTTTCAGTTAGAAAACGACCATTTATTGACGAATTAGCTTCGGATTTTACTGAAATCGGTGCTATCGCCATTGAACACGATGCTGAACCGACTCCTCCGTTGGCCATCTCTTTTTGCAAGGTGCTGCTTTGTTTTAAAAAAAATTTAAGTAATTATATAAATATATTATACGTAAGTTTCTTATTCTACACAATGTTGGTATAGTTTTTTATTTTTACTAGTTGGATTAGTATTTCATTATGTTTTAAGTCTGACTGGCTTTTGAATCTAACTTGATATCTGCATTCATTTTTGTGTGTGCCTTCGTTTTATAGATTTCATTAAAAGAATTCATTTGTGAAATCTTAAATTACAGGCGAGTAAAAATTCTCATATTTTTGCGGTATCTGATGAGGCTGGATATGTAAGCTTGTTTGATTCTCGTAGGAAGCATTCTTCCGCTGCATCTCACCAGGAAAATGCAGGTTCATTTGTTTAATTTTGTATTTTCTTTCAGAATGACAATTTCAGTTTTTCAATTTTATTAACAGTGACATGTATGTATGCATGCATGTATGTAATTAATCTAAAAAATTTTGTGCAGAAAAAGCAAGAATCAGTGATTGGGTTGCTCATGAAAATGCCATATTTGATGTATGCTGGATAAAGGTAATCCCACGATTTTCTGCATTTGACTGTTAGAAGATTAAGCGAATAAATCGCGGTGCTAATGTGACGCTCTAGTTTTTTTTAGTGGTTTTGGCTCTCTTTGCTTTTGATATTCACGGTCTAATCGACCATGATTTTATTTATTACTTTTGTAAACACAATGCGAGTGAAAATATATTCACTTTGGCACAAGTGTGGAATTGTACCCTTTGGCAGAAGTGCTCATCCTTTTGATGCTTTTTGAGTTTGTGATGACTGATGAGGATTTAGATTTGTGTGGATGGTTGAAGAGATTGCATTGGTTGGGGAAACATTATTTAATAATTGTGCATACCGACTTCTTGAACACAATGAAACGAATTAAGAACATTTTTATCAAGTTAAAATATGTCTAAGTCAGTTTTTTGGTTTAGCTGAAACAATATGAAGAGGTCATGGCTAAAGAAATGATTGCATGAAATTGTTATATATCACTTTATTTTATATCTCTTCTCATTCTAATAATGCCATAGATTTTAAGCCAATTATTTCTTATAAGATTATTGATGAATTATGTGTCATGATTTGAAGAAAAAAGATAAAAGCTAACGTGACCTAATTGTTTAATACAATTCTTTATCATCATTGCCGTGCAAACTATTCTAGTAAATGATTCTATGCTCCATGCTTTTTTTTTCCCTTAATGCCGGTGAATATTTCTTTCAGGAAGATAGTCACATTTTAACAGCTTCAGGGGATCAAAGTGTAAGTAGCCGTGCATAAAAAGACTGTTTAAGGCTTTGTTTAGTTGGTTCTTTTACATTGTGCTACGTGTCCCTTATTTTTATTTATAAAATTTTCACTTTTTCTTTCAAAAGTGCATCTTTAGTATTTCAATTCAATGAGAGAAACGACGGATGCAAATGAATTGCCTTTTCTTTTGGACATTGTACAGATAAAAGTATGGGATGCTCTGGAAAAGAAATGCATTGGAGTCTTGATGGTGCACACAGGAAGTGTAAAATGTTTGAGTTCTCATCCAACAAATTCTGGTAAGGATTTCTTAAAACCTTTTTTCTTTTGGTGCAGAAAGATATGATCTTTAAGCATTAATTTTCCAACAGATCTAGTTGTTTCTGGTTCGAGAGATGGGTCCTTTGCTATTTGGGATCTAAGATGCAAGATTAACTCCCGAAGTAGATATGATGGGGTTTGCCTTACGTAAGTTATCGCTATGCATGCACACACATACACACACACACATATATATATATATCTCAATATGTCGGCCTTTTGTATCTTTAATATTTGGTAATAAGTTGTTACTCCATTGATTACTGTTATTGTCACTTCATTCAGACCAACTTCCATGGTCAAAGGAGCTCATCCTTCATCTCAAGCAAGGCGGGGTAGGCATGTCAAGGTTTGTTCACTGCTGAGGTTTCTTCAGAATTTCGTAAGCAATTCTTAATACCTTAATCTTGTCAGGCTGGTGCTGCAAGCATTACATCACTTCTTTATCTCAAAGACGAGATTTCCATTGCTACAGCTGGAGCAGCAGACAGGTAAATTAGAAGCACCTCTGAGGTTCCTAAGATTTAAGTTGAGTACTTAAACATAAATTCATGTGGACTTAATATACTTTCCTTCCAATTCTGGTTATTTCAGCGTTGTGAAGTTCTGGGATACCAGAAGTCTGAAATCTCATGTCACTCAGGCATGTTCCAAGCCAGAGTCTTCATCTAAAAAGGTTGCCTTTCTCTCCTTCAAAATATGTTGAAATGATTATTTTACCACGAGATTATGAGAAATTAAAAGCCATTCATAGATAATTGAGCATTCTGTCCAATCCGATAATCTGCTGCAAAATGGTCCAGATGCATGCATGAGAATATTGATCCGAAAATCTAGAGCTTTAATTAGAGTTACATATATCATGCATGTCTCATGGAATTTTTTTTACTAATCCAATGTTGCTCTAGTTCTTTACTTTAACCGCAATATCCAAACTTAAACCATTGTTCAATATGAATACAAGCACATGATCCTAAATATATGAAAAAGTTGTAGAAAAATTTGGTGTTAGATATATATATCTACATGTGACACTTACACTCAAATCTAGTAACATGGCTTCTGTTAATTCTGTCCTTGATTTCAGGGTATATCTAGCTTGTCTCAGGATTCGAAAGGAGTGTTCCTCACAGCATCATGCATGGACAATAGGTACTGATCGACGAGATTAACTATAGAGCCAAAATTTCTGTTTTGGTGGTTTGTACACTAACAAAAAAAATATCATTCATTACTGCTATATATCTCATTTTGTTTTCCCTTTTACTAGAGTATACTTGTATAATGTACTTCAGCTTGATAAGGGACCTATGCAAACTTTCTCTGGGTGCCAAATAGAGTCTTTTTATGTGAAGGTATATTCTGTTTCATTTTTTGTCCTCTTCATCCTTTAAATGTTATTAATAAGTCCAATCTATTTGCTCGGACTCTCATTTTTCTTCAAGTATTTGCATCCGAACATATTTTAGGTACAAGGATATGATCTTTCAAATTGAGGGAAAAAATTGAACATATTAGTTGCATATTTGTATCCAAAACTTACGTTCAAGTTCCAGTAAGATAGAGCTCATGCACACCATTAATTTTGTTAGATTGATAATCTCTCCTAACTTTGAATTTATATGCAACTGCAGGCAGCAATCAGTCCAGATGCAGATCACATACTAAGTGGTTCCAGTAATGGAAATGCTCATATATGGAAGGTTGGTTATATTCTTAAAAACAAACGTTTCTTGTTCTATGTTGATACATGAACATGATTTAGTTAGCAATGGAAACCAGGTAAACAAGCCTCAAGCGGAGCCTATCATCTTGAAAAATCATCACGGCGAAGTCACTGCAGTAGATTGGTAAATTTCCTTTCACTGCAACCGTAGTTTCAATTATGCTTCCCGTTTGCTATTTGCTAGGTTTTAAATGTTAATATTTTTCTTTTTGTACTTTGCAGGTGCCCATCTGAGATAGGAAAGATAGCAACTACTGCAGATGATTTAACGGTATGTGTCGGAATTAAGCTTTGTTACTTAGATTTGAGTGTGAGTGTCGTGCTTTATCTGATATGAATTAAGCTTTGTTACTTAGTTTAGTATTATGCCTGTTGTCCTTTCCAAATTAAAATAGCGTTTAACTGCATATATTCTGCCATTGCAAGCAGTTGGAATTATTGAATCATTCTTCAAATCTGTATTTATATGACAGGTAAGGATATGGAACATTGAAAACAAGGATTGGTCCACCTCAAGATCACCATCTAGCATCCGAAGAAGAGTAAATGCAATTCCAAGCACAGAAAGTAGAGAAGTATGGATGGATGATAATGAAGAAAGCGGCAGCGCAGATTCATCAAATGAACCATTACACCAAATCGGAGTCAGCTCACCATCACACCCAATAACCACCACCACTACATCTTTGCTTAGTACACCAGAAGGGCATAAGAAAAAGTTAGCAGCATCAAATTCAGACACCAATGAAACAAGCCGGTTTGAGCAAACACCTGAACCTGCAATGAAAAGCCCATCTTCAGTTTTAAACCCACCTTCTTCCTTGAAAAGAAAAACCATTAAAGATTACTTTGTAGCAGCTTCATGAAACTTTGGCGGTAAATTTCTCATTGAGGAAAAAGGCTTCGTATAGGATGCCTTTTTTTTCTCTCTCCAAAAATAGAGTAAACTAATAAAATTTCAAGAAATCAGCATAGTTTTCCAAATCTTTAATTTTTTCAGCATATACATAATACATGGGTTTTTAAAATTTTTGATCATTTATTAACATTGTTAGAATTTTTTTATGTTGATGTGTCATTTTGAAAAAAAAATAAAAATAAATATAGTATTTATGTAATAAAAAATAATATTATAATAAATTTGAATTTAATAAAAAATTTTAATGGAATTAATAATTTTTAAAAATTCATATAATTATTTTAATTAGAATAAAGTATTTAGATTCATTAATGACATTATAAAAATTGAGGTATCAAATTATGTCAAAATTAATATATATAAATTAAATTATGTCAAAATTGAAGTGAGTTTTAAGGATCAAATTGAAATATAACCATTAATATAGTTTAAAAAGTAGAGGGATTGGAATTGATAATTATTCAAAATATTCTCATCTAAAAAATAAAAGGAAAAAGAATTGTAGGCCTTCCTTTTTATATATAGTTGTATAGATTAAGAACACATAACTTAATGAATTTAACAAATTAAAATTTTATAATTTAAAAAGTACATCAATTAAAAATAACTAAATTATAGTATGTGGGTTGAATCTATAATTTTTATAAACTATAGGGACTAATAACAAAATTTAATTTTTTTTATAATTTGGAGGACAACAGGCATAACACTAAACTAAAATTTCGTATTAGTAAGATTATTCATTATTAGTAAAGATGGGAATTAGGTTTTTTCTTTTTCTAATCAAGGAATTAGGTGTTAATTGGTGCAAGAGATTAAGAACACCTTGTTCATAATTTGAAAAGAGTAACATTAAACTCATATTAATTTGATAATTAAAATATTTATCGTTTCAAATATAATTTAAATTTGAATCACATTAAATATGTTACTTTTAATACTTTAGGTTGTGCTTATAATTCAAAAAAACAACATAAAAAGGACTTTTAGCAAAGATATCATAAGGGGGGCATATAGCCACTTCAAACCCACATGTCCCAACACAAAAACCACAACGCACCAATTTTGCACAACTCAGTTCCAGCAATGTTTTCCCCAAATTTATTTTTTATATTTTTAATTTTAGAAATTCAATTTTTACTTTTTAAAATTTATTAATATAACATTTTAAAATAAAAAATTACTCACTTAAACATCATGTATTAATCTAATGATTAAAATATTTATCGTTTCAAATCTTGAATTCGAGTCGCATTAATTACATTACTATTAAGATTTTACTTTTTTCTTATAACCAAAAAAATATATATTCACTTCATAACTTAACTATTAAAATTTAACAAAATAATTCTCTAAAAGTTAATAAAAAAAATACAAGAAATTATTACACATATTAAATATATCTTTAAATCGTGTCTTTTAAGAGTTATTTTTTAATTTTTATTGCTAAGGAATCACAATGAAACTTGTTCCCCATGCAAAGCCTCAACTCACCATGTCATCCCCTACGTGTCTTCCCATTAAACCTCTTTATTCCTCTATAAAACCCTCCCCTTTTTCCCCTATTCTCTCCATCTCTTTCTTTCCCTGTCAACTGTCAAAGTTTCTATATACACACACATATATATTGTTGAAGTTCATAAGCTTTTCTATCAATGGCTGAAGTCCGTGACCGCAACCTGCCTCACCAAGTTCAAGTTCACCCACAGTACCGTTTCGACAATACAACCGGATCCGGTTACGGTGCAAAGAACTATCAAAGTGGACCATCAACAAGCCAAGTTCTAGCCGTCCTTACACTTCTCCCCATTGGTGGTACCCTGCTTGCATTAGCCGGGTTAACACTCGCTGGAACCGTCATTGGGCTAATGCTAGCCACACCACTGTTCATCATCTTCAGCCCAGTTCTTATCCCAGCTGCGATTTCCATTGGCATGGCAGTGACGGGGTTCTTGTCGTCGGGGGCGTTTGGGTTAACGGGGTTGTCGTCGTTGAGTTATGTGCTTAACCGGCTGAGGTATGCAACGGGGACGGAGCAGCTAGATTTAGACCATGCAAAGAGACGAGTACAGGATATGGCAGAGTATGTGGGGCAAAAGACAAAGGAAGTTGGGCAGAAGATTGAGAACAAGGCACATGAAGGTCAAGTTGGAAGGACTTGAAGATGATAACAAGGCTTTTGGGAATAAAAAAAAAATGTAGGTTTTTTCTTGGGGGGGTTTGTATTTTGTTGTTTGTGTGCATGTGTTGTGTAGTGAATGATGTGGGTTTTGCTTCAATTCCATGTATGTTTCCTCCTTATGTTTTGTTTTTTACTCTAAATAAAATATACACTACTTTCTAGGAAATCAGTTTCCCAGATGCAACATTTGAGCAAGGCTAATATATTACCATACTGTGAGAGGAAGCCATAAGCAGAAATAAAACCAAAATAAAAATTAAGCTTTGAATTATAAAGAGAATCAGTTCCCAAAAATTGATGTAAAAGAAGGAGAATGTTAATAATGTTTGTTAGTCCCCCACGCTACAAAGCTAAACAAATTTGCCACTCAGGTAATCATCCTTGTGGTGGCAACAGCTAATATATGACATCCAAAATTCCATATCATAAACAAACATTATACTGTAAAAAGAAAAAACAAATGGAATTTTAACTTTCACAAAATTGAATACTCCAATAGGATTTTTTAACATGTTACCTCAACTGTACAAATCCCCAAAACAGCCTCAAAATGAGTTTGCACCAAAGCTCTTCAGCCTTTTAAGTCACTCTTTCATGCTTAGACATTCGGGATGGATTATGCTTTGAATCTTCCGGTACTAAACATTCCACATGCTCTGAATTCTCTGGTTCGGAAGTACTGCAGTATGCTGTTAACTTTTCATTGCTCTCCTTTCCACTATGTTGGTCATTGCTAGAAGTTTGCCATGAAAACTGTAAATTATGTGTCTTCCAGCATTTACCATCTGCATACGCCTTCTCTGCGGAGCGGTGTGTGCTGTAAGCTATAAGAACCGAGCAATTATGCGATGCCTCTGATCCTGTATTATCATCTTTTTCCACATCTTCCAACTCCACAGAGACGAGATCGCCGTATTGCGAGAAGTGTTGCTTCAAAACATCAACCTAATTGACACACAGATTTCAGTAACCTCTCATTGATTACAAAGAAAAATGTTAAATACCGAGTTTATGGCATTGGGTATGGTTTATTTACAGATGGAGCTACACATTTTTTAGGTAAATTTGGGGGCCAAGAACATGAGCCCTCAAAATGAAACCATGTTCTAGATTAAAATGTTCTGGTCCAGAAAACAAAGTAAAAGAATTTAGTTCAGTTGAATATCATGTAAAGACTAAAGAGCACATAAATACTATGTTGCTCCGACCATTCTTTTTCGTAAAGTACCCGTATCCCATACACGTTAGATAGTTTAAATATGCTATTAGTTCCTATACTTAATCAAAAATTTGAGATTTAGGTACTTAAAAATTCAATCCTAGTTTTTTAATTTATAAATTCTAATTCAATCATTATCGTTATTTGTAATTTTTGTCAAAAATATTCAACTTAATATGTTTATTTTTGTCAATCATATGCAACATCGAACATGCCTGACGGAAATACTAATAATATTAATGATTGAACCAATATTTTTAATCAGAAAAGAGACTTAATTTTTAACTTTTAAACACATGGACTAAATTTCAGATTTTGTCCAAGTACAAGGACTAATAGCATTTTTTGACCTTTTAGATATGCATATGGGAATGCGACCCTAAAAGGACCCTTGACGTAAAAAGAAGAAATTAGAGAATACACCAATATCAAATATATCCTCGCATCAGGCACTCGTACTCAAGTCTTAACAACATAGCACAAGTATATTTTATTATACTCACTTTGTGCGAGCAAGAAGATATCACATGCTATGTTATGCCTTTCACCGTTGGAATTATTCATCATTACAAATAACTAGAGTACTAGACATGCCAAGAAAGTCTCTCTTAGTGAAATGCGCTTCTTTTTATTTTTATCATTTTCAAAATGGAATAAAAGAGTAATTATGGTAAAATCTATCATCATAAACGATGGAGCAAATATGTTTCTTAGAGGAAAGGCGAGAAAGATACTCACATCTGCAAAACCAGCAGGCAAGGGTGGAATAACTCGAAAAGCAGTAGGTCGGTTGTCCAATTTGTATTTATTTATCATGATTGGATGCCCTACCACCGCTGATGCATGAGACTGCTGCTTTGAGCTTACAGATTCCTGCAATGCACGATTCTCCGTTGATTTATTTTTATCTGTCATTACAGTGCATTGTGTTGCTACAAAAGCAGCTGGTTCGTAGGAACTTGAAATTGAAGCTTTTCCAGGGTCAGCCGCAATTCCCACCTTCTGCCTCTTGGCAGCTTGCTCAGTATGTAGGTCGCCCTTGGCACCACTAGACTGCATAAGGTTGAAACAGAAATGCGCGTTAAATCAACTTCAAATAAAGAGTAATTATCCCATATCTATATTTAAAACCTTGATGTTCTTTTTGGCCATCTCTCTCAATTTGTGACAGCATGTGAATGTAATATGTAGTTGAACTATTGGAAAATAACGAGGATACATGTGCGAAAAACTGGAAATGCTGCATACCCACTGATGACGTTTTTGAAATCACTTGGATATATAATTCTGGTTTGTTAAAAAAAGTACCATACTATGGACCATGCAACCTCTAAACCTGATTACCATACACGACAGTTTTCGGGAAGAATATGTTAAAAGTAAAGAAAAATCTCAGTACTTGTTTCTGAAGTTTGTCCAACTGGCGCCGGAAGTCATTCCGCTTCTGCTCCAGCATTTCCTGCTTCTTGCGGAGCTCCTCTTTCATCTGCTCCAGAGTCTCTAACTTTTTCTGCAATGGAGGTGAAGCCTTGGGACCATTCAAATTGAGAGGCTTAGGGGAATTCAGAGACGGCACATCAGCATCATGGACAACATTGCTTTTTTGAGCAGTTGGTTGAAGATTATCCTTTCCTCTTGTAGCAACAGGTTGTACTTGAAAAACAGGAGCCGTTAGACAGCGTGGATTTACTGCTATGCCACCGCCACTTTTTACGGCATCATCAGGTATGCTATCCCGATTAGCCCACCAGAGCTTAATAAAGCGGTTTCCCATTACAGCATCAGGTGACTGCAAAGCAGCTTCTGCCTCTTCCCTCCTTGAAAACTGGACAAAGGCACGTTCACTATTTGATGGAATATAAATGTCAATAACCTGTCCAAACTTACGAAAATGTGAAAGAAGAACTTCTCTTTTGTTGCTTTTTTGGGGAATTCCATTGACAAACAGTGTACGAAGTGCCTTCTGAGTTGGTTTTCGGCTATTATGTCTACTATCAGTCAGTGACTTGAGTGACAAATCCATAACTTTGGTGCCGTCACCCTCAGTGCTGATCTGCTTTACCTGACAGGAAGTGCCTTGCGAGCTGTGAAATTCTTTTTGTTCTCCCTTGGTTTCATTCTCAAGATAATCCGACGGTGTGAGATCAATTTCCTGTTTTGCATCTATTCTATTTCTACCAATTCTACCCCAAACAGACGAATTTGTGCCCTGTGACCCAGCGCTTCTAACTGGAAACTCATTATCGTGCAAGGGTTCCATCTCATGAACCTTGGCTGAATGTAGACCTGAGAGAGCTGCCGTTGCTTCTGAGCCATTGTTATTCCACAAAGGCTGATCAGGATCATATATATCAGCCTCACTAGCACTAGTAGAAACAGTATATGTGCCATTTGAACCTAAGGCATCGCCAGTCATTCCGGGTTTGCTACTTTTGCTATAAACACCATCACTGTTCATTAAAGAGGCTGAGGGAGGAACACCTGAAGGCAGTGGTCCGGGTACAGCAGGGGTTGACAATAGCTGTGCACTTGAAACCGTTACAGGAAGGTTAAACTGTGACAAGCTCTGCAAATCAGGAAAGAACTGTTAATTTTAATACATGAGGAATGCCAGGTGTTTCAGGGCGATAATAAAGAATCAAAGCCGAAGAAGGAACTCTCCAATGAAGGCAATGTGGATTTCAGAAGCATGCACATTATGGAAGAGATCCTCATTTAGAAGACGGTAAAAATTGGAAAAGAAGCAACTCCACCAGTCAATATAGGCCATGAAGCAAATATTGATTGTGTTAAAGAAGTTTAATTGCGGAGATCTCTAATTCATGTAGTATATTTGGTCAATGATTAAAGCAGAAAATTTTTTATAGGAACAAATTTCTTGTTTGTGTAACCCCATTATACTATCCAGGGGGCTTCCCTTCAAGAAGATACTTAAAAATCAATAACAATTGCAGCTAATCTACCAGAAGGAGCCAAAGCAGGAAATCTGTCTGGTATTCATGCTTTAGTTGGTTAGGAGGTTGTTAAAAAATAAATAGGATCAAAATAAGTGGAAAGAAACAGCAAATGAAAATATTAGGAAGTAACATGAGAATAATTTGTTGTAGTAAAGCATATTTACACTCTAAATATAGCAGCAAAACCCAGGTAAATGAACTTAAAGCAACAGGAATAAAAGCCTAGCTTTTGGTGGTAGTGCAGCATTGTGATGAAGGTACATTGCAACAAGCTTTTGAAAGGTGTTAAAAAGGAAATATTAACAGTCAAAAAACCTTTTTAGCACATTGCCCATCCTATACTTTTTGTTAGTAGCCAGATAAGATAATCCAGATGAACATTGGAACCTACTGCATCTGGAGGTGTTCATGGGCTGGGCCAGGCCTATGATTCTAAAATTTTTTCCAGGCCTGGGCCTGCCCAAATGGCCTGTTTCACTATAAAAATATATAACTATTAATATTATTTTTTTAGATAATATAATTTTTAATATATTTTATTTATTGAACAGGAAATAGGCCCAGGCCAGGTGGCCCAAGGTTGAAAAAAATAAACCCAAGTCCGCCCTGAAGCAGGCTAGGTCAACTGGTGAACACCTCTATTGCATCACAATATGATGTTCAACGACAACTGTATAAGGCACATGTCAGAATTAAGTTGGACATCAGCAAAAAAGCATACCTGAACGTCTTCAACAACAATGCGATTGACACCATGCTCCATTGGGCACATGTCTCCTCTTAGACAAAATCCACGCTCCTCAAAGTCTCTACAACGCTGTCGAGGAATGCCCATACTCAATGGAGAATTCATTGGAGGCCTGAGCGCACCTTGTAAGCCAATGGGATGGAGAGTATCTAGGCCACCATTTAGTAATCCAGGCATAAGCCCAAAGGCAGTCCATGATGAGCTCTGGGCATTTGGAACATTTGGTAATCCCCTTCCTGCAAAGAGATTTGGAGCAACAGATGCCGGCTGAACCATCTGAGAAGCAATATCAACTGAACTAAACCTAGGATCACATTGTTTCCAAGAAGAGTTATCCCTTCCTCTTGCCCTACCAGGACCATGATCTCCGCTAAATGTTTGGTTCGACCTAAATCCAGGGCGTCTTCTGCCAAACTTGGATGTCAAGTCTTTGTCAAGTGGCAAACCATTGTAATTTTTCCAGGTTTCACCTGCTTGTGATTCATTTTCTATGATAGGATGCCCATTTTCAAAGGGTTTATTGTGTTTTCTGTATGGCCTTGTAAAAACTGGATCCATAGAATCTGTCTCTAATGATTGAGAACGTGTATCACGCCGACGATGCTTGTGGTTGCGGTCATCATCCTCATCATCACTGACTTCCTTATCCTCAGGATCACTAACATAAGCAGGAGGAGAAAGATCACCAAGCTTAGGTGATGAGGCTTTCAGCTCCATTGGATCCTTTCGAAATAAATAACAAACAGTTTTTCCTTACCGCATGCAGAGTTCCAATCTCTATCAAAATTGCAGCAGTCAAACAACATGAGAAGCCATTTGAAGGAAGATCTAAGATTAACGGAAAGAGTTCAAGGTATATAATAACAACATAAAACAGTACTTGACACAGCAACAAATATACCTTTTACATAAATTCTTATGCACTCACTACAACAACCTCATGTCCAAATGGTAGTTCACATAACCAATGGTCCCAAAACTATAAACAAATTTCGGGCTGCATGCCTAATAAGCTAGCATATATACAACTTGCTTGCATTTCTAATGCCTCAGAACAAGGTTTCTGATGTTGCAATATTGCCTACAGTTAACACTAACATAAATACCAAAGAACATACAGATTAAACTGCATCTAAGAAAACCATTATTTCAACATCAATGAGGTTTTCATGATCCATGAACTCAATTAAGGCATATAAATTTAAATGCAAACAAACTAAATTTCCCTACTTTTATGATGGAAACCATCCATATCCCACATTGGACGTCATTTCAAACTGAAATCCATCTATCAATGCTATGGAACACAAACCAACCAGATCCACAGCTCTGCCACTATAATTTGACTTTGGGAAGTTAGAATGACTGACATCTAACCATACTCTTCGGTCTCCATCAAAAAGCATTTTGTCACAAACTCAGGAATCAACCTTTGAGTTCATTTTTCTACAAAATATGACCAGCATAAACTCCAAGGAGACCTTACACTCAATAAAACAAGCCAATCAATTGCCTACAGCTAACACTAACATAAATACCAAAGAACATACAGATTAAACTGCATCTAAGAAAACCATTATTTCAAGATCAATGAGGTTTTCAATTCATGATCCATAAATTCACAGAAAAATAATGTTACAGCAAAAACTACCGCGTAACATCTATGGAACTTGGTTTTTTGCACACTTCAAAGTTATCATATTAAGACATCAAATCAATCAAGCATGTCCAGGCATCAATAAACAATAATTTAAACCAAGTAATAAACCACCAATCAAGCTCGAGCAAGGTAAATCTAAACCCTAAGACATGTCAGTCAGCTGAAACTCAAATATCATTCTGCAATATATCCATAACTCATTTCTTTACTCCTTGAGCATGTCATAAATTGTGATTTCTCATTTTCAAACCTAAGGAAAACAAGTTCAATAACAACCTCCAAACTGCTTAAAACCATATATTCCACTTAAACTACAATAAAGCTAAAATCGACGAAAATCTACGCACAAATTTAAACTATAATCAAGAACAATAACTAGAAATGAAAAACCTAATCCCAAAAACTTCTCAAAGATAATAATATTTAAGCTCCTAAACCTATATTTTCACAGTAAATCCAAGAAATTGGAAAAATTGACCAAACAAAATCAATAATCCCTGTTTCGCCAAAAAAAAAAAAGAACAAAGAAACTATACATTTAGTTAACAAAAAAAGAACTTACAGAATATTCTAGACGAATAGGAGGAATGTCTACGGAGCTATCATTTGAATCCGGCCCGACCTCGAAATCGTGGAGAAGGTAATTTATGAGGCGACGGAGGGGTATTTCGGGAAGAAAAGAAAAGAATACGTCGGCCGGAGAGAGGGTCAGGATCGTAATAAAGGGATGATCGAGGGCGGGGCTATTAGAGAATTTTAGAGGGTTTGAAGAAGCAGTGATAATTTCTCTGTTTTTTTTTAATTTAAAAAAAGACAAATATAAATATATGGAAACGAGATTTTTGAGAGAAGACGAAAGAGACGAAAGAGGCTGAAAAAAAACAAAAAAATTGGGATAAATATAAAATCTATACATGAATTTTGGTCTAATATACAATTTGATACATATAACTTTGATTTGGTGTAATTGTACGAATGAAACTTGAATTGTGATTCAGATGTATACATGAAGCTTTAATTTTGATTCAATTATAGATATTTAAAAAATAAATATATATATTTATTTTCATATCAGATTAATATAATCGTTTGTGTATGTAATATTCAACATAAAATGGTATTAATTCGATAATATTATTAGTGATTTGTAAAAATTGAATCAAATCAAAATTTCATATATAAAAAAGCACAAAATCAAAAGTTATGTATGACATTACACATTGGATTAAAATTAATGTATAGTTTTAATATTTATCCCATAAAATTTTATTCCAAGACTATTTTTTTTTATTTACATTTCTCTCCCTTATGTTTTTTTTTTCACAGCATACCTCCTCAAACTATTTAATAGTTTCAAGTGTCATGCCAAGCACTCTAAATAAGTAAGTAAGGTGTATTGATTTTACATCGACAAGGAAAGAGATGAGTCTAACATATATAAATGGGTGTGCAGCACATCTTTCCAAACATGTCTTTTGGGAAAAGGATAATGACCTTGTGACACAAGAACATGGCAAAGCTTGGCCTTACGACCTCGCCTAGAATGCAACAAATTTTGTTTGACCATCCCGTCGCATCAAGTAGACGCACATAATCTTCAAAAGATATACGAGGAAGAGTTCTTAACTAGGCTACATACAAGTAGCCCATATTATCTAACTTTACTTAAACTCAAACTCAACTTTCTCAAATCATCATCTTAACGACTCTCTGCATCATCTACAATATAAACTATCCCCATATATAGTATGAACAACCTCAAATTTAACGACTCTTTGCATCCCTTATGGTGCGAACCATCAAATTAATTGTTACAACAACATAACAAATCTAGATGTTGGGAACAAAATAATTTGATAAAGGTTTTATTTCTTTTATTTGCAATTTCAACAACTGAGCAACAAACATGTACATCCATTTCCTTTCAACCCTGAAAGACTAAACGATGAAGAAATTAACTTTTGTTTTTGTCTGAAACGAGTCCCCACCATTTAATGTCGAATCATACAACTCAAAAAATTTATTTATTATTAACAAAGTTAATATATTTAAAGTATTTATGATTTTGTATTTAAAATTTTTTGTTTTGAATTAAATAACAATTAGAAAAATTAATTTTCAATATATTTTTTATATAGTAAATATTAAACTTTATTACAACTTAAATTTATTCGATTTTTTAATAATATAAAAATTAAATTAATTCATTTAATAATAAAACTAATTCAATACCATTTCTATAATACAAAAAGTTATCAGGTACTTTAACCGTTATTTACCACAATATATACATGTACATTACCTATCCAGCTCGATAGGCCAGAAGGTCCAGAACCAGCGACATTTTATTTTTAAAATTTTCAATAATCTCAAATTATCTATTTAATAATAAACATTTTTTATTTAAATTTAATTACAGAATTTACAAAAAAATATTTTTAATATTTTAATTTGTACATAATAAATTAAAATAAGTTATTACAGATATATATTTATTAAAATATACAAGTGTCGAAACGTTTTTGAAACGCGTCTCGACTTTTAATTTTTTAAATTGGAAAATGAAAGTCGCCACTAATCATTTTTATTTGGTGTGATTGGAGCACCTTAAAACGTTTAAATTTATTTTAACAAAAGTTTTGATCTTCGAAATTCAGAAAAACAGGTTCAGGAGTTGGTTACGTTTGAGGAAGGATTAGCACCCTCACATGCTCAAAATTGGTACCACGTCCATTATTTTAGGGTCTAAATTGTTAAAAATTTGAAAACTCGAGTGAAATTTAAAATATGATCTTTGAATGTATAATTTATTTCATGCAAAAAAATTTTAAAATCGAATTTGATGAGAAAAATGTTCATTTATTTTGAATTAATCGAGAATTGAAGTCACGTCCAACACGTTAGGGCATAACATTCTCGAAATTTCGAAATTAAAGGACATTTTGAATGATTTAAAGTAGGATGCTCGATTGTGCAATTTCTACAAAAATCTCACCCAACACGTTAGTGCACGATACCTCAAGTTTTCGAACAAATCACGAGCAATTTTATTAAAAGCCTTGCGTTTTATTATTTTGCAAAAAGGAGAGTATTCGATCGTTTCGTTTTGAAGAGAATTCACACTTAGTAAGTTAAAGTATGAATTTTCAAATCACGAAACAACGAACATTTGTTTATATTTTAAAATTTATTTAGTAAAGAAACATGAGTATTTTTATCACAAAAATTACGTGCGTACTATTTATAAATTAAAAATGTTGGAATGTCTTAAAGAACAAATGAATACATGATGAAATAAACAATTATAATGTAAAGTTTGAACATAAAATCAATAAAATATTATTGCAAATAATAAATAAATGAGAACTTTCATAAAAAGCATAATAAAAAGAATGAAGACAAAACAGTAATCCTAACTTAAAATGCTAAAATTTCGAGAGGATAAAAAAAATGTAAAACAATTTTTTAGAATCGAAAGACATAATGGGTAGATTTCCCATATTGTCATTAAAACAAATATTGGAGAAACGAATTAAAAAAAACTCTTTCACTAAATCTAAAAAATTAAAGAGAAAGAAGTTTGATTTAAAATATAAATAAAAAACGATTTATAAAGTATAAAAGATTAAATTAAAGTTTAAAATTAAATTTCAAACAAATAAAAAAAAAGATAAAATTCAAATATTTTAGGAATCAAAAGGACTATATGGGCAATTTACCCACTCGTCGACACGTGGCAGCCTCAGAAGAAGTCAACAAAGACTAAATTAAATTAAAAACAAAATTGAAGGGTGAATTTTAAATAAATTAAAAATGTGAAAAAAGGTGAAATTGTAAACTTTGAAAAGGTGGAAGGATTGCTCGCACAAATATCCTATCTATTGAAAGACGTGGATCCCTCCTTCGGGTCGGATCCTATTCGGGCAGAGCGTCAAAACGGCACCGTTTTGGTCATTGAACTCCCACACCAAAATGACGTCGTTTGTAAAGGGGTATTTAAGTTAAAATCTAAAAAAATCCTCATTTTACTCATTCTTTCTTCAAAAACAGATTTGTTTTTTTTCTTTTCTCTGTAAAACACTCATGTCTGATCGAGAGTGACGTTCAGTCCTCGTTGTGGACCGCCATGGCTCTCCGGCGCCAACGACCGCCACGAATGGTAGTCAAGTATGAAACTTTCCCTTCTTATTTTTCTTTAAAAAAAAGTGTAGATTCGGGCTCCGATCTAACTAGATCGGGCCTGGATCTTCCTAAAAATCAAAAGAGACATTTAAACTCCTCTTTGATTTTTATATCTTTTTAAAACAGAAAATCTAGATCTAAAAATCTACCGGATTTGCGAAATTAAATCTTTGCCTCTTTAATCTTTTTTATTCTTTTTATTATAAAAAAAACCTAGATCTAATTGATTTTTTTTAGAGATCTGCGAAAGAATAATGTTTTTGATTTTCTTTTGCTTTTCTCTTTTAAAACTTCATTGTTTTGTGTTACTATTTCCCCTTTTTTTTATGTTATTTAATTTATACATTTAAAAATTATAAGTAAAAATAATACAGTAATAGTAAATAGGTAATATATATATATAAGGTAAATAAATTTTTAAGATATATATTCAAACTCGATACCTTGAAAACGTGAGTAATTCTTGACTGCTTTCTTACTTGAATCTGTTTTTGATTTTTTCTGACTTTTTTATTGCTTGATGTTCGTCCATATTACAAATTGATGATGGCTTTTAAAGCCAATTCTAATACATCGTTTTATTTATTGGTTTTTCTTTTGTTTCTTTTCACTGTCTCTTTTGCTCTTTGCAGGTTCATTTTCGTGCTGGTGACAGGGGCGTCGTCGGGGTCAACGGCATTGAAAGGAGCACTCTTATCATTTTGATGCAAAAGGGGTGGCAGAGATTAGGCCGTGGGGTGTGGGCACCTTGATTTGTGCTCTTGCTGACGTGATAGCGGAGAGGAGGCAATGGCGGCAGAGGGAACCCTAGCAACTAAGGTTTTCAAAGTTTTCAACATGTTGGGCTTATTTTAAGTTTGGACTTGTAATTGGGTTTAATAAAAATAGACTTTTGTTTTATTTTATTTTATTTGGATTTATTTTTGGATCCAGTCAAAATTGGACCTCTACAACAAGAATATAGGTTTAAACTAGATCTGATGATGGACTAGGCCATTTAGCTCGGTCTGAAGATCTATCCGAAAAATAAAAGAATTTGGACAAAAATATAAGTTTGAAAAATGAGCTTAAACACAAAATGAAATCGATTTTCTAAATGGATTAGGCCTCGAGTAAAATTTTTTTGGCCTGACCCGAATAAATTAATTATTTTTAATAAAATTATCTTGTTTTTTTTAAAAATTTGTTGTATATAATAAAATAATCTAAAAAAATTAATATAAATTACACTTAGCTCAAGTTTAACTTTTATAATTCAATTCAAGTTTAAATAAAATTTTAAATCTATTTCTCGGATAAGACTTAACTTGGGCTTAAAAAATAAACATAAACTTTAATTAAGGCCTGAATTAATCCAACCCACGATCAACTCTAATTTAAACCCGCTTTTAGCTGCACCATTTCTTTTCTTCCAATTAATAAGTTGAGGGTATGAGTAGAAACATAAATTGTATAAAAAAATTAAAAATAAAAATTAAACATCCATGGGTAAAACAATGAAAATTTTTATTTAGAAAATGATATTTTTATTATACAACAAACTTTAGATTTCATTTCCCCCTCTCTCTAAATTTACAGCTCCCTCTATTATTTTTTACTGCAAAAAATACAACAGGTTAAGCCTAACGAATCCTACCTAACATTAGCCAAAGTACAGAAAATTACCCTTCGTATTGTTATGTTTCACTTTTTGCTCCTCGGCGAGCTCCCAGAACTGACTGTTCAACAACAAAAACCGACAACCACAAAAGCAGATGTTATTTTATGAGGTGAGTTTTGGACATGGATATGTATTGGATGAAACTATTTCGGGAAAGAAAAACAAAGGTTTATTACCTCTTTTGGCCCTTGTACCATAGCTAAATTATTACTTTGGTGTCTGTACAATTTTTTTTTCACTCTAGCCATTGTACTTCATTTTGTATACCCGCTACCCCATTGTTCATTTTTGTTAAAAAAACCCCTAAAGTCTATCATATGTCAACATGTGGACAACTTAATTTCCACTCAGGGTATACACAACAATGTACAGGGGCCAACCCGATAAAAGAATTGTACAAGTACCGATGTGATAATTTAGTTACAGTACGTGAACCATAAGAGGTTATAAGCCTTTCATTTAAATGGAAATGAACAATGGGGTAACGAAGTATGCAGAATGATAGTACAGGGGTCATATTGAAAAAAGATTGTACCCGTACCAAAGTAATAATTTAGCTATAGTATAGGGGCCAAAAGAGGTATTCAACCAAAATAGAAAAAAAAAATCCGAGTTACATAAAATGGTCATGCATATCAAAAGACATCCGGGTTATTCACAGCATCTTTATATGCTAAAATTAGAACTTACCAATTTAAGAAGGTGGAGAGCCGCAGGCCTGGTGAATTTTCTCGCAAAAAGGAAGCAAGGGGCTGGCTTCCCATTGCTACTGCACCATTCTCTTCTGTTTTCAGTTTCATAATTGATATTGTCAATATCCTGCACAAGTCATTTAACACCTTTAGTTTTCCCGATCACTTCATCAAATACAATCAATGTTTGCTTAGATTCGGGTCTGAGCATACAACATGCGAATATTCATTTCTTTTTCAAGATTTCCATATATTTGGAGTGTCAGATACAAGTAGTTCAAGAAAAAAATGAAGAATTAGATCAGTTTTTAGTTAAACTTGTTAGTTTCCGGTACAAATGCCTATCAAATATGATTATTGTTCTTTTAGCTTTAAATATAGGAGATCGACAATCTATTACCATCTAGGAGCTCAAAGGAAGGGCAAAGGTACCTTTATGGATTTGATAAGCGTAGGAGTGGCATCGGAAAACTTATAAGTCACAGGATGCCATCCACGGCGTTCACGATCTTTAGAGGCCGAAAGATCCCATGCAGAATAGGTTAATGATCTGCGCGTAATTTCCCCTTCAAAGCCTTCTTGCTGAATATTTTGAATAAGATTGGTGTTACAAAGAGATGTAATAATTTGAAAAACAAAAGAAAGAAAGAGAAAAGCAGTATGATTAGCAATTCCAAGTGCAAAATCAAAATGTTCACTGATTAAAAGAGTATGAAGATGGGTACAGCAATTTCAAATGTCTTTTCCCAATAAAAGAAAGACTTTTTATATCAACTCAAGAGCTGAATAAAAATATCAAGAAGGGCGGTATTGCAGATAAATTCTTACCGCAAGTAATGTTTGAACGTAATGTTCATCTGGTATACAATTGTGCTCTTTCGCTGGATCAGATGGCTGCACAATATAAATGCATGAGATCGTTTCATCTATTAAAACGCTTAAAAAGTATAAAGAAACTTCCTCCAAATTGACTCGAAATAATATTGAAAATACATAAAAAGGACATATTCATACTTACAAATGGACGATCTCGCCAAAACTCTGGTAATGATTTCCTCTGCATGATATTGATTACGTAAAATATGAGAAAGTAGCATATCCTTAACAACCACAAAATTTTTTTTAGATAATTTGCTTTGGTATATATTCTAATAAACACAGCCAGTTGAGAGAAGGAACCATAATTTCACATGCTAAGCTTGCAATGGAGTCAAAAAAACCGTCCATTTTGTAAAATTTATTCTCAAAACATGTTAAGAAAGCACTGACATTAGGCTTGAAATTCTTAAGTTCACGCCATTCTGTGACTATGAAGATCATGATCTTCTTAAATTAGTAAAAGGGCCAGCAGTCATAAATACAAGACAACTTGCCTTGCAGTGTTGTTGAAACATGGGAAAGACTGTAGTATCATTTACAACCACCCCTGCATGTTTTCTTGTTAGCACAACCCACTGCAAGATAAGCAAATTGTAAGGTGACTATAAGTTGTTAGAACTGCAAAGTTCCGCAGCAAAAATAAATGCTATTTTACTTTCTTTTATATTAATAAAAAGATAAGGAGATGTCAACCACAAAAAACCTGACTGTTACCTGAGATCCTTTCTTCCAGTTGTAAACAGGAATAACAGGATCCATTTTTGGGTTGTAGCGACCTTCTTTTGTATCAGCGAAGCTGCTCACAAGTAATTGGAGCACTCAGAGAAAGAGAATCTTAAAATCACTTTAACTTAAAGGTTGGTGCATGGCAAAATATTAAAAGATCTAAGAAGGCATCATATAAGTTTATACCAGTTGATTCCAGTTTATGCTAACGGGAAACAAAATCATTGAACAACAATATAGGCACATCTTAAAGTTAGTTCAGAATTAAGTACCCGAACTCGTTTTTGATTTGGTATCTATTCCCCAGAGCAAGGTCTTACTGAGAAAAAGGGGCTATTCGAGATCAGCAAAGTACATATTATAGGCACGGGCAGAATGACATAAGTCCGTATAGGGTATACTTTCCCAGTCAAGAACCAGGTTTTAGCTTTTGTAGCTTGTTGAGGAAGCATCACAATGTTTACGCAAGCAAAGATAAATAAGAAATATAGATGCAGCTGAAAAGTTAATAGTTAATCACCAATTCTCTCTATAGGTGACCTGAACTAAACTCTGTCAATAGACCATTTGAACAGTCCAATATTTAGTAGCCAATTTGTCCAAATAGATATTAATAATGGATGTGATCTACAAGAAATACATCTCCAAATTAAAATTCAAAGGTCCACTAACCTGTCTACAAAACTGGCTGATGTTGACATGATATAGTCATATGTGTAACTGAAGTTATAAATTGGTATACAGCTGAGAAGAAACCAAGTAACTGAAGTATTGTTAGATACCAAATTTTTGAAAAAGTAGCGTTCTCTTAGCTTCGAAACTGAAAATAATGCAAATAAAGAAAGGTCTTAGCGCCACAATCATCATAGAAACCAATCCTCACCTATCCGAAACAAAAACAAAGCGTTCATTATAAGGATCTGTCAGCGCATGTCTAAGCAATATACGCTCAGCCTCAATCATAGTCGCTTCTCCCCAATCTACCTGAAATAGAATACATGAAGGAAATCTTTTCATGTCAAGAAACACTAAAATCTGATAGTTCACAATCTATCATCAGCATTTTCATAATGCACTAGGCTACTGTTTATGATTGATTTCATGAATGAATTTCAGACCAGAGGGTCCACAAATATCTCAGATACATGCAGCAAAACTTAAACCAACAAACTCATCAGTATAACAACTCTATTGGTTATGAAATATTCTACTCTCAGATATTCAGGCATAGCTATCCTACATCTTAAGTGTGAAGAGTCAGATCATTAACAACTCCTCCACAGGTGAAGGACTGCAAACAAATTGATAGTTTAATAACATATATGGTATAGTTATATTCCCTTCACGGAAAAGATACGTGCAGATAGATGCATGTATACAAAGTCCATGTAACAACACAGTAACCTTAAGGAAGCACAAGGAAGGTTGTTGGTGGCTTCGATTGCAACTTCTGGCGTTCGAAAGAAATTTTATAACATAATCTTCCCTATCATGTCAGTAAAGCCCCAGAAAATCAAGATCCAAATGCCATTTACCATTGCGATATCAACATAAGCACCAGAATGAGGACAAGGGGATAACATAAACACATTTATACAGAAGTGGAGATCGAAACAAAGAACTCTGACAATTAAAAAAGCAAGTTCAAATTTCATATTTAGTAACAAAAAAGATATTATAGTCTTAATAAATGGTCCAAAAATTAACCTGTATACTATCATTAACTTGCCGATTCAAAAAATAAGCGGATCTCGTAGTTCCCTTGTTTAATAAAAAACCAGGCCTAGAGTGAACATAAACTGAAAATCTGTTCTCTTCTCCCTGCAAAAAATAAATAAATAAAAAGAAAAAAAGATAAACAAAAACACTTCATGATTATGATGATCAAGGTCATAATTCAGAAAGAGGCATAATAATTTCTCTAATTTTCAAATCTAAAGAAATATTTAGGAACTAATTTAAGGAAAATGTAGCTAAAAAGAAAAGATAACTGAAAACTTGTTCTCTTCTCCCGGGAAAATTAAATTAACAAAGAATATTTTTGAAAAAGATTAACAAAAACACTTCGTAATTATGATGATCAAGATCATAACAAAGAATATTTGATAATAAAGATTAACAAAGAATAATTTCTCTAATTTTCAAATCTATAGAAAGATTTAGTAACTAATTTAAGGAGAATTTAGCTAAAATGAAAACATAACTGACAACCTGTTCACTTCTCCCTGCAGAAATAAATTAATAAAGAATATAAAAAAGAGATTAACAAAAACACTTCATGATTATGATGATCAAGATCATAATTCAGAAGGAGGCATAATAATTTCTCTAATTTTCAAATCTATAGAAATATTTAGTAACTAATTTAAGAAAAAATGTAGCTAAAAAGAAAAGATAACAAACTTTATCCACATATGCTAAAATTAGAAACATAGTAAAGCAAACTACGAAGCATCCATATTAAGCAGGATTTACTAAATTCAGGAATAATTAAGCAAATTAATTGAAGTACCTTGAAGAAAGCATCCCAAACCATATCAAGAGGAAGCCGATTCCTAGCGATGAAAAGAAAGGCGATCTTCGGTTTAAAGATGAAACGATGTCGTAAAGAAGACAAAGAAACAACTTGAGGGTACTGTGTCTCCATTAACACTAAACTCGCGAAACAAAGCATCACTAAAAGCGCCACCAAAGCTTTCCTCTTCCATCTAATCTGCAATTTTTGCTGAACCGGTTTTCGCTTCATAGCACTCATTCTTTTCTTTCTTTTACTTAATTAATTACTTTTATGTTTTTTTTTTCTTTCTTTCACTCGAAAGACAACAACGAGAACACCATTTTCTTCTTCTTGGAAATGAGCTGAATTCAGTTAAGAAATTGAGAGGATTTGACGTGAGATTCCGGTTGTTGTTTGGTTGGAGAGAAAGTTTGAAAGGAAAATGGTGAAGTGATGATGAAAGTGAAGGAAAAGAAAGAACGTTTCGAATTCGCCCACTGATGTGGGAGTCGTAAAGGGAAGACAGGTTTTTTTTTTGTTCAGTAAAGTTTGCGTGAGAAGAAGGAGATCAGATCCCTTTTCAACACAGATCCCACTCCAGTTGCCTTCTCATTTTCTTACTCTTTTCTTTTCTTTTTTCACTCTTAATTCAATTATTTCTGTTGTACTTTTATTATTTTGGTTAAAGGCTAAAATTTGTCATAAGTCCTCATACTCTTTGTAAATTTACAATTTAGTTTATCTATTTTTATTTTTAGTAATTTAGCTAGTGAGTATATTTTTTATTTCGAAATGTCACGCCAACCAATTTAACAAAAAAAAAAAAACAGTCTTAACAATTGAACTTGAATTTGAAATCTAAAAGTAGAGGACTAATTTTCTAGAATTAAAAGTAAATGTACTTTCAAGAATTTAATCACTTTACTTTTAAGATTTCAAATTTTAAGTCCAATTGTTAAGATTTTTTTTTGGTTAAATTTGTTGGTGTGACTTTTTGAAATAAAAGAAATTACTTATTTAGTAGCCATGTAACTAAAAAATGGCATTGCAATGAATCTATATTTAATAAAATAATTTTAATAGTGTTAAAAATTTAATTTGAATTTTGAAAATTGAAAGATAGAAGGACTACATTCCTAAAATTAAAATTATAATAACTAAATTCTAAATTTACGAAGAGTATATGGATTTATAGCATATTTTAACCTTTAATTATTCCTATTGTGTTTTTTAAGGTTAAAATATGCTATAAGTTTATATATTTTTTATAAATTCAAAATCTAATCTTTATACTTTTATTTCTAGGAATTTAGTCCATTTGCTTTTTAGATTTCAACATTCAGGTTTGATTGTTAACACTATAATTTTTGTTGTTAAATTTGTTGGTGTGGCATTTTAAATAAGGACAAAGCCAAAAAATTGCTTTAGGGATGGCCAAAGTCAAATCATGAACTTTTAAGAGTTCAAGTACAATTTTACCATTATACTAATTTAAAATTCTCTAAATTTTAAAGGCTCTAAATAAAAATTACTCCTAATTTAGTAGACGTATAATTAAAAAAGATGTTGTAACAAGATTGAATTTAACAAAAGAATTTTAATGGTGTTAACTATTGGACTTGCATTTTTAAATTTAATATTTAAAAAAATTATATTCCTTAAAATAAAAGTAGGGATTAAATTTAAAATATACAAAAAAAAAATAACTTAGAGCATATTTTAACTTTTTTTGACATTTACTTTCTTATTTTTTTATAGAATATAATTTTAATAAATTTCCAAAAAATATATAATTTTAATATGTCTATGTACTTTTATTTTTAATTTTTTCTCTGTTTAATTTTTTTTTTCATTTTTCTATCTAAATTATTTCCTTCTTAGCTTGTATTTTTTCTATCATCACTTGCCTTGTATTTTTTTTAATTAGAAATTCGAACAAAAATGTGGACTTGATAAAATTATAGCTTTTAAATAAACCTTTGGGATCAATAATTTTTTTAATAAAATGTTGCCAATTAATTTTTTTTAGCAAGCAACATCAAATAATTTAAACTATAAAACCAATTGAATAAGATTTTAAAGATTTGATACACCAAAAGAAGCCAATAAACAAACAAACAAACAAAATACTATGAATTATTAAAATATAAATTAAATAAAAATTCTCACCTATTCGTGACAGTAATATATATTATACATGAAAATAAAATGAGTAAGTATTATATTCACGGTTAACGGAGTAAAAAAATTTCACAAATAGGTTTAGGATGATGTCAAGCGTATTATTTAATTATTATTTTATAAAAAAATCATTTAATATACCATTAAACTACATAAATGAAATAAAAGTTTAACAAATGTATTATAGGATGTAATAAAAAAATTAAAAAATTAATTATATAAATAAGAATCTAAAAAACTCCACTAACTATGTATCAAATAATTACCCTAAGGTAATATCAATCCACATTACCTTGTGGAATTTTCTCACTTCACTAAGAATGTATACGATAATAATTCGCATATTCGCGAAATTAAAATGACATATTTTTAATTATATTTTCATAAATGAAAAGAAAAGAAAAGAAAAGAAAACCTATCTAATTTTCCATTTACCTTGCTGGTGGAATGCCTCACCTACATTGTGGCACTAAAATCTCATGTTCTCTAGCTTAAACAGATAAATATAATGGGAATATTTTTTCTTTTTTTTCTCTCAATAATTGAATATATTTTTTCTCACAGTTTTGAAAGGCAATTATCAAATAAAGGCTTCCAAAATCCAAATCCAAATCCAAATATTATTATTTTTATATATTTTTTGGTGAATTATAATAATAGAATAAAACTCAAACAATAAACATGATTAATGCAACTCGAACCCAAACCACATTTGCAGCGATGAATACCCTAACTATTAAGTCATCACATAAGATTCTTATTTTTTTTTTTATATTTTCATCGTTTTGCAATGAAATTACAAACTATACCCTTTATTCCCTTTTACTACAAATTAAATAATTAGGGAATGAATTTCTAATAATTTATATATATATAAATTATTAAGTTTGTATATGGTGTTAAACTTCAAAAGAGTAATGAGAATGATATTTATATACTTAAATTAATTAAAATGAATTGCTTAAAAACATGGTTTAAAAAGCAAAAATTAAATGAACTTTTTGATTAGTTATGATGAGAAATATAGATGAAAAAAAATAAGGAAATGTTGTGATATTCCTAAAAGAAGAAAATGAACATAAAAAATAGGATGGTTTGAGAAAAAGAAGTGCTAACTAACTGGTTGTTATAAAATTGTAAGGACTTAATTATAAAATAACAATAAATGAAAAAGGGGTCAAAACTGGTTTATTAATCCTAAAGAAATGCAACTACTAAAAGTGGGGTATTGGCTAAGCAACGTGTCTTCTCTAAAATAATTAGAGATCAATGCCAAAATAGTGATTTATCAACCTCCATTTTTCATCCTTTTCTTTCAACAACCTTAGACAATAACACCAATTTTTTGTCTCTTTGAATCATGATTTTTTGCAATTTTTTAATGAAAATTGTTAATTTCAGGTTATGTTTTAGTCACTCAATTTTAAAAATTACAAAAATGGTTGTTGGATTATTCAGAATTTTCATTTAAGTCATTGGGCTATTGAAATTGTTGCTATATGGCCTTCTTTATTCATACCACATGTATAAATTAAAAGCACTCATTCTCTTTTTTTTTTTATAGTTCATTTTTTCATGAAATAACTTTAAACTTCACGAATCTACGAACAAAAATCTAAGCAACTTTTTTTTTCGATCTTCGACATTAACTGTTAGATCGACTTGGATCTACGCTATGTTGTTCTACTCATCATTGGATATTGATCCACTGTATCGATCATCAAATCATTGTTTGGAGCTTGTTGTATGGACTTTTTAAAGAAAAAAAAAACTTAATAACTTTATGACTTAAATAGAAACTTCCAAATAGTTTAGTTACTTAAATAAAAACTTTTGAATAATTTAGTTACAATTTTATAAATTTTTAAAGTTAATTGACCAAAATATAAATTTACTAATAATTTAATGATATGAGGTGTAGTTTACCCTTTTCTCTTTTTTCCTCGAAATCAATGCTGATAACAGTTATTAATCTACTCGATGTGAGTATTCTTCCAAAAGATAAACAACTAACCATAGAATGTACTCCATTATCATGAGCAATACTTAAACCCTCAACCACAAGATTAAAGCAATACTTTTTTAAAGATTTTTTTAATAATAACTATATTTATTAATTGCATTAGTGTAAAGATATTACTTAATTAAGATGAAAATTACCGTTAGCCTTTTTTCTTTCTCATACTTGTGAATTGAAATAAGTTAATTGTGTTGCCAAGATTGAGTTTAAGCAATTATTGACACTCACATGCCACAAATGTAGCTTTCAAAGTTGAGAAAGACCAATCAATAGCTACACTCTTTTATTAAATACACTTCCAAATAACTCCGAAAGTTAAGTGAGATGGTAAGGATCTCTCCTACCTTAATTAGTGGTCTAGGGTTAGATTCTCATCTTGGATATGGAGCAGTTTTAAAACTCGTGGCAAGCATCCATCCCCTTAATGATTTAAAATTTAAAATTATAATTAACAACACATTTGACGCGATTTAAACCTAAACCACATATGAGACAATGAACACTTTGACCATCAAATATTATTTTTGGTGAATTATAAGGGGAGGACAAAGCCCTAACAACAACGTCTTTGACGCGATTTAAACCTAAGCCACACATGGGACAATGAACACCTTGACCATCAAATATTAATTTAAAAGTAATGTGTGATTTAAAATTTAAAATATAATTAAAATTTAAAATATTAATATCATAACAATTAGATTCTTCCATTGACTTGGGTATTAAATATTAGCCATGTGGAGTCTATTCTAAACATGTGAATGAAATTTGAAACAGATAAATTTATTATGCTTTAATATAATATTTGGTTTTGAATTTAATATTTTTTTAATTTGGTATTTAATTTTTTGGTTTAATTTGATACTCTAATTTGACACTTTTCCCTAATTTGACACCTAAATTTGACATTTTTTCTTAAGTTATTACTTAATTTTTTTAGGATCCAATTTGGTATCTAAACTTGGTTTTTTTTTTTTTTCTAATTTGGTATTTGTCAAACATTTTACAAATTACTCCAATATACAAAAAATGTTATTTTTTATGAAGTAACAAAAATAATTAATGTATGATCGACATGTGACAAATGATATGCTATTTATTTTATTTTATATGTTCAATTACTTTTAGTTTTAATTAATTAATTAATATTAATTAAAAGTTTTTTTAATTTGGGGTTTTAAAAATAGTTTTTTCTTATTTAATATTAATTTGTTAAGCATAGTTCAATACCTATTTTTTTTAACATAAATTTCCTCTAATATTGACAATATTTTTTATAGCATAAATTTTTTTTAACACCGTTAGTATTTTGTATAACATTTAATAAATTTAGGTATCAAATTGAACTTAAAAAAAACTTATGTGCCAAATTAGAAAAAAAATACCAAGTTCATGTACCAAATTGGGCTCCAAAAAAGTTTAGGTACTAAATTAGGAAAAGTATCAAGTTCAGGTACCAAATATTATATTAAGTCATCTATTATACGATTAACTTGGATTCGACATGTTAAAAAAAGAAAAGTTAAAATATGTTATAAGTTTTTGTACTCTTCACAAATTTGATATTTAGTCTTTATACATTTATTTTCAAGAATTTTGTCACTTTACTTTTCAGATTTTAAAATTCAGGTTCAATTGTTAATAATATTATTTTTTTAAAAAATTATTGGTGCGATATTTTAAAAAAAATTACTTGGAAACCATGTAACTAAAAAAATGACGTTATAATGAACCTAAATTTAACAAAACAATTTTAACAGTATTAATAGTTGGACATGAATTTTAAAACTTGAAAAGTAAAGAGACTAAATTCATAGAAATAAAAGCACAGATACTAAATTCCAATTTTATAAATAGTACAAGGACAAATGGACACAATAAATATGGACAAATAAAAAATAAGTACACAATGAAAAAATAAAAAATAAAAAAATATTTTAAAAATAAATACACGTTGTTCAGATTCATTTGAATTTAACCACATATTTATCTTTGGGAGAACGATTTATCCAAATACATTATGAAATTATAAAAAAAATTATAAATACATATTTTTAAAAATCATCAAAATTGTTAGAAATTGATTAAAAGTCATAAATTGTATAAAATTTATAAAAAAAATTATTAGATACGTTAGGAATCGACATTATTGTGGATCGTTACATCAACATTTGTTAGTTGAGGTGGTGTATATTAATGATCATATCAGTATTATTATTGGTTTTTAATGGTCAATGTTGGTCAAAAGGTCTCGTTAATCAAAATAATTAGGCTTAAAAAATTTGGAAGAGCTTAATTGATTTTTTGGTAAAATTTTGAGGGCTTTATACCAATAAGCCATAAAGCAACCTTCATATTAAGGGCAGCCTCTTTGAATTTTACCTTATCTTCTATGAATTTTAGAGGTATCCATAAATGAAGCTGGGCCATCACTTAGAAAATTTTCATTTTTCAGGCTTGAGATGGGCTAAAGTATTCATACGCGATACGACATCGTTGGGTCCTTCTTGTTCGTATTGAAAGCCTTCACCCAAGTATTGAGAGCTTGGCTCCAATGATGTCGATAGAATCATTATTCATCCCTCAAACTCTCCCTCTTAAAAGGTAATATATATTTTTGAATTTTCATTTTTGAAGAATCATATACTCTTTGTTTTTCAGTTAAGTCCTTTGAATTACAGTTCTTCAGTTGACAAAACTGCAAGAAAATCTACTTGGGAATCCCTCAAATCCCCAAAATTTCGAAGGGACCCTTCAAGGATCAGAAATTTCTCAGCGAAGTCAAGTTTGAGCTTCGAAAATGGTGGATTCAAACAGTTCCCATATGGGGTCGGTGAAAAAGATGGAGTTATCATCGTGGACCATGGTTCTCGCCGTAAAGAATCCAATCTCATGCTAAGTAAGCTTTAAATAATTTTAGTTTTTTCTTAATCTGATAATTAATTTAAAAATATACCTCTTTTTTGAGCTAATTATACTTAAATTTTAATGAATTTCAGATGAATTTGTAGCCATGTTTCGAGAAAAATCTGGGTACCCAATTGTTGAACCAGCTCATATGGTAATTCCTTTTTTTTTTTTTCATTTAAAATATTAATTATGTGTTTGAGGATCAAATTGATAGAATTTGTAAATGTGGAAGTTAAATTTATTGAATTATTGAGGACTAAATGTATTATTATACCAGTTAGAAAAAGGCCACCTCATCATTTTTAAGTGACCAAAACAGAAACGATCTAAAATGTTAGAGTTGAAATTGAAAATTCTTATAGTTTGGTGATCAAAACAGAGACACTAAGAGTTGGGTGACTAATTGAATAGTTTACCCTTTTTTTTTAACCATGAGTTTTCAAGGAATCCCATGTTGATAGTGTTCTGTTAGAACTTTGAAGGCAATTTGATAACAGTAGTTTTAGCTTTTAAGTTGTCTGTTTTATTTGGTTCACTGTATTTAGCAACATAGGCATATATATATATGTATGTATTTGGTGTTTTTAAGGTAGATGTCAATGTTTTCACTGGTTTTAAGATGCTATAGTATCATATTTTGGCACTGAATTCTTACATTTTCAGTTAATTTAACTAGGAGTTGGCCGAGCCATTGATAAAAGATGCATTCGGTTTGTGTGTTGAACGAGGAGCAAATCGTGTGATTGTTAGTCCATTCTTTCTCTTCCCTGGAAGGCATTGGTACCAGGTAGCTCAATATATTTGCTTCTGATAAACTCAACAAAGAACATTTGTTATATCTATAGAAGTTTGGGGGTAATTCCGGTTTGCTGAATGTCGCTGTGTTATTTCACAGGATATCCCATTGTTAACTGCTGATGCTGCAAAGGATCACCCTGGTGTATCATATATAATAACTGCCCCTCTCGGCCTGCACGAGCTGCTTGTGGTATGAACACTCTTGTTGTCCTCTTTGGTCATCATTGATTTCGTACGAGTTTTGTATAGTTCTCTCTGGCTATTATATTTAGCTCAAGTAATATGGTTTTTGATGCTAAGAAGTTTGTAAGTCAGTATCAAGTACATGATTGTTGTGAAACTTTGTTATTTCTCAAATACGTGTGATATGTAATAACTGCCCCTTGGCCTGTACAGGCTGCTTGTGATACGAACTCTCTTATTTCCATCATTGTTCACCATCGATTTCTGATGAGTTTGATACTAAGAAGCTCGTAGGTCATTATCAAGTGCAGAGTTGTTGTGAAACTTTCTTTGTTATTGTCCAAACATTTATTGCATATAAACACCCCATGACCTTGTTTTCCTCATTGGTAACTGTCGATTTCTTATGGGTTTTGAAATGAAGAAGCCTGCAAGTCATTGTCAAGACATGATTGATGATTGTTGTGTAACTTTCTTTGTTATTGCTCAAACATGTCTTGTATATAATAACACTCCATAACATGCTCGAGCTGCTTATGGTATGAACTATGAACTCTTGTTTTCCTCTTTGGTCACTATGTTTTCAATTAAATTTATGAAGTTTTCTCGGCTAGCTTTTCCAAATGATCGGCCCTAAATCAATCTCTCTTTGCATGTCTTGTTTTGGGTTTTTAATAACATCATTGTAGATAGTTTCTGTTTCCTTGTACGGTAGCTTTACTTGACCGTCGGATATTTTCTTCTCTAATTGTTTTTCTATATTTTGAAGGATGTCATGAATGATAGGATCAAACACTGCTTGAGCCATGTAGCTGGCGATGCTGATGAGTGTGCAGCTTGTGCTGGAACAAGCAAATGCAAGCTCTACGGACTTGTGGATGTAATTAACACTTAAAGTTTTCGGGATTGAACATAGGAATCGGAGGGTTCCGATTGTACGAAAGTTGAGATCTTAGCATATGAAATATAACCCAGCAGTTCTTGCAAAGGCTGCATATATAGTAGTTTCATTGTATTAAACAAAATATATGATTTGTACAATCTGATGTTATACATATTTGAGTTTCATTGTTACATTTTTCCCTTTTTTTTTATCAGTGACATGTTTGGTCTAGAAAATGAAGTTCTTGGTGGATCAAATAAAATTTAGTTGAACCAATTGAATCAAGAATCCGGTCTATTTTATCTTGTAGAATTGGAAATTTAGAAGATTGGTAAAAAAACTGGGTTTAACCTATGAAATGGAATTTTAAGGTTAAACCTTTTAGCTAGACTTGTAAATTGTGATTCGAATACGAAGATTTAATCCGATGAACTTGAATTCAAACCTAGTTTAACCTGATTTCATCATTCAGGTCAACAATTTAAACCTGTTCAATTTGAATTTGAATATGATTTGTACCAAAATTGATTCAAATTAAATGACTTAAATCAGAAATGATAAGCCCAAAAATTTTCATACAATAGCTTGAAATGATCCGATTTAAAAACTTATGGTAAACTTAAATTATTTGAACTCAAAATAAATTTAAAAAAAACCCAAACTTGAAATGATCCTAACCCGAAAATAAAGTGAATATGAAATGAGTTAAAAACTTTAAAACTCATTGACTTGACCTGATTAATTCAAACCAAAACCAAATCACTGTTCTATATTTAGCTAAATGTATATTTTATTGACTATATTTAATATTCAAATATTTTTTTAATTATTGAAGCAACCAATCAAACGAGTCTAATCAAATTTTTTATTTATTTTAATCTATGGTTTTTAGTTTCGAATCAATGGTCTAATCAATTAATTGCCTTTTCCTAATTCGATCGTTGATCCGATTTAAATTAAATAAATTATTAAAATTCATAATTTTTTTAGATCTGATTCAACCGTCTCCTAAATCGTTTTTTATTTCGGTCCAACCCTTTAATTCAAATCAACGTACTGGACGATTTTCAGTCTAACAGGTCTGATTCCAACATTGCCTCTCTTTACTTCCCTTGCATGATTAGTGCTTACAATCCATTTGAGGAAATATTTTCTCTCCATTCCCATGCTTTGATTTCTTAAAACCATACTGTTTTTTTTACAATGGAATACATTACAAAAAAGAGAGAATTGATAAATAGTTCTCCATTTCTCTTACTATATCTAAGATCTGCACTCATGATTGGCTGTAAATCTTAAACCAGCAAGCTATAAGCTTCTTCATCTATTGAAGTTTCATTGGGAGTGCAAAACATACCTCCCCATTGAGGAAAATAGATTAAAGAGATTGGAAGTGTGCAAATGATCATCATAAGCCCCATTAGAGAAATGCTGCTTTGAGTAGAAACTTTATCACCTGAAAACAATAGCATCTGTGTCACCACAGCTCCCACTGTACCTCCACTTCCTGTCATCCCTGATATCACTCCCAATGACCTGCAAAACATCACTTTATTTTATATATGAAATTACGACACTCAACTATTAATAAATTTACATTTAAGTTATTGAATTAATAAAATCGTTGCTGTATGTTTTTCACCATGTGCACTATCTGTTTTAATAGAAGGTTATTTTTTCCTTTCTTTTTTATGGTTTAATTTTTTTTTATGAAATAATATTAAAGTCACTAATTTATGAATTAAAATCTAAATAATTTTTTTTATATTGATTATTAGATCTATTTAGATTTAAGATATATTCCTTTACTCATTCATGTGATTCGGTACCGTGTTGGCGTTTGTGGTTCAAAGTTTAAACAACGTCACCTTCTGGAAACGAAAGGGACAATGCCAAACGTAAGGCCAGCCGCAGCTTGAACACACACTGAGAACATACACATCACAACAATGGAACCACCCACCGAGTTAGCTCGTCCCATCAATACACAAAGCAAACCCGCCACCGTCAGCACTGCCCACAACCCCCAAAGTCTGCCTCTAACCCCGAACAGCTTCGCCATCTGATCCGACACCACCCCACCCATCGGCCGTGCAAACCAATTCGTCAGCCCAAAACAAGCCGCAATCGTCCCTGCAACCTGTAAGTTCACTCCAAATCGGTAGTAAAAGTACTGTGCTACTATATTATCCATTGTCATCTCTACCCCAAAACAGCAGCCATAGATTAAACTCAATATCCACCCTCTATAGTTCATCAACCCATTGAATAGAATTCGTAAAAAACTCTCCTTTGGCTTGTTTGAAATCTTTATGGAGTCCTTGCATGGCAGTTCTTGGCCGTAAATTAAGACCATTATGGCTGTTATAGCTTGGAAAGTCGCCGGAACAACGAAAATGACTCGCCATGCGGTGTTTTCCGGTACGTTAAAGGATTTGACGAAGCAATATAAGAGGGGCATGGTTAATTGAGCAACCCCAGCTCCCATGGTACCCCAACCGGCGGCGAACCCGTTGGCAAGGCCGACGACGGAGGTGGAGAACAATGAACTCATCCAGAACTGGTTAGCTACAAAGTTGGCTAAACAAAATCCAATGAGGAAACGAATGAGGATGAAAGAAGTCGGGGAAGAAATAAAAGCGGTGGCTAAAACTATTGGGGCGGTGATGAGGGAGAAAGTGGCGGAGGCTATACGTGGGCCGACGAGGTCACATAGAGGTCCCATAGCGAGGCGGGAAAAGATGGAACCGACGAAAGCGGCAGTACCGGCGGCGCCGACGTCAACGGCTGAAAGGTTGAGGTTTTGGCGGATGATGGGTATGAGGGGAGGGATGGAGAAAGTGGAAATGAAACAAGAGAACAAGGAGAGCCATGCGAGGTGGAAGGCGAGCATGTGAGGTGGTGAAGTGGAGAAAGGTTGGAATTCAGTGGCTTTGTTTTCAGAGTCTAAAGGTAGAGAAGATAAGTGAGGCTTTCTTGGGGAAGAAGGTTCCATTACTGGCGCTTCTACACTTTTTTATGACGACGAAAAGTAATGAAAGCACACTGTCGAAATGTAAATTGGGTTCGTCATGGAATTTAAATTTATAATGGTAACTTCAGCATAAATCTCTACTCTCATTATCTGTCATGCATGGCATGGATTTTGTTGGATTTTTTATTCTTTGTGTTCTGTGAAAAAAATAAAAAGTTTCCATTGTTTAATTAATTATCTCAACTGGAGATTTTGGAGATTTTGTTGCTAAATTTAGCTATTTCATGTGATTATTTATGATAACTATGATAAAATTTAAAAAAAAATAAAAATTAACTTTGTTTTAAAAAATAAAAATATAATTGTTTGATAAAATTCTCATATAGTAAATTTGATTTTTTTTCTTCTTAAATTAAAACATTCATTGGTAAAGAATAGGTAACGGTTGCAAACCAAAATCCCAACTGGAAAGAGCAGGAAGAGCTGCACTATTCCCTTCATTCGATGCATCAATCCTCGGGAAACAAGAAAGAGAATAAAACCAAGAGCCTTCAAGTCTTATCCCTTCGGCCATGTAACGGCCATTGACAGAGTAGAGAGAGAACCTATTCTGTTTCTCCCTTTCAATCATCTGAGAAATGCACTTAGGCATCCAAACCTAGTCACCTTTGTTGAGCAAGAAGATGAGTTTCATGGTTGATTTCACGGCGGGCATGGTGAAGAATATAAGACCTAAAGCTTTAAATAGATAAGTGAACTGTTTAGCACACTGTTCCCGAGCTTCATTGTTGGTGTGTGAGGAAAAAAATGAGTTTATGAGGAATTAACAAGTTTTTAAAGCGTGTATCGGTATCACTTTTTTAAGATTTTATTCATTCCACTTATATTGTGATGTGCAAAAGAGTTACTGACAAATAAAACTCGAGTATACAATGACACCCAATAATAATCTTCGTTTTGCACTGACGAAAATAATACATTGAACACTGAGCAGAGCACAATAAAGATATCAATTTCTATAAAAAATTTTTACAATGATTCTTTATAGAATAACCGAAGAATATAAAAGATGGTTAGAGAATAGAAAAAAACTTTGTTTCTATGTTTTTTGGTGTGTCATACAAATGAAAATTCACTTTTATTTATAAGAGGCCTCATGTTTTTTCATAACTACCCAAATGGATAATCATATCTTTAGCAATAAACATAATTATTCAATAGATATCTATTTGAATAATTATGACTATTTGTTAATAATCAAGTGACATAACTTTTGAATTTAAGAGGCATAACTCATCACTATAAATAATGACAACTTTTGGGACTGACATAATTTTTGACTATTTGTAACACCCTAGGAATTTTGTTTAGGGATTAAAGTGTGGTAAGTGTTAAATTTTTGGTTAATTTTTTTGAAACCCTAATAGACTATAGGGACCCTTGGTGAAATAACCCAAATTGTTTGGGTATTTAAGCACCTTAATTGCACTTTTTGAACCCTTTCCTCTTTATTTTTTGGCTCTGCCGTTTTGCTTCTCCTTTAAGCCTCTCATTTTTCCTTTCTCTTTTCTTTTTCTCATTCATTTCTTATTTCTTTCTCTTTTCTTTTCTATTTTCTTCCTTTTTTAATCACACTTTTAAGTCTTCAAATCTACCGTCGCCATTCGTGCGTGTTAACAAGGGACTTTCGGCTTTTGTTCCTCCTTGCTTCGTTGCGTTTCATCGTTTAGAACCTTGGTAAGTTTGAGAAATTATGATTGTGGACTGTTTTGGAGTTGTTGGTGTGTTGTTCATGGTGGTCGGACGTCCCTTGCGAAGTCGGGGAGTGGGCGGGGCCGAAATCGGGAAAATGGAGGTTGTTGCAGCCCTTAATTTTTGCCTTGCTTCTTTGTGGGCATTGTTGCCAATCTGGTGGGCAATTCTTTTGCCAAACTTTATCCAATCCCTTGTTACCAAACCAACCCAATAACTTTATTTCCTTAAAAACCCATTAAGCCCAAATCCTATTTAAACCAAACCCACATTCATTTAAATCAAACCCAAATTCATTTAAACCAAACCATTTGAACCAATCCAAATGAACCAAGTTCAACCCAAACCAAGTCAAACCATTGACCGATGTTGACTGGCGTTGATCGACGTTGACCGATCGTTGACCGGTGTTGATTGATCGTTGACCGTTGATCGTTGACTTTGACCGTTGACCGTTGACTTTTTCGAAAAACCCTATCCTGCCATTTTTCGATGTCCTGAGTCCGTTTCCGCTGTTCGTTTTGCCAAATTTCGACCCGAAAGTCTCGTTTTTGATGTCTTAAATTAAAATATGTACTTTACAATATTTTAGAGTTTTAATTTGAGTGGTACTGATATTAAGTAGTCGTATTTAGGTGATCACGAGTCCGAGGCAGACGATTTACCTCCTCCTGCTGTTCAACCCATTCCTGCATCGGTTTCGAGAACTACTCGTAAGTTATTTTAGTTTAATTTTGTGTTTAAGTGGTGGCTAGGTTGTAATAAATTTTAGTTGTATTCGTAGGATCTAATTCCGTTAGACCGGGAACTCGTACTGTGCGTGGTGGACGACCTCCTCGTCGCTAGAGTTTTAATTGCTTGAGGTGTGTTTCTAATTGTAATTTACTCTAATGTTTGTGATGATACTGAGGTTATGTGATTTTATGCTGATTGAGATGATTGTGCTGTGATAAAAATAATTAATGGTATGATTAATTAAGTTGTGCAAGTGTATGATGCTAATGTCATGCATACATTTATAATTTTACATTGAGCATGTGACAGATAATTAATGTACTATGCTTACAGGGGTTGTGATATGTGCAACATTAATTGAGCTTGAGATTGGGAAAAATATGAATATTTGATAAGCATGTGATCATACCATTGTGTGTTCATGGGGTGGGATTGTAAGGTGGAAGAAGTGGTTATCATTCCTTTTAAGGTTGATACTAAAACCACACTACGATTGGTGACGTTGACTGGGAAAGGGTTCTGGGGAACCTTTTCATTGTGTTGGTGTGATGGAGTATGGGTACATTGCATTGTGCTTGTGTGTGCAGTATGATTTGTGGTTACTCTTTCGTGTTTAAAATTGATATGTTGATGTATTCTAGCATTATGTTGTATTTACTTTAGAGACACACTGGGCTTTATAACTCATACCTCCACAGTTTCATTTCAGGTTTTCGGATATTAGATGACTTGGTACCGGAGGCTTAATTACAAAATTTAGAATATTCTATTCTATTTTATTATTATTATTATTATTATTATTTTGGGATATAAATATAATTTGTTTTGGGAATTTTTGGTATTTTGTTCTTTGAGGTTTAATTAATTTATTTTATTATTAATTATAGATTTAAAGTTTTATTTATGAATATTTATATGTATTTCTGAGGATGAGTTTGAGTTGTCAAGTCAAAGTGTGGGTAAATTACTTAAATAATCCTCTAGATTCGATCGTATTTTTTGGGCCGGGCTTAGGGGGTTACACTATTTATAAATTTTCGTTTAAAACTATTGAAACACCATAAATATTTTGAAAATGTTCAAACACTATTTATAATTTCTACTCACATAAGTTGATCCCATCAAGAGTATTCCTATAATTATAACACTCTAACATATTTATGTTATAGGTCTATTTAAAGTAGAATACTCTCATTTTTTCCTTATCATTATGGGTACCTAACATTTTTTTCCCTTGGATTGATATATTATATATTATTTTATAGTGCTAGCAGTCACATACTGAAGATGTACTTTCTCTCATTGCACTCAAGACTTGACGTTATACTAAGCATTGAGTTGAGTTTCCATAATGGGTAACTCAAATATTATAGGTTCGTACCTCATCCCCAAATTTCCAAATTTTCAATATAGTTATGTTAATTAACTATACCACATGGTAAAAATTTATATTTATTTGTGTATTGAAAATTCACAAGATCATCATTCCCACCATGTTCAATTATTCATTCTTTCGCAAAAGAATGATATCAAAAATATCCTGTAACACCCATTACCCGATTAGATCGTTGGACTCGTGCTACAGGATGTTACAACCATTAACAAATCAGTTTACATACATTTTTTATTTTAATAATTAATAAATCAACAAAATAATTGATTATTCAAGTTTAGCATGATTCATAACCAAATACATGCAACTCAGACTTAAAATCAATTAATCATTTCATAATTCATACAAACATGATTTACAAACTAATCCGAATCTTAATCAAGCTTACGAAAGCTTTTAAACCAACCTAGAAACAAATTAGGACTTAATTGAAAACTTGGCAAAAAGTAAGAAAAAATCTGCAAACAGGGATCACACGGCTGTGTGACCAGGCTGAATCCGTGTGACAAGAAGTTACACGACCGTGTGGCTGGACCGTGTAAACAATTATTCCATAATTTCCAAGGTGCACATGATCGTATCACTTGCCCGTGTATGACACACGACTGTATGTTAACCAATGTACAAAGAAAATAAGCCTTTTTATGCAAAATACAACCCAACCAAATCAAAGTGACCTATAATGCATTCAATAGCCTATAAAACCTATCCAAAACATGTTCATTTCAAGCCAAAACTTCCATTTCAATAGCCATTTATACATTCAACCAATATGCCACATTATCACCTTCAAAATCAATCATAAACCATTACGAGTTATATAATCACGTTTAATCATTTCATAGCATAAATTGCATTATATGCATATAAACTACTAAACTTTGTCATTCACATGAGCCATTCCATGAACAAGACTATGCAACCAACTATATAACATTTCATTAAGTTACCATATACTCATGTGCAAAGTTCAGCCATACCAAAAACACATTTATATGCTTTTACAAATGTTTGATCACTCATGTACATGCCGCAAATAACCAATTTCGAAACAACAAAAGTCTATCGAATTAAGAGACGATGAGTGTGAACTTCTTGTTGATCTGATTGGCATGTTCCGATCGTCCATAATTTACAGAAAATGTAATAACACATATAAGCATTATAAAAACTTAGTAAGCTCATACAATATAAAAAATAATTTACATTCTTTATATATATATATATATCGCTTCAAATGGTAAAACACCAACTTCAACTCAAAATACTTCATGAATCAACTTTCTAAATTATCACTTTGCTCACATTCACCACATATATTTCCACATTTCATAAGTGTCCAATGATAACATTCATTTTGTAACATCATTTTAATTTCATTTTAAATTCTACTCGATGAAACATAGTATACAGGTGAAAATAATATCATCTGCTTGTCCGAGCTTATCATAAACACTAGTGCCTGGTTACCCGTACGGTTTAAACCTACACAACGATCATCAAGGGCCAAACTCACCCGCCTCTTCCACCGATTTTCCGACAACAAGCTCCGCCTCCACCGTCTCCAATGTTGCTTTTGACTCCGGCAGAAAACGAGCATAAGTCCTTTACATGGCCATAACGCCCGCAAGAAAAACATATAGACGGTAATGGTTCATATTCAACTCTCTGAGTTTTACCATTAACCAATATTTGAGAAATCAAAGGCATATCAAGGGTATAGACGGTAATGGTTCATATTCAACTCTCTGAGTTTTACCATTAACCAATATTTGAGAAATCAAAGGCGTATCAAGGGTATAGACGGTAATGGTTCATATTCAACTCTCTGAGTTTTACCATTAACCAATATTTGAGAAATCAAAGGCGTATCAAATACTTCGCCTTCCCGATCTCTTTCCCCTTCCAATTTCGTAGCATGAAAACTGCATTGAAAGCCCTTTTCTTAGCAAACCCAAGCCAAAACTTCAACTCTTATATTAAAACATGTGCTTCTTTATTAAAGAATTTCTCAGAAAAAGGCTTGGTCATTGGAGGAACTGTCCTCCATTGCCATTTACTGAAGAAGGGTATTTTTTCTGAGAAATTTATAGCTATCAAGATGTTAATAATGTACCTTGATTTTAGGAAATTAGCTGAAGCTAATCAGATAGTGAAAGAGTTTAATGGGTTTGATTTAGTTGTCCAAAACTGTTTGATTAAAGCTAATATTGAATGGGGAAATTTGGTTCAAGCTCGAAAACTGTTCGATGAAATGCCTGAAAGAAACGAGGTTACGTGGACTATGTTGAGTTCTGGTTTAATGAAATATGGAAGATGCGAAGAATCAATGTGGTATTTTGAAATGAACCCATTCAAGAATGTGGTTTCCTGGACCGCTGGGATAAGTGGGTTCTTGAAAAACGGGTTCAGTTTTCATGGTTTGAAACTTTTTATAAGGTTGCTTGAATCTGGGGTTAAGCCTAATCAAGTTACTTTTACTTCTGTGATTAGCGCGTGTATAGGAACTGGGGACTTTGAGTTGGGAATGAGTGTCTTGGGACTGATAGTGAAAACTGGGTTTGAGGATAATGTCTCGGTTCGTAACTCTTTGATAACATTTTGTTTAAGGATGCGCGAATTTGATTTGGCAGGGAGGGTGTTTGATCGCATGGAAACAAGAGATGTCATCTCTTGGACAGCGATTTTGGATATGTATGTGGAGATGGGGGACTTGGGAGAGGCAAGGAGGATTTTTGATGAGATGCCAGAAAGAAATGAAGTTTCTTGGAGTGCAGTTATTGCTAGGTATAGTCAGAGTGGTGATCATCTGGAGGCCTTGAAACTCTTTCGACAAATGGTTCAAGAAGGCCTTAAGCCGACTATCTCTTGTTTTTCGTGCATTCTTAGTACATTGGCTAACGTTAAGAATTTACAAGCAGGGAGGAACATCCATGCTCATGTTAAGAAAATTGGGATCGAGGGAGACGTTTTTATCAGCAGTTCTCTTGTTGACTTGTACTGTAAATGTGGAGATACTAAAGATGGGCGATTCGTTTTTAATTCCATCAAAAAGAAGAATGTGGTTTCATGGAATTCTATGCTTGGTGGCTATAGTATAAATAAACAGATGGATGAAGCTAAGTATTTCTTCGATAACATGCCTACTCGAAATAATGTCTCTTGGGGTACTATAATTGGTGGCTATGTAGAAAATAAGCAATATGATAAGGTGTTTGAAGTATTCAATGAAATGCTTTTATCTGGGGAAACTCCAACAAAGCTCACTTTCTCGAGTGTGCTTTCTACTTGTGCAAGTGTGGCTTCGTTGGAAAAAGGCAAGGATATCCATGGAAAGATCTTAAAACTAGGGTTCCATTATGATGTTTACTTGGGGACTGCCTTAACTGATATGTATGCAAAATCTGGTGATATTGAAAACTCTAAGCAGGTCTTTGATAGAATGCCAGAGAGAAACGAATTTTCATGGACTGCTATGATTCAAGGCCTTGCAGAAAGTGGTTTTGCAGATGATTCTCTTTCCTTGTTTGAAGAAATGAAAAGAAGTTCCTCTGTTGCTCCTAATGAGCTCACGCTTTTATCAGTTTTATTTGCGTGTTCTCATTGCGGGTTAGTTGATAAAGGACTTGAGTTCTTTGGCGCAATGGAGTCAGTATATGGTCTAAAGCCAAAAGAAAGACATTACACGTGCGTGATAGATATGCTGTCTCGATCTGGACGCTTACATGAAGCTGAAGAGTTGATAAATTCCATGCCATTTCAACCTGAAGCTAATGCACTGGCAGCTCTACTAAGTGGTTGCAAGACATACAAAAACGAGGAGATAGCTGAGAGAACAGCTAGAAAACTTGGTGAATTTGCTGAGAAAAACTCCGCTGGATTAGTCTTGTTGTCAAACATATATGCTTCAGCCGGAAGATGGGTTGATGTTTCAAATGTTAGGAAATTAATGAGGGAGAAGGGATTGAAAAAGAGTGGCGGCTGCAGTTGGGTTGAGGTGAGAAACCATCTCTATTCTTTTTATTCGGAAGATGGAAGACACTCAAAATCAGCTGAGCTTCACGATATCTTGGAGCTCTTGAGATCTGAAATGATGGCTCCTTAAACTAACTTGTTTTACTATATATATATATTTAATATCAAATTTAGTTTTTATCGTTTACATTTTTTTATCAGTTTGACCTTTATTTTTTTTGAATTAAATTTTCCCATCAATTTTTTTAAAAGAGTCAAATTTGATTATCAATCTTTTGAAAAATAGCTGAAATGATGTTTTTTTTAATGAGAATACTAATTAAAATATTACTTTATTAAACACAACAACCTACATGACAATTCACATATACTTCATGTTAAAATTTTGAATTCTTATGATTTTTTTATTTTTTAATTTATATTTTTTGTTTTTATAATTTTTAAATTATTTATTGACGTGTCATATAAGACAAATGATATTATGTTAGCATGACGTGCACATAAACTACCATGCGAGTTACCACGTCAACAATGTTAAAAACTAACGTTTTAGTTATCATTTTCATTAAAAAAAGTAATGACTTTTTTTTAATAAAGGTTAAATATCAAATTTTGTTGAAAAAAATACAAGAGTCAGATTGACAAAAAATGTAAATATTAAAGAGTTAAATTTATCATTATATCTAAAATATATAATATATATATTATATGCAACCAAGTGGGTGCGAGTTTGGGTTTTAAAAATTTTACCTAAAATTTGACTTGATTAAAAATAAACTTGTATTTTTGTCTAAATTTATTTTTCGAATTTTATATATTTACCTAAATTTCAATAATTATTATTTTGTTTATCATGAACGTAATCATGGAGAGATTAGTATCGATCACGAAATAATAAAATAAATTCGGTGAAATGTAAATGCAAACTTGATGTACAGAATTAATATAAATAAAACATTTTTTGTTCCAATTATAAACACTATGTCATGTAGAATAAAAAGTAGAGTCAAAACATAATTATGGAGTAATTAGTGTTTGGAAAATTTGAATAAAAGAAAGGGAAAATTCTAAAAATAGTCACTTTTGTTTGTTTCGGATTACATTTTAGTTATTTATGTTCGAAAGATTATGTTTTAATTATTTACATTATTGTTTTGTAATGAAGTAGCCGCTTTGCCATTAAACTCTGTTACTTTTCTAACGATAATACTATGTGACAGTCCAAATGAATTTTAAATGTCAACTTGAATGTTCAATTAGGATGAGAATATTTTTTTTCAATCAAAATGGAAAAGAAAACTAAAAAAAATAGGAGACGAACGGTTTTTTTTTCCGGTTGAAGGTGTAATTAATTTAAAATTTTTAATTAATTAAATTTATTTGTCAAAACCACTTTGAAAATGAAGTTTCGAAAAATTATTTTAAAATTTGGAAAAATAGGGAGTAAAAAGGGAGTCACCACCAATCTTTTATTACAGGTGTGATTGGGTCACCACAAAACGTTTAAAAACGTTTTAAAAAGTTGGTCTTCGAAATCCAAAGAAATAGGTTCGGGAGTCGGTTACGCACGAGGAAGGATTAGCACCCCCGTACGCCCAGAATTGGTACCACATGATTATTTTCGGGTCTTGTTTTATGAAAACTAATGAAAATTCGAGTAAAGTTTAGAATGCGATGTTTATTTTAGAAAGCTTTGTATAATTTTAGAGGAAAACTTTTTAAGGAAAATTCGTCCTCGTATTTCGATCCTCTATAAGAACTAAATGTCGTGTCCAACACATTAGGGCACTATATTCTCGGAGTTTCAAACTTAAAGGACGATTAAGGAAGTTTTAAAGAGAGTGCTCTATTGCGCGAATTATACGAAACTCACACCCAACACGTTAGGGCATGGTGTTTCGAGGTCTTCACACGAAAGAACGTTGTTTCCTTTTGTGGTTTTAAAATCCTTTGTATATAAATATAAGATTGAAAAATATTTTGAAAACTTTTGAAAAGGATATCCGATTTGCATGAATTACGAAAATCACACTTAACACGTTAAAGCGCGATTTTTTAAGGTTTTCACACGAAAGGACATTATCTCGTTTTTAAAATTATTTGTGATATATATGTAGATATATTTTGAGAATTTGAAAATTTCATATTAAATTTAAAATGCAATCCTCAAACACATAGTTTAAAAGATTCAAATATGGAATACCCGTTTACTTCGATTTTCGTGGAGAATTAAAATCATGACCAACACATTAGGACACGATATTCTCGGAATCTCAGAGTTATCAGGTATAAAATCTTAAAAGAGGATATTCGACGCGTGTGAATTGTACGAAAAATCACACCCGACACGTTAGGGCATGATTTTCCGAAGTTTCCACACGAGAAGAACATTGCCTCGTCTTTAAAATTATTTTGAAAATGAACATGTAAGTTTAAGATATCAAATGGCAATTAATAAGAGAAATTAAATACGAAGTGAGATAACAAGCAGAAGAACAGAATGCAAAAATGTAAAATGCAAGTGCGTAATGACTAAAATAAATGCGAATATTGGTGAGGGAGAAAAACGACGCAATCGAGATTGAAAACGAGACCTTTGGATACCCGAGGCAAAATGGTAATTTTTGACTCTCGGGGGTAAAAAATGTAATTTTGGGGAAAATTTAGGGTTAAAAATGAGATTTTGAAAGGTTCAGGGGTAAAACAGTAATTTTTGGTGAAGTCGGGGTTAAAAATGAGATTTGGAAAGCTCGAGGGTAAAACGGTGATTTTTAGTGAAATCGGGGTTAAAAATAGAATTTTGGAAAGTTCAGGGGTAAAACGGTAATTTTTGGTGAAATTAGGGTTAAAAATGGAATTTTGGAAAGTTTGGGGGTAAAATGGTAATTTTTTGGTGAAATCGGGGTTAAAATGAAATTTTGGAAAGTTTAGGGGTAAAACGGTAATTTTTGGAAGGTTCGGGGTTAAAATGTAATTTTCTGAAGTTTTGGGGTTAAAATGTAATTTTTGGACTGTTTAGGGACCTATAAACAATAAAACCAAAGATTGGGTGACACGTGGTAGCCCCACAGGCATCCAGAAGTCAAAGGACTAATTTGTAAATCTTGAAAACTTCCTGGGCCAATTTCGTAATTAAACATAACTTGATTTTTGGACTAAATTAAAACAAATTAAAAATAAGAGGGACCAATTACATAAATAAGCTAAAATAGTGACACGTGGCAGCCTCTGGGGCTTCCACATGTTCGATGGACTAAATTGAAAAGTAAACAAAATTATTGGGCCAAATTATAAATAATTAAAAGTACAAAAGGATCAAATTGAAACAATTAAAAAATACGGAGGGACCAAACTCGCAAATAACCCAATTTAGAAAAACGCGCGGATCCTTTGATCCCGGTCGGATCGGGTCGGACTGTCTATGGGTATCAAGTAAAACGACGTCGTTTTGAAGCTGAAAGTCAACCCCCAAAACGGCGCCGTTTTGGTAGCTTATAAAGAGCATTTTTTAGGGTTTCAAATCATTTTCTTTCTTTCATTTTAAAAAACAAAATACCATTTTCTCTCAACCTCTCCTCTCTCACCCTTCATGACCGACCCAAGCTCCGCCCATCCACACATCGGCCGTCCGTCGCGCGTTGGCCCCCACGCGCACCACCGACCATCACCTCCAGTCTCTACGAACCACCGGTCGTGGACCTTCGAGCGCACGCGCCGTCAGCTCCCCACGCGTCGTCGGTCGGAAGGTAAACACTCCCTTTTTCTTCCCCTTTTCTTGTTTCTTTGTTGTTTTTATTCTTTCTTTTCTTTTCATTTTGAAAACCATTCTTTTTCCTTTTGAAATTTTTTCATTGTTCAAAACATAATTTAGATCTGAAGATCCAGATCTGAAAAACTTCATTGATTCTTTTTCTTGATTTTTGTTCTTTCTTTTCTTTTTATCCTTTTAAAAAAAATATTCGATTTTCATGTTTAAAACCCGGTCCTGTTTTTAAAATTTGTTTTTGATTTTTAGTTTAGAACTGTTTCTTATTGTTTGTTATTTTGCATATATTCGGACGCACAGCAACGCGAAAGTGGAGGTGGTGAACTCCGGCTCCGGTTCCGGCGGTGGTTAGACAGGGAAAAGTTTTCTGTCCTTTCAATTTCTAATTTCTTTATTATTATAATATTAATTATTATTATTAATTAATAATAAATATTAATATTATTAATGCCTTTATTAAATATTACTTAATATTTATTTAATGCATATAACTTATAATGAATGTATATTTTTTTTAAAACAATTAAGTGACTTTAATATTATAAAAAAAACTTATTAACTGACTTTGAAAAATACAAAACGTTTCGGAACTTGAATGGTTAATGCTAAATGCAAATGATGTACCTTATACCTGTTCGAACAAGCTGGGAAGAAATGATCTTTGTTGCTTCCACTCTGCTTAGCTCGTGATTCTGAATGCTACTTGTTTTCTTTGAATATGGATTTGGAATTAGTTTTTGTATTGAATTCTTTTTAAAAAAGTGTAACTGTATTGATTTCTAAGAAAAGGGGTTTCTTCTATTGGCTTTCAAAGAACGGGTCCCTCTTACAATTGCTCAAGTTTGGCTTTATAGCCATTAACACCATCATGCTATTTTGTATTTCATACATTAATACACGTCTTGTTTTTCCTTTTTGCAGGTCAGCTGGTGGCTTGTAGCAATGGTGCAGGAGCAAGTTGGCTGGTGTTGGTGGTTGATGATGGTGATGGAGCTGCTGACGTGGCGATCCTTGAGTGGCTGAGGTGGTCGGCCAGCAGGAACAAGTGGGCAGATCAGATTTTTTCTGCTTTGGGCTACTGTAATTTGGGCTTGAGTTTGGGTTATTTGAGTTGGGCCAATTGGGCCTTTGTAATTGTATTTGGCCCAATGGGGTTTGTACATTGGACTTTGGGCTTTTATTTTTAAATTTATAATAATGTTAAATTTAAATTAAATTCAAATTTAAATTGAATTCAAAATAAATTTAAAATTAAAATAAATTTAATTTCAAAATGGTTTGGGCCCGGTCAAAATTGGGCTCCAACATTATTTAATTAAAAAGTTATTTTCATCCCAATTGAACATCCAAGTTAATATTTAAAACCCATTTGAACCGTCACGTAGGATTGCATTTAGGGAGATAACGGAGCTTAACGACAAAGTGGTCACTTTGTAACAAACTGATAACGTAGTTGACTAAAATATAATCCGAGGCAAACAAAAATGACTATTTTTATAGTTTACTTTAAAATAAATATTATTTTAATTACAATTACATATATTGATACCAAAAGTTAACTATTTTGCTCCAAAACTCTGCTTTAATTTATATATATACAATCCAGTTGAAACACTGGCATGGGAACAATTAAAGCTTAAGGCGAGAGAGTAAGTTGGGGTGGGCTTTTGTTCGGGTAAATTTCGATGTGGGCTTCTACAAAGATTCGCTCAGAGATGAGTTTCTGATTTGTGGAAGTAGAAGGCGACTCCTCGGTGGTGATAAAGAAGCTTAAAGTGATATGTGTTGACAGATCGATGATTAGTAATTTCATCTGGGAAACGAAACAAATTTATGTGGACTTTGAAAGAATCAAGTTCCAACACATAAAGAGAGGATAAAATTGAGTGGCCCACCTGCTGGCCAAGGAAGGATTACGACCAAAACGAGATGTCTGGTGGACTGAAGAAGCTCCAACGGTGGTTCAAGAGGTTGTAGAGGCGGAGAGGCTAAACATCCATAATCCTTGTTGAGTGTCACGAAACAAATGTCTTGAGCAGCTATTCAGTCTTATTCATTCTCTAGCAGAGGAGTGGTTGTCTTAGATTTGATCTGGTTCCTCGTTTTAATTTATGATATGAGATTTCGTACCGACTTAGAGAGGTCCCTAGGACAGAGAAGAGAAAAAGATATAGTTTTCTTTAATTTTTGTTTTTCTCCGTTTGCCTGAAAACGTGTGTTGTTTTTGCTTTATGACTATTACTTTTCTCTTTCTTTACTAATAAGAGCATGTCAATTGAACCCAACGAGTGGTTTTAGTGAAAAAAAATATGTTATTCATCTTAGGAGATCCAAATTTGAGCACTCATGTGTGCAACGTGTGTGTCTTGTCAAAAAGTTCGAGCACCAATTTACATTAAAAAATGTTTTTTTATCAAGGGAAAAGAAAATACACTAGCTAAACAACAAACTAGATCTGGATCATATCTTATTTATAATTCATCCCATGTATTTTTCTTCCTTTCAAGTGGATAGTTTTATCCTTTTTTTTCCAGCTACATTTTTATGAGCGGTTTTTGGTTTCCTCATAAAAAAAACTATGAATGTTTCTTTTAATTTGGATTTTGGATACATATTGTTTGGTATTGGGTATTCTAAAAAATTTTAAGATTTTTGTTGAGTTTTACGAAATCATTTTTAAAGATTTTTTTTTGGGAATATTTCATAGTTTTAGGGATTCTTTTAGATTTTTTTAATATTTTTATGCATTTACATAATTTAAAAACTAACAATTTAAAAAAATCATTTTAAATTATTTTTGGTTTAATTTTATGTTTTTTATACATTTTAAAATTTTTGAATAATTATAATTTTAAAAATAATTTTTACAATTTAAAAAAAAGTTATTGAACTTTCATATTTTCTTTTAGAATTTTATGATATTTTTTTTGGATCTATTGTAATTTTTTTAAAAGGATCAAACTGATATTTTCAATATAGTTCAAGAGTCAAATCAAATATTAACCGAATATAAAATATGTCGTCATCACTATCAAGTGAATAAGATGAGTAACTAAAATGTTACTAACCAATTAACAATCATTTTGTAACTTTCAAGAAACTATAAATAAATTATTTTAAGCATATTTTTATTGGCTTATTTAATTATTTTTTTGTAATCAAATCAATCAAATCATTGATTCTCAATTCAATTGTGTTGAATTATGACTTCTATTTCAAGTCATATTTAAGAAATAATTTTTTAGTTAAACTCTGTTTATTTGTTTCAATTAAACTCTGTTTATTTGTTTGAGTCAAACTCTTATTAGTTTAGATTATTTTATTATTATTTTACCTAAAAATTTAGTCTATAAATAGGCTCTTTTACAACATTAAAAATACACCCATTAGAGATTAGAACTCCTAACACTTTTGAAGAATTTTGTGTTTACGTTTTGTGAGTTTTTTCTTTTCGATTTTCGAGGTTTAATTTTTATCTTTATCTTTTGTACTCTTCGTTATTTTTCCATTATAGTAAAATTACCATTGCCAGTGGTTTTTTTTCCTCTTTGGAGGTACGTTAAATTTGTGTGTAATTGCTCAATTTTTTTCGCTATTTCTACTTGTTTGTTGCTTAATCGGATCGATCCCTATCAAGTGATATCAGAGCTAGTTCGATTTTCGTAGATCAATCTGTTCAGAGATGGAAACAAGGTTCGATATTGAGAAGTTTGATGGTGTCACAAATTTCAATCTGTAGCAAGTTCGTATAATGACAATTCTAGTTCAGACTGGCTTAAAAAAGGTCGTTATCGAGAAAGAGCTCGATAATCTAGATCAGTCAGAATGGGAAGAGCTTAATGAAAAGGCCATATCTGTAATTCAATTGTGCCTCACGAATAGGGTCTTGCAGGAGGTATTGATGAAGAAAACCTTATCCGCCTTGTGGAAAAAGGCTAAAAACTATTTATGTGACTAAGTCTCTGGCTAACTGTTTAGTGCTGAAACAACGTCTATTTACGTTTCGCATGAATGAAGGTGAGCTTCTTAGAGATCACATCAATCAATTCATTGCTTTATTAAATGATTTAAATAATATTGAGGTTCAGATTGCTGATGAGAATCAAGCTATAATATTGTTGTGTTTTTTACCCCCTTTATACAAGCATTTTAAGGAGACTTTAATTTATGGTAGAGACAAACTCTCGTTTGGGGATGTGAAGAGTCATTTATTAAGTAAAGATAAATTCTAAAGATAAACTTAACAATGAGTTTGGTTCAAATAGTAAGGCAGATAAGCAAGCTTTCGTTTTGGTAGCATCAAAGAAACGAGATAAAAGGTATTGCTATTGTAAGAAATTAGGTCACGTCAAAGCAAATTGTTACAAACTATGAAATAAAAAGGCTGCTGAGAGTAACGAGAAAAAGTTGTAGCTGGTGCTAATTTGACCAACGAAAGTGGTGGTGATTTCTTGTTAGTGTCAACGAGCGATAACTCCGAGCTTATGTCCGAGTGGATCCTAGAATCGGGATGTTCTTTTCACATGTGTCTTAACAGAGAATGATTCTCTACATACAATTTAGTTGAAGGTGGAGTTGTGCGCATGGGTAATGATTTATTCAGTAAGGTAACCGGTATTGGTACTGTTAAATTAGTATGCACGATGGGACGATTAGGACACTATCAGATGTCAAGTATGTACCTGATTTACGAAAGAATCTCATCTCCTTAAGATTTTAGACTCGAAATGTTGTAGTATCAACATCAAGTCTAGCGACGTTAAGGTGACTCGTGGGGCTCTCGTTTTGTTAAAAGGTAAAATGATTAGTAATCTTTATATTTTGAAAGGTTCTACAGTGACCGGTGAAATTGGATGTCTCTCGTCCGTTACGGAGTTAAAGTCAACTCATTTGGAGCGGAGACAACTTGGTCATAGGAGGGAAAAAGATATGACTATTTCATTGAAGAGAGGTTCTCTTTTGGATGCAGGTTTCGAAAAGTTAGGGTACTATGTTCGTGAAAATCAGATCTTGGTTAGTTTTGATTTGGCAGTGCACAAGTCAAAAGGTAGAAGACTTCCAGCTTCTAAGCACAGATTCGACTCAGTTAATTCCTTGCATAGTTCAAGATAAGCCCGTGGTAGGTTTTGGCAAAGATGGCATTGTGGAAATATGAGTCAAGGTGAGATTTGTTGAATTATGACTCCTATTTCAAGTCAAATTTGAGAATAAATCTTTTAATTAAACTCTGTTTATTTGTTTCAATTAAACTCTGTTTATTTGACCTAAAAATTTAGCCTATAAATAGGCTCTTTTACAACATTAGAAATACACCCATTAGAGATTAGAACTCTTAACACTTTTAGAGAATTGTGTTTTCGTTTTAATGGTTCTTTCTTTTCGGGTTTTCGGAGTTTAGTTTTTATCTCCATTTTTTGTACTCTTCGTTCTTTTTCCATTATAGTAAAATTATCTTTGCCCGGGATATTTTTTTTTCTCTTCGAAGAGATTTTTCCACGTTAAATTTGTGTGTTTAATTTCTCAATTTCTTCCGCTATTTTTACTTGTTCGTTGCTTTATCAGATCAATCCCTCAACAAATTGTTTGATTAATTGATCCAATTTAATTAAATAAATTATTAAAATTTATTTAAAAAATAAAAACGTATTGAAATATTAAAAAAAAACCTAATTCAAATATTTTTAATTCAATTTAATTTATCCGAAGTTATTCATAAACCAATTATTTAAGTTGTTTCTCAAAAATTTCGGATACAATTGGATGGTGGTGTCCGGTTGGAGGTTTTAATATAAGTTGAAATTGAAGGTTTTTAGTGGAATAGACAGCACACTAGATTTGGTATTTGCCTTTTGTAGTCTGGACCAATCAACCTTCTGTCCTTCTCCCTCTAGTGGCTTCAGCTGTTTAAAGTTCTTCTTCTACGCAGCGTGTCAAGAACACCAAACAATTAAAATTGAGTTTTTCTTATATATGAGCAATCATGTGCTAGAACTTTATTAGAGCTGTGTCTTAAATCTTATTATTTGTTAAAAAGGTAAAAAATAAGATGATCTGTGAAGATGAAAGATCGAGGACCGAAGTTTCCTCATTACGAATTATACTGTAAAAATAAAATTCATATAAAATTACATTTTTTTATTTGATATTGATTAAATAAACTTTTTTTAACCTTTAAAATTTATATATTTTGTTTTTTTCTTATTACTTTACTATTATTCTATTATCATATTTATTATAACAAATTTGAAACAGAAGGGTAGTTCCATTGATTCAGGACATTTTTCATGAATCCCGATAACTGAATGTGCAAAATATGGATAATAGAGATGTAAAAAAATGACGCTAAAAGATGTAAACCCCCAAGAAAGAAGTCAGATATTTTGACTCTTTAGAGACAGGACAGAGACAGAGAGACAGACAATGACCCCGTCATAGGTTGCAAAGCCAAGATGACCTGACAAGCTAACCAAAACCCATCTTGCCCTTCTCTTTCCCACTATTGCGGCCTAGATAACAAATTTTTCATTATATCAATAATGGGTAGAAGTCAAGTATTAAGAGGGATTGAATTTTCTACTTCTACACAAAAATTAGGTAAATAAATATGTTCTTTCATTTAATTACTCTTTTCCATATTGAAGTGTGATTTTTATGAAATAAAAAAAAAAGAAAATATAAAAAAATTAAGCATAAGCAGTCTGTTTACGTTCCATTGGCATTATTACAGTTCTGAACTTTGTGCATAGGCAGCAGCTCCTACCATAGCTTTAACTTCTTCCGCTCTTGCTGGTGCGGCAGCAACCGGAGAGGGTGCCAATGCTCGGTATTTGGGATACTCGGGATAGAGTGGGAAGTAAGTTAAGTAGACTCCAGTTGTGTATTGGGATGCCAAATGTTGCCCTCCATATACATCGTAATAGTTCTGCGTAGACAAAAACAATTTCGAACCATCATCTGTAATGTTTAAACATCAATTGAAACTGGTTTAGATAGAGGAAGAGACTAACCAATGGATAACTGTTGTGTGTGTAACCTGGATACCTGAATGGTAAAGCGCAAGCAGACATTTAGAAAGAAAAAAAAATTAGAGATTGAAATACGAATTCTAGTAAATCATGCTTTGCGGAAGGATCTAACCCGTAAGCCGAGTAATGTAATCCGTATTGTGGAACGAGTTGACGGTAAAATGCGGGGGTACCAGTGCTTGGAGGCGCCATCACTCGAAATGGTGGTGGCGGGCTAATTAAGGGTTGAATACCATGGTTAGATGCAGAAGTTGGAGGATTCTTGTGAGCACCAAAAGCTGCAACATTACAGTTTGCTTTTCTTCCATCAATCACAGGAAATCGATTATAACAAGCCCTAATCGCTGAATTAGCATCCTTGAAAGTTACCTACAACATTGGAAACCAAGTTAAAAAGAATAGAAATTGTTGAGAGTCATCTAATCCAGACTATCAACAATGAAAGTATTATCCTCGTCGTCGAGGTTTTGTCCCCTGACCACCATGGAGAGCCGCTCAAGTGCTACTAGGTTTGTTTATAAATCTTCTATAAGACTAAGGTTAGTGATTCGAGTTACGATGCGTTTAGGCCAGACCTTAACATTTATTCCAAAGTTTTGTAGGTATCGGTCTCCATCAAATGAAGTATTTCTTCTGTAAACCATACACGATTCTCTGAAGAGATTGGTACAAATTAAGGGAATCGATTCTCCTTCAACAAAATTAAAGAGGAAAAGAAAAGAGGGGGATATGTGGGAGCTTACAAAGCCATAACCTTTTGATTTTCCAGTGGTTTTATCATTGATAACAACAGCTTCTAAGATCTCTCCAAACTGCTCAAAATAACGTTTGAGGGTATCCCTTTTAGTTTCCCAAGCCAAACCTCCGACAAAGATCTTGGTGTAAGTGGTGTCACCCACTGCCATCTTATTTAGCCCTGGTTCAGACATGGCATAAACAGACCAAACAAACAAAGCCAATAAAAAAAGAAAGAGGAAAGAAGCCAGGCGAGATTCAGCACCTAAAAGCCAAAATATAGTGGGAAATGAAGAGACAAAGTGAGAAAGGAGCCGTTGGGTAACAGAAAAAAAAACATTTATGGAGTGAAAGCAATCACATCAAAGCCTCCTCAACTTCATCATATCCACAGACAACTCACCTTAGATTCCCTAACAAAGATACCCTAAACGAGAAAATGATGATGCCGGAGAGGGGGTTACCTAGGTGGATAAACAAAATAGGAAAATACCCTTGTCTTTATTTGGCATCTACTGATAATTAGCTTAGCAATTAATTACATGGATCAATAATTTAATGATATGGAAAACGAATATATGCATAAACAAATGAGGAAAGAAGAAAAATGGAGAGTTGGATACAGCAAGGCACGTATTTTTGGACCCGTTAAATGTGTGTATATATATATTTATGTCAAAATTACACACACACACACACACACACACAAAAAAGTGAAGTTTCTTGTATTTCATTGGAAATTCCCCCTTTCTACTTCTTTTGTGCCCCTACCAGCAACTTTTTTTAAAATAAGCTATAATTTTTTTTTTTTACTTTTGAAAATTAAAAATTTAATCTTTGTATTTATATTTCATGAAATTTAATATCTTTATTTTTCAGATTTCAAAATTCAAGTTCATTCGTTAATATTGTTAAATTTTTTTGTTAAATTTGTTACAATGATGTTTTCAAATGAAAAAAATATTCATTTAATAACTATGTAATTAAAAAAATGACTTTACAATTAATTTGAATTTAACAAAAAAAGTTAACAGTGTTAAAAAATAAACTTAATTTTAAAAACTAAAAAATAAATAAACTAAATTGCTTGAAATATAAATACAGTACAAAAAAGTTATGGCATATTTCAACAAAAAATTTGCAAGTAGGGGGCACAAAAGTAGAAAGGGGGAATTTCCAATGAAATACAAATAACTTTATATATATATATATATTGTAATTTTGACATATATACATACTTAGTATATATAGTATATACACACTTTTAATGGGTCCAAAAATACGTGCCTTGCTGTATCCAACTCTCCAATTTTTCTTCTTTCCTCATTTGTTATGATTTGTTTATGCATGTATTCCTTTTCCATATCATTATATTATTGATTCATGTAATTAATTTATTACCCCACAGTATACTTCTAACATACATATGGTAAGGTATATCTATTCCACAAAATTAGGTGTATATGTCAGTTTAAAAGAAAATTTATGGATTTAGGTTATTTTAAAGAGAGAAGATAAAAATGTGTTGTGTATGATGCGTTTTCAAGTGACGTGGCATGAGGTAGGGAAAAATGCACTCTATAAGACGCGCTTTAAAGTGACGTAGAGGATAAAAGGTGAAAATGCATATACAGGACATATTTTCTAACTGTTGGGGATCAACGACTAGTTGAACAACATTTTTTTCTCCAATGATCATTTTCTTTTTCCTATATCCTACCTATTTTTAATTTTTTCCATTCAATCCTATTATCTCAAATCTATTAATATATTCTCTCAATTCTTTTATTCTCAATTTTTTTTCATTCAATTTCTCTCAAATTATAATTCTCTTAATTTTCTATTTTACAATTTCTTTGATTTTATTTTATTTTCATAATTTTAAAATTTTTAAAAATGTCAATGCCTCTAATTCGTTTGGATCACAAACACATTTCCTACGTCCAATTACATATGATAAAAAATTATAATATTTTTATTTGACTTAATATAATTATTAAGTTGTTAATATTATTATTTTTAAATTTTATATGTTTACATAATCAGGATGAAGATCAGGTTATTGAGACATATATATACAATTTAAGTGCGAGAGCAATACGTGTTATTGAACAACACTTGAAAGAGGCGAGATTCTTGCACTGTGTCGTATGCTCGGTGAGACTAAATTGGAGCCCACACTTATCGGTGCTTTGCTGGAAAGATAGAGACCCGAGACACATACATTCCATCTTTCGTGCCGCGAGTTTAATATTACACTCGAGGATGTGGCATTACAACTCGGTTTACCGGTTGATGGGCTAGTCGTTATGGGGATAGTACGCATTGGTAATTGGAGCACAATTTGCCACCAACTATTGGGCAAGGTGTCGGTCAAGTTTAGTGGTAGCCAAATAGAAATGAAATGGGCGATAACTCTTCTTATCACATCCTGTTTTCTTTAAGTTCGAAATTTAGAAAAAATTGGGGGTTAAATTGAAAGAAAATGTAAGTTGGAGGCTTTTACTGAAAAATTGAGAAAAACTTAATGGCTGATTTGGACATAGTTGAGTTCTAATTCTAGTTCGGTTGGATGAGAACCAACTGGTTCGTTAGTGGGAGACAAAATGATTACCAATGGATAGTTTTTATGAAGTTGAAGACTGTGCGTAAAGGCTTATAAATAGCTAATAGGTGAATTCCAAAGGTGAATTCATCACAATATTATTTAATTTTCTTCTCTTCTTTATCTTCTTCTTTGGTTGCTTCGAAGAAAAGACAACTAAAGGAAGCTTTGCATGGAGTGGTGATTATGAGATTTGAGTCGAAAAAAGTAGAGAATCCAGTGAGCTGGTAAGGTTCTAAGTCCTTCGGTGTTCGTAAAATTTAAGAAATGAAGTTAAGAATTTTAAAAACTTTTGAGGGGTTTTGCATGTTTCTGGAAACCAAGTTTTTAAGCTGGAATGCTAAATTTAATTTATGACTTTGGTTGTCATGCTTAGCTTCTAGGAGAATGGAAGCTCTAACGCTCGAAAAAGCTAAGTTGATGAGGCAAAGAAGCATCAGGTGAGTTTCTAAACTCCATTCCTGGGATGCTGTTTGATAGGCATGAATCTGTGTTGAATTTAAAGAGAAAGAGTTCTGTGATGATGTATGGTCTCTACTTATTGAAATTGCTATGCAAGTATAAGTTGTGTAAAATCATGAACATCTGCCAAGGTGTTCTAATATGAAAGAAGTAGTTATAATTCTATGCTTAGAAAGTAGCGTACTCCATTGGAAGATGACAACCTCGATTGGAAGAAGCAGAAAAGCTAGAAACTGGATTAAACATCGTTGAGAACCCAACTTAGTTCCACTAAGATGGAACCCACTAGTTCCTTGGTGGGAGACATAATAATTAGCAATAGAAAGATCTCAATAGGTAGGAAGTAGCACGGAAAGAGTTAAAAATAGCTAGGAGATCTCCTAGGGATGATTTTCTTCCCAAGATTATTTTATTTTCTCCCGTTCTTCCTCTTCTTCAATTACTTTGAAGAAGAGGAAGCCATAGGAAGGTTTTGCATGAAGCAGACTTCAAGAGGATTAAGCTGGAAAAGAAGGGAAACCAGCAAGCAAGAAAGGTTCTTAACCCTTTTATGTACGTAAAAGTTAAGAAATAAAGATAAGTATCTTCAGAACTATTTTAAGGGTTCTGCATGTTATGAAAGTTTAAGCTTTTGAGAAAAGTGCAAGTATAACCAATAAGTTTTTGGTTGTAAATTGTTGTCAAGAAAATGGAAACTCTAGCGTTCAATAGAAGGATAAGCTATGGAGACGTTGAAGTTTCAGATGAGTTCCAAACTCTAAACCAATTGATATGGTCTAGCTGTTTAAGTATGCCATGTTTGCATAAGAATGAAATTTGATGATATGAACATGTATTGCATAAGTGTGGGAAAAACCTCAAGGGGATAGATGATGATAGAATGGAAATGGAGTTTGAACCTATTAGATATGCGTGTTCAAGCATCAAAGTTAGGTGGTGTAAAGGAGGTAATGAGAGGAGAATTCAAGAAATGAAATCATGGAAATGTATATACCATGACGACGGTATCGACTAGTCTTTTAGGACGACACCGTAACGACGATATATGATGTAAGATCATATATGAAAGAGGCTATGCCAGTCTGGTATGAAGTGCGTAGCGTAAGACCATGAATGAAAGATGACATGGCAGTAAGGTATGAAGTATAAGGTATATGATGTAAGACTATAGATGAAAGATGCTATGACAGCTAGGTATGATGGGTAAGACCATGAATTAAAGACTCCATGACATTATATGATAGTACGTCAAGATGGTAAATTGGTGTAAGGCCATGGATGAAAGACTCTATAGAATCCACAGAGATAGTCCGCTGGAATAGTAAACACAAAATAGAGAGAAAGTTTGTTGGGACAGTAAACACGAGGTAAGTCCACTAGGATAATAAACATGAGGTAAGTCAGCTTAGATGTGCGAAATGAAGTGAGAAAGGTGTAAGACCATAACTTAGCTATGGAAACCCATAGAGTCTGTCGTGAACAAATGTGGAAAGTACGATAAAACCTCAAGTGAGGAGTATAGGCCTATGCGCCAATCAGGAGAAACCATACATGTGGAAGAAGAGGCAAAGAAAATTGTAAGTAATGGCAAACGGGTCTTAAGGAATCCGTCAAAAGTGATGAAAACAATAAAGGAAGAGTTGAAAGCTAATAAGGCATGGGTGAAGACCCAACAAGAATTAAAGAAAAATAGGCCGAGCGAGAGTTGACCTAAGTATGGTAAGGTAAGAGGAGACAAAATGTCTGATGAGACTAATCCTCTTTAAGGAAAGTCTAATACGGTACACTGTTGAAATGAGAGCCCGTAGGGAGGAAACAAGCAAATGGGATGGCAAGCTCGTATAGTCGCAAGAATGATAACCTGCTAGTTCAGCTAGATAGAGTAATCTTCACTTATGGGACAAGAGAGTCCTTGAGTAAAAGATGGTGTGAGGGGTGAATTACTAGAAGTAATACCACCAATGTGAACACTAAGGTGAAACGAGGATGGGTTTGCCAAAGTTGCGGGGCTTGCTGAAGGTCTGCACAATACAAAAAAACGACAACAAGTCTTTCGAGACTAGTGTGTGTTAAGAGGGAATCCTCTAAGGACTAGTTCAACCATGGAAGTCTGCAAAGGAAGATATGTCCTAAAAACCCTTGGGCGAAAGACAAGAAAGCTAATATAAAGGTACACGATGGTAAATACACGTATCGCCAAGTAAGATATATGGAGCAAACATCCTGAGTGAGGGAAAAGTGTAAGGAAAGAAAGACGAGGAGTAAGGATAGGTTTCGTTGATATGGTGAAGCATTTAGGATACGGTTGAGTGGAGAGTCCGACCATGGGAAGGTCTTATAACGAGTCGAGTAGCTCGGAGGATTAGGTGGAGTTCGCCACCCTAACACAAAGACCCTCATTGGGCAAATAGGGAGTTAAATTAAACTTAATTTATTTTACGTTGCTACCCTCGTATGTTAGAGTTTATTTATGTGTGACCTAGTAAATGAACTCACTAAGCCCATTTGAACTTACTACAGTGTGGCTAATGTTTGCAAGATTACTAGGGTGATCGAGGACTCAAAGGAGGAACCAAACTGGATATTGTTGAGAGCGGGGGTCGCAGGCAATTATAGTCATGCACATAGGAAAAAGTAATTTGGAGGCTTCACCTTAATATCATTAACAACCAAGCCAGATAGTACACCTGGAATTTGGATTTTTAGGAGAGATGGTCCTTAGCTAAATTTTTATGAATTTTTTTGTAAATAAATAATCGAATTGGAGATAGAAATTTAATAAACTAAATATTTAGTGGCTTAAGGTCTTAGTTGTAAGAATTATTATTGATTTTATTATTAGAATGAATTCATTTTAGTCTGTTTACTGATAGTTAAGTTAGCAAAAATTAAGTATAGGGCCATTGTGACGCTCCATACCCAAATTCGATGGATGGGTCAGGCGTGGGGTGTTACTATTTGATCTGTATCAGAGCATAGATTTAGTCGATCTTCTAACTTAGAAGATTGGAAAGAAGTACCTTTATGTGCATGGTAACTGATTTGGCTAAGTCCCTTGAGTTATCAATATTGTTAAAAAATTACATATAGTGCGGGGATGAATATGCTTAGATTGGGGAACAAAGAGGTATGTACCCATAGTTGAATGCAAGAAATATACATTTTTAACTCCAATAAATAAATGTTCCACAATCATTATTAACTCTTATTTCCTTAATTTATCAAATTACACTATCGTCTTTAACTTTTCCAAATTTATAATTTGGTCACTTTACACCAAAATCTCATACTCACAATTATTCTCTCAAATTTTCTCTTTTAAAAATAAAAAAAAATTATATAAGACTTTATTTATAAAACTTGTTTTTAGATTCTCTTCTATATTTCACTATACCAAGTTCTAGAATAGTGCCATTTATTGTACTAAAAATTTGGGGCATTGCAGAATTGGTTGGATTATGAACCACTCTAAAATAGCATAAAAATTAGTTGAATACAATTAGACTATTTGGTAAAAAATTAATTGGCATAAAAATAAGTACTAAATTTAAGTTATAATATATGTTTCATATATTACTTAAAATTAAATATTGAATACAATTAGACTATTTGGTAAAAAATAATATAGTCCTAAAAGAAATAAAATAAATAAATGAATTTATTTATTAAGTGATAAGTACATCATTATCTATTTATCATTTTCCACATTTTTTATAAAATAAATTTTATTAAGTAATTTTCATTGCAAGTTATTAAAAATGTTTAAAAAACTAAATCACTCAATATCAATTTTCAGATAATTTTTCAGACAAACTTTTAGTAATTGGATTTTTTGATGAAAATACTATCGTTAATAGAAAGCAGGAACAATAATACAAAGAAATGATACCGTACAAACGATAAATAAGACACTAGAAATTGATGCACAAATGTCATATTAACATAATAACCTCAAAAGAGAAAAAAATACAAAATAACAATAATCGAAACATTGGAAAATGTGACTAGCAACTAACTCGAAAATTGACACCGTGTTCAGTAAAACATAGAATTGTTTAAAAATTTGAGCAACTAAAATTATGAATTCAACCCTGATATCATGTTTGAATCAATAGTCATTTCTGCTTGAATTATTACATATTCTAGTTAAGTTTAGATTTTTCACCGGAAAATAAATGTTAGGTTTTATTAGTTTGAGGACTAATAGAGTAAAATATTTGGTAAAATATTAAATGATACAAAAGTTTGGTAACAAACTTGGGAAAGTTTTTATATTTGTGAAGTAATTCATTATTAATCAAATTTAAGTTTAACTCACATCAAATCACAATCATATATATATATATTATTTAGATTAATCTTCTCATTAAAATTTATCTTTTGAAAATGTAATTACAAGAATAACAAGAACATTTTATTTATAATAATTTGCATTGAAATAAGTTCCTCATACAAACAAAATAAGCAGAGGCGAAGTTAGAAAACTGTTTTAGGAGATCAAAAGTGAATAACCTTTTTTTAAAAGATTAAAATGTAATTTCACCGTTATATTAACTTATAACTTCATAAAAATGGAAAGGACTATATAAATAATTTTCATTTTTTGGAGAGGGAAGGCCACTGTCAACCCCTATCTTCGCAACTGAAGATAAGGACTCTCCATCTCATAAATGTATAATAAACAAGCCTTCCTTATATAAAGCATTAAAGGCCTGTCAAAATTACACTTGATTGTAAATCTCTATCTCCTTGAATTTAGCTCAATTAGATCTTTTGTATAATAAACAAGCTTTTTTTTTTTATATCAACATTAAAAATTTATCAAAACTACAATTAGTCTAAATCTCTATCTACTTGAATTTAGTTCGATTAGTTCTTTGATATGGAGCAAATTAATAGAGATCCTTTGAAAATATCTTTAACTAAAAATACTCGATTCATTAAATTTTTCTTGATTTTTTTCTCGTTTTATCTTAATAAAGTAATGCTAAAAATAATGTATGTTCTAAAAATTCTAATTTTTTTAGTGAATTACAAGAGTAAGATAAAATCCTAACAGTAATGTGTTTAACGTAATTTGAATTCAAGTCACAAATATAATAATGAATACCTTAATTATCAAATTAATACACGTGGTTTCAAAAGTTCAAATTTTTTTATGTTAAAAGGATGAAAACATTAATAGATAAAATATATATCCAAATCAATTCGGTTGATTTGCTTTAAAAATGGCTTTGAATAAGCAAATGGGTCCCAATCAACTACCCAACTTTTAGAACCATCAAAGTCAAAATATTGAGTTTTGTCACATTTAATAAATTCAAATATTAAAAATTAATAAATTTAACTCCATGAAATCACTTGTTCAAAAAAAAAATCCATGAAATCACATATTATATTTATATAATGAATATAAAAATAGATTATAAGTGATTTCAATACAAAAGAGGATGTTATTAATCTTAGAGGTCTCAAGTTTAAACACCTGTGTGTACTTTGATAAAGAGTTAAAAAAATATGGACAGATACTACCATGTAATCACACCTAAACGCCCGCATATGTGAATTCAAAGTTTTTCTTTTACCTTCCAAAATCTTTTCAGAAATCAATTTTGGGGTTCAATTATATGCCATTGAAATTCCTCAAAACTTGTTCTTCAGCTTAATTTTTGCACATTGTTATTGGGTTTTTGATGGTTCATCTGAACTATGAGTTCTTGATGACTCAGAGAAAGTACCTGAACCTTGAATTTTCTTCACTGCATTTGATATGAAACTATCTGAGCTATAAGACTTGGTTGATCTCTCTGGTTCTTGGACATTGCAATTTATGAATGGAGGTTGGTTTGGTATGGGGATTTCACAATCTTTATCAGTAAACATCTGAACTACTTCCACCATTGATGGTCTTAAAGAAACTGAAGCTTGTGTGCATAATAACCCAATTTGAAGCACATAATCTGGGGCTTCTTTTGCTAATATTTCATCTCTTATGCAAGGGTCCACTGCTTCAGCTAATCTGTTTGATCTGTAAAGTGTCCAAACCTGAGGTTTTAAAAAATAAAATCCCATTTTAGAATTCTCATTCAATTCTTAAATACTAATATCTATAAGTAGAAGACGGTGACCGAGTTCAATTCAGTTGGTTCAGTTAAATCGAACCAACCGAACCGATCGGTTATGACCCGATGTTGAAGTAGTAATAAGGTCATTCATGTCTTAGAATCTGAAACATTTATGAACAAAGATTTGGGATCTTACAGTTTGTAGAAGCGAAGAAGAGTCCTTTGAAAAGGTGGCATTCCTTTTACCACATACAATCTCAAGAACTAGAACACCGAAACTGTAGACATCGGCTTTCTCTGTGAGTTGTCCTCGAATAAGGTACTCGGGAGCCATATATCCTCTGCATAAAGAGTTCATGTGTAAAGTTCTTAGGAAACTCCAATGAAAATCCTTACATATGTTATTCGACACCCGTGTTAGGCACATTTTCGGATACAAGTATAGGGATATAACCCTCCAACTGAACAACATAGTATGTTACAACTTGCAACTTGTTGGAACCTAAAGTACACTAGTTAGAACATATTTGAATCTGTAAACTTACAGTGTTCCAGCAACTCCAGTGCTAAGATGACTCTTATCAGGAGCTAAACATCGTACAAGTCCAAAATCAGCAATCTTTGGATTGAGATTCTCATCTAAAAGAACATTGCTGCTTTTAATGTCCCTGTGGATTATCCTTATTTGAGACTCTCCTCCATGAAGATGTGCTAAACCCTCAGCTGTTCCAACAATGATATCAAACCTATGCTTCCAACTTAGAAGTTTTGCTTTCTCCTCATCTGCATGTGAAAGTAAAAGAATCATCAACAAGTTCAAACTAAGTACATGAATGCTATGTTGCTTTGACTGTCATATCCCAACACCAATGGCTGAATATATGTCGGATACAGATACTTCAAGTAAAATGAAAAGCATATTCGAATCATTTACAGAGCAAACAATTACCAAAAATGAATTGATCGAGGCTCTTGTTCGCCACATACTCATAAACCAAGAGACTCTCAGGGCCTTCAATGCTACAACCGAGAAGTTTCACCAGATTCTTGTGTTGAATCCTGCTGATTAGATTTACTTCATTGAAAAACTCATCAACCCATTGTCTAGTATTGTATATCAATCTCTTTACTGCAACAATCTTCCCATTTGGAAGAATCCCCATGAACACTGAACCAGTTCCTCCTTGGCCTAGCTTCCTGGAAAGACTGAAATAATCTGTTGCTTTCTCAAGGGTTTCATACGTGAACTTCAATCCTGATTTTTCCAAGTTTATCGAAACCTGGCCGAGGTTTTCAAGTTCTAGGAGAAAAGCAATGGATTATTAATAGATCAAAGGGATCATAAATGCATAATATTGTGAAGATTATTAAGAGATTTTACCTTTCTTTCTCTTTGATAACCTTGCATAAGTTGCATAAGCCACTAAAACAGAGAGCATTATGAATGCAGATGTTGCTGAAATAATGGCTATTATGACTGCAATTCCTGAAACCCCTGGAAAAATGTAATAAAAAAAACATTCCATAAGATTCAGACACATCAAAAACCTCAAAACAACGACAAGACAGAAGACATACCATGATTATGTTCTGTTTCTCCCATGTCATTGAAGAACTTCTTAGTTGAGTACCTCAAATAACACCCAGTATACAACCCTCTCCCTTCAGCCTTCGGCGAGCAGTCTCTGACCTCCATTGCCGCCTTCTGCAAGCACTCTTGACACCCTTCAAAGGGGACACTTTTCCAACACTGCGCCAATGCGAACACCCCATCAACCGCTGCTGTCCCAAATCCACCATTTCTCAAAGCAACTTTAGTCACCTTCCCAACTGCATAACCAACTCTCTTAGTACGTTTTTCATCAACCTTTGCTGCATTATCATTACTACAAATAACTTTATCAGAACTCGACGAAACAGACTCCTTGAAAAAGCTGTAATTATCATAACGCAAGAAGCATCCATCGAGAAAGATTCGAGCCGAGTTAAAAGGAAGGCAACGTGGAATCTTGGTCCTCGAAGCTGCATAACAGAGAAGACAATCTGTTTGTGAAAGATCTTGATGACACTGTGCTAATGCATAGATTGGAGGCGTGGAATTAAGGTGATAAGTAGCGAAATGTCGAGCACTAATGGCTTCCGACAGACCTTGCATCTCTTTAACAAAGGTTGGAACAATGTTAGTTCCATTTAACGGGTTGAATTTCCCACAAAAAAGACCAGAGTTTGAGATTCTTGGATCGGAAAAAGAGGTTGAAATCAACAAAGAAAAGATAAAGAAGAAAACCCAATTCCAGTATGATTGTTTTGAGTTTGAAAACTGAATCAAATCCATGTTTGTCTCTTCACTTTGGTTTATTTTGGTTTTCTGGGTGTTTTTAACTTGAAGGTTGTTGAAACGAAATGCATGCAGAGGAAGAAGACGAATGTGAAAAGAAAATTGGCAAAGTGAGCTCTTGTCGGCTTGATTTGTTGCTCTGAACTGACTTATATTTTTCATTGACAACTCAAATATGAACAAATGTTGATCATTTACAGTGTAATTTCTGGAAGAAAAGAAATTCAAATTCTACTCCTTTTATGAATATATTATTACTTTAATTCAACAAAAAGATTACAATGAAAAGACGCGAATAAATCCAAATACACTAATAATTGCTTGCCGTAAATAGAAGTGGAAAGGGACGGGATAATAAAAAGGCTTAATAATACTTTGCCTTATAAACTTGGTATCATTTTATTTCTTTTAAAATATCTGCGGGAAAGAATGTAGTGATTAATTTTTCCTATTTTGTATAGATGTTTTTATTCTAATATATAATCATCTGAAACTAAAGGCTAAAAACACTGCCATATGGCAGTCTGAAACCATGACACAAGGTATGCATTAATAAAAAATATTTTCTTTAAAAATAAATATTTCATAGAATAGATTTAAATAAATAAGTGTGCAAATTTAAATGAACATGGACGACTTTTTGTCCGGATTCATTTCAGACGTGATTTTTTTAATGATTTTATATATTTAAAAAAAATTAAAAATACATACCAAAAATATATATACAAATTTTAAAGAATATAAAATCAAATACTAACGTTTCAATACCCCACAAAAACTCAAGGAATATTAGGTTGTCGAGACCTATAAAAATAAAAACCTACTTGAAAAATATAAATTAGAAGTTAGTGACAAGTACGGCTATATCCACAGAGACTCATGATAGTTTTATTTCTTTAATAAAAATAAAAATAAAAGAGAGTATAAAAAACAAATAAAAAATAAAATAAAATAAAAAGGGAAGGAAATTAAAGGAAAGAAACTCTAGCTAAAGGTAAAATCTCTATTTAATTCGTGAGTTCAATAATCAACACAAAGATAACTTCAATCCTTTTAATAAATTAGTTTTAATTGTTGACTCATCATTGGGTAACCGATCTCTCCTAACTTGTTCAGTAACCAATACGCAGCTCGCTTGGAATTACTCCCCTAACCTGTAAATAACCCTATAACTTAACGCTCAAGATTTAACTTACCAACAATATTAAAAACAAGAGAGACCTAATTCTTACTAACAAACTCACCTCAACAGAGCTCATTTAAGCTAGATCACACATCCACACCACGTAAACGTAAGCTATGACATAAATTAATTATATGGTTCGTCACTAGTATTGGAATGAATTAAACAACTAAGGATTCATTTAATTATTGTATTTTTTATTTTTATAGATAAGATTCATTTTATTGCAAAATAAGTATTTTTACGCATAATTTTGAGTTAGTTGACCATTTGGGCCAATACGAGCCTTAAGATAGTTTTAATGATTTAATTAAGTGTGCAGGACCTTTATTTTAGTCCAAAAGCATCAAGAACAACAACTGAATCGCAACACAAACTTCCGGGGTCACAACACAGCAAGACAAACTCTAGATCTCATATGGAGGACATTTATTTTTATCTCTTCTGCCTTTGTGAACTTATGGGCTCACTCATATAGGTTCGCTAGACTGCGGTCTATTATCTCTAAAGGAGTACTGCACCTGGTCATTTTGCACTCCCATGAAGAAGGTGTCTATGGCCCATTGGTCCTCCAAGTTCTTTGTGTTGAGGGTCGCTGCATGGAATCTTTTTACGTAGTCTTGGAGAGATTTGCCTTCTCGTTGCTTTATTGACATCAGGCCCATGAGCGTGTTCATGATTGCCCGGTGGGCTCTGAGTCTGCCCAAGAACATCTAGCCTAGCTGCGAGAAATTACGGACAGAACCTTGTAGGATACCAATCTTTGGCTTTGCCCTTTAACATTGTCGAGAAAGCCTTGCATTTTGTTGCGTCTGATGCCCCTAACACGTTCTTGTAATCATTGTACTATATCAGGTGAGCTCATGGGTCCCTCCTACCTTCAAACATGTCTTTTGAGACTTTGAAATTGCGTGGTAAGCTTACTGCCGCGATTTCGAGGGTCAATGGGTTATTGGAACAAAACTACCAGTCCATGTCCTATGACTCAAGGTGTAATGCTCGTACATCTCGGCGCAGTCCGTTCATCTTATTTTGTCACTCTTTCACTTGTGTGCTTGGGGTTTCGTCTTGTGTGTTCATGTTGTCTTAGGAACCAGGGCTATTCGTATGCATCTTTATTCGCAACTCTTCGTTTTGTCTCAATATCTATTGTTGGAAGGCCTTCTGTTCTACAAATCGTGCTTCTTGGGAAGCCATCTGCTCCCTCATAAATTTCATCTGCTCCTAGAAAGCCAGGAGTTGCTGTTGGGGTGCCTCTTGGTTGAGGGGAAGTGGCAACCTCTTACTGTTAAAGAGGTTCAAACATAAAAAGGGTGAAGCTCCCTGATAGACCACATTGTCGAAGTTTTTCGACCTATTAGCAAACCATCCGACAAACAAGTCTGCTTCGTTATGCTGAGGATTGGAACTTGATGCTCTTGATTGTCCTGATAAAGAGTTAAGGGGAAATAGTCATTTGGGGCGAGCCATTTGCTTCAAAAGTGAAGGAAGCTTGATTAAACTTGAAAAATATGATGATCAGAAGTATGTCCATGCTCACCGCACCAATTGTTGAGTAATATTTTGCTCGTGTCTTATTGATAGAAATGTTAAGGGAATTTATACATGTTGCTACTGGTACTATTATAGCTCATTATAGGGCTAACTACTTTGTCTCGGCTCTATGACCCTTGGTACTGATATTCTCTATCCCTAGTACTGACATTCTTTACGAGCTCCAGGTCTGTTGGACATATGTCTACGGAGCACGAGGTCCTTTCTGTTATTGGAACTGATGTCCTAAGCGAGCTCTGTACTTATTGGACATATGCCTGGGTAATTTGCGGGGCACATGGTCCTTTCTGCGAGCCCCTTGAACGTATGCGAACTGAGACTGTGATTCTCTTTGGGTTTCTGCAAGCTAGATCCACGATCTTACCTTGCGAGCTTTGCCCGCGGACCCCCTCCGTGAGCTTTATTCGCGAACTTTCTTTGCGAGCTATACCTCCAAACACGCCTCGCTGTAGAACCTGACCGGGTCGTGGGTCGGAGACCCGAGTCCTTTCTAGGATTTGGGTTGGCGGTTATTGATGTATATAACAAGACCCATATCGAACATGTCTTGGATAAGAATTGTAACTACCGCTTTATACAAATCAAAATTTTATCTAATTAAATAAATAAAAATATGTATTTAATGAGTTATTAATATTTTTAAAATTACAATTGGAAATTTTTTTATTAAGTTAGGTAAGACTATGTATTACCAAATTGAATCCTTTACAATTTTTTTTTGTAATTTTTTATAATTCTTAAAAAGAACATATTATTGTAATTTTGTAATATTCTTTTTATAATTTAAGGATTAAAATAAAAAGAAAGATATAGTTTAGAGATTAAATTATGGATAAAACCATAAGTATAATAAATACATTTCGCTATCATGTTATAAATCTGAAAAGCAAAAGTAGTGAGTCAGCAAACAAATTCAAGACATTGATGTGCATTTCTATCTGTATATGTACATGTGTTGGGTCCCTATTGAAATTCAAATTCAAGTCTGAATGGGGTGAGCATTTATGAGTCGGTGAGTTTAGTTCTGATGTCCCAACTACCTAATTCCTCGCTGGAGTACGTGTTGACTAAATTAAGGTAGGGTAAATCTTATTTAAGATGACTAAATTATTAATAAATTTATATTTTAATTACTTAATTTTAAAAATTATAAAATAATTAATTAATTATTTGAAAATTTTTATTTATGTGTAGTTAGTGAACTCCAAATAATAATTCGACGACCGATATAGTAAATTAATACCTATTGATGAGTATAAGAATGTATCTTAAATTCAAATCAATGTGACAGTTAATGTTGAAAATTGAAAAACAATATTGTTTGAATTATAATTCTCAAATTCATGACATGCAAAGTAATTTTATAAAAAAAAAACCTATAGAATAAAAGAATAATAAGAGTTTTTTTTTGTGACAATAAAATCATACTTAACTAATTACATTGCAACATTCTGAAAAGAAAAAACACCCTTGAATTTATCCATTTCGATAAGAGTACGAACCATCATGAAAGGGAGGGAATTCAAACACGTACAAGTCATATTTTCCTGTCAATGCTTGTTTAACTAAACAATCCACAACTTGATTCGATTCTCTCAAGATGTACGCAATGACCACTAATTTTCTTGAGATAAAATAATTTAAATTTATCTAATCAAGACTAAGTTCAACCGGTGAAAGTGCTTCCAAGAATGGTTTTAACAGTTTTCAATTAGTACATAGATTTACTAGATTACAGGTACCGTGGATGCTAATGGATTAATCAATTGGTTAATCAATCAATTAATCGAATTAGCATTAATCGAATTAATCAAAGATTTTAAATTTTTAATCATTAACCGAATCGAAATTTAAAAAAAAATTTAACCAAACCGAACTATTTCAATTAATTGATTAACCAAATTAATCGAAATTTTTATATTGCAAAAAATGAAACAGAGAAAAGAGTGTTTGTGTGTCGGTTGAAGGAAGACGATCCTAATCCCAAGGATGGAAGACGAAAGCCCCAAACATGCAGACGCTCGCCCTTGACAGATATTGGTAATATCTAAACCCTGAAGAAGCAGCAACAGTCTGGTGAAGCAACCTTGCCATTGTTTAGCCTTCATAAAGAGGAAATGAAACGTTCATTATAGACCAACTGAAGAATGAATATAAAACACCAGGTTCACTGTTTGAATTCTACATGATCTTGTGACAAAACACAGTTCAAGGGCAGGACATTGATGATGGGGACGGAGATAAAAGGGGGCATGCAAGAAGGTGTAAATCTTCATCTGGTGTCCTGGAAAGATGCTATTCTCGAGAATGAATCACTTAATAGATTTATAAATACTCACCGCGCAAAAACGAGTATGTGCATACTTGAATAAAAGGGAGGAAATGGTTATAATTGAAGTTAAATAATCTTAAAATAGGATAGGAGAAACTTCTACAGTGAGCATAACTATACTTTAATAAAAGGATAAAAATTGTTGAAAGTGAAACTAAGTGATCTTAAAATAGAACAGAAAATAAGCTTCTTCCATCCAGGATCTAAAGCAACCAAAACACAAATAATCTCAACCAGAAGTTATCAGAAAAAACCATAATAAGTAAGCAACATATTAAAAAAAAAAAAAAAAGATATCGCGCAAAAAGTAAGTTTTAAGATCAAAACTTGTCAACTTGAGCATTTTTTATATTCCATAGACTAACATCTATTAGAATATTCTTTCCATTATCGCTCTTACTGGGTAAAAGTTTAATGAGGCTAAAGCAACTATGGGTCCAACAAAGAATAAAAAGAAAAGCAGAAATATGGAGTGCAAGAAGTACACAAATAGGGCATTCATAGAGGATGGTCTCACCAGCTTGTAATGCATACAACAAGAGCGATGATGGGTAAAATCAGTCAAAAGTGTTCTTTAAGGCTGCTAATCAAAATAAATTTGATTATTTACTAGACTTACTAGCAGTTACACAATCTCGAACCCCAAGAGGGTGACAAAGATACTTATTTAATCTGCAAAACAACAAAGAATGGAACTCCATTACAAAATAAATCTTAGAGCACAAATCTTTATGAGAACTCAATAACATGAATCTCACCTTATGCTTCTCCTGAAGTGAAGTTGGACAAAAAAACTCATGAGGCTGATCATATAAAACAGTGGCTCTATAAATTTAACCACATGCAATATAATTAGACATTTTCCCATAACATTTCATCAGAAAATGAAAATAATTAACCAACAATGAGCTGGAAATCTTGCCTAATTCCCCAGTTTTGAGCTAATTCATGCTGCATTGCCCTTGTTACACATAGGGAACCATTTGCCATTTGCCCATAATGCTTCTCAAACCTAAGTAGATACTTAAAATTCAAAACCAGATCCATCCAACGTACAGCTCAAGAAAGGTCCTCTTGACAATACCAAACAGGAGGCTTATAACTTACCAATGGTATATTGAGACAAATGGGCTGCTTCTTCCCACAGACAATCCAAGGTATATCCAAAATTATGCCATTCAACAATGAATGCTGACTTTCTCAATGAGCTCTCCCACTTTACAGCCACTAATGTTGGAACAGACGGAGGATTCTACACAAATGGTTGAAATATCAAGATAGTTTCAGAGGGGAAAAAAGGAATTTCTTAAAACAATGAAAGAGCAAGACCTAGCTAAATTTATGTAAATGAAAAATTAGGCATCTACAACCTTTAAAACCGGCAATAAGGAGAAAAAACAGCCAACTAAAAAACAAGATACTGATAACCACGGATATATTATAAGATGCTAAGAAAGACATGACAAACTACAGAAAATTACAAAGTTTCACGTGAGAGCTAGACTTTCAAGTAGGTCTAAGGTAGAAACTTGGGAAAGCAGTGACTTTAAATGAAACAGGAGAGTTTTACCTCGTGGAGTAGAACTAATCCAAATAGGATGCCATATATACCAAAAACAAAATTATGATAGTAAGGTCCCATCACCACCTATCCATATTGGCCTTATATGATGAAAATACTACCACAGGTATATTATGAATAAAAGTATAATCATCAATGTAATTCACAAAGGTTTTTCCTTAAGAATATGGATCATGTAAAAGAATGTACCACAGGAATTCTCTTTCTTTTCAAAAAAAGACTTTACATATCATTAGAAAAGAATGGCTACTAGAATTTGGTTGAAATTTTCTCCTTGTTAAAATGAAAGTTTGAAAATGCAAAAACTGTGCAACAAAACTTATTCACACATGCAGAGGTAGCAAATGCACACCCCAACCATTTGCCTGCTCATGCAAAAATAAACCCAAAAATATATAGGAAGAAATTTGGTGCAGTAGTGTGAGATAACTCTGGTAAAACTCATTTAAAAATCATAGAAAGCTTGATAAATAAGAACCACTTGGAAAACAACCACAAAGCCAACAAAACTCATTCACACATGCAGAAGTAACAAATGTACACCAAACCACATGCCTGCTTATACAAAAATAAACCCAAAAATATATAGGAAGAAATTTGCTGCAGTAGTGTGAGATAACTCTGGTTAAATCTCATTTACAAATCATAGAATGCTTGATAAAGAAGAACCACTGGGAAAACAACCACAAAGCTTCATGGGGAATACAGTATGCACAAGGTCCCTTGTTCTTAAAATAAATGAAGAGGATGTCATTCAAGTATTCTGTATACTACATCCTTCCCCTCCCTCCCCCACCCCAACAATTCTTTTTCCTAATTTAAATGGAAAAGAAAAACAACTAATTTAGATATTAGTCTAAGGAGAGAAAATAGCCCCTAACCTTTTGTCTATTCCTTTCTTTATCTCTCTCTCTTTTAAAAACATTGTTCATAAGTCATAAGCCTGCCACTCATCGCTTGAACTTTTGAAAACTGTTACTTTCAACCTCTTAAGCAATTAATATAAAGAGCTAATTTGTGGTTAATCTCTACTTAAAACTTTGATACACCATGATAGTACATCAAAATCTTTGAAAGACAGATTCCATCAAAAGGATTCTACAATTTCTGGTGGAAAAGACACAGCAACATTCAGTAACAGTTAAGAGTAAGACTATTTGTTCTAAACAATATAAAAAACAGATTGGGCGCAACATATAAGTCGAACAGATGAAGTCATATTTACAATCTTTACGGCTGCCTCGTAAGCAATTTATTTAAAATAAATCTAAAACAAAAAATAGAAGCATTTCAGTCATTTGCTGATCTGTATGGTTGTCCAAACCTAACGCTTAAGTTATAAGCTCAGATCAAATCAGCATCACAAGTCATAACCATCAAGAAAGAGGAAGAACAGTTTTGGCAATAGTAAATTTAGATGACAATTTCAGGGGAGAGAGAGTGGGAGGGAGGGAGATCAGGTAGTATTTACGTGTAGAGCTACCAGACAAGGATCCCTTTCCTAAAGGGAAGTATGTTGCAACTCTGTGCCATTTCACATCTTGAAAAATTTTAAAATCAGCTTACAGATCTTTCCTCGTGTTCCTTGAACACATGAAACACCACCAACCTTGCCTACTATAGTCATTTGAATGAAAAAAAAAAAATAACTGCTTGCATTTTGACAGTGTGGAGACTTGATACTCTATTAGTTAGACCAGACAAATAGTGTAGGTTGCTCACAGACAAGAGTTCCTGAAAGCCTTTAAATCTGGAATAGTGTAAAGTACTTGCTAATTATCAATGCTACAATACACCCTTAATCTTCTAAAATAAACAATGATATGTAAAAAGGCTTCAAAGATGAAACATATTTCACGAGAATGGTAAATAAGATAAAACTAAATTTAAAAAACATGTGTCAATTCTTGAATAACATGATGTAATTGCTAATCAGGAATGCTAAAATATAACCTTAAAACATCATAGAGCTTTTGATGAGATAATCTCAGGTCCAAGACTGATCCCATGTAGAAAGAAGGCATTTCCTCGATATGTTATAAATCTCTCCTCAGGCCCTACAAACCATAAGTGACCTTGCAACTCCAGAATCCCTTTCATACCTGCTGTTTCCCATACAAACTTGAATAACCCCAGAGCCCTATCCAACTGCTTAACCCCACTCCAAACCATCTTCTCCTCATTTGAAGTCAAAACTCTTCCCATGCACAAGGTAAGCTTATTATCAATACCATTCCCATACATTGCTCCCTGCAAATCCACTTCAAGATCTCTAACCTGCCCATAGAGGTAATACAATAAAAGTGTGAACAAGCACTGTGACGAGTGTCCCAATGTCTTAGATAGCTTCTTTTGTACAAGGCTTTCTTGGTGCCTAGAATCCTTATACCCAATACTGTTATCAACTAACACATCCCTAATCTGAGACACACCTTCTTTCATCACCTCAATTGTTTTCAAATGACAAAGCCAATCCTTCTCACTCTTTAAGCAATTAATGAGATCAGTAAACATCTCAAGAACATCCTCCCATTTGCGAGGTGAGTCAACAACTTTTGCAGGTGAAAGTCGAATCCATGAAGCAGAATCAAAGTCATAAGAAACAGCAGACTCATCCAAGAACTTAAGGCAGCTAGAAACTATCTGCCGACCCATCTTAGTTCCTTTACTTGGGAATTGGAAATTCAATAAATCAATCTCCAATTTCAGTTCATTCAGTATTGTCTCAAGGGCGCCCGTCCATATCCTGTGTTGTGTAACCTGAGGACATATTGTTAGACGCACCAACTTCCTCTGTTGAGCTGTAACATTCAAAACATTGCTCACTGAGGTTAATGAATTCACAATCATGGGCTCCCTTTCACTAGGTTTACCAAAACAGTCAAATGAAGATATTTTTTTCCTTAGCATTAGCTGAACTGATGGGGACCCAATAAAGACTCTCACAAGTGACTTGAAAGTATTCATTCTATGTTCAATTTGATCACTGATGATGATCGAATTGTCGTTTGCATTCACAAGCCGTCCATCAACCGAATCCACATCTTTTAACAAGTGGGCCAATCTTGTCAACTTTGAAAACACCTTTTCGTACCATTCATGAGGTAAGACCTCTTCGTCGGAATCACCTGTGCAGTGATATAACATTGCATTAAAATGCAGAGCACCATTTAGGTTCGTTTCACAATACTTTGAGCCTTGGAGAACCTTTTGGACAACCTTAAAAGCCTTCATCAGTTGGCCAAATCTTTTACTATGATATATCTAAAAAACTGGACCTCACAACCACCAATTATAAAACAACATTATCACATCAACCAGTCGAAAGTAGCAATACTTGTGACTTCCCATAGCTGCTTCTTCTTCTACTTCTTCTTCTTAGTGCTTTCTTTCTCATTCACTGTTACATCCAAATAGGCCAAGCATATATATAAATCAGATTCTATAACTACAGGCTAAAAACAAGAGAAGCAACTTAAAAGCAAATAATGCAACTGTTAGAGAACCATTGATGATGCAATTGTTACAGAATATATCCAACAAGTCATTTTTTCAGTCTCATATAAGAACCAACAAACAATAACCAAAACAAAATTATGTTAATCTAAGGGTTCCGACTAGAACCTGTTCACTTAAAAGATTACAACTCGATTTCCCTTCATGTAAACATGCTATAAGCCTAGGTACCACAGATGAATAAATCAGTAATCACACAAAAACTTCCCATTCAACTGATACATAGAGATACCTTGAGTCTACCTGAAATTTTCTATCAAAGTCCATTTGCAAATCATACCCACCAGCACACAAACAATCCCAACAAAGTTCATCGATGAGCTCCATTCAAAACTATTTTAAAGAATATCCACCAGATCCTTACTGATGACTGCAAACACCTAGCAGTATGAAAAAAATCTGTCTATGCATATACGAATCATGACAATCTCCACTATGATCATGAAACCCAAAACAGCACAATACGAAATGCAAAAAATTGGATGGAAGAACAACTAAACCCTAATACTGAATAACAACCTAGAACATTAAAATTTGATACAGAGTGAAAACAGAAGTTCCCCCTTCTTAGACAGTCTTAGTTTAAAATTGTCAAAAGAGAAACGCGAACACTATCAGCTTCAGTAAATAACAAAAATTGAAGAAATCAAACAGATGGAACCTAGAGAATGAGAATAAAAACGGATTAAGAACTAAATCATTCCAAGAAAATGTGTTATCAACAATGTAAATGCCAGGAGAAATCTTGATTGCAGTGGTTGTTGAATCAATCACTAAAAGAAAAGGAAAGTGGCAAAAGATAGACCGATTAGTACATTTTCAGAGATGATTTTCAATAAGATGAAGCAAACAAAAAGCAAAGAGAGCTCTACTCAAAATCGAAATGAGAGCCAAATCTAAATCACGAACCGATAGACTAGATACAGTCAAGTACTGAGAAGATCGACACGAAAAATCGTTACGATGTCAACGGCAACGGTGAGAGTGAGAGAGACTTTAAGCCGGAAAATAGATTGAAGAGGAAGAGAGCTGCACTCCGGTGGTATCAGTCGGCGATGGCTGACTGGATACTGGAGTAAAGGCAAGTCAAAACTAAAAAAGGAACCAAAACCCATCGGTGACCTTCACGTGAAAAAGAGCAAAAGGGAAAAGGAGAAATTTTCTCTTCAGTCCCTGCAACTTTTTGGGTAAACTATTTTTTAGCTTTTCCTTTTACATATTTGAAATTTAATCCTACTAGTTTTCGTATTTCAAAATTTAAGTGAACTTGTAAACGTTGCTAATTTTAAATAAGGCAAAAAAAGAAGAAGCAATGATTCATATAGCTTCTTAATAATAAATAAGACAAATGATATTTTAAGTGTTAAATATTAATTATTACAAATATTTGTAAATATTATTTTAATATAATTTGTATTATAATTATAAAAAAATTCGTAAGTTATATAATGCATTTAAAAAAAATAAGAAATTATAATTACTTTTAATTTAAGGTTAAAATTTTCAATTTTTGTTTAATCTTAATTTATTCTATGATATTATTTTACTTAAATAATAATATTACATGTCGGTCCATTCAGCCAACTAAACAACATAATATTTTTTACCTCTCCATTACTACATTAACATATATAATTATTTCATTCTTGCTCTATTTTATCATAATGAACCAAACATATGGTGAAATTCATTAATTTTTCCTATGAAATTGTAATCTTGTAATTACAATTCCTTATTTCCTATGAAATTTTTCTTTAAGAAGATATAGCTAATTACATTAGCACACTAAAGATGAATGCGTCCTCCTTTTCTACAATCATAATCAGCATATACAAAACGAATAATGGCATTTTTTTTTTATTATGTTGAACAATCAAAACACCATCCGATTAACGAATGACATTAGTTTAATATAAATATTAGATTTTTTAGAACTTTTTCAAAACTAATATTTTTCATAATTAAACTTATTATACATAAATATCTCGATCACAATATGGATCCCACCAAACATCCTTTTATATACATCTCTTGTGATTAGGGCTAAGGGGGGTATTGTTGGATTCTTCCTCTCTTCCACTCTACAGCCACCATATATAGTTCTTAACTTCTTTGTTCACCATGGAAGCTCTCCATTACTTCTTCCCTTTCTCTCAATCACTGATAGCTCTCTGTCTTACACCAGTGAACTGTTACAAACCTCCCCCCATCTTATCCTTGCGTTCTTCCCTCGTTAAAATATTATATCAACTTTGATTGTAAGCTCTTCTAAAACTTTTTGTATACAATGAACTTCTATTTGACCAAAATAGTTAAAACCAAGGTAGTCAATTCGTACCAATATCGACATATATTAACATATCGGCTTGGATTTATCGATATTTTTAAATATTTTTCATATAAACATATTTATAATCTAATTTTTAGATTCTTGATAAATTATACATATTTAAATATTTTCCACATGCACTTGTATATATTTATAGTGTAAAGTTTACTTCATAAATTATATGTTATTTTGGTCAAACAACAAATTATATATTACATATACATGCAAATATATCTCAATTATATCCATATAAATATGTAAATATAAGTTTTAAATTTAATAACTTCTAATTTTAAATGTAATTATGGTAAAATTAAAATGGTTAGGATAAAAATTTTAAATGTTAACTTAAAATGCCATAATTTTGTACCGACCGGTATGTGTCGATATGCATCGGTATAAGTTAATATTGACTGAAATATAACATAGACTACTTGATACCAATTTATGACGGAAACGGTATAGTACGGACAATTATTTTATTTGTAACTAGAGATGAGCATTCGATCGAATCGAATGAAAAATTTTCGAGTTAATCGAGTTTTTGAATCCTATTTCATCATCCTAACTCGATTTGAAATTTTTACGAATCGAGCCGAGTGAGATAGAATTCGAATCGAATCGAATATGTTTATTCGAGTTAAATTAAAAAAATTAATTTGGTGTTGTTTAATTTTATGTAATTTTAAAAAAAAATATTTTTATTTAAAATTTTTAAACATAACTATACAACGAAAAATTGAAATAAATAAGTGAAAAAATCTAAGTAAACAATGACAACATAACAAGATTATAATAAAAAAAATAAGCAAAAGTTCAAGTAAACAACATAAATCCAAGTAACAACAATAACACAACAAGATTATAAAAAAACTTAAGCAAACATTCAAAATACAGTAAAAAACTAAACAGCAATACCATTCCAAACAACAAAACAAAAAATAAAAAACAACACAACACAACAAAAGTCAAATAAACAAACAATAATAACACAAAACTATTGTAGAATAGCTTAAACTTTTTCTTTTGGGAGTTTTAATTTAAGGTTTTATTTAGAAAAAAAATAGATTTTGGATTTACAAAATTAATATCTTCAATTTCTTTTCTAAAAAAAAACTAAATAAGTCCACCTAACCATAATAATAATAAACAAAAAGGAACAATAAATTTAAACACGAAAAGGAATTGTTTATGAGTGTTATTTAGGAATAAAATTATACTTAGGTTTAGTTTATGAGTGTTTTTGAAGAATGAAATTATATTTGAGTTTAAAAATATTTGGATTTAGTTTGTTGATGGATTTTAAATATTAGAAGAAAAAATTGGATAAAATAAATAGTTAGAGTTTTGAAAGAAAATGGATATAATAAATTGGGCCTGAATATTGAGTTTGGGTAATATAAATTTAAAATTAAAAATAATATAATTTTATTCGGTTTATTCGAATCATTCGAATAATTTGAATTCGAAAATTAAACTCGATTCAAACTCGAAATTCGAAAAAAAAATTCAACTCGATTCGTTTAACTCGAATAACTCGATTCGAATAATTCGAAAATCGAATTTTTTTTCAAATTTTTCGATTCAAATCGAATTTTGCTCACCCCTATTTGTAACTACCATTTTCCCCCAAAAAGACATGCTTGCTAAATTATAACAGTCAGCGCAATGCATTCAACTTGTCATAACTGACATTAACTTGAGTTTCCTGCTCTCTATAAAAAGGTGGAGAACACAGTGTGGGCATGGGAGCTTTGACATCATTTGATATATAGAATCAATGTCACACAAGGATTATTGGGAATTCAGTAAGCAATAATCAATACAAAAAGCAACGGTTCGAGGATAATATATGTTCCCCGATTCGAATAGGATTACTGAAGCTACAAAAATGGATGATTGGATCCTCTGTGCTCATTTAAATAGAGTTAGGTGATGTATTGATATTGATCATGTCTAATGTGGTTTTGGAACATACCCATCAACAGCAAAGTTTCGAGTGGCAGCAGGTATTGCCAAACGAATTCCATCAAGTTCAGGACTTGCAACTATTTGACATCCCAGACGAGACCTGAGATCGTTCAAGAACATGGAAAATGGCAATCTATTTAGATTAAACTTCACACACACAAAAACAACTCCGGTAGATTATAAAGAAGGAACTCACGTTTCGGTAAGCCCAAAGGCCAGGTCCAACATGTCATTCTCCTCATCAGTTGGATCTTCCAATTTATTATAGTGCTCCATGTCCTAACAAAGGAGTCAATAGTTAAGAGGATAATCAGGTTGAAATAACATTAGTATGTATTAACATAAACTAATTAACAGCATGTTTGGTAAATATAATGCCAATAACATACCATCACTATGACATGACATGTTGAACAAGCAAGTGAACCCTCACATGCTCCTGAAACGACAGTACAAACAGACATTAATTATTAGCAATGAAAGGGTTCGGTAATAGAATTACCCCAAGAAGAATACGAGTTAGGTCCAAGGAAAGCTGGAAAATTATGGGTTCTATTATGGATCATGATCCTTGCCTTCAAGTTCTATATCATTTTCATGAGCTGCTTCCAGCATAGACATTCCAATAGGCACTCGAATGGGGATTTCTTCTCCATCCTTTGAAACAAATGTGACAGATATCCTGCCAAATAAGACAAACTACCGTGAAGAAAAACGACCAAAATTTATATTAAAAAAAATCAATTTTAGATTAAATGCATACTGATCCATTAAGTTTACAAAGAGCAAATGTAGGGGGGGAGGCACTCAAAGTCAGCATTCAAAGTTGGTGAATGTCATAAGTTGCAATCTAAATCTCCCACCAACAAAAAAAGTGTAAGAGCCACATCATGCAGAGATGGACAGTAGACCAGAAAAGCACACAACAAAATCCACAATTAATTAAAGGTGCATGCATATGTAGATGCAAGTCCTATTAATGGGTTCCGGAGATTACGATGCTATCCAACCTAAAATCTTTGCTAAGGCATTAATTGACCACCAAAGTTCAAGTTTGCTTTGAAGCATACCAAATATGTCAAATAATATTTCGTCCTGACAAAAGCTTAAAATGACAAGTTGTAAATCAAAATTAGGTTTGTGTATTTCTTCTTTAATGTTTGTGTCCATTCTAAAAAACGAAAAGGAATCAGGGAGTTTACATAATCTAAATAGATAATTCACCAATCTAAGAAGATTAGCACTAAACAAAAGATCCATCACTTCATCCCACGATCAAAGACACCATGTTCTTACATTTATATTTAAAAAGAACTTACGTTTCTTTCTCTTCATCCCCTCCTGTAGAAGCACCATTGGAAGCTGAGGTAGAAAAACCATGATGCTTTTGAAATATGGAACCTTGAAAGGCTCTAGTTTCTGGCAGTAATTCAAGCTGTCCAAAAAGAATTGAATAAACAAGAAAAAGATGATGGGAAAATTTCCCTAATAATTTGTTGAACACGAAATCTTTTATTTTTTTCAAGATAAATAGTTATAATTGAAATCCTTTCTTATCCAAATCTGAAAGTGTAATATCAACCATATGTATGTCGTTCTTCAATGTTTATACCATTACCAGCCATAGATGTGTCACACTTCAATGTTTCCGAAATTATTTTCTAAATATCCTGGCAACTATCGTTACCTCCAACTTATTAGTATTCAGATCTCATCAAATGTTTGTCTGACTTCAATCATATTTTCTAATGTAACCGTCATCCAAAATTAAGCACTACTAGTCTATTTTTCTATCCCTTTGACAAATCCAATAATTGCCACTATAACTAACATTATCAAATCATTCCATCTCCTTAGAAAATAAAATCAGTGCCATACTATTTCCTTTCTGTAGACATGACAAGAGACCGTTTTTTCACAAGAAAACTGATCTGCACTAAGTCATCATAAGCCCATAAAAAACCACAATAATTTCATAATGTTAACAACTAATATATTCAAGACCGTCTAAAGCAAAATCAGCTTAACTAGAAAGAAGGGCAATTATTGATCGTGTCATTTGCTCATTGACTAGCATAGTTAACACATATCTTCTCCTGATATCATAACTAGCTACTCATAAAAGAAGCTAATCATTAGAGGTTCACAACTACAACTTCCACTTTAATCCTGATAAACTGCTATGTTTTCCATCATTTACACTCCACAGTCCAAGATTCCCTACAGGGTCAAGCATGTCATATGTGGCAGGATAACTTGGCCAATTGTCAACAACAACCTATATATTCTCTTATTGAAACATAAGAAAATGACCATCACTAACCGAAGACCACTGGTACTGACTGCAAGGCCTTTGTGTATATCTTGCTCTAGACATATATGTATATCCACCTGTCAAAAAGAATGCAATCTGTGTATATCTTGCTCAAAAAGATAGTTTCATACAAACCATGCATTTGTAGGAGCCTAAAAACTATACCATAATCATCAGCACAAGTTGTCAGCTTAGTAAATCACATTTTTATTTAGAAATATCTCTAAATATTAATATTGCCAACACCAAATAATAGAACTAAAAATCACAGCATAAGAAATGAAGCCAAATTGAAAAATAAAAGCATACCTCTTGATAGCTCCTTGGCAACCCGAAATCCAACTCTAGCAAGCCTAGAAATTAACATAACTTCAAATAGAAAAGTAGGCCCTGTTTAATGAGGAGGAGGGCAGGCTTTAGAGCTAAAAAACTTCAAACTTTTAACAAACACATAAAATTCCAAACGGACATGCATGTAGAGCGAAATAATCAATAAATTTCAACTGGGTATTCATCTAAGCTGCTGCATATTGATATAGACAAGTAACTAAATCTCCAGAAAAGAAGACATAACGAAAAAAGTGAGCAAGCGAGGAACTTTAGGGAATAAAATATAAATATATACACCTTTTTCAACGAGTTAAGAGGGAATTGGAACTTGGCCTTCGACAATGATCCCTAATGCGCTTAAGACGAAAACTCTGACTAGGCTTGAAGTCAAATAGTGGCCGCCGGCGAGGGCAGTTGGTTGAGGTTAGATGAACAAGTGTTTTTTTTTTAATAATATGCGCCGTAGAGAATAAAAGGGAGAAGAAGAGAGAGTTCGAGACCAAACTCAATTAACGACGCCGTTTGAAGGAACTTTGACACTAGAAAAAGGAAAATTATATAATGCAATGGAGATGCGAGGGATCGAACCCCGGCCTCTCGTATGCAAAGCAAGCGCTCTTTATAAGGAAGGGAATTTTTCACAGCCATGCAGACAAGAAATAACAATCAAATAAAACAACGCATATCTAATGCAACACAATAACCATCCGTAACTAATTGTAATATAAAATATCCTCTTTGGTTCAATTGCATCCCTAATTCCAATCATGCCATGTATTTAGATGTTATCTGAATATTCCAATCAAAATCCATTTCCAAATCATATACACACCAGCACACAAACAATTCTAGCTAATTCATCGATGAGCTCCACTCAACTATTTTAAAGAAAATATACCTTAATTTTTACTGTTTGTGAATCGTTTGTATAACGTTAGTTTATGTTTGTTTACTAAGCTAAATAAACGAGTATGAACAAATTTTTTTATGTTCTTTTAATAAATGAATGAACACGAATAGAGGTGTGTTCGGTTCGTTTATGTTCACGAACAAACTCGTTTATTTATTAATGATATTTTTTTATAAAAATATTTAAAAAATATATATGTGTATGTATTTATTGTTTGTTTGTCTGTTTGTTTATTATTCATTAACATTGTTCGTGAACATGTTCGATTATATGTTCACGAACATGTTTATTTAATGTTCGTGGACATGTTTGATTAATTTAAATGAACATGTTCATGAACATTAAACAAACGAACATGAACACACATAATTTTAAATAAACGAACATGAACAAAAATTTAAAATTCTTAACGAACATGAACCGAACATGAATAACTTCAAAAATACACAAACGAACACGAACATAATTTATTCATTCAAGCTCGATTCATTTAAAGGCCTATTAAAAATTAAGGCTCATTGATCCCAAAATCTCTTGCTTTCAATTCTATTAGAAAACACACATCAATGCCGTTCAAGCTGTATTTTTTTTTCTTGAAAAAGAAAAACAACAGCACTTGTATAAGGTAATAATTATCAAAGATAATTTTATATCCTGTTTGAGCTAACCCGAAATAAACAATCAAAAGAAAAGTGTTCACAACTTATCTCATCTAATCTCGTTACTGATTTTTAGGGATTAGATTAACTTAGAATTAAGATTATTGATTTAATATATTGATTATGTTTCCTTAGTTAGACATACTCTTTTAGTATAAATAACCATGTAAATTTTTCTGTTGAAATATACAAGTGAAAAGGATTCCTATTATCAACACGGTACCAAGAGCTTGAGAATCCAGATTTAGGGAGCTTATTTTTCTGAAATTCCCAAACTTTAGAAAATCCAATTCGGTACTTTTCATTTTTCAGCTTATTTTTTTTCTCACCATCCCCTTCAACAGAGTCGTAGTCTCATCTTCGACAAAACCTCAAAATCCGATGGCCAAACTTCCTACGTGTGGCTCTCACGCGTCACCCATAGCTTCAGTGTACTTGCTCACTCACTGGCGCGTGCAATTCACATCCGACGAGTTTTATTCTCCGACCACCACTGTTGGCTTTGTTAGTGTTTCGCCAGTCTTCCTTGTTGTTATTGGCTCTTGTGGTGTATTTTTTTGAGAGAAAAAAATTGCAGAACTAAAAAAATTTATTTATGATAATCCCTTGAATCCAACATCCAATTTTGTAAAGTCAAGTAATGCCTTTAATACTCATATTAGTATTGACTCTGACTCATGGATTATTGATTCTGGTGCGAATATACACATGACAGGTTTCTCTAAAAGTTTTTTAAACTAATCCCCAAGTTAAACAAAAGAAAGTGTCAAGATAGCCAATGAGTCTTTTACTCATGTAACTAAGAACAGGTTCTGTCAACTGTACACCAATATTAAACTATCCTCTATACTACATATTCCTCATTTTACGGTTAACCTTTTATCCATTAGTGCCATCACAAATACCTTAAACTGCAAAATTAAGTTTTTTCCTGATCATTGTGTATTCTAGGACCTTCAAATAGGAAAGAAGATTGGCAGTGATAGATTGCATGATGGCTTATATATGTTGGAGAGTAGTAGTGAATCTGTTCAAGCCTTTTTTGGATGTAATAAGGTTATCAACCAAGTAATAGTGCAGTGGCATAAGCGGTTAGGACACTCATCTTTTTTTTTTTCTTATGGAAAAGTTATATCTCGAATTATTTTCAAAGACTCGATTTGATTCATTGTTTTGTGAAGCTTGTGAGTTTACTAAACACACTAAAACCCGACCCCAATAGTTCTGGTTGAATTCGAAAAGCTACATTGAACACCAAAATGACCCAAGAAATCTTTAATAGTTTTCGAACATACTTTTTAAACAAATTGTGTAAATCATTCAAAACTAGTGAAATCAAATATTTAACTTAATATGACAAAAGTATAAGAAATTTAAAAATCGATGATATCAAGACGTAGTTCAATAATACAAGAAAATCAAAACCAATCCAAAACCTAAGACAAGGAGCTTGGTGTAGAAGAGATGTTGAACACTGTCCCCAAGCATATTAAAACAAGCAATTACTAAACCGAAACCCCATGACCTAACCCCTAACCTTAGATCTTAAACCTTAAAAATAAAACTCAAAACTTAAAACCATAAACCTTAAACCTTAAACCTAAAATTCAAAATCAAAAACTATGAAACTATAAACCATAAACCTTGAGATCCCAAATTTGTGAAACCTTGAACCTTAAACCATAGACATTAAACCATAAACCATAGACCTTGAACCTCAAAGCTCTAAACCCTAAGCCTTAACCACTAACTCTAACCCCTAACCTTAAACCTTAAGCCTTAGCCATAAGCCCTAAACATAAAACCTTAACCAAGAAACCTAAAAATTAAAACCAAAACTTGAAACCATAAACCTTAAACCCAAAACACAAACCAAAAATCATGAAACCAAAAAACCTTGAAATCCCAAAATCATGAAACCTTGAATCATAAACCTTAAAATCTTAAGCCCTAAACCTTGAATCATAAACCATAGACCCTAATCCCTAGAACCCCAAGCCATCAACTTAAACCCTAAACTTTAAACCTTAAGCACTCAACCCTCACCTTGATCCTTAACCTCAAACCCCAAACCCTAAACTTAAACTCCAATCCCAATCCCAAACCCTTAACCCTCGACCTAAACCCTTAACCATAACATTAAACCCTGGCCATAAGCCTAACTCTAGACCTATAAATCCTAAACCCTAGATCTACCATAGGCCCTACACCCTAGATTATAGATCTTAAACCCAAACCTTAAACCCTAAACATTCATATCCATTTTACTAGAGTTCTTGTGACTTTAAGCTCTTACTTTATTAAATAAAGCCATTGTATTGACTTAAGCTCCCAACATCACATTTGTTTTGCTAGAACTTGATAATATTCTAACTTATTTCACCTTCCTATAAGATCCATCTCCAAGCTCGATCTACCAACAAAATTTTGTAAACAAATAGTCAAATGATTGCAAAACATCTTAAACAAAATCATGTTTAGGATTTTAGATTTAGGGCTTGAAATTTAGGACTTACGGTTTAGGATTTGAGGTAAACTAAATGCTCAATTTTGGGTTAAAGATTTTAAACTCTTATATGAGTGAGGACCAAATCTTTCATGATGGTTGATTAAAGACCAAACTTTCTTATATTAAGGACTTTTGCGAGCAATTGTACAACCAACAAAAGCCCTTATTTGAATTGGTCCATAAAATTTTGGTGACCACTTTGAATTGCAAAAGTTTTTATTTGAATAAGTAAGAAAAAGTAATCTTTAATCAGCCACTCAAGATCGGAAATGCTGTAGTGAAATGTTTAAGCTTAGAGTAAGCATTTAATCCTTTTCATGACTCAGCCAAAGGGAGCTGAACCTTCCGGCAGTGCCGTATAAAAACTCGAGTCGAGTCCTTTCCGCTCTGCTCTGGGGACAGAATTCACGAGCGTTTAAAATAGATTTATAGCCACAGGGAGCAATACTCCATAAAGGCCCACAGAGTCCACACGTTGAAAACTATATCTAAGAAATTATGAAAAAGAAAGCTCAAACGTCAAACCACATCCATACATTGATGGAGAGGCTATCCGTAATCTCACCCTCTCGTTTCAGTCATCCACCAATTGCTTACTGCTCACTTCTGCACTTGTACTTAATCAAAACTAAAACCTGTGTGCCTTTGCTACGCACCACTTCTTAAGCTGCTTCCTCTACGATCATAATGGTGTCGGTTACTGTTTCTGTAGCCAAACCAGCACTTCAGGTTCATTGCAGCTCGTCTTATTAACTACTGCTGCGTATCCCTTTTACTAATCAAATCAACGTTTCTTTTTCTTCCAGGCAAATGCAAAGGGTTTTGCGGAATTCTCAGGTCTGCGCAACTCAGCTAGCCTTACCTTTGCCAGGAAAACCTCGGATGACTTTCAATCAGTCATTGCTTTCCAGACATCTGCTGTGAGTTTGACGCTAGCTCTATCTATCATCTTTATCTCAGCATCTCCATCCTAGGCCCCACCCACCCTCATATTGTTACCTTAACTATGAAGAGAGAACTTGTTTTCTCTACTGCAGAATGCAGAGTTGACTATGCCACACACGCACGCAATATAATGATCAATATCTATGTATTTCCTATAGCATTTAGTGATAGTTGTAAAGAACCGGAAATCATCTTAACAATATAATACAATGCCAAAGCTCACGGCTGTCCTTGGACCATAAATCCCTCAGCAGACTTGCAAGTAGCGAAAGGGACAACTGAACTGAAAGTATACTGAGTCAATCAATCATTCATTTAGATATATATATCCTTAACTTCTGGTTAAGTTTCAAAATACAATTGGAACTACCTTGTTCCTTTTACTTATGTGCATCTTGTTTGTAGTTGGGAATCAATAATGGTGGATACCGGAAAGGCGTGGTAGAGGCAAAGCTAAAGGTCGCTATTAATGGGTTTGGTAGGATTGGCAGGAACTTCTTAAGGTGCTGGCACGGCCGTAAGGACTCCCCACTTGATGTCATTGCAATCAATGACACCGGTGGTGTTAAGCAGGCTTCTCACCTTCTCAAATATGACTCTACCCTTGGGATATTTGAAGCCGATGTTAAGCCTGTTGGTGATGATGGCATCTCTGTTGATGGCAAGGTCATCAAGGTCGTTTCTGACCGCAACCCTGTCAACCTCCCATGGAAGTAAGAATTTATGTCTCTCATATCTCTAGTTCCACATTAAAATGCCTCAGATTTTCATATAAATTAACAATTCCTAAATAATTGTTCGTTATCATTCAAAATGACAATGTTGATGCAGAGACTTAGGGATAGACCTGGTGATCGAAGGAACTGGTGTGTTCGTCGATAGAGATGGTGCAGGAAAGCACATCCAAGCAGGAGCGAAGAAAGTGCTCATAACTGCCCCAGGAAAGGGTGACATCCCGACCTATGTTGTCGGAGTTAATGCTGACGTATACAACCCAGATGAGCCTATAATCAGTAATGCTTCTTGCACCACCAATTGCCTTGCTCCCTTTGTCAAGGTTCTGGACCAGAAATTTGGTAACTCCTTAGACCAGATTGTCCCCGTGCCTACAAATTTCTTAATTTCCCTCAGTTTTTTAATTCGCACTTCTTAAAATGGTTCGAATCAAGTGGTACGTATGTTAAGTAGATATAGACTATAGTACTGATACGACTATTTAGAAGAATGACGCTTGCCGAGTCAAAAATTCCAAGCCTAGGCAACCTTCTGACAGTTTAATACTTACGAAACAGAACATGTAGGCATGCGATAATACAGAACTAACATAATATATGGCAGGTATAATCAAGGGCACAATGACTACAACTCATTCATATACTGGTGACCAACGATTACTTGATGCTAGCCACCGCGACCTCAGGCGTGCTAGAGCTGCAGCTCTCAACATTGTTCCAACTTCAACTGGTGCAGCGAAGGCTGTGGCCCTTGTACTCCCTACTCTCAAAGGCAAACTAAATGGCATTGCCTTGCGTGTACCAACCCCAAATGTCTCGGTCGTTGACTTAGTTGTCCAAGTCTCAAAGAAGACCTTTGCTGAAGAGGTGAACGCTGCTTTCAGAGAAAGTGCAGAGAAGGAGCTTAACGGTATCCTATCCGTATGCGATGAACCCCTTGTCTCAGTTGATTTCAGGTGCTCTGATGTGTCCTCCACCATTGATGCATCACTCACCATGGTCATGGGAGATGACATGGTTAAGGTGATTGCTTGGTACGACAATGAGTGGGGTTACTCTCAAAGAGTTGTAGACTTGGCTGACATTGTTGCCAACAACTGGAAGTGATTCGAAATACTTGTCTGCACTCTGCAGTGTGATATGGTTAATTTTTGCTCACCTCATTTCTTTTCGGCTTTCATCAAGAATGTATGATTTTAACGTGGACTGTATGCAATAAAAATCCTGCTTTCACTTTGATGGCCTTCCTCCATGATATATATGCTATTTCTTGGTTGAAGCATGGAGGATAAAAAAAAAAAAAACTGTTTAATTCATATACTATAAACCTAATTAATTTAATCCTTATTTGAGATTAGTGCTAATAATAAGAATAAAGCTTTTCATCTTCCCAATATGGATGCTTTTCTATCGGCTTTAGTCTCTCTAGCTCATAAAATTATATTCCTATCATTTTATGCGAGGTGAAACTCTCACAGCCCTCGAACAGTGTACAAATACAACTTGCCCATCCTCGCCTTTCTGGTTCCTTTTCATCCTTTTTGAGGGTAAACCAAGAATAGGCAGACATTGACAAACATGTTTAACAGTGTAACTTTGAAAGGGTAAGGTTGGTTCCACTACAGGAATGTGTGAAATTTAACTACGATGCTTCTGTTGTTAGGTCTGTTGGAATTGCAGGGATTGGGGGAGTGCTGCCAAGTTCTTGCATTGTTTTTTGGTCCTGCTGTTTGTGGAACCATTGCCATTAAGGCTGCATTGGAGGTTTTCGACCAGACTTTCTGGAAAGGAAAGGCTCATTTGGTTGTTGAGTCTAACTGTGAAGTGGCCGTTTCCTGGCGTAGCCGACCTGCATAAAGACCTTGAAGATTTCTGGACCTCTTCCGAGTTATGTGCATGTGCAAATTCCTTGGCTGATTCACTTGCAAAGGATAGTGCTTGGCGTGAGAGTTTGTTCACTGGTTGGCGGTAGTTTCCCAGTAGGTAGTGGTCTGGTTAGGCGCATTCTGTTTTCTGGTGTATTACAGTTAGGCTGTAATTGATAATTTGTTTTGTTACAGAGCGAAAAGAAAAAATAATAATCTGCCCTACACAAGAATAATCATATATATATATTTCAACAAGAGGGGGGGGGGGGGGAGGAAAAAAGTAACCAGGTACATCTCAATCTCAAAAGCACCATACATCTTTAATGTAATAAACACCAAAACCTTACTACCATCTGTTAATAGAATATTTAGCATAGTGTACACAGTACTAATCTTTCAGCAGCACGAGAGCTATAGCCTCCCCAACATCCTGCTCATTAAAACAACCAATGTTTCTTCTTTGGCTTCTGAATTGGGGCACCTGGAACAAAGACGTTAGAACATTTTGTGCTTGAATATCCAAAATCCATTTAGGCTCAACCTAAAATCATGTTTTCACCCTAACCTTGGATCTCATATAGTGAATTGTAGTGTACCTCAGACCAGAAACTCAACCACAGTTCTGCATTAATTAAGACAGAAAGGATGAAAACCATAAGAATGCATTCATGGATATCAAACAGATTATTGTCAGTACAGCACGTTTCTTGTTAAAGTATAAATGCAGTCCAAGTGGTAGGATATGAGAAACAAATTCAAGTTAACTGAAAACCAAACAGTTTGGTTGAATAAAATGCTTGTTTTTTAAGAGATTCCATGGCAAGCTTTATGTTGAAGAGATTAGGAAATAGAAAAAGCTGTGGCACAAGGAATGCCATCATGTCCCAGGATGGAAGAATGAAAAGCCAGTCTTACAAGTCAGTAAGTTTGTTGAGCACTCTCAACTTGAGACAACCAAAAAATATTATTTGGAAAGTAAGACTCATCTGCAAGCAGGATTATTTTTAGGAAAATGGGAAGACGGGCAGTAGGCTGCAGATTTGGGACCTTGACCTTCAAGCATACTAAAGTATGCACCCATGTAAAACACACACCGATAACAGTGAATTGAGGGATGATGAATAAATACATTTTAAAAAAATGTTACAGGGAATGACAGTTTTCCCATTTTTTCAAAAAAAAAATCTGTCCATTCTTACCATGTTTAGGAGGCAGGCTTTGTGGCATAATTTCAATAAAGCAAGTATCTCTGAATGATGTCAAAAGGCATATCTTTGCTGCAAACTGAAAATACGCAAATAGCACATATTATACACTGATATTAAGGCATTTTACTTGGATATTGCAAACTCAGAACACATTCACAATACTTAATTGGGAAATTTTTTAGAAAAAAAGAAGAAGAATAAACTCTTCAGACATTTCTAACAATATTATCACAACCAGATCATCATTATCAGATATTTCTAAAAACCAACAAAGAAGTCAACATCTAATACATACATACATATATATATATATATATATATATATGAACATTTAGACACGTTAAAGGCTAAAGATAATAAATGAGAAAGATGCAACAGAAACTGACAGCTTAATGATATAATACAAAACATGAATATGATGACAACCTAATAGAAGAATAAGATAAAAAGAGGCAGAAATATATGATTGTTTTTATGAAGACAACCTTATCAGAAGCTGCTTGTAAGGTAACATGGTCCCCCCACTCTCCAGATCTACACAATAAGGTTAATTAGAATTTAAAACCTTCACTGTGAGCCAAAAATAAAGTTAAACTAAACTCTAAAACAGAAGTATCAGTTCAAGTAACACTTGTCACGTCAAATCAGAGAGTGTAAAGACCCTTAATGAAGCAACATACTTTGCCATTTTCTTGCAATATCTCTTGTACTTCATTGGAACATATCCTTCATACAAGTTACGGTTGTCTTTAAGCTGGAATATGGAAAAGAAAAAAAAAAGGAAAATAAGTAATCATTTAAAATTAATTAATATTTCTTTTCATCCTGCCTTTGGAGTACCTTTCACAAACCTAAAACTCCAATTTATTTTTCAGAGAATTCAGTTAGCGAACTTTAAAATGACCGTATAAGTTCAAAAAAGAAAAATACAAAAATAGGGATAATATTGATTGTTAATATATGGAAAAGAAGGAATGTCAGCAACAAGAACTTGTATGCTGCCAGTGGCTAAATGTCTTTATACTGAGTTGCGGCAGGTGCCATCACTTCCAAGATAATTTTGCATAACTGTAATAGTTCAAAGTGGTAGTTCAACACTAATCAAAGTTAAAGGTGCTAAATATCTTCAATTTGAATGGTAGAAAATTAAAGAAGAGGTAAATTTTCACTATGGGTATGATTTAGAGACAAGAGGAAGGAGCTGGAAGAAATTGAGGCAAAAACATTTTGCCATAATTCTCGAGGAGACAGCCACCGCCAAAGTAGATACTCAGGGGAGCACTAAGAAGAAAACTGGTACTCTTAGCAGAGAGAACAGTTAAAAGAGACAATATGGTACAATTGATAAAAAGATGTTGAAACCAGGCTTGATACTATTTTTTTCTGGGACTATAGGTAAATAGGCTATGAAGTTAGTATACATATCATCTCTGATTTTGAACTAAACACCACTTAAACACTTACAAATTAAGGGCCTTATATTTAGTTTCACATAAAATATCTACATCCAACCCACTATTCATGCCACAAAGACACTGTACCTGTTTAACAATATCTTTCCGAACATGCTTGTGATACTCAGGGGACCTGTACATCTGATCTGAAAGTGCACGAAACTGCAAAGCAAGGAGGCATGATTTATAAAGCCTGACTATGACAATGAGGTAAAAAGATCTGAGAGAGATAGATTAACTTCAACCATTATTTGGTATTACTGTACCTGACAGTTCCCATCACCAGAGACCTTCACTTCATATAGACCATAAATGTGAAGCCTGAGAAAAATGAGGGATTTGCTAAATACTTTTATTCAAGACATATATAGAAGTCCAGAAATCTCTAAACAAAGACATTCTAACATGAGCCTAATCACAAGTTTCTCAATCATATTCTAAAAGAAAGAAAGAAGAGGTAAAGCTTCAAGATGTCCAATAGACATAAGGAAAAAGCATTGAGGCTTGAAAGTTAAGGTCCAAGAAAGAACAAAAGTATGCAGTAGTTACAACCTTACTCAAAGAAACATATTGCATAAGCTAGCTTAAAGAAAACAACTAACAGAAGAGTCATTTGTGCCTACTTCTGATGTTGCGTGAACCTTAATATTTCCTCCATCAATATGAAATATTTATGAGTTGCATGCAAACAGCTGTGTATGCTTAGAAATGGTTGTACATAGACACATACTGACACATACAAAGATTTGTGAACTGTCAATTAAAGAGACAAATGTCTTGTTGCAGACCTAGGTCACTGAGGTAAGCATAGACCATATTATTTTGAGCTCTCTGTAACGGATAAACTCACAGACTTCAGTGAATAAAAGCAAATATTAGAGAAAAGGAGAAAAGGCTAGCTGGTAGACCGCTGAGTGAGGAGCATGCAAGAATTCAGGGATAGATTTATCTTACATATCAGATCTCTGTCTAAGATATACTAGCATAGTAACATCTACATGGAAAAAAGAGTGCAAGAGAGTAAGAATTTCGGTACATCAAATAAGGAAGATTTTTCAAAGCAGTGGAGACTTATAAATTAAAGTGCAACTCTGAAGAACATGACTTAACTAGTATATTCTTTTGACGTAATTTCTCACTATAACAATCTTTCCTCATCTAAATGATTCCTTTCATATAAACATTTAGATTCCATTTGGTTGATACTACTACTATATGAAAAGGAAACTACTATAAAGAAAAAGCAGAAGGTAAAATGCAGTATTATAGTTGATTTATAAATAGATAAATGATTAAAATGTAGGACCAGTTCACTAGATCAGTTAAATTCTTCAGATTTATCAATACATACAAAGTATACAAACCAAGGCGCATTCCAATTTTTATCAACAATGCTACATGGATATGTATATCCATGATATTTCTAATCATCTTCCAAATGAATGAAGCTTAGAAGAATATTAAGAAGTTTTTAAATCCATGATTTTGGAACTGTTAAGCATAAGATATACCTCTCTAGAAGACGTTGGTGATCCAAACTTGCATCATGTATGCTGGGAATATAGGAGTTTATGTGTGGGACATGCTGAAATTTCAAGTATTATTCATTTAAAAGAGAATAATTATCACTAAATATCAATTAAAAGTATCAGGAACAAAATTAATGTAATCAGCAAGAACTATGCGGATCAGACAAACTTGACAATGCCATAAAAACTTCATTGGGAAAAAAAATCTCAGCAATGGCCCTGTGAAGAGGCAGAACGGATTAATGATGACAAAACAGGAGAGCATCAAATGCATCGTTTCTCAGATGTAATGAATGCTAAATGAGAACTGTGAAGACAAAATAAAACCTACTGAAATTTATTTAAAATGAATTCAGTTAAAGCTAAGATAGACAGATCTATGGGAAAAAAAATGGGAAACTTCAGAAGTTAATGGAAATAATTTAAATCAACAAGAAAAAAGAAAAAAAAAAGTGGGAAGTGGGGCTGCATACAGGAACTGGTGCAAGACCAGAAAGGCGTCTAGCAACAGCACCATCTAACTTGGAAAATTCTTCTGATAACACAACAGCAATCATCTGGTCATCCTCAGTATCCTGATGACTGCTCCAAGAGGTTGAGCTAGAACATTCACCCACGTGCTGTGCTCCATTCCTCATAGTGTAACACAAGCCGAAATGGAGAACAAGTCCTCGATATAAGACTCAACTAAAACAGGTGCTGAATGCTAAACTGCCAGAGCAAGAAGCTTAACAGAATGAAAACCATTCTTACATGTGTTAGTAAAGACGTAATATGTTTGATTGTCGGTTGTCATTCAATTATGATCACATTATAGTGACATTATGAAGGACCGAGCGGAGAAAATTAACAAGCAAGAAACACAAAAAGCATCCATGCAAGTGATTGGTCAAGATTGTAATTGGATTCTTTTCTGAACAAAATTTAATCAATACATCATTTTTCTAAGCAATCTGCCTGCATATGATAATTATTTAAGGAAACTCGTTGGTATTGACCTAACAATAAGATTCAGGGATTAAGGAAGGAATTAAGGGGAAAGGAAATGATAATTAATAAGGAAAGATATATTCGATTCGATTGGACATCAACAGAAACATGGCATCATCTATCTATCTAATCAAATCTGTAATAGTATTCACCAATGGATCTTCCAATGTAGAGAAAGTAAATAGCAATTAAGAAACAAGTGGGCAAACATTATGAAGCTTAAAATCTGCACAGAAAGGAAGAAAAGACGCCCAACTTACTAATGATAGGAATCACCGAAGATACGTCTGCTGTGGATGGTTGCAGTGGGCGGCGAAAGATGAGAGATGGGTGGATTGATTTTGATGGTGATCAGAGTCTTGGAAGGGAGGGATTCTTTTTTGTTTTTTAAATTTATATATTCTCTTTCTCTGGACTGCTTCCACGGATGAAAGCAGACGAAAGAGAAGAGGAGAAAATATTTATTTGTTCAGATTGGAAAAAGGCTGTCTCCCCATTCTAAAACCCTGAAGGAGTCCTCTAATAGGTTGGGGGGTTTCCGTGTTTGGTAGTTAGTAGTTGGCTTTCGCGGTTTCTGCGCATTAAGACAACTCAACACGCTCCTCACTTGCTTCCTGTCTTTTTCAATTTCTTTTTTCTTTCCCCCATGCCTTTTGGCTTTCTAATTTTTCCGTCCCACAAAGATCTTTACCCTTTTTCTATTATTATTATTATTTTACAACAAATACGGATGAAGTCAAACAAATTTTTTAAGGGAATTAAATTGAAATTTTTAATAGTTTATATTTTTATAATTTTTAAAAGTGATTTTTAGGAGAGGAAAAATGTAATTGTATTTTTATTAATTTTAAATTTTAAATTTTTTTGAAAAATTTAATTGAACAATTTTTCATTTTAAGATGCTTCTGCTAGCTCTCTAAATACGCTACTGCTACAAATCAGCCACTGTATAATGTGAGTGTTTTTTTTTCTTTTTTATTACATTTTATAATATTTGGTGTTATAAAATTTAATTAATTATAAAACTATAAAAAAAAAAATTTCAAGGTAGTGTTTAATGTATTGGCAAGTATTAGTTTCATATTATTAAAATACCTGCCAAAGTATAACTCAAAATTGAATAATAAATTAGAGTGAAAACATAATTTAACTTGCATATGTGTAATTTCATCTTTAATCAAATATATTTTAATATTCGAAATTAAAAATAAAAATAAACTATTTTTACGTGTTTCCCTAATTTCATTTTTCCCCATAACAATATGGTGATGAATGTGAGACCGATCCAATTGTAGTTCGTGTTCGACTTGAAGTCCCTCTCTATAAGGCCCAATCATTTATTGAAGCCCAAATTAATTAATTAGCTTGAAGCCTTAAACAGTGAGATTGACGCTTCTGCAGCAGCAGAAAGAAACCCAGAGGAAGAGAGAGAACAATGGAAGCAATGCCTGAAGAGAAGGTGGAATTTGAAGAAGCGGAGATAGAATATGTTAGCTATGGAGGGGAGCACCATCTGCCTCTCATCATGAACCTGGTCGATCAAGAACTCAGTGAGCCTTACTCTATCTTCACCTACCGATATTTCGTCTATCTTTGGCCCCAACTCTCCTTCCTCGTAATCTCTTCTCTCTTTTTTGTTTTTTATTTAGCTTGTGGGCTATGGGTTTCATCCAAAATTCCTTTTTGTTCACGCTTTAAAATAAAAGCAGGCTTTTCACAAGGGTAAGTGCGTTGGAACTGTGGTGTGCAAGATGGGAGAACATAGAAATACTTTCAGGGGTTACATTGCCATGTTAGTTGTAATCAAGCCTTATCGTGGAAGAGGCATTGGTATTTTTTTTGTCATCCCCTTAATTTTATTGAATGGGTTCGATTTTTTCGATTCGAAGTTGAAAAAAATGTGCATCATATGGGTTTCCTGTCAACTGTTCATGCCTCAATGGATATGTAGTCACAAAATTCATGTAAAATCTAGATGCTGAATTTCGTTGCTTTTTCTCATGTTGCAGCCACTGAGCTCGTCACCAGATCCATTAGAATGATGATGGAATCTGGATGTGAAGAGGTACGGTATCACTCATACTTTTGTCTTGGTAATATCATATGTAATGATGAATATTGATGCTCATTTCTGCGTCACAAACTTCTGAATATGAAAATGGCAAGTAGAATTGAAGTATGAATTGATAACTCATGATGTTGATTTATCTGTTTCAGAAACATAAGATGCAGTGCTAATGTTTTGTTTAACTTGAACTTAGTTAGAGTGAATATGAATTTCATCCTTCAATGCTAATGTTTTGTTTAACTTGAACTTAGTTAGAGTGAATATGAATTTCATCCTTCAAATAGTTTTCAGTTATCACTCTTCATATATGCTGATGCACATGTATTTGTTCACATTGTAAACCGGTTAATTCTGTGGAGACAGCACCACCGATCAGTTAACCTTATCCATGTTCTTAAACACTGGGACATTGTCTAACTTTATGCGTAGTATATGCCATCAGAACTCTGACCTGATGGTTTGGTGATTTCCCTTTTGACCAAAGGGAGCTTGAACATGAATCAGAAACCATGTTATTCTATCAGCATTGCCACAACTTTTTATCATTTTCTGCATTTGAATTTTATGCTCTTTTATCAGGATAGCTTCCTTTCCAAAGCTTTGATAATGGTTAACCTAATAACACCTTTTAGCTATATTTGGCTCATCAGTATGCTTATATCCTGCACCGAGTACTGACTGAGTCGATTCTAAAAGGAATGTAGAAAATGGTTGTAAATGATGTTACTCTTTTCTCAAGGGATCTCTGCAGTTGGCAAAATTCTTTTAAAGCATAAGAATTTGCGAAGTTTTGTGTATTTTCTTCACCATTCTCAAGTAGGTGGTATGCCTGACATTTATTATGTTACCGAAGGTCACACTGGAAGCGGAAGTGACGAATAAAGGAGCACTGGCACTTTATGGGCGCCTTGGGTTTATCAGGGCAAAGCGGCTTTTTCACTACTACTTGAATGGTGTTGATGCTTTCCGTTTAAAGCTATTATTTCCTCCTCCTCGCCAAGTAGCGTAGCCATGGGGATGCAAGTCACTTGAAGAATGTGCAATGCTGGTGCTTATGAATGTCTAAGGACATCTTCTAAGATTGCTATATACAGTCATATATTTTCGTTTAGTCAATTCATTTTTATCTCCAAACCCGTCAGTTTAGACATAAAGCAATTTGATGTACTGAATGTAATATTATCTATCCTAATAGGATGATTATTACATTGTAAGATCATTGCCTTTGGTTCACCGAACATAACATTACAATATGTAATGTTACACTCCGGAATGAGATTACTGTATTTGTTAAGATTACTGTATTTGGATTTTAACATTCCAATCATCCTGTAATCTCGCGTTACGGTCATTTCGTAATATAGGGTGTAATCTTTTTATGGCTTTATTCCTGAAGTAATCTTATATTACGGGCATAATCTTAAATTTTGAATTCATTTATCTTTTGTTTTTTATTATTCTAATCAATTTAAGCTTTTTTCTTAAATGAAGTTTAAGACTAAATAAAAACAAAAAATATGTTTTTTTAATAGTGAATCAATAGATATCATACCTTACAATTATAATCATTATATTTTATTTAATATTTCATTTATTAGTATATTAAATAATTATAGTTGGTGTTGCAATCACTTTTCATGAATTATTATAATTATGATTTATAAATTTATTTTAACACAATTTATTATAAATCCTTTAACCATTAAAATTAACGGTTAATCGTTTTTCCTAGGTGTTTTCATTACGTGGCATGGTAAGATTGTGTCATGTTGCGATAACTAGTATTTTATATTTAAAAAATCATAAAAATATATAAAATATTATAAAAATATTAAAATGCAAAAAATAATAAATATAAAAAAAATATAAAATCATTATAAATGACAAAATATATAAATTATAAAAAAATTGCAGACAAATATTAAAAATTCTTAACACAAAAGAAATTTAAAAATTATATAAATTATAAAATAATTGTAAAAATTATGAAAATTGTTTAAAATATAGAAAACTATTAAAAATATTTAAATATATATAGGAAGTGCAAAAATATAAAAATATAGAAAATTTCAAAAAAATATTACAAATTATTCAAAAAATAATATAAAATTACAAAAAAAATAAAATGATATAAAATTACAATAAAATATAAAATATAAAAAATGTTTACAAATTTATATACAGATACCCTCATCACATTTTCCTTCTCAAGCCATTTCCCAACCTTAGTTTACATTTCAAAATAGATATCCTCATCTCACTTTCCTTCTCAAGCCATTTCCCAACCTTAGTTTACATCTCAAAATACTCTCCTTTCATCGACCCTTTCGATGATGGATAAAAGGGGTGCAAGCTTGGGGGAGATCTACACTGGACGAGCACAACAAATATCTTCAAAGATTAGATAATATTTTATATTTTTTAATAGCTGTTGTGATGATAAATCGTTAAGAGTCTATTATGTTTCCAAAATAAGGGAGAATCACTCATGTTACAAGAAAAATTTAAAAGGAAACCTCCTAATTATTTACATATTTGATTCATTAAGCTAAGCTCTCCGAAACATCCAAGAGTGAAGATAATCTAATAATTTTGCTATATTTTAAGGTCACTTCCACTTCTTCTATTTTGGTTAAGTGATATGAAGTGGAATATTTTTCATGGAATATCTCTTTGGATTCACGACAAGGATTGTTCCTCAACAAGAATTATTTTGATTTATTTCAAATGTTAATTGTTTTCAATATAATTGTTCAGAATGTAGAGATTGTTTCGAACATAAGTTGTTCTATGATGATATTTTTCATGGAAGAGCATGTTTTGAGTAATAACTCTTTTATAAAAACACAATTGATCTAAATAAAAATTGTTTGAAACAATAATTGTTCTAAACATAAGTATTCTTGCAACGCAACTATTCTAAATAAAAGTTGTTCCGAATTTTAGCTGTTCTCAACAGAAAATGTTATCAAATGACACTTATATCGGATGACAGTTGCTCTAACTTGAAACATGCTCTGAACATAGTTGTTCCAAATGTAACTATTGTTCTAAACTGAAGCTCTATTCTGAGTTATCCTGAATGTAACTATTCTCAAATAACGATTGTTTAGAACAACAACTATTCTAAACAAGAGTTATTCTTCTCGAAAAGATAATAAATGAATAAAAATTGTTTTTCGAAAGAGATACTAAATCAAACAACAGTGTTACTTGTTTAGAATTAACTTTGTTATTAACCTTAAAAGCATAATTTTTTAAAATATGATTTTATTTATCTTAGATAAAATTGAATATCTATGTATAGAAACAAACCACGAAAAATAGATGCAAAATCAGCCAGTTCGCCTCTTGTTTTATGACATTTGGGCGTTTGCAGATTGTCCGCACCGTTATCATTCTTTCCTATGGAAATTGTAAAAGCTTTTCTTTGTTGTTATTTGTTACTGGAACTATCAATTGTTAAAACTTATCCATCTCCGCAAAAAATAAGTCGTAGCAGAATCTGAATTTTTGATGAAGGAGACAACGTTGAAGCCATGCAAGGTTTGAAGTTGAAAATAAGAAAAATAGAATTAAAAGAAAAAAGGCAATTCTTCTATTAAAAAATTTTAACAAATTATTAGCACTGCATATAAATTAAAACTCGCATCATATGAATTGAACCCATGAATCACATGAGCTACAAACTAGTTATACATATATAAGCCGAATGGAACTCTTAGTACAGTATCTTGCTGATGACGTACATGCTTCCCTGCTGAGAAACTAGAATAGTAACAAGTCAGAACTGCATTAGATGATTAAAAAAAAAAAACACTAATCATGCTACTCTGGGCAAGATTTCATTCGATATTGACGGCCTGATCTCTGGGAGATGTTTCTGTTGTCAATGCTTGTTTGTGGTTCATCTTCCTCCATTGCACAAACTCCATCATCAGTATCCCCAGCTGCAATTCCAATCTGCAAGCCTCTCCTATGCATGGGCTTCTTGTCAGTACCTTCTCCTGCTTGTTTTGACTCACTGCCACTTTCTCCCATGATCACATCGCCAATTTTCTTCCTTGGTATAAAAGTTACTGGTTTTGTAAGATCACCTGGACCATCATCAGCCAGTGGTTCTGTACCATCTGATCTCCTAACCAGTCTAAGGAAGTCCATATAGGCTAACCGATTTGATTCATCATCAACGTCACTAGTATCAAAAGTATACCGAGTATATTTTGAAGGGTTCCGCATATAATCTGGAATTCCAGATGGATAATCAGATACCTCATTGGAAACCATAGCATTTTCCTCCTCTGTCAAGCAAACTTCCCCCTGAACATCTTTGGTTCTTTCAGGGCCTTCACTGCAATCATTTTTACAACATTCAGAATCAAAACGGACACGTTTCTGCGATTTTGAATTTGACTCGGCATCCTTCCTCTTCAGAATGGATTTCGGGTTACCGTCCTCAAATGTGCTAATGTGAGCCTCCACACCAACAGTTGCATCACTATCAGACACATGCAATGAATCAATTTTTTTAGCAGCTTCAGCATCTTCTTCAAGCCTTTTCTTAGTAGCTTCTTCATCTTCCATGAGCCTAAGTTTCGCAGCCATGTGATTGGCACGTGGATCTCTACTGAAATCCTTGAACGTAGTTGGAAGTGCATTGCAAGAATCCGCATCTATATCATAGTCATTCACATCTTTCATGTAAAGGCGATCTCCGTTCTTATCCCTGCCAACTGCCACTTTATCGTATGCATCTTCCTCTTCCTGCACCAAATCCCAGAAAGAAAATCAATACCAGAACATCATATCAGAGTCAGACCCTGAATCTACAACGTTATAGCAACTATGATATCTCAGGACAACATCATAACTCTAACAAGTGAGACCAATGTATCTACCATCGGTACCACACTCAAATCCTTGTTATTAGAGGTAATGCGACATTGCCAGTAATATTTGGCTTGTGAATTCTGCAACTTCTATATTCTTAGATATTTCCTACTTGCAATTATATTTTGATATTAAGGAAACAAAATCATACTTGGATTAAAAAAATAAGCATATTCTCGTTTATTATTTTATGGGGATGAAAGAAATAAGTGCAATTCAATTCTTCTACACGCTTTTTATTTTCTAGTCGCGTAAAATTCATTCAAAGGTTGAACTTTAAAATCTTGAAAAATGATATTTTTAGTAGCAAAAACATAATCCAATACAACCAACTTGCTTATTTATTCTATCTGAGTTGATTGAGGGGAAAAAAGAATGAAAAGGAGAAAGCAACCTACCTCGTAATCAAGAGTACAGTCCCTTCCAATGGAAGACTTAATCTCCCACTCTTCATCATTATAATCCTCTGGCTTAGCAGGTTTACTCGAGGAGGCGCTAGTTTCGTCTTCCTCTGCTTCCTCGTCGTCCAGATCATCGAGATCCTTCTCCAGCTCCGCGCCAAAATTAATGGCCTTCTTCTTTCTGTTCTGTGAAAAGTTGTGGAGGAAGCCCTCGTCCTCGTCCTCGTCCTGGTCCTGGTCCTGCTGCTGGGGACTACTCTTGTCTCGGTTCCACTCTCGTTTCTCGATTTCGTCGTCGGTGAGGCTCCAAAGAGAGCTCAAAGGCAAAGATTTAGAAGAAGAAGAAGAAGAAGAAGCGAGGGAGCCGAAAACTTTGCCGACTCGGACATTGAAGCTGTCTTCCATGGCGGTTAGTTAGAAGGATTTCAAATAATTAGGGTTTTGTGCATATGAAAGTGAAATTTGGGAATGAATAGGTAGAGAGGGTGATTATAGCTAGAGTTGCTAAACATATAAAAATATAAAATGGATGGTAGCAGTAGCAGCCTACTAGAGGCCCATATGTAGCCCAAGATAAAATTCAACAATATAATATTTTTGGGTAAACTATATTAGTAATCACCCAACTATTAGTAATTTTTTTTGATCATTTAATTATGAAAAATTACAAAATAATTACTCAATTATTCAATTTTTTCTTTTTTTATCACCAACTAACTAATGGTTCAACATTAACCATGCAGATACTTGGAATATAATTTATCACCATGACATTACACATTTATACATTTGGTTTATAACCACTCAAGCCACATAGCATTTAAGGTTCAAAATTATGGATATTTAAGATAAGAAAAAAAATCATTATGACTCCTTATATACATGTCACATAACTGAGTCTAAGACAAATAAAAGATTGCCAAAACAAAGGCTTGATAGTGAGAGCTCCGGAGTGATCCGATTGCCTTGTTCCACAAAAGACATCTACAAGAAAGAAAACGCAACAGAGTAAGCATTTCAATGCTTAGTAAGTTCATAAGTATTAAAACGGTAAGCTCACCTTAATTCACAATTAAAATAATGAACTAGCGATACGACTTTCCTGTCATCATATTTCATGTTAATAAAGTGAGTTCATCAATTACAATCTATTAACATTTCATTAAGTATAATACAATTCCATTTAATGTCATTATATCAGTATCATTGAATATATTTTTCATTTTCAACATTCCAATCACTTATAGCCATTTCTCAATACAATACATACAATCAATTGGACATTTTTCCTTTTTACACTAACTGTTTAGCTCGATGAACTATAATAAATAGATATGGATACGCGGGTAACCACCAAAACACACTAGGTTGCTCGTCCGAATGATAACTCCAAAACACACTTTAGCATCGAAGTGCTAAGCCCGTAGGCATCAAATGTCATAAAACATTACATCCCTCCAAAACACACCAATGTCTCCTTAGAGACAATCAATAAGTGGTCTCCGTAAAGATAAAACTCGGTAATCCACAATAAATGCTAGATTTTGGTTTAAACAATGAATTCTTCGTACATCAATATTGTTTGAGCCTAATTTGTCCGGGCTTAACCTTAAACCACAATTGAACCTAAAAAAATAAATAATAATTTAAAATTTAAAATTTATTAATGTCCCTTTACAAATTTTGAGCCCAAATACAACACATCACCCAAATACTCAAAAGAGCCCAAAAAGGCCCAAACCTAAAAAACCTAAAGTCAAACCCTAATGGTAGCAACTTGCTACCCACCGCCTCCATCCCTAGCCACTCAGCTGCCGCCACGTCAACACCCACCATTTGCCACCACCATCACCAGCAATTTGCCACCACCACCACTGGCACCTGCAAAAGAAGAAAAGACCGGTATTTAGTTGAGAAAAATAAAATACCATGATTGTAAAAATCGATTATAAAAAGCAAATTCAAAAGCATTTGTAGTGACTTTTTTTTCGAACATTTTGGAAATCAATAGAAATACGAAGCATTTGAAAAGTAATAAAACATCAGAATACAAATCAGATTTCAAGCATTCAAATATCAAGTCCTCAAGGTATACAATTCCAATAGATATTTATTCAGTATTGACTATTTGAATTTCAAAACAGTTTATATTTTAAATATATTAATATATTTATTTATTATATTATTAATGTCATTTATTATTTTCAAACATGCCTTCAATGTATATTAAGTATAATAAATATCTTTTTAAAAAATAAAAATAATAAAAAAGAAACTCGAAGGGTCATACTTGGATCCGATCCTCCGTCGCTGTGGCTGTGATCGGATTCTCTCCGAACTTGTTTATGTTCGCGAGAGATCCGATTCTCGAATATTTTTAAACAAAACGAAAAACATAAAAAAGGGTTAGAAATATATAAAACAGATTTTAAAGAAAACAAGGAACCGAAACTTTTTTTTCTCTTTCAAAATAGATTTTTTAAAAAAATTAAAAAGGAACTTAAACTCTTTTTTTATAAAAAAAGGGAAGAATCTAGGTTCGATCTAATTAGATCTGAACCCAAATCTGCGTTTTTCGAAATGAAAATAAAAAGGGAAGAGTTTTTACCTTTGGGCCATTGTGAACGGCGGCGGACGACGACGATCGACGGCGTACGGCGACGGCCAATCACTAGAGCCTTTGGTCGGGCATGAGAAGAGAGGGTTTTTGAAGTTTTTTGGAGAGAAAAGAGAGAAAAATGAAAAAAAAAGGCTTAAAATGGCATTTATAGAGCACCAAAACGACGCAGTTTTGGTCTAGGCTCTTCAGCCCCAAAACGATGTCGTTTTATGTCCAGACCTAAGCTCCAACCCGCAACCCGATTCGAACCCACTAAAGGTCTGCGAGTTTTCGACCTGGGGGATATTTATTCCCTTGGTCCTTTCGTTTTTTTCAAAATTTAGAATAAGGTCCTTGCACCCCCTTTTATTCTTTTTTAAAATTTACACAAGGATTTTATTTCCTTTTCAATTTAGTCCTTTGACTTCAGAATGCATGAGAAGCTACCATGTGGCACTTTTTTGGTTATTTGCACATTAAGCTGCTTATTTTCTTTAAAAATCATATTTTAACCCCTAAACTTTTCCAAAATCACATTTGACCCCTAAACTTCTCTAAAATTATATTTTGACCCTTAAACTTCTTTAAAATTACATTTTAACCCCTAAACTTTTCAAAAATCACATTTTGACCATAAACTTCCCAAAGTCACATTTTGACCTTAAACTTTTCCAAAATTGCATTTTTACCCCGAATTGTTTGAAACTTCATTTTCGACCCCTTTTTTTTATTTTTCTTCGATTTTTGTATATAAAAATTAATTATTGTTCTTTGCATTTTTTAATTAATCCTATTTTTTATTTTGATTCGCGATTCTACACTATTTCGTATTTTATCTTATGTTTAATTTTACATTTATTTATCTGCTTAATTGTTCTATTTGATTTTGCCAATAAATTACATATTCGTACTTAATTTACGCATTCTTCATTAAATTACAATTGCTTTCTAGTTTTCGTCTTTAAAATCAATGTAATATTCTTTTATTTTAGATTTCGAAAAATTGTGCCTTAACTTACTAGGCGCTATTTTTCTTCAAACTAGAATAATAGAATACCATTTTAAAGGTTTGAAATTTGCCATAAAGGAATGCTCGTTATTCTTGGATCTCGAAATGTTATGTCCTAACTTACTGGACATGACTTCTTTCCTCGATCATTTCGAAATAACAAGACTTCCTCACGAAATTCGATTTTCCTTCTTAAACGTGTACATCAAATAAATCATGCATTTAATGATCATATTTTAAATTTTACTCGAGTTTTTAAATTTTTAATAAGTCAAGACCCAAAAATAATCGATGTGGTACCAATTTTGGGCGTGTGAGGGTGCTAATCATTCCTCACACGTAACCGACTCCCGAACCCATTTTTTGGATTTCGAAGACCAAAATATTTTTCAAAACGGATTTTAAATGTTTTGTGGTAATCCAATCACACCAAATAAAAAGATTGGTGGCGACTCCCATTTTTCAATATAAAAATATTTTTTGAGACCCTATTTTTTTCGAAAAAAACATTTCGATAGCTTGGTGACTCCATTAGGGATATTTTTGTTAAATAAAAGAGAGTCAAGCCAAACGTCGATTATTTCCAGGTCTTTTTGTTAAAATTTCTAAACACTCGATTTTGTTTAATATACGATCCTTTGCATTTTTGTGATGTTGGATTATGTTGATAGATTTGCATTCATATGCATTTGTTTCTACCCTTTTAAGTGGAAGCGAGAAACTACTCCTTCGTGAGGTTTTCACCTCCGTGTAGGATAGTGAATCGCTTTCGGGATTACATCCGTACCCATGTTTTCGTGAAGTTTTCACTTTAGTGCAAACATGTGGAAAATATGTCCCCTTAAACCGAACTCATCCGTATGAGTCTGTAATGGGTGAGGATCGAGGAATCTACTGGTTTAGGTACTCTTTACTCTAGAGACTAAACCACATGTAATGAGCCATAAGTACTTGCCTTAGAAGGAGTTATACTGAACCTTTAAGCAACTATCCAAGACAAGTTCTTAGGTTCTTTGTTCTATACTTGTATATTGATATTGATGTATTTTGCTAACTTGTTCTATTTTGTCTCTTTTGCTTGTATATGCATCATCATATAAGGAAAGATATTGATTCAAACTCAGTTACTGATAAGAGAATTAATCATGGAGAACAAGTATCTTGATAAGGTGGAGGATAACATGGTTGTGCGTATGCGGTCAGAGGAAAATCAATGCCAAATGGGTGATAGCTTAGTAGAAGGGCATGAATTTGACTTTTGGGATTATACCAGAATTAGTACAGCTCAAAACAATGTGCAAGAGTTGAAAGAAATATGGGACAAATGGGATGATGACATGAAGCAAACCTTTTTCCACGAGTACAAGGATCTACCATACTTGCTCGAGGTTAAAGTAGATAAGTACCTCTTCCGAGCTTTGGCACAACATTGAAACCCGACCTACAGTTGCTTTACTTTTGGGAATGTGGACATGACACCTATAATAGAGGAATACACCACTTTACTCCATTGTCTGAAGATCTTGGCCGATAGAGCTTAATCAAGAGCTCCGAGTGTCCCAACTTTTGTTAAAAGATTAATAAACATCACTGCAAATGCATTACGTGGAAGAGTTTGCGAGACTTGATCCTGGCCCACTCAGATGCAAAGAAAAAGATTGACATCCTGACTTTCAATATATACGGGTTAGTCATTTTTTCTGAGGCTTTGGGACACATAGAAGATGCAGTTACAGACTTATTCGATAGGTTGAATAAAAAGGTTACATCGATCCTGACAATATTGGCTGAAACTTTTAGATCGTTAAATGCATGCAGAAAAAAAGTGAAGGGCGGTTTATCAGCTGCACACCATTGTTGATAGTATGGTACCATAGTCACTTTTGAAAGACAGAATGTCTCTTATCAGTGCCTTTCTAAAGATTATTCTCATTTGAAAGAGTTTGTAGCTACGCAAAGACAAGGAAACTTCTCGGAGGAAAAATGGATGGTAATACTTCAAAGTCTCCGAGACGAGGACATAGAATGGCGGGTACCATGGTTTGTTCCTGATGAAATCTTGTATCGATGTGGAGACTTCGATTGGGTTCCATTGGCCGGGATTTGGAGTGCTGTAGGGTACGGACCTTTATTAGCTTCAAGACAATACAGGTCTAGACAATTCATACCGACAACTCAAGGATTAGCCCAGTGTGAATTCTCATATAGAGGAGAGAATAATAAGAAGAGGATTTGAGAGATCTCGAATGCATGAAACCAAGTTCGGAGGATGAAAGTGTTTGACATCAATCCCATCAACTATAGAATATGATTGGTGGAGGAATAGAAGGATCAATGATAACATTCCTGTACCAAACTCGGAAGTTATTCTCCCAATTGATGAGCACTTGCAAGTTGTCTCGACAGAACTAGAAATTATCAAACAAGATTTTGTGAGAAAGAATTTTGAGATGGAAAAAATGATAGAAAAATTAGAAAAAGAAAAGGTACTTTTGGGATTAGATGTTGATGTTCAGAAATTAGAAGCAGAAAAATTGAGAAAAGGGAAGAACAAGACTGAAGAAGATCTCGATAGCCTAAAGAAAGACTACAAGAAACTTTGTTTGTCAATGAGGACTACTGGTTTGGATAAAACGTCAGACCAATGACAACAAGAAATCCGTGAAGAAAGGATTAGAATGAATCAGTGGAAGAACAAGTTTCAAGATACCCAAGTTCAGGAAAATGCCATGAGAAGTAGCTTGTTGGAAAGTCAAGCCGAGATAACTGAGTTAAAGGCCCGAATAAAATAGTTAGAGGAATCCCTGTATAGACATTGTAGTTGAAACTCGATGGTTGAACTGAAAGCAAGTCGAGTCGAGATCGAGAGGTTGAATAAGAGGGTGGAAGAACTGAAAGCCTCGTTACAGAATAGCGAGATACGAACCGAGATTCTTGAAAGAACAATAAAAATAAATGAATGACATCTTCAGCATACTCGGTGACAAGTTCAAGATAGGGATTATATTATGGGTGAAGCTCTGAATCAAATGCGAAAAGTACTTGAACATTTGCAAACACTAGTAATTGAAGCCGATATGTTAAGTGTGTAATATGAGACAAAGTTAGATCGGGGTTAGAAATTAGTTGGACTTTTCGAGAAAATCAAAACTCTGAGCATTATGGCAAAACCGTCTATGTAAATCCGCTTTATGTAAAGAAACTTGTTATCTAGTGAAGTTTTCTAATGGAAATTGAATTATAAGTCAATACATTTCTTTTGCATACATGCATTCATAAGCATTGCATTTTATCAACATGCATTAAATTCTAAGAAAATATCTCTAATTAACTAAAATCTTAAACAGTTAAATCAGAAACCATAGAGAAACCACATCGCTACAGCACTCGAAAAGTAATGGATCAAAGAATCGAACGTTTAGAATAAATCTAGAAGGAAATGCAAGAGCAAGTGCAAGTGCAGCTGCAAGACCATTTGGCAAAGGTACAGCAAGATATGATGGACCAGATTATAGAATCTCAAAGGAGCATTATAAGTGAGCTAACACAACTGATAAGAGAAAGGGCGAATAAGGGAAAAGGTCCTGCTATAAGCCAGGGGAGGAGAGTGAGGAGCCTAGATATCTCCCAAGCTATGCTTCTGTGCATACTCAAGCACCGCCAGAAATGTACCCACGTGGGGTACTTGTAATAATAAGAGCACAATAACAACCCGGTGGCATGTCAGGGCCAGTAAATTTTTAGATGGGATCTGATTTCAGACCCGAAAATAATGTAGCCATTCCTATCCTCCATGACTTGGATGACGTAGAGGAGGCAGAAAGAGCAATGCTTGAGATCCCTAGACAGCTGGAGGATAGATACAAATGATTGAAAGAAAAAGTGAAAGCAATGGAAGACGCTGATACCTTCTATGGCATTGACGCTAAGGAGCTGAGCCTTGTCCCAGACCTAGTGCTCCCCCCAAAATTCAAAACACTTGATTTTGACAAATACTTGGACCAACTGCCCCGAGGCATACATTACCATGTTTTACAGAAAGATGACTAGGCATATCAATAATGACCAGTTATTAATACACAGTTTCCAAGATAGTCTAGCAGGATTTGCGGTAAAATGGTACAATTAGTTGAGTCATGCCAAGATAAGCTCATGGAAGGATCTAGCACAAGCATTTATGAAGCAATACAGTCATGTAACTGACATGTCACTTGATAGACTGACCTTGTAAAGAATGGAGAAGAAGCCAAATGAGAATTTCCGACAATGCGCTCAAAGATGGAGAGACATAGTAACCCAAGTACAACTACCATTGTTGGAAAAGGAAACAACTATGTTGTTCGTTAATACTCTGATGACCCCTTTCATTAACCATATGTTGGGAAGCGCTACCAAAAGTTTCTCTAACATGGTTATGTCAGGGGAGATAGTTGAGAATGCGATCCGAAGTGGGAGGATCGAGGCGAGGGAAGGTGTCAGAAAAACAACTCCTAGAAAAAAGGAAAATGAGGTCAACAACATAGACTCTTACAAGATAAATTACTCAAAGCCAATGGTGATGGTACCACCTAATACTGCGGAAGGTAACTATCAAAGAAATCCAAGGCAGATGTTTGGTTCGAGGCTAAAAATGGAATTCACTCCTATTTACATGACATACAGAGAACTTTATCCGAAATTGTACGATAAACATCACGTATCGCCAATCCATTTAAAGCCATTGCTACCGCCATTCCCAAGTTAGTATGATGTGAACGCATGATGCGAATATTACGCAGGAATAGTCGAGCATTCAATTGAGAACTACGCGGCCCTAAAAAGGTACATGCAACAGCTCATCGATGCCAAGGTACTAAGATTTGAGAACCCTACGAATCCCAATATATCAGGGAATCCGCTACCCAAACATCCCGATTAAGAGGTGAATGTAATAGTTGGAGGAGAAGGAAGAAAGATCAAGACTCGCATTGAGAAGGTAAGATCACCATTGAGATGGGTATGACACGAAATGGTAAAAGTGGGTTTAATAGCCCAAGATTCGAGAAAAACAGTGAGAAAATGACGCTACTATGAATTCCATAATAATGAAGGGCATGAGAATCAGGGATGCGACGAGTTCAAAACTGTGGTACAGGGATTGATGGATAATAAGGAGTTAAAAATTTTTTAAGGAAAAAGAAGAAATGGAAGAAGTGTGTGCCTCTGAAGAGGACACAGCTAAGAAAACTTTTGAGGTTAATAATCTAATGATAATCATGTCACGGCCAAGAAGCAATGAAACTGAAGCAAGAGTTGCTCCCACAATAATAATCCAAAAACCCGTAACTTTCCTCTACAAGGATGACAAAAGAGTACCTTGGAATTACAACTGAAAATGAAACACTTGAAAAAAACCTAGAAGAGCAGAAAAGAGGAAGAATTAGTGGACTAAAATCACCAATTAACGAGTCAGTGACAGAAAAAAAGGATAAAGAATTTTTAAAGTTCCTCAAGCACAGTGAATACAGCGTGGTAGAGCAATTACACAAGTAGCCGGGTTGTATATCCATTTTAACATTGTTATTAAGCTCGAAAGCACATCGTAACGCGCTAATGAAAGTATTAAATGAGACTTATGTAACCGATGACATTTCAATGAACAAATTAGACCGCTTGGTCAATAATATCAATGTCGATAATTTCATCTTTTTTAATGACGATGAAATACCTAGGAGGTATAGGGTCAACAAAAGCGCTACATATCATCACCCGCTGTAAAGGTTACATACTGCCTGGTGTATTGATTGACAATGGTTCAACCTTGAACATTCTACCGTTGACAACATTAAAAAGGTTACCGATTGATAGTTCTCATATGAATACATACCACAATGTAGTGAGGGCGTTCGATGGAACAAAAAGGAAAGTTATGGGTCGGATCGAGATACCATTGTTAATCGATCCAAACTCATATGAAGTAGACTTCTTAGTAATATATATCAAACTAAGCTACAACTGCTTACTTGGAAGACCGTGGATCCATTTGGTAGGGGCAACGCCATCATCATTACACCAGAAGCTGAAATTGGTGAGCGAATGTCGATTAGTCACAATCAATTCTGAGGAGGACTTAATTGCGTCACTAGCGAATGATGCGTCATACATTGGAGTAGATGAAAAGGCCTTGGAGTGTTCTTTTCGATCCTTGAAATTTGTTAATGCAACCTTCATCATCGAAGGAAGCAGAATCCTTGTACCCAAAATATAAAAAATTACGAGGATGGCCTTATAAATGACAATTGGTAAAGGATCTTAACGGGAAAAGAACTAGGAAGATTTCTCTATAGGAGAATCAATGTGCCAATATTGGTAGAGAAACGAGGTCACTTTGGCCTAGGGTATAAACTAGATGCGAAGGGAAAGAGAAGAGAGCTGGAAAAGAAGTAGGAACGAATAAGAGCTTGATTAGCCGGAGAGGAGATCCAGTGGGAGCCAATGATTTTTCTTCATATATAAAAAACGTTCATATCAGAAGGAAAAATCAATTCAGGGCCAAAGGTAAAAGAGAGAGAGGGGAGACTAATTGAAGCAATAGGGACAATGAAGGGTTTGAGCATCAACGCTGTGTCCGAGGAAGGAAATGAAGAAAGAAACCTATGAAAAATTCATCCATTCACCCCTAGGAGTACTCTCGACAACTGGATTGTAGAGGAACTCCCTGTAGTCTTTAGGGCTTCTTCAGAGTAATGCTCGAAACACACTTACTGCTCTAGGCCTAAGAGTAGTAAGGATCTTTGTAAAAAGGCTCATTACCTTTATCCGTTGTTTTAATGAAAAATGCATTTCTTATTACATTTCACGAGTCTATTTATTTTTGCTGACTTTGACATGTATTTTATACCGTACAATTAAACCATTCTTTGATTCAATTTATTCTTATTCAATTTGGCAAGCATTTTTTGTTGCCCTTGTCAAAATGTCCTTTTCACACATGATCATGCCATGTAATCAATCATTCTTAAATTTATTTGTTTCCTTGGATCTCCTCTTGTCCCTCTAATAGGTCTTTTGATATTAATGATATGAGTGACACTATTGTCGACTCGGAGCACCTTTTTGAGCGAGATATGTGTTCTGAGGAATTACGAAACTTTGAAGAGGACCAAGATTGTAACATATCTCCCGATCTGTTGAGAATGGTGGAGCAAGATGAAAAACAAATCCTGCTTCATAAAGAGTCAGTGGAAATTATGAGTTTGGGAAATAAGAAAAAAAAGAAGGAAGTGAAAATCGGGACGAGCATTTCTATCGAAACAAGGCAGGATCTTATCAAGCTGCTCCATAAGTTCAAAGATGTTTTCGCGTGGTTCTATCAAGATATACCAGGGTTAAGTACCAATGTTGTAGTACATAGACTTCCTATAAAGGAGGATTGTAAACCTATTCAACAGAAGCTTCGAAGGATGAGACTTGACGTACTGTAGATAAAAGAAGAGGTCAGAAAGCAGTTTGATGCTGGCTTCCTCCAAGTGGTCAAATATTCAGAATGGGTAGCTAATATAGTTCCAGTCCCTAAGAAAGATGGAAAAGTACGAATGTGCATCGATTATCGGGATTTGAACAAGGCAAGCCTAAAGGATAATTTCTCGTTACCTCATATTGATACCTTGGTCGATAATACAGCAAGTCATACATTGTTCTCCTTCATGGATGGCTTCTTTGGATACAACCAGATAAGGATGGATCCAGAAGATATAAAAAGACTACCTTTGTCACAATATGGGGAACCTTTTGTTATAAGGTCATGCCATTCGAACTTAAAAACGCAGGGGCGACATATCAAAGAGCTATAGTGACTTTGTTTCATGAATATGATGCACAAAAAAATCGAGATTTATGTTGATGATATGATCGCAAAATCCCAAACAGGGGAGGAACATGTGAAGGTCCTAAGGAAACTATTCTTGAGGTTAAAAAAGTTTCAACTAAAGTTAAACCCGACCAAATGTGTCTTTGGAGCCACCACAGGCAAGGTATTAGGGTTCGTGGTCAACAAAAGAGGCTTTGAGATTGATCTAGATAAGGTCAACGCCATACAAGAGTTACCATCACCTCGTACACAAAAAGAAGTTCGAGGTTTTCTAAAAAGACTGAACTACATCGCTCGGTTCATCTTACAATTAACCGAGAAATGTAATCCTATCTTTCGTCTCATTAAAAAACATAACCCGGGTGTGTGGGACGACGAGTGTCAGAAAACTTTTGATAAGGTCAAACATTATCTATCTAATGCTTTAATCCTAGTACCGCCAAGCCCCAACAGGCCATTGATCTTGTACTTTACAATTTTTGAAAATTCTATGGGATGTGTACTGGGCCAACATGACGAGACTGGAACGAAAGAAAGAGCCATATACTACCTCAGCAAAAAGTTCACTGATTGTGAAACAAGGTACTCATCGATTGAAAAGCTATGCTGCGCGTTGGTTTAGACTACTCGAAGGTTACGACAATACATGCTGTACCATACAACATGACTAATCTCAAAGTTAGATCCATTAAAATACATGATGGAGTCGATCGCGTTGAATGAAAGGATGGCTAGATGCTAGTAGAGTTCTAGAGGATTACGAGCCAATAGATTTTAACTTCGCGAATGATAATTTAATGTATATTGTAACCACTGAGGAAGAAGTTTTGAAAGAACAACCTTGGAAGCTAAATTTTGACGGTGCCTCAAATGCCACGGGTAATGGAATTGAGGCAATTTTGGTATCTCTAGAAGGTGACCATTATCCTTTCACTAGCAAGCTCGACTTCGATTGTACAAATAACATGTTTGGATATGAAGCATGTATCATGGGAATCTGTGCAGCCATAGAATGAGAGGTCAAAATTTTAGAAGTATACGGGGATTCTGCAGTTGTAATCTACCAGCAAAAAGGAGAATGGGAAACAAGAGACTCCAAGTTAATTGACTATTGAAGACTGGTTCTCGAGTTAATCAAAGAGTTTGATGACATTACATTCCATTATCTCTCACGAGATGAAAACCAAATGTCTGACGCTTTGGCTACCCTTGCCTCGATGATTAAAGTAAAAAGGCCAGAGGACATAAGGCCAATTCAAATGAGTATTTACGAGGCTCCTACCTATTGTTACAACATCGAGGAAGAGGAAAGGGATGACCATCCTTGGTACCAAAACATCTTGCATTATATAAGAGACCGTAAGTACCCAGAGCATGCTACTGAGAATGATAACTGAACTTTGAGAAGATTGGTAATTGATTATGTCTTAGATGGAGAAATCTTGTATAAGAGGAGAAAAGATCAAGTGTTACTAAGATGTGTTGATGCTATTGATGCTAGGAAAATCCTAGAAAAAGTTCATGAGGGTATCTGTGGAACACATTCCAATGGTTTCACAATGGCTCGACAATTAATGAGATTTGGTTATTATTGGTCCACTATAGAAAATGATTGCATTAACTATGCTAAAAGGTGTCACAAATGTCAGATTTATGGGAATAAGATCCATGTGCCACCTTCACCTCTCCATGCCTTAACATCCCCATGGCCGTTTTCCATGTGGGGCATGGATGTTATCGAACCAATCTCACCAAAAGCTTCCAACGGACATCGATTCATCTTTGTGGTCATTGACTACTTCACTAAATGGGTAGAAGATGCTTCATATGCCAATGTTACAAAAACTGTGGTTAGCAAATTCCTGAAAAAAGAGATCATTTGTCGATATGGAATGTCATAAAAGATCATATCTGACAATGCTTTAAATTTGAATAACAGTACGATAGTGAAGGTCTGTAGCCAGTTCAACATCAAACATCACAACTCATCTCCCTATCGCCCGAAGATGAATGGAGCAGTGGAGGCAACCAACAAGAACATCAAGAAGATAATTGGAAAAACGAAAGAAGCCTATAAAATTTGTCATGAAAAGTTACCATTTGCCCTTCTTGCTTATAGGACCTTAGTCATAACTTCTACTAGGGTAACACCGTTCTCGTTAGTCTATGGGATGGAAGCAGTTTTACCTATCGAAGTAGAGATTCCTTCTCTTCGAGTTTTAGCAGAATTAAAATTAGATGAAGCAGAATGGACCCAATCCAGATACGATCAGCTAAATCTTATTGAAGAGAAGAGATTAAAAGCAGTCCGTCGTGGTCAAATGTACTAAGAACGAATGATGCAATCTTACAATAAAAAGGTTCACCTTAGAGAGTTTAATGAAGGAGATCTGGTTCTAAAGAAGATACTCCCTATACAAAAGGATTTTCGAGGAAAGTGGACGCCTAATTAGGAAGGACCGTATGTGGTAAAGAAAGCTTTCTCTAGAGGAGCTCTCATTTTGACTAAAATGGATGGGAAAGAGCTCTACAATCCCGTAAATTCAGACTCGGTAAAGAATTATTTCACCTAAAAAAAAGTGAGTGGTCAAGATAAAAACCCGCAAAAGGTATCTTGAAACTAAAAGGGATTTGAGTTGAAAACTCAAAAAAAAGGTGACTCAAATTTTGAAATAACAAGGTGGGGGAACGTTACACTTCGAGACCTCGACAAAGTACTCCAAGCCTCCTAACACATACCAGGTTCAAAAAGGGTCTCATCAAGTCTGCTCAAAAAGCTCATACATTAATCTCTAAGATACTTGTTTTTCTTTTTGTTCACTTTGTACTTGGCAAATTCCTGTACGAATATCTACCCTCTTCTATTTCTCCTTCATTCGAATTTTGTATCTAATAAAATTTAATTTCATTTACTTTATGACTTTTTTCGAGCATTATTGCATTAAAATAACAAATAATGAACTAATGCGATAAAACAAACAAAGGTTGTTTCGCGTGTCGTTCTGGGGAATTCCTAAATGGTACAAAGACCTCGAACAGTACCACTGGTTAGAAAGTATCACACCTGAAGAGTAGAAAAATTTCCAAAATTAGTAGCTCAGATAATGATCACTCATCCCTAAAGAGAAGCCATCAGTGATATGACTTAGACAAACGACAAACGATGTCGGCTAATGACTAAAAATAAAATCATTTCTCAGAAATGACATTTTTGCATTTATCATGCACACCCATTTAGTTAGGCTCATCCTAATCATGGCATCCTAATAATCTAGCCTACATGGAGGCCTATTAAAGCATATTATACAGGTTTTATTACAACGAAATGGTGAAATGAACCGCGGTACCATGAGTATTTGAAGGGAAAGGTTGAGGCCGCAACGGCAAACCTGGTACCTTAAAAACATGACGAGAAAGATTGAGATCGCAACGACGAATCTTATACCCTAAAGACGAAGAGGGGTAGATTGAAGCTATAACAGTGAATCTTCTACCTTGAAGTTGCAGTAGATCAGATCAAACTACATACCAAGTTTTTATCTCTCTAAAGTTGCAGTAAGAGTAAGATGAAGTTTCGACATCAAATCCTATCTTCCTGAAGTTGCAGTGGAGTTAGATTCAAACTACATCATTTCAGTTTTTTACCCTTAAACAAGAAAGGCAGATTAAAGATTCTGATCTCTTACCTCGACCATGGGCCAGATCACAGTCATCCGATCTTTTACCCCAAGCTTGGGGCAGATTGTAACCATTCGATCTTTTACCCCGATCATGGGGCAGGTCACCGTCAGGCAATCTCTTACCCCACAACAGGGGCAGATTACAATCATCCAATCTTCTACCTCTAAATCAAGAGGGGCAGATTGAAGCTGTCATCTCACGGAAACGAATCTCCCTGAAGTTACAATGGAATTGAGTGAAGCTACAGTAGCAAATTTTATCTTTTTGGAATTACCTTAGGGTAAGGTGAAATCACGACACTAAATCTTACCTTCCTAAGGTTGTAGAGAAGCGGATGCAGTGAAGTTGAACGACTAATAAAACGAAGAGTGAGCTAATTGAAGGAAGAACGGCAAAGATTTGAGACCTGACAAAATTGAGCCTCCTTTTGTTTTTTGCTCCGTTCTCGTTACACAGCAACAAGCAAAGAGGGGCAGTTGTTGGAGCCCAATTTTTTCGAGCCCAACCTTAAACCACAATTGAACCCCAAAAAATATTTTAATTTTAAATTTAGATTTAAATTTAAATTTACCCATGACTCAAATACTCAAAAGAGCCCCAAAAGGCCCAAACCTAAAGAACATAAAGTCAAACCCTAATGGTAACAATTTGCTACCTACCGCCTCCATCCCTAGCCACTCAGTTGTCGCCACGTCAGCACCCACCATTTGCCACCACCATCACTAGCAACTTGCCACCATCGCCACTGGCACCTGCAAAAGAAGAAAAGATCGGCATTTAGTTTAGAAAAACAAAATACCATGATTGTAAAAATCGGTTATAAAGACCGAATTGAAAAGCATTTGTAGTGACTTTTTTTTCGAACATTTTGGAATCAATAGAAATACAAAGCATTTGAAAAGCAATAATACAGCAGAATACAAATCAGATTTCAAGCATTCAGATATCAAGTCCTCAAGGTATACAATTTCAATAGATATTTATCCAGTATTGACAATTTAAATTTCAAAACTGTTTACATTTTAAATATATTAATATATTTATTATATTATTAATGTCATTTATTATTTTCAAACATTATATTAAGTATAATAAATATATTTTTAATTAATAAAAATAATAAAAAGGAAATTCGAAGGGTTATACCTGGATCCGGTCCTCTGTCGCCGTGGCTGTGATCAAATTCTCTCTGAACTTGTTTATGTTCGCGATAGATCCGATTCTCGAATATTTTTAAACAAAACGAAAACATAAAAAAGGGTTAGAAATATATAAAACAGATTTAAAGAAAACAAGGAACCGAAACTTTTTTTTTCTCTTTCAAAACAGATTTTAAAAAAAAATCAAAAAGGAATTTAAACTTTTTTTATATAAAAAAGGGAAGAATCTAGGTTCGATCTAATTAGATCTAAATCCAGATCTGTGATTTTCGAAAAGAAAATAAAAAGAGAAGAATTTTTACCTTTGGGTCACCGTGTACGGTGACGGACGGTGGCGATCGACGGTAGATGGAGATGGTCAGTCCCCAGAGCCCTTGGTCGGGCATGAGGAGAGAGGGGAGAGAGAAGAGAGGGTTTTTGAAGTTTTTTGGAGGGAAAAGAGAGAAAAATGAAAAAAAAAAGACTTAAAATGGCATTTATAGAGCACTAAAACGACGTCGTTTTGATCTAGGCTCCTAAGCCCCAAAACGACGTCGTTTCATGTCCAGACCCAAGCTTCGACCAGCGACCCGATTCGGACCCACTAAGGGTCCGCGTGTTTTCGACTAAGGGGATATTTATTCCCCTGGTCCTTTCAGTTTTTTCAAAATTTATAATCAGGTCCTTGCACCCCTTTTATTCTTTTTTTAAATTTGCCCAAGGATTTTATTTCCTTTTCAATTTAGTCCTTTGACTTCAGAATGCATGAGAAGCTGCCACATGGCACTTGTTTGGTTATTTGCACATTAAGCCCCTCTTTTCTTTAAAAATCATATTTTAACCCCTAAACTTTTTAAAATCACATTTTAACTCCTGAACTTTTAAAAATTACATTTTAACCCTAAACTTATTCAAAATTACATTTAACCCTTAAACTTTTCAAAAATAACATTTTGACCCTAAACTTCCCAAAATCACATTTTGATCCTAAACTTTTCCAAAATTATGTTTTTACACCGAATTCTTTAAAACTTCATTTTTGACCCCCTTTTTTTCTTTTTCTACGATTTTTGTATATAAAAATTAATTATTGTTCTTTGCATTTTTTAATTAATCCTATTTTTTTTATTTTGATTCGCGATTCTATTATATTTCGTATTTTATCTTATGCTTAATTTTGCATTTATTTATCTGCTTAATTGTTCTATTTAATTTTGCCAATAAATTACATATTCATACTTAATTTACGCATTCTTCATTAAATTAAAATTGCTTTCTAGTTTTCTCTAAAAATACGAATATTTTAAAATCAAGGTAATATTCCTTTATTTCAGATTTCGAAAAATTGTGCCTTAACTTACTAGGCATGATTTTTCTTCAAACCAGAATAATCGAAGTCCCTTTTAAAGGTTTGAAATTTGTCACGAAGGAATGCTTGTTATTCTCGGATCTCGATATGTTATGTCCTAACTCACTGATGTGACTTCTTTCATTGATCATTTCGAAATAACGAGACTTCTTCACGAAATTCAATTTTCCTTCTTAAACGTATACATCAAATAAATCATGCATTTAATGATCGTATTTTAAATTTTACTTGAGTTTTCAAATTTTTAACAAGTCAAGACCCGAAAATAATCGATGTGGTACCAATTTTGGGCGTGTGAGGGTGTTAATCCTTCCTCACACGTAACCGACTCCCGAATCCGTTTTCTGGATTTCAAAGACCAGAATATTTTTCAAAACGGATTTTAAACGTTTTGTGGTGATCCAATCACATCAAATAAAAAGATTAGTGACGACTCCCATTTTTCAATTTAAAAATATTTTTTGAGACCCTATTTTCTTTTAAAAAAAATGTTTCGACAAATATCATCTCATATCATATCCCGTACAGCGCGCAAATAACCCTATTAGCATGCCAATTGTATCCTATCCTTTCTTACATTCATCCGAGCACATTTAAAACATTAAAATGATTCTTTACAATTCAATTCATTTCTCACATTTTTGTACTATTTTGCATAGAATTCAAAACACATTTAAAGTATGTAAATTCATAATTCAAACACTTAAATTACATTTAAATATACAACTATACCTTATGAACTTATCAGACAAAACAACAATGAGTGAAATGTCGAGGACTAATCCGTAATTACCCCTTTTTCTCAATTATCTACCGATTGATTCAAATATTGATCTATACTGTAATTCATTTCAGTACATCATTTTCAATTACATTGTATTAGTTTATCTTATGCATATGATAGTTCAATTTTATTTTTAAAAATTTTCTTTAAGTTTTTCTTTTATTCAATTTAGTTCCTAAAATCGAAACTATCATAACTTTCACATTTGAGCATCGTTTTACAATCTGATTTCAATTAAATTCTTCTATGACTCTATACTATCAAATTCTATCAAATTCTCATGAAAGTTTTACAATGTAATCATTTTAGTCCCTATACTCAAAAGTTAGCATTTAACTTTACAAATTAGACCTTTTTTCAATTTCTAAGCTTATAAACTAACATAATAACACCAAAACTTCAAAAATCATCAATGAAAACATTAGAAAACTCTAACGATTTAACAATTTAATCCTTGAACAAATCAAGCTACAACGATCTCAAAAACATAAAATTTATGAAAAACGAGCTCAGTTTGGACTTACATGCAAAGAAAGAAACTTGGACGAATCTCTTAGATTCTCAATAATGGTGATACGGTGAAGAGAATGAAAGAAAGAAGAAGATGCCCCTTTTTCTTTTATGTTTTTTATGATTTAATATCTTTTAATCAAAATTTAACATTAATTTAAATAACAATTAAACATAAAAATTCACACTAATCGTCCATATATCCTTAAAATGGCTTTAATTAATAAAAATAAAAATTTCCACTAATCAATAGCGATTAACTTTCATAATTTTTATGATTTAGTCATTATACTTTAATTACTAACCGTTCAATAAAATTTCCAGAACATAATTAAATATAACACTATAATATACTCGTAAATATTAATTAATAATATTTATGAACTCGATCATTAAAAAACGAAATTATGAAATCAGCTTTTTTGTACCATTAAAAAATAGCCTATTACAATAGTTACCAAACAAGTTTTCATTATTAAAAAACAATTTTTTATTTATCAAACGTGTTTTTTAATTTGTAAAAAATAAAAATTGAAAATTCTTTTTCAAAAAGAAAATAGAAAATATTTTCAAAAACCAAACAAGCCTAAACTTTGTTTTGTTTTAAGAGATAAATGTTGAAAGAGCACAAGTCGGGTTTGCTCTATGTACAAACCGATGTCTCAATTGCTATTTGGATAGATGTTCAAACACACATATGAACAAGGCAATTTAATAATAATTTATAAATGGAGAGTAAAGTAACGAGAGAAATCAATCTAAAATATTTGTTAATGTAGTTTAGATTCAACAATTCTACTCTATAAAGTTTCGTTCAGTGAATGATTTTATTTAGCAATCAACACACAAAAAAATAATTGCAACCCCAACAACGAATCCAATTGTTATAAATTACTCACCCAAAAACCTTACTTACAAATCAAAATAATTCTACAATAAAATGCCTTAACACAAAAATGTAAAAAAACAACAAGGATAAGGCTTTGACATGGAATTCTTGAATCATCCTCTTTCTACTTTTCCCAATTTCAATAAGTAAAAATCAAGATATAATTAAACAATGCTTAAGGATCATTTGTTGATAATGTAACATACTATCTTAATCAAAGTAAAAAAAAATGTCAACTTTATATTATACTTAATTGTACTGAAGGCATGCCTAAATTGGTGTTCAAACAACTGTTCAAAAGAGGGATACAAACATTTCATTAATCAAACAATCTTGAGAATTGGAAATACAAATCGAAATAAACATCTATGTATCCGAGTTGTCATAAACAGCTCTGATGTCAATCGTTGCAAATAAGGTGTTCAAGTTTAGATTAAAATCGAATTAACTGATCAAACCGATCTAATTCGGTTAACCGATCTAATTTGGTCGGAGGTCGGTTAAAGATTTTTTAAAATTTTGATTAAAGATTAATTCGATTCGAAATCAGGTAATTAACCAAATTAATTGAATTAACCAAACTTAATAAATAATATTATATATTATATGTATTAGACTATTACTAATTCGGTTAAATTGATCAAATAAACATTATCAATTTATTTTTTTGATATATTTTATACTTATTTTAACAAAAATAAAAAATACAATATATAACTTTTGGTTAATTCGGTTAACCGAATAAATTAATCGAAATATTTCAATTCGATTAATTTTTAAAAAATTTTCTATTCAATTAACGATTAAAAAATAAAAAATTCGATTAATTTCATTAATACTAATTGGGTAGGATTAACTTTCAACATCCCTAATTACAAATTTACTTCTAAAAATAACTTATTTCTATCACCCAAGTAGTCGCCACGAGAAATTTCCTCAAGGTCGTTGGGCGCCGACGTAAACCATTCTTTGGAACACCACTCAAGTGGAGGTCAATTACTGTGCTGAACCTCTGCCCATTTCGGCGCTTAGGTTGACACTCCTGATGAAACCATACAGACCAACCTTTGCACTTAAAAACTTCCCTTCACTTGCACCCTCTAAACCTCCCATCTCCGACCAAAATGTCGAAACTTTCATCGACGCCCGAAGCATCAAAACGGGTTTTGATCCAAACACATGCCGTTCCAACTTTATGGTTGAGAGCCTCCTTAGAAAGGGCAATCTCTCTAAAGCTCGTCAAGTGTTTGACCAAATGCCTAACAGGAACACTGTCTCTACAAACATGATGATTTCGGGTTACGTCAAATTAGGAGAGCTTTTGAAAGCTAGACACATGTTTGATGCCATGCTTGATCGAACTGCAGTTACATGGACCATCATCATTGGTGGGCACGTGCAGAAGAGTCAGTTCCATGAAGCTTTTAAGCTTTTCGCTAAGATGCGAAGACATGATACACAGCCTGATCCTGTGACTTTTGCTACACTTTTATCAGGTTGCAATGACGCTGAAGCTGACAACGAATTGATTCAAGTTCATGGTCTTGTTCTTAAGTTGGGTTACCATTCTAGTATCATAATCTGCAATTCTCTGGTTGATTCTTATTGCAAAACTGATCACCTTGATTTTGCTTCTCGGGTTTTTAAGTACATGCCCGAAAGAGATTCTGTTTCCTTTAATGCATTGATCAATGGGTTCGCAAAAGTTGGTCTAACTGAGGACGCAATAACCCTCTTTCTGCAGATGCAAAATTTAGGTTTCAAGCCTTCTGATTTCACTTTTGCTGGAGTTTTAAGTGCTGCTATTAGATTAAATGACTTGGCCTTTGGGCAACAAATTCATGGGTTTTTGGTGAAGACTGGGTTCGTTTGGAATGTCTTTGTGGGGAATGCATTGCTTGATTTCTACTCCAAGTATGATTGTTTAGTTGAAGCCGGGAAGCTATTTGATGAGATGCCGGACTTGGATGGCATTTCTTACAATGTAATCATCACATGCTATGCGTGGTTTGGGCAACATGAAGAGGCTATTAGCCTTTTCCGTAAATTGCAGTTTACAGGCTTTAATCGGAGGCAATTCCCATATGCAACCATGTTGAGTATAGCAGCAAATGTACTAGACCTGCGAATGGGGCAGCAAATCCATTCCCTGGCTATTGTGACTACAGCTGATTCAGAACTTGTGGTTGGGAATTCTTTAGTTGACATGTATGCAAAATGTGGCAGATTTGAAGAAGCTGAAAAGATATTCAGGAGTCTGGCCAAGAGAAGCACAGTTCCGTGGACAGCCATTATCTCGGGTTATGTTCAGGGAGGATTCCATGAGGAAGGCCTGAATCTGTTCAATGAGATGCACAAAGCTGGTGTAAGAGCAGATCAGGCCACATTTGCTAGCATCTTAAAAGCATCTGCAAATTTGGCTTCACTATCACTGGGGAAACAAATTCACTCTTTTGTAATCAGATCAGGTTATATGTCAAATGTTTTTTCAGGAAGTGCACTTCTGGATATGTATGCAAAATGCGGTTCCATAAAAGATTCCATTCAACTTTTTCAGGACATGTCTGAAAGGAATATAGTCTCTTGGAATGCCTTGATCTCAGCCCATGCTCAAAATGGTGATGCTAAAGCCACCCTTGACTCATTTGAAAAGATGGTTCAGTCAGGTTTCCAGCCAGATTCTGTCAGTTTCCTCGGTGTTTTATCTGCTTGCAGTCACTGTGGACTTGTTCAAGAAGGGTTGAGATATTTCAGAACCATGACCAAAATACACAATCTTGTTCCTAAGAAAGAACACTATGCATCTATGGTTGATATGTTATGCCGGAGTGGATGCTTTAACAAGGCAGAGAAGTTGATGGATGAAATGCCATTTGATCCTGATGAGATTATGTGGTCATCAGTTCTAAATTCTTGTAGGATCCATAAGAACCAAGAATTGGCTAGGAAAGCAGCAGACCAGCTATTCAGAATGGAGGTGCTTAGAGATGCTGCTGCTTATGTCAGCATGTCTAATATCTATGCGGCCGCTGGCCAGTGGGACAATGTTGGGAAGGTAAAGAAGGCAATGAGGGAGCGTGGAATTAGAAAGGTTCCAGCTTATAGCTGGGTTGAAATAAGACACAAGCTTCATGTGTTCTCAGCAAATGACATGTTACATCCTCAAATGGAGGAAATCCGGAAAAAGATAGAGATGTTGTCAAAACAGATGGAGAAGGAAGGTTACAAGCCTGATACAAGTTGCGCCCTTCATGATGTAGATGAGAACATCAAAATTGAGTCTCTTAAGTACCATAGTGAGCGGTTAGCAATTGCATTTGCACTGATAAGTACACCTGAAGGATCACCAATACTGGTAATAAAGAACTTAAGGGCGTGTACAGACTGTCATGCTGCAATCAAGGTAATCTCAAAGATCGTTAGAAGGGAAATTACGGTGAGGGATTCAAGCAGGTTCCATCATTTTAAGGATGGCATCTGCTCTTGTGGGGATTATTGGTAGTTTATAGATGGGTTATTGCGTTGTTAATGGCTTGATCTTCCATCGCATAATTGATGTCACCTCTGTATAAGATCCAACTCCAGTGGGCTGATAGACTAGCGACCAGTTGTTTCATTTTTGAGTTGAGAAGGTAAACATATAAGATATCACAACCATTCTGGAGCTCATTCATTTAGTGGTGAAACCTCTATGAACAGAATGACTTCTCATTGATGTGGGGTTTTTCACTTGTTTTGGCAATTCAGTATTGATGGTTATAGATATGGTATCATTTCAGAAACCAGAAGTGGAGAGACAGCCTGTGTGGCGATATCGTGATGGGACTTTGAATCTGTACATGAAAGTGGGAATCAAATGTAAAAAAGGACTAAACTAATAAACAGTCATGGCAGTCTTAGCCTAAAGTTTCCACAATGTCGCAGCAAAATTATTGGGTTGCAGGAGCAGGAACAGCAGACAACCTCAAAGAGACTCTGGACTTCAGGTATTGATAGGCAAACTAGTTGAATCATTCACTGGTCTTGCCTGCTGCATATGAGGGATTGATAGGCGAACTAGTTGTTGTGGAAGTGATAAGCAAACTAGCAAAGCAATAGTTTGTGAGGCCACGCATGGTAGGATATCAAGCTGCTTTTTAGCAATTCTTTCAGGTTGAAGTCAAACATGCATGCTTTAATGGTTTTGGTTTTCTCATTTTTGTAGTACAAACTGCTGTTATGGCAAATGAGACATTTTAATGAAATGCAAAACAAGTTCGCAGGGGATTTAATTTCATCAAAATTTGCACTTACATATTCATCAGATCAATCAAAACATAATATCCCTTCTCCTTCCCTATCCAATTCAACTTGCCTTTCAAAAGAAACCAAACTAAATTTTAATTTCACTAATCCCAGATAAAGCAATGAAGTACACATTGAGAAAAAAAAAACAAGAAAAACAAAACAAATGTAGCATTATTATTATTATTATCATTATCACTTGTACTTGTTAAGATATTCATCAGGGACAACTTGAAGCAACTTCTTGTGCTTGGACTTGGCAATCTTCTTCAAAGTATTAGGATTAGTAATCTTCTGAAACTTAGTTCCAGACCTCAATATGTTCTCTTTCTTCTTCTTCTCTCTCTCCTCTCTCTTCTTCCTCTTCTCCACCTTATTTTGCCGTATCTCTTCCTTCAACTCATTAATCCTCTCTCTATAAGCTCTCTTGATCTCCTTTTGCCTCTCCCTCTCCTCCAAGCTCGGCCTCTTTATGCTCACCTGCTTCGCTGACGCACGCTGCTTTCTTGGCTGCTTCCAGTTCCGACCTGACACCTTACCCGCAATCACGCCGTCGTAGGTGGGTTGACCGAAGGTGGGTTTATTGGGGTCGTCCGAGGAAGGCACGGCTGAACGCTTCGCGGGTGGGGGGCAAGAATCATCCACGTCCATGGCCGCCGCGGCGGGGGCAGCCTCGTCGTCATTGGCAACGATCTGAGATTCTTGGCGCTTTCGTTTGTAAGTTTTGCCGCCGAAGCCTTCATCAAGGCGGCGGAAGTCAATAGTGCAAGCCATGGTTGTGGACTTGCTTATCTCACTCGCCCTCTATTAAACCCTAAAATAAAATGGAGTAATAACCCAATCGCGAGTATGTTATATAGGTAGAGATTTGACGGGCTATGTGATTGCCATGTCAAGAATTCGGCCCATTAAAAGAGCCTTTTTATTCTGGCTCTCACCCCTGTTCCGCATTATTCATGCGGCCGAAAAGCGATCTTCAACCTGTAAGTAATGCCAAACACTTAGAATTTCAAAATTGAAAGTGTGATGGAAAAATGTCTTCTACTCGAACCCAAAAATTAGGGTTAAAGTATTTTTTTTATTTTTGAAATTGAGTTTACAACTATAATCAAAATATAAATTTAATAATTATAACACCAAAAAATTAATAACTAAAACAATTCAAATCAAAATTAGCATACGATAACATTCAAAGACCTACACATATAATTGTGCATAAAAAATTAACATATTAAATGAGAGTAAAGGAATTAAATATCAAATTTAAACATAGTAAAGAGATTCTAATCATAATATGACTGAAGACAATTTAGACTAACATCATGATGATGTGTAATATATATATATATATATATACAAGATAATAGAAAGTAATATTGGAGCATTCCTAGTGAAAAGTAAGTAAATATTAATAATTTGTCAGTCAAATGATTGAAAATAAGAATCGTTTTGAGGGTCCCTTTGGATGTCCAAATGCTGGTCTAACCCTTCTTTTTTTTTTTTGTTCGTTTGGTACGTAAATTAGCGTTTTGATAGAATATGATTCAGTTCAGTTGGGTATTTTCAACACGCTGGAGCTCTCTATTTTCACTGCTCCAGTTGAGAAAAAACCATTGCAATGACGGCGTAATTTCCTCTACACTCTACTCTTACAATTAAAGCACTTAGGTGTGGCTTGTCTCTATCCTTCGAGTTTGGTTTTTATTTTTTTTCAATTAAAAAATGTAAATATATGAGCAAACATTTTACTTTTTTTTATTTATTATATAAAATATAAAATATTGATCTTTATAATAATATAATAAATTTTATATGAATTAATCATAAATAAGTTGCTGTATGATTAATAAAACAAGTAGATACAAATGTAATTTATATAATTTATTAATACAATTATTATTTAACTAAATGCAAATCTAACAATTTTATCATTTAATTTATAAAAAATTTCTCATTATAGCTTAATCATTAAATTAACAAATTTTTTATTCTCGGTTTTATCCACCTTCGTGGTGTTTTTTTTTTAAAATAATGGAGATTGAGGTAAAAAAAAAAAACAAAAAACACAAAATAAAAATAGCAAAAGCAGGCACCAAACCAACCCTCCCAAAGGGCTTCATATCTTGGATTGCAATGAGTTGATGAATCTGGTACAAGTCTTAAGAGAATTGAGATGGAACAATAATAATATTAATAATATGGTAAAGCCAAGGACTGACTATTCATCGTTGATCTAATTCAGGGAGATCGCTTTCAAAGAATGTTGAATGAAGAGCCCTCACACACTGCTCCGCTTCATTGTCATGTACTATCAATGATATGTTCACCTAACAAGTACCCAACACAAGCTCCCTTTTATACTTACATCCCAATATATGGAAGTGTTATTAAATGACCAACCAACTCAAAGAAAAAGTAAAGTAGTCACCTTAGATGCACCCTGAGAGATCATCTGAACATTCACTCCATTGGTCCTTAAAACGTGGAATGCCTGCATCACTTTCCATTCTCCATTAATACCGACGTTTACATTTGTACACAAGATTGTCATCCATTGACAGACTCTACGTTTGCTTACTTTGAATATCTTCAATTCTAATTACAAGATGATTTACAAGTTTTAGCATGACAGAAAATTATAGGAGTACCTTCTCAAGTATAAGTGAGGATCTCTGGACATTGCCAATGAGAGAAATGATAGATCTGTGCTGAAGAAGATTGACAACCGCAATTTTTTCTAGTTCTTCTACAACATGGTCAAGTTCCTATCAAGTGATACAAACAGTGAAGAAATGATTCAGACTCAGTCGGCATACAGATATAAAATCTGTACAAGGTAATATCAACTAAAGCATGAAGAACGGAATCGTACGCTTGCCTGCTGAATTAACTCTCTGCTCCAAAGTTTTGATGGATCCAAAGTCAAAGAAATACTGACCTCACTAGTAGCTACAACATCCACCGAGATACCTAAATCTTCAAAGATCGAGAATACCTGCACACGTAAAAAATATCAAACCAACTTCACGAGAAAAACCAAATGGACAATTAGCACTAAATTTAAGAAATGGCCTTCCAACCTTTGCAAGAAAGCCAAATTGACCAAGCATGCGTGTGCTGACAATATCCAGCATGGTGACATTCCTCTTCAAAACTATGCTGGTCAGTACTGCCTGCAATAGGGAAAAAATGACTGAAGCAGTTGAAATTTCATTGAAAAACATTAAACAAGCAATAAGCTGCTACAGACCTTACTCATATCTCTATTCCTGGTGATAAGAGTTCCTGGAGCATTAGGATTGTAAGAATTTTTAACCCTAACAGGAATATCACCCTCTCTAGCTGGTCTCATAGATTGCGGATGCAGAACCTGAGGTAGGGCATGACAAACATCCAAATTTACTCAATTAGCCATGCTTCAATCAATTAAATGATAATTAAACTACTTCCAAGAATATAGCACAAAAGATTAGTCAAACAAAAAAGTATGCAACTGTTTTTCACCAAAACTTGATAGTTACTAAGAAACAAAGAGGGGAAAAAAGCAGCAAATCAATATATAGCACCTGAGCACCAAAGTAAGCAAGTTCAGCTGCCTCTTCAAAAGTCAGATACGGGACAGGTTCTGCATGTTGATATATGTTAGGGTCACAGGTCAAAACACCATCAACATCTTTCCATACCTGTAATGAGCGAATGCATACAGTTATAATTTGTTCTAGAAAAAAAAACCATTACTAAAGACAGAGTATAAACTACTGAGTACATATTTCCATGCTTTTGCTACAACTTTTTGTCTGAAGTACATACTGCACATATAGATGCTTGCTGATTATGAAAATGATGGCATCCATCCCAAAAAATGAAAAGAAACAAATAAGGCAAGGCTATCATCGTACACCAACAGGTTCAGACCTTGGACATACGCACTGACCTGAATTTCTCGTAACCCCAATGCTTTTCCAATGGTTGTGGCTGTCAAATCGCTACCACCCCTACCTAAAGTGGTAATTGCAGAGGATCTCCACCCCTACAATCAGAAGTTAACACGATAAAAAGCAATACCAAAAGATCCCACCAAGAAGTTCTTGTTTAAGAATGAAATCATTTCAAAAAGATATACAGCTTTTCTACCTTTCCAAGGAATCCAGTGACAATTGGGATTGCAGGATCACTGATCCAATCATCATTTAATCTTTTTGCAACAGCTGGGTAAGTTGCTTCCAAAATATCAGCATTTGTGAAGTCATCAGTGGTAATGAAACCGATTTCAAAGGCATCATACTGCATATAGGACACTGACTTATAATTTGACTCATTATGATGGTGGTTATAAGGAAATGCAGGGAAAAGAGTACTATGCGTAAATGTAATTAAAAGTGAATCATTGAGAGGTCTAGTACCCTAAAACAATTCTAATTTGAATTTTGAACCAAAAGAAATTCAACTTTAGAGTTAGAAAAACATACATCTAGGAATGTTTTACACTTCCACTAAAAAGAGAAGTCAAAAGTAGTTCTCATGGTGAGTAAATTATCTGATGACTATACCAACATATATAAAACCTAGATATAGCAAAACAGAAGGAAACAACTTACTTGACGGGCCTTAACACCAATTTTATTCAAATATGCTGCAAAAATCCTTGTAGACATGCACTCTCCAAACGAAACTAAATAGTCTTTTGTTCGTAATGTTAACTCTTTCATCATAGCAATTCCCTTTAAGAGCTGCTCCAATACTTCTAGGTGACCTACAAAAGGGTTGTTCATGCAAAAAGGGCAAGACAGAAACCATCATAAGTAACCCTAAACTAAAAGAACAGAAGAAGAGACGTCAATGAGAAACTGAAGCAAAAAAACTTCATGTCAACCCAAGGGTAGATAATAAACTCACCATCAACAATCGACCTTTCCACTCCAAGCTCATCAGCCGTCCTGGTTATTACAATTAACAAGAAGAGATAGCAAATTTCAATCAGAACCAACACCCAAAGGAGTGAACAAAAAAAGGTGGGCGGGGAAGAAAAATATTTATATTGCTCTTACCTATGATGCAGGTCTTTTATAAAGTTCAACTCTTCTATAGCATCTACGTTAGTGACACCACAGCTAACAGCTTTTTCTCCGGCCTGATCATCAAACAAAAAACCAACTTGTTAGCGAACCCTTGTATTTCTACAGCCTAAGAAATTAATGGATGAATTACCAGCAAAAGCTTATTGGTAGTCTTTCCCATGGCAGAAAGGACAATGACTGGTCTTTCATCGGGGAAACTGAGTATAAGGTCAGCAACTTCTCTCATTCGCTCAGCAGAAGCCACTGAGGATCCACCGAACTTCATTACACACGTCAATTGACTCTCGGCTTCTCCTGAACTTGCTGCTTCAAACTCATTCCTCTGGATAACATCCACATTCCCTCCTTGACAACAGACTCTAAAGTCTCTACTTTCACAACAGCGTCTTAGGCTGATAGTACGCAAGATGGAAGAATTTGAAGGCCTAGATGCAGCAAAACTGAGCAGAGTTGGCGACGCTGAATGGCATTGTAAAGAAGTCGTCTGCTTTGGAAATGAATAAGACGGAGGTGTTTTCACACCAGAAAATCGCAAGGAAGCCGCCATCACGCTCGACGGATCTCGGAAACTAGTTGTTTCGACGAATAATAACTAAAAATAGCAAATACTAATCAAAGAGGAGATCAACGTAGGGATTGAAAGTGGAAAAGAAGGGGCAGTGGATGTATTTAGTTCAATTTACTAAATGAAATGATAGGAAAAGTAACAGCCAAAGAATTGGTTTGGGAGAGAGCAATTGCAAAGACCGGACCGCCGCCTCCCCTACTTTCATCGCATCTGCCCTTGCTTTATTATTACCATTATATACTCTGCCAATATGAATTTGATCTGACGGCGGTGGTGCAATCTTTGAATCTGTTTGATTTGGAGGACTTTGTTTTAATTGAACAGAAAAAGAAAATGCCAGCCAATTGAGTTTTCAGTTCACACTGATAAGAGGCATACAAAATCAACGTGGAAGAGTTTGAATGGAGGATGCGTTTATAATATTGTAAAGTAACGTTTCTCAATATTATATATTATATTATTAAATATAAATATTATGTATATTTTAATATTTTAAAAATAATATTAGGTTTACTTTAAATTAATTTTTATAAAAAATCAAATTAATCATAAAAAAAAATTTGAAAAAAAATTTGATTTTTTAAAAGGGTAAGTCAATTTTTTTAAAAAAAAAGGAATTTATTTTCCATTAGCATGTAAATATGATACACAAAAATATAAGAATAAAAAACATTTTCCGTAAGCTATTTTTGAAAACAAACACACCCTTAATTTATTTATAGTTTCCTGCTCTCCTGTGCATGCATGTGTGATTTGAGTATGTCTCTTCGTGTGTGAATATTAAGTATTAACCCTTTAATTTTAGAGTAAAAGAAAAAACCAAATATAATAAAATGAAAACCTCCATCACCATCAGAATCTACTTCATTCTCAAGAAATACAATAACTAAGAAATTAACATATCTGCTAAAGATAACTCAATTGTTTGCCTACTTGCTTGCGCCACCTACAAAGCTCACTACCTTGTAAAATTTGCTTCACCACTGGGATGAGAAGCAACTAGTTACTTTACATCAACATTTACTATTGCCTCTGTTCATACCAAATACCATCATAATAAGCCAACCATTCACCCTCACATTATACCATGGAACCCTGCTGAATCCAAAAGTACTGCTTTGATTTGCTCAGGCAATACATCCTGGCCTTCCCTGCATTGCTGTCATTTGTCAAACACCAAATCAAAATTACTGAATTCTTCTTCCAAATATTAATATCCACCAACAAATCAAACCCTTTACAACTTTTCTATTTTTTATATGATATGCAGACTTCCAGATTAACTTGTTTAACAAAGCTACAATTGTGGTAGTTCATAGCTCCAAATTCCCAATGTTCATAGTCTTTGATTAGCATCACCAGATCCGGACTATGAAACTAAACTTTAAGGAAAACACACCTCATGATAAATCCTGTTTATCAATTGCAATAAATACTTAACAAATTCATCTCACAAGTAATTTAGTGATCTAAAGATCAACAATTATTAACCATTAGCATCAAGGTTGACCTTCAGAGGTATGAGCAGAAAGAAAAAATTGCCTAGGATATATCCCACTAAACAAGGATTCTTACTTCAATCTATGTGCAAACTAGTACAAGTAGTCAGTCTGCTATTCATATAAAAAGGACAATGGGAAGAGAGTCATCAATTTCAGGGTTTCTACTCATGGTCTATACCATTATTTGAACTTGCCTTTTACTCAACTGCTCTTTTCGACTGCAGTCCTATGTAGCAAAGATGCACAGAAAATAACTTAATTTCTTCAATAAAGGCTCATTTCATTTGTAGTTTTAAGTGTTAAACAGAAGAAATAGCTTTCTATAGGGCCTTATTTTTTGCACTAGAGTTGGCTAGACTTTGAAAGAAATTGCATTCATCAAAAATTGTTGGACAGATTTTAGTTGAAATCTGTTGGATAGATGTGCAAATTAAAATTGATTTTAAATGGAAATCAACGAAGTAGATGAAGACGAGAAGAGACAAAAGAAGGGCACCTCAGCTCGGAAAACATCCAGTGCAAACCCATTAAAACAGCTGATTACAGCTTGCTGTATGTCCAATCCAAGGTTGTCTAGAGCTCTCATAGTGGAGAGCAAGAGACCAGGCCTGCGAGCACAAAACATGTGAATGTTGACCGCCCTTCCTTCCCTTAATCTTACCTCCACCTGAAAATTGCAAAAATAGAAATATATATTAGTTCCCTTAACCTACATTGACTGACACAACCTGGTGAAAGTTTTTGTCAAGCATATGTCAGTCCTTATGTGTGTGTGTGTATCATGTCCTGACTAATGTCTGACATGAGTTCTACAACCAAATGCAAAGAAACAAAAGCCTAGATATAATCTTAAGAGTTAAGAACAATTTTGATCAAGGAATAACAAATATCACACTTCTTCAGTTATTGGTGAAGAGGAATTCTAGGCTTCATGGCAAGAAGATTAATACTTTTTCATTTGTTCTTAATAAATCATAGAGGCAGTTTGACTAAGACTCCACAGTTGAAGTGGATGATAACAACAAGATGCTTGCTTGCACCCGGGGTTTGAGTGTAGTGATTACTTATCCAGAATACTTCTCTATTGTGATTACTATCAGTTTCGCAGATGCCTTTATAGTAGTTGGCTGGGCTCCTTTTCTCGTTGAATAAAGAATTATTTAACCATCAAAAGAGCCAAAAACAAATATCACACTTCATAATCAACAAGAAGCGCTTAGCTATTATAAGCAGAAGACAAGAAAACAATCAACAATATGATAAAAGAGAGCAAAGAAAAAAAAAACAATAATATATATAAGCTCAACATGTATATGCTTCAGTCCCCTCTATCATATTTATCCAATATAAAGTATTCCAGTTTTCATGATAAGGTCCATCAACAAACTCATCTTGAAACCTACCGAGTTTGATGAGGACATTTTCTATACGTAAATAGATGAAACATGGGTCCTTACTGCTAGAGCAAGTACATACACAAGAAGTCACTAATTTTATAGGATTCACAGGGCCCCGTTAACTTTCCAAGATCAACTTTAAGCTAAAATAATTTGAAAGCCTACCAGTCCATAGCTGAATTGGAAAGAGTCCAATGTTATGCAATAAACTAGCTCAATATTAACTTATTCATCTTGCTGATATCATACAAGTTACTATCAGGAAAGAACACACAGACATTCATGGTTTGCTCCTTTCACCTTCAAGATTTTCAAAATTATTGCACATTCAAATTCTTGCCTAGTTGGAAAAAGGACTTTTAATAAAACCAGTTTCTAGGAGAAATTAATGAAAATCAAGCAATTGTAGCAAAGCTAGAAAATAAATACAAATAAATAAATGAAACTTTTAGGTTCAAAGGTTTACCTTTGGAGGTTGGTTTTTAGGACTCGGGAATGAGCTGGGACATAGTTCTTCCTTGACACGACCTGGAAGAGTAGGTGGGGTAGGCGTCAACGGGTGGCAACTTGTAGATGGTGGCATAAAAGAGCCAGGTGGGGTGGATTCAAGTTCAGTGTGAAGATCATTGATTCTTTGCAGAAGCTCCTTTAAGTAATCAATTGCGTCCCCGAGTATTGAAGCCCTATCCATCTGACATAATAAGAACAATGAGTATCTGCATCAATGCCACCTTCAATTATAGGAAAACCAAGGTAGCATACGTCTAACTAAAATCATCTAAAATACAATTATAATGACAAATTCACAATGGCTCAACAAGTAAGCAATCCTAAAAGTAGAGATGGAAACTAAAATTAAGCAAGCATGGTATCACATTATCAATACAAAATGGGTGACATTTGCCGAAGAATTTTTATATGTAATTTACCTTGCTAATCTTAGGCACAACAGACCTCAGCATGTAAAGTCTATCATTGAGCTTCTTCCTCCTCCGCCTTTCGGCCATCAAATTTTTGGCCGGCATTCCTTTCTTCTTACCCTTGTGATCCCCACCAGCAGTGAGTGTACTAGTCGCATTTGAATTGCAGCCACCGTTCTTGACACTCTCCTCCAGCTTGCAATCATCAGAATCATAGTTCAAACCCGATACATCGAAGCTGACTTCCTCAATCTCCCCTTGCTCATGCCTCTTCCTCTTCCCGTCTGAAACATCCAAATTCCCCGATTCATCAGCCACACCAGAGCCCTGACGCATCGCTGCTCGCTTCTGAAACAAAGTTGGCTGAGAACCAACTGAAGGGAAAACTTCAAGGGGCTTCAAAATCTTTGCTCTGTTCAAAAAGACAGCATTCCCTGATGCATCGAAGCCCTCAAAACCACCACTGAAAGCAGAAGCATTTTCAGTTGCAGTGAACAACCTTGGACCTTGAAAGTCGGAGCTGGAGCTGAAGTCAGGAGTAGAGATTTGAGTGGGAGGAAAACCCATAAAATTCGGGGTCTGATTCGACTGAAAAGCAGTTTCGGAGGCGAAATCAAAGGGGCTGTTGCAGAGGAGAGAAGAGAAGCAAGGTTTAGGGGGCAAGAAAGGGTGAGGTTCAAGGGTGAAGGGCTGCGAGGGAGAACAAGACGCAGAGGAATCAAGTGGGTGGTGAAGGAGGAGATTATTATCAACGAAACCAAGCTCACGGATATGAGGATCCTGGTTCATAGCTGGGTTCATGTACCAATCAGCGTCGAGCATGGATTTGAAGGGCATGGTGAAGTCGTCTTGTTTAGACTGAATTTGATTATTGGTGTTTGGGGTCCAAGAAGAAACTGCATCCTCTTCCTCTTCTCCTTCTCCATCCATCCAGACGAGGCTGTTAGCAGCTCCAAGGACCATCTCGAAGAAGAAGAAGAAGAAGAAACGTGTAACAGCTTTTTCAGCAGAGCATCATATTTTTGAGGAAAAAACAAAGGGAGTAGATTCCAGGTTTGAACGTTAAGAATAACGTATCAATGGGAAGCGAGGCAAAATGGAAATCCTGCTACTTGGGTTGGGTTGCGTTGCTTCCTAGGCCCGCATCAATCAATTTGCTATTCACCATGTTTAATACATATTCCCTCCAGCTTAAACATCAAGTGTTTCAACCTGTGTTGGTCTTATCATCATTAAGTGTACACGATTTCAAGAGTAGTTTAAGTTTGAATCGTGTTAATGTTAAAAATTCAAATGTTTGCTTCTTCATTCAAATTGCATAATTAGTCCATTTCATTCAATGCACTTGCAAAAGTCCTGTATTGATTGAGAATATATTTTTCAAAAGAGCTCCCAGGTTTCTCGTGATCTCCACCTACTCTACATTTCACTTCATTCAATTGCTTTTTTCCTCAAATCTCCTCTTCCCATTACACTTGTCTCCCAGCAATCATTACTTGATTATTGCAATGACTCAAGTTAACTATTTAGATTACCATAAATGACACGAAATCTTAGTTGATTATAAAGCCGACTGGCGTTGCCATTTGGCCGCTTCTGCAACACGAGAGAGATGAGGACCAAGAGGGCAAGCACAGCAGTTTCAGCTTTCAACATGATTGACATATATAACAAAAACGAACACCTCTTTGTTCACGTGAGTACATTACATGTGGATAATAACACGTGGCAAACATGCAACTAATCAATAGAAACTGACTACTCAAAACCCTAGCTACCCTAGGTCCTACGCCTTCCCATGTCTCCTTTTCATACATACCCTCCCTGTTGCCGCTTTGCATCCCCCGGCCTTATTATTACCTTATCATAAATTAATGAGGGGCTACCTATTCCTCCCCATAGAGTATATCCCTTAATTCGCTTAAATGGTGCCCATCCCATGACAGCTATGAGTATAGAGACGGGACCAACCATATCGTGGGACCTTATGCGGTAGCTCAGGAAGGCTTGCAATCTGCATTCTACAATTATTGCCGTGGCTATCACATGGATATTCCAAATCTTTTAACCATCAATCTTATCCTTGTTCAATGTATATAGACTTACCCAATTAACGGTGAAGCTAGAAAGGAACTAAGGGTGGAAAAGCGAGTTTGAAAAAGGAGAGTAGCTAACTAGTTATCTGGATATTCCTAATCTTGTATATACCAAAGATTTTGTTGGCAATATATATATACATGGAGTGCTGCAAATAATATGGTGTCAAGCACGGTATTAGGTGGGACAAGCTAGCTAGCTCATTAATATTAGAGTTGCACCTCTCGTGAGTGAATAAAATGTAGAGAACTAACTTTAATTTTGTTTTCTATTTTTTTACCATAATGTATAAAACTATTTATTCAACTTTTTTTTAAATTTCAAAACTCTAATTGTTTCTTGCAACATCATTTTGTCAACGCTTAAGGATCGAAAGCGAAAGATCAAACCAGCAAAACACGTTCAATGAGCTGCAACGATAGGGATGAGATAAAACACTGGAGAAAAGAAACAGGAAACAAAACTCATTGTCTCTATCCACCTACACGCTTAAGGATCAAAGTAAGAGTGATGAGCGAAACCAACAATGTTACAGGCTGCTTCACAAAACAAATCTGACTGCATTGACAAATGAACCACAAAAAAGGGATCAAACTATTGAAAGACTACCAATAACCGTAAATCAGAGTCAAACGTTGTGAGAAAACTATCAATGAACGTAAATCCACCACAAAGGTAAACGAAAACGTGTCATAAGACAGAAGCGTGCTCCAAAACAGAGGAAAAGCGTGCCACAAGGTAGAGGAAAAGCATGTCACAAAAACAGATAAAAACTAAAGAAAGAAAAATATAAAAAAATAAAAACTGAATATAAAAAATTGAAGGGAAGGAATATCGATGGATCAAGAACAAAATAAAAAAAAATAAAAAAAGTTTGAAAACTCTAAAAGAAAAGAAAATAATTTTTTTAAATACATCCCCAATCAATTTTAAAGTATGGTTACTCAATTATCTTAAGGGAAAACCAAAAAAAAACCCTTAAAAGAAGAATTAATTTAATTTATTTTGTTAGATCTAAATTTGAGAGTATGATTATGCGAGAGGAAGGTAATAACATCCCTTGTCTGATCCTATGAGAGATGTCACATTAAGTCACTAGAGTGACCCTGATCATTCATTCGAGCGTTTTATAAAATTTTTTTCTGTTGGACATGTATTTACTCATTCAAATAAAAATATATGATTATTACAAGAGAAAATCAAACAAAAAATTGGCTTTAAACCTCATTTGGAGGCCCAAATGTACAAACAACAACACAAGTACCAATGTTATAGTTTCATGTTTTTATACTTAGACCAAAATTTGATTCACTAAGCTTTGATGTTTTGGAGTACGTACCTAGCTATAACACTCTACACCACATTTGTCATTAGAGAGATTCAGAATAAACGTATAGCAAACAAAATCAATCAATTAAGAGTTTAAAACATATTGTGCAACACATAAGAAGCTTACAAATTAACATGAACGCAAATCAAACTCAGATGGGCCAACATACCATGATTTGGGGCAAAATTGTTGGAAGATTGGGTTAAAAAAAGCAACCGAAAATAAGTTTAAGGGAAAATCAAAGTTTTAAAGTTTCTTCCAAAATAAGAATTTGGTTGTCTTATATAAAGTAATAAACACTTAACTAAAATTCGTACCTTTTGATTCGTCTAGGATGAACGCTTCGATCGAGTTGTCACACTCGACTTTTGTTTTAAGTTCCGAACTTTAGGAAAAGTGGAGAGCAAATTGAATAAAATAGTAAGTTGACGGGCTCTATTGGAAAACTTGGAAAATTTTGTGGTAGGTTGGTAATTAGTTGAGATCTAATTCCATTCGATTAAATTGGAATTGACTGGTTCCTTAGTGGGAGACAAAATGATTGTTGATGGATGGTTACTTGGGGCCTTGAACCATGCGAGAGAAAGGTTATATGTACGTAAGTGGAGGATTCTTTTAAAGGCAAAATTCTCCTGATTTTTGTTTTATATTCCTTCATTTTCCATTGTCTTCTACGGTTGCTCCGAAAAAGATAAAATTGAGGAAATGTTGCATGGGGTAGTGATCGTGAAGATTGAGGTCAGGGAATAGAGAATTTGAGGAATGAGTAAGCTTTTATACCTTTTTGTATTGTGGATTGAGAAAAGGGAGTAAGGATTTTTGAAATCTTTGGGATGCTTTGAATGAAATTAAATTTTAGGTGTTTTTAGGTTTGAATACCTTCGATTTAACAGATATATATATGGTTATCATGCTGCCAAGATGAAGGAGACTCTAGTGTTTGGACAAAGCTAAGCTGAAGAGGACGAAAGACTTAAGGTGAATTTCTATATTCTATCGTTGGATGATTTGATAATGTTGTGCTACTTGTATGACTTGCGTTTGTGTCTGCTTTGAGTTTATTTGAATCCATGGTTGTGTATGAATGTGGTGAATGAGTATGTTGTATATGCATGACATTGTGTAAGTATGTTCCTTGGATGTCAAACGGTTGCAAATAGGCACATTAACCAACGGTGTAATGCATGTTTATTATATGAAGAGTACGAAAGGAGTTACATTGGCGGGTTAGTTGAAGATAGGAAAAACTGACGTATTGGGATTGGACGGATTGAAAAGGAATTCGGGGAAGTTGGGTGGTATCATGGAATGATTGTCTATTGGCTCTATAGGATGACATCATGATAACGCTCTATCAACTTTATAAAGTGACATTGTGACAACGATTATCAATTGGTCCTTCTGGGTGACATCATGACGACAATATATAAGTCCTTCAGATTGACATCATGTAAACAGTATATAAATCTTTTGGGGTGGCACCATGTAAATGGTATATAGATCCTTCGAGATGACATCTCGAAAGAAATTTATTGATTCTTCAAAATAAAAAGTCCATGATTAGCATCTAGTGGCAAATAGTTATACAGTATGACAAAAATGGAGTCCACCAGAATAATAAATAATTGAGGTAATATGGTAGGAGAATTGACTTATTTTCTTGGATTTTCTCAAAGATGAAATTTGTGTCCCGAGAAATATATGCAAAGAATTTGGTCAAAAAATTTACCCTAAAAATAGCTAAGCCAATGAGAACACCGATTGGAACAAATGAGAAACTTAGTAAAGATGCTCAGGATGTTGCAACTAACTCTAGCACATAAGAAATATGATTGATGGCCTTATATATCTCACTGTCAGCAAACTTGACGTGCGTCATAGTGTAAGAGTTTACGCAAGATACCGGTGGGTTTGGATAAGCGATGTATTTACCTATGGTTAGTGTAAAAATAGTAGTAACAGTGAGATTAAATACAGTAATAATACTATAGCGTAGAACAAAAAGTAAGTTAAATGTACCGCACCCCACCGCACAGCTAAACCCACCCTTATTCTAGGAGTCTCATCTAAAGGCAGTATTGAAAAATATCATCAGTATTATCAATCTTAAATTTTGGTTCCCAAAAGATACTAATATGAGTTTGGTATGATATAGTAGTGCAGACTGAGTAAGTAACATAGATGATAGAAAGAGCAGATCTGTTTCTTGCTTCTATATTGAGAATAACTTGGTCTCTTGGTATAACAAGAAACAAAGTTTCATCTCTTTATCGACAATGGAAGAAGGGCACATTACCGTTGGAGGTTACTATGCACAATTTTTGTGAATGAAACAAATGCTAAAAATATTGATGGCTATATGGCCATATGTGCTTCCAATGCAGCAAAAGCTGATTTATTAGTTTTTGATAACAATGAAAGAAGAAAAGCAAAGGAAAAAGGATGAAAATGATGAGGTCAGGATGATAGAGACGGGAAAGCAAGATTCTTGAAGCTGGTGAAGCCTCCATCAACAACCAAGTTATGACCTGTTACATACTTGGCTTCATCGGAGGCCAAGTAGAGTGCAGCCTTTGCCACATCTATCTCTTCACATTTCGCCCCTTTCAGCTCCCCCACCCCATTTATAATCTCAACCACCTTCTCCTTGGGAATACCTTGGTATATTTCAGCTATTTGACGTATCACCATTGGTGTTGGTATTGGAGCTGGTGATATGCAGTTTATCCTCACCCCGGTCCGGCATAGTTCGCTGGCTACGGACTTGACGATGCCAGGGATGGTGAATTTTGCTATTGTGTAGGGGTGTGGCCCAAGCCCACCCATAAGCCCACTTATGCTTGACGTGCAAAGGATAGACCCCGATCCCACAGGAACCATCACTCGGGCAGCGTGCTTTATCCCCGCCACCATGCCTCGAACATTGATCCGCATTACCCTATCGAATTCCTCTAGGTCAAGCTCTGCAATGCTGGGCGGGAATGCCTTCCCTGCTATGCCTGCGTTGTTGAACATTATATCCAGTTTTCCATGCTGCTCCATCGCCACTTGTACAGCTTCTGATACTTGGGACTCCATCGTCACATCACATTGCACAAAACGGGCTGAAGGGCCCAAGGCATTTGCAGCTTCTTGGCCTACTTGTGGTTCGATGTCTGCAATGATGACATGGGCTCCATTTTTTACAAACTCAATGGCGGTGGCCTTGCCTAGCCCACTTGCACCTCCTGTGATTAAGGCTACTTTGCCTTGTAACCTGCTTTTTCAAACAAATAAAGACAAAACAGCAAACTAAGCAGAGACTCGAATATATAGTGGGGGGGAAGGAAGATGAGACTGGTCCTTGTCTTGTTTGAACAAATAGGTAAGCTGAATGAATGTATTGAGAAAACGAATGTCGACAATGATGACAGTGCCAATCCATTTACCAAATGTCCAATCAAATAATTCTCTTCTTTCTGTTTGAGAAATATATTTGAATGGACCACAGTTTCCCCATTGTCACAAGTCACACCACTGGCACTGGGTTTAATCAAATGTATTTTGATTTGACATTATTGCATAATTTAATTCCGAATGAAAGAAAATGTGTCTGCATCTTGTTAGAGACCGATTATCCCAAACAAAAGAAGCTTAATTTATGGCAGATATTCAGTCTGCATTAATTTTCAGAATTCTCAGAAAATATAGTTTGCTAGATCCACACATGGGAAAACAATGATAATGTCCGTAAATCATGTGAGCATCACAAAAACAAGGGGAAAAAGATAAAACTAACATTAAGAAGCTACCTACCATTAATGAATGAGAATCCAGGTTAAACTTACTCCTACTAATGATCACCTTTTTTCTTCATTAAAACCAAGCCGAAATGAAATCATTGACAAGATTCACGAAACTAAAAATCACCCAAAATTCCAATGGAAAAACAATAAATGTATGTATTCAACAGGGAAAAGAAAGGTGCACAGCAGCAGTCTTATGCTAGTAGCTGGTACAAAGAAAACCAGAGAAAAATTGTGTCATTGGCAAAACAGTTTCAAATGTGGCTTTTGTGTCAGAAATTCAGAAGGTCTTTTTAATGTTGTCTAATCAAGAAAATTCAGAGTTAGCGGACCCTAGTCCATTCCAAACCTGTCAATCAAGAAAACAAGTAAAGTTGGTGATGGGGCTAGCTTAGCTTTACCTTGTTGTGGCGGAACCATCTGGTTGTGCAGAGTAAAATCTTAGTTTCCTACTGCAGAAATCATTGGTAGCAAACTTGAAGTGCCTGGATTAGTGAAAGAAAAGAGAATGAAAACAAAGAAGAGGGAAAACAACAAGGGAATTAAGGTTGAAGAGTACCTGGCTAATGATCTAAGCATGGTGGAAAATAAATCTGATGATGAGGAAGTTTAATTTATTGGTGGAGAAGGAAGAAAACGTTGTTGAAGTTGAAGTTGAAAGGGACACAAATTTCCATGCAGAGGAGAGGAGAGGAGGGGAGGCTCAACTTGATTTATAGCACTTATGACCTGTCCTATTAATGATCCTTGTAATCCAATACAAGGCAAACCAACCAACTGCCTACTCACTTTCCTTCCTTACTTTTTATCAAATGTAGATCAGATTCAATGCCACTGCTGCTTTCCTTTTATTTGCTTTTTTACTGCCATAATTTGGATAGGGATAAGAAAGAATTACTCACTTTTAATCCCCCCCAAAAATAATGGCTGCAGTTTTAAAGTAATCCTGCTTTTCTTTGGTCTCTTTAGAAAAGAAATATGTATGTATTTGTTGTCATTTACAGTAAAGGGGCTTTGGTGAAGGAATATAGGTAGGGAATTCACTAACAAATATATATCCAACAAGATTCCACTCCATGGAGCTAACAACAAGTTGATGATTCCACACTTGTATCATATAATATACTAAATCAGCCTGCCAGCTGTAGCACAGTAGATGTGAAATTGATGTAAATCATACTATAGTGGGAGAGAATATATTATATCATGTTATGATGGGAAAGTTTTTGGATTCTCAGTCAAGAGTTGAAGGAAGAAGGGTTTGCAGACCAACCATTATAGTTTCAAATTATACCTCATAAATTCCTTTTCCCTTTGGCTTTGAATTGGATGATTAAAGGAAAAAGTTAAAGCAACTCAAGGACCTTTTAAAAAGACTACCTTAAGCCTATTGAGTATACCACTTTAAATTTCCAACAAAAAGCTTAAGTTTTAGTAAGGGATTTAAGGAGTTAGAGATAATCCCCAACGCCCCCATTACATAAGGTGTTTGGATATGATTGAAATAGTTGAATAGGAGGATTGCTATGACTATAGCCCTTGGTAAAATTATCAAAGATGAAAATGATTTATTTGATATTATGGATGATTGGTTACGTAGGAATTGTTTCGTTTTTGTAGGTTGGTTCGGCCTATTGCTCTTTTTGCTTGTGCCTATTTCGCTTTAGGGGTTAATTTACAAGTACAACCTTTATAACTTCGTGGTATATTCATGGATTGGCCAGCTCCTATTTAGAAGATTATAATTTCTTAATCATCGTAGTTTCTACCCTGCTAATAGTTTAGCACATTCTTTGTTGTTACTATGGGGTTCTGAAGCACAAAGGGATTTTACTCGTTGATGTCATTTAGGTGGTCTGTGGACATTTGTTGCTCTCCACAGTGCTTTCGGACTAATAGATTTTATGTTACGTCAATTTAAATGTGCACAATCTGTTCAATTGAAATCTTATAACACAATCACATTCTCTAATCTAATTGTTGTTTTTGTTTATGTATTTCTGATTTATCTACTACATCAATCTAGTTGGTTCTTTACTCTCATAATTTTTGAAAGTTAAAAATATTTTTTTATTATTATACTAACTTATAATTTTATAAATTTTAAAAAATTAAAAAAGAAGAAGACATATTTACCTTGGACTTATCTATTCCTTAAGTTTTAGGGAATATTGTAGCAACCATAATGTTGCTTTCCTTCTTTCCTACTAATTTAATATTGCCACTAATATATATATAATGTAAAAGGGAAGGGAAGGGAAGGTGGAGGGCTAAAGACAGAAGGAGGCAAATGAATGAAAAGAAAATTAATTAGGGTGTCTCAAATCCCAAACCACATCTCCCTTAAAAGCTGTTGCCTGTTGGTGCCAAATTGTCAACGCCTCTTCCCTTACTAAACAATTAATTGCTAATGGTGGATAGAGCCAAATTATTGGGTCATTAAAGGAAAAACAAATGTTGTCATCTTGTTAACATGGTATTGTGGAGACAACACTCAGACAACTTCTTCACCTTACAACCTGTGCGGTTTCTTGTCTCTTAATAACATCTACTTACGAATTAATAAACAATTAACAGTAGAAAACCCTAGGCTTGGTTGCTAGCTTAAGTCACTAATTAAATATTGTAATGACCAGGAAGCTACTAGTAATATATATCTAAATGGTACTGGTGCATGGGGAATTCATGAGATTAATGTTGGTGAGTAAAAAATTTGTGAATGGAATGGTATGGATTTCACATGCAGGCATGTGCAGTTGTGCAGGGGTTAGTAGGACATATCCTATCAATGGCTGCTAAACGGTGTTCCAATCTGACAGTCGATCCGTGGCAGTGGTTGGATGGCTGGTTCGTAAATGGGAAGTGTGTACGGGCAGGAGACACTTGTGTGGAATCTCCCCAATTCATTGCACAATTCACAAACATGGGCTTGTAAGATTGACCAACATTGAATAGAGTGGGCCGGTGTGTTATGGTGAGCTCCACATAATTTGGGTTTTTAGCCGCGAAGACGAACAGTCCAACCAAAGTCCAAACCCTGGGACTGGGCATATGCGCTTCTGCTCTGCATTACAGCCTCCACTGAAGTTTTAAGTTGTCTGAATTAGACTTTGAGAGTTGAAATGAAAGTTGGGAGTTGACATCATTTGTCTATAGTAACTTAAAGAACCGACAGCATCCAATCAATAAGTAATTTACCCATCAAACAAGGAAAGATCAAACTCACCGCTCTCATCTATCTATCAGATTTGGTCGCATGTGATGTCCCAAAATGCACTGCCTCAGCTCCATTAGATCTTCCCTTTCCCTCTCTTAGATCATTTGCTTGCTCCCAATCCATCTCCTCCAAAAATGGGCTCCACCCAATCCGTTCAAGCAGGCGAAGAAGAACACGAAGAAAGCCCAGACGATGAGGAGCAAGTAGACGACGATGACGAAGACGAAGAAGAAGACAATAACCAAGGTGGACCCAACATGAGGCAACTCGAAAACAACCACTTGGTGAAGAAAGTACTGGAACAGGAGCCGGAAATGTTACCCTGTTACGCTTCAGCAACCCCTCTCTCTCCACAACTATCTTCCTTGGGAACTCCTAGGATGGGTCCTTCTATCAAAGTGTGGGACCCATATAATGTTTTAGCTCCACCTCCTCCGCTGCCTCCGCCTCCTGTTTTCTCCACTTCTTTCTCTTTCCACCATGATCGATTGCTGCTTGAGGTTTATTTCATTTGCCATGGCGAGTCTGATTTGAATTTGAGGCCTGATATTGTCGGTGGAAGATGCGACGGTGCCGCCTTAACCTCTAATGGCAAGCGCCAAGCCAGGGCTTTGGCTGTCTTCCTAAATTCTCAAGGGGTCACCTTTAATGCCGTTTATTGCTCTCCCTTGGATCGGGCTAGATCCATGGCTCTCTCCGTTTGTCAGGTAATTCTCTTTTCAATTCATTCCTTTTCTTTTGAGTTTGATAGGATTATAAATTTGTTAATTAGGATAAAATCTCGACCTTCAATTGCTAATCTCTTTAATATCCCTGGCAAACTGAGATTCTGCTCCATTTTGCATTTCCTCCTACCATACGCCTGCATGTTAAGCTAGAGAAACAAATCAGCATAGCATTGAAATTGGGATTTTCATCCTGTTTCTAGTTACTGCGCTCTCTTTCTCTCTCTGGTTTAGTTGTATTTTCCTTTTGCATTCTTTCATTTTCTTTTTATCCCTTTGTTGCAATAGTTGAGCTTGAAAATAGAAAAGAAATAGGTGTTTAAATTGCTTTGCAACTCTAGGGCTGCATATTGGAAAAGATACAAACATCATTTGGGTAAGAGGCTTTTTACTTGCTATGCAACTCTAAGTGTTGAACTGGGATCAAGTAGCAAACACTGCTAGATCTTTTTAGCTTTTTAAAGGTTATGGGTAAGAACTTGTTGACAAGGCACTATATGTTGTACACGTCTCAAATATTCTTGCAATGATCAAACAACAGGCTGAGTTTATGTGCTATGAATTGATTATTAGTGAGAGGAGAGCAACTAGTGATGATGCTTGTAGGCATTGTACATCTTGTATCTATCACAAGCTTTTTGTTCTTCGATTTCTTCATCTAAAATCTCTTTCTTCTTCCATGTTCTCTTTATGAGTAGAAAACTTTCATGAAACAGACTAGTTGATGTGTGCAAAGTTGGTAAAAGATTGGCTTTATGACATCAAATGTTCATAATTCCACACAAGTCATAGAGTCACTTATCAAATTCCTTATTGATACCTTGTCAAAAATATCATGGTCTTAGGCCCGGGTGGCCACATAAAGAGATGGAAACTATGCTGAGATATCTACTCATCTCAATTTCTTGTGAGTGGACTATGACAAATTTAAAGTATACTATAGTAGATATAGTGTTGATGCCGTCAGTGGAAAAATTTCTCTCATTTTTGGAGGGAATTTTACTGCCTATTTTATTGTTGATTGAAGTAAACTGTACCACGCTCTCAGCTTAGTTTCTTTGGAATATGAAAAAAGTGAAGTGTTGAATAGTTAAAAGGTCAAGTTTCATTAATGAGCCAATGGTTATACTAGTAATAAACTTCAACTGCTTTATATTTTACCTTGGCTTAGTGCTGTGAATACTAAACATTTTGAAGGATGAGCTTACCTGTTATATTTGCTTGACTAGTGGTATATAAATAGTAACTTTAGCTTTATTTCTGAAGAGATATGGTCCTTGTTAAAGCCAAATGGCAAACAAAAATGAAGGCTAACCATTGATAGGAACAAAGACTTTGATCTGTGTCTTTTTATCTTTTTAGCAGTGATAGGAATAATTGATTTTTGAGCCTAATGTTTACTTGTACATCTTAGTTGATATCACCTAATTATTAGTTTTTGATAGAGGCAGCTTTAATGATGATTTAAGATGAGAGATGCATTTTCCTAGTTAGATATTTGACTCACTATAATGCTTGACCTTTTGTACCATTCAGGAGATGAATTTTGCTGTGTCAGAGATACAATCCTCTGATGCACTTATGGATCTGAACATGGGCCATTGGGAGGGGTGCCCTCGATCAGAAATATATACGCCTGAAGTTTTGAGTCTGATGGAAAGATATCAGCCTGATTTTTCTGCACCTTCTGGAGAATCTCTTAGGCAACTGGAATTTCGAATGGTTCAATTCTTGAATGGGACTGTCCTTGGGCTTCCTGAAAAATTTAGATCTGAATTTTCTTTACACCAAAATGAGAGTCAAGGATTTACACACCATAACAACCCTGCTTTAACCAACTCAGTTCATGACAGAGATGTAGCTTCTCTTCAACTACCCCATTGGGACAGGCAGCGGCATGTGCTATCAAGGAAGAAGTCTGGTAAAAGCAGGCTCCAATTTGTGTCGAATATTGGTGAACATGATGCTGACGATGAAATGTCTCCTCGGGAAGCCAGTCATCAGCCTGACCTTCATGACTTAAATGTCAGGAGTTCCTCTTCCCCGTCCACTTCCTTGGCCTCTACATCTGTTGGTGTTTTTACTCATTCCCTGCCAATTAGATGTCTTATCACAGGCCTCCTTGAGTGCAGCCCCGTAATGTCACATAAGGTGTGCATAGACGACTCTTCTGTCACTGTATTACAGCATTCCTGGAAAACAGGTTGGCAGATAAAACGCTTGAATGATACTGCACATCTTAGGCTTCTTTAGTTGGAATTTGAGACTTGCACATCACCCTAAAGCAGAATTGGCAGAACGAAAAGTGAAATTGTTAGTTGTTGGCTAGAATATTGCATTATTATGATTCATTCGTCCAAGTTGGTATTCTGCAACTCAGCTCTCACTTGTGTTTCATCTACTACACTAAATATATATGTTGTAGCATTCAAATTTGAATATATTTAATTCAACATTCATGATATCCAAAGAGAAAGGAATTCTTTTGGAAGTTCGAGCTTTGTATTGGATGATTCTTTGTGATTTGTAGTGTTTATGACGGTTGATTTTTATAGAGTGAATTTATTTTGAAGTAATTACTGAACTGCATGACATGGGTTAACAATAACATGATGTTTTCTTTTATGTAAAGAGAATTGTAATGAACTTGCGTTTATTTTCAGTTCTTTAAGGTAATTATGCTTAAGGATTGGTATCACATAAGAAGCTATTAGTAAACCTCTCTGAATACAACCCGCAAGAAGCATGAAACTTGTAATGCCATCAACGAACATCAGCTCTGGTTTCGAACTTGTCATGCATGGTGTGCGAAATGTGGTTGAGAAATAATATAGAGAGTTCATCTTATGGTTGATTTTTGGAGAGACAGATGTGTGAACCAACTAGCAAGCTATCGCTTCTGGTGAAGTGACCTTAAGTGGGAATCTTCCTGTTGAATACTATGTTTTGAATGCATTGATAGGATCACTTTCCAGAATTGGTTGATCCTGATCCTGGCTCAGCTAGCAATTACATATGGCCAAATTGTACAATCAGTCTCTGTAGGTTGAATATGGTATTGAAATCTCCAATAAATCTGTTGAACTAGCTGTGATGATAAGCTTGCACAAAGTCTGCATACTGAGCACATTTGTCTCGTCATACATCTTTGCAGAAAAGCCATGCATGTTCCCTTCGTGTTCCTAACCTTAGATAGGTGCCCATATTCATATAGAAATTTAGAGCAGATGCAATGGATCACGGTGTGTTAATTGTGTCTCTTTCTTGATTTTATTTAAAATAATCTAACTGGATTTTGTTGATATAGTATCATGTGTTTGGCTTGTTATGTTATGTGATCTTTCTATCCTTACTATAAATCAATCTGCTAGTTCTAGTATACCTCTTGCAGGTCAGTTTTGCTCTTTGGTCTCACTTGTGATGTAAGACATTCATTTGACATAAAAACATTTGTTAGTATGTATGTATGTATGTATTTCATTTCACTCGCTATGACTGTTGTCAGGATATTGTTGAACCACCAAGATGGTGGTGTTTCCGAGGAAATCTGAAGAAGCCAACATATCACCGATTACACCCAACTCCTTGTTCTCATTCGATTCTGTTAACCCTGACAACAGAGGAACAGTGTCGTAATGACGCCTACCTACCACTATAATGTCGTATTGATTCTCCAGGGTGCGAAGGACTGAAGCAGTCCCTGCCCCATCCTTGGCTACTTCCTCCTGGTACTTGGTGCAAGTGTTCCCGGAGATATTTTTTTGAAACCGCCCCAGAATTTCATTGTCATTTCGAATCCCCTCCATGTATTTATCTGGAAAATCTCCATCGTAAATGATTCGTATGAGTGTCAAATTGATATTTTGACATCCAGTCATCTTAGCCGCCAAAGCCAATGCCTCCTGATCGTCAGCTCCACCCAAGAAGATAACAGCAATTTCGGAAGAAGACCAGCCGGGCCAAATGGCATGCAGGGTTTTGAGGGTGCCACGGTCAACAAGTATTGCAACCGAGCAAGGTGCCTGATCGAGGACATTTTGGTTGGTGATCTTTAAGGACTTTTTAGACAAGTACACCGCTCCACCGATATGAAATTTCTTGTAGAAAGGAATTATAACCAGTGAAGTCCCTTTTTCAAGTGCAATTTGAACCATATCCTCATGCATTGTTTGTGGAGGAGATACTGAAATGAAGGGGGAAACAGAGACAAGACCGTCATGGTTTTCCTCGAAGCTTTTGAAGGCATCAATTATAGGGGCTGAGCCCCTTGTCCTGGTAGACAGCTTTTTGGGCCTCTTTTGCGGCATCAGGAGCGGGGTAGCGCTCCCCATCACCTCAACCATGTGAAGCATGTAAACAGCAATCGGACACTGCTTGGTGGGCTTCAGGGTAGCAAGGACGTCAATGGCAGATGGAACATTTTGTTCCTCATGAATGCAGAATAGGACTCTTAGTTCAGAGTTGTGTCTTGAGTGTGCCAAAGTTCTTCCATAGTAACCCTCGTACCTCTTTGAAGGATCGTAGAAACATGGTACAAGTAATGCCACAACTCCTGAGCCTATCAGTGATGTTAAGCACATGGCTGAAAAGGCCTCATCACCTATTATCTGCAAATTGCAATGCCAACCAACACCTACATGTGTTGTAATTAATATGTAGCATTAAGACAGAAATACTAGATAATACACAAGTGTGGAATATTATAATACCTCTTTACGCTTCATTAGCTTAAACAAGTTAAGCTCGATGACGCCTTGGAAAGTCATGAAAAAGCCAAGCACGATAGCATCCCTTTGCGGAATTTGGCAGCTGAGTGCACAGAGGGAGGCTCCTAAGAATTTCCCAAGGGCGCAAAAAATAGCACTTTGCAGTAAGTTTTAAGACTAAGAGCAAAGATGTCTACTGCTAGCCCAAATTTGACAAAAAATAAGGGCATTAGCACCCAGTTGGTTATCACATCAAGCTTCTCTACAAGCGCTGACCCCAGTGGGGGCCCTGATGGTATTATTAACCCAAAAAGAAGGGGACCAAAATAAGTGTTTAAGCCGAAGCTATGACCCCAAAACCCTGACATAAGAACTGCTATGAACAACACAACTAAGTTACCCTGTTTCAAAGGTTGTCCACCCAAAGTATGCTTCATCTCCCAAAGAAGCAAAGGGCCAAGAATACAGCAGACCAGAGTTGCAAAGATGATGCCATAACAAATGGATTGAAAGAAGTACGACAGGTCATCTTTTGATAGGTTCCATAGAATATTAGATGTAATCACACAGGTACTACATAGCGTACTAACCATGGAAGAACATAATGTCACTCTGCCAATCTCTGAATTTATGACCCTAAGCTCAGAAAGATAGTATGATATTATTTGAAAGGAAACCAGAGATTCAGCCTTTGCTATTTCCGGAAGCCTATCGACCTTCTTTTCGTTAAGATTGACATTGAATTGCATCCACAAAAGGGACATGCCTAAGGTTAGTATCATGGGCACAGCCACCGAGAAAAACCCAATGGCGAACGACTTTTTTGTTATTTTCTTAAGCAGCCATATATCTGTCTGTACACCCACGAGAAAGAAGTAAAACATAAAACCCATGGTGGATACTACATCCATTAGCAAGAAACTTCTGATGGGGAATATCATGTTGAGAAGCCCTGGAATCCGGCATAGCAATGATGGCCCCAGGATCACTCCACCCTGATATGCATGTTCGTCGAACAAACAATCAAGTAATGATGATATGTATGTATTGTTGCATTGCAAATTGCTAAAGGGAAAGGGAAAGAGAGGTTACCAAAACTTGAGCGAGCATGAGGGGCCAAAGTGCCTGAGGATATAAAAGGTAACGAGAATGGCAGCGGAGCCAAGGGATAATTGGAGCAGCAAAAGAGGAAGCATCAAAGTGAGAGGACTGGAAGAGTAAAATACACTGGCATTTGTCAACCTGGAGAAGTTGGAACAAACTAAATGGGAACTTTGTATCATCTGGGTCTTTGGCATGCTTCCGAACGCCAGAACGTTCTCTGGTTCCATTGTTGAAACCATCATTCTTTGATTTCATGCAGGGATGAGGAGGGAACACAGGTTGTTTGGCATGCATAATGGGAGAAGCATGGTTTCAGGCTCACCTTTTGTTCTAAAACAGTACCTCCTTTTTAACCATTCATTTCTTCTTTCCTTTTTCTCTTTCACTATATTTACTTTTTTTATCTATTTCCCCTAGCCCATCACCTTAATTTTAAAACTCCCTAACTTTATTTTTCCATGTTTTCCATTTTTCTTGGTAATGAATGGACTGCTAATCAAACTTTTTACTTTTTTTTTAAATATTTTATGAAAAGGAAAAGTCTCCAATTCAAATAATATTTTCTTTAAAAAAAATTAAAAGCGATCATCACAATTCGTGACTCTTAACCTTTAATTTTGCTCTGAATATATTGCATGAAAACTTCAAAGTTTATTTACTACTAAATTAATTAGTACGTAATAGTAACAGAACATCTATCCAAATTTCTGCAGAAGCCAAAAACTCAGATTCTCCGCTATCCCGAAACATCCAGCAAAAGCAAAAAAAAAAAAAGAAAAAAAAAGAAAACCCCATAACAACTTTATTTTTCATTTATGACAACATCCCCATAAAAATAAGAAGTATATCCTTCAATAAATTAATTCTCTATACAAGCTTTTTGTCTCAATTTTTAATAAAATTAGTTCTATTCCTAAATGAAATAAAAAATAATATATTTTAATTAAGATACCATTTCAATAAAATATTTTAATTTTATATAAAAATATGTTAAACATAATTTATTAAATAAAATAATTTTTAATAAATAAAATTACATTTGTAAATTTTATTAAACATATGTTCAAATTTCACCATCTCAAGCATAAGTAACATAAAAAAATTATAAAATTTTTAATTTTTTACCATTATACTAATAAATAATAATAAAATTATTGTAACATTGTGCATTAATAAATGCATATATATATATATATATTATATTTGAAATTTATTTAATATCATTCATTTTGATATTTGTAAATATATATATATATATATTAAAAATATTGATAAGTTCAAATGGTGCACTAAAGCAAACCGATTTCAATACATATCAGTTTTAGTAGAAAAACGGTACATGCGTTGATGGGGTACTGACTACCTAACCTTGAAGCCTTCCTCTTACATATAGGTATATAAATTATATTATATTATTGATGGAGTTTGCATGAATTAAACCCTTTTCGTTTTTTTTTTATTGTTTTTCTATTTCTGTAAACGTTGATTCTATATTATTTTTAGGTTAAAATATGCTACTCTTTAAAAATTTAAAATTTAGTCCATACACTTTTATTTTCAAGAATTTAATTCTTTTATTTTGTAGATTTTAAAATTCATATTCAATTGTTAACACTATTAATTTTATTTGTTAAATTTGTTGACTTGACATTTTGAAATAAAAAGAAATACTCACTTAATAGCCATATAACTACAAAAAAAGATAAATTGATGTTGTAATGAAATTAAATTGAAGAAAAAACTACTAGTGTTAACAATTAGGCCTAAATATTAAAATATTTAAATATTTAAAGTACAGGGACTAAATTCCTAGAAATAAAGGGACTAAATTTAAAATTTTAAAGAGAATAGGACTTATGTCATATTTTAACCTTATTCTTAATTTTTTATTTTTTAAATAAACTAATTTGGAAATAAATGTGAAATCCGGGAAATGAACACCGACCGGATTTCTTTGGCATCCACCCCTTACCGTCTTCTGCTTCAAACTTGTACCAAAGTGATAGATTGATAGATAGATGTAAATGCAGTGAAGCCCAATCAGTCGACGATTGTTTTTTTCTCTATGGATAACCGCAACGTCGTTGTTTGCGACAACGGCACCGGCGTAATTTTCATTTTACTCTCTCTCTCTCTCTCTCTCTCTCACATAAATTACTGATTGCCCACTTTAAGCTAAATTTTAGTCCTTACACAGCTCCTTTTCAATTTTTTTATTTCGTTTCTTTTTGTTTACTTGACTAGATCTATTTAATATTCGATTGCAGTACGTAAAATGTGGGTTCGCTGGAGAAAACTTTCCCACATCGGTGTTTCCGTGCGTGGTCGGGAGACCAATGTTAAGATACGAGGAATCTCTCGTGGAACAGGAGTTGAAGGTCCTATAACCATTCTCTTATAATTTTGCTTCTTTCTTTTCTTTATTTCGAAGTTTTGCATGTCTAAGATCTTGTTAAATTTAATTTACTGCTTTCTTATCTTCATTTTCATAATTTGAGCTTTGGTTAGGATATTGTTGTTGGAGAAGCATGTGCTGATTTGAGGCATCAATTGGATATATCATATCCGGTTAACAATGGAATTGTGCAGAATTGGGATGATATGTATCATATTTGGGATCACGCCTTTTACAATGAACTAAAGGTCTTCTTTCCTTAATTTTTGTTGTTTGACTCTCATTCATGTTTTTCTTTAAGTTTTTTATTGGTCTTAATTATGTTTTATGTTGTTCCTAAGCAGATTAATCCAAGTGAATGCAAGATATTACTTACTGACCCACCTCTAAATCCATCAAAAAACCGTGAAAAAATGGTTTGAAGTCTGATTTATTTGTTTACTGATTGATTGAATTTTTCAAGAACTTTAACTTTAGGATCTGATGAGTTGGGTTTGATTTGAGATTGCAGGTTGAGACCATGTTTGAAAAATACAACTTTGCTGGTGTCTTCATTCAGATCCAGGCTGTTTTAACTTTGTATGCTCAAGGTGCCTACAGAAATTATTGAAGTTTTAGTTTTTGTTATGTGTGTGTGTGTGTGTGCCCGCTTGTATAATATTCACAACTTGCCATGGGGTTCAGCTACTGCCCTTTGAAAACAATGGAAGCTATTATAGCCTGTTACCAAGAATATTGTAATCTTGTACTGTGAAATGCAAAAATCTTTGTTCAAAACCATTAATGTTAATTTTTTGTACTGTCTGCTTTATCCTTTTTTGCATATGATTTAGCATTACTGTGATTTGTTACAGGACTGCTAACTGGATTAGTTATCGACTCTGGTGATGGTGTCACTCATGTGGTAAACTGTTCGACAACCCTTTACCATTATTTTAAGGAGAAGTTGCAGTATATAGTAGGTGTGCTACTGTAGGAGACCTGCAGGTGAAGTCTTGAGAATAATTACTTTGGCTTTTTGTCTCAGGTTCCTGTTGTTGATGGCTTTTCATTTCCTCATCTCACTAAACGGATGAATGTAGCGGGTCGGCACATAACATCCTATCTTGTTGATTTACTCTCTCGTAGGGGGTGAGGACCAATTTTTGTGACAAAAAACTTGTCAGATCATAAGACTTCCAATGCTATCGATCATCAAAATGATCTTTTGGGTGTCTTTCTGTAGGTATGCGATGAATAGAACTGCTGATTTTGAGACTGTCAGGGAAATCAAAGAGAAACTCTGCTATATAAGGTGAACAAGCATCTTCTTTTGTTTTCCAATTTTATGTAATTATTTATGTAATCCAATGTCACATTACTTGTATTTACTTGCAGTTATGATTACAAAAGGGAATATCAACTGGGACTTGAGACCACCATCCTTGTTAAGAATTATACTGTAAGTACTTTTGGTAAATTTTTCATTTCCCTCGTCCGCCAAAAATACTTGATTTGTAACTCATATGCAAGAAACTTCATCGGGAACCTAAACATTTTTTTTTCCCATTTGTTTGGCATGTTATCTATCGGTTATCTTTTATGGTTTTACTAAAAAATGTTGCTTCTAGAATACTGAAATTTTTTGTTTGAAACAGCTGCCAGATGGAAGAGTTATTAAAGTAGGCACTGAAAGGTTCCAGGCTCCTGAGGCTCTTTTCACTCCAGTAAGACTGTAGTTCTCTCTGTTGTCATTGACTTTGTGTACTAATATTTTCCTGTGCTACCTATTTACTGGGATTATCTGGATGGATTTGATTGTTACAATGTGAATTGGTATTTGCTATTTTAATGTAGTTTTTGAATTGGTGTGCCAGATCTGTTGGCTGTTTAGTTATTCTCTGTAGTTTTAGATTGATTAGACTGGGGTTTGAGTTCTTACGAATTGTTGTGGTAGAACTGATATCATTTAGTCTTAATATTTGTCAAAGTAAGAAAAAGTTTTCCTTCTGTAGGAACTCATTGATGTTGAAGGTGATGGTATGGCTGACATGGTTTTCCGCTGCATTCAGGAGATGGACATCGACAACCGCATGATGGTACTAAATTATTTCTAGGAATGTAGTTTCTACTATCTAGATTACTCTAACAAAGTGCTGACACTTTATGTTGTAAATCTGTTACTATATATGAATTTTAATGAAGTTTCTTATTATCCTCTTTCTTTTAAGTCATTATGCAACATTTCTTCATGCCTCTATTTCCCTTCTTCAGTTTATATTAGTTATCATTTTCTTCAAGGAGGTTTCTCTTTTATTATCTTTGTATACCCTGCTTGCCTAATGGAGGATACAACTTCCCAAAGCAATATTCCCATGCATTGAAAACCTCTAATCCACTTTTCACTTGAAAGAAAAGTTATTCTCTAGCACTCTTTCTATTCCCATTTAAAATGGAATCTCCTGCATTTTTGTTAGCATGTACCCACAAAGTCTCAAATTTAGAGGTCAGGACTACAGACTCCAAATGGGTCATTGTTAATAATACTGTTAATAAATCCATGTCGTTGGGTAAATCCTTGAATTATTGATACCCACCCTTCCAAGAAAAGGAAAACCAGAACCTTGGGCTATGATATATGTATATGTTCTTAGTGTTGGGATTTTATTTGTGTAAATCTAATTTGTCATTGGCTTTATATTTTACAGCTCTACCAGCATATAGTTTTAAGTGGAGGGAGCACCATGTACCCTGGATTACCTAGTCGGTAATATGCTTTACTTGTATAATGAAACATATTCTAAGATACTTCTGAAATTGCATGGATGAAGTCCACTATCTTCTTTAAGCCTGATTCCACCATTCTCCTAGCTACATTCTCTAGTATGATTTTGTGACGATTTCTTTTGATTCAGGCTGGAGAGGGAAATCCTAGATCGATATCTTGATGCGGTTCTAAAGGGAAATAAGGATGGGTTGAAGGTAATGTTGTTGCTGATAAAACCTATAACAGAAACCGCTCCATCTTCTGTTTCTAAAATACCTCTTTTTGAATTTCATTTAATTCATTGATTGAGCAAGTCAAATAATCATTTGAGCTGGATACAGCAGAACCGAGTAAATGGCTAAAACAAAATACGATGCTGGTCTTTAAATTGTTTTTTCCTGCTTCTAAATAGAAACTGCGACTAAGGATTGAGGATCCACCACGAAGAAAGCATATGGTGTATCTTGGTGGAGCTGTACTTGCCGGGATTATGAAGGTGCACTTCTTGCTCATGCATAGACATGCACATGCAAATTCATTCTCATGTGCAGAGCTAAAAGCACAAAAAAGAAAGAAAAAACAATGTTTCAAAAGCTTGGTTTAAGCATGAAGTAGTATAAGATCTGACGACAATTTGGAATTTATGGAAATAATATTTGAATGTTGCAGGATGCACCTGAGTTTTGGATCAGCAGGGAAGATTATTTGGAAGAGGGAGTTGCCTGTCTAAGCAAGTGTGGCCCAGCCTGACTTCTAACAACAGTTTGCAATTCTTGTTGGATGTTCAGTGTGTTCACCCCGTGATTGCATGCATTTATTAGCCAAGAAAACACACACAAGGCTGTCCAGGGCAAGCTGTCTCATTTCGGTTGACTTGGTTATATCATATCCTACCATCTATTTGCCTCTCGGACCAAGCAGCCTGTTGAGTGATTCCCTCTTTTGTTATTACTATCAGAAAGAGAAAAAAAAAAGGCTTCCTTGTAGGAGCTATATATATACATTTACCAGACCACAAATTTTGGTTTTGATGTGTATTCTTATAGAAATTACGCTCATGATGTTTGAACTGTACTCTATTGTGCCCAGTTATTTGAAAATAAATCAACTTGTCAATATATACCCATAACATACTGTGACAGGAAATTCCTATTCATTAAGGACCAATATTTTCATATGATTTTGAGGGTGATAATGATCCATTTCAATGATATGATCCCCCTCCCCCTCCCCCTTTCTCTTTTTTCATTTAAAATGATATGTATATATTTGCTTTGGAGTAGTTGTGCACCAATTTTTCCCTAGGATTAAAGTCTTGCTGTCATGTGTCATTGCCTACTGTTTTAAAGTTTAGGATTTCTCGTTGATCTGATTGCTACATCCCAACTTATGGGTTTCCAGAAACAGGGTAAACTGCATTCAGTCACAAAATTATTTGTATATTTACGTTTTGATCATTTTATTTTAAAATTACAAAATGGTTACTGAATTATTTAAAAACATTTCATTTAAGTCCCTTGCTGTATAGTGCTTTTTTATTAGACTACATGTACCGATTAAAAGCTCTCATTCTCTTCTCTTCTATAATTCAAATTTTTTTTTCATGAAACAATTTTAAACATCACAAATTTGTGAATTAAAAGTCAAACAATTTTTTTCTCCAATCTCCAACCGACTATCAAATCGACTTGGATTTAAAGTATTTTTTACTTGTTGATGGGTATTGATCTACTATACCGATCATTGCTTGGAGCTCGTTAGCCGTATTTTAAAAAAAAAAGTTTAACAACCTAATAATTTAAGTACAAACTTTTGAATAATTTGGTGACTTAAAATAAAAACTTTCAAATAATTGAATGATCAAATGTACACTTAGCAATAGTTTAGTGACTTTGAATGTAACTTATCCTACTTTTTGAGAGCAAGATTCTCAATAATCACATTGAATGGTACTAATTCAAAATTGAGCTTGATTAAATTCCTAAACAAAAAGTAAAATTCTTTCTTATTTAAAAAATTAAATCTCGAGACTTTACTCCCACACACAATGATTTTATTTCTTTTAGCTTACTTGATCCGTTTCCATTCACCCCAACAAAAATGATAAAAATGACAAGCTACCTCTATCCATTAAAAAATTACCTATCCAACTTTTCATTTGGAAATTTTTGTTTCAGTTAAGCTATAACTAATCCATCATGAAGATGTATATTTGAAGCAACCTTTTATTTTCTAAACAATTTCATTGGCTAAGATTAGAAATGATTATTATATTAATCACTTTTTTTGCAGAATGTTTCACTTTGCATTATTCTTTTTTTTTCCTTTCTTTATTTGATAAAAAACCAATTGTACTAAAACAATTATGACACCTCATCAGCATCATCTGATATCTGCAGAAATATGGTGACTCGGTTGAAGTGATGTCATTCTTACTTCAAAAGTAGGCAAAGGTTGTGTTTCAGCTATGAAAGGCAAGAAATATATTGCTATTCATTGAGGGTGAAGTAGCAGGCAGCCTAATACCAGATAAACCATTTTCATAAGAAAACCAAGTTGGGATACCAAAATAGTAAGAGACAAAGCAGCATAGTGGGAAGCAAAATTGGGATGCCAACCAAAACCCAGTCAGCCACCAGTGGCCTACCCCAACCCATATGGACCAAATTCAAAATCTTCAGTTCAAGAATCTCAAATTTTGAAAATATCAATCCTCCTTTACTTTCAGCATTAGCTAACTCCAATGAAACATAGCCACTTGCCCCCTCTCATGTAATTTTCATTTCCTTAAACAAAGTAGAACCAAAATTGTGGCTCAGGGTCTTAAGCTTCCCTTATATATCTACCAGGCTTGATCCTACCATTACAAATTTGTGGTTCACATCTACCAAGTTTTGGCTACTGCAATTCCCTGCACTGAGACCTCACCATTTTTTTCACATGGTTTGTTTCCTCAGAATCAATCAACTCTGCATTTAAACGGATTAGGTAGGGACCAAATGTTCTAGTTAGTTTTGTTTCTTAGGCTATATTAGTATACATATATATCATCTCATTTGTGATTATGAACCATTGCATGTTTGATGGCATTGGTGCAATGAAATTTGTTAACTCATGGGGAGAAGTAGCCCGTGGTTTGCCACTAACTATCCCACCATTTTCAGACAGAGCCATTCTGAAAGCTCGAAGCTCACCTAAGATAGAGCAACTGCATCAGGAATTTACTGAGATAGACAAGTCTAGTACTGTTGATCTCTACAAAGATGAAATATTGTATAGATCTTTCTGTTTGGAGCCTGAGAAGCTTGAAAAACTACAGAAAAACGCTATGGAAGATGGGGTTCTTGAGAAATGTACTACTTTTGAAGCTCTTTCAGCATTCGTGTGGAGGGCTCGGACCAAGGCACTTAACATGCTGTCTGACCAGCAAACAAAGCTTCTCTTTGCCGTTGATGGCTGGCCTAGATTCAATCCTCCACTACCAAAAGGTTACTTCGGCAACGGCATTGTACTGATAAATTCCATATGCCAAGCAGGTGAGCTATTTGACAGGCCATTTTCACATGCTGTGGGGCTCATTCAGGATGTAATTAAGATGGTTACATATTATTGCATGAGATCTGCCATAGATTACTTCGAGGTTACAAGAGCTAGGCCTTCTTTATCATCCTTTCTTCTCATCACGTCATGGTCCAGGCTATCTTTCCACACTACAATGTTGGATGGGGAGAGTGTAACATCCCTAACACCCCTAAAATAGAAACAGTGTCATTTCGAGTTAAACATATATTAGAATTTTTGAAACAAATAAGATAAAATTATTAATATTAATGGAAAAGGTAGTTGAATATTATAAAAAAAATTGGATATAAAAAATTAATTTGGGGTATTAACTAGATCGTATAAGAGTGAAGAGTATTGAAGCAAAAATGTGAAAATTAAAAAAAAGGAATGACTTGAACAGATAGATGGGAAATAGATGAAGGACTAGAAGCGCAATAATATCAAGAGAGTACAATAAATAGTGGAGGATAATGAAATTGAATGTATACCATAGGATGATGTTAGATTTTTTTTAGTTAAATATTTTAAAATATTAAAATTGAATAGATATTTGAAAAAAAAAAAGAAATATGTAGAAACATCACTTTCATCATCTTTCTTCATACCCCATTCACGTCACATTCCTCCTCTTCTTTGGCAAGTTTCATTTTCTTTTATTTTCGTCCTTTTCCCTTCCATTTTCTACCCTTTCAAGCTTTAAATTCTAAATTTTCTTTATAAATTTTTATCACAAAAGTAACTCCATGACATGATAAATTACTTGTGAAGCTAGCTACAAGGGCGTAGTTAGGAAGGCTGGCAGGGGTCCTGACTCCTCTAAAATAGAAAAATTTTCATTTGGATTCTTTAAAATTTTAAATTAATAAATGTAAAATAAAATTATACTAACTCCCTAAAAATGATAAAAATTTGATTTAATCCTTTAAAATTATAAATATATAGGCTATTAAAATGGTGAAATTGTATTTTTACTATCGTAAAAATTATAATTTAATTTCGACCCCTAAAATTTTTTTTTAACTTCACCCTTAACTAGCTAAATTACATATTTGAAGAGAGAAAAAAGAAATTTGGGATTTGAGAGAGATTAAGGTATAGATGATGAAGTTTTCTTAGGGATTTCATATTTATCTCATTTGAAATGCATAGAAAAAATATGTGATTATTGTATTGATGTTTAAATATTGTGTATATGTGTTATATTGATAAAGAGAATGAGAAGAGAAGTGAAAAACAAATTGAGGGTAAAGGTAAAGGTGTGTCAAAAGAGTGAAGAAAGAGAGAATAGTTCATCCAAGTTGTTGCAAGTATAAAAAGAATTTTACTTTACCTAATTAAAACCCTAAATGAAAACTTGATAAATTGGTTTAGTAATACTCATGAGATTTATTAGTATATAAAAATGATATTTTGAACTATAGAAATTATTTGAAATATATGTGTAGTGAATTTGAAAAAGAAAAATATTTAATTGTAAAGAGGGTAAAGTTAGATAAATGAAATAAATGTTAATATGAAGCATTCAAGTAAAATGTAAAATCTTGATAAAGTAAATGTCAAGTAAATTTTTATATTTGATAATTATATATATACAAGGACTAAATTATAAAAAGGGAAAAGTTTGAATTATTTTATTTGTTGAGTAGATGTAATAAAATTGTATAGTTTGAATGCCCATATAGACAAGTGATAGTGACGCTACAGTGTAAGTGAAAGTGGCACTATGATGTAAGTGTTAATGACAATTTGGTACAAAGTGACAATCGCACGTCCGTGCAAATAATAATGACACTCTGGTGTAAATTATCGACATTTCCATATATCCTATATGTTCTATTAAGTCTGCAATTGAACAATAGATTTACAAGGTAAGTGAATTAAAAAAATAGCATTAGTAAGTAGCTTATAAACTTATTGAATTGGTACCTTACTAACGTTATTATTGAAACAAATGTATGTATGATAGCATGATTCATAAGTGTTATATATGTATAAATTTAAAAGTAATTATTTGATTTAAATTACAAAGTTTAATTTTTGATGCATTTACTAAGCTCTCACTGGCTTAATGCATTATTTTTCAAACACGTAAGTGGAGAATTGTTTTGAAGCTCTAGAGTGAAGGTCGATCTCTACTCATCTCATCACAAATCAAGACTAGGAAGAGAGTATGAATCTAAATTTTTGGCAATAGTTCATGGCATGTACATAGGATCATGTTATCAATGTTGTGTATGAACTTTCATGGGGATATTTGATAGTATTTGATCCTCCATGAAAATTTTGTAAACTTGGACTTGTTTAACTTAGTTTGAAGTGGAATTATATGATGTTTTGATGATATTATGTTGATTATGTTTTGGAAGTGCTATGGAATGATTTATGATTGTTTAGAATTAGTTTTAAGTGTTTTAAACATGTTCCAAGTAATCTATCTCTGCTGTCGTAACATCCGACCATTAGTGTCACGACATCAGCCCAATGTTGCGACATTGGAGTAAGGGAGACTCAAGAGATTATTTTGCTTACGGTGTCACAACACTTGCATCTCAATGTCGTGACATTGACTCTGTTTATCCTGTTTTAACTCGAATAAGCCCAGATCGGCCCCTGATTGAAACCAAACTTTAGGGAAAGCTAAGAAATGACTTGAAAAACACCAGGGGAGTCTAACTATGTTAAATCAAACCTTCAAAATTTATAATCAAATTGAGTAACTTAGTGTATTAATGTGACATCCCTTGCTCATGAAGAATCGGTTTACTCCGCGTAGGGGGCATTACAAAGAGCTTATTCTATGAGGGCCAGTCGCAATGCCTGAGAAGGAAGTGATAGTGTTCCTATCTCATGGAAAAGAGAGGAAAAGTATAAATTTTCTTTTAGGGTTGCTAGTTTCTGCCATGAAGGTTTTGCAAAAGGAGATGCAGGTTTAGATAATAACAAATATTGGCAGAATGCTGTTAATAATACTCATTCTTCTATTTCACTGTTCTAGTCTTCTATTTGTGGAATATTATTGGCACGCTGCTGATGAGCAAAATGAGAATCACGCATGATGAAATACCTAGTAAAGTTGGAACATGGAATGTCCAAGCTGAAAATCTGTGTTGTGTCAGTGTGAATCTAGGGTGGTTACTTTGATGTGGATTTTTATATATTAAGAACTGGAGGCACATCAATTCCAACTTGTATCCTCTAGAGGTTATGTGTCTTGATTTAAAATCCAATCATATGTTATTCAAGAGAAATAAATACATAAAAGACCAAAGCAGAAGTTAGATCACCTTAATGAAGAGAGGTATGTTTCATTTGCCTCCTATATGCGTTATGCTTGTTGCTTATGACAGGAAATAAAAAAGTAAGAACCCTGTTACAGTCCCGACTGTAATAATTGACATCCAACAAACCCGTATTTTCATCAATTCAGATAAAATAACACCTTTAAAAACAATGCAAATATTAGGCTCTGGGAAAGCTTATATGAATATGTTACGAAAATGCTTCAGGATTGAAACATGTCCACGTGTGTTTTATTTTTTAAGTTGATTGTGTCAAAGTTTGTTCTTGTTTTTAGGAATTAGTTATTTGTGTGTTGCTTAAGTTTAGGAGAAAGTTAGTGGGTTGTAGATTTTATTTTGTATAAATTCTGAATGATTGTTGAATAAAGTGTGTTCAGTTTTCTTCATCCATTGAGTTTTCTTTCATTAAAATACTTACAATTGGTAACAGAGTTGTATTCTTAAGGGATCTGTGAGTGAGTGTGCGAGGTTACTATGTCATGGACGTCGAAGCAAGTTCTAATTTCTCTTCAATTTCTCCAGCGATGTTTGATGGAGACAACTATCAGGTTTGGGCAGTTCGTATGGAGACATATATGGAAGCTTTGGATATTTGGAAAGCAGTGGAAGAGGATTATGAAATTCCTGATTTCCCAAACAATCCTACCATGGCGCAGATCAAATTACAGAAGGAGAAGAAGACAAAGAAATCCAAGGCAAAGGCCTGTTTGTTCGTTGTAGTCTCATCTACTATCTTCACTCGGATTATGATTCTGAAGTTAGCATATGAGATATGGAATTATCTCAAGTTAGAGTATGAGGGAGATGACAGAATCAAAGGAATGCGTGTGCTAAACTTGATTCGAGAATTCGAGTTGCAGAAGATGAAGGAAACAGAATCAATTAAAGAGTATTCTGATAAGTTATTAGACATTGCAAACCGAATCAGATTACTTGGTTCTGAGTTCAAAGACTCAAGAATTGTTGAAAAAATTCTTGTAATAGTGCCTTAAAAATTTGAGGCATCCATTTTAGCCTTGGAAAAATACCAAGGATCTGACTCAAATCACTCTTGCAGAGATTCTCAATGCTTTGCAAGCATAGGAGCAAAGAAGAGTCATGAGGTAAGAAGGTGCTATTGAAGGAGCCTTGCCAGCTAAGCATCATGAGAATGCGAGGAACAACAAGAAGAAGTTTTTCAAGAAGAATCAAAATTCTACTGGAGAATCTTCAGCCAACAACAAAGCAGAAGTTAAGAAGGGATCCTACCCTCGATGTCAACATTGCAATAGAAAGGGTCATTCTCCTTACAAATGCTGGAGAAGATTAGATGCCAAGTGCACCAAATGTAACCAAATGGGGCATGAAGCTTTAATTTGCAGGAACAAGAATCAACAGCGAGGTGAAAAGGCTAAGATTGCTGATCAGGAGGACGAGGATCAACTGTTTGTGGCTACATGCTTTGTGGGCAGTGAATCAAATGAAAGCTGGCTAATTGATAGTGGCTGCACCAACCATATGACTCATGACAAGGAGTTGTTTAGAGATTTGAAGCCAACTAACATCACTAAATTTAGAATTGGCAATAGGGATTACATCTTTATCAAAGGAAAGGGGACTGTTGCGATTGCAACCTGTACAGGTACAAAACATATACAAGATGTTCTCTTTGCTCCTAACATTGACCAGAATCTGTTGAGTGTGGGTCAACTTATTGAAAAAGGCTTTAAAATTACTTTTGAAGATGAATATTGCTTGTTTAAGGATGCAGCTAATGAAGATATCTTCAAAGTAAAAATGATAGGAAAGAGTTTTTTATCAATCCTTTAGAGGAGGAGCAATCTGTTTTTCCTCTCAAAGAAGATGTCACACTGATTTGGCACAAGAGAGTCAGACACTATCATCATCAAGGGCTACTGCAACTAAGAGAAAAGGAGTTGGCACTTGATGTTCCCAAGCTTAGTGATGCAATCTCAAGATGCAAAGTGTGTCAGTTTGGAAAGCAAAATAAAAAGCCATTTCCGAAGTCAACCTGGAGAGCCACTCACAAATTGCAGCTCATCCACTCAGATGTCGCAGGCCCTCAAAGAACACCTTCTTTAAAAGGTAGTTTGTAACAACCTGAAAGTTAGGGGTGTCGAAAAGTGTATTTTCGGGACTCTATATTTGTGAAGCGGACCCATAAATATTTAATAAAAATATTTACAGAGTTGATCTATGGACTAATTGATTTTTTCGAATAGGTAATTTTAATTGTGTAGTGCTTAAATTAAGTATAGGACTAAATTGCATAAGTGATAAAAGTACAATTTAAAAAAAGATTATAATTTAAAATAAATAAGAGGGACCAATGTGGCAATTCTCGCTTTTAATTTTGTTAGTGTCGATTAGGTAGATAGATATGTGGCTTATATTATGTTAAATTAAATAAATAAATAAATAAAAGAAATGGCTTGAGATTAAAAGGTGGGGTTGGGTGAGAAAGAAAGAAAAAAATGTTTCTTTCATTCTGTTTCTTCTAAGCTAAGCAGGGGGGAGAGTTGGAGAAAAGCCTAGGGTTTTGTTAGGTTCAAGCTTCAATTGATAAGTTTAAATTAGTTCTTTTCTCGTAATTTTTATATTTTTGGAATCCCGGTACTTCGATCTAGTTGACTCATGTCTTATTTTTTGATACTGTTAAAGATATTAAATACTACCATTGTTGGGTGGTTAAAGCTTTAAGGATTAATTTGATATATTTTTAGTTAGAATGAAAAGAAACTAAATTTGTGAATTAAATTGTTGATTTCACGTAGTAATAACCAAATTTTGTAAATTAAAGCAAAAATAAGAAATAGGGAGTAAGATTTAAATTAGAGTGAAATTATTTGAGTTTTAATAGAAATTGTTAGATTTTGAAGCTATGAAATGTTTAAGAACTATTTGATGTAGTAAATTTTGTAATTAGGGATTAAGTGCTAAAATAGTAAAATTTCATGAATTTCTTGTGAAGTTTTGATAAGAGTGAGTTGAGCATGGTCTAGATAAAAATCAGTTGCATGGGTATATTTTAACCATGCTTAAATTGTGAGTTTTGGGTTTAGGGAATAAATTGCACAAAAGTTAAAATAATAGGATAATTTCGTAAATTCGAAATAAAATGACTCATAGGCTTGGATTAAGTATTTTAAGTTATTTGAATTATTTAATTAAATAAAATTATTATTTAGATCAAGAAACGAGAGAAGCGAACTTTGATCAAGGAAAATCTAAATTCTTGGATAAGTGGTCGACTCTATTTTTACAACTATTTTAGTCGAGGTAAGTTCGTAAATTTATCAAATTAATTATGTGTTATTTTTGTAATTTAAGACATATCTATTCATGTTGAAATTGAGTTTGATTGTTTGAGATAATTATGTGATGAGTTGGAATAATTGGTGATGATATTTAAGTTGGATATTGTAATTAGAAAATATGAAATATATGGATGTGAGCTTGAAATGGTATAATTGAAATGAAATTATAATTGAAGGGCATGACTATAAATAATGAAAGAATATATTTAAATTCATGTGAAAAAGAAAGATTTAATTAATTATATGATATGTTAGTTTCCATTTATGTTATGAATGAATTAAATAGAATTGTATATGACGATTAGTAAATTGAACTAAATTGCATTGTTAGCTATATTGATCTTCTGATTGAAAAATAAAAACTATCTGAATGTGTGCTCGAAATGGTATAATGTGAAGTAAGGTTTATTTTTAACTATGGACTTAGTTTATTTCAATAATAATGTTGATAAAATTAGATATGTAAATATATACATGTGAAATATGTATAATGCAAAGTAAATAAATATGTGAAGTAAATTTCAATGGATCAAATAAAGGTTTCGAACACAATGTTTCTTATATTAGCTGACGAGCGTAAACGTATCTTAGCTGACGAGCGTAAATGTATTGAACTTGCGTATTGAATACTTTTATAAGGATCCATCGAAATAATAAAAGTTAATTGTTATGGTGACATTCAAACAAAATGTTAAAGGCTTAAACGAATATGTATATATATGAAATGAATATGGTCAACACATGCGCATTGGAAAATGTTGATACAAATGGTTGAAATGAGAAAGTATGTTTATTGAACATATGATGAATGATATATATATACTTAAGGTGCTATTATTACAAGACACAATAATTGTTGGAATTATATGTTTCTTGGTGATACTCACCAACCTTGTGAGGTTATGTTGTATAGGAAGGGAATGTAAGTATAAGAGTTAGTGAATCTTTATATGTTAAATGTATAAAATGAAATGGTTATAAGAAAAAGACTATAAGGAATTATTACATGAAATGATATGTGAAATTATATGTATAAATTGAGATATTAGATTGTTATGTATGAATATGATGTTTGGTTTATATGCCAAATGTGTTGTTCATGTATAAATTTGATATCATGATAAAGTCATATGTTTACATACGAACTCACTAACCTTGTGAGAATTGTGATGGTATAGATAATTAATGAACTTATGATCATGATATGAAATTATCTTGTAAAAGGTTTAAAATTTTCATTATTTATGGCAAGTTGAATTTTAAGTTTATTCTGAATTTATTAAGCTTTAAGCAAGCTTACCTTGTTTGATTCTTTTTCCTTGCAAACCGTCGGATACGAGCTGTCGATTGGATTATTTTTAGAGATCACACTATTTAATAATTAGTCGTTCATTTTGGTCTAATTATAAGTGGCATGTAAATAGGATTTTAATGATGTCTGAGAAATTTGGTTGAGTATATCTACTAACTTAAATAGTATCAGTAGAATTCATCCTATTTTCAAATTTTAAATATGTTTTAACTTTTAAGAAACTCAAATTATTTTTTAAAGTAAATTTTGTTAACATAGAAAAAATATATATATAGGATTTTAAGGACCTGAAATTTGTTCTATTAATGTGTGTTATTTGCAGTAACATCCTTTTTCTTGAATCCGGTGACTGGGTCGAGTAAGGAGGTGTTACATAGTCACTATTATATTGCCTTTATTGATGACTTCACCAGAATGTGCTGGATTTTTTCTTGACGTTTAAATCAGAAGTAGCTCAAGTTTCTTGGAAGTTCAAGGCAAGAGTTGAGAATGAAAGGGGCTGCAAAATTCAGAGTGTAAGGTCTGACAATGGGAAGGAGCACACTTCGGCAGAATTTGACAAGTTTTGTGAAGATTCAGGCATAGAGCATCAGCTTACAGCCCCTTACACACCTCAACAAAATGGAGTTAGTGAAAAGAGAAATAGATACATCATGGAGATGTCAAGATGCATGCTGCATGAGAAGAATTTGCCAAAGAAGTTTTGGGCAGAGGCAGCAAATACGGCTGTGTTTCTTCAAAATAGGCTTCCAACAAAGGCGATGAAGGAATAGACACCATTTGAGGCATGGTATGGTTACAAACCATCTCTAAAATTCCTTAAAATATTTGGTTGCTTGTGTTTCACTCATGTTCCACAGAGCAAGCGTGAGAAGTTTGATAGGAGAGCCTCACCAGGTATCTTTATAAGCTATAGTACTGTCAGCAAGGCCTGTAAAATTTTCCAGCCACAAACTGGAAATATTGTTGTTAGTAAGGATGTTCACTTCATGGAGGATAAAGAGTGGAGCTGAGATGATGCAGAGAAGAAGGGTCAGACCATGACAGAGCTGAAACTCAAGTTTTCTGATTCAAGCATCGAAGAAGATGACTGGCAGAATGAAACAGTGGATGATGCTTCCGTGAGAGGAACAAGGTTGCTATCAGATGTTTATGAAAAGTGCAATGTTTCTTTTGTGTGAACCTGCCAACTATGCAGAAGCAAAAAAGGATCAAAGGTGGATAGCTGCAATAGAGGAGGAGCTGTCAATGATAGAGAAGAACAAGACTTGGATCCTTGTGGACAGACCTCAAGGCATGAAGGTAATTGGAGTTCAGTGGGTGTTTAGAACCAAGCTTAACGCTGATGGCACAATCAACAAGCACAAAGCCAGGCTTGTGGTTAAAGGGTATGCCCAAATCTTCGGTGTTGATTACTCTAACACTTTTACTCTTGTTGCTAGATTGGACACAATCAGGTTACTGCTTGCAATAGCTGCACAAGAGGGTTGGAAAGTGTTCCAATTGGATATCAAATCAGCTTTTTTAAATGGTGTCTTACAGGAAGAAATTTATGTTGAGCAGCCCTAAGTATTTGGGAAGGAAGGTGAAGGAGATAAGGTCTATCTTCTCAAGAAGGCCCTTTATGGTCTAAAACAAGCTCCAAGAGCTTGGTATAGCAAAATTGATGAACATTTGTTGAACTTGAGACTTGTGAAAAGTCTATCAAAAACAACCTTGTATGTCAAGCACAATGATATTAACATTCTTATTGTTTCACTATATGTTGATGACCTACTGGTTACAGGATACAATACAGATCATATTCAAAATTTCAAACAGGAGATGATGAAGGTGTTTGAAATGACAGATCTCGAGCTCATGTCCTACTTCCTTGGCATGGAGATCAAGCAAGGGCAAGGTGAAGTTTTCATCTGCCAGAAAAAGTATGCAAAGGAAATACTAAAGAAGTTTCAGATGGAGGAGTGCAAGGCAACAAGCACTCCAATGAATCAGAAAGAGAAGCTGTGCAAAGAAGACGGTGCTGACAAAGTTGATGAAGGATATTTCAGGAGTTTGATTGGTTGCTTGATGCATCTCACAGCAACAAGGCCTGATATTTTGAATGCTGTAAGTATTTTGTCTCAATTCATGCATTGTGCAAGTGAATTACATCTCAAGGCTGCCAAAAGAGTGATTCGATATGTCAAAGGCACAAGTGATTTTAGTGTTAAGTTCATACGGAGCAAGGAGTTCAAGCTGGTTGGTTTTTTTTACAGTGACTGGGGAGGTTCCATTGATGATATGAGGAGCACTTCAGGCTACTGTTTTACTCTTGGCTCTGGTGTTTTCTCATGGAGCTCGAAGAAGCAAGAAACTGTAGCCTAATCCACTGCCGAAGCAAAGTTTATTGCTGCAACAGCTACTGTTAATCAAGCTTTATGGCTGAGGAAAATTTCACTTGATCTTGATCTGGAGTAGAAGGAAAGCACAGAGATTCTTGTTGACAACCAAGCTGCTATTGCTATCTCTCATAATCCCATGTTTCATGGGAAGACTAATCATTTTAACATCAAGCTATTCTTCCTAAGGGAAGTACAGAAACATGGAGATGTGATTCTTGTCTACTGCAAAACAGAAAATCAAGTTGCAGACATTTTAACCAAACCATTGCCTGCTTGCAAGTTCAAGTTTTTGAGGTCAAGACTTGGTATTTGCAGCTCCTAAAGCAAGGAAGAGTTTTAAGAAAATGCTTCAGGACTGAAACATGTCCACGTGTGTTTTTTTTTTTTTAAGTTGATTGTGTCAAAGTTTGTTCTTGTTTTTAGGAATTAATTATTTGTGTGTTGCTTAAGTTTAGGAGAAAGTTAGTGAGTTGTTGATTTTATTTTGTATAAATTCTGAATGATTGTTGAATAAAGTGTGTTCAGTTTCCTTCATCCATTGAGTTTTATTTCATTAAGATACTTACAGAATCACATCATTGGCAAATTGTTTAGCTTTCACATATAAAGAGATAATCATTACTAATATCTTTAGTCACTTTATACATTTCATACATTGTGTTGTAACTAAAGGTCGATCTAAATAAAATCTGGTAAATCATCATGTATGCCTCCATGCTCATACAAAGCATAAAAGCAATGCAAGAATGAAAATACCTAGTAATATGTGGCCCTTTCTTCTTCTTTAAAGAGCACCAAGTAAGGCTGGAAGGCAAAAGCAAAAGGGTATTGCCGGTTCTCCACTTCTTGTATTATGTGCAGACTGGGAAATGGAAATAACCTTCACAGGATAGCTGAGGGTAAGGAGATTGTATCTATCTTCTATAGCTGGGATTACTGTGTTAAGAAAAGAGAAAAAAGAGAAAAAGTAGCAAAATGAAAAGCATATGGAGTGTGTAATGTGGGAAGAACCCTGCTTTATTTCCCGCACAAGCGAGCATTTCTTTTCGACGGTCTGAAATTCATTGCAGCTAGGCTGTAGATGCAGAGATTGGGGTGTCTGGATTTGATTGCCATCTCATCTGTTGTGCTACTGTAACCAGGAATATTGCAGGAAGCAGATGAGCTCCCAACTAAGCTTGCTTGGCAAGTAGATGCAATAGCTGCCTCCGCACATTCGATCCCATCAACTGATGGTATTTCCACCATGTAAACTCCATGTTTATCTGTAGTTCTGTTGACTGAGAATGATACCTGTTCTTCTGTTTTTGGAGCATTTGCCCTGAAGTTGCAGTCTATTTGAACCTCTGCGCCTGGTTAGGCATATACTTTAATATAAGAACCCTGCTTTTGTTTGAATTTGTTCCAAAGGGTAAACAACAAAACTTGGAACAATCATAGGTTGTTGAGAGATACTTCACCTGGTAAAAAGTAGCTGTGTCTGGAGAAGCTGTTGTTGGTGCAAATGTCACAATAAACAAGGCCCATTACGATGATCTGAGCATTGTTTTTTGCTGGCTCAGTCTGCAAAGATAATGTCATAATAAACAGTGAAAAAAACAGAAAGAGAATGATTGGGTTCATGGCAGCAAATTTTGGGAGAGGAGACACAAACTTCCACACAACTTTCTGTATGAATGATTGATTGGTGTAAATCAATAGCTAAAAAAGCATTATCATTTATCAATTCATGTAGTTGAAGATGAGCTTTGTAGTCTGGATAGGGGGTCGTGGTAGTTGATGGAGATCCAATTGTAGGCAAAAGTGATGAAATTTATCCTTCTTTATTTTCACAATAAAACAAAGACATGTGAATGTATTTTGGCAATATGTGAACTTGATGGGAAGGGAGTGGCTTATTTATGAGTGTCACTGCCTTGCTGGCTTCATTTGTCTCATTTATTGTGGGGCTTGGTTTTACGACCCGAGTTTATAGTAAAGCCAAAATTAGCATGTTTGCAGATTGAATTGGATTGGAACATTCCTTCAATTCAGGGAAGTTGGCTTTACCTCCAATTTTCTAACAAAAAATCTAGGCAATAATATAATGTAATTTGTAATTGGCTATAGCCTATAGGTTAACATGACCACTCTTTTTGATGCTCTTCGGAAAGCTTTAGCTTCTAAGGGAGACATTGATATGAGGATACCCGTGAACAAGGTAACTGAGGTGGTGCCACAGCTTGATGACATTTGGCTCATGCTAAAGCTATGACTTACTAAGAGAATGCAATGAAATCACATGATGATGATGATGAGAATGAGGAGGATGGAATATGTTTGATTTACTATTTTGGAAATCAGACAGAGATGGGATTAGAAATTTGGCATTTTTGTGATTGTCCCACTCAACAATATCTTCTTTAATATTCGAATTTGAGTTTTTTTTTATAGTGCGATGTACTTTATCACTAGACCCAACACTTTTTGGTAATCTACAAGCATTTTTACTTTCAACTCAAAAGTTCACTAATTTACTTGGTGAAATGCTAGTGGTAATGAAGATTATGTCTCTCTTGTAGTAACATGAAAAATAACAGTCTATGGAGTTCCAATATTTAATGCAAGAAAAAGGGAGAAAACTATGGCATTAAATACAATATAATTTGGAAGGGTTCACAAAGGGTCCAAATCTACTCCCCAGTCTTAATATAACAAGATGGGATCAAGGTCATGGCTCCAAGAGGACCGTGTAGATGTCAATGAATCCATAAGCTTTCCATTATAGATGAATATAATCAAGTGAACAAATAAAAACTAAAGGCAGCTATCAAATGCAAGAGACACCCATTTCATAAAGACACAAATACATCATCACCAACTCACTGTTACTCGAGAATGCCATCGAACATACCATGTGACAATGAGGGATGGCACTGTTCTGCTATTGTTTAGTGCTTCCCGCAACCCTTGAGGCCATTTCAGCAGCATGAATCTTGAATCAGCACCAATTTCTATTTTACAGTATGGAACACGGATACAAGTTTTTCCTTGGCACCTCATCCTCCTCCTTTTCTGCTATAAACAAAGATTGACCACATTTTAACCTTGAATACAAGATAAAACTATCCATTCAAACTCTTATTCTTAGTAGTCCGTAAAAGAATTTATTGTAGTGGGAAAAATTATGACAAGATCAGAGTACCTGTTTTCACTTTTGTTACAGATGGCTGGACAACAACATGCATGGTGATGACTGCTTTAGGGAGATCACCTAAAGGTACTCTACACTGGCCAACCATCTTACTGTTCTCCAAAATTTTCCTGGCATTTATCTAGGACATACCAAAACAATTTAGACCAAAACAATCTAGTTCTCAAGTGCGTGCACTCTCATGTGTGATTAGTTCATAAACAAAAGCAGAAGAGATGCGACTATCCACAAGCCAAAGTAAAGACAAGTGGAACCAGAAGAACATGCTAAAACATCCTACTGTCTCAAGTCTAAGATATAGTCCTACACTTTAGCAGCAGCCTAGAAATATTCTCCATATTCTTGTAAGCAAGGCACCCTCAAAATCATCCTAGACTACCAGCCCAAAAGATTGGGTAAAAATATAAGGTGAAACCTTTAGGTTTTGCTTGGTATGAAAGAAGCATGAGGATGAAAAATTTGTTAATCGAATGGTTAAGATTCATAACCACGTTTCGGTTTTGTGGCACAACCATAGATTAACAAATTTTCCATCATAACTCCTTTCCATCTTTCATTCCAAGTAGAGACTTAAAGGTGGGTGGCTAAAAGTAAACTCATACAGTAATGCCAAGATAGCCACTGCTATCCTTGATGGTATGCATATCGCCAACATATGAAAAGGCACTTGATTGATCTCAAAGGTATCACCAACATATGTAAATGAATAGATATTGGGCGTCCGGTCTAAAGGATGGAAGGGAAGTAGTAGTCTAAAACAAGGGATCAAAAACCAAAGGAAAATAGGATGGCAGAGAAAACTCTGAATATCTTAATTAATGCATGAACAAACAATATCAGCTTCATCCACACTACAATTAATCATATCAGAGAGTAAGAATCCACTTATAGGATCTAAAAACAAAAGGTGAAGCTGCTGGAGATTCACAAATACTTGCCATGGTATGGAAGAAAGGGGAACAAGCACACTTGTAGAAACATCTGAACTAGTGTCCTACGACAATACCATATCAATTGCCCACCTATGTCAAAGCCAGAAAACTTGCAGATACGCACGGACCAATTACCATTTAAGCCTCCCACTGACCAGTGATGCCATCAATCAGTACAGGGAAAAAACTGTAGGATTAAGTTATAGAGACAAGACCACCTGTTATTTCCCAAAAAGCGAACATTATTTAGGTGATACGACCAGCTAATAAATGCCACTTAAGCAATTCTAAACAATCTAACTCAAATGCTGCATGCTGAAAATAACTTAATAGTAAAAACACAAGATTTCCCACTACAGTATCTTAAAGACATGGAGAGAATCATTCACTCAAGCCGTAATTATAAAAGAACAATTGTTAAGGAAACAAAACCGAGCTATGCATATTCCCAGGGACAACATTGAAGCAGAGCACCTTTAGTTTATTAGAATTATGCATCGTTGAACAAGCTTAAATTAGCAAATAAAAGTAAATTCAATCATTTTTATAGAGAAAGCGGAAGCACTCACCTCTGGGCCTCTCAACAACGATTCTTTCCTAGAGCATAGCAATGGTAGAAGTAGGCAAGTATTGAAATGGACCCGTATCCGATCCATCATACAATCGGAGCTTAAGTTGTACTAACTCCTCCTCCGCCATTTCAATTATCAAACTTTTCCACCAATCCAAACAAATGAATTTCTTTACCTTCGAAGAAAAAAGTTAATAACTTCACTCCCCCACCAAAATCCAAACAAATAAAACCCTTTGTTGTGGTTGCCAAGAATAAGCAAGAAAATTGAACACAAAGTTAAATAGACATGGCACCCTGTTTGGGTTACTAGGAAAATGAAACAACATTCCAGAGTCTAAAATCCACTCCAACACCTTAGCTTGAAGAGATTGAAATAAAGAAAAAAATTTCCAAAAAAGAATACATTTAAAAGTGAGAAACGAGTGGAATCTGTCAGTAAATATGGATTCAGTTTCAGAGTGAAACATTGTTGGGAATAAGTCCAACTTAATCTTTTTTTACTCCCAATAGTCCAGAAATTATTACGTGGCGAACATTTGTTAGCTCTTGAGAAAGCAAAGGAGAATATGGCATCAGGGGATTGGATGCTTTTAAGCCATTTTGACCTTTTAGTAGAAATCAAACACGCCGATAAAGTACTAATAGGAAGAAAAAGAATAGTAAATGACAGACCGCAGACGCCGATAAAACTTTATTTTTTTTTTACCCAAATATTCAAAACATCTCCTTAAAATATTTTATAATTGCTTAGTCCGGGGCTAATCCTTGTTTAAAAATAATCACTTAAATAACCTAAAATTAACAGTAAATTTAGGGATTTTAATGATGGGCACCAAAATATTTCTTAATCAGTGACTCATGATTGTTTTAAAGCTTAAAAAATAACTTTTTTAGTTTGGGGACTTTAATAACTAACATTAAATTTTTTTTTAATCTGTATCATATTAATATAAATTTATATCAATATTTAAAAAAAATTCTTTAATCTCTCCACTTTTTCCATAACTTTCTCCACTTTAACTTTCAATTTCTTTCTTTTAATATGATATTTTAATTCTCTAGTATCTCTACTTCACTTCTCCTTTTGGGTGGCCAAAGAAATTTTCAAAGAATTTTGGGAGAAAAAGTGGGCTTTAATAATAAGGGACCAAATTGTGAAGAATGAAATTCCCCTTTCATGTATATATAAGTGGCGTTGGAAGCATGAAGAATTTCCTTCATGTTTCCATACAAATATCTTATTTAATTTATTAATTAAATAATAAAATATTCAATCAATCATAATTTGACACTTTTCTTTCTTCATTATTACACCATATAATTATTTAATTTGAGTAATGATCATTTTATCCTTCTTGTTTCTTCAAAATTCCATCTTTGAGTCACTATTCACTTTTGGTAAAATTGCTATTAGTCCTTCATATTTCTTCACTTATTCAATTTGATCCCTACACACCAATTTCATGTCAAGAAATTTTGGTTATTTTTACTTTTGGTCTTTCAATTTTTCTCATGTTTATACTTTATTCCCTCAAATTTTAAATAACTATACTTGAATCTCAAAAATTTTCACATCTTTACGATTTAATCCTTACTTTAATTTAGTATATTACAACATACTTTTCAATTTAATTGTTGTACCAAGCTTTATTTGATCATATGTTTTAATAGAACCAATTAAAATGTTTTTGAATAAAAGTTAAAGTTGAACAAAATTGAAAAAATTATATTTCAAATGAAGTCTAATAGATATAATTTTGACCCTACTATTTTGAAATCTTAGAAAAGTTTTTGAATAAACTTTAAATCAAGTTAAAATGTTTTCAATCGAGTTAAACATTTTCAATCAAAGTTATAATTGTTTTAAAACAAGTCAGTATAGCTCCAAGTCAAAAAGTATCGGCACTTTTTGGCAAGTAACGATAATTTCTAAAATATCGACACCTCACCAAAAATCGGTGCCAAATTAACATTATGTTTCTCAAACACTTTAGCTAAGTATCGATCCAGTATCGATATTTTTCATACGGTATCGATAAAAGTTTACTAGTATCAATATTTCTAGCTCCAACAGTCACTAAATTTTGTATTAAATGCTAAAAATATCGATACTTTGTTAGCAAGTATTGATACTCGTGGTTCCAGGTGAATTAAATGCACTGGTTATTTCATCCCCAACGGCTTCATTCATTTCTCCAACAACTACAACGGTTGGAAATCAATTATAGGTATAAATACCATATTTCAAAAACCCTACAACAACAAAGAGATTGTTAAGCTTAAATATCAATGAAAATAACCTTGTGCTTTCAATCCTCTAACAATTTCCTTTATACATACTTGTTGTAACAACCTATTTTTCAATAGTATCGAAAATAGTGATTTTGAGATCATAAATCCGACGACTGAGCCCGTAAATATTATTATTTGATATTTACGAGTTAAAAATAGTATAATAAATACTAATTTGAATATTTATATTATTTGAATTAATGGTTAAGTTCAAGTGGTTTTGAAAAAAACAAAGTTTCAGGTTCTCTTTTTTTTAACCGAGCCCATAAATATTTTTATTAAATATTTATGGAGTTACTATTTATGCATTTTGAAGTTTGGTTTGGAAATTGTAATGATTTGATTGTTAATTGAAAAAGAGGATTAAATTGCATAAGAAGTAAAAGTGCAATTTATAAAAGGATTATAATTTGAAATAAATAGGAGGGACCAAAGTGGAAATTATTCCTTGAAAATGGGTAAAGGCGTTAGGTGAATGAATATGTGGTTTTTGTTATGCTTTAATTACTTAAATAAATAAATAAGGAAAAGAAGTGGTGGAGATTTATTTAGTTTTTATATGATATATAAATATACATATATATTGTAAGTTGTTGAAAGAAATAAATAAAAATATAAATCTTTCTTTCATTTGTTTCATTCGAATGAAGCAGGGAAGAAAAGAAAATAGAGAAAAGTTTAGGGTTTTAAAGACTTGAAAATTATTCCATAAATGTGTATAATCTGCAGTAACATCTTTTTGCTTGGGTTTGGTGATCGAGTCGGGTAAGAGGTGTTACACTTGTGAGTTTTCGTTGTATTCATTTCAACTCATGTATTTCTTCTTGTGTTTGTGCTTAATTTGCAAACATTCTGATATTGTAAAGGTTTGTTTTTAGTTTGCTTATTTGTTATTCTCTTTGAGAGAGTAGAAACCTTAAGGGAGTTTGTAAGGTTAAACATTGTTTTCAAAAGGTTGTCAAATTAGTGGATTTGGAAAAATCATTAATTGAGGATGTTGGAAATATTTCAGAAATCAAGGGGAGCCCTTTTTTTTTACCAAATACAAGTGTATATATTTTTGGCATATTAGTTGTCAATTATGCTAATAGTTGTCAATCATGTAAACTAGGAATTAGTAATTATTTTCTTGTAATTTAGTGATTCTTTCCTAGTGTAGAGCCTTTGTATAGTGTATAAACATTTGACAATGGAACAAAGGGAGTATATCTCTGCCTTTATCGCTTTCAATTTGGTATCAGAGTCACTTTACTTCTGTTTTTTTTTCTCTTGTTCGACCTCTTCAAACACCATGTTAGAAGTATCGAATGAGACTTCCTCAAACACTTCTGCCCAAAACCCAATCTTTGACAATACCTCTGTAATTGCTCCATCAAAAATCAGAGGAAGCAGTACTGAATCTCACCCTGTCCAGATTACTACCCTTCGCTTGAATGGTGATAATTTTTTGCGATGGTCTCAAGCTGTTAGCATGTATATTCGGGGCCGTGGGAAGATGGGCTATATTACTAGTGAAAAGAAGCCTCCAACAGAAAATGATGCTGCATATGTCACTTGAGATGCAAAAAATTCGATGATGAGGACCTGGCCGGTAATTCTATGGAGGAGGATATCAATACTAACTACATGTGCTATCCAACAGCAAAAGAATTATGGGATAACGTTAATCAAATGTATTATGATTTGGGAAATCAATCCCAAATATTTGAACTGGCCTTAAAGCTCGATGAAATGCAGCAAGGAGAAGAAAATGTCACCAAATACTTCAACTCCTTGAAGCGTGTATGGCAGGACTTGGATCTGTTCAATACCTATGAATGGAAGTGTGCAGAAGATGCCCGACACTATGTGAAGGTAATAGAGGATAACCGAATTTTCAAATTCCTCGTAAGGCTGAACGTGGAATTTGATGAGGTGAGAGGGAGAATAATCGAAAAACAAGCCCTTCCCTCAATTGGAGAATTGTTTTCAGAGGTTAGAAGGGAGGAAAGCCAAAGGAACATGATGCTCGGTAAGAAGAGGCAAAGCACGACCGTTGAAAGCTCGGCTCTCGCTGCAAGATCAGGTGCTGGAAAAAAATTCTCAAACGAGCGTCGGAATGATGGGAACTTTCAGGTTTTGTGTGACTACTGCAATAAACCTCGCCATACCTAGGACACATGCTGGAAAATCCATGGGAAACCAGCCAATTTGAAGAATAATAGATTTGGTCAGGCTGTTCCTACCACAAATGAAGCTGAAGCAAGTAGTCCTTTCACCAAAGTACAGGTTGATCATATTCTCGCTCTACTAAAGTCCAATTTGGCGTCTTCTAGTACTCTTAATGTGTCCGTGGCACAAGCTGGTAAGGAAATAAGAGCTCTATCTTACTGCCTAAATTCCTCTGCTCCATGGATAATAGATTTAAGAGGATTTGATCATATGACTAATTCCTCAAAATTATTTGGATCCTATTTTCCTTGTCTTGGTAATGAAAAAGTTAGAATCACAGATGGAACTTTTTCTCAAATTGCAGGCAAAGGTTCAATTAAAATTTCTGGAAGAATAGGTCTTAAATCTGTTCTTCATGTTCCCAAACTTGCCTGTAATCTCCTATCTGTAAGTAAACTTTCCAAGAATTCTAACTGTTGTGTAACCTTCTTTGAATCACACTGTGTTTTTCATGATCAGAGTTTGGGGAAGATGATTGGCAATGCTAAAATGAAAGATGGACTTTACTATTTTGAGGATAATCTATCTAGAAATGGTACAGTGCAGGGATTTAGTAGTGTTAGTTCCATTTCTATTTATGAACAAATAATGGTTTGGCATTACAGACTGGGCATCCAAGCTTTGCTTATTTGAAACATTTGTTTCCATCATTATTTAAGAATATTAATCTTAAATCTTTGTAATGTGAAAGCTCTTTTTTGGCAAAAAGTCATCAAAGCACTTATGTTCCTAAACCTTGCCAACCTTCAAGACCGTTTTATCTATTTCATAGTGATGTTTGGGGACCTTCAAAGGTTACCACTATAACAGGTATGAAATGGCTTGTGTAACTTTTATAGATGATCACACACGAATTTGTTGGATTTATTTGTTGCGTGAAAAATCTGAAGTGGAAAAAACTTTTAAAACCTTTTACAATATGATTGAAAATCAGTTTAAAACAAAAATTAACATATTAAAATCTGACAATGAGGCTGAATATTTCAATAAGGTTTTAAATGATTTTATCCAAGAAAAAGGGATTGTTCATCAGTCTACTTGTCGTGATACCCCTGAACAAAATGGAATAGCTGAACGAAAAAATAAACATCTTCTTGAAATTGCTCGAGTTATAATGCTTTCAATGAATGTGCCAAAATATTTATGGGGTGATGCACTTTTAACTGCATCCTACTTGGTTAATTGGATGCCAACAAGGGTTTTGAAATTTAACACACCTTTAAAATATTTAAAATATGAGTTTCCAGAATTTAGGTTGAATTCTGATTTGCCTCTAAAAATTTTTGGTTACACAGCCTATGTCCATCTTCCCCAAAGATCTCGCTCTAAATTAGATCCAAAGGCTAAAAAATGTGTTTTTATAAGATATGCCCTTAATAAAAAAGGGTATAAGTGTTTTAATCCGAAAACAAAACGATACTATACTACTATGGATGTTACTTTTTCAGAAAACATTCATTTTTTTGACAAAAATTCCCTTCAAGGGGAGAAGTCTAGTAAGGAAGGAAATTTTTGGGAACAATGTCCTTTACCCAGTTTCATCAATCATGAGCCTCCCATTACTTAGTATCCTGATTTTTTCAAATCTGGACAAGATGAATCTCCTACAACAAATAGTCTTATTCAGGAAAAGGAAAATGTTCAAATAAGTAACAGTAGACCTCCATTTGTTAATTTTGAACATGATTTTGTTCAAACAAGAAAGGAAACACTACAAGAGGAAAATTCTAAACCTGATCTACTTGTTTATTCTAGAAAGAGGATCCACAGAAAAATGAATTCATCTCTTGTTCCAGCAAATGATCAATTGTATTCTCCGAATGAAGATCAGGAAGATAATACAGGTAACTTGTCTCTTCCTACTCTTTTTGAATCCAATAAAATATTAGCCCCAATTCTTGTTTCTCAAACGAAAAACCTTGATATTCCTGTTGCCCTTAGAAAAGGAAGAAGGAAATGTGCTAAATACCCCATTGCCAATTACATGTCCTTTGCTAAACTTTCCAAATCCCATAGAGCCTTTACATTTAACCTTTCCAAAATTGTTGTGCCAAGAAACATACAAGAGGCACTAGAAGACCCCAATTGGAAATTAGCAGTTCTTGAGGAGATGAGAGCCCTGAAAAAGAATGGGACTTAAGAGGTTGTGGATTTGCCAAGGGATAAAAAGACTGTGGGTTGTAAATGGGTTTTTACGGTGAAGTGTAAATCTGATAGGAGTGTAGATAGATATAAGGCGAGATTGGTGGCAAAGGGCTTTACACAAACTCAAGGAATTGACTACCACGAGACGTTTGCTCCTGTGCCAAAGATAAATTATATTCGAGTATTACTATCTCTTGTAGTAAATTCAAACTAGCCCTTGCATCAATTAGATGCAAAAAAAATGTGTTCCTCAATGGGGAGTTAAAGGAAGAAGTTTTCATGAGTCTCCCACCAGGGTTCGAAGGAAAGCATGGGGTCAAGAAGGTATGTAAATTAAAGAAGTCTTTGTACGGTCTCAAACAGTCTTTTAGGGCTTGGTTTGAACAATTTGGCAAAGCTGTGAAATGTTTTGGTTTCTGCCAAAGTCAAGCAGACCATACCATGTTCTACAAACATTCAAAGGAAGGTAAAATTGCCATTTTGATTGTTTATGTTGTTGATATTGTCCTAACAGGAGATGAAGCATGGAGTTAGCAAGACTAAAGGAGAAACTCTCTACTGAATTCGAGATTAAAGATCTTGGGCCATTGAAGTATTTCTTGGGCATAGAGTTTGCTAAGTCTAATGAAGGAGTTTTTGTCAGTTAGAGGAAATATGTGTTGGATCTCCTCAAAGAAACAGGTATGCTTGGTTGCAAGACAACTGAACACCAATTGAACCCAACATGAAGCTCGAGGCTGCAAAAGATGTCAGGGAGAGAGAGCGCTACTAGAGGTTAGTGGGAAGATTAATCTACTTGTCGCATACTCGACCGGACATTGCTTACACGGTTAGCATGGTGAGCCAGTTTATGCACTCACCAGGACTTGAACATTTTGAAGTTGTTTACCGAATCTTGAGGTACCTAAAGGGAACACCAGGTAAAGGGTTACTCTTTAAGAAACGAGGACATACGCAGATTGAAGCCTATACTGATGCGGATTGGGCTGGTAATGTAACAGATTACAGGTTAACATTTGGCTACTACACCCTTATGGGAGGTAATTTGGTTACTTGGAGAAGCAAAAAACAAAATGTGGTCACTCGGAGTAGTGTAGAGGCAGAGTTCAAGGCTATAGCTCATGGCATTTGTGAAGTTATCTGGATCAGAAGGTTACTAGAAGAACTTGAAGTTCAGGTTATTTTACCTATGAGATTATACTGTGACAACAAGTCTGCGATTGCCATAGCTCAAAACCCGGCTCTTCATGACCGTACAAAGAATGTGGAGGTAGACAAACACTTCATCAAAGAGAAAGTGGACAGTGGACAAGTATGCTTAGTTTACACCTCAACTACAGAACAAGTTGTTGATATGTTCACTAAAAGGTTGCACAAGAAACTATTTGATTGTTTAATGAGCAAGCTGGCCATGGAAGATATCTTCAAACCAGCTTGAGGGGGAGTGTTGGAAATATTGCAGAAATCAAGGGGAGTGTTTTTTTTTCTTACCAAATATAGGTGTATATATTTGTAGTATATTAGTTGTCAATTATGCTAATAGTTGTCAATCATGTAAACTAGGAATTAGTAATTATTTTCTTGTAATTTAGTGATTCTTTCCTAGTTTAGAGCCTTTGTATCGTGTATAAAACATTCAGCAATGGAACAAAGGGAGTAAATCTCTTCCTTTGCCGCTTTCAATTGAGGAAAACTTAGATAGTAGAGTAGACAATTAGGGTTGAACCACTATATGTAATTATATTCATTGTCTCTATCTATCTTCTTAGCAACCACAAATTTTTATAAAGGTCAATTCACTCCCTTTCTTTGCAATTTCGAGTTGATTAATTGAGCTAACATTAATTTTCTTTTATACTCCTCAACCTTCTTTTTATCACTTTCATTTTCCTATTTTACTTTATCGAGAAATCAATTGTACACTATCTAGATTTATAACTGCTTTTAAAATATACAAATTTAGGAGTGTTACATGACAGATCGAGTTGTAATATTTGTAGTGTTACAATGAAATACTAAAGTATTCCAAGGATCGAACCCAAGAGAGTTCGGGGATAAAGTGTTTCCTAAGCAACAAGTATGCAAATAGGAAGTCTAGCTAACTCCTCGTTAAGTATTATATTACGAAAATTCATAATCAATAGCTAATTACACTAATGGGCCAGTTAACACTAAAAAGGACCAAATTGTAAAACAGTCAAAATTAAGCAATTAACAACTCAATACACAAAAGCGACTCTTTGACTTCCATGTTGCCAATTAGTCTTTGGATTAGGGGGTCTAAAAGGCTTAAACTTCTACTTAACTCAATTTTACCAAATTAGAAGATTTAGTCTGATTCATCTCTCGATCTCACTAAACTAATTCAGGACAACCAAAACAACCCAACACATATTCAAATCATACATTCAATTAAGCACAAAAACAAGGTGAAAAAAACTTAGGTATTTCTTATTGATTGCTTGAAGAAGATGATGGAAACAATAATGAAGGTGAAAATTACAAACAACGTTTAGACTTTAACTATGAAAAGAAAATGAAGCTGATCTATATTAAAAGGTATGAATTAAAATGACAATACAAAAATAATTTTGAGTACTAAAGTGCCATGAAGGCAAAGGTACAATAAAAATTAACTAAACTACCACTAAAAACCACTAGACCGGAAAAGCTAGAAACTAAACCCTAGAAAAGATGAAGAAGACTAACTAGAAAACTTAAAAGATGCTAAAAAAAAAAAAACAAGATGGTTCCTTTTTGTTCTCAGCCAAAATTAGCTTTAAAACATCTTATTACAATCTAAAAAATGACTATAATGACCTTAAAAGTTGTGTTTTGATTGGGTAATGTGTTGGACAAAAAACTATCCCTACAACTAGTTTATCATTATCAGGCAACGTTGTCGTGACACCCATGCTTCTATGTCCCGAAACCCAAAATAGTAACAAACTTGTGGATCTTGAGGGTCTTGGTGTCGTGACATCACTGGAGTTGACTCCATGTTGATTTTTCATTGAAATTTTGCATCCTCAAGGTGAAAGCTCTAGATGTTATGACTTCCATGACATCAGTGTCACGAAACCCTCTCGAGCATATCGGAGAGTCTAATTTAACGTATCAAATTACGATAGATCACATATAAAGTATATTGAATGTTTAAAATGCACAAACCAAAATTAACTAAGCTTCCACTACTTTCTCCTTCCCTTTCACTTTCCAAATTTCTCCAACTTATTTTCAAATTCATCATCAAAATTAATGTCCAATTTCTAACACATAATGAATGTCCATTAATAGTATTATCAATTGAATTTTATTTTTTAAATCAAATAACTAGGACTAAATTTTTAAAATTAAAAGTAAATGCACTAAATTTTAAAAATTCAAAAAAAAATCTAGAGCAAAATTAGACCTTTATTTTATTCTATTCTATGGATAGATGGAATCTAAAGTTATTCCTCCCCATATTGGCCCATTTGTTAGGTTTGAAGGCAAGTTTAGGGTAATGTCAAAATAAAAATGTAAAGAGTAGATTGATGAGCTACGTATCTATATTAAAATTTGATACATCTATGTTATGACTGAATAAGAAGTATACATAATATATATTTATAAAATATTATACTAAAATTAAATAAGATTTTGATTTAAATGATTAGATTATGTGCCACAAGTTCAAATTATATCATAGCATTATTTTATTAAAAAATATGAAAAGAAAAAAATCCTCGTATTAATATTTGTTATTGTAAAATAAAAAAAATTTAATCGTTTTTAAATTAATTTAATGTGCTATTAACTCGTGATATTAACTCAATTGAAAGGATGGTATATAATATATAGGTATATCAATAACACCCATACTTTGGTTTCCTCAATATGAATTTCCAGCTTTTAAGATTGGATTGTCAAAGATGCCATGCTATACATCTTCCATTCCTTTTATTTATTATAAGATGTCAATATAAGTTCAGTGTCTCCGACCCCATCTTTTTGAAGTTCCAAAGACGAGGCTATAGTCTAAATTTGGGACCACTTGATCTAAAGTGATGAGTCACTTATCAAACCCCATATCAAAGTGACTGTTCCTTAGCTTATCCTACATCACGCATACATATTCATTGGGAATAATATTAATAGGGGAGGGGAATGTGTACGTGGGAAGCAGTCACTCATCCACTCAAAACTCACATTCCTTTCTGCTATAATCCACAGTTTTCAAGTATGGCTTGCCAAGAATATCATTGGAACTCAACTTAATCTTTGAAGATCCAATCTGTTAGCACTGTCTTAACTATATATGGGTTTAGGGTTAGCATCAATGATTATGGATTGGGATGGATGCTCTTAGCATCAATGAGACAAAATGAAATTAACTACTAGACTAGTCTTAGTTTATGGCAAAAGAATCAACGAGTCTGATCAAGCCAAAGATAAAACCCAAAAGAAGAATCCCTGGTAGTCCATGGCATGGCCTCCATCTGAAGGTGGCTGTGATAAATTACTAATGCTTCTCACCATTGGGTCAACTCCCAAAACCATATAGCCGCTCGAACCCATCATAATCTCACCGCAAACAAAAGTTTGTGCGGTCATTGAACCTCTATGACTGGTGACCCATGCTCCCATGGATGATGGAGAAGTGGGATTGCATGGGCCCCCACCAAATGAAGGGTTCCTGCCTTCCCAACAAAAGTCTCGGTAGTGTTTAGCACTTTTGGTTGGGTTTTGGACCATTGTCTTGTCTTTTACTGTTTTCAAGAGTGTGAGTACGCTATGGCTATGACCATATACTAATAGCTAGTTTTTCATGGATGAGTTCAAAAGGAACACATTTACTGGTCAGATAGTCAGCCATCAATCATTTTAAACTCTTAACATTCAATACATTATAGAGGAGTAACAGAAACAAAAACTAAAGTGAGAAAACTCTGGAAACCACTATATATATATATAGTTTCTTTTGATTCGTACAGAGGAGGGAGCCATTATGTTTCACTCTAGAGAACAAGATAAGTGAAAAACACAAAGCAAACCAGTAAAGACCCACTTGTAAAACATCAACAAGAAAACAAAGAAAAAAGGGAAAAAGAAACCTAGGAACTAAGACATATCAGTCATTGACTCATTGCTGCTGTATCCAAAATGGAGGAGACTCCAAAACCACTACTCCTCTTCCTCTGTCATACTTTGCTATACCAGTCATTTTTTTTAAAACTGAAATGATGGAAGGTAAAGATAATCAGAGCCAGAGAGCTCCAGCTTGTTTGAGAAGAGGAACAAGAGTGCCATTGATATGAGAAGCCATGACTCTATCCATTGCACCCACAAGCTTCCCACCAATGAAAACAACGGGAACAGGAGGAGAGGTACCAAGTAGCCTTATCAAAGCCTTCTCCATATCTTTCCCCCTTGGATCTTCATCAAGTTCATACACAGTAGGGTTAACCCCCATGCCACAGAAAAGCCTCTTAATGGCATGGCACATGCAGCAACTGCTAATGCTAAAGATAACCACCGCATTCTCCGAAGCTAACCTCTCTATCCTCTCCAATGGATCTCCAACACTAGTCCTGGGGGTTGGCATGTAAGATCCCCATGAACCTGTCGTCTGGCAATGCATTTTCGAATATAGCGAGAAATAATAGAGTTGAATGGAAGTTTTAGACTTGGGACTTTGGCTTGGAAGTGACGAATATATGATGATTTTGGTATTTATAAAGAGGAAATGAGAAAGTGGACATTTAGGGAGTAAAATGTTTTAATATATTTTCATTGAATATTAAAATAATGAATATGAGAAGGAGGTGGCGTTGATGAGGTCGAATGTGAATATTCTCAAGGGGTATGATTGTAGTTTATCTTAGATTTGGACGGTTTCTTTCGTTTTCCTTTTCTTTCTAGAGGAAATCTTCAAAATCATCAAAGAATATGAATATATAATACGTATGGTCGACATGTGTATAAATTAGCTTAATTAGGTTGCAATAATTTCTTACATGTGGGTGTGGGTCTCCTAAACAATATTATCTGTTTAGCATCTTACATAGCTTCAACTAAGTAAGAATTTGATCTTTATCATTTGAGATTATTTCCCTATTCACCCAGAGATTCAGATGCTCCTATATCTATATCTTCATAGTTATTAGCTCTTTTAGTTTAAACATAACTAGGACCTTGATCTTGTGGTTAACACTTTAACCAAGATTGCAGAGTAATTCAGACACGAGACTTGACATTTTCAAATTATGTAGGATGATTTAATATGATCCATTAGATGAAATTGTTTTGTGTTTTTTTTTCCTGAGGAGTGAGCACATGGAATGCTGCTTCCATGGGTCACAGCAGGCATGTCTTAGTGTATACATGCGGTCTTGTCCAATATTTATGCAACAATGCCTGCCTTGTTTTAGTTACTGCTCATGATCATCAAGTTCAACTAAGAATGGGGAAATGGTTAAAATAGCAAAAAGGTTAAAACAAAGGGCACGTCTGTTTTCTTTTAAAGGTTAAAGTTAAAGAGGGGGTGTCCGTACATGATTTGAGAAACCAAAAAAGAAAAAAGGGGTTACTGGTTTGGGTAAACTGCAGGGGGGAGGCATTGGCTCTTGGTTTTTGCAAGGATGAGAACGGGAGAGGGGAACAAGTCATGGGGCATATATGTTAACGTCATGGAATGAAAGCTGATGAAAAAAGAATACGATCTTATTCGATTGTGCTTGTCGGCTTCTTTTCCTATGCACTTTCAAATATATATTACGGGAGCAGGGAAATGAATATATGAAACTGTAATTTTAATCATTTTTATTTTTTTTTAAGAGGAAACGAAAAATAATATTTTTGTCTTAATTTTTAGTATTTTTAATTGAATTTGAATTTTTTAAATAAAGGAATATTTTTAATTGAATTTGAATTTTTTAAATAAAGGTGTAGAAAGGAAAGTAAAATAAAGTGGAAGTGGTGAATGGGGATTCAGAAACTACTAATGCGTCGGTATAGCAGAGATGATTTGATTATTCAACTTTTAGGGTTGTGGGACGTCAAAAAAGAGAGAAGAGAAGACTTGAAGTTTGAGGAATGAAGTTGGGGGGCACACACCCATTGGGTAATAATTAATGCTATACTGCTTTGCATTTGCATGTCCTATAGCACTTGAGAGGCTGAAAAACGTTGAAAACTGTAAGTGTTTATATGACTTGCTCTCCCATTCATCGGCCGGGGTTAAACCAACAAGTCCATTATTTTCGATCTGGGTTTCGTTGCCTTAAGCTTGCGACCATGGCTTCTGTTTGTTCAGAGGCTCCCACACAGTGAACTTATATGATAATTCTCTACAGAATGTCATAAGGTTGCGCTGCTACTTAAAAAGGGAGTGTTCATTTAAACCCTAGCATGAGATGAAAATGGTGAAAAGGAAGCAGAGGTTGGAGAAGACGATCATGTCGATGAGATAACTATAGTCGTTGGATATGTTGACAGAAGTTGATCAAATGGTGGGGGTTTTGAGATTATTAAAATAATATTCAAGAATTGGAGCAAAGAGCTGGCGAGGTGCTGCAGCATAGCAGAAGCTTTGCTGGGTCTGGCGTGATGGAATCGCCAGCTTTTTTCATGGTTTGCTTGTGTTCAATTCAACGTTTATCCCTCTACTTTTTTATTCATATTGGCTTTACCTTTTATAGTGAAACAAAGGTAAAAAGACAAGAGTTTAAGAATGGATTTGACCTAATCGTAATTTAGGAAGAAAACAAGATTGGTTTCCAATGGTCAGTCAAAGTTTTAAATATTAAAGAAAGGAATGGTAAGAAGATTAAGAAAATAGAAGTGAGGGAGTGATAATGGTGTCGAACAAGGCAGTGGTCAAAAGCCGGTGAAACTGTTTAAAAAACAAAAACGATTCCCCGACCCGATGGCTATGAAGTGGATTTGTTTAATCTTTTGCAGGGTGCTATACCGAAACAAGAGTGTCTTTTTAGTTCATTCCCAATGTTTCTCGGAAAGGGAAGTGTGGTGGAGTGGAGGAATTAGTTACTTTTGCTGGTAATTAACGGCAGACAAACTGTTGGTGGAGGAAAACATTACCTCGGTATTATCTCCCCTAATTATAATAATCGTCTTCTGCTTCTCCACTCTTTCTTGTAACATATATAGGGTTTAATAACTCGTTTGTTAATTTCATCGTGTTTATTACTTCAGGTATAATTTAGGTTTAAATTGAACTAATCGTGTTATTAGTAGGGCTTTAAATGATATTTCCCATCATTCTAAAAGTTCTTGTGGAAATTTTATTTTCCATTAGTTATTAGGGGTATTCAAATTGGTTAACCGATCCAAACTACCATTAATCGAATTAATCGATTCTTATAAACTCTTAACCATTAACTGAATTGAAAGTTTTCGGTTAATTTGGTCGGTTAATTAAATTATCTGAAATTTATATATTTTTTTTTTATTTTTAGTTAAAACAAGTATAAAACATATAAAAAAATTAACCGAATTAACCGAACAATTTATTTAGTGAACTAATACTTATATATTATAATATTATTTATTAAGTTCGGTTAATTCAATTAACCGGCCAATTTCGAATCGAATTAACCGTTAACCGAACTTTCAAAAAATTATTAACTAACCTCCGACCGAATTAATTTGGTTAACCTACCGATTAACCAAATTTCTTCAGTTAACCGAATTAATTCGATTTTATCCGAAATTTGCACACCCCTATTAGCTATACACCATATTGTTCTATTTTTTAATATTTATTATAGAATAGTATATTTAATTTTCATATTGTATAAATTATATAGCATATAAAATAAAAATAACTTATCATAAACTTAAAAACAAATAACTCAAGTCAAGTCACATAAAATTTAATTGGTCCTTGGATCCAAATCACGAGAATGTATATTCTTCCTCAAATCTTTCGTTGAGAGATAAAGGATTAAATCATTTTCAGAAATAAAGTTTTTGCTCGGAAAATGAATCAAACCGAGGGACCCCTTTAACTCTTAGGGGGATTAATAGAACGAATCACACTTTTACCACTAAACTATACCCACTACAATGTGATTATTGTATTTATTGTATATAATAGGACCCTTTGTTGAACAGGGGAATTGGGCGTAATCAAGATAGGATTACAAGATAGGATTACAAGATAGGAGCCTAAAAAATCCTGAAAATTAGGACCTTACCGCCTTTTGTCAGAAGACTTGTGTTATAGGAGTTTTGATAGATAGGATTCGACAAAAGGATTTAGTCATAACATAAATAACATAAAAATGGATTGTGCAAAAATCTATAGTTTTTTTTATTATTTATTCTAGTTATTCTAGTAAAATATAAAATAAATAGAAATAAAAAGAAATAGGAAGAAAGAAAAAGAATAGAAATAATATTTTGATTCTATATCATAGGAACGGAAATAGGCTCGAATTTAAATTTTAGAACTTGAGTCTGTTCCATAATTTTAACGGATCTAATATTTTTATTCAAATCTTTTCAAAATTTAAGTGGGCCTTCAAGCTTGAATGGGTAGCTCGACTCTTGAATAGATTTAACTAGGATTTGATGAAAAATATACCAAGGCCCTAAGCTTTATTCCTTTTTATTTTCATTATTTTATAAAAAAAATTTAATTAAAATCAAAATATAATTAGTTATAAAATTATTTTAATTATATTAAATTAAATTATAAATCACATAATATATTTTAAACATAATGTAATTTTCAATTAATATATGTAAGTTTATTTTTTAAAAACAGTCATGAATGATAATTATATTTTTTTCTCTTTTACTTTTTATTTTTTTCTTAATAAATCTTAAAGACAAATACATATTAAATATTTTAAACTAAATTTTAACTCAAATATATATTACCTTTTATATGAATTCTTTTTTCTTTAATTTCATATTTTAATAATTTTTTCCTATTTAAATGGTAATAGATTAATTTTCAATGAAGCTAATTTAATGAATTCATCTCAAAATTAATAAATAATTAAAATTTTTAAGACTTTTAAAGAAAACAATATATGTTTAAAATAATAAAATAAATAAATAATACATGATAAATTATAACAAGGTTGTAATTGTCTTTTTTATTTAAAAATTTATGTTAAAAATAGATCTCAAGGCATTTTTTGTGATTTTCCTCAAAGAGAAGGGATAAGTGGGTATTTTTCAAGATTTTGGGATAAATGTATTTGACACTAAACCTCAAGAAGGTATTGTCTTTTTATCCTAAAATTTAATATGATAATTTACACAAAAAGATTATTGTCGCCTTTTTCCTAAATTATAGTAGTTATAAAAATAGTTGATTAACTCGATTGGTGTTAACATTATTGTCAATGCAAGAAGATGCGAGTTTGAACGCGCTTAGGTAGAGGTGAAACTAGTGGACTAGCAGGCTTTCTTAAAATGAAAAATTTTACATTTAGGTCCTTTAAAAATTTAAAATTTAAAATTAGTAAAAATAAAATTACACTTTATCCCTCTTAACAATATAAAATTTTGATTTACTCTTTCTATTAAATATATATATTCGAGTAACAACAATATAGTTTAAATTGATATAAATTATAGCATATAAAAAATCGAAAAAAAATCATCCATAACATACGTACATATTAAAATTAAAAATCTACACATTATAGTTGTGAAATTTAAACTTGGTACTCAAAAACTCGAAATCTTTAGCTTCATCTAATGCTAAAAGCTCATATTGAAAAATATTGATAGGCAAAGGTGTATAATAAGATAGGATACGTAAAGCATGGGGCATGCAGTTATATATATATATATGCACTAATCTTAGTAAATTCATTGGATAGGTTGAATTAAAATTGAAATCGAAAAATCAATAGAAAATATTTAATTAAAAAGCGAACAAATTATTTATTATGAAACAGGAGTGGGGGATTACAGTGAGGCTGTCCCTTGGTCTCCCACCGTGGAGCCCTATTTGATGTGTTATTTATTTTGTGAAAAGCAAAGTAAAGCCTGACGCAAACATACCTTTTCTTTCTTTATTTATATGAGACTGGACTGGCAGTGCTTTCCCTTTGACAACATTGACGGTTGTTCCCAGCTTTTGTCTCTCGGTTTGCTTCCACATGTGATGTGATGTCATGCTTTTCTCTTTCTTTTTAACCACCGTTGTCACTACTTATATTTTCATGTCTCCTCTCTCAATACTCGTGATTTTGTTGATCACCTGCATGTAAAAATGAAGATAACAAGCATTGTATATAATGAAGATAATTCAGGATTTTGAAATGGAGTTTAAACAAACTTGGGTTTGGCTTAAACTAAAATCTGAATCAAAATTGGGTTAAAACAAACCAGGCTTGAAATTTAAAACTGGGCTTCAACTGGACCTTGAATCACAATTGGGCATTTAGATCTTCTCTTGAAAATGTTTTCAAACCTCTCATGGGAATGAAGATATTTCCAAACTTCTCGTGAAGTCCATTTAGATTAAATATTTGGTTCATTGTTCAAGTTTTGAAGTTCATTTTTTATTTATAAGGTCTAATTGGGAGGTCTGTTTACATTCGGTTTCATGTTAGAAGTTGAGCGATGAGATCCATTTTCATTTCACTATAGTTTTTAGAGGTCAAGTTGTGAGGTTTGTTTCTTTTCAATCTTGATTGGATTTGGGTCGGAGATTGTGTGTTTTAAAGTTTAAGATACACATTAGATCATTAGATTTAAGATTTGGAGTAATTAGAATGTGATTAATTGAAGTCTAAGTTGAGTTCTAGGAAGCAAAGTTGATTTCTCGCTTCACCAAATGCATCATTTCAAGTAGTTTTAGGGTCTTTGATGGTTGATTTTTTATATTCTAACTTGAGTCTCTATTTTGATTCTCTATTTTAATATACTGATTTGATTACATGGTAATATCTATTCATACTTTCTTAACCCTTTGACAAGACACATACACCTTGCACACATAGGTGCTCGAACCCGGGTCTCCTAAGATGAACAACATCCTCTTAACCACTGGAGCCACTCGTTAAGTTCATCCATGCTTAATTGTTAAACAACCCTATTAAATGATTTGGAATGTGGTCATGTATAGTTGGCATGCTATAAGATACATAGAACTTTTTAAACTTTGTGCATAAAGTTCTAAACTTTGTGTATATGTCAAGTTTGCTTATGCACTTAGAAGTTATGTTATGGCGCTTGCATGCAATTCTTAGTGTGATTGATTGGCTAATTCGTGTTTTTACACGCATCAAAGTATTTATAAATGTATATGGCACTCATGCGTAACCTTGGTGTGTTGGAGGTTTCAGCTGATTAGTGTGATAGAGGAATTATTTGTGTGACTAGATTTCATTTCCTTATTTGGTTAAAAGGGCAAGATTTGATTAGTAAAAATCTAAATTGATGTTATGTGAAATCAAAATATAAGTGCCAGTGTCACGAGTTGCGAATTTAAGCTCGCAATGAATGCCCACAGACGTCTCATGAAGGTCAATTTATTAAACGGGGTTCATTCGACTCACTTGAAGCTGATCCAATTCGTGGAACATGTGAAGAAGCCCATTTACTTGAAGTCTTGATAGCCCAGTGAAACACTTAAGGAAAACTAGGGTTGACATGATAAATATGGAAAATAATTTTAGAAGATTTGATTTTATAATCTTAAAGGATTGTGTAAATCCCTTAAGAATCTCAATTGTAGATTGACTTTGATCTCGATTGTTATAGTAAATTAAATTGTACCGTTAGATCTGGGGGAACTCAACTATAAATAAAAACATTCCCCTCATTTGTAATCGTCTCATTCATAGCAATTGAATATTATTTAGATCATTTACTTAAACACTTGATGCACTATTGCTTTCTTGTGGTTTTTTTATTCGATTTGCTCTTTGTGTCTTTGAGTTATTTTCGCTTTATTTTCGATTCCTTCAAGAATTTTCATTGAGAATTCTCAACTTTTAAGATTTAAGCTGACTTAGGCAGATTTGAAGTAAATAAATTGAATAAGATCGCAAGGATTGCGAGACTAAAGTTCTAGCCTCATGGCACTAGTATATGTTTCAATTGTGGATGGATGTTGTAATGCCTCAATATTTCTTACTGTTACTGTTGTTGTTGTTGTTATTGTTACATGTAACTCAGTGTTTAGATTGTTGTTCCGTGAGCAAGTTTCAGGTATGTTTGGAGCGAATTTTGTGGTTGAGCATCATTGATCCTTGAAGTCTCAGCATATCAAATACTTGTTGTTATGGCACATTGCTTTCTAGAGTAATTTTGGCATGCACCTAAGTCACAAAGGAGTTTATTTTAGATTATTTATTTTGAAGTTTATGTTGTTTTAGATGCTTGACATATTGGTAAATATTTTTAACACCATTGGGTTTTATTTGATACTCTTATTTAACATTTTGGATAAGGATTTTATGAAATACATATTTGCTTAAGTTGTTTTTTAATTACTTATTTAGTCAAATTTTGTCATACCATGTCCTTTAGTATGAATTTACATGTTTTGAACTTGTTTTAGCATACTAAATTTATTGGAGTACCTTTGGTTTAGTGTCTAACATGTTAGGAAACATTTAGGATCATGTATAGAACTCAATTCTATTTGCAAAGTGATTGTTTGAGTTGCTTCGACAATGAATGTGGTGCTCTATATCTGATCGTTGTTCAAATCAGATGTAAGGTGTTACATACCTTCTAGAGGGGCAAGGTATTGATACCTGATTCAGAAGTACCAATATCTATTATTGAGATACTAATGCCTGACCTAGAAGTACTCATACCTACCTTTATGATTTCAATACTTAATTTTCCAGGGTTGAAATTTAATTAGATTTTTCATTTTTCAACGGTTATATTTCATCCTCAACTCCTCCAAACAACCATAAACTCATCTCGTGATATAATATACCTCAAGAACACTACAAGAGTTAAGAAGATTCTTGGCAAGTGAGATTAAAGTAATCAAAGTAAGAAATTGAGGTCTAACCATTAAAACTTCTATAGTGCTGGTTTATTTTTAATTTCTCTACCTTTCTTTTGAGATTTTTAGAAGTCCAATTCAATCATCTCTTGGTTTTTTTAGCACAACTAGGCCTATGAACCATCGATGGGCCAACGAGTATCCATAGAAGAGTTGGGCTCCATCCAAATTAAAGGTCGTAGGGTACCACATCATCCCCCTTCCTAACCCATCTATGACAAAGGAAACACGAGTCAACTACCCCAAGAAGCTCACTGAAAAGGAAAGAAAAAAGTGACAAACAACGGTGAGGGAAAGCATGATAGATGCAAATGAGTGCCAGAATTCAAAACTTGATGCTTATTTATCCTTTCTCTACCTTTCACTTTAATTCATAAATATTCCCTCCTAAAAATTATGCTTTTAGGGTTTGAATCTAAAAGACCCCAAATTATGATGCTTAATATTTTTTTGGTTCATATTAGTCTCAAAACTTTCGGTCTAATCCAATAAAGTATTGTGACATGACATTATGAGATTGTGTTACATCATCATTTGAAAATTAAAAAATATATAAAATTTAAAAAATTATAAATATAAAAAGTTATAATTCAATTATTTTATTTTAAAAGGAATTCAAGTGATAACGTGACACAATCTCATAATATCATGTATCATGTTATCATACCTTAACGAAATGAAAGTTTAAGGACTAAATCAAAAAAAATCTACCTAATTTTAAGAAATACTTTTGACATAAAAAGGCACTTTTGAAAGAAATTTTTGGTTTTTTCAAAAGCATTTTTCTCCATATGAACAAGTTCAAATTTTTCTCTTTTTTCTCTCAAAAATACTTTTGACAGCTTAATTATATTTTCACACCTCCAACCTACTTTCTCTCATGATTAATTGCTTAAAAAATATTTAAAATTTACTTTTCATATATTAAAATATTAATTTTCTATATTCTTACTAAAATATAATAATATTAAATAATTTAAACATTATTTAAATATTTATTTGTTACTTTATAATATCATATCTAAAATAATTATTTTATTTCTAAGAAGCACTTTTTGATAATAATAAATTAAATGTTAAACCAAACTTTTCAAAACTACTTTTAAATTAATTTTTCAAAAGACTTTTTAAAAACCCTTTTCAAAAGGAACAAAACAAATTCACAGACCAAAGTGAAAAAATTATGAAATTGAAGAACTAAATATTAGTTATGATAAAAATAACAATTTTTGGCATTGATAAAAAAGAACAGTTTTAGGGGGTTTGGCGAAAAAAGAAAAAAGAACAGAAAAACATCGCTGGTGGCCAGCGAGGCAAATCTGGATTGATTATAAAAGAGAAAAGCATCGTAAATCTTAAATTTATATATAAAAAAAACAAAGTCCAAGCAAACCTCCACTCTACACTTGAAACTCCAAAAATTATCATCGAGGAGAAGATGAGATATGGCATTTCGAGGAGGAAGCGATCTTCCGTGCGGTGTTTTCTGATTCTCTGCGCAGCCTTTACTTTCATCAGCTGGCTTCTCCTCAATCTAAGATCTGTCGATACACCACATTTGACGACGGCCGCCAACGGAGCAATGCTGGATTTGCCTGCCCAGCTAGCGCTCAGGGAGCTTAGGGACGCCTTTTTCTCTTCTTCTGCCCAGCCGCCCACGAAATCTCCCGCCAAGAACTGTGCGACGGTGGAGGAAATGGGTAAGGTTTTTGAAGGCAAGATTTTGAAGGAGAGTCTTAGGGTTCGAAGCATTATTCAACGTCACTTTTCTATAAATGGTAATTACTCTTCCTTTTCTTTATAATCTTTACCTGGATTCCATTGTCAATTTAAAAAAGAAACACGTTCCCTTTCCATTTATTTTTCTTTCTGGAGAATTAGTATTTCCTTTGGAATTTCAAATTAGGAGAGAATAACTTAAGGTTGAAATTAACATAAATCAAATTACGTCTATTGATTTTTAATATTGTTCACCCGCCCTTTGGGAACTGTTCAAGAAGAATTCTAGGTGCCATTTTCTTGAAATTTTGATGTAGAAATTCTTTTTTTAATTATATATAAGATCAATTCCTTTTGAAAGAAGGCAACTTTAGGAAATTTGGGACTGTTTATACACAACAGACATAAATACATAGGAGGAAAATTACATGTAAAATTTCCAATTTCAGGCGCTCCAAGAATTCGTGAGCTTCCTCCGGAGCAGTTCTGTAAACACGGGTTTGTGATAGGGAAAGCGTCCGAAGCTGGTTTTGGGAATGAAATGTATAAGATCTTAACTGCTGGAGCATTGAGTATAATGTTGAATCGGTCACTGATCATTGGGCAAACCAGGCATATTGGTCCTTTCTTAATCCTTTCTGTTTTGTGTTTAAATGTTCTTATTTGTATACCTATTGTTTTAGGGGATATGCTTTTGTATTGCTCCTACTATATAAATTGTCTGGAAACTGACTCCAATTTGTTTGCATCTCATATGCCATTGTGGCTTTCTTCATGCTTTTCTTGCATTGACTTATATTTTTACCTTTCTTTCTTTAGGGGTAAATATCCTTTTGGGGATTACATTTTGTATTCCAATCTCACCTTTACCTTGAGAGAAGTGAAGTATCTTTGGAGACAACATGGCTGTGTAGAAAATTATGGAAGGCATCTGGTAATGAGGATCGATGATTTCCAGAAGCCGGCAAAAACAAATGCTCTGTGTGGCAATTGGAGGACATGGCCCCAACCTATTATATGGTAGGGTGTGAACTGTATTGATATGGATTGCCCTTGAATTTTTGTGGATGTTGTCCATAATTAACTGCTATAATAATACTTTAGGTATCAAGGTACCACAGATGCAGTAGGAGCTCAATTTTTCTTGAAGAACATACATCCTGATATGAGGGATGCTGCAACTGAGTTATTTGGAAGACCAGAATCACTTCAATGGCGACCTAATGTATTTGGTGAACTGATGAGCATTTTGATTTCTCCTTCAAGAGATGTTGAGGAAGCAGTCAATTGGGTTATTGGTGGTGGTAGGGATCCTGATATTACATTACACATGCGGATGCTTATGAACAGGTATGCTGGCAATCTTTTTCAGAGTAGATGTAAATCATCAAATGATTGAAATTGAAAATCCTTGCTTAAATTGTATCGGTATCTAAATTGCTTGTTCTTTAAAATCACACTTGACAATCTCGAAGATTATAATTAAGCATCTGGAGGGTATTTAATGATAATGGTTCATGTCAGGTCCATAAGAGCCGCACAGGCTGCATTTTACTGCCTCAAACAAGCAACAAGCAACTTACACCTGGGGTCAAGACCCAGGGTGGTTGTAGTATCTGATACCCCATCTTTTGTTAAAAGTATTGTACCAAATATAAGTGGATTTTCTGAGGTAATAAACTTGGAATCCCCACCCCCAGCCCCTAAATGAAACTAGATCTAAATTAATAGAAACCTTCTTAAAGTAAGAGATACTGATCTGGTTGCACTTTTTTCTCAGGTTCTTATTTTTGATTATAAACTTTTCGGAGGCAATGTATCAAATAATACGGATGCATCGGAAAATTTGGACTTCAGAGTGAAAGATTGGGGTCCGGCACCCAGATGGGTTGCTTTTGTGGACTTCTTTCTTGCATCTCGCGCAAAACATGCAGTTATTTCTGGGGCACACAAACGTGTTGGGACTACGTACGCTCAGTTAATAGCTGCACTAGCTGCGGCAAACAGTATAGGTAATGACATGTTGCTCCCTGCATTAATGGCGCATGCTTCTAACAGCTTATTTAGGTGGATCATACTCATCGATGAAGCGGAATCTTATAGCTGCTTGATTGTAATGTTCAGGGGAAAATTCGACATCTTCAAGTGTTTCTTTCCTAAGCAGCTTCCAGAGTAATTTATTGGCAGAAGGATTGAATCTTCAAGTGGGATGGGGGCATGTATGGAACCGATTCGCAGGGCCGTTGAGTTGTCGGGGGCAGTCGAATCAGTGTGCTTTCACGCCACTTCTACCTCCGGCATGGTGGGAGGGGGTTTGGCAATCGCCCATACCACGCGATATTAGCAGGTTGGAACAATACAGTGTCCAACTGTCGGAGAATGGAAGAATAGATGAAAATCAACTTCGTTCATATTGTAGTGCTAGGAAAAATACTGTGAAAACTGTTACATACATATAAAGATGTAATTGCTGAAGTTGCAATTCTTTGCCTCGTTCTATACATTATTTTTTAGTATCATATTCCAGGCAGACACAGTGAGGGATTAAATTTGAGAAGCTGGAGATCTTTGCTAATTTCACAAAACCCTAAGAATTTTGCTAATTTCGGGAATATAATGGGACTTTCGAAAATGCCAAGGTTCATTAGCAGTTTTAAGGGAGAGGGGGTGGTGTAAACATTTAATAATAAATTAAATCCCATCATTTCAATGTTATGTTTTTCTTATCATGCTTTTGTTGGCTGTGCTGCTCTAACAAAATTTTAATCAGTAATTATACCATTTTAAAGATCCACCATCAACCATGCATAAAGGATAAGAAAACGTAGATTATGGACCTCTTAACTTATTTAATAATCTTACAATTAATTAATTATGTCAGCATCATTACGTCTAGAGTTTAAAGTTTACTTTCGTGCCTATGTTAAATTTGTCCATGAATCTTTTTAAAAAGATTATAATATTCTAATTTAATATAATGTTAAAATATTTAAAAATTTGTAATTCAATTTTTATTTCTAAATTTTCGCTCTTACCAATCTCCCCAACCCTTCTATATACATTATAAAAAAACTAACATGAATTTAGTTGATTGAATATCATTAATAAAATACGAAAATTTGAATCTCACCTACAAATACAATACCATTAAAGAAAAACAACCTTGAATAGTCCACATCGGATCTGTTTTTTCATTTAGCTTGCCCTTAAGCAACGTTTGCTTACGAATTCTGAGAGGGTAAGGTGAGGGATTGGAAGTGATAGCACACGTAGTTTTTATGGACATGAGTCTGAAGAAGTCTTACACGTTCTCAGAGATTGCCCTGTTGCTAGATGCATTTGGGACCAAATCATTCCAGATAAAGCACACTCTAGCTTCTACACTGGATCTCTTCAGGAGCGGTTAACAGGGAACCTTCAGATTCATCAGTCTCTTTCATTGGTTGGGATTGATTGACTGTGTCTTTTCGGGACCATCTCTTGGCATATTTGGAAGAACCGCAACCTGTTTACTTTTCAAGGTATTTCATGGAGCACTGATGAAGTTCTTAAAATTTCTCTTAGCTGGGCAAGACAATATACTTCTGCTTATAAGTCATCAACACAGAATTCAAAGATCGATGGATAGTTCTCTCATGGATAGAAGTTGGATGTACTTAAATATAGATGGTTCAGTGAGCCAGGATGAAGGATTCGCTACAGCAGGAGGCTTAATGTGTGACCAAAATGGTAGATGGATCATTAGGTTTATCAGATTTTTGGGAAATTGTACAGTGATGGAGACTGAGCTTTAGGGTATCTTGGATGGATTAAAACTTATCTTAGATAGATGATTTGAAAGGGTTTTAATTAAAACAGACAACCTCGAGGCTACTATTGCTATTCAAGAGGATGATCTTAGAATCTTGAACTCAACTCTTCTTAAAAGAATTTTTCCAATCTTGACAAAAGTAAAACAATGGAGGATTCAACATATTCCCCGAAAAGAGAATATTGGTGCAGATAATCTAACCAAGATGATTCGTGATAGAAGATTAAGTTTAAGATTGTTTGAGGATCCCCTTTGAGAGCCTAGTCTTTTTTGAGTCTATCTTTTTTTTTTTCTCCAAAAAAAAACCTTGAATTAACCCATTAAATTACACATGGTATGCATCCAAAAAAACACATTGGTTGCTGGATCGGATTGTGTTCTCCTCTTGTTGAATGACAACCACACAAAAAAGAATTTTATGGATGTATACTGCTGAGGTGTGTAGCTGCTTCAACTAGGTAAGTTATTGACATCCACAAGCACTTTCAGATTAATTAATCTCTTTTTTTTAAATGAATAATATTAATTAATTAATTAAATATGAAACTGGATTGGATTGCAATAATGAAGAAAGCAGCAACTACATGATTTTACATTTATTAGGTGAAACCTACCAAACCATATTCATATCTGAATCTGAAACAAAATTAAAGACAAAAGGGTAGTTTCGCTTCGCTTGCTTGCATTGCATTGCAATAAATTTCAAATGTACAAAAGGGTGAAACTTACGCACCGTGGGTTGTTTACGCAGTTCAAAAACAATTCCATTCTATAAAATCTTGTTTAGTGAATGATTTTTTATCCTTTAATTGATTTAATCACCTATTGGTATAAGCCCAAATTATTCTCCATCTGTTTAATTTCACTCGCAAAATAATACTTATAACAATTTACAATTTTCTACCTAAAAAATCAAGTTCTTTCAAATGTACAATGTACTCATTTGGATGAGCGGTGCGTTTAGTTTATATTTAATCTCACGTTATAATACTGTTATAATATCTAATCTTACCATCACAGTTGTTTTTATACTAACAGCAGTTAAGCGCACTGTCCGTCCAAACTTATCTGAAAAGGATAGTACATTGATGACGTCCAAAATAAATCCACACACACCTTGTAGATACAAGTACTCGAACCCAAATCTCTTAAGATAACATCATCTTGTTTTTTACTGGAGTTACTCGTTAGATTCAGATTGCTTGACAATCTTAATCTAACGTAATTAAAAGATTATTTAATATTAATTACTCAAAACAAAAGCACATAACATAATCTTGGCTACTTCATTCCAAGAAATTACTTAATCCAAATAGATCCAACATTTACGCTATTATATAATATATCTACTGACAAACAAATCAAATCCAAATTGCAGAACACATGCATGCCCAATGCCCAAACCATACCATTAATTAATATCCTCTCCTTCGGCAAAAAAATAATATCTAATTAAAAGAAAAAGTTTGAAGTTAGAAATTAAATTATATATTTTTATGATATTAAAAATAAAATTACATTGTTTATATATTTACAGTTATTAAAAAATTAAATTTTTATTAATTTTGAAAATTAAAATGTAATTTAATCATATTATTATTTTAAAATTATATAAATAATTAAATGATTAAATGGAAAATTTTCATTCTAAGATCCTGGATCCAATTGTGATCCTGTCCAACCTTACCATACATACTTAAGAAAAATAGCAAATTAAATTAACTCTTAATATTTTTATTTGTATTCTAATGAACCTTAAAGCTAAATAAGTCCCTAACCAGGGGTGAATTCGAGGGGTTGGCAAGTGTCTTTATTCTCTTAAAATAAAAAAAGAATTAAGTTCTTTGAAATTTTTAAGGTAAAATTACATTTTGACCCTCTTAAAATGATAAAATTTTAATTTAATTTTTTAAAAATTATAATTTAATTTCGATCCTCCTTAAAAAAAATTTTTTGACTTTACTCTTATCCTTAACCATTAATTTATAGTTAAATGAAGTTGTTAATTAGGGTGAAACGAATGCCCCTAAACTAAATTAACAGGCCTTTTCAGTCTACCGTGGAAGCACGTCATGCCAATTTGGCAAAGCTCCCCATCAGCCTACACTCATCAGCCACCCATGCATTCCCTTTATCCTATATCTATATATTTTTATATATAGTTTTTATGATATTATATATATATATATATATTTCTAGTTAGGCTTAACTATCGTATACTTTTTATCAACATTATCTTATCTAAGTATGGCCTTCTACGTTTCTCCTTAACTCTTACATAACTTAAACAAATTAAGTTACTCTTTTAAGGTTGATATAACCAAAAATCTAAAATTAAAATTTTGTTTATGGGATTATCCTAATTAGAGATGGTTGAGGAGTATAAATCCAGAAATTTCCATCAACAATTGTCATGCACCCGAAAGTAGTAGATAAATAACTGTGATACAACGCAATGAGCTGTGATACGGAGAATATGTAGAAGAAGGCTCACAAAGGTGGAGGGAATATGTTCTATATAATACTGAATATTCCCTATACACATATCTTGTCCCCTCCTTAAACATCACACTTGTTCTTTGGCAACAATTCAAACCCTCCCTCCTTCCTTGTTCTTTTACTTTTTATATTATAACAACAGCAATGGCTCTTAAAACAATCCTTCGTTTGTCCGACGTGCCAAACCTCGACCAAGTCCCAGAAATCTACTCCACCTGTTTTTCCAAAGGTGATTTTTGTTTCATGGTTTTTTCCCAGAAATCTTGGATTGTTCATTATTTTTTATGTTCATGAATGATGTGATTGAGACTTTTTGTTTTGTTTGTGTGTGTTATAGGGTTGGATCTGAACAGAGCATCATCGTTTAGGATACCCAAGTTTATGGTGATAGGGCATAGAGGACATGGGATGAACATTTTACAGAGCTCTGATTCTAGAATGAAAGCCATTAAAGAGAACTCCATTCTCTCCTTCAACTCTGCTGCTAAATTTCCCCTTGACTTCATTGAATTTGATGTTCAGGTAACCATTCATTCCTCTCTTTTCTGGGTTTCTTCTTCTTTGAATCGTACACATGAATGAACCCATGTTGTTGTGTCGGTAGGCGCCGTACAAGGCCTGCTTCTTTTTTCTTCTAGCTTTTTGCTTTTTCAAGTAAAAGATTAGTGATGGCGTGTGCGTGTGTTTTCCTTCAAATGAAATAAAAAAGATTTTATCACAAGAAAAAAATAAATAAAGCAAGCCATTGTGGTTGTTTGTAGGTAACAAAAGATGACTGCCCTGTCATTTTTCATGACGACTTTATCCTGACAGAAGAGAATGTATGTTCACTTTTCTCATCTTTGGTTTTTATACTTTATGCACCATATGTTCCTTCAAAGGTTCAATTTTTTTTTATTTACTGTGTGGTATTGCAGGGTAATGTATTCGAGAAAAGAGTCACGGAATTGTGTTTAGCTGAATTTCTTTGTTATGGACCCCAGAAAGAAACAGGGAAAGAAGGGAAATGTTTATATAGGAAAACAAAGGATGGGAAATTCGCTAAATGGAATGTTGAAACTGATGATTCACTTTGCACATTACAAGATGCTTTCCAGAAGGTGGAACCTTCTTTAGGTTTCAATATTGAGTTGAAATTCGATGACTATGCTGTTTATCTTCAAGACCATCTCCTCCACATTCTCCAAGTTATCTTACAGGTGGTGTTTGAGTTTGCCAGAGATAGGCCTATAATCTTCTCCACCTTTCAGCCCGATGCAGCTCAACTTGTTAGGAAGTTGCAGAACAACTATCCTGTAAGGACTGTAGCTGCTTGATTGAGTTGGTTTTTTAGGATGTTGTTTTACTAATGTTTTTTATGTTGGAAAAAAACCAACAGGTTTACTTCTTGACAGAAGGTGGGGCATCAATTTACTATGATTTTAGAAGGAACTCATTGGGGGAAGCCATGAAGGTGTGCTTGGAAGGTGGTTTACAAGGGATTGTTTCAGAGATAAAAGGGGTATTTAAAGATCCAGGAGCAGTGCCTAAGATCAAAGACTCCAACCTCTCTCTCTTCACATATGGCAAACTCAAGTAAGTTGCTAAATTTCCAATACAATGCTGATGCATGGAAGGTTCCTAATTATATCTAACCATGAATATTGTTATTGTTACTGCAGCAATGTGCCTGAGGCAGTGTACATGCAATACTTAATGGGAATTGATGGAGTGATAGTTGATTTTGTTGAAGAGATCTCACAGACAGTGGATGATATGATAAAGCCGGCCAAAGAGATGACTAGAGGAGGGAAAGGGGAGAGTGAGGCAAATTCAAAGCTTCAATTCTCACAGAAAGAGCTCTCCTTTCTCTTGAAGCTAATCCCGGAGTTGATACAATTCTAACAACATAACTTTCCCCCTCTTTAAGGGCTGTAAACCAGTAATACAAATGTTTGTAGATAAAATTTTTGTTGTCTGAAATTCTTTCATAATATCATTTTCACTTTCTAGTGTTTCAAAGTTTGAGCCATGGGTTTAGCTTTTAGGCTGCTCTTCTCTGGTTTATTGCTTTTCTTCAATGAGAGAGAGACTCTGTCCTAAAACAGTAGCATTGAAATTAAGATGGTTGAAAATGAATGGAGAATGTATAACTGCAGCCCAATTTGCTTGGACATCAACACAAACTTGATTAAACAACCTATGCAGTAGTGTTGAAACTGGATTTGGGCTTAGTCCCATCTTAACCAAATTTCAATTCAAAGGAGTGATTGGTCACCTGCCCTTTTCAACTCTCTAAATTTGCCTTGTTTTCCGTCACTGTATAATCATGCTGAATGTATGTTTTTTTCTTTATTCAAAACAGCATTTCATAGAGGATGCCATAAACTTCAAATTTCAACACTTTCTTCATACAACTTGAAGGTTCTACAGATTAAAACAAAAATCAACAGTGTTTTGCTACTGTTGAATATTTCTCCCCGTTCGAGCTAGTATATCTACGCATTGATTTCCTTCATGATATATCTACTGTTTAGGGGTGAGCAAAATCCGATTCGATTCGAAAAACTCGATAAAAAAATTCAAATTTTGAATTATATAATTTGAGTTAATCGAGTTATTCGGATTAACTCGAATAAAAAATTTAGTTTTTTCGATTTAACTTGGATATGAATTACATAATTCGAGTTATCCAAAAATTTGAATAAGAAAAGATAAAACTATATTGTTTTGATAAAGGTTTGCATTTTCTAAAATTAAAAGTCAAAACCATTAAGTTAAAAAGCAAAACTACGTCGTTTTGATAAATGTTTACTCATTAAGTTAAAAAGTAAAACCATTATATTATTTATTTAGTTAAATAATTTTGTACTTCATTTACTAGTTAAATAAGCGATCCATGTAAACGCAATATTGAGTATAAATAATATGATTCATTAACTCGACTCGACTCAAATTTTTTTCACTCGATTCGATTCGAATCGAAAAATTTTCAAATTGAGTTTGGTTGTTAAAATAGGATTCGTCAACTCGACTAACTCAAAATTTTTTACTCGATTCAACTCGACTCGATCGAATACTCACCCCTACTACTGTTGATAGAAACTTATCAAACTTGAATCGATTAATTTATAAATTAGTATGAATCGATTAAATAAGATAAAAACTAGTTAAATAGAATTTTTTATTTAGTTTAAAAACTGTTATTTAACATTAATTGAATTTTAATATTTTAATTTTTTATAAGCACATATTTTAATATCACATGTTTATAGATCATTTTTATAATTTCACTTCATTACTTCTATTGTATTTAAATCTGAACATATATCGTATCATTGATTTTAATTTCACTGCTGTAATAATTAATATCATTATCATCGTTATTTTTAATCGGTTCATCTAAAAGAACATTAAAAATTATGTTAAATTGTAATTTTAATAAAAGGAAAATATATTTAAAAAAGAAGCGGGGAAGAAGATTGAAGGGGAAGGGTTTGATTAAATGGTGGCAGTAAAGAAACAGAAGATTTGATGGGCTTTTGTTTGGAGATGATTACTTTGTACGGTGGTTTGATAAGATAACAGCTAAGTGTAATAACTTTGTAATTAAACATGCAAACACCTCATCATGTGCTTCTCTACAGATTCTGCTTAATATATATATATATAAATAATACTAAATCATATTCTCCTATCTTTGGTGTAAGATTAGGACAAGAAACCCAGCTTAGCTACAAACATAACTTGGCTTTGCTTCTACTATATTCCCAATTTCAATTATTGTTTTAAATTAAGTTATTTTGGTTCATGAACTTCAACTCAAATACAACCATATATGAAATGACAAATAAATAAATATATATATATATAAATGAAAGGATGTGGGCAAAGACACACACCGCCCAGGACAAGCTGTGCTTGTGTAGGACCAAACTAAGGAAGGAAATTGTTTCAAGTTTCAATTTTTAATTACTAGTTTTAAGGAAGAAGAAATACATTGTATTAATGATAATGTAAACAAAATACAGACACTCTTAATAATGGCACCCATAATCTCTTCTACCCAATTCCTCAACTTCTTTCCTTTTATTTATTTCTCAATATATAAAGTCAATTCTAAAAATGAAAATTTTAAAAAATAAATTTGACAATAGATTTTATGCTCCTCAAAAGTTTCTTAGCGTTGGGTACAATGATAAGAGACATTATACTTGTTGAGTAATTTTATTTCGTGTCTTATTAATGAAAATATTCGGGTATTTGTACATACGATCACTGTTTATGATATGACCCCACTAGTTCTAGGACTGATGCTTTGAACGAGACTTAGGCATGCTGGATACGTGTTTCTTTCTAGGTTGCCTGTCAGATCTCGCAACCACCCACATGCAAATTCATTGGGCATAGGCAAACTCTTTATTGGTCGTGCGAGCTGGTGCTGCGAGCTCTCCTTGCTATCTTCTCACTGTACGCCTCGCACGCATTGATAGGTGCCAAAAGTAACATATTTTAGCCTTATTCTTAATATGTTTTTGGATGATTAATCTATTTAAAATAATGAATTTTATGTTCATAATCCTTGAAATTCATGTTTTATACTTAGGAAAGCATTTGGGAGTGAAAGGATCGAAAAACAAGCGAAAATCGAACAAAAAGAGCATATTTTAGGACCCACACAAGCTGGACACATGGCCATAGACTAAATCGAAAATAAAAAGGAAAATTTGGGGCAAAAGTGTAAATGTGAAAGAGTTAGGAAAAAAGATATATTGGACATCAGACTTTATTTAAATTTAAATTTTATTTCTTAATATTAATATTTAGGATTATTATTATTATATTATTTATATTTAATTTTAATTTATCTTTTAGGCTTTTAGAGTTTAATTTGGATCCAATTAGGAAATTATTGTTTAGATTTAATTCTAATTATCTTTTTAAAATTTAATTTGGATCCAACTAGAGATTTTTATTTATTATAAATAGGGGATGGAGTGATATGAATTAACACTTCTAATTTTCTATAAAATCCTCTATTCCCCAAACCCTAGCCGTCAGAGATTATTGAAGGAAACAATTGAAGGAACGCCATAGAAGCCGTCTTTGAAGCAGATATCCACAAAGATTGAAGACCTCTTTCTAAATTCTTTTGATTTTATTATGAGTTTTTCTTCATCTTGTGGCTATATTGTTTTTGAGATGTTTCCATTTATTAGCATGAACTAAATTCTTAAATACCTAGGGGAGATGAACCCTAGGATGAATTCTGTCATTTGATTTCTGATTTTACGCAATAAATACTTATATTTTGTTCTCAATTATGTGTGCTTAATTCTTGATTTAATATTCTTGATATATTAATTCTTATTTGATGTGCTTAAATCAGAGGAGGAATAGACCCTGTTTAAGAGTAGATCTAGCATAATTGAGTGGAGTTGCATGCAATCCTAGAAATAGGACGATATAAATCTATCGGATTAGAGTCAAATCTAATAGGGGAATCTATAAATTGAATTAATGCGACAATAGGGGTTTTAATTAGAAAGAAATTTCAATTAATCAATCTAGAGTTAGTTGCTTTTATGCTTGAATAGAGATATTAGCATAATTTAGGGATTTCTACGGAATAAAATACTAAGTGAATAAATTGTTTAATTCAGAATGATAATGGCAGATGAAATCTAGGTGAAATCTTTCCTAGGTATTGTTTGCTTCTTGGTATAAAAACACTTATTATTTCTCGCTTTAATCTTTGACACACTTTTTATTAATTTAGTTAAATTAGTTTAGAACAATCACTTTATTAGACCGGTTAGATAATAGGAAGACAGTTATTACTAATACTTTTGGTCCTCGTGGAAACGATATCTGTGCTTATCGTAACTATACTATTAATTCATAGGCGCACTTGCTTTAGTCATATTTTTTTAGTTAGTGTCGACTGCATCAAATTTTTAGCGCCATTGCCGGGGATTGAAATATTAGGAAAACTTTATTTCTATTACTTTAGCCATTTTTTTATTATTTATTTTTGTTTTATTATTTACATTTTTAATTTAATTTTTCTATTTTAATTTTTTTCCCTTTTGCTTCTGGCAAGTTCTTTTAGTTTATGATTAGAGGAAACCCGTCAGGACCACTTCTTCACGACTCTAAACTTGAAAAGACTGCTCGCAAAAATCATAAAGAGGTTAGAGAAGCTAAGCAAAGTCAGAACACTTTAGTAGACGGTAAAAAGGAAAAAGATACTACTGTGGAGATGGGTGAAAATCAAAATAACCAGGTTCCTCCTGCTCTTCCTGTTGCTCTTCCTGATCCTCCTGCTCGTCGGACTTTGTATGATTATGTTAAGCCTACTCTGATTGGGGTTGAAATGAGTATTGTTAGGCCGAATGTTAATGCGAATAATTTTGAAATCAAGCCGAGCATAATTCAGATGGTACAACAATATGTTCAGTTTGATGGTTTGCAGGATGAAGATCCAAATGCTCATTTGGCTAATTTTCTTGAGATTTGCGATACTTTTAAAATTACTGGTATTACTGATGATGCCATACGCTTACGGTTGTTCCCGTTTTCATTGAGGAACAAGGCAAAAATATGGTTAAATGCTTTACCACGAGGTTCTATCACTATTTGGGATTAAATGATTGAGAAGTTCTTATTAAAATATTTCCCGCCGGCTAAGACAGCTAAGTTGAGGAATGACATCTCTTCTTTTGCTCAATTTGATATTGAGACACTTTATGAAGCATGGGAGAGGTTCAAAGATTTATTGAAAAGGTGTCCTCATCATGGGTTACCTTTGTGGCTCCAAGTTCAAACTTTTTACAATGGTTTGAATCTCTCGATTAGACAGATAGTTGATTCAGCAGCTGGAGGAATTTTAAATAATAAGACACCGGAAGAAGCTCAAGAATTTATTGAAGAGGTGACATTAAATAATTATCAGTGGCAAGTTACAAGAGTAAAACCTGTGAAGGCAGCAGGGATTTATGATGTTGATGTTGCTTCTATGTTGGCTCATCAGGTTGAAACTCTTAATAAAAAAATTGATGGTTTGAAATTTTCTAAGCAAGTACATCCGGTGATGCAGTGCAATCAAAATGGAACGGGGATGATGAGTTTGGAATATCTCCACAAGCAAGCAGACTTTTTAAGTAATAATTCTAAACCTCAAAATAATCCTTATAGTAATACTTATAATGCAGACTGGAGAAGTCACCAAAATTTTTCATGAGGTGGTCAAGGAAATCAAATATCACAAATTCCTCCAGGTTTTTAGCAGCCACATCAACAATAGTAGAAATCGAACCTTGAAGAAATGCTTACTAAATTTATTTCGGTTTCTGAAGCAAGATTTCAAATTAATGAGACAGCTCTAAAAAATCAGTAAGCATCAATACATGGTCTCGAAAATCAAATCGGACAGCTCGTCAAACTAGTTTCGGAAAGACCACAAGGTAGCTTACCTAGTAACACTGAAACTAACCCAAAAGAGCAGATCCATGCAATCATTGTTCAAAACGTGGAAGGGTTAGTCGAGCCTGAACAGAAGCCGAAACTAGAAGTTGTTATGAAAAATAATGAGGTTGAGGAAAATAAGAAAGAGCATAAGTCGGTGCTTAGAGAATACAAACCTCGAATTTCATGTCTAGAAGCATTGAAGAGAGACCACGGAAAAGAAAAAATATGATAAATTTCTTGAGCTCTTAAAAAAATTAGATATTAACTTACCTTTTGTTGAAGCTCTTTCGCAAATGTCGAAGTATGTAAAATTCTTAAAGGAGTTGTTAACAAATAAGAGGAAGTTAGAAGACTTGTCAACTGTGGAGCTTAATGTAGTTTGCTCAGCCATTCTCCTAAACAAATTACCCAACAAACTTAATGATCCAGGGAGTTTTACTATTCCTTGTCTCATTGGTAGTTTACATGTTGATCAAGCTTTGGCTGATTTAGGTGCTAGTATAAATGTTATACCTTATAAACTGTTCAAACAACTTGGTCTTGGGGAACCTAAACCCACTAGGATGAGATTCAGTTAGCTGACAGATCAATTAGATATCCTAAGAGTATTATTGAGGATGTGCTTGTAAAAGTGGATAAATTTATATTCCCTGTTGATTTTGTTGTATTGGACATGGATGAGGATGTTGAGGTACTTATGATCTTAGGTCGACCTTTTTTAGCCACTGCTAGAGCTATCATTGATGTGGGTACTAATGAACTTGTGCTTCGTGTAGGTGATGAAAAGATTACACTTAAAGCACATGATTTTGTTAGAGTCCTAAATGAGTATAATGATGATAATTATTCTGTTAATATTAGCAACCATGTGACTCAACACTTTTTGCAGGAAATCACTAATGAAAACATGATGGATTCAATTTTGATTCAAAGTGATAGAACTTGAGTGGTAAAAGAAGATCGAATGTTGCAACTCGAGGAACTAGATGAATGGCAAACACAGTTCGACGAAAAATCGAGGAAACCCAAGGAAGAACCAATGCAAAACCATGAAGTGCATGTGAAGAGGATGAACATATTTAAAGTGGGAGACAAGGTGTTATTAGACAAATCGGATCCACGAATTTTTCCTTCAGAATTTAAGTCAAGAGGGTCGATCCTTTTGTGGTAAAAACTGTTTTTCCTTATGGTACAATTGAGGTAACACATCCTGATTACGACACATTCAAGGTAAACAATCAACGTTTTAAATTTTATTGTGTTGGTAATATTGATAATAAGAGAGAAGAACTTCGATTTCATGATCCGCCTTAACTACGAGCTTAAACAGGAAAGTCGAGCTTAGACTTTAAACAAGCGCTTCTCGGGAGGCAACCCAAGTGTTTTTGTTTTTATTTATTTATTTTACTTTCATATTTTTTAAAAAAATGGAAAAACAAATTATTAAAAAAATTTGAAAAATTCAAAAAAAATTAGTATATTTATATTTATATTTATATTTAGTTTTATTTTTAGTTTTATTTTAATTATGCAATATTTTTATTCCTATTTTTTTTAATTATTATCTCCCTCTCTTACTTGTCTTTGTTTATTTTCTTATTAGTTTGCTCGGAAAATTACACTTTATTTAAACCCGCTACATTCTCATTTTTTTTTCAATTCGGATGAAATCATCCTAATTTAGGGAAGTTTCGATTTCTTTCTTCATTATAATATTGTGCTTATTCTGCTTATATCTGTTTGTACATTGAGGACAATGTACATCTTAAGTGTGGGGAGGTTGATTGTGATTGTGATAAAATCCCTGAATTATTTATTGTGTTTAAAGTAATTTTCTCATACCCCATTAGAGTGGATTTTTGCTATTTGAAATTTTTATTGATTTTGTTTTGAGATTGATTTGTGAATCTTTTATGTATCGGATAATTTAATCTTTAGGATATGAAAGAGTCAAGCATGATGAGTTGTCTTCAGAATTAAATATTTTAGATTGTCTCCCTAAATTAAAATATTATCTTCAAATTTTAAAATTGCAGGTTTTGACATCAAAACCATAATTTTTATTTTTGTGGGCTTTTGAGCCTATAGAGCATATATTTTATTTCTTGCTCATTTTATTTTGGTTGAGTGTATGTCAAACTGATTTGTTATTCTAGAATTTGCTTTGACTATACATGTTGAGACCATATTATTGATTTGATATACTGATATGATAGAGGCACTTAAGATTCACCCCCTCAAAAAAAAACATACAATTAACCCCTAATGAACCCCATTAAGCCTAACATTGTTCTATTCATTAACCCATAATATTAACTCATGATCCATATATTTGTGGTAAATTTACCCAGTTATTGACTCTCTTTTTGCCGAGATTTGATTTGGTTAAGTTGCCTAACTATGTTTCATTATTTGAATTGCTGAATTTTATTGTTTAGAAAAAAAAATCGAAAAGAAAAATTGAAAAAAAAAAGAAAATTGAGAAAAAAAGACAAAAAAGACAAAAAAGACAAAAGTGTGTTTGAGCTAGAATCATTAGTTCCATATACTGTTGAAAAGCTCATGTTTGTTCTTTATTATTTATGTTAATGCATATTCTTTCAATTCAGTAACTGATTATTATTTTTCCTGGTTTGGTAATTTATCAACTTAATCTCGATTTTAACCAATTCTTCTAGCTTTTTCCATACCCTTAACCTTAGCTCCATTACAACCTTGTAAAAACCTCTTGATTGGTGTGTCATGTCATTTTACAGTGGTGGGGATTTGATTTTCAAGCAAGCCCGTGGTAATAACATTTTATGTTTGACTATTGAGTGCTTATTTCATGAACCTTAAACACTTTGAGTGCTTTGAGTGAATCTTTAGTTAGGATGTCAATTCTTGTTGATTTTGAATTTAAGGTAATTATTTAGATAAGAGGAGACACCTATATTTTTGTGCTAAAAATTTTGTAGCTTAGATTGCTTGAATCTTTAGTGTTCTTTTAGATGAATTTTCAATGCATGATTGTTTGCAATTTATCCTGAAACATTATTGATAAAAAATGAAGAATTAAGAAAGTTAACTTGAATGTGGGTTGAAAATTTTGCTTGAGGACAAGCAAATGCTTAAGTGTGGGGATATTTGATAAGTGCCAAAAGTAACATGTTTTAGCCTCATTCTTAATACGTTTTTGGATGATTAATCTATTTAAAATAATGAATTTTATGTTCATAATCCTTGAAATTCATGTTTTATAGCATACAATCCTAGAAATAGGACAACATAAATCTACCGGATTAAAGTCAAATCTAATATGGGAATCCATAAATCGAATTAATGCGACAATAGGGGTTTTAATTAGAAAGAAATTTCAATTAATCAACCTAGAATCAGCTGCTTTTATGCTTGAATAGAGGTATTAACATAATTTAGGGATTTTTACGGAATAAAATGCTAAGTGAATAAATTGCTTAATTCAAAATGATAATGGCAGATGAAATCTAGGTGAAATCTTTCCTAGGTATTGTTTGCTTCTTGGTATAAAAACACTTATTATTTCTCGTTTTAATCTTTGACACACTTTTTATTAATTTAGTTAAATTAGTTTAGAACAATTACTTTATTCGATCATTTAAATTATAGGAAGACAGTTATTACTAGTACTTTTGGTCCTCATGAGAACGATATCTGTGCTTATCGTAACTATACTATTAATTGATAGGCGCACTTGCCTTAGTCATATTTTTTTAGTTAGTTTCGACTGCATCACGCATCCATCTGGTAGGGCTTGCTCGGGTCACAGGTTGGCAACCCAAATCCTATTCAGGTCTCGGGTCGGTGATCACTGACATATAACAATACTTATAAAGAGAGAACTTAAATTTGAATACTTGAAATGACATTATTAAAAGAGACAGCAATAGACTTGAAAGATTTTTATAAACAATAAAAGTTTGTATTAAATAAATCAATGTCATTATCATTGTTGACTAAGGGGAAATTGGGATAGACTTTTCTTCTTCTCCTAAATATTGAATTGAGGGTATTGTTGCTTATTGATGAGGATGACTACTCTTTAATTGGGTGGTCATTTTTTAATGGAACTCTTCTTTAAGATGCAAAATTGGGGTTGCTTATTTCCAAGAAACAAAGATGGGGGGCATAACTGGCTTATTATATTTAGGTCAAAATATTATTAAAGTTTGTCTTTTGGGTGAATCATTTACATTCATATTTATCACATGTTTTGAATACTTGAATTGAATTCAATGTACTATACAAAGAAAATAACACTGTAAAAACAAGAAGAAAGAAACATTTTCTTAGATTTGATATTTTATAGTACGAATGTTTTTTTTATAATTTAAATGATAATTAATTACAATAAGTTTCAACTTTCAACTCGGTTTCTAATAATTTATTACATACTTGCACAAAGAAGTAGTAGTTCGAGGTCAGGTCGGGTTTAATAATGATATTAATATATTTTGTATTTGTTCAAGTTTGGTCTAATTCAAAATATTTAGCTTAAAATTTTGCATAAATTCGTTGATATTTGTAAAAGATTAATCAAAACTCATTTTAAGTTCACTCAGATTATTTTTAAATTTTTAAAAAATATATTTGTATCATATTATTTTAGTATTTAATAATTTTATATAATTTTTATTTATTAAATTTTATTATATAATCATCTTAATATTATTTTAATATTTACATTAAAGTAATATTTTTTTGATCAAATACATTAAAGTAATATTATATATTTAGTATATGTTTACTTTTTAATGTGTTCTAAATTACATAATATATAAAAATAACATAATATAAAGTATTATAAACTTAAAAACGAGTCGAGTTAAGCTTGGGCATTTAATGTTCAAGTCTGAGCCTGAGCCATATTTTAAACGTGCCTAATTTTTTTAACTAAGCCCATTTTTCAAACTTAATATTTTTACTCAAATCCTCCTAAATTTCGAATGAACCTTTGAACCTAAACGAATAGTCCAACCCATTAACAAGTCTATTTTCCTTTAAAATTTGGAGTAGTAAACAAAGGTAAATTAGTAAGTAAATGGAATATTTCACTTTTTCCTTTCTCTCATAATAACACCGAATATTTGAATCTTTTTTATAATTAAAAGATTTTATTGAGAATAAATCTGGATATAATTTATAAATTGTAAGATTTAAATAAAAATAAGATTAAGTTAGTTATATATGGTTTTTTTTTTCTTTAATTGACTAAATAGATAGTTTATTTTAAGGTTGAGGGAAATAGATCGATTTTAGCGAGAGAGTATAAAGAGCGCGTTTAACTGGACACACTTTCTTCACAATTGGCAAAATAGTTCATTTAGCTGGGTGAACTTTTCACACAATTAGCAGGAAAGCGCGTCCAACTGGACGAGTTTTTATTGACATGTCAGGAAAAACGCGCCAATTAATTTTTTTTGGAATTTTCAAAAATCACTTCCAGTTAAACGTGCTTTCTTGATATATCAATAAAAGTTCGTCCAAATAAATGCGCTTTCACACACTTTCTCAAAATCGACTTTTTTCTCTAAATCTTGAAAAAAAAACGACCTACTTAACTAATTAACAAATATATATATATATAATTTAACCTAAAAATAATATCGAATTATGTATAATGAAACTCGAATTTAAATATTTAAATTAGAAAAATCACAACTTTCACCCATTTTGTCCAAGTCTTGTTGACAAGACCATATACTTGATTTACTTGTCTTAAATTTTCACCCTCTACCCTCATGATAATGAGAAATAGTGGGAATAGAAGCTGTAAAAAGATGGAAAAGTCAAAAGATAAATGATAATTAATATTCCATAACCAACAAAATTATGAAGCAAATCTAGTAGTTGGGGGAATAAAAACTAAAGTTTTAAGCTTTGAAAATGTTGATGTGGGCAAAAACTTTGATTTTAAGCCAAAAACTTAGAATTACAAAACACAGTAACAGGTAACAACCATGTCCATGTGCATGATTAAGTTGGAGGGTAACCACAACATAAAATCTAACAACAAAATCTTTATCTCATTATCCACTGGAAGGATTAGAATTTAGGAAACATAGAAGGATCCCACTTTTTCACTTTGGGTGAACTGTAAGGTTTTCCCTTTCATCATACACTTATAAAAATCTGTTTTCCAATTAACCTTATTTTCATTGATGATATCCACAGTTATCTTTCCTTTTTTAAATTATATCAATGTTGAGGGAATTAAGGAAGAAATTTTCAAAAGTTAATTGGGTGAACTAATAATCATTATGTTGTGAAGTTGATAGTATTTGAAATGGACGATGGAGATGCAATGAATGGATGTAGTAAGTATTACAGAAGAGATATGTGCCCTTGGATGTGTTTGGAAGGGAGGGGCTCCACTTAAAAAGAAAACTAGCACCAAAGTGGGCTCATTGCAGAAAATGCAGGGAGGGAGAGAGGGTGCTTTGACCAAAAACGGTAGAAGTTTTCTTACACGTTTGTGTAAGAAAAGACCCGTCAACATAAAGCAATGGTTTTTTGTTTTTTTTTTTTAAATTACAGTCAAGGAAAGAGTTCCAAGCTCCGAGTCAGAATAAGAGCAGTTGTGTTCCTCTCTCTATATATAAAACCTATCTGTCTTTCTTCTCCCTACAAGTCTTCCTTCTGTTCTTTTGCCTTTTCTTTGCTTTGGGTTTATTTGGAACATTTCAATCCCACATGGGTTACTTTGCTTGATTTCAATAAGCTAAGCTAGCTTCGAGTTTGGGACTTTGAGAGATTTCAGATAAGTTAAAACATATATACAAACTTGAGCTAGCTGGTTGAGGAGGGTCTTTTTTCTTTTTTGTCGAGAGTTTTTAAGTTTTAAGCATGGAAGGTCAAAGCTTTGTTGTAAATGGAGGGATCAAAATGCCCATTGGTTACAGGTTCCGTCCTACAGATGAAGAGCTTGTGGTTCATTACTTGAAGAGAAAGGCTTTGAACCTTCCTTTACCTGCTTCTGTCATTCCTGAGTTTGATGTTTTTCAGACTGATCCTTGGAGTCTACCAGGTTAGGCAATGAAGTTCAATGCAAAGCCTTGTTAAAGTTTAATGAAACCCATGTCTATATCATGATGTTAATATTTGTGGGTTTCACTTTCAGGTGATGTGAAAGAAAAAAGGTATTTCTTTAGCGGCAGATATGGTAATGACAGTAACAACAAGAAATGTAAGGGAGTAGTAGTTGGTCCTGGTTACTGGAAGCCAATAGGTAAAGAGAAACCAATTTTAGCTTCTGGTACCAATCAAATGGTTGGGATGAGACAAGCTTTGATTTTCTGTGAAAGGAAGCCATGTACTGATACTAAACCCCAATGGCTCTTGCATCAGTTTCGTCTTGTTGGCTCTGCAGATCAAACACAGGTATGAACATAATATAACTTTGTAGCATAGCTCATTGGCAGCACTCATCATATTAATTATGGATTCTCCATGTATGCAGATGACCAAGAGGGAATGGCATGGGGATTGGGTAGTTTTCAAGGTGATTCAGAGGAAGAGAAAAGCAAAAAAACATGGAGTCATATGTAGCAATAGTCAGACTACTAGAGCAGCAGCCTACATGCCTAGTTGTATTGATTTTACAGTGGAAGACAGCTCTGTGTTTGGTCCTCCTCAACCTACTTCACCAAGTTCTAGTGAAATAACTGAGGTGTCTCCCAATGGATTGTTAGATCAGGAGGAAAGCAGTGCTGCTGTCATTACTACTTTTTTACATTATTGTATGGGAAAACAGTAAAAAAAAAAAAGTTTCACACTTTTTCACTGGACTTTGTATGAGATGTTTTCTTTAACTGTGTTGTCCAAGAAATGAGCAAAAAGGGAACAGAGAAGGGCAAAAAAATTAACAGTTGGATTTGACGGACTATAAGAAATTGTGTTGTTGAAGCAAATCCCAAACCCACCCTTTTACCATATATGAAAGTTGAATTATTGTGACAGGGGAAAGTGGTGGCACAAATTATTGCTGAGTATCTAAGCTTTTGTTTTATAAAAAAGGCAAATGATTTTCAAGGGATAACCAAAAGTAGATACACAAACATGAAAGAAAAATAGAGGCATCAAAGTAAAAAAAGAAAAAGTGGGTTATGGCATTTCCATTATCTAAATTGTAAATCATAACATGGTGGCAATGGTGATTGGTGGCACATGGGGACTCATTTTCCTTGTGTATTATACATATGAAGGCTTCCATTTGTGGTTATTGAGATTATTATTTAAAGGGGGTTTCAATTTCAAACTACATTGAAAAGCAAAGAGATTCTCTCTCCATCCAAAATGACTTTGTATGTATATAAATAATGTGTTGTTGTGCTAAAAAGAATGGTTTTGGTTGTGTTGGGAAAGGGAACAAAAGACAGACAATAAGTATATACTCATAACATATATAAATATATATTCCCAGGCCAACTTCTTCTCATATGATGATGAGAATAGGATTCTTGTTGTCACCCCAAAGAAGAAGAAAAAGAAAGTTGATTTTTGCCTAATCTCAACTCTTCCTCTTCTGGTTTAGCCACCTGCATAGCATAGCATAGCAGTCAAGATGGGATGTAAAGTCATGTAAGTGAGGCAGCAATCAGAAAACAGGTTAAGATGGGATGGGAAATGAGCAATTTCTTGATTCCTAAAAGAGCATCATTTACATTTTCGTAGGACCCAAATTCACATGTGTTGTGTTATGTACTAACAACATGTGAATGAAGGAAGGAAGAAACGACAAGAATGGGATGACCACCCTCCCAACTACAAATGCAAGTAGCCAGATTCAACTCAATTTCAACTAGTAGATGCATGTCGGTCGTAGTGAAATGGGGGAGAGGTTGGGGTGTTACGGAACTGCCGACCAAAGTTTCTTGTGGGAGTGGGTTTTATTGATCATTAAAGAAAGAAAGATGGTGCGGGTGTTATCCCGTAAAAGTCGCCATTACAGTTGGTTTGCGGCGTAGATTTCTGACTTTACGGCTTCCGTTTTCTTGACACTAGGCCTGGATTGGTAGGCCCTAAACCAATCATATCAACCCATCTATTAAAACCCACCAATTTTGTTCTGATCTTTAAACAACTTTTGGTGAGTTATTCAACTCCCAATTGCATTCTGCCATTAATTGGAATCTCAAACATGCAGATATTGAAGAATATGAATGTATTGTCACTAAATGGCCTTATAAATACCGTTCCAAGTATGATCTGAATTCAAGTCGCGCTAATCACGTTACTTTAAAGTTTTGTCCTCTTTTTATAATTCAACAAAAAAAAAAAAAACTACCTATTACCCATGCACTACAGTGGTTGATCAACGGTTGTTTCTAAAACTTGATGTTTAATGAAAGAAAAAAAATATAAGAGAAATCTTGCTTTTTTTATGTAAAAAACAACAAATCCGAAAAATTCTTTAAAAAATATCATATCTAATAAGTTTTTCATTATTCAAGAATAAGACTTAATCTACAAATAATTTATAAAAGAAAATCATGTTTTATTAAGATTCATCACCGTTGTTGGGGATCAACCCGTATAAACAACGAGATAGTAAGAGTAGAGAAGAACTAACATAAATTTTTTACGTGAAAAACTCTCAAAAAAGGAAAAACCATAGGCAAAGAAGACTTTGACTTTTCAATAAATGAATAAAGCGAGAGTACAATATGAAAAAAATAAACTTAAATGTACTAAACATACATTACTCAAACCCCAAAAATAAAACCCTAACTCATGAACAAAATTCTCTCCGTAATTACCACGAAACTCTCACCAAAACTCATATGCAACTACATCTTGTCATTTCACACCAAATTCCTATTAAAGTCCAAAATTAAGAAGGATTGAGAGTTAATTGAAAGAATTTGTAGATTCGACAAGTTCCACTAAAAGATTTGGAAATTTTAATGGTTGGATACTAAATAGTTGGATCTCAATTTTGGTTTAGTTAAATTTATTATAATGCCATTTTTTAGTTACATTGCTATCAAGTGAGTATTTAAAAAAAATCAAAATATCACACCAACAAACTTAACAAAATAATTTTAACAGTGTTAACAAGTGGACCTAAATTTTAAAATCCAGAAGTAGAGGGACTAGATTCCTAAAAGAACAAGGACTAAATTTTAAATTCGTAAAGAGTACAGGGACTATGGCATATTTTAACCTTTTATGATACCGTCCGATAGTATATATTCTATTATTCTGACAGTTTTGGGTAATATCAAATAGGTGTCAGACCAAATCTTTGTGGGCCATACATTTTAATTTAATTGTGTTCATCGCCCAGACCAAAATTTTGGGCATCAATTTTATGTTAACTTTGTCTATTTACACCTACGTCCATATTATTTTTGCAAGGAAAAATATACGTTGTCCTTTTTTTTCATCTTTAGTAATTTTTTATATTAACTTAACACTTTTTATATTTATATTATAAGTTTAATACTTATATGAAAATAAAAATAAAAATGACATATTAGAAAATTAAAAAACAAGGTGATTGAACCAGCACCAAGTGTTCTATTGGAGCTCGAGCTTAGTATTGAGTATTTTTTTCTTAAATCTTATTGTACAACCCTAAAATTATTATATTTTACATTTTGATCTCTCAATTTAAAAATTATAAAATCATCACTGAATCATGAATATTAAGTTTATGATTACTTTCACATGGACTTTTACCATATTATCTTCAATCTTATTTTTCTCTATCCTTGAAGTATAAGCTCCAACGCTTCTTAACCCACACAATTATTTTGTAGTAAACCCGCTATCTGTCATTTGTCATTCAAACTTTTATCTATTTAAGAGTTGGATTATTTGTTTAAAACCGCATTTTTGTTTGAAATTTAAGAAAATTTGAATAAAAATATTAAACTAAAAAAATGAGTTTAGGTAAAAAAATTAGATTCATTTCAAATATAATCGAGTCTAAGCTTAAACATTCAAGGTTCAAGCTCGACTTGTCCCAACCTGTTTTTTGAGTTTGAAACATATTATGTTATTTTATTTTGGGTAAACTACAAAAATAGTCACTTTTATTTACTTCAAATTACATTTTAGTCACTTATGTTTGAAATATTACGTTTTAGTCATTTACGTTATCGTTTCGTTACAAAGTGGTCACCCTACCGTTAAGCTTCGTTACCTCCCTAATGACAATCCTACATGGCAGTTCAAATGAGTTTTAAATGCCAACTTGGACGTTCAATTGGGATGATAATAAATTTTTAATTAAATAAATTTGATTAATTAAAAATTTTAAATTAATTACAACTGAAAAAGAAAAATCAAGCTGGAAATCCAAGTTAACATTTAAAATCCATTTGGATTGCCACATAGAATTGTCGTTAGGGAGGTAACGGAGCTTAACAGCAGAGTGATCACTTCGTAACAAAACGATAATGTAAGTGACTAAAACGTAACATTTCAAACATAAATGACTAAAATATAATATAAGACAAACAAAAATGATTATTTTTACAATTTACCCTTTTTTTGGTGAATTTATAGTTTAATTATGTAATTTATAATACCTAAAAACCAAATAATATACAATCCTATAATGTAACTATTGAAGATATGTAAAATTGTTTATATTTAAAATTTTAATAAATAAAAAATATATAAATTTATTAAATTTAAAATAGTACAATTAATAATGCTTAAAAGTGATATATTTTTAGATATATATATATATATTGAGTATGATCCTACTAATTTGGGCTATTTGTGATTCTTTTATCTTGTAGGGACTAAATTGAAGACAAAAAGAAAATGTGGGGGCAAAAAACATGAATATGAAAGAGAAAATGTCAAAAGTGTGAAAGTGTGGAAGACCTGAGAAGAAATGTATTGGACATAAGACTTTATTTAAATTTAAATTCTATTTTTTAGGATTAATATTTAAGATTATTATTATTATATTGTTTATATATATTTTTTAATTTATCTTTTAGGCTTTATAATTTAGAGTTTAATTTGGATCCAACTAAGGATTTTCATGTATTATAAATAGGGGATAGAGTGATATGAATGATTCACTTTCAATTTTCTGTAAAATCTTCCATCTTCCAATAACTCTAACCATTTTGTTAATAAGACAATCCCATTGGAGCGATAGTTGGTTAGAATCAGATTTCTCTAAAAAGATATAACTGGAGCTAGTGGTCGTAGGCGTCCTCTCTCATTATAGCTGGCTTATTTGGTCACAAGAAGAAACATCTAATCAAGATAACTAAAGGCTAGAACTCTCGAAATCGATAGAATCCTTCTTTTATCAATTTTGTTTACTTTTTTGCAATTTCAATTATTTCAAACTTTTAATCGTTCATTTTTTTAATTCTATTTGTTTATTTATTTCTCCAAGTCAGACACTCTTTCTGCGTTCCAATCCCTAAAGATTTAACCTTATTTCCCATTTACTATTATTTTTAATATTTTTAGGGATAGGTTATATTTGGTACACACACCAACAATATTTTTAAAAAAATTAAACAATAATATAGATAGAGCTTTAATTGGTTTAAATTAGCTATTTATGATTATGAATGGATTTGGAAAAAATCTAAATAGATATTTTATACTTAATAATATAACAAATGGAAATCCATAAATAAATTATCAGTAATGGGCCCAAGTAGATGGCCCATGGCTTTTAGCCCTTTCCACGTCTGCCATAAGCATATATACAAATGTAAGGTCTGGTTTCAGCGCTTAAGAAAAGTCTATAAATTTCGTTCCGTCTTCATGAATTCTTCAATTCAGCAGATTGTACTTACTACATTCCACCATCTTAATTATACACGGTGAGATGTTTTATATATTGCAATTTTGGATTTTTGTTTTTTCGAGTTATGATATTTTCGACTTTTCTCTTTGATTTTTATTTATAATATTGTGAATGATTTATATTGATAGTTGATATATTGTGATATAATAAAAGTTATTTACTTAATTCTACTACTCATTTAGACAGAAAATAATTTTAAAAAAAAACTGCTTTATTTTTATAAGAAAAAGAAAAACATGTCCCCAAAAAAATAAGAAAAATAAAAGAAAAAACAGCACAAATAGGGGATTCATTATTAAAGAAGAAGGTAAATCTAAATTTACTTGAAAATCTTTCAAAAACAATTAAGCATTTCATATTTTGGGAGTATAGAGAGAGAAAGATGGGGGTTACCCTTCCCTTCACATTTCCTCCTCCTTCCTTTCTCCATAACCAAAAGAATTTTAACATCAAACCTTCCATCTTTGATTTAAATCTATCTGTCAAAATAGAATTCAATCTTCCCATTTAGCCTCCTGTGTTTATTCGGTATTTATGGGCGCATCAGTCAGTGATTCATCTGCCCAAAGTACTTGATCACAACCTTCTCTATCGGTGCGTCAATCATTTTACTTTAATTTGATCATCTTTTTTTATTATTTTAATTTTTTCTGATCAACCTTGGGTTTTTTTTTGGCTGGTTGAATTTATTTATTTATATAAGCTAATGTAAATGGGTGCCGTAAAGCAATCCTTTCAGTGGTTTTGGCCTTTGTACTAGTGTTTTTTTTATTGTTGTCTCAAGAGTCAATTTAGGCGCCTTTTTTGTTTTTCCTTTGCTAGTTATTGTTTTGGTTGGAAACAAACTATGGCTTCTCTTTTTTTACGTTTGTCCTTCCTTTTTGTCCATGTTTGATTGGAGTGTATTGATTTCGAGGTGGTTGAGTAGCTTATCTTGCTCCGATTATGGTTTTAAAATATAGTTTTGTGCTCCTTATATTGATTGAAGGAGCTCTTTACACAGCATTGAATGTGTATTATCTCATTGCATTCAATGGCTTGTTTATTTTTTGATGTAATTCTGATGTTCAATGGAAGAAATTGAGGTTGTGGTGGATTATATTGTGAATTCATGGAGTAGAAATTGGCAATACCATGCTTGAATACATTTGAGCTGAGTTGAGTATTGATTGTTTTTATCTTTTTCCTCATTCAGCTAATCTTGTTACCTGCAATTTTCAGCAGGCAGTCACGGTGATTCTTATTGTTAGCGACATGAATTCTATGTGCTTTGTTGCTTCCTGGTATGGAGGCCAGAAGGTCTGTGCTACCAATTATCGTTGGATAGCTAGTTTGTGTTTGGCTTTCTCAATGGAAGCTCCTAAGAGAACTGCAGCTCAAATGTGGATGCCATTGCTTAATACATAGTACCATCGTGCCCTATTACTTAACTAGTTTTGTAGGAATCATTTCATTACTCTTCAATGACATTGGTAGAATTAGGAGACTTTAATTTCCTTTCATGTTATGTTCTAGATGAATTTGATTAATTAGAACGGATTAGAAAATACTGCATTATAGAGAAGTAATAGAGGCAAACTTAGTTTACCATGCTCTACAATTTTAGCAATGGGGTTGCCACAAGTTCCCTCAGATGATAGATCTGAGGAAGGTCAAGAAGCATCCATAGATGCATTTTTGCAAAGTCCCCCACAGTTTTCAGGTCTCAGCATCTGTGGCTTGGATTGTATGCGAGGAGGAAGTTTTAGCCAGACTATTGGGGGTTCTCTGTGCTCTTCACTAGGAGATTTTCATAGGAAAACTTCTTTGGAGCTTTCGGAAGTTTCACAGGATTCTTTCAAACTTGGAGGGAAAATGAATGCTTCATCCAGTGTTCATGGGCTGAAGATTGGCTGTGCCAATGATGTTGGATCGTTTACCACTCCTAAAAGTGAACAAAAAATCCAAAACCCTGTTTCTAGGATTGTAGGTTTTGAATCACATGGAACAAGCAAGGTACTTGTGGGAGTTACTAGTGATGTTCACTCTTCTCCTATTGGTTTCAGAGCTAATGACACAGAGTCTAGTCCGTCATTAGTCAGGAAGCGACTATTGTCTCCTTTAAATAGCATGCTTTTCTCAGATCAATTCAATGGTGACCCTTTGGACAATATCTACAGCAGCACTCAAGTAGTATCCTCTTCCTTAAATGATAAGCATAAGGTTTCTGTCTCACAGGACAATAAGAAAGCGAATATTGGCAGAAAAATGAATTTCACGACATCATCCTGGTCCTTGTCAAGCTGCTTGGAACATGGAGTCAATCCATTTAACAAAGGCAGAATTGCATCTTTATTTTTTACAGATGGTCCTTTACTGAAAGACAAGGACTCACACCTTTCTCGTAATTTTTCATATTCATTTGGGCTCGATCAATTCCAAGAATCAAGTAAGTTAAGGTTTGGAAGTGGAGCAATATCTATATCCCCCCAAATTGCAACTTCACCTGTTTCTTTATCACCACTTGGTCCGAAGTTCAGTGAAAGGATAGCAGTTGCTGGAGGCTGCAGGAATCTTACAAAGGATATCGCTGATTCTAGTTCATCCTTAAAGAATATAGATCAATCAGTTGACAGGTTCGACACTGGTGTTATATTTGTCCCTGACGAAGAGGAGTTTGAGATTTCAAGCAGATCATTTGACAATATTGGTTATTTGCATGAAGAATTTCGCCCTTCTTCTCTGGAAAGTGCTGCTGGATTAAGCTGGCCCTTGCCTCAAGAACCAGCCCCCAAATCTCCTTGTAGGAGAGCCATAAAAGGCTTGAGTGGACTTCCTGTTAGGAGATCTTTGGTTGGTTCATTTGAGGAGTCATTATTGTCTGGAAGATTCTTTTCTGGGAAGCCGAGTCAGGTTAGTTGCAAATTTAGGTTCTTGTTGTTCTGAGTCTGAGTGGGAAAGTTTTCATTCACAGATGATTGCATTACTCGTATGTTTACTACTTATGTTTTGCTTTAGAGGATTGATGGTTTCTTAGCTGTTCTAAGCATAACTGGAGGGACCTTCTCACCACAATCACAAAAACTTACATTTCCCGTAACCAGTGTGGATGGAGATTGCTCTCTCCTTTATTATGCATCCATAGACCTTTCAAGGAATTCATCATCAAGTAAATGTCGAGATCAGAAGCTGAAAAGAGGCCTTGGCAATGATGAACAGCAAGCTGTTAGAAGCCGGTTGCATATTCCTATGAAAGGGCGCATACAATTGGTATATACTCCTCACCAGAATTTGATTGACTGCTTCTCATTGTGTTGATGTCATCAATTAAGCTTTAGTCTAGTTCTACAACATTGTATCATCTATTGAAACTCAAATATGACCATTCTAATTGACAAAAAGGGCCTGCCACTAATTGCTAGTTCCTGTTTGAGCTTTCATAGCATGATTTTGTTGTAGCCTTCTACATCATGCTTTTCTTTCACTCTAGATGGATTTGCATGTGGGACCCTGGTTGACAGCCTACAAAGATTTGGCTAATCCTAGTTGTTGGTTCTTTGTTTTTTTACCATATTTGCTTTTGGACTTCTTAAATTGCATCAAACTACAAACATTTTATGTTTTCGTTATCTTGTCTAGAGTATTATGTCAGAAATGGGTTTCAGTTCTTCTTGGTGGGTTCCTATGCAGGTTCTTAGCAATCCAGAGAAAACACCTCTTCACACGTTCTTTTGCAACTATGATCTGAGTGACATGCCAGCTGGCACCAAGGTAATATGAATTTTAATCTGCCTTGCCTTTCTTCGTTAAGCCATTCAGGAGTTTCAAGTGAATGTTACAAAAGGAATACCTTTCTTACTAATTCTTTGCGCTTCAAAAATCACCTCTATTCTATACAAGTAGGGATTAAAATTTGGTTTATTTCGGTATTAAGTTACCTTCATGGATGCTTATTTCTCTAAATGTTTGTGCTTCCCATAGTTGGGTGTAATCCAAATCAAAGTACCAAAATGGTTTACGGCACTGTAATAATAGTGTCAATTCTTATAATTATACACTTGCGTATACATTTTACTATGATGAAGTTCGAATTTTAAGCGCTTCTTTTGTTCATAGACATTTGTGCGCCAGAAGATTACCCTAGCATCTTCTGTTCCAAATTTTGCTGAGCTGAACAGTAGTGAAGTTAAAGGCAATGAAGGCTTGGATTCAATACAAATAACTAGTTGCAACAATGATCATTGCAAGGAGCACGGTGATGCATATCAGAGAACTAACCAGAAGCTTTCCCATAGTGGCATTAAGATCAATGAAAATACCAATGGTACTGGTTCCCTGCGATACGCTCTTCATCTCCGATTTCTATGCCCTCCCCCTAAAAAAAGTTCAAAGTCTTTTCAGAGATGTAAATCTGATCTAGGACCGGTTCCACAAAAGACTGGCTCTGACAGGAATGGGGATCGGAGATTCTACTTGTACAATGACTTTCGAGTTGTCTTCCCTCAACGGCATTCAGATGCAGATGAGGGAAAGGTAATACAATTTCTTACATTTTCCATCTATACACAGCTGTTTCCTAAGGTTCTTTAAATTCTACAGCTTCTTTCTGGTGTGTTGTAATAATGTGGTGGTTGTGTAATGGCAGTTGAACGTGGAATACCATTATCCAGAGGATCCAAGATACTTTGATATTAGCAACTGAAACATCTAATTTACATAATAAGATTATGCTTTGTTTTTGCCGACTTTGTACATAGTTATCGTATGTTCCATTTCAGCCATCTCATCTACAAATGGCACTAACTTTGGTCAACCTTGTATATATCTTTAGTCTCAAATAATTTTATGGGTTATAAACATCATTAAATTGGCCAAGCCTGGCCTCCTTGTAGCGTTGTTGGAGACGTGGAATATATATACAATTTTCCTTTTATCTGCAAAGTTACTATTCACGAAGCAAAAGTGCCAAAGTGGAAATATTGATAATATCTCCCATTTCATGTTGATGCATTGTTTTGTGTTGTATTGTACATGGAGGGAATGTCTCTCACCGTTGAGTGTGCACCAATTGTAACCTTGAGTTCACATAAGTGTCCCCTAGGCCTATCTTTGCCTAAAGGGAGGAGTCCAGGTCCAGGGCCAGGCTGAGCTGTTTACAGAACCTAACAAGGGGGAGTAATGGAAGATTTGGATTAGGGCAGTCAGTCACTGTCACTGTCACTGACATAACAAACATACTGATGAGGAGAGGAGAGGAGAGGAGTGGCATACGTGTTGCCGCATACTGTCCTTCTATTCTTTTATTATAATCCCTCTTTCCTTCATTTCCATTTTTGCCCATCTTTTTTATATAATAGGACTCGAAACCAACTAATACTTGCATCCACATTTCACATTTGTAATAAAATGTTTCCCCTATTGAATGTGTAATTTGCATGCATCACATGTACATATATATTCCGAAATCAGAAGGGTAAATTCGTGCTTCAACTCACTACCAATCATCGCATTCCTGCTAGCCTTTTGTGGATGTGAATACAACAAAAACCTTAAACCCCCTATATAAACTCCTTTCTCTTTCATGACGAACCAACCTATTCTGTTTTCACTCTCTACTCTAGTCTCTGCAACTTCAATGGCAGACCCTTCAATGTACAACTTCTTCAACCAGCCCGAGCCTTCTTCAGCTTCAAACCCCATCAAGAAACACCCTCAAACAGCTTCACCATCTGCTCCTCCCAGGCTTTTCCCATGTCTTTACTGTCCAAGGAAGTTCTACACTTCTCAAGCTCTGGGTGGCCACCAAAATGCTCACAGGCGTGAACGAGCCGCATCTCGAAGGAAGTTCCTTGGTGGTGACCATGATCAGATTCAGGGTGCCCAACAATACAACCTGCAGCAACAGCCTAACCCTTTCCCCAGCTTTAAAACTGAGCCACCTATGGACTACCCTGGTGCACCCTATCTTGACCAGTGCCTCCAGCCCCACTCCTTTCCTTCTACCGGCTTCATTCCTCAAGGTTTCACCAGTGTTTCTTCTTCTGAGACTTTATCTCCCACAACTGATGATGTTGATGAACCTGCAAATGTTGATCTCACTCTCCGTTTATAAACCCACTTCATTGCTTTTTTTTTTTTTTAAAGAAAGAAACTAACAATGCTAGCTTTTGATTGGGTTTCTTATGAACTTCAACTTCAAATCGAGAGTGAAACAAAGCAGAATATATATAGGTTGTTGAGGGTTAGGGTTAGGAGGGTTTTAAAAGGTTCATCTTACTGGGAAATACTTCATACATGGATATCTTGTTGAGTTGTGAGGTTGATATTCTCAATCCCTTTTTCCATTTGCATGATGTTCTTCAATTAATCTCTCTCACATATCTTAATTTTCTCCTTTATATTTTAATTTTGAAATGGTAACCTAACATTTTCTTTTCAAGTTTCATCTACTATTGTCAGGGTACAACATACTAATTCTAGCTTCCTTAGTTTGTTGATTTTAATTTTAATTTTCCATCATTTCCGAATTTCATGCTAAGCTAGCCATGGCAGAAAATGCCAGCACCTACATTATATATGTTGCTGGATTATTTTTGAGAAACAAAAAGAAATGGTTTTATATAGATCATGAAAAATGGTTTAAAAATTAAGAGTTATGTCAGTCAAATTACATTTTGACTTTTCAACTTAAAGAAATGGACAAATTAATTCATGTACATTAGATCAAAAGTAAATTGGTCATTTCTATTGAAAATTTCATCCATTTATATAGTTAAAAATTAGTGTGGCTGGTAGAATAATTAGACAATGACACGTGATGTGTCACATATATCTCATGTTAACGTAGAAGGATCAATTTTAAACAATAGAAATTGATGGAATTTTTAACAGAGAGACACCAATTTGCTCTTTGAACTAATGTACATAGATTACTTTGCCCATTTTAAAACAAAATAAATAAAATGTAATCTAACTTCTAATACAAGAATCTCCATAAAATTTTTATCTCTTAACTTAGAATATAAACATTCTTTTTCTTTTGTTTGTTTTTATTTTTGGGCTATTAATTCATCATCTTTCAACTTGAATGCCAAAGTAGGCTAAATGATATAGGATAGGCTCTTCTTTTCCTTCATTGAAGTTGGCAATAAGGATGAAAACTTAGGCCCATTTATTAAGCCCATTTGTAATGAATAAGGATTTATGGAGCTAAGAGAGGGTGGAGCCAGGCATTTGGGTCAAATAAATTGGAAGCAGCTACCTTATGAGATGGTATAATTGTGTATCTTTTCACTTTTAGACAACAAATCTTATATTCCTATCCATAATCTTACATTTTAGATTGTTTCAATTCGTAATCTCACATTCTCAAATAATATCAAGATGTTGTAATATAAAGTATAATTTCATTACAATCCATTTCTTAGATTATTATGAATGTAATCCTAAATTTTGGAAATAATTATCCTTTATTTTTTCATTTTAATTAATTTATTTTTTCTCAAATAAAATATAAATCTAATTAAAAACAAAATGAAAATTATAATAATTTATCATAAATTTATGAAATTTGAGATTAAGAATTATTAAAGGAACTAAGCTTATTAAAAAAAAAAACAACAAATTCCATAATAAAGATCAATTAATAAAATATGCTTCTAGGTAATTTTTTTTTGTGAATTACAATAATAAAGCAAAGTCCAAATAACAAATGCGACTAGTGCTACTCAAACCCAAGTCACACATGAGATGATGAACACCTTTGACCATCAAACCATCACATGGGATTCATGCTTCTAGGTGATTTTACATTCTATCAACCAAATATCTTAATTTCATCTTCTAACCAAATGAACCAAATGAACCAAATAAGATAATTTTTTTTGTGAATTTAAAAGTAGAATTACATCAAATTAACTACTAAGCATACAAAAGGCTTTGTCTTGCTGAAGGGTCATAAAAACACTATCCAAAGGTACTTCGAAAGTCTGTAAAAGTGTTTGCCTTGTAAGATCAATCTTTGTCATCTGATCTGCCACTAAGTTACAGTCTCTATGAACATAACTAATTTCTCATTGTCCTCCAGAGTGCAAAGATATTTGAATCCTCATGATCAGGAGTAAAGTAGATCCTCAATCCACAATCTCTTCCATGGTCAACGCATTAACCACCTCGAAATTATCTGTCTGAATTTTAGTTCGTATAATTTTATATTTCTTAAATCAAATAATTTGCAATGTATTTCCGTAATTGTTGATATATATGATTTGGGTATATTAAGATATTTGTATATATTTAGATGATTGTATTGCATCTATATTTGGGATCAAACCTTTTATAAAAGGGGCCATGAAAATTAAAATAAAATTTATTTTTGAATTAAAGTAAATCATTTAAAATTATAGTTCTAGATTTTATTGTATGCCCCAGATAACAACAATTCCAAAAAAGACTGGTATATACTATCGTTAGAAAAAAACAAGTGAATGGAAAAGATAACAAGTTAACTTCCTTTCCACTTCTAATTGACTTCTGATACTAAAAAAGTGAAAAATTGCTGTTAGAACTTATGTTTTAATAGAATTTGAGATTTAGTCCATGTATTTAAAAAGTTAGAAATTAAGTCTTCTAACTGTGTTGATTTAAAAATCACAATCTAATTATTAGAAATGTACGTAAGTATTTTCTATCAACATTTATCAATTTGCCATGTTGATTAAGCTACTCTCATGTAACGTGTCATATGATTGTTAAAAAATAAACATGTTAAGTTAACAATTTTTATTAAAAGCCATCAAACCACGATAATGATTAGACTGAAATTTTTAAATTGAAAAAGTATGAGGATTGAATTGCTAACTTTAATAGTATAAAAACTAAACCTCAAATGTTATAGAAGTATAGGAACTAATAGCATATTTTAACCTAAATATGTGATATTTTCACTAAATAGAAAAGTAATAGTTATGGAACGTGTTGGCTTAATAGTGAGGATGTTCATCACCTCAAGTATGGTTTGGATTCAAATCGTACTAATCACGTTATTGTTGGAGTTTTATTTTTTTATTGTAATTCAAAAAAAAAATAATTATGACAATCACTTGTTGTCTCTTTGTATAACTAAAAAAATAGAAAAAAAAATCCCACTAAACACAATTTCATACAAAAATTACCATCAATGTTACATCTTAGGTCTTATTTGTGTTTTTTTTTTCTGTAGATATTAGGTAACCTTTATAATCACAACTCAGAAGAGTGAGACATGGCATCTACTTTCAATAATAATACTTTCAATAATAAAAATAAAAATGCCTAAATAATAATAATAATAATAATAATACATTTTATTTTGCTTGCAAAACCCAGCAATTAAGATAGTTTCCTACTTTCCTGAGGCAAACAAGACAAATCACCCCTTCTGAAATTTCCAACTCGATTGCCTTGTTGTCAGACTGTAATAAATTTGTTTCCACTGCCAACAGCTCCCCCTATTTTATTACATTGATGCAGGTTGTTGGTCCTTGTCATTTTTCAATAATAACCATTGAGTACAAGAACTAACACCAAATTTCCTTCTACAACCCAAAACGTGTCATTCGAACTTCGCTAAGTTTTAATTGCTCCACAATATCCCCCTTCTTTTTGACTTTTTATCTGCTTCAAACCTGAAATCCAAAGTTGTTGAAGCGCATATTTGTTGATTCTCTTTCTCCTATAAGACAGGACAATCTTCTGTTAGATTTCGTTCAAGCTTATTTATTAGTTTTGGGGGTGTTTAGCAAGTGTCAAAAATCATCATCTTTAGCCTGGTTTTCCTTCTTTCTTGCCAAGAGGTCTCCAAATGTCATCTGAGGTTGCCAGGGATAAAGCTTCATTTATGGTCCAAGCCAAATCACTGAGCCTTGCAGTGTCACACAACACTACAACAAGTCTCTTTATGGCTCAAACCATGCTCAGGGTTTCTGCTGCTGTTTTCACATTGGCTGCTATCTGTGTTATGGCGACAAGTTCCCAAACCATTGTTCTATTTGGCTTCACCATTAAAGCTCATTATAGCTACTCATCTGCTATGAGGTAATCAGTGGTTCAACAGTTTTCATTTGTTTATTGCGATGGCTAACCATTTTCTCTCTTTGTTACAGGTTTTTATTTGTGACAGATGCCATTGTATGTGCATCTTCTCTACTCTCGTTGATCTTTGTTTACCATTTGAGCCGCTCAGGATCAAATCTCAAGAACTGTTTCTATCTGTTTTTGCATGACATGGTAAGCAGATTATTGGTTCATTGTTAAAACGATGAACGTTAATAAAAATGAGACATTGCATTTGCAGGTGATTACGGTGTTGGCCATATCAGGATGCGCGGCGGGGACCGCGGTGGGCTATATCAGTAGGTATGGAGAAGAAAAAATGGGTTGGATGGCTATTTGTAACCATGTGAAGAGCTTTTGCAATCACATGACGATATCCATGGTGTTGTCTTACGTGGCTTTCTTGTCCTACTTGGCTCTTGCTGTTATGTCCAGCAACAAGGTGATGCATGAGGCCAATGGTGAGTACCAACGCAATGAAAGGCAAGCATGCCCTTGAACATTATGTAATCATCAAAGGGAAGCAGCTTTTTCAACCCAGGTCTTGAAATATTTCATCTCTGGTGCTGTTTCTTTAGAAAGTACACTTCTAGCTAGAAGGAATTACAATATGTTTTATAGTTGAAATTTAGGACTTCATGTATACACACTATGTTTCGAACTACCACCTCTTAAAGATAGTTGCATCAATTATCGAGTCGTTCGTTGACACCTAATCTCATGTTCAAATCTTGGACCACCACACTTCCTCCCTATCAAACATAAAGAGTCTTTAACACCACCAAATCAATGCTGTTGATCAACATGAAAGTAACAATTTAACAATCATTCATTGCATGTGACTATCTGTCTTACTATATAAATTATAAGGTAAACAAGTTGTATAAGAATAGAGATACAATGAGTATAGATAAGGTGGTTTCATTCAGTTTCAATCTCATCCTCGGGGTTATTGAGATGGTCTTTAAGGGGCTGCTGGCCCTGTTTTTCCCAGTTTCCAGAATCCCAGGCTGGATCAATTGCAGGTAATTCATAGTCATCAGGTCTCAGTGATAGTTGGAAATCTGGTAGTTCAGGTAAGGATTGGAGAGCCCTGTTTTACCACCAATATATTGAAAGTAAACCCCTAAACCATTTATTCACAAAAATAAATTAAACCCCACCAATCAGAAACTGCTTACTTTTCTTGTTCTAAGAGGTAGCCATACATCTGAGATTTCCTTGATGCCACCTCTGGTATTTTCTGATGTAAATGCTTCATAGCTCCCCAAAGTGGAGGTGCCCTTTCCCACCAAAGAAAACAACAAAAGAAAAAGAATGTAAGATATATATTCGTATCCGAGTAGGAGCAACATAAGACGATAGCATAACAACTATGGATGTTCCTATCCTAAGATTGAAACCAACCTGGTTACTGGAGTTGCAAGGCAAACACTTATGCAGGCTTTCTTGCTCTCTACAAGTAGTTCTTGTGCAGCTAGAAAACAGCATACAGCACTGACATGACATGTGGGTTCAGTACCCTTGTCCAGAACCAGACCATGGTAGTAATAAGCAGCAGCCTGAATGTACAATTACATAAAAAGAAAAAAGTTAGATTCCTATACAAAAAGTTTTTGGTATTAGAGGATTGTGGTTAAAACCTTTGCTTCAAGGAATTTCCATTTGATGAACCACACATGTTTCTTTCCATATCCATGGCTTATGTCACATCCAGAAATGCATTGATAAGCCTGGTTATACAGTAGGTAAGAAAACTGACTGTAATGGCTGAAACCTGAATTCATACAACCAAATGCTAGAATAATTATAACTACAAACCTGACTGTAATATATCAGCAGTTCACAGGCCAACCTCCTTTTCACTGATAAAGTAGCCTTTTCACTTTCAATAGCTAAACCAAGCTGTATTTCAGTTCCCTGTATCAAACATCCATTTCCATTTAATTTATATCAGAAATCAAAGATCCATTTCCATTGACATTTTTCAATGATATGGATACCTGGCCTAATGCTTGGATGGAAATAGCTTCTAGAACACCATCCTGCAAATCTTTTGACATGCTTTTCCTGGGAATATTGATGTGATGTTCATGTTAATAATGTGCTAGTATGTAAAACAATGTTTTCAAGGGCTGTCAATTTATGTACATACTTGATTTCTGGTGGTATACAACAGAGTACAGTCCGGACACAAAAATCGAGGTACCCTGCTGCCTTGAGCAATAAATCAACAGCATCTCTCTTACAATCTAGTGGTGATTATTACAGATGATTGTTAGTGATTAAAGTTGAAATTTGAAATTGCCAAATTGGATCCTTGAAAAAGGGCATAAACCTGTAGAAACGACCCTAAAGCCAGAACCAGAATAATCCTTGGGGTTCATAATTGTGTCAGCCTCACATAATGTGAGCATAGCCATCATGTGAACAACAGATAACAATTCAAACCAGGCATTTGCTACGCTAGTCTCCTGCACAATTTGGACTCGGTTACAAAATTATTTACATGCCGAGCAAGAACCAAATTATATAAGAAACCATGTATGTATTATTTGATGAACAACATACTTGTTTTCCATCTTCTAAATTTTTCCACTTGAATTCTACCAAGTTCTCAAGGCCATGTTCTGCAATATGCACAGCTTATGACATCATAGGACAAACATGGGACACAAAGGGAGAGCCAGAGAGTTGCAGATATGAAACCTTTCTTAGTAAGTCCAATTAGAATTGACAAGTACTCCTCCAGTGCTTGCCGCAGTTCAGTAATCGCGGATCCACCTGCAGCATCCACGGTTCCACTTTAGATAACAAGACTCATCATAATACATTAACTACCGAAAGAAAAGTGAAAATAGATATGAAGAGAGTACCGGTGTCGTCTGCAACAAGTGCAATCCGATTCCTTAGACAAGATAATTTGTCGATAACATCACGAGGTATTAGACCCTTGAGGGCTCTTTGAAGATCACTTTGTGCTGGAATTCTCATACAAGGAGCAAATACAACCACTTCTGGGATACTCAGCTTCTTTTTCCTCCCAACTCCATACACAGAATAAGTGCACCCCATCTTTTTCCCTGGGGATTCTTTCACAAATTAACATCCTACAAAAATCATTCAAATTATCTATACTTGTGGCAATTCAGGAACATATATGGTCAAATGAATACCTAATAAAAAAGGAGAAAAGCTTGAGCACACATAACTAAAACATGTGTATTTGAACTTACAAAAACAGCATCCAGAGTCATGCAGGAAATGAATCAAAGCAATTAAAAGAAAAAACCAGTACTGATGTTATGTATCATGTGTAGCAGATATTATGAAGTAACTCACTGTATACAAAGAGAGAGATAGAGAGAAATGAAATTCCCAGGATGCAATGGAATGCTGATATCTTCATATCAAGAGATGGAGAGAGAGAAAGAGGGAAAAGAATCTGGGAATAGGAAGCTCAGTGACCGAGGCATATCTCACATGGCTGAGACATAGAAGTCTTCATTGGCATTGTTAAAGGAGCCAATTGAAACTTCCCACATCAAATTATTTATTCATTTCTTTGACGCAACTGCTTATTCCCATACAGGAAATTCTAAGAAACACGTATCATATACACAATATCACTCATACATCTGTAATATATCCTTCAATTTTATGTTGCAATAGTATCCCAACTGTACATAATTTTGGAATTGAATTATACTTGTATATAGGCTATGTTGCAACCATGTATGAGCTAGTTTGTAGCTAGAATTTTAGATTGGATGCATTAAAGCTGAAATCTGGACTTATCTTCAAGCAACTAGGCAGTTGGTGTAGATATGTTTTTATTATGGTTTTCTGAAAGTGTGCACGTGGGGGGTTATCCTTCATGTATGGACCAAATGACAACTGGTGTTACATGTTTGGTTTACCATTTTTTGTACGAATTTTCAACCCTTGAATTTGTCAATTCACTTTTTTAGATTTAATTCTTCAAATCCACTCTTCACACTGATATTCATATATATAATAATAATAATCCAAACAGTGTTTTAAATGGACTACATTCATATGACACAGGGATGTGGGCTTCTGCAAGCAATTAAAATCAGAAAATTAATTTGGATACAACTGAAAGTAAGTTATAGATTAACCTTTAATCTAGGATTTTCTTTTGTTGATTCAACAAGTTAATACCTGAGAAAATTTGTATGATTTGCGTTTACTAGTGGAACCAATAGAAAATGATACGTGCATATGGAAGTCAACAATATATATATGTGTATGTATGTAGACAAAAAGAAAGTGGAAGGTCAGTAGTTGTCTATAGATCAGGTGTCAACACAACCAGGGTTGAACATGGTTCTGCCACCATCATGGATGCATTGCAGTGTCAGCGTGTTGCCAAAAGTATCAAAATTACGACCTTCACCTCACCGATACACCATGTTACCCTGGACAGGATACAGGCTGGTTCATAGATGAGAAATCCAGTTTTATCCAACTTGGCAAAACAAGACAATTGTACCAACACCATGAATTAGTGAAGGTTTTCTTCCTTATATTTTAGTCAGCCACTAACCTTGGTTTCTGCTTAAATCGATTTCCAAGGCCAAGCTGCTTCAGATTCATTGCTACCTAAATCAGCGGTTCAAGTAATGGGTAAAAGTCACAAATATCTACATGATTTTGGAAACATGCAACGCCAAATGAAGCAGCACAACATGTCTGCTACAAACAACTTGAGTAATGATGTTGATCACAAACCGCTTTGTAGGCCTTATTGATGGCTGAAATGGATGCTGTTAAGGCTTTAATCCAAAATCCTTGTAGTCTTGTTGAGGCCCAAATTTGGTAATATAAAAGGCTTCAGTTGAATGGTTTACAAATAGAAGATTTGGGTGGCTTTGGCAGACAAGGGAAATGACTGAAAGCAAACAAGGCCATGTGGAAGGGAAATGATATGGACATTCAGAGATGCTTAAAGAAGAAAGAATAAATACTACATACATGGGTAGTCAAATAGAACAAAAGCCTTTGCTTAGTGGCAATGGCTTTGACTTGTTTTTGGTTAATTCAGGTCAGCTGGAGCATCTAAATTTGGTGTCAATGGGAATCATGTGTCCCACCAAAAACTTGATCTGTGTTTTAGGTTTCTAAAATCTTGACCAGTGGGCCTTTACTGGATTTTGTGCTTTCTTTCTGTTGAGCGGAAGTCAAAATCATCCATAAACGGGGAAATGTACTACATATATTATGGAGTGGTCAAAATGCCTCTTACATGAAGAATATAAACAATGAGAGAGCCGTAAATAATTTACATGAAGATTATGTAGCTCTTTTTCTTCAATCAAACTAATCGAGTTTTTGATTATTCAAAATCTCCTCATATATATGAATCCTGATCTTTTGGTTGTGAAGCAAATGATTTCTGATCAAGGTTGAGAGTGCAACCCAAAGGACCTTTTGGTTTTGTATGATTGTTTTTGGAGTTTAGGTGAAGGGTCAAATGGTTTGAGTTCATAAAATTTTCACCTTCTAAACTCAAACAGAAGCTAACCCTGAGCTTAACTGTAGCAAAAGCATTGCATCACAAAGAGGGTTTTAGCACCCAACAAATATTGAATACAATCATAAGGCATGTTGCAATTTTAAGAAAAAAATACATGTTCAAACTTTGAAGATGATATCATTGGAAAAGATAACTATAAACCTTAAATATGAACAGAAGAATATAAAAAAAAGAAAAAGAAAAAGAAGGCTTGAGCTTGAGCTTGAGCCAGCCAAACCAAAGCCCAAAGAGTGCACATATATAAATGAAAACCTAGCTAGATTGATAAGAAGGGGGCATCGGCATACATATCTAGATTAAGCTACAACCACCGCCCTATCTCATATATCTTTTCAGGGGATAAGCTTTGCTGCAAGTTGGCAGGCCCAAGTGCTGCTGGGTGAACAGTGGAATAGCCAGAAACTTCGAGAGCTTTCTTTAATCCTTGTGGAGATCACCTCACCTACACATGAGGTCCCTACATATTGAAGCGAATATATTCCTTTTATGGGCAGCAAGAAGTGCAGAGCAGGATGTAGCACATTAAAAGAACACCTATGGAAGATGAGATAGGATCAAAATTATTATTAAGTGGCAACCCGAATCTGATCTCTATTCTTGATTTCATTTGCTATAAATACAGAGTTTCAAAGTGTTGTGTTGGCATGGCATGGAATGCATAGCATAGAGAGGAAGAAAAGGTGTAACATGAAGATAAAGAGTCTTGTTTGGTAGCCAAGGATGACTTGCCTGCACCTAAAGTTCAAGAGGTCTTAATACATCAAAAACCCTGGTTGGGTCCCAGGCAGTCACCTTGGCTAACTAGACAGGCTGTTTTCGTTCATGCTAGGCCTTATCTTCCGCCCCATTGGATATACCTCAAGTTAAAGCCAAGTAATGATGGAGAAACATGCATGCATAAGACTTAAGACTTGAGGGGAAGAGAAGGTCTTCCATGAAGATAAAGAGTCTTGTTTGGTAGCCAAGAATGACTTGCCTGCACCTCATGGGAACCCTTCTTTGGGTGACAGGCAATCATCCTTGGCTAAGCTGACAGCCTCTTCTCTATCATGCTAGACCCTTTCTCTTCTTCCTTTCAACAAGCTACTCGTGGAGCATCATGCAGCTGAAACCTTCATTCATTTCTATCTTTTTCTCTCAACAAATGTTTTATAATTCTATATCATATTTATATCAATGAGAAAAAAGCATGCATGGATGATGATTTCTTCTTCTTCTTCTTCTTTTTTGTTTAAAAAAAATTGCAGAATTTCGGAAGTGATGAGATGATAATGAGCCACTCCTTGAGGATATGGCTGATGTCAGTATCCAGTGTCCGATATATATTGAATATAAACAAATATTGAAGCGGTGCAAGCGATAAAATGAAATAATATTTTTACACATGGGAGAATTAATTTGGAAAATGACATAGTTTGCATTTTCTGGACATGAATGCGTTTAACTTTTCATGCTTCCTGCTGCAGATTTAATCTTATGCAAAACCCTAAACTTTCTATTTCTTTTTTTCTTCAATATATATATGTTGAAGTTTCCATTCAAATCATTTATACATAATTAAAATTTTATAATTATTAATGCATTGTTGAAATAGTATTTAATAATTTAATTACATGCATAACTATTTCATATTAAATTTTATTAAATTGATTTAAAAGTTAATAAATTCAAAAGTAAATAATAAAGATAATAAATAAAAAAAGTAAACGACGTCGTTCAGTAAACTACGCTGACTGGATTTGCAGTCCTTGCCTAGTGTCTGGTCAGCTGGATATTTTATTCAGCTCTTCACCCATTTTGAATTTCTTATTAAACAGAATTCAAACAGTAATAATATATTAAATCTTTATCTCCGGCGGACCCATGGAGACAGTTATCGGAAATCCATTGATCAAGGCATTGATTATTCTTTTCTTGGTATCTGCAACTACCGCCGCCGGCGACGCTCCGTTCATTATTTCTCACAAGAAGGCTTCGCTCACCAGACTTAAATCCGGCGCTGAACGCGTCTCCGTCTCTATCGACATCTACAATCAAGGCTTATCGTGCGTTTCCTCTCTCCCTTTTTCGTCAATTTTGTATATATTTATATAAAAGCCCTTTAATGCAGATCTACCTCTGACTTCTCCGTCAAAATGAAAGTTATTAAAGTTTGAATCTATCTTAAATTTCGATTAAGAGTTGAAGCCATTTCGTTTTAGAAAGTGAACTTAAATAGAATTTGAATTAGTTTTTAGTTATTTGGATCTGAGAGAAGCTAGATGAAATTGCAAATCTGATAATTTTTATCGAACTATAACTATGAACAATGTCATTCCTTTTTCTTATAAGTTTTTCCCGCCCTAAAATTTTGCCTATTTAATGACTTTTTAAATTTCTTACTGTCAATTCATGTAGTAGAAGAGTGATGTTACTAAATGATCAAATTGATGCTTCAATAAAATTTGTGACAATTTCAGAAATTTGTGCTCTGCTAATATGAAAACTGGGCACATTGTCGTTGGCCATGTTCCTGCTGATGCACCTGTGAAGTTTCATGTTTATTTAGATTTCGAATGCATTATCGTGGTGTGGGGATATTATCTAACTTGAGGAACAATCTTTCTGAAAAAAAATTAAAAATAGGACGGCGTATGATGTGAATCTTGCCGATGATAGCTGGCCCAAAGATTTATTTGATATCGTCAGCGGTAACACTTCAAAGTCATGGGAGAGACTTGATGCGTGAGTATATTTCCTTTCTGTAATTCTATTTAATCAGTTCTTCCTACATTGAATAATTAAATTGTGAAACTTTATGATCCTCAGCGGTGGCATTTTATCACATTCATTTGAATTAGAGGCCAAAAGACCAGGAATATTCCATGGTGCACCAGCAGTTATTACTTACCGTGTTCCCACAAAGGCGTCTCTACAGGTTTGAGATCCATAAACAGAGTCTGTTTTCCTTGAAATTCAAGGGAAAAGTGAAGTGAAAACAAAGGTGGAAAACAAGCTTTGATGCCGTATTTTGTTGTGTGTTTTTAGGAAGCATATTCAACTCCGATCTTGGCTTTGGACATCTTAGCTGAAAGACCTACTGAAAACAAGCTTGATTGGGTTAGTTCTAATTAGAATAAGAATAAACAATGAATTAATGTTCTTCAATATATATTTTCCTGTTTTCAATGTTACTAAAGGCTTATTCCTTTTGTTTTTCGCGGAACTCGCTTTGGTCGTGACTAAATATTGAAGGCTAAGGTAATGAATGATTCTTTCTATATTTGTTAAATAATCAAGCTTCTAAAACCTTGATGGATAAGAATTGGCATGCATACAGAGATAGCCAGATTGTGGTTGAGGAATAGATTATTTTTATGCATCCCATTTTTGGGAATGACTTGCTCTTTTGATAAGCTTTTAGGGGTCAAGTAATTTTTTTTTAATCTTATATAACAAGTAAAAATAAACGGACCTTTGCTGTCTCTTCTAGCTCTGAACTTTTTTTTTTCTCTCATGTCATAACTTGAGTTGCAGAGGTTGCTGGCTAAATATGGATCTCAAATATCTGTGGTCTCGATAGTGTTATTGTTTATCTACCTTGTCGCTACCCCATCGAAAGCCAGTGTGGCAAAAGCAAGCAAGAAGAAGCGCTAGGTATGGTTTGCTGAGCTGAGAAAAACCAAAATCAATAACCTGTCACCACTCAATGCAATGCAGGAACCTTACTTTATGTTGCAATTAAAATAGGGTTTTTTTTTTCTTTTTAAAGTTTGGATTTTTGCAATTAGATGGGTGTTAAATGAGGTTTGTGGAAGGTAAACAAGTGAATCCAAGTCCCAAATCCTAGACTTGATTAAGCAGGTAATCCTGGAAGTGGGAGAACTGGTTTGTGATATATGATGGATGGGACAATTTTGAGATTTAATACTTATATGTATTCTATTTTTCTCAAATATTTTCCATTTTAATTAATGTTGTAGCCTGTGAAATATATATGTATGTACACACGCATACAAACAACTTTAGGAATGATCAAAAAAAATTCTCATCAAAATTCATATGCAATTATATTTTGTTGTCCTCAAAAAAATCTTTTTGATTGACATCACAAAATAAAGATATAAGGTCACTTTTAATATGCTAAGATTAAATTAAGATTAGAGTTTTAATCATGTTAAAATATTTTTGAGAATAATCATAGTTTAACTGAAAAAATAATAAAGTTTAACTGGAAAAAAAGAGAGTACAAAATACACCCCACATAATCCAAGTCCCTTTTTTTAAAAAAATAGGTTTGCCCCCTTAAATTTTAAAGTTTATTTCGGCCCTCCAACTTCATCTTTGCTCAGTATCCCCCATCTTATTCCTCCCCCACAATCGCTTCTACTGGAAGTCCACATCTGGCGACCTCCCACCAAGAAGGTTGTAAATGAATCGAGTTAAAATAAATAAATTTCTGTTCATGTTCGTTTGTTTATTTTGAAGCTGTTCATGTTTAGTTCGTGTTCTTTAAGAATTTTAAATTTTTTGTTCATGTTCGTTAATTTAAAATTATTTGTGTTCATGTTCGTTTATTTAATGTTCACGAACATGTTCATGAACATATAATTGAATATGTTCACGAACAATATTAATGAATAATAAACAAACAAACAAACAATAAATACATACACACTGATATTATTTTAATATTTTTATAAAAAATATCATTAATAAATAAACGAGTCAATAAATGAGCTTGTTCGTAAACATAAACGAACCGAACACATCTCTATTCATGTTTGTTCGTTTATTAAACGAACATAAAAATTTTGCTCATACTCATTTATTTACTTTAATAAACGAACATAAATAAACGTTATACGAACGATTCACGAATAGTTAATCAAATATTCTGTTCATTTACACCCTTAACCACCAGCCCACCATCTCTCCTTTCCTTGTCTCCATAAACACCCTTTTGCTTCACCACCGCTGGTCTCTTCAACCTAGCTACCTCCCCCCTCCATTTATAGTCTCCTAGCCGGCCACTTACCTTTCTCTAACTGAAGGAGACCACTCTTTTCAGAAAAATAATTTTAAGTGGAAGGATTTGGCCTTAGTCCTCCCTTGAGGGAGGTTTTCTCAAGTATTTGGTGATCCAATTTTCTGTGAGTTTATGGTGATTCAGTTTTTTAAATTTCAAGCGAATTTACTTTGATTTGGTTTGATGGACGTAATGTTTATTCAGTGTTCACATATTTTCCCAAATAAACTTGTTTGTCATCAATGAATTCAACATACTAGTTTTGTGGATTCAATTTGGTGGTTGACGGTCGATATTGTGACTTGTGTTTGTGATTTTTGCTTTTCTTGGAATCTAATGTCTCCTCGATATGACCTGACTTTTAAATTAAACAATCATACCACTTTTTTTATTTGTGTTTTCTAAGGCCATGTTTTAGTGTCCTAACATTTTTATTTCCTTTGTAAAACTACTAATCAATAGAATTACAAAATAAAAATCTACTTAAATGATTTTTTATTATACAATTAGAGAGTTAATACTCATATACATGATAAGGCATATCTATATCACACACGTATTCATTCTATTAAAAAAAAAATGTCCAAATAAAGACTTGACACTTACTCTTCAACAACTCGAACTCAAATGAATTTTATAAATTCACAGCCGTTGATTACAAAGCGAAACATAAGATTTCAAATAAATTTATTGTTAAAAAGTAACCATGTAAAATTCTCTCACAGAAGTGAAACTTAAAATTTCGACATTTTTTAAAATTTATTTGTTGAAAGGTTGTATCTTTCGAGTTAAGAGTAAGAGATTAACACCATACCAATGTGTTGTTGTAGTATAGTGGTGAGTATTCCCGCTTGTCATGCGGGTGACCCGGGTTTGATCTCTGGCAACGGCGTTAATTTTTATACTTTATCGATTTCCCGTATCTTTTTTTTAATTTCAATAATAGTGTTTTCTTTCCTAAGTTTTTTAGATCGAACAAAAGGAGTACGAAATAATCAATTTATTTTACAAAAAATGGTACAATCGATGGAACAAATCCAAGACAAGGCGAACCCAAAATCTCCAAACAAAAGAAAAGGCCTCTAAATATGAAAGGAAGAATATAATATAATCCTGTGTTTAGGATGCAACAGGTGAAGGTTGAACAGCAATCCCAGTTGCTACAAAACTGGAAACACTCTCAGACAGATGCTTTGACGCTTTCTCATAATTCACAAATCCCATGTACCAGAAATCATGTCCATCCACTGTCACAATCTGTATATATTTCTCTGATGGATTCTCCCTCATTATCACTGGGTTTATTATCCCTACTTTGCTCAGTGGTATCATTACCTTGTAATAGCTCCAGGTTTCCTGCCCTGATGGTGCTGTGAATGACAAAGGGCGATCACTACAGAAAGCTACATGGAGATTGGATAGGTAAAGTGTTCCCGCAACGGGTCCTGTTGAAGTCGATAAATAGCATGCGAATGATTTCTTCAGCTTCTCGTTTGAATACGTTGCGAATGTTTGCTTGTAAAGAGATTCGAATCCACCTCCTGATATTGCTTTGGCTGTCACGTTCATCTTCCCCCACGCAGCTTCCGATACAGATGGTCCTGTTTTAACTGTTTAACAATTGAACAAGCAAATCTGTTAATCAGCTGGGATTCTGGGAAGGGAAATTAATATAAGACTAGCTAGGTTATGGGTCATACGATTGTGCCAGATATTATTGGCCATGGTCTCAGCTTTGTGACTCCAGGTGTTGAAGACTTGAAGCATGGATTCCATGGGGCTATTGCTTGATTTCTCGACGGGGGAATATTGGAGATATGGATGATGGTAGTATTGAGCTTGGTCACCAGCACCCCACAAGGCTGCTTTCTTGTTGTCTGGATGACTTGTGGGAACAGCTGGTGTTCCCATGATATGAGTCCCCCATTTCTCAGACTGTTCTGGAGGAGGTGGGGGAGGCGACGACGATGATGATGATGCGGGTGCCGCCGCGGTGGCCGCTGCAGGTTCCATGTGCGGCTGTTGATGGAACGGGTTGGTATATTCATCAGGTGAGATAGTGGGGTAGCTAGGCTGCGATTCTTTGCTGCTGCTGCTGTTCATTGCTAATTAACAGAGAATTCAAAACAAAAACTAAGCTTCTATTCTTTGGGATTTCAGGTGTGAAAAGTGATGCAGGGTTGATTGGGTTAAATATGGGAAAAGATTAGGCAAAAAAGCGTGTAAAGGTTCCTTAATCCCGTCCTAGATTTCTAGAAGTAGAAGAAAATGGAAGTAATTAATGGGGGTGCTCAATACCCAAAACTTTGACTTTTGCAACCTATGAATTCATCTATCTTGGATCTTCCTTAGCCGCGTCTCTATTCCCTTTCCTACGCTTTTTATCGCTTCAATTCTTCTCTTTTCCGGATTTTATATTTTTTTCCGCAATTAGGATGTCTTTTTATTTCCAGTAATGATTAATTTTTTTTATCGCGGGTAATTTTTGATGATTTAAACGGTTAGTTATGAATGTGCTTCATTTGTATGAACGAAGATTAAACATTCGAGAACCTCATATATTGACCTGTTAATTAAGAGTGTTTATTATCTTAAATATGATCTGAGATTGAATCGCGCTAATCACGTTGTTATTAAAGTTTTATCCCCTTTTTATAATTCACCAAAAAAAATAAAACACTCAATCATATACTTAAAAAATGAAGTCAACAATCATCACATCACATCTTATAGTTTACACTTGAATGTGAGATCTGACCTCAGGTACAACATATCCAAAACACCTGAATTTAATATTAAACATATGTATTTTTATAAAATAAAAACGCATGTATATTTGATAAATGGGGAGCAGGTCAGTGCATGTTGACATCTAAAAATGGTAAATTTTCTATAGAAACTCTTCAAATTTTATGAAATCACAAATTAGTATAATAATAAAATTGTATTTTACTTTATCAAAAATTTAGTATATATATCTGTCCTACCCAAAAGGATTATCTGGCTTCATCCTTAATGGAGCATTAAAACAAATAGTAATATTAAAATTTAGAAAAAAAAATTCAAACACGTAAGTTCTAAGTTGTCTATGCAGTCGTTATAGGACTTTAAATATGGTACACGTTATGTTGGAACTAACAATTAACATCTAAGCTAATAGCTAAATTGATAGAAGCTTAAAATAGTATGAAATTAAGAGTGTAATTCCTCCAAATAAAAAAAAAAAAAGTTTTATAGAGATCCACGTTAACATGTGAGTAGGGTTAAATGGTCATTGGGTTTTGCATTTCTGGTCCTTTCAGCCTTGATGTTTGGGTTTGGCCTCTCGTTTCAGTTTCCGAAAGGTCCATTAAATCTAATTAATACTCATTGAGATTTGGAAGTTCCAAAATAAATATTTTCCATGTTTTCAGACTTTCAGTTTGATTTTTTATATATTAATAATTGATTTCAACTGCCAACTTTAGTCTTAAAAAAATCCGAATTTTCGACTCATGATCCAGATAAATTCCATTCGAAAATTAAGTGTAAGACAGATCACGAGAGGATATTGAGCTCACAGAGAGAGCTAGTGGACATAGCTCATCAAGGGGGGTTTGTAAGTTCACTTCGTAGGAACTTCACACACAACTGAGGAGCTCGTAGAAAGGACCATGTGCCCCTCAAGCCACCTAGACATGTGTCCAATAGGTACGGAGCCCACTTAAAACATCAATACTAGGAACAGAAAGGATCGCATGCTCCGTAAACACGTGTCCAACAGGTTCGGGGCTCGTAGAGAATATTGTACCAGTGACAGTATAACCAAGATAAAATAGTGAACCCCGTTATTAGTTATAATAATACTAGTAAAAACATGTATAAACCCCCCAATATTCTCATCAATAATACACGAGTAAAAATTACTCAACATGATTGTTAAAATTGATTGACAAAAAAAAATTCGGTTCCATCCATATTTGTGGGTCGATTTCTTTTCACTTTTTAAAACTATTTATTTATAAAAAATGTTTTTGTAATTATAAAAGTTCACCAGCTACATTGAATGGTATTAGGAGAAGCTAACAATTCATTATGGGGTTAAAATAAAATTTTAGAAATTTAAGGGTTAAAATTAAAAATTTTGTTAAAATACTATATCCCTTGGCTAAGAGTTCAAGTCTCTTGTCCGTTGTATTTTAAATTAGATAAGTGATCGAATTAATCAAATCATCAATTCATCAATCCAATCGATTTGATTAAAATTCATTTTCTCATCTATTGCATACCAATCAATCAAACTACATTTCTATTTTTATTCCAATCATCCTAAAACCCTCTCGGATTCGAATTTTCGAGAAGCAATAATAGACTTTTATTTAGATAGCTCCCATTAAACTTAATGTATGGGTACGTGATGTTGATGCATGAGTACATAAAAACCAAACCTTTAATTGTAGAATAAATAAATAAAAAACAATCAAATCACTAAACAAAAACAACATACATCCAACCACTGTCAACAGTTTAATTCATGAATACAACCACATATAAGATATTTAAGGTGATGATTGAATAAAGGAACTCAAAATCAATGAATACATCGCCCCCATCATTTACCACAATCAAGGATTGTTGAAGAAATGCTTACAAAACTTGATCATCATCCATCTTTTCAATCCTTAGATTCACCTTCTCATCCAATGTTTAACTTCTAATCCTCCACTAATGATTTGTACCAACGAAATTATGTTTTATTTATACTACAATTAGAAGTAAAATTATACAAAAACTTGTTGAGTGATACGCATTCCCAAGTTGAAGATGATTTTGTTCAGCTTTCAAAGAGTTGACCACTGTTTGAAATGATTGGAGTGTACAGATGATGAAGTCATCCATCCTCTTCCAATTTCAACATGTCCTCATCATGATTCAGGCTCAGTTCATTATGAATGAACTTCACCTCTTCAAGAAGGGAGGGCCCTTAGTCAACCCACTGCCTAGACCATTAATCCAAAAACTTCATTGCATTGCTGGATAGGATGCCAACTTTAAGTAACAAGGATTACAAATACCAAATCTCTTGTAAATTAAACAAAGGTAGCATACATCACTGGATCACCGACCAGCTAAGGAGAATCCATGAACATAAAATTGTCCCTAACAAAGTAGTACTCTACTTTAGTAAAGCATAAATGAAAATGGCTGAGCCAAAATAATGCACCTACAAAAGCCACACATACTCCGGCGCATCTTTCCTATGCCCCACCGATGTCCGATACAAATACATCTTGTCTACCAGAAGCCTATCATCTCGGCTAAATTCCAACTCTTCACTTTCGTTTATGATCTCCACATTCAGGCTTGGCATCTTCTTTGCGAGGGTCTTGCAGGCTCCGAGGGTAACTTCGCAGGAGGACATCCAAAGGGATCGCATTGTTTCATACTTTCCCATGTCCTCTAAAAGTGCTACGTCGCCAAAGGGGCAGTCCCTAATCTCTAGCTTGCGGAGGTTTTTGCAACCGTTCAACACGTAGAGCATTCCTTTGTTACTGTCGCCTGCAAAAGCAATGGACAGCATTTCGAGCTTCTTAGCATACATTCCTATGTAAAGAAAAACCTGATCAGTCAGAAGGCCGGAGAGTGATAACCGCTTCAGACTCTTGTTAGACTGGACAATTGCCCCAAAACCTTCATCCAATGGCTGATTGGTTACAGGGTCAGGTTTTACGGGGTCAAGGATGCACAACCTGAAGCGGATAAAATTTGTGCAGTTCTTGGCTACAGTAATGAGGGCAGCATTCGTCATCTGCTGACAGAAATACAGCAATGAGTTGAGCTTAGAACATCCTTCAGATATAAGGACCAAACCTTCCTCTGTCACCGCAGCATTTCCAGCATCAAATGGATCCGATGGGAAAACCCTCAATTCCTGCAATTCTTTACAAGTTGAAGCTACAACCCCGAGTCCTTTGTCTCCAATACAATCCAGTATCTGCAACATTTAAAGTTTAAACTAATTATTACCATTCAGTTAATTGGAATGCCTACAACTGGATAGCAAATAAATAAAAGATCATACCCACAAACGCTGAAGTTTCCTGCAGTGCTGAACCAGCTTCGTGAGATCATTACCTTGAAGACCCGGAGCATAGCTCAAGTTCAAGAAGGTCAGGTTTTCGCAAATTGGATAAATAGCTGACATGCAACAAGGAGCAACCTCCAAAAACCCAGATAAACTCCTGATTGAATTGCACAATTGAATGACAGCTTTCAGTTTGCTGAAGGCCTCAGAAGATGGATCATCCACATAAGACCCAATACCCAAGTCCACCAGTTGGGGTGCTCGCATCAACAGTTTTTGGAGTGTATCAAGCGGCACCACACGGTTTAACCTCAAACTCTTGAGGTTAGGCGACCTTGCCACAAGTCTTTCGAGAGATGCTAAGTTTATTTCTCCTTTGAGGCAAGCGAAATTGAGGGAGACAAGAGATGTGCAGCTTTCAGGAAAGCAACTAAGCCAATGACCTCTATGATCCTCGACTTCATTTTCTTGTAAATCCAGCTCCCTAAGAAACCTAGAATCAAATAATAATTAAAAGCCGCACCATCATAAACACTTCACTATCATATTATGGAAACACATAGCAACAGAATCCCACCTATACAAGTTAATGAACCACCAAAATTCAGAACTAGGGTTTATGTTAGATATATTATTGCAGCTAATAAGTTGCATAGTACAAGGAAACCTTGGGCACTTAAGCTGTAGCCAGACAATCCAAGCAAACAATGAAGTAAGCAGGCTGCTGCATCATACCACATCCAGCACCACAAAACCAATACATGTGACTCGTCAATGTAACATAAAACGTGGTTCTCATATAAACCCACTTTCATGAGCACTTGCATATTGCCATTAAGAATCTCATGAATATCAAGTTATGGCACAACCCAAGTAGGGAATCAAGATTGTTACCTGCAATTGGCAGCAATAGCAGCAACACCATCAGTGGTGAAACCTTCACAGCTGACAAGAACCAAAGACTTAAAATTGGGAAAAGATTTAGAGAGTAGCTCAAGGCTGTCATCAGACACAACCATCCTCTTAAGTCTAAGCTCTTCTAATCCGATTCTACTCTTAGCCAAGGCTTTGATCCATGGGTAAACAAAACCTCCCCAATCATGTGGCACCAAATTAAAGTCAGCAAAATGCGGCTTCCCTTTCAAAGTCAGTGATTTCAAACCTGGAAATCTGGCTATTAACCTCTGTGGAGTGATAGAATAACAGTTGCCAATGAAAACCCTTTGCCTGCTGTATCTTTCGATCTTGTACCATGATTTGCAAACTAAAGACACTGAGTTCCGGTCTTTGTGGGATGTAATGAAATCGAACACGTGCTCTACAACTTCATCTGGGAAATAATTCATGTTTATTGTTTTTTCTCTAGGTAACTCCCCCAGAGAAAAAGGAAGATAACTTGATTAAAAAAAAAAACTAGAAGAATGAGACCAGATCTGAAGATTTCAACTAAGACCCATAGTGGGATGAGGAGATTAAAAAGAAAAAGAAAGGAGAGCTATTTTTTTCTTTAAAATGTTTCGAAATCTCTTTCAAGAACCCAAGTGAAAGAGAGTGAGAATGAACTGGAATTCTCTCGAGAAAAACAGAGATATTTTTGGAGTGAAAATGAAAGAAAAAATGGATTCTTTTCAAGGATCATCTTCAAAAACCCAAAGAAATATAATTTACATTACAGTTTAAAAGAGCAAAGAAAATAAAGGAAGAAAATCAGTGGGAACTTCTTTTCATAGATCTGAAGAAGCTTTAACTTCTATAAGTGGAAAAAACTAACATCTGATCCCAAGTTTTAAAAATTACAAACAAATACAGAGAAATCATAAATAAAAAAGAAAACTCTTCTTCCTTCCTTTCCTTCTCTCTTACTTACAAGACCGAACCAGTTGAAAAGTGTTGAACTTGAAAGAGAGAGGGGAGGGGGAGTAACCAAGGTTGGGTTTTGGGGGTAGTAAAAGAGGGTTAAGGTAATGATCTGAGGGTGGGTATTGAATGGACGAGAAAATTAAGAGAATCTGGAGCGTCGAAAAGTGGAGCATGCATGTGTCTTTATCTCTGGTTTCGGGTCATACTAAAAAGTAAAGCGACCAGTAAGCAATGCAATGCAATGCAGTAGGGAAGAAAACAACCTTTGTTTTTGGGTGTAATGACGAGAATGCCACACACAGGACACAGCAGAGCAGATAAGGGATATATTGTTTCACCCGCGCCAGTATAGGTAGTCGCTGTCTCAGTCCACGACACCTCCATGTGAGTGGGGCATACTCCAATCAAAGCCTGCCAAATTCATATTCCCTTTTTCTTTTTATATTTTATTTTAGCCAAGGTAACTAAGGTATCATAATTTTCCCCTTTCTTTCTATTAAATTCTTACTCATTTTACCTCAATAGTTGCTTATGTTAGAATTAAAATTTTGACCACTCACAACTTATCACGTAAATGTTTTTTTTCTTCAAAATAGTACTACAACTTGTTAATTGACATTACAATCATGATTTTACCTCAACCTCGTAGATTATCGAATTTGGCATCTATGTGCGTCGACCAGAATGTCTCTAAACTTAGCTTGGTATGGAAAAAGTACGTGGGAGTTTGCTTTTGCCCACTAAACCGAACTCAAATCTAGGTCTCGACCTTGTTCCTATTCAATTGTCTTGAACCCAACACCATTAATGAGCAAGACTTGGTGCTTGGAAGCAATACCATGTCACAATGACTCTAGCTAAGTCATGAAAATACCTGTTAAAGATTGAAGGGCAATCCACTTATATATCACGTCAACAAATTTAAAAAATATTAATTTTTTCATTCGTTTTGGAGTGGTTTGACAAACAATGTAACTTTAAAATTTAAAATGGATGATTAAAATGATTTTTTTTAAAAGTTGGAAAGACAAAAATGTCATTATGCCTAAAAAATATTAAAGGAACTAAACATGTTATAATTTAATAAGATGTGTTTTTAGTTAATCTTACATTACATTAACCAATCCCAAAAAACTTACATTCCATTCAAATGAACCAAATAGAAAAATATAATGTACTCAGTAATGCTATGTAACCTCATATTCTGATAATCCTATTATCAAAACTAATCTTCTTCTATTCTTTAAAAATATGTATTATACAAATACCGTTGTAGTAATACGATAATAATAAAGAGTATTGTTATAACACTAAAATTACATAGAATGTTAGGTTCAATAACGAGGATGGTTCACATCGTGAGACAGTGAAGAGTTGTTGCAATAGAAACAATTCATTTCATAAAAGATGTAAAAATCTGATAGACTTGAAGATTTTAAGAGATGAAATGAATGAAATTTTTATCGAGATTAAATAATATTTTTCTTGTATTATTACACAAGTAATCTAGTGAGATATTGATAGTGGGAGAGGTGGGTTGAGTTTAGGTATGAAGTAGAACAAGGATTGGTTGTGTGAGAAATTTTAATTTTACTTTAACCCAACAAAGTTTTTACTTCTTACATTTTTTCAAGTTGTGGATAAACTGAATGCTTTAATGATTAGGAAATTCAATGAAATAAAAAAGGAATGATTTTGACAAAAAGCTAAAGATTTTGCTTTAAATGGCATTTGGGTTTTGCTTATTGGTGTTTGAGCCCCTTCCTGAGTTTTGTTAATGATTGTAATTAGTATTTTTTAGGATAATACTTTTTACCTAATGCATCTTTTTAGATAAAGTTTATTACACTAATTATGCGTGATGTTAAAATTATTTTTTTAAATTTATTCGTGAACTGGTAATAATTTTATGATTTTTGAATTTGTAATTTTTTATTAAAACTTAAATAAAAATATGAAAGATAAAACTGTTGTCACGATAATATTATTTTAATTTGAAAAATATTTTTATAATTTTATAATTGAATTAGTGACTTATTTAAGGGTGACAGCATTGTATCATATTTGAATGATAATCTCACCACTAGAGGAGAATCTAGGAATATTGGCAACCGTTTTGGACCTTCCTAAAATGAAAAATTATTTTTTAAGTTCTTTAAATTTTTTAAAAATTTTAAATTAATAAAGATAAAATTACATTTTGACTTTTTAAAATTATAAAATTTTAATTTAATCCTTTAAAATTATAAAGATATAGACTATTAAAAATTAAAATTTAATTTCGATCCCCCTAAAAGAATTTTTTGACTTCACCTCTGCTCACCACAAAGAGACAAAAGGGCCTTTTTAATTAACGATAATGTGATATTATTGGCTTATCCGATCTAAATATAAAAAAATCTTTCTAAACCTGGAACGAGTTATAACAATGCAAGTAAACATCGATCAAGTTATAATATAAAGTACAACAAAATACTAAGGTAAGCACTCAGAGGCAGCTTAATGGCAAGGTTAAGATATTAAAAACCAGTATTTTTTTATTTATCATCTAAAAAATTTGAACCGTGGAATGAATTCTCAATCAAATGATGAGCTTATTTTTTACTCATTGAGTTTTAGGTTAATAAGTATTGGTATTGTTGTCAATGTAGGAAAATATGAATTCGAATGCATTAAAATGTATTTATCTTCTTATTTAAGGGATAAGATATTAAAAAGAATAAGCTTTTTATTATCTTCTAACCTACATATGCGAATGAGATTTTTTTTTTTGTTGAAAGCTAAATAGGAAATAATTCTAGTATTTGCTTATCTCATCCCATTTAGGTTGACAAACCAAGGGATGGTAAGCACCTTGGCTCCCCTAAAATAGAAAAAATTTCATTTAAGTCCCTTTATAATTTATAAAATAATAAAAAATTAATTTAATTATTTAAAAGATATAGACTATTAAAATGGTAAAATTACATTTTTATTATCATACAAATATACAATTTAATTTTAGCTCCAAAAAATTTTCTATCTTCGTCCCTGTTTCAAACTAATAGTTAGGAGAAATATTTGTAAATATGTGCAATATATTTAAGTTTAAACGGTTATGAATATATTCAACATCCGTTGTAACGATAATCTTATTCAAGTTTGAATAAAACGAGTGACATATCATTAATGCAACAGTGATGAATTTAGCAATATTCAGTTCCGCTTTGCTCCATCAGCCAAACCAGAGAGACACGATAAGGAATAACAGAAATGGTTTCAGTGAGTGTAGCCTGAAAAAGGCTAAGTTTTTATGGGACATTCCTGTGATACTAGTTTGAGAAAATGTGAACCAAAAACAGGAAGGTGGGTTGCCCTCATCTCCTAACATTAAGCTAGGATTCCAGTTTTGTCATTTTGTATGATATAATAGTTGAATTATACTATGTTATGTATAGCAGGAGAGTGTCCCAATCCTATTCATTGCTTCCCACATTAGTCCATTTCTTGGCTGATTGCCTACCCACTCCCCAACTCAATATTTCAATTTTTACTACCTTTATTAGTAGTTTCCTTGAGGAATTCACTCACCGCTGTAAAAAAATCATGATTGAGACATTAAAATCTGTTCTCATTTGAGTAAATGTAAAGCATCCATTGCTCATCATCAGCTACAAAGAAAGTTGCAGTTCAAACCCCAAAATTCCATCAATGTAGCAGATACATGGTGTATATATATGGAAGATGATGACGATTTGGCTTGTAGAAAAAGGCATCTTACATCATTTTGTAAAGTGATAGGGTAGAAGTAAACCTTAGGATTCCTTTTACACATATAATTCTAACATGATTTCAACTTCCCTTCCTTTTTTAGCCATTTTTATTCTTGGTGACCTCTAACAAAACCCAAGCACTAATCTGTCTGACATCAACAATGGGTGTTCATTAGGAAAATGTAATTTCATTTGTTCAACCAGCCTAAAGGTAAAGAAAAAGGGTGTTTGATTTGTTGGTTTTTAGTGGCATCACATAACATGGCCTTCATGGTGTTGAAAATGTGGAAATTTGAGTCAAGTGTCGCCCCCACTTGATGGTGCCACGCGGAAGATGTTCAGTGGAATTGTACCACCTGCTTCTTCAATTTTTACCTACTACTACTTAGCTATAAAGAAAGGAAATAATTCAAAGATTTGGATTCAAAAACCATGTGATGGTGAGGCTACCAATTAGTAGCAATAGAATTCAGAAGATGATTCTTTTGCCTACTACTTAAGAAACTTAAATTAGTCAATGGCCTAACATGGGTCCAACTTAAACCAGAGCTGTACAAGCTCTGTATTGTTTTGAACAAAGGGATTTTGCTAATATTTTAGGATCGTTGGGTACAAATTCATTAGTTTCAGGGAATCGTTTTACAATATGCTATTCCCTTTCAAACTGTTGTTTTCAAGGGGTAGTTTAATAGCAGTTCCATAGGAATGGGGGTGGGGTTGATTATGTTATCAACCATTCCAAAAATAATAAGGTGGGTTTGGTTCGGTGTGACTGAGGATATATTTTTCAAGAGTCCAGAAAATTGAATGGAGCAATGCTATTGGTTCGGTGTGGCAGTAGATAAGACTTAATTATGACTTTATGGTTCAAAAAATTCAGGGGGTTTTAACCATGGAAAAAGAGATTACTGGGATTTGGCTTTTGGACCAAATGAAAAGGGGGATCAGAGCAGCTGCGGCTACCCTCAGCAATTTAACAAACAAAAAAAGACAATCCAATGAGAGGATTGTAATTTTGTAATTGGAAGAGGGAGTGGTTAGGGCTTTAAAAAGTTTTAAGGGTAATGAAAAAATACTATAATTATTGACCCACTTGCATATAATTACAAGGAGAAGCAACACAAAATGAAAGTGAAAGGCCAAGAAAATAAAGAAGGGATAATGTTTTTAGAAAGTGGTGATGATCATTCCCCATATTCATATGCAGGGCCTCCCATCATTTGTAAGAATTGCAGACCATGTGAAGTACACACAATGGTTTCAACCCCCCCCCGCCCCCCACAAAGCAAAAGATTAGATCCTACCAATTCAATGCCCTGAAAACAATTCCCCAATTATTATCACCTAATAACAGACTTGATTGATTGGGATTGAGGAATTATTGGACGAAATTAGGAGCATGATTTCATGCTACAGAGGAGGTGTTGTTTAGGAAGGGAAAGGTGAAAGGGCATGCGGGCATGATAACGCATGAAGATGGGAGTGTTGTTTGTGGTCCAAATTGTTTTAACCCCAAACTTATCATTGTTAGAAGAGGTGGGTTGAAAGAGAGTTGAAACATAAGATGTCTCTTTACTTGTCGCTCTGGTGATAGTGGTCCAATGAGAACAAAGACAAAAGTCCCACATTTAATCTGATGGGTCTAATTTCAAATCTGCAACGACAAGTGTCGCGGTCGTCTCTGTAATGTAAAAATACTACCGAGGCAAAAAAGGAGGAGAAGGTTTAAGGACCACAAATATGGTCGGTTGATGTCAACTTCTCTTCTTTTGCATACGCAGGCTGCCGGCTAAACCAAACATATCACGCCCTTGCATGACCCTAATCTCATCTCATCTCATGTTAGCTGCTCTAGAGTGGGCTATGAAGCCCAAAGGCATGCCCAAGTGGGCTGCTGGCACAGTACCCTCCTGCTTCTCTTCTACTATGACAGGTAAGTTGGTGGTGATGCTATTAGTTCTATCCGTGAATTTAAAAGCCAAGATCTCCCCCAACATGGGTCTTTGAATATGGCAAAACTGTTTGAAAAAACAATCTGAAAACAGCATCTTATCTGCCACATGCAGAGTTTGACGTAACAAATACTACTAGTTTTACAGTCGTGGTTCACACCAAAATCCAACACTTGTCTCTCTTTTCTGCTGCTCCTACTATATATCTGCCGACTAATCCAAACATCTATTTTGATGTCATATATTACGTTAGACTCGCTTGTATTATTATTCACAAGGCCATGCGTATGAAATAGTATACTGCAGCCGAGAACAGATTTTTCATGTTTTCCGACCAAAACCTGTCGGCAGATGAAATTCATGAGAGAAAACTGATGAGGGAGCATCGCATTTTTCAATCCAAAATAATGGATGTAATAAGTTGTGTATCTTGCAGTTGCATTCGGTTTCTAACAAAAATCTAATATCCAAATGCCATAAGTCATGATGGAATGACTGTATTTGTCACACAACAGCAGTTCAGAGAGTTCATTTGTCGTAAGATTAGCCAGGGCTAATAATCAACCTTGAGTTGTATGATAAACAGAGTTTCCTTAGCAGTCACCCAGTGGTAAAGCTAAAAATACATGGCAATATTTACAATTCAATTCGTACAGAGTTATTATATGACTATAAACCATGTAGTTTCTGCACTACTATATCTATGTATAACTTGCTTTCTTTTTCCACTAACAATAATGACAATAAGAAAACAACTTCAACAAGGTCAGTACATTCATACTACTAAGGTATCAATCAAGGCCTGATGCCTTGGTGTCTAATCTGGATCAATCAACTTAGCACGAATATGCTCGGGTCCAACAACTCAAGCCTCCAAGTATGTAGTTTGAGTTCAGCAGAAATGAAGAAGGTGACCCTTTATATGTTTACACATGATAAGTAATCAACTATGTCTTTGCACTTTGCAGGCTTTCCCTTTGTCAGTTAGAAACTTGGGAATTCAAATGATCAAATAGTCATTGATCCTTAACTACATAATTTGCAGTACACAAAACATACTTTCACATTATTCAGTAGTTTTCAAAGAGAAGTGGCACTTTTTAACTAAATTTATCATTAACTCCATCACAATCAAGCTAGCCAAATAAGAGTTCATGCATATTCTGCCTAAATAATATTCAGATGGGAGCAATATATTGGAATTAAGAGAAACTACAACGAGCTAGGATTAATCAATATATAATATAAAGACAAGGGAAAGCACAATCAGAGTACCATACAAAATACACAAACAAAATGCCGAGCATGTCGTCAATTCCAAAACAGACAAGCAACAAAGTGTCTAGCATACTAGTTAAACGCATGGGAATCTCAAAAAATATGAACAATTATTGCAACTACCATAAGACATATCATGTTAGTAATAGCACTTACTGAAGCAACATACCAAGCTAAGATTTACAATTATAAGTAAATCTCTCTAGAGTGAAAAACACAAAGTTTCCCATTAATTTGTTCACTCTCTTTCTAAAATTTGAAGGGTGTCTTCTTAAGTTCAAAATACATAGAGGGACTAATTCATGCATGCATTCACAGTCAACTGCTACTGCAGTGCAGAGAGGCTATGATTCCCCTTACAGGATTCAGATGATTGTTCCTACATAACATCATGCAAACAAAGCTCTAATTTTGATCAGATTTCACTGAGACTTAACAGAGAACACCCATTTGTTCAATCCCTAATCTCCTTTTAGCTAATCTTTTAAGGCATTTAAAGAACAATTGAAACAACTAAATGAACGAAAAAGGCAAAAGAAATGCTATGCAATTTCGAACGTAGAAATTATAGCAAAGTTAAAATTTTGAGTTACAACACAGAGTAGCATATAAACTCGTAGTATTAACTAACACTAATCACTGAATTCCACTAACCTCCAAATTAAACCACAAAAAATAATTTCGCTGAAATACAATCTTCACCCAAAATTAAGAGTCACTATCATCACCATCATCGGCTTCACCCTTGTTTCTGACATCTTTGGCAATATGAAGCCCAGGATGCACCGATCTCCGCCGTGTCCTCGATGGTAAAATATTATCCAAGTCAACCTCCGCCAACGGATCATCTGATAAATCACTCTCACCCTCCGATTCGTTCTCACCATCACTGGAATCATCGTCGTCGTCTTCGTCGTCACTGTCATTCTCCTCCTCTATCAAAATCCCTTTTCCTTTCCGGTCGACTGTCGTACTTCCATTCTCCTCATGCTCCGCATCATCGTCTTCGTCATCATCATCGTCTTCATAGTCATCGTCCTCGTCTTCTTCTTCGGAGTGGATTCCAGGATCTTCATCCTGGGGTCGGGATTCAGGGACGGAGGAATCGTTGTCTGCAGAAGGGTCGAGGGCGTGCTTTTGTTCATTTGTTTGGATGGTTTCATCGGGAGTTTGGAGCTTAGGGGATTTATGGGGGAGGGTTTGTTGGTCATGATCGTGGGAGGTAAGGTCGGGCTTGCGTTTGGAGGTCAATGCAGGTTCGTGAGGATTCTTGGTTTCGGCCATTGAATTCAATTCAGAGCTGGGATTTTCTTTTGCTTTAGGGTTTACAGGATGAGCAGCCCTCTTTTTTAGGGTATATTGTAAAGCTCGTAATTTTAGGGTTTTTTATTCTCTCGCTGGGCTATTTTCTTTTTAATAAGGGTAAATTTCAAAATAATTATTTATGTTTGAAATATTACGTTTTAGTCACTTATGTTAAAATGTTGTAACATTTTAGTCACTAAACCTTTAACAATGTAACAGTAAGCTGACGTGATACGTTAAATCATAATTTCAAACAAAAATTTTAGATTAAATTATATAACTGGTCCTCATATTTTTTTCATTTTAGGCAATTTAATTTTTTTATGTTCTTTTAACTTTTTTATTTTTTTTATTTTTCATTCTCTTCTGCTTCTCCATTTGATTTCCTTCCTTCTCCATCTCTTTTAATGTAGTTTTTCTATGTTTTCCATTTTTTAAAACTTTTTTATGTTTATGAAAAAAGGAAAAGCGAAAGCTAAAATAAAAAAAAAACTTGCTTTGCAAATTCTCACCCCACAATTACAAACCCTCATCATCCATCATCGTTTTAACGAACTAATTTGGATCTCTCAATGACCTAGTCCACAAGCTCGCCTCACCTGAAGATCTCGCCAGTCGTGACTTATGGTAGTCTACCCTCAACTAATGGCAAAGCCTAGCAGAGGCCCAGGGATTAAAATTTTTGCAATTTAACCATTTGTAAATATACTATGACCTCCCAAAAATATAAGTAGCCCCCAAGGTTTAATATTTTTTCAATTTCTCAAAAATATTGCTTCTTTTGGATCAATTGTTTTTATGTTTAAAATGATTGTCATGTTGAAATACTGCTTCTTTCGAATATATTGTTTTTATGTTTAAATCGATTGTTATGGTAGAATATTGTTTTTTCTTCTTTTAAATAGATTGTTTATATGTTTAAATTAATTGTTACGTTGGAATACCGCATATTTTGGATCGATTGTTTATATGTTTAAATTGATTGTCATGTTGGAATTCTGCTTCTTTTGAATCGATTGATTATATGTTCAAATCGATTGTTATGGTGGAATATTGCTTCTTTTGAATCGATTCTTTGTTTATTTCAATCAATTTTTTGTTGTTTTAAATCGATTCATTATTGTTTGAATCGATTGAAACTCTAACATAAATTCACTATTGATATTCATTTGGTCCCTTACAAATACTTGCACAACATTTATCCCTTATCAATATTGACTTACACCGGTGTAAGTAAGTTCTTTTTCCCTCAAACCTCCTATTGAACGTGTCAAGCAAACAAAGGGAGGTTCCCTCAATATTCTGTTAAGAGAAAATATGCAAATACACAACTTAAAGTATAAGAACTAAATGAGAAAAAGTCATACTTAGAATAGATCTAGAAAGAGTCAAAAATTGGAAATATATATGGTAGGAAACTGGTTACCTTTAGACTGTTAACCAAAGGCAGAACTAAATGATATGAGTGTTAAAGACATGTTGAGTGATTGTATTTAATTTGCATAATCACACCATTAAGACGTTCAACAGGAGGTTTAAGGGGAATAATACATATTTATACTAGGTTACTTAAGTATTGATAAAGGATACAATTGTGCCAAAAGGTCAACAGTGAAAGCCAAAAACAAATATAATCCAAAACAACCACTGATGTTCAATTATTGCACATACTTTACGTTGTGTATTTACATATTTAAAGGTGGGGTTTCCGAGTCAGACTTCGGATCAAGTTATAATTTTATTTTATTACAGTTGTCTAACAAGAACTAACTGAGAAAAAGTCGTTTTCAGAATAGCTCTAGAAATAGTCAAGAATTAGAAATATATATATAGTAGGAAACAAGTTACCTTTGGATAGTTGAGGGTTACTTTAACCAAAGGCTATACTAAGTGATATGAGTGCTAAGTGACATGTAGAGTGGGTGCTTTTGATTTGCATGATCACACCATTTAGACGTTCAACAAGAGGTTTGAGGGAAACAAAACATATTTACATCGAATTACCTAAGTATTGATAAAGGACAAAAATGTTGTGCAAGCATGGTTTATCGTCCTAGACATACATTCTTTCACGTTGATCATTATAAATCTTCTTCTAATATTTTTTTACCAGTTGTTAGGAAACATATATCCGATTTCCAATATCAAACTCAAAATACATCAACACTATGAATAGAGGTGAGCTAATTTCGATTCAACTCGAAAAACTCGAAAAATAATTTAAATTTTGAATTAAATAGTTCAAGTTATTTTAGTTAATAAAGTTATTCACATTAACTCGAATAAAAAATTAAGTTTTTCGGTTTAACTCAAATATGAATTACACAATTCGAGTTATCCGAAAATTCGAATAAGAAAAGGCAAAACTACGTTGTTTTGATAAATGTTTACCTTTTCTAAAGTTAAAAGTCAAAACTACATCATTTTGATAAATGTTTACTTATTAAGCTAAAAGGCAAAACCATTATATTGTTTATGTAGTTAAATATCTTGTACTTCATCTATTAGTTAAATAATCAGTCTATGTAAACGCAACATTGAGTATAAATAATAGGATTCGTTAACTCAACTTGATTTGACTCGATTTTTTTGATTCAATTCGATTCGATTTGAAAAAAATTCAAAATTGAGTTCGGTTGCTAAAATAAGATTCGTTAACTCGACTAACTCGAAATTTTTTTACTTTATTCGATCGAATACTCACCCCTAACTATGAACATGTATTTTATGATCAATAAATAAATGTCTCCAAATGGTAAGAATTTGCTGAAAGACATAAGTAATCTACATATGTAATGTAAGTTCTTGAAATGTCAAAAGTCTCTTAAATGCTTTAGCTTTTCAATTGAATGTGACAAGGAGACAAATGTGAACATCAGAAAAATTTATAACTTAGGTCGTTTATAATCTGAATTTTCTAGTCTAATATATGAAATGGATTGTCCAATATCATGAACTAAATCATGCCTCTTAGATAACAAAGGTAAAATGTTGGGAACCATTGTTTTTAAAATTGGACCAGCTAGTTGGACCGGGATATCGGTCTGAAATAAGAGGTTGGACAGCATGACTCGTGAATCAATATGAGCCAGTGAATCAACAGTTGAGGTTAAAAACTAGTTAAATCAATTTTTATTTTAAAATATTTTAAAATTTTTATAATTTATTTAATTGAAGTGAATAAATTGACTATCGGGTTGGGAATCAGTGGTTTGACGTATTCAATTATTGATTTGATTTTAAAAACCATATTGGGAACTTATCCTAGGCCAAAGTTGGGTTCAATCAAGTTTTTGTAACAATCTAAACTCATGAGAAAAAAAGAAGAGAAATGTTATTGTAATTGTGAATGTAACTGGTACTAAAATAATCAATTGCAACAAATAGGAGTACTTAAACAAAACTTCATACCAAATCGATTATAAGTGTCTTTAAATTAGGCACACTTATCTCGTCTTGTTCATTTCATCAAGAGATGATCAGGTTTACATACTGCATACTTGATCAATCAAGAATAGTACAAGTATTAAATTTGATAGCTTCAAGAACTTTGTTGATAGGTTATCGAAGTATTCTTGAGTCGTCGATGATGCAATATCACTCTGAGACGCACACATTTCATATATCGTGTTGAGATGAGACCGTTACCTCCAAAACTTATCTTACGGATGTAGAATGTTATGTGGTTATGCGACCGTTATACGATCATGGATCGAAGTATAACGGGGGAACCAATTAACGATCATTACGCGGGCACAAGCTTAAACTTTTCGAATACTCGAAAATGTTGCCTTATAAATACCATATAGAAGTTTACGAGCATACTCATAGGAAAAATGGTGAAGTTTCCTGCTATAATTGGCATAATTTTTTTCTCCATTTCTACGCAACCGATATCTTTAACCTTCTTTCTTATCAAAAGGTCGGCACTATCGCGGACACAAGAGAACTCTCAGGAGGACAACAGTTGTTGCGGTGCAGTAAAGGTGATACTCTTTTCGGGGTGACAACGATTGCCATTATTAAACAACCAATTAATAGCTACAACCGCTGTTACGCCAACCCGAATTTGACCTCTACTATGCTAAAACATCCGCTTTCCTCTTGAGAGCCCTCTTGTGTCCACCTCGGTGTCAACCTTTAGATAAGAATGAAAGGTAAAGATACCGACTGCCTGAAAATAGAGAAAAAATTACGTTGATTACATAAAATAGCCCTCTGTTTTTACTTATGATTATGACATCAATCTTATGTATGGTATATATAAGGCATCATTTATGGGTATCCAAAAAGCTTGAACTTGTGGTCGCATAACGACGATTAGTTGGCCTTGGTTATACTCGGACCCATGATCGCATAATGACCGCCAACTGAGACCTCCATTGAGACTTCGACTTGTGATCGTATCAAATATTGTTACCCCAAAACTTGACTTTCATAGAATGGGTTTTTGAGGTAATGGTCCTATCTCGACCCCTCAAATCTAATTATAAACTTTTGCAATTTCACTCCTAAAACCCTAACCTTAAATCCTAAAAAACCGTAACTCTAACAATATTAAAAACCCTAACCCTAACCACTAAAAAACCGATGAAAGAGTGTGTGAAAGCACGTCCAGTTGGATACACTTTCACATTCTCTCTTCCAAATCGACCTACAACCTAAAAGGCCAAATAAAAAATCGACATATTTCATTTATTTAACCTTCAAATATAGTGTTAGTAAAAAAACCCTAATTATTACTGAAGTACTTATAGAAACTATAAATATGATATATTGTAAATTAAACATTCCATTTGTTATGAATATTTTATTAAGTGGATGTTCATCAAGATCAAGATAAGTTTGGATGAAGTTTAAATTCTAGTTGTTATTAGAATTATATTTCTATTCCATTTATACTTTCTATGTCTATAAATATAGACCTTGGAGAACTATTGTAATACACTTCAATTGATCAATAAAATACGCTCTCTTTTACTCTGTCCTTTTATTTTATAACATGTTATCAGCACGATTCTCTTTTAATTATCTTTAATTATTTTTCTTTCAGTCGTTAATTGAGGCCGACGCATTATGGGTAATCATTAGAGCCTTTAACCACTCAGTGCTCATGATAACAGCCAGGGTGATAACGATGATGTTAAAGATCTTCATATAGATTTTGATTTGAAGTCCACACATGTTTGCAATGATGATTATGAAATAAATAATCTATCAAGATATTTATAAGTTCGTCCTACTAAATTTGTTGCATTCTCAAAAGTGAATGCAAACATAAAGAGAATAAAAGATATAATTATGGACCACTAAAAGTGGAAATATAATGATGAATAAGAGAACAATGAGAGTTCTCAAGATAACTTTTCAAAGGGTAAAGATAACTTATGTTATCAATGTAATATGAAATATTATTGGCTACATATGTGGTGTATGCCCAAATATTTTGTTTTTGTTAATATTCTTTAAAGAAGGATATTAGAATGAAGTAATAAATTCTATCAATACAGATAAAAATATTTATTTTATTTGGTTCTAAAACAAACCAATATCATTTCAATATTTGGTAGTACAAAATTGTCAAAAGCTCTAGAAGAGCTAATATATTAATATATTGTGATGGTTCATCCATTAGTTTTAAAAGATATTCATAATCGATCTCATATTGAGATTGTGAATGAGGAAAATATTATATTTCATATGAATCAAAAGAGGATTAAGTTATTGATTTATATTGAATTGATTGTGATTATCTTTGTGATATTCTTTTGTCATTATCTCTATTAAGGGGTTGAAGTCAAAATATTTGACTGTGAAATATTTACTTAAATTGTGGAAGAAAGACATGAGCAATAGAATATGGTAATTCTACCTAAAGCTCGTTATGGTTGGATGCACCTGAAGTTGTAAGTTTTTAAAAACTGTGAGTATAACTTTACAGTATTCAAAATAAGTTTTCAATTAAAATTACATGGAAAAATATTACTGATGAGAACCTTGCAAGAGAGAACTTATTCAACTTTTTATGATTCAAATGTGTTCTTACAGTAGCAGTATCATGAAAAAATTTACTTATGGTTTAATAAAAGTTTTTAACCACGAAACTTAATCATTCTCTGAAGAGAATGTAACATTATGTGATAAATTCGAAGGGCATAATCTTTGACATGGATGTAGTAAATTGGATTATAATAATAATCATGAGGGATGGTCGTGATAATTTTTCTCACCACCAAAAGTGGAAAAATGAAGAAAGTAAAAAAGATACAAAATTTCCAAGAACTCTTTAAGAAGAGTGACAATTTATGCATGAAAAGTTATTGATTATGTACTTGTTGTACACTTGGAAAATAAGATCCACTTTCAAAGTATGCTATTAATAAATTTTTGGACTGAAAATCTATTACTAGAGTTTAATTTGTTTACTTCTTATCTTCAAGACTAAACGTAGAACGAAAAAGGTATGTTTCTATAATTGATATATGGTTTAAATATTTGAGATGATCTTTTCAAGTTTGATTTTATGGGTTACATATTATTGTAAGCGTTTCATTGTTCATGAAAATGAATATTAACTGATTTATTTATATTGTTATGGTAAGTTTTATAATTAAATAATATATTTGATTAAAACATATCTAGTATGCAAATTTATGTTAACAAACCAATGAACTTTATGGTTATTCGGATTTGATTTAATTCAAAGAATTATTAAAGGTAGCAGTTCATACATTTTATATTAATTCCATTTGTTAATTATTTAGAGAAATGACATGAACAATTGTAAATGAAAAGTTTTATGAGCTTAAACGGTTGAATATTGAATTAAATTTCATGCATATTTATGACGATAGTTATGAAAGAGAAAATTGCTAGTTTTTCATCATGTCATATTTTTATGTTTGATATGTGACTTTTATTGATATATTTAATATAGACTTGTTTCTATACATGACCTAGGCAATTATTCTTGGTGGTTAAATTGTTTATGCAAAAGGGCTTTAAAAGTTTTTTGAATTGATCTCATAGCTCCTTATGGCTATACAAAACAATGAGTTATTCGTTCCACCAGTTCTGTTCCATTCCCTAAAGTGAATGTAGCAATTCATAGCAATTATGAAGATTTTGGATACGTGAAGATTTTGGCATATTCCCTGAAGTGAATATTGCATATAATTATTCGGAAATTATATTATAAGACATAGTGTCATCATTATAATCTTCATATTGATTTAGACATTTCCAGTAGTAAATGTCACAATGGTACTTGTATGTGGATACAAAATGAAAGGAATGATGGTAAAATTATCAATTTGCTACGATTTAGTTCAAATTGAAACGCATATTAAAGTAAACCAGAAGTTTATTAGTACAAATATATTTACAATTCGGCATGACCAGTTAGACCATCCTGGATCATATATGATGCGAAAATTAATTGAGAATTCATATGGACATTCATTAAAGAACTAGAAGATTCTTTAATTTAAAGAATTCTCATTTGTTGGTTGTTTTCAATGAAAATTGGTTGTTAAAATCTCACTAGCTAAAGTTGAGATTTAATGTCTTGCATTTCTGAAATGAATATGGGTCCATTAATCCACCATGTGGATGGTTTTGATATTATATGATTTTGGTAGATGCATCTACAAAATAAACATATATGTGTTATCAAATTGCAACCTGTCGTTTGCAATATTGTTTGAATAATTAATTTCAAATCACACAATTAAGACAATTCATCTTGCTAATATTGATGAGTTTATATCACAATCTTTTATTGATTGAGTTTGAAAAACTTTGGTAAAAGCTTGTTATTTATATGCATAATAGTTTAGAGAAATTATTGATTGAACGCCTCTGATTATTACTTATGAGAACTGAATTTTCTCTTTCAACATGGGATTATGTTGATTTACGTGTTGTACGCATCAAGCCAATAGGTTTTAAATACTCCCCATTACATTTGATTTTAGGTCAAAAGCCAAATATTTCTCATCTTTGAATTTTTGTATGTGCGTATATGTTTCAATTGCTCCACCACAATGCACAAAGATGAGTGAATCTTCAAAGAAAGTTGGAAATATATATTAATTATGTGCCTCCTTTTATTATGATATATTAAATGTATTGGAAATTCAATTATGACATGATTATGATTACTATTTTGATTTGATAGTTTTTCCGAAATTAGAGAGAGAACTAATAACTTGTAATAAGTTAAGGAGGAGAGTAATTTGAACCAAAAGTTCAACAATGATAACTCATTAAAGTTCCAAATATGAAAATTTTTATAAAAGAAAAAAATCTAGATGGTCATATAGTGAAGGCAGGTGCTCGAGAAGAGACCCAAGACATAACTAATAAAAAGAGATTCAGGTACCTGAAACTGAAGATTAAAATAGTAATATTAATAGATCTCGATAAGTTATGTCAATTTGAGAAAATGTTGAACCAATAATAAAAGTGGTCGACAATGATTTTGAATGCAATATTATTGTGGAAATAATGAAATAAAAGGAGGATATTGAATAAATCTATTGGGAAATATAGATATGGAATAAATTGGCCAAAATAAAAAGATGCAACTCAAATACAATTAAATTTGTGGAGTTTTTGGACTAGCAGTCCAAATATCTAAAGGTATAAATCCAGTAAGGGTACAAATGAAGTAGTTTTGCAAAGGCAAAATAAAAATATGAAGTTTTTCGCTAAGTCTTGGTATTAATTATGAGAAGATATAATATTATTTTGTGGTGGATGCAATAATCTTTAGATATATTATTAAACTGGCAGATCATACTTGCGTCTTATGATTGTTGTTACAACCTTTTGTGAATCACTATCTAGTAAAGTTTATATTAAAATCCTTGAAGGATTTGGAATGCCAGAAGCATATTGAAATTATTGAGAAATTGTTCATTTATATGAATTGGAATAATTGAACATGTGGTAAATTTGACTTAGACAATAGTAGTTGAAGGAGGATTATAAAATGATCCAAAATACCTATTTGTGTTTTTATATAAGAATCATGATTAAAGTTTGTTATGATTATTGTTGAAACTCTTGAAGAGATCAAAATATATTTCCCCCAAATTTTCCCTCACTCATGACTTTCAAAAGAATGGTGATATAAATACTGAGCAAATACATTCAAATAGTCATTTGAAAAACTAGTATTCAAGATTGAATACGTAAAATATGAGATTTTATGTGATGTTTTTATGAGGGGAGTAAATACGCGTTGTACTCTTTTTCCCTTAACCGAGATTTTGTCCCATTGGATTTTCCTGGTAAGATTTTTAATGAGGCAACATGTTATGCGTATTATAGATATGTGTACTCTTTTTCCTTCACTAGGAAATTTTTTTTCCCATAGGATTTTTATCTTAGTAAAGGTTTTAACGAGGCACATTATCTACCAATGGACATCCGAGGGAGAGTGTTATGAATATTTTATTAAGTGGATGTCCATCAAGATCAAGATAAGTTTGGATGAAGTTTAAATTCTAGTTGTTATTAGAATTAGAGTTCTATTCTATTTATACTTTCTATGTCTATAAATATAAACCTTAGAGAACCATTGTAATACACTTTGATTGATTAATAAAATACGCTCTCATTTTTACTCTCTCATTCTCTTTGTTCTTTATTCTCTGTCCTTTTATTTTATAACACCATTATTGAAATTTGTTTTTCTATTTTCCTAATAATTAACAAATTTACCATAATAGTTAGTAGATAATATATAACTAACATAATTATAATACATTAGATTAGATTATATAAATGTATCATTTATAAAATTTTATACCTCAATCATAATGTTATTTGTTATATAATTAATTAAAATTTACTATTTAAAATTAAAATAACATATTTTTATTAATTTTTTGGTTAAAGAAAACAAAATAATTTAATATAATATTTAAGTTTTTATTTTTTTATTATATGAATTGATTTAATAAAAATATCTTAATACAATCAAAATTCTTATTTATAAGAGTTGCGCAAAATTTTAAAAACATTTCCATAAGTATAACACAAATTTTGATATGTATTTTTTAAAACTATTTTTTTACCAAAAAAAGAAATAAAAAATAAAAAATTTCTTTAGGGAGAGTTTGAGAATATTTTTTATGGGAAGAGAAGAGAAATAAGTCAACTTCTTTCGTTGTCCTCTTTTTTGCATTAAATAGGATGGTTGAATCATCAGACAAATAAATTTTTTGATCAAATTTTATGTCTTTGAACTCGACAATTATAGGAGTCAAGATTGTTAATTGTACTTCGCTATCTTTCCCTATTGGCATGCAAGGCACACACTCTTGTAATGAGTTGACATTACTTTGAACTCTTTAATTGTATTTGTTATGCATGTAAATTTTTAAATCGATCTGATATCTCTATCATGTCGATATAAAATATTGTTTATGTTAATATATATTTAACAATTGAAATTTTTTTAAATAAAATGATTAGTTAAAAAATTTAATTTTAACCAAATTTGATATGCATGATCTACATAAAAAGAGCATGAAATATGATGGTCGAATTCGTAAAATATTAATTGTATAAAAAGTTACGAAAAAGCGTAAAGCCATTTAATTCTTCCTCAAATTACATTATATGTTAATATAAACATATATTAAACATTTCATTAAAACTCGATTAATATCGACATCATTACTAATATAAAAAGACGTAAATTCAATTGTTAAATAAATTATAAAGACATAAAATAACTGAAGTGATTGTAAATAATTAATATAATAACATCACTATTTTTTTTTTTAAACACATTATTTTTAAAATTGAAGCCCGAATTAGCATTGAAATTTAATATGGGCCCAAATCAATTTGGAGCCCAAAATATTTTAAATCGACTTGTCTATAATTTTGAGGCCAAGCCCATAGCATTTATTCTTTCAGTTGACAACTAGGGTTGCCGCCACCACGGGGAGCTACCAATGTGAACACGAGAAGAGAAGCCAATGTGAACAGCATATTAATTACCGGTGTGAACACACTCACCAACCGCTTCCACTAAAACCGAAATCGGTTACAACAGAATTGCAAAGCCAATAACCAATAACACAGCCAAAACAGATTAATCATCAAACAATAATACATTATTAATATTACTTTCATTATTATCACATAATAATATTAATAAAGAGAAAAATTGTATGAAATTGTGATTCTATATTATCTTTTTTTTCAATAAAAAAATAACAATTTAATTGTTTTCTTAATTTTTAACTCTTTTTACTAATAAATTATTATTATTATATCAATGTAGTTATATATCAACAATAAAAAATATTTTCATCAGTTCAAATTTTTTTAAATTTGTATTTTTATATACAATAATATTAACTTACGTGCATTGCACATGGGTCATATACAATCTAATTTACCTTAAAATCATTATAAAATATAGTAACTTTTTTGCTATTTGTCTAAAATAAATATAAGTAAATTAAAAATTATAAAATATATCATCCTAAGAGTGTAGTCTGATAGTCAGGGTATTCACTATCTCAGATATAACTTAGAGTCACGCTAATCACATTATTATTAGGATTTTATCCTCTTTTTATAATTCACCAAAAAATATATATCCAACATAAAAAGATGATCATATCAAGGAGTAAAAGGTATTATCTAATTGATTATAATTTTAAATAATAAATCTGGCATTTAGTAATGATACATGTAAAGAATTTGGGTTTATATTAGTTAAAGAAGCCCATGATTTATCAATGTTCAATATTGGTATGTTAAGCTCTACTTCATCAGCAAATTTCTTTGATTCCAATAAAAGATTGTCATCAATACACATATCACAATTCATAGATGTTGATTTTCTATTCACGTCCCTATTCGTTTAGCTTTTAAGAGTTTAGACCCGTCTGCATATATCAAAATATTTATTTAATTGAAAATAAGAAGAGAAATCTTAGAATGTTTATCTTGAATTATTCCAATAACGTATTTGATTTTATATATGTATGTTTGATTATAGACTGGTTAGTTGTGAATTGGTATGAAAGGTTAGAACTGAATTAAAATTGAAATATGACGTTTATATGTGTAAAAGAAGTTCGTGTGAACTTAGTAATGGGTTAGGATATGATTGGTATGCCAATAGGGTCTTGATCGCATTTGTACGAGATTTATTACAAATGTGAATGAGATCCAGCATTTGTTACGGATTTTCCATATTTATGAGACCCAAGTTTAGTTCAGATGAGTAACCTGATGTGTTGTGATAATGGTTTATCCTGGACAAGTAACTGTATATATGTACTTAGCTCGGACGAGCAACTGGTGCGGTGTAGTTACTTGTGTATCCGAGTCCATTTACTAGGGTTCATCGAACGAAACAATTTAAATGAAATTTAAAATTTGAAATGTGATGAAATGAACTCGATATCCAAATTGAAAAGTCATTGAGTGGATTGGATTGTAACCTTGAGTTTTACATATGAACTTACTAAGCATCCTATATGCTGATCGTTGATGTTTCCCTTCTCTTATAGATCGACACCTTGCGGAACTCGTCAAACCAAATTATCTTGAAATCATGCGATCATTTTGAGTTTAGAATTATGGTATGTATATAAGTGTTTTGGTGTGTATCTTAGCATGTAAAAGTGTCTACTACTTAGCAAGTATGACATAATCATTTTATATTATGTGTTACATTTGTGATTTGGTACATAGTATTGATTATATTTTATGCTAGAGTAAGCGATGATCTATAATCATATGTTTGGCATGTGGAATTTAATATTTAAATAAGAATTTTAGTAAATATAAAAAATAAGAAGTAGTAGCTAGCTAGTATTTAAGAAGTGATTGCCCCAATCAGCACCAATATGACAGGTTGAGGTGATATTGGTGTGAATGCAAGTGATCCCTCTAGCCTTCTAGATTGACGGTTACCATCTGTGAAGAGCATATGCTTTCATTCAACTTTTCTTTTTGTTGTTTTCATCATTAATGGTGATGTGTGTTTGCATCATCCCATTGCATTCTCCACTCTATTTTCAACCCAAGCTTTAAAAAACAGACATTCAACCAAAAAAAAAAAAATCTTATAATTTTAACCATTTTATTTTAAAACAAAATAATATAAATTTTAGATTAAAATACATTATTCTCTTCACAAATTTAAAATTTAATCTTTATATTTTTATTTTTAGGAATTTAGCCATTCGATTTTTTAGATTTCAAAATTTAGGTCTGATTGTTAAAACTGTTAATTTTTTGGGGTTAAATTCATGTTCATTACAATACCATTTTTTTTTAAATTTCATGACTACCAAGTGGATTTTTTTTAATTTTAAAATATTATACCAACAAATTTAACAAAATATTTTAACAGTATCATAGCTAGACCTAACTTTTGAAATCTAAAAAATAGAAGGACTAAATTCTAAATTCTCAAAAAGTACAAGGGCTTATAGCATATTTTAATCAAACTTAAATTATTATATAATACATTTATTTATTTATAAAATAATCTAATAGTTATATATATGCCGTTGGTATATTGACAAATTTAGCTTTAATGTTTACATTTTTTATCAATTTGGTCCTTGCTCTTTTTTTGAGCTAAATTTGATCTTCAACCTTTTACAAAAGTAGAATTTGATTATCAACCTTTTAAAATGAATCAAATTGATTTTATAATAGAAATACCGACTAAAACATTAAATATTTAAACATGGCAACCCACATGACAATTTAAGTTTACTTCATGCTTTTTTTTCTGAATTTTTATTTTTAAAATATTTGTTAACGTGATATATAATAATGAAATTTTGGCATGAAGTATACGTGGGCTACCACACGGGTTGACACACTAATATTGTTAAAAAAATAATATTTTAGTTAACATTTTTGTTTAATGGAAAAGCAGTTTGACTCTTTTTGAAAGATTAACGGTCAAGTTTAGCTAAAAAAAATATAAGTGTCAAATTGACAAAAAAATTAAACATTAAGGTCTAAATTTATCATTATGATTTTATAGCTATAAAGTTAATATTAATTATAAATAAATAATTTACAAATAATACAAAAAAAATTATTTATTTTTAATTATTAATAAATTTACTTTATGGCATAATATAATTTTAATATTTGTTAAGTTTATAAAATAAAATAAATTAAAATTTCATTGTATATGTACATATTTTAATCTTTTTATCCAAGGTTAATAAAGGTAATTTTTTCTCGTCACAATAATTCATTTTAGTGATACAGCCACGATTAAATTAAAAAACATACTTAATCACTAATTTTGATCTCACCGTTACAATACTCAATTTCACTCTACAATACTCAATTTCACTGTCACAATAATGAATTTTAGTGTCACAACTATTTTTAATCTCACTAAAACCAATCTTACTGTCTATATAAATGGAGCCTCAAATTGCATGATTCAATGTAGTGGGAACCTTATTCAACGCCCTTATAGTAATTTCTTTTTTCTGTTGAGGTTGTCTATTGAAAATTTTCGACATCCAAGATTTTCAAAATGAGGTTAGTGGTTGAACCAGTTAAATCACATGTTCCTAATTCTATTACGTGACCAATTCGTTCAATTTAATTAAATAAATCATTAAAAATGATTTTCTAGCTAAGTTCAACTGATCCATATTGGTTTGTGGTCAATCTATGTAACCCCTCTAATTAAACTAAAACCCTAATTAATTCCTAATCCAATTGATTCGTTTCAAACAACATTATTCCAATATATACATATATTTCATTTACATCATCAATTCTTTATTGCCCTCGTCCTATGAATCGTCATCAATTGCTTAGCTTCTCAGACAAGTTACCTCATGTAGGACCATTCACTGGTAATGGGAACATCCCTTACATTATGACATGAGCACGGTATCACGTCACATTAGGCCACTCGTTTTTCAATATGAGCACTCCTAGCGTAAACATTCCTTTTAGAGAGCACTAAGATTCACTTAAGTATAACAATCTCTTACTGTCTCAAAAAGAATAGTAAAATGAATCCCACTACGTACGTCCCCTGTGCACTCCATGATAACAACCCATTAGTAACGACCTGTCATATCACCGCTACTAAACAAGGGGATTTCCCTTATAAATCCCCTCCACGATGAAAGAAAAGGGATCTTCTACCCAATTAACAACCTTATACACTCACATACTCAACCTTATTAGCCTCCTTACTCTTTTCTTTGGCTCTTTATTTGTTTACGTGATTCAACCTCCTTTACACCACACCCTCTCCTCCTTCTCTCCTTCTTTATTGACACTTTTATAAAACAAATGGTCATTTTATATTTTAACTACAATGAATCTCATTATCATCATTGCATTTGCATCAAAGCACATATTATACCATAAATTTTAATTTCATCGTCATAATACTCAATTCCACGGTTAAGATATTTCTTTTGATAAAATCATTATTGCGATAATTAATTTCACCATCACTATTATTTTCAGTTGCATTAGACCCAACCTTACTCACTATACAAATGGACGCTTAATTATCTCATTCCCACCAATAATGTTTGATATAATTTGTAAATACTTGCACTTAACTTTAGAATTATTATTTGCTTTCAATCCAAAAGTCAGAAAATTGCTTTCAAATATGAATTTAAATCTCTACATGATGAATCTTTAAAGCTTCTCTACGATATTACCATAAATTAATCTTGCCTTGGTAATTTGATTGCTGGTATAAACAATAAAGCTTCTCAATTTGCAAGTATTTTTGATTCAATTGGTTGTAGTTGGAAAGGTTAAAAATAGGTCTTGAGTCAGTAAAAAGCAGCAGCCACCAAACCCAAATCCAACCCATCGGAATATCGTAAAGGCAAAGTGAAATATATTGGTCAATAATAATGTCATTGCCAACCATTTACTGCAACAATTATTTTTTTTTATTTCTTCATCTTCTCTATTAATAAATTCAATTCAACATCATGTTTTGCATGGCGGCAACGTGGCGATTCAAGCCCAGCTGTTGCCTGTTGTTGACAAAAACCAAAAAAGGAAAAAAAAGAAAACCACACTTACATCACATTGGTGGACCAATATTGATTCAAATTACTGATTCCTAATGCCAAAACACCAACCCAATCATCCCCAACTGTATGTTATATGATGTATATAAGTATCATCCTTGAAAAAACGATCATATTTCCATCTAAAACTGCCATGAAAATGGAGGAGAAGCTTAATTAAATTATTTAAGTATGGTAGTTTCAGAATCAGAAGAAAACCACTGAAGCTGCGTGTGTGAGAGAGAAAGAGAGGGAGTGGTTTGATTATTTAACATCCAATAAGCCCAAACGCCATTGATTTCTGTTACAAAAAAAAGGATGCAGAACTTTTGCAACACTTGGAAGGTGGTGACCTTCCACTCGTCAAGCATTTCTTGGGTGTGCCCTAACCATCCCTATCCTCCTGCTATACCCAACACCTTCACATTTCTCAACATTAACTCACCTTCATACACTCAACTCTGGTTACTTTCCCTTTTGGGTTGTTTTAGTGTGAGAGATATAGATACCCAGGAATCCAGTATGCACATTTGTCCTCCAAACCCTAAACCCAGCTTTGTTTGTTTTTTGACAAAAAGATTGATATGAAACTCAAAGTGTGAAACCCAGGTTTAACCCCATACCCCTCAGTGTGGTTTAGGATTAGGAGGAGGGGCAGTAGAGATGGGTTTTCTTTTTTATATTTCGGAATGGGAACAAAAGATCTAAAAGCAAAGCATGAATGTGAGATGAACAAATGTCAATGTATTCACCAAAACCTTGCTAAAAATAGCAAAAACTAAAGCACTGCCTTACCTTTCTCTTTAACCTAAAACTCTCCATTTCGTGATTGCCGAGCGTCCATCACCGGGTAGTTTCGATCTGCACCCACACCCAGAGAGTGAACCACTACTCTCTCTCACTGAAATCTAAAGCCTTTTTTTTTTTCTTTTCTTTTTTTGGTTTTCAGCCAATTGAGCTAATGATGGCAGCAGCTACAGCAGCAGAAGCAGCAACAGCAGCTACTCCTAGTGTTCATGAGAAACCCGAGGCCTTTGCTTTGGTGGCAGGTGTTGAGGGTGTCACTGTGGAAGGGGACAACACCCATCAACACCCATCGGGTCCTTCCGGGTTGACCCGTGACCTTGTCGCTGCTGTTCCAAGCTTTGGTTTCAACAGGAAGAAAAGGATGGCTAGACAGAGGAGATCATCTTCCACCATCAAACTTCTCTCTTTTACAAACTCCTCCTCCTCCTCCTCCTCCTCCTCCTCCTCGCACGTGCCTTCCCCCCCTCTCCCCACACGTGTGAGTTCTCTCTTTCTTTCTCTTCCTTCCTAATCCTTTCTTCCTTCCTGTTTTTTTTTTTTTTTTGGTTCCTTTTATAGTTAACAAAGGGTATTTCCTTACAGGGTCGGAGAGTGACTCTTCTCGGCTACTGTCATGTTCTTCTCTTTTTTTATGCTTCTATCTCTTTTTATTTGCTTAAATTTTTAAGGCTTATATTAATCTGTCACTTGTTCCTGCTTCATCCAACGGATATAAATATATAACAATATAATATAATATAATATAATATATTTTTTTGTGTGTATGCAAATGTTTGTGATATTGAACATCAGATGGTCCATAGACAATTAGATGCTAATTAAATTCTCAAGAAATATTTCTCTCAAATTTTAATCAAAGATATTTTGATCTTCCCAACTTAATAGAGAAAAAAAAAATCTGTGTTTGTAAGATTCCAAATTACTTTTTCAATCATCTTGTGACCTTTGATTAAGAATTTATGGGGGAAGATCTCAAATAATAAATGGTATCCCATAGGAAAGATAGTGTCATAAATACACATAATTATGTATATCGGTGACGATCGAGCATATTTCCCTAAAATTATTTTAATTAGTAGGGAAGGAAGCCGTAGTATTTCCCCAAATTTGGCAAATGAGTAAATTTCCATTGGAAGCGTGGCCGGGGGAATTCATTTCTAGACTTTTTTTTTCTCGTTTTCCGACACAGGTTTTTTTTTTCATTTTCATGTTGGTTGTAGGAATGTTGACATGCTGTCTTGTTTCATATCATTGTCTCATAGATATAGCAAGTGGTCCTACACATTGAGTGATCATTGTAAGAAGTAAAACTAAATGTTGATTATGGTTGATTAGGTTATTGATCCAAAGAGATTGAGATTCCTTTTCCAGAAGGAACTCAAGAACAGCGACGTAAGCTCCCTCCGAAGAATGATACTCCCTAAGGTTTCGATTGTTACTTCTTTCTAGATTTCATTTTATGCAATTCCGCTCTATCATCGGAATATTCTCAATATATATATATATATGTATAATCTCATTATTTCAGAGAGCAGCGGAGGCTCACTTACCGGTGCTTGAGTCCAAAGAAGGGATCCTCATCAGCATGGACGACTTAGATGGACTGCATGTATGGAGCTTCAAGTACAGGTATACGATCACCAATAATTCATCTTATCCGAATATATTGCTTCACATGGATGGAATGTCGGATTGGATACGTATCCGTACAAGCGCGCGTGCGCAAGTATGCGTATCCGACAAAAGAATGATGGCCGTTTTTACCGTTGAATAGCGTTATAAAATCCTTTTGCTTCCTTTTTTGTAAACAGGTTTTGGCCGAATAACAACAGCCGTATGTACGTGCTGGAAAATACCGGTAAACATGCTTGTAATTCGACGTCCCTTGTTTATGATCGGAACCTTGTTTCATCGTTGTTGTATTAAATTCTCAGGGGAATTCGTTAGCACGCACGGATTACAGCTTGGGGATTTCATCATGGTGTATCAAGACAGCCTAAACCAAAATTATGTATGAGATAGGCTACCAATTACTTGGTTCTTATAGAATTCTTGAGTTGAAACAATAATTTGGTTGAAAATAAACATGTTACAGGTAATCCAGGCGAAGAAGGCGTCGGACGAAGATGTATATAGCGACATAGCTAGGAATGGAGTGAATGACCTATTTCTCCATGATTATGAGGCAACCAAGTCCAGCAACTATTACTATCCAATGATGGAGGATAATGGGATGTCATTTATATATGACACCACCTTGAGCTTCTCAAATGACTGCCCACTTGATTTTCTGGGTGGATCAATGACCAACTATCCAAGGATGGGGTCTCTGGAAAGCTTTGGGTCTGTTGAGAACTTGTCACTTGATGAGTTTTATCAGCTTTAATATCACCATGGCATGGATACTGTTTGCGTTATATTTTGTTAAAACAACAAAACAAGAAAGGCTTTCATCATGAAATGTCAAAGGATGGGGCCAACTTTATCCTTATTTTGGTGTTTTTTTCAGGTGTTTCTACTTTTTTTGAGCAGCCGTTACAGTAATGTCCAATGTAATAGAAAATCAAATCAAATAAACATAAAGTGAAGCTAGATGTTGTTCTCCTATCTCCTCTGTCTTACTCCTTACTATTTCTTATATTCCCACTCAATTCTGCATTAGCTTTAACAATTTGTGAGATTTTCGTTTAAGAAAAGAGTTTTGAATTGATTTTAACAATTTAACATCTTTGCATTCTTATTATGATTAATGCAATGTTGGCTTAATGTCAGGAAATGGTTTATTTATTTATTTCTTATTTGGATAATTAAAATTACTAAAAGATTAGAAGTGATAGAAATTTTAATATGTTTTTATAGTTGAAAAGGGTTTGTTTATTCCACTGAAAATGGTTTTCAGAAAATGATTCATTTTTTTGGAAAAATTAATATTTTTTAGTATTTGGATTAATCTGTGTAAAATATTTTCTGTGTAAACAAACATACATTTGAGATAGGACTTAATTGAAAGAAACTAAAAAAAAGTCACAATCTGAAAAACAAAATAACACTTTCCGGAACAACCTCCTTTGAAAATTTAAAACCATCGGCCTAAATTAATGAGCTATCCCTAGAAAATAAAACAAATCCAAAGCAAAATCTTGGACAGCTCATATCAGAAAGGAAACGTCTTCCTCAACCACCAAAATCAGAGACGTTCCATCTGCAAAAAGACCCAATCCCCTTCGTCTAATACGATGCTTCCTCCCTTGAGATGTCTCTCTCTACTTCGTCAGTAGCGAAATTGGGCAGTGCTCCGATCATATAAGTATCTTCTCCCCTTCATAAACCCTCTATTGTGAGAAGATGAGCTAATATGTTCCTCTGTTGCAAGATATGTTGAAATATGTAGCTTCCATAGCTTTCTTTCAATTTTTTTGAGTCTCTGAAGTAAGCGTGTATAATCAATTTATCTTCAGCCTCATATTGTAGTTTTTTTATTATCGAGATGGCATCACCTTCAATCACCACACTCCTGAGTTGTAGATCCATACGCATTTCAATCGCCTGTCGACATGCAATGTCTTATGCTACAAAAGAGGAAAGTATGAAGTTATTGATGACCAGTTTGGAAGCCAAGATCTTTCCTTCTAAATTTCTTGCCACCAGCCCCAAAGCTGACTTATTTGTATGTTTCTTATAAGCCACATCGAACTTTATTTTTGTAGTCAAGTTTTTCGGTGGGCACTAGCGTTTCTCCATAGTACGAATAGCTTGTAAGCGTACCGTAATGTCATCGATCTCCCTTATAAAAGCTTGTATGACACTCACTAATTGTTTTGGAGTTTGTTTAAAACCTTCATGAAGCTCTTTGTTTCTAGTTGACCAAATAGCCCATAATGCACATAGAACTATCCTGTATTTCATGCTAGATTCATTTTGAAGCAAGGAGAACAACCACTCAATAAAGCAATCATGATATTCCTCCTGAGCCCCTTGTAACTCTAATATTTGCCATATTTCTTTGACAATTAGACAATCTCGGAAAACATGTTCTAAAGTTTCACTCTCTCTTGAACATTTGGGACATGTTAATGAATTCTTAAGTCTTTTGTAGTTTAGATTATTGTAAGTAGGAATGAAATTGTTAAGAATTCTTCAGCATGTAATTTTTATTTTTGTTAGCACATCTGCTTGCCATATATTCTTATAGAAATTTGTCTATGCTCTTCTGTATGTTAGCCATGTAAGAAGAGTTTGTACCCTCTCCTCACAATGTATTCTTCGATCATCTCTCTACACCAGACCAAACAATCAGCATGAGGATGTCACAAAAGAGGAACACATAGAATTTGAGTCACTTCTTTAGGAGTAAAGACACTGGTAATGAAATCCTCCTTCCACAATCTTGTATTTTTGTCAATAAGATCAACCACTTTATTAATTTCACTATTTCTAGCAGTAGAATGAATTTTGTTGTTTGCAGGCTCTGGCAATCATGCATCATTCCAGATCGAAATAGTCTCTCCAATCCCCACTTGCCAACTCATTCCAGCATGTAGTACTCCCATTACAGCCCAGATGCTCTTCCAGGTATAGAATGGAAATTTTTCAAGTCTTGTTTTCATAAAATTAGTATCATTATAATACTTTGCTTTCAAGGATTGGGCAACCAAAGAATCTGGAAATTTTGTTAAACTTTGAAATCCCATACTCCCATTTCCTTTAAGTCACACAATCGATCCTAGGCACATCAATGTATCCTTTTCTTGCCCTTAAAATTTTGCCACCAGAATCTACTAATTATGTGCTCCAGATTGACACAAAGTAACTTAGGCAAAAGAAAACATAACATGGAGTAAGCTGGAATAGCTTGCAAAACACTTTTGATAAACACTTCCTTCCCACCTTGAGATAAAGGCTTTATACACCAACTTTGAATGCATGAAAACATTTTTTCTTTCATCACTTGGAAGGCCCTTTTCTTCTTTTTGCCCACGAAACTCGAAAGCCTTAGATATTTCTCTAACTTAGATGAGCATTGAGCTTGTATCCTTCGAGAAAAGGCATGTCGATCTTGTAACAACCCCAGTTTTAGAATTAAGGATTAAATTGCGAATTTTGTGAAACTTGAGGACTAAATTAAATTGTGATTAAAACTTTATGGCCAAATTAGGAATTTTAGGACTAATTTGAGAAGCGAGTAAAGTTTAGGGGCTATTTCGAAAACCATAATGTTATTAGAGCCCCTCCGTGTAAATAACCCATTTTATTGGGTATTTAAACCCCTTTTTCTCTTTTTGGTGACTTTTCAACTACATTTCGTTTTCCCCCCAAACCAATCTCTCTCTCGTCTCTCTCTCTCTCCTCCCATTTCCCCTTTCTTTTTCGTTGAACCTCTGACCATCGCCCTCCCAACGACCGTGCATTGCACTGCTACTATCACTGAGTTCCCCATTGTGACGTGAGTAAAACCAAGCTTTCTTCTTTTCCCTCACTGTCGTTGTTCGTGAGGAATGGTGTTAAACAATTCTATTTTCGTCGTTTCACATCGCCTCCTCCGTAGTTCTATCGTTTGCTCGCATTCTTATTATGATTAATGCAAGGTTGGCTTAATGTCTTTACATTATGGAATGATAAAAGAAAGGAAATGGTTTATTTATTTATTTCTTATTTGGATAATTAAAATTATTAAAAGATTAGAAATGTAGAAATTTTAATATGTTTTTATAGTTAAGGGCTATGTTTGTTTTACTGAAAATGACTTCTGGAAAAGTTAATATTCTCTAATGTTTGAATGAATTTGTGTAAAATATTTTCTATTGTTTGATAGTTGTACTGAAAATATTTCATAAAAACGATGTTCAATGAAACAAACATGCATTTGAGATTTTCTTATATTTTTATTGTTTTTTTAACATAAATAGGCAGGACTTTATTGAAAGAAATTTAAAGAGTCATAATTTGAAAAACAAAATAACATTTTTCTCGAGAACAACCTCATTTTGGAAAACTAAAACCACTAGTCTAATTAATGAGCTATCCCTAAGAAACAAAACAAGCCCAAAGCAAAATCTCTGACAACTTATAAAAAAGGAAACATCTTTCTCAACCACCAAAATTAAAAACGTTCCATCTGCAAAAAGACTTAGTCCCTCTAATTCGATGTTTCCTCTCTTGAGATGCCTCTCTCTGCTTCATCAATAGCGAAATTAGGCAGTGCTCCGATAAGATAAGTATCTTCTCCCCTTCGTAAACCCTTTGTTGCGAGAAGATGAGCTAATTTGCTCCTCTGTCGCAACATATGTTGAAATATGCAGCTTCCATAGCTTTCTTTCAATTTTTTGAGTCTTTGAGGTAAGTGTGGATAATCGATTTATCTTTAGCCTTATCTTGTAGTTTTTTTATTATCGAGATAGCATCACCTTCAATCACCACGCTCTTGAGTTGTAGATCAAGACCTATTTCAATCCTCTGTCAACATGCAATGGCTTTTGCTACAAAAGAGAAAGGTATGAAGTTATTAATGACTATTTTGGAAGCCAAGATCTTTCCTTTTGAATTTCTTGCCACCAGCCTCGAAGTTAACTTATTTGTGTGTTTCTTATAAGCAATATCAATGTTTATTTTTGTAGTCAAGTCTTCTGTAGTTTAGATTATTGTAAGTAGGAATGAAATTGTTAAGAATTCTCTAGCATGTAATTTTGATTTTTGTTGGCACATTTGCTTGCCGTAGATTCTTATAGAAATTCATATAATTAATAGAAATTTGTCTATGCTCTTCCATATGTAAGCCATGTAAAAGGAGTTTGTACCCACTCCTCACCGTGTATTCTTCGGTCTTCTTTCCACACCAGACCAAACGATTAGCATGAGGGTGTTGCGAAAGCGAAACGCATAGAATTCTAGTCGCTTCTTCAAGAGTAAAGACACTGGTAATAAAATCCTCCTTCCACAGCCTTGTATTTTTGTCAATAAGATCAACCACTATATTTATTTCACTATTTCTAACAGTATGATGAATTTTGTGGTCTGCAAGCTCTGGCAACCATGCATCATTCCATACCTAAATAACCTCTCTAGTCTCCACTTACCAACTCATTCCAACATGTACTACCCTCTTTGCAGCCCAGATTGTCTTCCAGGTATAGGATGGGTAATTTTCGAGCCTTGCTTCCATAAAATTAGTATCATGATAATACTTTGCTTTCAAAGATCGAGTAAGTAAAGAATCTGGAAATTTAAATAAACTTTATCCTTATTTAGCAAACATCACCAAATTAAACTTTGTTAAATTTTGAAATCTCAGGCCCCCTTATTTCCTTTAAGTCACATAATTGATTCTAAGTACACTAATGTATCCCTTTCTTGTCCTTAAAATTTTGCCACCAGAATTTACTAATTATGTGCTCTATATCAACACAAAGTGACTTAGGCAGAAGAAAACACGACATGTAGTAAGTTAGAATAGCTTGCAAAACACTTTTGATAAACACTTTTTTCCCTCCTTGAGATAAAAGGCTTTATACACCAACTCTGGATGCGTGAAAATATTTTTTCTTTCATCACTTGGAAGGCCTTTTTCTTCTTCTTGCCCACCGAAATAGGAAGCCTAAATATTTATCTAACTCGCATGAGCACTTGATCTATATCCTTCGAGAAAAGGCATGTCAATCCACCTCTGATACATTAGAGCTGAAAAATAAATTCGATTTGGCCAAATTTATGAACTAATCAGAACAGATTTCATATTCTTTGAAAATATCATGTAAAATGCCAATAGTCTCATCAATAACCTCTCTGAACACGATATAATTGTCCATAAAAATAAGATGAGTGTGATAGGACCCCTTCAACACACTTTGGCCCCGGTTAGAAAACCATTCTCTTGAGCTAATTGCATAAGAGATGACAAGTCATCACTACGAATTAAAAATAAAAATAAATAGGGACTTAAAGGATCCTCTACCGAAGGCCTCTTTGTGGTTTGAAGAAATCTTCTATCTCTCCACTCAGCATAATTGAATATTCAACAGTTGAGACACACTGTATTATGAAATCCACCCACTTCTTTTCAAAACCCATCTTCAACATTATTTCACGCAAAAACAATTATTCCACTCTATCTTAAGCTTTACCCATGTCCAGTTTCAAGGCAAAAAAGTCATTTTTACCTGTTCTATGCTGCTTAAGAGAATGAATGATCTCATAAGCAAGTAAAACATGATCGGTAATCAACCTACCCGGAATAAACGCACTCTGGGCTTCACCAATACAAAAATCCAACACCATTTGCAATCAATTAGAAACAGTTTTTGAAATGATTTTATATAAAACATTACATAATCTAATGGGTCTAAATTGCATCAAATTATTTGGATGTGAGATTTTTGGAATTAAAACAATTTGTGTAACATTAATGGGTTCCAAAGATGTACCTTTATTAAGAACGTCCAAGCAATAATCGCCAACATCTTAGCCAACAATATGCCAATACTTCTGGAAAAAAATCGTTCGTAAGCCGTCTATCTCCGAAGCTTTCGTTGGGTCCATCTCCATCAAAGTCGTATAAACCTTCTCAATTTCATAAGCCGTTGTGAGATTACAATTCATACTTTCCGAAAAACATTTCTTTACTCCTGTCAAAATATGATCTGGATTTGCAACATAATGAGTGGAAAAAAGAGTTGAAAAATAATCCTTAGAAATCTTGGCCATCTTAGATTTATCAAAAATAAGATCCCTTCGCTATTCTGTAGACCTTTAATGGTATTTGTCTTGTGTCTTTGCGAAGCAAATCTATGAAAGAAGGTAGTGTTTCGATCCCCATGTTTCAACTAATTGGCACATGCCCTTTGTTCCCAGTACATCTCCCCATGATCAATCTCCATATTAAGATGAAGCTTGGTATCAACCAGCTCCACAATGACCACTTCACTTCGTTCTTCCGTATTCAGTTATTTAATCCAATTATGGAGCCATTTTAATTCGCTATTTGTTTTTCGCTTAATTTTTTGCCCAACATTGTAGTCTCTCACAAAGTACCTTGAGTCGTAATGGAACATCCCTATAACTTCCTCGTCTAGTTTATTTGGACTTTACTTTTATTTTATTTTACCACTGAATTTTATTTTAACAAGAATTCTAGTTACCTAATTCTAATAATCTTCACCTTAACAAGAATTCTCTACTAACAAGAACTCTCAACGAACAAGTTCTCCACCTTTTTCACAAAACCCCTTGAGGGGTATTCTTCAATAATGAACACCGACCAAGTCTAAGTAATACTCAAACTTGGTTATGGGAAGTGACTTAGTCATCATATCTGCAGGATTTTCATGAGTACTAACTTTGCTCACAACAATATCTCCACGAGCAATAATATCACGCACAAAATGATATCGAACATCAATGTGCTTTGTTCTCTCATGAAACATTTGATCTTTTGTAAGAAAAATGACACTTTGACTGTCACAAAATATTGTACCAATCTGAAGATCTTTATTAAGTTCACTAAAGAGTCCTTTTAACCAAATAGCTTCTTTACAAGCCTCGATAAACGCCGTGTACTCAGCTTCAGTGGTAAACAAAGCAATTGTAATTTGCAAAGTAGCTTTCCAACTAATTGCACAACCCCCAATTGTAAAGACATGCCCTGTAAGAGATTTTCTTCTATCTAGGTCTCCAACAAAATCAGCATCAACATACCTAATGACCCTATCTGTAGTTCTTCCAAACTGTAAGCAAACATCAGTAGTACTTCGTAAGTATATCAAAATCCACTGAACTGCTTTTCAGTGTTCTTTACTGGGATTCGTCATGTATCTACTAACTGCACTGACTGCATATGATAAATCTGGACGTGAGCAAACCATAGCATACATTAGAGAACCCACTACACTAGAATATGGAACACGTGACATGTAATCAATCTCATCATCTGATTGTAGAAACAAAGCCGATGAAAGTCTAAAGTGGACTACTAATGGAGTACTAACAGGTTTGACACTCTGCATATTGAACCTGCAAAGAATTTTCTCAATGTACCCTTTCTAACTGAGGTACAACTTACATGCCTTTCTATCTCTAAGAATCTCCATCCCAAGCATCTTCTTTGCTGCTCCCAAATTTTTCATCTCAAATTCTTTACTAAGTTGGGCTTTAACCTTTCTTATCTCTTCTTTATCTTTCACTGCTATCAACATGTCATCAACATAAAGGAGTAGATACACAAAGAAACCATCACCGTTTTTCTTAAAATAAACACAACTATCAAAACTACTTCTTTTGAAATCATGGGTAGTCATAAAAGAATCAAACCTCTTGTACCACTGCCTTGGTGACTGTTTCAAAACATAAAGCGAATTTTTCAACAAGCAGACATAGTCTTCTTTTTCTAAGACTATAAAGCCCTCTAGTTGTTGCATGTAAATATCTTCCTCAAGTTCTCCATGCAAGAACGTTGTTTTTACATCTAACTGATCAAGCTCTAAATCATACATGACCACAATACCAAGTAAAGGTCGAATCGAATTGTGTTTCACAATTGGAGAAAACACGTCTATGAAGTCTACATCGGGAATCTGACTGTAACCTTTTGCAACAAGTCTTGCTTTATATCTGGGTTCTTCAATTCCTAGAATCCCTTCTTTCCTCTTGAATACCTATTTACAACGACCAACCTTTTTACCTTTGAAAGCTTCACTAAGTCCCACGTTTTATTCTTATGGAATGATTCCATCTTTTCTTGCATGGCATTCATCCATTTTTCTGAGTCTTCACAACTAACTACCTCGGAATAAGTAGATGGCTCTTGATTTGCATCAATATCTTCAGCCACGTTAAAAGCATAAGCTACTAGATCAGCCTCGGGGTACCTCATCGGAGGTTTAATTTCTCTTCTAGGTCTCTTTTTGGTAATAGAGTATTGGGGTGATGAAGTGACTCTATTTTGAACTTCTGTACTAACTTGAGAAGTTGACTCTGTTGTAGATACTAGATCAATCTGAAACTCCATCTGCTTTTGTTATTCTTTACTGGAAGAGTCTTTAAGAAATAAGTTAGGTAATATAGTAGTTTCATCAAACACATCTCTGCTAATCACAACTTTTCTATTTTCAGGACACCATAACTTATACCCTTTTACGCCTTAAAACTAAGAAAAACATATTTGATGGATCTTGGTTCCAATTTTTCATTATCAACATGAGCATATGTAGGACACCCAAAATCTTTATATCAAAATAATCAGCAAGCTTACCAGACCATATATCTTGTGGAGTCTTTTTCTTAATGGCAACGGATGGAGATTGGTTGATCAAAAAACATGCAGTAGAGGCTGCTTCAGCCCAAAACGACTTCGGTAAATTAGAATTCGATAACAGACATCGAACCTTCTCTTTGATCATTTTATTCATTCGTTCTACAACGTCGTTTTGCTGTAGAGTATGACGAACTGTCAAATGTCTCACGATCCATTCTGATTTGCATAATTCATTAAACTCATCAGAATATAACTCCAAGGCATTATCTGTGCGGAGGTATTTTATCTGTTTTCCTGTATGGTTTTCAACCATAGTTTTCCAAGACTTGAATGCGAAAAACACATCGCTTTTCTGTGTTTTTCGCTTCAGAAAGAATGTCCAAACTTTTCTGGAAAAATTATCAATAAGAGTTAGCATATAATTAGCTCCACCTCTCGAAGGCTCTCTAGATGGTCCTCAAAGATCAGAATGAATATAATCTAATGTTCCCTTTGTGTTATGGATTCCTCTAGTGAATCGAACTCTCATTTTCTTCCCAAAAACATAATGCTCACAGAACTTCAGTTTGCTAATACCTTGCCCATCAAGAAGTCCTCTTTTACTCAATTCTGGCATGTCGTTTTCACTCATATGCCCTAGACGCATATGCCAAAGTCTAGTAATATCATCATCTGACAAGGAAGAGGAAGCGACTGCAGCATCACCAGTAATAGTTTAACCCTGCAAAACATATAATGTGGCAGTCTTTCTCTACCCTTTCATTACAACGAGGGAACCCTTGCTAATCTTTAGAACCCCACTTTCAGTTATGTATCTGTGTCATTTTGAATCAAGAGTACTCAACGAAATCAAATTCCTTTTCAATTTTGGTACATGTCGCATGCCACTAAGAGTTCTAATGACCCCATCAAACATCTTTATTTTGATTTTGCCAACACCTGCGATTTTACATGAAGTATTATTTCCGATCAAAACAACACCTTCAGACACAACTTCATATGTTGTAAACCAATCTCGATTGGGACTCATATGGAAGGTGCAACCAGAATTGAGGATCCACTCCTCGCTCACTTTAGAATTATCGATAGAAGCAACTAGAAGTTCACCATCACTGTAGTCTTCTACTACATCAGCTTCATCGGATTGTTCTGGTTGTTTTCCCTTTTGATTCTTTGCCTCCCTTTTGATCTTATTTTGTAACTTACAACACTCTTTCTCAATGTGCCCTTTCTTCTTGTAGAAGTTACAAGTTTTACGTCTGTTTGAAGATTTTGATCTACCTTTAGATTTACTGTAGAGATTTCGTTCCTATGTCCTTCCAAAATTATCATCACTGTTTCGATCTTGTCTTCCACGAACAATGAGACCCTCTCCTTGAGAGTCAGATCCAACCACAAGATGCTTTATCTTATCATACGAAGCTAAGGAAGCATAGACTTCATCAACTGAAAGAGATTCATGGCTATACAAAATTGTATCTCTGAAGGTTGAATACGACGATGGCAACGAACAAAGGAGAATTAATCCTAAATCCTCTTTATCATACTGAACCTCCATAGCCTCCAAATCCGAGATAATTTCTTTAAACACATTCAAGTGTTCGTGCACAGACGTACCTTCTTCCAAACGATGATGCAATTTACTCGTTAGGGTTTTCAACATACATAACTGCTACAATTTTGCCCATAATGCTGCAACAGTCTTCTCCTTTAACACATCTTGTAGAATTTCATTCGACAGATGCAGCTGTAATTATGTCAAACCCTTCTGATCTTTACGCTTCTTCTCTTCGTCTGTCAAATTCAAAGGCATCTTATCTAACCCTAACAGGGCATCCTCCAAATCCATCTGTGCAAGAACTGCTTGCATCTTTACTTGCCACAACGTGAATCTGGTGTTGCGATCCAATAGCGGAATATCATACTTCAATGTCGCCATTATCGTGATCGAGACTAGTAACCCGAAAAACTCTGATACCAATTTGATAAAATTAAATGTCGACAATGAAGAAATACCACAAAAAGAGGGAAAAACACACAGATTTTACATGGAAACCCTTTCGGGAAAAAACCACGGGCAGAGGAGAAGAAGATTCACTAATGTCGAAAATCGAATGATTACAAGAGGAGATGACTATGCCTATTTATCGGTTGAAAAACTTTATTCCAATCAACAATTAATAGAAGTAACGTAGTAAGGTTGAAACATCTTATTTTAATTAAAATAAAATAGATGACCTATTCTAATTAAAATAAAATAAAAGAAGTCTAGTTTATTTGGATTTTACTTTTATATTATTTTACCACTGAATTTTATTTTAACAAGAATTCTAGTAACCCAATTGTAACAGTACATATTGACACATTAGAATTGTAAAGGATACGTGAAGTTAAGCATTATTTAAACAACTACACATATTTATATAATTAAAATATTTATATTTTTATATTAGGTTAAAATATTTCATAAATCCTTGTACTTTTCGTAAATTTAAAATTTAGTCCATTTACTTTGATTTTTGGGTTAGTCTTACTTTTTAGATATCAAAATTCAGGTTCAACTGTTAGCATTATTAAAAATATTTTGTTAAATTTATATTCATTATAATGTTATTTTTTAGTTACATAAATACCAATTATTTTTTATTTAAAAATATGACATTAATAAAATTGAAAAAAAAAATATAATAACAATTGGACTTAATTTTCAAATCTAAAAAACGAGAGGGATTAAATTCTTGAAAATAAAAGTATAGGGACTAAATTTTAAATTTATGAAGAGTACATGGACTTATGACAGACTTTTTACTTTATACTACAAAACATTTATTATTAATATATTTATAATTGTAATAAATATTACTATTGAATAATTTTTAATAATATATGAAGAAATCATTTAAAGTAATTATTTTTAAAATAAAATTTAAATATTAAATAATTTATTAAAATAATAAATTTTTTTATTAATATTTTATTATATGATTAGATATAAATAATTAAATATGTATGTTTAATAATATTAAAAATTATAATATTTTATATTAATGTTTTTTAATTTAAAATATTTTTAAAAATAAAAATTTGTAATTAATATAATAATATTAAACTTGACTTAATTTTTATATAAAAATAAATTCACCCATAATTTTTTTTAAATGATTTACACTTTTTAAAAAGGTAAGTCAATTTACAGAAAAAAAGAGCTTATTTTCCGTTTTGTAAGAAGAGGTGCTCATGGGCCGAGTTCAGGTTGAGTATAAGCATAATATTAATATACTTTATGTTTGCCCAAACTTGACTTGACCTGAAATATGGGTCCAAAATTTTGTATAAAATCGTTCATATTTGCAAAAAAAGTAACTCAAACTCATTTTAGGTCCACCTATATTATTTTTTAAATATAAAAAGATATTTATATTATTTTAATATTTAAGAGTTTTATACATCTTTTGTTTATTTAAAATTTTTATATAATTATCTTAATATTATTTTATTGTTTATATTAGAGTAGTATTATATATTTAATATATATTTATTTTTTTTTTGTGATAAATAGCTGATTTCCATTAATCTAGAAGGTGGAAAATCAATACAAAGTATTGAAAACATAAATAAAGCAGAAACAGTCAAAAGCAATAAAACCCCAACCAATAAAAATTAAAAACCAGAAAAACATTAAAAGAAGAATAAACTTAACACCACACAAAAGAACCTCCTAGAAAGGTAAAGCGTTAGAAACCAGTAAGCCCTCCAAACCAGTAAAATCAGAAAAAGAAATCGAAATCTTCAAGGAGGAAAAACCTTGGACCGAATCGGAGAAAAAGGCATAGAAATTTTCGATTTTCCAAAGGCAAAATAGAGTAAAGATCACCAGAGTTGAGACAATCTCGATCGGTCTTCATTAACCACTCTTTCGACCACCGACGGAGCTTCTTCTAGCCAACACCGAATGCCCTGTATATGACGGCCTTCTCTTGCCATTAAGTGAGAGCTTCATTGGATTTGTGTCTAACATGGCTAAAGGTAATAGATTCAAACATACCTTTCTTCTTTTGAATTTCAGAAATAATTGAACAAAGGGGTGACCTGTCTGTTAAGTTGGAATTAACCGATTTTATGACTACGAGGGAATCACCTTCAATCTCGATTCGACGAAACCCTGCCTCACCCGCAAAAGAAATTGCCTGTGTGCAAGCCCATGCTTCAACTATAAAGGGATCTGCAACATGAACATGAGGGTGAGTACATGCCCCCATTATCATCCCTTCTTCATTTCTTATTATGACACCAGAAAAAGATATTTTATTTTGAGCATCATAAGAGGTATCAATATTAGCCTTCACACAACCCCGTCTAGGAGGTCGCTAGTGTTTTTCATTGGAAGAGAAAGTAAAGTTGATAAAAAGGTGTTTGAAAGCCGTTTCGGAAAGACAAAGTCCTATGTTGATTTGAAAAGAAAAAATAATGAATTTAATATGGGTGAAAAAGTTTTCTTGAAAGTATCTCAATGGAAAAAGATTCTTTAATTTAAGAAAAAAAGGAAAGTTGAGTCCAAGATTCATTGGACCATATGAGATATTGAAAATGATTGGTTCAATTGCATATTGATTAACATTCCCTTCAAAGTTGGGCAAGATTCATAGTGTTTTTTATGTATCTATGTTACGAAGATATTAGTCCGATGTATCTCATGTGATTATTTCGAAAGTTATTGAAATACAATCGAATTTAATTCATGAAGAAGAATCGATTAGCATCATAATTCAAAAGAGGCAACATAGGAAAGAGAAGAAAATATGATACAACAATATTCGCAATTATTCGTTAAAGGTAAATTTCGAAGACGAAATTTTTTTAGGGGGGAAGAATTGTAACATCCTCGTGCTTGAATCGGATTTGGAACAGTGATAAAATAGAATTGAAAATTAGAAATGTTTAGTTGAAGTGATGAAGGTTAGAAAAATTTAAGGATTAAATAGTAAAGGAGAGAAAATATGGGGGACTAAATAGCGAATTATCCAAATTAAATTTTTAGTCATTATTGGAATTAGATTGATTGAGGAGGGGCAAAAGAGTAATTTGGTGAAAGATATTTTTAGAGGTAATGTTTTGGGCCAAAGTGTAAAGTTGGAAGGTCCAATGACTAAAAGTGCAATTTTATCATTATTAAAGAAAGATATTTTTATAAAGAGAAATTGATAGAAAAATCTAGAGAAATGAAAAAAAGAAATGATGAAAAGGCTATAAAAGCCATCAGCCATGGTGCTTCACGTTAGCCACCATTTTTTCACCATTTCAACTTTTGCTTTTCTTACAAATTAGTCCTTTTTCACCAAATACAAACCAATTAAGCTAATTTCTTCCAAATTTCTTTAAGATTAGTGAATAAAATTAATAGAGAAGTGTAGTAGCTATCCAATTGTTAAAATAAATGCATCCATACTTGTCTTGGAGGAGAAAGAAAATGGGAATTAGTGTTGAATACAAGTGATTAAGGTAAGAAAGCTAAACTCCTCTTTAAATACATGTTAATTTTGGTTTAGAAACATGGATTATGATATGTTAGAATGATTTTAATGTGAATATATGTGTTTTGTATGGAATTGAAGAGAAAGAAAAGAAGGAGAATGACTCAATTAAAGAGAAAGGAAAAGAGAAGATCAAAGAGGGAAAGGAAGCTTTCTACAAGAGTTGTAAGTACTACAAGTATTAAAAGGTTTAGAATTAATTAAGTTAAAGTGTTTATAATTTTAACATATATGATTAATTATGATAAAATTATATGTTTAATTATAAATGTTAATTATGTATGATTAAATGAAATTTAGTGTAAAGAGACATGAAAAAGGAAGCATGTTCATTAAAACAGTTTGGACAGAACAGAGGACTAACTTCGAAAATTCACCAAAAATTGTATAAAAGGCGTTAAGAGTTGAATTAAATATGTAATTAAAGCTTATTGAATTTAGTTTCATATGGAAGAAACAGTGAAGAAAAGGAATTTTACATTCTAAGATATACTACTTTTAGTGTAACAAGGTCAGAGTGGATTCGGGTTCCCCTGTTCTGAATTTGAAAAATCATAGAAAAATGTATAAAAATTATTAGAGGCTGAAATTTATATGGTTGAATCCTTAATGAGTCTATTTTCAAAAGAAACATACGAGAATATTATTGGATCTCTGTACTAAAAGATAAATAATTTTTAGTAAAGAAATATCGAAACTGTCAGGTAGCAGAGAAGGGGTAAATTGAAAGAATTTACTGTACAAATTGGCTAAATTAAAAATTCTGAAATTTTTATGGTAAAAAGATATTTGAGTCTAGTTTCAATACCATCAAGCGGATATTAATTTCAAATTTTGTAGCTCAAGATGTAAATAATTTAGTGAGTATGACTCAAATGAACAGTTTTAAAAATTAATGTGAAAATAAGAGTAAGAGGTATGTGATGATGAATATGTGAGAAAAATATGTGTGAAATATTATGTGGTTAATTATAAAGATTGATTGTGTGATTAATTGGTGAAATTGTGGATTTATTTGAGGAAACAAAGGTGAGAAATACATGAATATGTATATTTGAATTGAATTTGAATGATTTGTGATCAAAATTGGAAGTGAAAGTGAAAGTGAAATTGGAATTGAAAATGATATGAATTGTAAATTGAAAATCCCTATTAACTAGTCGGGTTGAGTCGGATATAGTTGGCATGCCATAGGATTGGAAGAATTCAGGGATACTTCGACCTTGAGTCGATGAGACATTGGGTGTCATGATTTTACTTCGGATAGATTCGATGAGGTACTGGGTACCACTTTACTTCGGCTAGGCCGATGAGACACTGGGTGTCACTTTATTGCTTCGAACTATCCGATGAGGCACTAGGTGCCATTCTGGTGTGTTTGGTTGGATCCGTGTATCCGTCAAGGTCTGAGTCTTGCTAATAGGGTAAACAATGTGAAAAAGAAAGAATGTGCAAATTGTGACATTGAGGTAAGTGAAATGATAATCACATGAAAGGTAAGTATAATATATGTATAAGAAATCAAATAATGATAAAACTAAATAAGCTAAGAGATTGGAATGGCTAAAATGTGAAATGAGGAAGAATATATGAATTTATAACACTATAGTAAGTTAAATGTTGTATACATAAAAGGTATGTATTTTACATGAATAAACAATTATATGAATGAGTTTGAAATGAGTGATTAAAAGATGAATGATTAATGACACTTGTAGTACTTACTAAGCCTTCACCGGCTTAACGCGTTTATTTCAACGCGTAAGTACAAGATCTTTGAGAAGCTAAGGTTGGATTAGGTGTCTCTCATCAAATCACATCAACATTGGAAGATTGCAAGACAAGGTGTATTTATTTTGTGTGAAATGGCATGTACAAATGGTACTTATATGTCCTCAATGAATGAGTTATAAATGTTATTTTGATTATACTTGATTATTTTGTGATATTTTGAGTAAAACGATTCAATTACACATTATTTGAAAGAAAATTTTATTATATTCATTTTTAATTCTCTGACACTGTATGTAATACTCTTATACCAGGTTTATACGTGTGAATTGGGTGTAGGGGTGTTACAGAATGCTGAAGTGAGCGATTATCAAAATATACCTGGCCTGTGCATATAAAACCAACACACGCTGAGTAAAATACAGTGGTATTTTAATAACTTAAACATTTTAAATAAGTATAGATGTGCTTGAAGAATTAAATTCATTCTTTTACTCATGATACATTAATATTCTTTCTCTCATTGTCATTAATAAACAATCATTACAGCACACATTTTATCAATACTCATATCTATATAATCTATTATCATCATATTACCCAATTCTATTTACTCATCACTTCTCATTTCTTTATTCGACATTTCAATTCTTTCATTCCCATGGTCATTTTGCATTTCACAATATGCATTCTCATATTTCATGTATTTTGAAAGTCAATAGATATATATGTCTCTCGTAACAAATTCTTTTCATACATGAATTATATATTTTCATCTGTTTAATTTTCCTATTAACAACACTCGAACTCTGACGGATACACGGATCCAACCAACACACCTGTTTAGCACCCAGTGCCTCATCGGATATACCGAAGTAATGATCGCGCCCAGCGCTATAATGAAAGTGACACCCAGTGTCTCATCGATTAAACCGAAGTAATATGGCACCCAATGCCTCATCGACTCGTAGTCGAAGTACCCTGAACTCTTCCTATCTTATGGCATGCCATCTATATTCGACTCAGCCCGAACAGTTAATAAGGTAATCATTTCCATTAAAATACCAATCCACATTTCAACGTTTAGTTTTATTCACAACAAAGGTGCATTTAAATTCAATTTAATTTAATCATAAATCATCAATATCACAATTTTACATTCTACATTTACATATGTAGAGATATACAATTTAAAATCCTCATATAATCTATTTATTCAAATCAACCCAATGAGTAGAGAGTCTTATACCTTAATTTCATACATTGATTTCTACTTTGAGCCATTAATTAGAGTTTGACAATTTAATAAACTAGTTTAGGTTATAGAAATACCAACCGTAAATTCCGAGCTATCCGTCGATGACCTCGTCTTTGCCCTTCCTTTTTGAAGAGTCCGACTCAACGTTAGCTACGAAATACACATACAAATTTATTCATTAATTTAAAAACAATTTAACTCTAATTAAAATTCAACTCCCTATTTCTCATTCTCACACTAATTCCCAAGTTTTACAAATTTGATTCTCTCTACATAAAAACCAATGGCCTATTTCATCATTTAATCCCTTTTCTTTCCTTTTAACCAAAAATCATATAAAACCAAATAATCTCAAAAGCTTCATTCTCACAACAATGGTAGCTTCCAATATTCTTGATCATTTTAAAGAAAATGACATGGGTTTGATAGCTTAAGGTAATGGGATTCTAAAAACACAAAAATCACAAGAAAAAGACTTGATTGCAATTACCAATTTGAAGTTTAAACTTGACAAAACTCAAAGTTTTCTTCCCACTTCTTCCTTTCTCTCCTTCTACCGATTTTGCTAAGCTAAAGAGAAGGATATTTTTCTTTCTCTTTCATCCTACACTCATGCTTAATATCATCATTATGCTCACTTTTTCCTCTCTTACTTAATTCTTTTAATTAAATAATTTTGAACCAAAATTTAGAGCCACAAAAGTGCACTTAACGACAATAAGGCTCAAAAGGGAAGATTTGCCCCTTAGGTCCACCCTCTTAAAATCAATTAGAAATCCCTTTTGTAATTCATACTTTTGCCACTTTGTTTCAATTTAGTCTTCATGTCTAATTTTCACCACACAATCAATTACTCATCCCATATACAATTATTCTACAATTTGTTTTCGTAAATATTTTTATTAAATATTTACAATCCGATTATTAACTACTAAATTTCAAAAGTACCCTTTATTGACAACCTCGAATTTGAGTCGTTACAATTAAAATAAATCCCATTACCAAATTCAAGAGCTGAAATTAAATTATCCAAATAAAAAATTACGAAAGTTTGAGTGACCAATTGTTTAGTTGGCCCAAATAAAACTAATAATAAAATATTTGAAAGGAAAGATTGATATTTTAAAAATTAAAATTTCTTTTCTTCTCACTCAAATTGGGTATTAAGAAAATAAAGTAAAATAAGTAACGTTACTTTCACTTCTCCTATAAAAATTAGTTTTTGTCTCTCGATGTATGAATTTAATTATATATCAATAAATAAAGTTAGTAATATTAAAGATTTATTACAAATTATTAGCCAACATGAATACATTAAAATTGAATCATTATGTATTATTAATCATTCAATAAGGCAAAGAGGATTAATAGTGGAGTATAGTTTCCCTCAACTACACCTCAAGCTTGGCATGAGGAAATTGGAAGCCCTGATGACAGACCTTCGGCCTTTAGGCCGAATGTAGAAGACATGGATTGGGTCTCTTACTCCATAACCCCTCCCCTAGCCCTTAAGAAAACGGCTATTGAATCCCTAGGAGGCAATAAGGAAACTTGGATCCTTACATATCACATCATGGGGGCCTCCAACAGGAGAAATCACATCCTAGAGCATGTATAGAAGGCCTTTTATGGCTCACCCCTGTACGATGAGAATCCAACCACCGTCCGACTCTCAACACAACACAACCATGTCTATCTTTACTCTCCTCCATACCTAAACCTTGCATCAAGGTGTGCCATTTCTGGTTTTTATTTGCTTTTATTTTAATAATTCAATTACAAGGCCTTATGGAAAAAGTACATCCAATCCAAATGAGTCCTTAGTGACAAAAAAAAAATCCAATTAACCTCTTCTATTAATGGAAATTATTAATTGATCGATTTGACTATAAACCTCGTTGACATGGTCGATGGACACCACATAATACAAAGACCTTATGCAAAAACTTCCATCCTATATATTCGGTAGGGATTAGAAACCAAACACCACTATGATTTTGATCATATGATCCATGACCATGACCATGGGGCTGCACTTAATAGCCAAACACCATCTCTTATCTTCAACCCGTAGCTTCACCCCTTTAATTGCAGGCTTCATCTGCCCTTTTGCTCTCAAATATTGCAGACTCTACATTAATTTTATCCATGCGAGTAGGCTCTTTTTTCTTTTAGTTGAACCCGATAGTCCCTGAAGCTGGTCATCAACTACCAACAACTCTTTAATATTAAGTGACTACATGAGAATTTTGATTATTATTTTTATATATTTTTTAGAATTTTTTAATAAATAAATTTTTTTTGAGGTTTTGCACATATGAATTTTTATATATATTTTAGAGTGTTTTTTAAAATAATTTTTAATATTTTATAGTTTTTTAAAAATGATTGTTCAGATTCATTTTATATGCACATTTTAATTATTTTTTTGGAAAAAATCATTTCTTTTTGCTGACTTGGCATATTATCATGTGATAGTTTCTAGCAGTTTCCATCAACCATATCAACGAGGTTAACGATTAAACTGATTAACTGACGATTTTCATTAAGGGAAGAGATCAATTGATATTTTTAAGTTTTTAAAAACTCAATTAATTATCATAAATATCTACTATATTACAATAATACATGGGAATATCTACACTTGAAATTTTTTTTATTCTACTTACAAAATAATTATCATAAATATATATATATATATATCTTCCTATATATCATTTCTTACATTAGATTTTTATGATAAAAAAATAAAAAGTTAACATATCATTTAGTACTTGAGTTTAATTTTAATATTTAATTTAATATTTCAGTGTTCAATTTGGACCTAAACCAATTCAATGAATGCTGACATGTATACTCTAATAAAAAAAAGTAATTAAAATTGAAACCAACCTAATGTACCAAATTGGGACAACAAAAAAAACTTAAGTGTCAAAATGAACATTGAAGGCAAACTCATGCATCAAATAAACTCATGCATCAAATAGTGTATTAACTCTAAATAAAATTATAAGGGTTTAATACCTCATTGGGATAAATCTCAAAATTATACATGAACTTTGATTTAATGTGTAATTGTATATATAAACTTTAATTTGGTGCAATTATACACGTGAAACTGTAATTGTGGTTCAAATTCATACTAACTTTAATTTTGATTTAATCATACACACTTAAAAAAACAAATACATCAATTTATTTTTATATTGGATAAATGTAATTATTTATGTATGCAATATATAAACATAAAATAATGTTATATCAATAATTGTGTTAATAAGTTACAATAATTGGATCAAATCAAAATTTCTGTATAAAATTACATAAAATTAAAGTTCATGGATACAATTATACATTAAACCATAGTTCATGTATAGTTTTGGTATTTGTCCCTACCTCATTTGGTACTCGAGCTAGACACATTTTTCTAATGTGTTACATGTGTTTCTTTTGTCTAACGTGGTAACTATATTTGAAAAAATTATACATTTTGGCTCCCAAAGATAACTATGCTAACTTGTTAGTATTTAATTCGAATTTTAAGGCCGGTTTGGTGAAAGCTAATTACTGATATTATTAGTTAATTATGAATTTTTCATCAAATCAATTCTAAAACCCAAAAAAAAATCATATCCATTGATAGGTAAATCATTTAAACAATTTATTTGTGTATTTTGGATTAATTTTGAGGAAAGTACTTCTAATTTCTTACATTTTCTTATCAGGTATACAAATTGGTGTTTCTTTACCTAAAAGCAAGCAAAAGTGGATTAAATTGAAGACGTGTGTGAAGAGATGACTATATTCGAATTTGAGGGACATTGAGGGCTTAATTGCAAAGAAGTTCTTAGTTGAAATGGTCAAATAAGCTTATTCAAAGTTGTTATTTTCTTAATTTTATTTTGACTAAATTTATTTATTTTAAGTAAATGGGTAATTTAGTTTAGAAGGAGTCAAATTATTTTTAGTAATCCAATTGTGTATAAATAAGACTCTTTGGGTTCAATTGAAAAATTTACTTGAATTTTGTGAAGTAATTAAGAAATTCTCCCTTCTCCATTTTCTCTGGTCTTTTGCGTCAGAATAATCTACCATTTCCATTCCAATTTTCATTATTTTTTAAATTTGTTTAATTGCTTTCTTAATCCTTCCTCATTTTCATCCTTCATAATCACAAACAATTCACCACATTCATCCATCAAGCATGATTAAAATCATGTGCCACTAAATTCTTTTTAGCCTTAGCCCAGTTATCACTCTGTCAAGAAATAATCATGAGTTACGAAACCGTGCTAAAAGCCTTTTTATCGGTACTCGCTATCACTTCGGTTTATGGGATAGTATAAATTCGTCTCTCAAAGTTAATTCTACTTTGATTCAAAAAGTGCACGTTGGATCGAAATAGGTCGGTGTACAGTTGGGAAGTCGAGTTGGTCGTGCTGCATTCGAGTTCCCACGAACAAATTGGCGTGTCCAGGTGGGAAAAAGCTAGTTGGATTCCGTCAAGGGTGGTAGAGACTGGATTTAAACGACCCACGCGATTGAGACCGTTAATTCGAGTTGGGGCTTTCAGAGCGCAAGGCTGTTGAAATCTTAAATCGCGAGCACGTGCGACTTAGTTAGACATTCGGCGAGAGTCGGTTTGCAGGTCATACCAGAACCGACTACTAGAAGAAAAGTTGGCGGTTGGGATGTTCTCAATGCGCTATAACCAGTTTATCGATTAAAAAGGGAAGATTAATTTTTAAGGATCGATTCAAGTTCGGAGAAAACAGAGATTGAGGCTAAGCTTATTAAATATAATTTTTCTCATTTTTATCTTGATTAATTATTTTGCATTAAGATTTATTTCACTTTATTTATTTTATTTTCGTTTTACTTTGGTTTAATGTTTTGTCACTAAACCCCCACTTATTTATTTTATTTTTTTAGGAGACAGTCACGAGTTGTGGGCACGCCCTTCGACACAACGTTCAAGAGAAGAATACGAGAGTAGATTGCATGCAACCAGTCCCTGTGGAATCGACCCTACTGTCTTATACTATTGTTCTGTATTATTTGTCATAGAAATATTTATATTTGGTGGATTCGACACCCATTATCCATCAAATTATATGTAACGAATTTGCAATTAACACTAAAATTATTTCATTAGTTAATTATACTAATATTATTAGTTTATTATGAATTTTCATCAAATAAATTTTAAAACATCATTAAAAAGTTAATATTTTTTATTTTAATATCAAAATATATAACTTTGATGAAATACAGTATGACGGAATTGTGAAGGTAGATTGATAAATTTGTATTGAATAGGGGTGTGGTAGTAATGGGCGGAAACAGGTTTGGCTTATCATCATCACTTTTTGAAATTTGAAAGTGGGTAAAATGTAAGCGCAAACCAAGGTATGTACGTATGTATATCTATATTACGTAACGGTGGGGGAGTATCCAAAATATTTATTTCCCCACATTAATTTTAAAGGGAATGGCGTTTGAAATTGAAGAAAGAATCTCAATCTTTCCCTTTTAAACTTGGATTGAATTCAATGGCATAGCATGGAATGGAAGAAACAATTACTCAGCTTTCAAATTTCCTTTTGTTATCTCTAACGATTCATCGATAAACCCCTCCTCCTCGGTTCAATGGACAACACTACAGCTTCTTCTCCTCCTTCTTCTTTGGCTGCAACTGCAATCCCCCAACAATCCCAATGGCTTCAAACCACTCTATCAGGTCAGTTCTTTATCATGCATATCCTCTATCTATATGTCCATGAGCTTAATCCCAAGTATATGCATGTATATGTTGCTTGCATTCCTTGTTTAACCTCCTTTATCAACTGTTTTTGCAGATGTGGAGGAGAAAATGAAAGCCATGATGATCCTTCTTCAGGAATCTGATAATTCAAAATCCTCATGTCAAATGGCTCATATTTCTCACAACTGGAAACAACAACTCGTTCAAATGTTGGGAGAGTTCAACAGGTCTTACTGGTCTTTAGCACATAAGTATGATCAGTTGAGGTCTAAATCACAAAGGGTCCTGGAAGCCTCTAATGATCCGATACGAGAAGCCATCGATACTTGCCACGAGCCTGTCATGGATGATTCTGATTATGAACACCATATATCTGACTTTGAATACCTTAACAAGTTAGCAGATGATCTGGTATTAACACAACAATGCAATATGTCTTTCATGAAAAAACCCGAAGAACAAACGAACCGAGAATGTTCAGATGAAGAGGATGTTGTTTTGAAGATTGATGATGAGTTTCAAAGATTTAAGCCTAAAGCTGGAGAGATTCAAAAGGAGAATACATGGTTTCAATTTTCAAAGCTTATGGAGGAGAATCTACGGCAGCAAGCAGAAGTATTAAGAAGGAATAATGAGAAGAGAGAAATCATCAACCGGTTACGGCTAAAACTCGAGCAGGTAAAGAGTGAGAACAAGATCCTACAACTGCAGAAGTGCCTCTATTGCTCAAAAGTTGGTGTGAAGCGCAATCATTCTCAGAATTCAAGGTCAACAGGACTATTTCTAGGCAAGTTCTTTAATGGAGGTTGTTCATAGTTTTTTCTTTTTCTAATTTCCCATTTGTTGATCTTTTGTTAGCATTGGTACATTGGTGACTCCAAAGAATGATCTGTAAATAAATTGTCTGCAATTTCTTCCATCAATTCAATAACCAGTTTATATCAATGCTGGCTTTCCATTTCTTTCGAATGAAGAACAGTGGGGGAGATTTGTCAATGTAAATATATACATCGTAGTAGATATCATGCACCGAAAGTGCTCACTATAGCATTACACCCACCATGAATGGTTTTGAGCAAAGCTTTGTCAATGAAACTATATACACCACAATAAAGCACTCGAAATGTGAACAGGATTCCCATGTAACAGTCAGTGAAGACAAAAGCTGAAATGATGTATGAAACAACAAAGTTTAAGACTTGACCCAAAAAAACCTCTTTAGAACCTCTTTTTGGCAATGCAATGCCAAGTGAATATACTGGCTCTAGAGTGCAGACTCTTTTGTTGTCAGAACACCAACCCAAATTTAAGTGCAGTTTGAGCATAAGCAAAATGACCATTTTACAATTATTTGGAACATAAGTCTACTCAAATTTGTTGACTGTGCTTCCAAGTAGGAATTTGTAGATTAAGAAAGAGATTCTAGTTTGCCTCAAGGTTAGAACTGTAGTTGAACGAAGGCCAATCAAATTTGCAAAATATAAATCCTTGAATAATTGGCACTTTGATGTGCAACAATATATTGTTTTAGATAAATATGAACTCTTAGATGATTCAAAGAAGAAACTAGAAATGTATGACAGTAAATTTGTATGTTTAATTTCAAAACCAAACCGATTCCCTCTCCATCCAGACCTAGAGAAGAAGAAAACCAAGCTACTAGGCTGTGCAAAGATCCATCTGCACGTTCCACAGCAAAAGCAGTGAGGCCACAAGACAGATTAATACTTTCTCTGAAGACTTTGAAGGATGCAAGTACAGCACAAGGCAAGAATCAAAGAAAAGCACCTCTGTGGATGGAAACTTGGTTGATACACTGTAGAAAGAAGGGGGCATACTCTCTCAGAAATGCTATTCTTTTTAATATTGTAACCAAAGGTTGTAACTTTAATGGCCTGATCCTTGGGAATCATCCTTGGGAGGGGTTTGTTGTTGGTGCTGGTGCTGGTGCTGGTGCTGGTACTGCTGTTGTTGGTTCACCCTAGCCTGCCCCATCTGCTGATAAATCTGGCTCAAAGCTTGAGGATTTAGCCCCCCGATATGACCTTCTTGGGACAACCCAAGTTCCAATCCAGGAAGTTGCTGCTCGTTAGCTGCACCCAAGATGGAGGTGAGACTCACCTGACCCATGTTAGTAGGTGGCAAGTCAAAACCAGGAAACCCAAGCTTTTGCAGATAATTTGAACTTTCAGTGCCTAAATTTGTTGTAGATGAACCAGATAATGACTGAAACCCGTACCTACTGACTGGGGACCATAAACCTGTTCCCACATGGTGGGGTCTCCCCAAATTTCCTCCAATTCCCCAACTGGTCCTACCGCTCCCTGACCCAGTAGTACTACTGGACCCCCCTAAATCTTCAAGCCTTTGGTGCAACCCTGCTGATAGAGACGCCCCTTGCTGTGAAACTGAACCCCCAGCAGCTGCCAAAGCTGATGCTGGTATCGTCCCGCTTCCCGTGGCGGCAATTATTGATGGCTCAGCTTGTTGTAACAGCCATTGTATTGTTTCCCCATCGGATTTGTGTCCCAATTCCCTGGTCAACTGAAAGATTCTAGCTGCACATAAAGCAGGCATCCTTATCCTCCTACCTCTTCCTTCAACTTTGGTATGCCTGTCTTTGTTAGAACTTCTCTTTGGTGCCAACTGTTGTTTCTTCCCTTCCTTATCTGCAATAACAATCTGGGAATCCTGGACTTCACCTACCTTGTTCTCCCCCATGTTTTGAGGCTGCTGTTGTTGCTGGGGCAGGCTCAAGAAATTGGCTACTTTCTTTGGAGACTGCTTGGAATCCATTAACAGGTAAAAGGGTGGTGGACTCCTCTTTGATTGAAGAAGGCGACCTGAAAAAAGCCCTAGACTTTCCCGAGTTTTCACTGTTTTAGGCAAGAGAATGGAAAGACGACTATTATTTTATTGAAATCCCAAAGCACACCCCAAATGTCAAAATTTTCAGTCTATATTAGACAAAAGATGCAATTTTTTCCCCGTCTCTCCTATATAGCATATTATGATAATGGCATATGCAATGAACTGTGCTTTGTCTTTTTACCCTTTTTTTCACTGTAATGGAGGGTTTTGACTAAAACTTCTGACATGATAGCAACTTTAAGTGCTAATTTAACCTCAAAACACATCCCTATATGGACATATTCCATATATTGATGGATTCCCTTACCTTTACATGCTACCCTATATTATTGCAGCAGCAATATATTGGTGCCATCTCTTGTAAGAGACTCAATTTTCGACTTGGATGAATGATTGTTTGACAACTTTTAACATGGGTCTGGATAAAGAGATTGGTTGCTTGTAATCCACTCTAAAAAACAACAAAAACAAATACTTTTACCGCAAAACTAATCATGGGGAATCACTGCTTAAAAAGTTAAAAAGACTGTAGGAAGTTTGTTTTGTTTTTCTTCTTTAGTTTCAGTTACATAATCTGCCAAAACATATTTGTTGCAGTTACAATTGAAGGATTTGACGATGCTTCCATTAACCTAAATTTGGAAATACTCCACTATACAAGTGGGGCCCTCAGTTCCTGATAGTTCATGGACCATCTTCAAAACAAAACCCCCTTTATAACATTCAGTGTTAGATGTTGGCCCTTGAAGACAGATTGTCCACAAATATGTTGAAGGACAATGATTCCCATTGACTGTCATCATGTAGGGTTCATAAACTGTGTTTTGTCCTATAATTTGGGGTTAAGAAAAATGAAACTTGTTCAGTATTTTGTTGTGTATCTTCAAGGTGAGGAGATTGGATATTTACAAAATATGATTATTGTTCATCGAAGTGACGTCTTAAATAGGCTTCATGCATGTCAACATGTATGTTGTCTTAGACTTAACACATGTTCGTCGGTCCACTCATTTGACTTCACACCCTCTACCTGTGAACACCCAAAGACATGCAAACTAGGCTTGCGAGTTTCGGGTCAGTAACAGGGAATATCATAACAAAACTAATTATATAAAAACATTCTTTGATCAAAGTAGTTGTGATGGAATATCTTCTTTTAGAAAAACAAGTGGGGATGCTTTGATGAATTCTATGTTGAAGCTAAGGGAAATGATCACAAAGGTACATTTGAGTGGATGCCAATGACAGCTTGAGGAAAAAGATAGGGACCTACGAAAAAGAAGTCCAATTTCTTTAAACAAGGGGAGCCATTTTCAATTCTTGCTTTGAAAGTGAGTTCTTTTGTCTCAAACCCAATTTTATTTATATGGTGATGTAGTGATCTTTTGTACTATTTAATCATATCTAACCCAACATCCCATTTGCCTATGAATGTACCACTTATTGGCCAAGTGTTTGAAAATGTACTAGAGTTCTGATATTTTCATAATTTCATGCAATTCTTTGTTCACCATAGTGGATTTCATTGCATATGTACACATCACTTAAGTAATTGTCTCTTTTTCTTTAATCATTCTCCCAAACTTGATTATTAAGTCATGAATCATTGAAGACGTGAGGAAAAATATTTCTTTTTAAAAGAACTCATGGCTTTGGTTTGATGTAGAGAAGATCAAATCCTTTGTGTTGAGATGATAATTATGGGTAGAAGTGGGTATGTTATTGAATTGCTTGTCACATGTGCTTCCCATCAAGGAGACAAAGGGAATATAACTTGTTTGCTTTTGTTTAAATGTGGAGAAGAAACCCAATTCCTTTGGAAAAAACCGAAAAGAACTTTGCATGCTTTTGTTAATGGGGTTTGATTTCAAGACATTATTTTTTTCTCATTAGGGATAAGCTTTGGACATTTGATTTGTTTGTTTAAAACTACTCCCATCCTTTTCAAAACTTTTGCTTTTGCCTTATTTGAATGCCAAAGCCAAAGGGTGGTAAAGGACCAAAATTTTGGTAATTCCCCTATCAATATGAAGGCCTCATTATTTAGGGTAAATTATAGCCTTATTCACTAAAATAATGGGTAAATTTTTGTTTTGGTCACTAACCAAAAAAAAGTTACAATTTGATCAGTGAATTATTCGAAAATAGGTTGCTAAGTTTTTGTTTTCTAAAAGTTTTGTCAGTGAGCTCTTAGTGACGATTTGACGATCGATTCGGTGGATCAGTACCCATCGACAAGTTGAATAACATACCTTAAATACAAGTTGATCTGACAGTTAGTGTTGGAGATCGAAAAAAATTGTTTGAATTTTGGTTCGTAGATTTATGGCGTCTAAAACTATTTCATGAAAAAAAAAAGTTGAACTTTAGAAGAGAAGGGGAAAGAAAGTTTTTGACTAATGTAGGCGGTGCAAACAAAGAAACCCATATAACATCTATTTTAATAGCCTAGTGACTTAAATGAAACTTTTTAAATAACTAATAACCGAATTGTAACTTTTTTGACCAAAATGAAAACTTAATCATAATTGGTATAGTCTAGGCAATTATTTATGAGAATGAAAGATATGGGATGTAGCTTTAGATTTGGGAAATCATGATGTTAAAGCCAATGCATCCATCTTATCTGATATTCAGTCATGACCCATTATTACTTTGATTACACAAGACTTTGTAGAACATCTCTTTTGGCATTCAATCAAAGTTGTGTTCTATAATATGCAATAAATGTGTTATTGGATTCAAAATTCACAATCCTTTTCGATACAATGTCTAGAATTACTTATAGTCTCTTTCTTCAATTTTTAAATCAGAGGATAATGCACTTACATCCTCTTAATCTGACAACAATACCCATGTCAATCGAGCTAAGATCCAACCGACTACACTTGTCTTACTTATAATCTGATGCATATGTTTAATACATACAAGGACGAAATTAAAATATTGTTGAAATAGCATGTATATAGATTTAAAGTAAAAGAAACAAAATGTTAATGAAATATTTATAAAATATAATATTAAAAACTTTTTTCAATAATATTTGTGAAATAGTTGAATAACTAAATGTAAATAGGTGAGGTTTTTGACTTCTTTTAGTTGGACTATATGTAGTTAGATCAATTTATGGGTCAGGTTATTCGTCCAGACTCGAAGGTCCGTCTGAAATTGTGGGAGGGTTGGAGTAAAAATATTAGACCAGAAAAATGGGTTTGAACAAAAGCAATTAGGCCCGGTTAAAATATAGGGCGGACTTGAACTTGAACATTGAAGTCCCGTTTTAAGTTTATAATACTTTATATTATATTATTTTTATATATTATATAATTTAAAACACATTAAAAAAATAAACATATATAAAATATATAATACTACTATAATGTAAACATTAAAAAACATATAAAGATGACTATATAAAAAATTTCAATAAATTAAAAACTTATAAAATTATTAAATATTAAATATTAAAATAAAATAAAATAAATATTTTTAAAAAAAATTAAAAATAATATGGGGGCTTAAATGGACTTGGGTTAATATTTTCTAAATATGGGTGGATTTGACAAAATTTTAGATTCAGATTTCGGACTGGGTTAAGCTTGAGCAAACATAAAATATGTTAATATCATGCTTAGATCCGATTTGAACTCAGCTCAACTCAACTTATGAACATCTCTATAGGTAGTAAAAGGTTGCTTATTTTTTAAAATGAATAAAATTAATTAAACAATAAAAAGGTTACAATGATTTATTATATAAAATATATAATTCTGAATTTTATAACAATTTAATAAATATATAAATTTTATAATAATAAAGTTATATGAATTAATCATAAATAAGTATATATAAATAAATACAAATATAATTGACGAAACATTAATTTTTATCAATAAATTCATTATTTAAGATACATACAAATTTAATATTTTTTATTATTTAATATGATCTATATTTATTTTGTATATAATTAAATATAATGTCTTTAGTGGTCATTTTATACTTCACCTTACTTTTAAAATTGCATTTTAATCCAAACACACAACCCACCGTTTGGGTAAAAATATAGGCTCGAAAAATGGACTTGAAAAAAACAATAAGGCTTGTTTAGAAAAAGATCAAGTCTCAAGTAAGGTTTTTTCCCTGAGACCGACTTGGTCCGAATTAGCAAAAAGACAAAAACAATTGTTGTTTTATTGCTATTTTTTTGTTGTTGTTGTTTTATCATTGTTTTGCTACTATTTCACTATCATGTTATTACTGTTTTGTTATTAATTAGATATTATGTAACTCTTGATTTATTGTTAATTATGTTACTATTTTAGAGGTATTTGTTTGTTAAATTACACTTATCTTAATGTTATTTAAGTATAAATATTTTTTTAATTAATTTTTAATTTATTAAAAAATATTTATTTTAATACTTTTATATATTATATTTTTAAATTTGTGTAACTCAATTTATGAATAGATCTATACATCACGCATATAAGGAGAGACTATAATTACATTAAGGTCCACAAAACCACGTGGACCGAAGAGCTGATAGATGGAGCGAACAAATTCTGACACAATTACCCATCCTTATTTAAGTCGGCCCGTTTCAGAAAGAATGTTGCTAATGTATTAACAGAACCGCCGACAACAGTGTCATCTCGTTATTTAATTTAGGGTTAATTCGCAGTTTAGCACCTTAATTATACCTATTGCTTCAATGTGGTGCTTATGGTCTTCTTTTTTCGATTTGGTACCTGTAGAATCATTCTGTTAACCACTTTACCCCAACTGTGACACTATATGGCCAATGCTTGATTGACACGTGGCGTTCTATTTTTAAATTATATTTTTCAATTTTCCCTTTATTTAATTTTTTTGGTTTGCCCTTTAATATTTTTCCATTTACTTGTCCATTTATTTCATTTTTTTTTTGTTCTTAAGAACATGACCGGAGTTCATTATTTTCCATACTCCGTCAAGAAATTTCATATTATACTTATTATATTTAATGTTGTTTGGATCATAGAGCTGAAATAATTGCACTTCAAACCAACCATTTAGGTTTTAAATAATAATTTAATAAAACTAAAAAAATAATTTAATAAATATGTAAAAACAAACAAATAAATAAATAATTACTTTAACAAATAAACAAACAGAAGCAACCGTTAAAGCTTTTGGGTCATTTCATGTTCTAATCATTTGGTTTTTCGACAATTTGAATTTACTTTAACAAAATTAATAGTTTGAACATATTCGTTCATTAATAAATTGATTTGAGAATCTCAAATTATCAAAATCTAAAACGGCTCAAAGTGATATGACTTTGATCTAAAATGATCAGAATTTAAAATGAATTTTTTTGTAATAGAGATCCTGATTTACAAATGAATTAAATTGAAAGGGTGATTGAGTTGTTGAATTGAATTCACACCATAGAAAAAGGTAGAAAATGAAGTTGACTTGGTCCATTCACATTCACCTAAAATTAATAAATTGACTTGTTTCTAGCAAACGAAATCTCTCGGAAATATGGTACGTTGGAAACTTCCCCATTATTCACTCATCAACAATCTCACTTTCTTCTTCATCAACACACGACCATATTCAAAAAAATAAAACACTACATGCGTGTGAAACTTTTTAAGTTAGAAATAAGAGATCGGAAGAAGTGCAATTGAATTTTATTTTCGATATTTAGATGAAGTTTGAAATCATTATTGTTGGGAGAACTTTACTTAAATATATATATTAATCTTAGACATTAAAATGAAGAAAAACAATTATGATTATTGTTGAGGGGGGTCAGCTCTCTTTTGAGAGAAATATTTGAAATGCCGTCCGTCGATTGAACCATCAAACAATGAAAGTATTATAGTAAGGATATCTAATCTCGAGTTTTGTCTCTTTACTCCGAAAAGAGTTAAAAAAGATTCACGGAGTTTGACAAAAACACCCAATATCCACTAAGAAAATATTTTTAGCATTTTTTGTTTTAGTGGGGTTAGCTTGGTGGGGTTTTTACCCTCGAAAAAAACCATAAAAAGATTATGAGTTTGAATATCACCAAGACAAAAAAATGTTAGAAACATTTTTTTGATAGGTTAGGTGCTCAACTAAATTTCGTGCATCCCTTTAAGCTCTCCTAAAGATAAAGAGATAAAACTCGAATTAAAATAAAACTTAAACACCGAAGCACAATATTTCTATTGTTTGAAAGTTGAATGGACTCCTAAAAGATTAATTGGATTTTTACATTTTTCCTAAAAGGAGCTGACCTCTCAATAGTTATTAAAGAAAAGCTTTATTAAATAGATTAATGTTTGATTCTAATACAATCCGAATCCCAAAATAGAATAACATATTGAGCAAGTTGTGGGAAGTGTGACAGTGGCATTATATTATTTAGCCACCATCCAATGGCATTAAAGAAAACGTAAGCCATACATTTCTATGTTTCAACCTTCAACGGCTGCTTTCAAGTCAAATGCTTTACAATATATTAATATTTATGTAATTACATAGAAATATATTTTCATATTTTTTTAATTCTTTGACAATCACACATACGCTATCACAATAATATCAACAAAGTAGTAAACATTGAAAAGAACACGAGTAGTTTGTAAAGCAGTTTGATGCACCACAATAATGTGAACAAATTGCTCTTTAGCCCTTCCCAAAATTAAAAGATTTAGCTTTGGTCTCTTTAACCTTTGATTGAATGGAAAAAAAAATTTGCTCTTTTGAAAAATTAATAATTCAAATTAAGTTTTTTAACTTTAATTATCCAAATTTTGTAATCTTATCTCACCCCAAACAAAATTTTTAACTTTGCTCTTGCATGATACAAACAATATTTTAACCTGTAAAATTTTGTTATTCTTAAAATTTGATACACCAAACACAATATAATTACACAACCTAATCATTTGAACTTATAATATATTAACTTGCAGCGGCGGAACGAAATGGGGATTTTGAGAGGTCATGATCTTTCTAAAATGATAAAATTTTAATTTAAGCTTTTTATAATTTATAAATTTTTAAATAAGTAATGGTAAAATTATATTTTGACTCTCTCAAAAATGATAAAAATTTAATTTAATTTTTTAAAAATTATAAAAAAAATTATTAAAATAATAAAATTATATTTTTATTATTATAAAAATATACAATTTAATTCCAACCTCAAAAAAATTTAAATCTCCGCACATATTAATTTGCTTACTCTTATTTTTTTTTTTTGTTTGTAACACATGAGAAATGCATTGAACTAATCAAGTCACTGTCTTTCTTCTTAAAATAATATCATTTGACGACAACGCATATATTGTTTGAATACATTGCAGTTCCATTAATGCTTATTTCCAATATTTCTTTCACTATTTTGAAATATAATTTAAATTTTGAAAATCATATTATTAAAAATAATGTTTACGAATTTTAAATATAATTAATATAATATATAGAGACTATTTAATTTACCTATTATTTGTTAAATGGATATATTTTTTATCCTTCTTAAAATTAACCATTCAATTGAAGCTTTTTAATCCTTTTAATAAATGAAAAAAATAGATTTATCTCTTAAAAGAAGCTAAAATTCAATAAAAGAGCAAGAAAGTGGAATTATGATATGTTCATAAATCGAATCATTCGCACAAACTAAAAATTTCAATCAAATTCGATTAAAATTTCAATCAAAATAATTTAATTTAAAATATAAAATTTTCGATCAAATTGGATTATATTTATTAAAAAATATGTTAGATATAAAACACGTGGAGGTAAGTAAAAATGTATACCAAACACACCCCACAAGTGGACGGTGATGTTACTATTAAAAGAGTTAGCGGGGAAAGCCGGCAAAATACTCGAAACAAAAAATAAATAATAATTATTCACCAGAATAAAAAAAAAAAAAAAAAATTAATTGTTGACTGCCACGGCATTCACGCCATTGCACTGCTTTTGTCAACAAGCACTAATTAATTTCTCACATAAGCCCAGCATCTACCACTGGTATAGGCTACCTCCATAAATATGAAATATCTCCAAGCCTGAAGGCTCAAGCTTGATTCGTTTCACCACTACCAAAGGTATAGGTAAATCACCCATGAGCACTTTTTTTTTCTTTTGGTGTTTTCTTTCTGGGTTTTTTTTTATTTGATTTGGTTGTTCTTTGATGATGATTGGCAGTTTGGTTTTGTTTGAGAATGGAGAATCAAGCCAAAAAGGTGCTTCTCACTTCGAATGGAGATGACATTTCAATGAACATTGCTCTGCATTTAGCCAAACGTGGTTGCAGGTTCAAATCAGTCTCCTTTATGTTTTTGCATATGTTTGGTTTCTTGGGATTTCTGTTTATTTCCACGTTCAATCCTATTAAACAAAAGGTAATACTTAAAGAATGATGTTTTGGGTTTGTGATTAGGTTGGTTATGATGGGAAATGAATGGTGCCTGAGGAGTGTGAGGGAGAAGATAATGGGTTCTATAAATAATAATATGGTCCCAATAGAAGTGGTTGGATTGGACATGGAGGAGGAAAGAGAAGGCATTTTTGATGAGGCTGTAGATAAAGCTTGGAATGTGTTCGGATCCATTGATGCATTTGTGAATTGTTATGCTTACGAAGGTAGATATATCTGTCATAAATGTTGTTTAATCAAGTAAGTCTTAAATGAGATTAAACAGTTGAATGCAGCCTAGTTAAAAAAAAATACCCATAATATATATTCAATTGAAAATTGCCCGTTTTCTCTCTCCTGTTTCGTGCCAGAGAAAGTGTTCAGATGTTGGTTCCTTTTCTGCATCATATCTACCAAAGATCTCCAATTAATAATAGTGATGGGAAATGGGGATACGATATTTTCAGAAAAACCACATGGTTGTAATTTTGAAGTATTTAAAAACTCTTGTAAAATTATATGAAACAGGAAAGATGCAAGAGCATTTGCAATTAGGTGAAGAAGAGTTCAGAAAAATTATAAAAATAAACTTCATGGCTGCATGGTTTCTACTAAAAGCTGTTGGTAAGAGAATGCGAGACCACAAATCAGGGGGTTCCGTTGTGTTCATGACCACAATCCTGGGAGCCGAAAGAGGACTTTATCAAGGAGCTGCTGCGTATGGTTCATCCTTGGCTGCAGTCCAGCAGTTGGTGAGAGTAAGTAAATTCATTCACATTGCTTGTGGCTTAATCATATATTCCCTTTATTGCTGAGTATTTCCATCGGTTTGATTGAAGTTATCGGCTCTGGAGATTGGGAAATACAAGGTTAGGGTTAATGCAATAGCTCGTGGCTTACACATAGATGATGAGTTCCCAGAGTCAGTTGGGAAGGAAAGGGCGGAGAAGTTGGTGGAAAGAGCAGCACCATTGCAGAGATGGTTGGATGTTGAAAAGGATGTAGCTTCAACTGTGATCTATTTAATCAGTGATGGTTCAAGATATCTGACTGGAACAACAATATTTGTTGATGGGGTACAATCAATGACTAGGCCTCGAATGAGATCATTTATGTAATCTACTTCTTTTTCATCTCTTCTATACTCCCATGCACAAACTTGCATCCAGTCACCTAGGGATATCCTCCTCCCTCTCATATTCCAATATTTTATTTAAATCTCGAATTTTGTTTAGAAAATTGGAGTTAATTCTATCACTCATTCTTAAATTAGTAAGTGAGATATCAAATTTAATGTGACATAATTTAAAAAGAAAATTTTAAAGAAAAATGAATGTTGTAAAAGCTTTGGTTTTGACGATTTCAATGCTTTTAAATAAATTATAGTTTATTTTATTTTTAGTTTTTAATTTTAAAAGTTATGTGACACCATTTTATTTTATTGTTAGAATTTTTATTTTAAATTATGTCACATAAGATTTTACCCGTAATTTAATGGTTAAATTAACCGTTTCAATAACTGAAGAGCCTAATTGATACAATATTAATAGTTTAAGGATGTAATTAGAATGTTTTAAAATTTGAAGATTAATTTCTAATGAGGGTCATAGTTTAGGGATTTTGGTGTAATTAACTCAAAATTTTGACACACTTTGATAACTAATTTTAAAAATTCAATTTTAATATTTTTAAATGAAATTCAAAATGTGAAATTACCGAGAATTCGAATTTCGAGCTGACTAAACTTGTAAGTTAATGTAGAGCCCATTGTAAATTAATTATTTTGTATTTTTATTTTAAGTTAAAAAAAGCCGAGAAAGGCTCACACGATAAAGCAATCAAAGTAGAGCAATGGCGGAATGGCTACACAAAGTGGACCAAAAAACAAATGAAAGGGGGATGTTATTGAATAGTTAAAAGTCTTTTACATAAATTTATAATTTGCGTTAAATTTAATAGGTACGATCTATATAAATAAAATATGGAATATGATATTAGAACATTAATATATTAATCGTACAAAAATATTCAGAAAGTTGTTTTGCATCGGTAATGTAAGTAGATCTCTCAAGTCATTGACCTGTTTTTTGCAATTTCCATAAAATGCCTTCAAGTAGATGTGTTTATGTGACGGGTCAGACCCAACCAAAATCTTAAGCTCTTTTGCTAGACTCTGGCTCGGTTGGATCCAAAAAATAGACCAAAATTTTTGCTCTAGCTTGGTCTGAATAAAAAATGTTAAAATCCGGGCCCGATTTGACCCACCCGTATAAATTTTATATATATATATATATTATACATAAAAAAAACTAAAAATATTAATATAAATGTTTCTACCAACTTGAAAATAAATTAAAAGAATATGTACACTTAGATGCAACTTAACAGACAAATACTTCTAAAATAGTAACAAAGTTAATAATAAAATAAGAGTTATACAATATTCAAACAATAACAATAAAATATAGCAATGTTAGAATTAGGTGACTAGAATTTTTATTAAAATAAAATACAATGGTAAAATAAAATAAAAATAAAGTCCAAATAAAACTAGACTTATTTTATTTTATTTTAATTAAAATAAGTTATCTATTTTATTTTAATTAGAATAAGGTGTTTCAACTTTACTACGTTACTTCTATTAGTTGTTGATTGGAATAAGGTCTTTCAACCTATAAATAGGCGTAGTTATCTCTTGTAATCATTGGATTTTCGACATTAGTGAATCTTCTTCTCCTCTACACGTGGTTTTTTTCTCGAAAGGGTTTCCACGTAAAATTTGTGCGTTCTTTCTTTTCATTTTCTTTGCGATATTTCTTCATTATCGACATTAAATTTTAACAAATAGATATCAGAGCTTTTTCAGGTTACTAGTCTCGATCACGGTAATGGCGATATTGAAGTATGATATTCCGCTGTTGGATCACAACACCAAATTCGTGTTGTGGCAAGTAAAGATGTAGACAGTTCTTGCGCAGATGGATTTGGAGGATGCCCTGTTAGGATTGGATAAGATGCCTTCGACTTTGACGGATGAAGAGAAGAAGTGTAAAGATCGGAAGGCTTTGACGCAATTACAGCTGCATCTGTCGAATAGAATTCTACAAGATGTGTTAAAGGAGAAAACTGTTGCTGCATTATAGGCAAAATTGTAACAATTATGTATGTCGAAAACCCTAACCAGTAAATTGGATATGAAGCAGCCTCTGTATTCTTATTGTTTGGAAGAAGGTGCATCTGTGCACGAACACTTGAATGTGTTTAAAGAAATTGTCTCAAACTTGGAGGCCATGAAGGTTCAGTATGATAAAGAGGATTTAGGGTTAATTCTCCTTTGTTCGTTACCACTGTTGTATTCAACAGTCAGAGATACAATTTTCTATAGTCGTGAATCTCTCACAGTTGATGAAGTTTATGCTTCCTTAGCCTCGTATGACAAGATGAAGCATATTATGGCTAGATCTGACTCTCAGGGAGACGGTCTCATTGTTCGTGGAAGACAAGATCGAAACAATGATGATAATCGTGGAAGGACACAAGAACGAAATCCCCGTAATAAATCTAAAGGTAGATCGAGATCTTCAAATAGAAGTAAAACTTGTAACTTCTGCATGAACAAAGGACACATTAAGAAAGAGTGCTACAAGTTACAAAATAAGATCAAAAGGGAGGGAGAGAATCAAAAGGGAAAACAACCAAAACAATCTGGTGAAGCTGATGTAGTAAAAGACTATAGTGATGGTGAACTCCTAGTTGCCTTTGTCGACAATTCTAAAGTGAGCGAGGAGTGGATCCTTGATTCTGGTTGCACCTTCCATATAAGTCTTAATCGGGATTAGTTTACAACATATGAAGTTGTGTCTGAAAGTGTTGTTTTGATGGGAAATAATGCTTCATGTAAAATCGCAGGTGTTAGCACAATCAAAATAAAGATGTTTGATGGGGTCGTTAGAACTCTTAGTGGCGTACGACATGTACCAGAATTAAAAAGGAATTTGATTTCGTTGAGTACTCTTGATTCAAAAGAACACAAGTACACAACTGAAAGTGAGGTTCTAAAGATTAGCAAGGGTTCCCTCGTTGTGATGAAAAGACAGAGAAAGACTGCCAAATTATATGTTTTGCAAGGTTCAACCATTACTGGTGATGCTGCAGTCGCTTCCTCTTCCTTTTCAGATAATGATGTTACTAGACTTTGGCATATGCGTTTAGGGCATATGAGTGAAAACGACATGGCAGAATTGAGTAAAAGAGGACTTCTTGATGGGCAAGGCATTAGCAAACTGAAGTTCTATAAGCATTGCGTTTTGGGGAAGCAAAAAAGAGTTTGATTCACCAAAAGAATCCATAACACGAAGGGAACGTTGGATTATAGTCATTTTTATCTTTGGGGGTCATCTAAAGTGCCTTCAAGAGGTGGAGCTAATTATATGCTAACTCTTATTAATGATTTTTCCAGAAAGGTTTGGGCATTCTTTCTGAAGTAGAAAAGCGATGTGTTTTCCACATTCAAGTCTTGGAAAACTATGGTTGAAAAACGGACAGGAAAACAGATAAAATAACTCTGCACAAATAATGGCTTAGAGTTTTGTTCTGATAAGTTTAATGAATTGTGCAAATCAGAAGGGATTATGAGACATTTGACAGTTCGTCATACTCCACAGCAAAATCGTATTGTAGAATGAATGAACAGAACGATCATGGAGAAGGTTCGATGTATGTTGTCGAATGCTAATTTACTGAAGTCGTTATGGGCTAAAGCAACCTCTACTGCATGTTTTTTGATCAATCGATCTCCATCAGTTTCCATAGAGAAAAAGACTCCACAAGAGATATGGTCTGATAAGCCTGCTGATTATTCTAATATAAATATTTTTAGGTGTCATGCATTTGCTCATGTTGATAATGGAAAATTGAAACCAAGATCCATTAAATGTGTTTTTCTAGGTTTTAAGGCAGGTGTAAAAGGGCATCAGTTATGGTGTCTTAAAAATAGAAAAGTTGTGATTAGCAGAGATGTTATTTTTGATGAAACTGCTATGTTACCTAATTTATCTCTTAAAGACTCTTCTAGTAAAAAATAACAAAAGCAGGCAGAGTTTCAGATTGATCCAGTATCTACAACAGAGTCAACTTCTCAAGTTATTACAGAAATTCAGAATAGAGCTACTTATTTACCACAATATTCTGTTGCCAAAAATAGACCTAGAAGAGAAATTAAACCTTCTAAGAGGTACGCTGAGACTAATCTAGTGACGTATGCTTTAAACGTGGCTGCAGATATTGATACAAGTCAAGAGCTATCTACTTATTTCGAGGTAGTTAGCTGTGAAGACTCAAAAAAGTGGATAATTACCATGCAAGAAGAGATGGACTCACTCCATAAGAATAAAACGTGGGACTTAGTGAAGCTTCCAAAGGGTAAAAAGGTTGTTCATTGTAAATGGGTGTTCAAGAGGAAAGAATAGATTCTAGGAATTGAAGAACACATATATAAAGCAAGACTTGTTGAAAAAGGTTACAGTCAGATTCCCGATGTAAACTTCACATACGTGTTTTCTCCAATTGTGAAACACAATTCGATTCGAACCTTACTTGATATTGTGGCCATGTATGATTTAGAGCTTGATCAGTTAAATGTAAAAATAGCGTTCTTACAACAACCAGAGAGCTTTATAGTCTCAGAAAAGGAGGATTATGTTTGCTTGTTGAAAAAGTCCCTTTATGGTTTGACCAATCACTAAGGCAGTGGTAAAAGAGGCTTGATTCTTTTATGACTACCCATGATTTCAAAAGAAACAGCTTTGATAGTTATGTTTACTTTAAGAAAAACGGTGATGGTTCTTTTGTGTATCTACTCTTTTATGTTGATGACATGTTGATAGCAACGAAAGATAAAGAAGAGATAAGAAAGGTTAAAGCCCAACTTAGTGAAGAAATTGAGATGAAAGATTTGGGAGCAGAGAAGAAGATGATTGGGATGGAGATTCTTAGAGATAGAAAGGCATGTACGTTGTACCTAAGATAAAAAAGGTACATTGAGAAAGTTTTTTGCAGGTTCAATATGCAGAGTGTCAAGCCTGTTAGTATTCCATTAGCAGCCCACTTCAAACTTTCATCGGCTTTGTCTCCGCAATTAGATAATGAGATTGATTACATGTCACGTGTTCCATATTCTAGTGCAGTGGGATCTCTAATGTATGCTATGATTTGCTCACGTCCAGATTTATCATATGTAGTCAGTGCAGTTACTAGATATATGATGAATCCCGGTAAAGAACACTGGAAAGCAGTTCAATGGATTTTGAGATACTTACGAGGTACTATTGATGTTTGCTTACAATTTGGAATAACTAGAGATGGAGTCATTGGGTATGTTGATGCTGATTTTGCTGGAGACTTGGATAGAAGAAGATCTCTCACAGGGTATGTCTCTAATATTGGGGGTTGTGCAATCAATTGGAAAGCTACTTTACAAACTACAGTTGCTTTGTCTACCACTGAATCTATTTGGTTAAAAGGACTCTTTGGTGAATTTAATAAAGATCTTCAGATTGGTACAATATTTTGTGACAGTCAAAGTGTCATTTTTCTTACGAAAGATCAAATGTTTCATGAGAGAAGAAAGCACATTGATGTTCAGTATCATTTTGTGAGTGATATTATTGCTCGTGGAGATATTGTTGTGAGCAAAGTTAGTATTCATAAAAATCCTACAGATATGATGACTAAGTCACTTCTTATAACCAAGTTTGAGTATTGCTTGGACTTGGTTAGCGTTCATTGTTGAAGAATACGCCTCAAGGGGTTTTGTGGAAGAGGTGGAGAACTTGTTCGTTGAGAATTTGTGATGAAGAATTTGTTCGTACAGAATTCGTGTCAAGGTGGAGATTGTTAGAATTGGGTGACTAGAATTCTTGTTAAAATAAAATACAGTGGTAAAATAAAATAAAAGTAAAGTCAAAATAAAATTAGACTTCTTTTATTTTATTTTAATTAGAATAAATTATTTATTTTATTTTAATTAAAACAAGGTGTTTCAACCTTACTACGTTACTTCTATTAGTTGTTGATTGGAATAAGGTTTTTCAACCTATAAATAGACGTAGTCATCTCCTCTTGTAATCATTGGATTTTCAACATTAGTGAATCTTCTTCTTCTCTGCCCGTGACTTTTTTCCGTAAGGGTTTCCACGTAAAATTTGTGTTTTCTTTCTTTTCGTTTTCTTTGCAATATTTTTTCATTGTCGACATTCAATTTTAATAAGTAACATAATAGTGAAATAAAAATAAAATAGTAAAAAATATAATAAGAAAATAATAGCAAAACAGTAAAAAAAAAAGGAAAAAAAGCAGTTTTTTTGCAAATTCGAGTCGGACCGAGCTCGAGCAAAAAAACTTTACTCGAGACTTGGCTTATTTTCTAAATGAGCTTTATTTTTTGTCGAAATCTATTTTTCGAATCTATATTTTTATTAAAATCCTCCCATTTTTAGAAGGCCTAGGCCAATTGTAACCGTTTTGGATGGAGCTCACCGTCGCAACTTCCTCGAGTGCTCGACCATGACTTCCTCACTCAAATCATGACATCTAAAAGAATAAATAAATTAAATATTTTTGGATAAATTGAAAAGTTGAGTGTTGAAATATTAAGTATTGAATTTAGTTTATAAAATCAATTTGATAGGTTACTTAAAATTAATTACAGAATATAATTTTATTTAATAAGTATAGATTTTAAATTGTAAAAAATATATTCTACCTTTTATTCTTAATTGTTAAATATTTTACATTATTCTAAACAAAGTCAAATTTTTATAAAATAATATAATGTTAAAATAAATAAAGATTGAATGAGTTGAAAATATTCTTTATTAAGTGATAAGTAGCTCTTATCTATTTATCATTTTCAATACTTTTTTACAGTGAAAATTTTTATCCAATTGTTTTTATTTTTGAATTATCTAAAAAAAAATATTGAAAATAATAATTTTCAATTGATTTAATCTTTTTTCAATGATTTATCAAAGAAGGCCTTAGTTTATGTAATACTAAACATAAAAACACTTAAAATTCACTAAAAACACTAAGATAGTATTTGGAAAGACACTTAGTAATTGGATTTGAGTGCAATTGCTTGTAATTATATCGGAGAGGCTTGTTTGGGTAAACTAGAGCTGATCGTGGGTCGTGTCGGGCCGGGCTTTAATAAAATTTTAGGTCTAATTGTTAGGATCGAGCCCTACCCTACTCGAAAAATGGGCCTAAAATTTTGTCCAAGATCAACCCGAATTATAATAGTCAAATCCGAGCCCGACCCGGCCCACCCGGCTCGTATTAATTTTTTTTAGATTATTTTATCACATACAACAAATTTAAAAAATATAAAATATATCAAATACATTTAAAAATATTAAAAATAAATAAATTTAAAATACATTAAAAAATTTTATATTAAGATAGTTGCAAACAAATTAGTAAACAAATTATTAATAAAACATAAATTCTATAATATTCAAATAATATTAAAAAGACAGTGAAACAATAGTAAAAATGCATAAAAAAAATAACATCCAAACAATAAAAATAACAACCAAAACAGCAGTAAAAATAATAGCAAACAACATTAAAAGCAACAAAAATAGCAACAAAAATAATAGTAAAAACAACACGAAAACAACAACCAAAATAGTAAAAAACAACATAAAACAGCAAAAAATAGCAACTAAAATAGTAAAAAAAAACCCCCAAAATAACAATATAATTTTTTATTAAAAATGGTTAATTTATTCGGGTCGGGCCGGGGCGAGCTTGGGCCAAAAAACTCATACCCGAGGTCCGGCCCGTTTAGAAAATGGGTCTCATTTTTGCCCAAGCCTATTTTTCGGATCTATATTTTTGTCCAAACCTTTCCATTTTTCTGGCGGGCCTTCGAGTCTGGTCGGGTGGCCCGACCCATGAACAGGTCTAAGGTAAACTATTATAATTGATGGGTCCCACTAAATTAGATGTAATTGAAACATTCCGATTACACTTTTCAATTCTTCACGGTGAGAATTTGAGTAATTAGTGAGTAACTACAGTCAAATCATTTGAGTAATTAAGTGAGTAATTACACTTTTCAAATTCTCACCTAATTGCTCAAATGATTTAACTTTAAAAAATTATTTTTCATACAAATTGAAGTTATGAAAATTGTATTATAAACATGATCACGAATAATTGTTTGGTATGATAAAAGGAAAATATTTTCTAAAACTATATTATAAATCCTAAAAAAATATATTATGAAAATAATTTGTTTATTTTATAAAGTTATAACCATTTTTATTATTTGAATCTTAAAAAATTCCGAAGTTATGGCTAAAAAGTATAAATATAACTTATTTACATGCGCATACTATATATTATAAAAATGATATACTTATTTATAAAAAAATGTTATAATTTTTTGTCATAACTTATTTATAAGACATAGTTTTATAAAGTTATGGTAAAAAAATATAATTTATCGGAAGTGCTATGAAAATTATTAGACACTTTATAAAACATTTTTTATATTAAAGGTTATATATTATAAATTTTATATTATTTTTAACCTAGTATGCGATAAATGTTAAAGAGGGAATAATCCAACGAACATGGAATGCTAGATCAATTAGATAAAATTATATACAATGCTTATTTTTCTTGTTATTTTTATTAGTAATCATATCATCGACTACTTTCTTGGACTAATATATCACATATGATGGTTTGATTTTAAATTTTGTTACTTGATTAGAAATTTGTTTATCGTACTAATAATTATTTATAATAATTAATATATATTTAAAAATATAAATTATTTAACTGTGTAATTATATTTTATAATAATTACAAAAGAGCATACTCGTTATTCTAGTAATTACACTTTCATCCAATTATTTTATACTATTCAAACTGACCCTAAAATGTAACTTAAATAAAGAATCTTGGTTTTAATTATGAAATATGATCACAAATCCCTTAAAACACTAAAATGAAGTAAGCCTCTTTTTGGAACATGACTCTAACTTAGGCTATGCTACATTCGATAAATTGAAAAAAATAAGTGTTAGAGAAAATTAAGTATTGAATTTAAGTTATAAAATATGTTTGGTGTATTACTTAAAATTAGATATTGATTATAATTAGATTGTTTGATAAAGGATAACCTAATCTTATATGAAATAGAATAAAATAAAATAAAAACAACTGAATTTATTCTTTATTAAGTGATAAATAAATCCTTAACGACTTATCATTTTCTGTTATAAAATAATAATAATAATAATAATAATAATAATAATAATAATAATAATGGAAAGAACACAATAATTTTAGATGAGAATAAAAGGAGATTTCTATTGCATTTCTCTTCTATCCCCATCATCCTTATAAGTAGTATACTCCACTATATATATAGGGAGATTAGACTGTTCATATACTAATACATAAATAAGAAAAAGGGATTACAAGGAGATGAAAGGTTTAAAGAAGATGAAAGGTTGTTAAAGAAGATGAAATGTGAAAAGTTGAACATCCACTTAATAGTATTCATAACATTTCCTACATATTTTTGTGAAAATGAATTCTATCTAGTAAATTTCATTGTGAGTTGTCAAACATGTTTAGAAAATTAAGTTATTGAGATTATTAACTTTTAATTGATTATTGCGAGTTGTTAAACATGTTTAAAAAATGAATTCTATCTAATAAATTTCATTGCGAGTTGTCAAACATGTTTAAAAAATTAAGTTATTGAGATTATTAACTTTAATTTGATTAAATTTGAAATCACTAATTAAAGGTTATGATAGTAATAATTAAACTCCAAAAGTATCTGCTCATTTTCCAAGGAATTCCGTGGAGCATATGTGATATGATTAAAACTTTATACAATTGGGCATTGCAATACATCTCTTTACAAAAATTATCAATTGAGTAATTTCGTAATTTCTCTAAATTTTTAAGTCAAATTGTAAATAAGAAAAATATTTCTAAATTTTTTTAAAATAATCTCTTTAGAGAATTTTCTCTTTATACAACTTTCTCTTGAATTCAAGTATGTGAAATAATGATCTAAGACTCTTTTTATATAGGTAAAGTTTAGAGAGTTCAATTATGATTAAACTTAATCACTTTTATATTAAATTAATATAATACTTATTAAAATAAATATTAGATTAAATTTAAATTATTTATCTACAAAATAAACATTAAATTAATAAAATATTATTAAGATAATTATTAAATTAAATTTTATTTTTTTAAATATGCTTATTATATTATGCGGGGCAGGTGAAGCGAGCGGGGATGATGCGGGGCGGGTGGGGATGAGGTGGGTACAAGGTCATTCCCATGCCTACCCCACCACCCACGGTGGGTATAATTTTTGTCCTCATCCTCGCCACACCACCCGTGAAACTTGTACCCATCCCTACCCAATTGGGTGCGAAGTGAGGCGGGGCTCCGCGAAACCCACCCCACTAACATCCCTATAGGGATGTCAATCATTGAGGCAAATAATTGGTTTTGTCTGAACACTGATGGCGTTGTGAATTTAAATTTTGGATTGGCCATTATCGGGGGAGTATTGAAGGACTGCAACGGGGGTTGGATTCTAGGGTATAACAGGAGTTTGGGCTACTGTTCGATTTTCAATGAGGAATTGTGGGACATTCTTGATGGCTTGAAGATTCTAAAAAATCAAAAGTTTGATGGAGTTTTGATTAGAATAGATTGTTAGGAAGCATTTCGAGCTATTCAAGATTCCTTCTCCAAGACATCTTCTTCAGCACATATTAGGCGCATTCAACTGAACTTACTAAACATTGGAAAATGGAAACTAGAGTATATTCCACGAGATATGAACGTGGAAGTCGACTATAGTTAGGAATGAGGACCTTCATTTAATCGAGGATATTCCTCTAGATTGGATTAGGAGTGTGTAATCTTCTTGTACGTTTCATCACAAAAAAAAAAAAAACTTGAATAAAAAGAACAATGTTTGCTCATAAAATATGATAATTAAAGTCCCCAATATGAAAACCTATGCGATGGCCTGATAGTCAGGATGTTCACCGCCCCAAATGTGACATGAATTCAAGTCGCGCTAATCGTGTTTGTTATCGAATTTTGCCCTATTCTTTCATTTCATAAAAAAAAATGTCCCCAATATGATTGAATTTTTCAGATTCAAGATTTGGGCTTACATAAAAATCCATCATAATATGAGCTTTCCAACTGATGTTTTTTTGTTGTGTGTCTACATAGGATGCCCTAATCTTGAAGCCTCTTGACCCCACAACTTATTCCATGAAAGGTCCAACACATGAAGTATTGATAAAATGAAGGATTCGATTGACATAATAATCGATTTATTCCAATAATTCATGAACGCATTTTTCTCCATGAAAATCGCTCCTTCACTCTATCTGTTGGAACAGGTTTTTATTTATTTCCTTGTAAACGTGACAAGTTTCTAGACACATTACACCTTTGTCAACAATGGCAGCTGCCTCAACACCAATGCAAATGACATATCATTCCAACTCTTTTCAAAAACTTGCGACATTCAATAACCCCATTCTTACCATCTTTCCTTAGTCACTCTTCTTTGACTACAACAACCTTATCACATTCTCACTCCCGTTTTAGGTTGTATCATTTCCAATACAGGAATCTTTTCAATCTTGACCCTATTTTCTTTGTTGCAGCAAACCTATATCCTAAGCAGGGACCAAACTACATATAGGAAGATCTTCAACTTTTTAGGGATGGTAGTTAATCTGAATCTTTTTCAAATTTCAGAATAATTATATATTTTGGTCCTTCAATTTGTCATTTGTATCTAGTTGGTCTCCAATTTTTTGGACTTAATTGGTCCCTGAACTTGTATTTCATCAACCACGTTGGTACATCTATACTAATGCCTCTAGTTTATGCTGACATGGCAGACAACTGCTTAATACATTACGTTACAAACATAAATTATATATATTAATTAAAAAAAGTATAATTTTTAAAATTATAAAAATATGAACCTGGACAAATAGTTGTCTAGATATATATGTGAAAAAATTATACTTTTGTAAAATTAATTTATAGAGGCTGCCGCATGGCACCACCAGATTGGTTAGTAGTGCCACATCAGTACAAACTAACAATGTTAGCGCGGAGGTACCAATCTGGTTGACAGAATACAAGTTCAGGGACCAACTAAGTATAAATGGATAAGTTCAGGGGCTAAAATACATATTAACCCTAATTACAAGTTGTAGGTTTCATGTTGTGAGGCAGTGAAGTCAAAATCAGATTTCATGGCAATAATTATGGTTTAAGAATTACAAGGAAGTGGTTAGTGCAACATTTAACCATGTCAAGATCAGTAATCTACTCATCAACTATATGGTAAAAGCATTAGGTGAAAAACCTTTGAAATGGCATATTGATCATCATCATCATTCCATAACTTGTTGATGGAAGATTACCTAATTGGGAACTAAGTGCTGATTTGGTATGCAAAGTGTGGAAATTAAACAACTAAACAATCTCAACATGTCATTGCCTTTTTGAACAAAACTGATTTATTGGAACTAAGATAATCATTCTAAGCAGCAGATGTCATGGCTGTAACTTGTTCTTTTTTAAATGGTTTTCACTTTCCAGTCTTTTTCATTCATTGCCAATGCTATCGTACTTCATTAATTAATAGTAGTTGCAATTCAACAATGGAAGCTGTAATTTGGAATTCAAGCAGCAGAATTCAATAGAAGAAACCATATATTTTAAAGTATAAAACAAAAGTTACTATGCAGGGCCATCAGCCACCCACACCTTTCCTCGCGGCTTCTTCAACCTGACGCTGCTTTGACGTAGACATCTCAGCTACTCACCTGTGGCTGCTGTGCCATCCATATTTTTTCGAGAGATATCGATTTTTAGCCTATATATATGCGTGTATTTCTTCCTTAAACACATGATGATCACTAAATCAGTGTGGAAATTAAACTACGTATAGCACTATACTATTAAAAGCATGCATTGCATTGTCTAGACATGAAGAAAAGGAGTTTATCCAAATAAGGGAGTCAAATTCTAAATTTATACTTACACCTTCAAATGTTTTAAATGACTTCTTAAACTATCATTATATTCATTTCAAATTTTTTCCCTTAATCATTATAATTACTTTTTCAGTTTTGGAATTCACAATTTTTGAAGCAAAAAGTTATCTCATTGAAATATGAAATATGAAGATTGGAACAAGACTACATTGGACACTTATCTCATTCATCCTACTTTATCTCGGAATTTATTCTAATATTGTATGTTCTATTTTATTTTATTTTTTGGATTCTATATGCTTTTAGCTGCAATTTTATAATGGATTTGTTAAATTTAGACGTCGACAATGAAGAAATATTGCAAAGAAAATAAAAACGAGAAATAACACACAAATTTTACGTGAAAACCCTTACCGGAAAAAAAACCATAGAAAGATGAGAAGAAAATTCACTAATGTCGAAAATCAAATGACACAAGAGAAAACGACTACGCCTATTTATAGGTTGAAAAACCTTATTCTAATCAATCTCTAATAAAGGTAATGTAGTAAGGTCGAAACACCTTACTCTAAACAAAATCAAATAGTAGAAGTATACTTCTATACGGTCCTCGGCCTTTGCCCCCGCAAATCCTTTTATCTTGCCACTTGTATTTTATTTCTTTAATAAGAATTTGGGTCACACAACTCTAATAGGAATCAATTACACTTGATCTAGTATGTTAGCAAGTCTCTAACTCTTATATAATTGAAGAAACTTGTATAGCTAAGTTTTGTATCGAAAGCTATTAGCACTTATCAATTTATTGAGGAATTTGTAATTGTAATTGTAATTGTAATTGAATTGAGAGTGTAAACAAATTTATTGCTTGTTTTACAACTTAAGTTCTACAGGGAAAATTTAGAGAGTAATATAGATCTTTAAGTACAAAAATGAGATTACTATACCGAGACGTGATAAGACTTAAATCACTAATTATATTGAAATTAAAGATTATAAATTATCTCACTGAACTAGGTTCCGTTGATGTACGAACCCCTGAATTTTGTAAACTTCTTGTTTTCCTATTCTTGTTGTAGTGCCAACTTTAGTATGCACTGCAAATATCATTTCCATTCAATTACTCTATTTCTCTTAGCAATTAACAATGGTATGTTTCAATATTTATATTTTATTCTTTTTCTTTTCTCACTTACAATTTTTTCATTTCTCTTTAAATATATAAATCAAAATCAAGCATTTTAAAGTTTATAATTAATTAGAAAATTATTTTATTAATTTTATAAAAATATTTTATTTACAAATAAATATTGAAAACAAAATAATGATTTATATACTAATTAAATAAATTAAAATTAACATATTTTTTTAAAATAAATGATGCATATATATTACATACATTATTAGGTATTATATGATAATAACAAAAGTAATCTAATCTTTCATGAAGTTTTTTTTTTCTTTTCATGTTTATATTCAAATAAATATTCTATTACAGTTGCCTTGCCATTACAAGACATGTTGCGTGGTCTTACGTTTGTCGTAGGTTGTTCTGCTTTGATGTCGTAATCTCTTAAAACGTCAGCTAATAGGTGGACTCGTTTATTTTTAAGCGAAGGATTTCACTGCAAAAGGTTTTATGTGAATCACTCATAAATTTCGAGGTGTGTCCTTTATTAATATTTAATAAGATATAACGATTTTAAATGAAAATACATTTTATTTTTATGAATTTTAAAATTAAGTATGAAAATAGACGTGATATTTACATTGAACATCGTGTTCCCTAATTTTTTTTTGAATATACTGGTATGATTACATGGTAGTATCTGTTCATACTTTTTTAATCCTTTGACAACGCACACACACCTTGCACACACAGGTGTTCGAACTTAGGTCTCCTAAGATGAACATCATCCTCTTTTCCACTGGAGCCACTCGTTTGATTCACGTATTCCCCAATTACTGAACTTTCTTTCATAGGGAAAAAAATAGGAACACAAATTTAATATTCCTCTAAGCACGTACTGATAAAAAACCTTCTAGAGATCGTCAAAACTGTTGTATAATATATTAATATACATAAAAAATTAGACCGTTGGAAATTAATCAATTAATATTTTACATATAATTAAGATTGTCAGATTTGATATCTAATCATTGAATTAAACGCATTTCACAATTTTATAACCCTTTATACTTAAATAATTAAAAAAAATTTACTTATTGTTAATCAGATAACTACTAAAGAAATTTACCATAAAATTAACTGATGTAAAATATTGTAAAAAATTTAAATATGAATTTAAACCGACACTACGATACATTTAATTTACTTTTTATTTCACGTTACTGTATAACATCTAATAATGTTATGACAATAGGTTGGTTATTCTGTTGTCTTTGTGAACTACCATAATGTTTATTGGGACGTGTGAGTATTTGACGTTTCAAACTTAGGTTGAATGGATTCTTCTCAATTTCCGACATGCATGCAAACTGCATTTACTTTTCTCTCTTCTAATTTAGACATTAATATCAAACGAGATTTTGACCATTGCGCGCGCATGCCTAACCACAAACATTACCCATATTAATTATGATTTATCATTATAGCTATACATTCTTTACTCTCTATATTTTCTTAATATTCCAATTTCAAAGTTGAAGCCCACGTGCTTTTATTATGAAACATTACGTTAGTAATCATAATGTAACCATTGATGAACCAAACAAACCCTAAATCTAGCTCTACCTATTAGCGAGACTAACTAACGAGACATAACAGAGTCCCAACAACCTTATTAACAATCTAACCATTTGCTAATGACTCGCTGTAACAGATTAACAACTGTTAACAATCATCTTTGGTTAAGGATGGGTTTGGATGAACAGTGCGTTTATCCGTGATGACGGTGAAATTAAATACTGTTGTGTAAAAAAAAAAAAAAAATTAAACGCATTGCATTGCATCTCATCGTGTATCCAAACCCATCCAAACTCTAATACTAACGACATCTTATTACCCACTGAAAAAGAAGGGTTTAAGAAAAGAGTAAGGAATATCCCATATTTGTAGAATGATGTTAGTTCATGGTTTCTTGACCATGTTTTGGCATAGTGATGGACTGATAAGCTGGTTTTTTTTTTTTTTTTTTATTCTTTCAAAGAGAAGGGAATAGTGTGAATACAAGATAGGGTATCATGTATTGTCTTCGGTTGAGACAACATATTGAAAAGTAGCAAATGACTTAGCCTCAGTTTCCAAATGTTTTAGCAGATTCTGAGTATATAGTCAGGAATATATTCCATCCCAACAGTGACTCATTTTGGTGGAGAATCATAATCCCATTTTCCATTAATTTAATACTTTTCTTGCATTCTAGTTTGATGCTAATTTGATCAAGTTCCTGGAAACTGAGGAGGAGACGCAGTCAGACATGCACTAAAACGACATAGTACCCACCACACCCAAAAAAAAAAAAAAAAAAAAAACTAACATAACATTTTTATTAAATAAAGTAAGTTTTTCTAAATCTGTAATAATTTTTTTTTTAAAATTAAACACGTGTGTAATTTGACCAGTCCAAAGGAGACTGCTCTTACTCTTCATGTACAATATCCATGAACAAAAAAGAAGATTCTTATTATTTTTTAATGTATATAGTCAATATTTACGTCTAATTTATAAAATAAATTATCAAAATTATCACTTTTATTTGTTTCAAATTATATTTTACTTATTTATGTTTGAAATGTTACGTTTTAGTCAATGAGCGTTAATTACAATTAACGGTGTAATAGCAAGCTGACGTGACACGTTAAATAATCATTTCAGATAAAAATTATAGGTTAAATTATATAGTTGGTCCATATATTTTTTTGTTTTGAGCAATTTAATTATTTCCTTTTATGTTCTTTGAACTTTCCTCTTTTTTTTCTTTTCTTTTTTATTCTCTTTAATTTCCTTCTCTCCCTATTTTCCTCCCTCCTCTATTTCTTTTAACATAATTTTTCTATATTTTTCATTTGCTAAAACTTTTACAGAATAAAAGTGTACGAACTAATTTTAACAAATGGAAAACATAGAAAAATTGTGTTAAAAAAGATGGAAAAGGGAGAAGGAGAAAAGAATGGAAAAAAAAAAAGAAAAGCTAAAAGAACATAAAAGAAAAAAGTTAAATTGCTCAAAACGAAAAAAAATACTGGGACTAATTGTATAATTTAACTTAAAATTTTTGTTTGAAATAATGATTTAACGTGTCACATCAACTTGCCTTTACACCGTTAACGACAATTAACGGATCAATGACTAAAATGTTATAACACGTTAACATAAGTGACTAAAACGTAACATTTCAAACATAAGTGACTAAAATGTAACCTGAGATAAAACAAAAGTGACTATTTTGATAGTTTACTCAATATAATATGGGTAAAAAATTAACACATGTTTCTTTTTTAAAATATTTATTTTTAAATATTTTATTATACCCATATATGACACTTGTTAATCTCATAATCCTTATTGTAGAATCTAAAAACTCCTATATCAAATATTTCCCCATATTATATATATTATTTAATTTAAAAATATCAAAAAATAAAAAAATTTCTTTTTTAAATTTGAATATTTTGAAAGAAGAAAACAATATTGAGACAAGATTTAATTTAATTGGGTCTTATGAAACTAGAGGGGGAAAAATATCTCAGTCCAATAATATTATTTAAATTTAAAAAATAAAAATAATAATCAATGATAATAACATAAATTAAATATTTAAATAATTATTTATATATTAATGAAATTTTAATTTATCCGGTGAAAAAAAAGACGATGTTCATCCTAAAAGTCTCGAATTCGAATACTTATATGTATAAAATATATGTGTTTTGTCAAAAGATTAAGAAATTATTACAACATACACGACATAATAACAGATGGAATATTTTAATTAAGTATAATAGAATAATTATGATATGCTGTTTGTTCCGTTTTATTTTTCAAGAAAGGTAATTAATATAATGAAAAATTAAAAAAAGGTGATTGTAGTAAAGATGAAGCCGCCACAAATTTTCCACAATATCTTATAATAAACAAAGCGCTAATGAAGCTCTATTTTCAATCTCTTAGCCTTTGAAAAAAATTTCGTGCCGCCTACGACACCTCTAACCCTATAAATATTACCTTTGTATTTTTCTGCTTATTTTCTTCATCTTTCTCCATACCCATCTTCTTCTTCTTCTTCATTCTTCTTTTTTCCGTACATAAAATCAGGAGGCAAAGCAGCCTCTTCTTTTCCACTAGACTTCGTTTTGATCCATAGCTTCTTCTTTTACATAAATTAATAAAGCAGTAGTGGCCTTTATGGAGAATTATCAAATGTTCTTCCCTATCTCAGCCCCAGCAACAGCAGCTCAATCATTGCCATTAAACATGGCACCTAATTCCCAAGCTTTTAACAGTTTTCATGGGAGTTCGGTTGATGGGTTCTTGGGTTTGAAGAGTACCGAAGACTTGATTCAGAAACCAGAAGCTAAGGACTTTATGAAATCAAGTCAAAAAATGGAAAAGAAGATTAGGAAGCCTAGATATGCTTTTCAAACAAGGAGTCAGGTTGATATACTTGACGATGGATATCGTTGGAGGAAATATGGGCAAAAGGCTGTTAAGAACAACAAATTCCCAAGGTTTGTTTTGCCTTTATTTCTATCATATCGTAATCCATAAAGCTTCCATTGCATGATCTTCAGATCCTGTCATGCTTATATGATCATATATATATATACTAGTCCATCTTTGGATTTGGCTAATATTACTGTTTAGTACCAAACATGATGGACTAGTGTATGATATCCCACTTTATATAGCATTAACCATTTACAATATGCTTGCAATAACCCTTGCCATGCATGCATGCCATGGACGTAAATGAAATTCCATAAATGATCGATGGTTTTTTTGCATTTTAACTTTTTTCTCTAAGTTTTCTTTTTCTCCTTTCTATCTTTCCCCTATAATTACAAGATAGGGATACCTTTATGTTATACATGAATAGCATATACTAGTAGTAATTAAAAAGACTCCAAAACTTTTGCTCATCCTCTCCTCCTTTTGAGTTTGCTGAGTATTTTCTATTTATAATCTATTGTTGATTCTAGTTCTCTTTTTATAATGGAAGAGCTTGTTAAATCTTAGGGGATGCGTTAAACGGCAAAATATTTTTAAAAATAGTGTCCAACATGCCTCAAGCTATTCAACTCATATTCTTGATTGGTTAAATTTTGGATTATATACCAACAAATCATGTGTGGGTGATTTAGTTTTAGTTAAGTTTGACTTTGTGAAAGAATGAAATGCAAGGGTTTGAGGTGAACTAACAGTATAATAAATTGTGCAGAAGCTATTACCGATGCACACATGAAGGATGCAAAGTAAAGAAGCAAGTCCAACGTCTAACAAAAGATGAAAGCGTGGTTGTGACCACTTATGAAGGAATGCACACTCATCCTATTCAGAAGCCAACTGACAATTTTGAACATATATTGAGCCAAATGCAGATTTACACTCCCTTCTGAAACCCCATCTTCATGAATGATGTAGTAAGGACATAGCAATCTTAAATTTAATCCTTCAATGTGAAATAATAATATGTTGTAATCGTAAAAATGTTCTTTTGTTTTTTCTCTCCTTACCCCTGGTTAATTAGGCATTGGGAAGGAAATTAATGTCAGTTTATTTAGACATTTTCATGGTGTATTTCAACTTATAAAGAAATCTTCTTTTTCTCATTTGCTCACCCTCTTTCATGCCTTTTTGTTACACCCATCTATCTAAAGGCTTGCCAATCTAACTCTTCAACTATGCTCCCACTATCCACCAATATTCTCTTAGCGCTCGTCCTGACCACCACCGGCTCATTACCAACCTTTATATACCAACCTCGCCTAATAACTTCCTCAATACCATCATTCCCTCACATGCAATCCTCTATCTTCATCAAATTTACACCTTTTATGTCTAGTTTAAAAATGCTTTTCAAAAGTACTTTTAAAAAAAAAAAACTTTTGGAGAGAAGCTAAAAATTTGAGCTTTTGACAAAAGTACTTTTGGGTTAATTTATTACTTTGAAAAAACACTTTTTCTCTCAAAAAGCAGCCTGTTTAGAAATACTGTTGTCTCAAAAGTGCTTCTTAGAAACAATACTAAACACACCCTTAATCAATTACCAAAGCGGCTAGATTTCATCGATGGTGTTTCAAGGATACCTTAACTTAAAATGTATGCACACATAGAATTCAATCAAGTGTAGTTGAGCAACTTGTTATACCATTCCCTCTCATCATACACATCATAACAGCACGAGTTGTTTCTTGGAAATTTTGGGAGTGAGAACGGTGGACAGAGATTAATTTATTTTTATATAAATTTATTTATTTTATAAAGTAAATTTTTTAATTTTTTGTAGGATTTTTTTCAGCTTTTGGGACCAATTTATTATTTATATAAAATATATATTTTTTTAAAAATTGTAGGGCCTATATGTGACCTTGTCACTGTTATCGAAGTACTGACGGTATACGAGGGGATCCCAAGCATGATTCGTGAGGTCCTTGTTAATGAGAAGATAGTATTTTTTTTAAAAGCCATGGGTAGCAATAAAAGTATCATGAAGATCTCTGTATTAAAATATACATCGTATTTGTTTTTTCTACTCAAAAAATAGATAAATTCGTCTTTATAAATTAAATCAAAGAAGAAATTGGTCATTTTGTTAAAAATTTCATATATTTTTGCTGCTAAAAATTAGTCTATGTACGTCAGCATGAGATACACACGACACATCACGTGTAATTGTCTGGTTATTCCGTGAACTATGCCAGATTTTAATAGTAGAAGTAGATGAAATTTTTAACAAAAATGACCAATTAACTGTTTGATCTAACGTATAAAGATTAACTTGTCCATTATTTTAATAAAAAGAACAAAATATAATTTGACTTATACAGATGTATCCATAGTTCTTTTACCCAAAGGTGGCTCTTTTATTGTTTTTTTCTTTTAAGTTAAACTTTATATTTAAAAAGTTATTTATGGATGAAGTTGATTGGAGAGAAATAGAAGATTAAAGGAGAAAAAGAAAAAGGTGATATGGATGAATAGATTGATTGAGGAATTTGCGTCGGCAGGAATGAAAGAGTTGATTAAGAAAGAAATTCAGCTTTAATAATTACTAAAATTCGGCTGCTTTCATACATTTGGTACATTTCATTTTCATGATCATCAGGGAAAAAGTAGATAAAATGTTATAAAATCTTGCTAATTGAGTTTGAAACGAGTTCGAGTCTGATTAAGTATATATATTTTTTTCAATTTAAAAATGGTTATGGATAAAAGTTAATATTATATCTAAAAAATATATTATAACATATTTAGAAAGTGTTTATAGAAATAAATGGAAAAAAATGAAAGTGAATTTTTTCTATTTGAATCAAATTCGAATTTTAAAATCGAAGATAGAAAATCTTTGTATTAACACAAGACTATGAGATAAGATGACCCATTGAGCCGTATTGTGTGCTTTTCTCTTCTGTCACAACTTATCACAATGCAGTCAAATGCAATCTATGCAATAGCATTGGCCTCTACTTCTCATTGTAATTCAAATTTGATCCTTGATGACTGTCTTCTTCGAGCAGCAATAGTTTTACTTTTCTACTCTTTTGTTACAGTATTACATACTAATCAAACAAAACCAACGTTTGTAAGTATCAACTCTAAAGTAAAGAAGTCCGTCTATAAACAAACCAAAAGAAAAGTGAGACAACTAAATTAAGCAGTTTTGAAGTGCAGATATACCCAGACATTAATCAAGATTTATTCTAAATAAAAACCCAGATATTCAAAACTGTAAACTGTATATCATCATAAATAACCCAAACTCCCTTAAAGAAACTAGTCCTTCTTAGGAGGAACCTTGGACTCCAATTCCTTGGGCTTTGCCTTCTCCGCTGCCCTGAAAGACAACCAGCATCACATATAACACGAGCAGTATAAACAAGTGGGAAACATAATAGAGATGAGAATAAGTTTCCAGGTTAAGTGATTCATAGACAATCATATTGTTTGAAAAACTTACTCCCATAACTAGATTTAAGGATGATAGGTAATGTTCTCAGAACCATGCAGTTACATACTTGCTCGACAAATTTAATCATGAAAAGGTAACAGGTATGTGCCAGTAAGTTTAGCTACAAGTTTCCATCCATATGCACGTATAAACACTCTTATAAGCAGAACTTGGTCTTATGCAATTTAGTGCAGCATATCCAGAGATAAAACATGCAGTGCAGCTTAACTTTGAAAATATGAAGAAAACCCAAGTGAAATGAAAACAAAAGAAACTCAATAGCAGAGTTCTAAAGATATTATGAATTCCAAAGACCCCTCAGCCAATCTGGCAATATGATTACTGTTGAGGGGAGGATGGACTCACTCTTTGGAGAAGTCTTCAAAGTGCTACTGATGGATCCCCTTAATGGTGGAACTATGCCCTGGGTGTCTATGCTCAATTTTATCCCCAAGTTTTGTCTAATGACTCCGCAGAGCGCCCCAACGGGTTCGCGGAGCGGGAGTACCTCGCTCACCAAAGATATGCAAGCATTTGACCTTGGTGGGTTCAAACCCATGCCCCTATATGGCATTAGCGGGTAAGAACGGTTCCACTCACATTTCCTTGGCGAGCAAGGCGCTCTTACTCTGTGAATCCGTAGGGGCTCTCCGAGTTGAGAGACAAAACCTGGGGATAAAACCAAGCATAGACACCCAGGACACAATACTCTTCCATTGAGAGGGCCGTTGGGTGCCAACGGACAACATTTCAAAGACTTCTCCAAATAGCAAGTCCGACCTCCCTCAACAGTCACAATTCTAAGTGTTTCTTTCTCATGCTATATCATCTGCAATACACATAAGGAGAAAAAACAAATCACAGTTCCAACATCATATCACTTTTATATCTTATTATTTTCCTAGCAACATCAAGGATCTAATTCTTTATAAAGAGAAACCTTCAAATTGACTCACTTTTGGGAGCTTAAAAACCAATAATTCCAGAGACCCATAAATATTCTAATAAAAAGCTTCTTTATTATAATCATCCAACATTCAATAGTATAAAACCCTATAATTCATACTGATTCCACAAGAAAACCTACAGTGAGCTTTAAAAAGAAGTTAATTGAAAACAATACAAATAAGTGAAGTCGAGATAACCCTTACTTAGAAGCAGCAGAAGATTCTTCTTCAAGCCAATTCCTTATATGTTTAACGTTGCGCCTAAAGATCGCAGCCGATTGTTTAACGTCGCTTCGCAATAAAAGAACCACCGCGCTAACACCTGCTACTGTTATTATGAAGTTGGTTAATGCCATTTTCTAACTCAAACTTCGTTTTACAGCGAAAAATTTCGACTTTAACTTCCAAGACCAACAATGAAGAGCTGAAGTGAATTCAATTGGAAGGGTTTTAATTGGGGATTCCCTTTTTTCCTCTTACAATCAGGGATTCGAGTAAGCGGGCTCTATTAGTCGTTTGAATTATGTTGAATATGGGCTTTACTTTATTGGGCTTTTAGCCTCAGTAGAATTTCAGATCCATTATTTTTACTTCGAAATCAATATTTGTATATTTAGTATTTAGTCCTACTTTTATTTCTAAAATTTCAGTCCCTCTATTTTTTGAACTTACAAATTTGGGTCCAATTAGTAACACCATTAAAATAATTTACATTTTGAAATCTAAAAAGATACTCACTTGGTAACCATGTAACCAATAAAATAATGTTGTGCTCGACATGAATTTGATGGAAAAATTTTAACAATATTAACTATTGGATTTACATTTTTAATCTGAAAAATAAAAATATTAAATTCCTAAAAAAAATTAAAAAATCTAAATTCCAAATGTATAGAGTATACGAATAAGACAAAATAACTTCGAATATTATATTCAATTTTTATACAAAACTATTCAAAATAATATTATATTAATAAGATTAAAATTATAAAATAAGATTTATTATCATCAAACAATGTAATTATATTCGGTACTCAATTTTTATTAACATAGCAAATAGTTTTACAATATAAATTAAGCATTTCTAAATTCTCCACTAAAATTTTTGTATACAAATGACATCTAATTTTTTTAATTTATCAAACAACACTTATTGTATGTTGTTTTATTCTAATTTTTTAGGGAACTTTCATTCTTATTGTAAGAATGTTAACTTTTTATGTAATCACGGATAATGTTATGGTAAGAATGTAATTTTTTTTTGGTTTTTCGAAAGCATCTACCGGAGCGAGTCCCTCCGCTCTCTAAACAAGAATGTAACTTTAAGTACCGATTTGATAAATATGCTCTATGAATGTAACTTCAAGTTTCTCACTTTCTTTTTGTCAATCATTTAGTATCTATATTTTAATTTGATATGATATTATTCTTATATATAGTATTATTAGTCAATCAAAATAGTTGAACACCTTTAATTATTCCGGTTAAAATGTTGAAGTCGAATTTTTTCTTAAAAATACACGCTTCAATTTATCGTGCCAAAATAATATTTGTATTAGAAAAGTGTTTTTAAGATAACTTCACGTCATCATTTTAACAAGAAGATGTTAACTATTAGATTGATTAATGTCATTGAGAAAGTTGAGATTAAATTATGTCAAACTAAAATATAAAGATTAAATCTCAAATGCGAGCATTGTAGAGAAATTAAAATTGCGGTTTACCATTATCTTATTATGACTAAAACACTTATTCTAACTCATTATCTTAAAATAAAATTCTTTTGTAATATATATATATAATAGGTTTTATATTACTTTGGCCACTCTATTTTTTTTTTCAATTTAGTCACTCTAAATAAGATAATTATGCGAATTAATCACTGCATTAAAACTTCCATTTTCTTTTAACGGATTGTTGACGTGGCATATTAGCACATTGAGTGACTAATGTGTGGCATTTTTGTTGACTTTTGACTAAAGTTTAAGGACCTCCCTATAATTAGTCCAAAACTTTCCCCCCTAAACTTTATAGAGAGATCCTTAAGTTTTAGTCAAAAGTTAACAAAAAAATGTCACATGCCATTCACTCAATAAGCTAATATGCCACGTCAACAATCCTTTAAAAGAAAACGAAACTTTTAACAGCGATGACTAATTCACAATTATAAAAAAATATTTGAAGCAATAAAAATACGAAAGATCCTGTTTTAGAGTGACCGTGGATGTAATTTATCGTATAAAATATAGTATGAAATAATGATATAAATTCTTAGCTCTTCTTTTCATACATAGTTTTATAGATGGCGGGCTGTTTACATAGTGTTGAGGCTTGATCAAACCATACTCCATTTGCTAGCCTAAGTTTGGCCTTCTTTTGCAATAATTCAATACTATTATATCTTTACTTCAATTTGGATCCAAATAGATTTTTTATTGGGTCTTTTATATTTTCGACTCTTGACCTTAAAATTGGTGAATCGACCTTCCACATCACTGTCCTTTCTTTTTCTCCTCCTTTCTTATCTCCGTTGATATTATGCATCAACAAATTCTTTGTTTTAAATTATCATTTCAATCATAAATAAATACACTTCAACTTATTACAAATTGTATTATTCAGATTTTTTTTATTCTTCTTAAAATATTTGTAGTCGAATATTTTAAGATGAAGAATCCTAGAAAAAGATCAAGAATCCTGGAAAAAGTTCCAAACAAAAATGACCCTTGCTTACTTGCTATGAGCTACTTGTCAATATATCACTTGTCTATGAAGCACCATTGCAAGGGTCACTCTAAATATCCTTAGTCACAACTTAGAAATGGAGTAATAAACATATAGAGATTGATATTGCATGAATTAAAAAAAACCCAGAATGAAACTAGAGAGCTAGTAGGTGGAATAACAAGGGGCTGATATCTAAAGTCATAACAAGAGCAAATGAGTGAGATAGAACATATATTCTACTTGGTAGGATCCACTGTTTTGCCTAACTGATAAGGGCTTTCACTTCGCCAACTGGTGCTGATTCCCCCTAATAATTATAAAAGGCATGTGCAAGCTAGGGGTTGATGCATAAAATATACAAAAGGGGCCATTTTCAATTAACATCAATAAAGCATGTAGTATTGTTTAAGTGTCCCATTTCTATATATACATATACTCCAATGAAAGCATAATCTGCTTTACAAGTTTCCATATCCTCCAAAAGTTTTCACAACTGATTCACTAATAATTAGAAGGGTTAATATATAATTCGAAACTTAAGTTTCACACTTTTTTCTAATGAGCTATATGTGTTATTTTTTAGTCCAATTTGATATCCAAAGGTAAGGGTGTTAATTTTTTTTATGTGTAATTTGGATTTTAAAGTTGATTTGAAGAAATTTTATATTTAGCTAATAATATTAGCATTTAGTTTTCATCAAATCAACCTTAAAACCCAAATTAAATGACAACCATCGGATTATATTTGAAAAATTAAATGCAAGATTAAACACTAAAAAATTAACAACATTATTTTTGGGTGTCAAAATACATAATTTTTTTTTTAAAACCAAAAAATAAAACATGAACCATATTAAAAAAATATCAAATTCAGATACCAAATATTATATTGAGCCTAATTGGAATATAGGTAAAATTATGCATAATCTTGCACCTAAAGAAGATTATTCTCTAGGCTATTTATTAATCTACATACAATTCTCATGTTTATCTGAAATCTAGGTATCAGACAATAGAACAGTGCACAAGCAGCTATTATATAAAGCCACTTGCTCTTATCTTCCTTTACTACTCAGTGCTCACACCATTTGATTTAGTGATCCGAAATCAAATAGCTAGAGAGGTATTAAAATGGATTCCAACCGGAAAGGAAGAGGGTTCATCAAGGGGAAGCTGGCACCGTTGTACCGTGCGGTCAAGCCGACAGCGGCCGTGCAATGCACCAACAAGGCCAAGCCAAACCAGGGTTCTTCTACAGCAGCTTCAGTCGGCTTTCGAGTTCACCGAGACTACATGATTTCCCAACCAAAGAAGATCTCATTTGTTGTACCTGCGGACAAGAACCGAGAAAATTTAAGCCAAATCGACAATTTCTTCGGCGTTGTTGGTGATGAAAGTGTTGACATTAAGGCTGCAACTTACATCTCTTCGGTTCGAGAACGTTTCAAGCTTGAAAAACAACTCTGCACGAATTAAACTCTTAAGAAAATTACTTGGCTGGATGAAGTTCCCGACCTTCTTAGTATTAGCGCTCATTTTAGTCAATAAATTCCTTCGCCAGTTTCCAGTTCAACGATCTGTAATTGTTTTATACATAGTTAAGGTTCTGCAGTTGGTAGCTATTTAGATGCATAGACTAACTATTAAATCAATATAGAAATCCTTGCTATGGTCCACCTTGTATTTTCCTTCTCTACTTCAGGCCTGTTCTTGATATTTTTCGACCCTAGGTAAAATAATGAATTGGGCTCCTTTTTAAAAAATTATAAAATATAATACAATAAAAGTTGAAAAAAAATTTAAACCCTAAGAGATGAAACATTTATGGTGAAAATTTGAAAGCTCTAATTATTTAATTAATTTATTTTAATCTAAAATTTTTTTACCACATTAAAAACTGAAAAAAATAATATTTTTGAGCGTCTTCCAACCTGAATCTTAAACAACTACACTTTCAAACAATATTCAAAGTCGGACCTGCATAATATTATGCCTACTTTTTCGATCAAAATTGAGAGAAAGAAAGCTTTTTTCAGCTATTGATGATGTCTCGTTACTATCAAAGGGATAACTTAAGATGTATCATTAGCTTATAGTAACTTTTTCCTATCCGCATGTCTGGAATAATAAAGTGGATTCTCAAAAATCTCTTTTTTCTTTGTTTATTTTTAATTTTTTTTTCATGTTTATTTTCTGTTAGAATTTATCTGACCTGAATTTCGTCATTTGTTGAAGAAATAAATACAATGGCTACGACCCTCAGCCTTTCACCTCACAGATCTCCATTAAACATAAAACTGGATTGGAGTTACGATCAGGAGTACGAGGGCTGAAAGCCCTCACGATACAAATCATGCCACACAAGTAAAATCCGTATAAAACTAACTTCTTTTATTTGACATTAATTAGAATAAATTTTTTTAATTTTTAAATAGATGTAATCGAAACTCTTCTTGTTTCATTTGATTTTCAACATTAGTAAATTTCTCCCCCTCTATCCGTGATTTTTTTTCAAAAAGATTTCCCCATATTTTATGTGTTTTATTTTTTTTTTCTTATTGCTGCGATCATTCTATTGCCATTATCAACGTCTGTTGTAACATTTTCTTTCTCTTTTTAAGCTTAATTTTTTTTTTCATTAACAATCCCATGTAAATATTTGGAAATAGAGAATTATGATTTTTATGTATGAATAGTCTTGATTGCCTAGCATTTCGTTATTTGTTTTCTTTAAATGAAATTATATTTTTTTAATAAAATAAAAAATTATTAATTCAATAGTTTATAAATGTTACATTATATAAAAAGTATTTATTGATATCATTTTGTAATATTTTTTTAAAATACAATTTTTAGTATAACTTTAAATATTATTTTAAAGTGTAGAGGAAGGAAAGTAACCTATGTGTATTCAGACTGTGTATTTTACTGAAATCGTGTGAACCTAAATGTAAAATTTTATAAATATTCACACGATCGTGTGAGAGACTGAGATCGTGTTTAACAAAAATATCCAAATCATAAAAAATACACAACCGTGTGACATGCGCGTGTGTGACACACGACTATATGTTAGCCCATGTGTGCCAAAAGGTGCCTTATAATGCAAGTCACAAACCAACTCTCATACATATATCATAAGTATATTCAAAATGCACCAAAAACTCTAACCAATATGCCACAAGGCACCATGAGTTCGAGTTGAGATTGTTTGGTCATGTGCTAAGTGTCCTATTTTTCTGAGCTACAGGCCTTTATATATTTTGCCAATTGATGTTTTAATGAAATGCTTGTATAGAGATATGGAAGAAATTATGGAGAACTGAGTTTATTGTTTGTAACATGAGATGAAGAAAAAGGAAAAAAAGTGATTATGCATACCTCTTTAATGCTAACGAGGGATCATCAATGGTTGGCAAAGCTACACTTTTTATCTCTGCCATTTCAGATATACTACTTTTTCTACTTTTCAATCATTGCTGATTCATTCCTACTCACTGTATCATCTATGGGACACCCTCAATCAGTTGCATGTAATAGATATATAACACTTCTGCAAATACAGTAAATGCAACATGAACAAAAACATATCATTTCTGAGTTCATGAATTGTCTCCCTGTATATTCTTTTAGCTTTTGAAATTTCTTAACACATATGAATCCTGGTTCATAGGACCTACACCAATTGCATTAAGCCACAAGCAAACAAGGTTTCCAGGCAAAAGGGTCAACTTTACACATGCAGGCGTTGTTGCTTTACAATTCACTTCTTTTTATTTATATATATCTTTAATAAAAGCAATAAAGCAAAGCTAAAAGAAGCCTTGAAAATAAAAACAATTTATCAGAAGCCAATGGAAGAAAATGGGCTTCTCCATAAAGCAAACCCACTAACATTTCCATACCTTACCTCCCCTTTAAACTCATCCCTTCTTTCACACCAAGTTTAGCATCATCCCCTTCTCCTTCGCCACCAAGAAAAACATTAGTTCCATTGCCACCCCACCCTACATAATAGAATGTACACTTGTTCATTTTCCCATTTGTATTGGAAGACAAGTTCCCAAACATTCAAAACTTTCCCTTGAAAACTAGAAAGAAAGAGAAGAAATGAGTGCAGATTGGGGACCGGTCATTGTTTCAGTAGTTTTATTCATATTGTTGTCACCAGGGTTGTTGTTCCAGCTACCAGCAAGGACTCGAGTGATAGAGTTTGGTAATATGTGCACAAGTGGGATAGCCATCCTAGTTCATGCTGTCATATATTTCTGCATAATCACTATCTTGATGGTTGCTATTGGTATTCACATACATATTAACTGATCCAAACTCTCAAGAAAAGGGTACCTCTTTGTTTCTTTTTCTTTTCATCGGCTCTCATTTGTTTTTTACTTACAAGAAGCTCATGTTCTAGTTTCTTCCATCTTATAAACCTACTTCCCCTTTTGTTTTTTCACTATTTTGTTCATTGTTGTTTGCAAGAGAAATCTTGACCAGTGTAATAATGAAAGTTATATCATCACAAGGTGGTCCAATTTGTACGAAATTTATCCAGGCTGAAGATCTTTGATAATCTCAACTATGTCTAGCATTGCCAGACCCCACTTTTAACAGCTAATCTTAGTCTTAAATCACTGTGATAATGGTCATATGAACAAGCTATTCATCTCGGCTCTCTAAATCCCCTAAAAACTTTCAGTATATATGTCTATTTCCATGAGTTATTTATGAAGTATCATATTATCAAGCAAACAAAACAAAGCACTGATTTCCAGCAGCAAACCAAAATGAAGAAAATAGCCTTCACAAAACTAATTCATTCAGATGCTCAAGGTTAAGAGATTGGAGAAAGCTCCCCAAATTCCATTATTAAAACCCTTCTTTCGAAAGGGAGAAAAGGGTTTTTTTTTCTTTTCTAATTGTAAAAAAGTAAACTTTGGGAAACAAAGATCTGTGCCACAAATTTCATTGGTCCAAAATTGAAACAAGCTAATACAAAGATTGATAAACCAAGTAAAACCCAAGACAGATCTCCAGTAGAGAGACCAATAACAAAGACTCTCACCGGCAGGGAAGTGGTTAGCCAGTATAGATATGGAGGTGAACAGCCATGATCAGAACAGCATAGATGGCAAAGAAAAGAAGAGTGTGGATAGCAATGGCCTTGCCATTAGTCTTCATGCTCCCAAACTCCAGCTGCTTGCCATTCCCTGGAAATGAAAACAAAAGTCCTGGTGATAGCAACACAAATAGCACCACCCCAACGAGTACAGGAGCCCAATCTGCCATTACAAAGAGTGTTCCTTTACTTAAAAACTAAACTCAAACAGGGCTGGAGAGCTTCAGAAAGCAGTTGTAAGAGTTGAGGTGAAACGGTGGAGGAAGATGAGTTAGGGTCCCCAAAAGAACTACTTTCAAGACTGAAAGTGATAGTCGGCAAATGGAGCCATTTGTAAGCACAAGAAAAACTTGGGTATGGGGGCGTGGCTTTGTCTGGGGTCGGTGCTGACTCCTTAGTCCATGTGAAGCTAAATTCCAGCCATTAGATCAAGTTTGTCAACTTTTTTATCAATGAAAATGGGTTTTGGATTAGCCTTAAAGTTTTTTTTGACGCTGATTAGCATTAAAGTTAAGGGCTTTCTTATATTTAATTATATGCCCTTTGATATTTACTAACATTTTCCAAATTACAAAGTCCAATAAAAATTGGTAAATGGGGAGCCGTCATAAACAAGCATGAATTTGCAATAATGTTAAGTGAATGACTAGTTTTCAGAAGATTTCTTGTGAAAACCCATTGTTTTATCTCAAAATTTTAGAAATAGAAAGGCAAGGAATAAGATAAAAAAGAAGTTTTTGAAGGAGAGCATCAAGAAGAAAGAGAGAATTGATACAATGTACCCACATTAATTGCAGAGGGCCTCTTGATAGACCTCAACAAAAGTGGAATAAATAAGGGTTCTTATGTTCTTTTTCTAGCTTTATGTGATTCTCATTCCCTCTGTAAATGTGTTAAAGTCACCAATCCATAAGCAAAGCATCCAATGCTTTATTTGATTCTTCAAAAGAGCTTCATATACACAAAGTATTGAGACATATTTGTTTGAAACCGATATAGAAGAAAATGAATGATTGGGGTGCTCCACTCATAGCAGCAGCACTGTTTGCATTTCTTCAACCAGGTTTACTGCTGCAAATCCCAGGGAAGCATCATCCTATTGATTTTATGAACATGAAGACGAGTGCGGCTGCCATTTTTGTGCATGCAATTCTATTTGCTTTGTTCATGATATTGTTCCTTGTTGTTCTTCATGTTCAGCTCTGTATCTAAATCAACAACAAACAGGGGTTGTCTCAGGAAAGTTTGTGCTACTCACTCTCTTCACTTGTGAGTTATATTTGTAAGTCCTAATTAAGTTTTTCTTTTTTGCTTGGCAGATTTTCTGTTCACAATATTCTTTGATTTTCAACTTGTTATGAAATAAACACTAGACTTCAACACTAAATAGTCTCTATCAGTAAATTGCTGTTCATGCTTGTATTGGATTTGATTGGTTGGATTGAAAATTGATGGAAAACCCACTATAATTACATCAAGGGACTGAAAACCAACCCTTCTCATTGTTAAGTTTGACAAATGTTAATTTTGAAGAATCCAAGTAATTAGTGGAAGGAAATGTCCTGTTTTGAGCACAATAATCAAAGTGAACAAAGGAAAGAAAACCAACACTAACCTACCCTTTCCTATCTTCTCTTTTATGTCAAATCAAACTGATTAATACATAAATTGAAATAAAAAGAAGGATAAATTGCACTATTAATCATTAAATTAGGTATATTTTTATTTTAGTCACTTAATTAAAAAGATTATAATTTGATCATTAAAATTTTTAAAATTGTTGTTTCTAATAATCCGATTGTTAAGTGGCGCTTTTTTAATTGGTATAATAACAATTTAAATCCTCAGTTGTTATGTTTCTTATCAATTTGATCTTGATTATAGATAAAATGATAAAAATTAAAATTCTTTGTAAAAAAAATTAGAAAATTCTAGAAATTAAATTAAAAGTAGATAATCGTTTCAAAAATAGATAAAATGGGAGAAAATGAGGGGAAATTGTTTTCAAACCTTCCAAATTTTATTTTTTGATTATCTGTATAATATTCAATACCCTTCTTTAAAAAATAAAATTATTAAGTAAAATTATTCGTTCTTTTTTTTTACCTCTTATTCTTGATATGACTTTTTCGTTATAAGAAAAAAAATTCACAATATAATTTATGTTTATAATTAGGATTTAGAAAAATAATCTAAATGAATTGAAAATTTGAATTGAATCTGAAAAAGAAAATTTTGTGACATATTTGTATTTTTTTTTTGTTAAAAATAACATAAGAGCCAATTTCAAACCTCTTTAATATCAATTCTGTATGTTCTTTACGGGTATAAAACTTGAAGATATTATTAATTTGATTTCGAGAAACATTGGGAAAATATGTAATGATCTAACTTTTTATTTTATTTTGTTTTGTTTTTAAATTGTTATTGGATTTTATTGAATGATAACTTTCTTTCTTTCCAAGATTCTATTTTTATATAAAAAATTTATTTTAAATAATTTTGAGTTTTTTTATAATATTTATATAGAATCAAAGTCATATCAACAAAAAAAATATAGAAAAAAAGTGTCATATCTGTTCACAAATAAGAGATAATGCGTTTCAACACACTCAAATTCATGTTCTTCTGCATTAATAACAATGCTCATACCAATTATTAAGTAGTAACAAAATTAAATAAAACTAAAAGGAATGAAGCAAAGCAAAAAGAAACCTTGAAGTTTATATCAGGTAACCATGCAACAAGATGATACACACAACCAAAGAAAAAAAATAAACATTTATTTGTCAAATTTGCAAGATTAATGTGAAGCCCAAAATCATATTACAAACAAAAACAACCCTTTGGTTTAAGAAAAAAACAGATTTAAATTGACAGATTACATACCAACAGTCCAGAAAGTTGGAAACTCAGCTTATACGAAGTTTCTAAGAGAGATGAGGATTGAGGATAGTGAGCTATGAGCCAACATACATGTGGATACCAATAGCTAAGAGAAGGATACAAATGAGTGCAAAGTAAATAATGGAATGCACCAGTATGGATACTCCACTGGTTTGAAAATTCCCAAACTCAATCGCCCTTGACTTCCCTGGTACCTGAATCAGAAGCCCCGGTGTTAGCAGTATGAACAGCACCACCGCCACGAAAACCGGTCCCCAATCCGACATCTTTCGTCTTTCTCTCGGGAAAAAGAACCCTTTGGTGGTATGATCTGATCTATGGTTGATATATGGAGTTTGTGATGGAAATGGGAAAAAGAAAAAGATGGTTTTAATGGTATGGTGTTTTGCTTTAGGAAGAAGAGACAAATGGTTTGATGAGTAGGAAAGTTAAGATTAGCGAATCAAGCTATTCGGATTCACTTTTTTAATAATGGCATGCACTTTGCTGGAAAGGAAACTCCGCTGTAGCACTCAATTGCGTTACCACAAATCGTGCATTCAACTGGTTATTTTGGTTTCAATTTTAACTTTCTTTTTACCTTCTCTTTAATTTGTAATTCAATTCGACCCATTACGTCATTTACTCATTATAGACGTTATGGGAACAATAAAGGGACGAACAGTCGATTTCCAAAAGAAAAACATATTTGCTACCATAGTGGTGCTCTACCTCATCACTACTTCTACTTCTACTAAGGATCGTCAACACTTAATTACTTGAAGACACATGACACGATATGTGGAGACAAGTGTCATGACTTTCGAACTCCGTGTGCTAGCATGATGATCAAAAATGTTTATTATTTCAAGAGTAGTTTGAGTTCAAGTTGCGTCATTCGTTTTGTTATTAGAAATTATCTAATCACATCGTCACCTATCTAGAGGCTAAATGCTTCTTAGGTAATTGTCCATGATTAAACTCACTTCATATATGTGCCAACATCTGAATATAAAAAAAAAAACTCGCCTTCACCTGTAAATACTCATCCCTAATCTTAGAGAGGGATTTCTTCTTTTTTTTCGAAAGGTACCAAGGAGGATCTCTCATCAACTCTCTTAGTGACGACTCTCAGCATACCTTCCGTGTGCACTGTCATTCTTAGCCTCCAACCTTATCTAGACCTCAACAAACCTCTTTTTTGATATGAATCTATCTTATTCACAACTTGCATCTGTATCTCATATTTACAATTCAAGCATGAATTTTACTGGGATTTCGTGTTTCGAGAAGTATTTATCATTTAAAGCAAAACAAATGGCATCCGGCATCTGATTGGTAATTAGAATAAAAAATTATGTACAGCAATGAGAATCTCCATAATCTCTTTAAGTTTCGTTGCATAATCTAGAATGCCTTTAGATTACTTATAAGATCAGTATTCTGGGGGAGAGCTTTTATGGTACATACATCTCCATTATCACGCCAAGGTGAGGTTTAAGAATATACTAGCCTTCTATACATTCCAATTACTTTTATCCACTTCATCAATGATTAAAAGTTTTTTTTTCTTTTTCCCCATTTTTATTTGCAAGAAAATATTTTAAATTTCTAGGTTGGCTTGAACGAGTTTGGGATACATGTATGTGTCTTGATAATAATTTCATAATTATATTTAAATTAGTCTATTCTATTAAAAAATTCAACTATTTCTACTGTTAAAAACTGGTATGACTTATGGAATAATCAAACAATTACATATATCTTGTAACATGTACCTTATGTCGAGATACAGGGATTAGTTTTTAACAATAGAAATGGATGAAATTTTTAACAAAAAAACCAGTTCGCTCTTTAATATAATGTAAATGGATTAATTTGCCCTTTTTAAGTAGAAGGATAAAATACAATTCGATTCTTAGTACAAGTCCCTTCATGATACTTTACCTCCACATATGTGCGGAACATAAGTCTTGAATATTAATATTTATAAAGGAAATAAAGCAATAAAGATAAAACTTCAGCATACAACTTCATGAAGGATACAACACCAAATCACAAAACATAAGAAATTGTGAATAATCAGTATGTTGAACAGAAAATAAGAAAATTAAGAGTCAATGTAAACCTCCACCCTAATAGCTAGCAAGAAAATGCAAATGAAAGCAAAGAAGAGAATTGAATGCACCAGAATGGATGGTCCACTAGTTTGAAAGTTGCTAAACTCAACAAAACGGGATTTTCCTGGAATCTGGAAAAGCAGCCCTGGTGATAGCAAAATGAATAGCACCACTGCCACTAAAACAGGCCCCCAATCCCTCATCTTCTCAATTACACAAATCACTTACTAATCTTTTCTTCTTCTTTTTTCTGAAATGAAACAAAATGAGAAAGATTTAAGGAATGAAGCTACTAGGATGTTGTGATGATTTTAGTTTTAGAACACTGTACATTTTTAGGGAAACTTCCCAGCATCATTCAGTGGGGTAGGAAATATTTTGCATGCAACCCTTTTTTGTGTACCACATTTGCCTTCTTTTTTATTGTTTCAGAAAACTTGCCTTGATTTTTGGTAATATCAAAGCTAGTTGAAAATTTTTTCTAAACCCTGCTTTTCCGTAATAGCAATTCATATTTTTTTAGCCCTTTGAAAAGGTACATACAGATGTTTGAATTCAGGACCCTTAGGATGAACAACATTTTTTTTTTCATTTGAGCCACTTATTGGGTTCGAATATTAAACATATTTAAGTGATATAATTGGATTTTCAATTTATAAAACATAAAGTTATGTGCAAATACAAAAATAATAGTATACAATGAAGTATATTGGTTTCACTTTATTAAAAAAAATTAAACGGTATATTAGTGTTTTGAAGATTTTTTTATGATTTTTACTTTTTTTTTATATAAAAAAAATCTGATGGTATTTTTATGCCAAAGAAAATATACTGTGAAAATTGAAAGTTTGATGTATCTCATCACTATAAAGCCTGACATGATGTTTGTTATTTGTCTCATAAATAGATATATAGAAAAATCAAAGGAGATTTATCTACAAGCAGCTAAGAGAGCTCTTCGATATTAAAAAGGAACTATAAACTATGGAATTCATTATAAGAAAGAAAGAGATGGTGAGTTGTTGAGATTCACGAACAGTGACTATGCTGGAGATATGAAAGACAGAAAAAGTACATATGGATATGTGTTTTTAATGAGTTCAAAGACTATTTCATGGTGTTAAAAAAAAACAACCAATCGGGAATTTATCCACCACAAAAGCTGAGTTTGTAGCAGCTGCAATTTGTGCTTGTCATGGAATTTGGATGAAATGAATTTTAAAAGAGTACTGGGGTACTCAATTGAAAGTTGTATTACTGTAATGAGTTTGCATGGTCGCAGTAAGCATATTGATGTGAGATTTCATTTTCTAAGGCATGTTTATGTCAAGGACTTTGATTGAAATTGAATACCTTGTCTAAGCTAATAATTTAACATAGATATACACTGATTTGTACCATAACTTATTCTGAAAATGATGTTATATATAAACACACACTATGTTCATAAACAAAACAAGAAATTGAATCATTTGTGGAGTTATCAAATCAAATGTTTAATTTATTACCGACATGAAAACCTTATTACAACAACACTTTTAGGTAACATTCAAAGAACAGGTAAAAAGAAAAGTCATTTTCTTTACCCAATACAAATATATACCCAACTTGCCTATATATGACAATGACATGCATTTAGCAATGAAATCATGCGTAGTCAGGTGGTTCACTGGTATCCCGCCCTCTAAAAAAAAAATTAATAAAAATAAAATTATATTTTGACTCTTTTTAAAAATGATAAAATTTGATTTAATTTTTTAAAATTATAAAAATATAGACTATTAAAAGGATAAAATTATATTTTTATTATCGTAAAAATTAAAATTTAATTTCGACTACCCTAAAAAAATTTTCTAGTTTCGCTCCTATTGCTTGTCTTAGTTCAAAGTTTAATGAAGGAAATCAGGTGAGGCTATGATTCAATGGAAATAAACTATATTAAGGCTTTCTTTCGATGGGACTGTGCTTACCTTTGGTGAGTTTAATAATAGTGATGACAGTGATATTAGTAATTATAGCAATAAGATTAAATATTGTAGTAATGTGGTTAAAATCAATGATGAGATGTGTATTTGGATTCAAAAGCATCTATAAAATATAAAATGATCATTAAAAATATTAAATGTAATTATATATATAAAATAAATAATTATATTTTATGTTAAATAATAAAATATATTAAATTTGTATTTATCTTAACAAATAATTTTATTAATAAATAATTAGTTTTTCATTAATTATATTTGTATTTATTTTTTATTATTTATAGATACTTATTTATAATTAACTCATACAAATTTTATTATTATAAAATTTATATATTATTAAATTATTAAAAAACTCAAAATTTTATATTTTATATAATAAAAATAATAAATTAATATAACCTTTTTATATATTTATTTTAAATATTATGTATTATCAGAAACCAAAAAGCAAAATCATTCATAAAATATTTTAATACAGAGATAAATTTTATCAGTTTAATATTTATTTTAAAATTATTTATTTATATAATCTATCTATACTATAATTTTATTAGTTGCTATCTAATAGATTAATTTTTTTGAACTCGTGTGCTGGCTTGATAGTCAAGGTGTTTATCGTTCCAAGTGTAGTCTGGGCTCGAATTGCATTAGTCGTGTTACTATTAGATCTTTGTCCTCCTCTTGTAATTCACCAAAATAAATATTATAATTTTTTTTTTAGATAATTTACCCGAGCACCACGTATGAAAAACAAAACCTTGTTCCACCATGTCAGTTAAGGGTGAACAAAACTCAATTTAATTATAAAAAATGGAAAAAAAAATTGAATTTCAAGTTAATCGAGTCTACCCGAATAAGTAATTTGAGTTTTGAGTTTTGAGTTCAAGTTTAGTTGAATTTTACAATTCGAAAAACTTGAATAATTTGAATAACATATTGGTGTAAGTACACTTTTGATCCCTAACAATTTTGAAAATGAGTAAATTAATCTCTCTCTCAACAAAAAATAAAAAAATCAAAATAATTTTTAAAATTCAAAATATTTATAAAAATTCAAATATTTATATTTTAAAAAATTCTAAATAATATATAAAGAAATTTAAACTTTTAAAATTTTTCTAAAATAATAATTTTGGGAGCTAAATAAGTTAATTAATGTTTCATGTTTATAAAAAACTTTCAAATATATATGGTTTCTAATTCATGTGCTCGAATATGGAATTAGTTATATTGTAACAAGATTGTAATTTAATTTGACATGTTTAATTTTTTAATTTAACTCGAAAAATTTCACTAGATTCGACTTGACTCGATTCAAAATAATTTCAAATCGAATTAGGATGAAAAAATAGGACTCGTCAACTCGATTAACTCAAAATTTTTTTACTCTATTCAATGAACGCTCACCCTTAATTTTAGCAACAAGCTAATGTGTAAGATTTAGGGGATGAAGAAGGAGATCTCGACATGCTTAACATAGGGTGAGGAAACTTGCCCAATGGTATGCTCGAGATGATGTATTTCGCCTAAAGGTAGATTTTCCTAACTTTGATGGTAACTTGAGTTATGGGTAGTATCTATTCCTGTAATATTAATGGCAAGATGGAGCGAAGATGGTGCAAAATGAAGCAATTGCTCAAGGCTAGATTTTTATACATGAATTATGAGCAATATCTCTTCTTGCAATACCAAAGGAAATAGATTGGTGCACAACTACGCTATGGAGTTCATGAAGCTTGCAAAAACACATCTGAAGGAGTCCAATAGCCAATAGGTATACAGATACCTTAATAGGCTAAGGCCTGTAATCCAAGACAATGTTGGCAAACATTGTTGAAGCACGAAATATGGTGTTAAAGGCAATAATGATGGTGCAAGAGTAGAAGGAAAATTTGACAAAGAAAAACCACCTCCAACATGCACAAATGGTGACATCCATCTGTACTGCACAAAAACAAGTAGAGAAACATGTCAGTGATAAAAAAAGACAACAAAAAGCTAGTGCAGGTTACCCAGAAGCAAACATAAGCAAATCTATATGCCAAGCCAACCTTGGGGAAAATGTTTCTGTTACAATTAAATTGGATATCACTATAGTGATTGCCTAAAAAAAAAGAGTATCAATGTAGTAGAGAGAGAAGATTATAGAGGGAGAAAAGATGACATGTAGGCTTGAAGGTTGTTGCTAAAATTAATGGTTGGTCTACTAGGAATCTTAGTTATGATGGTAGGCTTCAGCTCATTAAAGCTGTAATTTTTAGTATACAAGCTTTCTGGTGTAGACATTTCCTCTTGCCAAAGTCTGTTCTAGGGTGATGGAAACTGATCTGTTCACCAAAATCTGAATGTGGTTTGAGATTGAGGGATCTTAAGGAGTGGAACAAGGCTTGTATATTGCAGCATGTTCGATCCATTCTTGTTGAGGAAGGTTCTCTATGGATTGCCTGGATTCGTGAATATGTCTTGAAAGGGAGGAGCTATTGGGATGCAAGTCCTAGTTCTTCAAGTAGTTGGAATTGGGGAAGGTTAATCAAGCTTAAGGAGATTGATTCTTCTACTATTCAAAGTTATCCTTTAGGCAGTAAGGTTCCTACTTTCAAGTTGTGGGAAGTAATCAGAATTAAAGGAAACAAAGTATGCTGGCACAAGCTTGTTTGGCTCCCTCTGCATATTCCAAAACATGCAATCATTAATTGGATGGCGGTGTTGAAGTGGCATCCTACCAGAGATAGATTGCTCTCTTTTGGGCTTAATATTGATGTTCGTTGCTTATTTTGCTGTAATGTGGCTGAACCTAGGACTCACATTTTATTTGAATGTGATTATCCCAGGAAGATTTAAAAGATGGTTTTGCAGCTTTGTCATATTAGAAGATGTGGGGACAAACATGAATAAATGACGAACAAGAAAAATAGAAAAGATAAAACACACAAATATTTATATGAAAAAATTCCTCCAATTAAGAGAAATAAAAACCATAGGCAAAAAGAGGCTTCACTAATGAGCAAATAATTAAAAGTACAAGATGGACATATTCAAAACAAAACCCTAAATCTCGAAAACAAAGTTCTCCGGCTCAAACATAAAATTACCTTTAAAGCTCTCTCACATCTTTCTCTTAATTTTCTCTTGTGTTGTTGCATCTACTTCTCTAAAATTATTAAAGGCCCTTTTTGTAGGCTGAAATCCGTGAGCTAATATAATTAAAATCTCTCTAAAGTCATCAAAATTTGATTAGAAAAAAAATAGTAATATTTAATTAAAAGAAAAAACTCGATTTTGTAGGGAACATGTCGCATCGTTGCGACGTCGTAATCGTCTCGTTATAACATCATCCATCGTATCGTTGAGACGTTGTAATCTTTCTCGTCGTAACATCAAACCTATTTTAACCCGAAAATGTGAGACACACTCTATAGTTATTTTTTTTATTTGTGAAATAGCTTTTAATGTTGTAAAATTAAAGTGATAGCCAGTGATGATTGCCTTTTTCTGTATGCATTTAATTTATAGCAAATGGGGTTTAGATTTATAGGATGGAGAGGAATCTTGGGAACAGTTAAAAAGACAAATTTTGTTGTTTAATTATTAATGAGATGAAAGTATATAAGAAAACAAATAACACTATATTTTAAGCATCAAGTTGGGATCTAATAACCCTAAACTGTTGTCCAATATATATGCTTTAAGTTCCCTTTTGAATTAAAATGAAGAAAGGACAATGATTATTAATTGTCCACCCAGTTGGCAACACCCAATTTATTTATTCTCATTGTTTAATCTGAGATCAAGTTGAAGTATAAATTATAGATTTCACAAGAAATATTATTGAGTATTGCAGATGGTTTAATCTGAGATCAAGTTAGAGTATGAATTACAGACTTCACAAGAAATATTGTTGGGTTGTCGTGTTTAAAATTTAATATTTTAGTTAAAAAAGCAACAATTCGAATCTTTTTATTGTCAAATTTAACTCTTTTAAAGGTTAAAATCAAATTTATTTTAAAATTGTAGCCACTCATTTTTGGTAAATTTTGTTAGTCATCCAATTATAAAAAATTACAAAATCTCACTTAATTGTTTGATTTATTTTCTTTTTTGATCTCTAGCCGTTAAATTATTAATGAAAAAATAACTTTATATATTTTTTATAATCAAGATTAAATTGACACAATGTATATTCTGTCAATTTTTAAAATTATCATATCATATTTTCATTAGTTATTTAACGATTTATGACTAAAAAATCAAAATCAAATAATTGAGTGATAAAAAATCATATTAATTATTAAGGTAATTTACCTTTAAAATTGTGGACAACCCTATCATTATCTCTTGTCAATAAATAAATAATTTTTATGGAAGGTCAATAAACATATAAAAGTAGAAAAGCTTTACTTTATGAATTATGGCAACAAAATATTGACTAGAGTTATAATTTTTTAGAAAAGCTTTAAACCACATGCAACATGCAGTAGCACTATTTGAAAGCTGACACGATGAAATTTTGATGTAATGTAATCTCGACTTATATTCATTAGAATTAATTTTTTTTATATAAAAAAATAAATTAGTCTTTTTTATTAAGAATTTCATTTATTTGTACTATTAAAAATTAGCGTGATTGATGGTATAACTAAACAATGACATGTGACTTGTTACGTGTACTTCATGCTGACGTAAATGAAACAATTTTTAACAATTTGGTGCACCTTTCCTCTTGTTATCTTGGTTTAGGGCTGGACTTGAATCCAATATGAGATTTATTCACATTTTTAATGAGCTGTGATTTCATCCACTAGGCTGTTAGGTGAAAAGAGGTATAGGTTTGATTAGTAAAGTTTTCTTTTCCTAATAAAATTAATCCATAAAAATATATATTGTTAGGTGTGATTTCAATAAGAGAATGACAAATCATATTTTTTTTCTTGATTTTTAGCTTTTTTCTCCTGAAAAGTTCAAGCTGAAAATCAAGAGAAAAAATTTGATTTGTCATTCCTCTATTGGAAAGAGATAGAGATAAGACAAAATAACAATTTCATACAATCCCTTTTCATGCCTATAATTATTCATATCTCTTTTCAACCCATAAATAGAAGGATAATACGTTTTAACGTACTTAAACTCACGTCTTTTTATATTGGTAACAATCTTCTACCAATCAAGTTAATACTCGATCGGTAACAATATAATAACATTTTCCACCTTACTTTTCATAAGCTTATCAAATTCAAGAGTAGGTACGACTTTAATTTAAAAAGGTCCTATCATAGTATTTGTTGGGGTCTTTAATTGGTCTTTAATTAATTAAATATTACAATCACATGCCAATTTTTTTTTCAATTATTAGTAAAAGGTTTTGCATATAAGATTTTTTTTAATATATTAGTTTAATTATATGGTAGTATCTGTTCATATTTTTTTAACTTTTTGATAAAGCACACATATACATCTTGCACGCTCGAACCCAGAACTTATAGAATGAACAATATCCTTTTAAATTAAAATTATATATTATTATATCAAATCTGTATTATATATTATAAATTAGATTAAAATTAATATATACCTTTTAAATCTATCTTATTTGAAATCAAAAACAAAGAAACGTGATTCGTTTCTTCACATGTACACAAGAGATTGATATTTATTTTTCCATATTTTTCATCATTTGAGAGTGACAGATAAGAAATAAATTAATACAATAAAATATGTATTTGAATGATCAAGAATATATATTTTATTATAAAAAAAAATCTTTGACTAATCAAACCTTATACCAATTTACACCTAAATACCTCATGGATGAAATCATGGCTCATCTTCATTTTGATTCCATTCCACCTCAATTTTTAATTTCTCCATCTCCCAATATAGACTTTGCTTTTTAATTAATTATGTCTTTATGGGTTAAGATTTTCCTATGATTTCTTTGTGTTTTTCTAATCTTCAATATCTACCTTAAATCCTTGTATTATCACCAACATATCTTTAGAGTTAATTGTCTTGATTTGGCCATTAGGGAAGGATCAAAACAAAACCCTTTGAGATGTTGAGGATGCAAATGCAACAATTGAAAGGTTATGGACTAAAGTAGAATTAAGTTTTTAAAAATCGGAATTCGTGGTTATGGATAAAATTTACGATAAATCTAAAAAATATACATGAATTTTGATTTAATATATAATATTATATTGAACTTTGATTTAATTTCATTGTATAAATGTAATTCTACTGATAAATTTAAAAAATAAATGAAATCATCCTCAAAATAAATGAAGTTAATTATTTTTATATATGATAAATATAATTGTTTGTGTAAGTAATCTATATTTAGAATGTGTTCAACTTAAGTGGTATCGTCTATTACTCTTATCTCAACTCAATTGTAAAATTATCAAAATTTTATATACCGTTTTAAAGGTATTTATGTAATCTAAAAATATATGTATATAATTGCGTAAAATTAAAAACTACATGTTATGTTGCATATTTTATTAAAATTCATGTATATTTTTACAATTTATCTCTTAAAAAAATTGAAAAGATTCTTTCCCTCTTTTTCTTTGTACCATATTTATTGAAAAGCCATCAAATCAATAGAAAACGAAAGAATATAAGGAAATGGAAGCTTACATAATTTGATTAGAATAAAGTGTCCAAAGGTGGAAATTGATTTTTCAAATTGTCTGGTAAACTACACTCAGCATCATTACATTTACAGGCATAAGTGCAAAATTAGCCCCAACGTTTGGTGGTTTTGTCACTTTGGCTCTTATCCTTTTTTTGGGCCATTTTCATACACAACATTTATTTTTTTTGTCAAATTGGTCATTTTTTAACGGTCTTGCTGACGTGGCAAAAAAATTTTCCATGTGGACACTGCCACGTATGCAACTGCTGATGTGGCATATAAGACAAAATATGCCACGTCAGCAAAAAATAATTATATGCTGACGTGGCATATAAGACAAAATAGTGCCACGTCAGCAGGTGCATATGTGGACTTGCCTAGGTGGAAAAAAATTTTACCATGTCAGCACCGTTAGTCAACTAACGGCCATGTAGCAAAACCGTTAAAAAATGACCAATTTGACCAAAAAAACAAAGGTTATGTATGAAAATGATCCAAAAAAAACGATAAGGGCTAAAGTGACAAAACTACCAAACGTTAGGGGCTAATTTTGCACTTATGCCAATTTAAAAATAGTCACTTTTGTTTGCCTCTGATTACATTTTAGTCATTTATGTTTGAAATATTACGTTTTAGTTACTTACATTATTGTTTTATAACGAAGTGGTCACTCTACCGGTAAACTCCATTACCTCTCTAAGGGCAATCCTACGTTGCAGTTCAAATGGGTTTTAAATGCCAACTTGGATGTCTAATTATTGGGATGAAAATAAGTTTTTAATTAAATAAATTTAATTTGGACTGCCACATAAGACATCCAAGTTGGTATTTATAGTCCATTTGGACTGCCACGTAGGACTGTCATTAGGGAGGTAACGAAGCTTAACGGTAGAGTGACCATTTCGTAACAAAACGATAACTTAATTAAAACGTAACATTTCAAACATAAGTGATTAAAATGTAATATGAGGCAAACAAAAGTGATTATTTTTGTAGTTTACCTTTAAATTATTAGTAAATTCACTCAATTTTAAAAAGTTATAAAATAGTCACTGAATTATTCAAAAAATTTTATTTAAGTCACTGGGTTATTAAGTTCTTTTTTTTTTCAAAAAAAGTCTTGTTAATGAGCTCCAAGCAACTCCTTGGCGACCAATAAGATGGATTAGTGTCTAATCAGTGTCTATTAACTAGTAGAAGAATATACTTTAAATCTAAATCAATCGATGGTCAGTGTCGAAGATCAGAGAAGAATATTAATTAAATTTTGATTTGCAAATTCGTAACATTTAATGTTCTTTTATGAAAAATATTGAATTATAAAATAGAAAGATATGAGAGTTTTAGATTGGTGCAAACGATTCGAATAAAAAAGGCCATACAACAATAATTTTAACAACCCAGTAACTTGAATAAAAAATTTTAAATAGTTCAATGATAATTTTATAACATTTGAAAGTTAAACAACTAAAACATAAATTTACTAATAATTTAGTAAATTATTAAAAGTCCCAGTGAAGAAGCAATGTTTGAACAGCAATTCAATGTATTATCCAAAAAGTTAGTCGATAAATACAATATAGTTTTCTTAATATGTTGTTTATCTTCTAAGATAAGGTTTAGAAATGTGATTAATTGATTTACCAAAAAAAGAAACAACTGTTTTGTCCATTAATGACACCAAATGTTCATACGTCATTGTCAACCATCCATTTCTTATGATCGTGGATGACAATGTTAAACGTGCCGCCCTTGTTTTTCCTTTCGGTTTAATTATGCCCTTGTCTTTATACTCTTTCGATCTTTAAAATTTAGTCCTTTTGCTTTTATTTGTAGAGATTTACTACTTATATTATTTTAAGTTTAGTCCAATAGATGATATTATTAATTAATTTTCGTTAATTTAAATATGTGGCATTTTAATATTTAAAGATTTAATTTAAAATATAAAGTTCAGTTGATATGGATATTCAAATTTAACAAAAATGAGTTAGTAATATTATTAATTGAATTTTAGTTGTTAAATTAAATAAGTAAAATTAAGAAAATATATATTAAATTTTAGGCGAGGGGCTGATTCAAACTTCAAATTTCTTTTATATACCACGTGTCAAACACCCAGAACCTCAAAGCAAAAGAACAGAAAAGTATGCAGAAAACAGTTTCAGACGTTTGTGTCTCTATATATTTTGGTGATAGTGAGGCATCAATGCCAATTTGTATTCCTTTAAGCAGATCGGAGTGGCATTTCCTGTAAATATATAAAACAAGAGTCCGGAATTAACGGGACTCCAACATAAAAATAACGCAAAAATGCCAGCACTAGACAGACCAGCCAAAAGCTATCTGTCCTAACCCCAGGACTGATGACCCCAAAAGTAACCAAATTTGTCATAATTATCTTTTAACTTTTACTCTTTATGTTGTTTTGTTAGAAACATAGGCTTACCCCCACAAAGTTTTCGTCTTTAAAAAGATCGGTCCTTTTAATAAAAACCCAAATTTTTTCATAGCTTTGGGTTGATGACATTGAGCTGAACCCAATATCTTCTTCTTCTTCTTCTTCTTTGTTGTTGTTACGATGGAAAAATTGAAAGAAAGGATTCAAGCTTTTGTGAATAATAGATGGCTGGTTTTTGTGGCTGCAATGTGGATACAATCTTGTGCTGGTATTGGATATGTATTTGGTAGCTTATCACCTGTAATAAAGAGATCATTGAATTATAATCAAAGACAGCTTTCAAGGTTGGGTGTGGCTAAAGATCTTGGTGATAGTGTTGGGTTCTTAGCTGGAAGCTTATCTGAGATATTGCCTTTATGGGGTGCTTTGCTCGTTGGTGCTTTGCAGAATCTTATTGGTTATGGTTGGGTTTGGTTGATTGTTACTGGAAGAGCTCCTGTTTTGCCTTTGTGGGCTGTAAGTATCGATTTGATCCTCTGCTTCTTCTTCTTCTTTGACCATTCTTTTATATACTAATGTGTTAAATTGTAAATTTTGCTCTTTTCAATCTCCATAGTTGTTGCGAAAACCAGAAGTTATTATGTAAGTGGATTTGAGGGGGGAAATTAAGGTGATTGATTTTGTTACTTTATTGCTAAAATGATTTCAAGCTAACCCTTTCAACCATGTCCAAAAGTTATTGTATCTTTACCAAGTGTTTGCAAAATTAACATCTCACTATAGTTAGACTGTTAATCCACCTCAGTATGCAGATGTGCATCTTGATATTTGTGGGAAACAATGGAGAAACCTACTTCAATACAGCTGCTCTGGTTTCTTGTGTGCAAAACTTTCCAAAAAGCCGAGGTCCGGTTGTCGGAATACTCAAAGGCTTTGCTGGTTTGAGCGGCGCGATTTTGACTCAGATATACACTATGATTAACTTCCCAGATCAAGCGGCTTTGATATTCATGGTTGCGGTCGGACCGGCGATGGTGGTTGTTGCTCTAATGTTCATAATTAGACCTGTTGGAGGTCATAGACAAGTGAGGCCATCTGATGGTTTAAGTTTTACGTTTATTTATAGTGTATGTCTCCTACTGGCAGCTTACTTGATGGGGGTGATGCTTTTGGAAGATCTTGTTGATGTAAGCCACACTTTAATCATAATTTTTACAGTGATTTTGTTCTTGCTTCTTGTTGTTCCGGTAGTTATTCCGGTTAAATTGAGTTTCTCCGACGAACCTAAAGATCTGGCTGTTGAAGAGGTTCTTTTACCAAAGCCCGAGCAACAAGAAGCAGGCAAATCCGAAGAGCACGAAGTAATATTCAGTGAGGTTGAAGATGAGAAACCAAAGGAAGTAGACTTGCTTCCAGCATCGGAAAGGCAAAAACGAATTGCTCAGTTGCAAGCAAAACTATGTCAAGCCGCTGCTGAAGGAGCTGTAAGGGTGAAAAGAAGGAGAGGTCCGCATCGAGGGGAGGACTTTACGTTGATGCAAGCTTTGATCAAAGCAGATTTGTGGCTTATCTTTTTCTCTCTGCTGTTAGGTTCGGGTTCGGGATTGACCGTGATAGATAATCTTGGTCAGATGAGCCAGTCTCTCGGGTATGATAATACTCATATTTTCGTATCCATGATTAGCATTTGGAACTTCCTCGGTCGTGTTGGTGGTGGTTACTTCTCAGAGATCATTGTGAGGTACATACCGATGTTATTAGACTAACTTGAGTAACGGTTTTTGATTCATTTTTCTTACCTTGTCACTGTGATTTAGGGATTATGCTTATCCGAGGCCAATAGCTATGGCTGTTGCCCAGCTTGTTATGGCAGTTGGCCATGTTTTCTTTGCTATGGGATGGCCTGGAGCACTGTATATTGGTACTCTGTTGATAGGACTTGGCTATGGCGCCCACTGGGCAATTGTGCCAGCTGCAGCCTCCGAGTTGTTTGGTTTGAAAAAGTTCGGGGCTCTCTACAACTTCCTCACACTGGCGAATCCTGCAGGTTCACTCGTCTTCTCAGGTGTAATTGCTAGCAGTATTTATGACCGTGAAGCAGAGAAGCAAGCTCATCAACATCATATCCCACCTCAGACTTCGGGTTCATTATTCTCAGGGATGTTTGCCGTGGATGAACCGCTTAAATGCGAAGGTTCTATATGTTTCTTTCTGACTTCAATGATCATGTCAGGATTCTGCATCATTGCAGGTGTTTTAAGTCTAATACTTGTTTATCGTACCAAGATTGTTTATGCCCACATTTACGGAAAACCTCGTACTTGATATCTTTTATGAACATTTTTATCCGTTTTACGACAGTGTTTTTGCACGGGAGTTTGTGATATTAATATTGCCATATAATCTGGTTTGAGTGTTCATCTGGTGTACATTGACTCTCGCTATGATGCTGAAGTTTTTGACACTATCCACTATAGTCTTGTTTATGGAGATCGTCAGGAATGCAAGTGATACTTTTGTTTTTCGTTTTCTGATATTTTGTATCTCAGTCCACTCCATGTTTGTTTCTCCATCAGTGTTCAATATGAAGATGCACAACAACAACAACAATAATAATAAGGTAAGCACCAAGCTACCAAGTAAAGAACTGTTGGTGTTTTAGGAGTTGAAAGATCAGAACAATGAAAAATACTTACCAGATTTTGATGAACTGTTATCAAATTCTCATCTAGTTTCATTCCAAAAAGATTGCAATATATATGTGAAATGATTACAAGTTATCAACTAATCCTACCAAATTTATCTTGGAAAAATAAAAATAAAACTTGTACACAACTTGATTAGGTAAATCAAAACCTAACAACGTCATCTCAATAATAACGCTGCTTGTTTCAACACGTTAACCTTCGGCAAGCAGATTTGAATAAAACATCAATAGCAGAATATGCAAACCCTGCTTGCACTTCAACCAGGTGTTCACCAAAATCCCATAACAGATCACGCTTAATTTAGTTGGCAACTTGGGTTGAATTCGCATCTTTTGGTGATCTCGCAACTTCAAGTGAGCTCGTAGTTTTGCAAGTTGAGTTCACCACTACATGAATGATTACTTCGCAACAAGAACCTCTTCCTTTAGGAGAACTTCACAAATACTGTTCTTTGTGAGAATTAAAGAATTGGAATGTACAGTGTGAATCAATCATATTATTGAATGAAACATAGAGTTACATCTCAACAAATAATTATCTAAAGATCAAAATAACAATCAAGAGAGTAGCTAACAGTAATAATTTCAAACTCAGAAGATAAAGATGGGAAGGGAATTACAATACAAACAAGCTAGAAGCTATGAACTGATAAAACAAACCCCAAGTCAGCCACTATTATGGCCCCGCAAATTGGTGGCAACTTTTGTGATAGCCAATTTGTAAAAGTTCCCATCAATAGCTTTCCGAGGGCCACTTGATCACCTGATGAACATCACTAAACTTGTTTTCAGTGACAATTATGTGTCATTGACGCTCATAAGTTCATGTTGGTGTTACGAACGAAGAAACAAAGCAAAAACAGAGAAAATTAACAATCCAATTTGACTTGTTATATTTCATCGTCATTTTCAAATACAAATTATACAATATATTAGTTTATATTAGCCTTTTTGTTGTTATAAAAAATATATAAAGGAGAAGACACAAAGAATTTGGGTTGTTGTCAAACGATAGCCCCTTATTGAACCTCATATTCCATTCAAGAATTAAAGGCTGTGCAGTCAACCCTTATCTGTCCTGCATTACCAGTCCTGACTCCCACCCTTCCAAGTTTCCTTATTGCTGTAACAAAAGCTCCACTAAAATCACCAGGGTTGTTAGCAAAATCAATCACAGTAGCTTGAGATGCTTTATTTGTAAAGAGCACTTGATGAAGTAAACAACCCCTTCTTAGCAACTAGATTCTGGAAATACATGTTATCAAATGTTTGTGGGGTTGCAGAGTCCATGTTAATGGCGATTCTGGGGTCAACATTTTGAGGACAAGCTTGCATTAACTGCTGTGCATAGGTTGGATCGAGATCGGGATCAACAGGTGATGATGGAGAAAACGAGTGCAACCGATTCGCGAAGCGACCGCAATGAGAGAAGCCTACAGTATGAGCTCCTGAGAGTGCAATCATATCAGTTTGTGTAAGGTTGTTTTTGGCGAACATGGTGTTGAGTTGAGTGAGATTGAAATTAGGGTCTGGTAGATTTCCAGTTACCCTGGATGCCTTTGAAATAAGGCCATCACGTCGTCACAATTCTACTTTGAATAAAGGGCCACCAGCCTGGGAATTTCAATAATAATAATCGAAGACAATTATTAGAACACCGATCAGTTTAGTCGTGCAATAAATGTCTTAGCCTGTGGCATTCCCTACCAGTTCTATAACATCCCTAGTAGCAATTGTCAATATGTCAGCACAGGAGACTAGTCTTGGGCAACTTTTTTCGACTTCCATCTTAGCTTTTATTACCGTATCAAATCCATCTCCGGCCAGCGAAAGATTATCCGGAGCATCCTTCTCGGCGTCCCCATTCAGCGAAGATATCAACACTGATGCATCACAACCCTATAAAATGAAACCAAATACAAGCAAATCTTGTAAAAAAAGCTAAACCAGACAAACTATGCAAGAGGAAAAATGAGAACCAACCTCAACAAAGCAATCATGGAAAAACAGACGTAAGGTGGCAGGAATTGTGACGAATTTCTGGTTAATCTTCTCGGTGACCACTTTTCTTACAATGGATTCCACTTTCGGACAGCTAGTTCGGTAAAATGTCTCGGATAATTGTCCCTTTCCCTTCTGCATCATCATGAAAACTAGGAACAATATCATCAACAATGTCCTCACCGCCATTCCTCGAATTTCAAGAGTTTCAGTCCCTCCACAAACAATGTATATCTTAAAGAGGTGTCCTTCAAATATATATAAATATTTATTAACTCAGCAACCAAGCAAGCAGCTACGTTATTCTAGCCCTTTGACCTGAATCAGTCCTTTTCTCTGGTTCATGTATCCAACAACAAGAAAGATAATCTCTTCTATTGCCTTAGTTGACATTTCTAATTATTTCATATATAGATAACCTACTTTCATCCTCCTTTTAAATTTCATTTCCCATAGTTCATTGTAAGATCAGTTCATAGTTCAGACTTGAAATAAAATAGAATAACCCTCCCTTGGTTGTAGTTAGAGAATAACATAGTGTGACACTGAATCCATTTTATTGGTATGATTTACAAAAACAGTGCCTAGCTTTTACATGCATACAAAGGACCAAAAACAAAATAATTACAGGGATATTCTTTTTCATATACTGTATGATGACCTTCAAATACCATCCCCAGTTTCATGAGTTAAATGTTGTACAATCTATTCTTATTTCACCTTCATTGCCAGTTTTGACACCCACCCTTCCAAGTTTCCTCATTGCAGTAACAAAAGCTGCATTAAAGTTACCAGGGTTAGTAGCAAAATCAGACACGGTTGGTTCAGAATCTGGATCGGTGTTAAGCACTTGGTCCGAACTAAACAAGCCCTTCCCACCTATTAGATTTTGATAGTACACATTGTCAAAAGTTCGTGGAGTTTCAGGATCCATGTTGATGGCAATGCTTGGATCTACATTTTGAGGGCAAGCGGCCATCAATTGTTGTGCATAGCTTGAGTCTAAAGTAGGATCAATAGGAGACGAATATATACGATTCGAAAACCGGTTGCAGTGCGAGAAACCTAGAGTATGAGCCCCTGAGAGCGCGATCATGTCGAGTTGGGTAAGGTTGTTTCGAGCAAAAATGGTGTTGAGTTGATCAAGGTTGAATTCAGGCTCCGGTAGATTTCCGGTAACTCTTGATGCTTGCGATATAAGTCCGTCTCGACGTCCCAATTCTACTTCCCATGAAGGACCTCCAGCCTAACATCATATTCACATATGTTAGTACGCAATAGAATCGCAACAGCATTGCGATTTATTTCTTACCAGGACGACAACCTCACGAGCAGCAAGAGCTAAAATATCAGCACAAGACACAACTCCAGGACATTGCGTTTCAACGGCTTGTTTGGCCTTGATTACCGTGTCGAATCCATCACCGGCAAGGGAGAGATTATCTTTGGCATCCTTTTCGGCATCGCCACTGAACGATGAAATCAACACTGATGCATCACATCCCTACAAAAATAAATCGATTAGTAACTTCAAAAAATATGATAAAATGAAGAGCAAAAACTACTAATTAACCTCAACGAAGCAATCATGGAAAAACAAGCGGAGAGTTGCAGGGATTGTAACGAAGGTTTGGGTGAACTTCGTCGACACTTCTTGTCTAACTATGGATTCCAGATTTGGACAAGAATTAGCATAGAAATTTTGGAGTAATTGCCCCTCTCCTCTCTGCATAATCATTAAAACCATTGATAATAGCATCAACCATCTCCTTAGTACCTCCATTTTCTTTCTGCCTTTTAGTTCGTGACTGACTGTGAAATTAACTCTTATATATACAAGACTTTAAGACTCCTAATAAGAAACTGTCAGGCACGCATGGAATTTGGTAGCTAATACTTGGTCTAACTACACTAATTTATATATATATATATATATGCTTTAATGTAGTCCTTTTTCTTAGTTTGAATACCTAATCAATCTTGCAAGTAGCCATTTCCTTAACTCGATTTCAGTATTTTATATATAAAAATGTTGAATTATATATTCACCTCAAAATGCTATTGGAAATAGTTTTAAAAGCAAAGAGTAAGTCAAATATAAGATTGTTGGAAATTGCTGTGCAGTTCCCTTTCACCTAAATCATGGAAAAAAATTAAAATAATTAGGTAGGTGGAATTGGTGTGGCATAGAGCTGATCGTGGGCCGGGTCAAGTCGGGTTCGGGCCGAGTTTTAATAAAATTTTAGATCCAATTGTTAAGCCCAAGCCTGGTCCGGCCCAAAAAATGGGCCTAAAATTTTGTTCAAACCCGACCCGAATTATAATAGTCAAACTCGAGTCCGACCCGGCCCAACCCATATTAATTTTTTATATTATTTTATTACATACAATAAATTTAAAAAATATATAATATATCAAATACACTTAAAAACATTAAAACAAACATTAAAAAATAAATAAATTTAAAATACATTAAAAAATTATATTAAGATAGTTGTAATTAAATTAGTAAAAAAATTAACAATAAAACATAAGTTCTACAATATTCAAATAATATTTAAAAAGACAGTGAAACAATAGTAAAAACGCATAAAAAATAACATCCAAACAACAAAAATAACAACAAAAACAGCAGCAAAAATAACAGTAAAACAACATTAAAAACAACAAAAATAGCAATAAAAACAGCAAAAATAACACGAAAATAGCAATCAAAACAATAAAAAAACAACTCAAAAACAGTAAAAAAAACACCAATCAAAACAGTAAAAAAAGCATCAAAACAACAATATAATTTTTTTATTAAAAATGGTTAATTTATTCGGGCCGGGCCGGGCCGGGCTGGGTTCGGGCTAAAAAATCATACCCGAGGCCCGATCCGTTTAGAAAATAGGCCTCATTTTTTGTCCAAGCTCATTTTTCGGGCTTATATTTTTGTCCAAACCCTCCCATTTTTCGGGCGGGCCTTCGGGCTGGGGCGGGTGACCCGACTCATGATCAGGTCTAGTGTGGCATTGCTGATGCATTAATTTAGTTTTTTTTTAGATGAAAGCGGACACATTTAGCATGGGTTTGAATGAATGTTGCAGTGAAGTGTGATGCATTTAATTTATTTTTTACCTCATGTTATAGTATTATTACAGTTTCTAATCTCATTATCATCATTATTTTTACACTAATAATAAATAAATACCATGTCCATCCAAATCCATCCTTAAAAAACAAACTTTAGATAAATTTCTTACAAGTTAGTGCATGTATGAAAGAGACATACCAACAAATGAGTGTATGAAGAAGAATGTGTAAGATTCCACGTGGGATATAAATATAAAATGACCTTCCCACTTGGTTTAAGTCATATGCATCATTAATCATTGACTTGTTCATCGTGTCGAAAAATAAAGCAGCAAATAATTCTAAACACATCACAAATACGATTATTTAATAATATAAAATAAATATTACAAATATGACATGTATGACTTTTCTTTATATATATATATATTAATTTGATCAAGTCCAATATGGTACTTTTTCAAATTTAAAAATTCAGTTATAACCTAAACAATATTAATCAAATTCGTTTGAGTCAAAGGGATAATCTATTATTTAGCCCTTTCCAAAAATAAAAAGCTTCAATTAGTCCTTTTAACCTTTGATTAAATGAAAAAATTGAAATTTTAATCCTTTTCAAAAGCTAATAATTTAATTTAAGCCTTTTTAACTACAAAATTTAGCTTTGCTCTCCCAAAAAAATAAATTTTTTAGTTTCACCCTTGTTAGTCTTGTACTATGCGCATAGTTGTAGATTTAGTTCATTTTCTCGAATTGCATCATTTTAAGTCTATATATTTTACAAGTTTTGAAATTTTAGTCTTGATACAAACGACAGTTGTTAATACATTAATTAGATTTTTAGTGAGTAAAATGTGAAAATAACAAACTGTTATGACATTACATAAATAACAATATGTTTGTTGTATCAAATTTTAAAAATAACAAAACTTAACTTAATAAATTTAATAATTATCGTTTGATAAAAAATAAAATCTAAAAAATCTAATGACTAAAACCAATAAAATTGAAATACTAAAATTAAAATACATTCGTGTTTAAATTTTGAAGACTAATCCCATCTTGAAAGGACAATTTGATTTGGGGAACAATTAGAACAATAAATAAATAGATGACTTTAATATAAGAATATATATTTAAATTTTGAAGATAATATTATTGAAAAGTGCAACAAAAAATTTCAAATATAAACCGTAACACAAACACAAAGACAAAAAAAAAATTTAAAATGAGTTGGAAGTTTATTCTTATAATCTTGCAAGATCCGAAAAAGTATCATGTAGTGGTAAAAAAACTATCAATTTCATATAATAATTGCATTCCTTTGAATTGGTAAATAAAAAAAAAATTTGAAATTTTGGTTGTTTGAATCGGACGGTCAGTAAAATTAATTAGATAGAGAATCGATCCGAAAAAAATATTGAATCGATTGATTCGAAAATTAATACTAATTGATTAAACCAAAAAAAAAAATTGAACTGATTTTTATAAATTTTTAATGATTTAATCAAATCAATCGAACTGATTGACCTGACTGGTTCGGACACCACACATTTCTTAGAACTGAAATTTTAGACGGGCTAGTGTCCAAGTTATTGGGATCCATAAGTATTAAAATGGGTGGTGGGCTCAATAGAAAGCCTTTCTTTAGGCTCAACTCAAATTTCCCAAAACCCATAAAATTCAAACTTTAAATCATTCAAAATTTAATCCCAAAATTTTCTCACCTCTGAGTAGCCATGGCGATGGTTGTAGACTACAAACACGACTCCTCGTTTCCCTACTGGACCTCGATTCGTCGTCGATTTGCTCCGGACTCTCCCTTCTTCTCTTCTGGTAACATCGAGAGAGAACTTCTTGCCAAACAGGTCCTCCTCTTTCCTTTTAACTTTTATCCACTACCTCTTCTAATTTAAGATCTAACCAAATACATTTGCTTTATTAAGTTATTAATTTAACTGGGTTTATTTTTTTTGTTCTTTTTTGGGGTGAAATTCAGGTGGCATTGGATTTAACCGAAGATGAAAGGAACCAACTTGAGAAGATGGTAGATAATGATGCCAGGTTTTAGCTTTTATTACACTATTTGGGGTCTACTTTGCTATATAATCACTTGTTGTTAATGGTCATACAAGGGCTGTTATATTCTCTGCAAGGGTTTTTATGTCCAGCAGAAATTGTGAATTGTTTGGACTTCCATGTAATCTTTTGTATGATAGAATTGCGGTTGTTGCCTCTTAAATGTAGTGAATATGGAAATGAAGATTTTTTCATATGAAAAAGATGATAAGACTTCAGAAAGTTTGATGCTGTTTATGTAATTAATTGTGCCATTTTGTGACTAATGCTTGAACAGAGGTGTGTTTTGTCCGATCGTTGGCTGTGGTGCACGCCTGACTTTGTCGGAGGACTTTGAAGATCATTATAATGCACGGCATACTGCTTCTTGTTCTGTGTGCTCTAGAGTTTATCCAACATCTCGTTTACTAAGTATTCATGTCTCCGAAGCACATGATTCCTTCTTTCAAGCGAAAGTCGCTCGTGGCTATGCTATGGTATCTTTCTCTCATTAACTTTGGATATTGGTGTTTCGAGATTGTTCATGGAATTCTTCCTTGCCTTTTATTTTGTTGAAAGCATTTTATCACAATTGTGCAAGTGGAATGAGTTTGTGGCAATGGTAAGGCCCCAAACATGACCATTCAACTAGTGTCATGCATTTCATATATTTACCGTATTTAGTTGACTGCAATCTGGCCTCCCTTCCCATCATCCATGCATATCCATTGACGAGAAAGATATTGATAAGAGCGCTTTTCGAAGTTAGTAATATGAAGTGTGAAGGGAGTGTTAATTTGTCTGCCAAAGCATGAAAATTCATATATTTTTGTTTTTAGACTCTTCTAAGATACTAGAAATGGTTATTAGTTTGTTGTTAACTTTGTAATATTATTGTACTTTAATTGATCTTCGTATAATTTGGTTTAATACGGATATCGTTCTATCTTTGCGTGTAACAGTATGAATGCCTTGTGGAAGGTTGCGATTTGAAGTTCAAAAATTACAAGGGTCGGCAACAACATCTGGTGGACAAGCATAAATTCCCAACTTCATTCGAGTTCTTTAAGAAGGCACATCCATCCAAGAAACAAAGGCTGAAAAACCAATGGAAACGAGCAGTGCATAAGAAGGATGAAGAAGCTTCAAGCAAGATGGAAGTAGAAAACGAAATGATGGAAGGCCTTGTTTCAGCTGTCTCTAAATTAAGCACTTCAGACTACTCTCCTTCAACCGTTAGCTTTGGTCGCCGTAATGCTCGTGGCCTTACATTTGTTCCTCGATCCGTCCAACCACCACTGCAAAAGAAGTGACTCCACAACAACAAGGGCAAACAGGTATGTCTTTTTCTACATGAAGATTCCTGCAACTGGTAATGGAAGCACTTAAGACTCAACTTTTTGAGTTCAAGTAGGAAAGAAAGATGTTAATGCAAAGGATGAGTAATCTGACTTGTTGAGAAAGCACACTGTGGAAATTGAAGTGTTTGTGATTTTGATTATAGATGTTTCCTTTCCTTTGATTTTGAGCCTCAATGTAGTTCCATTGAATTTGAATCTTGTTGAATATGAGGAATATTTTGCAATGGGAGCACATATCCGGTTGTCCTCGGGTTGACATTCGGCTTTTGTTTAGATTTTTGCAGTTTTTAGTCTGTTTGTACTGTAATAATTTGATTCTACTTGTTCGGATATTTTTGTATTCGGTTATACTTTAATAGTTCAGTTCTATTGGTTTGGGATTGTATTTGTATTTGTAGTTTGATTGGTTCATTAGTGTAAACTTAAAAACCAAAAAATAGAACTCTCATCCCTACCCTTGTCTTTTCTCTCAACTCTAACATGAACATGAGATCCTTCCAACTCTTTCAAATCAAATTTTAATTTAAAAATTTTGAAGTATTAAATATAAATATCTTTTAATCAAACTAAATAAAGTAATAAGTTCAGTATTTTCTTAAAATTATTGTAGGGACAAATTAAATTAATTTTTATGCGATGTATAGAAAAATTAATATACAAATTAACTAAAAATGTCAACCTAAAACTTTTAAAGGATTATTATATAAAAAAGTCTCATGAAAATAATTCAATAATTAATAGAGCTATCAATCGAAAACGGCATTAACGGAGTCTTAAATCGAATTTAAGCAATCAATTAAGTTTTTGTTCTTTGACATTGTTAACTTCATCATGTGGCATGTCAGAGTTATGCCACGTGGTAAAATATGATAATTTATATTATATTTGTTTAAAAATTTGTAAAAGAATCTTAAAAAAATTTTAAAATATAAAAAAATTAGAATTTTCGAATTTAAAAAATATTACAAATAATAGAAAATTCGTTTAGAAACAAAAAAAAAATGAATTTTTAAAAATTATAAAAAAAAAATTAGAATTTTCAACAATGTTAAAGATTCTAAAAAAAATTGTAAATAACTTCACATATACATGCCTTTTAATGCTCCCCCCCCCCCCAGATTTGTGGTGTGAGCCATTCCACCGTTGGTATCTCAAAAACTCTTTGGATGTCTCTAGGTTCGTGGTTTGCCGAAGGTGGGTGCTAGTTATAGTTGTTTTGGTTGTAATATCGTTTGATTTGAGTTGGGTAAGGGTTTCGGGTTTGCAAGTGGTGATTTCTTTAGCCAATGGTGATGGTGGTTAGTATGGTGAAGGGGAAGCTTAATGGGGTTTATACAAGTTTGAGGGTGCGAAGATGAGTGGTTTAGATTGATAGGGAAGGAGATAGAGGTTGGTAGTGATACAATGATGATGGAAAAGGAGAAGAAAAACTAGTGATACAATGATGGATGGCCGGCGATAGGTGGCAACAGCCAGGGCTTCGTCTGGGGAAGGAGGAGAGAAAAAAAATAAAGAAATAATAACGAGAAAATAGAAAGAAAGGAAAATAAAAAAACATAAAAAATAGTTTAATATTAAAAAATGAATTACCTCTTTTTAAAAAGTATTCACATATTTAATATGTTACGTCAAATAAATATTATATCATTAAAAGTATTTAATAATTAAGTGATTATTTTATAATAATTTATAATTTTTATGGTAAAGAGTAAAATTTTGAAAATTTTAATCTTGCTTATCATAGAAATGAAGCCAAGCTATAAATATAGGGGTAATTTTGTCCATTCACATGAACAACAAGGGGGCATTTGAGGTCAAACAGAAAATTACTTGATTTATATCGACAACTATTTTAAGAGATTCACAGATCTAAAGAAAAAAAAAATCAAAGCTTTTTCATCGTAGAGCAAAGCTAAAGCTAAACCAGAAGAAAGTGGAAAATGGACGCAATTGACTCAGTTTTCGATCCACTGAGAGAGTTTGCTAAGGATAGTGTTCGTCTCGTCAAGAGATGCCACAAGCCCGATCGCAAAGGTTACTCATTTTTCCTTTTTTGTTTCTCTATTATTAGATTTTGTTGGTCCATCAAAATTCTGATCGAATGATTCAATTGTCTTTTTGTTTCAGAATTTACCAAGGTTGCGTTTCGAACAGCGATAGGATTCGTTGTTATGGGATTCGTAGGATTTTTCGTCAAGCTCATCTTTATACCTATTAACAACATTATTGTTGGATCCAGTTAGGTATGGTTCGCTTCCTTCGATTTCTATCTAATTTTGCATGTGAATTTGTGGTTTCTTGTTTTGATTATTATGGATCTGTTATTGATGTGATGCTCATCTGATTTTATACGAATTTATTTTGAAATTAAAGCATTAAATCTCTGAATTTTTTAAAATCTGGTTGTTGAATACATAGGATGATGAATCTTTGAAATTTAGATTTTTAAGCGACAGGGAAAACCGGTAAATTGAATTAACCACCGACTTTATCCTAGAAACCTTCCTAGAGGGAGATTGAGCTCAACTTGTCCATGTAATTGTTTCATGCACAGCTTGTAGCAAAAATTGTCATTAATAATTAATTATGCTACTAACAAGGCTGGGAGCAGTGGTAAGTTACATTGCACTCCCAAGAAGAAAAGGTTAGTTCGAATCTTAGAAATGATATTGTTGGAAAGGGTAACTACGAATCTCAAATAGAGACCGTCAAATAGACATGAAGGATATGAAGAAAGAAACTAATTATGCTATCTGTAATGCACAATAGTAGTTGAAATTCGCATTCGGGTGAAAAATGCAAAAGGGAAGATGAGCAGTTTCTTGAATCATCTGTGTTGATGTTGTTAAGGATCAAATAGGAAAAGGATACTAACAGGGGTTAAGTGTAACAGTTGGGCACATTGCATTTTTAAGCATATAATTCAGATTTAACTTTGGAGATGACATTTCTGTGAGGGGCAACTATGAACCTCAAAAAGATTAATTTTAATCACCATAAATGGAGACTAATTTCTCTATCTTTAATACAACCATCTGGAATATACATCGCAAGCATCTTCTTCCATTATTAGTTGTGGTGTACTGATATACCTTGTGCTACGTTTCACAAACTTGTGTTGGATAGTTTTTGGGATGAATGCTAATTCTTATTCATTTGCTCAAATTGCAGGCCTTGTGCTGAAAATCGGTAGAATATTTAAGTTGAGAGGTACATCATGAGTTTATGAAGTAATTCCAATTTAGACTTGGGTTTGCCTTTAAATTCAGTTTTATTGAAAAAGGGTTCAATTTTGGTGTTTGTACTAGAATCTTGTTGAAGCTAGTTCAATCTTTTGACATGATACAAAAACCAAGGCAATATGTGTAGCATTGTTTTTATACCAAGTTTGAACACATTTCACACAGCAAACGCCAGGAAATATGCCAGTTCTGAAACTGGGTATTCGCCATTGATGAACAAAAGTCAAGAAAAATAAAGCTTTTATTCATTTACACTGAATCAAATTGGATAAGCTAATCAACATAAAGCAGAAGAGTAAAAGGGATTTTCTTTCTTTTTTGCTACGTTAAAAATCCTCATCCATTTTGAATTCATGGGTCTGGCCATTCCCATTCAAACTCGACATGACCGCTGCCTTCTGATACTCTCCAACTCTCTTCTCGAAGAAATTGGTTTTCCCTTGCAATGAAATTAGTTCCATCCAATCAAAAGGGTTAGCCGCATTGTACATTTTGCCATACCCTAAAGCTCCTAACAACCGATCCGCAATGAACTCAATGTACTGGCTCATCAACTCACCATTCATCCCAACTAACGCGCAAGGAAGAGCGTCGCACACAAACTCCCTCTCTATATCCACCGCATCCCTCACTATTCCCTTCACGCGCTCTTCACTTAGCTTTGACTGAAGGAGAGAGTACAGCAAGCAAGCAAAGTCGCAATGGAGACCTTCATCTCGAGAGATCAACTCGTTTGAGAAAGTTAATCCAGGCATTAATCCTCGCTTTTTTAACCAAAATATCGCACAGAAACAGCCGGAGAAAAAGATGCCTTCTACACAAGCAAAAGCTATTAACTGTTCGGCAAATGTTTCGCCGCTATCGATCCATTTCAAAGCCCAATTGGCTTTTTTACCCACGCACGGCACCGATTCAATAGCGTTGAAGAGGCGGTTTTTTTCGGTGGAATCTTTGATATAAGTTTCGAGGAGGAGACTATACATCTCACAGTGGATATTCTCGATGGCGATTTGGAATCCATAAAATGCACGCGCCTCTGCGATTTGGACCTCTTTCATGAAGCGAACGGCGAGATTTTCGAGGACGATGCCATCGGATGCGGCGAAGAAGGCAAGGACATGACTGATGAAGTGGCGTTCGTCGGCGGTGAGATTTTGCCAGTGTGGAAGATCGGAAGAGAGATCAACTTCCTCTGCAGTCCAAAAAGAGGCTTCGGCTTTCTTGTACATTTCCCATATCTGTGGGTATTGGATTGGGAACATGCAGAAGCGGTCCGGGTTGGAGGATAGCAACGGCTCTTCTTGAATCGAAGACATTGTTTGAATTTGAAATTTAATTTTGAAAATGGAGAAAGAATTAGTAGTATATTTATAGCAGAAGAAGAGCGGGAGAAGTTTAAATATTTTCAAAGGAAGCTTGCGGTGGAATTCAGGTATCCCTATTAGATGATGAGAATTTGATACAACCAATAACGGTCGGCGTATCAGCGAAGTTTTTTCTGTTCTTTTCCTGTTTTCTCCCTTAAAAGCTTGTTGTGTACTCTTCCTAAATCTAAAATTTAAGGGTAAATAACATCAACAGTCACTCAATTTTTATTTTTCGAAATAAATAATCACTTGGTTTACATTTCAGTCCTTCAATTTTGAAAATATGACAAAACAATCATTCAACTTTAAAAATGTGACAAAACAGTTTTTTTTCGTCACAGACGTCACGAAACAGTGACATAGCAGTTGACGACATCGGAAGAGTGTGGAAAATGTTCAACTGGTAGGTTGCATTTAACAAAACAATCACTCAACTTTGAAAATATGACAAAATAATCACTAAAATTATCGAAAAATCACAAAATAATCTTCTTGTTGTCATCCACATCAGCATCACCTTTCATCTCCCCTTTTTCTTCACTTTTACCATTTAACAAATGGGGACAGTTAAAAAGACATGACATGTAAAGATTTCTTTAATTCCTTTGCAATATGTATGTATAATCCCCCCTCCTTCGTTTCCTAGGATTACCTGTAAATTCCTTGAACCTCCTCTCGTATTGTAACATAAATGGGTTGCCTAAACATTGAAAACCGACACTGGGAAAGACTTGGACAAGCCAACGAGATTTGTCTTGAACGTAATGGACGAAGATTGGTCGACGTAGATATCGGTTAAGGTGATCCAAATCATGAACTCCTTGGCTTTAACACCCGTCAGATTATTGATCTTGTTGGGCTCGAAATAAGCACTGATCTTGACATCGTAACTGAGGACAACATCCTCGAACTTGCACAACTCCCTCTTCTTTTTATGTCGGATCAAGACAAAGTCGGTGTCCTTAACAAACCCACATTCTTGAATGTCTTGAAACATTAGCAAGCCAATGGGGAGCCCTTTTTCTTCTAACAAGGACGTGAATTTCTCTCTGCATGTTTCATCGCCGTAATAAACTTCAGCTTTGGCCTTTATTTCCTTGGTTACACGAGACATGTTTTCGCCCTTCAACTTTATGTTGGAGATTTGGTGTTTGCGGTTTTTGATGTGTAGGGTGTTAGTCATGTTTGACCCTCGCTAACAAATTCGGTTATTCGTTTGTGAATTTTACGTATACAACACACATTAATAAGTTCTTAATGAAACTTGTTTCATTGGTTTTAGTGTTTGTCCAAATTAACTCTGCAAATCTCATCTTAGTTTAATGGTAAAAGTGAAGAAAAGGGGGAGATGAAAGGTGATGCTGATGTGGATGACAATAAGAGGACTATTTTGTCATTTTTTGATAACTTTAGTGACTGTTTTGTCACATTTTCAAAGTTGAGTGACTGTTTTGTTAAATGTGATCAGCTAGCTGGATATTTTCCACACTCCTCCGACACCGTCAATTGCCATGTCACTGTTCCGTGACGTCTGTGACGAAAAACGTGAAAAAAAACCGTTTTGTCACATTTTCAAAGTTGAGGGACTGAAATGTAAACAAGGTGATTGTTTGTTTCGAAAAATGAAAGTTGAGTGACTGTTAGTGTAATTTATCCAAAATTTAATCTTATATTTTTATTTTAAAGTTTTACACCATGTTTATTTGGGGAATGTTATTCTATTCCTTCCTTATTCATTAAATGGTAAATCATTCATTTGTTTAGTTCAACGTAATATTCATTCAATGGAATGGTTATTATTTCACTATTACTTGTTTTCCCATAATAGTTTTTCTTTGATATTACCAAATAATAGTTATTCCATGTAATTTTGAATAACAAAACAAAATTAATTTTCAGGTTAGTCACTTAAAACTTGGACTCATAAAATATAAAATAATAATTTTGAAATAATTTAATATAAAATATTGTATTTCAAAATATAATTTAAAATAAAATATTTAAGATATATATTAAGCATGTTATTTAATTATATATTATTATTTTTATTAAATTATATTTAATAATATTATTATTAAAATTTAATAACAATAACAATAATCATCTACGCAAAAAATTCTGCTAAGACTATTTTGGTCAGTTTAGTTTTTTTCCTTATGCAATTATACATTTATTTCATTTAACCAAACACAATAATATTATTACAGTTCTATTCCATTATATTTAATCAAACAATTGAATTATTGATTATAGCTCTTTTTCATTACAGTTCTATTCCATTATAACCCTATTCACTTCTAGTGAACCAAACGTGTCGTTAGTTTTTTTATTTTTTTTTTAAATTTCAAGATTCAAATCAAACTCTTAATATTGCTAATTTTTTATTATTTTTTAATATAACATTTTAAAATAAAAATAAATATTTATTTAATAACCATGTAGTTAAAAATGACTTTTGTAATAAATCTAAATTTAACAAAAAAAAAATAACAATTTTAATAGTTGTACCCCAAATTCAAAATTTTGAAAAATAAATGGGCTAAATTAATAAAAATAGAAGTACATAAGCTAAATTCTAAATTTTCAAAAAAAATATAAGGACTTATGTCATATTTTAACCAAAATATATTATTAATGTTGTTGAATGACAGGGTACAAGCTCGTCCAACATCATTTCCTTGAAATGTTGGAAAACTTGTGTGCCATCAACAATTACGATGTGGTCAACCTTGTGAACATAGCTTTCGAATATGACAATAGTCTACGATATGGGCACAAGACGACGAACTTAACCGAATGCATCAATTTTGTACTGAAGGGGACACGTCATTTGTCGATAACCTCGATTGTCAAAGAAACATACATTTGCCTGGCTGCGTTGTTTCCAAAGCGAGCGGCGATATATGCTGGACAAATAGCGGGCTGCCATGTTTAGTACGAGGATGTCATGAAAGAAATTAGACGAAGAACAATGAGAGCGAACACTATGTATGTAGTGTGTCACTCGCGTCGAAACCTGGGGTTTTAGGTCATGGAGTACACTAGGCCCAACTAGGACATGTCAGGGGCATCAAATCGTGTCGACCTAGTAGGACGAACTTATGATTGTAGGAGGTTTCAAGCACTTTGGTTCCCATGCGCACATGTAGTTATCGAATGTGCGAACCTATGAATTGAGTACACGACGCCTTAATCAACGATGTGTATAGATTGGAATGCATGCATAGTGTATGGAGTCTTGAATTCCCACCTGTCCCAGATGAGAGAATGTGGTCGCTAGTGTCCAGCTCATCGTACGAGTTGGCGTTGAACATGAACCTGCGTTGCGTCCCGAAGGATCGCCCAAATTCCACTCGGATACGCACTAATACAGATATTTGAGAGAGAGACAATAAATAGAGGTTATGCGGGTATTGTAGAAACATGGGGCATACAAAGGCAACATGTTTTGTTCTAAGGGGTACATTGGGGCCTTAACGTCGCTAGCATTTTTTTTAGGTGTAAAAAATTTGTTCTACTTAGGTCTTGTCTGATGTATTGTCAGTTCAGTCAGTCACATTTATGTTTCTATCTTTTAGGAGTCATCCGCTTTAATGCCTAAGACAAAACATCTCCCTAATTGGACTTTATAGATAACATATTAGTATTTCAATTGGTTTGCTACTAATGACATGTCTAGGTTTGTCTACTAATACAAGTTATCTTTCTGTATTACGATCCGACCACGTAATAACGTTTAGTTTTAGTTAAACATCAGACAACTAGTGAGCAACATTCATTTCCATTTTGCTTTGCATGCAAAAACCATGTGAAGACAATATACAAAGTATTAATGTAATTCATGAATAAATTTATTAACTAATCTGTTTGAAAAATTACAAGTGTACTTAGACGAAAATACTATACTTAAGGCATCAAATCCAACACTAGCACCATTTAACCCAACACTGCTAGCAACCTTGTTTTTATCTACCCTCCGAGTTTTCTTCTCAATTCCAAAATCAAAACTGCACTCTTTCTTAACATCATCACTTGACAAATTCCCTTTCCTTTTTCTATTTCTGAAATGAATATATTTTTTCTTATATCCCTAATCTCATCATCCTTACTCTCAAATCCAAAAATTTGTGAAAAAATTTCCTCTCCATTAGTATCCGAAAATGAGTTAATACTATCCCCGTATATTTCAACATTTACGAAGCCTTCATCTTCTAACCTTTCCTTACTAATCATCCCATAAGACCTATTAGCATTAGATGCCTCACTTATAACACTTTTTGGTGGGCCACCTGCATTAATTGATTTACCCAACTCCCTATCCCTTGGACAACCTACATTAGTCACACACTCCCTATCCACACCACTTATATCTTTTTCTTTCTCAATAGATTTAACTAAAGGATAGGATTTGTAAATTGAGGTTCATCTACATTATATTCAACGCTAACATGTAAGGCACCCTTTGAAATGTGCTTAATCATTGACAAAAAAAGATACATTGTCATAGGCCACAATTAACCTATCCTCAAGTTTCTCTGCTAGTACTAAGTAACTAAAGTGCATCACATTTCTGAAACCTACATCTCTAGCCTGTCACATAAAACAGGATATGACAAATAATCTGGATCTAGTTTCCACTCTAATTCTCCCCCAACATATTGTAACTTAGGATTCTTAACAAAACTCCCCTTACAATGCATAATTAGAGTTTTCTTTTTCCAAACCATCTTCCTATTAACAAAAATGAAACAATATAATATTAGTGTGATAACCCGATTTTTAATGGAGTTAAAAAGACGGTTTTGGGACTCTGTTTCTATAAATCGAGCTCTTAAATATTTAATAAGAATATTTACAGAGTTAAAGTATAGATGAACTGGAATTTGGATAACCAATTTGGTCGAAATTGTGGTTAATTAGGGCATAGGGACTAAATTGTAAAGTCTAATCGGTATATATTTTAATTAGTAAATGGATTGAGGACTTAAATTGCAATTAACCAAAGGTTCAAAACGACAATTATACCATACTAAAGAGAGTGTTAGTGGATGGTATGATTAATTAGCCATTAACTTAAGTAAATTAAGATTTATTTAGTTAAAACATGGTTTATTATGTTAATTAACAATTTAATCCTAATATATAAATGAAACGGTGGAAAGCATGGGAAGATCATATTCTCCAACCGATTCTAAGAGAGAAAGAAATGCTTGACGCCATTGTTAGTGTTGTTCAAGTTTTTGGCCTTAATTTTAAGTAAGCCGCTAGCTATTTTCTTTGATTTTTATGGGGATTGAATTATGAGAACTTGACTTAGTTAGTTCGTGTATTAATTTGTGAAAAGTTTAAAGTTTTATAAAATTTCCATGGTTGAAAATTGAATGATTTAGGTATTAAATTGTTATAAATTAAGCTTAGTATATGAAAAGAACTAAATTATCTTAATTGTTAATTTCGTACATTAAAGACTAAAATGAATAAAATATAAAATTATCATGAATTATTGATATAAATAGAAAATAAAGGATCCTTAATAAGTTTTGGTGAAATTAAATTTTAATTTGAGATCCTAAATTATAAGTTATGCTTGTTTCGATTGTAGAGATTAAATTAAATAAATTATAAAATATGTAAAAATTGACATTTTGATTCTGATTTGGTTAGAATTTTATCATGTGATATGTTTTATGATAAGTTTCAATATATTTTAAAATTTAAATACTGAAATTTTAATTTATTCAAAAGATTTAGAGATATTTTACATATTTAAATGTAACCAATCCATTCTCCATTTATGGGCTTATTTTATTTTTCTCTTTTTCTTAAGCCCAAACCCCAATCCACTTAACAGTTAAAACCCTAGAATCAGAGATCTATATATTTGTTATATCCAAGAGGCAGTCACCCACGACACCTCTGCTTACGATTCATTGATTTCCTATCTTTTCATTCATTCATTCTTTTCTTCTTCTTTTTTGTTAATATTACTTTTAGGTTAGTTCTTCTTCATTTCTGTTAATGTGATTCTTGTTTGGTGGCATTGATTTAGTTTTTAAAAAAATGAAATCAGATGATGAGATTGGATTAAAATTCTCACGACGGTCGTCTGAGAGACACCTTCAAAGTGTTTGTTTGATGCATCGATCCAATGTTTCTGATGATTTCAGGTTTCCTTTCCTTCCATCTTCATTTGTATGAGACTGGATTTTTCCTCTTTTTTGTTTTCATTTAATTGGAACGATGAGGATATTTTTAACATGCTATTTGATATTTTGTTAATCTTTGAAATTCAAAATTTTAAAGTCATTTTCATTCTGTGTGCTCTTCTTAAACACTAATTACAAATCTGAATTTGTTCTTTTTTTTTTTTGTTCTTTTCTCATTCTAATTTGATTTAACATTCTTAAATGTTGTTGAAACGAGAAAGAAAGGGTAAAATAATTATGGTTGCCTAAGATTAAATGACACTTAATTTTTAAAAATTAAATAAACAATTTATACAACATTAAATTTTAATAAAATAAAATATTATAAACTTTTATATAAATATTATTATTATAAAAAAAATTCAATAAAAAAACAAACGTACGTACATAGCAACACATCGTATTTTACATATAAATTTTAAAGTATAAAAATTAATAAATATAATATAGTGATATTTTAATTTTTGAATATATTAAATATAAATATTATTTTATCAATAATTATAAATTTTATTGTATTAACTTTTGTATTTTTAAAAGTAAAAAGTACTATATTTACAAAAAAAATATTTTTTCTTTTTGTAAAAAAATAAAAAAATTTACAAATGTAAATAATATTTTTAAATATAAATGAATATATGATTATAAAATGAAAAATAACACAAATACTACCTGTACTAATAGTAGCAAAAATAGCAAGATAGTGGTTAATGATTATCAAATAATTGATGAAATAATTTTTTTTTATTTCACAATTTATCAAGATCAAGAAAGTAATCATCCAATAAAAAAAAACCATTTTGATTGGATGGGATTGAATGAAGAAATATTAGGTCATCCTATACCAAATCTAGAATTTTGGTTCTTTTTAAAATTTGTGCTGCTATATAATGCATATAAAATTAAATCATGGATAATATCAATAAAATGGTTGAGTATTTCATTTTTTAGAGTCTCGTTTAGGAAATAAATAGGATTTTAGATGGATGCATAGAGCAAGTCGTATGCAATAAAAAGGCAAGTACGATTTGGGGAGGTATTTTTTATTTTTTAACTTTTTATTGAATTTATTTAATTTAAACAAAGAAATTATTTATTCCATCCAACTAGTTTTGAGTTTGAGTCTCGAGTAACCCATTTTTATTATCATATCAAAACATTATTCTTATATATTATTATATTAAAACGCTATTCTTAATAGAAGATATGAATGATTTAGATATATATATCATATGTATATCAATTTGTATTTTTTTTAACTTGAGAAAAAAAATGATAAATTTAGATACGATCCTAGATGTATATTTTCTATTTGATATTGGTTGACATGGGTATATAAGTCATGTTATACTATTGAATAACAAGCCTTCAATTATCTAGTTCTAGAGAATTTGTGCGCTTGAGAGTCCAAACCAAGATTTTACCATGATTGCAATTTTAGTGAGATGTGAAAGCGAAAGCCTATGGGGTTGCTCTTGTAATTGGATAACAAACATTGAAATCGTCTTTACATCGGACGGTTTAATGTTTTGATGATCCCTACTTTATTGACCGTAACTTTTGTGTTTATTATTGCCTTCATTACTGCTTCTCCAATAAATATTGATGGTATTTGTGAACTTGTTTCTGGATCTCTACTTTACGGAAACAATATTATTTCTGGTGTCATTATTCCTACTTTTGCAGCTACAGGTTTACACTTTTACTTGATTTGGGAAGCGGCGTCTGTTGATGAATGGTTATACAATGGCGATCCTTACGAGTTAATTGTTTTACACTTCTTAGTTGGTGTAGCTTGTTACATGGGTCATGAGTGGGAACTTAGTTTCCGTATGGGTATGCACCCTTGGATCGTTGTTGCATATTTAGCTCCTGTTGCAGTTGTTGCCACTGTTTTCTTGATCTATCGAATTGGTCAAGGAAGTTTTTTTTAATGGTATGCCTCTAGGCATATGTGGCACTTTCAACTTCATTATTGTATTTCAGGCTGAACACAACATCCTTATGCATCCATTTCACGTGTTAGGCATAGTTAGTGTATTCGTCGACTCCCTATTTAATGCTATGCATGGTTCCTTGGTAACCTCTAGTTTGATTAGGGAAACCACATAAAATGAATCTGCTAATGAAGGTTACAGATTCGATCAAGAGGAAGAAACTTATAATATCGTAACTGCTCATGGTTATTTTGGCCTATTGATCTTCCAATATGCTAGTTTCAACAATTGTCGTTCTTTACATTTCTTCTTAGCTGCTTAGCCTATAGTAGGTATCTAGTTCACCACTTTACGTATTAGCACTATGGCTTTCAACCTAAACAGTTTCAATTTTAACCAATCCGTAAATTATAGTCAAGGTTGTGTAGTTAATACCTGGGCTGATATTATAAATCGTGCTAACCTTGGTTTGGAAGTTATGCATGAACGTAATGCTCATAACTTCATTCTAGACCTAGTTGCTATTGAAGCTCCATTTACAAATGGAAAAGACTTTGATTTTAGTGTATACGAGTTTTTGAAACTAAATGATTGTTCTAACAAGAGTGTTGGTATTGCTCCTTTATTTAAATTTAGTGATCTTTCTTTTCTTTTCTTTACTTTTACTTTGTCTTTTTTATTTTTTATAAAATATAAAAAATAAGTAAAAAAGCTCTTACCAAACTTTTGTAAAGTCTTTACTTTAGGGTAAAAATAAAAGATAGATTGAAATTTTCTATATATTAGATCTCAGAAATAAGATATAAAAAAAAAGAATGATGACTAATAGAAATAGAAACCGTTGCAATTTTGTATTTGAAATATTTAAACAAGTAAAAAAATACTATAGATTATAGCAATTGTAGAGGTGGATGTAGCCAAGTGGATTAAGGTAGTGGATTGTAAATCCACCATGCGTGAGTTCAATTCTCGTCGTTCTTCAATGTCATTTTTTTACTTTAATTTTTTTTATTTTTGTAAAGACGAAGAAAGAAATAATCTCTCTTATTTATTCCGTCGATAAAGAATCAAATTATTACTATATTTATTCTTTTTTCTACTTTTTCTTCCAAGTGCAGGATAATCCCAAGGGATTGTGAGTTTTAATAATTTTCCACAAAGTGATGATGAAAGGTATGACTTGTACAAACCTTTCCAGTTTGCAATTCGATCCAATCCATTAGTTCGTAGAACTATTTACTCGATTGCAAACATTTTTGGAACACCTCTAATAGAGGGACAAATAGTCAATTTTGAAAGAACTTATTATCAACCTCTTTCAGATATGAATCCATCTGATTTAGAAGAGAATAACTTGCATTAGTATCTCAATTTCAATTCAAACATGAGTTTGATTTACACTAAATGTTCTGAGAAATATTTACCAATCGAAAAGCAGAAAAAACGGAGTCTTTGTCTAAAGAAATGCGTTGAGAAAAGGTGGATGTATAAAACCTTTCAACGAAATAATGCTTTTTCAACTCTCTCAAAACGAAATCTATTCCAAACATATATGCCATGGTTCCTTACTTCGACAGGTTACAAATATCTAAATTTGATATTTTTAGATACTTTTTCAGGCTTATTGTTGATACTAAGTAGCTGTAATTTTTTTTTATCCATTTTTCATGATATTAAGCATGAATTAGATATATAATGACGATTTCTTTAGAAAAATTGTGTCTTTCACAATCGAATCTAATAAGTGAGATTTTGAGTAAGTGTTTACGTAATTTTCTTCTGTTTGAAGAAATGATTCATTGAAATAATGAGTCACCATTGGTATCGACACATCTGAGATCGCCAAATATTCAGGAGTTCCTCTATTCAATCATTTTCCTTCTTGTTGCTGGATATGTTGTTCGTACACATCTTCTCTTTGTTTCCCGAGCCTATAGTGAATTACAGACAGAGTTCAAAAAGGTGAACGTATAAAATTTTCATGATAAAAAATGAAAGAAAATAACAAAATTATAAAATAAATAACATGAATTATTTACCTGAATTACTCCAAAAATTAATTTAAAGATAATAATTAGTTGTCTAATGACCAACCTCCTTAAATTATAATCTGAACAATCTCTAACGAAAGTTTAGCATTTAAAGATATCAAAATATATTTTGTTAGAGTTTAATGTTGTACAAAGTTTTATCTTTAATTTTTAAGAATTAAGTGTAGCCTTTAATTTTATGTTGTTAGTTAAAAAAACGAAAGCAATCCCACATTGCTTAGGAATAAATTGCAAATTGATTATGATCCATATTCCACATCGCTTAAGAAAATAAGGAAAATGAGACTTGGTGTCTATATAAATATCTATTTTGTAAGTTTTATTTTCACAAGAAGCGACACCAAAAAAATTTAAAACAAAGATATAAGCTTGAAACGCTTTTAAGCGAAGTGTTTTCGTTATTTTGACCTAATCCGATAATTTTTAAAAATATCATATGTTTAAGAAATTAGTGGTTGGGTACTTTTGATTATATTCAAAAGACAGTTTTACTAAAAAGCTTCACTTGGTTTTAAGTTGTACATTGGAAATATATTAAAAATATGTTCGTAGGGTTAAAATATAATAAAAAAGGGTTCAAGTAATTAAATGTAGCCAAAATTACTTTGATGCTCAAATATGACATTCCTATATTCGACTTGGTAGTCGGGTTAGGTCGAGTATAGGAGTGTTACATGCACCTAAAACTCCTTTTTCCTTACTAGTTTAGCTTCTCCGAACGCTATAGCTTCCATTCTCCTGGAAGTTAAGCAAGACTACCAATTCATGGGTTAAACTCAACAATCCTAATTTAAATTTAGTTTTCCAAAAACATGCAAAACCCTTAAAATGGTTTCTAGAAGCCTTTAACTTTGGTTACCAAATCTTACACATACTGAAGAATTTAGGACCTTACCAACTTCTCGAATTTTCTACTTTTTCGACCAATTTCTCACGATCATCACTTCATGCAGAGCTTCCCATGACCTTCGCTCCCTCGGAGCAACCAATGAAGAAGATGAGAAAGGGAAAAAAATGAAACAAATTTGAGAGGAATCCCTTTGAGGATTAAACTCTCAGCTATTTATAATCCTTCATTCATGGTCTCCCACCGTATAACAACCATACATCCGTAATGATTTTGTCCCCTACTACAAGATCGACTGGTTCTAATCCAACTAAACCAGACTTGGTTCTCAACCCTATCCAATTTTAATTATTATCTTTTCCTGATCTTTCAATAGAGATTGCCAACTTACGGTCTCTTTCAATTTAACCCCTAGATGTTCCTAGCTTTCGAGTTTAAAGGAAATTGGGTATGACATTGCCTTACAGGAAGGTATTCGCGTAGGCTATCTCCCAAGAAATCATGGAAATAATTTCTATGAGCCAAAGGATTATGTGGTCCACCTTTCATGCGAAAGACGTGGAAACAATCCATCAAAGAAGTGTTCGTGATTATGTATTCGCTTATACGATTATATGTCCTTTAATCGCATGAATAGAAGCGCCAGAAGAGAGTCCGCATATAAAGAAGAGGTCACTGAAGATGTAATGAGTGACAAGTCTACCCCATTAGTTGTGCAATATTGTTTTAGCCTAAATGAAGTCAAACAGGATTTTAGATTCATGAAGTGCAAGCATAATAACGTAGCAACATATACTATGTATGGATTAGTCACTAAGTTCAATAGAACTTACTCGAGTTTATTATGCTTTGCAGGTGTGAAGGTAAATTCAAGGAGTAGTGGAGGGACCAAGCCAAAATTAGCTAAGATAGGTGTACTAGAAATTGTTGCTGTATCACGCATATAGTGGGGCATCCTTTGAGGCTACGCCTCTAGGATTGAACTATTGTAACCAATTATGAACCTTAGTATTTGTTCAACTAACTTTTATTGTAAAATTTCTAAAGGTTTGTATGTAAATTAGTTAGCTAGGAATTATAATTGAACTACTCTTCATGGCAATTCATCTAATTATCTAAAAGTTAAATGACTTGTTATTCAGTTCAGTGTTATTAATGATAATATAACTGGTGGATTTATTAGAATATTTTATTCATGTGAAAGTTATGTTGAATTGTTGGTAATGCTCTGTAATTCGAATTCGGTGATCGGGTCAATCATAAGGCATTACGAAAGTTCATATATTAAATGTCATCGATTAAAATGAAAATGCAAATTGAGTTTTGAGTATTAAATAGCAATTAAGACAAAGCTATAGTAAAAACTAACTAACTACCAACTTACACAACTAATATCCAAAAAAGTTGAAACTAATCCTTATAAAAATGAAGAGAAAGATAATTATTAAAAAGATGAAAGAGAAGTAAAGGTAATAGCCACACCGTTAGTAGCCAAAAGTGGATTTTAACATCTAATCACAACTCAAAATTTTGGATCAAAATGTCCTTGGACGTTATATTTTGATTGAGGATAGTGTTAGATAAAATATCATAATATTAACTAATTTGAATATCATTTAAATATATAATTATTACTTTATAATACCATGTCTAAAATAAACATTTCATTTCTCAAAAGTATTTTGTGACAATAATACTAAACAATCAAATATTTAACCAAACATTTTAAAACTATTTCTCAAAAAAACTTTTTCACCACACTTTTCAAAAACACTTTTTAAAAATAATGTTAAACTAAGATCTTGAAATCTTGGTGTCACGACATTACTAGAGTTGATATCAATGTTCTCCACTTTATTATTTGAACCGGTATAAAAAACTAAAAAATGTTTTAGACGCGACCAGTGAGGCGCGTAGAAGAAAGAGAACTCAACCCGCACCGCACTTCCTAGATTTCGAAACACTGACACCACAAAAATGTTTGTTTCTTTGGTTAGAAAAAAAAATCCAAACTGGGCTAAAAAGCCGTAAAATACTAGATTTGCAAGGGGCATTATCGTCACATCAACCTATAAATACAATAAAAAATCCACCACAGTCGAGAGCAGCAATCCAAGCTTTGATAAAAAGATAAAGGTTCTCTTGCTTTGTCTGTCTATTCCAACTATCCTTTAAATTGGCTTCTATATCTTTTGGATCAACCTTTGCTAAGCCTAAAGAAGCTTTACTCTTCTCAGTTGGTAAAGTCTGCTTCTCTTTGTTTACTTCTTTGTTAAATCTTAACAGTATTTTTTATTATTGTTAATTTTTTTATGATTTTGATTGTGTGGGTCTTGTTTTTAAGTTGATTATATATGTGGGTTTTCATTTTTGGGTTTAATTTTTTTGTATTGAGTTTGGATTTGGAAAAATGTTGGCTGCTTTTTGAGTCAAGTGCAGTTGACTTTTTAAGTTTTGAGAAAATGTGAACTTTCTAGTTTTTTTTCTTGTTGTTGTGTTGATAATTCTCTCTTTAGTTCAAGTGATGGTTCAATTCTTGAGGTTTTAGGTGTTCTTGGGTAGAAATTGAAGCACCTTGCTTGATTTAGTTCTTTTGAAAGTGTTTGTTAGCTTAGGTAAAAGTTGAAAATGAAAAAAATAAAAATAAAATGATGTATCTTTGCCTCTTTTGTGTTTGCTTTTTTTTTTTTTTTTTTTATTATCTATTTCTGTCTTTTCTTCTGTAATTTAATAGTTCTTTACAATCTGTGTCGTGTTCTCTTATTAGGGATCTGCAAGATGGAGAGAGCAAATAACTTTTGGCAGTTGGGAGATGATCTTCGGGGACAATCAAAAGTCGCAGAGGATCACAAATGGTTGATGGCTGCATCGAAACTGGCTGAACAGACGAGAACAAAGGGTGAACGCATGAACAATCTAGATCTTTCCAAGGGTCCAGCTGAAATGAGGACAAGGGATAAATTCAGGTTCCAGGAAGACAACAAGCTCGAGAACCTTAACTTTAATATGTTGAACTTGGACTCTAAGGTTGGGGATAATGTAAGCAAAAGTTCCTTCCAAAATGGTATGTACAATATGAATGCTGTTTACCAGAAAAATAACAGTATTAGCCTTGGAAACCCGACTGGCAACAAATATATGAGCAACGGTCAGAGCAACAAAGATGTCAACAATAACAGCAGCACCAAGAATAACAGCAACAGCAATGAGAACAGTAATGCAAACAACGCCGTTGACAAAAGATTCAAGACTTTGCCTGCAACTGAGACACTCCCAAGAAATGAGGTGCTTGGTGGGTACATCTTTGTTTGTAACAATGATACGATGCAGGAAGATTTAAAGCGCCAGCTATTTGGTAAGACTTGTATTCTCATTGATGTTATTTTCAGTTCATTAACTTCTATTATCAACATTAGCAGGTCGAATTCTTACATGCTGTTATTTCATTTAATAGGTTTACCACCAAGATATAGGGACTCTGTTCGGGCAATTACACCTGGCTTGCCTCTATTTCTCTATAATTACACTACTCATCAATTGCATGGTATTTTTGAGGTTTGTTCCCCACTTCATTCTTTTCTAACATTCCTTTCATTTACTCTATAATGCTTGGAGCTCTTGGTTAATTAGGCGGCGTTAGGATTTCGTTTTACCCATTAGAGTTCCTCTCTGAATGTCTGCATTTGCCTTGGTTTTACTAGATTAAGATAATGTAGCAAGTTATGATTATGTTACGTCTTTCTAGTGATTTTATGTGATGGTGAGATTTAGCAGTGATACTTTTTAATGGTGAGATGAGATTGTTTGAAGAAATAGCTGTGATGATCATTTTAAATCTTTTCTTCCCCTCTCGTATGCTGTTTATGGTTTCTTTTATATGCACAGGCAGGAAGTTTTGGGGGTTCTAACATTGATCCAACTGCTTGGGAAGACAAAAAGTGTAAAGGCGAGTCACGATTTCCTGCTCAGGTAAAGCTTGGGTTTTTATGGTTTTTAGGATCTCTATTGTTAATTTTCATGGACGATTGCACTAACTCTACCCTTTTTTTTTCTTATCCCCTAATAAATAGGTGAGAATCCGTATCAGGAAACTCTGCAAAGCATTGGAAGAGGATGCTTTTCGGCCAGTCTTGCATCACTATGATGGTCCCAAGTTTCGTCTCGAGCTCTCAATTCCTGAGGTATGACAAACAATTACAAGTTTTCCGCAACATTTGCTTCCATTCCCACGTATATTTCATGTAAACTTTCCTAATAATCAAATTCTTTTAGCCGAAGTTCATGAGTTTCGAATTGGACTTTTGCAGACTTTGGACCTGCTAGACCTTTGTGAACAAGCTGGCTCTCCATAAGCAAAAATGTTAGCTGAGTGCAAATGTAGCAAGGGTTATGCAATTCAGCTGCCTGCTTCTCAAAGATGTTTCATGGAGCACAAGCTATGGCTGTAAGTCCAGTCGGTGAAATCATCTTTGAAAAAAAGTAGTAGGAAATGACATTTGCCAGCTGAATAAATGCATTAGTATCTTGTTAGCTTTGTAAAACCTTTTTGCATTATTATATCTTATGAATTTAAACCCAGATTAGACTTGCAAAATGTGAAAGAGAATGATATGACAATGTGTAATATTAAAAGCCCTCAAGTAATGAAGGCCATTTGTGCTTTATTACTATCTCCTCTCTTGTGTTGCTAGTTATCTGAAAATTCTCGAATTCTCAAAGATTTTCCATTTTCATATTATTGATATGTCACCCAAAAGCACATTGCTAATCAACCTTTGTACTTACAGATGAGTTCTAGCTGGGCAAAAATAACCATGATATCAAGAAACCCTGATGTACGTTTCCACCGTAAATGCTCTTGTTAACAACAGATATGTTCACTAGGAGACTCAAACCAAACACTTAAAGAAACAACATATTTTACCAAGAGTTCATTGAAACATGCTATAATAGTTTATCATCCATAAGGTCAACCTCCTCAAGGAAGATGAACAAAATTGGCTTCAATCAGAGGACTAAAGCTGAGTTTTTTTTGCTCCAATGTTTCATCTAAACCCAGGAGCTGACAGCAAACAGGGAATAAATACAATAGTAGACAACTGGAAACATCTATAACTTGGTGATCCCCTCGCAGCAAGATTGGATAAACGAAATTCCATCCAGCTTGCTGTGCCTGCTAGCATTGATAATTCGTTTGGCCTAATGGTATTCTTGTATTTCAAGTAAATAACATCACCTTAAATAAAACAAGGCTTCCATTGAAATCCATCTAGCAAGTATGAACAGCTCTATTGATTTCCCACCTCTTTGCTATGACCAAAGTATGCTGATGATCAAAGAGCGGCAGACATGAGAAACGTACGAATTCTTTGCAATAGCTCAGCTTTTACGGAGTCAGGAACGGAAGCTGCATAACCTAGGATTTAATCAAACCATGCATATACATATCACAAGATAAAATAAAGGAAAAATGAAATTAGATTCTTACCTCTGCCTTTTGGGGTGATCAAATGCACGAGGTCATCTACAGTGACATTATTTCTTCCTTTCTTCTTAACATGTGCCCTGCCGTTCATCAAAGTGAAATAGGTTTCATGAAGAATAATCAAGATTGTACACAAAGACTGAGGTACACAAGAAATTAAATACATCAGAATAAACTGAAATACGAAAAGGAACGAATAGTTCGTTGGATAAATAACTCATCTTTAAGGGAAAAAGCCTCTAGTGGAACAATTATCTATTTTGTGAAATGGCACTTCATTTCTCTTTTTGTCTATTGTTGAGAAGAAAAAATAATAATAGATGTTGAAGAAGGAAATGTTGACAAAAGAGTTACGCAGCTTCTCATAACTATCAAGAATAGTTCGAAACAATGATGCTTTGTCAGTCTCCAAAAGCACCACACCATACCACATAGCTAGAGCTAGATACAATTCCATGCATCATTCATATGCCTTGGGCATCTTTCATTCATTATCGTAATAGAAAGGCTTCATTAGCAAACTGGCCCTTAAATCATACCCCAAATCTCAGATTGGTACTTCAAGTTTTTGTTTTTTTTTGTCAGAAGTAGTATCTACACTATCAATTTTGTCCTAGTTTACCCTAAAAAACAATACTAGCCAATAAGAACCGTGGCATATAGATGTTCTTATTGGTCGCTGTACACTTTTTAAGGTAAAATAACATGAAATGATAATTTAGCTACCACTTTTAACAAAAAAAAAATAACTTATAAATTCCAATTTGGGAATTGGGGTATAGTTTAGGGGCCAATTTACTAATAAAGGTCAATAGAAAACACTATTATCTTTCAGTCAGTCAATGTCCAGAAATGCAGCATACCCCTCACATTTTGGACATAGTCCTGCAAATTGTGTCTATCCAGAGTAGGAATCTACAGAAAAAGAACCTTAGAACCCACAACAAAGTTATTCTCATGGATTAATATCTATGTTACTCAGACTTGGTTCCTTGTAGATCATATCCCCATATCTGTTTGCCAAACATAAGTGTCTGATACCGATACTTCAAGAAAAATAAAGAGTCCAGCAACATAGATTAATAACTTACTCAGAACCGATGGTTGGCAAAAGAGGGAAGTGTTTGTTAAGTAATGTTACATGAGATGAACTAATTAGTTCAAAGTATTCTAATTGACTTAATACTAGCAATGCTCAACATTAAACTACTTAATTCTCAGCACTCTAATTTCTAATTCCTAATTCCCTCATCTATGAGTAATCTTCAACATTGCCTCCACTTTCAGATACTAACAATGCAAAGTTGCTGACCCTTTCAAACACTTCAAACAATAACTTGAAATAAAAGGAACAGTAAAAAGTAGAAAACCTGCAAAGAGCTTTCATCTCATCCTTCCAACCAGAGTCTATAAGCCTTTCTCTTAACAACTCCATTAATCTCTCTTTTTCCCCACTCTCAATCAACTGCAAAATTCAATCAAATCACAGTAAATAAACTAAAAAAGAATACCCAACTTTTTTCAATAATTAAAAAGGAAAAAAAAAAAACCTTGATGTTAATAATTTCATGAAGGGTGGGTTCTTTCCCTTGATCTTCAGCAGCATCTGGGGTTGGTGGTCGATTTACTGAATGTTTCCTGTCATGAAAAAAAATTAATTTAAAGATTCAATTTTGATTATATATATATTTACTTAGATTTAAACAAAATTAATAAGAGTTGTACATGATTTTGACGACAAGTGAAACTGAAGAAAAAAAAGTTAAATCTTGGAAACAGCTTAAGAAGGAGAATATGAGGGGAAAAAGACGGGAGTTTTATTTTTACCCGCCTTGGTGGACCGCCATATGAAACGACAACGTTTAGGAGGGCAGAGATGATGGAAGTCTTTTACCATATTTGTCCCTGGGGTTAGTTCGAAACTACGAAAAAACCTAATACGTCAACGGCTGGACGACAAAGAAGTGGCGCCAAATGGTTACCATAGAACTACAAAAAATATCTTTGAAAATTCATAATAAAACGAAAATATCCGAAGAAATCTCTTCCATAAACACTAAGTACTTGGTGTTGGCGTGTTTTCCGTATAATCAATGGCTTCTTTGGTTCTCTCTTCTCTCTGTTTCACTTCTCAAAAGCCTTGTTCTTTTACGTCTTCGCTCCGTTTCAGCTTCGGAGCTCTGACGGGATCCAGATTCGCCGCTCCGTTAACTGTCGGATTCCGACCGGTGAAGAAGAGAAATGGAAGAATAAGGGTTTCGGTTTACTCCAGAGCTTCTCCTCTTGTGTTTCGGGACCTCGACGCTGATGATTTCCGGCATCCGCTCGATAAACAGGTGGGGATTTATGTTGCAAAATTTAATTTGAGAATTTATTTTGTTCAATCTGTTTGATTTTATTTATTTACTTTTGGTTGCAGAATACGCTGATACTGAAAGCGATTCCAGGGCTTAACGAACTAGGAAGAGCTTTACTAGGTGATTGCTTTTACTAATTATGATTTGATAGTTTTGAAATTTTTTTTAGAAAATTCAAAATTAGACAGTAAATACAGAACCAAGTTTCATTGAAAAGGTGGAAATTGTAAGATGTAAAAGAAAATTCATGTAAGCCATTTATTTTGTTCTTTGAAACTGTGTCTTTCTAATTTGGATTTTGGAAGCAAAAAAACAAGTTAAAGGAATTTTTTTTCAATTAAAGAGCAAAACAAATCCTTATCATAATTTATGGTAAATGTTGAATGTTAAAATAGTTTTTTTTCCCCTTAATGCTTTGTAGCAGGAACTGTGACAGAGCAAATCATGCTTCTTGAGAATATAGGGACTTCAGTCCTTGTTTCGAAAGATCAGGTTATTTGATGTTTTGAAGATTGTTGTTTAAAATTGTTTTGATCGGTTGTATCCAACGCAAATTGTTTCAAATTATTGTCTTTTAATTTCTTGTATCAGCTTCCTGAACTTCATAAAATGATGATTGAAGCTGCGGGAATATTGAATATTGAATCTCCTGATCTCTATGTTCGGCAAAGTCCTGTTCCAAATGCTTATACACTAGCGATAAGTGGTAAAAAACCATTTGTTGTCATTCATACTAGTCTTGTGGAGCTTCTGACGCGAAATGAATTGCAGGTCTTCACTGCTTTTTCATTCTCTTTTACTAAATGACTTAAACTTGCTGTCCATTTTGGCTTTCCCTTTTAGTGTATTGACTGCTTCTTGAATCCTTTAAGATACAAGTTTTCAATTACAAAATGTTTCCATATTCATAGATGTGATTATAAATGTCAAAATCAGATTAAATGTGCTTTATTTTCCATAGTAGTGCTGTGTTTTAAAAGATAAAGTACCATTAATTTAGTTCTTTTCAACTTTGAAATAGGCTGTTTTGGCTCATGAGTTGGGTCATCTCAAATGTGATCATGGTGTGTGGCTTACCTTTGCAAATCTTCTCACTCTTGGAGCCTATACTGTTCCTGGTATGATTTTAGTTCTTTCCATCAGTTGTGGCAACTTAGCTACTGTGATACAATTTTAGTTTAGCTAGAGCACATTATATTTGAGAAAACATCTCAGACAAGGCAAAGGAACTTATGGACTTTTATGATAAGTGATTCTTTGGTTAATTCTATTGCACTTGACCTTTCGAGGGGGGCTTCATATTAGTGGTGGAGGCAGAAAATTTTTTTTGGAGGCCGGAATTAAATTGTAATTTTTACAATAATACAAATGTAATTTCATCATTTTAATAGCATATATCTTTATTATTTTTAAAAGGTTAAATTAAATTTTTATCATTTTTGAGGGGGCCAAAGTGTAATTTTATCATTATTAATTTAAAATTTATAAATTATAAAGGGTCTAAATTAAAAATTTACCATTTTAAGGGGGCTATAATATATATACAAAGAGGAAAATTGCAAAAATCTTAAACCTTGGGTGGGCCTATTTATGTTTTGGGAGGGTCATAGTGTAAATTTACAAAGGATTTAATTGAAAAAAAATAAACTTTTGGGGGGGGGGGGGGGCATGGCTCCCTTGGCCTCAACGTGGCTCTGCCACTGCTTCATATATTGTTGCGGAGTGCAATATACGATTGAGAAAAAAACTTGGCCGGTATGTATCTTGCGGTGTTCACTGAGGAGAAGAACAAGAGAATCTTGTGGATGATTGTCCTTATAGGAACAACGATTAACGTTTTTTATCTCCTATTGCAGTATATAAAACTTTGGTGGCACATTATCCTCCTAGAGATTTATTTTTTCCCTAAACAACTCCAGCTTTTGGCTATGAGTCTGTGGCATATATCTGTAGTAGTATTCTACTGCAGATAATATACATGGCTTTGAATACCTTTGTTTTTCACAGGACTTGGTGCCTTTCTAGCTCAGACTTTAGAGGAACAGTTATTCCGTTGGCTTAGGGCAGCAGAGCTTACTTGTGATCGTGCAGCCCTTCTCGTTGCACAAGATCCCAAGGTATGAAATATCATTCTCTGAGCCAACACAATCTGCAATTATATTGTTGAGATTTCATTATCTGATTTTCTTTGTGGTGCACCTACAAGAGGTTGTCATCTCTGTTTTGATGAAATTAGCTGGTGGCTGCCCATCTATGGCTGATCAGCTAAATGTGGATGCATTTTTAGAGCAAGCTCGCTCTTATGATAAAGCTTCTTCGAGCCCAGTTGGGTATTATATAAGGTAAAGCATTGAAAATTGGCCTAGAATTTTCCTTTTGGTTGTGTCTAATTAACTAATGATGTCCAGAAATGCTCAAACACGGCAACTTTCACATCCTCTGCCTGTTCTACGTGCACGTGAGATTGATCAGTGGTCAAGAAGTAATGAATACAGAAGCCTTCTTAAACGTGCTAATCAGATGAACGTTGTAGAAAAAGTTTAGCTCTGGTCTGGACCTTGAGAAAGTCAAAGTTGAAAATAGCTTTAATAGGTATGTATTGTATCGTTATTTTTAGAATATTTTACACGCATATCTTTTTCTTTCCTATGTTTTACAGTACAGTCTATTTTTTCCTGAATAACAAAGAGCCTTTAACTCACCATTCACAATTTTTTTATTGCTATTACCTTGCATTTGTTTCATTTTATTACATGACCTATAGTAATAAAGACATACAAATTGCAACTTATGTTTTTTCTTATATTAAATCAGAATTTTATTTTGGATGTTTTTCCAGATTTTGACTTTGCCTTGCAAGATTTGGTTCCCTTTGTATTTATAGAAGATACTTTGCCAGACAGAAAGAACTCAGAAAATGGAGGAAGCTTTTGCACAGAGCATCTATAGCAGTGGTAAAACATTTGTCTGTAAAGAACCACAATTAGTTAGAGTCTAAATTTACGGTAAGAGAAGCAGTGGTAAAACATTTGTCTGTAAAGAACCACAATTAGTTAGAGTCTAAATTTACGGTAAGAGAATCATATATAGTTTATCTTTGTAACTATGATAGAGATTGTTTTAACATATGCTTTATACTCAAAAGAACAGAATACTGTATATCGTCATCCAAAAGGATAAAGCAAATATAGCATTTTTTTTCTTTTAAATCCTGTAGTAAATAGAATGCTTGCTTGATTAATATTTTCTATAGTGTGTCCTGAATTTTCCACTGTTCCCAACTTAATAGATACGGCATTAGCATATAATTTTCCGCAGAAACAACTGTTACTCCATTCAGAGATTGAGGTTCTTTGCTTCCACTACAGATTGGTGCAAGTTCACCAAGGGGTTTGTACTCCACTTCATGAAACAGAATTTTGATGTCAACAAAAAAGGCTTGCTCAACTAAGTAGCTAAAGAATTGCATATGCTAGAGCTCATTACCATAGAATCACTATGAGCAATAACAGAGAAATCAAAATATTTGGATTGATTACGATTCTCAGGCCATTGGAGGAGAGCAAGACTACATCATCAACCACAGGCCCGCAAAAGATACCATCTTTTGTCTGACTTGTTGTGAAGCTTGAAAAACTGATTGGAGTAGCGCTTGAACCTGCCTCGAACTTGATCAAAGATTTCTCTGCTGATCCTGTCCCATTACTTCTTATTGTAAAATTCTGAGCTACTGATCCAGCTCGAACTTCTACGATAAAATCTCCTTCGCAGGCATTGTTAGCATCTCCTAGTGTGAACTTCAGATTATAAGCAGAACCTTTTGCAAGTGTTACTTCGGTATGTATGCCAGCTGAAATACCTGATACAATCTCCACTGCAGCATTGCCATGGGGCACAAAAAAGTGCTTGGAGCTTATATATTTGATTGTCCCAACGACAGCCCATTGTCTTAACGGTGATTGAACTGGACTTAATGCAGAATCAAGTAGAATCCCCTCGGTGGAGTTGCTTAAGAATTCCGGGCCAAATTCGAATCCTCCATTCAGCAACAGGTTATCTATGTCCAACAAAAATATGCGAAGCTGTTAGGGAGGATAGTGGAAAAAATCTTCGACATATTCCAGATTCCATCTGAATGTTATGAGCAATTGTTAGTACCTTTGCTTTGAACCAGTTTTTCTACTGCTTTGACAAGTAATGAGTCGATCACTGGCCAACATGTGGAGTTATCATCAGATTCAACTGCTTGGCTTTCAAAGACGAGGTTAACGGTTTCATCCTGACCTGCAAGACCTAGGTACTGGCCATAACTTTGCCATGCTTGCTTCCCGTAATGCTGCTTGAAAGAGAAGATCCCCTGATTGTCTGGTCCTGAAACTATTATATTAGCATTCGCTGAACAATTCTGACCACCAGGAGCTAAAGTAAATGTAAGTATATATTCCATGTAATCGCCGTTGGCTTGGAAAGCCTGGTTGATTTTGGCATCTTGACCCAATTGTATGGCATGTCCATTATCTGGCAATTCCATGGTTGGACCAGCTGTTACATACTGAACTGTCCCTTGGAATGTCCATCCTGGGATCGTGTTGTTTTCATTCAGCAACACAAATGGGACATTGCTGTTTCCGGTCAAGTTCTTTGGCGGCGATTCGAAGTCGGAATTTTGAAGATAATCTGTGAATAAAGATGAATGTATTACACTAGAAACAATTATATGCAAAGCCAAAGAAGGGGAAAAATAAAGAAAATGTAGCTTTGTTTACCTGCAGATCCAAATCCAAGGTAGAAAAAGAGGAAGAAAATGGAAAATAATAGAGGGTGCTGCATCTTTTGGATTGAGATAGAACAAGAGGATGTCATTAAGCTGACTATATATATATGGAGTTGACTTGGAGTTTAATTGGTTATCAAATTAAAAGTCGTACGAGTTGCTGCAATGGTGGATCCATGTAGTCATTAGTCGACGTCAAGCTGGCCTGTTCACATTTAAGAACGTCAAACATAAAAAGGAATTGTGGCATGTGATATATTCTCACATTGCTGATATTTTAAAGACAAAGATAGTCAAATTCTATGCACGATAGAACCCTTCTTTCATGGATGGGGTCCTCCATGAGAGCAAGCTCAAAGTCAAAGGATCCCACGGCGATTGGTATTCATTCTTTCATGGATGGGGTCCTCCATGTTTGGGTAAGGATTGTTGGACTGTGTTGGTGATGACGTATTGTTTATGTTGAAGGTAAAGATCGTTCTCACGATTTTATTTTATTCGGAAAAGGCATCTAATGAGGGGAAGATGATATTTTTATATGTTGCCGCGGTCCAATTCTTGACTAGTCAATGCGTTTAGATTGTGCTTTTATGAAGAATGGTCATATCTAGAGCAGGTTGTCATGAATGGTATCATTGTTTATGCAAGGAAATTGAATTGCGCTCATGATAAAATATTATTCGTTTCGAAATTGAATATTGTGATAATGTTATATAGGCATGAACTGTGATGGTGTTAGATATCTAAATTTAAGAATATGTCTTGTTAATATCCAATATTTTACAAGTTTAAACTCAAATAAATAGGCCCAGGTTTAGATCCAAATTAATACAAACAACTTAGATTAACGAGCAAACTAGCCTAAATACAATCTCCACTGCAGCATTGCCATGGGGCACTCAAAAGTGCTTGGAGTCTATATATTTGATTGTCCATTTATATTCCCTTTTCCTTTAGCCAATTCGACCTCCTCTGCTTCGACTAGCGCATACCCTTCTCGTATACTTTGTAGAGTCTATGTTGGTTTTTTATCAGCTCTTAAGGTTAATCAATTCAAAAGCATAATGAAAGAAAGAAAACAGAGCTAAGAGAACACAAAAATTTGAGAAGAAGATCTAATATTTTCATTGCTTAAACTGATGTAAATACAAGAGCAACATAAATGGAAATTTACATAGAAACAAAATTAGTATGACTTGTACAAGCTTCTAAGCTGTTAAGTCAACTAAGTCACATCCTTAGCCTATCAATTCAGTTATCATAGCTCATATTCTTAAAAACAACAAAATTACATCTCAACTAAACAAGTCAACATGTTACAAACTAAATTAACACAATTACATTAAAACTAAACACTTCAAAAAGTTGCTGACTCTGCCAACTGCTTGCTGATGCTGGTCGATGCTGGCTAATGCAATTGGCTCACTTCATCTTGCTGCATGGTTGCCAAACATTCAACACTCCTCCTTGGCTACCATGCTGCAAACTCCTATACTACTTCTCAAAAACTTAAACCTTGCATAGGCAAGAGGTTTGGTCAAAATATCTGCCAATTGAACTTCAAAGCTGCAATGCTTCAAATCAACTTCTTTTGCCAACTCAATTTCTCTAACAAAGTGATACTTAATCTTAAAGTGTTTGGTCTTGCAATGAATCACAGGGTTCTTGGCAATAGCAACAGCTGACTGATTGTCAACCCTAATCTCTGTTGTTTCCATCTAATCAGCATTTAGGTCACTCAACAACTTCCTAAGCTAAATGGCTTGATTCATAACAGTGGCAGTTGCAACATACTCAGCCTCAATAGTTGATTGTGCCACTGTTTGTTGCTTCTTAGAACTCCAGCAGAAAACACCTGAGCCTAAGGTAAAGAAGTAACCTGAAGTGCTTTTCATATCATCAACACACCTTGCCCAAGCACTATCTGAATATCCAAGCAACTTCCACTCCTCAGTTCTTTTAAAGATCACCCCAAGGTTAAGTGTTCCTTTGACATATCTGAGAACCCTATTTGTAGCTTTAAGATGAATCACATTGCTGGAATGCATAAATTTCAATAAAAGACCTACTGCAAACATTATATCAGGTCTTGTTGTAGTTAAATACAACAGACAGCCTACCAAACTTCTGTAACCCTTCTCATCCACCCTTTCATGCTCTTGCTTACTTGACAACTTTTCTCCTTGTGCCACAGGGGTGCTAACAGGTTTGCAATTTTCCATGCAAAACTTGCTCAGTATCTTCCTTGTAAAAGCCTTTTAACTTATAAAAATTCTTCATTCTGATTTACTTCCATGCCAAGGAAGTAGGTCATCAGACCTAAGTCAGTCATCTCAAAAACATCCTGCATTTGCCTTTTAAACTCATCAATTAACTCATTTCTACTTCCAGTGACTAGTAGATCATCCACATACAATGACACAATCAAAAGAGTCTCTTTCTCAGCACATAAAGTGTTGGCTCATTGATGCTTTTCTCAAGTCCAAGTTTTGACAGGTAGGAGTCAATCCTGTCATACTAGGCTCTTAGAGCCTATTTAAGGCCATACAGAGCCTTCTTGAGCCTATATACTTTGTGCTCCTGACCAGTAACCTTAAAATCATCTGTTGCTCAATGAAAATTTCCTCCATAAGAAAGCCATTCAAAAAAGAAGACTTCACATCCAACTGATGCACCCTCCATTGTTTTTGAGCTGCTAAGGCAAACAAAAGCCTTATAGTATCTAAAATTGCCACTGGTGCAAAGGCTTTAAGGAAATCAATGCCATATTGCTGATTGTACCCTTTCACAACAAGCCTAGCCTTGTGCTTATTCAGTGAACCATCAGCATTGTGCTTGGTTCTGAACACCCACTTCACTCCTATAACTTTCCTATGCATAGGCCTGTCTACCACCTCCCAGGTGTCATTCTTTTGGATCATGTTCAGCTCTGTCTGCATTGCTTCCATCCAATAATCTTCATTTTCAACTTCCTTAAATGTGGTTGGTTTCACAATGGTCATATCACACCTCTGATAAACATCAGTGATAGACCTTGTGCTTCTAACAGGTACATCATCATAGTCCTCCTCATTTTCAGATTCATCCTCAATTAGTTGCAGCTCAAAATCATCCTGATCTTGCTCAGCCAAGCTTCCATCTGTCCCATTCCATTTCCAATAGCAGTCTTCCTCGAAATTCACATCCATGCTTACCACTACCTTTATTGTTGAAGGTTCATACACCCTATATCCCTTCTTGATGCTGCTGTAGCCAAAAAAGATCCCAAGCATGGACCTTTTCTCAAGTTTGGTTTTCTTTTCAGTAAGAATTAGTGTATAGCAGGTGCAACCAAAGACCTTCATGTGAGAAACTGATGGTTTGTGCCCATACCAAGCTTTAAAAGGTGTTTTTCCCTTGACTGTATTTGTTGGCAATCTGTTGAGCAAGTATACTGAGGTATTGACTATCTCAGCCTAAAAAACATTGGGAAGTTTGCTCTCAAACAACAGGCACCTGGCCATATCCAGCATAGTCCTGTTCTTCCTTTCACATACACTATTTTGTTGTGGTGTCTAGATAGTGGTCAGCTGGTGTCGAACTCTAGCTTCTTCACAAATTTTCTGAAAATTTTGTGACACATACTTAGTGCCATTGTCTGATCTGATGGCCTTTATCTTGCAATTTGCTTGGTTCTCTACCAATGCCTTCAATTTGCCAAAGACTTCAGCCTCATCTGATTTCTACCTTAAAAACCTCACCCAGCAAAATCTTGAGAAATCATCAATAAACAAAGCAAAGTACCTACTCCCATTTAGTGAAGAGGTCTTCATAGGTCCACAAATATCAGTATGGACCAGCTGAAGCCTCCCTTGTGCTCTCCAAACCTTGTTTACTAGGACAGGCAGTCTGGTTTGCTTACCAAGCTGACAGACCTCACACACATCCTTCTTGACTTCCACATGAGCCATATCTTCAACAATATGCAATGTATGCAGCAGGCTAAGTGACTTGTAGTTCACATGTCCTAGCCTTTTGTGCCACATACATGATTCATCAGCTGTGCAGGTGTAAGCTCTTGCATCTAACTTGTTCACATCCAAAACAAATGATCTATCAAGCATAGAGACAGTTACTAACTCTTGACCATTCTGATCCTTGATCACACACACATTCTTCTCAAACATAAGGAAATAAACCTTTTCTAACAATTGACCAACACTCAACAGGTTTTGGTCTAAGTCTGGTACAAAAAGCACATCAGAAATGACTTTGTTACCTGTTAAAGTGCAGATCACAACCTTACCTTTGCCTTTGGCCTCAATAAATTCACCATTGCCAATTCTAACTTTTGACTTGAAGCTGGTATCTAAATCCTTGAACAAGCTATCCTCTAAAGCCATGTGGTGTGTACATCTACTATCAATCAACTAATTTTTCCTCACCTTGCTTGAATTAGCAAAACATGAAGCTGTGAAGACATGCTCCTTCTGAGCTTGTACATCTTCAACAGCTTGAGCTTGGTTTTGCTACTGAATAGGTGCCTTCCCTTTGTTATTGCAGACTTTCTCTATGTGACCAAGCTGTTTGTAGCTTCTACATTGTATGTTTGGCATAAACCAATAATACTTCTCCAAATGAGTGGACTTCTTGCACTGTGAGCATGGTGGAATTTTCTTCCTGCTTACATCCCTCTTGTTCTTTTCTTTCTTCTTTGACCAGTGCTTCTTGCCCTTGTAACCTGAACTGGTGCTTGAACTCTCCTTGGTTCTAACTTGAAATGCAGAATTTGAATACTCTTCCATCCTATTTGCCCTCCTTCGCTCTTGTGCATAAAGAGCATTTATCAGCTCAGTCAAAGAGATGGTTGACAAATCCCTTGAATCCTCCAATGAGGAGATCTTGGACTCATACTTCTCAGGGAGCGTTGTGATGACTTTTTCTACTATTATCCTGTCACTAAACTCATCTCCCATCAACCTGATGTTGTTGACAGTAGTCATGATCATGTCAGCATACAATTTGATGAACTCAGACTCCTTCATCTTTAGGTTCTCTAAATCTCTCCTCAGGTTTATCAATTGCTGCTGCCTGGTCTTGTCTGACCCTTGAAACTCCTCCTTCAGCTTGTTCCAAGCCTGCTTTGGAGAGTTTTAGGCCATAATCCTTGTGAAGATTGCATCTGAGACTTCATTCTACAAGCAGGACATGGCCATATACTTCTTGGCATAGTCCTCATTATGCTGTCTAATTTGAGCTATGGTTGGATTAGCTCTCAAGGGTGGTGGCTTTGTGTCTGATTGAACCACACTCCATAAGTCATATGCCTGCAGATAAGTCCTCATCTTCACTGACCAGATGTTGTAATTCTCCCCAGCAAAAACAGGTAGTTGTGGAGGTGAAAAGCTTATGGTTTCAGCAACAAAAATGATCACAAAAGCTTCTGTTTCTTTTCTTTCAAAACACACAACAATAGCAAATAACTTTCAACAACAAGGCCCCTCAAAGAATCAAGCTCTTGATACCATTTTGATTTTTTTGGTTTTTTATCAGCTCTTAAGGTTAAACAATTCAAAAGCATAATAAAAGAAAGAAAACAGAGTTAAGAGAACACAAAAATTTGAGAAGAAGATCTAATATTTTCATTGCTTAAACTGATGTAAATACAAGAGCAACATAAATGGAAATTTACAAAGAAACAAAATTAGTATGACTTGTACAAGCTTCTAAACTGTTAAGTCAATTAAGTCACATCTTTAGCCTATCAATTCAGCTATCATAGCTGACATATTCTTAAAAACAACAAAATTACATCTCAACTAAAGAAGTCAACATGTTACAAATTAAATTAACACAATTACATTAAAACTAAACCCTTCAGAAAGTTGCTGACTTTGCCAACTGCTTTCTGATGCTGCTCGATGCTGGCTGATGCAATTGGCTCACTTCATCTTGCTGCATGCTTGCGGAATGATGTTATGTTTAGACTAAAAAACGCTGCGAGAGTAAATTAGACATTTCCCATACGACAACATTGGAAGTTAAGAAGCTGAATGATGAATGAACAATCCGACAATTTAAAGCATTTGAAAAATCAAAAGATCATAAATTAATTAAAATATCACATCTTGAATCTATGCAAAATGGATGAAATGAGACCCAGAATCAAGTATTAAGATTCCCCACGCCTCTTTTTTCCCTTATAATTGCCAACTGTAATCCTCACATTTATGATCAACATATTTAAACATGGAAAACAATCTCTTTTTTTTAACCTACTTGTTCATAATAAGAACCAAAAGATTTGCATTGACAAAACCGGGGCGTTTCTTCCTTTCTATGGATTTCATCAGAATCCTTTCCAAAAAAATCCATTAGTAAAACCACAATTTGTAAAGGTTTGATCTTCTTCTTCTTTTTTTTTATTAATTAAAGCTCAAAGATTGTATCTTCATTGTTGAAGTGGGTCCGACTTGATGATGATTGACGGTGGATGATTGGTCGTCATCACCAAAGCGTTTTTGGGAACTACACTATAAAAAGCCAGCAAGCTCTTTGAGAAAATCTTCTTCATAGGTAGTGAAAATGCCAGGATTAAGTGGTCCTTCTGATTATTCACAAGAACCGCCTCGCCATCCTGGTCTTCATATCAACGCCAAGGCTAGTTTTCCTTTTGTGCTGTTTAATTCACTCCTTCGATTACATCATTCAGTTTCATTTTCCATTTTTACTTGGGATGTTAGGTTCCATTCATATAATCAATCTTGTTTTTTTCTTCTATCAATGTGTGTGAAGATTTTGAGGTTCTTAACTTGAATACATCTAAGACATTTTCAATTCATTTATTTATATTATAAATGTTCTATTATTTTATATGTTTATTTATGATTCATGAACAGAGTTTTAATTGTTTGTGAATATGTCCAATCATATGTTTATGATGTTTGTTTGATGTTTGTAAAAATGTTCTCTTTGGTGTTCATGAAATTTAAAAGAACAATAACAAACATAATTTGAAATTTTTAAAGAAAACTAATTGAACACAAACAAGTTTAACCAAACATGAATAGAGGCATGTTGTTCAAGCTCTATTCATTAAAAGTCAAAACTAAATGAAGTTGTTTCTTTGCCTATTGAATTGAGTTGAGCACGGTCCAAAATGCCTCCTTTAATCCAAAAGAAAAGCCCTTTTTCCTGCTTTATATTCCCATTTCTATAGGAAAACATGATTTTGTAGGTTATGTTATTCATTGATTGGAGTTTCATCCAGTAAATCATTGGCATCTTTAGTGCAGGAGCCTTTTAATGCTGAGCCACCACGTTCGGCTTTAGTTTCCTCTTATGTGACTCCGGTTGAGTTGTTTTTCAAGAGAAATCATGGACCAATCCCTCTAGTTGATGACATAGAGAGGTTATGTACTTTTCCCTTGCTCCATGCTACCACTTGTTTGGTTACTTGTGTTGGGGGATTATTTCTAAGTTTAAGCATTCATTTTTGAAAAGCAGATATTGTGTCGATATAAGTGGTTTAATTGAAACTCCGAAAAAGCTTTATTTCAGAGATATCAGGTGAGTGATACCGATAGCATTGCTGATTGCATCAATGCTGTGTATTTACTAGGTCAGATTTTCAAACAATAAAATGAAAATATTTTGATCACCAACAGGATGCTACCAAAATACATTGTCACTGCCACTTTACAGGTACCATTTGTTCCCCAGATTGTTGTTGGTCTATGTAGCACTGTGATGGTTGCATTTATTTCACTGATTTGGCTTTAATATTTTTATTCAGTGTGCAGGTAATAGGAGGACTGCCATGAGCATTACCAGAAAAGTGAAAGGAGTTGGCTGGGATGTTTCTGCTATTGGAAACGGTGTGTTTTATCTATCTCGAACTTGCAATGAGTTCGTCAATCTTATATTTCATTTGTATGTGCTTGTGCTAGAGAAATGCATATACAAAATTATCCCAAAATCTATGAATGTTTTCCTGTATGTTCTGTGATTTTGGTATTCATAATCACACTTCATGTTACTTCATAGATGCTCGATTATAGTCGGTTTTTTATTGTCCTTATGACCTTTCAGCTGTCTGGGGTGGTGCCAAATTGGCTGATATTCTTGAACTCATTGGGATTCCGAAGTTGACAAGTAGCACTCAGAGTGGAGGAAAACACGTTGAATTTGTGAGCATTGATAAGTGTAAGGTTGTAACTTTGGCCTCTTGGAATTCATTGTCAACTTTTTTCAGCAATTCAATGGCAGTTTCTGTCTATACGAGAACATCACTTTGTATTTTTCTCTTTAAAATAAATGTAGGAGGAAAACGGAGGTCCATACAAGGCATCGATTCCACTTAGTCAGGCCACAAACCCTGACGCAGATGTTTTACTTGCTTATGAGATGAATGGAGAAGTAAGCAACTCTCTCTTATGATCATATTCTTTCCCACACTCGGGAAAACCAGAACTTAAACTGAACTCAACAAGTATGCTAAAATGATTACATCTTTTATAAAAATATAAAAAATGAACTATTATCTTGCTATCTTTGCCAAAGCCTCTCAACAGGGATCATGGTTACCCGTTGAGAGTAATTGTACCAGGTGTTATAGGTGCTCGTTCCGTCAAGTGGCTGGATTCTATCAATATAATAGCAGAAGAATGCCAGGTTGAAGGATGTTTCTGCTTCGTGTTAAACTTGATTTATCGTTTCCACATTGCCCTCTGATCGGTTTCCATTTACAACCTTGTAGGGATTTTTCATGCAAAAGGATTACAAGATGTTTCCACCGTCTGTGGATTGGGGTAACATCGATTGGAATACGAGGAAGCCACAAATGGATTTCCCAGTTCAGGTGTTTACTAGATTTTGCTTAGATTAGTTTACTCCTACATGTTAAATTGTATGTTTGTGTATTAAGGCAGGATACTTAACACCTTTGCTTCAAGTTTTCCATTAAGCTGTATAACTCCGACGACAAACCTGCATTAGTTCCATGGTTCTAATATTGGTTTCTTTGCTGGTTGACAGTCCGTGATTTGTTCTTTGGAAGATGTGCAATCGATAAAACAGGGAAAGGTTCGTTCTCTTTGCATTCATTGCTTTATAAAGGTTGTCTGTATGTAAATACAGTTATAATTGCACTTATCATGAAGTTTAGTTGACTTGAATGGGAGACTTGAGTATTTTATTCCAGATAAATCTGATAGAAGCAACTCCCTTGTTATGCAGGTAAGAATTAGTGGATATGCAGTATCGGGAGGTGGCCGTGGAATCGAACGAGTAGATGTATCTATCGATGGCGGAAAAACATGGATGGAAGCCACTAGGTTTCAGAAAACTGGTATCCCTTACGTAGCAGCAGATGGCATAAGCAATGACAAATGGGCATGGGTGCTTTTTGAGCTCACAGTTGATATCCCACAGAGCACTGAGATTATTGCCAAAGCGGTACACCGCCAATCGCTATTTCCGAGTCATTTTCACCCTTTCAGCCAATGGTTGCAACTGTTGCATCCTGTTGCCCTCTCGTTGTGTTGATACCTGTTTTTCACTTATGTTTACAGGTAGATTCAGCTGCAAATGTGCAACCTGAAAAGGTGCAAGATATTTGGAACCTAAGAGGGATTCTTAACACTTCATGGCACAGAGTTCATGTCCGCATTGGCCACTCAAATATGTAAAACGAACCCGAATGGAACAGTTAAATAACTTGGCTAGCAACCTGAAATGTGAACCAAACTGTCTTTTACCATTTTGTTTTGTTCAAAACAGTATCCCCTGGCTTTAATTTAGTGAGTTCTTAGAGGGAGAGTTGTTGAAAGCTTAGCAACACAGTTCCTTCTATATATTGCATGATTTTATATTACGTGTAATATGCGACTATGATTGTCCTCTGGTGCTGCTAATTTCATGCTGTTGTCAGAACCAATATTGTTGACTTATGCCTAAGTAAAATATTTGCATCAAAGTGTAAATTTGATTAAAAGAAACACTGCTCTTGAATAATCAATCAAATATAACAAAAATTGAGCATTTCCGATGGCCAATCTACATCCATAAACCAAGAAGAAACATTAAAGTCAAACCAAGAAAGCAACCACGGATCTACCATATATAAATTACAATTTTGAACAAAATAAAAACTACTATCTTGCTAAATTCTACCCCTTTTTTTTTAAAATGAAGTTGTTGATGATTATGACCAAACAATCTACTTCCTTCCCTAAATCCCTCTCAATTGTCATCCAACAACATTGCACTTCTATTTCCATTAAATGGAATGGATCAATGAAAGAACGTACCAGGCACCAAGTTTACCTTCGAAATTATGATTCATATGCTTCCTGGTGCATCACTTCCGGCAGCTGGCTTGCGGTTCAAATAACGGATAACAGCATCTTCAACCCTGTTAGAATCACCGAAACAGAAGCTTGTTTAATCTCCATCCTTCACAAATAGTACCACCATCATTGTTATCTAATGGTTTTCTAAACGAAATTAATTCAGAGAAACCATGCGAGTGTAACCCAATCCCAGCATGTATAATAAATACAAAGAGTGTGAGCTACTCAGACTGCAGCAAACAAATTTGTCTCGAATACTGAATATTCAGTCAAATATTTTACAAGTAAATTAAATCTTAAACAAGAGTAAACAGAAAAATGAGTTTACCATGGTTGGTTAAAGAAATCTGATCGTCGCACTTTTTCAGAACTTCGACTAGCTTCCCCGGCTACCAGTTTCACGTCCAGGCTCTGAGACTCAATTAAAGCATTAATAAACTCCACTGGTGATTGACTGAAACCTAGAAAGAAGGCACGCCTCCTACGATGCTCGTGAATTTTCCTTATGGCAGCACATATTGCTTCATCACAGGTCTCGATCTCTTTGCTCTTCTCTGCATTTGACAAAAGAGCAGACAATTCCCTCTGTATCGGAAAGGGCAAATCAACTAACACATCATAGCATGTATTCCCAACAGGACTATTCCCGGAAAGCTTGATCTTATGCTCCAAATGTATGGGTGGTGGTGGAGACAAATGCTGTGATATCTTCAGTGGAACCATGGTAAATTTCACTTTTTCTTCCCCAAAAACTTTATGAAGTTGTGCGTCACAATTAAAGGAAGTCGGATCATTTGGGCTTTGAAGTTTTCTAGCCTTCACATAATGCCAAATTGCAGCAATAATTCTGGGGCGCGTATCAACTTCAATACCAAGGACTTCCATTAAAGCAGAAGAAAGCTTAAATTTCTCAGGTACATAATTCATTTCCAACCGTATATTCACAGTGAACTCCTTATCCCCTTTTCTCTTCACCTCAAAACCTTCATTAGGTGTCGGTGATCGAGCATGCTCCCATATAATGATATGATTATCTGGATATAGTCTTTGGTCCAATGAAATTGTCACTCTCTTGAAGAAAGATGAAAACTTCGGGTATAAAGGGTTTGTTCTTTGAATAAATCCAGGTTGATCTGGATCTACTCCATCTTCCAGGATTCTCCCAATAATCTTAAGGGTCCACGTAGGAGGCTCTGCATTAGGCTTCTGCGGAATTGTCTTAATCTGATTAGCAAATGTGTTGAAAACATATATTCTAAGAGTTTTCTGAACACAAGGTGGGTTCTTAAGTGCTTCCTGGATGTCAACTTTTTTCCTAGCTAATGCAGCATCAACACGTGCCTCAAACTCAAGAAGCTGGGTATACAAAGCAGATTCAGGAAGAATTGCTGCCACTCTATCCTGTAGTTGTTTCTCAGGAAGCTTCTGCTTCTTTCTACGTGCAGCGGGTGTAAGTTCTATTGTTCTCAAAGGTGACATTGTGTTCATCATAGGAACACCAGGAGGGCGCATGGGGGGCCTTTGAAGGATCCTCTTTGCACTTGCACTGCCAGGAGTAGACACGGATGGTGAAGACGAACCTAATGTCCCAAAGCCAGCATTCTGACCCTGGTTAAGGGACAAACCTTGAGCTTGTAATTGTGCTTGGAGTTGGGCATGAGCTTGAGCTTGAGCTTGAGCTTTTGACTGAGCCTGAGCAAGGGCCTGAGCTTGGGATAGGTGATACTGAGCTTGAAAACCAGCGCTGAGTTGAGCTTGTGAGAATGCAGGGTTTCCAGGCATAGGAGGAGGCACCATCCCCGCATTACCAAAGGGTGACGAAGATGCCCCAAGGTTCTTTGGGGGATTATTGCCATTCATAGACATCACCGGAAAAATATCAAATATCCACCAAAATCTAAAACATTCACAAAAAAAGCAAATTCCAAGCTATCTCAGCAAATACCCACTAACCAAAAACACCCAAAGAAGCAATGATTCCCTTCAAAATCAAGCATTTAGAAGTTGAACCCTAAAAGGTCACCAAAACCCCGGAAGAAAATGCCCTAATTTTGAATGAAAAAAAACCCCAAAGCCGCTGAATTTGAGCTAAATCTTATCCAAAAAAAAGCTTCCAAATATGCAAAAAGGGGGAAATTCAGGGAAAATAAGATGGAAAGTGCACGAAATGAAGAATTTGAATTACATTATGAGATCAAGGAGAGTTCGTTGGAACTACAATAGAGAGAATTAAGAGAGGGGAGAAAAGGGGGTAAAATTAAAAAAATGAAATAATCTTACGGAAGAGTAAAGAGATTTTAGGCCTTCCCTTACAGCAAAGAAAGAGCAGCAGCTACAGAGAGAGTTCGTCTCTCTCTCTCTCTCTCTCTCTCTCTCCCCAATTCCTTCTTTTGCTCTCTTGTTCAGTCCTTTTTTCTCATTTACCGAACATCAATACCCGGACCTGGATCCGATCCAAAAAGACTGGGCTCAACCTGCTACAATCTTATGGGTCAAGTTAGTTACCGAATGCAAAACCCGATTCAATCCATGATTTTGTTGTATGATTTTATTAACGAGTATTTAATATATTCTTTCAAATTTTTGTTTAAGAGAAATTCATCAATATAATTATGGGAAAAAATAATAAACACTCATTGTACTCATTAAAGAACAAGCTCCATCAACACAATAAAAGTTTCAGCTTCAACATCAATAGAATATTATGACACGTTGACAATCGACTCTGTCACAATTCAAGTAAAACATATTAAGAGTGATGAAAGCACTTAATATAATAAGGAAATAAACTCCGGATGGTCCAAAACGGTAGGTATAAATCGACAAAAAAACCAAGCATCTACCAAACTAGAGGGGATGGCAACAAAATCAACCCTAAAATAACTCACAGAAGCAAAACTACATGTTTACACAAGACTAAAAAGCGTACTATAAAAGTAGACAAAAACTTCTAAAAATGAGACTTATTAAATAATAGAAAAACAAACAAAAAAACATATAAAACTTAAAATAACACGAGTCCAAACCTACTCATGATATTAATTTATTATTTTGAAACTCTCAAAGCAGAAACATATTAAGAAGTAACAAAGAGCTACCCACTTTTTAAAAGAAAGTGTCGGTGGTTGGTGGTGTTTCAACGATGACAGGCACCGTCATCTGTCAATCACAACTTGTGAAGACAACAAACCATGGAGATCACAACGATGACGGGCACTGTCATCTATAGATCTGTAAATTGAAAAGAGAGAAGGCGCATGGAGTGAATGAAAAGAAGAAAAAAAAAGCGCGGAGCCTAACAACGCTGCTAGACAAAAACAAAAATAAACAAACGATTTGGAAAAAAAAATAGGGCTTGTTTTATATTCTTCCAAATTTAATTGGTGAAGATTAAATCATAAATTTTTGGGTAAATTAAGCCATTAGCCATTAAATTATGAGTAAATTTTCATTTTGGTCACTTAACTAAAAAAATTTTCAATTTGGTCATTGAACTATTCAAAAATTTTCATTTAAGTTACTAAACTATTCAAAAGTTTTCATTTAAGTAATTAGGTTATTAAGTTTTTTTTTAAAGTTCTACCAGCGAACTCCAAGCGATGATTTGATAATTGGTACAATGGATCAGTACTCATCGATAAGCAGAAAAATATACTTTAGATCCAAGTCGATCTGATGGTCAGTGTCGGAGATGGAGAAAAAAATGTTTGAATGTTGATTCGCAAATCTGTGACGTCCAAAGTTGTTTCATGAAAAAGAATGAATTGTAAAAGAGAAGAGGAAAGCGAATTTTTGATTGGTGCAAGCAATGCGAACAGAAAAAGCCATATGACATTAATTTTAATATCCTAATGACTTAAATAAAAAATTTTAAATGGATGAGTGACCAACTTATAACTTTTTACCAAAACGAAAACTTACCCATAATGGTATAATTTACCTTAATTTTTCTAAACAGTTAAGATTGTGAAGGGTGATTCCTACGAGTGGTGCTTTAACACAACAAAATTTGAATCCATGCCTCTAACATTTAAAGGGAATGAATGTAAATATGATAGTACTTGAATTATTGTATTATTGTGAGAACCATCATGACTTTCAACATTATCATGTGAACCACCTTCCACCACATCACACCTCTATAATATGGGACAAAATCTCAGTCCCCTTAAAAAAATAATTCCTTCAAGTTATCGACAGGATGCTCTAACAAAAAGGTGCCTTTTCTGTTGATGCAACAAACATCACATAAGTCATTAAGTTGTCATGCTAATAATGTGATGGCATTGTATTCTTAGAGGGGAGGGAAGTCCCAAGATTTTATTTGTTAAAAGGGAGTCTCATGGTGAAAGGTACTTCACACGATGATGTCATTACGCTTAGAGGCGAATATGAAAAGAAGCAGGTAGAGCCCTCTCAAAAATAAAATTTTTTAATTCATTTTTTTATGAATAGAGAAATTATAAACTAATATATAGTGAAATTGTGTTTTATCCCCTTCAAAATAAAAATATTTCAATTCAACCATCTTATAAAATAAAGAAATTATAAATTAATATATAGTGAAATTGCACTTTAGCCCCCATAAAAATGAAAAAAAATGTTTAGTCCCTTAAAAAATGATAAAATTATAAATTAATACATAACAAACTTATATTTAGATCTACAAAAAATTATAATTAAATTTTGACCCTTGTTAAAATTTTTTTGGATTCACCTTGTTGTGGTTTGAATCCTCCATGCTCAAACTCTTTAGTTTCCATGATTTCACGTATTCAAGCACTGCTTGTAGTTGAATCATTACGGCTCTCATACCATGTGAACTACCATGATATAACCATGGCCGATTAATGAGTGATTCACAAGAGTTCGTTTTACATAGTGAATTAATCACGAGGAAGTTCCTTGGATGAATTTGACCTTTCTTTTAAACTTTCATTTTAGGTAGTTTTTTGTTTTTAAATTTTTTAAATTATTTCTAATATTTTTTATATTTTGGAAACTTTCCTTACTATAGCTATAAATTTTAATTGGAACATTAAGATATCAAAACAAAATTTATATGGACTTTGCAGCTAGATTAAAACTTGTATAACTCAGCCCATGTTCTCAGCTGCTTTGAATGGAGGGCTTATTGGTTACTTCTCAGGGAACCAACTATCCCCCTATCTCTTCATTTTGGTAAATAAAGCTGCTATTAATGGGTGTTTTTTGAGGTGTATCCCAAATGCAAAAAGATTCATCTTACTAATTTGAGTTTTGCTAATGATCTTTTGGTTTTTGTTAAAGGTTTTGTAGACTTCATCTGTGCAATTGAGGAGGTGTTAGATTTCTTTTCTTTCTATTTCTGGTCTGCAGATGAATAATAATCCTAAGAGTGAACTTTTCAAATCTGGTATGAGTGATTCTGATCTTCTTGCAGTGGCGAAATTCACTGTATTCAAAATAGGATCCTTACCTATCAGGTATTTGGGGGTTCTACTTGTTACAAGGACTGAAGGAGTCTAAAGGCTAGTGATTGTAAGGGTTTGGTTGATTGGATTACTCTGAGGATTTTTTTAAATAGTAAAATGAGTTTTTTTAGTGGGCTGGCCCGAAAATGAATCTGGGCAAAAAAAATTTTGGCATTGCCGGACTTTACCCATGAACAGTTCTCAGTGTTTGTCATCCAAAAAGTGACCTCAACAGTCAACTCTAGGAATAAAGCTTGTATTTTTGGCAATCTTTGGACCGTGTGGATCAAGTCAGGCTCTTTATGGGTTTCCTGGATTGAAACTTACAGATTAAAAGGTAAGAGATATACTGCAACTTCAATCTTCACAAGGGCAATGGTGGTATTGGAAGACATTGCTACAACTTAGTAGTCCGCTGCCTTTGTGGTGGATTTCAATCTTGGCAAATAAAGTGTGGGAAAAGGTAAGGCCCTAAAAAGAAAAGGTTGCATGGCATAGGCTGGTATGGGGTAATCTAACTTTCTCAAGGTGAAGTCTAGGATGATTAAATGGGGTTATTAGATGGATCCAATATGTTCACTATGTTCTATGTAGATTGAAAGCAGAGATCATATTTTTGGAAGCTGCTCCTTTACTCAGCAAAAATGGACTCTCATCGTTCATACTTGTGATATTCATCTGCAGCTTGACTCTTGGCAGTGCATATTTGGTTGGATGGTTGAGAATGGAAGAGGCAAGACCTTAAAGCTCTGCCATTCTTAGGTTGGCATGGTGTGCTTTAATCTACTTTGTTTGGCAAGAAAGGAATAGCAGGGTCTATGGTGGCAATCTTAAATTGGTTCATTCATTATTTGCACATAACAAATGGTTTGTTCGTGATAGAAGTGTTAAATACTAAAATAACTATAAGAAATACTGATGATATATGTAGCAATTGGGGCCTGGTGTAAGTAAGGTTGCTGTAATTAGGTTTTTTCTATCCTAAGTTGACAATTGCTACATATGAAATTAAAAAAGCAGTAAGTTCCCTTGCTATACCCTATTTATCTTCACACATTTCATTTTTTTCAGAAGGGACCAAGTGAAAAGCACACACCACATGACAAAGACATAAAAGTTACTTACAACTCACTGTCCTTACCCTACACAATCCATCTTTTATTCAGCACATTAAGTAAACACTATATGGTAATCAATACAACAAACTATAAAGCTCAAGCCACCATAACACAACAGTTCAGAAGAAAGAAGTTAAGACGGTCTTTGTATCCCTCAATGCACCTCCATTGCAATTCCTTACTCTCAGGTTCCGGTTTGCAAGTGTAGATTGTCATTCCATTGCCATTGCCATTGCCATTCCCACTTGCAATGGAAGATGAGAATCCAATCACCAACAGTTCATTGCCAAGTGACTTGAAAGCCACTCCCCATCCTTTATGAAGATCAGCTCTAACCGGCACTGCTCCCAATTTCTTCCATGTGTTGCTGTTCTTAATGTAAACCCTCAACTCATTTGAAGATGTTTTGAGACTGTAAAGCTCGTTGTTCACTACCGCAAGAAGGGGTGGAGATTGCTGTGATGCGACCAGATTATCATCGTCTTTCAACATGTCTGGTATCAGTTCCCATGTGTTTTTATCCTTATTATAAGCTTCCCCACAAGTGAGTTCATTGCTGTTTTCATCCTTCCCTCCGATTACATAAAACTTGTCGTCCATGAAACAACCTGAGCAGAGCTTCCTATGCTTATGCATACATGGGAGACTCTCCCATGACTTTGTCTCAGGATTATATTTCTCAGCTGAGTTCAACACTTTGGTCCCTATTAACCCCATCCCAATCCCACCAGCTACGAAACCAAAGGTACCACAAGTGGCTGATGCGAACAAACATCGAGGATCAATCATGAAAGGCCCTTTGATCCATTTACTGGTTTCAAGTTCAAATCTCCACACAACATTGCCATCAGTGATCTCCCTGCCGGAGACAATCAAATGACTCCCAGCACAAAGTGACTCTTTATCTCCACGAATAAAACACACATCTGTAGATGGCAACTCTGGGAGCTTCCTGCAACACTTGAATAGCCTATCAAATGCCCACCAAGAATTGCACCCACTAGCTGACATGAATATAGATGATTCTTTAAACCCAATTTGCCTCCTTATCTTAAAAAACTCACCACTCTTTAAAATCTGTAAGAAATGCTTGTTTAATAAGTAAAGTTTCCAATATTCCGATCGAGGAAATCGAGCCAATATCAAATTCTCTAACTCATCACAGAGCTGAGGAACATAAGGGTAATCTGCATCCTGAGGTTCTACACCTGAGGAAGAATCACTATGGTTCGGATTTGGTTCTCTTTTCGCTTTGCAAATCCTAATCTTTCGGCATGGGGGCATAAGAAAGCTATCAGCAGCCATGTTTTCAGAGAAAACAGGCAGAGGGTTACATAGAAAAACACCCTGCAAAACCCCAAACCAGATTATTTCAGAAACCATCAATCTAGTTTATGCATATGAAAGAACCACCTGTTATAAATAATCACCTGAATAGAATCCAAAACAGACAAATATGGAAGTTTCCATGAATCAAAAACTAGGAAATATTTGCACACCAGCAGTTGATCAAACATTCAAAAGACAATAAAACTCACATGCACACTTTGAAATGCAAACATTCAATCTTTTAACACTATCCTACATAGAAATTTTGGATTTTTATTACTTGAAAGTGATCAAAGATTGAAAAAGTTCCATTCATGAACCAACAGCCAAAAGGGTATCCAAAAATCATCAAAACAAAGCTAAAACAAAAAAAAATACAACGTCAAATGAATCAAAATAGAAGAAAACAAAAAAAAAGAAAAATAGAGAAACAAGAAAAGGAGAAAGCTTACCAGAAAAGGGGGAAAGAGTTAATTACAGTCTATAGAGCTTAAACATTAACACAAACTCTTTAACATTTGAAGTAAAGGAAGAGAGAGAAGAGATGAAATATAGGAAAAGAAAAAATATTAAAGGGGTACAACAGAAATGAATTTACAATTGCAAGAACCCCTATTTGCTGGAGATTTTTATTCTTATTTTGGTATGGTGCATATTGTTGGGATTACAACGTGATGCATTTGGTTTTCATTATTTTATTATTTAGGACTCTTATTTAATGCTTATATATTTTCAATTGCTTAACATCTCTAATCTAGTATTTGTCTTGTTCTTGAACATTTTCCCTACTACTTAAAATTGGTGGAAGAAAATGGTTTTATATGAACAAACAGTTGAACACTTAATATTATATACTTTTGAACCTTAATTACATTTTTTTTGCTTATCTTTCATTAAAGTTGTAATGGATTACATTGTTAAAGATTTAGGACTAATTGATGAAAAGATAATTCTTTTTCTTAAGCTTGATTTTATTTTTTTGTATTTAAATACAAACATTTGAATTTAGAACTTAATTGTGGATTTTTATTCAAACTATTGCTTTCAATAGGCTTTAGGGGAAAGAAAGCTAAAGCAATAAATTTAAGTAGAAAAAAAAAAGAAATTTGAAAGCCTATAAGCTATATCACATGATAGAGCAGTAATTAAACACTAAGTTTATTAAAAGAATAAGTTTTAATCAATCCAATTTAATTTTCAGAGAAGAACATGGCAAGAAAATGTAAGCAGTTGGTTTAATTGCCGTTTAGGTCTTTGTGAGTTTCGAAATGGAGTAAATTAGTCTCTTCCGAAAAAGATTAGTTTAATCTTATATTTAATATGTTTCAATAAAATTATTAGTGTTTATTTGTAGGTCTTTCAGTATTTTTTTTGTTCTATTTAAGTGTTATATTATTATTCACCGATGGTGTATGAGACTTATGCACCGATAATAGAGACGGATCTAGGTAGGTTGATAAGGGCCCTGACCCTCCCTAAAATAAAATTTTTTCCATTTAGACCCTTTATAAATTATAAAAATTTAAATTACTAATGGTAAAATTTTACTTTGACCTTCCTAAAATTATAAAAATTTGATTTAATCATCTAAAATTATAAAGATATACATTATTAAAATGGCGAAATTACATTTTTACTATCATAAAAATATATAATTTAGACTCTATTAAGAGCTTGAAGAGTAGATGGGTTCACAAAGTAGGAATGTTTCGCTAGGTGCTTAAATAGGAGATTATGTGCATTGCATATGATTGGATTTGAACCCAAGAGTCTTAATTTTGTTTATAAGTGAGTTTTATTTCATCTAAAAATCAAATTGATACTACAACATTTTACTGGTTTCCACTAGCTATGCCACAGTGTTGTAATTGTTTAACTAATTGCACTATTAATCCCTCGTTCTCTACATATATGACTACAAACATTCAGATTAACTTTAATTCTTGATAGTATATCCCTTACAACATTCACATTATGAAAGAGTTTATGGTATAGAAGAATTGCCCTAGACAATTTCATGCTATGAGACCTTGTTTTGCTTCTGTCTAAGAATGTCCCAAGCCTCTTGGATCACACCTATTCTTGGGACTACATCCTGAGCTTTAATAGTTTTCTCGAGTCCTATTTTATCATTCTAATTCAATTTGATTTTTTTTGTAAGTTTTGTTGAGAGAGAGAAACCAATTTGCTCATTTTCAAAATTGACATAGACCAAAAGGGTATTTACATCAATTTGTTATTCAAATTGTAAAAATCAACTCGAAACTCGAATTACTTATTTCAGTTGACTTGAATAACTCGATTCCATTAACTTGAAATTCGATTTTTTTTTTCAATTCTTTTGAATCGAATCTAGTTTTGCTCACTCCCTACATAAGAAGATAACTAAATCTAGAATTTGTTGATTCCATCCAAAAACGCATGCTAAATTGAATGATATTCCAGACTTGAACTCAAATAAGTTTACCTCTCTTGAGTTCGTATTAACTTAATTAAGCACTAAATAAAAGTATTTAACATTATACTAAAAATAGTTATTTTTTATATTTATTTGAATTACAAAACAATACTTGATTATACTTTTCTTACTATATAGTATAGGATTGCTAATTGTTTTTAAATATATCAAAATCTAAGTTGTCTATGTAGTACATACACCATGCTTTACTGCATTTGAGTGTACATTTAACATTCAAATAAATGTTTTGAATACTCAATTAAAACATTTTGAAATTTTAAGGTCAATTTAAAATTTAAATTATAAATTGAGGAGGTTGGGTGAAATTAACCCTAAGATGGGATGTCCAATAATCAAATCCGAAAATATTAGTGTTAACATTAGGGCATGAGCATCTGCCATATATTAACATTTGTCCTAATCATAGTGTACTAATGAAAGAATAATTTAGTTAACAAATTTAAGCCTTATATTAATTAGTTTAGTAATGAGAAAAGCAAAGGAGGAAAAGGTTGGCTGCCACGCCCTTAAACCTACAAAATTCTACTCCATTGGATAACCCTCCCCCTTCAACACTTCTTTTTATTTTTTAATTTATATTTTTAATCTTTAGCTGTCCACTGATTAGTGGATTTACCTTTGAAATTAATAAAATCCAAAGATTCACCGTCATAATTTCATAGGCTTAGCATTAGTGAGTGATAATTTAAATTAAAACAAACAAAAAAAAAGCAAAAGGATTGGCTGAAATACAAAGGCCTAATCACCTTTCACTCCATAGATTTAGAGACACCATGCTAATTTAACCTTGATTTGACGTAAACATAGAAAATTTAAATTAAATTAATGATGAGTATTTGCTATATTAACAATGTATTTTTTAAAATATTTTACTATATTCTATAGGACATTTATCAACCTTTTAACTTTATTTATGGCTGTCGAATAATTTATTTTAAATTAAATCTCCACTAAATTTTTTTGTAATTGGGTTACGTATGTTAGCACCATGAGGTTCATGGATGTGAAAGAATTTAACATAGATTTTGTTAACTATTACTTCTAAAACACGTGTTAAATTTATATATATAAAAGAATTTAACTTTAATTAAGATTATTTTTAAAAATTAAATTTGTAATGATGAATTAAAAAATTCACATATTATATTTTTCAAAATACTTAAGAGTAAATATAATACCCTCACTAACACCAAATTATTTCTTGCATCTTGTTTTAATCAAGCCATAGAGGACAAGAATGGGTAATTAGAATGAGTATTTTTTTTTCTTTTTAAAAAAAATAGATCTAAGAAGAACTAATTTATTGTTGTAGAATTTATTGTAATTATTAAGGATTAGTTTGGATGGGTAGTGTATTTATTTATAATTAGTGTAACAGCCCAATTTTTAGTGGTGTCGAAAACAGTGGTTTCGGGACCACAACTCCGATGAGTCGAGTCGTAAAATTATTCATTTTAAATATTTTTGGTGATATATGCATCATATGAATTATGATTCGAAAATATCATTGATTAGGTAGTTAATTGAATAGAAAGGACTAAATTATAAAAAAAAAAGATAAAGATATAGTTGTTAAATTAGAAGGACTTAACAAGTAACCAAGGAATATAAGTTAGTGGATTGGTCTGGGTTAAATTAAGAGTAAATAGATTTAATAAAGGTTAAAAATGTTTAATTAAAGCTTAATGATGAAAGTCTCAATAATTACAAAATTACCATTTATATATATGAAATTAAAAGAAAGAAATTGAGAATTTCATCCCATTTTTCTTTCTTCTTTCTTCTTCACACGGAACTAAGGGGGAAAAACCTAGGGTTTTCATTTCCAATCTTTGAGCTTTGATTTGGGTAAGCAAACCTTGATCGTTTTTAGTAATTTTTATGTTTTTGAGTCTGTATCAGCTTAATCTAACTTATGCAAGGACGAATTTGTGAATCTGTCAAATGTTAGAAAACTTGTCATTGTTAAAATTGCTTGTTCTTGAAAGCTTTCGATATATTTGAGTGTTTGATACTTGGGTTAAATCTTTTTGTAAAGTGATTTTTGATGAAATTAGGATTTAAGGACTAAAGTGTGAAAATGATGAAATTACATGTATTGTTGTGAAAATAAATGTGTGAATGGGTTGAATAGATACTTAAGAGAATTCAGTTATGGTTAGTTGTGTGTGAGAATGGTTATTTTGCATGTTTTGTGTTGAAAGGACCAGATTGAATAAAAGGAAACTATTAAGGGTAAAATCATAATTTTAGCAAAAAGGACTATATTGTGTTAAATGAATTGGTGGTGTGATTTAATGTAAGAAATGAAATGATTTATGAATGTAGACTACGACCGTGCCACAGATCGAGGAAAAGGAAAATTAGCAGAGTAGTCCCTGGAATCCATTCACAACCGTAATCCAGTCCGGTAAGTTCGTATGGTTAAATTCTAACTTAAATTGCTTATTCTTGTAATATGACTATTGCAGTGAGATGAAATGATGATCGAAATTGTGGAAGACGAGTGTGAATGAAATACGAAAGATAAACGGGTTCGAGCTATAAACAAAAGAGTCCGATGACTAAGTGTCATCGTGAGTAAATGAATCCCTTACAGATTAAAGGTCTGATGACTAAGTGTCATCGTGAGTAAATGAATCCTTTACAGATTAAAAGTTCGATGACTAAGTGTTATCGTGAGTAAATGAATCCTTTACGGATTAAAGGCCCGATAACTAAGTGTCATCGTGAGTAAATGAATCCTTTACGGATTAAAGGTCCGATGACTAAGTGTCATCGTGAGTAAATGAATCCATGACGAATTAAAGGTCTGATGACTCAGTGTCATCGTGAGTATATGAATTCTTATACGGAACAAAGGGGTCTAATGACTATATGTCATCGTGAGTATTAAATGAAATGAGTTCCAATGCGGAACAAGGGTCCGATGACTTTGTCTCATCGTGAGTTACAAATGCGAGTGAAACCTACCTCAGATGTAAACAATATTTCATTTGGTTAATTAGATTTTTACAACTTTTGAAGTTCGTTAAATCTATTTAACTTTATGTACTTACTGAGCCTTAAAGTGCTTACCTGTGTATTTGCATTTGTTTTGTAGATTCATTTTTCTATTCGGAGATCGAATCATCTTGAAGCATCGCACTATCTCGAAGTTGTTCGATAGACTTTTACATCACTCAGTTAATATGGCATGTACTAGGATGAAGTTGTCCTTTGCACTACTTGTATGAGATTATGAAATTCCTTAATATGAATTTTAGTTGAATGTTCGATAGACTTTTACATCACTCAGTTAATCTTGTGGTGGTGCCGCCAGTTGGGGAGGTGTTTTAATGCTTGGTGTTTTGGAATGTGTTATGATGTGGGCTAATTTGTGCCTAAGCCCAAATCTTTTAATATTAAACCCAATAACCCTTTTAAAACCCAAACCTTTTAAACCCTTTAGAAAATCTTTTGAGCCCAAACCAATTGAAAAACCAAACCTAAAGTTTTAACCCAATAAACCCAAACCTTTTAATTATAGAAACCCAAGCCTTTTTGGACCCAAAAACAAACCTTTAAACTAAACCCATTTGAACCAAACTCAATTGAACCAAGTCAAACCGTTGATCGGCCATTGACCGATCGTTGACCGATAGTTGACTGTTGACCAACCATTGATCGTTGACTTTGACAATTGACTTTTTTCGAAAAACCTTACCCTGTCATTTTTCGACGTCCTGAGTCCAATTTCGCTATCCGTTTTGCTAAATTCTGACCCGAAAGTCTCGTTTTGATTGTTTTGTCTTAAATTGTGTACTTTAAGTTATTTTATAGTTCTAATTTGAGGAGTACTAATATATAATATTTGTGTTTAGGTGATCACGATTCCGAGGCGGACGATTTACTTCCTCCACCTGTTCAACCCATTCCTGCATCGACTCTGAGAGCTACACGTGAGTTACTTTAGTTTAATTTTATGTTTAAGTGGTGACTAGGTTTGTAATAATATTTAGTTGTATTTGTAGGATCTAATTCTGTTAGACCGGGAACTCGTACAGTGCGTGACGGACGACCTCCCCGTCACTAGAGTTCTATTTGCTTGAGGTGTGTTTCTAACTATAATATACCTTAATGTATGTGATGTGGTTGAGATTATATGATTTCATGTTGTTTGAGGTTTGTTGATATTGAGACGGTTGTGTTGTGATAAAAAAATAATGGTATGATTGATTGAGCTGAAAGTGTATGATGATAATGTTATGCATATATATATATATGTACCTTGAGCATGTGACGGGTAACTATTGTGATTATTCTACAGGGATTGTGATTCATGGGATATAAATGAAAATGAGTTTGAGGCAAAATACATATATATGAGAAACATGTGGTCATACCATTGTGTGTTCATGGGGTGGGATTGTAAGGTGGAAGAAGTGGTTATCATTCCTTTTAAGGTTGATATTAAAACCACATTGCGATTGGTGACGTTCGTTGGGAAAGGGTTCTGGGGAACCTTTTCACTGTGTTGGTGTGATGGAGTATGGGTGCATTGCATTGTGCTTGTGTATGAAATATGATTTGTGGTTACCCTTTTGTGATATAAATTGTTATGTTAATTTATAAATGCATTAGGTTGTATATACTTTAGAGTCACACTGGGCTTTATAGCTCATACCTCCACAGTTCTTTACAGGTAATCAGGAATTAGGTGACTTGGTATCCGGAGGCTTAGTTGCAAAATTTATATTATATTATATTATTATTATTATTATTTTTATTTTGGAATATTAATATACTTTGTTAGTACCTATTCGTTTTGGGTTGTAAATACAATTTATTTTGGAAATTTTGTTATTTTATTTTTGGGAGTTTAATTAACTTATTTTATTTTTAATTATAGATTTAAAATTTTATTCATGTATATTTTTGTTTATATTTGGGAATGAATGTGAATGATTTTGGATTGTCGAGTTGGGTGTGGGTGAATTACTTAAATAATCTTCTAGATCCGGTTGTATCTTTTAGGCCGGGTATAGGGGGTTGCAAAAAGTATGTGCAATGTATTAGCATGCTGTATGAAGTTATGAAATGATGAATGGTTGATAAACTAGAGTCTAAGCATGATTCATTGAATTCTGCATACTTGTTTCGGTAGAAGTGTAGGGTAGGAGAGAGGTTGTACATTGACTTGGATTGTATCGGTAGTTGAATTGCAAGTATCGATAGTTCATGTTACTGATGTATCGGTAGTATGTAAGCTTGTATAGGTAGAAGTTGCAGGGTGTGGATTTTTGCTCTTTGAAGTTTTTGGTATCGGTAGTTGCATGACTTTTATCGGTAGAAATTATACTTGTATCGGTAGAATTAGTAAAGGTATCGGTAAAAATCTGCACAGTTCTAAATTGTTCATTGAATTGGCTACTACCAATACTTGACCATCAGGTACCGGTAGAAGTCCCCCTAAAATGCTGGAAATACCATTTTTACCCTTGATAAAATTGTATTATGTTTAGATATTGTTTTAAATTGTGAGAATTGATAGTTGTCTTGAATAAAGATACAAATAGTCAGATATTTGTAAAAGATGAACGGTATAAAATGAATAGTAGATGTTGAAGCCCAATTTTGACCGGGCCCAACTTGGATTTTAAATTAAGTTTGAATTAATTTTAAATTTATTCAAATTTAAATTTGTTTTAAATTTAAATACATTTAAAATAATTTGAAACTTAAAATTAAATGTCCAAATTACATGTCCAAAAAAGGGTCCAAATTTACAAGCCCAAATTGGGGCCCAAGCATAATTACAATTCAAAAGCCCAAATTACAAATGACCCAAAAGGGCCCAAAATCCGAAAATCCACTTGTGCTGCTGCCACTTTTCACAGCCAATCAAAGGCTACCACATCAGCTCCAACAGACCCCATCTCCAAGTTGCTTCTACACAGCCGACTGCCACCACCGGCTTCAACCTGCTCCAACCGCCACTGCATAGACCTGCAAAAAAGAAAGGATTAGGACTAGCATTTAATGGAAAGAAACAAATGGAAATGTTTGTAAAAATGGCTATAAAAGCAAATTTAAATCTGTACAAAGGGTTACGAAATCCCTATTCTGAAAATACAGAAAAACCCTGTTTTGAAAATCAATAGAAAAACACTATTCTAATATAACCAATATAGAAGCAGATTATCAAAGTATACTGGAATCAAAACAGAGACAACCAACAATAGTGAATATCCCAGTATCGGAACAGCCAAGTATTATTAATGCACACTTACTATTATTTATGATTGAAACTTCTAAACTTATCAAATTCTGGATGTATATTAATGCATGTTTTAATATCCTATTAGTATTCATTGCATTGTTTTAAATGCATTAATAAGTATGGTCTTAGATGCATTAATGAATATTGATAACATTTTAATAATAATAATAATAAATGTTTCTAATAATAATAAGTGATTTTAATAATAATGAACTTTTTTTTAAATAATAAGGTAATAATGATATTTATTAATAATATAAAAAAAAGAATTCGAAAGGACGGTACTCCCCTGACTTGCGTTGCCGTCACCGAAGTTTCGTGTCGGAGTCATCGTTGAACACCGCCACCACCGCCGTCGTGACCAGAAATGGAGAAAACCTACATGAAAAAGAAAGAAGGGTTAAAGTTTTAAGGGTTCGGATTTTAAAGAAAATAATAAAAAGGGAATTAAAAGGATTAAATCGGGTTTTAAGATCTAAGATCCCTAAACCTAGATCTGGACTTTCAATGCTTCAAAAGATGAAAAATGAGAGTTTTTAAAACGGTTGTTTGAAATAAAGAATAAAGAGCAAAAGAAAAGGAAAAAAAAAGGAAGAAAAGAAAAGAAACCGTGGCACTTGAACTTACCAGTGATCGGAGATGATGGCGCGTAGATGAACGACGATGGTGCACGGTGGTCGGCAACGATGGGAAGCGGCGTGGGGCGTGCGTTGGGCCTCACGCGGGTCAGACGGTAGGCCGGAGTTCGGCCATGGTGGCCGGATAGAAGATGAGAGAGATGAGAGAAAAAGAAAGGGGGCATGCTATTTAAAAAAATGAAAGAAAACAATAAAAAAACCTAAAAAGGTTATTTATAGGAGACCCATGGACCGACCCGATCCGACCCGACCCACCTCTAGGATCCGCGTGTTTTTGATTAATAGGTTATTTACGCGTTTAGTCCTTCCGCATTTTTAATTATTTTAATTTAGTCCTTTTCATACTTTTAATTATTTTTAATTTTGCCCGATAATTTTATTCACTTTTCAATTTAGTCCTCTGACATTTTGAATGTACTAGAGGCTGCCACGTGTCACTGTTATGGTTTATTTATGCATTTGATCCTTTTTATTTTTAATTTGTTTTAATTTGGTCCTTAAATCAATTTCTGTTTAATTACACAATTGGCCTAGGAATTTTTTGAGATTTACAAATTAGTCCTTTGACTTCTGAATGCCTGTAGGGTCGCCACGTGTCACCCATTCTTTGGTTTTATTGCTTATAGGTCCCTAAATTGTTCATAAATTATACTTTAACCCTAAAAGTTTCGAAAAATTATCATTTTACCCTCAAACTTTCTAAAATTCCATTTTTAACCCCGGTTTCACCAAAAATTACCATTTTACCCCTAAACTTTTCAAAATTCTATTTTAACCTCGATTTCATAAAAAATTACCATTTTACCCCCAAACTTTCCAAAATCCCATTTTTAACCCCGATTTCAGCAAATTACCATTTTACCCTCGAACTTTCCAAAATTTCATTTTTAACCTCGATTTCATCAAAAATTACCATTTTACCCCTTAACTTTCCAAAACCCTATTTTTAGCCTCGATTTCACCAAAAATTACCGTTTTACCCTCGAACTTTCCAAAATTCCATTTTAACCCTAATTTCTCCAAAATTACATTTTTAACCTCGAAAGTCAAAAATTACCATTTCGCCCCCCGGGCATCCAAAGGTCTCGTTTTTGATCCCAATCGCATCGTTTTTCTTCTTCACTATTTACTCGTATTTATCATTATGCACTTGCATTTTACATTTTGCATTCTATTTATCTGCTTATTATTTGGCTTCGTATTTAATTTCTCTTATTAATTGCTATTCGATATTTTAAACTTACACGCTCATTTTTAAAGTATCTTCAAAGACGAGGCAATGTTTCTCTCGTGTGAAAGCTTCGAGAAATCATGCCCTAACGTGTCGGGTGTGATTTTTCGTGTAACTCACATGCGTCGAATATCCTTTTTTTAAGATTTTTATACCTGTTAACCCCGAGATTCCGAAAATATCGTGTCCTAACGTGTTGGTCACGATTTTAATTCTCTGCAAAAATCGAAGTAAACGGGTATTCCATATTTTAAACTATGTGTCTGAGGATTACATTTTAAATTCAATACGAAATTTTCAAATTCTCAAAGCATATATCCATATCACAAATAATTTTAAAAAACGAGGCAATGTCCTTTCGTGTGAAAACTTCGAAGAATTACGCTTTAACGTGTTAAGTGTGATTTTTGTAATTCATGCAAATCGGATATCCTTTTCAAAAGTTTTCAAAATACTCTTCGATCTAATATACAGAGTGGTTTTAAGACCCAAAAGAAGAAACAATGTTCTTTAGTGTGAAGATCTCGGAACATCATGCCCTAACGTGTTGCGTGTGATTTTCGTGTGGTTCATATGATAGAATACTCTCTTTAAAATGTCTCGAAACGTCCTTCAATTTTGAAACTCCGAGAATATAGTGCCCTAATGTGTTGGACACGACTTCTAATTCTCATAGAGGATCGAAACACGAGGACGAATTTTCCTTAAAAGTTTTCCTTTGAAATTATGCAAAGCCGTCTAAAATAAACATCGTATTTTAAACTTCACTCGAGTTTTCATTGTTTTCATAAAATAAGACCTGAAAATAATCATATGGTACCAATTTTTGGGCGTATGAGGGTGCTAATCCTTCCTCATGCGTAACCGACTCCCGAACCTGTTTCTCTGGATTTCGAAGACCCATTTTTTAAAACGTTTTAAACGTTTTATGGTGATCCAATCACACCTAATAAAAGATTGATGGTGACTCCCTTTTTGTTCTAAAATATACAACGATTTTTCGAAGCCCCATTTTCGTGGTCGTTTCGACAGCTGGCAACTCCACTGGGGACTTTTTTTAATAGACGAGAGTCAAGCCAAAATTGATAATCTTCGGGTCTTTTTTTGAGAACTTTTAAACTTCGATTTTATTTAACATGCGATCCTCGGTATTTTTCGTGGTATTATACTTTGTGATATGGCTAAGTATAATTTTTTGCATCCATATGCATTATGCTATTACCCTTTTAAGTGGAAGCGAGAAACTACTCCTTCGTGAGGTCTTCACCTCCGTGCAGGATGGTAGATCGCTTTCGGGATTACAAAGTACCCTTGTTTTCGTGAAGTTTTCACTTCCGTGCAAACATGCGAGAAATGCATCCCCCTAAACCGAACTCGTCCGTATGAGCCTGTAATGGGTGAGGATAGAGGAATCTGCTGGTTTGGGTACCCTTTACTTTAGAACCTAAACTACATATAGTGAACTGTAAGCACTCACCCTAGATGGAGTTAGGACGAGCCCTGTTAGTATACCCGAAATAATTTTTTAGGTTCTGTATTATATATTTGTATGTTGATATCACATGCTACTAAGCATGTTTGTTTTGCCTCTTTCACCTGCATTTGCATCCTCATGAATGAAAAGGTGTTGATTTGAATCCGTTTTACCGACTAGGCAGTTTCATCATGGAGGAAGGATTTCTAGATAAAGTAGAGGATAATATGGTGACGCGCCTATGGTCTGAGGAGCAGCAATGCGGAAAAGGTGACAGCCTGAAAGAGGGGCATTTGTCAGAATTTTGGGACTATACTTGTATCAATGTAACTCAGAACAACTTGCAGGAGTTGAAAGAGATTTGGGGACAGTAGGATAATGAGATGAAACAGATGTTTTGTCAAGACTATGGAGATCTACCCTACGATAGAGGAATATACTGCTCTGATTCGATGTCCAAGGATCCAAGTCGATAAGGCATATTCTAAAGACGCGAGTGTTCCGACATTGTTAAAGAGATTGATGAATACAACGGGGATGAGCGAGCAATAGGTCGCTCCTCGTGTAAAAGTAAAAGGAGACAACAGGTGCATTACTTGGAAAAGTTTACGAGACCTGATTGTGACACACCCAAATATGAGAAGACGCATTGACATTTTTGCCCTCAATATATACGGGTTGGTCTTATTCTCGAAAGCATTGGGGCACGTGAAAGATGCAGTAGTAGTATTGTTTGATCGACTCAGTAGAGGAATTACGCCCGTCCCTGCTATCCTGGCAGAAACTTTCCGCTCGTTGAGTGCTTGTCGGAGAGAAGGAGAAGAAAGATTTATCGGTTGCGCACAACTTTTGATTGTTTGGTTTCACAGCCATTTCTGGAAAGTGAAGAAATTTTCTTGTAAAGTTTTCTCGACTGACTTCTCGCCTTTGAAAAATTTTGTGGCTTCTCAACGAGAACTAAAAGTATCTGAAGAAAAGTGAGCGGCTGTTCTCCAGAATCTACGATACGTGGACATTGAATGGTGCGCTCCTTGGTTTCTTCCTGGTGAGGTCCTTTACCGCTATGGCGACTTTGATTGGGTCCCGTTACTCGGAGTTTGGAGTGCCACTGGGTATGCTCCTCTGCTCGTCTTGAGGCAATACAAGACAAGATAGTTTATCCCTGCAACTCATGGTCTAGCACATTGTGAGTTTTCATATAAAGAGAATGATTATAAGAAAAAGGTCCGAGAAGTGGCAAATGCGTAGAAGAAGGTGCAAAGAATAAATAAGTTCAGTGCGAACCCTTTAACAACCTCGAACTACGACTAGTGGAGGAGTAAGAGGGTTAATGATAACGTTTCTGCGCCCAACCCTGAAAATGTTCGCCTAGTAGAAGAATATCTACAAGAAGCCCCTTCAGAGGTAGACATCTTCAAACATGATTTTGAAAGGAAAAACTCAGAATTTGGTAAGAGGATAGAGGTATTGGAGGAAGATAAGATGAGGCTGGGGCTAGATGTAGATTTTCACAAACTAGAGGCTGAGAAGCAAAGAAAAGGAAAAAATAAAGCCGAAGAGGACCTCGAGGACTTAAAGAAGCATTACAAGAAGCTTCGTCAGTCTATGAAGATTGCAGGGTTGGGTAAGACATCCGAGAAATAGCGCCAGGAGATTCAGATACAGAAGGACCAAGCGGAACAATGGCGAAGAAGGTTCCAAGATGGTCAGGCCCGTGAGAATGCCTTGAAAGGAGAATTGCTAGAAAAGCAGGTCGAAAAGGCCGAGATGAGAGCTAAGATGACCAGCCTGGAAGCAAGGATAGAAGAATTGGAAGAGTCATTACGGAGGCACCGCAATCAGAATACCGTACTGGAGCTCAAAGCCTGCATGGCTGAAAAACAAGAGTTAAGAGAAAGAGTGCAAGAATTGGAAGCCACACTCCACAACAATGAAATTTGACTCGAGATTATGGAAAGAAATTTGGAAACTAGTGAATGACGCGCTCGCCAAGCCCAGAGGGAAGTCAGGGAAAGAGATCACGTAATGGGAGAAGCATTGACTCAAATGAGAGAAGCTGCTGATCACGTACGGGAGTTGGCTGTTGAAGCTGATGTTTTGAGTCTTCAATACGAATCCAAATCGGAGCGAGGAAAGAAGTTAGCTAGACTTCTAAAAGAAGTTAAAGCTCTAGGACAAAAGGCCAAACCATTTGTGTAACTTCTGTTTTATGTAAGGATTTTTTTCTCTCTCGAGAAGTTGCTCTAATGGAAAGTGGATTTTGGAATCAATGTCTTTTCTTACATTGCATGCATGCATTTCATTTGCATTATATTTTGCATATTCTTGCATAATAATACTAATTAATTAAAATTAAAAGCCAGTTAACGCCAGTCATCATTGAAAATACGCATCATTATTATACCCGCAAGAAAACAAAAGCCATGGAACAACGGCTTGAGCAAATCCAGAAAGAACTACAAGATCAGATGTAGGAGCAAATGGCAGCAATGTGTAGGGAAATGAAGAACCAATTCTCGGAGGTACAAAAGAGTTTGATGACGGAATTAGCGCAAGTTAAACTAAGCATGACTGACAAAGGAAAAAGCCCTACTATTGAGGATGACGAAGACCCGAGTGTTCCTCCGGGCTTTACGCCATTACACAACCCAGCCTTACAAGAAATACCGGTCAGAGAAGCCCATGTCACCATTAGGCCACAACAGCAGACCACAGGCACGTTAAGACCTGCTAACTATGTAGTCGGATCTGGATCAAATCCAGAAGATAACGCTGCAAACTTGAGAGTCCCAGATTTTGATGAGATGATAAAGGAGGATCCCCCTAGACAAATGGAGGAAAAGTATAGGTTATTGGAGGAGAAAATTCAAGCCATACAAGGAATTGAAAATTCTTACGGAGTGGATGCCAAAGAATTGAGTCTGGTTCCAGACTTGGTTCTCCCTCAAAAATTTAAAGTTCCTGAATTCGAAAAATATAACGGAACGAGCTGCCCAAAAACACATCTGACCATGTTTTGTAGAAAGATGGCGGGGCATGTTCACAATGATCAATTGTTGATTCACTGTTTTCAAGATAGTTTGGCTGGATCGGCGGTCAGATGGTATAACCAACTGAGCCGAGCAAAAGTTCGTTCATGGAAAGATTTGGCACAAGCTTTCTTGAAACAATACGGTCATGTGACTGAGATAGCACCCGACCGGCTCACGTTACAGAAGATGGAGAAGAGGTCAAACGAAAGTTTTAGACAGTACGCACAGCGATTGAGAGAAATGGTAACACAAGTACAGCCACTGTTGACAGATAAAGAGACCACAATGCTATTTGTCAATACCCTCAAAGCCCCCTATCTTAATCATTTATTGGGAAACGCTACCAAAAGCTTCGTCGACATGGTTATCACAGGAGAGATGATTGAGAATGCAATTAAAGTTGGTAAAATCGAGGCGGGAGAAAACGCTAGAAGACCTGCCCCTAGAAGAAGAGATAATGAGGTCAACAATACAAGTGCATATCGACCTGGTGGTGCCAAACCCTTCATAACAGGTCAGCCAAGGGCACCAGTAGTTAATCATCAAAACGCCCCGAGGCGGGAACCTAGTGTTAGGCCAAATAGAGCAAGAATTCAATACACTCCACTACCGGTGTCGTGCAAAGAACTCTACAAGATGCTGTATGACGTCCATAAGGTAGCTCCTCAAAGGGTGAAACCGTACGAATCACCATTCCCAGCCTGGTACGATGCGAATGCTCATTGTGAGTATCACGCAGACGCGGAAGGTCACTCAATTGAAAATATCCCGGCTTTCAAAAGGCGAGTCGAGGATTTGATAGGATTTGGGGTCGTGAAATTGGAAGACCCAGCTAGGCCCAATATAGCTGGAAACCCTTTGCCTAACCATTCCAACCAAGGGGTCAATGCTGTGCTGGAGGAAAAGGCACGAAAAGTCAAAAGAAGAGTGGAAGACATTAGGTCTCCGCTACGATGGATATGACAGCAAATGGTCAAAATCGAGATGATTGTGAAGGATAAGGAGTGTATGATAATGGAGACTGACTGCGAGTTTCACGCTGTCAAGGGGCATGAAATCCAAGATTATGACGAGTTCAAAGGCCTGCTGCAAACATTAATGGACAATCAGGAGCTGGAATTCTTCGAAGAAGAAGAAGAAAAAGTCAATGATATCTGTGCTTCTGAAGAGGGGTCGATCAACCACCCAAAAGTGATCATTTGCAAACCACCAAAAAGCGCAGCCAGAGGACAGACGACGCCTCGTATTATCATTCGAAGACCTGCAACCTTCCCTTACCATGAAAGCAAAAAGGTTCCGTGGAATTACAACTGCAATGTGACCATACCCAAAGAAGGAGAGCCTAAGAAGGATGTAAGCTTGATTACCCGGAGCGGAAAAATTTATGATTCAGCCGAAAAAACAAAAAAGATCAATAAAGGGAAAGCGGTAATAAGCGAGCCTGAAGAAGAGATATCCACTAGACTTGAGGAATCCACCAATGAGCCAGTATTTGAAAGGGAGGTGAAAGAGTTTTTGAAATTCTTAAGGCACAGTGAATACAGTGTGGTGGAACAGCTCCATAAACAACCTGCACGAATTTCGATTTTATCTCTGCTCCTAAGCTCGGAAGCACATCGTGATGCATTAATGAAGGTGCTCAATGAGACTTACGTGACCAATGATATATCGGTATGTAAGTTGGATCGCTTAGTTAATAATATTAGTGCAGACAATTTTATCTTTTTTAGCGATGATGAGATCCCGTCCGGGAGGATGAGATCTACCAAAGCCCTCCATATCACAACCCGTTGTAAAGGGTACACGCTACTGGGAGTACTCATAGACAACGGGTCAACATTGAATGTATTACCACTAGCTACACTCCAAAGATTACCGATCGATAGCTCTCATTTGAAAGGGTGCAACAACATAGTAAGAGCATTTGACGGGACAGAAAGGAAGGTAACAGGAAAAATTGAAGTACCCTTGTAGATTGGGCCAAACACGTACGAAATAGATTTTCTAGTGATGGATATTAGGCCTACCTACAACTGCCTATTGGGGAGACCATGGATCCACTCGGTTGGGGCAGTACCTTCCTCTCTACATCAGAAGGTGAAGCTAGTGAATGAAGGGAGGCTAATTACCATCAACGCTGAGGAAGAAATAATTGCCTCTGTAACAAGCGAGTCACCTTATGTGGGAATGGACGAAGAGGCTATAGAATGCTCATTTCGTTCACTGGAATTTGTAAATGCGACCTTCATTTCGAAAGGAAGCAAGGTGCCTGTGCCGGTAATATCATCGACTACTAGAATGGGTCTACGGATGATGCTTGCAAAAGGAGCTATCTTTGGAAAAGGACTCGGGAAGTACCTCCAAGGGAGAACCAACGTGCCAACCCTGATAGAAAAACGGGATCGCTACGGCTTAGGGTATAAGCCGGATGCGAAGTAGAAAAGGAAAGAGATTGAAAAGAGACAGGAGAGGAGGAGGGCCAGACTATCTGGAAAGGAACTCTTGTGGGAACCCATGATCTTCCCACCCATTTACGAGACTTTTGTTTTAGGAGAAATAATTAACCAGAATGAAGAGCAAGGGAAAAAGCGAGTAACCATTGGTACTGGGGGGAGCATTATGAGGGACGTGAGCATCAATGCCATATCAGAAGAAGATAAGGAAGGGAGTCTATCAAGGATTGGTCCGTGTGTACTTGGAAGTACCCTGGATAATTGGACCGTGGAGGAACTTCCTGTAATCTTTAAAATTTCCTTAGAGTAATACTCGAAATCACTTATTGCTTTAGGCTTGAAAGCAATATGGATCTTTTGTAAAAGGCCCATGTTCATTATTCAGTTATTTTAAATGAAAGTGCATTTCCTATCCTAGAATTATTCGTTCATTTTTAATTCAGCTTAATAAATCGCTCGTACATAACCAACAAATACAAATTAATCATCCTTTCAATACATACATACTCATACACATACCACAGAATCATTCTTTCATAAATTCATTTTGTTCTTTGGATTTTCTTTTTATCCCTCAACAGGTCCTCAAATATCAATAACATGAGTCACTCTGACGTTAACTTAGAACCTCACTTTGAGCAAGACATGTATCTGGAAGAGCTTCAGAGCTTTGAAGAAAATTAGGATTGTGATTTCTCCCCTGATCTGCTTAGGATGGTAGGACATGAAGAAAAACAAATCCTGCCTCATTTGGACCCTGTAGAAATGATTAATTTGGGGAGCGAAGACGAAAAGAAAGAAGTAAAAATCGGGACATGCATCTCTATGGAAACTAGAAGGAATCTTATCGAGTTACTCAAAGAGTTCCAAGACATCTTTGCATGGTCATACCAAGATATGTCCGGTTTGAGCATTGACATTGTGGTGCACAAACTTCCTATAAAAGAAGGATATAGACCCGTGCAGTAAAAACTCCGGAGAATGAGGTCGGATGTGCTGTTAAAAATAAAAGAAGAAGTCAAGAAACAATTTGACGCCGATTTTCTCTAGGTAGTTAAATACTCCGAATGGGTAGCTAATATAGTCCCTGTTCCTAAAAAGGAAGGAAAAGGCACGAATGTGCGTGGACTATCGAGACTTAAATAAAGCTAGCCCAAAGGATAATTTCCCTTTACCTCACATAGATACTTTGGTCGACAACACAGCGGGACATCCTTTGTTCTCTTTCATGGATGGTTTCTCGGGATATAATCAGATCAGAATGGACCCTGAGGACATGATCAAAACCACATTCGTCACGCTATGGGGAATATTTTGCTACAAAGTAATGCCCTTTGGACTTAAAAATGCAGGGGCAACATATCAGAGAGCTATGGTAACCCTTTTCGATGACATAATGCACAAGGAAATCGAAGTTTATGTTGATGACATGATAGCTAAATCCCAAACAGAGGAAGAGGATGTGAGAATCCTGAGGAAGTTGTTTACAAGGTTAAGGAAATATCAATTAAAGCTGAACCCGGCTAAGTGCACTTTCGGGGCTACCTCAGGAAAACTATTAGGCTTTGTGGTCAGCAAAAGAGGAATTGAAATCGACCCAGAGAAAGTCAAAGCCATACAGGAGCTACCACCACCTAGCATGCAAAAAGAAGTACGGGGATTTTTAGGAAGATTAAATTACATTGCTCGGTTCATCTCACAATTGACTGAAAAGTGTGACCCTATCTTCCGCTTGCTTAGAAAGCGTAACCCAGGCATATGGGATGCCGAGTGCCAGAAAACTTTCGATAAGGTCAAAGATTACCTGTCCAAAGCTCCTATCTTAGTTCCTCCGATTCCTAACAAGCCTTTGATACTGTACCTAACATTCTTTGAGAATTTCATGGGATGCGTGTTAGGCCAGTATGATGGATCTGAAAAGAAGGAGAGGGTGATATATTATCTGAGCAAGAAATTTACCGATTATGAGACTTGGTATTCGTCTATTGAGAAATTGTGTTGTGCACTAGTTTGGACTACACGCAGACTAAGACAATACATGCTCTACCATACTACTTGGTTGATCTCGAAATTAGATCCTTTGAAGTACCTAATGGAGTCAGCTGCACTAAATGGAAGGTTAGCTCGATGGCAAATCTTGCTCTCAGAATTTGACATCGTCTATGTCAATCAGAAGGTGGTAAAAGGGAGTGCGATAGCAGACTTCCTAGCCAGCAGGGCTTTAGAGGATTATAAGCCGATAAACTTCGATTTCCCGAATGAAGATTTAATGTATGTTGCAACAGATGAAGAGGCAATCACGTGGGGGCAACCATGGATTTTAAATTTTGACGGAGCTTTAAACGCCACGGGGTTGGAGCAGTCTTGGTATCACTAGAGGGGGACCATTACCCTTTTACCAGCAAGCTGGATTTTGACTGCACTAATAGTATGGCTGAATACGAAGCATGCATCATGGGAATTCGCACAGCCATAGAATGGGGAATTAAAATTTTAGAGATTTATGGAGACTCTGCATTGGTAATTTATCAACTTAAAGGAGAGTAGGAAGCGAGAGATGCTAAGCTAAGGGATTACCGCAAGCTAGTTCTCGAGTTGATTACGAAGTTCGATGATGTCACATTTCATTATCTCCCTCGAGAGGAAAATCAAATGGCTGATGCCCTCGCTACTTTGGCCTCGATTATCAAAGCAAGTAGGCCAGAAGATGTGAAGCCCATTCAAATGAGTATCTATGAAACTCCCGCTCATTGTTGTGATATTGAGGCAGAGGAAGAAGTAGAAAAAGACGATCACCCATGGTACCAAGGCATCCTTCAATTTGTAAGAGATCAAAAATACCCCGAGCAAGCTTCAGATAACGAAAAGAGAACATTAACAAGACTCGCTAGTGAATATGTCTTAGACGGGGAAATCCTGTACAAAAAGAGGAAAGACCAGGTACTATTGAGATGTGTTGATGCAGTAGAAGCAAGAGGATTGTAGAGGAAGTTCATGAAGGAATTTGCGGGACGCATGCCAACGGTTTCACGATGGCCCGACAAATAATGAGATTCGGGTATTACTGGTCTACCATGGAGAGTGATTGCATCAACTATGCTAGGAAATGCCACAAATGCCAGATATATGGATATAAGATTAATATACCCCCTTCGCACCTCCATGTCATGAGTTCCCCTTGGCCTTTCTCTATGTGGGGCATGGATGTCATTGGACTAATTTCTCCGAAAGCTTCCAATGGGCATAGATTCATCTTTGTGGTGATCGACTATTTCACCAAATGGGTAGAGGCAGCTTCGTATGCCAACGTTACCAAGTCTGCAGTTAGTAGATTCCTGAAAAAGGAGATCATATGCCGGTATGGAATGCCAGAGAGGATTATATCCGACAATGCCTTGAACTTGAACAATAGCACGATTGCAGAAGTTTGCGAACAATTCAAAATCAAGCATCATAATTCCTCTCCCTACCGCCCAAAAATGAATGGGGCCGTAGAGGCAGCCAATAAAAATATCAAGAAAATCGTGGCAAAGATGACCGAGACTTACAGAGATTGGCATGAAAAATTGCCCTTCGCCCTCTTCGCCTACAGAACTTCGGTCAAAACTTCTACTAGGGTAACGCCATTCTCATTGGAATATGGTATGGAGGCGGTCTTACCTATTGAGGTTGAAATACCTTCTCTCCGAGTTTTAACTGAGCTCCAATTAGATGAGGCTGAATGGATCCAAGCTCGATATGAACAGCTGAATTTGATCGAGGAAAAGAGATTAAAAGCCATCCGCCACGGCCAAATGTACCAAAAAAGGATGATGCGAGCTTATGACAAAAAGGTTTGTCCTAAGGAGTTCCGTGAGGGAGATTTGGTTTTGAAGAAGATACCCCCTATACATAAAGATTTCCATGGAAAATGGATGCCCAATTGGGAAGGACCTTATGTAGTAAAGAAAGCTTTCTCGGGAGGAGCTCTCATCCTAACAGAAATGGATGGCAAGGAACTGTATAACCCCGTCAATTCAGACTCGGTAAAGAAATACTTCGCCTAAAAAAGAAAAGGTTCATGATGAAAACCCGTAAAGGGCATCCTGGAACCAGAAGAATTTTGAGTTGAAAACCCGCTAAGGGCGGCTCAAACCCAAAACAGGTCGAGGAGATAGAGAAAAGTTACAACTTGAAGCATCAACAAAGCACTCCAGGTCTTCTAGACATACGTCTGGGCTAAAGGTGATTCTCAGCAAGTCGATGCAAGAGTGGCTCATTTCTGTCGATATTTAGGACAATTAAATTACTTAGCCATTAATGTTGTTTCCTTTGATTCCTTTGTTAATACAATTTTTAAATACAATTTTGTTTCCACACAATTTTGTGCAGGCATTTCGCATTTAAATAACGAATAATGAACTGATAAATCATACAAAGATTCATGAGCATTATCCTAGAAATTTTCAAAATTATAGGGGTCCAAAACAGAATTGCCAGTGGGAAAACGAACTTGAAAATGAGCAATTCAAGATCAGCATAGAAGAAGATGGATTGACACATCGAGGACAGAATTTGGATGGGCAATAAACCGTACTGGCCCAATTAATAACAAATAAAATATTAATCATACACACATATAGTTAGGAGCATTTCAATTCATTCTGAGCATGACATCCTAAACAAACTGGCCTACCCATAGGCCCATTTGAGCATATTTTACAGGTCTCAACACCTTGAAGCGAGGCGAAAAATGACAAATTCATGACGGATCCCGTGAGGTTATAAGGATAACCATTTTCTGAACAGATTACAGTTATTTGATCCTTTACCCCAAGATTGAGGGCAGATCACCATCAATCGACCTTACTCCAATCACGGAGTAGTTCAACAAAATAGTAAGGCGGTAATCTTTCTGATGGGATACAGAGAAGAATACCAACTCAACGCTCAAAGCGAGCAAATCTTTGAACCCGACTTCATGATGAGACACTGAGAAGCAGGTCGAAGCAATAAAATGGTTAGCTTCTTGAGGAGACACAGAGAAGTGGACCAAATTCGTCTTCTTGAGGAGATCCAGAAAAGCGAATTAAAACAAGCGAGGTGGTCATCTTCCTGATGAGATGCAGAGAAGAATACCAACTCAACGCTCAATGCGAGCAAATCTTCGAACCCAGCTTCCTGATGAGACACTGAGGAGCAGGTCGAAACAATAAAATGGTTAGCTTCCTGATGAGACACAGAGAAGTGAACCAAATTCGTCTTCCTGAGGAGATCCAGAGAAGCGAATTGAAACAAACAAGACAGTCATCTTCCTGATGAGATACAGAGAAGAATACCAACCCAACGTTCAAAGCGAGCAAATCTTTGGACCTGGCTTCCTAATGAGACACTGAGAAGCATGTGGAAGCAATAAAATGGTTAGCTTCCTAATGAGACACAGAGAAGTGGACCATATTCGTCTTCCTGAGGAGATCCAGAAAAGCGAATTAAAACAAACGAGACGGGCATCTTCCTGATGAGATACAGAGAAGAATACCAACTCAACGCTCAACGCAAGCAAATCTTCGAACCCAGCTTCCTGACAGGTCGAAACAATAAAATGGTTAGCTTCCTGATGAGACACAGAGAAGTGAACCGAATTCATCTTCTTGAGGAGATCCAGAGAAGCAAATTGAAACAAACAAGACGGTCATCTTCCTGATGAGATACAGAAAAGAATACCAACTCAACGCTCAAAGCGAGCAAATCTTCGGACTCGGTTTCCTGATGAGACACTGAGAAGCAGGTCGAAGCAATAAAATGGTTAGCTTCCTGATGAGACACAGAGAAGTGGACCAAATTCGTCTTCCTGAGGAGATCTAGAAAAGTGAATTAAAACAAACGAGACGGTAATCTTCCTGATGAGATACAGAGAAGAATACCAACTTAACGCTCAACGCGAGCAAATCTTCGAACCCAGCTTCTTGATGAGGTACTGAGAAGCAGGTCGAAGCAATAAAAAGGTTAGCTTCCTGATGAGACACAGAGAAGTGGGCCAAATTCGTCTTCCTAAGGAGATCCAGAGAAGCGAATTAAAACAGATGATTGCGGTCATCCTCTTGATGAGACACGGAGAAGAAGGCCGGATGGAATCACCACGTCAAAAAAGTAGAAGGACAAATGTAGTGGAGATTGAACGACTGATGAAACAAAAGGCGGACTAATTGAAGATAGAGCACCGAAGAGACGAGACCCAACAAGGGCATTTTTTTGGGTCTTTGCTCTGTTCCTGTTACACAGCAAAGAGCAAAGAGGGGCAATTGTTGAAGCTCAATTTTTATCGGGCCTAACTTGGATTTTAAATTAAGGTTGAATTAATTTTAAATTTATTCAAATTTAAATACATTTAAAATAATTTGAAACTTAAAATTAAATGTCCAAAAAAGGGTCCAAATTTACAAGCCCAAATTGGGGCCCAAGCATAATTACAATTCAAAAGCCCAAATTACAAATGACCCAAAAGGGCTCAAAATCCGAAAATCCACTTGTGCTGCTGCCACCTTTCACAGCCAATCAAAGGCTGCCACGTCAGCTCCAACAGACCCCATCTCCAAGTTACTTCTGCATAGCCGACTGCCACTACCGGCTTCAACCTGCTCCAACCGCCACTGCTTAGACCTGCAAAAAAGAAAGGATTAGGACTAGAATTTAATGGAAAGAAACAAATGGAAATGATTGTAAAAGTGGCTATAAAAGCCAAATTTAAATCTGTACAAAGGGTTACGAAAACCCTATTCTAAAAATACAGAAAAACCTTGTTTCAAAAATCAATGAAAAAAATACTATTCTAATATAACCAATACAGAAGTAGATTATCAAAGTATACTGGAATCAAAACAGAGATAGCCAAAAATAGTGAATATCCCAGTATCGGAACAGCCAGGTACCATTAATGCACACTTACCATTATTTATGATTGAAACTTCTAAACTTATCAAATTCTAGATGTATATTAATGCATGTTTTAATATCCTATTAGTATTCATTGCATTGTTTTAAATGCATTAATAAGTATGGTCTTAAATGCATTAATGAATATTGATAACATTTTAATAATAATAATAAATGTTTCTAATAATAATAAGTGATTTTAATAATAATGAACTTTTTTTTAAATAATAAGGTAATAATGATATTTATTAATAATATAAAAAAAAAGAATTCGAAAGGACGGTACTCCCCTGACTTGCGTTGCCGTCACCGAAGTTTCGTGTCGGAGTCATCGTTGAACACCGCCACCACCGCCGTCGTGACCAGAAATGGAGAAAACCTACATGAAAAAGAAAAAAGGGTTAAAGTTTTAAGGGTTCGGATTTTAAAGAAAATAATAAAAAGGGAATTAAAAGGATTAAATCGGGTTTTAAGATCTAAGATCCCTAAACATAGATCTGGACTTTTAATGCTTCAAAAGATGAAAAATGAGAGTTTTTAAAACGGTTGTTTGAAATAAAGAATAAAGAGCAAAAGAAAAAGAAAAAAAAAGGAACAAAAGAAAAGAAACTGTGGCTCTTGAACTTATCGGTGATCGGAGATGACGGGGCGTGGACGAACGACAATGGTGCACGGTGGCCGGTAACGATGAGAAGCGGCGTGGGGCGTGCGTGGGGCCTCACGCGCGTCGGGCGACAGGCCGGAGTTCGACCATGATGGCCGAATAGAAGATGAGAGAGATGAGAGAAAAAGAAAGAGGGGGTATGCTCTTTAAAAAAATGAAAGAAAATAATAAAGAAAACCTAAAAAGATTATTTATAAGAGACCCATGGACTGACCCGATCCGACCCGACCCGCCTCTGGATCCACGTGTTTTTTATTAATGAGTTATTTGCGCGTTTGGTCCTTTCGCATTTTTAATTATTTTAATTTAGTCTTTTTCATACTTTTAATTATTTTTAATTTGGCTCGATAATTTTATTCACTTTTCAATTTAGTCCTCTGACATTTTGAATGTACCAGAGGCTGCCACGTGTCACTGTTATGGTTTATTTAGGCATTTGATCCTTTTTATTTTTAATTTGTTTTAATTTGGTCCTTAAATCAATTTTTGTTTAATTACACAATTGGCCCAGGAATTTTTTGAGATTTACAAATTAGTCCTTTAACTTCTGGATGCCTGTGAGGTCGCCACGTGTCACCCATACTTTGGTTTTATTGCTTATAGGTCCCTAAATTGTTCATAAATTATACTTTAACCCCAAAACCTTCAAAAGATTACCATTTTACCCTCAAACTTTCCAAAATTCCATTTTTGACCTCAGTTTCACCAAAAATTACCATTTTACCCCCGAACTTTCCAAAATTCCATTTTTAACCCTGATTTTACCAAAAATTATCGTTTACCCCCGATCTTTCTAAAACCCCACTGTTAGCCTCGATTTTATCAAAAATTACCGTTTTACCCTCAAACTTTCGAAAATTTCATTTTTGACCCTAATTTCACCAAAATTACATTTTTACCCCCGAAAGTCAAAAATTACCATTTCACCCCCCGATCATCCAAAGGTCCCGTTTTCGATCCCGATCGCATCATTTTTCTTCTTCACTATATACTCGCATTTATCATTATGCACTTGGATTTTACATTTTGCATTCTATTTATCTGCTTATTATTTGGCTTCGTATTTCATTTCTCTTATTAATTACTATTCGATATTTTAAACTTACATGCTCATTTTTAAAGTATCTTTAAAGATGAGGCAATGTTCCTCTCGTGTGAAAGCTTCGAGAAATCATGCCCTAACGTGTCGGGTGTGATTTTTCGTGTAACTCACACGCGTCGAATATCCTTTTTTAAGATTTTTTTACCTGTTAACCCCGAGATTCCGAGAATATCGTGTCCTAACGTGTTGGTCACGATTTTAATTCTCCGTGAAAATCGAAGTAAACGGGTATTCCATTTTTTAAACCATGTGTCCGAGGATTACATTTTAAATTTAATACAAAATTTTCAAATTCTCAAAGCATATATCCATATCACAAATAGTTTTAAAAAACAAGGCAATGTCCTTTCGTGTGAAAACTTCGAAGAATCGCGCTTTAACGTGTTAAGTGTGATTTTTGTAATTCATGCAAATCGGATATCCTTTTCAAAAGTTTTCAAAATACTCTTCGATCTAATATACAAAGTGGTTTTAAGACCCAAAAGAAGAAACAATGTTCTTTCGTGTGAAGATCTCGAAACATCATGCCCTAACGTGTTGGGTGTGATTTTCGTGTGGTTCATATGATAGAATACTCTCTTTAAAATGTCTCGAGACGTCCTTCAATTTTGAAACTCCGAGAATATAGCGCCCTAATGTGTTGGACACGACTTTTAATTCTCATAGACGATCGAAACACGAGGATGAATTTTCCTTAAAAGTTTTCCTTTGAAATTATAAAAAGCCGTCTAAAATAAACATCGTATTTTAAACTTCACTCGAGTTTTCATTATTTTCATAAAATAAGACCCGAAAATAATCATGTGGTACTAATTTTTGGGCGTATGAGGGTGCTAATCCTTCCTCATGCGTAACTGACTCCCGAACCTGTTTCTCTGGATTTCGAAGACCGACTTTTTAAAATGTTTTAAACGTTTTATGGTGATCCAATCACACCTAATAAAAGTTTGGTGGTGACTCCCTTTTTGTTTCAAAATATACAATGATTTTTCGAAGCCCCATTTTCGTGATGGTTTCGACAGTAGACATCGACATCCTAACCGATGACGGTGTACGAGATTTGGGTGTTACATTTAGTGGTATCAGGGTTTACGATTTAGTCGTTTATTAGACTGTATTGGTCGTATTTGATAATTTAGAAGTACATGCCATATGAACTTGTGATAGTGTGATATGGATGAATCTGATCTAATTAATATTTTTGCAGATAAATACAGGATGCCTGACTTTGAAAAAGATGAATCTAATGAGGTGAACAACAATGTTTCGACTAATGACTTTGGGGCCAGTCATAGTGCGTCAATATTACCAATGACAGAAAATGAAGCAAAAAATATGTTTTTCGATTTGATGGGGTAGTGGTTCATGGAATTCATGAGGAATAATCCGATGATATCACCCCCTACGCCTCCTGTCGCACAACCAAGTGCCCAACCAATAGCACCTCCAGAAAGACCTCCCCCACCTTCAATGGTGGAATCGAGGCACCACATCCTTACAAATAGGGTTATGAAATAAGAAGCTGACGACTTCCAAGGCAGTGTGGAAGACGATCTTTCCAAAGCTGAATACTGGTTGGAAAATACGCTGAGAGTCTTGAATGAGATGGCTTGTCCTGTTGAAGACTATGTAAGGTGTGCTGCGTCACTACTAAAAGATGAGGCTTATCACTGGTGGGTTATGGTCGTGGCGATGATACCAAAAAATGAAGTTACTTGGGGCTTTTTTCAAACAGAGTTTAAGAAGAAATATGTTAGCAAACGGTACCTGGATAAGAAGAAGAAAGAATTTTTAGAATTGAGATAGAGAAATAAAACGGTGACAGATTACGAACGAGAGTTTATGCAGCTGAGCAAGTATACCAGAGAGGTGGTACCAACTGATGAAGCTATGTGCGTCTGTTTCGAAGAAGGGCTGAATGATGAGATAATAATGATAGTGGGTGGTTCTGAAATTCGACCGCTAGTAGTGTTAGCTGACAAAGCTCAAAAGATGGAATAAATCTATAATAGCAAGAGACAGAGAGAAAAGAGATTTCAAGAATCTGGAAAGAAAAACATTGTCAAGACCTCTATGCCACCGCTGAAGAGATTCAGAGAAGAGGCTAGTCGGGGCCCAATATCTTCGAGATTTCTGTGTAGGAGTAAGTCAAGACCACTAGAATCTAAATTCCAGAATAGACCCGCAGACAGTGTGGCTAGCATTCGTAATATTCCTAGTTCGATATGTAGGTATTGTAAGAGGAGCCATGTAAGTGAGTGTCGCAAGATGAAAGGGACATGTTATCGATGCGGAAGTGCAGATCACTTTCTGAGGAACTATCCGATGAGATCTGAAGCAAAGGAGGAACAAAGTGTAAAACCTTTTGCTACACCACAAAAGAATATATGCCTAGGGTAAAATAGCGGTGCAGGTGGAAACCGTGAAGATAACAAAGATACTGTAGCCAGATCTGAGGCTCGAGCACCTGCACGGACTTATGCTATCCGGGATCGAGAAGAGACTACTGCTCTTGATGTGGTGATTGGTATATCCTATCTCTTTAATGATATTGTGTGTGCATTAATTGACTCGGGATCGACTCATTCATATATTTGTACTGCATTAGCTACTAAAAAGAAATTGCTTGTTGCGTCGACTTAGTTTGATGTACAAGTCACAAACCCATTGGGTCATAGTGTCATTATTAATTTGATATGTCGTAGATGTCCATTGAGAATTCGAGACTGTAAGTTTCCTGCTGATTTAATGTTATTACCATTTACTAAGTTCGATGTAATTTTGGGAATGGACTGGTTAATTGAGCATGATGCAGTGGCACCAGAATAATCTCGTCATTATCAGCACAGAAGATGGTTCATAAAGGTTGTGAAGCATTTTTGGCCTATATACTTGATACTCGGAGTACCGGAATAGAGTTAGAACAGGTGCCGATTATTAAGGAATTTACAGATGTGTTTCCAGAGGAGTTACCGGGTTTATCGCCAGTCAGAGAAGTAGAATTTGACATTGATTTAGTACCTAAAATTGCACCGATCTCGATTCCACCGTACAGGATGGCACCCACTGAATTGAAAGAGTTGAAGGCACAATTACAAGAATTGTTGGACAGTGGCTTTGTCCGACCGAGCATATCGCCTTGGGGCGCATTAGTTTTGTTTGTAAAGAAGAAGGATGGATCGATGAGAATGTGCATAGACTACAGACAGCTGAACAAGGTAACAATCAAAAATAAATATCCGTTACCTCGTATTGATGAGTTGTTTGATCAGTTGAGAGGTACGACCGTATTTTTTCAAATAGATCTCCAATCAGGTTATTATCAGATGAGAGTAAAAGATAGTGATGTGCAAAAAACCGTATTCAGAACTCGATACGGACACTATGAGTTTTTGGTAATGCCATTGGGATTAACTAATGCTTCATCAGCATTTATAGATATGATGAACCGAGTTTTTAAACCTCAACTAGATAGATTTATAGTGGTGTTCATTGATGATATATTGTGTCGAAACCATCTTTTTGGAAAACGACGAGTTTCAAAAATTATTTTAAAATTAGAAAATGAGAGTCACCACCAATCCTTTTGTACGGTGTGATTGGATCACCTCAAAATGTTTAAAATCCATTTTAAAAAATATTTTGGTCTTCGCAATCCAGAAAACGAGTTCGAGAGTCGATTATGCATGAGGAAGGGTTAGCATCCTCATACGCCCAAAATTGGCACCACATTGATTATCTTAGGGTCTTGTTTGTAAAATTTTGAAAGCTCAAACAAAGTTTAAAGTACGATCCTTGAATGCATGAGTTACGTTTAGAAGAAATCAATTTTGTTTCAAAGTCCCACTATTTCAAAGTGATCGAGGAAGAAAGTCGCGTCCAGTGAGTTCGGATACAACATTTTGAGATCCAGAAATAACGAGCTTTCCTTTGTTGTAAACCTTTTAAATTTTGAAAAAGGATGTTCGGTTATCTCGATTTGAAGAAAGGTTACATCTCGTAAGTTAAGGCACAAATTTTTAGAATCGAAGATAAGGAAACATTGCCTCGATTAAGGGTATTCGATTTTTTCAATTTGAAGAAAAATTACACCTAGTAAGTTAAGGCACAAATTTTTGAAACTTGAAATAAAGGAATATTACCTCGATTTTAAAATTTTTAGGAAAACAATTTTGAAAACAAATATACGAGTTTAACATGAATGAGCAGTTAATAATGGATATTAAATAACACGAAGTAAGATGATTAAGCAAATAAATGGTAAGTAAAAATAAAAAGTACAAAAATATGAATGTATAATAATTAAAATTAAATGCAAATATTGATGAGGAAGAAAAATAAAGCAATCGGAGTTGAAAATAAGACTTTTTGGATACCCGAAGGGCAAAATGGTAATTTTAGACTCTTGGAGGGAAAAATGGTAATTTTGGGAAAATTTAGGGTTAAAAATGAAGTTTTAGATATTCGAGGGTAAAACAGAAATTTTAAGAAAAAAACGGGATCAAAAATGGAATTTTTGGACATTTGAGGGTAAAATGGTAATTTTTGAAAGTTTCAAGGTCAAAAATAGAGTTTTTTGGACATTCGGGGTAAAAATGGTAATTTTTGGAAGTTTTAGGGTTAAAAATGGAATTTTTGGGAGTTTCGAGGTAAAAATGATAATTTTTAAAAGTTTTGGGGTCAAAAATGGAATTTTTGGAAGTTTTGAGGTAAAAATGTAATTTTTGAAAGTTTTGAGGTCAAAAATGGAATTTTTGGAAGTTTCAAGGTAAAAATGTAATTTTTGAAAGTTACGAGGTCAAAATATAATTCCTGGACAGTTTAGGGACCTCTAGGGCAATAAAAGCAAAAACAAGTGACACGTGGTAGCCCCTCAGGCATCCTGAAGTTAAAGGACTAATTTGAAAACCATGAAAAATTTTTGGGTTAATTTTGTAATTAAACAGAACTTGATTTAAGGATTAAATTGAAACAAATCCGAAGGAGGAGGGACCATTTGTATAAATAAGCCAAAATTATGACACGTGGTAGCTCTTGGTGCTTTCAAAAGGTCAAAGGATTAAATTGAAAAGTAATGAAAATTATTGGGCCACTTTATAATTAATTAAAATATAAAAAGGATTAAATTGAAATAATTAAAAAATACGGAAGGACCAAATGCATAAATATCCCTTTTTGGAAAAATACGCGGATCCTTGGCCTGGATCGGGTCAAACTAATCGAGTTAGGGCGAAACGGCACCGTTTTGGGGTGATTTGGCCACACCCAAAACGACATCATTTTGAGTGCATATAAAAGGCACCTTAACCCTTTTTTTATTTCATTTCTCCCTTTTTCTCTTCAAAAAAATAATCAAAAAGCTCTAAAAGGCCTCCCCCTTTTCTCTCTTGGCCAGTCCTTCCGTCAAGACCCCCCACACGATCCTCGACCACGTCCTTGCCGGTGTATACGCCGTCGACTCCGCCTACCACGCACTGTCCCTGGGGCCGTCCGATCACTATTCGATGCAAATCGAAGGTAAAACTTTTCATTTTTTCGTTTTTATTTTCAAAAAACAAAGATCGGGTGGAGATCCAGTGAGATCCAACCTCGATCTTCTCTTTTTAAAGGTTTTTTTCTTTTTTAGAAAATCATCTCATTCTGATTTTGTTATCTCACGTTTTAAGAGTTTTGAAATATCTTTTCTTGTTTTCTTGCAGAGTCATACGCGACGAAGAACAGACGATGATCAGAGGCGAGTTCAAGGCGATTCCGACGACGACAGCAGTTAGCGAGTTTCCTTTTTCGTCCTTTCAAATTCTTTTTTTATTTATAAATAAATATTATTATTAAATTTATTATTAATATTATTAAAAATAGTTTTTATTAATATTTATTACGAACAATGTATTTAATATTACCTTTGCTATTAATGCTCTTCCTTTTTAATGCATTTAAAAGATGGAAATAAAATGAGAAATAAAATGTAACTCATGAAAGGTGAGTATTCAATGCATATATTAATGCGTATTTTATTTCCATCTTTTGTGCTTGGTGCTTGTTCGAACTATTAGATATTGATAAACAAAGAATGTGTATGGATTGCTAAAAGGCTTGAGGTGAATTTGATTGTTTTTTAAAAAGGCTCAGTACCCTTTTACAAGATGTTTGAATCTGGCTTTATAGCCATTTTTACAAAGGATGATAATTTGTTGCTTGTGATTAAATGGCCGTCTTTTCTTTGCTTTTGCAGGTGCGGTAATGGAGGCTTATGCAGTGGCGATGGCAGAGCAAGTTGAAGCTGGTGGCACTGCTGGAGCTGACGTGGCGCATTTTGAGTGGCTGAGGATGGCAGCAGCAGTGCAAGTTAGTCGTTTAGGATTTGACCTTAGGGTAGTGTAGGGTTTGGGCAGTTTTGAGTGTAATTTGGGCTCTGTAAGTTAGGTTTGTTGTAATTGGACATTCAATTTTGGGCTTTCTTTTGTAATTGGACCTCTTTAATTTAATTTAAATTTAAACTTTAAAAGCAAAGTTTAAACTTAAATCAAATTTAAACTGAAATGAATAAAATGGATTTTCAATGTTGGGCCCGGTCAAAATTGGGCTTCAACAACTGCCCCTCTTTGCTCTTTACCGTGTAACAAGAATGAGGCAAAGACCAAAAGGATGCCCAATTTGTCAGGTCTCCTATTTTTGATGCTCTTCTTTCAACCAGCTCGCCTTTCGTTCTGTCAATCGTCCAATCTTCGCTGCATCCACCTTTCTACTTCTTCGATGTGGTGGTTCCATCCTGCTTTAAGGTAATCTCCAAAAAGACAAAATTTGCTACCGTAATTTCACTCCATTCTTTTTAAATTACAAGGAGATTGGAATTCTTCACCGTAGTCTTTGAGTCTGGTTTTATTGACTTGGCCTTCTTCTCAGTATCTCATCAGGAAGATGACCGCATCACTTGTTTTGATTCACTTCTCTGTGTTTCATCAGGAAGACGGATTTGGTTCACTTCTCCGTATCTCATTAAGAAGCTAACCATTTTATTGCTTCGACCTGCTTCTCAGTATCTTATCAGGAAGCTGGGGTTCGAAGATTTGCTCACATCGAGTATGGGTTTGATTTGTTCTTCTTCTCGGTATCTCATCAGGAAGATGACTACGTCATTTGTTTCAATCCGCTTCTCTGTATCTCATTAGAAATACGAATTTGGTCCATTTCTCAGTATCTCATCAGGAAGCTAACCATTTTATTATTTTGACCCGCTTCTCAGTATCTCATCAGGAAGCCGGGGTTCGAAGATTTGCTCACATCGAGCATGGATTTGATTTGGTATTCTTCTCAGTATCTCATTAGGAAGATCACCGCGTCATTTGTTTCAATCCGCTTCTCTGTATCTCATCAGGAAGATAAATTTGGTCCACTTCTCAGTATCTCATCGAGAAGCTAACCATTTTATTGCTTCGACCTACTTCTCAGTATCTCATTAGGAAGTTGGGATTCGAAGATTTACTCACATCGAGCCCTGAGTTGGTATACTTCTCTGTATCTCATCAGGAAGATAACCGTCCCGTTTGTTTCAATCTGCTTCTCTGTATCTTATTAGGAAGACGAATTTGGTCCATTTTATTACTTTGACCTGCTTCTCAGTATCTCATCAGGAAGTTGGGATTCGAAGATTTGCTCACATCGAGCCCTGAGTTGGTATACTTCTCTATATCTTATCAGGAAGATAACCGTCCCGTTTGTTTCAATCTGCTTCTCTGTATCTCATCAGGAAGATGAATTTGGTCCACTTCTTAGTATCTCATCAGGAAGCTAACCATTTTATTGCTTCGACCTGCTTCACAGTATCTCATCAGGAAGCTGGGATTTGAAGATTTACTCTCATTGAGCCTGAGTTGGTATACTTCTCTGTATCTCATCAGGAAGATGATCGCCTCGTTTGTTTCAATCCGCTTCTCTGTCTCATCAGGAAGACAAATTTAGTCTACGTCTCAGTATCTTATTAGGAAGTTGGGATTTGAAGATTTGCTCTCATTGAGCCCTGAGTTGGTATACTTCTTTGTATCTCATCAGGAAGATGACCGCCTCACTTGTTTGTGGATAATCGTAATCCGTCTCGTGATTGGGGTAGGAGATTGGTTGATAATGATCTGCTCCAAGCTCGGAGTAAAAGGTCGGATGGTTGTAATCTGCCCCAGACTCGGGGTAAGAGATTGATTGACGACGATCTGCCCCAGGCTCGGGGTAAAAAATTAAATTGCTGCAATCTGCCCCAGGCTCGGGGTAAGAGATTGGTTGATGATAATCTGCCCCAAGCTCAGGGTAAAAGATCAAAAGGCTTCAATCTGCCCCAGGCTTGGGGTAAGAGATCAGAATCTTCATTTTGCCCTTCTTGAGTCTAAGGGTAAAAATGAAATGATGTAATTTGAATCCATCTCCAACTGCATCTTCATGAAGATAGGATTTGATGTTGAAGCTTCATATTGCTCTTACTGTAACTTCAGAGAGATAAAGACTTGCTATTGTAGTTTTAATCTGATCCACTATGACTTCAAGGTGGAAGTTTCATCGTCGTGGATTCGATCTTTCTTATCATGTTTCTAAGGTACCGGTTCGTCATTGCGACTTAAACCTTTCCCTTCAAATCTTTGTGGTACTGGATCCGCCGTCGCGGCTTAGATCTTTCCCTTCATGTCTTCGTGGTACTGGATCCACCGTTGCGGTCTTAGATCTTTCCCGTAATGTCTCTGAGGTACAAGGTTCGCCGTTGTGAATTAAACCCTTCCATTTTGTATCTTTGCGGTACTGGATTTGTCGTTGCGGTCTTAGATCTTTCTCGTCATGTTTCATGGTGCTGAGACCTATAGAATATGCTCAAATGGGCCTCTAGGTAAGCCAGATTGTTTAGGACACCATGATCAGGATGAGTCAAATGCTCCTAAATAGATGAGTATGAATGATGAATGCAAAATGTCATCTTTGAGAAATAATTTTATTTTAGTCCTTAGGTCGACATTATTTGTCATTTGTCTAAGTCCTATCACTGGTGTGTTATCATGTTTTATGTATGTGTATCATTATTTGTCATTTTTCACCTCGACCTCTCTTTTTCTTTTTCTTTTTTTCTTTTCTTTTTTTTCCTTGTTTTTTCTTTTCTTTTTCTTTTTCTTCTTGTTTCTTTTCTTTTCTTTTATTCATTGAATCTGAGTTCACAAAGTTGGGCACGTCTTTGCCATTCATTTTGATCAATATCAAAACTTCTCCAAAAAACTTTCTTTATCTCATGGGTCCTTTCTCAATTTTGACATCCCTTTTCCTTGGAAGTCTTTTGTAAGCAAGATCCTCTTCAAAACTAGAGCTCTCTTGTGGAGTTCTATAGAATGGATCCTTCTTTGTCGTAAACCCTTGTCATCTGATCATGACTTTTAGGATTTTTCAGTTGACTGCATCTAGATTAGATCCATCCTGCTTCATTAGCTCTAACAAAATCTGGAGGGAAAGAAACTTGCCTTCAATTGGTAGGATTACTTTCATTCTAGTGAGAAAATGTTGCCCCGGTGGATGTTTTGATAAAAGCCCGATGGTGAGTTTTCATGTCAAGCCTTTGTAGGTCTCTTGCTATGAATCCAATCAATCCTTTGTTGTCTTTATCGGTTCCCCGCCAATGCCCCATTTTTGGCGATATGGTGTTGAGTCCTGATAATTATTCTTGAATTGACTGCAGACTTTGCTATCGTGCTATTGCTCAAATTCAAGTCATCATTGGATATGATCCTTTCTTGGCATTCCATTCCTGCGTATAATCTCTCATTCTTAACCGCCAATTAGCTTGGGAAGTAGTACTTAATGATCATGAAGACGAATTTATGCACATTAAAAATTCTTTTGCAAAGTTGGCTCGATGGTGTCCATGCTTCGAATAGAAAGAGACCTCAACATGGAAAATGATAGAGAATAAATTTTCAAGATGCCCTTTGCGGGTTTTCATCTTGACTTTTCTCTCTCTTTTTTCTTCCTTTTGCTTTTTTATTATTTTTTATTAGGTTTTAAAATGCCCTTTGCGGATTTTCGCCCCTTTTTTTGTTTTGTGATAGCTCGTCGAGCCTCAATTTTTCAAGTTTCTATTGAATTGGATTGCATTCTTTCTCTATGAGAGTCTATGCGTCATGTCATCGATTCGTTAAACTTGGAATGCTTTGATAGGATCATGCAAAGACCTTTGGATTCTAGAGGTAGCTTGCCTTATTTTTTTTTTCAAAGACTCATGTCTCGATTCTCGCCTAAAATCACGACTCTTCAAGGTGATATTAGTTTCGTGTCTTGCTCAAACATCCGTAGCAAATCTGGAGACGAGTTACATTCTTGGTCATTTTCAAAGTCTCAAAGTTTTTCTGGACACATGTCTCACTCAAAAGGATTTAAGTCAACAGCAGTGTTGCTGGTATCTTTGATATGAAGGGACCTTAGCATAAAGAAAAAGGGGATCCAAAGAATAATTGAATGAAAGAATGATTAATTGTGGTATGAACGAATGGGAAGAATGGTAAAGTATATGCCAAATGGGACAAAAACAATGCATCATTTTTATTGAAATAAAAGATAGTGGTCATTTGCCCTTTATAAAAGGATCTCTATTACTCTCAAGCTTAGAGTGATAAGTGTATTCTGAATATTTTCCTGGAAAAAGTCCTAAAAACTACAGGAAGCTCCTTTACAGTCTAGTTTTCCAAAATGCTTCCGAGGGTGTAGGGGTGAACTCTCAACAGGTTCCACTTTCCATATTACTTTTTCTCAAATTTTTATCATCCCCTATCTTGATTTATCATGTTTCCTCTCGGCTTTCATTTAGGGTAAATGACTCTCTCTCGCACGAGTGTTTCAATCAGGTGGAATCTTATTTAATGCATATGAAATGATAAAATGCATGCAACAAGGCGTCGATTCTTGGTTCCCTTCCATTAGACAATTTTACTAGAAAGCAAATTCTTTTACATTAGGCGGAAGCATGTATGGTCGTGCTTTTAATGCTCAAAGTTCTAATCTTTCGAGCTAATTTTTTTGCTCTGGTTTGCCCCTGATTGCAAGTTCAAAAACATCAGTCTTGAATGGTTAAAGTTTGCAAATGGTTAGCCTTTTTCGCACTCGGGTCAAATCTCGCTTGTGACATGGTCAATTTGCCCTTAAGAACGTTGGAGTTATTCCTAATTTATTTCCAATTTCCTTTTGGCGATATCACTTTGTTTTTGGACAGCCATAAATTCCTTCAACAGAGAATAGTCCTCGGAGAATACTTGACAAGAGACTTTTTTTCGATTTTTCAAATGGTCATAGGGCCAAAAGTCGCGAACCAATATACCTTCTTTTGCCCCTTCTTCGACAGGTGCTTAGTGGCTAAAATTACCAGATCATGAGTGATTCTTTTGTCAAGTCAATCAAACAAATCTGCAACCACATCCTCTTACGTGCTCCAATACTTTGGGGAAGATGACTAAGTCATTCGTGTTTGAAGCGAAGATGTCGACATTCTTTCTTGCGCTGAGTGTGCTATATCTTGCGAGGTTTTCAAAGCAATACACTTGTTATCCCCTTTCTCCTTGATCAAAGCTGCAACCTTATGCCCGCTCTTTTAAAGTCGGCCTTATCAACTTGAGTTATTGAGTAATGGGGCAATGTAGTATATTCTTTTACGGTATGTCCATGTAAAGACGATCGCCATATTCCAAGTAGATTTTATTGTTTTGAATCCTTGGGCAAAGAGGTGAAGCGATTTACTCTTCTATCGTGGGCATCATGTCCTCCTCTCCAAATGTGAAACCATTAGAAGTTGGACTCTAATACTAAGTGAGAGCTCGGGACCTATGCCTATTCTTTTTATCATCAAGTAATTCAACGTATTCATGATTGGATATCTGCCTTATTTTGTCTTCCATACCTCTTTCAGCTCTAGCAAACTGCTATGGCTTTTATGTACTTTTGTGTAATCTTGAATCCCTGAATGCACCCCTTTGACAAGTCGTCACCTTTATCTTTGACCATATATGCACGACCACGTTAACTTATACCTCATCAAAGAATCCGCTTTCTTATGACCAGTTCTCTATTTGATAATAGAACATGAATCAACACCTTTTTTATGAAAATGCAATGCAAACAGATTCAAAATATATTGCAATTAAAAGCAAAAATATAACTGTGTCTCTTACCTTGCTCGAGTAACCATTGAAGGTTTGGCACAATCTCGCTCAAGGTAGGCCTGTATAGAATTACACAAGTTAATAAAATGTGCTGCTTATGAATGCATGAATGCATCAGAAAGGTATTGACTTATAAGTCAATTCTATTAGAAAAACCTTACTAGAAATCAAATTCCTTTACATAAATAGATACGTATATGGTCGTGTCGCGGTGTTCAAAAGACTTAATCTTCGCAGGAAGTCATTCAAATAGTCTTGGCTCATCCTTGACTTTCGGTCCACAATATCATTTTGAAAAGGTTGAGTGGTCAGTCACTCTTCGTACTTAGGCCAAAACTCAAATGATTACACGATCATTGTTTTCATCTTACTCATCTGGCAGATCATCGATTTTCGCTCTCTTTCTTTTTTTGCCATGTAAGCCCGACCATATTGTCTTCTATTTTATCAAGGTACCTATTTTCTTATGACCAGCTTTTCTATTGAGTAATTGAGCTTAGAACTATACCTCTCTTTGTATGAGGATGTAATGCAAATAGATTCGAAATGAACAAGTTAGTGTAATTAATATAGGAATAAAACTTGGGATAAATTGCGATTAAAAGCAAAGAAGCAAGAATGTAACTGTGTCTCTTACCTTCTTCGTGCAACCACTGAATGCTTGACACAATTTTATTTGAGGTAGGCTCTCAAGGAATTATGTACGAGTTAATAAAATGTGCAGCTTATGAATGTATGCATAAGAAAACATTGACTCATAACTCAATTCTATTAGAAAATTTTACTAGAAAACAAATTCCTTTACATAAGACAGATACGCACATGGTCGTGCCTTAGTGTTCAAAAGCTTTTAATCTTCGTAGAACATCTTTCAATTTCACTCTGGTTCGTCCTTTGATTTTCGGTCCTAAAATGTCAACTTAAGTGATCGGTCACTTTTCGTAGTTGGGTCAAAGTTTAGTTCGTTGTGCGGTCTTTTTTTCCGTCTTACTTGACTGGCTACTCATTGGTTTTTCGTCTTTCTTTTTTACCATATGCGTACGACCATATTGTTTTCCACCTTATCAATGATATCATTTTCTCATGACCAATTTTTTTTTCAGTAATTGAGCTTAAATCCACACTTTCCTTATGAAGATGTAATGCAAGCAACAATTAAAAGCAAAAGAACACAAGTATGATAACAAAGTACGGATATAAAATAGAGAACCTAGACTTGGGAGGCTACTAACAGCTCGGTGTAGTTCTATCCTAAGGTAAGCAACTAGGGTTCACAATATGTGGTTCAAGTTCTAAAGCTAAAGTACCCAAATCGGCAGCTTCCTCGATCCTCACCCATTACAGGCTTATTTGGATGAGTTCGATTCAGGAGGACTCATTTCCCACAGAAGTGAAAACTTTATGAAAACATGGGTACGGATGTAATCCCGAAAGCGATTCACTATCCTACACGGAGGTCAAGACCTCACGAAGGAGTAGTTTCTCGCTTCCACTTAAAAGGGTAGTAACAAAATGCATATGGATGCAAATTTACACTAGTAATATCATAATATAATGTCACACAAAAGATGCCAATGATCGCATACTAAACAAAACCGAAGCTTTAAAAGTTTTCAAAAAGACCTGACAATAATCAATTTTGGCAAGCTGTTAAAACCATCTTTTTGGAAAATGACGAGTTTCGAAAATTATTTTAAAATTGAAAAATAGGAGTCCCCACCAATCCTTTTGTACGGTGTGATCAGATCACCTCAAAACGTTTAAAATCTGTTTTGAAAAATATTTTGGTCTTCGCAATCCGAAAAACGAGTTCGGGAGTCGGTTACGCATGAGAAAGGGTTAGCACCTTCATACGCCCAAAATTGGTACCATATTGATTATCTTAGGGTCTTGTTTGGCAAATTTTGAAAGCTCAAATAAAGTTTAAAGTATGATCCTTGAATGCATGAGTTACGTTTAAAAGAAATCAATTTTGTTTGAAAGTCCCACTATTTCAAAGTGATTGAGGAAAAAAGTCGCGTCTAGTGAGTTAGGACACAACATTTCGAGATCCAGAAATAACGAGCTTTCCTTTGTTGTAAACCTTTTAAATTTTGAAAAGGATGTTCGATTATCTCGATTTGAAGAAAGGTTACACCTCGTAAGTTAAGGCGCAAATTTTCAGAATCAAAGATAAGAAACCATTGCCTCGATTAAGGGTATTCGATTATTTCAATTTGACGAAAAATTGCACCTAGTAAGTTAAGGCACAAATTTTTGAAACTCGAAATAAAGGAATATTACCTCAATTTTAAAATTTTTAGGAAAACAATTTTGAAAACAAATATGCGAGTTTAACATGAATGAACAGTTAATAATGCATATTAAATAACATGAAGTAAGATGATTAAGCAAATAAATGGTAAGAAAAAATAAAAAATACAAAAATACGAGTGTATAATAATTAAAATTAAATGCAAATATTGATGAGGAAGAAAAATAAAGCAATCGGAGTTGAAAATGAGACTTTTTGGATACCTGAGGGGTAAAATGGTAATTTTGGACTCTTAGAGGGCAAAATGGTAATTTTGGGAAATTTTAGGGTTAAAAATAAAGTTTTAGATATTTGAGAGTAAAACGGTAATTTTTAGAAAAAGTCAAGATCAAAAATGGAATTTTTGGACATTCAAGGGTAAAATGGTAATTTTTGAAAGTTTTATGGTCAAAAATGGAATTTTGGAAGTTCAAGGGGTAAAATGGTAATTTTTGGAAGTTTTAAGGTTAAAAATGGAATTTTTGGAAGTTTAGGGTAAAAATGTAATTTTTGGAAGTTTTGGGGTCAAAAATGGAATTTTGGGAGTTTAGGGGTAAAAATGATAATTTTTGAAAGTTTTGGGGTTAAAAATGGATTTTTTGGAAGTTTCAAGGTAAAAATGTAATTTTTGAAAGTTACGGGGTCAAAATATAATTCCTAGATAGTTTAGGGACCTCCAGGGTAATAAAAGCAAAAACAAGTGACACGTGGCAGCCCCTTAGGCATCTTGAAGTTAAAAGACTAATTTGAAAACCATGAAAAACTTTTGGGTCAATTTTGTAATTAAATAGAACTTGATTTAAGGATTAAATTGAAACAAATCCAAAGTAAGAGGGACCATTTGCATAAATAAGCCAAAATTATGACACGTGGTAGCTACTGGTGCTTTCTAAAGGTCAAGGGATTAAATTGAAAAGTAATAAAAATTATTGGGCCAATTTATAATTAATTAAAATACAAAAAGGATTAATTTGAAACAATAAAAAATACGGAAGGACCAAATGCATAAATATCCATTTTTCGAAAAACACGCGGATCCTTGTCCTAGGTCGGGTCAAATCGGGTGAAACCAACCGGGTTGGGGTGAAACGGCGTCGTTTTGGGGAGATTTGGCCACACCCAAAACGACGTCGTTTTGAGTGCATATAAAAGGCACCTTAACCTTTTTTTTTCATTTCTTCCTTTTTCTCTTCAAAAAAATAATCAAAAAGCTGTCAAAGGCCTCCCCCTTTTCTCTTTTGGCCTGTCGATCCTTCCGTCAAGACCCCGCTACACGTGCCTTGGCCACGTCCTTGCCAATGTACACGCCGTCGACTCCGCCTGCCACACGCTGTCCCTGAGGCCGTCTGGTCACCGTCTGATGCAAATCGAAGGTAAAACTTTTCATTTTTTCGTTTTTATTTTCAAAAAAACAAAGATCGGGTGGACATCCAGTGAGATCCAACCCCGATCTTCTCTTTTTAAAGGGTTTTTTTTCTTTTTTAGAAAATCATCTCACTCTGATTTTGTTATCTCACGTTTTAAGAGTTTTGAAATATCTTTTCTTGTTTTCTTGCAGAGCCGTACGCGGCGGCAGTAGTCAGGGAGTTTCCTTTTTCGTCCTTTCAAATTCTTTTTATTTATTTATTAATAAATATTATTATTAATTAAAAAAACATTATTATTAAATTTATTATTAATATTATTAAAAATAGTTATTATTATTAATATTTATTACGAACAATGTGTTTAATATTACCTTTGCTATTAATGCTCTTCCTTTTTAATGCATTTAACAGATGGAAATAAAGATGAGAAATAAAATGTAATTGATGAAAGGTTAGTATTCAATGCATATATTAATGCGTATTTGAAAATCCAAAGAGGTTAAATGCTGGGCTATCAATGACAGTAAGTATACATTGAATGGCACCTGCTCAGTTTCGATGCTTGAATGTTCTTGGTCATTTTGTGCTTGGTGCCTGTTCGAACTATTGGATATTGATAAACAAAGTATGTGTATGGATTGCTAAAAGGCTTGAGTTGAATTTGATTGTTTTTTAAGAAGGGTCAGTACCCTTTCACAAGATGTTTGAATCTGGTTTTATAGCCATTTTTACAAATGATGACAATTTGTTGCTTGTGATTAAATGCCTGTCTTTTCTTTGCTTTTGCAAGTGCGGCAATGGAGGGTTATGCAGTGGCGGTGGCAGAGCAAGTTGAAGCTGGTGGCACTGCTGGAGCTGACGTGGCATATTCCGAGTGGCTGAGGATGGCAGCAGCAGTGCAAGTTGGTTGTTTAGGGTTTGACCTTAGGGTAGTGTACGGTGTGGGCTGTTTTGAGTGTAATTTGGGCTTTGTAAGTTGGGTTTGTTGTAATTGGACATTCAATTTTGGGCTTTCTTTTGTAATTGGACCTCTTTAATTTAATTTAATTTAAATTTAATTTAAATTTAAACTTAATTTAAATTTAAACTTTAAAAGCAAAGTTTAAACTTGAATCAAATTTAAACCAAAATGAATAAAATGGATTTTCAATATTGGGCCCGGTCAAAATTGGGCTCCAACATATTGATTTATTCCAAGTCAAAGATAGAACATGTTCAACATTTCAGGGAAGTTTTGCAAATAATGCGAGAAAAACAACTGTATGCTAAGTTCAGCAAGTGTGAGTTCTGACTCCGGGAAGTGGGATTTCTAGGCCATGTGGTATCATCGGAAGGAATTCGGGTTGATCCGAGTAAAGAGTCAACTATTCTCGATTGGAAGATACCTAAGAATGTTTCTAAGGTACGTAGTTTTCTAGATTAGCAAGCTATTATCGTTGATTCGTGAAAAATTTCTCTATCATAGCCTTGCCAATGACGAAATTGCTACAGAAGAATATTCAGTTTGCGTGGTCAGAAAGGTGTCAGTAGAGTTTTGATCAACTGAAGAAATTATTGATAGAAGCTCCGTTATTGACACAGCCTAAAATGGGTAAAGAGTTTATTGTGTACAGTGATGCATCTCTAAATGGCCTGGGTTGTGTATTGATGCAAACAGGACAGGTAGTAGCTTATGCCTCCCGAAAATTAAAACCGCATGAATGAAACTATCCGACCCGCAACTTAGAGTTAGCTGTCATTGTGTTTGCTTTGAAGATCTGGTGACATTATTTATACGGGGAGAAGTGTCACATATTCACAGATCATAAAAGTTTAAGGTATCTGATGACTTAGAAGGAACTGAATTTGAGGCAACGTTGGTGGTTAGAATTACTAAAAGACTATGATTTGGTAATTGAATACCATCTAGGAAAAGCTAATGTTATTGCTGATGCTTTGAGCCGAAAATCATTATTTTCTTTGAGAGCAATGAATGCTCATTTGTCACTTAAAAGTGATGGTTCTGTTACAGCAGAACTTCAGACAAAACCGTTATTCTTACAGCGGATACGAGAGTTACAAGAGGATGACTCGAAGCTTCAGGCTAGAAAAGAACTGATGCAGAATGATGCAACAACTGAATTTACTACAGATAATGATGGTATGTTGTACTTCCAGGGCAGAGTATGCATTCTTGATAATTCTGACTTAAGACAGGATATTTTGTTAGAGGCTCACAGCAGTACTTACTCCATTCATCCGGGCAGCGTGAAAATGTATAACGACCTGAAGAAGATGTATTGGTGGTCGAGCATGAAACGAGAAGTCTCAGAGTTCGTGACTAGATGTTTGGTGTGTCAGCAAGTAAAAGCTGAACACTAGGTACCGTCTAGACTGTTGTAACCTATTACTAATCTTGAGTGGAAATGGGAACGGGTCACTATGGATTTCGTTACAGGATTACGACAACACCGAGGAGGAAAGACTCGATCTGGGTTATAGTGGACAGATTGACGAAATTGGCTTACTTTATCCCTATCCGAATGGATTTCCCACTAGAGAAATTGGCTGAGTTGTACGTATCTGATATAGTATGACTACATGGGGTACCGATATCCATTATCTCTGACAGAGATTCACGTTTCACTTTGAGGTTTTGGGGTAAGTTGCACGAAGCTTTGGGAACCCGATTGAATTTCAGTACGGCCTATCATCCACAGACGGATGGTGAGTTGGAAAGGGTGATACAAATTCTTGAAGACATGTTACGGTGTTGTATACTTGAATTTGAGGGTAGTTGGGAACGATATCTACCATTGGTGGAGTTTGCATATAACAACAATCAGACCAGTCTTAAAATGGCTCCGTTTGAAGCATTATATGGTAGAAAATGCAGAACACCTTTGTATTGGTCAGAGTTAAGTGAATCTAAGTTGGTTGGAACCGATTTGATTCATGAGATCGAAGACAAAGTACGGGTGATCCGTGACTGTTTGAAAGCAGTATCTGACCGGTAGAAGTCCTATGCGGATCTTAAAAGAAAATATATAGAATTTGTAGTGGGAGACCGAGTTTTCTTGAAAGTTTCACTTGGAAGAAAGTGTTGAGGTTTGGCAGGAAAGGAAAGTTGAGTCCACGGTTTATTGGGCCGTATGAGATTATTGAACGGGTTGGTCCTATGGCATACAAGTTAACTTTACCGCCAGAATTAGAGAATATTCATAATGTGTTTCACGTTTTGATGCTGAGACGGTACAGGTCGGATCCTTCACATGTGATTTTGCCCTGTGAGGTTGAAATACAACCAGATTTGTCGTATTCCGAAGAACCGATTAAGATTCTGGCTCGTGAAGTAAAAGAACTGCGAAACAAAAGAGTACCATTGGTAAAATTTTTGTGGAATCGACACGGGCTTGAAGAAGCTACTTGGGAAACAGTGGCTTCAATGAAATCACAATACCCTACTCTGTTCACTGGTAAGAAATTTCAGGACGAAATTTCCCTGAGGAAGGAAGAGTTGTAACAGCCCGATTTTCAATGGTGTCGGAAATAGTGGTTCCGGGACCACAACTCCGATGAGTCGAGTCATAAAATTATTCATTTTAAATATTTTTGGTGATATATGCATCGTATGAATTATGATTCGAAAATATCATTGATTAGATAGTTAATTGAATAGAAAGGACTAAATCATAAAAAAGGATAAAGGTATAGTTGTTAAATTAGAAGGACTTAACAAGTAAATTAACCAAGGAATATAAGTTAGTGGATTGGTATGGGTTAAATTAAGAGTAAATAGATTTAATAAAGGTTAAAAATGTTTAATTAAAGCTTAATGATGAAAGTCTCAATAATTACAAAATTACCATTTATATATATATGAAATTAAAAGAAAGAAATTGAGAATTTCATCCCATTTTTCTTTCTTCTTTCTTCTTCACACGGGACTAAGGGGGAAAACCTATGGTTTTCATTTCCAATCTTTAAGCTTTGATTTGGGTAAGCAAACCTTGATCGTTTTTAGTAATTTTTATGTTTTTGAGTCCATATCAGCTTAATCTAGCTTATGCAAGGACTAGTTTGTGAATCTGTCAAATGTTAGAAAACTTTTCATTGTTGAAATTGCTTGTTCATGAAAGCTTTTGACATATTTGAGTGTTTGATAAATGGGTTAAATCTTTTTGTAAAGTGATTTTGGATGAAATTAGGATTTAAGGACTAAAGTGTGAAAATGGTGAAATTACATGTATTATTGTGAAAATAAATGTGTGAATGGGTTGAATAGATACTTAAGAGAATTCGGTTATGGTTAGTTGTGTGTAAGAATGGTTATTTTGCATGTTTTGTGTTGAAAGGACCAGATTGAATAAAAGGAAACTATTAGGGGTAAAATCATAATTTTACCAAAAAAGACTATATTGTGTTAAATGAATTGGTGGTGTGATTTAATGTAAGAAATGCAATGATTTGTGAATGCAGACTACGACCGTGCCACGGATCGAGGAAAAGAAAAATTAGTGGAGTAGTCCCTGAAATCCATTCATAACCGCAATCCAGTCCGGTAAGTTCGTATGGTTAAATTCTAACTTAAATTGCTTATTCTTGTAATATGACTATTGCAATGAGATGAAATGATAATCGAAGTTGTGGAAGACGAGTGTGAATGAAATACCGAAGATAAACGAGTTCGAGCTATAAACAAAAGAGTCCGATGACTAAGTGTCATTATGAGTAAATGAATCCCTTACGGATTCAAGGTCCGATGACTAAGTGTCATCGTGAGTAAATGAATCCTTTACGGATTAAAGGCCCGATGACTAAGTGTCATCGTGAGTAAATGAATCCTTTACGGATTAAAGGTCCGATGACTGAGTGTCATCGTAAGTAAATGAATCCATAACGAATTAAAGGTTCGATGACTAAGTGTCATCGTGAGTTTATGAATTCCTATATGAAACAAAAGGGTCCGATGACTATATGTCATCGTGAGTATTAAATGAAATGAGTTCTAATGCAGAACAAGGCTCCGATGACTTTGTGTCATCGTGAGTCACAAATGCGAGTGAAACCTACCTCAGATTTAAACAATGTTTCATTTGGTTAATTAGATTTTTACAACTTTTGAAGTTCGTTAAATCTATTTAACTTTATGTACTTACTGAGCCTTAAAGTGCAAATGCAAATTCATTTTGCTATTCGGAGATCGGATCATCTTGAAGCATCACACTATCCCGAAGTTGTTCGGTAGACTTTTACATCACTCGGTTAATATGGCCTGTACTAGGATGAAGTTGTCCATTGCACTACTTGTATGAGATTATGAAATTCCTTAATATGAATTTTAGTTGAATGTTGACCATAATCTTGTATGCTAGTTCAATGAGATATACATATCTTGTGAGGTGTATGAGATGTCTTAAAAGTATGTGCAATGTATTAGCATGCTGTATTTTGAAGTTATGAAATGATGAATGGTTGATAAACTAGAGTTTAAGCATGATTCATTGAATTCTGCTACTTGTTTCGGTAGAGTTCATGTATGTTAGGTAAAAGTGCAAGGTAAGAGAGAGGTTGTACACTGACTTGAATTGTATCGGTAGTTGAATTGCAAGTATCAATAGTTCATGTTACTGATGTATCGACAATATGTAAGCTTGTATCAGTAGAAGTCGCAGGGTGTGGATTTTTGCTCTTTGGAGTTTTTTGGTATCGGTAGTTGCACGACTTGTATCGGTAGAAATTATACTTGTATCAGTAGAATTAGTAAAGGTATCAGTAGAAATCTGCACAGTTCTAAATTGTTCATTGAATTGACTACTACCGATACTAGACCATCATGTACCGGTAGAAGTCCCCCTAAAATGTTAGAAATATCATTTTTGCCCTTGATAAAATTGTGTTATGTTTAGATATTGTTTTAAATTGTGAGAATTGATAGTTGTCTTGAATAAAGATGCAAATGGTCGAATATTTGTAAAAGATGAACGGTATAAAATGAATAGTAGACACCGAAATCCTAATCGGCGACGGTGTACAGGATTTGGGTGTTACAATTAGTGTAAATATAATGGTGACAGTGAAATTCGATATTGTAGCATGAGATAATAAACAAGCTAAACTCACTGCACCATACCGTCTATCCAAACTCGTCCTAAAACTTTTAAAAGTATTACCAAATGTCACATTTTGAATGGAACCCTATGAATTTAAATTATAATTATTGAGTAAAGTAATATCAAATCAGTTAAAAATTAAAGAAAAACACCAAAAATTTTAATGTAAGAATATTTTGATCTTTTACTTTTTTTATTAATATATTCTTCGAACATAACTATTCTTTAAGAAAACTTCTATTAAAAAATCCAAATCAAAAAAGAACTTCTATTAAAAGTTCCTATTTTTATAAAAAAAAATAGAATATATTTTTTAAAAAATGAAATTACCATTCTCTTTAAGAGAACTGTGATTTATTTAAAAGATGCTTTTACATAATTTGTTTTCTTTCTCTTTAGGAAGTGTGGTGATCTAGTCATTATTTATTACTAATATAAAATGCAATATTTAATATTTATATTGAAAATGTTCAAGTTACCTAATAAAATAGTAAAATTTTAAGAGATTTAACTTTGCTGTGGGTGAGAATATCCTCGAGCCGCAATGGTGAGAGCACTTCAAACTATGTATGCCTAGAGCAAGCTAGTGAGCGTCCCTCAGACAAGGGTGGTGATATGTACTTTTCTGGCAAGTGACTTTAATGAGCTTCGTAGCCTTTCCACAGTGAGCGAGGGTCATATGGTCACCTTACGAAATCGACAGATTCCCTGGGTATGCTTGGGGGTGCCTTAGGAACCTTGTGAGCTTTATGAGGGCAAGTATAGTTGCTTATTGATGTTAGCAGACTTCATGAAGCCTTTTGGAGTATGGAAAGGCTTATGATAAGGTTGACGAGCTAGGGTGGGATCCTATGGGTGCGACTAGAGGGTTTAACGTAGCTGATAGAGTTGTGGAATGTTGGGGATAAACTCGAATTAAGCAACAAATAGAGAAAAAATTGGATATAAATATTTATGTGAAAAAACTCCTCTGAAGAAGATAAAAAATCACGAAAAAAGAAAACTTCACTAAAATGACAAATAATCGAAGAAGAGTACAAGATGAAGAAACAAAAACAAACCCAAACCCAAAATACAAAATTCTCTTGAAATTTCCACAAAACTCTCTTTTAATTGTATTGCTGAATTAATTTCTCCGTGGTTGCTAAAAGCGCTATTTATAGGTTGAAATTAGTGGGCTAATCTAATTAAAAATATCCCTAGGGATATTACAGTTTGACTGGGAAAATATTGCAGAGTTTAACTAGGAGAAGAAATCTGGTTTAGTAGGGAACACGTCGTCGTGTTGTGACGTCATTTTTCGACTTGTCGGGACATCACACGTCGCATTGTCAAGACGTCGATTTCTTCTAATCAGGACGTCAAGTGTCACATCATCGGAAAGTCATGTGTCGCGTCGTCGGGACGTAAATCCTGTTTCATCTAAAATACGAGGCACACTCTACAAATCTCCACCTTGACTCGTATTTCCGTAATGCCTTCTTTATCGAGCCCCGTCAAGAGCCTAACTGGATCTTTACAGGATAGTGACCAAGTCCAAACAATGTTTGAGTAATTTTTTGACTTTAGAACTAAAATGAAATTCAATTTCATGGTTATAGCATTTTTTTTGGTATTATAGAATTGAGAGGTTAGTATCCACACAGTATTAGAGGTTAGCGTTCGATCGAATCGAGTCGAATTGAGTAAAAGAAATTTGAGTTAATCGGGTTGACAAATCCTATTTTATCATTCTAACTCGATTTGATTTTTTTTAATCGAGTTGAGAAAAATGAAATTCGAGTCAAATCGAATTGAATAGAGTAAAATTATTCGAGTTAAATTAAAAAATTAAACATGTCAAATTAAAATATTATTAAAATATAACTAATTCCATATAAGAGTACATAAATTTGAAACTATATATATTTGAAATTTTTTTCAAAGCAAAATAATAAAAAAAGATACTTTAATATGATAAACTTGAATAATTAATTAAGTTATTTAGATCCCAAAATTATTATTTTAGAAAAAAATTAAAATATTAACTTTCTTTATATATTCTTTAGGATTTTTTTAATTTATAATTTTTAAAAAAGTATAAATATTTTGAATTTTGAAAATTATTTTGAACTTTTTTTATAATTTTTGTTGAGAGAGACTAATTTTCTCATTTTTAAAATTAATAGTGACTAAAGGAGTATTTACGCTAAATTGTTATTCGAATTGTTCGAATTATTCGAAATGTAAAATCCAACTCAACTCAAACTCGAAACTCAAATTACTTATTCGAATAACTCAATTCGATAAACTCAAAATTTAATTTTTTTTTAAAATTTTTTAAATCGAATTGAATTTTACTCACCCATATATAATATGCTCACATTATACACATAAACACTACATTTAAAAGAGAATTGTTTAAATAAAACTTGCTTCCTTGAAAGCTCAAATAGGTTCTATGATTTAACATATGTTGGATTTTATGTTAATTGAGGCTATGATATAAATGTGGGTTTTGTATTGAAATGGTACATTGAAATTAAATTATCTTTAGATAATCTCTACCCTTTCTCTTATAAAAATACAATTTCATGTATTTATAAGTTCATTGTCGTTATATATATACATAGACAAGAATTCATTTTTGTAGTTTTACACATTTATATAATTTTTAAGAATTAATATTTTGATAATTCAAAAATCATATTAAAAAATATTATGAGATTCATGTCTCAACTACCCATGATTTGGTGAAAATTATATTAGGAGCGGATAGTTTAAAGAAATTGCTTGTTGAAGATAAAGTATTAAAACTTTAAATTTATATTTAATATTTTTAATTAAACTTTAAAAGTAAATTTTTATAATTATATAATATTTTTTTACACTAATAAAATTATCCATAATCTCAACCCAATTCATAAATAAGAGAATAATGTATTTCAGCACATTTAAACCCACGTCTTTTTGCATTGACAATAATACCCATACAAATTGAACTAAGACTCAATCGGCGTAATTATATAGTAATTTAAATGAGTTTCTCTAGACATAAACAATAATTGTTTGTTATTAAATAAAATATAAACCAAATATATATAATTACTCAATAACTAATTTCTAATTTATAATCAACTAACCAAAAATTAAAATTAATAACAAAAGTTATATATTAAGATTATTATTCTTACGTTACACGTAAATTAACTTTACTAACATCTCATCTTCCAAAACAGAAAATCAAAAAATAAATGTGTATTAATTTACAAAATCAAATTCACAAATCTTAAAAATTTCAATTAATCAATGGATTTATATATACTTTCATATCTAATTTTTGTTTTTTATGATGAAGGTTTCTGTAATATATCACTAATAGCTCTTTTGTTTATTTCTAACATCCCTTTCTTTTTCTTTTCCACGGATCCTACCAAGCCCATAATCAATTTTTTTTTAATTATTAATTTTTTGGTCGGATGGTTAAATGTTGGTGATTCTATCATTGAGTCTTAGATTTAATTTCTCTCTCACTCATATTTATATTTTTTATTTCATATTATTTTAAGTTTTTTTTAATAAATGTTTTTAACATATTAGCTTCCTTAATTAAATGGTTAAATAATAATGATTACATAATTGAGACTCAGATTCAATCCCTCTTTTCTATACATATTTATACTTTTTATTTTATATTGTTTCAAGTTTTTTTTATTTTTAATTAATAAATATTTTTTTTTTCAATTTTTTTATTTTAATTCATTTTTTAATTAATAATTTTTTATTCATAAAATCAACCCAATCTCAAACATTATCAAGGTTCCCTCAAATTAAAAAAAAAATGTCACCACTAATTCTTTGGTTTGTAATATTATACTAGAAAAGGTTCAATGAATTTTATTCATGCATTGCAGAATCTGCACAATGGGTTTACAACACGAGGCCAATCGGCTGCTTTCCAAAATTTCTAACCATTTTTCCATCAGCTGAAAAGGACTCCGTCGGTTGTGCAAAGCCATATAATCTGTTAGCTCAACGTTTCAATGCCGAGTTGAAGGATGCATTGGCTCGACTTAGGATTGAGTTTCCTTTGGCTACAGTTGTTTATGTTGACCTATACTCCGCTCTATATTCTTTATACACTCACCCGACCACAAAATATCCAAAGATACGATATTATTACCGTTTTATTTTAGCTTAAACTTCTTATGTGCCAACCGATATGACCAACAACACACAAGTCTTTCTTTTTTGGAATGCTTGTAGGATTTGAACGTCCTCTTGTTGCTTGTTGTGGTTATGGAGGTAAGTACAACTATAGCAGAGATGCATTCTGTGGAGAAACAATTAGTGTTAATGGCAAAAGCATTACGGTGGGATCATGTAAAGACCCATCAGTTCGAGTGAGTTGGGATGGATTTCATTTCACTGAGGCTGCAAATAAGTTTGCTTTCGATCTTGTGCCGTCAGGAGATTTCTCAGATCCACCTATTCCTTTGAAACTGGCATGCCACCCTAGGTAAACATCATCTGGGGTTTTGTTTGGTGTTTCTTTTTTTTTTTTTGGTGAAAAAGAGATGATTTATCATAAGCAAGAGAAAAAAATAAACTGCATATGTAAAACTGAAATAAAGATATTGATAGAGTCTTAACTCGATTGGCATGAGCATCGTTGTTAATGTAGGAGAACGTGAGTTTGAGTGCGCTAAAACGCATTATTTTTCTGTTTATGGGTTGGGGAGCAGGGGCGAAGGCAAAAATTTTTTTTTAGGGTGGCCAAAATTAAATTTTAATTTTTACAATAATAAAAATGCAATTAAATAGCTCATATTTTTATAATTTTGAAAGTATTAAATCAAATTTTTATCATTTTAGGGGGTTAAAGAGTAATTTTACTTTTATTAATTTAAAATTTACAAAAATTCAAAGAGCTTAAATGAAAAATTCTTCATTTTAAGGGGGCCGAGGCCCTTACCAATCTCACGGTTGAAGAGGAGCTATAAGTAGTTCTAAACATTGTGTCAAAAAAAACATATATGATCAGATTCTATAATAAGATTGTTCTTTATTTAAGCACTCGACAATCTAAGAATACCAAAATGTGGAGGAAAATAGAATGAAAGTTTTTGGTGCGTCTTTAGTATGTGATCTAGATGAAATCTAATTTTTATTTATAAGAGTTTTCATGTCTTTACAATAATGATAATTATTCAATAAATATTTATTCGAATAATCATAACTCTTTATCTATAATCATGTCAAATAACTTTTAATAATTACGAGAATTCATCAATTTAATTTATTGCAAATTGTTTACAACTTTCACTTATAAATATTGACATATATTAAATGTTTTGAATATGTTCCAACACTAAGAATGCTTTTCAAATGGCTCTCTCTTGATTTTTTTTTTTTTTTTTTGCTTAATCAGAATATTACAAAAGAAAACTTTGAGATAACCAAGTCCTGTTCAAGACAAAATTATCGCATAAAGCAGCTATTCAAACCTATCACCTGCTAACAATCGCTAATGATCAAAATTACACAAAGAAGCATAACTCTAACCACATCTCGCCTCCAAATTACCTCTTTCAATGTCCATGAAAAAGTATACAGCACCCTCAGTCGTGACTCGACTTCAGAAGTCCATATTAGCACTAATGATGATCAACTTCGATTATACTTGGACAACTTTTTCCCCATCCCAAACCAGAAACTAAAATCAATAAGTATCTTAATCGCTCCTACCTCGGTAGAGTCAGCATCTTTGGCAACACTTGGGCCCGAGAACAATGCTCGAGCAATACCCTCATCATCCTTTAGTACCTCCTCTACTCATTGCTGCCCCCTCATACACCAAACACACACCTTAAACTTCAAGAATCCCCTTAGCGGCGGTTTTAAGCACAAAACTGTGTCCTTCATAGTGTTTTTAAAAGACCTGCATTTTAAAGAACAAAACTACTAGCAACTTTCTGACACCACGAATTCATTATACACATCCCTTACCTGCATCAGCGCTTTCCTCTTTGAGTGAAACAACAACGTTTCCATTTGAACCTATTTTCTATTAAGCACAACCTCATTCCTTACCAACCATAACGACCAACATGCTTCAGCTGTCGAGATTAGCCAAAGACTTTTCAGCACACTTGAGAAGTAAACTTCATTACATGACTTGTAGAATTCGAGAAAACCAGCCATTGGAGCCTATCTAGCCTCCCACCAATTAAAAATTCTTTTCCGAAAACTCTCCACAAATTTTCAATTGAAAAATAGATGTTCAAGGCTTTCCCATCTATTCACATACCAAAGCATTCCTTCCTTATAAGTAGAAATTACCACAATCCATGGAGATGTAAACTGTTTTTGCAACTCGATCAATTTCACCCTAAAACGCTCTTTGATCTGTAATAGCATTTAGAGTTAACGCGTTAATCATCATAACTTACTCTCCTCCATCCTTCCATTTACCTTCCACCACACCTGCTCTTTCAACACTAAGATCTCTTGTAACTTGAAAACTCTCCTCGTCCCACACCGAAAAAACCCACCCAATCTGCCCCTAGCATCCGTGACTCTTAAATCGAAATTGTCATCAATCCATACTCACTTAATAAAATCCCTTGATGCAGTCTCCAATTTGCTTTCTTATAGAAAACAAAAATTTGCTTTACCATTTCTTATAACCCTCCTCACCATTGAGACCTTAATATTTGCTCCTAATTCTATTACGTTTCATGATAATACCCTCATTCTCCCCTTTCCCCCTAAAATCTAATATTCACAAATTGTTCAAAACAGAATAGGACTCACCTTATATCCACAAAGCTGACTTCTTCTCCAACTTGATACTTCTTCTTTACTGGATCTCTGCTCGCATTATATCCTCTATAACATCCCTTTCATCGCCTTGAATGCTCAATTCTAGTTTCTTCCCCACTTCCCAATCATTCCTTGCTTCCCTTAAAATAAATTTTCCTCTGTTACTTATATTCGAATCTGACATAGATATGTTCACTATTTTTTCTTCTCCTTCAAACCTTTCCTTCCCCTTTTCTCTCTTCAGCGCCCTATCCCTTTTCTTTCTTTCTTTAGACGTCAATGCACAGTTCTGAATTTCCCAAATCGATCGAATCTTTTTATTCAATGTTTTCTTCTTTTTTCTATTTTGAAACACCTGAACTAACTCTTCCTCAATTTCATCGAGAGGCTCTCAATCTAATGACCTTACTGATTCCTTCTCAACTGATTCATTTATAGCTAGATCTGGGCTTTCATTTTCACCAATGCCACTTAATCCATCTAACTCTCCTACCCTTAATGGATATACATCTGCTGTAAGGCCTACGTCCACCTTCTTACTAGACCCATTTATTCCACCTTCTATTTATTGAGTATTCACTTCTGCTCCCAAACCCATGCCCAATACATCCAACCTAACCTGCTCCTTCCATTTGCCCAATCCATCAACAATTTAAGTTTCAAATTCTTTGCAACCTGTCGATTGACTTTTCTTCATGCTTTTTGAGGATTGTTTTTCCTGACACTCAATAGAAGTGTCTTCATTTTTTATGCTTGCAATAATTAACGGTTGACGAGCGTCGTTTAACCTTCCTTCCGGTGGTAACTCTGACCCTGTCCTTGCCACAGAATCGATTTTCAATCCGCATTCTTTTTCTAGAACCTGCTCTACTTCCTCGTTTTTTAGAGCTCCTCCATCCATCTCCGACAACCCCATTTTCTTAACTTTGATCAGGAAATTATCTTCACCAACTTCTAGCCTAATAACATTTTCAATAAACTTTGGTTGAAATATAGTTATCAATATTTCTTCCTTTTCAAAGCTTTCCACTTTAGTAACATTTCCTCCTACTGCTATCAATCTTCCCCATACTTCTGCAATTCCCTTGAATGTCTCAAAGTTCCAACAGTGTAAAGGTACACTCGAAACTTCTACCCAAGCCACCCTCTCCTCCAGTTTTATCTTCTCTGACCAAGGTTCTATCCTTACGAAGAACTCATTCAAATAGGATCAATCAGTTTGTTCCAGTAAATCAAACAATTCCTCATTTGGTATTTCGACTAAAAAGAACTTCTCTTGGATTCTCCTTGTGGTTATCTCCCCAAGACCAAGTTTTGCTATGCGATCGTTTAAACTTTTTGCATCACATACTGTAGCCGATTCACATGTAACACCCTAATTTTTTTTAAAAGGACTTAATTGGGAATTTTTGAAAATTTACGGGTTTTATCATAATTTTTAGAAGTTATAAGGTTTTAGTTGAGCATTAAATTATTTTTAGCCCAATTTGGTATTTTGGGATTTAATTGTAAAGTGTGTAAAAGTTTTGGGTCAAACTAGAAACCCTAGAGTTGTCTAGAGACTTTTGAGTAAATACCTCAATTTATTGGGTATAAACTCACCTTTTCACCCAATTGTCTCTTCTTCTCTCTTCTTGTTTTTGCTACTACCGATTTCTCTTCTCCAAGACTCCTCCCTCTCCTTTTATTTTCAAAACCGACCACCCTTGACGCCTTTCGTGCACTTCACAACCACCATCGATCTCTACCTTGTGTTTGTGCGACCAAAACCCCTCCACTCGAACCTCCCAAGCCGTCGCCATTTGTGTGTTTCGACAAAGAAGACATTCAACCTTTGCTTCTCTCCCTTTGTTCCGTCGCTTCTTCATCGTTTGAACCTAGGTAAGTGTAGAAATTGTGTTGTGGCTTCAATTTGGAAGTGGTTTGTGTGTACAATCTCAGCGGTCGGACGCCGTGTGAGGCAGAGAAATGTTGTCGACATCGATTTGGGGAGAAGGGAGGACCAAACCCTAGGTTGGCTTGGGTGTTTTAAAATTTGGGCCCTAAAAGTGCCTTAGCCCAACCAAACCCAAACCTTTTAACCCAATAAACCTTTAATACCCAAACCAATACCTAAACTTTCTAACCAATTGAACAAAGCCCAAACCCAAACCCAAACCAAGTCAAGCCAAGCCGACCGTTGACCTACCGTTGATCGTTGAACGTTGACTCGTTGACCCGTTGATCGTTGACTTTGACTGTTGACTTTTTTTAAAAAACCCTACCCTACCATTTTTCGACGTCCTAAGTCTGATTTCGCTGTCCGTTTTGCCAAATTCAAACCCGAAAGCCTCGTTTAGACTGTTTTACCTTTAATTTTGTACTTTGAGTTATTTAGAGTTTCAATTGAGGATCCTAATATGGGATATTCGTGTTTAGGTGATCACGACTCTGAGGCTGACGTTTTACCTCCTCCTCCACCTGTGCAACCTACTCTTGCACCGGTTTCGAGAGCTACTCGTAAGTTATTTTAGTTAAGTTTTGTGATTAAGTGGTGTCTAGGATAGTGTTAATATTAGTTGTGTTTATAGGATCTAATCTTGTTAAACCGGATACTCGATCAGTACGTGGCGGACAACCTCCTTTTTGTTAGAGTTTTGTTTGCTAGAGGTGTGTTTCTAACTGAACATATGTGGTTGCATGTTGTATTGTGGTATATTGTTGATGTGGTGATTATGTTGTAATGTGAAAATGGTATGGTTGAGTTTAAATTATGCTGAACATATTGATATTGTTATGCATAATTATGAAAATATGATCAACTTGAGATGTAATGGAAATGAGATATTATGAACTCTGACATACATATATATGAGCATCTTCATGATATTGAGATTGAGTTATGGTAATTATGAAATCATACCATTGTGTGTTCATGGGGTGGGATTATACGCTAGAAGAAGTGATTATCATCCCATTTAGAGATTGATACTAAAACCACACTGTGATTGGTGACGATTGGTTGGGAAAGGGTTCTAGGGAACCTTTTCACTGTGTTGGTGTGTTGGAGGATAGGTGTATTGCATTGCGTATGTGTTTGTAACATGATTTGTGGTTACTTTTTGAGCTATAAGTTGTTGTGATAATATGTGATAGGTTGTATGTACTTTAGAGACACATTGGGTTTTGTAGCTCACACCCTTACAGTTCCTTTTTAGATACTCAGGATTTAGATGACTTGGTACCCGGAGACATACTTATAGATTTATTATATTTTATTGTTTTCCTTTTGGGTTTTTATTATATTTGTAATTATTAATATATTTGGGTTGTAAAAACATTTTATTTTGGGAGATTTAGTATTTTAATTTTATTAGAGACTATATATATATATATTTATATATGAGAATGTATGTGAATGAATGTGATCTATCGGTTATGTGTGAGGATAATTACATAAATAATCTTCTGGATCCGATCATATCTCCTGGGCCGGGTAAAAGGGGTTACATCACAAACCAAACATTTCTGTAGCTTCCACAACTGCTCATTATCCACATAACCTTTGATTACACAATCCACTATCTTCTCCTTTCTAAACTTTACTTCTTCCTTTGTTTGTTCGATCGAGACTTCTTCCGATTTTGATTTTAACCCTCCTTCCTCTCCCTTTTGAGAAGGCGTACTACTCTTTTTTGTCTCTCTTTTATCATTAAACTTTCTCCATGTCTTTCTCCTTCCATTAAACTTGGCCATATTCACTCAGATCCTACTCCCCATTAAAACAAAACCATTCAACCTTGATACCGCCCTTTGCGCATGCTTTCTATCCTTGAAGCTTACAAACCCGTATTTTCTACCCCTTATGCTCTTTCTTGTCGGAATGAAAGCATCCACCACCTTTCCATGGTATCCAAAAAGCACCCATAGTCCCTTCCAGTGCATTGTCGATGGGATGTTGTTTACGAACAGAGTTATCATGTTCTCCATATGAGCGATTTTCAATAACTAATAACTTTCAATAATTGACCAGAGACATTCAACAAGTTCTTTTACTTTCCAAGTTGACATCCATCTCTCTCTTGATCTTGAGAGTGACAAGCTAAGATTTTGCAATCCAATAATCTCGAACTTCTCCAATCGTGCCTCATTATTCACAAATGAAAGCAGTAATTAAAGTGAAGGGGTGAGAGGTAGATGAGTTCAAACAATGGAAATTGACTCGAGTTTTACTGTCATATTCGAGGTTCGTGGTTATCCCTTCTAACAATGTTGTCTCTAAAATTTGAACTTGTATCTCTTTTTGAAAATACAATTTGCCTTACCATTATACCCAACACTTATTGATGATTGCTAGGTTCTTTATATAATAAAAATATTCTCGGAGTGATTGGAGATGCAAATGAGAGAATCTCTATTTTATTGCCTTTAAGTTCATTTTACATACTATTTATTATTCTAATTCAGATTTGATTTTAATTATTATAAAATTAAATTCACAAATCTTGAAATTTTGACCGTGTCAATGGATTCATAAATACTTTACATCTAATTTTTATTTTTTATGATCTTGAAAGCTCAGTTTGAAGAAATCTGTTATATATCACTAGCTCTTGTGTTTATTTCTAACATCCCTTTCTTTTTCTTTTCCATGGATCCTACCAGGACCACATTCAGTTTTCTTTCAGTTCTTTTATTCTACTACCAGTTTCAATCGTGTTTTTCCTTCGGAAAGTTGGTGTTTTTGGGTGTCATTTTTTATTACCTAGATTATTTCAAAAGAAAACGAGGTAATATTCTTTTATTTAAGAGATTCAAAAAATTATACATTAACATATTGGGTATGATTTTTTGTTGAACTTATATAATTTAATATCTTTTTTAAAAAAATCAAAATATAAAATTTAGTTAACAAATTACTTTTATTTTCAGAAATTCGAGAATGTTGTGCCCTAACATCTTGGACATGATTTTTTTTCTCGATTGATTCAAAATAAAAGGTCATTTCTTCATAAAAATTTAATTGTTTAAAACGTCAAAATATGTCATTCATTTAAGGATCGTATTTTAAATTTTACTCGATTTTTCAAAATTTTAACAACTAAGACATTAAAAAAACGACTAGGTACCAATTTTAAGCATGTGAGGGTTTTAATCATTCCTCACACGTAATCGGCTCTCAAGCCTATTTTCTAAATTTCGAAGACCAAAACATTTGTTTAAACTAATTTAAATATTTTATGGTGATCCAATCACACCGAATTAAAAAAGATTGGTGATGAATCCATTTTCGGTTTTAAAATAAAATTCGAGATATTTTCAAAAAAAATTGTTTCAACAGTCTTCAAAGTTTGAATTTGTATATATCTTTGGAAATATAATGTGTCTTACTATTACACCCAACACTTATAGGTGATTGCTAGATTTTGTATACAATAAAAAGTATTCTTGGAGTGATTGGAGATGCAGTTGAGAGAATCTCTATTGTATTGCCTTAAGTTCATTTTAGAAACTATTGATTATTCTAATTGAATGAACGAGTAGTTTTTATGTTTTATTTATTTTTAAAATTATTTTTTTGATTTGACAAAAAAGTTAAAAGCAACTTTATTCATTTAAAAAAGTGATTATAATAAAGTATCAATAAAATATTGTCGTATGATTAAATTTTAATGATAAAAAAATATTAATATAATATTAAATTTTAGGTTATTCCAATTTATATAATCATTAATTTAAGAAAATAATTATCATCATTCTATAATGATGACAATATGTATTAATTAAGATTTGATTTTAATTTGGTTCAAATTTTATACTCAAAAACCATTTTTAGTTATGATATTTTCGTCTACATAGTTATTGTTAATAATAAAATTAATTATACAAAATTCTAGTTTAGTGGTAATGCAAACTTGGGGATAACTTTAAGATTAAATAAATATATATTGCTAAGGATAGTTCTGAAAGTTGCTATAATTTATCATAATAAGATTTATTCAAAAATATTATGAAATTGATGTCTCAACTGCCCATGATTTGGTGAAAAGCGGATTGTTTAAAAAATAGATTGTTAAAGATAAAGTATTAAAACTTTAATTTTATATTTAATTTTTTAATTATATAGTAATTTGAATTAGCTTTTTAGGTATAAGCAACAATTGTTGATTATGAATATATTTTACTAAGTGAATGTCCATCAAAATCAAGATAAGTTTGGATAGACTTTAAATTATAGTAGTCGTTAGAATTAGAGTTCTATTTCACTTATACTTTCTATGTAGATAAATATAGATCTTGGAGAAGCATTATAATTCACTTCTATTGATAAATAAAATACGTTCTTTCATTTTCTTTGTTTAATCACACTAATATATTCAATAAATATATATCAAATACTTAATTTTTAATTCATAATCAACTACCTAAAACAGAAAACTAAAAAACACGTGTATTAATTTATAAAATTAAATTCACAAATCTTGAAATTTTGACCGTATCAATGAATTCATATATACTTTACATCTAATTTTTATTTTTCATGATCAAGACAGAACCTAATTTATTAAAAATTTGTTATACTTTACATCTTGAAAGCTCAGTTTGAACGAAATTTGTTGTATATCACTTGCTCTTGTGTTTATTTCTAGCATCCCTTTCTTTTTTCTTTTCCATGGATCCTACCAGGACCATATTCAGTTTTCTTTCAGTTCTTTTATTTGGTTCTACTACCAGTTTCAATCGTGTTTTTCCTTCTGAAAGTTGTCGTTTTCCGGCGATTTTTAATTTTGGTGCCTCTAATTCCGATACCGGTGGCTATGCTGCCGCCTTCACTCAACCTAAGTCGCCTAATGGAGACACCTTTTTTGGGATGCCCGTCGGAAGAATTTGCGATGGACGACTCATCGTTGATTTCACTGGTACTTAATTAATTACCCTCTCCTTGATTTTTTTATTAAAAAAAATATTAAAAACTATATTATATTTATTATTTGTTAATTTTAACATTTATTAATAAAATTATACTTTAAAATAATGTTTTATACAATTTCTATAGCTAAACATAAATCCTCGTAAATTGGAAGATCTTTTACAGTTAAACGTGTTTGAATTCAAATTTTCTTTGTTGTTGCTACAACAATTGTACATACAAGTTATTTTCTTAAGTTTAATTTAATTTAATTTTTGTTAATGACTATTATTGTGAACAGCTGAGAGTTTGGATTTGCCATTCCTAAGCTCTTACCTGAATTCCCTGGCAATCAATTTCTCACATGGCGCGAATTTTGCGACGGTGTCTTCCACCATAAGATTACCGGCGGCTGAGGTTGTCCCACAAGGCCCAGCCAGTCCATTCTACCTATCTTTACAGTACTTACAATTTGCTCAGTTCAAAAATAGATCCCAAATTATTAGAAGACAAGGTAAGTAATTTTCCACCTACATATTACATACATAGAAATTGCAAATATTTTTTCTCAAAGAGAAACTACAAATATTTTACTCGTTGTCACCTTTAATTTCATTTTTTTATTTTCTGTAGGAGAAATATATGCAAGTCTACTGCCAAGGGAGGAAACTTTTGCCAAGGCATTATACACTTTCGACATCGGCCAAAATGATCTCACCCAAAGTCTCTTCCTTAACATGACCATAGAGCAAGTCATCGCCACCATCCCCGATATAGTCAACAACTTCTCAAACATTATCAAGGTTTCCTCAAATTAAAAAAAAAATGTCACCATTAATTCTTTGGTTTGCCATATTATACTAAAAACGGTTCAATGAATTTTGTTCATGCATTGCAGAATCTATACAATTTAGGAGCAAGGTCATTTTGGGTTTACAACACGAGGCCAATCGGCTGCTTTCCAAGATTTCTAACCATTTATCCATCAGCTGAAAAGGACTCCGTTGGTTGTGCAAAGCCATATAATCTGTTAGCTCAACATTTCAATGCCGAGTTGAAGAATGCATTGGCTCGACTTAGGATTGAGTTTCCTTTGGCTACAATTGTTTATGTTGACCTCTACTCCGCTCTATACTCTTTATACACTCACCCGACCAAAAATGGTAACGAAATACAGAAAGATACGATATTATTACCGTTTTATTTTAGCTTAAACTTCTTATGTGCCAACCGATATGACCAACAACACACAAGTCTTTCTTTTTTGGAATGCTTGTAGGATTTGAACGTCCTCTTGTTGCTTGTTGTGGTTATGGAGGTAAGTACAACTATAGCAGAGATGCATTCTGTGGAGAAACAATTAGTGTTAATGGCAAAAGCATTACGGTGGGATCATGTAAAGACCCATCAGTTCGAGTGAGTTGGGATGGAATTCATTTAACTGAGGCTGCAAATAAGTTTGCTTTCGATCTTGTTTCGTCTGGAGATTTTTCAGATCCACCTATTCCTTTGAAACTGGCATGCCACCCTAGGTAAGCATCATCTGGGGTTTTGTTTGGTGCTTCTTTGTTTTTGGTAAAACTGAAATAAAGAAAATCAATGTTTGTTTCTTTAGAATTAAACATGTGTTGCAATGATAAAATCAAAAGAAGGAATATGTGTGAATTATTGTTTGGTCATACCATCTTAAATTACTCATTCATCGCAAAGTCATCAATATAAACATGTGAATCCTCCTAAAACTATGCTTTATCTTAGTTAGGACATGATAGTGTAATATGTCACTTTATTTAAGCACTCAACAATCTATAAAAAGAAGGCATAAGTGCAAAATTAGCCCCTAATGTTTGGTGGTTTTGTCACTTTGGCCGTTATCGTTTTTTTTGGGTCATTTTCATACACAACCTTTGTTTTTTTTGTCAAATTGGTCATTTTTTAACGGTCTTGCTGACGTGGCCGTTAGTTGACTAACGGTGTTGACGTGGCAAAAAAATTTTCCCATGTGGACACTACCACGTATGCAACTGCTGATGTGGCATATAAGACAAAATATGTCACATCAGCAAAAATTAATTATATGCTAACGTGGCATATAAGACAAAATAGTGCCACATCAGTAGCTGTATATGTGGACTTGCCTAGGTGAAAATTTTTTTGCCACGTCAACACCGTTAGTCAACTAACGGCCATGTCAGCAAAACCGTTAAAAAATGACCAATTTGACCAAAAAAACAAAGGTTGTGTATGAAAATGACTCAAAAAAACGATAAGGGCCAAAGTGACAAAACTACCAAACGTTAGGGGCTAATTTTGCACTTATGCCTAAAAAGAATATCAAATAAAATATATATGCAGTAATTCTTTATAAAATTATCTAAGAATATCAAAATGTGGAGAAGAATAAAATGGAAGTTTTTGGTGTGTCTTTAGTATGTGATCTAGATGAAATCTAACTCCTATTTATTAGAGTTTTCCGTTGGATCTAGTGCCCTAAATTTAATATTTTCGTTAATGTATACTTGTAATTTTTTCGAACAGATTAGTTAATAAAACAAATTCATTGATTACATTAATATAATTTGTATAATATCTCCATATGGTTTTTGCACGCAAAGCAAAATGGAAGTAAATGTTGCTTATTGGTTGTCTAATATTTAAACTAATACTAAACAATATTACGTGGTCAGATAGTAATACGGAAAGATAACTTATATTAGTAGACGAACCTAAACGTGTCCTTAATCTAATCGGAAATAAGTAAATCAAATGAAAGACTAATATGACATCTATCAAGTCCAATTAGAAAGATGTTTTGTCTTGGACATCGGAGTAGATGACATCAAAAAGATAGAGACATAGATGTGATTGACTAAAGTGACTGTACATCAGATTGAACCCAAGAAAAATAGATCTTGAATCCGTTTATGAATTTATTCACTTGTGACGTTCATAGTGTGACATACCTAAATCCTAAGTGGATGACAGGCTATGCGTGACTCGTACATTTTGATGTAAGTAGAAGTTTGAGTTCGAATAGATAAGAAATCAAAAGTTGGTACGTTAGGTGTACGACTTCTACAGTATGTAGCGTCGTTCACAATAGTGGAATTCATAGCCCGAGACATGGGTAAATGTTATTCTCTCATTGGCATTACATGGTTGATGAAAAGTAAACATGACCACGGGTAATTCGTTCTTGTGATGAATTACTTTATTACTATTTAATAGTAATTGACTTTTTATGAAGGAAAATGTAATGGTTACCGTAAGATAAAATATGATCACATTGGGAGAACAGATATTATCCTAAAGAGCTTACTGATACCCTATGTGGGTAACACACGTATGATAAGGTTGTTGGAGGAACACTAATCGAGTTGCTTTTGTAATAGTATACTGTTGGGGAGAGCTCAGTCACGATACTATAGTGAAATGATTTTGTCACTAAATGAGTTTATAATTAATTAGATGTAGAAAATTACTTAATTGGAAATATATTGAAGTTTATTTTTGAGAAATAAAAAAATATTGGGTTAAATAAAATTATAAAATATTAAGTTAAAATCAAGAAAAAAACTTGTAATTAGACCCGATATGAAAGAGACCCAAAAGCCCCTTTGTCGTCCCTTTAAGTTTCCATACAAGGGAGATTCTTTCCTCCCATTCCTTTCTTTTCTTTCGTTTATTCTCTCCCTTTTCACTCCCGTTGTTCCCCTTCCTTTCCTTTTCTTTCCTATGTCTCACTCGTTGCCATTTTTCCTTCACCCATTGACCTTTGTTGTCCCATGCAGCTAGACAAAATAAAAATTTCGTCTCTTCTCTCTCATCTTCCATTAGCCACCTCCCTTTCACATTTTAGCCACCTTTTCACCTCCTTCGACCACCATTATAACACCTAATCACCACCACTTCACCACTGTCCCCCTTTCTCACCTTTTTCTTGCCACCGTCGAACCTCTGTCCCTGTCGCATTGTCACACCACCACCATTGTCACCTACCATTTTTCTCCATTTTTCCTCCTCTTTACATCTTTTTGGTCGTAATCGAATTATATTCATTCTTTCATCTATATTTTCAATTAGAAATATTATTTTCATCCTCTCACTCACTTTATTTCTTTTATTATTATTTATTTTATTTCTATAGCTACTACACTCCCTCTCTAATCAATTTCTCCGTCGAATCGTAGATCCTCTGACCTTGCCGGCATAGCGTAAGTGGTGTTTAGTTCATCCAATCTTAATCCTCTCTTTTTCGTTGATGATGGGTCGACTCTAACATTTTTATATATATTGAGTTTTCGTGAAGCTTTCCAATCCAAATCGCTTAGACCCGCATTCTCAGTTAAGAAGATTGAATCTCAGAATGAGAGATTAATTGAGTAAGTATTTTCTCACTCGATTTTTAATAAGAGACCTTTGTGGACTGAATAGTTGATCCAACATTTGAGAGTATTTTGGTGTTGATTTTGGAATCGAAATGATTCAAGGCCCAGATCTCTACATCTTTGGAATGTTGGGATCAGAGTGAGTGTGAACGAACTTGCTATCGAGGTGTAGGCTCTAACTAATTTAAGAGTCAATGATGACTTGTTCTATAATAACTGTCGAAACCACTTCGAAAACAAAGGATTCGAAAAAATTTATTTTAGAATTTGGAAAATAAGGAGTAAAAAGGGAGTCGCCACCAATCTTTTATTTGGGTGCGATTGGATCACCACAAAACAATTAAAAAAACGTTAAAACGTCGGTCCACGAAATCCAGAAAAATAGTTTCGGGAGTCGGTTACGCACAAGGAAGGATTAGCACCCTCGTACGCCCAGAATTGGTACCACATGTCATTTTCGGGTCTTATTTTATGAAAACAATGAAAGCTCGAGTAAAGTTTAAAATGCGGTATTCATTTTGAAAGGCTCTGTGTGATTTTAAAGGAGACCTTTTTAAGAAGAACTCGTCCCCGTATTTCGTTCCTCTTATGAGAACTAGAAGGCGTGTCCAACACATTAGGACACTACATTCTCGGAGTATCGAAATTGAAAGACGTTTAGGGAACTTTTGAAGAGAGTATTCGATCGCGTGATTTGTACGAAAATCATACCTAGCACGTTAAGGCACGATTTTTCGAGGTTTCCACGTGAAAGAACATTGTCTCGTTTACTTAAAAATTTGGATATGGATAGGGGGTGTTAAAAAACTTTTGAAGAGGATATTTCTTTCGCACGAATTACGAAAATCATACCCCGCACGTTAAGGCACGATTTTCGAAGTTTTCACACGAAATAATATTGCCTTGTTTTTGTCATGAAAGTCCTTCGTATATATATTTTGAGAACTTAGAAGATTCGGGGGTAAAATGGTAATTTTTGGAAGTTTCGGGGTCAGAATGTAGTTTCCTAAAATTTTGGGGTCGAAATGCAATTTTTGGACTGTTTGGGGACCTATAAGCAATAATACCAAAGAGTGGGTGACACGTGGCAACCCCACAGGCATCCAGCAGTCAAAGGATTCAGTTGTAAATCTTGAAAAATTCTTGGGCCAATTTCGTAATTAAATAAAAGTTAATTTGGGGATTAAATTAAAACAAATTAAAAATGTTAGGGACTAAATGCATAAATAATCCAAAAAATGACACGTGGCAGCCCCTGGTACAGTCAAACAGTCAAAGGACTAATTTATAAACCATGAAAAATTCTTGGGCCAATTTCGTAATTAAATAAAAGTTGATTTGGGGATTAAATTAAAATAAATTAAAAATGTCAGGGACTACATGCATAAATAATCCAAAAAATGACACGTGGCAGCCTCTGGTACAGTCAAACAGTCAAAGGACTAAATTGAAAAGCAATTAGAATTACATGGTAAAATTGCAAATAATTAAAAAATGCAGAAAGGACTAAATTGAGGCAAATAAAAAATGCGGAAGGACCAATTGCACAAATAGACCATTTTTCAAAAACACGCGGATCCCAGAGTGGGTCGGGTCGGGTCGGGTCGGATCGGTCCAAATGGGTTGTATATATATATTATTTTAGGTTTAAAATTTTTATTTTTTCATTTTTGTTAAATTTTCAACCCCTTCTTTCTCTCAAATCAGACCTCCCCCCCTCAAATCCGGCCAAGCTCCGGCAGCCAGCAAACCTGCGCGTGAGCGCGCGTGGCTGGCACCCCGGCCACGCTCCGACCTCTTCCAGCCAGACCCAACCCCTGTCGGACGTACACGCACCGTCCGACCACCGTCCGACCGCCGTCCAAGGTAGGATTCCTCTTCTTTTTCTTTCCTTTTTGTTTTTTCTTTCTCTCTTTATTTTTTTTTTAAAAAAAAAACCATTCTGTTTCTTTTTTATTCGAAAATCCCCGTTTTTATGTTTGAAACCAGAACCCAGATCTGGATCCAGATCTGGGATTTTTCAAAACATCTCCTTTTATATATTTTTTTAAAGTTTTGAAACTGTTCTCTTTAGTGTTTGTTCATGCAGGGTTCGAACGGTGATGAAGTCGACGGCGTCGGGGCTTGCGGTGGTGAACGACGGCAGCGCAGCAGACAAGGGGAGTACCCGGTCCCTTAGAATTCTCCTTTTTTTATTTATTATTGTCATTAATATATTCATTAATAATATTCATTAACAGTATTTAATGTTAACCTGTTATTAATGATAATAACATTATTATTATTGAAACGTTATTACTATTTAATACTTATTAATAATATTAATAAAACCAACCAATGCACTTTTAAGATTGATTTCAAAATAGAAAATAAAAATTAGTATGATAAATAATAGATACCAATAGTCATGCACGAACGGGTAATGCAAACAGTCTGAAAATTTAAGAGTTTGTATTAATGAGTTGATGCTTGCTGATGGATGTACCTTATTTCGGTTTGAATAGGCTGGAAGGAAAGATCTTTGTTGCTTCCACTGTACTTAACTTGTGACTTTGAAATGTTGTTTATTTGTATTGATCTTTTTTTTTGAGAGAAAATTTTTCTCCTCTTTCTTTTTTTACAGAAAACTAACTCTGGCTTTATAGCCATTTTACATCATGATGATACTTTGTCTTCTGTAAATTAATGCTTGTCTTATTGCTTGTTGCAGATTTCTTCTAGGCAGCAGCAGGGCATGGTGGATGGAGCTGGTGGGCAGCAATGGGCAGAGGCACGTGGGTGAAGATTTGACTTTGACCTTGGGGTTGCTGAGTTGAGGGCTGCTGGTGTCTGGGCTGCAATTGTAATTGGGTCAAGGGTTTGATTTGGGCTACTGTAATTTGGGCCGAAAAATGGGTCAAAAATGGGTGTAAATGGGCTAAGGGGATTTGGGCCAATTGGGCCATGTATTTGGACATTGAATTTTTTTAATGTTAAATTTAATATTTTTATTTTTATTTAAATTTAAATTCAAATTAAATTTAAATAATTAAATTTAAAATAAATTTAAATTTAAATAAATTTAAAATCAATTTAACTCTAAATTAAACGAAAAGTCCAAGCCCGGTCAAAATTGGGCTCCAACAATAACATTTGCATAACTATTGTTATAATTGTGACCAATTGACGACATGAGTACTTGTGGTGGAAAAAGAAATCCATTATTAAGGATAGACTTCAAGTAAGTCCCCTGATCTGAAAATCTGTATTGACAAAGATGTGTACCTTTTTTTGGTTAAAAGAAAATAGAAGTAATCTTCTAATTATATGGCTCTAGAAGAGCTTGATCTTAGCCGTGCTTGTTGGACATCATTTTTTAATAAAACTCGCACACTTCCTGGCGGATCGATGAAGACATAAGTCGTGCTCAGATCTCCAGTTGCTAGTTTAGCTATACAGTCTGCCACTTTATTTTGATCCCGTGGAATATGCCGAAATTTCACTTGCCAAGTCCGTGTAAGCATAGAGTGAATGAGATGAACTTCCGAGTGATTATTGTCAAGTGCATAACCATTGGCAATCAACTCCACCAAGGTTGAATTGTCGCTCTCCATTTTGCACTTGACGGAACCTTCTATTCCACACAACCAACAAGCCCTCGTAGAGTGCCCATGCTTCCATTTGGAATATACCCGAAATGCCAACCCGCATCCGAAACCCATGAAGGCAGTTCCCAAAATGATCCCGGATAGCACCCCCCACTGATGCAATTGAAGACATTATTGAAACACTGTCATCCATGTTAACCTTAACCCACCCCTCTGCTGGTTGCCAAAATTCACCTGTATATGTACAGTAACCACTGATATTCTTTTTAATAGAATTACTGAAGCTGCGTGTCCATGTTATGGTTTTAGCAGTCTGCTCCATACTATTGTAGCTTGCACCTTGAAATATAAAATCATTTTTATGTTTCCATATTAACCAAGCAACAATTAGAGATAATATTGACCATTCCCCACTACCTGTAGAGCATTCCCCATTACGCAGCAGCATTGTAGCCTAACCTACCATAAGAGCAGCAAAGAAATGCCCCCAATAGTGGTTCGGTACAAGCGTCCTCCAAATATTGGCAGTAAACGGGCAATCTCAGACAGCGTGAAGGGCTGTTTCAACTGCAGCATTGCACCTCGGACAGCCCAAGGCATTCATCATTCGTCTTTTTGCTCGCACCTCATTCGTAAGAAGACGATTTTTAAATAATAGCCAAATAAAAGTCTTAACTCGTTAAGGTGTAGCCATTTTCCATACCTTGGAATTATGCTCCCACTCATCAACTCCTCTTTGGCTCATCAAGTGTTTGTACGTTGAAGCTGTAAAGAATTTCCCTTTAGACATCCACCTTCAAACAAGACGATCTGGCCCACTAGTAGTAGAAGGTGGCATAATTATTGCAGCAATGTAATCAAGAACATTGAGTGGAAGCTGCGATTCAAGCCAACTCCAATCCCATAATCCTGATTCAGTCAACATGTCACAAACTCTTAGAGATTCATCTAGGACATCTCTCCCAATATGTAACCTCTTCAAATGGCCAACATCATTAATCCAGTGGTTATTCCAGAAATCAACCAAGCTGCCATTTCCAATCGACCAAACTACTCCATCCAGAACCTCATTCCAAAGCAAAGAAAGTTGGTGCCATAAGTTGAAGGAACATGCTCGATCAATGGAAATAGGTAGAAGACCATGAACACTGTATTTGTTCCTTAGAATACGAACCCACAAAGCCTCGGTATTAATTAAAATGTTGTAACCAATCTTCAATAGAAAAATCAAGTTCTGGCACTACAGGAAAACAGTTTTTTAGCGGCGCTTTTTTAGGTCTATAGGCGCCGCTAAAACATTTAGCAGCGCTTTCTAAAGCGCCGTAAAAAATGCCGCCAAAGATAACGCCGCAAAAAATAGCGGCGTTTATGCGAAAAAGCGCCGCTAAAGGCAATGTTCTTTAGCGGCGCTTCCCACAAGCGCCGCTAAAGGCCATGTTCTTTAGCGGCGCTTTCTCCAAAAGCGCCGCTAATATAACAGATTTTAACAGCCCTTTTTAATTCACATAGAACCCGAATTTCAGCATTTTTCCTGTAAATTCAAATCCAACCAATGCAAATCCAACCAATAACTTCAAATCTTAAAGGTAAATGATAAATGAAAGAAATATACATATGATTTTAAATTAATAAATCAATGAAAAATAAATTTCAAATGTAGTATATTATTCTCAAATAAAAAAACAAAAGTCTAAGATGACGGATTCTGCTGAAACATTTTCATCATATTTTGAAGCTGTAACTGCAATTCGTCATACTTTCTTGTAGCCTCTGCTGCCTCCTCTTGCCTCGCTGCTGCCTCCACTTTAAGTTGTAGATGGAGTTCTTCATATTTTTTTGTGATTTGTGATTTGTGAGGTGGAAATTGAACATTGCCATATTACCATTGCTCCTAAAGAATAAATTAAACATAATTAAATAATTTAATATAATTATTTACTTTAATATAATTAAATAATTAAATCTTTCAAATTAAATATTAAATTAACTAATACTATTTATAATTAAATATTTAATTAAACATAATTAAATAATTAAATATTTTAAATTAAATATTAAATTAACTAATACTGTTTATAATTAAATATTTAATTAAACATAATTAAATAATTAAATCTTTTAAATTAAATATTAAATAACTAATACTGTTTATAATTAAATATATAATTAAACATAGTTAAATAATTAAATATAATTATTTACTTTAATATTTTAATTTTATTCATTTAAATATAATTAAATAATTAAATCTTTCAAATTAAATATTTAATTAACTGATACTGTTTATAATTAAATATATAATTAAACATAGTTAAATAATTAAATATAATTTTTACTTTAATATTTTAATTTTATTCATTTAAATATAATTAAATAATTAAATCTTTCAAATTAAATATTTAATTAACTGATAATGTCTATAATTAAATATTTAATTAAACATAATTAAATAATTAAATATAATTAAATAATTAAATCTTTCAAATTAACTAATACTGTTTATAATTAAATATATAATTAAACATAATTAAATAATTAAATATAATTATTTACTTTAATATTTTAATTTTATTCATCAAAAGGAAAGCCATGGAAGCTGATTGTTTTGAACCCATTTTGATCTTAGTGGCTTACTTTTTTGGTGGGTTAATGGATCAAATTGTAGAATAAAATCAGTAAAATCAAATTAAGGTGGGCGGTGAAGTTTGGATGTTTGTGATTTGTGAGATGGAAATCAAACATTGTCATGTTACCATTGCTCCTATAGGATAAATTATATGATTTGATCATCTCAAAAAATTCAGCGATAAATATAATTGTAAGTTCCAAAAATAAATGATAATATTTAGAAAAAAAGCAGTGCATGCCAACACATTTAAAAACTAATAAAAATGCCTAAAAGTTGTACAATGAGCCAGTGCAATAAAACTCTAGAAAGATAAAATGCAATAATGCAATTCTCCAAACGATTCTAGTGAAAAAATCAATGCGAGGTAGTGTACCTGACTTGGTATATGAGGAGTCAAACTTAATGCTCTAAGTTCTCGGACAATATGGTGTGTAGGTTTAGTTTTTTGCATCAGAGAGAGAAAGAGATTGAGAATTATTGAGCCAATGTAACACTCGAAAGTTAAAGAAAAAAACAGTATAATCAAGACACTGGAACAGATGGTAACAAAAGGGATACAAACAATGGTTTTAATTATCAACTTATGGCAAAAATGCTAGAGCAGCCTATTTGAATAGCCCATATTTTTATGCAGATTTTCGTGTGTTATCTTTGAAAATTTTCAAGAATCAAACATCACTAGAAGCAAGCAAGCAAGGAAGTAGATTCGTGTGTTAGGAATGCTTGACTTCCAATTCTATTATGATCTATGAGCAAGAATTTCTCTAAGTACCAATATCAGAAATGGGTAATACTGACTGTAATACCTTCCTAACAAGCTCAAAAGAAATGAAGGACAAAAGTTGGCTTCGATTCATTCAAATGAAGCTCTGTTATCTTAATCTCGGAATAAGAAGTTTGCATTCATTATTAAGTCAAAACTCCTAGCAAATTCCATCCTAACAATGAAATCAAATGGCTAATAATAACGGCGTAAACAAAACAAACGAGATTTTCAAACAAATTCCATTAGATAAAAAACACCCATTGCACCAAACACGCCAAATTCAAAAGGCAACCTAATAATAAGACCAATAATAAATAAAATCCATAAATGAAAAAGGTGTTTTCCTTCAAACCCATAATCATACACATGCAAATTAGAGAAGCAACATAAGAGCCTGCTTTGGTGATTATATATGGGAAGGAAAAAATATAAAAGGTAAGAAAATGAGAAATAAGATAAATAAATTGAAGAAAGCTAATGCGTGCTTAGCTAGCTGATTGTGTATTCCGAGGGACACTAGCTAAATTTCATGTCATTCTTAGTTCAAGCTAATTGCCTTTGCCCACCAGTTCATTCTTGGAAAACTTAAAACTGATGAATATTCTAATGCTTAAACTGAAAAAGTGGGAACCCTTTTTAGAAAAGGGCAGGAACTCTTTGTGGGAACCCAGTTTCTATGAGGCCTTACAACTGATCAAGCAAAAGAAAATGCAGGTGCCACCATTGCATGCAGTAATTGTGGGAAGTGACATGAGTGCTCATACGAAACTTGAAATGGAATTACGAGATTATGTAAAGCAGAAAAAAATTCAAGATCGTGTTCACTTTGTGAACAAAACTCTAACAGTAGCTCCATATTTAGCTGCTGTAGATGTTCTTGTTCAGAATTCTCAAGTACTATTTTAGAGCCAACGACAACCATTAGATAAATTAGGCAAAAAAGCTTCAAGGAAAAAGGCGTAATAAATAATAAATTCCATTAGATAAAACACCCATTACACCAAAACCCCCAAATTCAAAAGACAACCTAATAATAAAACCAATAATAAATAAAATCCACAAATGAAAAAGGAGTTTTCCTTCAAACCCATATGCATAAACATGCAAATAGTCACTAATAAAAGCAAACTAATAATCGAAGTTCAACCTAACTTACAGTGTCAAAAAATTAGGCAAAAAAGCTTCAAGGAATGATAAACCTAAGCAACAACAATGGACCGATTGAAGCTTCAAGGAAGGGTGCTGAAGTTAATGAGGGTAAAAATGTTACCTTTAAAGTCAAAAGATCAAAGCTTGACAAGAGAGTGTAGATTCAACCCTTGAAAAATTGAAGTTTCTTCCTTGTAGTATTCGTTGTTTTTTTTTCTCAGATTTTGGCTGATTATTTTGGCTGATTTTGGTACGTAGGAGAATAAAAGGGTGGGTCTTGGGCCTCTTTAGGATATTATGGGTATTATGGGCCTTTTGCCCATATCATTTTAATTTATTCTTTTATATATTTAGATTTTAAAATGACTTTTCTTCATTATTTGTTTTTTTCTTTTAAATCTAATTTTTTTTAAATTAATCAAACTAAATTTTAGAATATTTTAAATTTGAATGTGAAATTTAAAATATAACAAATTTAAAGAGAACCACAATTGTAAAAGCTCAAACTTAAAATAATGAGAATTTGACTTTAATCACCTTTATTTTATAGATAAATTTACTTATTTTTTAGCGAAGAGAAAACTATATATAAAGAATCTTTTTATAACAATCAAATATTTTATTGTTACAATTCTTCTCTCAAATTTCTACTCTGAAGTGAACTAAATATAATAAAGTTTAATTAAATATTATGTTTAATTTTAAAAAAATTATTAATGATATTTTATTAAATGAAAATAATGTTTAATAAACAAAATTAAATTATAAAATTTATTAAAGATATGAGGTAAATTTCACTAAATAATTCTATTACTAATATATTATAATTTTTTAATTTGAATTTATTTTTTATAGCATTCGAAATTTCAACAAACAAACACACGCAATAATTTTTCCCTTTTTGAGATGAAGCATTACTAAAAACCTATGTTATATTTGGTCTATATGGCTATATGTAATCTTTAAACAAAACCCCTATCCCTAGTTGCTGGTGGGCAGTGCGTGCATGGAACATGTGCACGTGTGGGTATATAAACAGGCCATGATATATACACGTGCTTTTTTCTTTTTTTCATTCGTGATGGTGTGTTCGGCTAGCTTTTCCTTTTCAAAACCCTTCCTGGATAAAGTTAATTCAAATGATCCAGCAAAGGTCCAAAGTTTGAGCTTGACGATGATGACAGTTTAGGGATGATCATGGAATAGGGCAAGACCGAACCCACATATAATATTAATGATATAATCTAAGAATGGCTGGAAATCCAAACTATAACCAGAAGCAGGTGATATAAATCTCAAGTATTTGATATCTTAGGTCCAGGAAGGTCCTACACATAAGTATAAATATATTGGAAAGAGGATATTGTTCATCCTTGGGGTCTCGGATTCGAGTGTCTGTGTGTGCATTGTCAAAGGATAAGAAAGTATGAGCAGATACTACCATAAGTAATCATACCACTATAAATTTAATTTAATTTAAGATAAATAAAAGTTAAATAAATTAGCGGCGCTTTCCCAATTCACACCTTTAGTGGCGCTTTTCTAATAAGCGCCGCTAAAGACCTGACCTTTAGCGGCGCTTATTATAAAAGCGCCGCTAATGACAAGACCTTTAGCGGTGCTTTTCTATAAGTGCCGCTAATGACCCGATCTTTAGCGGCGCTTTTCTATAAGCACCGCTAATGACCCGACCTTTAGCGGCGCTTTGTGGAAAGCGCCGTGAATGCTTTACCTTTTGCGGCGCTTTGTTTCCAAACGCCGCTAAAAGTGCCGCTAATGACCTGTTTTACTGTAGTGTGGTCTTGAAGCTTACGGATTCTAAGTCCCCCTTTTTCAGTAGGCAAGCACACTTCGTCCCACTTGACTGGAGTAACTTTCCTCTCTTATCCAATAGAACCCCAAATAAAATTCATTGCTATTTTCTCGATTTCATTACACACTGTGATTGGAATTTTAGCAATGTTCATAAAATAATTTGCAATCGCAAGTATGACTGACTTGGCCAATGTAATACGCCCAGCTAAGGAAAGATGCCTTGCTTCCCAATGACATAATTTCCTTCGAACTTTATCAATCACAAATTGAAAGGTGGCATTTTTCACTCGATTATGAAACAATGGCATACCCAAGTATTTCTCCAAGTCATCAACCTGACAAAAACCAAGTGTATGACAAATCAATCGAGCTACATCTTCAGAAGTATTATAGGAGAAAAATACCTAAGTTTTATTTTTATTAACTCTGTGACTCGAATGTGCACAAAAGGAATTAAGCAATTCATTAACACAATTCGTACCTTATGCATCAGCTCGACAAAACAGGAGTAAATCATCGACAAAGAATAGATGAGATAGGCCAGGTCCCCAACGCGACATCAAAAGAGGTTCCCAGTCTTTATGTAAAACAGTCGATTTAATGATATGCCCAAGACGCTCCATACCCAAAATAAAGAGATATGGAGATAATGGATCTCCTTGTCATACCCCTCTTATCCAAAAAAAGAAATCCGTTGTAGCATTATTCAAGAGAACTTACATAGATGTTGAAGTGACGCAGTGCATGATCACATTCACTAACTGAGTCGGTAACCTTGCATCATCCAATGAATCTTTAAGAAAATCCCAACGTACCCTATCATACGCCTTCTCTAAGTCCACTTTAATAGCCATCCACCCCTTTTTGCTCTTCGTCTCGAGTTAATTGCCTCCTGGGCAATAATAATATTATCCGAGATACTTCTCTCAGCGATGAAGCTAGTCTCGTTCTGTGCAATTAGTTTTTGCATGATAGATCGTAATCGATTAACAATAGCCTTTGTAATGCCCTTATACAAAACATTGCAGATTCAGCCCCTTCCATCTTTAGGAGCAACACCAGAAGAGTCTGATTAATACATGCATCCATCGGAAACCCTTGCATCACCCTTTGTATGAAATGCACCACACTATCACCTACCATTTCCCATGAGATTGGTAGATTTTCGCATGAAGGCCATCGATCTCAAGTGCCTTGTAAGGAGCCATATCAAAAAATGCCTGCCTAACCTTCTCAACTGAAACATCTGAACCAAGAAATGCAATCTCATCTGTTGATAACTTTGGAAACATTCCTATACAAGGAAACTGCCCACACCCAGAAGTACTTTCTAAATAATTCAACTACTAATAGAAATTTATAATGTGCTGTTGTAATACAGAATCATCAAAACACCACCTCATACTTTTAATTTTCAGAGCTTCATCAGGAAAGAGTGCGAGAGTGAAAGAATTTAGTATTCTTGTCACCCTGAACAAGCCAAGTACTTTTGGATTTTTGATACCATGAAAGTTCCTTCTACTGAAGGGTATCTTCAATAGTCATTCTCAATTCAATCTCCCAATCTCTTAGCCTTTGACTATATCGATTTTCCAAAGCCTTACCTTTCAGAGTTCCCCTATCAACCCTCTCTTCCGAGCAAAGATATTCTCAAACACCCTGTTATTCCATTCTTTAACCGATTCAATGAACCCCTATATATTTGTTGCCACATCGACCTCTGGTTTTCAGGTATCTCAAACCAAACTACTAAATTCTGAATGAAGAAGCCAACTGGCTAAACATCAAAATGGTCGATTAACTTTTGGCAAAACCATTGAAGTTATGGAAATCAAAAGGGGCCTACGATCCGACTTCAACCGATGGAGGTGCCTCACTGATGAGTTCGAAGCACACATTAACCAATCCTCATTGCAAATGGCTCTATCAAGCCTTTGATACAAATCTCCTCGATTCCAAGTGAACAATAATAGTTGATACCTCAAGTCCCGTAAATAATTATCCTCAATCACAGACCTGAACAAATTACACCCAACTCGTCGAGTTTACAAACCACCTCTCCTCTCACTTGCATCAAGAATAACATTAAAGTCCCAGGCACAAAGCCATGGCTCCTCCACCATACCTGCTAAATCACGCAAGGAATCTCATAGAATTCTCCTCGTCATTGCATGAGGGTTAGCGTAAATTGCAGTACATAAAAATGTTGTGGCACTTGGACCTTCACATTATCCATCCACAAGAGCCATAAACCACCTGCAAACCCCATAGCCTCTAAATGAAAGGAATTAGGAAACCCTATCTTCGAAATAACCAAATCAGCCTTATGTTTGCTAACCTGTGTTTCAAACAGACCAATTACCTCCGGATGAAATTCACGAACATATTTTTTAATAAAATTGTGCAATTCCAAAAGAATAATTTGATGTCATTAATCATAAAAAGATTGATAAAGGAGAAAGAATAGCAAACCCGAAACAACTATAGATTAGCCGTAATCTCTTGATTCGAGTCATCATCCTCTAAAATTTCCACAGGATCACCCTCATCATCAGTATCCATATGGCAACCACTGGTTTTTCCCAAATTGCGAACAATATTTTCTATTGCCTCGGTAACACCTACATTCTGTGGTTTATCCATAGCAAAACCATCTTTCAAAACCAGACCAAATGGTCATTGTCCATGATTTTCCTTCGTATGAACCCTATTCATTGTCACATTTATATCAATATTCTCCTTCAATTTCTATTGTTGTTTCCCTATATCAATCATCTTCACTACCTAATGTTTTGTGCCGATAAAGTATTGTCCATGCAAACTGCCTGGAAATGTAGAAGAGAATTAGCGTGCTGCTCCTGATTTGCTTGCCCATTTAGTCCAACATCTTTGGTTATAAAGCCCAAACCCATTGTTTTCTCGGCCCTTTGGCTTGGTGGCTTAGAGATCTTCAAAGTTGGTTTAGCCCCACTTGCTAAAGCAACTCTCTTCCCTTTCCCTATATTAATTGATTATTTGATAGCCATTTTCTGATTCGACTTCACTTTAATAGAATGGGGTATTGATTGTGTGGGATTTCTTTCCATCTGAGCATCATTTTTTGGGAAATAATCTGACCGTTGCCCTCAATCACGTCACTTTCTTTGCCCAAATCCCCGTCAAGCACCCTAAACTTGGAGCCTCCAGCAGATTTATCGACCACCGTGAAAGTCTTGAGATTCGTCGGTCGTGCAGTACGTCGTTATCTCCGTTCGACCAACAACCAAGGTCCAAACTGTCTTTCCTCCACTCTCTTATGTAATTCCTGTGTCTTCCTGATAGATTACTCTTTCGTACCCCCCTTCGAAGAATCAGTATTAAATTGAGTTTGGTAAATGTCTTTACTGTGTCCAAAATGCCTACACACAAAACAGACTTTAGGCAATGCCTCATACTCCACTCTTTGTGTTTTCCCTCAATTTTCAATTTAGAGATTAAAGGCTTGCGAAGATCAATACTAACAGCAAGTCGAGCAAACCATCCACGGATTCCTTTATCTGTGTTATAGTCAATTCGCAACACCGGGCCAATCGCCTCCCCGATTGCCCTAAGCAAGCATTTGTTATATAAACCTTCTTGAAGGCCAGGTAATCGAACCCAAACCACAAGATTCTAGAGGTGTTCCTCTTGTGTTGAGAACGATGGTGACCAAGGACGTACCGTAAGATATTGCCCAAAAATGGTCCAAGGGCCCTATGTCAGAGCATTCGCATAGTCTTCTTCATTTTGGAATTTGACCAAGTAATAGTCGTTTTCCAAATCCATTAATTGAAATGGTTTTGTTGTATTCCACAGACCCTGCACTCTATTTGCTAATGCCATAAAACTCAGTTTGCGACCAAGCAATTTGATGATAACCGACAAAGCCATTCGCTTCTCAATGAATTGGTTCACTCGATCAGAGAAATGGACATATGGAGCCCCCTTCACCATCTCAGTAACCATATCTCCTTCCATAAGTTCGAAGTTTACCTCCTCTTTGTTTGTCTGTGTAGCCGAACCAAACCCCATGAGTTTCTCCTTAAAAGATATTTTTGGTACTTCTGGTGCTTTGACCCTAACACCACTACTGTCTACCATATAATCATCACCATCCAACAGATCTAACGGACATCGATGAACTTTTTTTGTCACCCTACTAACATTATCTTCCGCCGGTAACGTCGGAGAGCCGATGGAAAAATCACCTAAAGGGACAGACATCATATATTTAACGTGCAATTTTACAAAGATGTGTACTTTATTGTATGACTCAATGATGTTTTGTATGAAATCTGATGCTAGTATGCCATTAATTTGATATTAATACTGAAAACTTGATAATGCAAGCTCATTCAAATTGATAAAGATAATTGCATGTGTAAAACATGTCACTGTTTCCGTTATATAACGATTACATGATAAAATCATGATTTTTTATACTGAAATACTGAACGCATGAAAAACTCATGCTCACTATTACTATCACAGATAGCATGTTAAAAATCATGCCTACTGTAATGTATTGTCTTTGATATTGATTAAGCATGTCATATTGCATTGGGATGGGACGGTTTTGTAAGGAGGAAGTATTGGCAACTTATCTACAATTTTGGTGGCTTGTCCACAATTCTGGCAACTTGTCTGCGATACTAGCAGTTTATCTGCATTACTAGTGGCTTGTCCACATTACTGGCGGCTTGTCCACATTACTGGCAGCTTGTCTGCAATTCTGGTGGCTTGTCCACAACTTTGGCAATTTATCTGCATTATTAGTGGCTTGTCCACAAACTGGTGTGTTATTGGCTGGATGAGTCCTGGAGAACTTTTTTTATAGTGTGTAACAGAGTTGAGTAGGATCTTTTTCTGAAAAACACCGCATTAACATGCTCATGCACGGCATAAACTGTGAATTATGTATTATTTTGATATTCTGTTTATTTACTGGCTTGACTGTTATATTACTGTTTATTATTGTTTCTAGAGTTAAGACTCACACTGAGTTTATTAGCTCACTGCTTCATTACTAATTTTACAGATAATCCCCAAGGTTAAGACTTGGATGCGACTGTCAGAGGAGCTTCTCGGATGATTTTTAATTTAAAGTATTTTAATTTTTATTATACTGATTTTTTGGGGACTATAATATATTTTTTTATGGACTCTGGATGGGACTTTATTTTGAGGGTTTTTATTTTATTTTCGCATGATTTGAGGATTTAAACTGCTTATTCAATATTTTAATAATTATGCATGAAAAATCGGTTTTTAACGAAAATATGATTTTAGCACTAAATTTTCGTTGCGATATTAAAAATAAATTTTTAATAAAATACGACTTAGTTTTTTGAAACATGTGAACTTTACAAATGAATTTTTTTTAATATACTGGTGTGATTACATGGTATCATCTGTTCATACTTTCTTAAAATTTTGACAATGCACACACAGGTACTCGAACCCAAGACTCCTAGGATGAACATCATCCTCTTTTCCACTAGAGCCACTTGTTGAGTTCTACAAATGAATTTCTAAAGTGGTGTGGATTTTAAAAATAAACATATTTTCTCAAAACAAAGGAAAATAATCAATCTCACAAGTTTTGAATTGAAAAGACATAGTTTTAAAGTATAATTTAATATAAGGAAGTTTTCTGCACCATTCCGGTGGTCAATGTAATTTTCGAAATTCGATCATAATATCTAGGTCGGATTTGAGATGTTACACTAAATTCATCAGGACGCTTCATTTCATAATTCAATATTTCATTGATATATTTAACAAACTGAACCTAACTTACCAAATTCAATTTATACAATTGAAATATTAAAATTAACGAAGAATTAAACAATGCTTATATTGTATGAACTTACTTAAGGAATGGTAACACACCACGATAAGCCTAATCAACAACCTTCCCTTTTTCACGGTCTTCTCTTTGCATATTCAAATCTTGATCAATAACATAATTTAGATCAATTCTTATCGACCTATATCATTCATCGTCTAATATATATATATATATATATTAGTTCAATTATGTCACTTGAATTCTAAATACTATTCATCAGCTTACAATGCATTTAAACTCGTTTCCGACATTCATACTTGAATCTTTATAATTAAGAATAGTACTTCTTCACATTACCAGGTAAATCTTTTTCGTGTCCAAATTTTTAATTTAATTAATTAACATCAATCCCTCAAACACGTAACAATGATAATATTTTAAAACTTTAACAATTTTAGAAACAGATATACGAGTTATTTAAATTGAGTTATCACGTTCATAAAAACATAAAATCTATGGGAATCAGACTACAATTTACTTATCATGCAAGGCCGAATATTAAGGGGATTCTTAAGGCTTTTATTTCCTCCTGCTATGGTGAGATTTCGAAGAAGAAGATGAGAATGAAAATCATTCTCTTTCCTTCCACTTAAATACTTACTCACACATTTATCAAAGTGATATCTAACATTCTAATAGGCGTTCATCCAAATCCATGCATCAATCGTCCACTAACATTGAAAGTGGACAATTTCTATATAAAACCTTTTAACTCCTAAAGGTCAAGGATGACTAACTGTTACCTTTATTACAATTTAGTCCTTAAATTAAAATCAATTATCAAATCAACTGAATTATCTAATCAGAATTTCATATAACAATATAATAGACTAGTAATCATGAAATATGAAAACTTATGGACTCAACCATCGGTAAACGAGGATCCAAAACCATCGTCTTTGGTACCTTTGAAATCAGGCTATTACAATCGTAGTGTCGTGTCGCGACACACGCTTGACTATGTCGCGACACAGGCTGGACATGGGACACAAGAATCAACAAAACTAAAATTGTTCGCACAATTAATATTTTTCGAGTGTATGACTTGTAATAGACCTAATTGTGGTTTTTAAACATCCCTATAAATAGTAAGGTTATAGCTAATTAGTAAGCAAACCTTTAGGAGCTGTAGTTAATAGATTTAGGTCTTAATTTTAGTTTCTAAATACTTTACTTTTTTTTTGTTCTTTCAACTTGGTTCGACTTGAATCTAAGTTATTTTTATTAAGTATTTCAACAGTTTCTTTTATTGTTTTTTTTTACAAACATCAAGATCAATTTCGTTGTTAAGAGATTTTGCAACTATGAGCACATTCGATTTATCCGACAAATCAGTTCTCTATCCTTCTCTTATTTAATTTAATTGTGTTCTTTTGCATGTTTAAATTAATTCTAAGAGTTATGACATTTAGATCCATGAGAGGCTAATTCTCTAAGGAGATTAACGAGAGGATGTGTGAATAGTTAACGGAGGAATACGGGTTCCTATAAGGAATTAGCTAGTTTAAATTATGCATGCTTAAACCTTAGGATTGACAACCCATGTGTTTCATTGTACACATCTATATTACAATTTGACTCTTACACTTGCAGACACCACTGATTTAATTTAATATATTTTTTGTGTGGTAATTTCTAGTCAAACGAGCAAGCGTTTGGCGGCGGTCAGATATTAGTCTTTCAATCAGTTTGCTCATTTCCTATTAAACTAAGGACGTGGGGTCATCTACTAATACAAGATGTCTTTCTGTATTAATATCCGACCATGTAATATTGCTTAGTATTAGTTAAACGTTACATAATCATTGAGCCAATATTTGCTTCCATTTTGTTTTGTGTGTAAAAACAGTTAAAGGACAATATACAAAGGGTATTAATGTAATTAATGGATATTATTAAATCAATTTGTTCAAAAATACAAGTATATAAAACGAATACACTACACTTAGGGCATCAAATCTAACACTCAACAGGAATTGTTCTCAAATAACAACTTCGTATCCTTAGGGCACCTTATGTCACGGGAGCAACAGAAATGTCCGTAATTTTACAGTTGCATCCTGCATCAGCCACTTCACTATGTTGTATGCTTCGTTTATTTAGTTTTAAGTATTATTTACATTTGTCCTTGGACTTATGTGCAAACATTCATTTGAAAAAGGGAAAAAAATGATTGCAGGAAGTCTTTCCTTGCCTCTAATTTCTTTCTTCTATTTTTTTATTGAACACTTGTATTGTATTAAAACCAAATTTTTATGTCGATTAGGTGAATTTTGCTATCAGTTTGAGTAAGTTATTTATTGAACTTCTTTGCTGTATGTAGTGTTTTCGAAAAGATAATCTAAGATCACACGAATTACGAGATTAAAGTTCTAATCTCGTGATATAAAGTGGAAATTGTAATCATTGAGATAGGATATTTTCAGATGTTGTTGCTACATGTAATCCGAATTTTTGTGGTGTTTTCTTCCAAATTTATCTCTGTACCCTGTGATTGTTGCTTGTCTTAGGGTGGGAATATCGAATGTGTAAAATGTCACTAAAATTTATTATGATAGATTTTATTGATTTATTTTTGTGTACATTATCTTTTATTTTGAAAGTTATTTTTTTCTTAAGAATTTGTAGTATTAAATTTTAATTTAAAAATATTCATTTGGAGTCAAAAACGTCCTTAAATATTTGGGGTTATTTTGATAAATTTTGGGATATTTGTCTCTAAAATTTTAAGGGTAAAATCCACCCCTAATTATTTTGATATGTTCTTATAAATTTGGGAGGATATTCTTCCTTAAAAGTTTTAGGGATGTATTTCGTTTTTAATTATAAGGACAATTATTTTATATTCGTCCCTAAAGTTTTTCAGACACAATTTTAAACAATTACTAGGGACTTTGGGACGATTTTTATATTATGAGGGATTAGGTATTACTCGATGGTTCATGGAATTTGGATTTATTTCGTATTTGGCTATTCGAAGAAGTGATTAAGCGTATAGTGAGTACCCCCCTCACTCTACTGGTGGGGAGGATAAGGTCATCTGGGCTCACTCTGGATCAAGGTCTTTCTCTGTTCGTAGTGTTTATTGGGCCTTAAAAGAAGAATCTTGGAATCTCAAAGAAGACAGTTGGAAGATTACTTGGAAATATCAAGGCTCCCAAAGAGTCCATCTTTTCCTTTGACTTGTATCCAAATAGAAACTTCTTACTAATTCAGAGCGTACTAGGAGAGGATTTCGTCACATCAACGCATGTCTTTTATGTGGTCATGATATAAAGGACATTCTACATGTTCTTCAAGACTGTACGACAGCAAAGGAAGCATGGATGTATGTGGTCCCATTTTAGAAACAATACAGGTTCTTTTCTGATCCCTTTCAAGTTTGGTTTTCCTCTAATCTTTGTTGTCATTTTAAGATGCAAGATCGGGGAATTACTTGATCGTGTCTATTCGATTTAATTGCATGGCGAATTTAGAAGAACAGGAATTTATTTTTTTTCCAAAATATTACTTGTACGGCTTATGAAATTGTCAAAGTCTCTCTATGTTGGGTGCAACAATTTGAATATTTTCTTAATAGTTCCAATGTTAATCCTCTTAATTCGGTAATTCACTCACACTATGAAAGAAATTGGGTACATTTATTCTCTGATGGAGCAATGGCCAAAGATTTTGGGAATGCTTACGTTGGTGGGGTGATTCGTGATCAGGCTGGAAATTAGATATTGGGTTTTAACCATTATCTGGATAAATGCTCACTTTTTGAGGTAGAATTTTGGGGTATTCTAGACGGACTACTCGTTTTATTAAATAAGAGATATAAGAGAGCCACGATTCAAATAGATAATTTAGAGACGGTTAAAGCTTTGACCATGAAAGAGTCGATGGACTCAGGTATTACTTTGCTCAGAAGGATTCAAAGACTTATGCATTCTGAAGGTCAGTGGGAGATCAAGTAGTACCCAAAGATTGTAATTTAATTGCAGATCAATTGACAAAGATTAACCTTACATGGCAAACAACCTTACAGCTCTTTGAAGTGTCTCTTAATACTGTGTCTATGACTCTTCAACAAAACAAAATATTTAGCATCACTTAATAATTAATTTGATATAATTTTATTTCATTTTTCACCAAAAAGAATAGATGATTTTAATCGTCCCAAAATCATTAAATTTTGTAGTGTGCATTGCTATATATTTTTATATATACAAATTTAAGGTTTGTAAATTAAATATTAATTTTTGGTGAGAAATAAAATAAATAAAAAGAAAATCACTAAGAAGTATTAGTTACCATGTAAGCTAGATTGCATTTCTAAATAAAGAATATATATTAGAAATTTTAGAGACGATATCATTAAAAAACTATAAACTGATAAATATAAATCCTGAACATAAATTATAAAATATTTATAAAAAAAACACTAAAAAAATAAAGAGAAGATAAAAGATTTAAATAAAAACATAGACTGAAATTAAAACAGTTCGAAAGCTCCTAGTAAGGCTGAGGATACATATACGTCCCAAACATTACAACATAAAACTTTAAAAAAAACAAACTAAACTTAACCTTAAACAACCAAAGTTCTTAAACCCTAAATAGATAATGTCATGAGAGGGTTGGGGGGGGACGATGATTATAATAAACTAGAGATTTCCTTGAGAGATCATCTCCAGCAGATCCAGCTCTTTCTTCAACGAATCCATTTCCAAGGGAAGCTCGAAATTGCCCATGCCACTGCCACTGCCACTGCCACTGCCACTGCCATTGCCACTGCCATCTCCTTCAAGCATCGATCCAAAGCTTTGATTACGATGAATATCATTATAAGCATTAGCATCAAAACAGTAATTCATTTCCTGCTGCTGTTGACGCTGACGTTGAATATGACCAATGTTCCAACCAGTAGAGTTCAAACCCGAAGTTTCGAGTTGCCCCATGTGGGGGTTAGCATCAGTCATTTCGAACTCATTGTCATGTTGGCTCGATGAGGAGGCGGCTGCAGCCGGTGTCAGTTCCGTCGGGGAGCTTACGGACTTGATGTAGTTCTGGAGAAGGGAGCCTTTGGGAGGGTTGGAGTTGCCATCTTTGCCTTTGCTGCGCCTTGTGAATTGCCTTCGTTTGGTAGCATTCCAATGGTTCTTTATAGTGTTCTCAGTACGCCCTGGGAGTCTTTTGGCTATCTCTGCCCATTTGTTTCCTATTTCTTTGTGTGCTGCAATCAGTATCATGTCTTCTTCTTCACTCCATGAATCCTTCTGTAATTTCAAATAAACCCATACATTTTTGGACAAAACAATCCATATTCAAATCAAGAAGACAAACAATTTTAAAGTTATTTTATAAATAATGAATATAAAATATTATAGAAATTATTTGTTTTTTTATCAATGATGTTCATAATACATTTCATTAGTAATCTATAAATTTATAAGTTAACTATGTATCAAATACAAAGGTTTCACTTATTATATATCCATTTCTTTCCTCTTTTTTTTTCATATACAAGTGATGTATATAATAATATGAATGTAATTTTTTTGTGAATTATAAGAGGAGAATAAAATCTTAACAATAACGTAATTAGTGTGACTTAAATCCCATTCGTGTTTGGGACGGTGAACATCCTAACTATCATGTCAACACACGAGATTCATATGAATGTAATCATTAGGTTGTAAAGGAAAAAAGCTTTTATGCAAAAAAAATTTACAAAATCACTTCATTTTAAAAGAAAAATTAATAAGTTTATTTTTTTTCATTTATTTTTTTAAGATTATAATTCAATATACGATAAGGACGAATTACGAATATTTTGGTTTAACCTAACCCCGGTCAAATTGTGTTTAACTATGCGCTGTCACGACATAACAACAAATGATTAATATGGTAAGTCTTTCTAATACTTTCACAATTTTTTAAGAGATAATAATAATATAATAATTTTACGTAAATGCTCCCATTCATTTACCAACGCGTGTCGATATTATATATTCTTTAATGGAAATTCTCGCAACAAAACAAAATGGTTTAAATGGTACAACAAATACCATATATGCACAGGGACAACGGGTTGGAAAAAAAAAGTTAGAGGGCTCGGAATTAAATCATAAGTTCTTGAAGGGATAAAAAATAAATTTTTCATTATACTAATTTATAATTTTATAATTTTTAAGGGATTTTAAAAGCAATTTTATCATCTTGTGGGGCCAAGACTTCGATCTACCCCTCGCGCATTTGCCCCGGTGTATGCGTATGTGATGTAAGTTATGGATGCATATGTATATTTACAGATATACATATGATACATACATACATACATATATCTAATCTTTTGTATCAATGAATATATATGTTGAATGCAATCTTTTGTCCATGACATATATATACATGCATACGTATGATATATATATATATAATAAGCTTATATATACACATACATACATGTATATCTATATTTATGTGTATGGTTAATGTGTTAATGAGAAATAAAAGAAGAAAAGGAAAAGGAAAACAAGGTAAAAGGACCTTGATATCGGGCCTCAAGTGGTTATGCCATCTCTCTCTACACTGCTTTCCCACTCTCCCATTCAGCATCTTAGCAATTTGAGACCATTTCTTTGTTCCATGCCTTGCCACCAGTTGCATTAGCACTCTACAAAAACATATACACACATACATAATCAGATCTTCATATCAATCATGACTTTAAAGGAAAAGAGAAACAACCCCAAACCCTAATCAAGGGGGGGAAAGCATAACAAAATGAAGGGAAAAGAAATTAATTTTTCACCTATCTTCTTGAGGAGTCCATTGACCTTTGATTATACTAGTTTTCTTAGTAGCTTGGATAGCCCTTTTGGCTTTGAGGAACCTTCTGTTGTTGTCGTTCTTCTCATCATCATCATTATCATCTTTGTCTTGATTATTATGATTACGCCAATTTTGATCAGTAATGCATGAGGCATCTTCAGCCACTTTGGTAGCCACCGGAGGTGGTGGTGGAGGCGTCGGTGGTTGATCTTGAAAATCCATAGGCTTCTGTTGTTGTTTCTGATAATGCCGATGACGATCACCGGTTTCCGGTGGAGCTGAAGCTTTGTTTTGAGAAAAATCCCAACAGGGTGGTTCAGTTGAAAAGGATTGGAAAGTAAGGCCATTGTTTAAAGAAGTACCATGATCGGGTACTGTAAAAGACAAGGAAGGGATGTAAGCATTGAGATCATTGGTGTAAGGGTCGATAAAAGGGTCGGTGCATGTGGTGGAATCCTCAAAAAAAGGATTCTTTGAGGACCCATCAATGGGAAACTGATGGAAATGGTGAGGATGATTGTTTAAGAGAGAACCATTGTTGTCGTTACCCCTTGGAGTTGTGTTTTGGTCTTGGTTAAGAATAAAGTTGTGGACCAAAGCTTTGGAAGATGATGATGATGGTGGAGAAGAAGAAGATGATGGAGAAGAACCATCAGGCAAAGGAAAACAGCCATTAAAATCAGGTTTGAAGGGAGAATTTGAGTTATTTTCCGAGAAAAGGCTAGAAAGGAAAGGAAAATCCTCTTTAAAACTTGTATCATACTCCATGCAAGTTGAACAAGAAGAACAAGAGAGAGGAGAAGAAGAAAAAGGAAAAAAAGGAAGAGAAAATTTTAAAAGAGAAATGAAGGGTATATGGTTTAATGTTTGGTTTGCGAAAAAAGGTTATACTAATGGTTTATAAAGGCTTGAGATTATGTTTCTATATGGGCCCCCTTATTTTTCTTATTTATTTATGTTATAAAAATAAAAATAATTGAATAATTATTTGACAATATTTGAAGCCATTGATGAAATGGGAAAGGAAGGGTTAATATTGAAAGTTGATAGTGACTTTTAGGCTTCCAAGTTTAAGTGTTGCAAAGGGCAAGAAAATGGACCCAGATTAATCATTAGTTCGTTAAAAAGATTTGTATTTTAGGGGAAATTCTTAGGTTAATTGAAATGAGACGTGGGAGACATGGAGAGGTCCTTCGATTCTTTTCAAGCCAAAAAAAAAAAATTAAAAATTTTACCTAAATTTCATATATTTTTTTTTAAATCAAAGTAATAATTAATCTCTTCGTTATAAATATCCTCTAAAGAGATGGACATTAATCTCCTAAAACCCATCTTTTTAATCTTTAATTAATTTTCTTAGCATCAAAATCATGATTATTACCAATTTTAGAACAAATTAAATGGATTTTATGATTAAGGATTTTGATGCAATTATATTTAAATTTGGGTTTATTTTTAATGTTGGATTTGGTCAAGTGATGTTTATAGAAATTAGTTATAATGTAATAAGATTTATATTTGACCGTATAGGATTTAATTTAGATAATGTATTGTTATTCGATTTGTTTTTTCGTGTATAATATTAAAATCTACGAGCCCTGATTTATCAATCGGGTGCTCAATTTTTTTTAAGATTAATTTGGGTTTGAATAGAATTATTTTAAATTAATTTTAAAATATTATTTTAATATTATTTATTAAACACTTATTAAAAAAATTAAAGAAAATGAGAAGAAATAAAAGCAAGAAATAAGTCAAGTTTAGTCAAATCAGCCCCCACTAAAACTAAATTAATGCTTTAAATATTTGAGACAACAAACGAAATTTTTGCAACTATTTTAGCTATTTTCTTGAATTTATTTCTTGAATAAATTAAGTAGATGAACTTTTTAAACCGAAAATTAACAATTATATAAACTTTTTAACTCAAAAAACTATTAATTATCTAAATTTGTATTTATAGAAATAGAAACCAATATGTTGGTTTATAATATTTTATTTAAAGAAAAAATATATATTAATGAGTACTTAATGGTATTAGTTAAGGTGAAGTGCTATATTTTTTTTAATTTAGTGAAAATAATGTATTAATGTATTTTTTACGGAGGAGTATTTGGTACATTAATAGTGTATTTTTTTTATTTCATAAGTAATATTAAAAATTTGACATGTGGCTTTTTTAAATATTTATTATATTTCTATAGGATAATTATCAATCCTTGATCTTGCTTGTGGAGTCTAAAAACTTTGCTAGCAGTGTACCTAATAATTTCTCTTTTTTAATAGTATTTTACATAAAAAGATAATTATTTGATACACCGTTAGTGGAGTTACTCCACTAATGGGTTGAGAGTGCGACAAGTATCACATTTATTTATATAATTATTTTTTTACAACATTTTATAATACACTTGTTAAACCCTTAACCCGCTTGTAAAGTTTAAAAAACTCCACTAACAATGTATCAAAAAAAATTCAAATAAAAATAGAAATCAATATAAACACATGTCAATTAGGTAAATGAATTAAACAAATTATGACCAAAAATGTCATACTTAAAAAGATTTGGAGTTTTTAGTAGTTTTTTTTTTTAATTATAAGAAGAGGATAAAGTCCTAACAGCAATGCGACTAGCACGACTCGAACTCAAATCACACTTGAGGTTGTGAAGACTCTAATTATTTTAATGGTTTTTTTAATTAAATGAATTAAGTAATCTTTAATTTTAATTTAAGTATTTTATATAATTTTTTATTGAATTTTATGTCATTTAACTCGTAACGCCAAAATTAGTTTTTTATTAATAAATATAAATAAATATACATGATTTTATCAATAAATATACATGATTTTATTCATAAATAGGGGTAGGTAAGCGCCAAATAAAAAGGTAATTTATTTGTCTTAAGAGGGTATTTTGAAACAAAAAAAAAAATTGTCTTTTTATGAGGGAATTTGGAGGAGAAAAAAAATATGAACTGAGGAAGGTTGGTTTTGAAGGGCTTGAGTAAATGAAATTGCAATGTGTCAAACATTTTACACTAAAACCACTTTGTTTTTTGTAACTGAACATTTATTTTTTTCCATTTTTAGCCTAATAAATGAATCCCACAATCAATTTCTAATTAACTTTTGCAAAAAAATTGTTTTAAAATAAAACCCAAAAGAAAAAAAAAGAAATTTACAGTTACTTTCTCCATTTTGTGATGTCATTCCCAATTGAAATTTTGATTCTTTGTTTCAATTCAAAACTTGGGTGGTTGAAGTCTAAGATCATGGGAGAAATTTTTGTTCCAACCACAATAAAGATTTGATTTTATGGGTTCAATTTATAAATACATACACTAAATTTGTTTCAATGATTTAGATATTTGAAATTGACACTTTTTTAATATAGTACTTATCTATATTGGTAAAAATTATGATACTCAAAGATAGTAGTGTTGACATTTTAGCATTTAATTTGAGTTTTGGAGTTGATTTAATGAAACTTAATTGCTAAGATTATTAGATTTAGTTTAAAATTTTCATGATTTTGTTATAGAATAAATTTAGTGTTAATTATAACTTTTTAAATTATGTGTTCAGATACTATGTGATCATTGTGATTTTTCCCTGAATTTTTGAATTGATTTGAGAAAATTTAATTTCTAATATTATTTGTTAATTATGAATTTTCATTAATTTACCCTAAAATCAAAATTAAACATAAAAAGTTTATATTGTTACTTTAGATACCAAAATGTATTACTTTTGTCATATATAAATATAAGTACCACATTCGACCTAAAAAATATTAGTACCACATTAAAGAAAACATATATCAAACTCAAGTACCAAATTATATATTAAGCCTAATATCTATTTATTTATTTATTTTTATTATAGTACTAAATTTATGGGATTTTGCTCACTGCCCCAGATGTGATCTGGGTTCGAGTCGTACTAATCGCGTTTGTTGTTTAGGTTTTACCCTGTTATTGTAATTCACCAAAAAAATTATGAAATTTTGCTAAAAAATGCTTTTAGTTTTTCTTTTTAAATAAAAATTAATTTAAAATTATTTCATACATCAATTAAAAAAATTGAAGTTATCAATGAAAATTTTAGATTTCCCAAGTAGTGTCCAAATTATGACACAAACTCTTTTAAGGTGTAATAAAAAATAAAATTAAAACACATAATAATATTTCAACAATAAATTAAAATTTTCACTCACATTTATCAAATACTAATAAACATATCATATTATAATATTAGTAACATATATTTAGATTTAAATATTTAAATAATTTTAAATTATTATATCTAATGAAATAAAGACTGATGTATGTAATAAAATTAAACTTGAATTAATCTCAATAGTAAAATCAGTTGAGCGGATTCACCAAAAAAAAAAATTGTTGAGCGAAGATAAATTATATTTTTTATCTATAAACTTAAATATTTTATTGAGTTGGTGTCACCTATTAATCGAGTCTCAATTTAGTTGTGAAATTATCTCATTCGTTACTCTTAATATTGTATCAAAAACAACTGCATTTAATCACGGGAGTTAGGTGAGATAGCAATGGTTTCTCCTATCTTAACCAGTGGTCGAGGGTTCAATCCTCGCCCTGGGTATGAAGCAACTCGCCCTGAGTATGAAGCAACTTTAAAACTCATAGTCAGCATCCACCCCCTTAATGGGTTTACAGAATGCAGGACAGGGGCGAAATTAGGGCCTCTTAAGATGAAAAAATTTTCCATTTAGGCCCTTTACAATTTTTAAAATTTTAAATTAGTAAAGATAAAATTACATTTTGGTCCCCTAAAAATATAAAAATTTGATTTAATCCATTAAAAATTAAAATGATGAAATTATATTTTTACTATCGTAAAAATTATAATTTAATTTCAATCCCTATAAAAAAACTTTCTGATTTCACTTTTGATGGAGGAATTTATAACTTTGTTATGTAAATTATTTTGCACCCGCGTCGTGAAATATATCCTTCCAAAATTGTGATTTTTATTTTATTTTTATAAGAAAAAAATGTAAATTTTATCTTTTTAAAAAAAATTGTTTTGTTTTATTATTTTCCCCTAATTTTTGTAAAGTGAAAATGCATTGGCATTTCCTTATTTTTGGTTTTCGATTTTAGTTTGGAGGTGAGGTCAAAAACAGCCTTACAACAGCATTATAGAAAAGAGGGAAAAGCAACAACAACCAAATTGGAGGTCCACTTCAAAGACAAAACTTATTTTGGAATTTAATCCCTCTAACTAACAAATAATAATAATCAATCATATATATAAGCACATAATTAACAATTATTTGATATAGTGGTAAGGTACACTACACTTCTAAGGATAAACACGACTTCGAGTCTTGAAAACAATATTATTGAGAAGAAAATCACAAACCCTGAATATGGACCTAAAAATAAACATTGATAATATCAATGTATATAAGCACGAGTTTGGAGAAGCTTTACATTACTATATTTACCATTTAAATATTATTTATTATACTCATAAATTATTTTTTTAATTTTACTAAAATATGTATAAGTTTTGTCACATTTATAAATAAAAATTTTTAATTTTACTCAAATATTTTGTTCAATAAATTTATTTCATAAGAATATTTATCATACTCATAGATAAAACTTTCGATTCAATTAATAGATTTTTAATAAATGAGTTTTTCTTTTTTGTAAAATCACAAGTGTCTTTATCGGTTTTACGGTCTGAATATATTTTATTCGAGCAAGGAGTGGTATTCATATAAAGTCCACCCAATAATGTTATCCTCAATATTCAAACTTGGTCCAAATGCTTAGAAAAAAAATTCACTTCTACTTATTCCAACTACTTGTTGGTATTAAATGGGTGAATGTACTTGAAAGTCCCCTCTATTATAGGAAATTTATCAAATTAGTCCCTCTATTATTAAATGAATCAATTTAATCCATGTACTATTAAAAAGAATCAAATAAGGTCAAAGTGGAATAGAGTTAACAATTATTGTTTAAAAAATGTCATTTATTGTATAACAGAATTAATATTTTTAAAATTTTTATAGTTCTATAAATGAAATCTTTTGTTTACAATGGAAAAAAAATTCAAGACATTTTTATACAGTACTAAATGTTAATTCTGTTACAATTTGGACTAATTTGATTCTTTGTACTAGTATAAAGACTAAAGTGATCTATTTAATATGTCATTTTTATATATTATGCAATTTAAAACACAATAAAAAAATAAACTTATACTAAATACATAATACTAGTATAATGTAAACATTAAAAAATGTTAAGATAATTATATAAAAAATTTCAATAAATAAAAAATTTATAAATTTATTAAATATTAAAATAAAACAATATAAATATTTTAAAAAAATTAAAAACTAATATGGACAGGCCTAAAATGGGCTTGGATTAATCTTTTGCAAATATGGGCAAGTTTGAGCAAAATTTTAGGCTCAGATTTCGGGCCAAACTTGGACAAGCATAAGATATATTAATATCATGCTTAGTCACAGCCTAAACCTGACCCGACCCGGCCTGGCCTATGAACACCTCTACCCTAGCAGGATCTCTCCATCTTCCACTAAACTAATGAGTCAGCAAGAACTACTCATCTCTCGACCTCATGGTCCAAACTGGTTAGGGGTTAAGGTATTCATGAATAGGTCATACCAATTTTGGGTTAATTCTCACCTAAATAACTTCCTAGGGTCGTCAAGCCTAGGTTTTAAGTTCTTTTTTTCCTAAACAATTGATCCGCTAAGAAAACCCTACATAACAATTAATCAATCACACCTCCACTCGCTAATCCCCCATAAGAGGATTAATTCCTCATGGAATTCATAAACTTGATAATAAAGATATCCATAAAAAATAAATCAAGAATAGAGTTTAGGTAATACTGTTTGTATTCGATTGATAAAGTGCAGAAATCCTCAAGCGTTTAATCGCAATTACAAATCAAGTTCTCAAAAAAACACAAATGAAAAGAATTGAAAATAAACCTAAAGGCTAAAAGAAAGGAAAACTAAAACTAAAATTACAGAGAAAAACTTAGAATATGAAAAGTTGTCTTCAAACAAGTGCTAACTGAGCCTATTTATAGAATTAGGGTAGTTGTCGTCTTCAGCCCTAGGTTAGTTGACGTTTTCGTGTTTAATTTTCATTATGCAGACCAAAACACCCTTGGCTCATAGTTGTTTCCCGTACAAGGTCGATGTCGTGACACTCAGTGTTTTTGTCATGACATCGAATGTAGTATGCTCTGGTTTAAGGGTATGTCACGACATCCTATGGCTATGTCGCAACACTAAAGGCAATATGCCAATTCTTGTATTTTGGTCCCTATGTTGCGACATTAAACTTCCTGTGTTCTAACACAACGACCAACCTTGATTTCCTATGCCTTTGAATGGTATCCTTCACAACTACTGAGTACGTTAGCTCACTTTTAGGTCTCAATCGGCCCCTAAAGTCATAAAAAGACTCAAAATACACTTTTTATTGAATTTAAAGCTAATGTACGAAAACAAACTAAAACTTAATGAAAATGCTCATATTCAAACTCCCAAAGTATGAAACCTAGTTTAACCTGCTACACCAAATTACGACAGATCAGAGAGCCAATGTATCAAAGGTATGGTTGGATAGTTTGAGAGTGGTGGGTCTTAGATGAATTGGTGAAGAGGAAGTTAAGTGCCTTGATTACTTTCTCAGATGTTGTAAGGAAGTTAAGTGTCCATTGAATCAGACAACCATATGTCCATATTCATTATGAATTTAACTTTTAAATAGTTTTTATTTATTTTTATTTTTATTTTTTAAATTTTTTAAATTTTATTTAATTCTTTTTATAAATTTTAATAATGTTTAAAATTAAAAAATTTAACCTTTTTTTTAAATATATTTTTTAAAAATTTAAAAAGCTTAAGTTTTGAAATTAATGAACCTAAACAAATGGTTGTCCAGGTTCATTCTAGTAAAAATATATATCCTTTAATTTTTTTTATTTAAAAGAATTGTCATTGACATGAAACGCCACGTCAGTGTCGTTAAAAGTCACTTCAGCACTGTAACAATCAAAGATAGAAAATGTTGGTCAAAGGGCTTAATTAAGTGTATCTTTCGCGGAGGGGCTTAATTGATTCTTTTTTTTATAACGTCCCCAACTAGACCTAGACGTTAGGCCCGAATTCGGGAGATTACATTGACTACCGATATGACCCAATAAGCTATCGAAGTTTATAAAACAATTATTTAAAAACATTCGTTTATCTTATAAGAAAACGTAACCTATTTTCAGAAAAACTCACGAGTTAACAAAAATCGGTTAAGTTTAACATTTTTCTTGAAATAATAACTACTTTTGAAACTTAATTATTTTACAATTTATTTGTTTTTTTAGAATCTATTTATATTCTAGCAGCAAAAATGTGATTTCTATTCCTATTTTTAATTAAAACTAAATTCCAAGCATTATGAATTAATATTCATATTTCAACATCCTATTTTTAAATTAAATGTAATGCATGCAAATCAAACCCAAACCTCGTCTATTCTACTGTTCAAATATAAAATAATACAGTCTTTGAATAATGGAAATTTCAAATAATAATACTCAAAAATAATTTTATGTAAAATAAAACAATTTTAAGCAAAGACCTTTCAGATGTCGCGTCCTAACCTGGTGGGTTATCTGTGGAGATGGAAATAAAATGGGAGTGAGCTATGAAGCTCAGTGTGAGTTCAATCACAAGATAATTAGTGCAAACAACAAATAAAACATACTAAATAATAAGGCATAAAATAATCATCATCGAATAACAATTCAAAGTATCGTTATTTCAGATCAATTCAACACAATATCATCTCAGAATTCACAATTTTGTATGTACATGCTGATGAATGCAATGCAATTTCAATTTAACAAAAAAGGGTCCTACCCCACCGCTACACTCCACAATAAAAGTTCCCTAGAACTCTTTTAACCTGAATACTCCACTTTGTGGATGAACCACCAGTATTTGCAGATAAATTGCCAGTAGTAAAATTTGTGGATGAACCACTAATATTTTAAAAACAGTTTGTAAACAAGTTGCCAGTAGGTTTGGATGCACAACATGTTTGTAGATAAAAGTTGCTAGTAATTTGTGGATGAATCACTAGTGTTGCATTTATTAAACTACTAGTACTTCCTTCTTTCAATCGTCCCATCCTATGCAATGTAGTATGACATGCTAGTAACAATAAAGAACAAAAACAATAAACATGCCTATCATGTATTTGGTTCAACAGTAACAGTAGGCATGCAATCAGTAATACAGTGGTAAGAATAACAGTATCAGTTCATTAAAAAGACAGCGATAGTAGACATGCAACATTCACATATCAACAATATAAAGTAGCAATTCAATCATCAACTCACAAATTCTAGCATGTTCATAAATCAGGGACTCAATCGAATGAATAAAATCTCTAAAATAGTTCAAGGATTATATAAGGACTAAACTGAACAATTCACAAAATTTTAAATTCTGGGCAAAACTATAAAACAGGGGTCACACAGCCGTGTAGTCAGGCCATGTGAGAAGTTATAGGCCGTGTGGAAGGGTTACACGGTCATGTGGTCAAGCTGTGTAACAGATTGTGGTCAAATGGTAAACGTTAAAATCAACTTACAAGAGAGACACGACCGTGTGGTAAGCTGTGGAAGGTTCTTGGTTGTGTGAGATTCGAAGTACCCTAACATAATAGTAACAAAGGACTGTGTGGCCCTAATCCTACACACAGTTTACCCCAATTCACTTGTAAAAGAACACACACCTTTTATTAAGAGACCGATCAACGTTCCTCAAGCTCAATTCTGATCCAATTCACCTAAATCAGGTCCTTCAAACGATATTTATACATGATTTAATGATTGATTTCAAGATTTATCAAGATTAACGAAGGTTTTGGCAAGAATCGTAAAATATTGAATGAAGGATTACCATCAGGTAGAAATACTATGAAAATTTCGGGATCTAAACTTTGAAATGAGATGTACTTACCATTTCTTGGCAAGGATCAAGATGCTATTGATGGCAATTACAAAACCGATAGAAAAAAAAAACGATTGAATGGAGGATGATTTGATTTGGGAAAGCAAAATAATTATCACCAATTAGAATGAAAATATGGTGTAAAAAAAGGGAAAGAAAATAAATAGAGAATAAAGAGAAAGATGGAGAGCAAATTCTATTAGGATTTGAAAAGGGCGATATGAAAATCTAATTAGGAAAAGAAGAGAAAAAAGATGGTGAAATTTTAATTCTATTGAAATTTTGAGAAGGGGAAAGTTGTGAATTCTAATTAGTGAAGAATTGAACTTAGGGTTTACAAACCTTAGGGGCGTCACCTGGAATTTTCCCAAGATTTGACGAAATTGAATTTAACCATTGAGCCTGTTGCTCACTCTTTTTTGTTCTTTTTTATGCTTAATCATATAGATATGTTTTGGGGCCTTTTTTGGCAAAATTATGATATAAAAAGGGAAGGAGGGGCTCTTACTTGGGCTTAGAGAGGCTACATAATTTTTATTCCTAGCAATATATATTTTAGTTGTGATTTTTACCTTAGATTGTTGAAAATAAAAGGAAAGTGGGAGGAGTGGAATTCGTTCTCATTCTTGTTTAACTCTTACAACATTTATTCTTAAAACGAACGAAGCGTGACACTTGCTAGGATTTGTAGAAAAATTGCACAATAAAACTGATGCAAGGGAAGGGATTTGAACATGGGTTTCAATGATTAATTTACTTACACTTAACCTTCAAACTACAAACTCATTTATTTATAATTTAAATAATGATAATTGGGCAACTTTCCCTTTTCGTCACTTCCTGTTTTTTCCTCTTCTTCAATTAGGTCTTAACTCAATTAAAACACACTAATTTCAAATTAAATCTCGTAATCAAGTTTCATTTTAGATTAATATAATAAAACATTATTATATTATTTCAATACTTTAATTATTTATTTATTATCATAATTTCAGTATCTATTTTAAACCCTCAATTTATTTACAAACACAAAGATAATTTTATAAATTGGGGCATAACCACTCTCGATTTTCAAAAGCCCGATTCTTCTAACACTGAGATGGTGACATTTTCACCAAAGCTCAGGAGCATGTACACCTCCTTCAGCCTTTAAAAAACAATAAAAATAAGAACAAATATTAATATTTGAACCCATGCCATCAATGTTAATAAAAACTTTCCTTTATCACTTCAGTCAAAATTTTAATCTAATATTTTTACACATTTCAGTGATATATATTACACATATTGTTTCACTTACATTGTTTGTATATATTGATAATATCTTTGATTGAGTTGATATCAAAAGTCAACTAGATATATATGCATTTTATAATTTCTTTAACATGATAGAATTTTAAACTTTTATAGTTTGTACAAATGCTTTAATAATTATTTGGAATTTTTATTAACAGTGTATTTGAATGACCAAAAAATTGATATAATATATTTATTATTTTGAATATTGTTGTTTTGTACTAATTATATGATGTAAAAATGTATTGTATATCGAATATTGTACAAATGATTTAATTATGATTTGAAAATTTTTATTTTTATAATATTTAAGTTGTTAAACAACTATTACATTTTAATTATGTTAAACAATTTGAATAATAAAAATTATTTTATACAAATACATTAATTAAAAACATATTATTTAAAAAATTAATTAAAAATTAAACACGTAAAATTACATTTATTGTATGTGATATTAAAAGTTAGTATATAAAACCACGTTTTATTGTTCATTATATTACTAAATGTAATTTTAAATATTTTTTATTATTATAATATTTATTATATTTATAATAAGAGTTTTAACTTTACTAAAATAATTGGTTAAAATAGGAATTAAGATTCTACTGAAAAAGCTATTACTAAATGAATTTATATAACAAATAAAAATCAAATTTTATATTTCTATTAACCGAAAAGAACAAAAAAAGAAATGTATTTTTGTTTTAAATAGTAAATTTTAATTATTTACAATAACTATATATTTCATATATAGGTTTTATAAATGATACTTTTTATAAATTAATTTCATATATTATATTTATATTAATTTTAGCTACAAATTATTGGTGAACAATTTATTGATTGACATTGTTAAAAAATTGGATAATAAAGAAATTAATTTTCAATATATCAATTCTTGTATAAATTAAAAATAATTTAGTATTAATTATGTTAATTAGTTATTACTTTGAATAATGTTATTTTACATTAATTATATAAAATAAAATTACATTATATTATATTGAATATGTTAAAAGCACTTCAATTATTATCTAAGCTTTTTATTATAATATTTAAATGAAAATGCTTATATCATATTCAACAATTCAAATAAAAAAAATACTATTTTATATTAATTACAATAATTAAAAACACAATGTTTAAAAAACTAACATGTAAAATATGTAACATTAAAAACTACTGCTACTAATAATAATGAACATATCATGATCCTCCTGCATTTTTCAAACATGTCATTGAATCATATTTTCATTCAAATTTCCAAATGTTAGATCTTACCCTTTGAAGTTAAATTACCAAATCACCCCCGCCCCCAATAAGAAAGCAAGCTGGCAAAAGCAGTTGAATGAAATTAGCCTTTAAACTTTACAGCGCATACTTATAACTATCCTGAACACATTTCCTAAGATATACACAACAAAATCCATAACATCAAAAACAGAAAGAAAGAAAGAAAATGATTCTTCTCCTGCATTTCAACTTTGACTGATTTCTCATCTTCTAAGAGCTTAAGAAATCAAATCAAAAAACCAAAAAAAAAAATCACTTCGCCTTGCCTTGCCACTGCACACATGTATGTAACGGAAGAGAGCATCTAAAGTCTTTATATAACTACCAAAATCCCTCTATTCCGAGGTCAAAAGAGATTAGTTATCACACCTGGAGATATCATTCCCTGAAACCATGTACGAGGCCCCATCAGCAGTTCCTGATCTTCCCCACTACTGCTGATTACGTTTCATCATCAGCTCGTGGAAACTGAGCACTGGGGATTGATCACGTCCAGAAGCAGTATTAAACCTGTCAGGACTACGACTCCGACCGCGTCCCGTATCGTAACTATCATTTCTGTTCTTACATAACAAGGGGGTGAGAAAATCATATAAATTCAGCAGCAAGTATAGAACATTATAATTACAAAAATTCAAAAACAATAAAGAGAAACAAGACCACCAACATACCTGTCAGAAGACTCGTGACCATATCCACGTCCTCCACTTTTCTCATGCCAGCTCGAGGATGTAGAAATTCCTCGACCACCTCTTCCACCATCCCTACCACCATACCCTGAATCAGTGCGTCCACCACAGTCACCATCATAGTCACCAGAACTAGGAGCCCATCGTCTAGGCCTTCCCATCCCACCACCACGTGAAGACATTTCACGAAGTTCTGCAGGCACCCGCTGGTTTGCTCCTTCTAAAACTTTGATGAGATCTGAAGCATGCTTCGAATCCTGATCACCAAAGAATGTAAATGCCAATCCAGTTGCACCTGCCCTTCCAGTCCTTCCAATCCTATGAACATAATCCTCAACTCCAGTAGGGAAGTCATAGTTGATTACCACCCTGTGAAAGATATTAATAAAATGCAATCATTATCATGATACACTTGACACAGCAGAAGTAATAAAGTTACTAAACTTCAAAGACCAAGAGTTTCCTGCATTTATCATTTGTAGCTCCTTTGAGCTATATACAAGTATAAAGCCATGGAACCATGCATCAGAAATCCCAACCCCTACCTGATGTCCTTAATGTCTAGGCCCCGAGCAGCAACATCAGTAGCAACAAGCACTGGCGACCTCCCAGAGCGAAACTGACCAAGCACATAATCCCTGTCAGCCTGAGATTTGTCACCATGGATAGAAGCAGCTCCAAACTGACTGAGGTTGCGAGCAAGTTGATCACACATCTTCTTGGTTGAACAAAAGACTATAATCTTGGATCCTGGTTCTTGAGAGCGCAGAATCTGCTCAAGTCTTCTGTGTTTTACCATTGGTGCTAATACTTCGACATTCTGCAGGACACATGAGTACAAATAAAGGCTACCACTCATTCATAATAAAATTTAAAACTACTAAAGAACTTTCAGATTCTCAAATCTTATTTAAATTAAATAAGGATTAGCAGCAATGAAATCCAAACCTGTGTAATAGACTTGTTTGCCACAAGCTCATCAATATTGCCAATGTTGACCTGAACAGGATTTACCAGTAGATCTGCTGCAATTTTCCGAACTTCCCTTGGCCATGTCGCTGTGTACATGAGAGTCTGCCTACGAGTAGGCACCTCTTTCACAATCTTCCTAATCTGAGGTTCAAAACCCATATCTAACATGCGATCAGCCTCATCTAACACAAGGTAAGAAACTTGCTGGAGGCTGACTCTCCTCATCTCTAGAATATCATTTAACCGGCCAGGAGTGGCAACCACAATATCTACTCCTCTCTCAATTTCTCTCAACTGAGGACCTTTTGGTGCTCCCCCATACAAACACTGCATGGAAACATATACCTTCAGCTTTGAAAAGACTTATATGTTGAAATATAACTAAAGCATACCAGAAAGAAATATAAACCTTATTGGAGAAACTAGAAGATGATAAAGAAATTAAAAAGATAAGAACAAATTGATTTTGTGATCCAGTCACAAAGAGTGACATACTGTGCAAGTAATTCTTGACGAACCACCAAACTTCTGAGCTTCATCTTGTATCTGAGTAGCCAGCTCCCTTGTTGGTGATAATACTAACACAGTTGGACCCATTTGAGGATCATTACGGCACCGCTTGATATGCATAAACCCAGGTACTAGGTAACCCAATGTTTTCCCAGAACCGGTTTTTGCAATGGCCACTATGTCTCTACCTTGCAGTGCAATTGGCCATGATTGAGCCTGAATTGGTGTTGGAGCAGAAAACCCAGCATTGTGTACCTGTTAAAAGAAAATAAAATAAAAGGAAAACAAATCCAGCAACTTCTGTGAGCAGAAGTAATGGCCTCAAGACTTATGGTTTTCTTTAGAAGTTATAGTGCAGTGGCTTATGTCAGAAGTAGCATCATCCCCCACATGCAAGCGGCCAACGCTTGCTGATGCAAGCTGGAACAGGAGGAAGCCTCTTCTTCCTTTTAGACCGAGTGGGAGACTGAAGTATCATCTACGGCAGCCCTGGCCACGAACTTAGGTCATTCAGAAAGCCCTTCCCAAAAATTTGTCCACCAAATAAGGGCACTCCAAATGATAAGCATGGCCCCCCACAGAGGGCACCACAGCGTACGATATTAGCTCCTCTGAGGAGCAAATATCGCACCTGCGACAAAAAAGTAAAGATGGCAAAAGAATTAGCATGAGTCTGATGCTCAACATTGGGACCTCCAACAATCTAAGAACTTTGCACGAGAAACAATCAACTTGCATTGCTCGCAACTTACAAGATTCAACTTTCAAGTCCACCAATGTTATAAAGACCAAAAGATAAAGGAGAAGCAGAATAGTTGACCTCTCTAAGTATCTCAGAAGGAAATCCAGTAGATTCAAATGATGAAAAAGGTGGTGGCACCTCATCTCCCTGACAAGAAATAAGAAAAAACAATTTGCATCACAAGGGATAGTAATGCCCCAAGCACAATGAGGTTTTCAGAAGAAAGTGACTGAAAGAACATAAAAATGAGATGGTTTATAAACTATTTACTCACAGTTACTGTTATCTCATGCTGACGGCGATAATCATCACCAGACAAATTACTTCCCCCAGTCACTGATCCATGTCCTCTAGCAGAAGATACTCCCGTGACAGAGCTGGAAGTCACATTAGGCGTATTATGGGAATGAACTGGTCCACTTCTAGCATTCTATGAAAAATTAAGAACATTAAAAACCTAGGATAGGAGAACAACCATACAGATGTATCATATATTCGCACTTCAGATGCTTGAAGTTATGTAATTTTGAAAAACCCCAGCCTTTTAAGAATTTCAATAATCAGATATAAAAAGTTAAAAGTATCTTGGACAGGAACACATATCCAAGTCTCAAAATCAAAAGTGACAAAAATTTAACAGTTTAGCCACCAGAATGACAAGGACTATACTTCAGCACATAACATGTTCAGACAAATGTGCTAATTTTCGATTTCACCTAAGATGGACAAGAATAACCAGATAAATCAATTGCCCGATTTAAAGAGGACAGAAAGCAAATCAAATTACCTTGTCACTCCTTGATACTGGCTCAGGTTTGGCTTCACTTCCTCTTCCATCCCGATCATTTTCTTTGCCAGGACTATAACCACAACGTCCTTCAGAAGATTGCTGAACTTGAACTGAAGAACTTATTGGTGCAACAGAAGGTTTCGGGACAGAATCTGCACTTGTAGGCCTCTCATACTGCGTGACATTTGTTAAAGGATTCCAAAAGTATAGATAACCAGTTTTACCATCAACTAGGCCTTTCCACGGTTTGGGTAGAGTGGGGTCTGGCTTAGCATAACGGGGACCAGCAGAAGAGGCAGTTGCAGTGGAAGCCATAGCAAGAAAAGCCACCAAGTAAAATCTGCAAGCCCCCAAAGTTGCAAAAGGCACAAATAAGAAACTAATATAAAACAACCATGATGACAAACTTAAAAAGTAAATTTCCAGGAGGACCAAAACCATGAATTAATCTTGCATCGTAGTAAAAAAATTTCCATTTTTAATCAATCATTATCTTAGCTTTGTACCACTTTTGCATTTTTTTTTTTCTACTAGGAAACCAAAAAGCAAATATCAAGATATAGCTAGCATAAACAGCAAAAATATAGCAAGAAAATAACTTCTAAACCAAACCAAACAGTACAAAATAAAATCAGAGCAACATTAACCAAAGAACAGCTAAGAAATGCAAGGCATAAGTTTAAAATTTGTGATATACCCATTACCCAAAAGTGCCCTGAAAAACATAAAACAGAGCTCAAATGCTCAATCAATATTAAAACTTCAAAAATAACATGAAATGTAACTCCATGCACCACATGCCTCACATTCAAACAGAACCCAGATTCAAGACCAATATAAGAAAAAAAAACAATTCTCATATTCGCATTTTATCAGTAAACAATCTAAACCCTAACTAAAACTCAAACCTAAACCCTAACTTAACCAACATGCAATAAGGCAAACAAAGATGGGGTAATTTTAGATGAATTAGAATTCAGAACCCCAGAAATCCACCATTTTTGAAGAGATCGAAAATGGAACTCAAAAAAACAATGAAAATCAGATCTGGAGAACTCGAGAGAGATAATTATGGAAATGGAAGTACCTTAAATGTATAGTTTCGAGGAAGACGACGCGAGAATCGCTCCCACTGTTTAGTTATTTTCGAGATTTCCTCTTTTTTGCTTCCCTTAAACCTCTTTCTCTTTGGCTGCTTTGTGCTTTACAAACTTCCAAAGAGAAGAAAAAAGTGAGAAAAGACGAAGAGACAAAGAAACGTGCGAAGGTAAAACAGACGAATATATTTAGAAACATAAATTATGTTTGGCATAACCACAAATTAAGTTCTTAATATTTATCTCTTTTGTCGATTTGGTTCTTTTTTTTTAAGCTAAATTTAGCCCTCAAACTTTTAAAAAGAATCGAATTTGATCATCAACTTTTCAAAAAGCATCCAATAATTGTTTTTTTAATGGAAATATTGACCAAAACTATACATGAACTATGATTTAATGTGTAATTATATACATAAACTTTGATTTTGTGCAATTTTATACATGAAATTTTGATTTTATCCAATTCCTGTAAATTATTAATACAATTATTAATATAACATCATTTTATGTCTATATATTGCATACATAAGTAATTATATTTATTCGATATAAAATAAATTGATATATTTATTTCTTTAAATGTGTATGATTAAATCAAAATTAAAATTTCAAGTATACATTTGAACCACAATTAAAGTTTCACGTGTATAATTACATCAAATTAAAATTCATGTATACAATTACACATTAAATCAAAGTTCATGTATAATTTTAATATTTATCCCTTTTTTAATGGAAATATTGACTAAAACATTATATTTTTAAACATGCTACCCACAGAGACGAATCTAGGGGGGCTGGTAGGGCCTTTTAAAATTTTAAATTAGTAAAGGTGAAATTGTACTTTACCCTTAAAATTATAAAATTTTGATTTAATCCTTTAAAAATTATAAAGATATAAACTATTAAAAATTAAAATTTAATTTCGATCCTCCCTAAAAAAAAATTTTGGCTTCGCCCCTGACTACCCACATAGCAATCTAAGTGTGATTCATGATAACTTTTTATGGTTTTTTTATGAATTTTGAATTTATTTTTATTTTTATTATTTTATAATTTTAAATTATTTGATGACATGTATATAAGATAAATAGAGAAATATTAGTACGAAGTACACGTAAATTGACATGTGAGTTCCCACACTAACATCATTAAAATATTAATGTTTTAATTAAGATTTTCTTAAAAAAGTGATTTTGATTCTATTTGAAAGATCAATAGCCAAATTTAACTCAAAAAAAATAATCACTAAACTGAAAAATATATAAATGTTGAGGGCTAAATTTATCATTAAGCCATTATTTTTAGGTTAAAATATGCTGTTAGTCTCATTACTTGTATAGAATTTGAGATTTAGTCGCTGTATTTTAAAAGTTAAAAATTCAATCCTTCTACTTTTTCAATTTAAAAATCATAGCCCGATCATTATCGTTGTTGGTAGTTTCTCTTAAAATTTGCCAACTTATCATATTTTTTTCGTGGTAATCATATGGTATGTCATATAAGGACAACTTAATCAAATTTTCAAGTTGAGAATTTTTTACAGAAATTACTAACAATGATAATGATTGGACTAATATTGTTTAATTGAAAAAGTAGGAGGACTGAATTTATAATTTTTTAATTATAAGGATTAAATCTCAAATTTTATACAAGTACAATATTTTACCCTATTTTTATGATATGATTTATTATTTTAACACATAGTTGTTGAATTGAATTTTAGTTTGTTCTCCTTTTATCTTCTATGTCTTGCTTGTCTAATGTTTTTTTAGTAGCAATATTTGATTTTCCTTTCAAAAAATGTAAAATGTAAAACATGTATTAGATATTATAATTGTTTAATTCTTTTAAACAAAAATGAAAATATTTTGGTAGAAAAAAGTCTGCCAAGGGCTATCTTTATGTGGAATGTCAGTCAATGACTATTTGTTCTGTAAAGTCTGCTAAGGATTATTTGTTCTGTAAAGTTTGCCAAGGATTATCTTATGTGGAATGTCTGCCAAAGACTTTTTGTTTTGTAAAGTCCACCGAGGGCTAACAAATGAAGAGAATGTTCGTTAGGACTATTTAGTGTTGAGAAGTCCGCTAAGGACTATCTTATAAATGGGAAGTTCACCTTATACAATCAAATGAGGGGATTGTAACACCCAATACCCGAACCAATAGCTAGGTCCGGGTACCAAATGTCACAATTAAATCGTATTACTTAACAACATTTCTAGCTTGACTTATTTACAACTTAACAATGCCAAATTTAATCCATACATACCCTATAACTTTATTCTAACATTTTTTTAAAAAAAATACAAACTTCAAATAAATTTACTATTATATAAGTATTAAGGTTATTACAATCATTTTTCTTTATTGATCCGATGTATATATATACTTACTATGACTTTGAATTTAAAATTTGATGTAGTTACACTTATTCAATCCTCGAGGCGAAGCCTCTAAGGCTACCCATCTATGTGCATGTTACTTCTAAAATGCCATCCGTATGGACTTGGCGATGTCTGGCTTGTTCCCTCCACACAATCCTCTTGATCCTATAATCAGGGCAAAACACTCATAAGTTCGAATAAACTTAGTAAGATTCGGTACAATAATGTTCATAAAAGACTCTTGAATTTTCGGGTGATAAATAATTATTACACATAATTAAACTCTTTGAGTAACATAAAAGGTTTCGCAACTCAACTGGTGCAGACAACGCCTATACGTTCTTCTTGAACATATGGTTGGTGGATATATCAGTGGCGGATTTATAAGCATTCGTACGCTTTCTAATGATCCCTTTTTGAGAATATGTTTCGTCAAGCTTCATTTCGGCATCTCATTCTACCTTACTGACCTGTCTTATTACAGATAGTCATGCAAGCAGATGTGCAGTTTTTCGATAACTTTGGTGGACTTGCAAGCGGTTCACCAAAAAGGCGAATTTCTCACCTTGTTTATCCCTATATGTGGCCTTTTGAACTCTTCTTACAGAATTATACTTGTAAGATAGTCCCATTAGCCTTCCCCTCTTCAAGATAGTCTAAATAGGTATTCCCAGCAACAGATAGTCCTTAACAGACTATCTCCTCCTTAAATCATTTAAGGCAGACTTCCTATTTATAAGATAGTCCTTAGTGGACTTCCCAACACTAGATAGTCCTAACGGACATCCTTTTCATTCATTGGTCCTTGGCGAACTTTACAGAATAGATGGTCCTTGGTGGGACATTCCACATAAGTTAGTCCTTCGTGGACTTCCCTCTTCAAGCAACTTTTTTGCCAAGAACGTTTAGAATTAGAGTCCAATGAACCACCTCACTTTCTCATAACAATTGTTGGCTTGTTTGCTACCTCTAGCGAAATCTTAATGGCAGATACCTACTCGCAAATATGCAAAAAGAAAACCCTTTTTCCACGTATATTTGTGTACATGATGCTTTCACATATTCCTCTTACTTTTGCATCTTAGCGAAGCCTCTTATCTGCAGCATGCCAGCACTCCCATATGTACCATAATCCATTATGATAAACTTTTCATCACACTAGTCATATAATGGTTTTCACGTACATACCCTAACAGACTTCCTTTGTTTACGTCTTGACGGACTTAATTTCTGCCAAGAGGGCGAACCTATCCTCCACTAAATCATGCCATTGCCAGCCATGGACTTTTGACTCTAAGAAGTCAGAAAACCATTTCCATGGTGCCGTTCTGTAGAGCTAGTAAACCATTTTTGTGATGCCAATCCGTAGAGCCAGTAAACAATTTTTCAACCAAACCTCCTAAAATCCCCCTTGTTAATTCAAACATCTAAGGTTTCACCCAAAATGTCAGGTCATTTCACAATTCAATGTTTCCAATTCCCTTTCAATCCATTCATTCCTCCATTACGCCAATTTTCCTATTTTCAACTAACCCACCAAATAATTCCCTTCGTACTCCACGTTTATAATCGTGCATAACATGCATATCATTACAACCAATGCTACTTATTCATACCATATCATAGAGTACGCCACATACCAATTCATCAATACACAATTCTATCATGCAATTTAAATAACATACTTGCAAACATTCATGTAATTGCACAACTTTATGCATGCATAACTTTTTCAGTCAACCATAATCCTTTACAACCATAGAACTCAGACTAAACTCAAAGCAGAATATACAAGCAACACAATAACTAGAATAGCTCCCAAAATATTGGAGTACAAAAACTCACTTGCTAACCTTCATCTTCGCTAGCTTAGCTTTTCCAAATTCCAGAGCCTCCTTTGTCCTGACATCTAAGCACGACAACCAATATACCAATTAAATCGAAGGTATTCATGCTTTAAAACCCAGAATTCAGTAATATGTAAAAGCTTTTCAATGATCTTAGAAATCCTTAACTTCTCATTTTCTCAAATCCACGAATACAAGAAGATCAAGAAGTTTGCCAGCACACCGAATTAGGATCAAATTGTAAAGTTTTAAAAATTCTTGGACTGACATCGTGACATCGTCATGTCCTCATCGTGGCATGGTCATCTTAGTATTTCACGTCGTGCCGACATGCATATGCTCGTCGCGACATCACTCTCTGAGATGGCGACATTACGATGTCAAAAGCCCGAAGTTGCTGCGTTACGACGTCAAAAGCCCGAGGTTGCGACATTGCCCCTCTTTTTGGCAAAATACACATTTGTACCTTATTCAATTATTTTCAAACCATTCCTTAAGCATTTCATTCCACCTTACACAATATTTAATCTATTAAACCATGTCAACAATAACCAATTCAAACATTCAATCACTTTAACCAATCTTTCCAGAACATATTATTCAACCATACAACATTCAAACATATTAAACTCCATCTTTACCTATCCATGCCAAGTACTTGCATAACATGTCAACATGTTCATCATTTCAATTGAAATTAAGCATTTCTAGGAGTTACCATGATTCAACTAAGTAAACTCTAAGTTATTAGGCGTGTTTAACATGTAGCTCACCATATTCCAAAACATGAATTCTACTTAACCAATTCATATAGCCTAAATGGCACTTTTAACATACCAAGCCAATCAAAAGGAATTCACCATTCACAAAACACTAAATTTGAACTAATATGCATCTTTAAGTTTCATACCAAATTTTCTACTCAAAATCAACCATTATTTTCATTAGCACAAGACTACCAAATCTCAAAATGATCATTTACATCCTAGGAATCTTAAGTACATGCCACATAGTCTAGACTCAAAATAACTTTAACTACTTTCTTGGGATAGTGTGTGCTCCTCGTCTAATCCAGCTCGACAGTTTCACAATGTGAAAATCTATAGGGAAGGAAAACAACCAAAGTAAGCATTCAAAATGCTTAATAAGTTCAACTGGAAACTAAAACATACCTTGATCATTAAGGCATAGTTAACTAATTTATTTGGTAATCAAATTATCTATCCTTTGGCACATTATGATATAACTAAACATATAACAACATCACCAAATAAACGTGTTAATCACATTCCCAAATCATAAGTAATAATATCGAGACTTAAATGGAATCATGTAACAATTCACATATCAAGTATCAACAAGTACCATTTCATTTCCATCCCAAAATTAAGTTTCCATTTCCAATCAAATGAATATATCCTGATGTAACAATAGTAAAACGAACTCGAATACACGAGAATAAACTGTTCACACAAGCTGACAATATATCAAGGTTACTCACACAAGCTAACATTATAACAATATTGCTCACACAAGTTGACATTATATCGAGGTTACCCGCCTGGGCTAAACCTACGATATGTATAACTTGAGAATCTTAAACAAAGGCAAGAACTCGCAATAACATGTAAAAACTATTTTCAAACGTGCATATAACCCTAATAACATGCCATACGTATCCTAACCTTTTACTAAGTTCACACGAGCATCATTTCATATATTTATCACATCAATCCTTGTACATGATTATGTGTTACATATATGAGTCCTGTAATCAATTAAGATTCATGTTTGCACTCTGTACTATTTTCCAATAGCCAATATTCGTATGACTTTTCAATTTAGTCCATTTTAACCATATGTGTCAATTTCACTAAATTCTACTTAAATATGACATATAGATAAGTTCGAAAATAAAATAAGGTGGTAAGCTCATATGGAACTTACTTGTTCAAAATACATAAAGTGGATACTTCATGGACTAGTTCGCAATTTTAGCTTTTCCCTTTTCAACTCCACTTCGATCAATTCTTGGTCTAAACAATCATTTTATATAATCAATCAATACCAAATATTTCCATTCTATGATATGGTATGTATGAATATATATGAACACAATTTTTTTATATCCCTAATATTTTTCATTTTATTCAATTTGATCCCTAATGTAACAAACTTAACAAACAAGCTAAATTAACTCTACAATTTAGTCCTTTTAATAATCTAAGCTTAAAATCTATAAATTTAAAGCCTGATTCAACAATAAATAAACAATTTCAAAAACTTTATTAGTTTTACAAATTGGTACATGAGCTAACTAAATCAAGCTCCCATGACCCCAAATCTATAAAAATTACAAGAAAAAGGCTTGAATTTGCTTACCAAATCATGACCGAATGCTGGTGAAATTTCGCTAGGTTTTCTACTCTCTTTAGATGGAAATGAAACAAACAATGAAGGGGATGACACCATTCCACTATCTTTGCTTATTTATAATTAGATTAAAAATTAATTTAGTTTAATTAACTTAACCATAATTTAACTTAATCTAATTACACATAGTGGATTTTACCATCACTTTCCACTATCTCTTATTGAGAAATGGTTCAATTTGCATTTAGTAATTTTGCCTAATTACCATTTTAATCCTCAAGCCTTTTGTTAATTAAAAAATCTATAACGATTAGAATTTTACAAATTAGTCCTTGAGCCTTAATTAACTATTAATTTTCGCAAAATTACTGGACCAGTCCTTAATTTATTTTTATAATATTCTCGTAAATATTTATATTTAATATTTACTGGCTTGATTTACGAAAATGAGATTGTGAAACCACCTTTTTCGATGCCACTGAAAATTGAGTCGTTAGAATTAGGTTGACAACATTTGGACCAACTAACAATACCTGGTTTCCTAACGTCCAAGCTAGACCCATATAAACACTCCTGCAAGTTTCTCAAACTCCTTGACCACAGAAACAAGAATTAGGGTTGTGCCCATGAAATTCCTGAGAATAGCTAGTAAGTGTCTTAACTAAAGTTACACGACCAGTCAACAACAACTTCAACGGTGGATATTGGTAATAAATTTTGGGGCGTTTAAAATTTTTAAAAATTTTAAGAGTTTAATAAGATTTTTTTTTAAAATAAATTGAGGATCTAATTAAAAATTTTCAAATATTTTAAAGCTCAAACATAAATGATCATATTTTAAATTATCAATCAAATAAGGTTTTATGATAAATTATACCAATGTTAATTTCTTGCCTTGTTTCAATTTTACTATGATCATTAATATGCTGAACACGAAAGACAATAATAATTTAGAATGATAATTAAATTAATATTATAAATTATGTAAAATTAATATGAGAGTTGTGTTATTTTAAGTTTTATATTTTTTTTGGTTTTTTTAATTGTTTAATAAGTATTCAGTTTTAGAAGTTTTTATCTGTTTTTGTAGCACGTTTTTTAGTATTGCTTATGCATGTTATCTTCCTTTTGTAAGTGATTTTAAGGATGATTTTGTTGTTGTCTCTAGTTTGACGAATGTTCGATTTTTTGTCAATTTTTGCTCGTCACTTTGGACCATCCGAGGCTGATTTTCTTATCGTATTAAGTGCTTGCAATCACTCAGAAATGTTGTGCTTGAGTTGTGACAAAGCCAATTGCAATGTGCCATAATGTACTACTGATGCCGAGGCTAAAGTCTTTGTTGTGTTGATGGAGTTTGTCTTTCATCATCTACGACGAATGTTGTATGGTTCCATTCATTGAATGAATTAATAAATTTACCTATCCAAAAAAATATTATATCAATGTGGAATCATGTTTTTACAATGTAAGTATATATTTAAAAATAATATAAATAAATAAAAACGTATAACTTAAAATTAATAATAATAACACATGTAATATGAATGAAACAAAATATCCAAGATGTATATATGAAAACTTGCGTAATAATATTAAAATGTATAAAAAATATATCAAAATTAAGCATTGGCTATAATAGTAAAGTTGAGGCTTTATGCATGTTGAATGTTGATACCATGGGTTCAAATTTTATCATTTGCATTTTTTTATCGATTTTATTAAAAATGTGAAAAAGATAAAAATACCTTTATAATAATATAATTTACTTCAAATATGTAAAGATAATTTAGTAATTTCATCAATTGAATTGGAATCTCGCTAATTCGTAACACCAATTCAATTAGGATTTAATAATATAGATATAAATGTCAAAATTTAATTAAACCCAAGTGCTATTGAGGCCTAAAACCCTACCCTTATTAGGCTTAAATAACAAACAAGACCTTTTAGAGGCCCAAAATGATAAGAGAACTTTGGGTCAACTTCTTTGATTTTAGGTGATATTTTATCGACAAGTGTCCATTATCCTTTTCTCTTTTTTTTTGGTATTATAGAAAAGTGGTAAATTTAAGTTAGGTCCATTGGTTATGCTTATTTTAAGATTTAATATTTATACTTCAATTTTTAACATAATTTGGTTCAAGTATTTCTATAATATTTGTAACTTTTCGATTAAAATGTTACTTTGATTTGAATGCTATAAAAGTTTTAGAGATGGACACGTGACTTCTCATTTCTTTTGAGTTTGTCTTGTTTCTCTTTTTAACATAATAAGATAATGATCAAACTTCAGTTTTAGCCCGTATACTATGTTGAAACTTGATATTTAATCTATATATTTTAAGTTTTGACATAATTTGGTTTCTTTACTTTTATAATGTCATTAATTAATTTAAATAATTAATATTGTTAACTATTTCAATAAAAATCTTGATACCAATTTTTCTTAAAAACACAATTCTAACAAAAAGAATTATTTCAGATGCTTTTAAGGAATAAAATACACATATGTTATGAATATCTTATTAAATGGATGTCCATCAATATCAACATCAAGATAAAGATCAAGATAAGGTTTGGTATACCTTAAACTCTAATAGTTATTAGAGTTAGATCTCTACTTCATTTATACTTCTTATATCTATAAAAAGATACTTTGGAGAAGCATTGTATTTACTTCTACTGATCAATAAAATATGCTCTCTCTCTCTTGCTCTCTCATTCTCTTATTCTCTTTGTTATTTACTTTCTGACTCTTTATTTTATAACACGTTATCAGCACGATTCTCTTTTAATTATTTTTTTCTTTTAGTCGTCAATTGAGACCGACGCACTATGGGTAACTACTAGAGCCTTTAACTACTCAGTGCTCTTGATAATAGCCAAGGTGATAACGATTATGTTAAAGATTTTCAGGTATATTTCACTATGATTTATTTATTATATCATGTTTATTATAATTTGGGACTAATCATGACAATATGAATAGATGGATTTTGATTTGAAATGCAAGCATATTTGCGATGGTGATTATGGAATAAATAATCTAGTGGGATATTTATAAGTTTGTCCTACTAAATTTTTTGCATTCCCAAAAGTGAATGCAAACATAAAGAAAATAATCATGGACCACTAAAAGTGGGAACATAGTGATGAATAAGAGAACAATGAGGGTTCTCAAGAAACTCTTCAAAGGGCAAAGATAACTTATGTTATCAATGTGATATGAAAGGTTTTTAGCCACATATGTGGTGTATGCCCAAATATTTTTTTTGGGTTAATATTTTTTGAGGAAGGATATGAGAATGTAGTAATGAATTCTATCATTACAGATAGAAAATATTTATTTTATTTGATATTGAAACAAACCAATATTATTCCAATATTTGGTAGTACAAAATTGGTCAAAAGCTCCAAAAGCTAATATATTAATATCTTGTGATGGTTAATTCATTAGTTTTAAAAGATATTCATGATGGATCTCATATTCGAATGAGGAAAAAATTATATTTCATATGAATCAAAAGAGGATTGGGTTATTGATTTATATTGAATTGATTATGATTATCTTTATGATATTCTTTTATCATTATCCTCATTAAGGGGTTGAAGTCAAAATATTTGACTGTGAAATATCTATTTAAATTGTGGAAGGAAAAATATGAGCAATAGAATGTGATAATTCTATCTAAAAGCTCGTTATGGTTGGATGCACCTAAAGTTACAAGTTTTTAAAACTGTGAGTATAACTTTACAGTATTCAAAATAAGTTCTCAATTAAAAGTACGTAGAAAAATATTACTGATAAGAACCTTACAGGAGAGAACTTATTTAGCCTTTCATGATTCGAATGTGCTCTTACAGTAGCAATATCATGAAAAAAATTTACTTATGGTTGAACAAAAGTTTTTAATCACGAAACCTAACCATTCTCTGAAGAGAATGTAACATTATGTGATAAATTCAAAGGATATAATCTTTGACATGGATGTAGTAAATTGGACTATAATAATAGTCATGGGGGATGGTCGTGATAATTTTTCTCACCACCAAAGTGGAAAAATGAAGAAAGTAAGAAAATACCAAAAATTTTCAAGAACTCTTTAAGAAGAGAGACAGTTTATGTATAAAAGGTTATTGGTTATATGACTTAGTGTCATTATAAACTTCACATTGATTTAGATATTTCCAGTAGTAAATGTCACAATGGTACTTGTATGTGGATACAAAATGAAAGGAAAGATGGTAAAATTATCAATTTGCTACGATTTAGTTCAAATTGAAACGTATGTTAAAGTAAACCAGAAGTTTACTGGTACAGATATATTTACTACTTGGCATGACCAGTTAGACCATCCTGGATCATATATGATGCGAAAATTAATTAAGAATTCATATGGACATTTATTAAAGAACCAGAAGATTATTTAATTTAAAGAATTCTCATCTGTTGGTTGTTCTCAATGAAAATTGGTTGTTAAAAACTCACTAGCTAAAGTTGAGATTTAATATCTTGCATTTCTGAAATAAATATGGGCCCATTAATCCACCATGTGGATGGTTTTGATATTATATGATTTTGGTAGATGCATCTACAAAATAAACACATATGTGTTATCAACTTGCAACCTGTCGTTTGCAAGATTGTTTGAATAATTAATTTCAGATAATACAATTAAGACAATTCATTTTGCTAATATTGATGAGTTTATATCTCAGTCTTTTATTGATTGAGTTTGAAAAACTTTGGTAAAAGTTTGTTATTTATGCGCATAATGGTTTAAAGAAATTATTGATTGATCACCTTTGATTATTACTTATGAGAAGTAAACTTTCTCTTTCAACATGGGATTATGTTGATTTACGTGTTGTATGCATCAAGCCAATAAGTTTTAAATACTCCCCATTGCAATTGATTTTGGGTCAAAAGCTAAATATTTCTCATCTTTGAATTTTTGTATGTGCGTATATATTCCAATTGCTCCACCACAACGCACAAAAATGAGTGAATCTTCAAAGAAAGTTGAAAATATATATTAATTATGGACCTCCTTTTATTATGATATATTAAATGTATTGGAGATTCAATTATGACATTATTGTAATTATTATTTTGATTTGATAGTTTTCCCGAAATTAGGGGGAGAGAACTAATAACTTGTAATGAGTTAAGGGGGAGAGTTATTTGAACTAAAGGTTCAACAAGGATAACTCATTAAAGTTCTAAATATGAAAATTTTCATAAAAGGAAAAAATCTAGATGGTCATATAGTGAAGACGAGTGCTCCAGAAGAGACCCAAGACATAACTAATAAGTAAAATTTCAGAAGAGATTCAGGTACCTGAAATTGAAGATTACAAAGTGAAAATAAGAGATTTCGATAAGATATGTCAATTTGAGATAATGTCGAACCAATAATAAAAGTGGTCAACAATGATTTTGCATGCAATATTATTGTGGAAATAATAAAATAAAAGGAGGACATTAAATAAATCTCTTGGAAAATATAGATATGGAATAAACTGGCCAAAATAGAAAGACGTAACTCAAATACAATTAAATTTGTGAAGGTTTTGGACCAGCAGTCCAAATATTTAAAGGTATAAAGCTAATGAGGGTACAAATAAAGTAGTTTTGCAAAGGCGAAATAAAAATATGAAGTTTTTCGCTAAGTCCTGACATTGATTATGAGAAGATATAATATTATTTTGCGGTGATGCAATAACCTTTAGATATATTATTAAACTGGCAGATCATACTTGCGTCTCATGGTTATTGTTACAACCTTTTTGTGAATCACTATATAATAAAGTTTATATTAAAATCCTTGAAGGATTTGGAATGCCAGAAGGATATTGAAATTATCGGGAAATTGTTCATTTATATGAATTAAAATAATTGAACAAATGGTAAATTTGACTTAGTCAATAATAGTTGAAGGAGGATTATAAAATTATCCAAAATACCTATTTGGGTTTTTATAAAAGAGTCATGATTAAAGAATGGTGATATAAATACTTAGTAAATACATTCAAATAGTCATTTGAAAGACTAGTATTCAAGATTGAATACGTAGAATATAAGATTTTATGTGATGTTTTTATAAGAGGGAGTAAATACGCGTTGTACTCTTTTTCCCTTAACCGAGGTTTTGTCCCATTAGGTTTTCCTAGTAAGATTTTTAATGAGGCAACATGTTATGCGTATTATAGATATGTGTACTCTTTTTCCTTCACTAGGAATTTTTTTTCCACAGGGTTTTTATCTTAGTAAAGGTTTTAACGAGGCACATTATCTACTAATGGACATCCAAGGGGAGTGTTATGAATATCTTATCAAGTGGATGCCCATCAAGATCAAGATGAGTTTGGAATAACTTTAAATTCTAGTAGTCATCAGAATTAGAGTTCTTGTAAAAATGATGAAGAGTTTCTTGGTCTTGAAGTGCCATATTTGAGTGTCGTAGGGGCATTAATGTATCTTGCAAACAACACAAGTCCTGATATAGCTTTCGTTGTAAACTTGTTTGCAAGATTTAGTTCTTCTCCAACACGTAGACATTGGAATGGAATTAAACATGTATTTAGATATCTCAGAGGGACCATTGATATGAGATTATTTTATTCAAGTGATTCAAAATCCCTATTAACCGGTTATGCTGATGCTGGATACCTATCAGATCCACATAAAGGTCGATTCCAAACAGGATGTTTATTTACATGTGGGGGTACTGCCATATCATGGTGTTCAACAAAGCAAACATTAGCTGCCGCTTCTTTAAATCATGCAGAAATAATTGCAATGCATGAGGCGAATAGAGAATGTGTTTGGTTAAGATTATTGACCCAACATATCTAGAAAATATGTAATTTGCCTCTATAGGAAAAGATGTCAACTATCTTATACGAAGATAATGCAGCATGTATAGCTCAATTGAAGGGTGGTTACATCAAAGGTGACAGAACGAAACATAATTCACCAAAATTATTCTTCACTCATGATCTTGAGAAAAAAGGTGATATAAATGTTCAACAAATTCGTTCTAGTGACAATTTAGCAGATCTTTTCACTAAGACATTTCACTAAGACATTGCCCACTTCAACATTTGAAAGACTACTACACAAGATTGGAATGCGTCGACTCAAAGATGTAATGTAATGTTACCATTAGGGGGAGTCTAAAACAAGTTGTACTCTTTTCCTTTAACCGAGGTTTTGTCCCATTGGGTTTTCCTAGTAAAGGTTTTTAACAAGACAACTTATAATAGAAGATTGTGTACTCTTTTTCCTTCATTAGGTTTTTTTTATCTCATAGGATTTTTCCTAATAAGGTTTTAACGAGACACATTATCTACAAATGGACATCTAAGGGGGAGTGTTATGAATATCTTATTAAATGGATGTCCATCAACATCAAGATCAAGATCAAGATCAAGGTAAGGTTTGGTATACCTTAAACTCTAATAGTTATCAGAGTTAGATCTCTACTTCATTTATACTTTTTATGTCTATAAATAGAGACTTTGGAGAAGCATTATATTTACTTCTGTTGATCAATAAAATATGCTCTCTCATTCTCTTATTCTCTTTGTTATTTACTTTCTGACTCTTTATTTTATAACAACATAATAATTTTCAACATTATTTTTATTAAGTAAATTTCTTTTAAGGTGTGTTTGTTTACTTATAAAATATTTTACTAATAAATATTTTCACTATTTTTTGCTGTTTGTTTGGGAAAAATAAAATCCGTTCATTGTTTTTTTTACAAAACATGGGGAAAACACTCCTTATTTCAGTCAAAATGTCTTACCGTTTTAAAATCGATAAAACATTTTCCAAAATTTTTCGCCTTCCTCCTTTCTCCTTCCCCTTCCACCTTTTCCCTTTCCCCTCCCTTTTGCCACTTCGTTGTCTTTGAGTTTTAAAGGTACGTTTTTTTTTCTTTTTTCTTTTTATCAGTTTATGCTTCGATTGCTTTATTGTTTTTTTTTCTTTTTTTTTTTCTTGTTAGAAATCAAATCTATGCTATTACTATTTTTTTAATTGTTTGAATTTTTTTTATTCTGTTGTGGCTTTCCATTGATTTCTAATCAACGATCCCTTTCTGCTTAATTATTTTTCTTGATCGCAAACTTCCATTTTTCTTCTAATCATCTGCCTTTGCGTTCTTTTCTGATTCTTTTAAAAAGTTCTTACTAATCAAACTAATGTTTATTGTCTTTGTATTAAAAATTTGGATATTTGTCTATTTTGACTCTGTTCTCTGATATTATGTTTATTAGCAGTACTAGGCAGGCTAGGGTTTCACCCTTTCTTGTTTTAGCATTGTTATTTCATATCTCTAATGCTCTATGTTAATGTGTATGTGTGGCTGCAATCAATGGCTTTTCGATGTGTGTTTGTGTTGTTATAGAAGCCAAAAAAGAAATACAGAAACAAGCAGGTGGTGTTCCATCAAATTTGGATGAAAATGTTCAATCAATGGCTGCACGCCCTCGTGGCTCTGGAATAGCAAGGTCTGATCAAAATTTTTCTATAGCTGAATTTCTGTTGTATTCAATTTTCTTTTTACTTTTTTTATCTTTTGCATATTTGTATATAACATAGCCTTGTGATTTTATTTTCAGGAGATCACTTAAGTACAAACATCACTATTCTACTTCTATGTCCCCGATGGAAAGCTTTGATGAGGAACTTCATAATCCACTTTGTGGTCCACAACAAGAAAAATCTAACCCGATCCTCGAACTAAAAGAGAAGTTGGCTAGTGAGTCAAGAAAGGTTGATTTGTCAACTCTTAATTGTGTTACTTTATACCCCTTGGCTTCCCGTTCTTGATAAATTGGTGTTATACACTCCTTAGGTTCGGTGACCAAAGTAGAGAACAATATTAATCAATTTCTGGATCATTTGCTTTCCAGTAATTATGATGGGGATGAGGCAATCAGTCTTTTAAAGGAGTGCTTGCAGATCAAGCCTGTTGATCTGGACAAAATATGCCTTCCTAATTTGCAAAATATACGAAGGATTAATTTGAAGGCTTCTAAAGAAAACTTGACAAAGCCTAGAATTTCAATATCAGATTTGATGAAAGGGATAGGTAAAAGGACACCAAAATGACAGGCTGAAATTTCAGTTCATTGTTCAGGTTCTCTAAATCTGCCAAGTTCATTGGCTTTGGTATCATTGTTGAAGAAACAAAGTTCGCGATTCGATGTACTAAATGATTCGTTTTCAATTGATGATATTGATCAATCACCTGTGAGAAATGCATCTCCAATGGAAAATACTAGTAAACAATCTGATCAGGTTGGTACAGGTAAAGAACCAAGTGTGTCACATAGCATTGATAGAAGATCACCACAGCAAAAGGCTGAAGGTTTTGCTCATCATTTAGCTTCTCCTACTCCTCCAAGAAATCCATCAGCTTCAATGTCATTGCAGAATAATTATGTGTTGCAGTCAAATCCTCTTAGTCATCCTTTTCCAATTGACAATATTGACAAATCACCTGGGGGAAACGCATATGTTGTTGAATGTATAAAAAAAAGTAATCTAATCGGGTTGATACAGAAAAGGAACTGAATGTGTCTCAACTCTTAAGGTCTCAAATATTAGAATAAAATCAAACAATGACTACTAATGCAAATACTGCGCTCGATTGGGAGCGATTTTGCTGGTCTTTTTGACAAATTTGTTAATGATAATGATAAAAGACTTGATCCTGGTATTAGTGTTGTCTAAGTGGATCTCAGGCTGGCTTAGAGAATAATGGTTTAAGTAGGTCTAAAGTTGATATAGATAGTCAAACCACAAATTTTTATTTATATATTTACTTTGCTAATGGCATGTATTCAACATAATACTTTTTTTTTGTTCTTAATACTGCTGCTCTTATTGTTTTTTTTATTCTCTACAAAATTCCATGTTATGTCCTAGACAAGAAATAAACCATTGTAATATATACAAAAATAATGTAAAATATAAATTTAATAGATATAAAATAAATTTAATTAAACAATGAAAAAACAAAAAATTCTCAATTGTATGTTTATTTCATTTTAAAACAATTTTTATGAAATTTTCATGAAATTTGCCAAACAACGGAAAATAGTTTACACAGATTCATCCAAACATCAGAAAATATTAACTTTTCCAAAAAAGTAACTCATTTTCCAGAAATCATTTTTCGAAAACCATTTTACATGCAAACAAACAGAATTTTGAAAATGTCACACTAGATAATTTAATATAGAATTTTCAACAATTGTAACAACTAGATTTAAATTTTTAAATCCAAAAAATAGAGGGACTAAATTCCTAAAAATAAAATTAGGAGATTAAATTCTAAATACATGAAGAGTTTAGAGACTTAGAGCAGTTTTTAACCTTTTAATTTTTACTTTACATAAACAAATAATTAACTCAATGTAAAGCGTGGGAACCATACTAGTATCTATGTATAAAGGGAGACCTTCCTTGGTTTACACAAATCAATTTCTCTCTTTTTTCATTATATAACAAAATGGTCAAATTTTAGTTTTAGTCCCTAAGATCCACTCAAATTTTAAATTATATAATAATGGTCAATTTTTAATTTTGATTCCTATGCTACACTCGAAATTAAGATTCAATCTTTATACTTTAGCTTTTTTATATAATTTGGTACCTCAATTTTTTACAATGTTATTGATTAGCTCAAATGCTTTATTTTGATTAAAATGCTAATGTAACTTTCAAGTCTATTGCAATGCTATTTTTTTGTTACATTACTAGTAAGTATTTTTTTTCTTTACTTTTATTAAGACGACAGGTGGACAAAATTGGTAAAAAAAATTGAGTATCCACCAAATTGAAGAGAACGACAACAAGCCATCCTTAAAATCATTTGCAAAAACAAGATTAAAAAATGTACTACAAGAGTAGACAAAAACTTCTGAAAGTGAAGACTTATTAAGTAATGGAAAATAAACAAAAATACATATAAAACTCAAGACAACACAAGTTCAGATCGATTCGTGGAATCATTTATTATTTTGAAATACTCTCAAAAAATAGCCAATGAAGAGCCATCCATTTTCCAAGAGAAATTATTGGTGGTCGGTGAAGTTTCAACGATAATAAAACTGATGACGGTTTGGAAAGAAGAAACAAACAGCTTGGAAAGAAAAGGGGAAAGTTTTTAGAGTCTTCCCAAAGTTCAATTTAAGAATTAGTAGTTTGATTGTGATAAGTAGTAATTTTTTTTTTAATTTCTTAAATAAGGTTACTCTACAGCTTGTTTTAAAGAAAAGTAATTAATTTTAAATTTTTTTTATAAACTCAAAACATTCATTGGCAAAAACACATTACATCAAAGTTAGATGACTTTTTTAGAAAAATAATTTTTAATTATATTATTAAATTGACATAATAATAATAATAATAATTTATTAGTATTATTACACAATAATAATAAAAGTAATATTAATGTAAAATCAATTAATTAGATCATATTTTTTAAAACTTCTACTTAAAAAATTACATAATAGATTATTAATTAATAAAATTGTAAATCTATAAACACATTTAATATAATTGGATAAATTAAAATAATAAAAATCCATATTTTTTAAATTTAATAAATATAATTTATTTTAAATATGATAATAATTAATAAGGTATTTTATTTCATCTCAAATCATGGTCATCAAATTTGGTTGATTGTGGGAATCATGATCCTTTAAATTATTTATTTGATGATTAAGTTGTTGCTTTATATTGGTTGATAAAGATTTATTTTGAAATAATTAAAAAGATAATTTTAGAATTTTACCTGATCAAAATTACTTGGAGAAACGGTCAAGTTTTAGCATATAGGGGTGTGCTATTGGAGTGTTTTTGGCTTTGTGTATCTTTTATTTGGTATTTTTGCATTCTTGTATTAGGCTTTTATTGGAGAGTAAAACATTGTTGTACGTGTTATTTGAGTGAGTGATTGTAACAAGTCGAGGTTGTCTATTAGGGGTACTTGTGTAAGGGTAGATTGGGCTTTAGTCAATAGATTATTGGATCAATTGTTGGATAAATCATTCACTGAACGAGACTCCGTAAAGTAAAATTATTTCCAAACTACATTAACAAAGCTTGTGAGCTTATTTCTCTCATTTTCTTATTTGTTTATCGCTTGTGCTATATTAGAACTCATGTCCTGAACACTTATCTAAACATCAAACTAGATAAAGAGCAAATCAAAGTTTAACAAAATTATAATCAAATGAATAATAAAAATGAAAAGGTTTTTTTATAAGTTGTAGATATAAATATTTGAATTAAATTCATTAGAAGTTGTTGCATGAAGTTGAATTAAGATACAAAAAAAGGTTATTGAATAGTATTTTTCATTAAATGATTTAAAATAATCCGCTTCCGGGATATAATATAACTTCATATATTATAATTTAAAACTATTGAACTCACATTCTAATAGTGGTACACTCAACTTGATAAAATCTTGGACAATTTGGACACAATCACAAAAACAATCTATTTGTTTGTATGAATTCGAAGATAATAATCTTTTAAAAAACTATATATATAATAATTATTCCCCATAATATATATATATATATATAATTATTGATTCCCGTAATATATATATATATATAATCATAGACCAAAATTAAAGATATAAGTTGTAGACATGGAATTTCATCTCTAAATATATTAAAATTAATAAAGTGGAGATATGAATTCTATTTCATCATATATATACATTTAAAAATTATTATATATTAGTCGATTGAGTCTTAGTTCGATTGGCATGAGTATTGTTGTTAATACAAGGGGACGTGGGTTCGAGTGCATTGAAATACACTATCCTCCTATTTATGGGTTGGGGAGGGACTATGGGTAGTTTTCTTCTACAACAAGATTATTAAAAAAAATAATGATGTTATGTAATAAAAATTTCAAACTCACATGGTAATAGTAATTAGTGGTATAAGCTCAACTTGAGAAAATTTGGACATGAAGCAATGTGTTTGTTTATGTCAAGCTACAAACTTTTAAACAAATAATATAATATAAGAGCCGCAATTAGTGTATCTTACATTATCACGGATTGTTGCTTGAATTTTCAAACTTAATTAGCTGCCTCTTTTCTCATTAGCTCACCTCTGATTTGCCTTCAATTAGAAGTAGAACAAAATGAAAATGATGAGTCCAAAATTGGATTATACTTCAATAAAATAAATTAAATAAGGACTTATCATGAAAATATAACTTGCAAAACACTAATAAAAATTATATAAAACAAAAGAAGAGGGGCTTATGTTGCAATTTGACTTACTTCATGCATGCATGGGTATGCAAAGGCGCAATCAGTGTATCATTTCATTTTCACATCACGGATTGTTGCTTAAACTTTTAAACTTAATTAGCTGCTATCTTTGCTCTCATCAGCAGTGACTTAGGTTCATGTTGGTCTTCTCCTGCCTTTATGTACAAGTTTAAGCATGCATGTCTTCATCCAAAACCAGTTCAATACTGGATTTTAGCTTCACAAGGCAATTATCACTTTCTTAATTAATAATAGACATGTAGCCCACCTTTCTGGGTTGTTCATTTAAGTGCCAACACCATGGAAAAGATTTTCAGACTCTTTTTTTTTTTTTTTTTTAATTACCACAAACAACCTAATAAAATCTTTGTCAATAATACATACATAATACAACAGTGTATAACGTCATCAAAATTTGACAAAATATTGATATGATGAAGGTACAAATGTGTTGCGTATGGTATTCATTAAACGATTTTATTTATTTAATTGTTCTCATCCCTATTCCATAGGCTAGAACAATGGCATTAAACTAGGGACATTAATTTGTCAATATCTTCTTTACTCCTATTTTCTTCTTTTAGCCATGTAGGTCATTAGGGTTTCACTTTTTTCCAAACATTTTGCATGTGCTTTAGCCGGTTTTAAGGGGTTTACAAAGTAATGTTTTGAGCCATAATTCCAACATCATTTGATTTGGGTTTGAATTGTTTTATATTTTATATTTAAATCCCACCCATAATTTAATTTTTCTTTTCGGTTTAAAGTCTAAACTTTGACGATGTATATCATCCATATAAAGTGGCTAATTGAGTTCCTATCACGAGTTAATCTAATATCATTAATTTTGTTGTGAAATTATTAAAATATCATTATTTTAAAGGGCGTTTTCATACTTTTATATAACCTTCAAATAAAACAACCGAAAAACATTATTATTTGAGAATCAAACATAAGACTAACAAACTCATATAAAATGCTCTTGCCATTCCACTAATAATCATTTGTTGATATATTTTTAGAAATATATTTGTTAATATAAAATATTATCGTCCACCCAGGGGCGAAACAAGGAAATTTTTTTAGAGGGGTGAAATTAAATTTTACTAATTTTTGCGATAGTAAAAATACAATTTCACCATTTTAATAGCCTATATCTTTATAATTTTTAAAGGATTAAATTAAATTTTTATCATGTTTAAGAAGACAAAGTGCAATTTTACTTTTACTAATTTAAATTTTTAAAATTTTAAAATATTTAAATGCAGATTTTTTTATTTTAAGGGGTTTAGCCCCTGCCAGCCTCATAGTTACACCCCTGCCCACATTGTGGTTGTGATAAAATCCATATTCATATTTTTCTATTTGAATTTTTGTATGATTTTGAATTAATTGGATTAAGTTTGAATTACAAACTTAATTATAAAACAATATACATATTAATATAACTTTTTTAAAATGTCTCGACTTGAATGAAGCGATAATCAAAATTCTTATCAGACACTCGTTTAATACAGATTTAAGCCGTGTTGCTTCATCATTACCTTTAATATTGTATAAAAATATTTTTTTAAATAATAAAACCGATTTTTAGTCTGAACTCAAATAAGAAAATTAAAGTTCAGGTGATCAGAATTTGACCCATAAGACAGATTTAATTACGGCGAGATAAAAGTAAACATTGACTTAATTAAATCATTGCATTATTTAAAGGGAAAAAAAACAATAAGAATTATTTGTTTGAAAAATGCAAGTCAAAAGTTTAGATTATTTTTAGAGTTTCATTATTGTTTTTTCTAACAATTTTATTTATAAAGATTGAGTTAGAAGTTTTTTTGCGAAAGTATAATGTGTTTTATTTTTGCATTTAATATTTATTGATTGACACGTATATATACACTAATATTTCATGTAAGAGTAACAAATAAGCTTAATATATCATTTGGTAGTAGAGTTTGACACTTTTTTTTCTAACGTGGTAGTTATATATATTTTTTGAGTCCAATTTGGTACGAGTACTTAACAAAAAATATATTTTTTAGTATCCAAAAGTAACAATGTTAACTTTTAATGTTTAATTCGGGTTTTAATGTTGATTTGATGAAAATTAATTATTGTAACTAAGAGCATTGAACTTTTCATGAATTTGTTAATAGAATAAATTTTATGTAGATTGCGAATTTGTTTAATTTTGCTTTTAATTTATCAAAAACTGTCCAATATATGTGATTTTATTTGAGTTTTAGGATTGATTTGATTAAAGTCAATTTTAAACTCAGATACCAAATTATGTATTAAGTATAATGAATACTAATGCATACAACATTCCAAGCACGATTTTTAGAATTTGATTGGTGGTTGAACTTATTAAGCCACCGATTCGTCTATTTGACCAGTTCAATTAAATAAATAATTAAAAAATTCATAAAAATAAATATATATTTAAAAAATTAAAAATCCGATTTAACCAATTCAACTAATTTTTTATCTGATAATTGATTCATATCAATTTCCTAATTAAACAGTTGAATGTCCTTTCTTCATATCAATACCATGATTGATTGTGATATAATTCAAATAACTTTGAATTATTTCCTAAGTCTTGTATTTTGTTAAACAGTATAGCACGTGAACTGCTTATACCTTCCTATATATATATATATATATCAGCTAACTAATCTAATATCTCCACGAATCACATAAACATAAAAGAAGCATTTTATATTTAACTGTCCAAAACCTGTCTTTTCTTTTACAAGTTCAATATGTGTAGGGTTAATTCGATAATTATCGCATTTCTTAGTGTTTTGCTGTTTTGGTTTTCGAGCTTTGAGGTCACGCACAGTGCTAGGGAAGGCAAACAGTGGAGGAAGCAGAGCATAGCTGGTGGTTTCCGCCGTCTAATGGCGGAGGGAGGAAGCTCTGACGTCGTTGCCGACGCCACTACCACCTTTAATGTGTTGGACTACGGTGCCAAAGGTGATGGACGCACAGATGACTCCAAGGTGCGTGGGTTACTACCACATTTAATATATAAAAAGCATAATAATAAATTTAATTTTTAATATTTATAATTTTTTATCAATTTTTAAAAAAGGTCGAATTATTATTTTTCAATGAGAATACTATTAAAACGTTGAATTTTTAACATAGCAACTCACATGACAATTCATGTGTACTTCATTTTATATATATATATATATATGAATTATTTATATTTTAATTTTTTTTAATTATTTGTTAACGTGACATATAAAAAAAATAGTGTTATGTTAATATTAAGTACACATAAATTGTCACGTTGATTGCAACACCAACATCATTTAAAAGACTATATTTTAGTAAAGATTTTCATTAAAAATTTGATTTGAATTTTTTTAAATGTTAATGATATTAAAAAAAACTAAATTAATAAAAATTATAAACATTAAGAATCAAATTTATCATTATACATATAAAATACAAACTGACTTGAAGTTAATAAATAAGTAAAACCCATCTTTTCCAAGCCTTGAACTTACCAAATCAGACAGGCTTCCACACTTTTAAGTTAATAATATCATATATACTGCAATTTTCAATAATATTTTTCGAATTAAAATAATGATTAAATTAGTTAAATTATTAATTTATTTATTCGATTCGATCCTATTCATATCTCATTGATTTTGATGTCCAAGCACTGATAGAGAAATAAAGATGTGGTTGGTTGCAATTTGCAAAAGCAGGCATTGGAAGCTGCGTGGGGTGATGCTTGTAAAGTTGAGGCATCAACAGTGATGATTCCATCGGGTTCAACCTTCCTTGTTGGACCTGTTTCTTTCTCAGACCCCAATTGTCAACCCAATATCGTCTTTCAGGTAAACAAATCAATTCAGTAAGTCCGCATCAGTTGTTTGTACCAAAAGACTAATGCATTAAAGAAAAATTGATGTAGTTGGATGGGAAGATTATAGCTCCAACAAGCTCCAAAGCTTGGGGGTCAGGCCTCTTGCAGTGGATTGAATTTACAAAACTAAAGGGGATTACAATTAAAGGCAAAGGTACCATTGATGGTCAAGGTTCTGTGTGGTGGAATCACTCACCCTCTGCCCAACCACATGATTCCACTACTAATGACTCGGTAAGCTACTAAATATGGTAAAATTCTCATGAAGGTCCTTGTATTGTGAGTTAAAATGTTATTTGTCCATTCTATTCAAAAAATAGATAAATTGATTCATATATATTAGATAAGTGGTTTTTAATTATAGATATGAATGAAATCATCCATTTCTACACGGAAATATACTTCATGTTAAAATACAGAGACTGGTTTTTAATTATAGATATGAATGAAATTTTTAATAGAAAGAATAAATGCAACTCGACTCTGAGCTTTCTAAATATTTTTACCAAAAAAGAATTTCAATATATATTTTTTTATTTGCTTGTGTGTGGGGGCAGATAAGTGGTGAGCTGGATGGAAAAATGCCAAGCACCAAACCAACAGTAAGTCATCCTCGTTTAAAACTCCATATTTTACAAGCCGAGCTACCTTGATTGATGATGATGTGGTATTGGCAACGCATGCATGCAGGTATTAAGATTCTATGGAAGTAATGGTGTAACAGTGAGTGGGATAACGATACAGAACAGCCCCCAAACACACTTGAAATTCGATGACTGCACCGGCGTTCAGGTTTCTGACTTCGTTGTTTCGTCCCCCAGTGACAGCCCCAACACTGATGGCATTCACCTCCAGAACTCACAAGATGTCGTCATCTCTGCCTCTACTCTTGCTTGTGGTAATTTGACTATTATAAAAATATACAATTTAATTTCAACTTTCTTTAAAAAAAACTTTTCTAACTTCGCCCCTAGACTCAGATATAGAGCATTAGATACAGATACGAGTCAACATGAATATGTTTAAATTCTTTTAAAATTTTCTATATATTTAGAGGTTACATGAAAAGTAATATCACATAATCCATATTAAAAAATTTGTACACATGTATCTCAAATGAACAAGTTACTAACCAAGAGATTGCATTTGGGTTGTGTAGGGGATGATTGTGTGTCGATACAAACAGGATGCTCAAATGTATATATCCACGATGTGAAATGTGGACCAGGCCATGGAATCAGCATCGGAGGACTTGGAAAAGACAAAACCAAAGCCTGTGTTTCCAACATTACTGTTCGAGATGTCAATTTACAAAACACATTAACTGGTGTCCGAATCAAGACATGGCAGGGAGGTTCTGGTTCAGTGAAACAAGTGACATTCTCAGACATACAAGTATCGGAAGTTGAAACTCCGATAATGATCGATCAATTTTATTGTGACAAAAGCCACTGCTCGAATCAATCTTCGGCAGTAGAAGTATCAGAGATAAACTACGTAAACATACGAGGAACGTATACAGTTCAACCGGTCCACTTCGCGTGCAGCGATAGCTTCCCGTGCAGTGGGGTTTCGTTAAGCACCATCGAGCTGAAATCAGTTAAAGAAAACCATCCTCTCAGTGGACCTTTCTGTTGGGAAACATATGGTGAGCTCAAAACATCAAGTGAACCACCAATTAGTTGTTTGGAGACCGGGAAACCATCCAACGCTGGAACTCAATCCAGCTCCGATTCTTGTTGATGAATACCCGATATCAATACGTACCAGTTACATGGGGTTTTAGTTACAATATGTTATTGGGATTCATGATTGTTCTCATGTCCGATATCAATACGTACCAATTACATGGGGTTTTAGTTACAATATGTTACTAGGATTCGTGATTTTTCTCGTGTCCGATATACTAAGTGTATTGTAATTTGTTGCCTGCAGGAAGTAATGTTTCCTCGGCAATGTAGGTAAAAGGATTTAGTTTAGTTTGTGGTTATATTTGATACAGGTGTGCAATGTAAAATTTATCATATACAAGTAACAGGTATTTGGTTTGGTTTGCTATTTGTAATCCAATATTTCTATTCGATACCTACTCAAACATAAACATAGTACATGTATTTTATTTGTGGATGGATCAAGACTCGAGATAGAGGGAGAGCGCAAGAGAGTAGGTAGTGTAAACAAAAAAACCATATGATATTGATTTTAACAATGCAATGACTTAAACGAAAATTTTTGAATAGTTCAATGATCAAATTTTAACTTTTTTTAATTTAGTGACTAAAATAAAAACATATCAATATTTTAATGATTAATGGTGTAGTTTACTTTTTTTCTAAAAAAATTTCATGGTAAGCCCAAGGAAACATTGGAATTCCAGGAACTACCCTGGAATGAAATTATTTGAGAAGATTATTCTTAGATGCCACTGATTAAATAAAACAATAAAAGAATAAAATAAGCAGAGAAATAAACAGAGACTCTGAGGAGAAATAATACATCATATCCTCCTTCTAAGCTCTCCACAAAGGTAACCTAATTAAAATTCCTTTTTTTCCTTTTTTTTTTCCCTGAAATCTAAGTTCTTTTATCGAGATCAAAGCAGTTAAAAACTCGTTTATTTTCAATGATTTTTTTCAAAGTTTTAACCCTTTTCATTTAACTCGTTTTTATCAGGGCTTGGTTTGATATATCTGCTTTTGTTATTATTATTTATTTTAATTTTTCTGGGTTTATATTTTTTTTTCTGAATTTAGGATTCATTTTAACGCTTTGGGTTTTTCTTTTTGTATATGTATATGATTATTCTCATGCCTCTGCTTTTTCCCCTTTTTCTTTAGATTTTTGGGTTAAATCATTTTTGATATTTTCTATCAAGTTGATGTATATATCTGCTTATGTTTTAAATTTTTTTGTAGATGTTATATTTGATGATTCTTCGTGCCTTTCCTTTTTTGCTTTTAGATTTTTGGGTTGAATAATTTTGGGTATTTTCTATCAAGTTTATGTTTTTTGTCTCGAATTTATTCGGGTTTCGAAATTTATTAGTGTTTTTCTGGGTTTTTAATGTTTGATTTGCTAACTCTTTGTGTGAAAATTCGATGTTGCGAGCTAGAAAAGGGAAAAAAAGAGAGAGATGGGGTTGTCTTTTACAAAGCTCTTCAGCCGGCTTTTCGCCAAGAAGGAGATGCGTATTTTAATGGTGGGTCTTGATGCAGCTGGTAAAACCACTATTTTATACAAGCTCAAGCTCGGTGAAATCGTCACCACTATCCCAACCATCGGTGAGTTTATGGAAGATTCATATTTCCCCTGTATTGTAATTACGAATTGAAAGAAATGGTTCAAAAGACTTCGTTTTGCTTTATAATTTGAGTTTGATTCAACTGCTTGTTGTGTTTGAATCTTATTGATAACTGACTATGATTTTGGCCTCAGTTCTGGTAAAAGTATAACGGAGGCTCTTGTATTAGGAGTCGGATTGCATTTTGCCTCTTCTACTAAAAAAAATGGACAAATTAGTCTTTGTACATTAAATCAAAGAATAAATTGGTCCTTCTATTAAAAATTTCATCCATTTACTTTTAAAAACTGGTCCTTGTACCTCATTCTGAGGTACGCATGGCCATGTGTAACTTTTTTATTGTTCTGTCAGTCATGCCGGTTTTTAACCGTAGAAATGAATGAATTTTTTAATGGAAATGATTAGTTTTCTCTTTGACTAACATATAGGGACTTATTTGCCCAGTTTTTGAGTAAAGGGGGAAATGCAATTTGACTCCTAGTATAGGGGCTCTCATGATACTTTTACCCCTCGATTCTTTATGTTACTGTCAGTTGGTCTGTGAGCCAAATAAGTCCGATTGAAGTGCTTTTATGTGAATCTTATTGTCTCATTGATAGCTGATCATGATTGTGGCCTTGGACCTCAGTTGGTTCGTGAATTAAATAAGTCTGGTTCAGCTTTCCTGTTGTATGTGAATCGTATTACCATATTGATAACCAACCGTGATTTTGGGTCTTGGTTCTTATGTTATTGTCAGTTGGTTTGTGAACAATGTAGTTTTATCTTTATTTGGAAAGGAACTCATATGATTTGTAGATTTGGAAGAAAAGTCAGATTTACTCTTGTTTTCTTTGAACTTTTAGCAGTGTCGTTATAGTTTTGAAGAAGAAAGGTTTATTAAATATAATTCTTTGATTAGTTGTGTGGTGAGTTTTTTACGGATTGATTTTTATAATGAGATGGATTTTGGTGGTTTACCATGTTAAAGGTCTATTCGTATTTTTTTTGAAGGATTCAATGTCGAGACAGTGGAATACAAGAACATCAGCTTCACTGTTTGGGATGTCGGTGGCCAGGACAAGGTACACATTAATAAAAAACCAATGGAACGAGGTTCACATGTAAAATGTATTGTGACATATACTCAGATTCATCCCACATATCCAGGAACATTTGTCAGTATTGTGATGTTTAGATGATAAATCACGAAGCATTATTTTCAAGAATTCATGCATACGGAACTATGGGCATAAAACTCTCCCATAATGCATGCTGATTGTCATTCATGAAAAAAATCCTTTTTGGCATTTGTGTTGTTGATACGCTGGACCTAGAAGCCGTATTCCTAGTGGATATTCTTCTTTCTACTATTTTTATTTGAATCTCTACATAGTCACTGACTTTCTATCTTTCGAATGCAGATCCGTCCTTTGTGGAGGCACTATTTCCAAAACACTCAAGGTCTCATTTTCGTGGTGGATAGCAATGACAGGGACCGTGTTGTTGAAGCAAGGGATGAACTGCACAGGATGTTAAACGAGGTATATTGCCTAGTCAAATACGGAAAATCCAATGAAATATTTTTTCTTTTTATCTCACATGGACATATATATATATATAAATATGCTAACCTGTTTTTTCCCCTTACAGGATGAATTGAGAGATGCCGTTTTGCTCGTATTTGCCAACAAACAAGATCTTCCCAATGCAATGAATGCTGCTGAAATAACTGATAAGCTTGGTCTTCATTCTCTCCGCCAGCGCCACTGGTAAATATTACTTTTCGTTTTTGCATTTTCCCCCTCCCTCATGATCTACGCTCACATTCCGATTTGATTTGGTGTTGTGTCGTGTCGGTTCCAGGTATATCCAGAGTACATGTGCAACTTCTGGAGAAGGGCTTTACGAGGGACTCGATTGGCTTTCCAACAACATTGCTAGCAAGGCAAGTGGTTAAAGCACAACATTCAAGTAGAAAAGCATGTTCTATGATAGAATAATAAACACGGAAATGCTCTCTTTTGCAGGCATGAGGGACGATTAGCTGAACGCTGGCCAGGATGGCTTCCTCTTCTATACCCAAACTTTTTCGTAATGACGGAATGTTTATTTGCGATATGATATGTGCTTTGTTTGAACTCTGCTTAGACAACTATACTCGACCCTTTCAGAGATGGGAGTGAAAAATATTTCGATATTATCTTAGCTCGATTCGTAATTTTTTTGAATTGAGTAGAGTCGAATTGAGTGAAATTAAAAAAAATTAAACATGTCAAATTAAAATTTTGTTATAATACAATTAATTTCATATTATAGTATATAAATTTGAACTATATATATTCGAAAAAAATTTCAAAGCAAAAAAATAAAAATATTTTAATATGATAGATTTGAATAGTTAATTAATTTGTGTAAGCTCTAAAATTATTATTTAAAAAAACTAATTTTATATGTTCTTTATGTTTTTCTTACTTTTTTAAAAAAATATATAAAATTTGAATTTTTATAAATAATTTGAATTATTTTTTTTTGTAATTTTTATTGAGTGTAATCAATTTATTCATTTTTAAAATTGATAGAGATTAAAAAAAGTAATTACATTAATTTGTTATTTAAGTTATTTAAATTGTAAAATTTAACTCTAAATATTTATTCAAGTTAGATTAAAAAAATTTGATTCATGGATAAATTTGTATTGCCTCTTTTTCAACGACGAATCAAACCCGGAAAGCTTTTCTTGAACCCTATTTATGTCATTACTATTAAAAGAATTCACTTGTACATGCTGATTGAGTTTTAGTTTGATTAGTATGAATATTGTTGCCAATATAAAAAGATGTGGGTTCGAGTACGCTGAAACGTATTATATCCTCTTATTTATGGGTTGGGGGAACAGTTATGAACAATTCTAAGCATTATTTAAAAAAAAGCAAATATCTTATTCAATTTTAGAATCGAGAATGAATTTGAGCAAAAGAAAAAAAAAATCGTTTAGAATATGGGTTGGGCTTGACCTTTTGACATTGAAGACTCAAGCTTAACCCAACTCGTTTTTCAAGTTTATATTATACTAATTTTTATATATATTATATTAAAAATTATGATAAGTTATTTATGTTTAATATTTGAATAATATATATCTATATAATAGCAGTAAAAGAAAAAAATCAATTTACTAAATTATAAACAAATTTGAGTTTATGATTTAAATATTGTCAACTTGTAGAGAATAAGGCAATGGGAAAAAAAAAAGAGTGGAAGCAGTGCATGATTAAGGTGGTTGTCCATCAACTTTCCCATAGTTGAAGACAGGCTAATCCAAAATATTAGCCACACCCTTTTTATTATGGTTGAGATTTATTTATATTCTAAAAAATAATTGACTCCAAATCAAAGTTGATTGTTTTTCACATGATTTTGTTGTTCACAACCCAATCTCTTTTAGTTTCCCTTAATTAGGAAAGCAAAGCTAATATTTTGTTTCTAAGTTTGGAAATGCCCCCTCCCCCTTTTTCTAATTTGTTCTCTTAGCTCTAACAAATCACATTAATTTCATGTTTTTCACCCTTAAGGGATAATATAATTTTTGGTCTTTGAATTTGACAACTAAATTCACTTTGGAATCTGTATTTTTTCCATTTTGACACTTAAACTTGATAATTGAGTCCATTTTGATCCCTAAACTTATAAAAAGATATAAAAGTTTGATGATATGATATTCTGATATTGTTTCATATCATCAATTTAAAATATACAAATTTATATAAATTTTCGGATAATGATGTAGTACAATCTCAATGCGTTGCATTCACTGTTTTAATAATCGGATCGGTGGTTGATCATATCAAGCCACCAGTTCTTGATTCAACTAATTCCATTGATTCGACCGCCAGATCAATTATAATTAATTAATTAATTAAAATTTCATAAAAATATAAAAATATATTAAACTAGTTCAACTGTCAAATTTGTCCCGATTTTCGATTTTTATCAATTTCAAGTAGTTTTCGAGTCAATTGATACAACCTCTTTGTTCGGACCTTATATCAATCAATTCTCGGTCCGTTCAATTCGGTCTTGTTCTAGTAACACTGGTCACATTATCAAATCTTTATAGAATCCATGTTTACAGACCAGAATGAATCTAGTTGCCAAATTCAAAGATCAAGTGGACCAAAAAGGAATGTTAGCAAGGGCAGATTTAAGGGGGGATGGCAGGAGCCCCGACTCCCCTAAAATGGATTTTTTGTTTTTTGGCCCTTTAAATTTTTAAAAATTTTAAATTAGTGAAGTTAAATTTGCACTTTGTTCTCCCTAAAATTGATAAAAATTTGATTTAATCCTTTAAAAATTATAAAGATATAGACAATTTAATTTCGACCCTTAAAATTTTTTTCTGGCTTCACCCCTGAATATAAGTACCAAAATGTACATAAATATCAAGTTCAGGCAAAAAAAAAAAAATTCTACATATTAAAGATAAACTCATATTTTAACACATATTTTAAAAATATTTTCCTTGTCTTAAAAATTATCTATCTATCTATCATTCACAACTAAATTTATACAAAAATAGTTTACCGACATTGTAATTTAAATCGTTAATTGAGTTGGTGTTGTAAGTTAATTGAATACAACTCAATCGAGAAATTATATGATTATGAGGGTACTTTTGATTTTTTATATATTTTTTTAATAAAATCAATAAAAAACCTTACATATAGTGAAATTTAAACTCATGATACTAACATTAATAAAATCTTAAATTTACCACTTCAACCAAAATTTTATATTAATTTTAATATGATTATTAATATTTTTACAAAAAAAAATCGCCCACATCATTACATCTCTATTAACTTTAAACCCAAAATTAAATTAGTATCAAAAGTTAATAGGACACCAATTAAATTTTAAAATTGATTAAAATACCCTTTTACATACAAAATAAGCTATAACATTTTAACGTGCTACTGAAAATGACAATAAGAGTTGAAAAACAACTGAAGTGAATTTAATTTTATTAATCAAACGTATTTACCAATTTAAATTTCTTTTCATTTACAATGTAAAGTATTTTATTTTATTTTATTTTTTTACATATTACATTTATGTTATTATTAATTTGATATTATATATTTTATTATTTATTGAATATTAATTTTACACACAAATTTACATTTTACATATGTGGTTTCCATATAAATACATGTGTCATACAATTATTAGTATTTAAAATCTATAAAGTTAACAATATTATACAAACATAAAATATGCACATATTTCTTTTTAAAATTGTATATTTTTCTACAGTTTTAATTTTATATTGTAAATTTTTACATTATGAGTTATCCAAAAAGTTAAAAGCTAAAATTAATATTAATTGAAAATTTGATATCAAGTCCTTTGTGTCTAGAGGTGCTCATAGGCCGGATCGAGTCGGATCCAAACATTATATTAATATATTTTATGTTTGTTCAAGTCCGACCGATTTAAAATTTAAGTCTAAAATTTTGCCCAAATCCCTCCATATTTACAAAAGATTAACCCAAGCCCATTTTTGGCTTACTCATATTATTTTTTAATTTTTTAAAAAATATTTATGTTGTTTTATTTTTAATATTTAATAATTATATACATTTTTTATTTATTGAAAATTTTTATATAGTTATCTTAACATTCTTTTAATGTTTATATTAGAATAATATTTTATATTTAATATAGTTTTATTTTTCTAATGTATTCTAAATTACATAATATATAAAATAACATAATATAAAGTATTATAAACTTAAAACGGGATGGGTTGGGCCGAGATTAGGCCTTGAATGTTAAAGACCAAGCCCAACCCATATTTTAAACGGGCTTAATTTTTTTGCCTAATTCTATTTTTCGATCCTAATATTTTTATCTAAACCCTCTCAAATTTCGGACAGACCTTCGGGCCTAGACGGGTAACCCGACCCGTGAACAGGTCTATTTGCGTCTAGACCTGTTCATGGGATGAGTCACCTGCCCAAGTCCGAAGGCCCGACCAAAATTTGGGAGGATTTGGACAAAAATATTAGGCCCGAAAATGGACTTGGGCAAAAAAATTAAGCCCGTTTAAAATATGGGTCGGGCTCGAGCTCGAGCCCAGCCCGACCCGAACCGTTTTAAGTTTATAATACTTTATACTATTTTTTTATATATATTATGTAAATTAGAACACTTTAAAAAATAAAAATATACTAAATATATAATACTACTCTAATATAAACACTAAAATAATGTTAAGATAAATAAAAAATGTATAAAATTATTAAATATTAAAATAAATATTTTTTTTAAAATAAAAAACAATATGGGCAGACCTTAAATGGGCTTGGGTTAGTCTTTTGTAAATATAGACAAATTTTGACAAAATTTTAGTCCCAGATTTTGGATCGGGTCGGACTTGAACAAACATAAAATATATTAATATCATGCTTAGACCCAGTCCGAACCCAACCCGACCCATAAACACCTCTGTTTGCGCCCTCATGGTGATTCAATGTACTACATGCCTTACAATTTTATAAAAAAAATTAAAAAGAAACGAAAATTTATATCAAATTTTTGAAAATTAAATTTTAGAAAATTTAAAAATAGAAAATTTTCAAAAATTAATAAAATTTTCAAAAAATAATTATTTAAAAATTTAAAAGAAATAATAAAATTATCAAAATTTTAAAACAAAATAAAAACATTTATTAAATGATATGAACTTTTTAAAATATTATACTATATTCATAACAAATTCTTTAATGAAAGATAGTTTTGAAAAATTAAGTAATTAATGATATAATATCACTTTTAAATTCTATAGAAATCATAAAGATCTAAAAGGATTTATTATGATTGAAAAATCCAAAAAAAAAATTAAAAATTTCGATAAAAGATATTAAAAATTGAAAGTTTAATTAATTATGATTTTTTAATCTTTTTAATATGTTTTTACCAAAATTTCAGTTTATTTTAAACTTCATAATTTTTGGATATTTCAATTTATTTTTAAGATTTATTGATTTTTTATAAAAATTATTAAATTTAAAAGAAATGTTATACCATTTACAAAAAAAAAATCGTCAAAACAATATTTTCTTTAATGAACTCTTAATGATAATAATTTATTATTTGAAAAATTATTAATGAATATTATTTAATATGTTTTTGAATTTTTTATAATTATTTTTGAATTATTTGTATTTTTTTATCATTTTTAAAAATTTTGTTAAGAATTTTTAAATAGTATTGGCAATTTTTATAAAAAACAATTTTAATATTTTTGAAATAATTTATAATTTTGTAAGGTTTTTTTTTAGTTTTGAATTTTTCGTTGAATTCTTTATGAGTTTTAGATTTTTCTAAATTATATATTTTTCATTTTGTTTTTGTAAAATCAACCTACCATAGTTCGACACATTTCATGTATTAACAAAAATAATAAATATTTTTTATTGATTATATTTATTTTCTCAATTTTAAAAATTATATAAACTAATTTTTTTTGAATAAATTATAAGGACTAAATTACACTTGCTTTAAAAGGATAATTTTTTTTTAATTTCAAAATTGATAGGAACTGGGGGATATTTATATTTTTCAAAAACCATTCGATAATTATATATATATATATTAAATAATACTTTTTTCTCATTAAAAATTTAGAAGAAACTATTTTAGTCAATAAAGTTTTAGCTTAATAGTTAAGTTAAAAAAATTTTAGATTTTAAGTTCAAGTCTCATTTTGTATAAATGTATAAATTCTCTATTTGTAATAATTGATTTGAATGAAAACTCTTAAATTAAGACAAAAAACTATTTTCAATTAAAACGAGATTGACTTGAAAGTACGTTCATGGACCGGGTTATCATCTAAGCCTAAAGGCCCGCTCAAAATTCCGGAAGGTTTTGACAAAAGTATTAGATCTGAAAAATGAGCTTGAGAAAAAAGCCCATTTAAATATGAGTTGGGATCAGGCTTGAATATTCAAGACTTGAGCCCGACCCGTTTTCAATGTTGATAATATATTATATCATGTTATTTTTATATGTTATGTGATTTATGGTAGTCCACCCTCAACAAAGTTTCCCGAGCCCGTTCCCTTAACCTCCTAACCAACCCCCACGACCACCTTATCTATCTTACCTACAATATTCTCGCCCTGTCGAAACTATGTTGTTTCACAAATTCTTCAAACGAGCTCTACACTCTCAATGACTAAAACAACCATCATACGAAACTTACCCTCAACTTTACCTAAACCAATTTGGTTCCACGCTCCCTATCTCTCTTCAGTTCATCCATGCTCGACTTCTAATCAATCTTGTTTAGGAATATCCAAGAAGGTAAAAATCAATTTTATCGTTTGCTTACTTTTATTCGTCAGAAAATAAAAGGAAAAGAAATAGAAATGAATAATCTATATGATTCTGTAAAAGTTTGGAAACAAAAAAAAATTGTTTTGATTATAAAATATTCAATTTATGTTTAGATTTGATTAATGATATAATGTTTTATATTGATTAATTAGATCTAATTTTAATTTTAAAATTAAATTATATCAAAATCGAAATTTAATTATGAATGATTGGTTAAAAAATCTAATCAAAAGTTATTGATACTCTTCTTATTCTTTCATATTCCTTTTTTTTTTTTTTTTGATAATTGGGTTACAAACTTGCAATACAATTTGGTTTATATTTATGATAATTAATTAATTTTCTTGTTTTTTTTACATCCCTTTTAAAATTGATGAAGTTAATTAATTAATTGTATAATTACATAATGTTTACTCACTTTTACAATCTTTTATCTATTTGTTCCTTTTTGTTCTTTTTGCATGACATAATTATTCTCTAAAACTTTTAGAAAATATCTGCCAACAATATTATTCTTTCTAATTTACTTCATTTTTCAATATAAATTCCTTTAATATATATATATATATATATTAAAAAAAAAGACTTGGTACGTAAAGAAAATTCTCACATGCATGAGAAAGAGAAAGAATAAATTGTATTTTATATATTAAACTAAACAATAAATATAAATATAATATGTGGACATGCATACAGTAGTAACTGACCATGCATGCATGCATGCCTTTGTTATCATTAACACTATAATTAGGTTAAAAGCTCTTACTCTATTGCATTAAATTTAATAACAAGAGTTACTAAGCAAATAAAAACAAAGAACTCTTCTTAATTTTTCTCTATAAAATCCCCATATCTACCTTCTTTTTCTTTCACATTCTCTCCCAATCTTTTCATCATCTTCTTTTTTCTTAAATATTAATTTAGTTTTTCCTTTTTTTTTCTCTTTCTCTCTCTCTCTATACTCTTTGCTATCCATCTCTTTTTTCAAAAAAAAAAATGGATAAAAAACCATGCAAATCTCAAGAGGTTGAAGTGAGAAAAGGTCCATGGACTATGGAAGAAGACTTGATTCTCATCAACTATATTGCCAACCATGGTGAAGGTGTTTGGAATTCTCTTGCTAAAGCTGCAGGTAATTCCTCATTATATATGTATGTATGTATATTGCATATTATTGAGAAATGAAGCTACTTTGTATTTTGAGTTCTCAAAAGAAAATTATGAATTTGATCATTCAATATATAGTAGTAATGCTTTGATATTGATATATGGTAACCCTAATGATCAAATTTTTTTTTTAGGGTTGAAACGTACCGGGAAGAGTTGCCGGCTCCGATGGTTAAACTATCTTCGACCGGACGTTCGGAGAGGCAATATCACACAGGAGGAACAATTCTTGATCATGGAACTGCAGGCTAAGTGGGGAAACAGGTTAATATTCTTCATACTATGATTAATATATATAATCATTCTCAAAGGAAAAACAAAATTATATATGAGAATATAACTATTTATTTATATTATATCATATACAACAAGTAATATTAAGCAAATGTACCCTTTGATATTCTTTACTCTTAATTGGGTATTATGATGAGTTGATAGTTTTGAATTTAAGAGGACCAAAAGGATGCACTTCTACAAGGCCTATATACTTGTTCATCAAATCCAAACTCCCCCCACCCCCCACCTTTGCACTTTTTTTTCTTGAGGATTTCAAAATGTGGGGTTCCAATTATTTTAAGCCACCAAATTGATTTCCAAACACATGGGATTTTCTTATCATCAAATTTTGTGGACATCAAAATTTTCCCTTTGCTTCTTCAATTTTTCATGGCTACCAAAATTACTTGATAATTTAATGTATGTATTTATATGAAGGTTTTAATCCCCATCCATGTGGAAATTGTACTATACAAGAATTGGATTTCATTTTATTTTTCTTACCTTTCTTGTTTATGTTTCATAAAAATTGGACCTACCCTTCATAGATTTTACATGGAAGATCTCCAAATTAAGCATAAAGTGCTCTTCAATGATCTCTTCCAATATTCTTTTTTAATTTCTTCTAAAGGACCATATTGTTTTATTTTCAAATTATATTCTTCCCCTCTCTCTTTTTTTTGTTAGTCTTCCTTAAGAGTATAATTTGATTATAAAAATTGTTATGATTTAATTTACTTTACTATAATTTCATCTATATATTAGTATATATAGAAGAAAGAATTTTTGTAATGCTATGTATAATGATTAGTGTGGGAAATATACAGCTAGTGAAAACAGATTGACAATAAAAGGTTTCCATTTTAAGCACAACCTTTTTCCAATTGGACACATGTTTAAGTGTTCTTTTCGGAAGAAAGAAGAAGCATTCTTTTACTTGGTTGAAATAGACATAAACCTTATATTTTGGATGCTTTTAAGACATGGTTGGCCCCTCTTTATTCAATATATATACACATCGATTATGATTGTTATCCGAAAATTTCCGGATTTTTTTTTTTAAATATTCGTGTCCAACACATGTTTGGATATGAATATAATCTTTATATAAACTTGTATTGTATAAAATAAAAACTTGTAGATTCAAATCAAATAAGCATGTGATACTAAAGAAGAAAAGCTAAATGTCTGTTGTTGCTTATTTAATGCTTATCTATCTATCTACCAAAAGGTAGCATTCAGACTTAAGAGTTTTGAACTTTTTCCCTTTTTTATATTTCAAGTTTCCAGATTTAAATTAAGAATCCAATTCTGTCTTCTGAAATTATTGACTATTTTTTCTCATAAATCTATTTAAGAGGAAATATTTGAATTAAATAGGGTTTTTGTTTGGTGCAGATGGTCGAAAATAGCGAAGCATTTACCCGGAAGAACGGATAATGAAATAAAGAACTATTGGAGAACAAGGATTCAGAAACACATGAACAAACCAGATGAGGTTTGCTACTCAAATCAAAGTGATTCTGAGTTACTTGATCAGCAAGCAAGCTCAAGCCAATTGCCTTACAATAGTACAAATGCAACAAATGCAGAGTTCATGGAAACATCATATTCTCCGTTGTCATCATTTGACTATTACAACAACATTGAAGCATTTTCGGGACAACAACAACAACAAATAATGATCGAATCGTCATCGCACCAAGAAGACAATTATTGGAACATGGAGGATATATGGTCCATGCAGATACTTAATGGTGATTAAATAGACATCGATGTCAGTCCAAATTAATTGAGCATAATTTGGATGATTAATGTTGGTGTTTTGTCTATATTTAAGGTTGAGAATTGAACTTATATAATATTTTGGATTAAGTATGGCTTGTAGTAGGATCTTATACTACTATAATATATATATATATATATATATATATATATATATAGCCTTCTATTATATATATGAGAGAGTTTTCAATGCTGATCAGCTATTGTAAATACCCTTTGAGATGTGGATAAATAAGCAATGTCTTTTTTATATACAGGAGTACTTAAGTGATTATACCAACTTCTCATTTACCATAAACAAGCAAGATTTTGGCATGTGAATATTTCTATATTTTGTGATATATAAAATTATTTAATATAATGAAATGATACTTGCCAATTTGTTCATAGTTGATTTTTTTTGGATTACAAGAAGAAAGTAAAACCCTAATAATAACGTGGTTAATGGGACTTGAGCTCAAACCACATTTGAGATAGTGAACACCTTAACCATCAGGCCAACACACGGAGTTCGGCCATAATTGAATTTTAAAACACTATGACAGTTAATAAAAACAAACTCTAATAATTAATTGTGATATGTATAAAATAATTAAACTAGAAATATAATGTAGTATTTTGTGAGATATTCTATAAACTAGCAAAAGGACAAATGTTTGATGGAAAACAAACATGGAAATGTCTATACATTATATAGTATTAGAATAATTTCGTATTCATTGTGTCTTTCTCAATATATATTTCAACCATAACTATTAATGCGATTTTGTAACGTTTAGATGGTAAATGAAAAAAATATATTATTAAAAAATTATTTAATAAGCAGAGTCGTAAAATATTATAAATAAATATCTTTTAGACTCGAGTTCAATTTATAAAAATTTCATTTTTAATTATTTTATTCAAATATTTTATAAAAATAATTAAAGACGAAAACATCATCTCATTTAAACTCATTAGTTTGTGAAAAATCGGTTTTCCTTAATTTAGTGTGAAATTAACTTTAGGTATTTTATAAGACCAAAGTGCCAAACATTATGAACAAATGAATTTCAAATATAGAAATCTGGTTTTGAGAATAACAAAAGTCAACTTCCTCTAAAGCTCCCAAGAGTTGACTTTTAGGATTTTGACACTAAGATTTCGATTTTTGGACCCCTTTTGAAATTGGACTTTCTTTTAGTAGAATTTGAAACTGAACTTCGATTATGAGGATTGGGGATGAATCTAAGGTTGAATTTTGATTTAACCTTGAGAACCATAAGTTTTATAGACATTATAAAATAAGGTTTCAAATTAATATTAGAATTCTGTAAAGTCTATGATTTAGTGTTGTAAAATGTGTCCATATTATAGTAAACATGTAATTGTTTTATATTTATATTTATCTGAACGGTGAATAAATAAATAAAGTTAACTTCACATTTTACAATTATGTCTTTTATATTTTTATCTTTCATATTTTGCATGAATAGCGAAATTGTGACAAACAAATATTAACTCATTAATTATCTAAGTTCAAACTGATGATAAGCAGCATTGTAAGAACATTTAAATTACAAGAAAGACAACTTACTTCAGTAGATAATCTAAACGAGTCCGAAATTCCGTAAAAGAATAAAAGTGAACATTTGATTTAAATACTTAGAATGATTATTATGTCATATACAATTCCAATTGGAGAGATGGCTAGTTTTGGCTATTGGAGCAGTATACATTGGACTAGATTTAAAATGAATTAATTCTGAATTCGTTTCTGAATTAATTCACTTGTAACGTTAATGGTGTGATTTACCTAAATCCTGAATTAGTCATTGACAATACTTATGCAACTCATGTGCTTTGATATAAGTGGAGGCTTATGCTCTAAAGATGATTGAGCCCATAATCAGTATGTTGGGTACATGACTTCTGTATGGCATGACTTTACTAGCAACAATGAAATTCAAAGCTCGATTAAAGAGTTAACGATATCTTTTCGTTGGCATTGTGTAGATTGATAAATATGGAACATTACTTGTTCTTGAACGAGCAATTTATCACAGTCATTTGTTGAATTAAATTATTCAACGTGGAATTAAATTAGATGGTTGTGAGAATTGTTCAACTAGAGAATTTGATTAAAAAATTTCCTTGAAAAATTAATTTTGAAAATCTAAGTGATTTTTGAAAAATTAATTTTGATCAAGTAAAATTAAATTAATTAAATTAATTAAAATTAATATGATATTTTGGAAATTAATTAAAATTAATACTTATCTTAATAGTATTTTATTAATTTAATATTAAAGTGATTATCTTAATCTTAAATATAATTTAATATTTATCTTGTAGATAAATATTCTATTAATTTAATAAGATTTAATATTAAATTTAATCTAATATTTATCTTGATAAGTATTATATTAATTTAATATTAAAGTGATTAAGTTTTATCATAGTTAAACTCTCTAAACTCTTTCTATAAAAAGAGAGACATGAGTTATTATTTTTTTACACTTGAGTTCAAGAGAAAGTTGTAGAGAAAATTCTCCGAAGAAATTATTTTAGAAAATTTATAGAGATATTTTTTCTTATTTATAACTTGATCTAGAAGTTAGAGAAATTGCGAAATTGCTCCACTGGTAATTTTATGGAAAATTTTATGATTCGAAACGAGCCCACACTCGGCAGATGTGAATTTGAGGATAGCGGGGAAGACTACTCGGTCGAAACGTTCATCCTAGACTGATAAAAAAGGTACAAATTTGATTAACTGTTTATTACTTTAGATATCACAACCAAATTTTAGTTTTGAAAAATTTATAAAACTCTGATTTTCCTTAAAAAAAATTCCCGCTGCATTATTTAAACTCGTTATTTCCAGCGTCTAAACCCAACCATTTTTTATAAACATTTGGTTTATTATGAAAACGAGTTTCCAATGAAGATTCGGAGAGTTCGTGTGATTTCGTGATAGCATCATCTACATCCAAAATGGTTGAAGACCTAAAGAATGCTTTGGTGAAACTTTGTAACCTATTTTATAATTGTTTTTTCTTGGATAATATAACACCCTACACCCGACATGAAAATCGATCTTATGCAAGACGCCACATCTGTTGGCGAAGTAACTCAAAACAAACACTAAAATAATCTTCGAAGCTAAAATTTTGAACAAAAACAAATCAAACATGACAAATGCAATTAAAATATGTTAGGAATGATAAAAAAAACTCAAATGAACTCAAATACGCAGACATGCATTAAACTAAGGTCAAAGACAATCAAATATAAAGCTAGGTTATGAATCCTAGGTCAAAATAGCAAAATGCAGAGCTATGTCTCGAGACACTAAAGCCATGTCTCGAGATATGCCTCCCATTTTTTTTTTAGTTTTCAAAGCTTGAAGTCTTGAGGCAATGGTACCATGTCTCAAGACATTACACTCAATGTTTGGATTTCTACCTTAGATGTTTTATGTCTCAAGACAATGGAATCGTGTCTCGAGACTTGATACCTTATGTCTACTTTATTCTTGCCTTTGTTGCTTTTTTTAAAACAAGTTTTCTCAAAAAATCCAACAGTTTGGTATCCGAACCGTTTTCTTAAAAAACCTATAATTGTGATAATTTTTTTCTTCTATGAATTCAAAAACCCCTGTCATTGCACTTGCACCACCTATTTTCAATAGAGAAGGCTATCATGTCTGGGCGGCAAGGATGAAGGCTCATTTGGAGGCAAATGATCTCTGAGAAGATGTTGAGGAGGACTAGAAAGTTCCTCCCTTACCCGCAAATACAACCATGACACAACTAAAGAATCACATGGAGAAGAAAACAAGAAAGTCCAAGGCTAAAGCTATGTTATTTACTACAGTCTCACCAGAAATCTTTGTCAAAATTATGACAAAGAAATCGACATTTGAAGTCTGGAATTTCCTGAAGGAATAATATGAAAGAGATGAAAGGATAAATGGAATGCACATTCTCAACTTGATTAGAGAATTTGAACTTCAAAAGATGAAAGACTCCACGACAATTAAAGAGTATTCTGATAAATAACTCAGCATTGCCAACAAAGTAAGATTACTTATCTCTAAGTTTCTTAATTATAGTTTGGTTCAAAAAATTCTTGTAATAGACCCTGAAATATTTGAAGCAATTTATCACTAGAAAATGCTAGAGATTTGTCAAAAATTAGTTTGGGGAAATTATTGAATGCTCTACAAGCACAAGAATAGAGAAAACTTTTGAGGTTTGAATGGTTTGTCGAAGGTGCACTGCCTGCAAGAGTTTAGTCAAATCAGAGAGACAAAGTGTAACGCCCTAAAAATCTTAAAACCTTCCATGTGAGTGGTGTCAACGAATTTGTCTCTGCTTATGTGGTTGTGTTTTGCTTGTTTGCTTGAGATCTAAGGTTCGAGTTGTATTTTTGAAAATTCTGTGATTTCTTTTTTTGAACTTTAGACCATGAACTTGTTTTATAAATTAACTTCTGGGTGTTATTATTTTAATGATGAGCCTAGTGGTTCAATGGTCATGCATCTACCTGTTCTCTGGTCATGTGTTTGAATCCCAGCATATGCATAACGTAAATATGTTTTGTGTTCGACTGATATTTCTTTTTAAATTTTTATTTCTTTAAAATTTGAACATCTTCTTCAGTGTTAGTTTCTTTTGCTTTAGTTTCATTTTTTTTCTCTTTTCCTTTTTCTTCTTTTCGTTACTGAAATTCGGTTGCTTCGAATCCTTCTTTTCTTTACCGTTGTCGTTGTTACGAGTCGTTGCATAAATCGTTTTATTCTTCGATTGAAAGGTTAATTCAAAAACTTATTGTTGAAAATTTGTCATTGTTCGTGTTGTATTTCTTTCAAAGAAAAGTAAACTTTTCTATTCCATTCGATTGATTTCTTGCTAGTGTACCTTATTATTACGTTTTAGGGGAAAGGCTCGAGGGTAGCGATCTTCCTAACATGGACGGTTCGTGATTTGAATAGTCGTGTAGAGGTGAGGATGTTAGTTCGTTGAGTTGTTAGTCGAAGGTTTCAACAAACTTGAATTGTTGATTAATTGTATATTTTACGAATTAATTGTTGAATTGGTTGCTTGGAACTTGGTTTAGGCATGGAAACAACGTTTGAGGACTCCTATTTCGTCGTATTATAGGTGGGTACCGAAACGCTTTCAATTTCCTGCAATATTCCTGCATTTTTCCCCAGATACAAGCCTGTTCGAAGGCATACGGGCGTGTGTCTAGACCGTGTGCCATTTAAATAAGTTACAAAGGACACACGGGCTGGGCTCACATGAGTGTGTTAGATCGTGTGTACGTACTATTTTTTAAAATAAGCTACAGTGGACACATGGGCGTGTGCCAGACCAAGTGTACATTTTTTTTTGTAAAATAAGCTACAGCGAGCACACGAGCTGGGCATATGGACGTGTGCCAGACCGTGTGTGTATACTGTTTGGGGGCACACGGGCGTGTGCCAGACCGTGTGAATATACTGTTTTGCAATTAAAGGTGCAGTGGTCACACGGGCCAGACACACGGGTGTGTGTCAGACCGTGTGTCACACACGAGCCAGCACGTGGTCGTTTGCCAAGCTGTGTGGACCATGTTTTGTCCGTAAATACTGTATAGAGCGATCGTAAACTAATCGTAAAACTTGTATGATCTAAATTGAACTGTGAAAGTTATTAGGTTTGAAATCTAATTCTGAGTATCTGTAACTGATTATGTGTATTAGCATTATCTAATATATCTAAGACATGTGTATATATATGTGAAACTGGAATTTAAAGTTCTGATATATGTTCTGCATTTGCATGGGGTTGGTTTATGGTTTGAAGGAAGTATTTGAACTGTTTCAGTGGTTAACCCACTTGAGATTATATCTGATCTGACAGTGAAACTGTGAAAACTGCAATGTGTCAAACCGACACTATATGGTGTGTAGGGTTGGATATTGGTGTGTTGGGCTGGACGGAGATGGTGTGTAGGGATGGGATTGCATAATTATATCTATATCTATAACTGAATGTGAATCTGGAATGATCTCTATATCGATTGACTATATATTCGAACTATAGAAATGTTATCAATCTGATTGAGATTACTGAACGTATTATCTGAACAGTTAATGGTACTTTCAATAATTCTGTACATAGAAATTTGTGAAACTTTGTTATACATTGTACTAACTTGATAAATAGAATTTCAAGACCTTCTCGTGACTAAAGGTCGACGGATGAGGGACTCGATCATTTGTAGGACTTTGATATGACTTTTCCTAGTAATTATGATATGCTACATGTGGATCTTAAGTTTAGGATTTCTGTGGATATTTGGTATGTGCACTTTAGTTTGACGTTTATTCTCTTTGGTTATTTTCGACGTTCTTATGATAAGATTTAACTATTACATATTAATTCTATTATTGCTTGGTTTCTTTATGATGATGTTGTGATATCCTAGAATTAGTCTTTTCTTCTATGTCGGATTTAGGGTGTTACACAAGGAAAAGAAGAAAAAGAAGGAAAACTGAGGTTTTTATTCTCCTAAAATCAACGATGAAAAAAAAATTCATTTTTCCTCCTTGCAAGTATTGTGGAAAGAAAGGCCGTCAACTATTCAAATGCTGGAAAAGGCCAAACCAACAGTGTGAGAAATGTCAGAAGATGGAACATCATTAAAAGATTTGCAAAAGCAAGTTTCAGCAAAAATAAGTTGCACAAATAGTTGATCACGGGGAGGAGGAACAACTCTTTGTAGCAACTTGTTTTGCAACTAGCAACTCTAGTGAAGTGGCTTATTGATAGTGGTTGCACAAACTATATGACATTTGGTCGTGATCTCTTTAGGGAGCTAGATACTTCGTACAATTGGTAATTAAGACTATATTGTTGTTAAAGGCAAAGGCATTGTGGCAACTAAATGCCTTTCAAGTATATAGTTAATCAATGATATGTTATTTGTACCTAATATAAATCAAAATTTGTTAAATGTAGGCCAATTTCTTGAAAAAGGCTTCAAAGTTGTCTTTGAATTTGATCAATTTCAAATCAAGAATGCAGAAGGCAAAAATGTATTCAAAGTAATGATGAAGTGAAAGAGATTTTACTCTAGATTCTTTAAAGTAGAAGTGAAAAACCTATGTTGCAACTAAGATCAATGCAGAAGTATGGCACAAAAGGCTTGAAAATTTCAATCATCATGATGTAATAAACCTACAATTTAAGGTTTGGTTTAGAGGCTACCTCACCTTGAAGCTAATATACCATATTGTAAAACTTGCCAATTTGGTAAGCTAGCAAGGCTTCTTTTCAAAAAAGCAACCTGGTAAAGTTACTGAAAAACTGAAATTAATCCACACAAACATAGTTGGAGCCCAAAAAACTCTTGTCACTCAAAGAGAGTAGTATTACATAGTTTTCATTGATGACTATACTAGGATGTGCTGGATTTAAGATACACACACGAATGGGATGAAATTTATTAAAGTCAATTCAACCAAGCTGTCAATTTTCAAGTTTGGAAGATCAGTTCACTTGCAATTATTTTTTAGATAGGATCTAGGCATTTTTGGGTTGATATGTCTGCATAGCGTTTGAAGAGTTATTTCTTAGCATCAAAACACACTTTGAATTACTCAATTTCAAGTCCGGGAGCTCAAGTTATGACCATTTTTCTGAAGACCACGTGAGCAGAATTTTTGGACAGGATTATTAAGGAAAATTACGAGTTTCGAGCTTTAATTTGAGTTTAAATCATATTGGGTTTAATTTTTAGACGTAATTTTTGTTATATATGATACCAATATTGTATTTATTAGGTTTTATTATTTTATTATTTATTCCAAATTTTAGGATTTTTTTTATTTAAAGTTGTTTGGGAATTTATGTTTCTTAATCAACAAGAAAATTTAGTTCTACTAAAATTATTTTTTGTTTAGCTTAATTAGAGTTTTATTATACTTCAGAGTTTTATTTGGATGTAATTAGTTAGCTATATAGAGGCCTCTATATTGTTCACTAAAGGATAAAATTAATCGACTCATTCATTAATTAAATTTTTAACTTTGGGAATTAATTTCTTTCGTGCAAGATTGCTTTCTCGTGATTTTTAAAAGTAGTAAGATTCAAGCTTTAAAGTTAGGTAATGGCAAAAAGTACATATTCGATCAGTTCAATCTATTTTGTGAAGAAGTTGGGATTGAACACTGCTTCATATACTCCACAATAAAATAGATTTAATGAGAGGAAGAATCGTACCATACTCTGTAGAATTCCCAGTATAACCTTCATTACATCCATTCCTGTCTGACTTAAACATTAAAGACACAACCTTGAACACTTTTCATTTAGCTTACTTCTTATCTTACGCTATAATATTTAATTTTACCGTTATTATTGTTTTTACATTAATTACAGATAAACACTCCATATATCTAAATCTACCCTAAATGTACGAGGTTAAAGTCGTGAGAAGCATATCCTTTTAAGTTTGAACATACCAAAACATATCATAAATTATTTTTATAATCATACAATCCCAATCAGCTATCACAATCACAAAATTCTTAACTTCTTCCTCCGTTGCAATTTAGATCACAATATATATGACTGACCTAACTAGAGCCATACAAAAATAGACACGTGTATTGGATACGGAAATCAAAACCCTCATGGAAAAAATAGAAATCTTTAACTTTGCTTTCCATTTGTTTCCAGTTATGTGCATGGCCATGCAAACTACAAGGCCGATGACTGCCTAACTCTTGAAATGGCCGCAAGGAAACCCTCACATGCCTATTTCAATATATACATATACATATAATATTCACCATCCATCCACAATTTATCAACATGTTACCACATGGTTACATATAGATATATATAATATCCAAACTTAATTGATATATCAATAAACAAAGGTTTTTTTTTTTTTTTGTCATTTAAGTTGTTTTCCTACCACCTTGAGTAGTAATTATCCTATACCTAACACCCCATTGTGTACATGCATGTATAATAAACTCCCTTAATTTATTGATATTTATCGATTTATAGTTAAATAAAACTGAGAATAATAAAGTATATATAATCATACAATTCGAGTCTAGCATAACTAGTTCATACAATTACATCTTTAAGAGATGTCATTCAACAGTTAATTACATTATATTTTATATCCATTTTAAAGTTCTCTATTTGAGAGTGTAATATATCTTACCATTACACCATTGCATCACATTTATTGGTATTCCACACTTAGGAAATTAAAACTTTATATGTGTAAAGTATGAGATTGGAGTAGATGGAGTTAGGTAATTGGGATGAAATTGAATGGATGAGAAATCGGAATGCGCCGAACTTCAAACACTTTAGCACCCAACCTTTTATCCAAAATAAGGGTTAAAGGAGACGATTCCAACACACCATTCATTGGGATTTTGCAGTGTCTTATGTGGGAAAAGAAGAAAAATATATATTAAATAAAATTAAAGACAACACCAGCTTTCAATTGCTTACCAAAAACATTTCGAAATCCGAGCCACTCGTTTCATTTCATCACATGTTTTATATGCAATAAATCACCATTTGAGCAAAAGGGAAAACCTCCATGTGAAAGAAGATAGGAAAATTTTTCACATGATCGGTCGGCCATTCTTCAAATATTTGCTTTGGAAATCAAACTATTCCCTGCATCAATCATCATTTGTCAATGGATTTCACCATAAGATGTGGCTCAAAAAATATTATAATAAAAATAATTTGTGGCTTTAATTAGTCATTAACATATTGATAAATGACTCGTATTGCATAAGTCCTTATGTACATAAAGTTTCGAGTTCAAACTTACACATTTTTAAATATTCTTAAATGAGCCACTAATATAATAAATAGTTTAAATTGTATGAAACTGTGATTTCACGTTATTTATATTCTTTTTCAATAAAAGAATGAAAAAAATTTAAATTCAATTAAAAATACTAAAAATAAAGGGATTCAAACAATCTTTTCCCATTTATTGACATCAAATCTGGAGTTCGAATATTTATTTTTGAGATTCAAACTGAAGAAATACCCAAAATTGTAATATTGGAGCTTATATATGATTGAGATATTGAAGGATTATGTTAAAAAGGGGTTTGCGTTCGGGATATGGATAAGGGTAATTGTCATTCACTTTCATCCATGGCAGTTTTGTAAATAAGAAAGCTGCCGTGTGGACAAGTAATCTAAATCAAATATCATCAAATGGAAAGTGACAAGCTGACCATGATGTCATATTTATAAATTAGCCTGATGCTACACTCACTATTTATATATATATATTAAATTATTATATAAATAAAAAAATATGTAATAAATTGATAGAAAATTGATATTAAAATAAATGTGATTTTAATTGTAATGGTAAAATTGAAAAAGTAAAAATTACAATATTTTGAATTTCGTATTTATGTATTTTTTTAAAAATTTATTAAAATATAAAAATATATAAATATACTCAAAATAATATTTATTTTTTTATAAAAATAACAAACTTTTGATAATTTCTCAACTAAATTGAGATCTGATTGATAAGTTACGCTAATTAAATCAAATGAAATAAGTAGATAGATATTAGTTTGATGGTACACTCATGTGAAAGACAAATAAAAAATAATATAAAAATATTTAAATAATATCCTTTTTAAAAAAATAATTATTATTAGTAAAGTTATATATAATTTATTAATTAGATTTTGGTGTTTCTAGAACCTTGTATTGTACAGCCTGTTGAAATCCTTAAAAGAAATTTATCCCAATCAAATCATTAAATTTCTTTTTAAATTTACTTTTAAAAAGGTAACATATAAAATTTCGTGTGGTAGTCTAATGATCAGAATATTTATCGTTTTAGGTATAATTTGAGTTTGTATCGTGCTAATCACATTGCTGTTAAAAATTTATCATCTTCTATATATGTAAGTTAAGAAGTTATAAATATCGAAAATTAAATATATATTTTTTTAAATAAATTAAATTTGAGAAAATGGAAATGAGGAAGAAAGAAGATGAGAATGCTGATTTAAGACATGTGTGGAAAGGACTTGCGATTTGTTTTGTTCTCCATCTTAAATTGCATGTGCCTTTGTACAATGCTTGAAAAAGATAAAGTGTTGTTCTGTAGTTTAAGGATTTTACTTGGTTGTCATGCCTCTTTCTAGCTTTCCCTAAACCCTTTTTCGACAAGAATAATACAATATTTTTAACTCGGGTTTGTCTTATTGGTTATGGGTGTTCATTTTTCAATTCATATCATGAGCTCGAATCATAGAAATTATCTGTTTATGATGAGCGTGATAATAATTTGCTCTTGTTAAGGATAAAATTAATTGATTTTTGTGTTATAATGATAAAGTTGATTATTTATCATGCATAATGTTTCGTGTTTGAATCTCGTTATAATTAAAGTTTTATTGATTTATTATATCATAAAAAGACCAAAAACTCTTATAAAAATTTAACTTGAAATTTTAAATTTAATATTTTTTTAATTTGATTCATTTAATTATTTAAATTCTTAACATTGGCTAACTAAATATATTTTTATAAAACACTCTCGTTATAATTAAATTTTGCCTTCTTTATAAATATTAACCCAAATTCATTTAGACGGACCTATATTTTATTTATTTTTAATATATATTTTATTTAATATTTATTACTTTTTATATTTTTTTATTAAAATTTTAAACACAAATTACTTATTAATTTAATACATTGTATAATATTTAGATTAAAGTATTATATATTTAATTTTTATATAACAAAATTTACATAATATATAAAGATAAAAGAAATTTAACATATTATAAAATCAAAAAATTAATTGAGGTGGGCTTGGGCCATGACTAGTTAAACCCAACCCAACCAAATTTTTTTATATTTAAGATTAATAATAGAAACATTATATATTTTATCAATACAATATTGGAGAAAGGGAAGAGAGGATGACAAGGACTGAAACTTTGTGGTCTAAGTATGAACAAAAGCTTTAACCATCGATTTAGACAAATTTTAGCCATTTTAATCCAACCAAATTTTTTCCCCTTAAACTCATTTTCAAATACTGGATGTACCTTTAAGCTTGGAAGAATAACACAGCCTTTAAACAAGCCTACTTTAATTGGAAATGAGCTAAGGTCAAGGCAGTTTTGCATTTTCTTTATTTTAGTATTGCTTTTATATATAACCCAACGAGCGGCTCCAGTGAAAAAGAGAATGATGTTCATCCTAGGAGATCCGGGTTTGAGCACCTGTGTGTGCGTTGTCAAATGGTTAAGAAAGTATGGATAGATATTACTTTATAATCACATCAATATAGTAAAAAAAAAGTATTGCTTTGATATAAGATAGATTTGTTCGTGAGTCAAGCTACCTACCAAAGTCTTAAAAGTCAACTTAAAATATGAAAGGGTTTGGATAAATGTATGAGGCTGAAAAATCTATTTTGGCAAATAATATGTCCGTTTAAAGTATGGGAAGATCCATATTTTAAAAAGTACATGAAAGAAATATATCTTAATAATTTTAATGATACAAATAAGATTTAGATTCAAATGATGATAAGGAGTAATAGAGTATATGTTAAATGTTAAATAATGATAGCCCAACAATATGAACTGCAAGAGCAAGTAAATAAAATTGCATACAATGTTTATTTTTCTTGTTGTTTTTACTAGTAGTCGTATTATCGATTACTTTCTTGAATAAACATATTACATGTGATTATTTATTTTAATTTTTATTACTTGTTTAGAATTTTAAAAAAAATATTAATTATGTACTTGTGTAATTACAATTTGTATTATCAAACATGACCTAAGGAATTACGATTTAATTGCATTCTATCACCTAAACATGTCTGGAAAATTACAATTCTTTACAATTACAAGAGATTGTAATTACTACTTCCAGTTACTCTATGATCTCCAAACATGCCCTAAAAAACCATCTAAATATTTGATATTAAATTAAAAATAATATATTTTTAAAAAATAATAAGGACGGAGATAAAACGGGTTTTAATTGAACATTTCAAATATGAATGGACTTGAACAAAATTTTAGAACCATATTTCGAACTGGATTGAATTTAAATATACATAGAATGTATTAGTGTCATACATAAATCCATTATGATTATGATCCAACTCGGTCCACCAACGATATAATTGTAGATGTTTTAGAGTTTACATTACCAAATTAACACAATAATACTACACTTTAAAGTATAATAAAAAAAATTAAAGATACAAGAATTTTGAAATTCAAAATTTTTACACTACAATTGTGTTGATATTTTTTACTTATTTACTTATTAGTATTATTAAAAAGATCGGTCAGGCTTCTTGTTGGGCTTAAACTGGGCCTGGATCAAAGGAAGTAAACCCTAAATCAACATGACCCATTATTTGGTTTTCTTTTAGTTTAAAATGGCCCATACTATATCAATAAAACTAAAAACTTCATCTTTGGGCTTGATTCAACTTACCCTAAACTATTAATTAGATTATTATAGAGTTAATTGCACCAAACATCCCTAAACTATGACCCTCCTTCTAAATTGGTCCCTAAACTTCAAAACATTCTAATAAAATCTCCAAACTATCAATGTTATATTAATCAAGTCCTTTCATTATTAAATTATTATTTAACTGTTAAATGATACGTTAAACCTTATGTAGTATAATTTAAAATAAAAATTAAAAAAAACAAAATATTGCTGCATAACTTTTAAAAGTAAAAACATAAAAAAAAATTTAATGTTCTATAAATATACTGTAAAAGCTTCAAGAACTTTAAAATCAATATTTCAATGACATCCTTTTTTTACAAATTCATTTTTTTAAAATTTTTTATTTTAAATTATGCTAAATAAGAGTTGACGTCTCATTTAATGGTTAAATAACAATTTTAATAATGAAAGGACTTTATTGATGTAACCTCAATAATTTAAAAATATAAATTAAATTCTATAAAGTTAAGGAACCAATTTAAAATGAAGATAATAATTTAGAGATATTAGATACAATTGTAAACTACTTTTCTACTTTTTTTTACCTTTGCAATGTATGGATTACATAGATTTATTTAGTTAGTTACAAGTTGAATATTTATAAATATCTAAATCTGCATTATTCAATATCCTCCCTAAAATTTAACGGGCGATATTAACTCAAATCACCTATTGAAATTGATAGCGAAAAAATCATCCCAAAACTCACTATGTTACATAATACATCGAAAATGAATATGAAACATAGCAATGTTAATATAGATGGAATTTGAGGGCATAAACAAGTTCATATTTCACCTGTAACATCATTCCCGTAGCACTAATAGTATTACAAGTCTGTGTGAAAATACTTTATTTCTCATTAATCTGAAACTCAATACAAAATTATATATATTTTTATCATAATTTTTGTCATAGAGGCCAACTTGATGGGTAAACAAGAGTCTTCACCTCACTAAAAATAAAAAATTTTCAATCCAATTCTTTCATTAATAAATAATATAATTGTACTTGACCCTTCTAAAAATATTTTTTTATGTTCAATCTCTTAAATAATAATAAAATTATAAATTAATACATAACATATTTATATTTTAATATCTCAAAAAAAATTATAATTAAATTTCTCTGGGTTCGTATTATCATTTTGTATCTGTGCTTTCTCTGTATTTCTGTTACTCTATTTCTACTTTAGAGTTAAGTATGACACTAATATTATTTAAAAAGAACATAACACAAAAACACAATTTATCTAATAAATAGATCAAAATTTATATCATAGATCATTATAATTTTAAAATTTATAAAAATATAGATAAACCTTAAATATGATTTATGATTATTGTTTTGTTAGCCTACTTAAACTATTCTCACAGATAATAAGTATTCACTAAGAACAGTTTAAGTTCGGGCGTTTGGTCTAGTGGTATGATTCTCGCTTTGGGTGCGAGAGGTCCCGAGTTCGATTCTCGGAACGCCCCTTCTTCTCTCACCTACTTTTACTTTGGTAAAATATGCTAGTAGTCCCTGAACTTCTATAAATTTTGAGATTTAATCCCTAGACACCTTTTTTTTAATTTTAAAACAATTTTAAAATCCTAATCAAATCATTATCTTCATTAGTAGTTTCTATTAAGTTAAAATATATCATAAATCCTTGTACTTTTATAAATTCAAAATTTAATCTTTATATTTTTATTTTCAAAAATTTAATCACTCTATTTTTTAGATTTCAAAATTTAAATCAAATAGTTAACCCTATTAATTTTTTTTGTTAAATTTATTGATGTAACACTTTAAAATTAAAAAAAAAAACTTAATAACCATATAACTAAAAGAAATAATGTTGCAATGAACTTGAATTTAACAAAACAATTTTAATAATATTAACAATTGAATTTTAATTTTTAAATCTAAAAAACAAAAGGTCTAAATCCTTGAAAATAAAACTATAAGGGCTACAATTCAAATTTACAAAAAGTATAAAACTTGGGACATATTTTGACATTCCTATCCAAATTTGTCAACTTAACATGTCATACTACAATAAATTTTAACATAAAAAAACTTACAATTTTAACGATTAGACTAAGTTTTAAAATAAACACGGTTGAAAATCTTAATTTCTAACTTTTTTAGTATAAAGATTAAATCTCAAAATTTATCAAAGTAGGAGGACTAAGATATATATTTTAACCTTTTTCATTTTTTCGTTGAGGGGCCACAACAGGTTTCACTATATATTTATTCACCATATACGCCCATCTCCTCTCCTTTCACCTTATCCTCTCTCATTTTCTCTCAATCCAAACAGAGGAAGAAAAGAAAGCATTAGAAAGAAAAAAATGGCTTCCTCGACTCTCTCAACTCTTTCTCTTCGTTCCCCTTCTTATCCTTCACCCACTACTACTACAGCCCATTTTTTCAAAACCCCTTCTCTTCAATTACCCCTTCGTTCCACCGCCACTACTACCCTCACCCACCGTACGACATTCCTCCGTCCTCTCAACGCTACCGCGGCACCCGAAAAAATCGAAAACCTCGGCACTGAAATCTCCAACTTAACCCTCGAAGAAGCCAGAACACTCGTCGACTACCTCCAGGACAAACTCGGTGTCTCCGCCGCTGCATTTGCCCCTGCCGCCGTCGCCGTCGCAGCACCAGATGCCGGTGGTGCCGGAGCTGCGGTTGTTGAGGAGAAGACGGAGTTTGATGTGGTGATTGAGGAAGTTCCTAGCAATGCGAGGATAGCGGTGATTAAAGCTGTGAGGGTCCTGACTAGTTTGGCATTGAAAGAAGCTAAGGAATTGATTGAAGGGTTGCCCAAGAAATTTAAAGAAGGAGTTTCTAAAGAGGAAGCTGATGATGCCAAGAAACAGCTTGAAGAAGCTGGTGCTAAAGTTTCTATTGCTTAGATTTAACATTTTCTTTCTTGGGTTCCTCGATTCTATTTGTTGAAATGCTCAACTGAATTTCCTCCTGTACGGATAATGATAATAGGACATTTTTGGGTGTCTAATGGATAAGGTTGCAAATTCCAGTTTGTTTTTCAAATTAGTACAGTGTTCTATGAAACCTATCCATACATAGATTAGATCTAGATATCAAGAACCTCAAATGGCATTTTCATCTTAAATCAGGACATAACAAAAATATTGGACAAATTGGGGTTCTAACATTACTTGTTAGGGTTTTATGGATGTTAAAGTTTGAAATTTGTTGTTACATGAACCCAAGCACTAGACTCGGAGAGTTCACCCATACTCGGAATCAAAGTTCGATCGATCTCTAAACTCGCTTGTGTGTGGTAGTGTAGTGTGTGAGAGAGTTTGAGATTATATTTTATAAAAGAAAAAGTGGAAAATGGTTTATGGGTAGTTCTAACGTAGAAAAAGATATCTTATATGGATATGGGTAAGGTGCGTTACGTGCCATTTGCATATGCTAAATCAACAAATCAACACAGGCTCTATGGTCTTGTATAAGCTTTCATAAAACATTACAAGGATTATACTATTTCATCAACTCAAAACTAACTATAAAGACTAGATGATTTGATGATCATCCTAAGTTCAATGTATTGGATAAAGAGACTAATGCCTTATTCACACATCAAACATATCCACAGGGTAATTTTCCCAACACAAGCAATTCATTTGTCATCCCCCGGAGATAAATGAATTAGGAACTCTACAGTTTCAAGTCTATTATCACATTGAGAAAAAATGCATAGACATACAATCTCAAGTCTACCAAGACCGTGAAAAAACACATCCACAGGCATAAAATTAAATTTATGTCATCAAAAGGGTAATATGGAGTTTCTTCACCTGAAAGACAATGAGAAAATCCACAGCCATTGAAACAAATTTAGTCATCAACAGGGTCCTGTGGAGTTTCACCTGGTCTGCGTTTGATGCTTACCACAGGGCACTCAGCATGCTTTACACAGAATTCACTCACAGTTCCAGCAATAACCCTGGACAACAAATTTTCAAAAGCAAGAAATTAATCCCTTCCCTAAAAACCAAATTAAGTTCATCCTAGAGATTGAAATGAGATGACAAGTGTTGAATGTCGGAGGCATATGGGAGTAAAGCCTACCGCTGGAAAGGACCAAGTCCTCTGTTACCGACAACAAGGAGATCGGGCTGCATCCTCTTCGCTTCTCGACAGATAACTTCCTTTGGATCACCTTCCTTGATCCAAGCTTCACAAGCAACCTACAGTCAACAAAATTTCATTTTATGGGAAAATGCATATTAAAATGCTAAGTTCACTTAAGAATGAATTGATTACCCCAATCTCATGACACCTTCTGACAAAATATTCCAGCAAATGAAGCCCTCGTGTTTGGTCCCTGTGCTTCACGGTCTTGAAATCCTCAGGAAAGGCATATATGCTGTCCATGTCCTCGAATCCTAATGGGAAAACATATTCAAAGAAGAAGCCATCACTTCAATTACCTGGCATTGGCTGATTTCATGAACCCAAAAGCTTGAATGAAGCATTACAATATCCGTCCCTTAAAACCACTGTGTCCATGGGAGTTCATAGTTTCTGATCCAAAGCTTAAACATTTAGAATGTATTTGGTTGGGTGCAAAAATGGAGGAATGGAAGTAGAGAATGGAAAACTGGGAAGAACAAAATTTTTGAGTGTGCTTGGTACTTGTTAGGTAAGAAAAGTGAAAAGAAAGAAAATAAGAGAAATGATCATTTTTCATCCTAATGCATAAAAACAGATCATTCCAAATTTGAATGATAAGAGAAGAGGAAATGATAAAGAAGTGATGTTAGTTCGAAATTCTACATTTTCAAAATTTTTATTTTCTTCCTTTTCATTTTTCAACTCTAACAAGCCGTGGATCAAAAGAAAATTACTTTTTCTTTTAATTTTTCCTACCAAGCACACCTATATAAAAGAAAATTTTATTTTACATATTTATATTTTTCTACCCTTCAATCTTCCATCTTTTCAATTTTCTTTCCACCCTACTAAGTAAAGCCTTGAGTTTATAAATACAATTACTATAACATAAAACTTGTATCCAAAATGCTACGGTCCAATTCAAGTAAGAACTCAAAATCAACATCCAATCCTGCTACTTTATCCAGCCAACTATAAAAGGATTCAAGTTTCAAGGGCAGGCTTTTAGCATCATTGAATAAACTATCACATTGCTAATTTTCTATTTAGGCTAAGTTATTCTATTAGTCCCTGTACTTTACAAAAGTTGTGAATTTATACCCTACACTTTTCAAATTTTAAAATTTCAGTCACCAAATTCATTAATTTATGTTCTGCTATTTCCAAAATTGGATGGGGCAAACATATTATCATATGGTAAATTCAGCTTGTTATTTTCAGAAACTACTCACTAAAAATCCAGGAAATTGATTAATGATTGTTATTTATGTTAAGACTAAAATTTCAAAATTCGAGAAGAATAGAAACCTAAAATGATCTAATTGGAGAATATGGACTAAATCTATAATTGGATGCATGGTACAGACTAGTAATTGAATTTAACTAATCGGATTTATCTGCTACTTGTACTAAAATTGACCAATTCAAAAAGTACAGGGACTAAACCAGAACTTTCACAAAATACAGGGACTAATAGCAGAATTTAACCTTCTATTTATCATTAGCCAAGCCGATTGAAGAAATGATGAATCAAACTTAGCATCTTTCATAACATCATAAATCGGAAAATCAAAGCAGTTTCAACGAATTTCAATCATAAAAACAGCAATAGAATTCTCACACACACCCTACGAAACCCTAACACAACCACGGCCGTACAGAAAGCGCAGTCGTGTAAATTCAAAACTATGTGAAGAAAGTAGAAAAAGAGCGCAGAGAGAGAAAAGAGAAAGAACCGTCTTCATGAGGAGCTTGAACATGGAGGAAGAGAAGCTTGAAACCGGAAGTATTGGATCGAACGATCTTCTGAATAGTCCATTCGAAAGCGCCTCTGCTACTTATGGAAGCGTGAGGGTAACCTTTGATACTTGACTCGTTCACTGCTAACATTATCCGAGTTACGTTTGCCTCAGGCTCAGTTGTCTCCATCTTTACACGCCTCTACTCACTGATTCACTCACTGAATTTAATAACTTTTCGTGGCTCTGTTTGTGTCTAAGCTTTTTCTTGGAACTCTCTAGTTTTTCGAGACTCAAATCAAAAAGAAGGCTCTGGGAGGGAGAGCTTAAAAGCGTGGAAGAGTACGCTATTGTGCGCTTTGGCAGTTTACTTAACCCGTGAGTTTTCACTGAAAATGGCGGGCCGTACTTTTGTCTGCTTTCCCCCCCCTTATTTTCCCTCAATGTTAGAAAAATATTTAAAAAATAAAATAAAAAACTAAAAATGAAAATATTATAAAATTTTGATATTTATATTGTAAATTTATTATTTTAGTATGAGAGATTAAATTTTTTTACTATAAATAGAGATTTTAATAATTTTCGTTAGTTTTGATTTGATGTGATTTTAATATAATAATATTTAAAAATTAATATAAAATAATATTTAATACATTATCAGCACAAAAATAAAAACGGAATTACATTGAGATCAAGGAGATCATGATCTTTTAAAGTTTAAATTTTTTCAATTTAATCTTTTATAAATTTAAAATATGCCTTTCAAAATATAAGTAGATTCGGTTTAAGAATTTTGTAATTTTTTCTTATATATATATATATATATATTATAGCCCTTTAAAATAGTAAAATTTTAATTTAAATCCTTTATAATTTATAAAGTTTTAAATTAATAATGATAAAATTATATTTTGATCTTTTCATATATATAAAAATTAATTTAACTCTTTAAAAATAATAAAAAATATAAACAATTAAAATTATAAAATTATATTTATACTAATAAAAATAAAAATTTAATTTTGACTAAAATTTTTTTAACTCCGCATTACAAATAAACATCATATAGCATTAATAAATAATAACATAAAATTTCATCATTATATAAAACAAAAAAAAAATTTGTAGACGACATATAAAGAAATACTTAAGTCTCCAATAATTATATCATCCCGAACAAATAAAAGGAAAAAGAAGAAAAAGGCACGAAATACAGAAGACTACTCTATAGATATGCACTTTGTAATGAAATAATATTTCTTCTCAAAATCTTGAAGAGTTTCTAAAGAGGAAAAGAAGAAGAAAATGGGTGGCTTAGAACAACGTTTTCCTGTTCCTTACAAGAATCTCTCAGTCGAAATCAAGGTAAAAAAATAAAAGGGGGTTCTTCGTTCTTTCTCAGAATCTTATTGGGGGGGGGGGGGGGGGGGGGTTAACGATTTTACCTATAATAGCATCACAAAGCATGAACTACCAAGGATTTTAAAGATTTTGATTACTGGGTTTAGTTTAAGATGGTTGTTTTATATTCTTACTGACAATTTCATGAACAATTGGTTATCTTTCTTTAGTATGATTTGAATTTTTCCCCATTTTTTGTTTTATTATACTGCAATTTTTAAATTAATTTGAACAAAATACCATGAAGTATATGATTGATAGGAATTTGATTTGTTGGATTGGATTATATTTCTTTTGCTGTTGTAAAAAATCCAGGGTTTTATTATTGCTAATGAGCTATGCATATTCAGAAGTGAATTTTGTTGCTCTGGATTTGGTTTCTGAATTCATTAATATGTTATTTGATTCCAAATTGCTTTGTAAATGTCTTGTCATTTACACATTCTCAATTTCATACCTTTTGCTTGGTAGGGGAACAAAACCGATCTAGTCATTTGCCGTTACGATGATCATTTTCTTGTGAGTACAAGCCTTTCGACTTCCTTTTTTCCGATTAAACTTCGGGTTATGGTATTGCATTTATGCGTATTTGTGTGATGTTGAGGGTGGTATCGATAACTTGTAATATGCTAATGATTTCTCAGGTTATGGCTACCCAGATTGGAACTATGGGAACAATACTACACGCAAGGTTCGCCTCAGTACTCTTTTCTTTTGTAACGAAAGGGGAAGATCTGTGATTTTTTTATTATCGAGTTTTTCTTTGAGTTATTCAAATTATTATGATGATAATCATAATCCGAAATGCATCTGAGACATGTATATTGTCTGTTGCCAGAAAGGAGGAAGGTTTTACGGTCCAGCCGACTTTCAATGTGTCCGTAATATTTGGCAAACGAGACGAGGTAAGCCGGATAGTTCTGTTTTATATGTTATCTTGGTTGTTCATAACTGTCCTGAATCTTGAATGAATTCACGATTTGCAGCCAATGCTACTGGCAATTACCCGTCAGCTTATCGAACACATAAGGTATGTTTATTTTCTACCAAATAGACTCTTTTTAGACAATGTAAATTAGGATTCTACTTTTAGTTTTGTCCATTGAATGTAATACAATAAACTTACAAATTTGTTAACAGTTTGAACTCAGATATCTCTTTGCTTTATATCTTGGTTCATATTTGCAGTTCCTCGGGGTCGTCTATGCCTTTAGTTCTTTCTCTCGGTCTCAAAGACCATAGTATGGTACCGTTCTATAACACAAGTTTGTAATTATCTTTTGCTTCATATGTTATATGAATGTTTTGCATATCCAACAATACCCGGTTTTATGCAGGACACCTTGAAGGGCATTGTTTCAGCTGTGATTGAGAACCGTCTCTGGTAATGCATCAATGTTAAAGTTCTCATCTTTTTGTGCTTGGGTGCTCGATTGTTTTCATTCTTCACGATTAAACTAAACCGGGCATCATATAACGCAAGTCGGTCTCGAATCACAGGTGATCTATATTTTTTTCTTGAAACCTGAAATGGGAAATGAACTTGATGTAATTTTGTTATTGGAATGGTTATGAACCCTAAAATTATCCTAGTTTTTGCTAACTTTGTAGACTAAGATTGGATTGTTAAATATTGGCCGTACCTCCCTCAAGGACAATGATGTTTGAATTAGACCAGCTGGTCGGGGACCGGACGGGATATCGGTTTAGAAAATGGTTTTGAACCAATTAGATTGAGAAATGATACCGACTGATTAAACCGGTGATTAAATCAGTTGAAATGGGTTAATAAATTTTTTAATATTTTTAATATTTAATAATTTTATAATTGGGGCAATCAGATCGGTGAACTGATTTTATAATTTTTAAAGATTAAAATCATTTAATATGCATATAAATATGCATAATCTAAAATTTTACTTCTAATCATTTGAGTAAGCAATCTTGCAAATATCAGGTAACAGGTGACGTGATTATCATGTAAATGCATATATAAAAATCATAAAATATTTCACATGGGGAATGAATGGGCTCCTGTTCATTTTAGAAATGCATTGGGGTTCTAATAATCAATTTTCTTGTTAAAAATTGAGTAAATTACATTGATAAGTTACAAAATGATTATTGAATTATTTAAAAATTTTCATTTAAGTTATTAGGATGATAAAATCATTATTGTATAGTTTTTTTTTATTTGTACTATTTGCACCGATCGAAAGTTTTTATTTTTCTTTTCATTTACAATTTATTTTTTTGATAAAATAGCTTTTGAACATCACGAATTTGCAAATTAAAAATTCAAGTGGCATTTTTTTTTCGATTTTTAACATTGATTGTTAGATCGACTTGGATATATGATATATTCTTCTATTTATTGATTGGTATTGATCCATCATACAAATCGTGGTTTGGAGTTCACTAGTTAGACTTTAAAAGAAAAAAATTAATTGACTAGTGATTTAGATAAAATTTTTCAAATAATTCAATAATTTAAATAAAAATTTTCAAACAATTTAGTGACTATTTTGTAATTTTTTAAAGTTCAATGATCAAAATTAATAATTTAGTAACCTTGAGTATAGTTTATCCAAATTTCTTTTGGTAAAAACAATGAACTAATGCAAATAATTCACTGTGCAGGGCTAAAAACAATGAATTAATTCAACTTCTCTTAGTTGGTAAGGCATAAATGGCTTTGCCAAGTAAAGAATAAACCTTGTGAATAATCTTTTTCACCAAAAATTAATTTTTATAGTAATATTAAATATTCCTATAATTATTTTTAAAAATTAGTGTTAAATATAAAATTGAGAAAAAAAAATTGCTGACAAGTTTTTTTGGGTACAATATAAAATTGTATTTTAGAGTAGTATTTTTTTTATTAAATGCAGTAATTGATAGTTTCTTTTGATACAATATTAAGGTAAAGGATGTGGTAACACTACTCGAACTCGTGCTAAATGAGCATTCTTTAAAGTTAAATAACATTATCTTTATAATAATATTTTTCATCAAATATGGTAATTTTTGGTACAATAATGTTATTTTTGAGTAAATGAAATAATTTAGAATTCATCAAATGTGATAATTGATTATATTGTTTGTTAGTAAAATATTAAAATTTTAATTTTAATTATTATTTTTGGGAAAAAGTTACAATAATTACAAGTGAGTTAAGCGTTGGATAAGTGTATCATAAGGTGTATTAAAAAAATAAAAGAATAATTACATGAATAAATTTGACATTTGTCACATCATGAACTTGTTTATGAAGTTTAAAAAATTCCACTGGCCGTATACCAAATAATTACCCTTATACTTAATTCAAAGTATAAAATATGTCTAACTCTCATTACTTTTCGGGAATTTGGCATTTAGTTTTTATATTTTTATTTTTGGGAATTTAATCTCCCTGTTTTTCAGATTTTAAAATTCAAGTGTAACTTTTAACACTATTAAATTCTTTTGATTAAACTTTTCAGTGTGACATTTTGAAATTTAAAAAAAAATTATTCACTTAATAGCCATGTAATTAAAAAAAATACGATGTAATTAACTTGAATTTTTAAAAAAAACATGGTTAATCGTTAGAACCCAATTTTGAACTATGAAAAATAAGAAATTAAATTTTTTAAATAAAAATATAAAGATTAAATTTCAATATTTAAAGAGTAGATGAATTTATATGATATAATGTTAACGAATGAGTTGAATAGGAATGTGAAAGGCAATGAATCAATGTCAAAAGATGAAAACGGTGTGGGTGTGGGTGTGGGTGTGGGTGGTGGGTTTCATTTATAGAAAGAGTAGTGGAAGAAGGAACAACAATTACATCAAAGGAAAACATTAAATCATGTTATTTCTATTACAACTAAAATCCATGCCCCCCCTTGGTTTTCATCCTTTATTGTCTTGTCCCCATCAACGACTAGGATATTCGAATACCATATGGAGTATCTTACTTTAGTAAATGCTGTCCTATCTCAAATTGTTCGCGTTAGGATGGATATAGATGGATGGATGATGAATTTATTTATGGTTAGTGTAAAAATAATGATGATGGTGAAATTAGATATTATAGCGATAATGTAGTCTAAGACAAAAAAAAAAAGCTAAATTTACCCCAAACTCACACTTAATTTATAAATTTCCTAGCAATCACACTTCACTTGTGTTTAACAAGGTTGATGTATTGAGGTTTTGAGCCTACATATTCAAGTTTAAGTTATTAGTTAAGTAGATTTTTTTTAATTTATTTTGATTTTAAGTCTGATTTTGTCAAAATCTATTTTGGTCTATATTTAGTATATTCTGATTTTCAAATATTGTACTTTGTACTCAACTGATTCTTGTTGTAGTTGCTTGGTCATGTATTATTTGTGCTTGTATTATATATAATTACACTCTTTTGTAATTACAAAAAATTATAATTCTTTAGATATGTTTGGCTCTCAAGTGTAATTACTAATTGTAATCACACAGCTACATAATTTATATTTTTTAAAGGGTTAAATATACAATTAGTTCCTAAATTTATTCACTTCTCTCAAATTGATATTTAAGAGCTTTTTGTCCTAGATTAGTACCCTGAACGTTTTCACCGTCAACTAAATTGGTATTTTTTTAACATCGTTAAATCTGAGACAAATGGCAAAATAGAAATATGACACGTAGTATGATGATGTCATAATGATGTCATAATCTATTTTTCTATTTCACTTTTTTTCCTTTTTCCTTTTCTTTTATCCTTTCTCGTTCCGATCTTATTTTATTTTTCTTTTCTTCTTCACCTCATCCTTTTCCCAACCCGAGCCATCGCCAACATGCACCATAGCTCGACTCCGGCATTGTCACCAACATTTGTTCTCTGGTCTAAATTATGGCATCGATCAACTTTTTACTCTTGTTCTTTCATTTCCTCTAATTTTTTTTTCACAGAGAACTGCAAATCCCGTTGGGATTCTCCTCTGCCTGTCACCGCCTGTTTCAGTGTCGTTGCTCTTATATGTTGTTGTTATTAGATCAACCATGATCAAATTGAGTTTGCCTGAACTTACTGAACAACTTAAGATTTTAAAATAAGTCCACTTTCTCTTTCTGGGTTTGCCATGCATGCGCTTGCTAGTGATGTTCCAGTACCAAAAAGCTTGAACGTTTTTTAAAGTGGAGTGAAATTGCTAATAAATTTTGGAAAAATTACAAGTAGATTTGTGAATTGGATCAGTTTAATTGGTTTAATTTTCTTGTCATTTTCTTAGATTTTGGTTGTTGTTGTGAACATCTTTTGCTTGTTCATACTATCCTCCAACAATGACTAGATTTATGGTTCGAATTTTTACATAATTTAATCAGATTTAACTCGCTTCATATTTACAGTTGCACGGAACTTAGAAATATTCTTAAATTTTTTTCTAAGAAACCCAAAAATATTGAATGAATTTGAAAATATCGAATGAATTCAAAAAAGAAAAAGGTAAAGTGATGAGAGAAAGAAAGAAGAAGAAAGGAATACCTGGGAAAAGAATAAAATAAGAAAAAAAATGTTCTTAAATTTCATTTTAAAAAAACCCAGAAATATTAAATGAACTCAGAAAAGGAAGAAGAAAGGAATAATGAAAAAAAGAAGGAAATAAGATAAAAAAAATTAGAAAGAAAATGGAAATAAATTTTAAACATATTTTTATTAATTTTCTAATATATTTTTTAGATTATGACATCATCAGGATGTTATCATGCCATATGTCACAATATTATTTACCACTTGTCTCAAATTTAATGGCATTAAAAAAAGTACCAAATTAGTTGAAGGAAAAAAAGTCCGGGTATCAATCTAAACAAAAAAAACCTTAAGTACCAATTTGAGAGAAGTAGACAAGTTCAGGTACTAATTTTATATTTAACTATTTTAAAAAAATATTAATTACTATAAAAAATTACCAATACAAAAAAAAATATAAACAAGTAATAAAAATTGAAATCAAATAATCATATGTAATATGTTAGTCCAAGAAACTAGTCAATAATACGATTACTAAAAACAATAACAAGAAAAATATATATTATATGTAATTTTATTTAATTGCACTAGTATTTCATATTTGTTGGGTTATTCCCTTTTTATCATTTAACATATACTCTTTTTCATCATCTGAATTAGAAAACGGGTGAAGCTTCGAGTAAGGGTTTTTTGGCTCAAAACTGGCCCATTTCGAATTTGCAAAAAAAAAAAAAACTATTGTTTTGCTACTGTTCTGCTGTAATTTCACTATTATGTTGCTATTATTTTATTGTTATTGTTTGGATATTGTATAATTTTTATTTTATTGTTAAGTTACATATATATTAGTGTCTATAAAAAAATTTTAATTTATTTTCAATTTGTTGAGAAATATTTGTTTTTAATATTTCTAGTATTTTTTATGTATTATATTTTTTAAATTTTTTATATAAAAAATAAAATAAAAAAATTAATACGATCAGGCCAGGTTGGGTTTGAGTTTTAGCATTTTTATTCGGGTCGGGTTTGGATAAAATTTTAGATCCATTTTTCGGGCTTATGCCTAGAATTTTTATTAAGACCTGGCCCGAACCCAGTCCGACCCATGGACAACTCTAACCTGAATCTGAATCTGTATAATTAGGGTTTTTTTATCCAAGCAACCCATTTTTTTAATTATTTACGAAAATAACCATAGTTCAAAAATATAAACTATAATGACCTAAAATGAACAGTAAAAATTGAAAATGACCATCTAATGGTCGACACCACCTGTCCAATGATTGGAGTCAGACATAAAAATTTGTGTTTTTTTGTGTTGGCCATGCAATGGCCGACACCTATGTATTTTTTTAATCTGGTATTTTATTGATATACAAAAATACGAGAATTTAAAAAAAAATTGGTGTTGGTCATGCAAAAAATTTTGAATTTTTTATCAGATAAAAAGGTGCATGGCCGACACCAAAAAAATTAAATTTTTTATCAGATAAAAAGGTGGTGTCGACCATTAAAAATTTTTTTGTTCAAAATCTCGTATTTTCGTATATTAGTATAATACCAGATTAAAAAAAACATAGGTGTCGGCCATTGCATGGCCAACACCAAAAAACACAAATTTTTATGTCTGACACCAATCATTGGGCAGGTGGTGTCGGCCATTAGATGGTCATTTTCAATTTTTACTGTTCATTTTAAGTCATTCTGGTGTATATTTTTGAATTAGGGTCATTTTCGTAAATAATTAAAAAATATAGATTACTTGGATAAAAAACCCGTATAATTATGATTAATATTTCCTTCTTTTATGTACTTTTCAAAATATGGATCATCTCAATTTTATATATGAATGAAGTTATGAAGTGTACAACATGCTAATACAATCCAACTTTTTTTTTAATCTATGTTGAGATGGTGTTAATATGAGAATTTTTTTTAAAATAACAAATGTTCTCTCAATCACATTTTGAGACTTTAAACGTCTCAAATTAAAAAGTTCATGAAATCATCATCTGAGAATTTTTGTCTCTGTTTGACACCATCATCTAAAACGAGGTATTTTACCTTTTAATTTTTTATAATATACTTTTATAACTTTAAAAATTATTTTTATGCAAGTTTAAGTTATAAAAAAGTATATTATAAGAATAAAATTTTTATGTTAAAACATGTATGATTGTTTGGAAAGCCATAAATTAATTGGATTTTCATATAATTATTTGCATAATTATTCAAATTTAAGGATGTTCAAATAGTTAACCGAACTAAATTAGTATTAATCGAATTAATTAAACTTTTTAATCCTTTAACGGTTAATCGAACCAAATTAAAAAAAAAACTAACCGAGCCAAAATATTTCTGTTAATTCGGTTGGATTAACCAGAATTTATATGTTTTTGTTTTTGTTAAAACAAGTATAAAAAATAAATAAATTGATAATTTTCATTTGACCGAATTAAAACTACATATAATTTGCATTATTAATTATTAAGTTCAGTTAATTCGGTTAATTACCTGATTTTGAACCAAATTAATCGATAACCGAATTTTTAAAAAATCATTAACCGATCTTCGATCGAATTAGATCGGTTAACCGATTGATTAACCAAAAATAGTAGTTAACATTATGAAACGTGTAATTGAAGTGCTCCAATTTCACACAATTTAGTGAATTATGAGTTCAATTACGATTTTCAAGTCTTAGGTTAAAAGGTTAAAACATTATAAACTTAAAAAAAATGGGCTAGAACAAGTTTGGGTATTGAATGTTAAAGTTTGAATTCAATCCACATTTTAAATAGCTTAATTTTTGTTGACAAACTTCATTTTTAAAATCTAATTTACTTAAAACCCTCTCAAATTTAAAATAAATTTTCGAACTTAAACGAATAACTTGACTCACGAATAAGCCTAACACTAAATTACCTGAATTTATTCTCAACAGGTAATGAAAGATATCATTCATCTAAATAAATAGTGTTAAAAGATACTCAAATAAAATATTTCTATTTGTTAATCAATGGAATATAATCATATAATTTATTTAAATTCGGCATGAAATGTGTGTTGAAAAAATAATATAATAAAATTTAAATACAAAATTAATTAATGAGTTGTAATTTGAGTTGAGGAGGTTGCAGAAATTCCAAATTTAAGAAAAAGAAAATATTTGGAATGTTATTCCAAAAATGGTTAAGGAGTGGACGAATAAGAGCTTAATACAAATACAGATATAGAAATATAGATGACATAAATGGTTAAAATATGACACAAGCCCCTATATTCTTCTCAAATTTGAAATTTAACTATTGTATTTTCATTTTCAAGAATTTAGTTCCTCTACTTTTTAGATTTCAAAATTCAAGTCCAATTGTTAACACTGTTAAGTTTGTTACTGAACATTTTAAAATAATAATAAAAATACTCACTCACCAACCATATAACTAAAGAAATAACATTGTGATGAACTTGAATTTAACAAATGAACCTGAATTTTGGAATCTGAAAAATAACAAAGTATATAAACTAAATTTCAAATTTAAGAAAAGTACAGGGACTTATAACGATTTTAACCAGAATAAATAAGTGAATTACGTAAATATAAGTTGTCATGGTTAGTTATTATTGCTTATAGAAGCGGCAAAAGCTAACTACTCTCTCACATACACACACTGATGCAAAGCTCCTCACTTTATTTTTTTATGTTTGCATATTGTGGTTTTCACACTTCTTTAAAGTTTGCATCTTTCAGACAACAAGAAAGACATCTCTGCAACTTCAACTCAAAGTAAGCAACTTTTTCTTTTCATGAATAACATGTTCATGCTATATTATATACCCATTTAGGACAGTTTCATTTGTTGGGTTTGTCTTAAATTGTTTAAATTATGTATCTTTTCATGTTTTCTTATGATTTTAAACAATGAAAGTTGAGTTCTTTAATTTTTTAATGCTAGTTCATGTACTTTTCGTGTTGGACTTTTAGCTCAGGCGTTCAAAGATAGGAATTTTCTTGAGTTATTGGGTTTATTTTTCTTGAAAAATAGTGGTTAAAGTTGTAATCTTTAATGGGGTTTGAAAAGGGAAATTTGGGTGATTTTGTAATCTTATTGACAAATTAGAGAAACCCCATTTGGATTTTAAGCTCTGGGGAAATGGCTAGAGTAAGGAAAAGGAATATACATTTAACCAAACTCTGTTCCTTTCCGTGTTGTCGTCGACCGAGTCAACCGAGTTCGACCGATGAACATGACAGAATCGGTCAAAAAGGGTACTCAAGAGTGGTGTATTGTAATGGACCTGATTGTGAAGAGCAAATTCGTTTAAAGTATAGGAGAAATTATGTTTCCACTACTAAGTATACAGCAGCTAATTTTATCCCAAAGTCTTTGTTTGAGCAATTTAGGAGGGCTGCAAATATATACTTTCTTGTTGTTGCTTGTGTTTCGTTTAGTCCGTTGGCACCTTATTCCGCACCGAGCGTCCTTGTGCCGTTAATCGTGGTGATTGGAGCTACAATGGCTAAAGAAGGCTTCGAAGATTATCGACGAAGACTGCAGGTTATGCTTGTGCCTTTCTTTAGATTTCCACCATTTTTTTTATTTATTGCTGTTAGCTTGTTTCCTTATGCAAATGTTATAACTTTGTATCATCTTTATTGATGCTCGATTCCTTATTTGGTTCTTAATATGTATTTTTTTTGTCGGTTTATGTAACGTATCTGAAGTAGCTTTTTCTCGGTTTCAGGATGTAGAGGTAAACAATCGGATGGTTGAAGTTTATGACGGAAATAGTTCTTTCAACGAAACCAAATGGAAGAATCTCCGTGTCGGTGACATTGTTAATGTGCGTAAGGATGAATATTTTCCAGCTGATTTACTCTTACTTTCTTCTGACTATGAAGACGGTGTTTGTTATGTTGAGACGATGAACCTCGATGGAGAGACTAATTCAAAGTCGAAGCATGCCTTAGAGGTAACATCCTTCATTCGTGACGTAGAGACTGTTAAGGGATTTAGAGCGGTGATTAAGTGTGAGGATCCAAATGAACATATTTACTCATTCGTTGGAACATTGTACTATGAATGTCAACAATACGCACTTTCGCTGCAACAAATCCTTTTGAGAGGTAGTAAACTAAAAAATACTGATTATATCAATGGTGTGGTTATCTTCACTGGACACGATACGAAAGTAATGCAGAATGCTATGAACCCTCCTTCGAAGAGGACAAGGATCGAGAGAAGGATGGATAAAATAATTTATGTCCTTTTCAGTGCTTTGATTTTGGTATCATTCATAGGGTCTCTATTTTTCGGAATTGAAACTAAAAAAGATGATGGAGATTACGGAAGGTGGTATCTCCGACCGGATATCACGACCGTATTTTTTGACCCGAGGAGAGCTTCAGTGGCTGCATTTTTGCATTTCTTGACAGGTCTGATGTTGTATGGGTATTTGATACCGATATCATTGTATGTTTCCATTGAGATTTGCAAGGTTTTACAAAGCATTTTCATTAACCAAGACCAAGCTATGTATGATGAGCAAACCAAGAGGTTGGCACGTGCACAAACATCTAATTTGAACGAGGAACTTGGTCAGGTTTACACTATACTCTCCGACAAAACAGGGACTTTGACATGTAACTCAATGGAGTTTGTGAAATGCTCGATTGCTGGCATTGTCTATGGTCGTGGCATGACCGATGTTGAAATTGCATTGGCTAGGAAAAGAGGTGAGATATTGGATGAACAAAGGGATATTGATACAGTGGAATCTAGAGAACCTGTTAAGGGTTTCAACTTCCGAGATGAACGCATTATGAACCGACAATGGGTGCACGAACCTTGTCGAGATTACATAGAGAAGTTCTTTAGGGTCTTAGCACTTTGCCATACAGCCGTTCCCGAAGTACTAAACCTCGGTAAGATTTTTTACGAGGCTGAGTCACCGGATGAAGCAGCATTTGTCATTGCTGCACGAGAAGTCGGTTTTCAGTTTCTCAAAAAGAATCAAACCAGCATAGAACTGCGTGAACTGGATCCTAGTAGTGGGGAAATGGTTGACAGGTAATCTTTTCGGAACCTTCTCTCATTATATTCTCGGTCAAACCAACTCTAAGTTGCTTTTCAGTTTCTCCTACTTTTATATTTTTTCCAGGATCTGCTATTTGAACTTTGGTTTACCTTGCATATGAATGAATAAGTTTTTGCATTTCAGAATATACGAGCTTCTTCATTTGTTGGAGTTCAGTAGTGCTCGAAGAAGGATGTCCGTAATAGTGAGGAACCCAGAAGGACAGTTATTGCTTCTTGCTAAGGGGGCAGACAGGTCAGAACTCGTAATCCATAAATCCACATTCAGACATATTTGATGTTGAACTTGACTTATCACCATGTTATTCAGTGTGATATTTGAAAGGCTTTCAGAACAAGGACGGATGTTTGAGCCAGAGACCAAAAAGCATATCGAAATGTATTCTGAGAAAGGATTACGAACTTTGGCAATCGCTTATCGTGAGCTCGATGATGATGATGAGTATAAAAGGTGGGAACAAGAATATGTGAAGGCCAAAAATTCTGTAAGTGCCAATAGAGATGATTTGCTGGATGAGCTGGCTGACTTGATGGAAAGGGATTTAATTCTTCTTGGTGCTACAGCTGTTGAAGACAAACTACAAAAAGGGGTCAGTTATAGTAGTCTTCGTTTTCCTTGAAGTACTTGTGTCTGATAATTGTATCCAATTCATATTTGCAAATATGGACCAACTTTAAAACTAACGAATATACTCATGTTATATATTTGTATCTGACAATAACATTGGGGTTCAAGTTACATGATTGTAATCTATGTGTGTAGATAAGATTTGTATGAACAGCTATATTACTTTGTTATGTAGGTCCCGGACTGTATTGACAAGCTTGCACAGGCTGGCATCCATATATGGGTTTTGACCGGTGACAAGAAGGGAACTGCTATTAATATCGGGTATGCCAATACCAGCAATTTGGATTCAACTTTTTCGGTATTAATAACGCGTATAAACATATAGATGCTATATTTCTACAGGTATGCATGCAATCTGCTAAGACATGGAATGAAACAGATTTTGGTCATACTTGAAATGCCCGGAATTGAAGCAGTCAAAAGGGATACGGAAGACTATGCAAAGGTATAATTCACATTTGTCTTAAAATGATGTTGATGCAACCTTTCATGGGGAAAGTCTGAATATATAATTTTTCTTAGGCTTATGAATGTGTAAAAAAGCAAATAGATGAAGGAATATCTCAAGTAACTGAAGACAACAACACCCAGTTTGGTTTGATTATCGATGGCAAGTCCTTGATTTTTGCTCTGGACAACAATCTCGTAAAATGTTTTATAGAGCTAGCAATGAAATGTGCTACTGTTATATGTTGTCGATCTTCCCCGAAACAAAAAGCTATTGTAAGTGTGGTGTTTAGGATAATCAAGTAAACTATCAGAGTTTCATAAAGACTATCGAGCTTTGGCATGAAAATAATCAGATAGAAATTTACAAGATATGCAGGTTACTAGATTGGTGAAATCCGTAACACGTAGAACGACACTAGCAATTGGTGATGGTGCAAACGATGTTGGCATGATTCAAGAGGCTGATATTGGAGTTGGCATCACTGGTGTCGAAGGGATGCAGGTATATATATATATACACATATTTCATTTTGGTAGGCTTTAGTAACCTAGTTTCGATGTCAATATGTGGCCAATGCTTGATAGTTCATCCATGTTATACAAACAATTCAATGATATAACACGATCTATTATGAACTGTAATAGTCCGAATTTCTGATTTTACATTTAATGACTATTGCAAATTGCAGGCTGCGATGTCAAGTGATTTTTCGATTGCACAATTTCGTTTTCTGGAACGTTTATTATTAGTGCACGGCCATTGGTGTTACAGGCGAATAACAATGATGGTAAAAGCTAGTCGGTCCTGCTCTCATCTCTCTCTCTCTAAAACTAAACCGAGATAGTCTTATGATTTTTGTATCTTGACTCTAGAGAATGATATTGTTTGTTATTCTTTTCCATGTTTCGAAGACTTATTAGGCAAACGTTTAAGAACACAAACTGTGTGTGCATACATCGTAATTTATTTTTTCTTGTATACTGCAGATATGCTACTTTTTCTACAAGAACATCACATTTGGATTTACTCTGTTTTGGTTCGAGGCCTACGCTTCTTTCTCCTCTCAGTCGGCTTATAATGATTGGTACATGTCTAGTTACAATGTCTTATTCACTTCACTTCCGGTAATCGCTCTTGGTGTTTTTGATCAAGATTTTTCAGCCCAACACTGCCTTAAGGTAAACGATTCTTTCTATCATTTCTTTATTCCTTGAAGATAAATTTGTTGCACATTGACAATTAAAAAGGAAGTTAAGAGCCTTAAAATGAAACCCTAACTCAATCTTGACCACGAGTTACACGTAACGACATAGTTGTGAAATGATGATAGTTTTCTTTATTAATCTGACCATTTCTCTTCTCAAAATTTAAACCCGGATTTCGATTTGAACTATTTTTGTCAATCTGTTGGCTTAGAATTATTCTATATCTCATATCAGTTTAGTACATTCGTAGGAATGCATGGCATGTCAATCGAATACCATTATTTACTATTCTTCTATATATAGAGGATGTTGACTGTAAATGTTATAGTTGCAACTTCACTCGGACCGACAATCATTTCATTTTTCTTCTGCAGTATCCTTTATTATACCAAGAAGGCATAGAGGATATCTTCTTCCGCTGGATACACATACTTGGTTGGATGTTTAATGGAGTTCTTAGTTCCGTAATTATCTTCTTCTTAACTGCCAACTCAATAACTGGTCAAGCATTCCGCAAAGACGGTCAAGTTGCTGATTATTCGGTTCTCGGGCTGACAATGTATACATGTGTTGTTTTGGCGGTAAATTGCCAAATGGCACTCTCCATCAATTACTTCACATGGATCCAACACCTCTTCGTATGGGGTAGCATTTCCTTGTGGTTTAAATTCTTGTTGGTTTACGGCTCGATTCCACCGACATTATCTACGACGGCATACAAGGTTTTCGTCGAAGCTTGCGCTCCAAGCATTCTATATTGGCTCACCATCCTTCTTGTTGTTATTGCCACACTACTACCTCTGTTTTCCTATAGGGCTTTTCAGACTCGATTTCGACCTATGATGCATGATAAAATACGAACACGAAGATCGTAAGGATTGAGCATGATATGGCTGAAACAAGATTGTCGGAAAGCATGAAGGTAAGGATTAGGGTTACTTTTTTCTCAGTATATATTTATCGGTGTTGGTTTTATGTATAGGTCAACATGAGAGCATGAAGATCAGATGAAATGGATTCCCAACATTTGATTTATTGATCTCGCATATTTGTAACTATTATTATATTTTTTCATAAGCTTAACTTTTAAACGTTGAATGAAGGTGATGATGAATTCTGCAACTCCATTCTGTTGTAATGTGATGGCAGGAATGAATTCATGTTTGGTTCCTTCCTCATCATACAAATTAGCAATTTTTACATTGTCAATCTCACGTCAAATCCGACCTTTTTCATCCATAAGTCTCCTGCACACTTTTTTAAATTCTTCAAATATGTTTTTTTCTAATAAATATCACCAATGTGCAGTAGCTCAAATTGCATATGTCCAATGAGATTCATGTGCAGTAGCTCAAGAGGTGTAGTGGTTTGGATAGGTGACACTTGTTTATGATTCTCCATGTCTTGCTTTCCTTTCAAGCGTCCATTACAAACTTTAGGAATGATATCACCATATTGAATCTGGTGCTTTAAGTATAATATTTTCATTTATGTACATTTGTATTTTTTTCAAACAGGTTGATTTAATAAAATTATTCATTAATTACATTAATATCTTTTGTATAATATCCTCATGTGGTTTTTGCATGTAAAGCAAAATAGAAGCAAATATTAGCTCATTGATTGTTTAACGTTTAACTAACATTAAAAGGTGTTATATGATCGGATCTTAATACAAAAAGATAACTTATATTAGTAGATGAATCTAAACATGTCCTTTGTCTAATAGAAAATGAACAAATCGATTGAAGGATTAATATGTCGTCTATCAAATCTAATTGGGGAGATGTTGTATTTTGGGTATCAAAGCGGATTACTCCTAGAAGATAGAGACATAGATGTGACTAATTGGACTGACAGTATATCGGACTAGACCCAAGAAGAATAGATCCTCAATCCGTTTACAGATTTATTCACTTGTGACATTCATAGTGTAACATTTCTTCATCCTAAGTGAATAATGAACTATATATGTATGATTCGTATACTTTGATGTAAATAAAAGCCTGAATTCAAATAGGTAAAGAACCGAAAGCTGATGCGTTAGGATATACGGCTTCTACAGTATGTAATGTCATTCACAATAATAGAATTCATAACCTAAGACATGAGTAAATGATCTTCTCTCATTAGCATTACATGATAGATGAAAAGTAAATGTAACCAAAGATCATTCGTCTTTACGATGAATGACTTAATTACTATATGATAGTAATTGACTTTTCATGAAAGAAGATATAATGGTTACCATAAGATAAAAGAAGATCATATTTGGAGAACAGATTTATCCCAAAGAGAATTTAGGATATTTTATGAGGTTGACAAGCTTATGACAAGATTATTGGACGAGCACTAATCAAGTTGCTTTCGTAGTGGTATGTCATTAGGGGGAGCTCTCTCATGATACTATAGTGGAAAGACTTCATGACTCAATAATTAATAGGCAAAAAGTTGAAAATTAATTATAAATCATTTGAGTCTCAACTTCATATGTACAATCAATTCTTCCGCTAACTTGTCGAAACAAAAAAAAATGAATTGCATGATTAACCAAATGAACAAAAATAGATAGAAATGATAACATTAGATAAATGGGTTATATTTGAAAATGAATGTGACTTTCAAGTATGGAAATAACCTGAAAATTAATTTATGATTTTTCGAATTATTAATTAATTAATTGAAGTAAGAAAATGAATTTAAATTAAATGGTCATTTTGATTCCAATAAAATGTAGAACAATTAAATATATTTTCTCATAAATTTTTTTACGATAAAGTTGCCATTATTTTAATGAAATTAGAATCGGATTGAGAAAATTATTTAATTGAGAGATTAATTTATTATAAAGTGTTAAGGTAAAGTCCAATAAGCATATATGATTGGATCCAATACAAGGGAGAGGCTCATTCCCCTATTAAACCAACAACTAAAATAGCAATATATAATATAATAATAAAGACAAATTTAAAGCAAATTGTTAGAGATATATTTTAAATGCTATCCCGATACAATCTCCACAATTCAAAGGATTCAATCTTTGAGGTAAGTTGCTTCAAATGAATTGATATTTAGAGACGGGTTTGTATACTTTCACAATATCAACATCATTCAAAGCCTAAAGATTTCGTTTCAAAAATTGTCAACTTCAAATATGACAAGTAATAGAGTATGCCACACAGATAACCGTAATGGTCACTACCGTTAGTCACTTCAAAAGCATGCCTTAACAAATATTTATCCATAAAATGCAATTATGATTGCCATTATTTAAAATTCTTGATTTTTAAAACGTTAATATTTAAAAAAATATATCAAAATTTTAAAAATATTTATCTAAATACATTGTTAAAAAGTAGAGATAACATTTACACTTGTTAGTCTAGAGAAAGATTGTATGAAACTGTGATTTCACATCATCCCTATCCCTTTCTAATAGGAAAGTGACAAATCAGATTTTTTTTCCTGATTTTTAGTTTTTTTTTCTCCTGAAAAAATTCAAATCCAAATAAAAATGCTAAAAATGAGGAGAAAAAGCTGATTTGTCATTCTTCTTTTGAAAAGAGATAGAGATGACATGAAATCACAGTTTTATACAATTCTTTCTCTTTTTTTTTGTGAAAAGAAATTAAACAAAATCAAGTTACAAAAATTAACTTACCGTCTAGTGGAGAGTCATCATATAAACATAAATCATATGTTCTATGGTGAGCTAGTTTAACTAGTCTATTCGCATCTTGATTATCTTCTCTAGAGATATGACAAATATGTTAGTGACTAAAGTGCTTCAACAGCTGATGTATTCCCTAAACCAAAGTTGAAGTAGAACCATTTGATGTCTTCTCCTGAATAACTTGTACTCCCTCAAGACTATCAGTTTGAATCAAAACTCTATTATGCCATGGTCAATTAGAGAGCCAAGCTATCCAAAATGCCCCACAACTTAGCATAAAAAATAGAGCAATTCCTCAAATATTTGTTGAATCCCAAAATCCACTCCTGATCTCGAGTTTTCGCTATTCCCACCACTGCAACAAATCTACCTTCGTTCCGAACAGACCCATCCGTATTCAAACAAATCGATTTTTCATCCATTTTTGGTCATAAGTTCGATCCTTAGGAGGTGGTCGCAGCATTATTATTTAGAGAGGTGTATTGCTTTGCCCAATTATATGGTACCTTAATAATTTCATTCGCATTCCAAGTATTGTTCTAAAAAATGAAAGCATTGTGATTCTTCCAAAGTCACCATGCGATAACCTCGAAAAGACTTTGCCACTCCAAATCTCCCAATCTCCACTTCTGTTGGTTCTATAAGTTTAGAACTAGCCAATCATGTAGACTATTGACATAAAGACTAGTATGCCACTTGATTGGGATTAAACGATCCCAAGTAATTCTAGCAATAGTGTAATCCCTTAAAACATGGAGAATATCCTCGAAAACATGATCGAAGATCCTACACATCGAATCCTACCCAAGACCTCTACGAACCATTTCCTGCTTGGTGAGTAACCTATGCTTGAAAACAAGTCAAATGAAGAGTCTAACTTGTTGAGGTCATTGGAATTTTTAGGGAATGGTCCATAATTGTTATTTCGGATTCCACAACCCTTTCCTTAACTTCTTGTAAGCACTTTTTAGAGAAAAACACCCTATCGCATTGTTACCCCAAATTATCTTACCAGCCTCATTCGATGGATGTAGAGGGGGAATCCTTACAATCTTTTGGATTATATCTTTAAGTAACCAAAGGTGGAAAAGGTTAAGGTTTCACTCACCATCGTCTGACACCATATCACTCAATAGACAATCCATGTTGAGAGAAGAAAGATTGGGAATTAATTTAGCCAAAGATCCCACATTTAGAATCCATGGGTCGCACCAACATTTGATTTCCTCTCATCTCCTACCGACCAAAGTAAATTCTCTTTAATAAGTAGCTAAGTATTGGCTAGGGATTTCCATAATAAGGAATATCTTCTGTGTGATCTTGTTTCAAGCAATCCACTTGACATTCTGTACTTAGTTCGAAAGACCTAAACCCAAAGAGCTTTAAAATTAGTTACAATATGGAACCCCAATTTTATCATAAAAGAAGTGTTATGGTCTTACAACTTTCGAAAACCTAAACCACCATGCTGTCGTGGTTGGCACACATTATTCCAACTGACTAAAGCCAATTTTTTCCCTCCATTAGACATGCCCCAAATGAACTATCTAACCATACGTTCAATTTCCTCGTAGAGCCCATTGGAAATCATTATAGAATGTATGAAGTAACTAGGTATTGACATCAAAATTGATCGAGCTTAGGCCTCTCAGCTAAGGACAGCTTCCTAGAATCCCAACTTTGCAATCTACTACAAACATTATCAACATCAAAGCATAAAGTTTTAGCAGTTATTGTATTGTGAAAAAGAGGAACTCCTAAATATTTCCCCAAATTCTGAACTCTCTAAAACCCGAACATATTTCGAAGATTTTCTGCTAAAACATCATCAACTCCTTTCGAGAAACAAACTTTAGTCTTATAAGCATTTATTCTATGACCAGAATACTCACAGAAATTGTTTAGCACTCTTCTCAAAATTCAAGCTTAGCTCTCCTCAGCTTGATAGAAGATAATCAAATCATCTGCAAAAAAAAAGGTAAGAAAGGGGGGAACAAAACGAGACAAACAAATAGGTGTCCAATGTCTTGAGTTGATTTTCGAGTGAATATTGTGTCCGAGCCACTCCATTCATAGACAAAGAGATAGAGGGACAAAATACACCCATGTGGAATGCCTCTAATCGATCGAAACTTCTGAGATGGAGTTTCCTTTCACAGAATTTGCATGGTGGACTTTGTTATAGAAGACATAATAACATTATGAAGTAGGATAGGGATACCTATAGCCTATAGGGAAGCAATAATGAATTCCCAACGCACTCAATTATAGGCCTTTTCAAGGTCAATCTTAACTTCCAACCAATTCCTATTTTTCTGCTTGCTTTTCATGAAGTGAATTACCTCTTGTGCAATAATAATGTTATCCATGATGGTTCTGCCAACAATAAACTTTGTATGCTATTGTCCTATAATTCTCGGGAAAACCACTTTGAACCTATTAGCCACTACCTTTATAACCAACTTAAAGAAAATTGAACACAAGCTTATAGGTTAAAACTACGAAAAACTTTCAAGATTTTGAACCTTTGGAATAAGGAAAATTAATGTGTTGTTAAAATCTAAATCAACGTTGTCCCCTTCAAAAAAATTGACCCCCACACACACAAAGTCACCAACTCGATCCCATTGACTTTGAAAAAAATAAGGCGTGAAAGTCATCACTGCTTAGGGCCTTTAAAAGGCTCATATAAAAAAAAACATTCTTTATCTCCTCATCCAAAACTGGTTTGCTTAATAACTGAGTCTCCAAGTCTTCTAGTTTTAGGAACGAACTAGGTGGCAAGCTTTTAATTGGGCTCAATTTCTCACCATACATGTTCTGAAAAAACTTAACTGCTTCATGCTATAGCTCCTTCTCATCATAAATCCAAACCCCTATATCATTTTTTAATGTTGTGACTCGATTTTGCTTTCTTCTTTGGATTGGTCGATAATGTAAAAATTTGGTGTTCTGGTCTCCTAATAAAAACCAATCACATCTCGCTTTTTGTTTCCAAAGTAATTCTTCATGATGAAGAGCATTTTTCATCTTAGTGCGTATCGTCAATTCTCTCTCATGTAAAAAATTCGAGTGAGGAAAATCCAGCCTTCTAATCCTGGTTAGTTCCTGAATCAACATTTTTTCCCAAAGCCCAATGTACCCATAAACATTCTTATTCCAACTCCTGGTTTGATTTGTAAATTGGGAAAGAGCGTTTGTCATGTAGCCATTGAAGGTTAATTTATCTTTGACAAAATCTGAGAACTTCGGGTGTTCAACCCAACCTGTCAAAAACCAAAAAGGGCATCTTCTAAGTGATTGAAGAGAAGGTCTTAAGGACATCAAAAGCGGCCAATGGTCGGATTTGAGTCTTGAGAAGTGAGTAATAGAGCAGTTAGGGAAGGACTCAACCCACGAATCATTTTCGATTACTTTATCTAGGCGTTCAAAGGCTCCTCCTCTATACCAAGTAAAGGGCAAGCCCCTAAACCCCAAATCATTCAAATCAACATACTCCATAAATTCCCCAAAGAATGGACATCTGCTTCCATTAACTTGACCACCTCTCTTTCTAGCAGGAGATAATAGAGCGTTGAAATCCCTTATTGCCATCCAAGGGAGCTGATTATATGGTATGAGTGTATTCAATTCATTCTAAAAGAGTTTTCGTTTCCGATAATCAGGACTACTATAAACAAAAGTGACTAAAATAGGGCACTGAAGAGAGCTGTTAAACACTCAAATAAGAACAAATTAGGGGTGACTTCGAATTATCTTAACACAAACTGACTCCTTCCATCCAATCCAAATACCCCATAAAAAAACCCAAAGCCTCTAGACGATGAGAGAAATGAAACTCGAGACTAGCAATAATCGATTCCGCTTTAACTCCACTAACTATTTGCTCTAAAAGACCCACAATATCTGGTTTTTACTCCGAATTATACTAACGAAAAATATGTGGAAACTTGCTACTTGCACACCCCTTACAATTCCACGAAATAATAGTTAAGTTCATAATAATAATAAAGAGGAATAAGAACTTACCTTTAATGCTTGAAAAATCGTGGATCTTCTCAAAGACTTTTGTCATTATGTTGTTCATCTTTCTCGGTTTGTTCCTTGACTTAAGATCATATTAGCTTGGTCATGGAGCTCATCAACTTCGATAAAGGTACTTTTGTATTTCCTAAAATTTTAAAACAACCAACGCGATCTCTAATGATTTTGCTAATAGGCTTGCCATTACGGATAATAACACCATTTGTCGTCGAACTCCGTTCTTTAGAAGTTGGTTGTTTACTAACAACCCCACTAGATTTGTTACTGAGTCCCTAAAAAGGTTGTGCATTGCATTATCCTTAAAGGATACTACTGTCTCCCAAGATCTAATTTAATTAGTTGATTTTCATCATTGAATCAACCGGGCCTTCAAATGTCGGATTGAAATGTGAGCTAAGACCCATCGAATCCACTATTTTTTACCATGCTGGACGTGATTAGCATTTTAAAATTATTGGAAATAGGTGAAGCCATCGACTCCGCACTGCCCAAAATAATTCCCACGGAATTTAAGCTTGAAATAAACTTCTAGTAATTGGTTTCCCTCATGCAAAACGAGTGTCTTCTTCAAACCTTAAGGGTGACCCAAAAGTTTGCCCAAATAAAAGGTTATGGGCATGTGCATGTTTGTCACCCATTGTTGCTTTGTGTTTCTTCCCAAGGCCCACGCGCTTGTCTTGGCCCACTAAATATGGACGTGAATGTCAACTTGCTATGGGAAAATTTTGCCCAGGTGTCCGCCTATTTCGATCTCCCAAAGTTGCTCTATGTTTCTCCTCAAGAATCATGCGTATATCTTGGCCCACTGAAGATGAGCGTGTATGTCCACTTGTTATAGGAAAATTTTGTCTAGGTGATTGCCCATTTCGATCTCCCAAAGTTGCTCCGTGTTTCTCCCCAAGACCCACAGGCGTTTCTTAGCCCATTAAAGATGGACGTGTTGGTCCACTTGTTGCCAACCCAACAGACAATAAATCATCTTTAATGATATCATTTTCTTTTTCCTTTAAAAACTCTCCTTTCTAAAAGATTACACCTGATTAATCAGTTGTTAAATCCTCATTTTTATTGCCTTCATATTCTAAGGAAGATGAGGCGTTAAAACAAGAATCGCTTTCAATTTTATCTTGCAATTTCGTATTTACTGTACCGTTTGAGCGCAAATTCCATCAAAATTTTCTCTCAACGAGCATCCAAGGCTCGAAGGATTTCGACGCCACCACCAATTATTCCTTCTCAGGTAAGACCTCCGTTGTAACCTTCTTTTCCTTACCGCAGCCTTTTCCAAATCCATCGAAAGGGTAGAGATACAACAAGTAAAAATTCATATTCTATCCTCTATAACTTACCGTTTACCAAGATTTGAGAGATGAGTGGTCTATTCATATTGGCAAACACCATCATTCGAGCGAAGCGCCCTCTCGATCCACTATCTATCTTCAAATCAAGCTTCGTGACTTTACCAACTAGACCTCCTATTTCCTCCAGTATGCGTCATTTGTAAAGGACTCCTGGTAACCCAAGCAATCGGATCCAAGCTAAAACCGTACTAGGAAACAATTGGTTGGGGTTAAATTCGGAAGTTCATGACTGGACCATGAGGTATTAGCCGAAAACCACTCATGATCCCTGCGTAAGTACATTCTCATAGTCCTCCCTTCCTTGGAATTTGACCAGGAAATAACTGCTTTTTACAACCATGAGATGAAGCGGAACTGATGGTTTCCAAAGGCTAAATATTCTGTTATGGAAGGTAGTATATGTCAGATTTCTTCCCAATAATTTCACTACAACTATGGTTGTCATGTCCTTTGACCAGTAACTGTTTTTTTCTCTAGGAAAAGTTTATCGTTGGTAATTCATTAATCGTGGTCTTCAAAATGTCCCATTCCTGAAATTCCAATTCAATTTTATCTATATAAACAATTGAGTTTTCCCCAATCACTTTATCCTTCCAAGACGTTGTCGACGCAAGGATTAAATCCACTTTCATACTAGTATCTAGAGCTGATCGTGGACCGAGTCGAGCTAGGTTCGAGTTGGGCTTCAACAATTTTTTAGGCCTAGTTGTTAGGCCCAGGCCCGACTCGATACGAAAAATGGGCCTAAAATTTTGTTCAAGTCCGACCCGAATTATAAAAGTAAAGCTCGAGCCCGACCCGACCCTATCCATATTAATTTTTTTAGATTATTTTATTATATACAACAAATTTAAAAAATATATAATATATCAAATACACTTAAAAACATTAAAATAAATATTAAAAATAAAAAAAATTAAAATACATTAAAAATTCTTTATATTAAGATAGTTGCAAATAAAGTAGTAGAAAAATTAACAATAAAACATAAGTTCTACAATATTTAAATAATATTAAAAAAGACAGCGAAATAATAGTAAAAACGCATAAAAATAACATCCAAATAATCAAAATAACAACCAAATCAACAGTAAAAATAACAGCAAAACAACAATAAAAGTAACAAAAACAGCAACAAAAATAACAGCAAAAACAACACTAAAATAGTAAAAGAAATCACTAAAACAACAATCAAAATAGTAAAAAAAGCATCAAAACAGTAAAAAAATAACATCAAAACAATAAAAAAAGCAATCAAAACAGTAAAAAAACAACATCAAAACAATAATATAATTTTTTATTAAAAATGATTAATTTATTTGGGTTGGATTGAGTTAGGCTGGATCAAAAAACTCTTACCCGAGACCTAGCATGTTTAGAAAATGGATTTTATTTTTGTTGAAGCCCATTTTTTGAGCCTATATTTTTATCTAAGCCTTCCCATTTTTTAGGCAGACTTTCGGGTCGAATAACTCGACCCATAATCAAGCTTACTAATATCCCTGTCGACTTCCTTAAACCGAACCCTTTTAGTGTTTCGATCCTCGTTTGAGTTAAGATCGCCACCATTATCAACCAAATTTCCCGACATAGTTTCAGAGAAAAATTCTTTCTTAAACGTTAATTTTTAAAATTCCTTTCTCGTTTTTATCTACCCCTAAAAAGAAGAAGTAACGTCCAACAAATCCTCCCCTTATTATTTGGTCCATGGAACAGAGTGTTGTTGTTGTATAAGCATAAATACAACTGACCCCTTCCATTTGTTTTAGAGTTATTGCCAAAGCCGACATGGAATGACACGTCTTCTTAAGGTATTGGCGGATTCATTTATATGGGTCTTATCCAAACCCACTACTAACATCTGATGGCCAATATCTTCATGGATGCATGAACCCTTTGTTTATTTCTGTTCTCAGTCCCTGCCCCGTACCTGCTTGCTCCACCCCCTATACCCCAAACTGATAACAACCCTGAAAGTGACACCTACCTAGCTAGCTTTTAATTTGCTTTAAAAGAAATGAGTGTCATTTTTTTTTACATTTTAAATTGGATTTTTTAATTTATATTTTAGGTTTTATTAACATATTGACTTATAAATTATACCCCAATTCTCAATTAGGTATTTAAAATTTTTTAAACATAAATTGTACTTAATCTATCAAATTTGCTAAACTTCACTTGTAAGTTTATTGGTTGAAGTGAGTTCATTAATGCTTGAGATTAGAGTTGATCTGTAGGTTTACCTATATGCTAAGGGATAGGGATGAGTCGGAATTTTTTTTTAAAAAGTCGAAATTAAATTATAATTTTTACGATAGTAAAAATATAATTTCATCATTTGAATAATCTATATTTTTTTATAATTTTTAAAGGATTAAATCAATTTTATCATTTTTAGGGGGCAAAATGTAATTTTACTTTTACTAATTTAAAATATAAATTTTTTTATTTTAGAAGGGTCGGGGTTCTGTCAACCCCCTAAATACGCCAATGGTATGTGGGGGTGTGAGTTTGAACTTGTATAAAAATATTAATTTTGTTACTTTGTTAAAAAGACAATACCAACCAACAATGTGACACAAAGTACGTTCTTATTAAACTGTTACGTTTTTAGATAAAATGAAATTTTAGTTATCAATTCAAGAATTAAGATATATTTTATGGGACAATTTGTTAATAAAGCCTATATTTTTTCTTTTAAAGTTTTGAATATTGAAGATATCATTACAACATTAGATTATGGTATTATATGAGTGGAAAATATATATTTAACAAGTTTATAAATTTTTTATATAAATATTAGGTATGGTTTTGGTTGATGGCGTGGGTTTAAATCCCATTATCTTTATTCATTTTTCTAGATTTGATATAAAACAATAAAAATATCTTCAAAATAATATTTTTTTTATTTTATAAAACAATGTGATTAGTAATTTCACAATTAAGTTAAACCCGATTGATGAATGATACCGACTCAAACAAATTCTTAAATAATAGTATAGATTCATATTTTTATTGATTGTGATTTTTCACACGTAATTTTTTTATTTATTTTCATTTAGATATCAAATTTGATTTTAAATTTAAATAAATCTAAATTTTCTAATGATGGGTGTTTCTGTAATTTACCTTTTTTAATTGTTGAGAAATTCATTTGATTCTTCAAAATTAATGAGTACATGCATCCTCCACAATATAGTGCACCAATGGGTGTGGAAACCAAATTATAAGGTAGAAAATAAGTCACACTCAAAAGCCATCTAGAAATTACAACTCCAATAGTTTAAATTCATTTCCTTTTGATGAAAGGGTAGAAAATAAGGGTAGGAATTATTTAAATAATAATAATCTCAAATTTATTACTATGATAGTAATTTATTTTTTTATACAAAATTTAAATTACTCATGACTCCTCCCACTTATAATTTAGAGGATATGTTCAAATTCACTTTTTTTTTGTTATTGTATCAATAACAATACCGACTGAATTATTACTATATCGATAATTTAAAAAAATTACTTAAATAAAAAATTTAAATTTAAATTTTTATCACTATACCAATAATTTAATTATTTCAAAATTCAATTTATTAAATAAAAGAAATCATACAATAATCAATAAATCAAACATAATCCCTTGATATAAGAATTTTTGTAACCTTATTATATATTTTAAAAAATTGTTTCCCAATATTTGAGGCCAACTTGCCTTTGCTTCTTGATCTTGAACATGTTTCTTTTATTTTTATTTTTCTTTTCCATTAACCAAACGTCATGCCTTAGCTTCCTTTGTCAATGCCTTAGTTCTAGAAAGTCTACGGCAATTCTTTTTTTCTAGAAAAAAAAAACTCGATTAATATTTTGGGAGGTCTGTGTATTATAAGAATTATATTAAATTTATTTTTTTATTATTAAATGAATCAATTTTGGATCTTATATTATTTTTTTAATATAATAGAGTTAACATTTATTATATAAAAATATCTTGAAATTATTTTTTAATTACAGCTCAATCCCAAATAAAATATTTCATTTACAAAACCATAAAAACTTTAAAAATATTAATTCTATTAGACGATGAATGATACTTTTTAAAAGGTAAATGTTAACTAAATTCCAATTTAATCTTATTTGATTATTTTTAATAGTATAGAGATTAAATTGATTTATTTAATAGTAAATGGACTAATTTGATAAATCCTTATAACAGAGGGACCTATCAAGTACATTCATCCAGAACGCTATCATAATTTTAGAATGGTTTAAGCTATTCAAATAAATTTATATAATCCTAAACTATGATCATCGTTCTAAATTGATCCTTCAATTTTAAAATATTCAAATTACATTATCAAACTATCAATGTTATATTAATAAGGTCCCTCTGTTATTAAAATTATTAATTTAATAATTAATGAAACACCAAATCTTATGCAACATAATTTAAAATGAAAAATTTAAAGAAAAATTAATATTTTAAAAATGAATGTTGTAAAAACCATAGTTTTGAGATTTTCGATTTAAAAATGAAACTTTTACAGAAACTACCATTCACTCTCTCCTTTTAGATTTTACTTTATTTTTAGTTTTTAGTTTTAAAATTTATGCAACAATATCTTACTTTATTTTAAAATTTTCATTTTAAATTATGTTATATAAGATTTTACGTGTCATTTGATGGTTGGATTAACAATTTTGATAATAGAAATAACTAATTGATATAATATCGATAAATTTAAAGATGTAATTAGAACATTTAAAGTTTAAAGAAGAATTTAAAATATAAAATATAATTTATTTTTAATAATTTAAAATAATTTAAATAGTAATATTTTTTTGATAAACTATCAAAATGATCATTTTTATTTATCTGAGGTTACATTTTAGTCACTCGCATTTGAAATTTTACGTTTTAGTTACCTATGTTATCATGTTGTAACATTTTAGTCATTGAGTCATTAATTGTTGTTTAACGGTGTAACGGTAAGTTGACGTGGCAAGTTAAATCATCATTTCAAATGAAAATTTTAGGTTAAGTTCTACAATTAGTCCCTATATTTTTTCATTTTAAGCAATTTTTTTCTTTTATGTTTTTTTAACTTTCTTTTTCTGTATTTTCCATTCTCTTATGATTTTCCATCTATTTTCCTCCCTTTTTCATTTCTTTTAAACATAAGTAATTAAAATGTAAACTGATGTAAATAAAAGTAACTATTTTGGAATTTACCCTTTCCTTTTCTTTTCTTTTTTTCATTTTTAATAATTCATTGTGTTTCGTATATAAATATGTTCACACGCTTCTCAAGGAAACTTCAAAAAATTAAACACCTCTTCTCTTTTCTTTTTTTAAGTATCAGAAAGCTTCAAATGCAGAACGGCAGCTCGGAATTGTCGTTTTGTCCCAGCTTTAACATCTATTCCTCCGATAACAATAATCTCGTTGATATCGCCGATACCGTTAGCCGGAATTTCAAAAACGACGCCGTTTCCGAAGATGAAGAATTCGAGTTCGTTTATAATCTTTCCAAGAATCCTGAAATGTCCTCTTTGTCCTTTCCAATCTTCAACCGCAGGGATGGTGATAACGTGGAACAAGCTATCCGGATTCCGTTGAGAGATCTTTTCATCGGCGACAAAGATATTCCGTTTTCATCGTCGTCATCTTCGTCGGAGGCGGATGAGCTTGAAGGATTGCCAGCTGATACCTACTGCGTTTGGAAACCGAAACAATCGCCGGAATCGTCACCGAACAGTTGTAAGAAGAGTACATCGGCGGGATCATCATCTTCTTCGAAACGGTGGCGTTTCATAAAGGATTTGCTTAAGAGAAGTAACAGCGCAGGCAACGTCTCGTCTTCTTCGTCATTTTCGTTTTTGAATTTAGATAAAAATGAAGAAAAAGTAAATGAAAAAACAGCAAAGGCGACGACGAAGGTGAAGAGAGATGAGAAATCGCCGGCGGCTAAAAGTTTCTACATCGGAAATAAGATGTTGAAGGAAGGAGATAAACGACGGTCGTATTTGCCGTACAGGCAGGACTTGGTTGGAATATTTGCTAATAAGTAGAAATTCTCCTTAAGAAAATTAAAATCACATCCGTAAAAAAATGTGTCATATTATTCGAATGTAAATATTATATTAATTTTTATTTTTGAATTTAGAGTAAAATAAAATTAATGATTAGATATAAATTTTGATTTAATGTATAATATTATACATAAATTTAATTTGGAATAAATTTCAAAATTATATATGAACGATGGTTTAAAGTGTAATTGTATACATGAATTTTGATTTTGTGTAATTTTATACATAAAATTTTGATTTGATATAATTATTGTAAATTATTAACATAATTATTGATATAATATTATTTTATGTTTATATATTGCATACATAAATAATTATATTTATCCAATATAAAAATAAATTGATATATTTATTTGTTTTAATGTGTATGATTAAATCAAAATTAAAGTTTTAAGTATACATTTGAACTATAATTAGAGTTTCACGTGTATAATTGCACCAAATTAAAGTTCATGTATACAATTGCACATTAAATCAAAATTTATGTATAATTTTAATATTTATCCCATTTAACTTTGTATATTTTTACATATGAAATATAAATTTAATTTCTATTAATCATTAATATTAATATGTCTATATGTTGTATATACGGAAAAAATACATTTGTCAATACATCAATATTATATTAATTCGTAATAATATGATTGAATTAAAATTAAAATTTACAACCAATTTTATCTTCTTATTATTTTAATAAATTCAATTCAATTTAATTTTTAATTTTTAATTTATTATGAAATTTTAAATTGAAAATTTATTAAATCAATTAAAAATTGATTAAAAAAGTTAAATTTTAACTTTATGGAAGCCATTATGTTATATTTTCTTTTGAATATATATATATATATAGATATATATATTTTTGATTCCCACGAAAGTTTCTACCTAACTAATAAGGAGTAAATCATCATGATTCTTGACCACTAAGATTAGTTTAATGACTTATAATTAATGTTCTAAGATAATCAAAGAAAATTCAATTATTGCTTCATATTTCTAAATAAAATATCTAAATATCTAAATATAGTAACAAGTTTAGGTGGAAATAATGAAATAGGAACATTGATTATAAATTTTATATATTAAAAAACACGCTTCTGGTCAAGGCTTTAACTTAGCAATGAAGAAATAATTGTGGAAAATATTTTTTTATTTCATTATAAATTTTTATTATATATTTTTTGACACAATACCTAAAATTATCTATAGCTCCTCCCCAACTCATAAGGATAATGCACTTTAGCACAGTCGAATTCACGTCCTTCTGCATTATCAACAATGCACATGCCAATTTATAGTTCCTGTTATCTGGTGTGACAATTCTAGTGCTGTGCCTGTTGTCGCTAACCCAGTAATGCATTCCAAGTTCAAGCATGTGCAGTTGGATTTATTTTTTGTTCGAGAAAAGGTAAGTGCTTGGACTCTGTGTGTTGGAGAAGTGTCAACGTGTGATCAGATAGCAGATATTTTCACTAAACCTCTTTTTACGCAGCAGTTTAATCGCCTACGATAGTTGCTTCGGGTTGTGAAAATTGACCAAGCTGGGTGAATATTAGAGTTAAGAAGCAGTAGTCTGGTAGAAGTAGTTAAAAGTTTGTTAGTTCTGCTAAACTGACAGATGGTTACTTTGTTAAATAATTAGTTTGATAAGTTTTGTATAAATAGGTAATTTCAAGTCATTTGGAAATTAATCAAATCTGAATAATAAAAATTAAAAGTTAGATTTCTTATCTGTTTAGCTTTTAATATTGTGAATCTTTACACAATTAAATTAAGACCCAATCGATAATTGTGGAAAATAATTAAACTAATAAAACATGTTAATCTGTTTTGATATTTATATTTTGCTCAAATTTAGAATTTAATCTCTATAATTTAATTTTGACATAATTAATACTTCAATTTTTATAATATCAATGATAAAAATATTTATTTAATTAAAATGATTATACAAATTTTTAAGAATCATTAACACCATCAAAATTTTCTACAATACCACCCTCCATCATCCTTTTAATTAGTAAGTTTTACACTAAACTTTAATTTTGTTAAAAGAATCATATTATACAAAATTTATTAGATTATATATTTGTATTGTATAATTATTAAAGGTGAGGGATTTATTTACACAGTGCCAAAATTAAAGTAGTTTTATATACTTCTATAATTATTTGTATAATTAATATTTTAATAATTCAACCATTATATTTTATTGTCTGTTCATATAGATCATGCATGTCAAATTTGATATAAATTTAATCGTTAAATATATATATATATATACATATATTAATATATAAAATATTTTAAACCAATATGATAAAAATATTGAATCAATTCAAAGATTTATAAACATGATAAATATAATTATATTGATAAATTTAATTATTAAATGTTAAATTTTTAAAATAAAAATAATTACGAAAATATGTAAAATATATAATATATATCTAAGCCCAGAAAGTAAACTCTAGGTCTAACCATTGACTTTTGGGCTACGATGGAGAAATATTTTGCCATTTTACTATGAAGGCTTTTGACTTCAGGGTTTTGGCCCAATGCCACTAACTAATTCTTTTTTCCCCTTTTTTGTTGCCTCATAATCAATTCTTTTGAGTATGGATGTTTAATGTCATCCCTCTTGATCCGAAATGCAAGGATCATGTCAAATCTTACCAATTTTGCATTTCAAACCATTTAATAATAAACAATTTCATAAATTTATCATTTTTATCAATACATTTTAAAATTATTAAATAATTTAAAAACTTTTATTTAAGTCACTAAATTATTTGAAAATTTTTATTTAAGTCATTAATTATTAAGTTTTTATTTTTTTAAGTTCAGCTAATAAGCTCTAAGTGACAATTTAACGATTGGTACTGTAAATCAATACCCATCGACAAGTAGAAAAATATACCTTAGATTTAAGTCGATTTGATAGTCAATATTAAAAATCAGAGAAAAAAACTGTTTAAATTTTAGTTCGCAGAATCGCGATGTTCAAATATATTTTCATGAAAAAAACTAAACTGTAAAAGAAAATGAGAAAGAGAACTTTGGATTGGTACAATGATACGAACAGAGAAGCCATATCACAATAAATTTAACAATTTAATAATTTAAATAAAATTTTTTAAATAATTTAATAAATATATTATAATTTAACGTAAATTTACTAATAATTTAATGATATTTACGTAATTTACACTAATTCAAATGTAATGTTTAATTTTTATGTTTAAATCTAATGCACTATTTTTCATTTCTCATAGTCTCATCTATCAATTCTGCAAGTTGCCTCCAATAATTTTAGGGAGGAAAAAATTTAACAAAATACAAAAGCAAGAAAACAGCATACGTGTCAGTCACTAATTGGTTATAAGTCAATTTCTTAAGGACATCCAAAGACCCAAAAAGATTTTTTATCAAACCAAATATAAAAATCTCCACGTGGCAGCTTAGCTTATAAAAAGTTTCACGACCCTCATGCAAAGCGGGCCCACTATCGACCACGTGCCTGATTTGCCTTTTTTTAGTTTTATTTTTTTATTTCTTCTTCATTATTTCATCTCTTCTATCTTCAATCGTCATTTTCGATTCCTTTTTTCCTTCCAAACGATGTCGTTTCCCCTGCAACTCATCAGTTGCAGAGCAGCTCACGATTTTCACAGCAGGGATTCGAGCTTCATTAATGGAGTTTTTATTAAAACGGCGACGACGAGGAAGAAGAAGAAGCAGGTCAAGGTTTTAGCAATGTCGAGTGATAATTCAACGTTGAAGATGAACTTGAACGAGTATATGGTTACTTTACAGAAACCTTTGGGCATTCGTTTCGGTTTATCGCTCGATGGAAGAATCTTTGTTCATGCTCTCAAACGCGGAGTAATGCAATTATTTTTTTTCCTTTTTATGAAAAATCAGTTACTATTTTAGTGTAACTTTTTTTTTTGTGATAAAATGTTTTTTTTACAGAGTAATGCGGAGAAATCGAGAATAATAATGGTAGGAGATACGTTCAAGAAGGCGAGCGATTCCTCTGGTGGAAGCTTTACTGAGATCAAGAACTTCGGCGATGCTCAGTAAGAGATATTTGAAAATTATTTTGGTTTCTTTGATGCTTTGTTATCAGTTGCTAATGGCCAAATATCTTAAAGTTTATTTGGATGCTAAATATATATTTTTTCTTTTTATCATACAACTTTGCTTTTGTTTTTAGGAAATCTCAATGGAATTACTGAAATTATTCTCTCTTTTAGTTCTTGAATTATGAGCATGAACTTGGTTTGAATGTGAAAAATGTTTGAAATGAATAGATTTGATAGTTTGGTTAATTTCTGCTAATTGTTTAATTCAAATTTTGTTGATTGTTCCTTGCCATATATCTTTTGTTTAAGCTAACTTTTGATTAACATTAAAGATCAAAAGTCAGTTATAATTAATCTGTGCAATCTGCGTGGTTTGATCAAAAGATGAATAAAGAAGTTAATTATGATACATCATTCGTTAGTTTTTGGTTTTGGTTTCTTTAGGGAGATGCTGACAGAGGAGACAGGATCTTTTAGCCTTGTCCTTGAGAGACCCTTCTTGCCTTTTCCGATTCATGAACTGCATAAATTGAGTGATCTTGACATTTTGTTTAATAGAGGTCGTATGCCAGTTGCCACTTGGAACAAAGCTTTATTGGCATCTAATTTACAAACTACTGAGGGTGGGGGAAATTCTGGTTTTGTAGTATTTTCCTCAAAGTTTCTAGCATCACCAGGTTTAAAGTTATTGAATGATCAAAATGGACATGTTGGTTCGGGTTTGCAGAAGAACACTCTTTCTTCACCGGTTAGCCAACTTGTTTGTATTTTTTCTGAGAAAGAGCCTGGAGATGGAGAATGGGCTCATGGAAGCTTCCCTCTGGAGGAATATATTAAGGCACTTGAACGTTCCAAAGGCGAGCTTTACTATAACCACTCTCTTGGAATGCGTTACAGCAAGGTACAGTGTACATCTCTCCAATGTTTGATAGCATTTTGAAGGAACAAGTTTTATTGACCATCTCACAATACACTGCTCTCTCGCACACAATTCTTATTTTCTCCCCTTGTTTTCATTAACTTTCTCTTGAACCACTACTCTTTGTATTTAGATTACAGAGCAGATTTATGTGGGGTCATGTATACAGACAGATGCTGATGTCAAAATTCTGTCTGATGCGGTGAGTGCATAGAAACCTGTTATTTGAGCAGAATAATTTCCTGTCATATGTCTGATATTAGAGTATTCGTCTTACCAACTTCTTGAAGTATGATGCTTTCATTTTGAGACTGATTCTGCTGATTAATATGTTATATATTTTGTTAAGAGTTTTTAAACAAACTTCATAAAGAAAATGATATGCTTGGCACATAATTTCTTCACTTGTTCTGGAATTATGGGAACCAAACACTAATAATAGGTCTCAATGACAACAAATCATGAGCATTACTCTATACTATACAATTGCCTCTGCTGTATTTGCTTTTGGTTAGTGAATGTAGATGATTGTCTGATGATCAGTGCTTTTCCTGCTTCACATTAAAAGATGTCTTGAAAAGAGGCTGTTACTGTTGCATTAATTTTCTGTATTTTTTCCCTTTCTTCTTGGCCTGAGCCCTGATGGGGGTTTTTCAGTCAATTGAGTTTTCATAGCATCAAATTCTTATATTTTCCATTCTATACCTCCCATTTAATAACTTGGAATTTGGCACCAGGGAATCACAGCTGTATTAAATTTTCAGTGCGGGGTTGAAGCAGAAAACTGGGGAATCAATTCCAGGTCAATCAATGAGTCATGCCAAAGATTGAATATCCTAATGATCAATTATCCTATAAAGTAAGCAAAAGTGATGGTGTAATATTCTGTTATTTCTGAGAGATTCTCCGGGCAACATTTCATCTTTTATCATATTTTGCAATATTCTCATGTGCCTTAAATTTGTGAGTATGTATTCTGTGCTAAGAGGGAAATGGTTGCAGGAATTCATAATGGTTCAGCATATTAGCCAGATATTACTGATTAATCTACCCATATTCCTTCTACAGGGATGGAGATTCCTTTGATCTGAGGAAGAGATTACCCTTCTCTGTTGGGCTTTTACTACGCTTGTTGAAAAAGAACCACCGCGTCTTTGTTACTTGCACTACTGGTTTTGACCGATCCCCAGCTTGTGTGATTGCATATCTTCACTGGATGACTGATACTCCACTTCATGCAGCTCATAATTTTGTCACTGGACTGCATACATGCAAGCCGGACAGGTACTTTGTTATAGCATTCTAGTGCATATGATTATGCGTGACTTATCAATTAGCTTTTCTTGTGACTTGTCATATTCCTTGTTTTGATTCACTATTATAGAGATTCATTTGCTTAATCACAGCTTTATCTCCACTCCAGCATTCTTCCATTCCATGCTTGGCTGCTGCGTAGGTTCTCATATGTCATATATGATAGATACATATTAATGAATATGATTAGTGTTTAGCGCAAGATATCACCCTTGCTTCTGCAATCAATTTCCTGGTCTTATATTTCTTATTTCATTGAGTCTAGTGTATTTCTTAACCTTTTCTGTCCAAAATGGAAAGAGAAACTTCTAAAAGATGAAAGAAAAACTTATTAGTATTTTGAATAAGTGGATACATTTTTCATTCAGAAATATGAAGGAATTTTTTATGGATCTCTTAGTATTTTATTATAATTACATTGGTACACCTTTGGGAACTAAATATATTGCATTGTGTTCGTCATGTAGGCCTGCAATAGCTTGGGCAACATGGGATCTAATAGCTAATGTAGAAAGTGGTAGACATGATGGACCTGCAACACATGCTTTGACCTTTGTGTGGAATGGCCATAATGAGGTAATTTGTTAAAGCTTGTCTTTTTTTTTTTTTTTTTTTTGTTTCTGTGTTTAGCAATGCTACACAGCAGGAAGAAATAGAAAATACGGTTTTCCTTCACTTATGGGTAAGGAATTTTGAATTCCTCATCCCATTGGCCATAATGGCATCATCCTATTCCAGCAATTTTTCAATCCCAAAGGCTTTTCCAAGTAAATCTAGAACTTACTCTATAATGTAGTCAGAATTCTGGGGCATACAAGATTTTAAGCATGGTTTTTCTAAAGTCGCAGTGTGCATAGATGACTGGTCTTTGTAAAGCTTTTCAGGAAGTTCTTGTCTTTGTCATGCAGGGGGAGGATGTCTGCCTAGTTGGAGATTTTACAGGAAACTGGAAAGAACCAATAAAGGCAGCCCATAAGGGTGGAGCTAGATATGAAGTTGAAATCAGACTTCCCCAAGGAAAGTGAGTAGTCTTCGTTCTATAACTGTTTTCCCTAGTGCTCCTTACTATAAAAATTATTATTACCTGGGAATGAAAATCTATATGGTCGATTATCTACAAAATTTATTGCTTTTCATTGTTAATATTAAGTATGCATGGTTAAAGAATTTTCAAACTCTGCTGCTCATCATGCAATTGGTTAATAAGATATGTATACACTAAAACAAGGTGTCTCTATTAACTTCAGATATTACTACAAGTATATTATTAACGGGAACTGGCGGCATTCAACGTCTTCACCAACAGAAAGGGATGAAAGGGGGAACATTAACAATGTGATTATGATTGGTGACACTGCAAGTGTGAGGCCCACAATTCAACCACAACAGAAGGTTAGTCTCTGTTAATATTTTCCAGTTACTTCAGGGGGGGAAAGGTTTCTATATATCGTTGTTGACTATTGTTTGCCTTTGATGTCTTAGGATGCCAATCTTATAAAGGTGATAGAGAGGCCCTTGACAGAGAATGAAAGATTCATGCTGGCCAAGGCAGCTCGTTGCATTGCATTCTCTGTCTGTCCAATCAGACTAGTCCCTAAGTAGTTTTTGTCACTGCAATTCCACCAAGTAGAATGTGCTTTGGTCTCTCCTTGAATCTCAAATACATTAGCACATGCCAATTCCTTGTGCAAAATAGTCTTTGCCCTTCGGTATGAAGAGATCTGTCCAATGTAATTCTTACGGCTGAATTTTGTTTGTATACATTTAATTGGTCTCTTTGTGAATAGAAAGCTCAACTGCTACTCTTATAGCATATCCAAGTGTTTGTTATTTAGATTTTTATCAATTAATATATAGTCAAAGAACTTGTTAAATGTCTGGGTGATTTTCAGATTTTGTTGTTTTGAATTCTAAGAACTGTTATAAAACATGTGACTCCCTTTTATGTTTTTGTTCAAAAGATGCCATAGCCTAATAATAGGGGAAGGTTGTAGATGTTTTGATTCGGAGTTTGGATCTGCTAGATGCCAGGGGTGGTAGCCAACTGAGCTAAGCTTTGGGCTCAAAAGAACCTAACCAACTTGGGGTGGTGCATTTTGTTCTTCAGCCCATAGTCACCTATGGACCCCCAAGGGAATGGCAATTACATGACAACATTATGGGGTATGTGACAGAAGGTGAGCATATATTTCTAGGTCTAACCGCATTCAACTCCTCATTTGTGTTTTAGACATGTTGAAAAGATGACAACAAAGATGTTGGCCTAATAGTTTTCATTGCTTTATAATGTTGACATTATTACAAATACCATATGACACATATAAGAAAATCTAACTTTCCAATAATAAAAGATCCACCATTTTCTTGGAAAGAAAGTTTGTGTACTCACAATGTTAGACTTCAAGTACTCAACTAGGAAAAATTATAATGCAGCTCTAGTGGTTTCTTTGCTGGAGGAGATGGTTTAAGCCATCCTCGGCCGACTCATTGGGTTGAATCGTGACTTAAAATTGTCTGAAGAAGCTCTATTGCTATTTTGCGAGGCAACCCACAACGATGTAACTGAAGTTGGTTTTTGTTCCTGCTCTGCCTCTATGTTTGATTATCGGGCATCACATCAGATGATCAATAAATGAACCTTCAAGTAACATGATTCGGTAAGCTCGAAATGATTAGATTATTGGTTTTATTCTTAACAAATCTAACTTTTATGCAGCTTATTAAGTTATTATTTTGTAGTTGAATCATTCGATTATTATTATTATTATTTTCCTATCAAAGAGATAATGCCCAAGGTCAGGTCACAACACGAGACAACTTGAGGATAGAAGAGTGCAGATATTGAGATTTGAATTTCCAAGCTATTTAAGATCTCATAAAGGTAAGTATATAAACCAGACTGAATTAAGGAGTTTTTATATACCCTTGGCTAATTTTTTTCTGTTAAATTATATGATAAAACTAAATTTCAGAAGATGCAAAATTTAGAGAGTTACTTTTCTTTCACACATCACAATAGATTTAGAGCAAGGAAAAGGTATAGTGAGACCCCACTGGATTAGGGATAGTGAAAAATGTGGTTGCAAATAGAGACCCTAGCTAGAATGTTGACATCCAAAATGAAATCTTTGAAAGAGAAGCAGAGCCAGACACAGTTAATTAGTAGCAGACAGATGAGCCAACAGCCATGTTTTAGAGATAGGGTCTTATCTCCAATTCTCCATGAAACTACCCATCACTCTAAATCTTATTCACCTATCATGTCCCTTCTTCCTACACCATTGATTTTTTTCCCTTTCATTCAAGATTATCCGACCCTTAGTCCAAACACCAATTTTTTATTTTATTTTTTGGGGTTTGTATTTGATGCTCCAAAAGCATAAACATCTATGCACTTTTAGTGAATCAGAATGATATCACATTACAAAAAAGAATCTTAAAACAAATATAAAAACATATCATTTTTAATGAGGTGTTGTGAGAGAAAAAGAGAGGGTTGTGTGGGTTTGAATTTGGGTTTGGTTCATAAATGTGTACAGCGGTGTTCATATAACAAGATAAAAATCTGTGGTTGGAGGACTTGTTCAGGTATTGTATTTGTATATTAAAAGTAAAGAGTAAAGAATATAATAATAGTATGAATTTATACAAAGTAATATATACTATTATTCAGAAACTTAAGATAAGAAATGTGATTTCTCTGTGGTAGGGATATACTTCATTCACGCACACTATGTCCAAAGAGAGCTGCTTAAATAAAAGGTAAACCACTTGCAATTCGAACAGATTCTATGGATGATCATCCCCTAGCCACTACACCAAATACAAAAGTTACTTTTAAAACTCAACTTTAGTTACTTTATAAATTTAAAACTTGAATGTTAAGATCTGCAATTTATTGTCTTATTCTTAGGTTTGCAAGTTCTTTTATACTTGAAACGAAACCTTGATATATATAAATAGATGGTGTTATTCTTGCTTGTTTCATATATATATAGAGAGAGAGAGACTACTACGGTTACTAATTCTATGCATGTCCCAACAGGCATAATAAAATAAAAATAAATATATTTAAGATGATGAACAATTTTATTTTATTTTTCCTTTTTAAAGGTGTAAGCTAAATTGATGAAGGGTGAAGGAGAGGGAAAATTGATCTCCAACGTTGAAACCTCATCTACAAAGGTAGAAGCTCTCATTCACTAAGCTTTCGCTTTCAATGTTATATCCTATGAGGAATTGTTTGATAATAAAAGAATGGTATAAAATCTAGTGTTTTCTATATATGAATGTGATCCCTTGGCGGCAATAATGTCCACGGCTTCGGTCTCCGGCTTCTGCCTCACTTCCAACACCACCTCTCCTTCTAATTCACTCCGGCAACCCACATTGCGGCGGCCCTCTATCGTCGCCAACCTCAACTCTTCCACTTCTCCTCCTACTCTCATCCGAAATCAACCCGTTTTCGCAGCACCTACTCCTTTGCTCACTCCTTCCAATTGGGTATCTTTCTCTCTCTTTTCATACCTGTAAGTTCTGGTGTCGGGTACCAATGTGTTTGATGTAGACATTTAAATTTTTTTCCTATTTGATAAATTATATTTTCGCATCCATATCAAATAAGTTTCGAAAATTGACACATATTTACGAGAAAATATAGAACCAGAGTAACTAAATATGAACCAAAATATGATTACAATTTTGCATGAATAAGTTTATTTCCTTGTGCATATTAGAGTTAAAATGTGACATCAGTCCTTGTACTCTTCTTAATTTTGGAGTTTAGTTCCTATATTTTTACTTTTAGAAATTTAGTTCCTATATTTTTGCATGAATAAGTCTTTTTTTTAATATACTGGTGTGATTACATGATAATATGTGAGTATTTTTTTTATTTCAAAAATCACACTAACAATTTTAAAAAAAATAATAGTGTTAACAATTGGATCTGAATTTCGAAATTTGAAATGCGGAAAAATTAAATTCTTAAAAATAAAAGAGTTAAATATAGTCTTTAATATTTATATTTTTTATCTGGTTGACTTATTTATTAGTTTTAGTTAAATTTGGTCCCTTAACTTTTTAAAAAGAGTTGAATTTAACCATTAGATTTTCAAAAAATTCTAATTGCAATTTTTTAAACAAAAATACTAATTCAGCATTAAATGTTTAAATATGACAAGTTACTTTTATTTTATGTCAATTTTTTTTGAAAATTTATGAATTATATATAATTTTATTTATTTTTTAAATATTATTATAATTTTAAATTATTTGTTGACATGACATATAAAATTATAAAACAAATAATGTTATGTACTGATGTAAAACTATTAATATAATATTCTTTTTTTTTTCCAGAAATATATGATATTTTTCAATTGAATTGATGAAACAACATTTAAATATAGTATAGATGTAATTGGATAATTATGTTTCCATTAGCAGTAGCAAGCAAAAGTTACAAAAATGTGTCTGAACTTCAATGGGTTTTTGAAAACTTGCAGAAAGAAAACATGGGAGACCAGTCATACGAGGAAGCCATTGAAGCTCTCAAGAAACTGCTCAAGTAATTCAAACCAAAAATACTGAATCTTTTATTTTCATCTTCATTTGCTTTCTGGTTTTTTTTTCATTATTAAATTTATATTAATGTTCCGAATTGAATTATAGTTTGGTCAGTATTATTGTCGTCCCGGGCATTTAAATGCATATTTTCATATAATTTAAATCTTTCAAGGATTTCTAAATAGTAATAAGAATTATATAAAAAAAACTGCATTACTCTTCAATTTTTTTTTTCAGTATAATTAAAAAATTGTACCTTAATAATTTGACAATATCTGTATATATTGAAGATGATTTATTGATAATTTTTTTGTTAACATAATCAATATGATAAAGAATTTATATTCAAAATCTTAATAAATTAATCTCTGATTCAATTATTAAATAATTTTACCCTTTTAACAAGTTTCGCATTGAACTCCCCCCTTTAACAATGTGACAACATCTAATCACAATACAGAAAAGTTTTTCAATCGTTTATAATTTTACATTCGACTCAAGCATATTTATTTAGTCTTAGATAAGCAGGTCTAGTTTAAATAATTATTTAATTATAAATATGAATAAAAGTTGGTATTTTAATACTTTAATCGAATAGTAAATTCAAACTTTGGGACCAAAAATAAGCCTAGGCGATGAGAAGAAAAGGAAAGGAGATACAATCTGAGTGATGAACAAAATTAATATTTGGGAGGATATGTTTAGGGTTTAGATGTGGGATAATATTTAATTGAATTGGTGCTAAAGCAAGGGAGGGAATTTGTTGAATGCAGTGAGAAAGGAGAATTGAAGAGTGCAGCGACGGCAAAGGTAGAGCAAGTCACAGCTGAGTTGAAGACTGCTGCTGCTTCCGATGATTCTGTTGACCGCTTGAAACAAGGCTTCATTTACTTCAAGACTGAAAAATACGAGTTTGTCTTTTCATCCCCCCGTTTTATATTTTCCTTCCAAGTCCATGAAACGACTCAACTCGATTCGACCCCTATCCGTACATAATAACTTCTAGCTCAAATTCAAAATCTTTTGCAGAAAGAATCCTGCTCTGTATGGTGAGCTTGCCAAGGGTCAAAGCCCAACGGTAATATATATATTTTCCACCTTGTTGTATTGATTTGGAGGAAAGGATGGAGTTAATTAGGGGTATGAATAAATGATTGGATGCAGTATATGATAGTGGCATGCTCGGACTCAAGGGTGTGCCCCTCTCATGTTCTAAACATACAACCAGGTGAAGCTTTCGTGGTCCGCAATGTCGCTAACATGGTGCCACCATATGATCAGGTTCTTCTTTCTTATTCTATTTATGGTAAATGAACTCAGAATTCTAAACTCGTACTTATTTCAACCATCCATTGTTTATGTTACGACAGAATAAGTACTCCGGAACCGGATCTGCTATCGAATACGCAGTTTTGCATCTCAAGGTCAACACTTTTAAACTTCTCTTCTTTCAGTTTGGGTCTAGGCTTCAAATTTAGACATGTATCTGAAAGTGCGAAAAATATCATAAAGGCCCTTGTATTAAAAATCAAATTACATTTTACTCCTAAAAAAATAAACAAATTAATGCCTGCATATTATATAAAAAACAATTTAGTCTTACTGTTAAAAATTTATACATGACTCTTTAATTATTCTGTCATCATGTGAGTTTTTAACTGTAAAATAAATCTACTTTTTGATTTAAAGTACATGAATTAATTCGTGTAATTTTTGAATTAAAGGAAAAATGCAATCTGATTTCTAATACAAGAATTTCAATGATACTTTTACCATGTCTAAGACAACTATGTTAAATTTGTTTTACATTTCTTCATGTATTTAGAGATCAGTATTAGATGTATTCGAGTATGCACCAAAAAACAATACCCAACACGATTTGACGGACGTGTTTTCAGGTGAAAGAGATCGTGGTCATCGGACACAGTGCCTGCGGTGGAATCAAAGGGCTGATGTCATTCCCGTACGACGGATCCACTTCAACGTAAGCCCTAACCCTAAATATGCATTAAATTTTGCATGGTGGATTTTAATTAAGTATTATGAATGAGAATAATGCAGTGATTTCATAGAAGATTGGGTTAAAATTGGATTGCCTGCAAGGAAGAAGGTTAATGCAGAAAATCGTGGGGAGCCTCTGGGGATTCAATGCACCTTTTGCGAGAAGGTAATCATCTTAAATTTAAAATCTCTACAATTAAATAATGCTGTTAATCCATATAGGGAAATAATAACAACATTAAGAGGTTTTAAAATCAAGCATACAGTGAAACTGATCAAACTATTGGTTTTTGATTCAACCATTTGATTAAATAAATCATAAAAGGATCCATAAAAATAAAGAAAAAAAAAACCAAAATATAGATAAAACTAATTCAATTGATTTTTTAACCTTGTTCAATTGGTCCATCCAATCCATAGGTCAAACAGTCTAATCCTTCTAATTGGACCAATTCCGAATCCAACTTCCGGTTCAAATAACATTGTGAAAAATTTACTACAATTTACGTGGTTTCAGCAAAGGGATTTAGTTCAAAATTTATATTTTTAGCTCCTTACAAATATTAAAAACACAAACGAACTGAAAATTAGAATAATCCGAACTAAAACCAATCGATCTATCTACCAAACTAATACGTGATGAGACTAGAGATCCACAAGTCCCAGGATATTCAAGGAACCAAGGTCTTAGTCTTTGCTAAGATTATATAGATATAGATGTATGTATGTATGCATGAAAATAGTTGATATTGCAGGAAGCAGTGAATGTATCGCTTGGAAACCTGCTAAGTTATCCATTTGTGAGAAATGGGTTGGTCAACAACACCCTAACACTAAGGGGCGGATACTATGATTTCATCAAAGGAAATTTCCAGCTCTGGACTCTTGACTTCCAGCTCAGTTCCTCTCTCGCACTATGATCTGTATTTTTAACATAATATATGAGAGAAGAACATGCAACCTTCATCCACTTAAATCAATGACACCCTCTTTCTTCCTTATTTCTGCAACTCCTTGTTTTTACTACCATCTTTGCTCATGATGGAGATTACTGTACTGTACATTCTCCATTTCCTTTCCTTTACTAATGAACTGTGTCCACAGACTTGTTCTATTTTCTCCAAGTTCTTTGAAGGATGTGTACTAACCCATATTAATTTAGTTTAGTTTCTACAGTATTTGAATTTGGATTCTAATTAATTAAAGACTAAATGACCTCAATCTAAAATGGTTCATTTTTTCTTAAATATTGGTAAAAAGATACCATAAGTCCTTATACTCTTCACAAATTTGAAATTTAGTCTCTCTACTTTTCAAATTTTAAAATTCAGATCTAACTGTCAAACACTATTAAATTTTTTTGTTGAATTTGGTGATGTGACATTTTAAAATTAAAAAAAAATATACTCAATAATAATGTAACTAAAACACTAAATTCTTAAAAATAAAAGTACAATAACTAAATTCTAAATATGTGGATTGTGGAGAGTATAAGGACTTATGACATATTTTAACCAAAAATATTTGAATCTGCAATCCTAAACCCAAATCCAAAATGATCTAAAGTTCAACTTAGAAATGACTAGACTCCAAGTTAATTCTAAAATGACTCGAACTCCATATGATTCACAAATTAAGATCCAAATTTTATTCGAATTAAAATGACTCAACCCAAATCAGATTGGCAGTTGGCGTTATTAGTTGTGTTATTGTCAAAGAAAAGGAACACAAAAGTGCCTAATTACAATGGAGTTCTTGCACTTTGGGAATAAGTCAACCAGTAAAAGGAGAAGTTCCAAAAGGTTACTCCAACCATTAACATGAACCTCCTCTATACGTAACAAGATGGCTATCGGTTCCAAAACCACCTAGTCTTATTACCACAGACAACTGCAACAGGAAGTATTCCTCGCCGAGATTTCCCTTTGATTTTTTCAAAGAATTCCGGGATTCTAATCTCACTAATGCATCTACTCTTCTCACAAATGATTAACTCTTACAAAGACTTAAATAGAAAGAGAGAAAGAAAAGAGGTGTGGACATAGCAGAACTAATATCTACAAAATTCTTCCTTGGGGTCTCAATTCCTTGGGTAAACGATCAAAATTTCCGGCATTTACATCTGCCTCTAGCATTGGCCTGTTTCCAATCTTCCAAACAGTGCCCTCCGCTAGGTGCTCCTTGTTCGGTGTCAGCATTACGAAATTTGGATCGGCTCTTTGATAGCTGAAAAAAAAGAGAGAAAGATATATCATTACTTATAGACATGCTAGTATTAATCACATACATATAGATCACTGAACAGACTGTTCTCATCAATATATAACAAGGTAGTAAACTTAATTGAACAAAGGAAAGAAACAAATGAACCTGGCTTCTCTTAAATTTTCTATGCGGAGGCCCAATCCATATGCAGTAGTTCCAGAAATGCGATCCCTAGTTGCTACAAATTACATAAAATATGTAAGTGCTAAAAAGCATATAGTACTTAGAGCTGAACAAGAAAACTGAAACAGACTCGTACTAGAGTGTTTGATTTGTTTTAATCTAAATTCATACCAGTTTGGTTTGGTTATTACTTAATTGTATTCGATTCTATTTGTTTTGGTTTTTAGTTTACAAGTAAAAAAACTACAATTATTTGAACCGGACAATGCTAATTTTTAATATAAAAATAAATATTTCATATTAGATTAGTGAAAATAACTTCAAAATATTAATAAAAAGTTACTTTTAAAAATTTTAGAAACCAATGAATTGAAGCGATTCAAACATGAGAATTCAGTTAAACTAAGTTTAGTCATCTTTGGTAATCAGCTCAGTTTCGGTTTGAATTTTAAAAAACAAAATACTTCACATTAACCGCAACCTTTTTTTCAAACCAATCTGATATGAACCGTTATCACCCCTAATGGTAATAAATAGGCATATATCACGATTTGACCTCCAAAACATACCCATTTTCTTATTTTGGTAGCTAAACTTTTTTTATCCCATTTTGGTATTTAAACTATTCCTCCATTGTAGTAATGTTAATGGTATTAAAAAAAAGTGACACACCGAACCAATGAAAACACGTCGTCAATGATGTGACCATTGACTGATAACGTGGCCGCTGACCCTTGGCCGGGGTTTACCAACGGTGATCGACCTTAGATCGACAATGACCTTTTTAATTTATATTTTTAAAAATTTTAGAATCTATAGATTTTCCTTTGTTAATGAATCGTTTTTATTTTATATAATGTTTTATATAATTGATATATTATAAAAATTGACTTTTTTAAATTTAATAAAATAGTAATATTTTTATACATTTTAAATTTATATATATTTGAATATTTATATTTTACATAATGTTTATATAATTTTTATTTTATATAATTTATATATTATTAAAACTTACCTTTTTTATTTAATATTTTTATATATAGTTTTTTAAATTCGAATATTTTTAATGAATGACACATCACCAATTGCTATATGTAAAAGAAAACCACTTGACACATTCTCATTGGTTGGTTGTTGGACCAAAAACTATAACGAAATGATAGTTTAAGTACAAAAATGAATAAAAAAAGTTTTGAGTATCACTGTGGAAAAACGGATATAGTTCGTATGCCAAATCGTGACATAAACCTGATAAATAACCACCTATGATTACGTATATATTGAATTCTAGCATGTAAAGGGCATACCTGAAATGCTGAAAGTGAACGAAGGTTTCCACCATGACTTAACAGCCACAGCTAGTGATGAGCTGAGAGGTCCCAACTTTCCCTACAAAAAACAGAATGCATGCGTCTTTTGGATTTACAGTTATCAATAGGGAAGACAAGATTACACAGCAAATGTTACCTTCAGTAAGAAGTTTTTATTGGCTTGCCAGGACGCAGCTAACTGAATGGTGGAATCAGGTATGTTGTTTGATATTTTAGCATCATCCATCCTTTACAAATATTACTAAGTCAGATATTCAATATATTGATCACATGTTAACTTCTGTGATTGGAATACCTTGTCTGTAATTCAAATCCAAAGTCAATGTAGTTTGTTATTCCAACAACTTCACTTTCTTCAAAGGGATTCTTCACCTGTTTCATTGAATCACTTTTGTCAGTATCATGCCACAAACTGGTGTCCAGAAAAAAAAAACAAAGTGAAAATAATAGAACAGATAGAACACACATGCTTTCCCACCAAAAAAAAAAGTGAAAAGAGAAATGGGGGCCATTGTATTGCAGATTGTACTCCAAAATTCCAAATATGTACCAAAATTGGCATAACAGAATCTGAACAAGGTCTTTCTTCCCATATGTAAGTCAATTTCTACTTAAGGCATATAATTTAGTATAAAGCCTTTAAATTCAAAGCTTGGATCCCAAATAAAATGCCTATGCTCACAAAATGATAAGACCATGATTCATATCAGCTTATCGTAGGTACGATTAGCTTTGAATCTGGAATGCATGTTTAGCCAGATGCAAAGTAGATTGCAACTTGGAAAATTGAAAAAAAACGAACTCCATTTCTAATTTCAGGTTGAAAGAAGATAAACAGAGCTTGATAGTTGAAAGAACAGATCATTTTAATAAATAGGAGAAATAGACATGGGAAACATACCCTCCTTTGGACCACCGCATGTTGATAGAACGATGCAATGAACTGCAGTTGAGGATTATAAAAGATTTAAAAAAATAAGCACATAATACAAGTAAGAAACAGAAGAAATCACCTCTAGATGCACTTAAGGGATAAGAAATCAGACACCATAAGCTGCATGCACAACGATTTACAAAGCAGTATCCTTACTGATCAAACAGTTTTACAATGAAATGGTTCGAAGGTTTAAGTTCCAATAATATGACCAAAGTGATTGGATGTGCAGCAACCTTAGCTCTAAAAAAGAAGGAAAAGAAACCCTGTAGCTACTATAACATTTTAAATCTGACTAAATTTACAAAACAAGTCATCAAAAGGCCTTCCACCCTAAATAGTAATCTAAAAGCTCTAGAGAATGAAGCAATTGCCAGTTCTCCATGAGAGACATCTGTCAGAATATTAAACTGTGAACAAACCTGAGAACTTTTGGCAAGTTCAAGGCCAAAAGTAAATGATGGACTCAAGGGACAGCCTGATCCTACTCCATAACCAATGGCACAGCTCCAGTTCAATTTATTTTTATATTTCATCTCATCTTCGCTTCCATCTGAATATAGAAGAATAAAAAGTAACATTTAGTTTCATTTATAATATAATTACACATGAATTATGCAAAAGAAGAAACATATGCTGACATTCAAGAATCAACATATCCGGAACAATTTTATAAGTTATATGCTACATAGAAAATCCACAAAATAATTACAAGGGATGTACTCTTCAGTGTAAGGAATATTTCACTTTAACTACCCTTAAATAATTATGGTCTCCAATTTCCATAGTTGGAGTGTAAAACGACCACACTACTTAAAGCATTCTCATAGATGATAGCAAGAAGTTACAGATTTTTCATATAAAGGACATGTTAAATCCTTCCAAATTCTCATGGCTGCAAAGTACAGAAGATACTAATACCTGATGTCCAGATTTTGTCAGTATAAGCAAAAACCACAGCCTTCCCAATTTTAACTCCCTAGTAAGAGATTTTACATCTCACTGAATCTACCAATAAATACTCCCCTGACTTTTACCTGTTTGAACCCCTAAACTTCTTTTCTTTGAAAACTAGTTATGCAGAAGAAAACCTGATATACACTTGTTAAAGTTTATCAAAAAGACAAACAAGCACACAAATTCTCAAATTCAAGGAGTGATTTAGCAGTGCACCATAAGTTTTTATGAGCTAAGCCCTCAATTTGCAAAATGCATATGATTATGAGCAACTTACATTGTGGCTCGTACTGAACCCCAAAAGTCAACCTTCCCAACTTGCTTACGAGCCATGCGCTCCTTGGCAATTGATCTTTAACTGCAGATGATAGAAATTTTTGAAATATAAGTTTGCTTCCATACACTTGCATTCCTTATGAAGAAACTCTTAACATAAGGAACCTTGACTGATAATAACAAACCAAATTTAAAAGCAGGGATTTATTAGTTATTAAAATGAATCCAAAACACATACTGGCAAAGGGCATAACTGTGACTCCAGCTGATAACCATCCTGATCCATATCTCAATCCCATGACACCGTAGTCTTCAGCAGTTACTCTGCCGGGGAGTTATAGATTTCATCAGCAGAATCAATGTGACAAATGTGACAAAAGTGGTAGCAGGAAATACCATGAAGGTGTGCTTAAAAATATGATTTACCTTTTCTTTAACAGCAATGGCAAAATACCAAATACCCCAAAACCATATCTAGGAAAGTAAGTGCAGGACCTCATCCGTAAAACACTGAAGCGAAAGCTCACCATGAATTATGCAAAAACCAGAAGAAATGTGGAAGAAAGCGAAACTTTATACTTCAAAATGAAATGCCTTACGGATCAGAATTTGATACAAAAAGGTCCATGAATGTATGAGGATCATCCGCATCACTGCTCATATATTATAAAAACATTATTTAAAACAAGTTTGTTCAAAATTCTTTACTACATTGCATAAGAGAAGCAACTGAAGAATATTACTAAGGCATTTGCTAAAATCAAGTAAAAAGGAAAAAGAAAGTTGAAACTTACTTTTGCCAGCGAAATGACGCATTTCCAGCAATTCTCTCTTCAGGTTTATGATTAAATGGACCTGAAAGCTAATCATGTCAAGGAATTTAAAAAAAAGAAAAGGAATATTGCTTCTTATTATGATCATCAATTCTCTAAATCTCTTTTTTTTTTCAATTCAATATTAAAAGGATACGGTTGCCATCATATCAACATTAGGATCATCGATTGGTTTCAACATGAAAATAGTATTAAAATGTCTAGCTTCTTCAAAATAATCTTCGAATAAACATTTCAAGCCTAGCTTCCCAAACAACATGTTATAAGAACTTTCCAACATCCTGCAATAAAATTTTCAAAAATTTCCTTAAATTAACAAAAGGAAAAGTTTTGAGTGCGGAGATTGAAGTGAACCTGGTACGGGCGGCGAGAGGAGGGAAATCGAAGAGAGGAGGAACAAGAACAACCGGCGGCGGCGGTTCTTTATTAAAATAATTCCCCATTTTTTTGCTGAAAAGATTCTAGGGTTTTAAAATTTTTTGCTTTGATTTTTGTTTGATAAGTGAAAATTGAGTGAGTTTTGAGGAAGAAGAACAACTGAAGCAAAATCGCCCGCGCATCTCGGTCTTTTCGGATTTTAGACGGTTTCAGCCGAAAACATCATTTGACGTGGCAGTATATCAAAATTCCAAAATTAAATTTAAAATTAGACTAAATTACACCAATAATTACTCAATTTTGATATGAAGAAATAAACAGTTATCTGGTTTATATTTCAATTATTCAACTTTGAAAATGTAACAAAATAGTCCTTTTTTCACGTTTTCCGTCACAGACATCACGGAATAGTGACATGGTAGTTGACGGCATCGGTAAAGTGTGAAAACGTCCAGCTGATTGGTTACATTTAACATAACAGTCATTCAACTTTGAAAATGTGACAAAACAGTCACTAACGTTATTGAAAAGTGACAAAACAGTAGGGTTAGAAAATAGGCCAATTGTATTGTCACTTTTCGATAGCGTTAGTGATTATTTTGTCACATTTTTAAAGTTAAGTGATTGTTGTGTTAAATGTAACCAAGCAGCTGGACATTTTCCACATTCTACCGACGCCGTCAACTGCCATGTCACTATTTGGTGACGTCTGTGACGAAAAACGTGAAAAAAGATTGTTTTGTCACATTTTCAAAGTTGAGTGACTGAAATGTAAATCAAATGACTATTTGTTTCTCCATATCAAAGTTGAGTGACTGAAATGTAAATCAAGTGACTATTTGTTTCTCCATATCAAAGTTGAGTGATTGTTGGTGTATTTTACTCTTAAAATTATCAAAAAAAGTTAGCTCTCTTTTGGGTAAACTACCTAGTTGGTCCTCAATTTTAGGGTGCTTACATTTTGAGTGACCAAAATGAAATTTTTGCAATTTCGTCACTCAACTTTTAAGGTACTTTCATTTTAGTCATCCAAGCATTAAATCTCTAAGATAATTAATTGTACACGCCACATCATGTTTGAAATAGAAGATAAAATTAATTAATTAAATTAATTACAATGCTTTTTCTTTACTTTTAGATTAGCATGAAAGATTCAAGATCAAATAATCAAAAGAAATTTGAGTTTTATAGACAACTATTAAAGATAATAAATTTCAATGATAATTTTTAACAAATAATTTCAAAACATCAAAATAAATTGTTGAAAATCTTTTATCCATTGATAATTTCTACCGATTTGCTACAATAATTTTTTTTTGAATATACTGGTTTGATTACATGGTAGTATCTATTCATACTTTCTTAACCGTTTGACAACGCACACACACCTTGCACACACAGGCGCTCGAACCCGGGACCCTTAGGACGAACAACATTTTCTTTTTCACTGAAGCCACTTGTTGGATTCTTTGCTACAATAATTTTGAATGTTAATATTTAAGAATTTATATTTCAAAACTCAAATTTAAAATTTTTGGTAATGGGATAAACAAGTATAATTTGAGAATTTTTGTGTATTATTTTAATTTCCATCTCTTTTTCATTTTTACCCTTGATTTTTTTTATCCCGATCATTACTTAAAAGGACATTTTTGGGTGACCAAAATAAAAGCAAGCTCGTATTAGCTTTTTATGTATTAAGATGTGATGAGTTGAGATGATATCTTCACTTTAGAGTTTCAACTCGAATCTTTACTTACGTGTTGAAAAATAACGCATAATAAGTATATAAGGAATTAAGCTTACCATTTAAATATTTGGTTAATAATAATATTCAATGAAATTGAATAGAGAGTAACCATAGTGAATTATTTAACTAGCATTCTATAGTTCATTTACCAATTCATTTATATGGCCACTTACCCTTTAAATTATCAACCCAAATTAGACTTATTAGAACACGTAGGATACGCTGAATGAACACTAAATCATTGGCACAAACATGCATACACTAAGTGATATTATCATTAGCACTGAAGTGCGAAATCACTTAATTATAACGAAATGCCACTATCACTAGCCCGCATGAAAATTTATTAATGACATGCTATATGTATATATATATATCCTACTAGTTCCCATTTTTTCTACATGAACATTTAACACTTAAATTCATTACATTGACTTAACAATTAAAGGCAATTCAAAGTTTACACTTTTTACAATTTAATCCTTATTTATATAAAAGTAAACAATCATCAAATATCACTTGACATTTAATTTACTATTATTTAACAGTTCATTTAAGTTTTTTATCTAATTATTTTATTTCACTTATCTAACTTTTATATATTTTGCAATTTAATCCATTTTACTTCAAATACACTACACATAAGCTATTCACTTGTTATTTAAATTCACCTTCTAACACCTTTACTTTAAAATAAATTTCACAATACACATCAACATTTTCTTATATAGATTAATCCCATAAATATTACTATAACCAAATTAACAAATTTTCACTTAGGTTTATTAGGTAAAGCAAAATTATTGAAATTCTCACAATCAAGTGCTTGAATGGGTTTCTTTCTTCTTCCTTCACTCTTTTTCTACTTCTTTCCCCTTATCAAGCCCCTGTTGAACACCTTTGTTCTCTTTCTCTTCATTAACATAACACACATATACAAGATATTTAATTTAATATTTTAAATTGTTGATAATATTTAATTTAAAAAATCTAAACTTCATCGCACACATCTATTGACACACCTTTAATTTCAATCTCATCCACAATTCATAACACTCTCTTGGTTTAATTACGCTTCTAATCCATCTTCTTTTTCCCATCAATCTAATTCAATCATTCTTATTTTTAATGCTCACACTTTTGCCCCAACACTTTTCACACTGTTACGTTTTAGTCAATACCTCAAATTAATTTCTCTCAATCAATACAAAAGTCTTTTTAATTCCCTACAATATCCAACTACATTTTCTACTAATACTCATGATTCATATTTCATTTACTTGAAAATTCTAATATGTGCAAGTTCTGAAATAACACTATTCTCATCTCAAACGGTGTTAGGAATGTTACATCCACATTGGAGTATTTTGTTGTAAATATATTACTCTGATGTCAATTATGCACTTTCAGTAGCGACTAGTCCAAACAAATTGACTTTCACAAAAATTGTTCAAGGGCTACAATTTCGCCAACAAACCAATCCCTACAAAATATATCTTAACATAAACTTGGTCGTGAATATAAATCTTTGATGCTTTTCATACCTATCCAATAAGTGGTATACAAGAATACTAATTATATATGCTAGCTGTTAAGCAGTAACGATGTCAACCAAAGATGGTACAAAATCAAGCCACAACTTATCTTTCCTCGTGTATTCTTAGAGTAGCTTGAGTCTCTCAGTAAATAATGATTGCTCTATTATTGTAGAACATTTTACGTATGCTTTACACATGGCTTCGTTGATTATTATGACTCAACCGACAAGTGAAATTTCCAGCATGTGTAACCTAACCTCACTAAGCAAACGAATTAGATACTACAATGAGAACTTAGTCAGAAAATATACTAAAAATCTTTTGGTCCATGAGGAAGTGCACTACTTAGTCTACCATATGCCTATTGAACCTGAGAGTCAAATAGATCAATCCTCATTGATCAATTTATATCTATTCAAAGGGAACCTCATTCCTAAAAGATGTTAATGGAAGCAACAAACTCGAGAGGCAATGCAAGACATCCTCACCAACATAAAAAAGACCCTCAACAACAACTAGTATCGCTTAAGAGATACAACCAAGTCAAACGACTTGACTTCCATAACTTTGCTCTCACATAATTGGTAGAGCCAAATCCCTCAAGGGATGAAGAAACATCATATGAAACAACTCCAGTCGATCATCTATCAAAGATGCTTAAACGGCCGAAGTATCACATCTAGCAAACACCTTGACGCATACCTTTACCAAATCCATCTATAAGCATCCCCGTACCCAAATGAGGAGCAAGTGTTATAGATCAATCAAAAAACAACCTTGGGGACCAATCAGAAGGGTCACATATATCAATCTCTTCATAGAGGTTCATCTCGTTCATCCAATCTCGTTTCGGTACTCCTTAACACCAATTTTAAGTCCATTTTCACCACCAAATATATAAAAACAAAACGCAAACAACTTACACATCTTTTATTGTAATTCATGCAATACATATGAAAGTGGGTATACCATGAGAAATAGGTGGAGTTGATTCACATACGCAAGAGTGGTACGAGGCATGGGATTTTCATGGGCACCCCCATAATTAGGGCCACAAGTTCTGATGAAGAAATGGACCCCAAAAAGAAGAAAGCTAACCAGCCTTTTTCCATCCTCCCACCCACTACTATTTTTGTCCACTTGGGTTGCCTTGGAGTTTGCTTTTTCAATAACCTTTAAACCATAATAAATATTTTTGGCTCTTATTTTTCCACAAGAATATGCGCCATTTTTTAATTTTCCTATATTGGTGTATATATTCATTGCCTTATTCTTGTACAAGTGGTCACATTCATAGTCATCTTTTTCTTTGTAGAAAATTATTGAGTTGGAGAATCCAAACCCTTTTTTGAGTTGACTACCTCCTCCATTTTTGAATCGACAAACTACTATTTGCTTCTTAATTTTCCATGATTTGAGAGATTTTGATTTACTTTTGAAGAGATTAAATAGGAAATTATAATCAATTGGCTGATATTTGGTAAGCACTAAATATGGTTAAAATACCATAATCTTTAACACTACAATTATAAGACAGAAGAGCCAAAAAAGAAAAACAAGGGTCGGCGCAGCAAACGGAGGCGCCAAATTTCGAGGGTGGGTTCTTTAGTGGAAAGATCAATCAATAAACAGTTGGTGCGGCGTCTCGGCGTTGTGGGGGAATTCTCTTTTCTTCTTAAAATTTTCCTTGAATTCTCCATTTTAAAAGGAAAAAAAAAACCAATACCCATTTTTTGTTTTTGCATTCTATTCATTGATTCATTTGGTCATGGTTAGTTTCACGTTTTAAACACCAAAAAGAGAAGAACCCAGATTCAGATTTTGCTTTGTTTTATTGTGAGTATTGAATTTTTCCTTTTTTCTTTCTTTTTTGTTATTGTTTTGATGAATTCTGTGATTTGGGTTTTGTTCTGCTATGAGTAAAGATGAAAATTTTCATATATATATATATATATATATATATATATATATATATATATATATATGAAAATTTGGTTTCTGAATTATTTTAATGCAAAATTTGGATCCAAAATGACTTTCTTAAGAAGAAATTAAAGGATTAGATGCATTAAAAAGTTTGGTCCGTAGTCCTGATTATCTTCGTGTTTCATTGCTTTTTGATATTGCAGAGGGGATCATAATGGCTGCTAGTATAGCTTATATAGGTGGTCATTTACAATATGGGGTGAACTTTTGCATGGGGCAAAGTTGTAAACAAGCTATTTGGGTTCCTAGTGTGACATTCAATGGATGCCTACAAAGAGAACTCTCATGGTATTTGTTAAGAATCATAATTTTAGTCTATTTATTTTCTTATTATATCTATGTATGATTGGTGTTTTTGTGAAGAATCTTATTTTTATTGTAGAGTATTTAAGTTTTCAACAAAGCTTCTAATTATATCTATGGATTCCTTTTGGGAGATTTTCCAGGTCATGTGGTGTATCCAAGTTTCTGCAGATCCGTAAGTGTAATTTGTTTCGATCTCGAACGAATGAGAATTGGAAGTCCTTTGGGACAGTCATCACTTCTGCTTACTTAAGAGATGGTTCAACAAAGTATTTCGATTTTGCTGTCATTGGTAGCGGTGTTGCAGGTCTTCGTTACGCTCTTGAAGTTGCGAAACATGGATCTGTTGCGATTATCACTAAGGCTGAGCCTCATGAGAGTAATACAAACTATGCACAAGGTGGTGTTAGTGCAGTCCTGTGTTCATCTGATTCTGTAGAGAATCACATGCAGGATACAATTGTAGCAGGAGCTTATCTTTGTGATGAAGAGACTGTCAAAGTTAGTTCCGGGATTCTTTCTTTTAATTAGCAGGTTTTCGTCATCGATCCTGACTGAGGTTCTGGTCTATTTGTTCAGGTTGTCTGTACTGAAGGACCTGATAGAATCCGAGAATTGATTGCAATGGGGGCTTCGTTTGACCATGGTGATGATGGAAATTTGCATCTAGCAAGGGAAGGGGGTCATTCTCATCACCGAATTGTTCATGCTGCTGATATGACTGGACGAGAGATTGAACGGGCTTTACTCGAGGCAGTTGTTAATGATCCTAATATTTCTGTGTTCAAACACCATTTCGCAATCGATTTACTTACTTCCCAGGTTCATAACCACCCCATTTGGTGTAGATAACTATAACCTATATTGAGACTTGTATAACATTGTGCTAAAATGAAAGCCTTGATGGTTTGCAGGATGGTTCCGACACAGTTTGTCACGGCATTGATGCTTTAAATACTAAAACGCAAGAGGTGAAAACATGGTTTTATCTTAATAATCTTTTTCTACTTTCATTTAGTATCGTTTTCTGAATATGTTTCATGTATTTAACTCGAAAATAATTGTTTTTTGTTTTCTTTTCTTTCCACTGGCTCTTGCAGGTTGTCCGCTTCATTTCAAAGGTAACTTTACTCGCATCCGGTGGTGCAGGACATATCTATCCTTCAACAACAAATCCTCTGGTACTCCGTTGTTTCGAGTTTTCCTTCATTTCATTGTTTCCCTTGTTTGTTGCTTTATCACTCAAACTCGTGCTTATATAGGTGGCAACTGGGGATGGGATGGCTATGGCACATCGAGCTCAAGCTGTGATTTCCAACATGGAGTGAGTCATAATAATCTATTTGATTAATTCGTTTTTCTGAATTTTGATATAAAAGATACAATGTAGTTCATAATACATAACGTTGTTGTTTTTGATTCTTTATATTAGATGAGATCATCTTTTGGTTTATGATATACAAATAGATTTGGGTTGTTGGAGTTTCTTTGACTGTTTTTATGGAACTATTGTTTCTCAGGTTCGTGCAGTTTCATCCAACAGCCTTGGCTGATGAAGGCCTTCCTATCAAGCCGAAGAAAACTCGAGAAAACTCATTTCTTATTACCGAAGCTGTAAGAGGGGATGGAGGCATCCTTTACAATTTAAGCATGGAACGGTTTATGCCTTTGTACGATGAGAAAGCTGAGCTTGCTCCTAGAGATGTCGTGGCAAGAAGTATTGATGATCAACTCAAAATGCGTAATGAGAAGTATGTGTTGCTTGATATAAGTCATAAACCGAGAGAAAAGATCCTCTCCCACTTCCCGAACATAGCTAATGAATGCCTCCAACATGGCCTTGATATAACTCAGCAGCCAATTCCCGTGGTTCCTGCTGCACATTACATGTGTGGTGGAGTGCGTGCTGGGCTCCAGGGAGAGACGAACGTGCATGGCTTGTATGTAGCTGGTGAGGTTGCATGCACAGGTTTGCATGGAGCAAATAGACTTGCTAGCAACTCATTACTTGAGGCTTTGGTTTTCGCACGAAGAGCTGTCCAGCCCTCGATCAATCACATGAAGAGTTCTAGTCTTGATCTTAGCGCTTCGAGCTTATGGACCTGTCCACTTGTCCCAAAATCGCTAGGGAGTGATGTAATGCACAAAATATTAAGGATAACAAAGGAAGTGAGGAAAGAACTACAATTGATCATGTGGAAGTATGTTGGGATTGTTCGATCAACTTCAAGACTACAAGAAGCCGAGCAAAAAATCAGTAAGTTGGAAGCCAAATGGGAAACATACTTATTTGAGCACGGGTGGCAGCAAACAATGGTTGCCCACGAGGCTTGTGAAATGAGAAACCTCTTTTGTTGCGCAAAGCTAGTGGTGAGCAGTGCCCTCACTAGGCACGAGAGTCGTGGACTTCACTACATGACCGATTTTCCTCATTTGGAAGAAAGCAAGAGGCTACCTACAGTGATATTCCCGAGTTCCCATGCAACCGGCACATGGAGTTCACGACAACTGCACCAGCAGCCTATACTTAAGTCCATGTCTGATTCTCGATTCATCTACTGAAAATCTTGTATTTATCGCATTATAGTTTATCAATTATTTCATAACTTGCATTGAAAAACCTTTGGCAAGGAAATAGATCTGCCTTTATGGCATATTTAGGACAACTTTAAAGAAAAGCTAAGGTTGTCTTTGTTTTTCTTCCACCCATCTGAACTGCTTATGGTTCATTCCTATGGGAATAAAGAATAAGTGTTCCATTCATCTTAAAATGATCATATCATGCTTTATACCTGCAAACCATGATTGCTACGGTAAAAGTACCATGAAATCTTTGAGTCAGATTGCATTTTATCTCTTTTATATCAACATGAGATACATATGGTACGTCACTAGTCACTATTTGATTATTTTATCAGTCATGCTAGTTTTTAACAGTACAAATGGATGAAAATTTTAACAAAAAAGACCAATTTGCTCTCTGATATAACATACAGGAATCTATTTACTTTTTGAGCTAACGTATAAGAATTAAGGTTTTTTTATAAAATAACCCAAAAAATTGATTAATTACGTAAATAATCTATTTTTTGATAAAATACGTAAATGACCTAAAATCTATCGTGAAAGTTGGTGAAGCCAAATAATATGGTGCCACCAATATGTCACGTTAGCAATGCAGATAAAAAAATCATTTTTTTGGTGGAGTTATGTAGGATGACGCCGCCTATATAAATACCATGAGAATATTGAAATATCTGAAAAATAAAAAGGTTTTAAAATAATTTTTCTTTTTTAGTAAAGCCATTTTAAATGGTGCAATCACTTTTCAAGATGTGTAAGCTTTTTTTTAATTATTTATTTTAATTACTATGTTTTATATAAATAAAACAATATTATTTATTTTTTAAAACTCTAAATATTTTTTTGTGCTCAAATAAGAACCCTAAATATTTTTTCTTTTTTGCTCCAAGTTTTTTAACTCTAAGTTTGAGTGGCAATGACGATTAGGGGAATTTCTTCTTGTTTTTCCGACAACAACACCGTTTATGTCGACGATGTCGAAGTTGACGTGGACGATGACTCCGACGTTATTACTGAGGTTAGTTTTTTCTTGTTTTTCGTTGCATTTGCTTGTCTATTATTCTATCATGTTACGATTTGGGGAGACCATTTAGAATATTATTGTTTATGCTTTGATGAAGTTATTTTCTTTGATGAATTTTGGGTTGAAATACTATTGAGGTTAGTTAATTTCTTATTGTTTATGACACCATGTCTTTAAAAGAAAAAGAAAAAAAGAAAGGGAGAGCAATCAAGAGCATAAAAAGAGTTGTGGAGTAGATTTATTGATCTCCTCAACTCAAAATTTTGAATTAGAAGAGAAGAAGAGAAGAGAAGAAAAAGTGGCTGTTTTTTAAGGTATGTAAATATATTTTTATTTGAATTTATTATATTAATAGTAGTTTTTATAATGTAATCTTAATAATTAATTATATTTAATGTAGATATCAAGATGTGTTCTTAAGTAAACGAGGAGCATACTTCATCTAGGATCAACGAAACAGTAAAATTGTTAAATCATGAAATAATTTCTCGTATTTTATATATGATATTTATTTATAAAGTGTTGTATATTTTTGTTTGACTCGTATTTTTATGTGTATGTTATTACTACTATTTACATATGTTTTGTTATTCTTTAATATTTGTTATTTCCATTATTTATTTTTTTTATAATTCTCCTTTCACCTTTTATTTTAATCTCCTTTTAATTTTGATTTTATTTTTAAATATTTTAATACCTAAACTTGTTGTTTATTCAATTTTTATTCTATTTATTCCAAAATATTTAATAATTTTAAAAAAACATTTTTATTTAAACTTTTTTTTTTCTGTGGATGTCCCCAATCATAATATATTTAACAAAATTATTTAAGAATAATGGTTTTATTTCAAAATTTAAAATATTAATGTAAAAAATATAAATTTGAATTTTATGTTATTTGGATTAGACACGTTAGCTAATTGGAAATAGTAAATATGATGATGAAATTTCACGTGAAAGCAACATTATTTAATTGCTAAATACTCCAATATACAATATGTTATCTACACATTTTTGTTTGAAAATATTTGGAAAAAATGAAAATTGGTATTTTATTAATGCCTCATACATTAATTTTATTTTTAAAAATCAAATCAAATATAATATATTAATTAAAATAAAAAATTTACCATATAGGATGAGTAAAGGATTTTGAGGTCGCGGTTCCATTTTCCCAAGTACGATGCGGACAAGCGAATGATGCCATACTTACAGTTGGCGAGATTTGAGGACGTCATATTGATTCGGAGGTTCGACCTGAAGCCAAACCTAATATCTGCATTGGTTGAATGGTGGTGTCAGGAGACCCACACCTTCATTACGCCATGCGGGGAGTGCACGATCACATTACAAGACGTTGCTATGCAGCTTGGGTTGCAAGTTGACAGTGATGTGATCACATGCGACAGTGCAGGTATGTCACCCTTTTAATTTTCGTATTTGCCACTGTTGAGTCCTTTGTATAAATGCAGCCCGAACCTGCTAGTCACACCTATCGCTGGCTCTCCAACATTCCCCAACATATAATGTCGATGTAAACTTTGCAACCTTATAATCAATTGACTACTTCAAGCTATACTGTTTGATGGAAAACACACAGTCCGCCTTGTTCTCGAACCATTGCCCAACGAACAACTCTTCCAACTGTGGATTTGACGACAATATGTGAGCAAGGACTATATCGGCGTATTCGGGGAACTCGAATGCATGCGCTGCATCTGGATTTACGCTCAACATCTCACCCTCAGGGTTATTCCGTAAAACAATGCCACGACTTTGGTTATTGAGAGAAGGGGCGTGAGCATCTTCAACCTCCTCCGAGCCTTCATTATATCGTTCGGAACCTGATCATTATCAGGGTTACTAAATTCTTCAACGCCTTGATCAGAATCTTCACCATTATTAATCTCTTTTTTGATGTCTACCTCGATGCTTATAACCTCCGGATGTATTTGTAGACGGGGACCCGAGGCAGGGTTGTTATACGAACTCCCACCATAATTTGGATTTTCGAGTATTTGCGAAGTCCCTCCATATTCTGACTGATCTGTCCATCCGACATTAAGATCAAAGTCAAACCCGCGATGTTGACTTATTGGACTAACATTCTCAACGGGCTCTAGGTCGGCTAACTCAGCAAATAGCTCAACTGGTTGGGGGTTCTCATTCCCAGTCGACTACCATATTTCCATTATAGTGCCCAAGTCATTATCATTTAACAGTTGCATCACGCAAAATTTCAATGGATCTGCAGAGATTGGAAACTTGTAAAATAATCTTGACATCGCCCTTCCACAACGGATAGTTATTTTCGCACATATCTTTCTTTTTATTTCTTCTAGCTCTACAGTTTTATTGAATCGCAACCCTACTCTCTGCCGACCTTGAAATACACAACCAACATCACCTTTTACAATTTCATCATAAAAAATAACGTATACCAAAAACACCGAGTTATCCATCTTCACTAAAATTTTTGAGCTCTTCTACTAAACACAATAATTTCTCTTATCTCTTCTCTTCCAGTTCAACAATATATATACTAAGGTGGTTGAGCCATTCTTTAGGACTCCACCAAAATAAAATAATATTTTTTAATTTTTAAATTCAAAAAAATTAAAATTTAAAAAAAATTCGTAAACCAAGGATGGTGATGCCATTTTTTATGACTCCACCAAAAAAATAAATTTAAAATTGTAAAAAATAAATAATAAACAAAAAAGTATCATCGAAAATTGGTGACACCATTTAAAATGACTCCACTAAAAATAAAATATACATTTAAGTTAAACTATATATTTAAATATTATATAATAAATAAAAAAAAAGTCTATTGGATGACGCCATTTAAAATGACTCCACAAAAAAATAAATTTAAAATTTTAAAAATTAAATAATAAACAAATAATAAATAATAAACAAAAAAATATTGACACCTTGAAAAATGATGGCTCCATTTAAGATGGTCCAAAAAAAATTAATTTTAAAAAAATAATAATAAACAAATAATAAATAATTAAAAAGAAAAGTTGACACCTTGGAAAGAAAAATTGTTTTAAAATCCTTTTATTTTTCAGATATTTTAATATTTTCATGGTATTTATATAAATGATGTCATTTTACATGGTTCCACCAAAAAATTAATTTTTTTATTTGAGTTGTTGACGTGACACGTTGGTGGCGTCATATTATTTGACTCCACTAACTTTCATTATAAATTTTAAATCATTTACGTATTTAATAAAAAAATAAATTATTTATATAATTAATTAATTTTTTTAAAATAATTTTATAAAAAACCTAAAAATTAATTTATCTATTTTTAAATAAAAAGAACAAAATACAACCTCACTACTATCACTATATTACTTTTAAATTTTACTCAGTTTGGCTGCTAAACTATTAGGGATATCCTCATTTCTAGTAAAATGTTGGGTGCCATCCAAAATGAGCATCGTTATCTTGATTAGACAACTGGTGTCTTTACCTTGAAGAGGCGACAACTCTTCTGTTCTCAATGCCAAAAAACCTAACTGCCTGGTTTTCAGGCAAGAACATGTTACAATGTCAGAAATCTGTTCCTGGAAAGATCATGTCCCCAACCGTATGGATAAGAACACAGAAACTGGGGAAATGTGTACAGAAATTTATGGGAACCAAGCCCTTCCCTAGATTTCAGAGATTAAAAAACCAGTCTGAATTAGTAAATTTAATCGAAAAATTGACAATTCAACCATATAGAAAAATTAGAAAACCGGTAAAAAGTTAAAAATCGAATTTTTAATTCTTGTTATGTGTAGCAGAGTTCATCAACATTGGGGAATATTTCAGGTTCCACTAAATCTATCGTTTCCTTGGCCACACAGTTTAATTTTTTTCTTTGACACAATGCAAAAATAGGACTTGTTTAATACACGTGTTGGATTTGTGGTTAGAATTTTATTTATATATATTCCGATGGGGCAAAGTCATAAAGTAGGAATAAGAATACGACACACACAAGACTAATGTTCTGTATTAACAACTACCCTTTTTTGCCATTCTAGAGACCATCTTCTGAGTTCAGCCTTCTATCGAGTCTTGAACAACCAGTTCGTAAATTTCTAAAGGAGAATTCAGAAAAATTATTATAGGGCAGAGATGAATAATAAATTTTTGGGGTCAAATTATAATTTTATCATTATATTAACTTATAATTTCATAAATCTTTAAAGAAATAAAAAGTATATTTACCATTTTTAGGACCAAGGCAGCTGCATGCCTCCTTATCTACGCCCTTGCTTCGGATATCCAACTCTTATGAGCAATATGCATGTTCTTGTGAGTTAAGAGACAATGAAGACTTGGGTTAGCAACTATGTGTTGAATCAATTTAACATTCCACTCCATAGTTGTTAGGTGGATAAATCGAGAACAATTCTATGTTGGAGTAGGTTGATAATTTGCTCCACGTGTAGTCAATTAAGCAAAAGATTCACTTAAATTTTCTCTTCGAGGGTACGATACTCAAAAAGTATATTATAAAATAATTTTGTGCTCGAAATTCCCTTCTAACTTGAAGTTGGGACTTTACTTTTGATTTTTTGTAGGAGTTCGTCCAGTTTGACGCTCTTGTTGAAAGTTAAATCTATAGATTGGGCGGATACAAAAATGGCCTTGATTATGGTGTCATGAATTTGACCGTCGTAATGCGTATCAACTCTAATTCTTTTACTCATCTTCGGAAACGAAATTTGTTTAACACACACTAAAAAATAAATACGATAATATTATAAAAAATAAATATTTATTATTGTTAGGGATAAATCCGATTTAGCAACGAACAAATATTTTAAGTGAAAAATCCCTTCAAAAGAGGATAAAAAATCACGAACAAAAATAATTTCACTATAACGGTAAAAATGAAGAGTACAAAAGATAAAAATAAAAGTAAACCCCGAAAACCCGAAATAAGAACCCTCTGAAAGCTTATAAAAACTAATACCTAAATGTGTTATGAGTATTTTTTTAAGGTGGAAAAGGGCCTATTTATAGGTTAAAATCGTAGATCAAATAATATCAAAATAACATACACTAATCAAAATTTGAGTGTGAAATTAAAAGCAGAGTTTAAGTGAAAAAAATAAATAAATAATACGAGACATAACTCCACAATTATTATTCCAGTATATTAGTACAACAAAAGATACTAACACATAAATATATAATATCAAATTTCTGAACCAAATTTTATAAACAAAGTAATTATTTACTCGAAGTAAATTAATTTATTAGCTTGAGTTTCCAACTTATGCCGCAACAACTACGAATTTTGTTCAAGCAAATGAATAAAATAATTTCATATTTTTAACATCAACATTTTTTTTCTTTGCATACAAATTTTCTCCTTAAAATTTATCTCTAAAAAATTTCTCCATTTTATTGGAAAATTATACCACCCAATAAGAAACATATTTAAAAATGTTAGAGAAGATCAAACATGATTATTTTTTTGAAAAATTATGCTTGGGATTCTCAACATCCTTTTTTTACGAAGATTCTACCATCTGATATGAAAAAGACGAGATGAATTTAAAAAAAAGATTAACAAAAAGTATTTTATTGAAAAATTATCTCGAGATTCTTAAAAATAAAAATATTTAAATTTTCTCAATTTTTTAGATTTCGATCAAACAGCTGTAATTCTTTTTAAAATTTGATCAAAAGACTCAAATTTAAAACCTTCAACCTTAAATGGTGGTAAATGTTAATGTCACATTTCATAAGGTAAAAACGCGCCCTGTAGGAAGCGTTCTACAGTGAAAGCATGTTCTACATGGCTCGCTTTTGCCCTATAGACACCACATCAGCGGAAGTTACTCCCTACGGGACGCGCTAAAGATACTACTAATAGTAGAACTTTTTTTTTGATATTAAGGGTAAAGGATGGAGACAACACCATTTGAATTCGTGTCAAATGATAATTTAACAAGAATTTTAACCACCATTTTATTTAAGTCAAGACACTAAAAACGAAATTTAATAAATTTAAATTTAATATAAAAAATTAAATACAAATGTGAATTATCAAAATTTTCAATTATTTTAATTATAAAAAACCTCAAACTAAGATTTGATGAAGTTTAAATCCAACTTTTTAAGTCTAGAATTAAATCGAATTCAATTTTTTTATAACTTAGCTTGATTGTATTACACCTTGAGAACAAGCCATTAGGTGATTTTTTTTATTATCTTTTTTCCGAGAATGTCAACATCGGCCTGAAATATTGAGTTAAACTTAAATATTAAGAATATCTTTTTTGAGATGTAAAAAAAAAAAAACACAAAAGAGTAAATTAAACTCAACGAAATTAAATTAGTAGTAAATTTATATTTAGATCATTTAACTTTAAAAAATTATAAAATGGTCATTAAATTATTTAAAGGTTTTTATTTAAGTGATTGGATTGTTAAAATTATTGTTGGATGATCTTTTTTGGTTGTATCGTCTGCACTCTACATCAATTGAAAACTCTCTTTTTTCTTTTACAGTTTAAGTTTTTTTATGAAATAATTTTATAACATCATAAATCTACGAATCAAAATTCAAAAATATTTTCTTTTTTGATCTTCGATATTGATTATTAAATTAACTTGAATCTAAATTTTTAAATAGTATAATGATTAAATGAAAACTTTTTAAAATTTAATAATTATTTTATACTCTTTTAAAATTGAATGTAGTTTGCGGTTTTGATTACAAAATCATCATCTTTGAAAAATGTAAAAAGACCATTGTCTTATTAATGTCGCCCATACCGATCAAGAGCAGAAAGTAGAGTAAACAACAACAGTTCTTTCAAATTTCAAAGAAACAGCTAATGGGCCGTATGGACCACCACCATGGCTGATGCTTTAAAATTCAAAGAAACGGTGATAGATTTCTGTCTCTTTCTAATCAATGGCTGAAACCCAAAACTAAAACCATCACAAACATTTCATTTTCACCCTTCACACTAAAAAAAAAAGCTTGAGTTTTTAAGTAAGTAAGATGATAATGGAGGAGCACTGGAAACTGGTTTATGTAACTGGGATTTTGGCTTTAGGATTTGCAGTGAAAAGCAATGGTGATGGTTCAATCTCATGTGGGTTTCCAGCCATATATAACTTTGGGGATTCAAATTCAGACACTGGTGGAATCTCAGCGACCTTAAATGAAATTCTACCACCAAATGGTGAAACCTTCTTTGGACATCCCGCCGGCAGAGCCTCTGATGGTCGACTCATTATAGATTTCATAGGCAAGTTTTCTTTTACTCAAGAATTATCTATGGCTTCTTCGAATATACATAAATTTGTTTTTGCTTCTTTTTGCAGTTGAGGGTCTTAAGTTACCATATCTTGGTGCATATATGGATTCAATTGGGACAAATTTCAGGCATGGTGCTAATTTTGCAACCGGTGGTTCATCAGTTAGACCACCTGGTTTTAGTCCATTCAATCTTGGGATTCAGATTTCACAATTCATTCAATTCAAAGCTCGTACCACTACTCTCTATGGTCAACTCAGCCTCAATAGTAAGTTTTATGCCTTCCATCTGTTTGCTTTTTTTGCTCAAAGAGACCATAATTTTGAAACAGGTAATATACATCATAGATGTTATATGGCAATGCCGTAAATTAACTTTTCTTTTAATCTTTGGGTTTGGAGCTTGGGAACGGTTCACCCCGGTCTAGTGTAAGGGCGGGCAAAGAGCCGTAAGACCGGGGTTTGAAGTATGATAGAGAATGGGGGAGAAGAGGATGAGTGAAATCTCAAAAGATGGGGTTATGCCGTGGAGAATGAGATGGAAAAAGGTGGGAGAGGAGACCCCTTTTCCTCGGCCGTTTTAGGTATGTATAGGGACCTGCTGCACTATTATGTGCAGGGTGGTTGTAAGGTCCTTCTACATATTTATGTATAACAAAGTGTTAACATTTGATATGAAATGCATGAGTCTTTAAACATGATTTGAGTGCGACTATCGGATATAATAATATACTCATTTTTATTGTTAAAAACTAATCGTACGCCAGCATGACGTACCCATGGCACGCTATGTACTATTGTCTAGTTATTTCGTCAAACACGTCAGTTTTTAACCGTACAATATAATAGAGGGAGGTAAACTGTAATCTGACCACTAATACAAGGAGCTCCATAATACTTTAACCCCATATTTGGATACGAGTGTTGAGTATACATGTTTATTTTTTTCAAGTTTTTCTCTCTTTAAAGGGTGGTATCCCTATACCTTTATCTAAATATAAGCATAAAGTTGAAATTAATACTTTAAAATTAGTGGGATTAACATAGGATGGTGAAATTCGAACCCAAATGTATTGGATGCTCAACTTATAAAGGTGTATCTTAGGAACCAATTGGATTAAATCTGGATTCATTCCCTTAATTTTTATACATCATATATGTGGTAGAATATTTAAGGGTGCAACTTTTATGAAGTTATATATTCTTTAATATTTTCACGAATTCTACTAGAAATTGATTTTTTTTTTTTAATTTTTCTTGGTGAATTCTAAAATCAGGAAGAATCCCTTTATCCATTAGCAATCTACCAAGGCCTGCAGAATTCTCACAAGCTTTATACACATTTGATATTGGACAAAATGATCTTGGTCATGGTTTCCAAACCATGTCGGAGAAACAAGTTCGAGATTCAATTCCCGATATCGTAGGCGAGTTGTCGAAAGCTATTCATGTAAGTTTTTCAGTTTCGGTTTGAAATAGATTTGCGTGTTAGATATGACCATGGTCAAAATTTAAGTTTTTCCGTACATTCGGAGGATCCTAGGAGGGGTCATATCTCCTTATCCATGCATCAAACACTAATACTTCAAGAAAAATGAAAGCTGGAATAACATAGGCTCTAGAGCTTTATCAAGCAAGCTCGAGCAATTTGATTTTTATCACAAACTCAATCAAAGCTCGACTCAAACTTTGATCCTTGCGTTTCTTAATTACTGCTTTAGCTCAGCTCTGAGGTATATTAGACAATGCTTAGTTGAAGTAAATAATAACCATAACCTGTGTTGGTTTCAGATACTATACAAGGAAGGGGCAAGGTTCTTTTGGATACATAATACAGGTCCCCTTGGTTGTTTGCCATATAATGTTATATATGGCAAAAAGCCCGGAAATGTTGACAAAGACGGATGCGTGAAGTCCCAAAATGAGGTAGCCATGGAGTTCAACAAGCAACTTAAAAAGAAGATAACATGGTTAAGAACTCAACTTCCTTTTGCCAAATTCACCTATGTTGATGTTTATTCAGCTAAATATGATCTTATCAGCAACGCCAAGAAACTAGGTAAGAACATCTCATATTTGGATTTAAATACGAGTGTTGGATATGAATATGTTGAATTACTTTGACTCTTCATTTTGCTTGAAGCATATGTATTCAACACGGTAACAGTATCATAGAGGCCCTTATACTGGGAGTCAAATTGTATTTTGCCCCCTCTACTAAAATGGGCAAACTAGTGTTTGTACGTTAGTTCAAAGATCAAATCGGTCATTTTGCTAAAAATTCCATCCATTTCTACTGTTAAAAATTGGTTTATGTATCTCAATATGAGGTACATGTGGCACGCCACATGTTATTGTTTGATTATTCTGTCAATCACGCCAATTTTTAATAGTACAAATGGATGAAGTTTTTAACTAAAAAGATCAATTTGCTCTTTGATTTAAGGTACATCGACTAATTTGCTTAATTTTTGAGTAGAGAAGTCAAAATGCATTCTGACTTCTAGTACAGGATCTCCATGATACTTTTACCTATTCAACGACCATATAAACTTGAAAAGAAATTGTACATATCCATGTTGGAGGTAAAAGTATTATGGAGGCTTTTATACTAGGAGTCTGATTGTATTTTGCCTTTTCTACTAAAAAATGAACAAATTTGTCATTGTATGTTAGATTAAAAAGCAAATTGGTCATTTTGTTAAAATTTTATCCATTTTTATTGTTACAAATTACTCTTTGTACGTCAGAATGAGGTACAAGTGGCATGCCATGTGTCATTGTTTGGTTATTCTGTCAATCACGCGAGTTGTTCACAATACAAATGGATAAAATTTTTAACTGAAATGATTTGATCTAATGTACAAGGACTAATTTATCTCATTTTTTAGTAAAAAAAGCAAAATGCAATCTGACTTCTAGTAAAAGGATTCTCATTATACTTTTACCCCATGTCGGACAATATGTATTATGTAGACAACTGCTATATTACTGCAATATTTCTTGATGTGGGCAGGTTTTGTTGATCCATTTAATTTTTGCTGTGGAAGCTTTTATGGATACCATATAAATTGTGGGAAAAAAGCGATAGTGAATGGCACAGTTTATGGGAACCCATGTGATCATCCATCAAACCACATTAGTTGGGATGGCATACATTATTCTGAGACCGCTAATATGTTGGTTTCAAATCGCATTCTCAATGGCTCCTTATCTGATCCTCCTGTTTCAATCCAAGATGCTTGTCATCATCAAACAGATATATGATGATGATGAACCAATGATATCTACAGTTCTTGTTCGTTTCTGAATTTTCGGATGTATGATTAGATTAAATTTCGAGTTCTGTAATTTTACAGGGTAAAAAAGCCCTCAAACTTAAAATAAATAATAAAAAAAACATCAGAACTCTAAAATTGCATCGATTAAGTCTCTTGATCATCGTTTCTGTCTCGATGTGGTTGTAACGGCTGCTGTCATGGTGGTTCATATCAACTATAGTTGCTGATGTAGTAGTGTCAATGTCAGCAAAATTTTAAAAAATCAAAATGAATTTGATAATAACTCATTTAAGCTCATTTTAGAAGTAATATTTTAAATTAATAAAAAATATATATTTTAAAAAAATTTAGATATTCGTAAAACATTATTAAAAATTAAATAAAAATTTAAGTAGTAGAGACAAATAATAATTATTAAAAAATATCTTTTTAATTTTTTAATTAGTAGTAATAAATGGTTTTGTTTAGTAGCAAAGCATGGAATCATATCATATATATCGTGCATTTAAAATGGTGACACGTGAATAGTGTCTTTACTTGACACGTGAGCATTTTATAACTAATATAGGTTTCATATTTAATACATTATAAGGTAAAATTGAAATATATTTTAAACATTAAAAATCTTTTACATTAGAAATGAAATAACTTATTTAAAAATTGTTTAAAAATTTATAACTGTTAAGATTATAATTAAAATATTGTTGTTTGTTAAAAATAAAATTGTATAAAAAACAAAATTAAACTCTGAATTCATCGATACTAAATTTTGTTGTCTTAATAATTTGCGTATTTCACAAAAGCTATCTTTTTAGGAGATTTTAATTTAGGATTAATAAAGAGATAAAGTGATAAAATCTCATTTTTTTTAGGAATATTTGTATGGGAAAGTGTAATGCGCCACATCTGACCCAGTCTTCGAATTCTAATATGTAATGCCACATTTCGTTGTCCTCCAGCTAACTCAATAAAATTTTACAAGTTTAACTTATAAGATGGTTCATAACAATACACAATCATTATTCACACCCATATTCATGGGTTATAGGTGACAAATATCTCTTAATTATTGAGTTTCGAGGTTACTTAGTTTCACATTTGGAGTTAGGATTTGAATCCCACTAAAAGTACCAAGGTTCAACAATATGTCTCGAGACCGGGCTCCCTTGCTTACTATTTTTACTTCGAATTGGATATGTCTTGAGACAATGAGGTACATGTTTCAAGACTGACCTCGAGACATGCTTCTCATGTTTTCTTAATTTAATTTCGATGTTTGGATATCTCGAGACAAAAAATTTTATCTCAAGACTTAAAAAAAGAAAAAATAATAATAATTTAAGTTCGATGTTTACTTACCTCGAGACAAATGACTCTTATGCCTCAAGAATGGAACTGTATATCTCGAGACATGCTTGATATTTCTCGAAACTTAAACTGAAAAAATACAATATTGTCATTATTACTATTAATGTCTCGAGATTTAATGATCGATTTACCTAAAATGTAAAACTTATACCAATCAAAAGAGTTCAAAAACAAATCTAATCTAATGCCAACAAAATACAAATTCATCATTTACCAAATTTTATAGGAAGATATATATGAAATTAAGTTGAGTGGATGAGAGAAACAATTTCACAAATTTTAACTTTTTTTTATAATAAATATTAATTTATAATATTTTATTATATTTTTGTGTCAATTACTGATACTAATTAAAATATTTTAGAAATCAAATTACAAACTAAAAAGTAAAATTTTATAAGTTTAGATAAAAAAGCAAATTTACATCCCTAATTGCACATATTTACTATTTTTTTTAATTTTTTGCCTCCTTTTTATTATTTATAAATATAAATTATTAACTAATTTCACTCATAGAGTGATTGTGCATAAGATTAAATTTATTGTTATTGTAACATAAACTCCGTAAAATTTTAAAAAAATTAAAATAGAGTTAAACCTCAAATTCAGTATCCTTTAAATATATTGAGTTATTGACATCGAATTTCATTATCAAGATAATATTAATAATAAATTTTAAAAAATATAATATTACAATTTAGAAACAAATTTACATTAGAAATCATCACACCAAGGCATGCAATTGCATGACAAAATTATCCATGTAAGAGTTTTCAAGTCCTGGTTTTAAAAGGAACTCCTTCCATTTAGCATGGTTCGTCCTTACCTTGTTCCCCAACTCATTATCATGATCCATTACAATTTTTATTCCTTTGCAAGCATCATATTTTGTAAATAATTCATCTTCATCACCTTTCTCAACCTCTACTCTGATTTTTAGGTCTCCAGCCATCAATCTTGCATTAATTATTTGATCTCCAACATGGGGTAGCAACACCAATTAACAATCACTCACCTTCTGCTAAAGATCCTGAGCCGCAATGAGTCACAAAATACCTTACAGAGCGATGCCTTAAGATTAGTTGTTGTGGTACCCAACCTCCATGAAGTATCCCTCTTCCTTTTACTCTTTGTTGGAATCCTTCTGGCAAGGATGACTTGATTGTTTCAGCTCCCATTGGTGGTTTTAGGGCAACTAGAAATGGAAAACCTGTTAACTCAAGGCCTAAAACTAATTCTTGAAATTGATTCGTTTTCAAAACACACTCACTTTCGAATGCACAAAAAATCATAGTGTTAGGTTCAAACTAGCTTAATAACTTTTCTCATTGTTTTTCTAGTGCTAGTTTAGGTGGATTTGGCATTACTAGACTTGCGAAAATTACTGCCTTTCCAAATTGGCTCCCAATATATGAAATGAAATGATAAAAATGAAATGATTATAAGGTATGATTTTAGGGAGTGAATTTATGTAATGGTTATGTGAAATGGCTATATGCAAATATATGTTGAATTGAGTCGTTGAATATAGATATTTGAAATGTATTGTGAGTGTTAAAGACAACTATGATGGTTGGTTTTTATACCAAATGTGTCTTCCATGAATAAGTTTAATATCAGGATAAAATTATATGTATTACATCTGAACTCATTAACCTTGTGAGATTTGTGGCATATAAGTAATTTAACGAACTTACGATCAAGATATTGAATTATCTTGTAAAATGTTTAAAATTACATCATTTATGGTAAGTTGTAGTTTAAGTTTATTACAAATTTACTAAGTTTTAAGCAAACTTACCTCTTTTTATTTTCCTCCTTGCAGACCGTCAGATTCGAGCTATCGATTGGATTACTTTTGGAGGTCATACTATCTGGTAATTAATCGTTTATGTTGGTCCGATTATAAGTGGCATGTAATTAGGTTGATATCTACATGTGTTATAAGTCTTATGATACACTCAATGTTAATTGAAGCATGAGATTTAGATGTTGATGAATTTCTTAAGTAGTTTTGACTACTGCTTAGGCTAGTTTCTGTAGTTGGTACCAAAGTATCAGTAGTTACCCTAGTTGAATCGGTAGTTGGGTTTGGGTATTGATAGAAGTCCCAAGCTAAAACTACTTTGCTCATTGGAGTTTGTTATACCGGTAGTTGTCTGAGTTGTATCAGTATAACTCAGACTTGTATCAGTAGAACTACCAATTCTACCGGTAGGATTGTTTAGTGGTTTTCAAAATTTTTTCTCATTGAGTTCTATCGATACTTGTTCAACTAAATATCTATAGAAGTCTCTCAAACTTTAGAAACTCAATTTTTTTTTATTGAGAAAATTCAAAACATTTTTTAAAGGTCGATTTGCCCAATATTTTACATGATTTAAAAAAAACAAGGGGATTTTAAAAAAACATTAAATTGTTTTCAAATATATATTGTATATTGAAACAATCACATGCTCGGATCCGATGGTCAGACCGGATGAGAGGTGTTACATCTTATCATATTGATGTTAGATTTTTTTTTTCTTTTCAGTAAAAAGATATTGCTTTGATATACGAAATTATGAAGCAGTTGAGATTGAGCGACGATCTCAATTCCAATGAGGAAAATGCTAGCAAATAATTGAATCAGAAGCAAAATAGAAATCAGTCACCTTTTTCAGTCTTACAATTTTTTATAGTTTTCCTATTTTTCTCTTTTTTTTGGATAGAAACAAAACTATAGAATTAGAAAAAAAAAAATCGTACAGAGATCCTACGGAACAAAGCCATATACAAGTAGCGAAACCCAGATAAAAATTAAAATAAAGCCAACAAATTTCGAATAAAAACCAGTAATTTTTTAGTAACAAAAAATTCAAGCCTGCAAGGGAATGAGATTGGAATAGAGTTGGAAGGGTTAGGGATTTGGTCGTTGGGAAAGATAGAAGAAGTTGGTGAGGGGAAATGGTGTTTAGGGCTTTGAAAATGGAGAAGGGAGTGAATACAGAAGCTGTAGTTGAGAGTGCAGAAAGGATGACGTTCCTAGTGTGCTCTGAATGGGCAATTCAGAGGGTGGGGCAAGGAATGGCATTCAGCCTCTATTCAGTGATTAGTGGGAATAGAGAGCTAGAAAGCAACATCCGTAATAGACAATTACACCATATCAAACATTTGCTTGGATGTGGGCCCATTGAATTTGGATTGAATGCATGTAATGAACCAAACATGCTGTTAATGTTTGGTTAATTCCTGACATCTACTAAATTAAAAAGCTTTAATAATAAAACAGATATATTAACCTTTAGATTCGTTAAAATGACAAGTTGTGATATCGAATAAAATTGATACAACCGAATCGAATTACTATCTTTTAATTAAAAAAATTAACTATAAAATATATCTCTTAAAATTGTATGATGAATTGAATTAAACTAGATCAAAACGAATTTAAATAAAAAAAAATTTTTAAACCCGAATCAATTCGATTAATGTACAAGTCTAGAAGAAATACTGTTTGATAATGTGGGATGGTTGTATGAAGTATGGACCATAAGTCAACAAAGGCAAAAGTAGGAAAGTGTTTTTTGACTTAATTTCAAGCCTCTTGTTTATGGTCTGCAAAAGCAGCATTGAGGGAATCTTCTTAAGGCTCCTTTACAGTCAAAAGTGAGGCTGTGCTGACATTCCCCATGTCTTTTATTAAGTTCAAGTCAAACCTCTTTCCTTCTTCTAACTTTAATCTTTGCCCAAAGACAACGACCTCTATTCCTATGATTTAATAATTGGATCGGTAGTTAAATTATTGATTTTTAATTTAGTTAATTTGATAGTCGATTTAATAATATTTAAAAGTTAAAAGCAAAGAATCTATAAAATCGATTCAGTTATTAACTTTTTTTGTTTATTTTCGTTTTTTTATCAGTTTTGAACGGTTCGCTTAGAAATCAATTTAACTTTTATGTCCAAATTAGTATACCAATTAATTTTTTGTTCAACTGGTCCAATTCAAATAATATTAGTCCATGTTGCATGTAAATCTTTGACTCTATCTCATGTCACTTTTTTGTCTGATCCGGTAGATATCACCTGCAAATGATATTAACTACAAAACTTGAACCCTAATCGATTTGAATTCATATTTAATAAGTAAAAAGTTTTAAAATTATGATCCTTATTTTAAATTGGTCCTCAAATTTTAAAACATTCTAATTACATCCCCAAACTATCGAGGTTATATCAATAAGATCCTTCAATTACTAAAATAGTTATTTTAATTATTAAATAAGATGTTATATCTTATATGACATAACTTAAAATGAAAATAAATTGAATATTATAAAAATGGATGTTCCAAAAATCTTGATTTTGAGGTTTTCAAAAACTTTTACAAAAGTTTTATCGAACATTGAATCTCTTTTTTTGTTTGTTTTACTTTATTTTTAGATTTTACTTTTAAAAGTTATCCGACAATGCTTTACTTTTTTTTTTAAAATTTTCATTTTAAATTATGTTACAGTAGACATGACATGTTATTTAACAATAATGATCTGATTGATATAATATTGATAATTTAAGGATGTTATTAGAATGTTTTAAAGTTTGAATATCAATTTAGAATAAAGATCATAATTAAGGATGTATGATGCTATTAACTCTAAAACGTTAATGTAAGAATAAGTTTTATTTTTACTATTAAGTGAACATCAACTTTGAGATTTGTAGACTTGTTCATAAACGAGATTAGGTAAAATAAAGAAATTATTTTCGAGTTGTAGCCTTTTTTTATAATAGAAACTTGTCCAAACTTATTCAAGTAAAAAAAGTCAAATCATACTTGTGAACTAATAAAATCAAATAATGTAGGATACTAAAATTTGGCTAATTTGAGCTCAATTCTAATGATTTATGTGGTGTGACTCGTATTTTTTTTAGTCAAATTTTGATATTATTTTACAGTTGAAATTTATTATCCCTACTAATCTTTAATTTATTTAAAAGGGCTTTATATCATTGCTTTGTGATACCAATCAGAAAAGGATTTTTTTTAAAGGCGACAAAATGTAGTCGCATGTGAATTTTGGTGAGAGTTTTATGGTAATTATGGAGAGTATTTTGTAACCTTTTTTGAGTGTGCTATGAGATTCTGGGTTTTGTGTACCGATTTTGTTTACAGGTTTGTTCTTTGGGGTTTTGAGCATTGTATTCGAGTTTTTGGGTAATGTACATTTAGTGCATTTATGTTAATTTTTTCCAGATTGTACTCTCGTTTGTTTACTCATTTAGTGAAAAATCGAAACCTCCTTTACCCGTGAATTTTCTCTCATTGAGGATTTTTCGCGTAAAATATTTGTATTCATTCTTTTTCATTTTTATTTTTTTGTTAGTTATACGGTCGATCCCAATAATTTAGCTAAATTCAAGATTATTTTTTTCTTGTAATGGAACTCACCTTGTTTGTATACGCTATCCTATAAACACCTGGTTAAGTTTTCTTTTTTCTTTTTTTTTTCTTTCCATTGGAAACTGGTAAACTTGGTATTATATGTTAAGTAAAAGAGGACAATTGGGGACAATGCAATCTTTGACCAAATCTAAAAGGGAAAAGGTGAACCATGACAAATTATTACAAGAACATTGTCAAAGTTAAAAGAAAATCACATGTCCTAACAAAAAAGAAAGAATAATATGAAATGGTTATTTCACTTCGGTATATGAGAGTGCAAAAGAGGAAATGAAAAGAGAAGATGAAGCAATAGCAACATGAAAAGTTCGAAAATGCTGCAACATTTGATTGTTGTGGAAACATTGGTTGTTTGTTTTTAATGAAATTGTTTTTTTTTTCCTACGCTTGCAACCATTAGACTTTGTTTATGATTTTTAGGGTGTTAATTTGCTAATTTCGTCAAGATTTTCATAATTCAACTTAGATTTTCTACACTAAAAATATTCTTTTAAACAAAGGTATTTATGCTTGGATGGCGGCTCAAAATCAGCCTCATGAAAACTTTATATTCCTTGGGAAGTTTTGCCCCGTGAAAATGCTTTTTAATGGAACTTTAGCTTTAGTCGGTTGTGACCAAGAAACCATCGGTTTCACTTGGTGGGACGAGAATGTTCGACTTATCAATTTATACGGTAAACTATTGGGGGTTCATGTAGCCCATGTCGGATTAATCGTATTTTAAGCTGGAGCAACGAACCTATTTGTAGTGACTCCTTTTGTCGCAGAAAAATTCATGTACGAATAGGGATTAATTTTACTTCCCCACCTAGCTACTCTAGGTTGGGGTAGGTCATGACGGAGAAGTTATAAACACCTTTCCATAACTTGTATCTAGAGTACCTCAATTTCTCATGTTGTATTGGGCTTTGGGGGGTATTTATCATGCATTTTTGGGACTTGAAACTCTTAAAGAATCTAGGTAGTCGAATTAGTCAGGCCATCAATTTTTTGATTTTTATTAAATAAATTATTAAAAATTAATAACAGCAAAGAATATTAAAAAAATATTTAGCTTGATTCAACTATCCCGTATCAGTTCGCGACTCAACTGAAATAAAATCTTTCTTCGATTCGATATGTCGATTGATTCCCATCAACCCATCTGACTGATCAATCCGGTTCGATTTAGATAACTATGGATTTTGTTGTTTGTTGTTTTTGTGATGTATTGCTTTGGAGCTCTAATAAATTGAAAATTTTCTTCCTAGTGTAAAAGATGAAAATTTATCATTGTATTAACTTGTAATTTTAAAATTTAAAAAAAACTCAAATTATAACTTTACATTTTTAGGTTAAGCCCCATGCCCACTCCCGACTTTTATGTAGTAGATCGGTAAAAATTAATTAAAATAAAGTTACAATACTATAAGTTTTGTTAGGGCTATTGAGTTTTGAGCCAAAATAAGAGCACAATATATCTTACAAGATAGGTAGAAATTTCAAACGATGTTTGACAAACTCAGTTGTTGGGAGCATTTTAATAACTTTTAAGTTATCAACACATATAAAGTTAATCATACACACACATGCGCTGGTGTGGTATACCGGAGCCTGCCATGCACATACACGTAAAAGAAAGAGAAGGCAAATATTCTAAGTTGATGAGTGGGCCATTAGAGCATCTGGATTACTACGAATGTTCTGGTTCACCATAGCAGATATACGACTAATTTTTTCTCAAGGAATCATCCTAGTGGGACACCACCATCTCTTCCTTAATCCCATATAAATACCTTCCCCAATCCCCCTCTTTCTTCCTCACCTTCAAAGTAACCCCTCTAATAATATATACTTCACCTATATTTCATCACTAAAACCAGCTATGGAGTGTGCAGATAACCCAAGGTATGTCTCAATCTCAACCCTAGACATATGTATTTGAAACCCAACAATGTAGTAATTTTGTTGATGCAAGGATAGAACAAGGCGGAAGTTGTGGTGGTGTTGGTCGGTTCACCCCGTTTGAGATGGGGCGGAGAGCCAGTTGTTCTGGTGGTGGATAATGGAGGAAGTGAGCTCTCTCATTGAGAGTTATGGAGAAAGATGGAGAAGAGAAGAGAGGAAAAAGTCCCTTCTGCTGTTTCCTTGTCCCCTCTTTTTTTCCATAGGCCTTGATGAGACTTGATATGTATAATAATTTTATATATGTATAACAAGTTTCAATGATTTATGTTGTAATGCAGGAACAAATGTGCAGCTTGCTATAGACAGTTCAATAGGATGGAACATTTGGTTGATCATATCAGAACTTCGTTTCATTCAGTTCATGAACCTACTTGTGGTGTTTGTAAAAAGCACTGCCGATCCTTTGAATCTCTAAGGGAACATCTAATAGGTAACTAATTCAATTCATTTGTTTTATATTTATATATATGTATATATGTCGACAGCTTCTTGAAAACTATATAAATTTGTTCATAAATACAGGTCCATTGCCAAAACAAGAATGCAGGAACGTCTTCAACATCCGAGGCTGCAAGTTTTGTTTAGCCATTCTCGATAGCCCTTATGCTCTTAGGGTTCATCAAGACAGATGCCAGCTCTCTGGAATGAACCATGTATTAATTCAAGTCAAATTGTCTTTTTATACGTACATGTATATGTACGTAATAAAAGTACCATAAAGATCCTTGTATTAAGAATCAGATTGCATTTGTTCCCTCTACTAAAAAAATAAGCAAGTTAGTCTCTGTACATTAAATCAAAGAGCAAACTAGTCATTCTGTTAAAAATGTCATCTATTTCTACTATTAAAAACTGATTCTTGTACGTCTGAATGAAGTACATGTGGCACATCAGTTTTTAACAGTAGAATTGGATGAAATTTTTAACAGAAAAGACTAGTTTGCATTTTGATCTAACGTATACGGGCTAATTTAGCCCTTTTTTAGTAAAAGAGAGCAAAATACAATCTGACTCTTAGTACAAAGACCTCCATGATTATATGTATAATGGCACTTTTTTTTTTTTCATATTGAAATTGATTTAAAATGTGGGTTTTACTTGTAATAGGGGATATCAGCTTACATGTCTAACTTGGGTCTTAGAGATAGCTTAACAATCGACAATGGTTATTCAAGAGGCCCACAAGTTGTTGCACTTGCATGCAAAACTGTTGGTGGTGGAAGCGATAGGTCATTGGATCTTTGTGCAAGGGTTTGCATCATTGATGAAAATGAGAATATAATCTTCCATACTTATGTTAAACCTCCTATTCCAGTCACAAACTATAGGTATGCCCATAGGATAAATCCGAGTAATCCCTAAACTTTTCTTGTTTAACATATATTCAAGCTTGGTCCGACACTTGCCTTAGTCTGAGTAACATAGGTTCCTTGTTTGAACTACTTTCAGGTACGAAACAACAGGCATTCGACCAGAACATTTGAGGGATGCAATGCCATTGAGACAAGTTCAAAGAAAGGTTCAAGATTTCCTTTGCAATGGAGAACCAATGTGGAAAATTCGATCACCTAAAGGTGGAAAAGCTAAGATTCTTGTAGGGCATGGTCTTGATCATGACCTAGATAAAATGCAAGTTGAATATCCACCAATTATGATAAGGTAAAAGGTTAAGGATGCATATATATATAAAACACACATTCAAAAGGAATATATACGAGTCAACCTACAATCATTTTTCAATACAGCTTGCAGGTTTTGTATTATTCGAACTTTTCAGTTTTCTTAAAGTATTCATGTTGGATATTTGTTTATAGGGATACTGCAAAATATCCCCCCTTGATGAAAACAAGCAAACTTAGCAACTCGCTCAAGTACTTAACTCAAGCATATTTGGGGTAAGTATCTATAGATCATCTATTTCTCCCCTAGACGATCGGTATCCGATCGATGATCGTTAACGAGAGAGTGATGCATCATGTTGGGTGTGAATTAGGTATGACATTCAAAATGGCATTCAAGATCCTTATGAGGATTGTGTTGCAACAATGAGGCTTTACCTTAGGATGAGGAGACAAGTTCATAGGAGACAAGACTATCCGTTGGCTTTCGACCCTCAAAATCGGAACAACTTCGCGTCGTGGAGGCAAAACGAGCTCGAGAGGATGTCCCCTGAAGAAATGTTGGCAATCTCAAGGTCTGATTACTACTGTTGGTGCTTGGATTCTGCGTAAAAACACTGAGAAATGCCACTATTTCATTCTCCCCCCACCCCCATTACTTGTTATAGCAATAAGACGGAAGTAATTAATTGTTATTTCCCTAGTGTTTATTTGTACTAGTAAACAATTTATTGGATTATATATACATGTATGTATGCTAGTGAAATCATCTAAATAAATGGAATTATAAGAGTATTTATAGAGTAAGTTTAGCTCAGCTGGTTCATAGATTGCCATCCTCTTTCAAAAAAGAAAAAAAGGCCATCAAAGGGAATAGATGTACCATGGTTAAGAAATTTCTATTACTTATGATTAAGGGTATTCAATCGGCCGATTTAATTATTATTAAACTAAATTTTCATTATCTGAACTGAATGAAATTTAGTCTGTTAAATAATCAACCTATAGACACTGTAAAAAATTTCAACAAGAACACAAATTCAACATATATAAAGAGATTATGAAATGTGAATCATCATAACAATATTATTTCAACTCTCTAATAAAATTACCACTGATTTTCTGCAATTTTCAGCTACTTGTTTATCTTGGGTTTTTCTCCCAAGATGATGATCAATGTTGGCACCATCTTCACCTCATGGTTAATATTGATTCCCTTTTTTTGAGGACCACTCAACACCTACAAGTTCATCTTTGAATTTCATTGGTTTTAAATGGAATCAGATTTCCACAAAAATTCATACCTTAGATTTTTCTTGGCTGTCTTGGTCAAACACCATCATCAATGTCTTCATCATATAAATATATTTATACTTTTTTCACCTATGAGTTTTTAGATAAAATATTATATTTAATTGCATGATTAGGGTAGATTTCATCAATGCCTGGATTGAGGCTTGGAGTTGCAATTATTCAATAGGATTTTTATTTCTCTTCATCATCTCTTTTCAATTAATGTTCTTATGATTATTTTATTATTTTTGTTTATGATGCTTGTTATGAATTAATCGTTCAAGTAATGATTAAGTAAATGAAGGTTAATGGATTATTAATTGATATAGGTTAGAGATAAATTTAAGTTAGTATAAAAATTAATTGTTCAATAATTGATTTAAGTGAGAGTTAGATTAAGCAATAATTTAGGAAGAGTTAACTGTCGAGAGTGTTTGATTACCCTTAGTGATTTAGTTGAATAGTTATCTAAACCTGCTAAGATATACACCAACTTACGTAGTGAGGGCTTGCCAACTCCCTTAAAATAGAAAATTTTTCGTTTAGGCTTTTGAATTTTTTTTAAATTTTAAATTAGTAAAAGTAAAATTTTACTTTAGTCCCTCTAAAAAGATAAAATTTTGATTTAATTCTTTAAAAATTACAATTTAACTTCGATCCCCTAAAAAAAATTTTTGACTTCACCTCTGCATCAACATAAAATTCTCTAAACACATGTAAGTTATACACCAACCAAGTACCTGTATCTTGAAGTCAGTTTAGTCATGAATCTTAAACTTATCAATAGTTTAATTAGTTAAGTAAATCTCATTAACTGAAGATAAACTTAACCACTTCTTTTACATTGTAAGGACTGTCAGTACTGGCAAATGTCTTATGAAGTATAATAAAATATTAATTTTATCATTATTTTTTGTTTACTTTTCGTATAGCTGCAATTATAATGTCACTTTTGTAGAGAAACATTATTTTTTTTTGGTGAATTATAAACAGAGACTAGTGGGACTCGAACCCAAATTACACTTGAGACCGATGAACACTCCTGATTATCATGCCAATACATGAGGTTTTATTATTGTTTTTATTGCATGAGACATATGACAAACACTTCCATCACAAATGTGAGTGTTGTTCAGATTTAAATTAATTGTGTTGTTGGATGGGATATATGACTACTTTTCCAGCAACTCTACCAGTGTTGACATATGCAAGTCCTTGGAGTGTTTGAGAGAAAGGGTAAATGCCATTGGGATCAATAACAGCCTTCACCTTCCCACTCTCCAAGTAAGGGTTCAATTTCTCCAAATCAGCCCCATTTGAAGTGACTATAAACACAAATGCTGGCACCGTCACTGCCCCAATCACTATCACAACTTTCCCACCTTCCTTCATTGCCTTCACTGCCCTTTCACATTGCCCTGGTTTTTCATACACAAACTGGATTATGTCCTCAACTTATCAAGTAGATTAGGCAGATTTGAAAGAAAAAGAAGCTAGAATCTTACCGACACAGTCATATACAACATCAAATTTCTCAGGGAGATCTTCAAAGTTTTCCTTGGTGTAATCAACTGCTAAATCAGCACCCAAACTCCTCAACAACTCTAGTTTTCCTGTGCTAGCAGTAGCCACAACTCTTGATGCTCCGAATACATGCTTGGCCACCTGATCCATCAATACAACTTTATCATACCACCAAGTTAATACAATCATTTAGTAATGTTGACATAAACGTACCTGAATGACCATGCTGCCAACCCCACCAGCGCCTCCCAACACAAGAATGGATTGACCAGCAGTGAACTCGCATCGTTGAAGGCCTTCATAAGCTGTTCCGATGGCGACTGGCAGTGCAGCAGCCTCGGCAAAGCTCAGATTCTTGGGTTTGTGAGCCAGTAGCCGCTCTTCAACCGCGGTGTACTCGGCTAAAGTGCCGTATTGTTTGGGATGATCCAAGGCTTTCTCATGGATGTTACCATATACTTCATCACCTACCTTTAAGTTCTTTACTTGGCTTCCTACTTTCACCACCACACCAGCTACATCGTACCCTGGAACTGTCTGAAAAAACAAAAATAAAGCAATCAGCAGACACTTAACTGAGTTTAAGTTAGAGCAGTAATGTAAAAAACTTACGGGAAAAGGACATTCAGCTTGAACAAAAATGCCAATCATCCTTTTGTTATCAGCTGGATTAAGCCCTGAAGCCAGGACCTTAACAAGAACTTGATCTTCCTTCAATTCAGGAACAACAACATTGGACTTGAGTTTCAGAACATCTTCAGGTTTCCCATGTTGTCCATAAATCCAAGCTTTCATTGTACATGGAACATTCTCCATTTTTTTTTTCTTTTCAAAAAACCAACTTTATTTTGTGTTAGGTGTTTTGTCTGTGGTAAGGAAGTGGCAAGTATTTATAGGAGGGTGAATGGCTGCTTTAAACAAATGACAGAGAATGCATCATTGTGGCTGCTTTAAACAATTAAAAGAGAATGAATGATTGTGGCTGCTTTAAACAATTAAAAACAATCAAATAACAGAGAATGAATGATTGTGGCTGCTTACAATTAAAAAAAATCAAATAACAGAGAATGAATGGTTGTGGCTGCTTTAAACAATTAAAAACAACCAAATAACAGAGAATGAAACACGTAATGGAGTAACTAAAATTATTAAAATGGATTAAGGAGGGTGATTCAGTAACACTGGATGTTTGACTTATGGAAATCATTATTCGAATGTATTGCAAAACCTTGGACTCATCTATGTATGTATATCTTATATTGATGTAACTTTTTTTTCAAATTTTCTTCATGTATATTTTAATAATTATTAAATTTTATTCTCCTATCGGGGTAAATATGAAGGCTGTGTCACGAGCAGTTCCAACTAAGCCTTACATTTAATACTTATCCGTTTATTAAGAATTCTCATTGTAAGTGTATTGCGTAAACATGTGTATCACAAGGTATATCATTTAAGTTTTTAGACAAAAACTTGAAAGAGAGGTGAGGCAATGGGTTTTTTTTCTAAAGGTAGTAGAGTGAATCAGTTATAAAATTTATCTTTAAATATCAATCTAAACCGAAAAAAAATTAGGTACCAAAATGAAAAAATAATAAACTTTATAAGAAAATAAAGAAAAATTCAATTAGGTAAATGTGAAAATAACCCTATTCTAATTTTTTCCTTAAATTTATGTTAATGTACCTATTTTACCCGTATTTATTTCATAAACCTCCTTTAGGTGTTGATTTTATATAGTACTAGGAATTCTCTTTGGCGATGTGTGAGCCGATTTTAAAATAATTATGAATTTATTTTATATTTTAAATTAATATTTTCACTATTATATTTATATTTTATTAAAGTTGGAAATTGTTTCATGAGAAATAATATTCATGTGTTCAAATCTTTGTTAAAATTTAAGAATTTTTAGAGTTAATAAATTTTAAATTTAAATCATATTAACAATATAATAATATTCCCCTAATAACATAGGTAAATAGAATAAAATAACATGTAATTAGAGTTATTCATAAGTCAAGCTGAGGCATGATCAGATTCTAAAAAATTTTCAAGTCCAAGTCGAAATTTGGTCTAATCCGATAGCTTATTTTACTATTTATATATTAATAAAATATTAAAAATATATATTTATATTAATATTTACATATTTTATAATTAAATTTAAATAAAATATATTTTTCTACTATTTAACTTGAATTTGAGTTTGGTTTACAGAACAACTAATTCATGTATTGTGACTTAGGGTGTAACGCTCGTACATCTCGACGTAGCTCATCAATCTCATTTTGTCACCCTTTCACTTGTGGGTTAGGGTTTCATCTTGTGTGTTCACATTTTCTTGGGAACCAGAGTTGTCAACATGCATCTTTCTTCGTAGCTTTTCGTTTTGTCTCAATAACTCTTGCTGGAAGGCCTGTTGTTTTACAAACCGTGCTTCCTAGCTTGCCATTTGCTCCCTCATAAATTTCATATGCTCCTAGAGAGCTAGAAATTTCTGTGGAGGTGCCTCTTGGTTGAGGGGAAGTGACAGCCCCTGATTGTTGGAAAGGTTCAGGTCCAAGGAAGGTGAGGCTCCCCGATAGATCGCATTATCGAAGTTTTTTGGCCTGTCGGCAAACCATGCAGCAAACAAGTCTGCTTCGTCATGCTGGGCGTCAAAACCTAACGCTCTAGCCTGCCCTGGTGAAGAGTTGAAGGGAAAATTTTCATTTGGGTGAGCCATTTGCTTCTAAAAGTGAAGAAAACTTAATCAAACTTGAAAAATCTAATGACCAATAGTGTTTCCAAGCTCACCGCACCAATTGTTGAGTAATATTTTTCTCGTGTCTTATTGATGGGAATGTTAGGGTATTTATACATGCTTCTACTAGTACTATGACAGTTCATAACAGGATCCACTATTTTGTCTTGGCTATGCTGTCTCCGTTACTGACATTCCCTACTCTTAGTACTGACATTCACTATCCTGTGAGGTGATCTCGCGGACCCCTTTCTGCGAGTCATGTCCACGAGCTCTCCTTGTGATCTATATCTGTGAAGTCACTATCCTCTCATGATTCATCTTACACTTAATCTCCGAATAAAATCTATCTGAATCATGAGTCGAGGATTCGAATCTTTTTTAAGACTTAGGTTGGTGGATTCTAATGTTTAACAAAATCTAAGGCAAAAAGTAATAAAAGAGTGAAATATGTGAAGCACCCATTTCTATATAACCTGGCCCAAGAAGGAGGAATTGAGAGACGCTGGCCCAAGAAGGAGTTTGAGGATAAAGAAAAGCATTCTTTGAATTTCGCCAGGCAGCAATGGTTGCCATTGTTTTTGCCTTCTTCAACTGTTTTGAAGAGCATTTACTTTCCTATTAGATTAATGAGGTAGTATGAATAATTTTAAACAATTTATATAAATATTTTAACTCATATCACATTTTAAAATCTTCTTCACCATTTCAACCCATACATATTTTTTTTATAAATATTTATATTTAAAAAACAGTAGATCCATTGGTGAGTGCCTTAGTCCTCACACCACACCTAATGGCCTTGTAAGAGACAAAATAGAAGAAACAATAGCCTCAACCTTACTTCCATAAGTCAACCAGCTTGGTAAGTGCTTTAGTAGAAGACCCTGTTGGACCCATGGCAGCCAAGGCCTTCTCTTTCATCTTCCTGCTCTTCTCTCTAAGCTCCTCACCCTTCTTCGATTCCATCAACTCTCTCACTCCTTTCTCCAACTCAGTTCCACTCACAAACCCATCCCCCGCCATTTGCTCCACCGGAATAGCCATCTTCATATCCTCAACCAAGATGTTCCGGTTCAAGTGTTGCTCTGCATATAGAGGCCATGCAATCATGGGCACCCCAGCCACCACCGCTTCCAATACCGAGTTCCACCCACAGTGAGTCACAAAGCCACCGATTGAGTCCTTGTTCAACACTGCTACTTGTGGCGCAAAAGACTTCACAACCAAACCCCTATCTCTGGTTCTCTCCATAAATCCTTCTGGTAAAAGACTGTCTAAATCCACGTCAGGGTTATCTTCAGCTTGCTTAGTCTTTTCATGATTGGGTGGATCTTTTACAACCCATAAGAACCTTTGCCCACTACGTTCCAACCCTTTGGCTATTTCCTTAACCTGGGGTGGGTAGAACGTCCCACGGCTTCCAAAACACAGGAACACAACGCTTTGACTCGGTTGCTTCTCTAGCCATGATAAACAATCGTCATTTTCAGCTTCATGTTTACTTGGTGCAATCAAAGGTCCAATGTAGAAAGTTGGTGGAGTACTTGGAGCATCAAGAAGGCATAATCCACTAGCAATAGCCTTAATGGAAATGGGTTCAAGATCTTCAAAAGTGTTGACTATGATTCCTTCTGATTGTTGAAGACTTGACATGAAGTACATACAATCATGATAAGCTGGATCATCTCTATCAAGTAAAGGTTCAGGCATGTGTACAGCTCTCAACGATGGCACACCCTCAAAATGGAAGACCATGTTGGGCAGATCTTTGAAGCTTCTTCCAAAGGTTTGTTTATCAAGCTTTGGGATTTGAAGGAAAGCAGCAAGGGTAGAAGCACCAGAGGTAAAGAAGTAAAAAGTAGGGATGTTAAGATCTTTTCCCAGAGATAAAGCCGAAGTACAGAAAAGATCAATGATAAAAGCGGAGATTTTGTGAGATTTGGAGATTTGTTGAAGAGAATGGAGGGCGTTGGGTGCATGAAGGCGGATGAATTGGAAGGCAATGGCGGCACCGCTGCAATTTTGAGATAGGTCAACGGAGATGGAAGGGAAGCGAAAGAAGGAGATAGATGGGAAGGCTTTGGAGACGGAATTGATGTAAGAGATGATGGTTGGGGTGTCCCAAAAGCCAGTGGTAAGGAGGATGGTGATGGAGTATCGGTTGTTGTAGTGGTGAAGGATGAGTTTGCCAAGCTCCACCATTGACACCGCATGGCCCAAACCGGGCGATGGGTAGAGGACGATCGTCTCTTGCATTGTTTATTTTCTTTCTTTCTTTTTTTCTTAATTTTGAATAAATTTCTTCTGTATTTGTTGGAACAAGCTTCTGTTGGTCTTCCATTTTCACCCACTCAGGGCTTATCGGTACGACATGTTTATCATTTATAATATTTTATATTATATTATTTTTATATATTATGTAATTGGAATATATTATAAAAATAAATATATATTAAATATATAATATTATATTAATATAAATATTAAAATAATATTAAAATTATTACATAAAATTTTTTAAAAAACAAAAAATTATTAAATTATTAAATATTAATATAATATAATATAAATATTTTTAAAAAATAAAAAATAATATGGACGGGCCTAAAATAAATTTGGATTAGTTTTTTGTAAATATGAACGGATTTTGACAAAATTTTAGACCTATATTTTGAGTCGAACTGGATTTGAGCAAATATAAAATATATTAATATCATGCTTAATCCTAGCCGAACCCAACCCGGCCCATGAGCACCTCTAAAAACAATCTAAGACAAATTCATGAGTAACATTCATATAAATTGTGTTAAAAAAAGTTAATTTTTGCTATTAAATGTTATATTTTGTGTAAGTTGTGGATTTAGTACATATACTTTAATTTTATCATTCTCTCTGTATTTTTAGAATTTGAAAAAATTAATTCTAATCAAATAATAACTATTAAATTCATTAAGTTAAGTTTTTTTTATAAAAAATTCGATGTGTCAAATATATTATCACATGTGTAATGCTATGTTGTTTGTTATTTTTACATATTACTCACACAAAAAATAATTAATAGATTTAACGATTATCGTTTATATTAAGACTAAAATTTTGAAATTCAAAAAATATAATCTCTAAGAATGATCCAATTGGTGAATGTAGACTAAATCTATAAATTTACACATAATACAATACTAATAACATAATTTAACTAAACAAATTTAACAGCTACCATTAAATCGAGATTAAAATTTAAAAATTCGAAAACTTTAAAAATTAAAATTGATCAAATTAAAATAATAAAATAAAGGTGCTAAATCCATAATTTACATAATGATAACATAATTTGACTAACAATCCACCACCCTTAAATAAATTAATTTATAAATATTTAAAAATTATTTTTGATTTTAAAAAAATAAAGTTGAAGATTATGTATGGCTGATAATTAATTAACAATAATTTAATTTCAAATTATTGGTTTGAGACGGTGACAAATAATTTTTGAACAAATAAATTAATAAAATTCAACCTTAATGAAAACATAGCAATCATTTGCTAGAGATCTGGTATGACACGGTTTCCCAACTAATCAATGACGAACGCCTCATCCTCTAATTTTGTTTGAATGTTGAGTTGAGTCCCTACAATTCAAATTTCCACAAATTAGTCCCTGATTTTCGAACCATTAAAATTTCATATTCTGTTTTCAGAATATTAAATTCTCAGATCATATAAATCAGTCATAAAACTCATGTTTTGGAATTTTTATAGTTTAGTCCCTATAATTTCAGATTTTACTATTTTATGCTCAACTTTCCAAAATTTCATATCTCTAATCATATGTTTCAGTTATTTCATCAACTTTCCAGATTTTTTCAATTATTGAGGGCTCAATCAGGTGAACTTTTTTAAGGGCTTAATTGAGTTCTTATTTATTTATTTATTACTAAGGGCCTTTTTGACCCTTGAGGCTAAAAAAATGATGCATTCTCTTAAAGCAGCCACAATGATTTAACCCCATTCACTTCCTTACCACAAACAAAACACGTACCAAGATATTATCTATTTTTAATACTTGTCACCCTCCCATAAATACTTGTAGTACTCGGCTCAACTACACAATCGTGTGACTATTTATGAAATTTTGTATTTAGGTCCACACGATTTTAAAGAATTACACGATTTGGATACACGATCGTGTCACTCCAATACCACACGGCCACCATTTGTAACTCGATCAGAGTACATGGTTGTGTGACCCTATTTTGAAAATTTTTCTGATTTGTTGAAAAGTTTTTTCAGTTTAGTTTTTATTTGTACTCGAGTCAATTTAAGAGTTTTCGATGCTTGAATAAGATTCGAATTTAATTGTATACCATAATATTTGAATGTTTATGACATGATGGATTATTTGAAGAATATATTTATGCTTTAAATAATCTGTAACTTCGGAAATGTTGCAAATTAGTTCTAGTTAATTTCTAGGTTGATATTAGGGCATACATAAGATTGTATAAGGCCCAAGAAAAACTATATTTGATGATTATGCCTTGAATTGACTATCATTGTGTGACTCATGTTTTATTTGAATGCTAATTGTGTATTTATGATATAGTTTCAGGTTTAATAGAAATAAGTATTTTAAATTATTTTTATTGTTTAATTTAATATTTAAAGCTGGAATTGTATGTGTTTGATCCATTAATTGTTGTAACATCCTATAACTCGGGTTCGATGATCGGACCGAGTGAGGGGTGTTACAATTTTCATGAGAGTTAACATCAACGGTTATTACTAATGAATGGATAAGTGTTAAACTTTTATTACTAAATCAATTACAATCAATCACCGATTTAAAACACCCAAAGAACCATAAATAACTTGTTCAATGTCAGGCTCAGTTAGAACTGCTCGTGACACAACCCTCATATATACCTCAACATTATGAAAGGAGAATAAATTTAATAATTATTAAAATATACATGAAGAAAATTTGAAAAAAATTATCAATATAAGATATACATACTGTTGACGATCGACTCGATTAAACAACGAACAAGTAAAAATAGTGGAACAAATTGAGAAATTGATCACGCAAATCTAACGTGGAAAAACTCCCCTCCGAAGAGGATAAAAAAATCACGGGCAAAAATAATTTTACTATAATGACAAAAGAATGAAAAATACAAAAAATAAAGATAAAAACTAAACCCCGAAAACTCGAAAACAAAAAACCTTAAAACAACACTAAATTTTTCAAAAATATTAGAAGTTTTAAACTCTAATGGGTGTCTTTCTAAAGTTGTAAAACTAAATTTTAGGGTGAAATAATAATAAAATAATATAGAGTAATAAAAATTTGACTCAAACAAATAAACAGAATTTAATTAAAATAAATAAATAGAATTTAATTGAAACAAATAAAGTAGAAGATTATAGAATACATATGAATAATCACTTCCATAAGAGTCAACATCAAGTGTTAGTGAATCACCTTCCTTAATCTATTTTAATAATTTTAGTAATTCCATACGTGTTCCATTCTCTGTTATATGATCCTTTTTAATTGTTTAAAGCAGCCACAATGATGCATTCTCTGTTATTTGTTTAAAGCAGCCATTCACCCTCCTATAAATACTTGCCACTTCCTTACCACAGACAAAACATCTAACACAAAAGAAAGTTGGTTTTTTGAAAAGAAAAAAAAATGGAGAATGTTCCATGTACAATGAAAGCCTGGATTTATGGACAACATGGGAAACCTGAAGATGTTCTGAAACTCAAGTCCGATGTTGTTGTTCCTGAATTGAAGGAAGATCGAGTTCTTGTTAAGGTCCTGGCTTCAGGGCTTAATCCAGCTGATAATAAAAGGATGATGGGCATTTTTGTTCAAGCTGAATGTCCTTTTCCCGTAAGTTTTTTACATTACTGCTTTAACTTAAACTCAGTTAAGTGTCTGATTATTTTATTTTTGTTTTTTCAGACAGTTCCAGGGTACGATGTAGCTGGTGTGGTGGTGAAAGTAGGAAGCCAAGTAAAGAACTTAAAGGTAGGCGATGAAGTATATGGTAACATCCATGAGAAAGCCTTGGATCATCCCAAACAATACGGCACTTTAGCCGAGTACACCGCGGTTGAAGAGCGGCTACTGGCTCACAAACCCAAGAATCTCAGCTTTGCCGAGGCTGCTGCACTGCCGGTCGCCATCGGAACAGCTTATGAAGGCCTTCAACGATGCGAGTTCACCGCTGGTCAATCCATTCTAGTGTTGGGAGGCGCTGGTGGAGTTGGCAGCATGGTCATTCAGGTACGTTTATGTCAAAGTTACTAAATGATTGTATTAACTTGGTGGTATGATAAAGTTGTATTAATGGATCAGGTGGCCAAGCATGTATTCGGAGCATCAAGAGTTGTGGCTACTGCTAGCACAGGAAAACTAGAGTTGTTGAGGAATCTGGGTGCTGATTTAGCAGTTGATTACACCAAGGAAAACTTTGAAGATCTCCCTGAGAAATTTGATGTTGTCTATGACTGTGTCGGTAAGATTCTAGCTTCTTTTTCTTTCAAATCTGCCTAATCTACTTAATAAGTTGAGGACATAATCCAGTTTGTGTATGAAAAACCAGGGCAATGTGAAAGGGCAGTGAAGGCAATGAAGGAAGGTGGGAAAGTTGTGACAGTGAGTGGGGCAGTGACAGTGCCAGCATTTAAGTTTATAGTCACTTCAAATGGGCCTGATTTGGAGAAATTGAACCCTTACTTGGAGAGTGGGAAGGTGAAGGCTATTATTGATCCCAAAGGCATCTATCCTTTCTCTCAAACACTTGAAGGACTTGCATATGTTGATACTGGCAGAGTTGCTGGAAAAGTTGTCATACATCCTATCCAACAAGATAATTAATTTAAATGTAATTTCTATATATAAATATAAATAGGTAAAAGACTTTTGTATTGAGAATTAGATTACATTTTATCTTTCTACTTAAAAAGTAAACAAATTAGTTCCTATATTTTAGATTAAAGAGCAAACTGTTATTCTGTTAAAAATTTCATTCATTTCTACTATTAAAAGAAAAGACTAATTCACTCTTTGATTTAACGTATAGAAATTAATTTACTCATTTTCTAAGCAAATGGGACAAAATGCAATCTGACTCTTAATACAAAGCCTTCATGGTACTTGTGTATATATAAACACTTTATATTAGATATTCACAACTGTGATGAAAGAGTTATCGAATGTTACCAATTGGTTTCATGTAATATAAATCTATGGATGCACTTCTGTTTTGGTATTTTTAACAATTTAATGGTTAAATTTATCAATACAATTGTATTTATTATGTACGTACAATTTTTAATTAATTTGACATTTTTATTATATTGATCTAAAATATAGTCTTTATTAATAAATAGTTATAAGTTGAAAGTTTTTTGTAACTAAAAAAAATAGTTAGGCATTTAAAATTTACTCAAAATTTGACATTTAAAAATAAAATATAATTATTAAATTGTTAAAAATTAAATAAGTTGACAAACATAGAAGATAATTACGAGAATGATAGATGGAAGAAGAATATCAAAATTGAGAACATTAAAATGTTGTTGTAATATTACGGCTTATAACATACTAATTATTTAAACATTATCACTTAATGCATTTTTAATATAAACAATAACTTGAGAAAGATCTGATAACCAAATTGATTGAAATCATTCAACATCTTTGTTTCATTTCATACATAATTCTATTGAAAACAAAGCTTACCTTCTGTACAAAAATTCAATGCATTGCATCCACAATTCTATAAACCCTGAATCCCAGCCATCAGGTTCAACTTCATATTTGTTCTTTTTCAAAGCAATTTAATCCCTATATATACGTATATATACCCCAGAAGGTATGTTATTGGCTAGACAGATTTGGAAGTACAAAGATTATAACCAGAGACAAGTGAGCTTAAAGCCAAGGCAATGAATGCTACCAGGGACAATGCCATGGATGCCCTTGCCATCTCTGGGAACTTGTCGTTTCCCCAGTTGGATTCCCAGTCATCAACTCGAACGGCAGCTGAAGACGATGCCGAAATGAGAAGATAAGCCAATATCTGCAAAATTGAAGAATGGGTTCGGTGCTTCATTTGTTTAAATGCTTTGGCAAACAGATAGTTAACCATGTCAATACCAAGGAAAACCAAGTTCAATCCCATGTAGTTAAAAGAACCATGAAAACCCTTGTAATAGGAGTTACTTTTTCCCTACTTGCACATTAGATTAAAGAGCAAACTTGTCTGTTCTGTCAACCATACAAGTTTTTAACAGAAAGAATCAGTTTGCTCTTTGATCTAACATATACCGACTAATTTGCCCATTTTTTGAGTACAAAAAAAGGCAAAATACAATCTTACTTCTAGTCCAAGGGTCTCCCTAGTACTTTAACCATCCATGTATTGTCTAAACTTTCTATCCAGGAAAGTTTCAGGCCAAGCATCTTTAATGGACAGAGAATCTGGCCTTTTAGCCATTACAGATAAAGATTTGTTTGACAAAATATGCTATAAAAAAGAAACAGAAAGGAGAAAAGAACATAATAAAGCACCTTGTCTTAACATCTATGCTACACTAACTTTTCGTTTTTTAGTATCTGTATTCAATGCAACCGTGTCAGACACATACTCATATCCAACACTCACTTTTGAGTTAGAGTAACATATTACGTCCAATACCCATGTCGGACATATATTCAAAGAGTACAATCCTCTAAAGGGCATGTGATATTTACAGACCATTGCTTGCAAATCAAGCGTTTTGAAAGTGCAAAAGTTAACTCCCTAAATTCTCCACTTTGGAAAAAGGTACCAACTTTTATCCAAGCCCAATATCATGTAGGAAACAAAATGGAGGGAAAGTAAAAGGCAGCATTATCACAGAGAAAAGGCATTAAAAAGGTTTTCCAACAACTAACCTAACTTGCTCCAAAAATGCACCAATTGTGTGTTTAACAAGAAACTGGTGATTGCTAATAGGAGTCATCCACCACCCACCTTTTTAGGTTGTAGATGGTCCCCTAAATTACCATCAAACCCAGATTTTTCATTTTCTCTAAAGTATTCCTATCCCAACTCCTACATACGTTGATAAGGGATAATCTTGAACACAAATATAAGTTAAAAGTATTACGGAAGTCCGTATATTAAGATTCATATTGTATTTTGCCCTTTCTACTAAAAAAAGGGTAAATAGATCATTTCTGTTAAAAATTTCATTTATGATACTATTTAAAACTGGTGTGACTGACGAAATAATAAAAAAATGTCACTTGTATCTTATGTTGATGTATAAGAACTAGTTTTTAACAGTAAAAGTAGGGACTAATTTCCCCATTTTTTGAGCAGATAATGCAAATGTAATCCGACTCCTAATACAGCTACCTCCATGTTACTTTTACCCATATATAACCAATATTTTTTAAACTGGACCGGTAGTTGAACCAATCAGGCCACCGGTTCAACTAGTCCGATTTAAAAATTAAAAAAATTTAAAAAACCCAGTTCAACCGCTGGTTCAACTGGTCAATTTCCGGTCTAACTGGTTCAAAGCTACTTTTCGGATCCATATCTTAGCCGTTTCCGGTTTAATAGGCAGACCAGTTGATCTGGTCCGGTTCAAACAACCTTGTATATAACTATATCTTACACTAGTACCCCAGTCCAAAAAATTCAAAAGAAGAATTACCTGATCAAAAATGAAATCTAAGTAAAACCGGAGATGACTTCGAAGTTTTTGTTTGCCGGAGGTCAGTTGATAGGCAACATCATATGCTTGAAACCCAGAGTATACAAATCCAATCACATTCACTGCCATACAAAACCTGCAATTCAATTAAACACCAAATTGAACAATGGAATTGATAAGAACATCACTAAAACCAAGGCTGAATCAATGATCGAAGAAAAGAAAAAAAGCAAACCTGAATTCCTTGTAGCGGTAGAAAGAATCAAGAGCCCAACCTTGATTTTTATCAGCAGCTAAAACAGAGAAAGAAACCAAACAAAAAACAAACCCAGAAATTCTAAATCCCAATAAAGCCTTTTTAATCATCTTATCCCTTTTGGTTCTTCTTAATATAGATAAATCAGGCCTCAATCTTTTACCACTACCAGAACCCAGTTTTTGTGTCTGTTCTTCAAGTTCATCGGTAGTAGTTGTTGTGGTTGATTGATCTCTAGATGTGAGCTCCACCCTGGAAACCACTGCAGATGGTGGCTTGGAGTTGGGTTCAGAAGGATGAGATACAGCCGCCGCTGTCGTTGTTGGTGGTGGTGGAGAAAAGCCATGACTGAGAGAAGAATTACAAGATGAGAGGGGCGAATCAATAATGGAATGATAAGATAGTGGTGACTGAGTGGTTTTTCGGGTTAATGGAGATTGTGAAACTGTAGGGCTTTTCTGCTCGGGTTCTTCCACTTGTTCTTCATGTTTCTGTGATTGTTGATCTTTTTCTTCATGATTCTGATCTTGGTGTTGCTTATGCTGTGCTTCTTCTTCTTGTTTTTGGTGATGATTTTGGTTCTCCTCCATTATTGAAGCAGGTAGATTGAATGATTGAGCTTCGGGGTTTAGACTTTGAAAGAAAAACTGGGTTTGGGGGGGGGGGTCTATGCGGAGGGAATTGGCTATTAGCTATTAAGAGGAAAAAGGTTAAATTCTTCTATTAGTCCTTGTACTTTGTGAATATTATGGATTTAATCTTTATACTTTTATTTGATTAATTTTAGTTCTTGTACTTTAATATATTTGGTTAAATTCAATTACTAGTACTATGAGTACAATAATAAATTTTGTTCATGTTCTTTAATTGGATCATTCTAAATCCTTATATTTTTCAAATTTTGAAATTTTAGTGTTGTCGCAAATGACGGTCGTTTATCCATTAACTAGATTTTTAATGAGTAAATGATAAAGTGGAATATACATTTGATAATATGTTTGATACATCAAATTTTGAAAATAGCATAACTTAATGAATGTAATAATTATTGTTTGATGAGGACTGAAATCTTAAAATTTAGAAAACACAAGGATTAAAATTGATCAAATAAAAGTATAAAGACTAAATTCATAACTTTTATAAAATATAGGGACTAATAGTAAAATTTAACAAAAAGAAAACCAAGAAAACATCAGCGTTATTTCCTGGTACTTTGTTGCACTTCACCTGGCCATCTTTAACAGAAACCTTTTTCTTTTTTTTTTGAGAATCATATTAACAGTACTTTCACTTGTGTTATATAATATATATGAACGTATATATGTATATGTATATTAGCAGAAATATTTTTAAATATTTAAGTATGATAATTTAAAGAGTTTAATATTTTTAACGTGGTATTTGGGTTAATTTTTTTCTTAATTTGATACATTTATTTGATAAAAGTATATATTTTGATATTCAGTGACGGAGTTAAAATAAAATTTTAGAATCAAAATTAAATTATATATTTTTATAATAGTATAAATATAATTTTATTATTTTAATAGTTTATATTTTTATAATTTTTAAAGGATTAATTCAAATTTTTATCATTTTTGAGGTCAAAATGTAATATTACCATTATTAATTTAAAATTTTATAAATTATAAACAATTTAAATTAAAAATTTATCATTTTAGGGGGTTCTACTAAACTCTACTACTTTGGTATTCAAAAGAAATGATGTTAATTTGTTAATATTTAATTCAGGTTTTAGAGCTGATATGATGAAAATTAATTGTTAATATTATTAGGTTTAAGTTTTCTATTATTTTGTTAATAGAATAAACTTGGTACTAATTGTGAATTTATTTATTTTTATGTTTAATTCGTCAAATGCAATATGATAAATCTGATTTAATTCGGGTTTTAGGGTAGATTTGATGAAAATTAATTACTAATATTATTAGTTAATTATGAATTTTCATTAAATTAATTTTAAAACCTAAATTAAACACTAAAAAATTAATATTATTAACTTCAAGTACCAAAATGTATAACTTTAATCAAATACAAATATTACATTACACAAAAAACACAGATACAAAATTATATATTAAGCTTTTTTTTTTAATACCATAATCAAAGGAACATGAACAATACAAATTAAAAGAAAATAGAATAAACAACATATAGTGTATGGAAACTAAAAATAATAATTCAATGAAAGTCTAGTTCGTCAAGGGTTATCATACGAGATTGGTCGAATCTAGACTTCCTCAATATACAAACATAAAACATATTGTGAATCTTACTCAATTTCGATGGTAAAGTTAAATGGTACTTATCGATTCAATATGTTCAAACACCTAATAAGATCTAATGAACTTCGGATTAAGCTTGTCTTTCCTTCCAAATATCTTCTAAGTAGGCACTTTTAAGAAAATCTTATCACCCACTTTATACTCAATCTCCTTTCTCTTCAAATCGGCATAAAATTTTTGTCGACCAAACACAGCTTTCAATCAATCTTGTATCACCTTCAGCTGATTTTTTGTTTGCTGAATTGACTTCAAACTCACTAACTTTTTATCACTTAATTCTATCCAAAGGAGTCTTACATTTCCTGAAGGTATATTTCTTTTCTTAACTTTCATCAAACTTATAACAAAATTTCTTAACATACCTTCAAAAATTTGGATCACTCGTTTAGATTATCCATGTATACGAGGGTGACAAATTGTGCTAAAGTTCAAATGAATACCCAAAGCTTCTTTCAATTTTCCCTAAAATTTGGATGTGAACTTTGGATCTTTATTTGAAATGATGGAAGTAGGTATGCCCTGTAATCGCACTATCTCGGCATTATAAAACTTGGCAAGTTTCTCCAATGAATAATCCATCTTAATAGAAAGTGGGATAACTTGCTCAATCGATCCACTATTACCCAAATGAAATGAGTGAAACTCAATTATGTCTCTTTTCATGCTAAACCACCAATAATAAGACTTCAAATAATTGTACATCTTAGTGCTTCGAGGGTGAATTTGTACTATGTGCTTCATGAAGGATGCCTCACTTCAACTCATCGTTATTAGGTACGCAAAGTCTCGCTTGGAAGTAAACACTACCATCATCACACAAAGTAGCTAGGGTGATACAATTCCAGGGAAAAAATGAAGGTCTCGAAATCTCTGTACTCATTCAAAAATTCAAAATATTCATATCCAAATCTTCAAAAAAATCCCAAGCTTTTCATTTCTAGCCTTCCTGATTCTAAGAGCATTAAGGCTCCATGTTGAAATCTGAACAGTGAGAATCGAAATCAGGGTGAAGAGAAACAATGGCCAGATTTCTGAGTGTATTTGATAGTCGACGACATAGATCGGATCTGGGATAGTTTTGAAGCTTTCTTGAGAAATCTAATGCGATAGATTGGTAGAAGGAAGAAAATGGAACAGTTTCGTGTGCTCCATTGCCGGAGAAGATGTTGACACAGTGGTATTGAGAAGAAAAGGGAAAGCTAAAGTTTTTTCGCTCGCTTAGATAAATAATTGTTTTAGGAAAAATTAAGTTATTAAAAATAATTATAAAAGAAGAAGAATATTAAAAAATAAGTAACATAAAAATATCCAATATAAATATCATTATATTTGTAAAAATATATAATTTTTTCATAAAATAATATTTAAAAAACATATTAACATTAAATAAAAAATAATTTTTAAAGCTTAAATTTTTATTTTATAGTCAAACCATGTGTGTTAAGCTTTAAGTTTTTATTGGTTTTTTTTTTTTATAAATGTAACCTGAAAATTTTGATTAATTATAAAAATAATTTATTTTTTTTATTATGTACGATTTGAAATAAATATTGAAAGTTGATAGAATCAAATAGATTGACATCATCAACATGCCACATCAATCAATCATTGGCTGGTAGAATTAAAAAAATAAAATTTTTTAGTGGAGTCAATTTATTTAACATCACCTGTATAAATATTAGAAAAATATTAATATTTTTTAATATTTTGGAGACTAAAAATAAATAATAGTGGTGGAAAAATAGAGAACGATGTCATCACTTTAATGTGTCAAAACTTTTTTTAAATGGTGGGTTTTTTTTAATTTAAAAGAAAATTTGGTATTTTATTTGGTGGGGTTATAAAGGATGGGGTCAGCATTTTAATGTGTTAGGATTTTTTTAAGTGATTGTTTTCTTAATTTAAAACTAAAATTGGTATTTTATTTGGTGGAATCATAGAAAATAATGCTACCAACTTTTGCTTAGTAGAGCGTCATGGAGAATATAAATCACAAAACAAATACGAAGGATACAAAAGAAAAAATCACCAATAACCCCTAAAAAGTTATACCTAATTTTAAGGGGAAAAAAATGGCCGCCTACAACACATTGGAGTGAACTCAGACACTGAGATAGTAACTTGCAGACAAGAAAAAGACTCGTACTGTTTGGTAACGGAGATAAGGTGATTAATTATTTTACAGATTTATTCGGGGGCGGAATATTTTTATATACCTCCCCCAGATAGCTACTTCCTCCAATAATCACCAATTTCCCCCCTTTTTTGACACAATAATTACTTTCTTTTTTTCTTTATTGGACCCAACATTTAGAAATTAGATTCTTGTCAATCTATATCATCCTATCACATGCTCACGATAGTGAGAAAAAGTATTAGATTAACTTTACTCTAGTAAATTTATATTTTCATCATTAAATTTTAAAAAATTATAAAATAATCATTAAATTATTCGAAAGTTTTCATTTAAGTTATTGAGATATTAAATTGTTGTTGTATAATCTTTTTGTTCGCATCGTTTGCACCAATTGAAATCTTTCATTCCTCTTCTCTTCTATAATTTATTTATTTTTTCATGAAATAATTTTGAATGTTACAAATTCTTGAATTAAAATTCTCCCTTCTTTTATCTTCTATACTGGTTGTCAAGTCAACTTAATCCTATAGTATATTTTTCTATTTGTTGATGGGTATTGATCCTCCATACTGATCGTTGAATAGTTGATTGGAGCTCGCTAACCTGATTTTTTAAAAAACAAACTTAACAACTTAGTAACTCAAATGAAAACTTTTGAATAGTTCAATGATTATTTTGTAATTTTTTAAAATTGAATGATCAAAACTTAAAATTACTAATAGTTTAGGAGCATTTAGTATAATTTACCCCAAAAATATAATAAATATATTTATTAAAATATTTTTTGGTTGAAATAAAAAATTTCAAACCCCAATTAAACTCGAATGTGAATGCAAATAATCAAGTTTAACTAATTTTTAATAGAACAAGCTAAAATAATTCAATATTTTATCTTAAAACGAATTGAGAGAAAATAAAACTCAATTAAAATTTTGTTGATAATTGTATATGAATTATTCAATTCATTAATTTTATCAGACTGTCTAATTCAATTAAATAAATCATTAAAAATTTATAAAAAAATTTAAAAGTCCATTCAACTGGTTCAATCAATAGATACTGATTTTCGGGTCAATCGGTTCAATACGTTTCTTTGAGTCAATACCCTAATCGATTTTCGATCCAATCAGATTGATGTTCTTCTTCGAACCAATACCCTAATTGACTCCTAAACTAATTGGTTCAAATAACCAATCCTGTTTGATTCAAATAACCTACCTTAAATGCAGCATTGAGCTCAAGTTGTACAACATCCCTTACCCGATCCGATCGTCAGGACAAAGTACCAGAATGTCACATTCATTATCGGAACAACTATAATAATTCCATATCGATTAAACTTTTTTGTTCGAGTTATTAAGCTCATATTACAATTAAAATATGATGTATATACTTGTTTGAGCTTAATATGAGCCTACAAAAGCTTCCTAGGTGATCCAATGTTGTTTAAGGATCAAAATGTAAAGTTTCAAACTATCGAGTGCTCATTGCAACTTCATGAATATCAAATTACGACGTCACTCACTAACTAGAGTTCATTACGACCACAAAAGTATCATGTCGTGACATCACTTACTGAGTAAGGCTGGTAGCGATTTCATGAACCTGACGTTGCGACATGAATTTGGCCACATTGAATCTTAAGCATTTCACTTCCTAACACCTAATACAACATCCATATAGTATCTATAATCCATTTCAGCCAATAAACTATTTAATTATATCAATTTTCAACCTTAAAACATCACTTAATTCAACTTGATACAAAATCAAACATGTTAAAGTTGACAAAATTACAAGGAAGATCAAAACCATCAATTGCTTCCATTGAAATTCATCTACAAACTTGCTTAACATAACCCTATGTACATGCTATAACCTAATGCCAAAAATTCAAAATCATATTCTCTTCCAAGCTTTTGATTTGTGATGAGATGAGTGAAAATTGACCCTCACTCTAGAGCTTCAAAATTAATCTTCACCTACATGTTTGAAAAATAATGTGTTAAGGTCACGAAAGCTTAGTAAATACATGAAGAATTAAACTTTTCATTTTAACTCAAATCATTACTAATACATATAACTTATGAATCAATACAAACATACATGAATTAATTTCAATAATAGCTATAGTGAGGTATCAAATTAACAACTTTATAAGTTACTTACTAATGTTATTATTGAATTCACTTACCTTGAAAATTTAGTGCCCATTTGTAGACTAAATAGAACGTATAGGATATGCAGAAATATCGATAATTCACACTAAAGTGTCACTGTCATTTGCATGAGTGTGCCACTGTCACTTGCATTGTAGTGCCACTATCACTTGCGCGTATAGAAATTGCCCATTTGTAGACTAAATAGAACGTATAGGATATGCAAAAATATCGATAATTCGCACTGGAGTGCCACTGTCACTTGCATTGTAGTGCCACCATCACTTGCGTGCATAAAAATTTTCCTAATGACATGCTACTAGTTTTCATTTAAAAACACTGGTGTCGCCACAAAGCTTGGCGACACAAAAAAATTTAAAAAGAATCTCTGACACCAGTGTCACCAGACACACAACTTGGCGGCACTAAAAAAATTCAAATTTACTGACACGGGTGCCTCCAACGAGAACGGTGACACCAAATTTTTTTAAAATTTATTCAGTGTCGCCAAAGAAAACGATGACACCTATTAAATTATTATTATTTTTCCTTTCTCCCAAAATATCTGTATTTTTTACGGGTATGTAAAAAAATGCCACAAAATATTATTTTTTAAAATTGCCAATCATTAGATCATTATTTGGGATGGTATCGCCAATGGATATGGCGACATCGGTGTGCACCATAGAAAATGAGTCATTCTCATACAAGATTTTGTATTTAGGTCATTTTTATAATTAATTAATTCTTTTGGATCAATTTAAAAAATCTAAAAATGTCATAAATCTCTATATTTTTTAAAATTTAAAATTTAATCATTACACTTTTATTTTTAAAAATTTAATCACTCTATTTTTTAAATTTTAAATTTTAAAATTTAAGTTTAACAATAACAATATTAAAAAAAGTTGAATTAATATTAATTTTTTTAATAAAATTATTAATGTAATATTTTAAAAAAATATTCACATAATAATCAATTAATTAAAAAAGTGGTTATTATGATTAACATGAATTTAATAAAAAAAAATATAAGATCTGAAAATAAAAATATATAAACTAATTTTCAAATTTTCAAAAATTACTTAAACTTAGTACCTATTATCGAAGTTAAATTGGGGTATTATTATCCCAAGTTCTCGGCTAATTTATCAAAATGATCTAAAAATTTTGATTATTTACGAAAATGATTTAAGTTAAAAAATGTACACCAAAATTACCTGAAATAAACAGTAAAAATGGAAAAGCACCAGGTTAATTATTAGTGTCAGACATAAAAGTTTGTGCATGGCCGACACCTGTGTATTTTTTTAAATACGGTATTTTATTGATATACAAAAATACAATACTTTGAAAAAAAATTTGGGGTGTTGCCCATTGCATGACCGACACCCTCTGTTTCAAAAAAAAAATTCAAAATTTTTTGGTGTTGACCATAAAATGACTGACATCCCTTTTTCTCGAAAAAAAATTACATTTTTGGGTGTCGTCCATGCCCTGTTTCAGAAAAAAAAATTTAAATTTTTTTGGTGTTAGCTATCAAATGGTCGACACTCTCTTTTTCTCAAGAAAAAATTTCAAAATTTTTTCGTGTTGGCTATCAAATGGCCGACATCCCCTTTTCTCAAAAAAGTTGCATTTTTTGGGTGTTGGCCATCAAATGGCCGACACCTCTTATTCTGGAGAAAAAAATTTAAAATTTTTTTGGTGTCTTCCATTTGATGGTCAACACCCAAAAAATACAATTTTTTTCGAGAAAAAAGGGTGTCGGCTATTTGATTGCCAATACGAAAAAAATACAATTTTTTTTTGAGAAAAGCGGGTGTTTGCCATTTGATGGCCAACACTAAAAAAATTCTAAATTTTTTTATTCGAGAAAAGAGGGTGTCGGCCATTTGATGGCCAACATCCAAAAAATAAATTTTTTTTCTCGAGAAAAAAGGGGTATCAGCCATTTGATAACTAACACAAAAAAAATTGAATTTTTTTTTCTGAAACAGAATGTGTCAGCCATGCAATGGCCAACACCAAAAAATGTAATTTTTTTTCGAGAAAAGGGGATGTCGGCCATTTGATAGCTTGCACCAAAAAATTTTGAAATTTTTTTTTTGAAACAGGGGGTGTCGGCCATGCGATGGCCAACACCCCAAATTTTTTTTTTCAAATTCTCGTATTTTCATATATTAATAAAATATCATATTTAAAAAAATACACAGGTGTCGGCCATGCAAACTTTTATGTCTGACACCAATTATTGGTCAGGTTTTTTTTCACTTTTACTGTTCATTTCAGGTATTTTGGTATATATTTTTGAACTTGGGTTATTTTCGTAAATAATCAAAAGTTTTTGGTAGTAAATTAGCCCAAGTTCTCTTTAAAATTTTAATGGCTGCCTGCATGATAAGAACAAACTAAAATTCGCCACGTACTAAAAGTCAACAAATCATTGCAGAGAAAGCAAAAGCCAAGCTGCAATGTGACTTCTTCGGTTTTCGAAATTGGGCAATTGAAATTTTCTTTTGGCCTATAAAAACCAATAAAAAACAGATCATTTTTTCATCATCTCTTCATCTACTCAAAGAAAAAATTGTGTCAGTTTGAAAGTGTTCTTCAGATATGGCTATGAAACAAGTTGCTAATTCTGCTATCAAAGCAATTGCTAGTTCTGGGTCATCCTCTCTTCTTACCAGACAACTCCATGTAAGCTAATCCATGATTTTTAGTTGAAATTGGGTTTGGGGTTTTTGTTGTGAAGATCATTCCAAGTTTGGATTTCCCTATTTTTGTTAAATTATCAAGTAATTTAAGCGAAGATGATGGTTTTAAATTTGGGAATTGGGAATTGTGATCATCGAAAATAATGAAAGGGCTTGGCTACTTCCTTTGCATGCATTTGTGTTGGATGGTGTGTCACTGTCACTAGTTTTAAAATAGCTCTCTGTAAAGTACTTTTTTTCAGTGAACTCAAGAAATTTGTTACACTGATCACACTCTTCTTTAGATGTATGTATGTATGTACACATGTTCATGACTTGGATCTGGAAGATCCCTGGTAAAAATGGGAAATGGAAGAAATTTTTAACAAAAAAGGCCAATTTAGTCTTTGATCTAATGTACTGGGACTAATTTGCCTAATTTTTGAGTTAAGGGCCAAAATGCAATCTGACTCCTAGTACAGGTGCCTCCATGGTATTTTTACCTATTTTCTGGCATATATTATGAGATGAGAATCTTTATCAATGTTGTACACATGTTCATGACATGGATTTGGAAGAATCCCTTGTGAAAATACTCAGTATTCAATGCTCACATCGAGATAACAAGTGAAAAAAAATGAACCTGAAGGATTGATTCGAATTTCATGTTGTTTGGCCTGCAAATTTGTTTCGAGTCTAGTGGTTCAAGTATTGATGTATGGTAACATTTGTTAACAGGCTTCTCCAGGGAGCAAAAAGATTGTTGGGGTGTTTTACAAGGGCAATGAGTACTTTACGAAGAATCCCAACTTTGTTGGTTGTGTGGAGGGAGCCCTGGGGTTGCGCCAATGGCTCGAATCACAGGGGCATCAGTATATCGTTACCGACGACAAAGAAGGACCAGACTGCGGTAAGTATAACAACCTCTACTGTCTTTTTTGCCGATGCTGATGCCTCCATGATCACTCACGTCCATATTGCAGAGCTTGAAAAGCATATCCCTGATCTCCATGTGCTCATCTCGACCCCATTCCACCCGGCTTACGTTACGGCTGAGAGGATCAAGAAAGCCAAAAACTTGCAACTGCTTCTCACAGCAGGGATTGGCTCCGATCATGTTGATCTTAAGGCAGCCGCAGAAGCTGGTTTGACTGTTGCTGAAGTTACTGGGAGCAATGTTGTCTCGGTTGCTGAGGACGAGCTAATGAGAATTCTTATTCTTGTTCGAAATTTCGTACCTGGTTATCACCAAGTTATTACTGGAGATTGGAATGTTGCAGGCATTGCTTATAGAGCTTATGATCTCGAAGGGAAGACAGTTGGAACTATAGGTGCTGGCCGTATTGGCAAGCTCTTACTCCAACGACTGAAACCATTCAACTGTAATCTCCTATATCATGATCGGATCAAGATAGATCCAGAATTGGAGAAACAGACCGGAGCTAAATTTGAGGAGGATCTTGATGCAATGCTTCCAAAATGTGACATTATTGTCATAAATATGCCTCTAACTGAGAAGACAAGGTCCGCTTTCATTACTTGAAAAACAACATTGGTTACTGTCTTTTGATGTTGCTCAAATTTTACATTGAACTTGATCGTATCTGTATGACAGAGGGATGTTTGACAAAAATCGGATTGCGAAGATGAAGAAGGGAGTCCTGATTGTTAACAATGCTCGAGGAGCGATTATGGATACTCAAGCAGTTGCTGATGCTTGTTCAAGTGGACACATTGCAGGTATGTTAGAATATTTTGAAAGTCTACTTGTTCTAATTGGCATCCAAATACAAGAAAAAACTTAAGAGAAATTAAACATTTCTGTTTCGAGCACATGCTCATATCCGACACTCTCACTTGAATCCGAGTAATATAAGGCCAAATCCACATGTTGGCTGTAAAATGCCTTCCCTTTTTCCTTTTATGAATTAGAATATGTACCTTGGATGGTAAGTAGCTTAATGGACAAGCTACGTTACTCGGCTCTTCATTTTGCATGAGTACACGTATTTGACACTCGTGTGATATACACATGCAGATATGGGTATAATGGTACAATCCTCCTAATATATGAAAAAATTTAGAAAATATTGAACATACCTATATTTGACTTATCCTCAAATCCAAGTAGTCTATACATTCTTGATTGCAACAGTTCCAAACTGCAAAATTGTGAGAACAAGTTGGACTTTACGTTGTCCCTGATTTTACAGGTTACAGTGGAGATGTTTGGAACCCCCAACCAGCTCCGAAGGACCATCCATGGCGTTACATGCCAAATCAAGCTATGACTCCTCATATTTCTGGTACCACCATTGATGGGCAGGTATGTTACGTTTCATTCACCAGCTTAACGTTCTTTCTTTTTGCCAATAACTAAGACGAAACGGGACTTGTGCAGTTGCGATATGCTGCCGGAGTCAAGGATATGCTTGAGAGGTACTTCAAAGGTGAAGACTTTCCTGAACAGAACTACATTGTGAAAGCAGGTGAGCTCGCTCCTCAGTACCGATGATTTCGTGGTTTCTTCGTCTATTGAAATAATGTGATGTTTAGTACGCTGCAAATAATGTGCCATCCATATGGTGCTTTGAACTTGATGTTTGGTTGTAATGAGTCTAGCTTTGATGGTTCATCTTTTTGTGAGTGGTGGTATGTTTTAAATTTCCAAAATTATATATTTGTAACCACTCTTTTTAGGTTTTGTCATCCAATGAAGGACTTATATTTACCTTTTTATTCAAGTTAGGCCCTGAATTTGATAATTATTCTCATATTGAGACTTAAACTTTTTTTTTTTACAAGTTAGTCCTTGGAAACCATCAAATTCAGGTTTTAATGTAGAAAGAATTGTGACATTCAAGTTTTAATATGAAAATAGTTATCAAATTCAAAGACTAATTTAAAATAAAAGAAATTCAAATGCTTAATATAAGAATAATTATGAAGTTAAGGTTGTAAATAGTGATTATCCTTCCCACTACCTTGTCCCGTGACGAGACATAAAAAAGCAACCACTTTGGCTTTGCATAAGTCAATAGAATAAACAGAAGGCGGAACTTCACGTGCTTCATGTTGTCGTACAGCAAGAGTCGAGAATTGTGTGTTGCAATGTCATTTCAAAGGGCGCGTTTATTTCTTTCTTATTTTAGGTTATACTATCTAATTTTATGTTATGCTAAATGCTTTATGATTGATAGACGAAAAGTTAGAACTTAATTTCAAATTATTTATATTCAATCAGCCTCTCAACGGATTGTATTTCACATTAATACTAGATGGTTGAATAGAGAGAAATGTTTCAATGGATTTATCTAATAAAGTAATTGGTGTTTTAATGATTAGAAGGTTTGGGGTTAACTTGGTCGCATTAACCCATCATGTTATCTAATTATTTGGAATAAAATAAATTAATTAAATGAAGGTTACACATGCATTTTAATGCGGTGAAGTCGTCAGTTAGAGCTTGTGTAAATTACTTGATTAGGTAATTAGTTACCGTTTCTTAACCAAAATTAATTAAGAGTCCGAAATATATATATATGTAGGCCTTGAAGTGACCCAACAAAACTCAAAAGAGATAGACACACGTGGGAAAAGATGTATTGCTACCCAAGCAAGCATGTAAGCAATGATAAGAGTTCTTCTAGGACTAGGGGTGTTGCTTCTGTTGGAATATTTTCAAAATATATATAGTGTTTGAATAGTTGCAAATGAAAAAGTTATAAGTGACCAAAAGTTATGCCACTTGATTATTAACCAAAATTATCACATTTCATGGTAATGAAATCTGTCTCTTAAATTCAAAAATTATGTCATTTTATTATTAACAATGAATCATGATGATGCAAGGTTACATCTATTGAATAATTATGTTTATCGTTAAAAGATGTGATTATCCATTTAGATAGTTGTGTTTCAATGAAGAAACATGAGAACTCCCATAAATAGAAGTAAATTTTCATTTGTTAATATACCCAAAAACATAGAAATAATGGTTTTTTCTATTCTCCCACCATTTTTTATGTTTCTAGATTGTTCTATAAAGAATGCTCTGCTCAGAACTCAATGTACAGTCATTGATTTTCATTGTTAGTCCAATCTAAGGTCCATGTTTTAATATTTTGATATGTTTTATTATTATTTATAATTTTTATACCTCTATATAAATTTTTAATTTTTATGATTATTATAATTGTTTATGAAAAAAATATAAGATTAATTTAAACAGTTATCATGTATCGTCATCTGATTGTCTGTCAATTGATTTTAATGGTCAACGTGATCGAAAAACGTTAATGGAGGGGCATAATTGATTTTTTTTTTTGTTAACCGTAAGGATTCAATTGGGGTGCAAATTTAGTGTTAGAGACTCAATTGATTTTTTTTTTATTGCTTTCTTAGTGGCTTTGAAATTAATAATAAAATTAATTTTTTAAAAAATAAAAATAGTTTTTATTAATTGAGGCTTGGGCCTAAAAAGATTGTTTAAATTAAAGCCCAAATTAAAATTGAAACCTAAATCATTTTAAGGCCCAAATTAATTTTAAATTGTTTTCCAGAGCCCAACATTGAGGCCTGTTTTCAAATTCAAGCCCATTTTAAAACCCAACTATAGGTTAAAGTCCAATTTTAATGCCAATCTCAAGGGTTCTTCGATAGAGGCGATTTTAGGAGGCTGACTGGGCCGAGGCTCTTAAAATATGTAAAATTTCTTTTTAAGTCCCTTTGAATTTTAAAATTTTTATTTTGATATTATATATATGTAACGAAAATAAAAAGATAAATTGGTGCTCTGCCGCCGAAAACAGAGGGAAAGAGGAGAAAAAAAATTGGAAGAAAGAAAAATGAAAAGAAGATTGAGAAACGGGTGGGGGTTTCGAGGTTAAATAGAAGAGAAAATGGGAGATGTTTCAATTTTGTCCTCCCGTGTTTTTGGATTTGCAGGGAAGGGTCGCCGAATGGTATATTTGCGCGGGACCTCTTCGCGTTTTCAACTTTATTTTTCAGTGCTTTTGCCTTTGTTAATTGTTATTTTGGCCCCTAGGATGTTAAGTTTTCTTTAATTTAATTTCGATTTTGAAAATTTGGAGCAGAATATTAGCTCTATAAGTCCCTTTTCTTTTAAATTTTTAAATTTTATAAACATTAAATTCCTTTTTTTTTAAATTTAATTGGTTTGTTTCTTTTTCTTTTTCTTTAGACATCATTTTTATGTTTCAAATTAGATTTTATTTAATCTCAGGGGTTATTTTGATGATTATTTAACCTTTATTTATTTATCTAAAATGCACATTTTCAAGTGTACCTAAGCTTTACATAAAAGTAACACCATTAATCTAACACGTCTAAACACAATCAAACATCATTAAATCATAACCACCAATGAACCGAGATTTAACAATCTATTTCCATAATCAAACGTATATAAACTAGCATGGTTATCTACTAATTAAATATTAAAGTTCAACGTGTAAAACTTCATAGATAAAATATCAATATACCAAAATGACCATTTAAACAACATGACTAAAACAAACTAGGTACATGTCGTTCCAACTTAAACTTATATAAACTCATATATAAAACCTAAATCTCGAGCCGAGTTGTTGAAAACAGTTGTTGAAAATGGATGTTTTCACACTCTCAACCTACGAAAAACCTCGTTCGAGAGCTATGCATGAAAAGATACAAAATTGTACGCTGAGTATTGAATACTCAATGGTGCTAATATAATTCAAATATATTTTATTAAGAATCAACTAAAGTAATTCAAATATACTCGTGCTTATTCGTTTTGACCCCTACTATCTGACGATAGATATTAGAATGAATACTCGAATCTATATACGTGTATCGAATAAGTCCATGTCCCTATGAAATTAGGATTATTTTATTTTGTCATCCCGAGTTGCACAACAACGATGACTTTTAATATATTATTATTCTACCATCTCGGTATGCTAGACAACAATTGCTAGCAAATCACTATATCAATGACCCTATGGCATGCCAATTATACCTAGACTACGTAAGATTGTTTAATGGGACATTAACATTATAATCTTCATTGTAATATATATTATTATAACATCAATGTCCAAATATTCATAATAACATCTAAAACAATTTCAAACAATTCATCATTTATTTTAATATCACCGATCGAGTCTAATGTTCAAAGTTTATAAGAGAAAGATACCATTACCTGGATGCATAGTTATACTGATTATAACAACTAAGGATATGTTTAGCACAGCTTTTACAATAGGTTTTTTATCAAATAAGTCCTTTTGACTTTAAGCACAACTAAACAAACACCATTTGGGTTTTTTTTTAACTTTTCAACTGGACTTTTCAATCCATTAGAGAAGCAAAAAAATATCAGTAGTGGAGTTCCAAATAAGCTTTTAACAAGGTGAATTACTTTTTTAACCTCAAAATGTTACACGGTACATCAATTGCTTCTTCTTTTTTCTTCCATAATTTTTCTGCTCTCTTTTATTTCCTTCCTTCCCTTCCATTTTCTTCCCTTTTTCCATTTTCAAGCAGGTTTTTTTATAAACTCTTTCGCCCAAGCTGTGTTTTGTTTCTCTGTTACATTCACATGCCACAAGTTTTGGTATTTGTCCGGTTCTTTCTTTCTCTACAGAAAAAAAATTAAAAAAAGAAAGAAAATGAAATATTGATTCTTGCTTATTTGATTTATTTATTCAATTTTGCTCATCCATATATTTGAAATGCTTAGCATATCTTTATGCACGTTTTCAATGTCTTCATCAATACCTTTGCGGTTCTTCCCAAAGATTTTATGTGGTTTTGTTTGTGCCATAAAAGATGAAGATCTGAATTACTGTAGGCAACTTCACTTTAGATGGAAATATGACACTATATTTTGTAGCACTCAAATTGGAAAATAGATGGCTGATGCGAAGATAATGGGAATATTAACTAATTTGAACATTATTTAAATATATCATTATTACTTTATAATACCATGCCTAAAATAGACATTTCATTTCTCAAAAAAACACTTTTTGATAGCAATGCTAAACAACCAAACTTTTTAAAAATACTCCTCAAAAGAACTTTTCCACCACACTAAACTAGCCCTAATTCATCTATGCAAGCAAATTAAAATTGAATTATAGAATTACACATTGCAAAAGTTATACGACATTCGTCTTTTCATTTACCTTCACCTTTGATGTTTTAGTGTTGTCTTTGGCTATGTTCGATAATATAATTACGGACACGTCATTAATCACATAATTCAACGCAATTCAATGAAATCAAACATAAATGCATTCAATTCAATTTAGTCCTTTACTACTTTAATTCTCGAAACATTTATATTGTACAATCTATCCGATCAAATTTAGATTCGACTTAACAAATATAGTATAGGAACCTCAAGCTTTCAATTCAAGACATAATTTTCTAACAATTTTCAATATAATCCCTAGTGTTAAATTTAACTAAATTTCTAACTAAATTCAACTTTTTTGTTACTTAACTTACCTAATCTTAGTCTAACCCACATAATTCTCAAAAATCCATGATATTCAACTTAGTTTCAACAATGGCATCTTAAAATAAATTACATAATAGTAAAAACGAATTAATGGGTGGACTAGAGTTGGATTTCCACATGCAAAATCCACAAAAGTTTCAAAAGGAAAAACTCACTAAATTTCCACATGATTTTAAATTTAATAAAATTAAATTATAATTGATTTAATGATACTAGTCATACTTATACACTAAGTTAATAAAACATTGGTTAAATTGTGAGTATCACCATGTTTTATTTGCTACATTAATCCTCCATTATTCATTTGTGATAGTTTGCAATTTAGTCCTAATATTATAATTATCAATCAATTCATGCTAATTCTACTAAATAATTTAATCTATCACTATAGTAGATGAACTAGATTTTCACTTTTGAGCTTAACCATCTCATTTAATAATTCAACTTTAAAACTAAGTTTTTCTACACCGCGTTACATATATCACTATTTTAATTATGTTTGTGAAACCTTATAGCAAGTGAATATTCATAATCTTTGATAAGTATTTCAATATTTAATTTGAGTAATTTAACAGTTTCATTACATTTTTAATTAATACTTAAAAAATTTAATTCAAAATCAAATTTGTGTTTGAGTATGAATAAGAATTTAAAAGTTAACTAAATAGTTAAAGTCTTCTAGATTATGTCACAAAAGATTTGATTTGCCATTTAACGGTGAAATTAATGATTTTAATAATAGAAGAATATAATTGATATAACATCGATAATTTAGGGATGTACTTAGAATGTTTTGTAGTTTGAGGATCAATTTAGAATAAAAATCATAGTTTGGAGATATTTGGTGCAATTAACTCTTTTAATTTTACAAATTTAAGTATAATGTCTTTAAATAGGGATAAATCTCAAAACTGCACATGAATTTTAGTTCAATGTATAATCTATACATGAACATTGATGTTGTGTAATTTTATACATGAAATATTAATTTAATTTAATTTTCGTAAATTATTAACACAATGATCAATATCGTACTATTTTTAAAGGAAAATAATTATATATGTCTAATACGACAATAATAATAAATTGATGTATTTGCTCTTTTAAATGGAGAAATTATTTTATGGATCATTCTCACCACATCATCCATGGTCTCTTTCCAATTATTTAATGGCATTTCAATAATTTTTCCATGTCATTGACACACAATTTTGATATTTTTTACCTTGTAACCCGAACCCTAAATCTTAAACCCCAAACTCAAATCCTAAATTATAAACTCAACCCCCAAACTCAAACCATGAACCTCAAACCTTAAATCTAAACCCTGAACCCAAGTTTAAGGTTCAGAGTTCGGGTTCAACGTTCAGGTTTGGGTTCGAGATTCAATTTTAGATTCAGTGTTTAAAGTTTAATATTATGGATTCAGAGTTCATGGTTCAGGGTTGTAGGGTGTGCCTCGTATTTTTTTCCTAGGTAAACACTGTTATTTTTTCCAGTTAAACTCTGATTATTCTAAAAATATTTTAGTATGATTAAAACTCTAATCATAGCTCATTTGAAGGGGCTTTGTATTCTTATTTTAAGGTGCCAATAAGAAAAATGTTTTTCTTTGGGGCGACAAGTTACAGTCGTATATAAGTCTTGGTGAGAGTTTCGTAATAATTATGGAGAGTATTTTATACCTTTTTGTGAGTGTCTTATGAGATTTAGGGATTTTGTTTACCGATTTATTCTTTGAGATTTTGAGCTTTGTATTCGGGGTTTTGGTAATGTACGTTTAGTACATTTAGGTTTATTTTCTTCATATTGTACTCTCGTTTGTTTATTCATTTAGTGAAAAGTCAAAGCCTTATTGGCCTATGATTTTTCTCTCTTTGAGGGTTTTTCACATAAAATATTTGGGTTCATTCTTCTCTACTTTTATTTGTTCGTTGTTTATACGGGTCGATCCCCAACAAACTAGTATCAGAGTTATGGTTTAGCTTTCGCAGATCAACTCATTTGGTGACACAACAACGATTTTAGATATCGAGAAGTTCGATGGATCACAAATTTCAATTTCTGACAATTTCAGATAATTACGGAGGTAGCTGATATGATCGAGGAAAAAGGTGATGATTCGTTGCTCTCCACATAATCCGGTTGAAGGTAAAGTCATGTCAAATGTCAGGCATGTGCTTGATTTAGAGAAAAATCTCATCCTTTTTTTGTCTTTAAGAGTTGAGTGATTTGCAGAGTGTTTGAGGCAAGGTTGGTTACAGAAGGTTACAGTCAAGTGGAGAGAGTCTCTCTTGTTCGGGTATTACTGGCCCTTGTTGTATTATACAACTTTGATTTGAAGACTAAAGTCTTTCAATTTCCAAGTTTGAGCACGATTAGACTTGGTTGATATTTTGTAAAATTCAAGTTTGGCCCATGATGGGACATGAAAATGGAGGCGTAATAAATACGAGTCAAGGTGAAAATTTGTAGGGTGTGCCTCGTATTCTTCTTCTAATTAAACTTTGGTTATTCCAAGAATATTTTAGTATGATTAAAACTCTAATCTTAGCCTATTTACAGGGGCATTGTATCCTTGGATTTTGTTTATTGATTTGCTCTTTAGATTTTGAGCTTTGTATTTGGGGTTTTGGATAATGTACATTTAGTACATTTTCTCCATATTGTATTATTATTTGTTTACTCATTTAGTGAAAAATCAAAACTTCCTTTGCCCGTGGTTTTTCTCTCTTTGAGAGTTTTTCACGTAAAATATTTGTGTTTATTCTTCTCTAATTTTTATTGTTCGTTATTTATACGGATCGATCTTTAACAAAAATAAAAAAATTACCAAAATGACGTGCACAATTAAATTAAAATTAAAATTATAATCAAAATTATATATATATATATTAAGTTAAAAATCCAATCAAATTTCATATTTAATTTTAAGATAAAATCATAAAGTTTTTTTTTTTAATGGATAAACACTCAACACATATTAAATTTTCAAATTCTCAACACAGCCAAAACTTATTGCTTGATGCATAAAACAGAAGAGAGAAAAAAAGTGGGTCACAACAACACACGTCGCCTTCAGGCAAAATCCATGTGCTCACATGCCTCTTCTCTGAGCTTTTGAAACAAACAAATAAACAAAATTATTAAAAGAAAAAACCCCAGTCTTTTCTTTCCTCCCCTTATTTATATATATTGGAAAGAAATTATTTTGATGGAATTTTTATAATCTTACACAGAAAAATTAACATGGTGAATTAAAAAACAAACTATAGTATTTTATTATGTTATATTATATATACTTTGTATTTTAGATCAGGATTGAGTTCTCTAGTTTTCAGTTGAGATTTTTGATAGAGACCCAGAATCAGAAATAGCTCAAAAAAGTAAGTGAATGTGAAGAAAAGATAGTTTTTGAAGAGTAAATTTGTGTTTGTTTGGTTTGGGTTTTTTGAGAAGATGAAGGAGCAGAAAAGTGAAAGTGGAGGAGGGTATGTAAGAGCAGATCAGATAGATCTGAAGAGCTTAGATGAGCAACTTCAAAGGCATCTTAGTAGAGCATGGACAATGGAGAAGAACAAGAACAGGAAAGAGGAAGGTGAGGACGGCGGCGGCGGTGGAGAACAGCTCAGGTCAAGCAGCAACACTGTGAAAAGACAAGAGTGGGAGATTGATCCTTCTAAGCTTATCATCAAAAGTGTAATAGCTCGTGGTACTTTTGGTACTGTTCATCGTGGTATTTATGATGGCCAAGATGTTGCTGGTATTCAACTTTTTTGCCTCTTTAAGTTTTATGTGTTTTTCTTTTTAGAACCCATTTCCCAAATTTATGTTGCCTTGGTTGGTGATTATGAAACTATAGAGATCTCGTTTCACTTGTTCTTCTGTTTCTGTTTTGGTTTCTTTGAAACCCCATCTTGAAATGAATTTTTCCATGCATGAAATATTGTTAAGGATATGCATTAAGCATTCAAGGTTGAGATGGTAGGACAGTAGTGTTGATTATTGAATTCTCCATGGCTTGATTTGATTAGTGTGTAATTCAATATTTTAAAGGTGTTTAAGGGGATCTAATGTTTTAATGTTTATAAGCTCTTCAGCTACTGTTTTGATGAATCTTATTTCAACTGTTATTTGTTTGGCTGCTGAGAAAATGCAGGAAAACGAAACTAGAATTTTGGGTAAAAGTATCATGGAGGCCCCTAGTACGGGAGTCAGACAACAAGGCATTTGTACGGTTAAAAACTGGCATGGGTGGCGGAATAACCAGAGAAACAAGACTAGTTTTTAATAGTAGAAATAGATGAAATTTTTAATAAGATTGGTTTCCTTTTTTATGTAATGTACAGAGACTAATTTGCCCACTTTTTGAGTAGAGGGGTCAAAATGCAATTCAACTCTTAATACAGGGTTTGTATGGTACTTTTACCCAGAACTTTGAAATCTTTCAAGTTTTAATAAGTTGGTGCTAAGACCAACAACAATGCCAATGCATAATACACCTACAGTGAACAACAAGAAACATCTATCTCTACCCGAAAACGAACGATTTGTTAATGTAGCAAACAGTTTCCTTTTTTCACAAACTAGTTTGTGATAAAAAATTGCTGATCTAACTTCTGTAAATCCGTGATTCACAAGATTTCTTTTGAAGTGGTTGTTAGTTGCACTGCCTTAAATGATGTTATACTTTTTTAGAAACTTTCATGTGTTCTAATTTATTGCTGATATGCACTAATCTTTTATTATAACTTTTCGGTGATAAAAAGCTAGAAAGATTGAAAGAGCCTCATTGACATTGTGAACTTTCATAATTTGGCTAGTCATAAAGCTGTCAAATGGACCTAATCTATTAGAAAATACGATCCAAATTATTTTCTGTTTGTGAAAAATGGAAAGTAGATGTTGGACCTTTGCTTGTGTTGCTCGTAAATGTTTACTTATCCCCTGTTTTTTCTTCCATCATGCTTAGTTAAACTTCTTGACTGGGGAGAAGAGGGTCACAGATCAGCGGCTGAAATAGCTTCACTTCGAGCAGCTTTTACACAAGAAGTTGCCGTGTGGCATAAGCTTGATCATCCTAATGTAACAAAGGTAATGTTTCTTATCTTGTATCGTTACCTTTTTCGGGTTTCTTCACTCTTTTCCACATCCTTGAAGTCAATTAAAGTAGTTTAATAATCTGTTTTATTGGTTGGATGCTTACATTTGTCTATAATCTGTGTTCTACATTTCTTATACAGTTCATAGGGGCAACAATGGGCTCATCGGACTTAAACATACAAACGGAAAATGGTCAAATCGGCATGCCGTCTAACATGTGTTATGTTGTTGTTGAATATTGTCCCGGGGGTGCATTGAAGTCTTACCTGATAAAGAATAGGAGAAGGAAGCTGGCCTTTAAAGTAGTCGTTCAATTGGCACTAGATCTCGCACGAGGGTCAAATTCCTGTGCCTTATCTGTACTCTATTTTGTTCTCTTAGATTTACAATATACGAATAAAGTTCCCGGATCGTTTTCGTTAACACTGCTGCTTTCTAAACTTTTTTAGGTTAAGCTATCTTCATTCCAAGAAGATTGTCCATAGAGATGTCAAAACTGAAAACATGCTTTTGGACAAGACACGAACTGTGAAAATAGCCGATTTTGGGGTTGCTCGTCTTGAGGCTTCAAACCCTAATGACATGACCGGAGAGACCGGAACACTTGGTTACATGGCACCCGAGGTATACACTATACTGCATTATGTACTTTTAAATTTTGCTCTCTCTCTCTCTTACTCGTAAATGGTCGGTTTGCTATTATAGTCTGCCCAACAAAAATGCCAGTTAGAATGAGATAGGGTCGATTGTTGCTACTTCCGTGTGATCATCGATATTTCAGTTTTGGTTAAGTGAGTTTGTATACCGACTTCTTTTCAGGCATCGTTCTGATATATCATCTAACATTGATGAATTGAAATGGGACAGGTCCTTAACGGCAATCCCTACAATAGAAAGTGCGATGTGTATAGTTTCGGTATCTGTTTATGGGAAATATACTGCTGTGACATGCCATATCCCGACCTCAGCTTCTCGGAAGTGACATCAGCTGTCGTCCGCCAGGTAAATAAATCTATCTTGGTTTCAAAACCTACAAGACTCCGATGATTATATATCAATCATACATGACCATTTTAAACTTTCACAGAATCTAAGGCCGGAAATACCTCGTTGCTGTCCAAGTTCACTTGCAAACGTAATGAAGCGATGTTGGGATGCCAACCCCGACAAAAGACCGGAGATGGACGAAGTGGTGTCGATGATGGAGGCGATAGATACATCGAAAGGTGGAGGAATGATCCCACATGATCAAGCTCAAGGTTGTTTATGTTTTCGGAGATATCGTGGACCGTGATAATGGTTGAACCCTAAAGATATGTATTCAGGGTTTAGGGTTCCAATTGATTCATATTTAATTGAAAATGGAAAGATGGGAATGCAATGTAAGATCCGAAAGATCCAAATTTGTGGAGTTTATTGACTAAGAAAATGTTTCACAAATTCTGCTATTTTAAACCTACCATTTTGTAAAGCTTTTCATATCTTTCGTTTCTTTTTTATGCTAGAGGTGAAAATTGAAAATTAATTTTTTTAACAATCTTATTATTAGTTTTGATCATATCTGTTTTTTTTTTTTCATATAATGCTTAAAACTATTCAGTCTTTTCGTAACTCATAAATAAAATGATAATACGTTTCAGTGCATTTGAATTCATATTTTTTTGCATTGAGCGTAATGCTTATATCTATCGAATTATCTATCGAATTACTCCTCAATGGGCATAAATTGAAAATTAATTTGTTGAAAAGTAAGTTTGAGTTATAAAATCTATTTGGTATGTTATTTAAATTAAGCACCGAATATAATTAGACTGTTTGATAATTTTAAATTATGAAAGTTTTTATTTTACATTTCTATCTTTGCATTTTCTAATTTTAATGTTATTTTAAACAAAATTTTATTCTTAAATAATATTTAATATATAATAAAAATTCGGAATAAAATTATACTCTTAATAAATATAAATATTATAAATCTGAAACAATAAATATTTAATCAATGTGAAATTCAAGTTCAATATCTTAAATAAAGTAATCAATTTAAATGCTCATACCATTAATTTGTTATTTCCTCTCTTAATTAATCATAAAATTTTGATCTTCCGATTTTAATATTGATGTTTGAAAAAAGAAATCGTTAATGAAAAAGTACATCAGGAACGTAAAGTAAATAAATAAATAAATTAACTTAACTTAAATTATTGAAAAAATCTTACATTTTATTTTAAATTATCCAACGCATTTAAAAAAATTAAATTACTGAAAATATTAATGACACTTTTTCAATGGTTAATCAATGAAATTTTTAAATAGAATATTAGAGGTATTAGTGTTTTAGAAACTTATGAAAAATATTAAATTAATTTTTTAATATCTTAAATCTATAATAATAATCGTAATAATCTCACTGCTTAAAAAATAAAAAATTTTATTAAGTCAGTTCAACTTTTTCAACACTTTAACTATTGATTTTTGTTCCAATTTTCAATTTTTATCAAATTTGAGCTGTTTCCAATTAAATCGGTTCAATCCCTTTGTTTGAACCAATTTATCAGTCAGTTCTCAATCCAATTGGTTTGACTAATCAATCTAATCATATTTCAAGAACACTAATCACATAATCAAATATTGACGTAATCCAAATTCAAGAACCAAAACGGATTTATTTGCCAAAATTCAAGTGCCAAAGTGAAGAGAAAAAAGCACGAGTATCAAAGTGAACTTAATTACCAAGTTCAGGAACCAAAACGGATTTATTGGTCAAAGTTCAGGTGCCAAAGTGAGCACAAGTATCAAAATGAACTTAATTACCAAGTTCAGGGGTAAAAATTTAGATTTTCCCAAAGTTTTCTTAGGCAATTATAACCTATGGTATGCATGAATTGAACTAAATTCATATATGCAAATGAGTGTGCCATAAAAACAACTTTGGTTCCAAAAAGAACTAAATCGTCACATTTGGTTTAAAGCCAAAAGAGAAAGAGTAGTAATGTAATAGTTCAACAAAACAATACATTCTGAGTTTGAAATGAATGCAATTAAGCACATCTTAATTATTTTTAACTACAAAATGGGTTTTAACCAGCTATCTTATAACTTGGATTCACCAAGTTTTCCAGACCAGAAACCACTTGAACTGACTCTATAACATCACCAACCTTTAGGTCTGCCAAAAAATCTTCATTTTGTGTCACGTATCCGAACACCGCATAGCGACCGTCCAATATATTCGCATTACTCGGAGTTAGTTCACTTTCTTTCAATAGCCAGAATACCTGGCTAGAAGCGGAATTATTCTCAAACTCCTGTCGGAAAATAAAGGGAAAGTTAAGAGAAAAGATACATGATACCAACAGGTGATGAAGAAATTAAGTTTAATGAATTCTCACATCTCGGGCCATTGCCATTGTTCCGAAAGCATTGAAGGGAAGCTTTGTTTGAGCTTTGTATAGACCAAGCTCCTGTCCGAAACACAAATACAAATCTCTTTTAAAGGTTTTGATTAAAGCATGGATTTGATATAAGTTTTGTTCTGTCCGGCTCTACGGTTTAATACGCGAGAAAAAAGAAAGCTTACCTCCAGTGTCGATCCATAAACAGGTGCCTTTTCCCCATCAACCATGATTTCTAATGGTATTGTTCGGGTTTTCTCAGTACTAGGATCAATAAAGCCCTCCGCTGGACCTTCAGGATCTCCGGTTTGGACAACAAATCCGTCCGCTGCAGCAAATACGAGGAGGTTTAAAATTCTAGGCATCTTTGTTGTCAATAATATGCACAGATATCTACCTCAAATATTGTAACAACGTGTTTCATTTCGTTCTATTTTGTTAATACTACGAAAGATAAAGAAACAATAATACAATGACCTTTGGGAACTTCCATCTGCAAGGCAACGAGCATAACACAGCAGAATCAAATCTTACCTCTCTGAATTTCCATGCCGTCGTAGAAATGTCTTTGCACCAAATCAACAAAGTTCCCAGCAGTTACCGGGGCATTATACCCATCAAGGACTATATGGAATACACACTCCTCCAAGTTCGGGTTGTCCTTGACTTTGACCTTCATATCCACAGCTGCTCTTCCCTTCAAAAGAGGCATACTTCGATATTCTTCGGGTACTTCATACGGGAAGCCATCCACCATATCCTCTTCAACACTGCAGAAATCCAATGCCCGAGGAAGATCTCAGCTGCAGTCAATGACAAGGTATCTATGAGAATAATTTAAGAGACTTAACTTTTTAAGTCCTCCCCAACTTCTATGATTAAAATATTATACAGTTTTTAAGGCATTACGAGCAGCCTGCTCGCACCTCAGAAAACCCTTAAATTTTGTTAGTATAGCACTTTTCACCGACTCTGGCCTCGCTCAGTGCCAACAGGTCACTACACGCATTTGCAGTTGTAGACCTAAACCCATTTTGGTACACTTGTTATCTTTGTTACTTGGATTTGGGCGTGTCGGAAATGGATATGTACGTTCCATGTATTTAGAGGGTTTTTGTAAGGTTATATCCCTATACCCGTACTTGAAAATGTGCCTAAAATGGAAGTCAAACATGGGATTAAATTTGCCTCGCATGACGAGCAAATGAAACAACTTGACCACTATGTACTTGGTAAATGTTTGCAGTGCGCTTCAATTAAATTTGATGCATTTTACTGATAAATTCAAAGCATATTAGGCAACACGGAGGGGCTGAACATATGAATCAATGCTGACTTCACTCGTCCACAACTTTGGAAAACTACCATGTACAAGGTATTTTCAGTTAACTTTGAAGAGCTACCGGAGATTAAAGCATTATAAACCTTTTAATACCCGAGCTTTGTTCGAAGGTGTATAATACTAAGCAGCAAAAAGCTAACCTACAGCACTAAGTTTTGATTGAGATACTCACTCTCCAACATATTGTAGCAGCTCCTTCTGTTTAGGTGCCACTGCTTCTCTATTCCGATTCTCCACAATCTGTTGTAGTTCTTCCATCCCGATTTCAAGCTTATCGAGCAATTCCACTCCATGGTCCTTCTTTGATTCAGCTAATCCTGAGATAATTAAACTTTTCCCTTGCTTGAGGGATCGAGATGCTTGCCTCACATTCTACATTTAACACAAAAGAAGAGCATTGGTTTTCATGAATATGGCAACCGTAAAGCTGCTTTTAAGTTAGTTTAAAGCAAGGAAGTCTTACTCTCTCAACAGAATCAAGTCCCTTGACACCGGCAACCTTGAGACTCTCTGTTATATCTTCAAGTGGCTTTTGTACTTCTCTTATAGCTTTATTATCAATTGGCAGTGCATATCTCAACAATGCTCCAGGGTCCTTTATCGGAGGCCCCGAGATTAAAACCGATAAATCGGGCAATGAAGGATTAGCTGCATAAGCCATAGGGGATGAATCCAATGATGGCATTCCAATTATCAATCCAGCAGCCAAAGCAACTGAGATTGCACATTCCTTCAGTGAAAATGACCTCATTTTCTGCTGAAAAAAAAAAAAACCAAACTTTGTATCAGATCAATGGCATCAAAAACCAAACTTTGGGATTGCAAGTGTTTGATCAAATTACTCACCAATTGACCTACATATATACCCTAAAATTCAAAGCAGTATCATCCACTAGGCATATTGTTTGATCAAATACATATATAATGTTGGGTTTTCACTTCTGAACCAAAGCTAAACCCTAAAATGTAGCATCATAACTCAAAAGGCAATAAACATCATATTAAAAAACTATCAAACTAAACAAAAGAAAAGAAACTCAACCTGCCCATTTTGAAGCTGACATTGAACATGCTTCTGGGAAGTACATTTGGGCAAGAAGTGCCTATTCCACCATGAAAAACTCTTGTGAGTCCTTAGAAAGCTTGAACCTTTGGTGGGTATTCTTGGATTAATAAATTTGGAGGCAGTCAAAGAAGAGCAACAATTGAAAGAGATGGTAGTGGACATATTAAAAGATGATGAGTAGTAATGTATCAAAGGTTTTTGAGGAACAAAAAGGGGCAATGGAACTTTTGTTCAAATAAAAAGTTAGGAGATTGAGAAAAAGATAAGGTTGTTTGTTCAGACAGGAAATTGCAAATAAAATGTTGGGCATATACTTTCAATACGGTTCATCCTCACGCTCTGGATAAGATTTCCCTTTTGGATTTCGGATAGCGGACTTGAGATTATGTTTCGGGCTTTAATTTTTTTTTTTAAAATTTCGAGTCTAATGAGAATTTTTAAAACATTAAGGGGTTTAATTCAAAGTTTTAAAATTTTTGAAAAAATTAATGAGAATTTTCAAAAAGAATTAAAGGGTTTAATTAAAAATTCTATAACTTTTGAAAGGTTAGATTAAAAAGTTCAAAATTTTTGGAGGGATTTAAATAAAATTTTCAAAATTTCTGAAAAGTTTGATAACAATTTACTAATTTTTTTAGGGGCCATGTCCCCCTCTGATTCCTTTTACCTTGATTTTGGATCTCTCTTTTGTCTCTGATTTGCTAGCATAACTTTGCATAAAAAATAAAAATATACTAAATGTGAAAAATTATGTTATGGACTTTTTCTACAACATCATTCATGGTTACTTCCTAATTATTTGATGATATATTGGTAATTTTTTATGTTAGTTACATATTATTTTGGTAATTTTTTTACCTTGAACCATGAATCTCGAGTCCCAAATTTAAAACTCTTAACCTTGAACTCTGATCTTGAATTTCAAACTCCAAACTCCAAACCCAAACACCAAACTTCAAACCCTAAATCTTAACCCTCAAAACTAAGTCCTCAAGGTCCAAGGTTTGAGCTTAGAGTTTGAGATTCGAATTTGAGGTTTATGATTTAGAGTTTGAAATTTGGGGTTTTAATTTGAGGATTATTAAGTTTAAGGTTTAGGGCTCGGATTCGGAGTTCATGGTAAAAAATTACCAAAATTATATGATGATATGAAAAAAATTATTAAAATGTCATTAAATAATGAAAAAATGACCATGTATAATATGATAGAAAGAGTTCGTAAAATAATTTCTCGCTAAATATTAATATTGGAGATAAAGTTTATATGGTTGCTCATGTAAAATGATGAAATAAGGATTAAAATTTCAAAATGGTTAAATAATGATATATTTTTTAAAAGTCGTAAAATAACAACTTTTGAAATGTTGGGTATTAAGTTTCAATTCTTTTTCTTTTTAGTAATATTTGACTTGATTGGCATGTTTCACTTCAACATTCACCTAATTTTGCACTAAAAACTATGAAAAATGTGTGAAAAACTCTTATTTCAACATATTTGGTATTTATTTGACAATTTTGAAATATTTGACCATTATTTGAGCACATAGAAAAGTTTTAACTTTTATTTGACTATTTAAAAATGTTTGATCCGACTCAAAAAATTTGACCTTTTTATTAAAAAAAGTTTAATTCTCATGAGACCAACTTTTAAAATGTAACAATTCAATATTTAGTGATGTCGGAATATTTGACTTTGGGTCGAATTCTTTAAACTGGATCATTTGGGAAGTCAAACCGAAAGGTTTTCGGAGTGGACACGGTATTAGTTAGGAGTTCAACTAGTTAGTAAATAAGGAATAATTACGAGAGGTTAATTTATAGAGTTTAGTAATTAAGATTTATGTCCTAAATTGTGAAGTTAGCAAATTAGTGAGCTTAATGTGTGAATATTAAGAAGTGTGATTTAGAGAGTTAGCAAATTGTCTAGCTTGAAACCGAACTTCTCTTGATGTTTTTAGTTAGAATGTTGATAGAAATGAGTTTAAGATGTAGTGGGATGGTTAAGATTTAAGTTAGAATGCAATTTGATTAAAGATTTCTTGAGTTATCATTGTGAAAAGGTTAGAAAGTTTTAGTGTGAGAGAGGGATATAGTCCATGTTTTTGGTGAATTTAGGATGTTTAGAATAAACCTATTTATGGGTCGGGTTATTCATTCAGGTTCGAAGGTTCGCTCGAAATTTGAGAGGGTTTAGGCAAAAATAGTAGGCTTTAAAAATGGGCTTGAGCAAAAAAAATTAGGTCTATTTAAAATATGGGTCGAGCTCGCGCTCATTTTTAAGTTTACAATACGTTATATTATGTTATTTTTATATATTATGTAATTTAGAACACGTTAAAAAAATAAATCTATACTAAATATATAATACAACTCTAATGTAAACATCAAAATAATGTTGAGATGACTATATAAAAAATTTCAATAAATAAAAAATCTATAAAATTATTAAATATTGAAGAAAAATAAAATAAATATTTTTTAAAAAATATTTTAAAATAATATGGACTTAGATTAATCTTTTGCAAACATGAGTGGATTTGGATAAAATTTTAACCCTATATTTCATGTCGAGTCAAGCTTGGACAAATATAAAATATGTTAATATCATGTTTAGGCCCATCTCGAACTACAAACACCTCTAGTTCAAAAGTCACTAATATTGAATTGAATGTTAGATTTTAGGTTTGGTTGGGTTAGAGTTAGAGTTGATCGTGGGCCGGGTCGGGTCGGATTCGGGCTAGGCTTCAACAAAGTTTTAAGTCCAATTGCTAGGCCCGAGTCTAGCTCGGCCTGAAAATGAGCCTAAAATTTTATCCAAGCCCGAGCCCAACCTGACCCGGCCCATATTAATTTTTTTAGATTGTTTTATTATATACAACAAATTTAAAATATATATAATATATCAAATAAACTTAAAAATATTAAAACAAACATTAAAAAATACATTAAAAAATACATTAAAAATTCTTTATGTTAAGATAGTTGCAAATAAAGTAGTAGAAAAATTAACAATAAAACATGAGTTTTACAATATTCAAATAATATTAAAAAAAGCGAAACAATAATAAAAACACATAAAAATAACATCCAAATAACAAAAATAACAACCAAAACAGCGGCAAAACATAAAAAGTAGCAACAAAAATAACAACATCAAAACAGTAAAAAAATAGCAACCAAAACAGAAAAAATAAAATAGTAAAAAAACAACACCAAAACAGCAAAAAAAGCAACCAAAAAAATAAAAAAAAAAGCATCAAAAAAAATATAATTTTTTTATTAAAAATGGTTAATTTATTCGGGTCGAGTCCGGCTCGGGCCAAAAAAACTCTTACCCGATGCCTGGCCCATTTAGAAAATGGGCCTCACTTTTTGTCCGAGCCCATTTTCAGGTCTATATTTTTGTCCAAACCTTTCCATTTTTTAAGCGGGCATTCAGGTCGGGTCGAGTGACCCGGCCCATGATCAGATCTAACTAAAGTAAGTTGTCTTTAGTTTTCAATAAAAGTGAGAAAGTGACTTGTCCCATTAATAGTTTTCGGTGTTTAAATACGATTTTCCTAACCTTGTTTCATGGTTTTGATTGGTTGTTGTAGCTAAACGCATGGTGGATACATCAAAAGTCAATGACAATTTGGTTTGTGCTACCTTAATCCAGTTTCTTAGTGTAGCTTATACGGTAATTTTTAGCTTAGATTCTTTGGTTGATGTTAAGGCTGAATGATGCATATGGGTACCGCCACAATAATTTGACAGAATGTAAAATTCAATAGTACAAGAATCAAGTTCCGATACCTAAGACCTCAGAAAATATATTGTTTGATTATGGTTGATTACCAACTGATTGCCAATGTCTATAAGAGATATTCTTCAATCTTGACTCTTCACAAATGGATTAAAGGGTTTCAATTCCGAGGCCAAGAAGCACCAAAAATGTCGAATTTTTATGAGAACTAGAATATTGGGTGCAAAAGAAAAATATATTGTTTGATTTGTTTAATTAAGAGTCCATAAAAAATCACTTTTCAAAGCTTTATAATGTTGGCTATATATTTATATTTATATATAGGGTTTTATATATTTCGAGAGCCTAAAGCAAGGGTTTTACTTACTTTTTATCCTTGAGACATTTTTGATACAAAAATATTTTATACCGATATAAGTGGATCCCTTCTTTTATAAAGTGTTAATAATTTCCATAACACTTTTTATAAATAATATAATTTTTTTTATATTTTTAGAAAATTATTTCTTAAAACTATTTTTTATAAATAAGTATATTAGTTTTTACAATATATAGCATGAGCATGTAAATAAATTATGTCCATACTTTTTTGCTATAACTTTTTTTATAAATAAGTATATTATGACACTTTTACAACACGTAAAATATTTTTATAATATAATGTTTTAGCATTTATAATATAACTTAATAATTTTATTATCATAACCATCTCAAATACTTGTACCACTAGTACCATACACATATACGTTTATAATATAATTTTCATAACTTTATAAAAAGATATTTTTTCAATAATAATCGTTACCCAAACATACTACCAGAGTGTAATTAAAACACAATCTAAATGCCTAAATAACCACCGAGTAAATACATTTAAAATATTATTTCAAGTTTTTTTTTCTTTTTCATATTTTTAAAACATTATGCTCCATACTCATCCAAATATGAGCAAATTATCAGTTCAGAAATTATCATACCATAAGCTGATCATTCAAAATTTAAAGAACTGGCAGATTATTAGTTCAAGTTTAGATTCATAGCAATTTGAAAGAAAAAAAACACAAACATTACAACCATGCTGGGTTCTTCAAAGGAGTGACAACTGCCTTGACTTGCAAGTAACTTGAAAGGCCATAAATTCCTTTCTCTCTTCCTTGACCACTCATCTTGAACCCACCAAATGGGACTGCAGCATCAAATATGTCGTAGCAGTTAATCCATACCGTCCCAACTCGCAATGCTCGAGTCAAGGTGTTGGCGGTTTCGATATTCTGAGTGAAAACACCGGCAGCCAATCCATATGAAGATGCATTTGCCCTTTGTACCACCTCTTCAAGATCCCTATTGTAAATCAGAGCATTGATGAAGATTCAATAAACTAAAGAACCACAAAGAAATTTGTAAATAACATATGTAACTTGAACTCCAGATGAGTATTGGATCTGGGTATTTGTCTGTCACAAGTATGATCAAATACCTCATACTTATTTGAACATGGGTTGGGCAGGGGCGAAGCTAGAAATTATTTTTGGAGGCTGAAATTGAGTTACATATTTTTTGAGAGCTAAAATACAATTTCATCATTATATTAGCTTATATGGCCCTTCATTTTACAAGAAGTGCTCGTAGGTGTTGGCACGTGGCCTTCTAAGGAACCTCCAAAATATATTAAAAAAAATTGAATATACCCGTATTTGACACTTACTTGAACTTTGAGATGGATTGTACTGGACCAAATATCTCATCTTTAGCTATTAACATGTCATCCTGATTGATGTTAGAATGGGAATCATATTAGCATGGCACTTTAGGATTAAAATGAACAAAAAGGATAATTATCAACATCTTAATCAAAATTATTTCATATATATATATATATACATATGTTGATAATGATACCTGAACATTGGAGAAAACAGTGGGTTGAATATAGTAGCCTTTGGAGCCAAATTGTTCACCTCCAGATTCAAGAGTTGCTCCACTTTCAATGCCAGACCTTATGTACTTGAGGATCTTCTTGAATTGGTCATCATCAATCTAATTTATAAGAAAGCCAACAAAAAATAAAGTTTTTTCATGCATTTGATGTGTTTGATTTTGGATCATCAATTCCTCAATGATAAAATATATGTGACTATAAAGTTGGCACATGCCAATGTTCAAGCAATGGAAGAACCATGAATCTCTGAGGACATCTAAGGGTCAAACCTGAGGGCCTTGTTCGATCCCCGTCTTGAAAGGATCCCCAACTACTCGTTTCAGTGCTCGAGCCTTTGCTTTCTCTACGAACTCATCATACACACTTTCGTGTACCAAAGTGCGAGAACCGGCACAACAACACTGACCCTGCAGCAGATGGATGTAATGCTATGAATTCAATTTGACATATCCTATTGGTTTATATTGTAGGATCTGAATGAACAAACCTGGTTAAAGAACAAGGCTGAATGTGCAAGCTCAACAGCCTTGTCAATGTCGGCATCTTTGCACACAATGAACGGAGATTTTCCTCCTAGTTCCAATGTTACCGGTTTAAGGTTGCTTTTTGCAGCGAGTGCGAGTACAATCTTGCCTGTAGCAGTGGAACCTGTGAATGATAACTGCAAAACACAAACAGTTTAGATCCAATCTCATCTTAAACACACGACAAATATCAGAAAAACGAAATTTATACAGAGCTTGTATGATACCTTGTTGACATCCATGTGACTTGAAAGTGCTGCACCAGCTGTAGGACCAAATCCAGAGACCACATTTAGAACACCAGGAGGAAGTCCAGCCTGAGCGACAGAGAATGTTATTCAAAATAATTAGATGTCATCGTTGGTTGATAATTTCGAAATGCCAAGAAATCAACAAATCGTGATGTTAGTCAGAATGTAAAGAAGAATATCAGAGATACCTCATGAAAAAGCTTGGAAACATAGATAGCCGACAACGGTGTCTGCTCTGCTGTCTTCATAACAACCGTGTTACCGCAAGCTAATGCCGGACCAACTTTCCAGGAATACAATAAAAGAGGAAAATTCCATGGAATGATAAGCCCACATACACCATATGGTTCATGCAGTGTTTGAACATGATGTTGTCCATCAGCTGGAACTGTGAGTCCATGAATCTTGTCTGCCCACCCTGAAGAATATAGGGAACCAGTTTAAGCTTCAGATCCAAGTATCAACATTATAAAGGCAAGATAACGAATGGGTGTGAGTTACACCTACCGGCATAATATCGGAACATTCGCACAACCATCGGTATCTCAATCTTAGCAGCTTGCTCATAGGGCTTCCCATTGTCCCAAGTTTCAAGTGTTGCTACCTCTTCAGTGTGTTTCTCGAGCAAATCGGCGAAACGGAACATTATACGCGACCTTTCCTATTGATATTACAGAACAAAAATGAGCTCAAATTCTCATAAATGCATTATGCAAAAGAAAAGCAGTACGTTACATAAGCAGTCATCTTAGGCCATGGTCCTTCATCGAAAGCTTTACGAGCTGCAGCAACCGCACGATTTATATCTTCGAGATCTCCTTCTGCAACTCGAGCAATTACATTTCCTGTCCTAGGATCAACTGTAGGGAAGGTTTTTCCTAAAACCAAAGTAAAAAAAAATTTAAACATACTCATGTCAGACACATGCACTCTAACACTCATACCCAAATCGAGTTCTAACCTGATGCAGCATCAACAAATTGTCCATTGATGAGAAGCTGAGTATGATCTATTTGAATAGATGGTTGTATAGGTTCATCAATCGCAGCAGCAGCAGTACTAAAGCTATTAATTCTTCTTCCCCAACTTGAAAACCTTCCTGCATTATATCATTGATTTTCTTTTTTCTTTCAAGCTTTAAATCAAACAATATACAAGTGTTTTCACTCATTAAATCACAACTAGCATCACAATATAACAAGTACTGTCAAGATCCACACCATCCTGCAAAAGTATAAGTGTAAATCTATATCTATACATATCATAAGGGATCATCACAAATTTTTGATAAAAACCATGAATCATTTGCAAACGGTGGCATGTGAATGATAAATTTTGAAAGTGAAATATGGTTTTGGAAAGTGTGAAAAAAAAAATATTACCAGACACTGAACGACATGTGTCCTTTTTAAACTGTGTTGGCAAAGATACTCTAGGAAAAATGACATTGGAAAAGGAAAGCTAAGGGAAAAAAAAAACACAGAAAACAAGGACTGTTTTACAGATGATTTTCCCAGTTTTTTTTTTTCCCATGAAACAAACATGAAGATCAACCCAAGGAACCAAATGAACTTAGTTTCAGTTTCATTAAGTTTTGAGCTTGAGAAAGCTAACCAAAAAAAAAAAAGAGTAAAAAAAAACAAAAGCATTCACTTGAGAGAGAGAAATGAATAGTACCCAAAGAAGTTGCAGAAGAAGATAACAGAGAGGAAATCCTTCTGGCAGCCATTATCAAAGCTTTGTGAATGTTTTTTGACGTTTTGAGTCTCTTAATGTAATTATTTTTCAAATGGAATTTAAAGACAACAAGTTGGTTTTGTAGACTTTTTCATTGCGTCATTATTCATAAATTTTGGTGATAGGTTTTTAGGATGAAAGTAGGAGGATGTTGGCACCTAAAATGAAGAGTCTATTTTCTTTGGCCTGATCCGAAGAAGAGTGCTAAATTTAGATTGTTGGTACTAAATTGAAATCAGCAAAATATGTTAAGGACCAGAAGAGTATATAGTCTCAAGGAGAATCAAAGTTTGCTCTATAATTAAAAGTTATAAATTTGGTTGAATGTTCTTATCCTCATGGCATGCTAAATGTAATTGTGTGGTCATTCTACCAATTACATTTGTTTTTAACAGTAAAATTGAATGGAATTTTTAATAGAGAGAATCAGTTTACTTTTTGGTTTAACATAAAAAGACTAATTTATTTATTTATTGAGTAGAAGAGATAAAATGTAATCTGACTTTTAATTTAAGTGATTCCACGATATTTTTACCTCAATTTGGCTAACATATAAAAATCAATCAATAGTCTACAAAATTATGAATTATGTTAAGATTTGTTTGGAGCAGTAGCTAAAATTTTCATTTAGTACCTAAATGACACGGATTTAAACAAGAGTATCGGTATTGATTGTACCGAGTGATATATACCGTTGTGGTCCCGAACTAGTAACAAGTACTCTAGGTTCTATTTCGGTTGAAATTTCGATTGTTTTGGTGTATTTTGGCCTGTTTTAGTCAATTTCAACTTGTCTTGATCGATACTAGTTGGTATAAAATTATGATATTTTAAATCAATTTTTTGTAATCTTAACCATTTTAATTTTTAAATAATTACATTTAAAATCAAAATATAGTTATTACATTAAGTTATTAAACTTAATTGATAGTTTTAAAACTATTTATGTATAAATATATTTATATGATTGTAATTGAGAAATATTATGTATATAATATATATAATTTATTAAAAATAAAAAAATTATATTTTAAATATAAGTGAAAATTATTTAAAAACATAGATAAATCCTAAATGGTACACCGAATCATATCAGCACTAGTACGTACTAATAACAAAAAAAAAAAAACCGATATTGACTATCTTAATTGATTTTTGTTAATTCCTTGCACATAAACAATTAAACTCATGATTTTCAAGTGAAGGTGTCTCTGGGCAGAGCCATGGTCTGGTTCTCAAAAGTTATTATTTAAAAATTGATAAAATATAAAAAAATATAATCTTATACGAATTCTTTATAATTTTGAGAATATTTATATTTTATAATTAAATTTAAATAAAAATATTTTTAAATTATTTAATTTAAATATAATCGAACTAGATCAAAATTTAAAGATAAACAATCATTAAATAATAAAACAATACGCTTTAACGATTTCACTTGCACTGATACTAATACCGATATTAGTCGAGTTAATACTTATCAATAATTTTCTAACATACTATATACAATGAAAGGACAAAGCGAAAATGGAAGTGGGTTGATTCTACGTATGTAGACAGATTATCCTGTTTTGATTTATAAATCCTTGTGTGGACCGCTATTTGTGACCTTTCCTTTGAATGACGTTTGGTTTCGTGTTTTACAATTCTGAGCTTCGCACGTAATTCATTACTCTATATTTGGTGATTTCATTTGTAATAATTATATAAAAACCAAATATATATCATCTTCCTTCTTTTTATTAAAATATATATATCTTACAGTTTTTAGTTACATGTTGATAAAATGATGTAATAATTGAGTAATGGTTTTAAATTTAAAATTTAATATTGAAAATTATTGATACAAGTTTCAATAAAAAATATGATAGTGCAAAAGAAGTCGATTCACTTAAATAAGCGAAGACTCTGGAGTCAGACAAGAGTACAAAAGGTATGATGAGAGTGCTAGGGGTACTTATAGCTAGAGCTCTCTTGTCCGGTAATGATGATGTGATAATCTGGTTATTATCATGGAGTGCGCGAGAAATGTACTTGATGGGACTCATTCTGCTAATTCTTTTAAAGAAGTATATGATTAAAATTTTTTCTACTTTTTTATTACAAGCAAGTTGAATATACCTATATAATCATTTGATACATAAAATTAAAAGATTAACAAGTGTCTCGTTTATATATTTTTAATTTTTAAAATATTTCTTATCACATATAGCCACCTAAATAGTAAATCATGTAGAGATAGAGTCATAATTGGAGTTATGCTTTTGTTATTTTTGGTTTCAACTTGCAATATAAAGAAATGTGCAAGTGGATGGTGTTGTTGGGATTGGTTGATTGATTCTGACTAAATTCAATCAAATTGGTGGACCCATTCTATCACTTCAAATATCAAACTAAAATATATTTTTAGTGAATTCTAAGGAGAACAATAGTGCTGTTTTTATCTCTTTCACCGTTGATTTGATGAAAATTAACACAACTCCTAATTTAATATATGATATAATTCAAAGAGTAAATTGTAAAATAGTCAACCAATTATGTAAGTGGTTCTATTTTGGTCACCAAATTATAAAATTTTTGGGATTTTTTAAAATTTTTTTTACATAATTTTCATATTTCTCCTCTTCTTTCTCACTTCTCTCTCGGCAAAAGTCTAGGACTGCTGCACCTTGTGGCCATCGCTTGCCATCGGAGACCACCGTAGAATTATGAAAACCCGAACCACCTCTAATCCGCACTATCAACATCACTATCACCTTCAACCACCACCATTCCCCATCACAACCAAACTGGGAACACCAACAACTATTATACCATTCTCCTTCCCCCACTGTCGAACCATTTCCCTCATCATACCCATTCAATTCTTACAAAGCCACCATTCCCCTATCATCAACAAACCTCCATTCTTCGCAAATCCTAAATCCCATCACCCATACAACATTGTCACCAACTTTCCCGTAACTTAGCATCACCCAACGACAAGCTTCAAATATTCCATCCAAAACCACAATCGTAAAAGCGAGACTTGTGAAAGGAGAAAGAAGAAAAAAAAAAGAAAAGAGGTTTATCTTTAGCCTTTAGGCCATTTCAAAATCAAGGGTTCCAGTGAGTTTTTGCCTGATTTGAAACTTGAAACAATAGTCTTCAATGAGTAGAACAACATATTGAAGAATGAGGTCGTTCTGACAGCGATTGTCGACGATCTGGGTTTTTAGCTTCAAACATTTGCTTGAATTTTCGAAGGTTTCGTTCATTTTTCAGGATAATCTAAATCGTAGGCTGAGAAACGAGGAGTTTGGGCTAACGATTGGTGGCTTCAAGGTGCGGCGCCCCTAGACTTTTAGAGAGAAATACGTGAGAAAGGAGAAGAAGAGAAATATTAAAATTATGTAGAAAATAAAAAAATCCAAATCAAATTTCCGTATAGGATTAAATTGAAAATTTTTATAGTTAGATGATCAAAATAGAATCATTTATATAGTTGGGTGATTATATATATTTAAGCATAAGATATGGTAATTTTTTTGAATATATTGGTGTGATTATATGGTAATATCTGTTTGTTGGATTCTAAGATATGATAATTCAAATATACATAAAAACATTTCAAAAATTAAAGGTTTAATTGCTATTTGGAGCTTGAACTTAGTAATTATTCTCTTATTGGAGCCTAAAATTTTCTTTTATTCAAATTAAGCTATGAACTTGGCAATTGTCCCCATATTAAGGCCTAAAATTGACAACTTTTTTACATTGAGACCTGAATTTTAAGATTTTTAAAGACTAACTTGTGAGAACAATTACTAAATTTAAGGCCAAACTTGAATAAAAATATCCTGGCCCCAATATTCAAGTCCAAAATTTTTTAGGGTAAACTACAAAAATAGTCACTTTTGTTTGCCTCATGTTACATTTTAGTCACTTATGTTTGAAATGTTACGTTTTAGTCACTTATGTTAGTATTTTGTTACGAAGTGATCATTGTGCCGTTAAGTTCCGTTATCTCCCTACGGTAATCCTACGTGGCAGTCCAACTAGGTTTTAAGTGCCAACTTGGATTTCCAAATGGAATGATGGTAAATCTTTAACTAAATAGATTTAATTAAGTAAAATTTTTAAACCCTAAACCTTAATTGAAAAACTCTAAACCCATTTCCACACACCTCTCTTCTTCATTTTCATCTTCATCTTCTTTCCTTTTAATTCCAATATATTTAGTTACAAATCTGTCTCAAAGCTTGAATCTTTAAAACCCATTAACCCAATGAAACTTAACGGGAAGAAGATATTCAAAGAATCAAGCCTTGAGACAGATTTGTAACTAAAGATATTGGAATCAAAAGGAAAGAAGATGAAGATGAAGTAGAGAGGTGTGTGGAAATGAGTTTAGGGTTTTTTTAGTTAAGGTTTAGAGTTCAAAAATTCTAATCAATTAAATTTATTTAATTAAAGATTTACTCTCATTCCATTTGGAAATCCAAGTTGGCACTTAAAATCTAGTTAGACTGCCACAAAAGATTATCGTTAGAGATAACGGAACTCAACGGCACAATGATCACTTCGTAACAAAATACTAGCATAAGTGACTAAAACGTAACATTTCAAACATAAGTGATTAAAATATAACCTGAAACAAACAAAAGTGACTATTTTTTATGTTTACCCAAAATTTTATTTAACCCAAAAATTAAATATAGCTTTATCAAACACGTGGCAACATGACTTGGCGGTAACCTTTTTTACCATTTTGTCTTCATCGTTTGAGACAGGAGTTATGTTTGGTAATGTCCTGGCAATTCTCACGGCTCGTATTACTTCCACATCCGTGTTTAATTCTTCCTGTTTTATATCTCATTTCGAAATGGGAAATATGCCTCTTTCGTCATCGGTGGCACATCATCAGTATTTCAAATAAATGTTTGAAACGATTCCTTCACTAATTTGAATCAATTACGTTAATATTTAATACACGATCACTAGATATTAAAAAATTTAAAAATCGAATTAAGTTGATGACAATGTATATAAAATATAGTAAAAAAAATTAGAATAAAAAAAATGAAACACATGACAAATTTATAGTTTTTCTATACATTATTGGTGTACTAAATGCTCACATTTAATAAAATAAATGTAGCTTTATGAAAGAAGGATACGTGTAGGAGAGAGATTGATCCTTTTTCTAAGAGTTAAGTTGATTCTTTTTCTAGATAATTTAAATTAATATGATATTTGTTGAAATTGTATTATAATAAACATTAATTTTGATTTAATTATACATAAAAAAAAAAAAAAACTGCAAACAAACTTTAAAATGAATTGTATAACTATGTTGAGGGAAAATGGAGGAAGAGGATGGAGTGTGGAGAATCTTAAGGTTGAAGTTGAGGGGAGAGAAAGAGTCCCCTCCCTCACTCGTGGTTCAATTTAAGTTCTTTGACACGTGTTCCATTATGGGAGATTCACGTGTGAGCCATGCAAGGAAAGGCCCAACACATGTGCTTTACGAGATAGGCTAAATGAGTTTCATGTACTAAACACTCGTATGTTAGGCTTGGTGAAGTGTTGCCCTTGGCGAGGTCTAAGGGCTCCAGACTGCTACGTGGCAACATCTTTATATATATATGTTGGGTTTGAATCCAAATTTTCACACCTTAAATGTTCTTGCTAGTCGCTTCAATTCAAGAGTTTGTTGGGTCTTCATATATTTACGAAAAGCTTTTATTTAATATTGATTTAAAATTATAAAATAGTTTGCTAATATTAAACAATTATATAACAAAATTATAATGTGATATATGAGTCTTTAGTTTTGTGCAATTGTATATATTACATTTTGATATTTGCTTTGGCTTTTACAAAATATTAATATCGTTATCGACATAATATCATTTTATATTTATATATTTTATATACAAATAATTATATTTATCCTACATGAAAATAAATTGATGTATTTTATTTTTTTTAAATATGTACAATTAAATCAAAATTAAAGTTACATTTGTACAATTACACCGAAACAAAGTTCATATCTTACATTGCATATTGAATCAAATATAATGTGTAAATTTTTATTTTAACATAAATTTAAAAAAACTAATACCATTAGTGTAAATATATTTATTTAATTGATTTAAAATGTAATATTGATATTAAGTTAATAAAATTAATGAGATTTAAATTAAAATTGTTACCAGATTTATCATAAAAAGAAAAAACAGAAGGCAAATGTAAAAACTGTGGAAATGAAATAGAGAATAAAATCAATTTAAAAACTTTAGGGGGACCAACCACAAATTATTATATTTCTAAATATTAATTATAATGATTAAAAAAATAAAATTTTTTAAAATTTACGAGGTTAAAATATTATTTAACATAATTTAAGGAAAGTCGGACCACTAGTTAGCCTACTCTAGATTCGCCATTAGAAGTAATGAGATCTGTATAAAGAAGAGAACGTGAAAGAGAAGAAAGAGATTTTTTTTTTTTTTGTATTTTTACAATTTTTTAAAATAATTTTAAAAACTTAAAATTAAAAAATTTATTATTTTTAAAGTTTTATTTCACCTTATGTATGGTGCGTCATATCAACGAATATAGTTGACGGCTAGTCAACTACCAATCATGTCAATTTTTTCATTCAAATTTGGTCTATTTGATAAAAAACTGAAAGATTAAGGGTGCAATTAGTCTACGGGTTAGGTCGAGCCGGGTCAAGTAAAAAATTTAAGTTTATTTTTTAGGCTCGATCCGAAAAAATGAGGTTAAAATTTTATCTAAATCCGATTCGGATAAAAATGCTAAAGCTTGAGCTAAGCCCGCCCATATTAAATTTTTTTATATTATTTTTTTATATAAAATAAATTTAAAAAATATAATACATCAAATACATTAAAAACACTAAACACTAAGATAAATGTAATTTAATAAGCAAATATTTCTATAATAGTAGCAAAATTAATAATAAAATAATAATTATATAATATCCAAACAATAACAACAAAATAGTAGCAATATAATAGTGAAATGACAACAAAACTGTGAAAAACAACAGTAATTTTTTTTTTTACAAATTCAAGTCGGGCCGAACTTGAGCCAAAAAACTTACTCGAGACACAACCCGTTTAGAAAATGGGTCTTGTTTTTCTGCCCAACTTATTTTTTTATTAATATTTTTATCCAAACCTTTTTACTTTTTGGGTGAATCTCTGACCCGATCAATGAACAAATCTAGATGTAATTAACAAAAATTGGTGAAATTGAAGAAAAAAGAAGATGTAAGGGTGAATTGGGGTTATACCCTTGTAGAAAAGCATTGATGGATGGAATGAAAAAGAAAGGCAAATAAACCTCTTTGCAAAGAAAAGAATGGTAAGAAACATGGAAGCAAACAATTAAAAGATAAAATACTGAAAATGATTCCATAGTGCTACTATGTCACACACAATAAGGATAACTCAGTTTGGACACAAGTACAATTTTTCATTCTTTTTCTTTTTTTTTCTCAATACAGAATGGTTGTTAATTCTCGTATTTTTATAGAAGATGAGATTTAATCTTTATACTTTTAAAAATTAAAAAATTTAATATTTTTACGTGTTCAATTTAAAAATTCTAGTCCTATATCATTATCTTCATTAGTAGTTTTTGTTACAAATTGTCAACTTAATATGTTTATTATCCGTCAATCATATGACACGTTATATGAAAATAATTAAATCAACATGTTAAATTGACAAATTTAGATGAGAAATATTTACGATTTTAATGATTGGATTGAAATTTTTAAATGAAAAATAGAATGGCATAATTTTTTTAATATAAAAACTAAATCTCAACTTTTGTCAAAGTATAGAATGTTGAACGAACCAAATTTTAGTATCTTAACATTTGATTAAAATAACTCATAAACTTAATAATCAAGTGAATTGAACTTGAAAAATGAAATTAATCGGAGTGAGCTCGATCAATTTAATATTTTATCTTATAAATAAAATTCATACTTGAACTAAACTTTAAACTTCAAATTTCGAGTTATATTTGAGCTTCATTCAATTACACCCTTGGCTCATGCCAAACACAAAGAAATAAAAGGTTAAAATATGTCTTTAGTTTTTATGTTCTTCGCAATTATGTACTTTTACTTTCAGGAATTCAATACTTTTCGAATTTTAAAATTCAAATCAATTGTTAACGTTATTAAATTTTTTTTGTTAAATTTATTGGTACGATATTTTGAAATAAAAAAAATATTCAAATAGATGACATTATAGAATACTTGAATTTAACACAATAATTTTCGAGAAAATCTAAAATTTAAATTTTAATGGAAAAGGTGTGTATTAAATGAGACGAAAAAAAAATAATAAAGAGAAAGCAGAGCAGAGTATATGATTCTTATGTATGGTCTAAGGTTCGCTCTCTCTGTTTGCTTTTACTTCTTTTTATTGAACAGAGTTCCCTTCTTTTTGTTATTTAAAACACTTCCCATAATCACTACTCTCATCTTTGTCTCTTTCAAAAAAAAAGGTTTCTACTGATTATTATGTAAACAAAACAATATTTGTGTGGGGTCTTTCTCCTTAATGTTATATATATATATATATAGTAAAGCCATTGTTTTGTTAAAACAAAGCTTATATCTTTGATGCTTCAACTAAACTTAAGCAATGGTGAAGAAATGGGTTGTTTTTACTCTCATCTTTTTGGTTCTTTTTAATGGGTTTTCTTCAGTTTCTGCTACCCCACCTGCAAGTAAGCCTTTAAGGTTTCACCATTTGTAATTTGTTTTAAAATTTGCTTTGCATTTTGATTTTTTGTTTTGTTTTCTTCTTTTGCAGAAATAGTAACTTCAGTTGTTTCAAATGTGGTGTCTGTTCTTGTTAAATGGCTATTGTCACTAAAATCAGAGCCTAAAACAGGTAATTTCACTTTAATTTTGCTATCAATTTTCCAGTTTCCTTTGCTTTTTGGGGTTTTTAAGCTAATGGGGTTAATGGGATTTGTTTCTTTTTAGCTGTTTCAAGCCGTTCAATGATGAAATTTGAAAGTGGATACACTGTGGAAACAGTTTTTGATGGAAGTAAGCTTGGGATTGAACCATTCGCTGTTGAAGTTTCCCCTAATGGAGAACTCTTGGTTTTGGATGCTGAAAATAGTAACATTTACAAGATTTCAATGCCATTGTCTAGGTGTAAGTCAATTCTTGAAGAAACTTTTTGATTTGGGGTTTTAGATATGTGTCCAATGTCAAACTTAAAATCCAAATTCCTTTTGATTGAAATTGAAAATTTGGCTCTTTTGATTGATTTTGTTCAATGGGGCACTTTTCTTGTAAATTGTTAATAGATTCTTACCTTATTGCTTAACCAAGGTTGTGAATGTGTTTGATCCACTTTTGTATGGGAGAAGACTACTTTTAAAAGGATAGTTGGTAAAAGTACCATGGTGGCCCTTGGAGTTGGATTGCGTTTTGCCCTCTTTATTAAAAAAATAGTTAAATTAGTCATTATATATTAGATTAAAGAGCAAACTGCTCTTTTCTATTAAGAATTTCATCCATTTCTACTTTTAAAAACTGGCATGGCTATAAGGACCAGATTTTTACAGTAGAAATGGATGAAATTTTTAATAGAATGATCAATTTGCTCTTTGATCTAATATACAGGGACTAATTTGCCCATTTCTTGAGTAGAGGGGGCAAAATGCAATCTAACTTCTAGTACAAGGGTCTCCATGATATTTTTACCAAGGATAGTTAGATCTTATGTTCTTAAAGAATCTGTATCCAATTGAATCAAAGTAACATAGGTTATATCTTTTTGAAGATTTAATCTTTTTGCTTTTTTTTATTCAAAGCTGACATTGCCTATTGAACACTAAAAACTTCTAATTTACACATGTTTCCAGTCTTTTATCTTTCTAATACATGATCTAAGCCTCATGTGCGTGTACTGTCACTTTTTGAACAATATTTGACTAATGTTAGGACACTTTTGAGCTTCTTTATGAAGCTTAAATACTGTGTTAATTCGAACCGTGAGTTGTTCAAGTTTACTTTGGAGTTCTAATGTATGGATTTGCTTTCCGTATTTGATTTTCTTTGATTTCTTCCTGTTCGTTATCTTTGTGTTCGGTTAATATTCATACAACATATTGGTTTTCTTATTGGCTGCTGATATTGTATGCAAAACTACAGATAGCAGACCTAAGTTGGTTGCTGGATCATCCGAAGGGTACTCGGGGCACGTAGATGGGAAACCACGAGAAGCTAGAATGAATCACCCGAAAGGGCTCACGGTGGATGGCAGTGGAAATGTATACATTGCAGATACGATGAATATGGCTATCAGAAAGATCAGTGAATCAGGTTATTTTCAGGCATTGTCCAAAGTTTTTTAGGTTCGAGTTCCGTGAAATATCAATGCTATTCTAACATAACTTCTTATGCAGGGGTCACAACTATTGCTGGAGGAGGAAAATGGAGCAGAGGAGGAGGCCATGTTGATGGTCCGAGTGAAGATGCAAAATTTTCGAACGATTTTGATGTGGTTTACATTGGAAGTAGTTGCTCTCTCTTGGTTGTAGATAGAGGAAACCAGGCCATCCGCGAGATTCAACTAAATGATGATGATTGTTCGTATCAGTATGATGGCAGTTTTCATTTAGGTACGTCGCCTTTGAACTATTCTTGATTTTGTTTCCTTTCGAGATAGTGAAAATCTTTTTAAGATATAGGTTGATCATTGTAGGTATAGCAGTGCTTGTTGCTGCTGCCTTCTTTGGTTACATGCTCGCCTTGCTACAGCATAGGGTACAAGCAATGTTCTCTTCCCATGATGTAAGTGACCCGATGTTTTATGTTTTATGCAATGTTCCTTTTATTCTTTTCAGTGTTGATATGAATTCCGTGTGATTTGACCGAGCAAGTTCCGATCTTTGTAGGATTCAAGAACTCCAATAAAAAGAGGAGCTATGGTGGCACCTATGGCACCGTATCAAAGGCCTCCTAAATCAGTCAGGCCTCCGTTAATTCCTGCTGAAGATGAACCAGAAAAAGTGGAAGAGGGCTTCTTTGGTTCAATTGGTAGGCTTGTCCTTAATACGGGTTCATCCGTGGCTGAAATATTCGGGGGATTATTTTCTGGATTCAGAAGGAAGCCTCAGTATTATCAATTTCAACATCAGTACCAGCAGCCAACCATGCATTCAAGAGGATGGCCTATGCAAGAGAGCTTTGTCATTCCCGATGAAGATGAGCCACCATCCTTAGATACTCGAACACCAACACCGAAGAGAAGTTACCCATTTCCGTCTAAAGACCTTGAAAGAAAACACCATGTCAAGCAAAGCAGGCCTCACTATAATGGATGGGATGCTGATTATCCTCAACAGCAGCAAATGCAGATGCATCAGCATCATCGACAGCCACCACCGCAGCAGCAGCAGCCGCAGCAACAACAGCGTCTGCAGAAGTATTGTTCAACTAATTCTCAAACATATTACGAGAAGAACTGCGAGACAAATGAGATTGTTTTCGGGGCAGTTCAAGAACAGGATGGAAAGCGTGAAGCCGTGGTGATAAAGGCCGTAGACTATGGTGATCCGATTTATAGTCATCATAATCTTCGACCTCGTTTGAATTATATGGGATACTCCCATGGCTATTGACCATCTGGCTTATAACTTTATTCATAATCAAATGACAGCAGAACAAAAGAAGTTTCAAAGTTCATATCTATGCTATGAACATGGGGAGATGTAGGACTATGGATGATGAAGTTTTTTTTTTTACTTAGGATATGTTAGTTTCCATGTTTGTTTACATAGAAGGATGTAAAATATGTTTTTCTGTTTGATCTATAAATCAAGAGAACCCTTAAGATTTTTTTGTTCATTTGAAATTGGTTTGATTTTTTTGTTAGAATAGTGTTGGATATTTGAGTTGATATATTTAGTTGCTTAAATTTTACTATCAATTCCTGTATTTTACGAAAGTTGTGAATTTAGTTTTTATATTTTGATTTGGTCATTTTTAATCGTTACATTTTTCAAATTAAAAAAATTCATTCCTTATCAAAAGATAAATGTTAAATTTATTAAGTTTTATTATTTCTAAAATTTGACGTGTTAAACATATTATTATATATAATGCCATGTCGGCTTGTTATTTTCACGTATTATTCACTAAAAATTTAATTAATGAATTAATGATTATTATTTGCGTCAAAATTAAAATTTCAAAATTTACGACTTAAAATGATCCAATTGAAAAATATGGACAAAATCTATAACTATACATACAATACATGACTAGTAATTTAGGCCTCAACGTTTATAAGGAAAAACATACGTAATATTAAATTTAAGCCTCAACATTTATATCTTTTATCAATTTGACCCTTATTCTTTTTTTTTTGGAGTTAAATTTGACTTTCAACTTTTTAAAAAGAGTCAAATTATTTTTTAATGAAAATGATAATTAAAACATTAATTTCTTTAACTAAAATATTTAAAATTCAAAAAAATTATAAAAGGTTTATAAAAATTAAAAAAAAAATAGCATGAAGTACATGTGAGTTTTCATTTGGATCAAAATAGCATTGAAGACATCTCCAATGATCCATATTGAGAGCACTTATTTGTTCATAGTAAATCGTATTTTGATTGCATTTGAAAGAATAAACAAGTTTTATTTATCGAGAGAAGTTAGAGGTGAGTGATCTAATAAATATTTTACAACCAGTGAATGAACCATTTGAAATGGGCTAACTTAAAGGAATTTGTTTTCAATCATCATACCTTTGTTACAACACCTTTATTATTATTATTATTATCTTAAACCTCAACAACAATAACCATATTGGATGACTACATTTCAATGCTTTGCCCTCATGAATCTTTCATTTTGAGAAGATCAAGAACTTGAAAAACCACCACCCTCTCGCCGGCTAGGGTTAGCATTCACGACGGCATTATCGGCATGATTCAGAGCAAATTGACGAGCTTCCGGCGTGGTAGGCAACAACATGAAGCTTAAGATTAAAACATATTTTAATCAAATTTAATTTTTTGTTCAAACATATTTTTTGGCCTAACGTTTTTATCTAAATCCTTTTAAATTTCGAGCAAACCTTTGAATTTAGGTCAATAGCCTAGCCCTTTGAATAAGCCAACTCACAACTACCAAGCATGGGAGCCTAGTCTTAATCTAGATACAAGATTAATACAATCTTAATAGTAGGTTTGGTTCACTTGAATGGAATAGAATAGTAATCTATAAATTTTTTTTTTATGAAAAACAATGTTACTTTTGTTGAAATGGTGAAGTGGAGAAAATGAAGATGATGAGATCTTGATAATCTTGTGTTCAAATCTCGTAATGCATTCGTATTTTTTTAAATTGTATGTAAAAATTTAAAGATACATTCAAAATTATATTTGTTGTTTTATAAAAATAATAGACTTTTTATAATTTCACAATTAAGTTGAGACTCGATTAAGGGTTATCCTTCCTAATCAAAATGGTAAAGAATCTTTCAATCAAATTAGTGAATCGCTACTTATAAGTAAAGAGGGGGAATGTAATAGCCATTCTCCTCTGTTTATCAAGTAAAATTAAAAATTGTAAGATGTAGAAGTGGACTTTTTTTAATAAGTATTTGAATCAAATTTAAATTTTGGAGTTGACGTTATTGGAGGGTTTTATCTGAAAATCACTCTCGACTTTAATAAGATCAGACACAGATCGTAAAATGAATGAAGATATCTATAGTTAAACTTATATCGAAAAAAGAAGAAGGATGTGACTTTGCATCTATGACGTTTGTGTTCTTACTGGCGTTATTTCTTTGAGTCAGATGTTTTTCTAGTATCTAGTATGAATTGGTTTTAGTCAAACATTTATATCGTATTTTTTGATATAGTTTGCCATATGTTTAATTTTTAATATACTAGACTCATTTTTTTTGGTTATATTAATTTAGAATCAATTAAATATTTTCTTCCGACCAAAAAATTCGCTAATTGCTTGTCAATTCACTGATATAGATTTGTTCTCCCTTTTCATAACTTGAGTTCCCAAACTCAAAATCGAGTGATTTAAAATGCATTTCTAAGCTAAAAGATATATCTTCGAATGCTATGAAAACATCTTAATTCATAAATGTCTGGATCCCATACAAATATTTGTCGCAAGTTGACTAATCTTTTCAGTTTGAAAATTGGTAGCTTGGTTGAATTGATTTTAATACATTTCACCCATTCCATGCATTTATCATTTCTTGTTTCTTTGAAAAGATTCATCCTCGCATACTGATTTTGATCGAATCTTGATTTGATTGCTTGACCTTTAATCTTATTGTTGAGTCTTAAAGTAAAGTAAACTCATCACATTCATGAGTTTAAAATTGGACCTTGAGACTCGTATCACACAGTCATCTCAACGGCAAAGTCGTGTAATATGAGGCATCGACATTTTGGCTTATGCTGTCCTTGTGGAATCTAGCTATAGCAGTTGCCTAATCACTATGTCTCATCTTTTAAAGACAATATTATCAACTTTTCTTAACCACATCATGTTGCATATATATATATATATATACTAATTTTTAATAGTAAAAATATGAAAATTTTAACAAAAATCAATTTATTCCTTAATTTAATATAAGAAAATTAATTTATGTATTTTTTTAAGTAAAATTGACAAAATACAATTTGAATTTGTAGGTGGTAAATTTTGGCAATATCAGGTACTTGATTTCAATGGGTCTAGTCAAGTTGACATTTTGGTGTTCAGCTTTTACTGAAAATGTTGAGAGTGGGTTCGGCTTAGGCCTTTGTGAAGCAGGCCTTAAGGTAGAAATAGACAAAAGTGTACCAATTTCAGTTGAGTCAAATGAAATGAGGAGATTGATGAGTATAGTTCACATGTCACCACCAATAAGTTGAACACATCCCCATTGGCTGCTCTGCCTGCCTTCTGCTTCCTTTGGATCTTAGGAGATGAGCTCCTCACTTCCTCTCAAACTCATGTGGGGTGCCACATTTTTAACTCAAATACCATTCTTATATACCATAATTAAGGATCTTTGCATGACCACATGCAATTTCTTCTAATGTTTAAATAACAAAAATACCCCAAATATTATATAACATCAATTTTCCGCAATCATATCTATATAAAAAAAAAAACATCTTATTTTGACAGCAATATCAATCACAATACTTTTTCAAAACGCTTTTCAATAAAGCTTAATTATTAACTATATCTAACTACAAAGATATTTGTGTCAAATTCATAAAAAAAAATCATATTTTATAATAGATTTTAATGTTGATATGTAGGATCCAAAATCATCATTAAAAAATTGGGAATTGTTTAGTGTTAATGCAACAAGGGTCACATGGGAAGAAGAAGAACATGACCCACAATGTAGCTGTGCATTCTGCTGCTACAAGGCAAGATTTTGAATTAAAGGTCTGATTGATTACAAGATTATATATAAATAAAAATAAAAACTTTTTGCACAGCTTGCTTTCATGGATCCCACCATCATTTCCCTTTAATCAATCTGCATTAACAGTTTTGGAGTGCACATTCTCCCAAATGGGTTGATTATATTATTTATAAAACAGAAAAGGCTAAACATAATACATAATTCAACCCTGTTTGTTATCATTTATGCATTTAAACAATTATTTTGTGTTTATGTATATATTATTTTCCATCTTGAAGTAGAATTATGATTACCTGAATTTAGTACATAACATTTGACCAAAAAGAGTGAAATAAGATATATATATATAATTTGGATAACTTGATTTTATTTCAAAAATCCAAAAGGGAAACGGAGACTTTGCAGCTCAGTCCCTACAAAATTACCAACACATGCATCATTTTAGGATATCATAAAATTCATATTGCATTTTACTCCCTTTACTCAAAAAAAAAGAAGAAGACAAATTAATCCTTATATTCAAGAGGAAATTAATCCTTTCAATTAAAAATTTCATCCATTTCCACTGTTGATAACTGTGTTGATAACTGAGGTGACAAACGAAATAACTAAACAATTACACTTGACATGCACCTCATTCTGAGGTACAAAAACCAATTTTTAACAGTAAAAATAAATAAAATTTTTAGCAGAAGGATCAATTTACTCTTTAATCTAATGCAAAGAACTAATTTGCTCATTTTTTGAATAGGGGGCAAAATGCAATCTGACTTCTAATGCAAGGACTCCATGGTACTTGTACCTCCATTATCCTAAAATATTTGTTTTTAACCATCATAGAATAAGAGATAAAAATATGATCCAAGGGGAAAATTCATGGAAAAATTAGAACCATTTCAACCATAAAACATACAATTTACTTACCATAACCTTCTACACGAAGAACTAACCAGTGAGGTATATTAGATCCCTAAGATATGCATAATCATAGAAAAGATTTGTATGAAATATCTTGTTTTACATAAATATGACAACATGAGTTTGAGTAGTACAACGAATGGCCTTTCTTTCCTACATGAATGCTAATCCTCTCATTCCATTCATGTTTTAAAACAGAAGCAAATGGCTATGGTGAGTAAGTTTTTTTGTTTTAAGTTTCAGATTTCAGAACAAGAAACATGTGACATAAGAACTAAAAGCATAATAAGCTTTCATTGTTCTTGCGTTTTCTTCAGCCATGGCAAGTCTGAGTTAAGAGAAGATGTCATACCAGTTTGGGATTCTGATGAAGTTGAGAATTTGCCTTTCTTAGACCAAAGCCAGATCTTTGAAACTGAAAAGCTTTCACCTTTACTCATATTACTGATCTTTTTCTCTTCTGCATCTCTTTCAGCTGATGAATGCTTAATATCATGGCTATGGTGTTGTTGACCACCAGAGAGGGTAACCCTTAGATCTGACTTGGCTAGCACATATTGATAAGAACCCATTGAAAAGCACCTCCTTGCATCTAAGTTGCTGCTACTGGTTTCACCACCTGCTTCATCTGGTTCACCATTTATCCTTCTGAATTTCCCAAGCCTAACAGGTAAAACCCCTTTGTCAACAACAATCTCTTCCATTTCCACTGTTTTTTGACTAGGGGTATATCCATTTTCACCATTACCAACACACCCTTCATCTTCCCTTAAGTCATCAAAATAAAAAACTGGATTCTCCATTGAAAACCCAGGAGTGAAAAGGGTACCTCTACAAAGAGGGCATGTTGAGTTTGACAAGAGCCAAGTGTCAATACAGCTTATATGAAAAGCATGGCTACACATAGGAAGCAATCTCAGTTTATCTTTCTCAGAAAATTCACACAAACAAACAGCACAATCAAAGGGCTCTTTTAAACCAACTATTTCTTTGTATTGAAAAACAGGTAAAGCGTCAATAAAAGCTTGATCTAAACCAGAATCATGGAGATGAAACAGTTGTTGGAGCTGTCTTTGAAGAGCATCAGAGGTAGATATTTCAGGGTATCTATTAGATTGTGAAGATGTAGATGAAGATGGATGTTTTATAAGAAATCTAACAAGCAGGTGGAGGAGACCAGAGATGAAAAATAGAACAGCTAAAATTACAATAATGAAAAGAACAGCAGGACTAATTTTAGTACCAGAAGATGATGGTGAAGGGTTTGAAGACGATGATGTTGATGGAGGAAGAGGTGGTGGATACTGAAAGTAACCATCTTTTTGCTTGATTTGCAGATGATTATGATGATGAACCCAAGACATCTTCAAATGGTTATTATGCTCCAAAAACCAATTCTTTTCTTTGCTGTCTAACATCCCACAGATCATAAAGCTGCACTTCAAAACCATAACTCACCTCATATTTTAGCTTTAAAACAATGCTCAAAACAAAAACCTTTCCTTTTCACAAACACAAGAACTCCATATACTCCACAAATTTCCTTGTCTTTCTTTTCACCTATATCCTCCAAAACCCTCTTCTTTGAAATTTACCCCCAAGAAAAGCCTTGAAAATGGAAGAAAAAAGCGAGGAAAGTAAACAAGGGTATCTATCTAATACAAGTATTTATCAATAACCCAACGTCAAAAAACACTTTGGTTTTTGGGTTTTTTTTTTTTTTGTTGTTCTCTACAAAAAGTGAGTCTTACCCTTCCCTTCTAGTTTTTGGTGCAACAGAGGAAAAAAGGGCAGCAGCAAGAGGAGGGGAGAGAGTGGCAGAAGAGCAGCTGTAGTTTCCAAAGTGAAAGAGTTTAAAGTATAAAGGATACCAAAGAGAAGAGCTGGAATTTCGGCCCCACTTTCCAAGGGGAGCGCGTGGGCTTCAAAATGGTCAACCACAAGCAGACAATTTTGATGCTGTCCTATTTATGTTTGGTTTTTCAATTTTTTCTAAGAGGTTCAGCTAAAATGTCTAAAAAGTCTTTTAATTTCATTTACTGAATTTGGGATTTTAGTTTAGGGTTGGACATTACATTTAGATTGACGTGTCTCTTACATTAGTAGCATGAAAAGGATATAAGATTTTTTTAAATTTACGGTGCGTTTATATATAATTAGTGTAAAAAAAATAATGATGAAATTAAATATTATAATATAAAATAAATAAAAACTAAACGTATTTTATTAAAAGTAAATGTTCATCCAAAAAACTTTTAATTGAATTAAATATTCTATCGAAATTTTCTCAGGCGATCAAAGCGACAGTTACCACTTTTTTGGCAGTCGTTGAATCAAGCTTAAATGTAATGGATCGATGCTCTACTAGTCCAACAGGGGAGCTAGTAGTGGATTGTTGCGGGTGAATGGATCATTGGATACGACTGATAATTTGGTCATTGTCTATGTTGCAAGCCGAGGCATGGACGATGTTCGATGGACTAAAGCTGGAGTGGAAGCACAATTTGGTCTCCCGTTGCATTAGCAGAGACGCGAGCAATTGACATTTTGGTTAAGTCCTCTTTCAATACTGAATATTCCATCCTATTTTATTCCCATCCTCCAAATTAGGTTTAAAAAATATGAGTGTAAGTGTGGGTTTGGATGGACGGTATGGTGTAATGCATTTAACTTATTTTTTATCTCACGCTATAGTATTTAATCTCATCACCACCTCTACTTTTACATTAATAGCAAATAAATACACTATTCATCCAAACCCATTCTAAATATGCTTTGGATGAAAAAAAATATTCTTGAATTTTAATTGATAAGATAAAAAAATTAGGCTTAAAAGTATTGAAAAATCAGTATTATAAATTAATAATAGTGCCTAACATTAAATGTTATTTTAATCACATTAATGGCATGGCCCCTTATTCAAGATTTCTTGTATTATTAGGATATTGATTTATTTAGACTTTTCTTATACATAAAGTCCAAACATTTGAACAATACAATCACAAGTTCACATGTATCAACTCTACATATTTTGATATTTTTCTAATATTATTATTGTTGGTGTTATTAGTGTTGAAAAGTTGAGTTTGGTTCATCCAACATAATTTTTTTTGGTAAAATTGTTATGAAAATCTCTATATTAAGAGTTGGATTATATTTTGTCCCTTTCTATTAAAAATAGTAAATTAGGCTTTGTAAGTTAAACTAAATGGCTCTCCTATTAAAATTTTCGTCTATTTCTACTGTTAAAACTAGTCTATGTACGTCAGTATGATGTATACGTGGCATACCACGCATAATTTTCTGATTATTTCATCAGTCATGTCGATTTTTAACAGTACAAATGAATGAAAATTTTAACAGAAATGACCATATGCTCTTTGAACTAACATAAAGAAACTAATTTGTCCATTTTTTAAGTAGAGGAGACAAAATGCAATTTAACTCCTAATATAGGAGCCTTCATGATACTTTTACCTAATTACATATATAAGCTCTACTTTTACCCATAACCTTCAACTCATGCTCGAACTTACATTCTTTTAATTGTTGTAGTAACAACTATGTCAATTGAGCTAAAATTTAATATATAGATTTTGGGGGTTAAAATATGCTTTTAAGTCTATGTACTTTTTGTGCATTTAGAATTTAATCCCCTACTTTTATTTCAAAGAATATAGTCTAAATGTTTTTCAAATATAAAAATTGAAGTTCAATTACTAACACCATTGAATTTTTTTTTATTAAATTCAAGTTCATTATAAATGTTGTTTTGTTATATGATTACTGAGTCAGTATTTTTTAATTTCAAAATGTAACACCAATGAATTTGACAAAAGTGGTTTTAAAATAAAATTAATAATTCGACCTGAGTTTTAAAACTTGAAAAATATAAAGATTAAATTTTTAGAGATAAAAATAGAGGGTTTTAATTTCAAATTTATAAAAAATATATGGACTTAAAAGAATATTTTAACTTTTTTTCTTTATTATTTAATTATTTAATTATATTTATTATTATTTTTTAAATTTTAAATTTTTAAAAATTTAACTATGCAATAAAAACAATACCACTAAGCTAAATACGACCTTTTGTTAATTAATTGCCATGTTACATATTTTCTTACCATATATTATATTTAATTTACCAAAAAAATCACATATTTAATATCTATTTTATATTTTAATTGAATAATTTAATTTTATGAATTGAACTATCAACTCAAGGCTTACACACAGAGAGGTGACATAAGAAAATTTATTAGGGTCTAAATTAAATTATAAATTTAAAACTAAGGTTATTTATTAAATAATATTTTATATGGTTGGTGAAAATATGACTAAAAAATAATTAAAAAAATCAGCAACCTACCCCTTTTCTTGTATAATCAAAATCCAACCAAATTTTGATCAAAAAAAAAAATCCAACCAAATTCCTAAGATCATGCAATCAATGCTTCATTGGTCTCCATCAAATAACCCATTTAAGCAAAGATTAAGAGACACAAGAAACTCTACTTCATTTCTTCATCTTCTCACCACATTATTACTATATCCTATTTTTGTAGCTAACTTTTGGGGTTTTTTTTATAGTTTTTTTTCATATTTTTTGGGTGTTTGTTGTTTAACTATAGGATATACACAGTTGATTGAGTATTCGTTTAATTGGTACGGGCATTGTTATTAATGCAGGAGGATGTGGATTTGAGTGCGTTGAAGCACATTATTCTCCTATTTATGGGTTGAAAAGGGGTTATGAGTAATTCTACGCATTGTACCAAAAAAAAATGATATGATCAAAACTTATAGTGAAATTATTCAAAAAAAAAAAACTATAGGATATACACATACATATCTTACGTTTATTTTCTAATGATAAAATACATTTCATTCCTAATTAGGGACGAAGTTAGAAAATTATTTTAAGAGGATTAGAAATGAATAATAAATTATTGAAGGCTAAAGTGTAATTTTATTATTATACTAATATGTAATTTCATAAAAATTTAAAGGGTTAAATGACAAAACTAGCATTTGGGGAGGAGCGTAAGACCACTTCCTCATCTCTACTCCCAATAAAAGAATGTATATATGAATCTTGGAAATATTATTGTTGAGAGAAGTAATCGCAAACTTTGAATATATTCCGTAAAATGGATATAAATATATGAGAAAATATGTTGGGTTTAGGAGATATGGAAAACTTTATTTTAAATCTTTATGTTAATGTTAAAAGGCAAATTAGGTGAAGGATTTAGACGGGGATAACACATTAGTTGGATGCCGTAAGGAAGATAATAGAAGGGTTAATATTTATTTTGATCCTTGAATTATATATGTTCTTCATATTCGTATTTAAAGAAAAAAAATTATTTGTTATTGAAAACTCAAATTTGTATTCCATAGACATGTTACCCCGATAAATTAGTTGCATTAAGTTAAGGACTTATGTATTTGATTGTTTGGTGTTTATTTTTCCGAGTTATTTTGTTCGAAACAAGTGTCTTTTGTCTCAGTAAAAGTACTATGAAGAATTTTGTACTAAGAAATAAATTGCATTTTGCCCTATCGAAACCACCTCGAAACGGGGCTTCGAAAATTTGATTTTAAAATTTGGAAAAAATGGAAGTCGCCACCAATCTTTTATTAGGTGTGATTGGATCACCATAAAACGTTTAAAACGTTTTAAAAAGTGGGTCTTCAAAATCCAGAGAAACGGGTTCGAGAGTCGATTACGCATGAGGAAGGATTAGCACCCTCATACACCCAAAAATTGGTACCACATGATTATTTTCGGGTCTTGTTTTATGAAAACAATGAAAACTCGAGTAAAGTTTAAAATACGATGTTTATTTTAGAAGGTTTTGTGTAATTTCAAAGGAAATCTTTTTAAGAAAATTCGTCCCTGTGTTTCGATCCTTTATGAGAACTAGAAGTCGTGTCCAACACATTAGGGCACTATATTCTCGGAGTTTCAAAATTGAAGGACGTTTCGAGAAATTTTGAAGAGAGTATCTTATCGCATGAATTATACGAAAATCACACCCAGCACGTTAGGGCATGGTGTTTCGAGGTCTTCACACGAAATGACATTATTTTTTTGTCTTAAAATCCGTTGTATATAGATATATAAAATTGAAGGATGTTTTGAAAATTTTTGAAAAGGATATCCGATTTGCATGAATTACGAAAATCACACTCAGCACGTTAGAGCATGATTTCTCGAGGTTTTCACACGAAAGGACATTGCCTCGTTTTGTTTCAAAATCACTCGTGATATATAGATATATATTTTGAGAACTTTAAAAAATTTCGTATTGAATTTAAAATGCAATCATCGGACACATAGTTTAAAAGATTCAAATATGGAATACCCGTTTACCTCGATTTTCGCGAAGAATTAAAACCGTGACCAACACGTTAGGACACGATGTTCTCGGAATCTCGGAGTTAACGGGTATAAAAATCCCAAAAAGGATATTCGACGCGTGTGAGTTATACGAAAAATCATACCCGACACGTTAGGGCATGATTTCCCGAAGCTTTCACACGAGAGGAACATTGCCTCGTCCTTTAAAATTCCTTTGAAAATGAACATGTAAGTTTAAGGTATCAAATAGCAATTAATAAGAGAAGTTAAATACGAAACAAGATAATAAGCAAATAAATAGTATGCAAAAATATAAAATGCAGGTGCATAATGTTTAAAATAAATGCAAATATTGATGAGGAGGAAAAACGACGCAATCGGGTTTGAAAACAGGACCTTTAGACGCCCGGGGGCAAAATGGTAATTTTTGACTCTCGATGGTGAAAATGTAATTTCAGGAAATTTTGGGGTTAAAAATGGAATTTTGGAAAGTTTGGGGGTAAAATGGTATTTTTGGTGAAATCGAGGTCAAAATGTAATTTTTTAAAGTTTTGGGATCACAAATATCATTTTTGAACAGTTTAGGGACTTATAAACAATAAAACCAAAGAATGGGTGACACGTGGCAGCCCCACAGGCACCCAGAAGTCAAAGGACTAATTTAAAAATCATTAAAAAATTTTGGGCCAATTTTGTAATTAAATAGAAATTGATTAAGGGACTAAATTAAAATAAATTAAAAGTAAGAGGGACTAGTTGCATAAATAAGCCATAACAGTGACATGTGGCAGCCTCTGGTACGTTCAAAATGTCAAAAGGACTAAATTGAAAAGTAAATAAAATTACTGGGCCAAATTAAAAATAATTAAAATATGAAAATGACTAAATTAAAACAATTAAAAATACGGAAGGACCAAATACGCAAATAACCCATTAATCAAAAACACGTGGATCGGGTCGGATCGGGTTGGTCCCCAGGTCTCCTATAAATGTTATTTTAGGTTTTTTTTTTAAATCTTTCTTCTTCTTTTTTTTAAAAACTGAAAAATTCTTTCTTTCTCTCATTTCTTCTTCAAGCCCAGCCAAGGAGAAACCACGTCCGGCCACCGCGAGCCTCGGCCATCCATCCCGTGTCAAGACCCACGCGCCGTTATTTCGCAATCCCGACCATGCCACGACGCCGCTCCTCGGTCACACGCGCGCTACGTCGGTTCACGCGTCATCCAGGTTAGCCGAAAAAAAAGGCTGCCGTTTCCTTTCCTTTTCTTCTTTTCTTCTTTTTTTCTTTAGAAACCCGAACCCAGATCTGGTAAAATCCAGATCTGGAAAAATTTCAAAACTTTCTTTCTTTTATTTATCTTCATCTTAAAATCCCCTTTCTTTCATTTTAAAACATTTGCTTTTTTTATTTATTTAAAAACCAATTTTCTCAATCTCAAATTTGTTCCATCTCGGTATTGTTTGTAAGGGTTCGAATGACGGGGGTCTTGCGGACGGTGGAGTGGCGCCCACGGCTCCAACGGCGGTGGATCGGAACCGACAGATATGACCTTCTGACTTTTCGGCTTTGTTTTATTTTTACTAATTATTATTAATATTAAAACAATTATTATTATGATATTATCATCAATATTATTAATAACATATTTATTATTATTAATAACCAACCTTTAATGCTTAGAAATAATCAAATATTATAATGCCTAATGACAGTCGAGAAATTAATGCATTTAATACCTATTACAGATATGAAAAGTTTTTAGAAAACTTAACTATAATAAATAACAACAAATATATATGCTTGGGATGCCTGAATGCCTTAGTTCTTAAGACTTTGAATCTACTTCGATTGTTTGTGTGTATCTTCTACTATCCTCGAGAATGCCCACTATTTTTGAAAAGTTACTGTGTATTGGTTGCTAAGAAAGGTTTCGTGTATTCGATTTTCAGAACAGAGTTTGTAATCCTTTGTACAAAATTTAATTTGGCTTTTATAGCCAATTTCACCATGATTCTATTTCGTTTCTTACAATTTAATGCATTTCTTGTCAACTTTTGCAGGTTCGGCCATGGCAGGTTGAAGCTGGTGGCAGTCGCCTATGCAGGAGGTAGCAACTTGGATCTGGTTTCATGCTGACGTGGTGAGCCTTGGTTGGTTGAGATGGGCAACAGCAGTGCAAGTGGGTTGACAACAGATCTACTTGTTGACCTTGGGTCTTTTGAGTATTTAGACAATTTGAGCCTTTTGTGAATTGGTTTGTAATTGGGCCTAATTCAGGCTTTTTGTAATATGGACTTTGGACATTTAATTTAATTTTAAATTTAAATTTATAATAAATTTAAATTATATGCAAATTTAAATTCAAAATAAAACTAATTTTAAAACTAAATTTATCTCATTGGGCCCGAATAAATTGGGCTTCAACATGCCCCATTTAGTAAAAATGGACAAATTAATCCTTACGTTAAATCAAATAGTAAGTTGGGTCTTTCAATTAAAAAATTAATCTATTTCTACTGTTAAAAACTAGTGCGACTGACAAAATAACCAAACAGTTATAAGTGACGTATATAGACCTATTTTCAACAGTGTAAATGGATGAAATTTTCAACAAAATGACCAGTATACTCTTTGATTTAACATACATGGTCTAATATGTCATTTTCATAATAAATAAGAGAAAATGAAATCCGACTTTCTAATACAAATGTCTTCATAGTATTTTTACTTTGTGCCTCCTTCTGTACCCTATCAACCCTATTTTGTCATGTGTCACTCATTCTTCACTTTATATAATAGGTGGCAAAATTTAGTTAGGGGTACATAAAATGAGCTTAGGTATCTAATTGTGAATTTTATTTTATTTAAATACTAATGCAAGGACTACTTTGCATATTAACCAATAATGCAACAAGATATAATTAAGGACGAGACATATGATGGTTGGTTGGGCAGTCCACATAATATAGGGTTTCTTTTCTTTTAATTATTTCAATTTGTAAAACATGATTTGGTTGATGGAGTAGTTATAGAAATAAAGACGAATGGTAGTGACTAAAAGCTAATTGTATTATTTATTGTGGGGACAATTTGTAGGAAAATAAGAAATTTATTTACTTAAAGTAATGGAAGAAGTGACAAAATGTTTATTAGTAGTTTGATTTCATGCTTTCAATGATTGTCAAGTCATTTAAATCAATTGATTTAAGTGGTAGAACCTTCATTATGCCTTTTTCTTTTGAATCAAAATTTACATATTTTAAATACTGTATGTTGATCTGATGATTTGGATGTTTATCATTTTAAATATGGTTGTTATTTGGGTTTTACTCTTTTTTTATAATTCACCAAAAAAATATTTATTTAAATATAGTTAAATTAGAATCATTTTATATTCTCATGAAAAAAAATTGATTTTGGTCTAATATTTAGTTTAAGTCATCATTTTAATTTTGCTTATAAAAATATTTTCTCAAAAATGAGAATATGAAGTTTTAGAATTCTATGAAAGAGCTCCATGAATTTTCATATGAATATCTTTTAATTAATGTTAAGAAAATAAAATTTGTTAAAAAATTAGATCACTTCTAGTTTCGTCTGGATTTTTACGATAGCAAATAATAACATATAATTATTGTTTATTATATATATGATTTCGATATTTTTTTCTATCAATCTCCCACTTGGATCGTGTATATATATATACACACACTAATTAACTTATAATTACATATCATTATACAACTTTAAGAGCTCGTATCAAAAAGATATTTCGAGCAGTTTTGTCCATTAATCATTTTAACATAGAACCAATGCTACGCGAGTGAGAATTGATAAAAGCTTTGAGATTTTATGATGGCTAATGGTATCCATGCTGTAAGGGCCTTATATTTTGGAAAACTGTTGGACAGAAGGAAGGAGAAGAAGGGGTTCGTTCCTAGTGAGAAAGATTCATGCTCTTACCTGATCTTTTATAGATAAACGATTGATGTACAATATTTATGGTTTGGGTGTGGGCAGCAATAGTGACGACCAAAAATAAGCCTTTAAGGCTTCAAAGGCTATTTGGTAATCATCATTGCATTTTCTAGAATTAATGGATATTGTTACTCACCTTTTTGAAAAAAGCCATTGAAGGGTAGATTCTAACTGTTTGACTTCCTGAAACTGATATATATTATGAGAATCGTTGTATGTATTCATTTTGTGGAAGGATATGTCTCAAGTTTCCATAATTCTTTCGTTGACTAGCACAACACTCGTAACATAAGTGCTCAAACTCATGATTCTATGTCACTTGTAGTGTTGGGCACTTCCTCCATTGCCAATTGGATGCACTTCACATCTTAATACCACTCATTTTTATAAGTTTTTAGTACCATCTAGAGGTTTCAACATTAAAGAATGAGGGAAACTGGTTTCCGGATAAAAGCAACGTATTTTGTAATCCATTTAACAAGTTCCAGGTCTCTAGCACGATTTTCTAGTTTCTGACGTGGTTCGATCTATAGTTACACAGTCTTCTTATTTCTATCTTTTAAGCACATCCATTGATTGAAAAAGAATCCCAAATGATCCCACTCTAATAAACTCCCACTTTAAAAGTTACCAAGTTCTTGATATTTATCCTATTCACAAGCTTGAAGTCTATCTCCGACACATATTTAGTTGATGTTTTTATAATCCTAGCAGCCAGGAGATTCTGTAGCTCAATTATCTGAATTCTTCATTGCAATACAATGTAGCATTATATATGGAAGTAAAAGCAGGAGTTGCTGGTCAATTATTCAGCTCAAAGTACAACTATTCTCAGCAAAATCTAATGTTACTCAAAGCTGGACTAACTGCAAATATCCTTCATGATCTGTTTTCTTATGGTTCATAGACTAGTGATTTATCATCTTCTTCCTTTATGGTGTTAATCATGGAGACAACTTGGCTAATGCTTGGCCTAGACTCAGGAGCCTGATTAACACATCTGACAGCCACTTGCAGCAAATTCAGCATCCTCTCTTCACTCGCACCGTCTGAAATTAGCGACTTATCGAAAACTTCGACGGTCCATTCTTCGCGAACCACCGAATGAACCCACGAAGTTAAATCAATACCATCATTTTGGACCAGCTTTCCAGTTAGTAGTTCAAGCAGAATCACACCAAAGCCATATATGTCTGCTTTGAAATCATTGGCTGTAGTGCTCTTGGTTTGTTGTTGCATTGAATTTAGGCCATTAAGGCTTGAAGAGGGATCTTGAGGATCCATGACCATAAGTCCATAGTCACTTATGCAAGGTTCCATGTTGTTTTTCAACAAGATGTTTGTGGATTTTAAGTTACCGTGAGGGATGCCATCGACGTAAAGTTCCCGGTGCATGTATGCCAATGCCTCTGCAATTTTGGCTGCAATTTTGAGTCTGCTGGCCCATTCGAATTTTCTTCCCGGTTGCTTTCCTGGAATACATATGCAGCTAGTTGCTAAAAATGTTTTAACATGTTCAGATAATAGTGGGAATTTTTTGATGGAAAAAAACTTGCAGTGCAAGACACGAAATGAAGTAAAATAAAAATACGATTTGAGGCGTGAACCACTTTGCTTAAAGCTTTATCTTTCTTCTAGGATACAGCAAACCCGAAAATAACGAATCGTGAAAATGGCATCATATTGTGTTTCTCTTTGCAATGTGGGATTACTAACCTTGCACACTACTAACATTTTTAACATTGCTTACATGATGTTGTATATGAGTGTTGTTTATGTGACTATTGGACTCTACCAGCATACATACATGCGTGCATGAAAGAAGCAATCATGTTATGGCCTGCATACATACATGTATTGTCACATATTTGAATGAAGAAATGAGTATAGTTACCATGGAGAAGAGTGAAGAGACTTCCATTAGGCTGATATTCATAAACCAGAAGCTTCTCATGTATGGAACAATAGAAGGCGAGAGCTGGCAAGATGTTCAAATGCCTCGCTTGATCTAACCTCTGCATCCTCTGTTTAAACTCATTCGCCGAAATCATCCAGCCTTTAATCCTTTTAACAACCAAAACCATCCCGTTTTCGAAGATAACTCGATAAAGGGTACCATGTTTGCTTCTCCCGAGCAACTCAGCTGGTGCACTAAGCAAGTCCTCAAACCTCAAACCACTTATTATAGGACTGGTTAGAACCACTAATGAAGACGGGACAAATGCACTTTCGGTTGAATTCATCGAATAATCGGATTTACTTATATCGGTCTTAATATCTGTTGACATAAGACTAGGCTTGGTATCAACAATATCATCAACTGATGCGACCTTATATGGACTCGGTGCTTCAACTCTTTCTCTTTTCTTCCTTTTCAGCTTGCAAATAATTAAACCAATAATGACCAATCCCAAAGCAATATAACCTGAGAACATAACAATACTTTGTTTCATTTTGAAACCTTGATTCAGACAAGTTGGAGTTTAACGAGAGTGGATTTGATTGTGGAGGATGGAGGAAATGTGGAGGTGATTAATGAAAAATAAATGGTAATGATTCATTGACTGAATATACAACAAGAATTTGTAGTTTTATGGATTGGATTAATGGTATAGAGTTGGAAACTTCAAATTTTACTTAAGCCGGCAACAATTGGGAAGATTGAACTTTTAATGTTATGTCTTTTTCTAATGGAGAATATTCTTCATCATACACAATGTTTCCAGTGTGTTTTAAACTTTTTCTTTTTCTTTTTTTAAATTAAAAATAATTTGGGGATTAAATCTTTGGATATAACAATTATTTGGGGAAATGTTCAGTTTTTTTATGTTGAATTGTGTGGTATTTTAGATGGGCTGACTCCTCTGCAAAAAATAAGGGTTCAATCTGATAGTTTGTTGGCAGTCTTAGCTATTCAAGATAATGCATAGGTGTTTGTCTAGTCAAAATGCCTTCTAAAAGAGAGACAGTTGTGCTGATGTTATCCGTATAACAGGGATTCAAACCCAATTCACACATGGAGCGGTGAACACCCTTAATCATCAGGCCATCACATGGATTGGTTTGTTTTGTTTATTAATCACCAAAAAATTTCGACATCTTTTTTACTATATTATTTAAATTTTTATTTAAATTTTTTACTGTTTATTTGATTACATGTATATTAGATTATAATATACTCACGATTTGAGTGAAAAATAAAATTATGTAATAAATATATTTATAAAAAAATTATATAAATAATAAATAAGGCTTCAATTCAATGTAAAATACAAATGTTGAAAATTAGTAAGGTTTGAGTTTAAATATTATTATACGTGTATATTGTTTTTCTATATAAAAATATAAAATGATAAAAATATCTTCAAAATATTACAATTTATTTTTTAAAATAAGGGTATTTTTGTTATACCGAATTGAGTTAGTGACTGATTAATTTGTGACATCAACTTGATCAACCGTTTAATATATATAGTATAGTTTCTATTAAAATTATTATTATATTCAATATTTATTTAAATTAAATTATTTGTTTAATATTAGTTTTTCTGGACGACTCTTTGCTTCAATATATATTCAACTAATTAAACTAATATTAATTTTATATTTGATTTTTAATATATTATCTTTTATATTTCTCACTCTTTTTTGTCCATTATTTTGATTAAGATTTAAGTTTATAAAACTTAGGCATGACAAAGGATGAAAATGAACTGAAAATGACATTTTTGTTGTTGTAGTTTCCTAGAATTGGAATCAAGTAAGTAATAGAGGTTTTTAAATTTGGATTTTAAGTTATTGATTTCTATAATTTGATTAAATAATTTATTAAAAAAAGTAATAAAAATTGATTCAATTGATTTTTTAATTTGATTCAATTGATCCGTGATGATTTATAGATTAATGGAGTTGATGCTTTTTTCTAAATTGATACTCCAATTGATTCTTAATTTGACTGATCAATTTTATCGAATTCGAACCATCATAACATTCTAAAATTTTGCATCTAATGCTTTTTTTTTATGAGAGGGTAAGAAATCATCTTAGTCTCATTTATTTATTTTTAATTTTTTAAATTTTAATTAAAGACGTAATGTAATTTTTTAACTCTACTTGTAAAGTTAAAAAACTTCACCATCAATATATAAAATAACTATAGATGTTTTTAATGTTTATTTTAGAGAATTTTTTATTAAAAAATAAAGTGTTTTAAATTTTTTTTTATAATTGAAGATAAGGGGTGAGATTGCTAGAGATTAAACCCAACTTTTTTATTAAACAATAATTTTAGGTTTAATATAACATTTGGTATTTGAACTTAATATTTTTTCTTAATTTGGTATCTAAATTTTTTTTGGTTCAATTTGGTACTCAAACTTGACACTTTTTCCTAATTTGGCATCTAAACTTGGCAATTTTTCTTAAGTTAGTACTTAAACTTTTTGGGGGTCCAATTTGATACCTGAACTTGACTCTTTTTCTTAATTTGATACCTAATCTTTTTTTATTATTTGATACTTGTCAAACATTTTACAAAATATTCCAATATACTAACAATGTTATTTTTTTATGAAGTAGCAATAATAATCAATAAATAACCAATATGTGACAAATGATATGATAAATATATTTTTATATGTTGAATTACTTTTAGTTTTAATTAATTAAAAATGATGAATTTCTTTTAATTTGGGGCTTTAAAAAATCTTTTTATTTAATATTAATTCGTTAAGCATAGTTCAATACTTATTTTTTTTCAACATTAATTTCCTCTAATACTGACAATATTTTGGTAGCATAATTTTTTTAACACTATTAGTGTTGGGCGTAATTTGTATAACATTTAATAAATTTAGATACCAAATTGAACAAAAAAAAGTTTAGGTATCAAATTAAAAAAAATGTCAAGTTTAGATGCCAAATTAAAAAAAATGTCAAATTCAAGCACCCAAAATTATATTAAGCCATAATTTTATCCCAAAATCAAAAAGTTATTGGTATAATTTTACTATTCTTAGCTATGCACTAATTTTTTTCATAGTTGTGTTTGTCTTTTTTGTTTTATATATATAACTAGCAAAGTAATTTATATTCTTTTTCCTTATGCTTAAGATATAGGATTCTAATGGTTGAAATAAAAAAGTTGTATTTATTCTTTTCTAAATGCATACAAGTTAATCAAAATGGGTTAGATTTGTGTTTATAGGACAAGAATATCCTCTCAAAGTGGGTTTTCTTTTTATGAAGTTTTGCAAGTTAAGAATCCAATCCAATACCTAAGACCTCTTTTACAAAAAGAAACAATATTTCATGTTTAATTCAAAACTTAAAAATCCTAAATAAATAAGCAATAAAATTCTTTTTCATGGAAGAGTTTATGAGAAAATCTGGTATGTTTTGATTTTTTTTTTCTCTAAAATGACTTCACTATTCGTTTGAATGGTGGATCAAATAGATACATTTCAATAAAAAAAAATTGTTGATATCATGAAGAAAGATTGGAACCTAACTAAAATTGTTTGTGATGTTTTGTAGAAATAAGAAGAGTTACAAGAGATGTTCCACCAGCTCACTACGTATTCAGTATAGAGTCATTCTCTTTATTGGTTGATACAGGGGTGGAGAAGTATGAATCCTATGCATTTGATGTTCAGAATTATAAATGGTAGCTTCTCTTATTTACATAAGAATTTCTAATAGGGTTGGGAGTATGAATCTTTTATTTTTCGGATATAATTGATTAAAGATAATTGCAAGAATGAACTTCGTGTGTTGGCATGATGGTTAGGGTGTTCACCATCCCAAATGTAATCTGAATTTAAATTGTGCTAGTCACGTTGCTATTAGGGCTTTGACTTATACTATACAATATAAAATATCTAGGTTAGGTGGGGAATCATAATTTTTCATATTTTTCCACAGGAGGTTGTCACTGTACCCCAATGGAAACAAGAAAAGCGATGGCGAAGGCTTCATCTCTCTTTACTTACAAATTGAAGGGACCGAAAATTTTCCTCGTACTTGGGAAGTAAATGTTAACTTTAGGTTCTTCATTCATGATCAAATTCGTGACAAATACTTAACCATTGAAGGTGTATCTTTTTTATATATGTGAATTAACTCAACACTTTTGTTCTTCTCTCTACCCTTATTGATACCATGTATCAACAAGTTTATAGATGAGACGAATAGCTGTCCAAATGGGATTTGGTTAATGAATATTTCTAATACAATTTTAATATGGGCAGAAAGTGATGGGGTGATTAAACGATATTACCAAATGAAAAGCGAATGGGGCATCGCTCAATTGCTGTGTTTGGATCATTTCAATGAAGCTTCAAACGGATACCTGGTTGATGATTGTTGCACATTTGGGGTCGAAGTATTTGTGATCAAACAAACAGGGAAACTGGAACGGGTTTCAATGATGAAGCAGCCACCCAACAATACCATAACCTTCCGACTTCAAAAGTATTCAATGTCATTCCAGGAACGCTATACCTCTGGTGTTCAAACTATTGGAGACTCAAAATGGTAACCCTATACTTCCCTATTCTCCACATCAAGTTTGATTATTATGTTCAACTTAGCATCTGAACTTGACAAGCAGCGCTCATTGTGATCCTTGAACTTGGCAAATGTACAAGTTTAATAATGTAACACTCTAAGATTGTCCCGCGTCATTAATTATTGATGAAATCAAAATTCATGGATCAAAATGGACCTAATTATAAAATTTAGGTACCAAAGTGAACTAATATATATAGGAACCAAATCGTGAGTCTATTTAGATATAATCTCTTATTGGTGTGTTTTTTGTTATTAAAAATGTAGGGAATTGATAGTTTACCCTAGAGGAAACGGAACAGCGAAGAACAATGCACTTTCTGTGTTCTTGAGTTTGGCTGAGGCTCAAAAGCTTCCACCTAAAGGAAAAGTATATGCACAATACAAGTTTAGGGTCAGAGACCGTCTCAAATTCATTAACACCAGTGAAATTACAGGTAATTTTACCCCCATAATTTTGGAAATAATACTGAAAGTAATTCAAATAAAACATAGAAAGTAACATAATTATAATCTGAATTATAATAATTGAAATAAATACAATTTTCATAAAAATAAAATAAAAAGACCTCTCTAGTCTATTTTAATTTTAAAATTGAGCAAATTGGTCCCTCTAAAAAAATCAAAGTTATTTAATCTCTGTCAATTTCGAAAGTGAGCAACTAAGGGCAATTAATCGCGACGTTAATGTTTTCCATCAATTGTAAAAGATTTTGATTAGTATAATACTAAATTTAGCCCTTAAAGTTTGTATATTCTATCAATTTGATCCTAATTTAACAAATTTATCATGCGTCATTTGTGTATATATGTAAATGTTGGGGTTGAATTTGTTCAATTATTTAGAATTAACGCCAAAATGACAAAATATGTAAACATCGAAAGCTAAAATTGTTACTATACCAATAAAAAATATATATACAGTTGAAGGAAGACATTAGTGTCATGATTAATTATCAAAATTGAAGGATTAAATTGCTTTGATGTTTTAGAAAACCAATTTGCTCAATTTTGAAATTAAGAGGGCTAGAGAAGATTTTTACCAATAAATTATTGATACTAGATTAGTACACGCTCCACAACATGGGTGAAAAAAAAATATATTTATAAAAAATTTATATTAAAACCAAAATACTTTGATTGAAATGGTTAAGTTAAAAGTTTAAAATTTATCATAATATTATTTTATTCAAAGATGAAAAGACAAAAATGCCCTCATATTAATATATGTTGTTTAGTGTAGATGTCAACATTTGTGTAAATTTTAGACATAATGCCATTTTGATTATATCTGCTATTTTTGATACAATGTCTAAAATTATTTATAATTTCTCCCAACTTATAAATAGGAGAAAAATGTGATTCAGTGCACTAGAGCCCACGAGCTCTTACATTGATAATAATATTATGCCAATCGAATTAAGACTCAATTGATTTATCATACCAATTTTTGTGTAAACATACAATTCCAAATGATTTATAAAAAGATATATTATTTCAACCTTAGAAGAAAGGATTTTTATAGGTAAAAATTAAAGAATAAAAAATTATTTAACTTAATAAAATACAAAGGTTTCTTTAAAAGAATCTTATTAAAGACTTCTCTAATTTATTAAATTACAATTTTTTAATAATTAATCTACAGTTTTTAACTTTCCCCACCTTTTTTTTTTTATAGATTCAGCTTGGTTTACTGCTTCAGCTAGTACATTAGGTTATCGACACTTGATGTCACTGTGGGATTTAGAAGACAAATCAAAAGGCTACATTGTTAATGATACTTTGATAGTTGAAGCTGAACTTATTATAGTTTCTAATGTCAAACTTTTCTTATAGAACTAAATTAGTTATGGGTCTTGTTGCAACTTGTATTGAACTAAAGGGGTGAAAGAAGGAATATATATATCAAATATCCGAGTTGAGTTAAGTTGTTGTTGAAAATCTTTAATAATTATTTATAAAATATTGTAAATTATATTTTCATAAGTAAAAATACATGATTATTACTGAGATAGAATTACATATCGCTTATCAAAATTAAAAGAATTCCATAATGAAAGCCCACACAAAAGGAAGATGCATTTTACTTCTAGAATAAAAAAAATTCTCGTGCACGAGAAAGGATTATATAAAACCATGATTCTACGTCATCTCTATCCCTTCCCAACATGGAAAAAATAAATCAGATTTTTTCTTCTGATTTTCAACTTTGGGAGAAAAAATCTGATTTGTCATTCCCCTATTAAAAAGAGATAGAGATGACATTGAATAATAATTTCATACAATCCCTTCTCGTGCACTTGATGATGCAACTCCTAAACCACCAACAATTGAACGACACCTGACACTTTCTAAATCACCAATTAAAGCTCGATGCATTACATCAAGTTAATGCAGCAAGATGCATGACACCTTGGGAGCATGAGCATGAGGAGATCGAAGAGTCTGAATCCAACACCTCCTAAAACTACTGGTCAAAATAGGGAAACACAACTACGAACACAAGTTCTTGGAGCATCTCTAACCAACCTCACATGTGGCCCACCATTAATTGCAAATCATATAACACTCTCACTCATTTAACTACTACTACTACACTATTAACTAAAGTATTTCACACGTGACATGAGTAGATGTGTTTATGGGTTAAGCCCGATCGAATTTAGATTGAGTCCATACAAAGTATTTAGATTTATTTTTTAAATTTGAGTTCGGTTCAATCCAAAAAATACATTTATTTTTTGTTAGAGTCTGATTCAATTTTAAAAAAAAAGGTAAATTTAGGCTCGACTTGGATTCGTCCATATTTGATTTTTTTAAAAATTAGTTTTTATTTTATTTTTTTAAATATAATACACTAAAAAACGCTAAAATAATTTTTTTACTACACTAAGAATACATTAAAAAATACTACCATAAATATAATAAATATTTTATTATATTGAAAACACGAATAAATATAATAAATATTTTATGGTATTAAATATAATTTTTAAAATTTTATATTTTCGGTTGGATTATTTAGTTCGATAAATTTTTTTAAATTTTTGGTAATAGACTTAATTGCTATTAGATTAGTGATTTAATATAAATATAAATATATAATTAATATAATATTTTTATAACATAATATATTCAAGTCGAATCGGGTTGGACTCAAGCAAAAAAGTATTATCCAAAAAGCTTGGTCTATGAGCAAGTCTAACTTTGAGTAAAAATGACCTTGCCACATCCAAGAGAATCTTACCCTCACTTTTGCTTAATAACCTTCCCTTGGATAAATTGCAATTATGGTACAATTATAGCTCATCTAAAAGTGAAAAATTGAGTATCTCACCTGATTACCAAAAGCAACCTCGCCCAAAGACACTTGCCAAATAATCATAAGACCATAATTCATCTTGCAAGGCCAATGACACTTATTCACACACTTATATTACTCGTGGACTTTCGAGATCTCATTAATGACCACTTAAATCGACCTATAAAGACAAGATTCTCTATATCAATTAAATTCACTCACCATTCATCAAGCCTACTACCACTCAAAAGAGTTACTCTGTTCAACTTACTTCTTCACCTCTCTCCACTACCACCACCTATGGCTCTTCGCATGGTCAGCCATCATTCATACTTCTTTATATCAACAAAACTATTATTTCTATTATTATATTAACTCTAAATAGAGATTCTGAATAGGTACAAATTTGATGGATACTGAATTATACTTTATATTTATGTTGATTGCACTTTCATTCTAATTTAATTTCTTCAATTTATAGATCTAAATATTTTCTTATTTTAAAATAATAATGTTTTTTTATTATACTAGCGACTTTATATTAAATATAAATTAAAATATTTAAATAATATCTTATTATTTTAATTTTTTTTACTTGAACATAAGAAATTATTATTACATTAAAATTATTAATAAATATTTTAATTGATAAAGTTTGATAAATATTGAATTAAATTTTATATTTATTTTAATTTAAATTGTTATATTACAACCAAAAATAAAATTTGAGATATTGAATTAAACTTTATATTAAATATTGAATTACTCCTTTTTGTAATTTAAAATACTAAAGTTTATAGATAAATAATGTTTTATTATTTTAATTTATTTTTACTTCAACTTAAAAAATATTTTTATATTAAATCCAAATAAAAATTTGGTTTGATAAAATACTGAATTACACTATATATGTGATTTAATTAATTTTTTATTATATTATAACTAAAAATAGAATTTGAATAGATAAAATTCGATAAATAATAAATTATATTTTATTAAAAATTTAAAAGATTAAAATTATCCATTGAATTGATGTTCAATTAATTTGCGATCTAAATTTAATCATAAATAAATAAAAATATATTAATTATATTAAAATAATTAAACCCCTTGAACTTTAGGCTAATAGTACTACTTGTCTACTTGTAACAAATTTTTTTAATGAAAAAAGAAAAGAAAAAATGAAAATGAAAAAGTAGCAGAAAACTTAACCGGCGTCGTTTATTCATCGTTCTGCCTCTTGGCGGCAATAGTAACGAACTTCATGTAAAACTTATACAAATCGACGAAAAAAAGACAAAACATTTTGATTTCTTACTGAGCAAGCCAAAATGGGAGTTCACGGTCTATGGGAACTGCTAGCTCCCGTTGGCCGCCGCGTGTCCGTCGAAACCCTAGCCGGAAAGAAACTCGCCATCGGTGAACTCTGAATCCCTAACACTTGCAATTTTAAATTGTTTTAACAAATTATTTACTTTGTGTGTGTGTTTTGTTTTTGAAGATGCAAGTATTTGGATGGTTCAATTCATGAAAGCGATGCGAGATGAGAAGGGAGAAATGATTCGAAACGCGCATTTGTTAGGGTTTTTTAGGAGAATTTGCAAGCTTTTATATCTAAAAACTAAACCTGTTTTCGTCTTCGACGGTGCCACACCTATTCTCAAGCGCCGCACCGTCATTGCCCGACGTCGACAGAGAGAAAACGCTCAGGCTAAGATCCGTAAAACGGCTGAAAAATTGCTCCTAAATCAAGTACTATTTTTTTTGCCATTTTTTTAAATTATTATCAACTTTGTAATTTGAAATGCTGAAATTTTAGGCTAAATTTGGTCTTTTACTATTGTTTTTTACTAGTTGACAAAATGAAAGTAAAGTAGTAGTATTTAGTTAAAAAAGAATAATTGAATTCAAATGCTGTCCTTAAAATTATAGCATCTTTTAAGGTTGAAAAAAAAAAAAACACTTCTAGCAACTGAATTGAATGAAAATTGCTAATTCTTTTTTATTTTCTATTTGTTTCCTTGTTAAAATATAATCTCGAATGTCTGGTGGAGAAAATGATTGTTCCTTTTCCTGTTTGGATTAAACTGTATTCATTTTTGGGTTATTGTTCTATGTTTTTTTGATTAATAGCTAAAGCAAATGAGACTGAAAGAGTTGGCAAAGGATCTTGACAACCAGAGGAAAATGCAAAAGAATAATAATAAGGATAAGGGTAGGATGGTTTCTTCAGATAACCAATCTGACACGAACTTTGTGGGATGTAATGCCAACGTGGAATTGACAAAAGAAGGTGATGTAAAGCTGAAAGAAAAGTAAGCTGCCGGTTGAATAGACACCTTTTGTTTTAAGGATATTTTTCCATATTTGTTGTTAAATGTGCTTTCTTTTTCTCATTTTTTTTATTTCTTTAAAGGTTGGAAGTGCCTAGTATTGTAAAGATTGGGGTCCACAATGAAGATGAAGATGAAGATGAAGTGATAATACTGGTTAGAGCTTACTATCTATATACTTATATTTACTATCTTTATGGAAGTACTGTTTTTCATGGTTCTCTGCTGGATTGAACCACTTTAATGGAAGTTTACTCAAGTTCTTGTTGGAGAAGTACTTTATATTTGGGATGTAAAAGAAAGTGTGTCTTAACCGCTCATTGCTTTTGATATTTTCAACTTATGTAGTTTATAGTGGTTATTGTACTTGATGCATTTGCAGCCAGATATTGATGGAAATATTGATCCTGATGTTTTAGCGGCATTGCCACAATCAATGCAACGGCAGCTTCTTAAGCAGGTAGGGAACTGTATGTAGGCAGGTTGATATATTTTATTGTGTCTGTCTTCCAGGTTTTGTTTTCTCCTTATTATTTTTATTATTTTAATTTTTTTTTTATTGTGCTTGATATTGATTACATTCTGTATTTGATTAAATTGCAGACTGATGATAAGGGTAAGAAGATTTTATTAAATGACTTGAATCAATCTAACAAGGAGAGGAGTAGCACAGAACACTATGCTATGGCATCAAGTAGTTACAATCAGGAAAAGCTGGATGAAATGTAAGCAACATTTTTAGTTGAATTTAGACGAACTATTTTTCTTGACTAGTTTGTTTTGATTGTTTTAATGAGTCAATTTAGGTTGGCAGCATCTCTTGCAACCCAGGAAGATAGCAATTTAGCTAATGCATCAACATCAGTTGCTGCCATCCCTTCTGAGGAGGATGGTGATGAAGATGAAGAGATGATACTTGTAAGTTTTTCCTTTGGAAAAGAATGAAAACAGTATTATTGTGGAATATTTTGTTGCCCTATTTGTTAAATCAAGACTTTCTGTGTGGTTACCTGATCTTATTAATTTAGTCCTTTTATGACAGCTTATTTTTATATATTTCTTTATTGATCTTTTTAATTTCATTTAATATTAGCCAGCAATGCATGGGAATGTTGATCCAGCTGTTTTAGCTGCTTTGCCCCCATCTCTGCAACTTGATCTTCTTGGTCAGGTGAAAATATCTATATAATATGGTTATATGCTCTTGTCATTTCTAGATTTCTAGCTTCTTCACAATATATTTTGATAATTCTTGCAATGTTCTTTTTCGTAGATGCGGGAAAGGTTGATGGCTGAAAATAGACAAAAGTATCAAAAAGTTAAAAAGGTATATTCTTTGATGATTTTATATCCAATGGGAATGCGTACCATATTGAATGACCCAAGCAACAGGGTTCTAATGAAGGTGTACTTGATGGACTGTCACTTACTCAATAACATCAACTAGATTCATATTTATTGGTTTATATTTAAGAAGCTGGCTCCATCTCTTTCCAGACATTGAGTGCTGAGCTGTTTCTGCATGATGGAAGCAACGAGTTAATTTTATATCACTAATACCATGAAGCCTTAGAGAGGATTTGTTTCATTGCTAATGACTACATTAGGTTCAACCTAACACAGGAAAATTTTGGTATGCCTACATATTTATATTTCATCAAGTTTAGCTAGAATTGGGAAATATTTCTGAAAGTTTGGTTGATGCAGGACAGTAGCTTGGATATCATTTGGTTTTAATTTCTTAATAATGTGTATGAGAACCAGTTCACTGATGAAATTTTTACCATAGTCACTCTCATTAGGTAGCTTTATTTGAGCATCATAGGTCTTATTTCTTTTATTCTTTTCTGCTCTAGGCACCTGAAAAGTTCTCCGAGCTACAAATACAGTCTTATCTTAAAACTGTTGCTTTCCGCCGAGAGATAGATGAAGTTCAGAGAGCTGCTGCTGGGCGAGGGGTTGCTGGTGTACAGACTTCCAGGATAGCTTCTGAAGCCAACAGAGAATTTATTTTTTCATCATCATTTACTGGAGACAAACAGTAAGTAGTAATTTAGTTGTTTTCCACGTGACCATGAACTTATTATTGAAAACCAAAATTTAATGCTCTATTTGTAACCTCTTCAAACAAGGACTGGCTCTTTGCTTGCTTTTTTCTTTCATTAATTTTTAAATTTTTGGCATTTTACAATAATTTTAACTATGTTGGGTAATACGTTCTTAAATTTGCCAGGGCACTTACATCTGCTAGAAAAGAGAGAGATGAAGATAAGCAACAAGAGAGACATTCAGATCATCCTTCAGGTTTTCTGGGTAGTGTTAAATCAAGCTGTAAGTCCAATGTGGTGACAGAATCAGTCCCTGATGAATCTACTAGTGCTCCTGATGAAGATGTTGGGACATATCTTGATGAGACAGGCCGTGTACGTGTCAGTAGAGTGAGAGGTATGGGAATTCGTATGACTCGTGATTTACAAAGGAACTTAGATTTGATGAAAGAGATTGAGAAGGAAAGAACAAATTTGAATAAGGGTGTGAATGTGCAGTCTGTGCCAGATAAGAGCAAAATTGACTCTTCAAAGACTGTATCTAATGGAAATCAGTTTGTAGAAACTTCGCGTGATGATAATGATGAATCTGTAAATGTGAATGAGAGCAACCAGCAGTCTGCATTTAAAACTGAATCTTGTATGGAAATAACTTTTGAGGATGATGGAAAGATGGAGTATTTTGATGATGATGATATTTTTGCACGTTTAGCAGCAGGTGATCCTGTAACACTACCTTCTCCTGAGGAAAAATCTTTGAGAAAGCAGGCTTCGGGTTCTGATTCAGATTTTGAGTGGGAGGAAGGAGTGGTTGAAGGAAAATGGGATGGTGTTACTCCTGCTATGAATGCTGGAAATAATCTTTTGAATAAGGAAAGCAATACTACTGATGATAGTGAAGTGGAATGGGAGGAAGAGCCTTCTGATGCTCCCAAGAGTTCCTCTGGACCTGTTGAATCAGGTAGAATACTCTCTAAAGGTTACTGGGAAGAGGAGTCTGGTCTACAGGAGGCACTAAGGAGAAGTCTAACAGATGTAGGTGTTCAAAAATCTAATTCTTTTCCTTCTGATGTTATTGAATCAAAAAACTTAGGAGAAAACTTGGATGAAGATTTTGGATCTCTGCATGAGAAAGGTGATATGGGTGGAAGTAGTTTTCTAGGGGATACTGTTAATTGGCTGAATAAGTCTTGTGAAAATTTAGATAGACCTCAGAAGCCATGTACTGTGAATGAACCAAGTATATCAGAAACCTTTAATTCTCCTGAGAGGCCATCACCTGTACATAATTCTGATAAAAACATGACAATATTGATTAAATTTTCTGAAAGATCTGATGGTTCTCATTCTGAGCAATCAAGGCACAATGAAACTGCAGAATTTGTTGCAACACTGGAAAAGGAGGTAGATTTTCCTACAGAGAAACGCTTGGATGTTTCTGAGGAGGTTGATGAGTTGTCAACCATCTCTGACAGTTGGTTTAAGGATAATTCTCGTAGTTTTGATGCAGCACATGATGACATTCCTAGTGCCATTCTGGTTGATAAGAAAACTGGTTCTGAAGATGAACCATCTAACCTGGTCAGTGACAATAAAAGTAGTGTTGAAGCTGAAATTCTGGATCAAGATAAGAAAATTGATTTTGAAGCTAAACCATCGCAGCAATCAATTGAGACAGTTGACTTATCTATTCCCACGGTGCTGTCATCTGCGAATAAAGTAATATCTGATCTTCACATTGAGCAAGAACTGTCAGGGGATATAACTTATGAAAATTGTGTCAACAAAGCAGAGCAGCGTGCAGACATGTCTACCATTAAGGGTAATGATAATGAAGAAATTAAGTTCTCAAAGGCTAGCTTGGATGAGGAACTGCTAATTCTAGATCAGGAATGTATCAATATGGTAGATGAGCAGAGGAAGCTTGAACGTAATGCGGAATCTGTCAGTAGTGAAATGTTCACAGAGTGTCAGGTGTTTGTTCTGAATTTCTGTTTACATTTTAGAACATCCATTTTCATGATCAACAGATCTCTTTCATTGGCTTGTTATTTATCTTTATGGATTCTGGAGTCATTACTAACATGGTGTGGAAGCCAAATATTTGGTAAGATAGCATTTGAAGTCTATAATACTGTGGAAAGGGTCTTAGGCAAAAAAGTTAATGATTATGTATTTCTGAACATCTAGTTTGCACATAAAAATCCATGAGACATGCTACTTGAAAGTTGGAATTATTTTGCGCTGCCCCTCTTGTTTGCTTAGTTTTCTTCTTATAATGTGCTTTCTAGTGTGCTAGCTGCTTAACGAAAGGGATATAACATGGTAGAAACAGACATGAAAACTGTATCTAACTTGATGTGGTTCATATTGAGAGATTTAGGTGTATTTGAATGTTAGTTGCTCTCTGCCTAATATTTGGTGACATAATGCTCTGCAGGAACTGCTGCAAATGTTTGGCTTACCCTACATTATTGCACCGATGGAGGCAGAAGCTCAATGTGCTTTTATGGAGATAACAAACCTTGTTGATGGTGTTGTCACTGATGATTCTGATGTATTCTTGTTTGGGGCACGAAGTGTTTACAAGAATATATTTGATGACAGGAAATATGTGGAGACTTACTTTATGCAGGTCAGGATTCGACAAAGCTATGAAGCAGTTCTTATTTTCTTCTTGTACCTCAATTACTTTTCATTTTAAGTAACTCTTTCATTAAGCAAGATTAATTTTTATACACTTTTTTTTTTTTTTGGGGGGGGGGGGGGGGGGGGGGGCTTCATAACTGTGAAAAGGTTCTATTCTGTTGGGTGGATTTGGACTTTTCGAAGGTTTGATAGTTTTTGTAGGATCTTTCTAATGCAAAATTTCATGTGTCATTTCCTATTCCTTTTTCCTTGGCCATCTGGCTTCTTTATCACATAGACAATCTGGGCATCTTTTGCCTTATTGTGATGATGTTTCTTTTTCTTATTTTTATTTTCTTTTCCTGGAAAGATCATTCACTGTTGACCTTTTTTGCACTATTAGGGTCTGAGTTCAGTGCTTGTGTGTTTATTAGGTTTCTCTTCTTCTCCCCCCTCCCTTTTCCTCAATTTTTTTTGGTTTGACTTGTTTCTCTTGTGCTCTCTCTCTTGGTCCAGGACATTGAGAAGGAACTTGGTTTGACAAGGGAAAAGTTAATGCGAATGGCACTGCTTCTTGGGAGTGACTACACTGAAGGGGTTAGGTGAATAATGGAGGCATTTTGACTCTACTGAATTCATGATTTAAAAGAAATACAATTTTACCTTTTCATTCCCAACACTTTTCCTAGATCTGCTTCTTTTGGAATTGTTTATGTTTTTATTTGTTGCATTTATTTTCAGTATTTAGTTCTTAGTTTGATGATCTTCTGCATGGATAGCCCACTCACTGATGTACATTAAATTGCAGTGGAATTGGTATTGTTAATGCTATTGAGGTAGTGAATGCATTCCCAGAAGAAGATGGACTTTGTAAATTCCGGGAGTGGATTGAGTCCCCAGATCCTACTATCTTGGGGAAGCTCAATGTGCAAGAAGGATCTAGTGCAAGGAAAAGAGGGCCAAAATTCACAGAAAAAGATGTAAATAGTACAAAAACCAGCACGAGAGGATCTGAAAGCAACAATGGAGCGTCTTCACTTGACCAGAACAGTTTTCAAGCTGACAAGAACATGCAGTCTACAGATTGTATCGATGATATAAAGCAGATTTTCATGGATAAGCATGTGAATACCTTGTTTCCTCATTATTTTCTATTGCCTTATCACAAAATTATTCTTCTTCTTTCTGTGTTTTCTGAATTTATTATTCTATAATTAACAGAGAAATGTGAGCAAAAACTGGCACATACCCTCATCATTCCCAAGTGAAGCAGTTATTTCTGCATATTCTTTGCCACAAGTAGATAAGTCAACTGAGACATTCACATGGGGAAGGCCAGATCTTTTTGTTCTTCGCAAGTTAGTTACCTTACAATTCAATCTTATCTTTTAAAAATATGCCCTTAAAGTATGTTTGAAGCTCTGTTTTGTAGCAAACATTTTAAGAACAATTCTAATATAAACACCTTTTCAGTTCTTACTGGAGTATGCTATGTGGATATGAAAGTATGTGGTAATTGTTTTATGATTTGCTTTGATTGCATGCAGACTGTGCTGGGAGAAGTTTGGATGGGGTAGTCAGAAATCGGATGAGTTGCTACTGCCTGTTTTAAGAGAGTACGAAAAACGAGAGGTTAGATTATTTCTCTTTCTCATATGTACATGGTGTCAACATGATTCACTCCAAAGCATTTGCAGCAGCACCAAGTAAACAATCACGAATAGTTCTGGTGACTGTTCATGGTTTTTTTTTTTTTTTATTTCAAGGACTTCTCGTAGATGAAATTCCTGATCCAATTTATTACTTGTTTAATGAAGACTCAATTGCGAATGGAAGCCTTTTACACTTTCAATGAAAGATTTGCTAAAATACGTAGCAAGAGAATTAAGAAAGCTGTTAAAGGAATCACTGGAAACCAATCCTCGGAGTTGATAGATGATGGCATGCAACAAGTTTCTAAAAGTAGGAAAAAGAGAAGAGTTAGCCCAGTTCAAAGTGGAGATGATAAACCAGGGGAACCTTCAAACAAGAAAGAGGACATTGCTTCTCGATGTCAGAGTAAATCCACGGACAAATCAGTGCCTAAGACATCAAGGAAACGGCAGAACTCTGGAAAGGATGTTTCATTTGAGATGAGAACTCCAGAACCACAACTGCCGAAGTCGCGCAGGCGAAAAACCAACAAAAAATCAGCTGGGAATGGAAGAGGTAGAGGTGGTGGTGAAGGAAGAAGGCGTAAAGGAAGTTCTGGTTTTCAGCAGTTTGAAACCAGCTCTTCTGGTGGTGATAGCGGGAATGATAATCAGGAAGTTGATGAGGAGAAGTTAGATCAGCCACGGGAAGTGCGAAGGGTAAGCTAGTTTCATTTTCTTGGTTTAATTGCTCCTGAAAGAACTCCAATTGAATTCATTTTTGGGATATAATGATGTGCTTCAACACTATTTGTTTCTTCAGTCCATGCGTACTCGAAACCCTGTGAATTACACTCTGAATGACCTAGAAGACGAGGGTGGCTGGAGCCATAAGGAATCCTCTGGTGAAATGGAGAAAGAAGCTGGTGAAGATGTAAAGGAAAAGATTCAGTGTGAAGCTAGAGAGCCTTCTCTTGAAAACATCGATGGAGACTATCTTGAAACAGGAGGCGGGTTTTGTATGGGCGAGAGAGGAACTGATCTACCTGATGCTAACCAAGATGTTGATCCTGAAAGTGAACCAACTAATGATTACCTGAAAATGGGAGGTGGATTTTGCATGGAAGGAGACATTGATCAACCTGATACAAGCCAAGACGTCAATCCCTATTCTGAAACCGGATCAACTAACGGTTACCTGAAAATGGGAGGTGGATTTTGCATGGAAGAAAGTGAGACAATAGATAACCCAGATGCGGGTAACTACCAAGATCCTGTACAAGCAACTGAGTCTTCAAATTGCTTTGCTTTTACGGGCAAAGCTGACAATAACATTGATTCAGCTGAAGGATCAGTACTGGATAAAGTTCAAAATGGAGGGAAGACACATAATGAAGCAAATGAAGCTGTGAATCTGAACCATCAGAATGCTGCAAATAAAGATGATTCCAAGGAAAGTGCGTCACTTCGGGAGACAACCTTAAGTGATGTTGGAACAACATTCATCGGTGGTCTAAGCGCAATGCCTAGCTTGAAGAGAAAGCGCAGGAGGAGGTAAACTGCAGTCTACTTTCTAGCTTTTCTTTAGAGGATTTGTTATTGAAGCTTGCATATTTAGCCATCCGTTGTAGACTTTGATTGAGTTACTAAATCTCAACAATATTCAGCCATATAAGCTAACAGGATTAAAGCTAGTGGGATCGAAGTTAGCTGAAAATTGATTTCTAAAAAATAGATAAATTTTCACTTTATTAACAATAAAGAAAATAAAACACTTCCAAGGTCTTGTGAATATATATATACTGCTTATTGAATTGAATTGAAACAAGTTAACGAGGTTCCAAGCTAGCTGGATTCGAAGTTAAGCGAGATGGGATGCACAATTTAGTAGGAGTCGGATCGGAGCCAGTAGGACTTGAAATTAGCAGGTTTGATATTAGTCAAAATCAAAGTTAGGATTCGAAAATCTGTCCGAAAAATTAGAAGGTTTGAATAAAATACGAGGTTTGAAAAATGAACTTGATTAAGAATTAAGACTTGTTTTCTATATGGATCAAGTTTTGGGTAAAAATTTTTTTACTTGAGCTTGACTCGGTTTAGCCCGAATATCTATTATATTATAGAAAATATTATGTTAATTATGTTAAATTATTAATCAAATAATAGTTAAACTCATTACTCAAAACCTAAAAAGAATTTACCCAATCAAATAAGCTAACCCAAAATAAGAAATTTTAAAAATTATATTTAATACAATAAATATGTATCATATTTATTTGTGTTTTTCAATATAATAAAAGATTTATTATATTTATGATAGTATTTTTCAATATAAATATTTTTTAATATATTTTTAATATGTTAGAAAATTTTTATTGTAGTGTTTTTTTGTGCATTTAATATATTATATTTTTAAAAATATATATATATTTTTAAATAAAAATTAATCTTAAAAAATAAAATATAGACAAGTCGGATTTGGCTCAGATTTATCTTTTTAAAATTGGGTCGAACTTGAGATAAAAAAAATGAGCTCATTCTTTGAATTGGGTCGAATTTAAACTTAAAAAATTGATTTAATTATTTTACATAAACTCAACCCGACTCATAAATATCTCTATATTTAATTTACTCTTGTTGGATTGAAAATCCAACACGAAATATAAAAGTGTTTGAATTGAATCCGTACTACAATGAAATAATTAAAATTAAACTACATTATAGGTCAATTTAAATTTCAATTTTTGTTTAACCTAATTTTTTAAACTTTAAAAATGGTCATCCAACTAATCGTGTTTTTTGGTACATTTACGTTAAGTATTTTTAAGTGTTCGATGAAATGATGAGATAATAATTTAAAAATTGATATAATAGTAAATTTAACATTCAACTTTTATGTATCGTGTCAATTTGATTATTTTTTTTATAAAAAATTAACCTTCAATAATATAAATTATCTTAATTTGATTTTAATATTTTAAAAAATAGAAATATTTTTAAAGAACTATAATTACTAAATATGATAGAAATATTTATGAATTTGATGCATCAGGTGCAGGATAAATATAAGTATATTGAAATATTAATTATATAAAAAAATTTGGTGATATTTTTACGATTCTGTGATTATTGATGATGGGTGTCGCTTGTGCATTATTGCTTTCTAGCTTTTGTCTCTTGGTTGGGCTGATTGAGGTAAACATGTGCCTGAGGGCATTTCTGACATTCTACCATTTCTTGTTTAGTACTATGAATTCATCGATGCTGACTCACATCCACATCTTACAATCCTGATTTGTGCAATAGGCTCTACAATTACATCAATACCCAACCCATTTCTCACTTACCACCCCATCCCATTGAGGGTGTTTGTATAATTAGATACACGTCATATCTCTCGTATACCTCATGCAAATATATAATATTTAATTTTTAATAATAGAATTGAATAAATTTTTAGTAGAAAGATTAATTTGATCTTTGATTTAATGTATAAAGATTTATTTATTTATTTTTTTAGTTGAAAGAGCAAAATACAATTTAACTCTACAATACTTTTACCGCATCCAAGCCAAATCTCACTTCAGAGAGAGGACCTCATCTCCAGAGACGGATATAGGGGGGCGGACAAGGGCCTCCATCTGCCCTAAATATTGAAAATATTCATTTTAATCCTTTTAAATATTTAAATTTTTTATTTTAATACTATAAGTAATATCTAAAAAATGACAATTTGCGTTTGACCCCTCAAAAATTTTCTAAAGTTTTTAAACTTGATTTCTTTTATATAGTTTACAAAATTTTATATTAAAGTTAGTAGCATTTTTAGTTTAGTTTGATAAACTAATACAAAGTAGTATATAAAATTAATTTGCTAAAAAATATTTGGTAACATTTTTAGTTTAGTTTGGTAAATTAATACAAAATAGTATATAAATATTAATTTGGTAAGAAAATAATGTTAACTAATTGCAGTATCTAAATGAAAAACAATATTTAAATATTAATTTGATAAAAAAAATAAACTTGCAATAAAACACAATAAAAATTAACTAATATTAAATATTTCTAATGTAAACACTAAAATAATATTAAGATGATTATATAAAAAATTTAATAAATAAAAAATATATAAAAATATTAAATATTAAAATAATATAAGATAAATATTTTTTTAAAAATTAAAAAAATATGGGTAGGTCTAAAATGGGTTTGGGTTAATCTTAAATTTCAGGCCAGGTCGGGCCAAATTTGAACAAACATAAAATATGTTAATATCATGCTTAGATCCGACCCGAACTATAAACACATCTAGTTTTAACCAATTTTCAATATGTTAGCAAGTCTCAAAACCTCTATATATTTTGAGACTTGTATAGGTCTTACATGAGAGCATTTTACTTGTTTGTTAAAGAATTTATTGTGTCAATGCAATTGAAGTGTAAAATAATCGTGTTTACAGTTTAAATTCTCAAGGGGAGAATTTAGATGTAAGCGTTCTAGTCTTTAGGTATAAAAGTGAAGTCTCTATATTTGAAGAGTGATTGACTGTTAGTCACTTGTTGTATTATGACTTAAAGATAGTTGAATTACTTACTAAGTTAGGCTCCGCAGACATAAGAAAATTAAACTGTGTAAACAAATTTTGTCTTTACGCAATTTTCACAATGCCAACTATAGTGGCCACTGCCATAAACACTTCCATTCAACTAAACAATTCAAGCAATTAACAACTTTAGATCCCAATATAACCCCAAAAGCCAAGAATTTGGCATTCTTTTGGGGTTGAAAAGTACTTTTCCAATCCAATTGAAATGTCAAACCAACCCTAAAAATATTGTGAAAATTTTTGTACTAAAAAGTAAATTGTATTTTTCCCTGCAAAAAAATTGAATAAATTAACCTTTAAACATTAAAAAAAAGTGCAAATTGACCATATGATTAAAAATTCCATCAATATATATTAACTTAAGGGTAAAATAAAGCACTTATCAAAAAATTGAAAAATCAAATAAACTTTTATTAAAAATTTTCACTGAATTGAGCTTTTATTGACGACATTAACGTAATAATCAACAGAACATACTGCTAACACATGACTGTTAAACAAAAGGCAGTATATAACAAATATAAATATAATTTATATTTAATAATAAATTTCAAAACAAATAACAAGTATACTTTACATAATATTTGTAGATGGATTGTAAATAAAATTAGTTGAGGTCTATATAAACAGTTTCCTTAAAACAGATTCGCCCTCTCCTAAGTGCTAAAGAATTTTTGGATGTTTATCTCCCAGGATACAACAACGATCAGTTATCAAAAACAGCACAACTTGTGTAACAGGCGAATGCTAACCAAACCTCCTCTATCACCAAAAACAGAACTGAAATTTTGAAAGGAAATAAGAACAAATTTTGAGAGAGAACAAAAATGTTTGTTCTTTACTTGATGTGTAAAATGAAAAGAAGAGAGAGTTATTTATAGTGAAATTTTCATGAAACGGTTACATGAAATTTAAAACAAAACATTATGATAAGAAAGTTGCAAAATAATGCTTTGTAGGTTACAAAAATGGTGAGTTACAAAAAATTAAAATAAATAAAGTTATGTAATTGCCTTTGGAAGGTCAATTCTGTTGAAGAGGAAAAATATTTAAATGAGTTAAAAATTTAATCAATCCGAATATTTGCATCACCCACATAATGTGAGTGCACTCCTAACTCATTTTGGTTTATTCAGCACCCTTTTTGCTCACAAGGGATAACTTTAATTTAATCATTTAGTAATTAATATATTGCTTTTAGCTTATAAACCATTCACATATATTATACTTTTAACAATGTGGGATATCAGGTTTTAAGCATCATTTTTTCTCAACAATCATTTTTATGTAGTTTATTTTGAGTTTAAATTTCTCATTCATTACTTAACCATTTTGAACATATTATATATAGTTTTAAAGGTCTCATGAAGTAGAATATAATAATAAAATTTATTATTCAAAAACTCCAATTTTACGCATAAATAATAAGCCTCAAAGTTCTCTAGTAAATATTATTTTTCAATAATGACATACCACATTTAATTGATATTGACGTGGCATATCACATCAAAAAATATTAAAAAACTATAAAAATTATTAAAAATCATAAAAAAATTAAAAATGATTTTAATAGTCTATATTTTTATAATTTTTAAAAAATTAAATCAAATTTTATCATTTTGAAAGGGTCAAAATGTAATTTCATTAATACTAATTTAAAATCTTATAAATTATAAAATGATCTGAAATAAAAAAAAATTCTATTTTAGAGGTGCAGTATACCAAGGTATTAAAAATACTCATATACATATTACATTTTCAAAGGAGCATAATTCTTGAATTCAATTAGTGATTGTATTTAATACACGAGCCTTCCATGCTCTTTTTAGTGTCTTTTGAATTTTAACGTATTCAAATTCATATTTTTTTTTATATTGAATAATATTAATATCAATTGAGTTAAAACGTAACCAAAGATGTCTCTGAAACTTTATAGATCCAATTTCAAAGAAAAAAGTTTGATATTAAAGTGGATGAGATGGAGAAATTAAGTGGGGTAAATGTAGTAGGTTATTGTACAATGCAAGTGGCTGATAAAAAAAATTGTGAGGTTTGTCTTTGTGGGGTGATATTAATTTTGAAACACACTACTGCCTGTAAACAAATTGCAGTTTAAGGTGTTGCTTTCGAGATAGGGACATCATCATATATAATACATATAAAATCAAGGGTTGAAAAACCAAACATATCTCCACAGATTTCTCTGCATTTGCAGGTAGTCAAAAAATGGGGTTAAGTTCTTACCTATGGAATGCACTCCCTTTTATGGCAATGGTTACAGTGGAATGCACAGATGTGGGTATATCAGTGATCAGTAAAGCAGCTTTGAGTAAAGGAATGAGCAACGTTGTTTCAGTTACTTATTACAATGCTTTGGGTACTTTGATCCTTCTTCCATACTTCATCTTTTGCAGGTATTGAATTTACAGTCTAATATACTTTGATGTTTTTTTTTAAAGAAATTTTTATAATTTTTGTGCTTTTTTTTTCCTGCAGAGATAAGCAAGCTCCTTTGACTCTCTCATTGCTTTGGAGATTCTTCCTCTTAGGCTTGATAGGGTTTAATTTCATATAACTATTTTTATTTTTTAATTTCTTTAGGAATTTTGTTTCCCATTTTTGAGAAATAAATTTGAGAGAGCTGACATATTTGTTCATTAATTTCCAGAAGCTCAGGACAGATTGTATATCTTACTGGAGTCAAATTCAGCTCCCCTACTCTCTCATCAGCTTTAGTAAACCTTATCCCCATCTTCACTTTCCTGCTTGCAGTCATATTTAGGTACTATGAACAATGTTCTAAGTTCAATTCTTCATTAAAATTCCAAAATTTAGTAACTACATTACTCGGACTTGACTGTAAGACCAAACCCAGATTTTTATATATACGAAGTTTTTACAGATCACATCCTCATATCCATGTTGTACCGAATATGGGTATTTCAAGAAGAAAATGTATGATTTGACTTTATTAAGAATTTTATTTCATTTTTGTGCTTGGTAAGTGTTTGATGATGGTTTGGGATTTATTTATATAGGATGGAAAAGTTAGAAATGAGAAAATCAAGCAGTCAAGCTAAATTGTTGGGTGCCATTGTAGCTGTAACAGGAGCATTCGTAGTGACTCTCTATAAGGGTCCTCCAGTTTTAATGCCTTCATCTCCTTCAAATTTTCTTCATCACCCTTTTGATTCAACGCAATCTAAGTGGATTATTGGCGGCCTTTCAGAGCAATCTAAGTGGATTATTGGAGGCTTTCTTATTTTATTGGTTTGCCTTTCATCTGCGACATGGAATGTTCTTCAGGTAAGTTTTTCTTTGTATTTTGAGGATGATACTCGCATGGTCATGTTGGGATTTGAGTAAGAAACTCGCTATGTATGCTTTGACTTGAAACTGAATGTTTGATACAAGTACGTGTCCAAAAATTATAGAAAAAGGTTCGTTCTTTCTTGTATTTGGAGATAGTTATGTCTGTAAATGAAGAATCTAGATAACATATATTAACAAGGTTGTTTGTAACATGCTTGTGATCATGTATGTACATATATTATCAAGGTTGAGAAATTGACATGATTTTCATGTTTTATCAGGCAGCCACTGTTAAGGAATATACAGATAAAATGACGATTGTCTTCTTCTTTACGTTATTTATAACAATCCAATCTTTGGTTTTCTCCGTAATTTTGGAAAGAAACCCAACTGCATGGAGATTGAAGTCTACTGAAGAAGTAGCTGCCATTGTATGCTCGGTAAAGCACAGACCATTAAAACCATCGATCATGTTTTTGCTGTGATTGACCCTTAAATGATAACACAGTTTAGGAATATGACCGGACCCTCAGGAGAAATCTTTAAAAAGATTGAATACTGTTGAGCGTGCCGACTCCTTTTGGGAGAAGTTTTAAAGTGTCGTCTGCGAGGAATTCGATCAGGCCCCCAACAATGGTTGATATGGTCCTCAGGTCGTGTCGGGGTTGTCTCCTGCCACTGTCGAAAGCCAGGTTGCCATGAGCGGCTGGATTCACGTAAGGGGAGTGTCTTGAGGAATCAGACAGTTCGTGGGCGCACTACCACCCACTAAGGGGACATGAGCATCTCGCCCTTGGTGGGGTTTAAATGCCTAACCTATGGTATATAGTTCACCACTAAAGGGATATGGTACCACTTGAGTGTGCTCACGTATGGCCTGATTCCTCGAGGCACTTCCCTCTGTGAAACCGGTTGGTCATGGCAAGCCGGTGACAAGAGCGACCATTGTTGGAGATTTAATCATATTCAGCGGACGACATTTCAAAGGACTCTCAACTTTGTTATTTAGAACCAACATTTGGTTTTGCAGGCAGTATTTGGAAGTTTGTACAGAATTTCAATTCATACATGGTGCTTAGAAAAGAAGGGACCAGTGTATGTTTCGATGTTCAAGCCCTTAGGGATTGCTGTTGCAGTCGCCCTCACTGTCGTATTTCTTGGCGAGTCTCTTTTTCTTGGCAGGTATCACATACTCTGCTTCAACCCTATCTTATTTGAACTCGGGTGTGTGGTTGAAAATTGAGATGTTTGAATGCAGTGTGATTGGATCAATCGTCATTTTAGTGGGATTCTACACAGTGATATGGGGACAAGCCAATGAAAACATGATGTTGGAAAATGAAGATTGTGGCTTGGAATCATCCCACCAAAAGACCCCTCTTATTCACAACACCTGAATTATGTCAACACAACTTTGTATATGCTTACATTTCACTCCTCTTCTCCCTTTATGTTAGGGGGAAATATGTAGGCAGTAGTGTTGTTTCGGGGTCGGGGTCGGGGTCGGTGTCGGTGTCGGTGTCGGACGTAACTTTTTTTTTTTTTAGTTTTTTTGAAAGTTAGTATTTGTATATTCGTATCTAAATATATATGATATGGTAAATAAATGACAATTATAAACATATGGGGAAGATATTATGAAAATCTTATGGAACTGGTTATATATTTTTATAATAAAATTTAGCTATTTTTTATTATTTAATTTGAACTTGGATTAAAATAGAAATTATATTGTGTAATTCAAGCTATTGAGATAAATATTCAAGAATATGTCTATAAAAAAGCAACACAAACACATGAATAATTTGTTTTTGTTTTACATTAAAATTTCATATAAAATTAAAGAAAAATAATCTTTTTTTCTTAGGCTAAAAGATTAGTTTAAATGAAGTTAGATTAATTACATACTTAGAACTACTAACCCCACGAAAAGTTGGTTTTAATATATATATATATATATATATTTGGAATAATCACTTATTGGATCTTCCAACTTTATAAAAAATGTGATTTTAGTAATTCATTTAAATTTTTAATATGATTTATTTTAAAAAATTAAGTAATTATTCATGTATACAATTGCATATCAAACCATAGTTCTTTTGAGATTTATCCCAGTTCTAGTACAATTAAATTATCTAAAGCACTTAGACCTCTAAAGCCTTCACGAAGTTTAATTACACTGTTCTAATATATTATCTATAAGCTTAAAAAGGGTTCAAGTGAAAGCTTAGGGTAAAACCAATATTAGATTACATATTTGTTCTTAGATTTTTTATATGGAATCAAGCAAACAGAAACAGGATATGGTCAATGAGTGGGTTGATCTAAAGCCCCATGATTCTTTCAGCAAAGCTACGCTTGAACCAATTCAAGTCAATTGTAAGGCAACATGGTGCTGAGTTTGAAGCCAATTTACAAGAATTCGAGTTCATTCCGAATCCAGATATTCAAAAGTCATCGACTAAGAGCACACTTCTGTTCAAGGTGATCGAAAACAAGTTTAAACAGGTCGAGATCGGAGATGATAGCGAACAAGTTTCGATCACTAAGCTGGAAGATGATGATGTTGTTGAACCAATGGAACCTGAATCGATCGACAAGTATATCAAAGATTTAGAGAAGGGACTGGAAGAAGTGAATAACAAAGAAAAACAGGTGTTGAAAGAATTGGAATGGATGAAAAGGGAAGTTAAAGCGCATCGACAAACCACGACCGGGTCGCAAAACGACCTCGTCTATTGATCGTCCTGGACAAGGTGAGGATGAGGAACAAGAACTAGTTATTTTCGCCCTACATCAATCAAGTCTTTTGAGCGAGTTGTGGCCTTATGACGAACAAGCAATGGCCGAACTATTTCCACAGTTTGTTTTCATAGATCTAACAGCTCCTTCAGTGTGGCCGTACGCAACCTCGTTCCTAACCAGGTTGGTGCAGCATCGTTTTGAGCAGCCTTGCAGTGCCACCCAAATCTTAACATATAGCAATCCTCTTGGAAGATTCTTAATATATGATAATATCATCTTAAGTTAACTTTTAGTTGTTCTGTTTATCCAATTCAGAGAATTTTACGACTTTTTTTAGTAATTATTTATTATAGTATAGATTTTATTTTTAATTTTTCATTTTCTGAAACTTCATACGTATGTCTTAGTTAAACATTAACAGTACATTTAGTTGGAGTGAATCAATAGAGTTGTAATGAAATAAAGACGTAATCAATAATTCAATTAAAATAAACTATTAATAATATATATATATATATATATTGTGACACCTTATACTCGACTCAGTTGTTGGATCCGAATATAAAATGTCACATTTCGTTGCCGAAGCAACTTATTTTTCTATTTTTTTCTCTTTGTGAAAAAAATATTTTATAAAAATTTCGGCAACATTTTTGCCTATTTACGTAAAATCCCCCTGTAAAATTTTGCATTTCACAATATATTCGCATTTAAATAACCTCCCAAATCAATTCCCAACACTTCAATTTCTCAAAGCATTTCAATAAACTTAATATCTACTTTTAACAATTTCATCAAAACATTGATTATAAATTACTAGCAAAAGAGACATAATAAACATATTTAAATTTAATTTATGATACAATATTATATCTATATAAGCCTATGTACATGTCCTAAATATTAATCAAAAAGTAAACTTTTCATCAACTTTGTTTGAGTTGAATTTCGATTCTTCGAATGCTGTTGGAACGATCTACCGAATCTAACTACCTGCGCACGAAAAAAAAAACCAATCGAACGCTGAGCAACTTTTATGCTCAGTGGAGCTAATATCATATAAATCATTACATAAGTATTAAATATAAATTGGTTAATAAAAGTAAATAAATAACAATATGCTTTTTAATCAAATTTAAAATCACATAATCAATTTAATTCACACAATAAGGAAATTCAAATATATTCAACTTTTGTTTTTGCTTTTCTTTCAATTTAAACCCCGTACTAAAATTTAGAGTAATAATCAGATACACGAATTCTCCACCCCGAGTTGTTCGGCAACGATGGCTATCAAAGTAGTCCATGACCCTTAAGAAATTGGGACTGCTCACGACCCTCTGGAAATTGGGGCTAACAATAATAAAAACTAACCAATTTGGCCTTTTCTCCCTCGACCCTCTGAGATTTGGGGAGATCTAAATCTTCTGATATAAAGACTCTATGGCATGCCAACTATATCTGATCTAGTCTAACTTAGTGTACCGGGGTATAAATCAAGTTTTATTTCAATTCTATTTTTCACACCATTCTCATTTTTGGTCTCATATCATGACCAAATCATATATTTTGCCTAATGTAAAATTAAGCTTCCAATTCAAATACATATTAAATATTTTCTTGCTCAAACATATAAAATCATAACACTCAAGCTCAATCCATAACCATGAATTTGCTAATTTAATCATTTGAAAAATAAACATGTTCCATCTCAAATCATAATTTTATAAATATTAAATAAATAATTCAAACTCATTCAAAAATCATAAAAATAATATAAAAATAAAATTAATATAATTAATCATAATAGTCTAATTATTCTAAAGTTTTATGTAATGAAAATAAGATATTAACACAAACCGAAATTTTAATTGCTTTACTTCTTCTCTTCGTCTTTCTCCTTCAAAGTGCTCGCTTCGTTTTTAGCTACAATATAAGCAATTCAATACGAAATAATATTATTTACCCATTTTAATACTAAAACTAATAAAAAAATAATATAAATATGCATGATTTACCAAGTTATTATACTAAACTTTCAAATCCAAAATTCTCATACCTTTCAACTCAATTATTCGTTTTCAATTCCGTTTTCACCGGAATACTCACTAATTCATAAGCTATCATTTAGCACCAATATTACTCAAAATAATCAAGTTTCTCTACTACCCCTTCATCGTAGCCAAATAAATCAAATAAACTTCTCATCTAATTTCATTTATTTTTTCCATTTCTAACAAGCTAGAATTCATCTTCTAATAATTTTCTATCAAGAAAATATATCTATTTCTCTTAAATTTCCTAAGCTTCCATCAATGTTCTTTAATGGCAACTTTCAAAATACTTGATGAAATAAAAAATTATTGGTATATATATGTAGAACAAGCTTTAAATATTCAAAATCTTTAAAAAATTTGAAGAAAAATAATACATTATGCTTGAATTTTAAAGAAAAATGGTGAAGAAAATATTTCTTTCCCCCCTTTCGTGAGAAACAGAGCATGAAACAGAATAGAAATAAAGAAAGATGAGAACAGAATGTTCTCTTTCTTTCTTTTCTTTATATTTTATAATATAAATAATAAAATATTATTATTATTAATTAATATATTATTTGAAAACATAAAAAAATCATTGATTTTTTTAAATAATGGTAAAATTACTATTAAGTCCTTTCCATCAAAATAAAAATAGAATATTTACACTTTAGTTCCTATACTTTTCTCACTTATTCAATTTAGTTTCTAAACTCAATAATGATTTTTTTTTTAAAGTGGAGATGTTACATATATTATCATTGATATTAAAACCCTTATTACTTAATTAATATATTATCATTATTATAGCATTAAATTTCTTATTAAAGTGAAATTCTTTTAACTATTTATTTATATCAAATTAAATATTGACTAAGTTCTTTTTTATTTTTTATATCAAAATAGATAAAATAAATTGGAATTAATAAAATTTGAATTATTCAATTTTTTATTTAATTAATAATTTAATTTTTTAATTTTAATTAAAATATATTAATTAGTTTTATTTATTTTAATTACCATTAAAGTCAGTCTTTACTGAAGTAAGATTTTGTAATTGATTTTATTATTAATAATAAATATTTTATGCTGATCTTAATGTAAAATGAAATCATTATTAAAATAAAAATCACTCAATTCAACTCAAATAACGTTCAAATGTTTGAATACAACTTTAAAAATTTGTTGGGTGATGCGATGCTTCCAAACTATAACAGCGACAAGTGCTTACCCATTTGTTTAAAACCACTGAGGCGTGAGATTTAAAAGCTGGTTAAGTAACAAGGATGATCAAACTTATCTTAAGCCGTTGTTTACGTTGAACCCTTCAAATTATTCTAACTTCACTTTAGTCACAGTTTTGCTGTTTTTAACCCAATCATATCATGTGAATTTGCCACATTAAGGGCTCGACTCATTGTTTAATGATTAGGTAACAGTTCCAGTAATGTATATGTTTCAAGTTTGTATATTCGCTCCCATTTTACGAAACCCACATTTTAGTTGCACTTTTCATCCCTAAGGACTTGCCTTAATAACATTTTAAGCCATTCACTTAGATGACATTTTATTAAGACATAAAGGTAGGGAGCATTACGAGAACATGGCTACTGAAAGTGAAAATCCTGGCTTCTCAGAGGATCGTTCGACCAAAAAAGTACACTTCAAGGATCCAAATAAGGATGAGGGCACTGACTTGGTGGTTGATGTAGAACCAAAGTTGATGCTTTTCTAGAAAAATAAGACTTTTGGGTAATATGGCCGATGGTTCTAAGGAGTCGGAGGTCCGGTCCCGGTCTGGTGACGGTGATGAGATTGTACTATTGGATGGGGATATTACAAAATCCTTGGTCAATGGTATTCCGACGATCAACTTTTCTGAAAGAGTTAACCAGCTTCTGATTAAGGACATGGCAACCACGGTGGTCCTCAAACTTTTGGGACGTTATAGTGCCCTGGAAAACAAAGTCAGCAGTCTATGGAGACCTTCATCGCCATTTCAATTAATGGACATAGAAAACGGGTACTCCTTAACAAAATTTCAGAATTAAGCGGATTATGAGAGAGTGCTCTCCCAAAGACCGTGGATCATATTTGGACAGTCCATTACTGTGCCAGATTTTAATCCGATGCAGCCTTATCCAAGTGTGGTTAAGGCATGAATTAGACCCCCAGGGTTCCTGTTCAAAAGAAGAATACTTGAAGAAATTGGGGGGATGATTAGCAAAGTCACAAGACTCGATTTTAATAGAGATAACAAAATGAGAGGCAAGTTCGCTCGGATGGCGGTCTATGTCAATCTCGATAAACCACTTACCTCTCATGTACTGATTAACGACCATCTTCAGAAAGTAGAATTCGAATCATTGCCGGTGGTGTGCTTCGGTTGTGGGCGCTACGACCTTTTGAAGGAGGTTTGTCCAAATAGTGTTACCGGTCTGACCTAGATGGAAAGAGAGGAGATGGTGGTGGCTCCAGTAGGGAACGACGAAATTTTGACGGAGAAGATGACGGCCTATGGACCGTGAATGATAATAGAGAGGAAAAATTGGTGTAATCTCAAGGAAACTAAGGGTCAACCGGTGAAGAAATCGGAATTAGGAACGTTGGGTTCCAGATTCTATGCTTTGAATTCTGGTGCCATGAAAGACGACGGTATGGGTAGGGTAGATGATGGCGTGGCGAGCACAGCTCGCAACTTACCCGTAAACTCCCTGGTACGCAGCCTAACTGATGACCTAACACTCACCAGCCCTGTGACCCCTAAAGACTGGCTAACCCCAATCCAACGAACTCATTCACACTATTTATGGCGAGCTCCCTTACTTGGTGACCACTTTCATTCTTTTTGGTGAACTACCAACCCCGACGAACTCTACACTATGGTGAGGACTATGTTTTGGCAAACTTATTTTGAATGGCGTATACAAGTTGGCGAACCCTCTTAGTACTAGCAAGACCCTATACTTGCAATCCCCCAGCTCGCTCTCCACTTGGTTGGCTCGCAGGTTCTATTTAATCAAGTTCTACTTACATGTCATGCATCCTAAGTTATGAGTTTGATTTAAACATACAAGTAGTATGAGGGCGTAACTCTATGACAGCTCATCAATAGAATCAACTATCCAATCTAAAGTCCATAATATAACGGATTGCTTTAGAAAATTTCGATCCAAATCAATTATAAACATTCGTATTCATAAGCGGTATGATCTTTCATAATAGGTTAGATGTTCGCCATGTAATCAACATAGCCCAAATATAAGGTTTAATAAATTGTCAACACCTAAATATGATAATTATCTCCACACAGATTTGGTGGGCAGGGAAGTAGGCGCTCCCTTTGACACCAAATTGCCAGTTTCATATTTTTTAACAATCTCCCTCTTTGAAATTTTGTTGAACAAAACTCAAAAAGCAAGAAGCATGAATCATTAATCAACATAACTTCCCACTCAGCATATACTCATTTAGTTATCCTAACTTAACTCAGAAAGTAATTAAGCAATCAATAATCAATGTCAGTATAAGTTTGCATTAATAACTAACAACTTAAATACAACTAAATTATGACACATCTGTGAGATGGGTGAAAAAAATTATTTGGCATATATTATAAAATAGTTTACAGAAAAAAATGAAGTTTTGGTTGAAATAGTAAAATTAAGATACGAAAGACCAAGGTGGCTTAGGTTCAAATATTATGTGTATTTGTTTTAGATTTTACATAAAACATAAATGCTAAGCTTGGTAGGAGTCTTATTTATTCACTGTGTTTTAATATATGAGTTAGTAATAAACTAATTTCAATTGATAACTTTTAATCACTCACATAATTTGTTTTAGGAAAAAAGTAGAAAATTTTATTTTCTTATTTTGAAGATATCTTATTTTTACAAGAGTTTTTACTTTCAAGTTCAAATTTGTACTAACTAATCTTTATTCTATATTTAACTAGTGTAATACATAAGTAATAAATAAACCTTTTACTCGTGTGAGTATACTAGTAACCAAACGAGGCATTATGGGTAAAAGTACCATAGAGGCACTTGTACTAAGAGTCAAATTATATTTTTTACTCTACTCAAAAAATAGGTAAATTAATCTATGTACATTATTTCAAAGAATATATTAATATTCTCTATTAAAACTTCATCCATTTGTATTATTAAAAACCTGACGAGATAACCATACAATGATCGTGGCATGCTACCTGTACATCATGTTATTGAACATAAACTAATTTTTAATAATAGAAATGGATGAATTTTAAATTAAATGACCAACTTGCTCTCTTTTTTTTTTTGTGAATAACCAATTTACTTTTTGATTTAATATTTAAGAATTAATTTATCTATTTTTAATCAAAAAAACAAAATGTAATTCAATTCTTAATACAATAAAAATTATTATTTTTTCAATAATTTCTAAACCGAGAGCCCATGGGTATGCCTCCCCTAGAAATGTTCAAAGGTTTATAATAAGAAAGGAGGGCGGGGGGACTCGTTCCATTGACTTCATCATTCCTAATGAAAGTCAACCACCTTTGTCTCTTTATTGAGCTAAAAAGTCAATGGAGAAACCCTTCATTTACTTTCAGTCTTCCTCTTCCATGGTCGAAAAATGGGAAAGCTAAGCCATGATTTACACATCCAGCACTTTAGTCATCCCCATCTGCTGGACCTAACAAATATTCAAGCCCTTAACCTCAACCCATGCTCAGCCTGCAATCTCCAATCCGCCGGATGGATGTACACTTGCAGACCCTGCAACTTCACCCTCCACACTTCATGCAGTCAACTGCCTCATTTGATCACTCATCCAGCCCATCCCGGCCACTCCCTCAGCCTCCTTCCGGTACCAGCTTACCCCGTTGGGTATTTCAACTGTGATGCTTGTGGTCAACGGGGCCATGGATTCAACTACCATTGTAACCAGTGTGACTTTGATATCCACTCCGTATGTGCTTCCAAGCCATTGTATATCCACTGCCATTCCCATCCTTGCCAGCTTCAACTCTTCTTTTACCCTCCTTATCAAACCAAAGGTTTCTCTTGTGATGTCTGCCGCCAGATCGGGTCGAATCATTGGCTTTATCGGTGTAGTATTTGTGAATTTGATGTTCATATGAGTTGTGTTAACACTGCTGCAACTGCAAGTACACATATAAGCACACCCAGACAAGGAAATGTTCAGTTTCAAGCATGGGATTCGTTTCCAGGGTCAGCTCAAAGCAATTTGCAGTACAGAAATGGAGGTGCACCAATGAACTATCAATACCAAAACAATAGAGCAGCGGCGGGGAATGGTTTGATGGGAGATGCGGTTCAAGGGTTTGTAGAAGGAGCAGTTCAACAAGTCGGTCAGAATTTTGTGCAGAGTTTGATGGGTGGTGGTGGTGATAATAACTCTTCTTCTTCTGCATCAATGATGGATGTTGGGTCTGCTCTTTTGAGTGGCATGTTTGGGAATTCTTGATCATGGTCTGAAACTTAGATGATCATGGAGAAAATAATAACATTCAGAAGTTTCTTTCCCTTTCTTTTTAATGTGTAATCCTTTATTTTGCCATCAAGGCCATGTATTGAAGGGTCGAAAATCTTTTGTTTGATGTGAAAGACAAGTTTCTCTTTCTGCAACTGCCAATGGTTTTGCGACTTGCTTGCCATGGCCATCAACTCAACTTCTGCTTTTTTATTAAATTTTATATAAATAAAGAATATTCTTAAACAAGATTATGAAAGATAAAATACAAAAACATAATCCAATATTTTAGATATTTTTTTTAAAAATGTAGAATGGGTATACACCTTTATTAATTTTCTTTTGGTGTGATTAAGATGTAAATTATGCTCCTTTTATTTAAAACTAGTCTTTAGAAATAAATATAATATACCTTACCAATTTTGGCTGATTTTTTTATATTAAATATAAGCTTGGTTGTTAATTAGTGAAATTCAGTGGGTAGGTATCAATCAACTCATCATTTTAGTTGAATTTGCTTTGTGAGATGATGGCAGCTACACCCACCTCAATATACCTACAATTTGGTTTTATTTTGAATTTAGTCCTTGTGTGAATTTTAATTCTTGTAATTTTTGAATTTTAGAATTTTAATCCTAACTCAAATGGTAGTAGTTAAATTTTGCTAATAGTCATATATTATGCCTAAAGTTGTAAATGTAATCAATGTTATCCAATTATATTATTCTTAATTACTATACTTTTCTAAAATTTTGAAATTTTAACCTTAACGTAATCGATAACGGTTAAATTTATTAATTTTTTTTTTAGTAATACATGTGATAATATATTTATCACCTAAATTTAGCACTTATTATTTTATCATAATTAAAATTAAAATATTATTTATATTAGAGAGATAATAACAATTTTTTTTTGATGAAACAAAGAGAAATTAATTAGTTACAATAAAAAAATTAAGAGGATCTAAAATTCCGTATTTTGTTCATCTCTAGGAAGCTTTTGACTTCATCGGGGGAAGGTAAAAAATTTGGAGATCATCTCTAGTGGAAAGTGTTTGTTTGACAAACAATTTACAACTTGATTCTGTTCTCTAGGTATACAACACAAAGACCACTGTTCTTCTTGTGAAAAAATTCTTTGAATGCGTCGAATTAAGACAGAGTTAAAAGTGGAGGAAACACTTTCTCGAATGGCTTGAAGTACTTCCAGACTATCAATGTGGATAACTACGATATCATGACCTCTTCGTTGGATTAGCTTAAGGCCCTCCAAAATACCCCATGATTTGACATTAAAAATCGAACAATTTCCGAGATAACTATTTTTTTAATGAAACACATTTTTTATAATTAAAAAAAAAAGTCAAGTTGGATAAGTTCAAAAGTCTTCCTCTACATTGGTATAAAGAAAGAGAAGAAGAAAGTCTTCCTTTAGCTACAGTAGTAGTTGCTGGGCGAATTATTTATTGGAGCTGGTTTCTTTGCCACGGTTTAATAATGTAACATAAAATATAATTTTAATTATTTATTTTTAATAAAAAAATAATTATTATTTAACACGTTTTATTTTCTCTTTTCATTTTAATTCACCTTACTATCATTGTTGTGATTGAATGCAAACATATATTCTATCATTGATTTTAATCTCACAATTACAATATACAATCTTATTGTTACAATAGTTAATTTCACCGACATCACTATTTTTAATATCATCGAAGTTAATTTCACTGTCCATCCAAACCAAAACTAAAGCCTCTTTTGGATGGACGATGATTGTGATGCGGTGAAATCTTTTACCTCACAATTATAATAATCAATCTCACCACCACTATTATTTTTAATCTCACAAAAGTTATGGTTCAATTATTGAACATAGCTAAAAATGAAATCACCATTTGAATCAACTAAGGTTTGAATCTTATTTGTTCACATTGAAAAGAAAGTACAATTCGAACTGTAATCTATTCCATTTTTTTTCATTTGACACATAAATCCATGGTTTGAGATTATGGGAATTATAAATTTCGCTTACCTATTGTTCTCAGACTGACTGACGACTCAATAGTGGTATAAGTTCTTAATTGACAAAAATAAGCTTGTCGATATAAATTTCTTTAAAGATCAAATCTCTTCAACAAAAAAACTTTTGGTCCGTCTTAAAAAAAAATCATTGTTACATAATTTGTTTTAGATGAACAACTAAAAATCCTCTAAAAACTTCAATAATTTTAGGAAAACTATGCCGACCAAATGCTTGCTGAATTGCAGTTGGCCTTTCTAACTGAATATGGGGATGTTGGGTTCTCGGTGTATTAGAGGCACCCGCTAACTTACTTTCATATACAAAATCAAAATGCCGATTTGGTTTCAAAAATAAAAGGCTGCAGAGACTAGAAAGAAAGGATGGCCCTTGTCCAATTCATACCAACAGTTTGGTCCAAGCATGTACACTGACAAGAGTAATACCCTTTTCCCTATGGAGAGACAAAAGCCCAACAAAAAACATAATCAAAATCAAAACCCCCTCATCGTCTTCCAAATTCGGATAGCACCAAAACACCAACTCAGTAAAAAAAGATGGCAACTTTCTCGCCATTTTCACTTCCTTTACATTTGATCCCCAATACCCATTTCAACACTCACAAGAGTCTCTCCTTTTATCCAAAGTCTACCCATTTTCAGACCAAAGTTTGCACCTTTTCTTCCAAAAACTTAGCCTTATTCTTCAAAAAGAGCAAAACTGTTTGTGGGACTTGGAAACTGAACTCTGCTGAAGAAGAAGCAGCTGCTCTTCCTGTCTCTCCTTCATCCACTCTCAGAATGTACTTCCAGGTATGGGTTTTTTACTTTTCGATACTGTTTATGGTAGTTTCATGTTATTTTGGTCTGGTGAAAGGAAAATTGAATGTAAACTGTTTAAGCCCCTCTTTTGATGTAATGGAATTTTGTTGGTTTCGTGATATAATTTTTATGTTCTAAGTTCTATTTGTTACTTAAAATTATGTTAAAGTTCAATTTTGTTACTGGTTTCTGAGCAAGTAATGAAGAATTGTTGTTATATTTGTCAAATGTTGATTTAGCTAATGCTGCTTTTGAACTTAAGTAATAAGGTAGCTTCTTTAGGACTTGTTCTTTAATATTTATCTATGGATGAATACATTTGTCATTGAATTCTGGAAAATGTATAGCTTTTCATAGACCTTAAAGAACCTTTACTAGGACTGCATCTTTCAATTACTTATTGTGTAGAATTTGATTTCTTGAAATTAAGCAAAAATTGGTTCCATTTTACTAGTTTTCCTTGAAACTTTATCTACGGTTACATGAATATTTGTCTGCAAATTTATTCCCTTTGAACTGTTCATTCATAGGTCACTGAACACTTCACATAATTGCTTTGTATTATCCCTGACCAAAAACAAAACAGGAAAAGTTAATTATACATCTGTTGAACTGCACAACTATATTTCAGTCGATACTCTTAATGGCAGGTTCTCTGATATTGTTTGAGTAAGTTATTACCGAATCTGACAGGATGATTTTCTGAATCCTTTATAGAGTTTGGGCAGTTCAGGTGGAACCTTTTCAAGGCATTTTGTGGTTAATTCAAGTTCTTCGACTGCTTCTTTAAATACCCATCAAGGAATCTGGGAAGACCCAGATGATGGAAGTGGAAGTGAATATGATGATGAGGAAGAAGTGGAAGAGAATGATGGATCTGATTTTCAACAAGGAAATCCTGTTGGGGTTGTTGATAATCATACAGTGAATCAGTATGAGGAAGATCTTGTCAAAGGTTTGTGTTTTTTATTGGAGAGGAACTTACTTCTATAAATACTTATGTTTCCTGTTAGATTTTAGATGGGAATTTAGATTGTTTTCACAATTAATTTGATATTACGAGCTACTTGTTAGTAACTTATTAGATTAGATGATAGTTGTCAGGTAATGTGTTTTCTAGGTACACATGAGGGAAAGTATGCATTATCGGTATTAGGGTATGATCCTCTAAGGACCCTTTAAATGCATGGAAACTGAACATACCGTACTCATTTCCGGTACTGACACCCGAGTCCGAGTTACGTAGGCATTATATTGTCCTTGTGTAAGATGAATAAGAGGGTTTTTGTCTAGTAAATCACAAGGGAAATTTCTTTTCTATCCTCTATGTGTTGGATAGGGAAATGTATAGTGTTTTCGTCTTTTACGAATCTGAAAACAACTGCAAGATGGTATATTTCTTATGATCAATTTGATTTTTTCTCTTTGTATGTGAAGGTATAATATTTGTTTTAATTAATAATCTGCATATAAAACCAGTTGGTGTCTAGTTGGTTGATGTCTTATCTTGCAACTTGACTCTTAGGTCTTCAAACTAATATAATTGACCATAAGCCGATTTCTGCATTATTTTCCAGGAAAGTGTGGAGTTATACTTTTAATTCATTTGCACTAGTTGTCTTCTTCATTGTATTTGTCAGATATCCTTGTTATATAACTACTTTTTATGTACTTTTCATACATATTATCTTTATCAAAGTGAACTACATAAGGATGTTCGATAATTTGCAGAGGTTGAGCAACTTTTGGAACCCGAAGAAAAAGCAATTCTACAGCAGAATGCGTCTCCTAACCTGAGAAAGATCTCTACTGTAATTTCTATTACTTTCCATCTTGTTCCATTATGTAATAATTTTAATTTCATATATTCGTTTCTTATGGACTGACTATTTAGCTTCTTTTGACCCGGATTTCCAGGACAAATGGAAGCCACTTCAAACTCTTGCATTGTCATTGCAGATACATTCTATGGATAAGCTACTTGAAGATGGGCTAAACATCGATGAGGTGGATAAGGTAAATCTTATTCATATCTAAATTTTCGGTTTGCTAGTTTAGAGAATACAGAATCTAATTTTGATATGATCAGACAGGATGGTCACACTGCTCTTCATAAGGCAATTATTGGTAAAAGGGAGGCTGTAATCAGTCATCTCTTACGAAAAGGTGCAAATCCGCATGTCAAAGATAAGGTGAGGTGACATTTTCCTATCATAAACCTGTTACTGCTTGTTCCATTCTTACGCATATTTAACTTGAATTCATCTGTTTATCCTGATACCAGGATGGTGCTACCCCACTTCATTACGCAGTTCATGTCGGTGCTTTGCAAACTGTCAAATTATTGCTGAAGTACGATGTTGATGTCAATGTTGCTGATCGAGTGAGTTGCTCTTAAATTTTCTTGACTCGTATTTTATCTTTCTTGTAGCTTTGCTTCTTAGTTCTTTTGTAACCCCTTCTTACAGGATGGATGGACCCCATTGCATGTTGCTGTTCAAAGTAGAAATAGAGATATAGCAAAAATTTTGTTAATCAATGGTACAGATAAGACCCGAAAAAACAAGGTAACCAATATAGTAAAAATGACAATCTCATCTATTTTCTCTTCCATAACCATATTGTTGAATATTTGTTTGAGGATGCAGGAAGATCCTATGTTTCTTCGTTCTTTGTTCTTTTAAGTACTTGTCCCCGATGCATATTTTTAGGAAAAACTTAGAAATACTTTTCTTTTTGTTCGTTTTTCTTGAAGTAATCATGTTTGACACTTATATTTAATGTATATCGAGACATTAGTATGGGGATACCCTCCAAATATGTTAAATAACATGAAAAAAAAAACCAGAGTAAGATAGCATTAGATAAATTTGATGTTCTATTGTTGCTGCATTTTAGGATGGGAAAACTGCCTTGGATTTAAGCTTGTGTTATGGGAAGGACTTCAAGTCGTATGACCTTGCTAAGTTAATGAAGATACTGCCAGTTGATAGGTGTCTTTGATGAGCAGCATGCATGCATGCCTGGACTTTTGAGACAGAACTTCAAGTCGGAAACAGATCAGTAGGCTAATTCATCGTGACTATCTTATCTCCACTTAGTCCACGATCCCGGGCATTGTACATAACTCTATGTATACATGCAATGGTTCTACATGGGGAATAGGAATGTTTGTAGACTCTACATTCATTGTAAGCGCCCACGGCGCATGTAAGCATGCCCTAATATTTTCTGTCAATGGCGATCATATTGCAGATTGATGGCTACTGCAATCGGTTCCATCACTTACGGTTGCAGGCAGAATGACAATTCTTCTCATTTCAGCCTAGCTGAAGTAGTATTGTTTCTTTTTATATTTTTATATATAGAAAAATACATGTGTAAGATGAAATATTTGAACTTTGAGATCTCATTGCATTTATAAATTTAATTTTACCATTTTAACTAAAGTCGCATTTGATTTTTGTTTTATTTTTTTATAAATTTGTTACATAAAATTTTTTTTGTTCACCTTGATTTATTTAAAAGTTTAACTTTTTTTCTAATTATAAAATAAATATTCTAATGGAAAAGAAAATTATTTGCTAATATTGTGATCAATAATAAACTTTTAATTTTAAAAATTTGTATTAACAGCAGTAATGGGTTAAGTAACAGATAAAAAGTTACACTTAGAAATAAAATTTAATACAAGTACGATTTAAAAAATTTAAAACATGAAATAAAAAGTTAATATGAAATTAGTAGTGTATCAAAATATAAAATAACTTAAAGTGTTTTGACTTTAGGAATTAAATTCTTCAAATTAAAAAATATAAGGACTAAATTCTAAATTTATAAAAATGGGAGACTTAACCTAAAATAAATAGTAGAGTAAAGGGCCTCGTCCAATTCATACCGAAAGGTTGGTCCAAGCATGCTCAGTGAAGTAATACTCTTTTTCCAAGCCCAACGGAAAACATAATCAAAACCCCCCTCTTCTTCAGAATTCGGATAATATAATACAATCAACTAACAGTTCTTAGTTCTCCCATCCAAAAGCACAAATTTTGAAGATCAAATGGCAACAATTTCAGCATTTTCAACTCCTTTGCATTTAATCTCCAAAACCCATTTTAAATCTACCAAAAACCTCTCCTTTTATCCAAATTCTATCCATTTTCAGACCAAAGTTTCCGCCTTTTCTTCCAACAACTTAACCTTATCCTTCGAAAACAGCAAAACTCTTTACGGTACTTGGAAACTCAAGTCTGCAGAAGAAGAAGAAACAGCTGTTGTTGAACAAGAACAAGGAGAAACAACTTTCGCTGAACAAGAGTCTGTTTCTGTTCCTGTTTCTCCTTCAGACACTCTCAGAATGTACTTCCAGGTATGTTCCTTTTTTTTTCAATTACTATAATGTTTATGTTATTTTGGTCTGGCAAAAGGAAAATTGAACCATTGTTCAGAGCTGGCTTCTTTTATTAGTGAACTATCAAAGTCCCTCTTTTGATGCAATGAAATATTGTTGGTTGAGTGATGATATAAGTTTGGGTTCTGACTTCTATTTTGCTACTTAATTATGTAAAAGCTGAAATTGCTTTGTTAGTTTTTTATTAAGTAATGGTGAATTGTTGTTATGTTTTTCAAATGGATGATGCTGGGTCTTGAACTGCTTTCTGAGTTTATATTTGTTACTTAATTCTGGAAATATGTATAAGAATCTCCACTGCTAATTCACATTGCACTTGAACTCGAGTTCAAAACTTAGAGACAACATTGTCGGGAAAGGCAGCCACGAAACATGAAAGGACTAGTCTCTAGGGGTGCATCTTTGTGTTACTTATTCCACAGAGTTTGGATTCTTGAAATCAAGCAAAAAAATCGGTTCCATTTGACTAGTATTGCTTGAAATTGTATGTATGGTTAATATGTATATTTGTCTGTGAATTTCTTCCCTTTGAACTATTCATTCATAGGTCACTGATAATTGATCTTGTTTGTTTTGAAGGCAGATGGCATGTTGAATGAAGCTGAAATTCTGAAGGTGACCAAGGCATTAGAGGTATCAAAATGATCATTTTGATAGGTAGCTTGTTAGATTTATCTTCAGATTGAATGAAGGGGGGAAATCTAACTTTTTATTTCTGTTCTTTCTATGTCCGGAACCCTGAGTGTAGTCTCGTGTTTCACTCAATCCCTTAGTTAAATTCTTGTTCTATATACGGAACCCCGAGCTTACTATAGTGTTTCCCCCAATCCCTTAGAGAATGGCTTATTGCAGAGAGAATGTCTGTTTAATGGCACTACTAGGTTTCCATCGATATTCTTTATGGCAGGTTGTTTAATTTTGTTCGAGCATAAACTATAATCTCAATTGACAGGATGATTTATTTGTTCCTTGTAGGGAGCAGAAGGCGTTTCCGATTTGAAGGTTCAAGTCCTTGAGGGTATTGGTACTGTTGAGGTGAGTGTTTTCTATTTGCTGCTTGATATATCTCGTATTTATGATTTCAGATCACTTCCCATAACCACCTTCTTTGAACTATGCGGTCATAAAACCTGAATTTGTGATCGAATATTAGGCTTTTTTTCTACCTTGCTGGTTCTTGAGGAAACTTTTCATGTATTCATTATGAGACCCTTAGCTCAAGGACTCCTAACTTAGTATCAGGGCATACATATTCTCTTACGATCCCATGGTTCATTCATCGAGTTTTCTATACATTCATTCTGACTTCGTGTATAGGCAAGGGATTGCAGTACTTACAACAAAGCAATGACCTTTCTATTATCTGTCTCAGTTGACGAAACAGACGACAGTTCAAGCTACCGGAGTGGCATCTAATTTGGTGGAGCTCATACAAGGTGCAGGATTCAAGTTACAAACATTGAATTTGAGTTTTGATGATGAAGAAGACATTCTTGTCTAGATCTTGTATTTAGATTTCGTGAAACTTCAATGGAGAACAACTTGCATCTTTGAAGTCCTCTGCGCCTTTCTTCTGATTCTGCTATCTAAGAATGACAGTTAAAAACATGAAAAGATCATATGTTCTTGATAGAGAATATTAGTTCAAAATAATAATGTAAGCCTTTGCTTTAACATCTTTAAGTTGAAATATGCACAGATGTTTGGGGTGTGGCAAAGGGTAATTGAGTTGCCCTCATGCTATAACGAAGTTGAGTTCAATTCGTAATTCAAAGCTCGATATTCGGTATGTGAGATCGGAGATTATTAATTTAAGAAGAAAAGAAACTGTTGCTGGCTGCTACCAATTTAGCCTGTTGTCGTTTGATAAAAACAGAGAGAAAAGGAGTGTAATTCTGAATAAAATGCCTTCAGCATTCTTCTTTCTTACAGAAGTACTTATACACTGAAAACATGTACGAAATAAGGAAAGAAATCTCCAATATTATGCTAATAATCTTAGCCTATCTTAACACTCAATCCAAGGTTTCCTAAGAGATTTAGTGAGAATGTTCGGTAAATGATCATTAGAATTCACAAAACTAGCAGAGTAATACACTTTGACTCGATTGTTTATCGGACAAAGTGGCAGCCTATCTCTATGTGTTTTGTCCTTTCATGAAACATTGGATTTGTAGCAATATGTAATGTTGCTTGATTACCACATATTACCTTCATTGGGCTGTCAACTTCACATCTTAACTCCTGAAGGAGTTGTTTCAACCAGATAAGTTCACAAGTGACTAAGTCTAAAGCCATAGCTCCAAACTCTGTTTCCGCACTTGACCTTGCAACCACATTTTAAATTTCCTCCAATAAACGCACAATATCCTGAAGTGAACCTCCAACTAGCTGTGTATGTCCCTTATTTTCATACAACATAACTTGTCCATGACATACAGAATTACTTCATTCAAGTAATAATTCTATCTTAAAGTTAGTACAATTTTTTTTAATTAGTATTTGTAAATTAAATTATAATTATTTTCAACTTCTAATCAATTATAATTATTTTTAAATGTATAATTATCACAGTTCAAAATAATTTCAAACTCATACTTTTATATAAATTATAGATAAAAATAACTGCTAACTTGAAAAATATAACATTTTAATAATAGAGAAAGGATTGTATGAAATTGTGATTCCATATCATCTCTATCCCTTTCCAATAGGAGAATGACAAATCATATTTTTTCCTCCTAACAAAATTCAAATCCAATTAAAAATGTTAAAAATCAAAAGAAAATATTTGATTTGTCATTCTCCCATTAGAAAGGGATAGATATGACATGGAATCACAGTTTCATACAATACATTATCTTAATAGTATTATTAGTAATTTATGAAAAAACCTAACAATGTAATTAAGAAATAAATACAAAAACTATATATGAACTTAGATGCAATGTGTAATGACATACATGAAATTTTAATTTGAGTAAATGTTCACAAATCACTAAAAATATTATTTAATTAACATCATTTTACGTTGATATATTGCATACACAAATAATTATATTAATACAAAATGAAAATAAATGTATATGTTTGTTTCTTTAAATGTGCACAATTAAATCAAAATCAAAATTTTATGCACACAAATGAACCACGATTCAAGTTTGATGTGCATAATTAAACCAAATCAAAATTTATATATTAAATTACACATTAGAGCAAAGTTCATATGTAAATTTGATATTTATCCCTATAATTAAAAAGGCCTTTATAAATAACAAATTGAAAATGAAATAAAATGTCGAATGAAAGTGACAGTTTTTAAGGGTAAGCTACACCCAAGATCATTAAATTATTAATAAGTTTATGTTTTGGTCACTCGTCTTCAAAAAGTTACAAATTGATAATTGTACTATACAAAAGCTTTCATTTGTCACTAGATGTTAAAATCAATATTGTATGGTCTTTTCTGTTCGTACCGTCTGCACCAATCAAAAGATCTCATTCTCTTTTTCTTCTATAATTTAGTTTTTTTTTTCATGAAATAATTTTTAACTTTATTAATTTGCGAACCAAAATCTAACAAACCTTCTTCTTAAATCTCTGATACTGACTATTAAATTGAATTAGATGTAAATGTTATTCTATTTATTGATAGGTATTGATCAATAGTACCGATCGTTGAATCAACTTGAAGCTCGCTAACTAAACTTTTTAAAAAAATTATCAGTTCAATGACTTGAATAAAAAAATTCAAATAATTTACTAATCATTTGATATTTTTTTTTAAATTGCATGATCGAAATATAAATTTATTAATAATTTAATCATAAAAGTGTAATTTTTTTAATGCAATAAAAGGTGATTTAGGTTATAGACTTTTATAAAGGGTGGGGGAAGGTTTTGGCCACCTGACTATACAAATAGATTATTAAGAAAATAAAATTAAATGAAAAATTAATAGTAAAGATTTTAAAATATATCAATTTGTATAGTTTATATAAATATTTTTAATAATTATTAAAAAAATTATTAATACCATTTTTGAATGATAAAATAATGCATATATGTTAGTTATTCATTATTTGAATAATAATTATATAAAATAAAACTTATACTATAGATAAAGATGTTTTAATTTAATTAAAAATTATCATAATATTTAAACAGTTAAAAAAATTAATATATTTAAATTATTTTCAGCAAATAAAATAAAATAAAACACAATTATAATAATTAAAAATGACTCAAATGATTCAAAATCCAATTGCTTTTGGACCTACCACCTTTCAATTAGCTACCGGCTTTAACATATCTAACACAGCAAACAAGAAGGAAGTACATTGAATTTGCGATTATACATTGTCTTTGTTTAATTACAGATTCATCATGACGGGTTTGACTATTTCCAGAATTCCATATCAAGTTAATGATTTTTTTATCTTCTCGATTTTATAAAAAATCATTTTAATTTTATATTTTTAACTTATATTTCTTATCAAATTATCTTAAAATAAATAAAAAATTAATGTAACATACACATGAATGATTATGTAGATGACACATCAACATTTAATTAAATTTTTAAGATTTTAAAAATATTTTTATTTTTTAAAAAATTATTTTTAAATTTTTAAAATGAAGTAATTTGATAAAATAAAAAATTAACATAATTTACTCAAATCTACCAAGTGCACTGTCTTCCTTGGTATAGAAAGGTAGTGAGAAGAAAGTTGGCAGCAGGAGCAGAACAGCAAAGTAGTAGCTGGCAGCTACTTACCTAGGAATTAACGATGAAGCTGGCCTCTTCTCAATATAAGAGCCTCTGCCTTCCTGCACACACACTGTAGGATTTCTTTGAAATATCACATCAACCTCTTCCATGCTAAGCCTATGTTTTTATTTCTTTCATATATCAAAATTTACCACCATCCGTAGATGTTTGTTTTCATCGCTCCGCCAAAAAAATTATAATTTTATTTTAATAGTATAGTGATTTAAATGATTTTTTTTAAAGGTTAATCATCAAATTATGATTTTTTTAATTTAATAATTAAAATAAAAATATATTTTTAATTTAGTGATTAATGATGTATTTTATCCTAAAGTTTAAATAGCATTCAAGGTCATTAAATTATTAGTAACTTTATATTTTGATAACTTTAACTTTAAAAAATTACAAAAAAATCATTAAATTATTTGAAATTTTTCATCAAGTTATTGGGCTATTAAAATTAAAATCACTACAGAATGATTTTCTTCGTTTGCTTGCATTAATCTCCTTCTCTTTTTTTTTTTATGAAAAATTTTGCACGTCATGAACCCGTGACCAAAATCCAAATAACTTTTTTTGTAATATTTGACATTAGCCATCAGATCAAATTGGATCTAAGATATGTTCTTCTATTTGTTGATAGGTATTAATCCATATGTTTTGATATTTTCCATGTCTATTTTACAATCCATATTTGAAGTTCATGGTTGTCTAATCATATCATTTTCAAAATTCGAACATGCATTCTCTCTTAAAAATATAATATACCTTGTCATTACATCTATTATTTATTGATAAAACTTTTAAATAATTTAATAATAATTTCATAACTTTTAAAGTTCAACAATAAAAACGTAAATTAACTAAAATTTAGCATATATTAAACTTTATATTTATATTTAGAAATGTGTTAAATAAAAATGTAAAGATAAAGGTGGGTGCCATCTATTCAGGTTTATTAGGATGAGTGGGAAAAAGAGAAAAGGTGGTTGATTCGACCTCAAATGTGGCACATGACATGTACAAATGATGTTTCTAGTACTAATTTGTCTTATTTTCTGTAACATTTAAGTGGGGCAAAGCATGGTCATTATGAAGACCATTCCCCACTGTTTCAGATAATATATTTATCATTGAATAAAAAAGAAAAAGAAGTATGGATCTAAACACCAACCATAATCATAACTTACTTATCATCATCTAATATATTTAAAAAAATTATTTTCAAATAAAAATTTTAAAATTTAAAATAAAATTATTAATATACATTAAAATATTAGAAAATTTTAAAAATTTTCACATTACCAATGCAGATAGTTTCAATGGCAGGAGAGCCCACACCAAGACACTGTTTTTAGTGGTCATTAAAAAATTCAGTCAATCATTCACAACATCATATTTGATAGTAAATTAATTTTTTTTATGTTAAATTAAAAAGTAAATTAATTATTTTTGTTAAAATTTTTATTCATTTTTATTATTAAAATTTGAAGTGATCAGAATTATAACTAGACAGCTATACATGGTGTGTCACGTATACTTCATGTCGACATGCATTGATTATTTTAATTGTAGAAATAGATGAAATTTTTAGACAGAATGACTAATTTGTTCTTTAATTTAACGTACAAGAACTAAATTGCTCATTTTTCTAGTAGAGAAGAGAAAATGCATGTCGACTCTTAATATAAGAGTCTCCATAGTACTTTTAACCACAGTTGATTTTTGAACTTTCATCAAGTGTGTAATGTGATACATGTACCAAAAAAAAATATCTAATTTGGTACTTATATTGTTTTGCCATATACTAATGTACCAAAAATTTTAAAATAATTATAGGTTAACTTGACAAGAATGACTAAATGAATGTCACATATCGTTATATAATTAGTATTGGATTTTGAATAATTTTTCGAGTTCAATTATTGATAGATAAGTTTTAGTTTTATTTTTTTTAATTTCATTTATTGCTTAAAAATGAAAATAACATATTCAAAACTCAAATTTAATCATATAACAAGATGCAACATTTGTTTATCATTGTTGTCAAGTTATATGTTGGGAGTACATTGATACATGACAGAATAATATATGTATCAACTTGAACAATTTTTTTCTACGATTACCACATTACACATTGAATAAAAGTTAAAGGATTAAGTTTGAAATTAACCTTTAAATATAAAATATTTGGCAAATAACTTAAGATCCACTCAAGAGGCAAGTTCTGAGAAAAGGGTCCTAAAACAGGAAGATTTGATAGATTATTGTCGCCTTACCAAACAAGTGCCATTCATTATTTCTTTGTTCCTTTCTTCAGAGTCAGCCTCTCAAGATATAAGAGCATCGGATGCCATCTTTTCCAGCTATTTCCATTACCTTATCCCACTCCATTTTTTATTTTTCATTTTGACCCTAATTTGGCTAAAACATGATTCGAGTCCCTGTATTTTTTAGATTTATTTCTAAAAATTTAGTTTTTTTTACTTTTTTTTAAATTTGAAAATGTAAATCCAATTGTTAAATATTATTTAGATTCATGTATATTACGATCTCATTTTATTGGTTACATAATTATCAAGTAAATTTTTTTTAATCTCAAAACGATACAATAATTTAGCATAATCATCTCAACGATGTTAACAAATTCATAACATAGAAGAACTAAATTTCTAAAATTAAATACTTTAATTTACTAATAGTTTGAAAATATTAAAACTATTTTATATTTTTATAATTAAATTTAAATAAAAATGTTTTTATTAATAAAATAATTTAAATGAGTGGAGTCCATCCAAATTAAAACATTTCTATTTCTATTTCAATCTTCAAAAGAAAATATGACACATCAGGATACCGTCAAATTCCAGAACCATTGGATTTGGATCAAAGAGGAATATGCTATTAATAGATTATTGATTAAATAATGAATATGTGATAAATCGATTAAATGAAAACTTTGAGAACAGTGGTTAAATGGAAATGAGAGAACACATGCTATAATATAATCTATGTAAAAGAATGCATCCACGTTCATCATCAGAACAATGATTACGATAACTCGCTTTTCAGCTCATGAAAGTGACCTCATTCACTCATTTTCTGACCCTTTTTTTTCATTTTTATATTTCTCCTCCCCCATTTTTTTTGGTGTATAAAAAACATTACTTGCAATTATACCCAAGCCTTTTACTACCAGATGTTTTAGTTAGGCTATCCGATATTGTATTATAATTTTTGAAAATACGATGAATCGATCAATATATCATTTTAATCAATAATGTTTTGGTTTTTCTAATTAAATTAGAATTCAGCATTTTTGTAGCACGATCCTGTAAAGCTTGTATCACTTATTGGCTGTCTGATAAAATAATCCATCTGTCAAATCTTTTATCAAGTGTAATGTTAGAGTTATGTAACTATAATCTCATTTGATCTAATCTGAAAAGTTCGATGTGCAACTCACTTGTTAAAGAAATAAAATAGAGAAACAAAATAAATGATCTATGGGGGCGAAGTACGGACCATGCCACACAAGTTAATCCGTATAGGACTATACTTATTCTATTATACATTGATTATAACATGGTTGTTTAACCTTTAAAATGTGTGTAGTCGAAAACCTCTTATATTTTAGTTCTTCAACATTAGTGAATTTTTTCTTTTCTGTCGTGGTTTTCTCGAAAAGGGTTTTCCACGTAAAAATCTGCATGTTCTTATTTTTCTTTCTTATTGCTTTACAGTTATTCTTACTATCATTATCGACGTATATTATAACATACAATCTCCAAACCATCTCGAATACCCCACAATTTTGCATCTAAGATAGAATAGATTTCCACAAACTGGTTATACCTAAGAATCTATCTACCGTACGTGTCACGTAAAACTCCCCCAATCGTAGCTAACTTGGAATCCTCTTTTATTGCACCATCAAAGTTTAATTGAATCCAAATCCCGAACATGGGTGGAATTGAGATTGGAGCTTGCCAGTTGGATACCTTTACCTTATAGGGAAATGTATATTGTTTAGCCCAATTGTAAGAAACTTTAATCAATTTCTCAACACTCCACGTTATTCCCTAAAAAACAAATAAATTTTGGCTCTTCCAAATATGCCAAGCTACCATTCCAAAGAAACATTACCAATCAACCCTTTCTAGTTGCATCCTAAGATTATTCTGTAGAATAACAGCAACCTACTCATGCAAACCTCCATAGAAAAATGCATTAAGCTTGATTGTTGGAATAATCCGGGACCAAATCTCCTTAGCTGTTGGACAATCATGAATCGCATGTAGAATATCTTCAGAGGCATGTCCATAGAGGCCGTAATAACCATTTGACCCAATCTCTCTTCTCGCACGCTCCAAATTGATAACTAGACATTGCTTGAATATGAACCAAATAAAATATCTAACCCTCTGAGAACATTGAACTTCCAAGGGAATTGCCAAATGTCATCCTAAAAAATTTCATGACCCCCCTTGAATTTTTCAATAAGCACTATTGATTGAAAAGGATCTATTTGAAAACCTAGCCCAAATGATTCTATCCGCACCAACTTCTGAATAAGGTGGAGGAATACCCATTATATGCCTAACCACATCTTCTGACACCCATAAATGAAATAAACCAAGGTTTCAAAAGTCGGTCATTTTAACCATTTCACTAAGCATGCTCTCTCTCTTCAAATTCAGATTGAAAGAGATATGATTAACCAAAAGACCATAATTTAAAATCGAGAGATCACGTCAACAATTGATCAAATTTCTACTTTCAACTGACCATAAAAAATTTTCTTTAACAAACTATTAGTCTTTAGAAAGACTTCTCCAAATAAAAGGACACCACCCTGAGTTAAGGACTTTGGTAATCTATTAACCAATTTTAATATTAAGTGAATTAATGAATTTTTACATTACTAATATGAAAAAAATGGAAAGCATATTATTGATGAGACTGAATCATTTTAAAGAGTAAAAGATGATGTTGTCTATCACAGAGATAATATCGCCTAAAATTATTTTAATAAAAATAATAAAAATAATATGTTGATTTCAAAAGGGTGTAGCGAAGCACCTTTTTTTCACATGTATTTTTACTTTATATTTATATTTTATAGTTTTATTTTATTTAATAAAAATCTATGTTGTTTTAATTTCATAAATTTATAATTATAAATTTTGAATATTTAAAATAACGATTAAATTGATTGTTTTTTGGTAAAATTAACATAAAGAAATTAGGATAATCCATCTAAATAGTCATTCAAAATTTTTAGCGAGTTTATGTTTTTCTGACCAAAATTTTTAATATTTATAAAAAAAATGGTTGAGTTTTTTATTTTTTAATTTTATATTTTGAAATTTTTAAATATTTTATAATTATAAATATTTCAATATTTAGAATAATGATCGAGTTGATAATGTGTGAACGTTGAGAGAGATGTATTGAAATTTTTAGAAATAAAATCAACTTGATAAAATTTGTAAAATATTAAGAGCAAAATTTGTTATTATACCAAACAAAAGAAGACTAGATCGATATTCTGTTTGGTGACCAAATACATTTTAAAGGTGAAGTAATTAAAATTGAAAATTCACCTAATGAGGTGACAAATTAACAAAAAAAATTTTGATGATTAAAATAGGAACTCGCTTAAAATTTTAGTGACAATTAAAGTAGTTTACCCAAATGTTTTTATGTCAGTTTTACCAAAAAATTATCAATTTAGCCATTATTTTAAATATTAAAAAATATAATGATAAAATATTAAAAAATTATGAAATTAAAATAAATTAGCTTTTTTTATTAAATAAAACAAGATTATAAAATATAAATATAAAACTAAAAAAAAAGAGTAAATGTGAATGTGAAAAAGGGTATCCCTTGTTCGGCGACACCCCTTCTGATATTAAAATATTATTATTTATTTGTTATTTTATTTATTTTTATTATTTTATTAGTGGCATCGTTGTTTGATACATTGATAACACTTTATTTTATTATTCAAAATGATCTATTCTAATAAATAATTTATTTTTCATCCTATTTTTTGTAATTAATTATTTTTATATTATTAATGTAAAAAACCCTAAATTGATCTCTCACAAAAGTCAAAATAATTTAATCATTGTTAATTTTAAAAATGAGTAATTAAAAATAATTAATCATGACGACTAATGTTTTTCATCAATTGTATATAATTTTTTATTAATGGAATAACAAATTAAACTGTCAATATTTGCAGATACTATCGAATTGCCGTTGATTTTTAAAAAATACCCGAAAAATAATGTATAATTTTTTTAAAAAAAATCTAAAACTTTCAAATATATATATATATATATATATATATATATATATATATATATATATATATATATATATATATATATAATTAGCTTATATATATAAACAAGATATTTAAACTTTGAAGACTAACTTTAGTATACCAATAAAAGTTATGTAAATTTGATCAAAAACTTGAATGATGTGATTAATTGTCTTTAATTGTTTCAAATCTTTTAGAGAGATTAATTTACTCAATATAAAAAAAAATTTTAATATGTTTTTCATTCGTATAACTATATTAAGTATCTTCATTCATTTTACGATGGTACGAGCCTAATAAATAGCAGAGCCACTAAGAGATCTAGGAGGCCATGACCTCTCTTAAAATGATAAATTTTCAATTTAAATCTTTTATAATTTACAAAATTTTGAATTAATAATTGTAAAATTGCATTTTATTCTTCAAAAATAATAAAAATTTGATTTAACTCTTTAAAATTTATAAAGATATAAACTATTAAAATAATAAAATTATAATTTTATTATTGTAAAAATATATAATTTAATTTCGGTCACCTCAAAATTTTTTTTTGACTTCGTTATTAAATCTAATCATATCTAAACTGAAATAAAATTCAAATAAAAATTCTCAAAAATTTTAACTTTAAAATTCAAACTTAATCTAAATAGTGAGAAATAAATTCACTCCCGCTCGTTCCAAGCGAAAAAAATCTTAAACATGTCGAATCATATTATATTTGTTTTATGTAATCTTATTATGTTGAACATTATGAGGCAAGCTTATGACCCAAAGTCTCGAATGTTCAGATTTTGTGTGTCGGTTGATTAAATATGGATATGAAAGGGCTTTCTTTTATTAGATAAACCACCACTTTAGCAGACACAGTCCTTGGGCAGAGGGCTAACTTTTAATTAACAATGGTGGTTGGATTGAATTGAATAAAATAAAAACTTTAATGTTTTTAATAAAATAAAATTTGAATTTAAACTCAATTTAATTACCCAATGCTTTCTTTAACTAAGGCGTCAGTGATCTGGTGAAGCTGGCAAGCAGCATTTATTGGACCAAGTAAATAGCAGCTGCATTCTCTATTTAAACCACAACTCACTGTCTGACCAATGCACCGAAGGGTAGTGTGAGCTCTCACCAATGGCTTTCAAAGCTCTGCTGCTGTTACTATTGGCCACTTTTCTGCTTGTTTCAACAACTGTATGACTACGTCCTTTCTTTCGACTTAACCACAAAGAGTTTTTTTGTTCTTAATGTTTATCCAACTCTTTTTTTGTTTCTTTTTTGTAGGTTGCTTCCAATGAAGTGGGAGAGAAGACTGAGGTGATTTTTGAAACATTTATTTTACTGTTTTGTCTTGTCTAGGCTGTAACAATCTTAGGCGTGGTTCTTTTGAAACAATCTGATTCTTGTTTTTATTTTTATTGGATAATAACTTTCTTGTATTTTTTTCATACTGAATGCTATTAGCCATTGTGGTGCATAAGACCATAGTCTGTAAATGGAACTTTGCTAAATTTGTTGCATATCACTGTTCAGATTAATTATGCTGCCCCTGTTCCAGTGAAGGCACCTGTCCCTGCTCCACCCGTTAAGCCTCCCACCACTCCGGCACCGCCGTACAAGGCCCCCACTCCACCATATAAACCCCCAACCAAGGCCCCCACTCCACCATACAAACCCCCAACCAAGGCCCCCACTCCACCATATAAGCCACCAACCAAGGCTCCTACTCCACCATATAAGCCCCCAGCTCCTGCACCGCCAACCAAGGCTCCTACTCCACCATATAAGCCCCCAGCTCCTGCACCACCAACCAAGGCTCCTACTCCACCATATAAGCCCCCAGCTCCTGCACCACCAACCAAGGCTCCTACTCCACCATATAAGCCCCCATCACCCCCAACGAAAGCACCCACTCCAGCACCAGCACCAGCACCACCAACTCCCCCATATAAGCCCCCAGCTCCTATACCTCCAGTTAAGCCACCAACAACTCCAGCACCGCCTTACAAGCCACCAAGTCCACCGTTGCCACCTGTTAGGACAAGAAAGGGTAAAGAAAACATCATTTTTTCACTTACCAAAACTCAAGGAACTTAATCTGTAATATTTCTGACAACCTGTTGAACAACTTTGTTGGCAGATTGCATCCCATTATGTGGACAAAGATGCAAATTACACTCAAGGACTAACCTATGCTTGAGAGCTTGCATCACATGCTGTGACAGATGCAAATGTGTCCCACCAGGGACATATGGCAACAGAGAAATGTGTGGCAAATGTTACACTGATATGAAAACCCACCGCAACAAGCACAAGTGTCCTTGAAAATCCCAACCAAAGCTTCTTGAGAATGTGTTTTTCATATTTGTAATAGCTAAAAAGCTTGCAGTAATAAGTTCTGTGAGAAGAGAGGAAATGGATGGATTTGTTGTGGTGTCTTCGTTTGTCTATGAACTTGTCAAATAGTTTTAATTAACATATAGTTGAAGATAAATAAGTAGTATATGTTAAGTTCCCTTTTGTTCTCCTCAGTGAAAATTTATGTTCTAAGCAGATATGATTTTATGTTATTTGAATCAGAATGTAAGCCTAATATATGTTTAAATGGAAAGATTGAGGAACACTATATTTTGCCAATACTCAAATCTATGGCCCAAAAATGAAAATTATTTGGGTGTCCCAAGAGGTTTGGGATTGATCAAAATTCTTTATTGGACATTATACTTTGTGTAAATTGTGGATTCAGTGTTTTTACTTTAATTTGACCTTTGAGATTTGATTAAATACTTGATAAGATAAGATGGTATTGCACTGGAGATTCTAACAAAATTGTTGCCCAATTTCAGAAACAATATGGAATGTGAGCTGGAGAATCCTGTTGAAAAGAAAAGGGGAGATTAGAAAACCCAAAAAAGATTAGCAATGGAGGACATGTTTTGGTACCAAAGATTGAGAGTTAATTGGCTTTCTTCGCAACATCCTTTATTTAAGTTTATTCAATAACTCTAACCAAAAAATATCATATATGAATATTGAGATCACTCAACTTAGAGTTTCAACTTCATCACTTAATATTCACTCATTTGAAACATTTCTAAATTTTCTTTATGGTTTGGTTGCAACCAAAACCATCCAAATAAGCCAGGGCACAGGTATTGATACTTCTCTTAAAATACAAAATTTTTCATTTAAGTTCCATTAATAATGATAAAAAATGTACTTTGACCTTTCAAAAAATTATATAAATTTGATTTAATTCTTTAAAAATTATAAAGATATAGATTATTAAAATAGTAAAATTAAATTTTTACTAATATAAAAATAAATAATTTAATTTTGATTCCTATTTTTTTTTTTTGGCATCGCTGATAAATAATATCCCATCAAACATTTTTCTACACGATTAGCGAATTAAAATTTATCGTAATTACAAGAGAGTATAATTACAGCTCCAATAATTATATGTTCATTCAATTACTCCCTAAACCCAAACACACCTTTAAAACATTATAAAAGATATAAAATATTTTGGTAGGAAACCACAAACCATTCGCCTTCTTTTCACTAATAAACATTACCTCTTTTAAACGTTAACCTTATTTGAATTTTTTCCTAAATTGATCCAATCTTATTAATATGTTGGATTAAAGTTCGTGGGAGATTCACCTTTTATAGAGATTAATCTCTTTATTATTAAATTGATTGATTTAATTCTTACATTATTTAAAAAACAAATAAATTTAAATTATAACAAAATTAATATATCTTGAAATTATTTTTTCAATTGTAATTAAATTCCAAATAAAAGATTTCATTTGCAAAATCATATAAGCTTTAAAAATATTAACTCTATTAAATAGTAAATGATATTTTTAAAATAATAAACGTTAATTCTATTCTTTTTATACCTCACTTGATGTGATATATGATATTTCGAGAAGACACTTTAAAAACTCTCATAAAAGAGGTACTAAAGATCTGTTTAATATTATTTCTAAAAAATACTTTGATAAAATTATTTCTAAACAAAATTTTTTTTAAACAAAAACATTTCTCGCAAACCAAAAATTGATTCAAAAGTGAGCATTTTATCAGTAGGACCGTTGATATTTGGTTTAGTTTTGTGATTAAAAATAATAAGTTATATTTTAAAATATTTTGATGTATTAAAAAACTATTTTCCAATAAGAAAAAGTATTTTAGTATTTTTCTTGTACAAGTGAAAAAAAAGAAATAAAAAAAAAATCAGATAACTGACTTTGAAGATGTAATAGTAATGTTTCTTGTTGGATTTCTTGCAAGAGTTTACAGAGAGGTGAGACCAAGTAATTTTGGGTTGCAACAGAGAAACCAAAGTAACGAAAAAGATGGATGTAGATGGGATCTTGGGCAACCGAGATTCGAAGCAAGGCAAATCAAGCATACCCAGAAGACAATGGGTTAAAAGAAGAGAAACATGGCTGGTTATACTTGGTGTCATCCTCCATGCCGTTTACATGTTAAGCATCTTCGACATCTACTTCAAGACCCCCATTGTTCATGGCATGGATCTTGTCTCCCCTCGCTTCTCTCCTCCTGCTAAACGCCTTGTTCTTCTTGTTGGTAAACCCACCCTTCTTCTCTTTTTAGGGTTCACCCTCCTGATTTTGTTGAATAGGATTGATAGTGAGGAACGGCTTGTTGAGTTTGATGCAAATCTGGCAATTCAGCTAAATAGAAGCAAAGAACCTTTTGGGCATGTTAGTTATTTTAGCTTTGTACTAAAAGGCTAAGTTTTTTTATATGAAAAATGGAGAACTCAAATGTGCTGTTCATGATTATTGTGATGCATCTACAGTTTAATGTTCGAAACATTTCATTTACCTGAAATGATTACTCATTTTTAATGGTTAGTGTAATTATTAATTGCTACGTTTTGGTAAAACCATTTCATTGCAGCGGATGGTTTACGTGCTGATAAATTTTTCGAGCCGGATGTGGAAGGGAATTTCAGAGCACCCTTTTTAAGAAATGTGATTAAGAATCAAGGTCGATGGGGAGTATCTCATGCTCGGCCTCCAACGGAGTCAAGGCCTGGACATGTTGCTATAATTGCCGGTTTCTATGAGGACCCTAGTGCAGTTACAAAAGGTTAATGTTTTAAGCATTGTTACATCACCTTGGTGGAATCGACCAACAAATTTTCCCCTTTGTTAAGCTTTTCCATTTTGATTGCAGGATGGAAAGCTAATCCAGTTGAATTTGATTCAGTTTTTAATCGGAGCCAGCATACAATTTCTTATGGTAGTCCAGATATTGTTCCAATATTTTGTGGTGCTTTGCCACACAGCACTTGGGCTTCATATCCCCACGAGTTTGAAGACTTCGCTACTGGTCTGCTTAAAATTCTGTGAAAGGCAAATTTCTCTTATAAATTATGAAATCGTTCTAAAAGAATAGAAGGAAGCTTAAAATAAAAAAATAATAATAAAAAGAGGGTTCTCATCAAACTGTTCTTTTTTGAACTATTAATTAAATACCTCTGCTAGTAATTTTGGATACTGCTTCTTTGCTTCCAATCATACCTTGTTTATTTCTATTCCAATTAGATTGCATTGATATGAACATGCTTCATATGTTGACACCTTACAAGGTTTACAACTAAATTGTATCAGCATTCTATATACTTGGCTTTCTTGAAATCCTTGTATTATCATGCTTGCTAATGATTGTATTTCATCTTTTATGATTTTCACTCTTGTTCGATGCTTATTTCAATTGATGTAAATGCAGATGCATCCTTTTTGGATGAATGGTCTTTTGATCAATTTCAGAGCCTGCTGAATAGGTCCAATGAAGACCCAAAGTTGAAAAGGTTACTTGAACAAGATAATCTTGTTGTATTTCTGCATCTACTTGGTTGTGATTCAAATGGTCATGCACATCGTCCCTTTTCATCTATTTATCTCAACAATGTAAAGGTTGTTGATCATATTGCTGAACGTGTTTATAATCTTCTTGAGAATTACTACAAGGACAATTGTACATCATACATCTTCACAGCTGATCATGGAATGAGTGACAAAGGTTGGGGAACTCTTTTATATACTTCACCTTATTTACTTTTGTTATCTTGCTCTAGGTTGTATGACTGAAAATCTTTTGATATGATCCCTATGCTCGAGATCTCCTTGGAAGTTAGGTAGTAAGGTGTGTCTACCACTAGGCCATGCCTTGTCCATTGTAACATATAACTTTTTACAAGAAAATAGTTTTGTAATTATTAATCTTTCTTCCTCTAATTCTAGTTCTTTTCTTTGATCGTTTCTAATTACAGATTCTGACATGATTAGCTTTTGATTACTAGGAAGTCATGGGGATGGGCATCCTTCAAACACTGATACCCCTCTAGTTGTATGGGGAGCAGGCGTAAAACATCCCAGGCCAGTCTCTGTAAAAGATCACTCGGATCATGTTCTTCGTTTTATTGATCAACATTTGCATGACGCACCAACACCTAAAGAATGGGACCTCGATGGCATCGAAAGAGTTGATGTCAATCAAGCTGATATTGCACCCCTCATGGTTGTTTAATGTTGATAAAAAAAATCCTGTTTAAAGTATTTCTTTGAAACATGTTAAACCCACAACTGAACTGATGCTCCTTACTTTTTGTGGCAGTCAACTCTTCTTGGTTTGCCTTGTCCAGTCAATTCAGTCGGGAACTTACCTCTTGGTTATGTTGACATGAAAGAGGCGAGTGTGAATATTTTTCATTAGAATGCTTATTTTGAGATTTGTTATGAATTTAGGATGGCTATTTAATACTCTGATGGAGATCAACTAATTAGGTATTTCGGTGCGGCTAAACAAGTTTTCATTGCAATAAATGCATAGAAAACTGATGAAAAATATTCACTATTTAATGTTCAGGAAGAAGAAGTAGAAGCTGTGCTAGCTAACACAAAACAGATTCTGAACCAGTTTCTGCACAAATCACGTATCCTTTTCATAAACTAGTTTTAGTTAATGCAGTGTTAATGTCAGAAACTGGTTTGTTCAATACACAAACATTTACCTGATTTTGGCCAACCAAAATAAGATCATTTTCTGTCTTTAAGTTTTGTTCCTCATGAAGTTTGAACTTAGATTTGTTGGCTAGAATGTTGTGTTTCATGTTTTCACTCAGAAATACCCTTTTTAACTTTTTTAAACATTTACCTGATTTTGGCCAACCAAAATCTTATTACTTCTTATCTACATGTTTTCTATTCAATTATTGGATATTCTGTTTGATTCTGTGTTAACATGTGGAAGGTTTTGCTGGATTATGGATTGGCTTTCTGTAACTCTTTTCCTTGACAAACTTAGAAATAAAGCAATCACATTCACTGTTTTTCAAGCCTTTCAAGCCACTTGCATCTTACTCCTCTATGTTGAATCAAATTGAGGAATTGCTAAGTGCTAGAGACTATAAAACTGCCATGCAGCTATCAGAAAATCTAAGAAGCTTGGCACTTGAGGGACTTCATTATTTTCAAACTTATGATTTGCTGATGCTGATGGCCACGATTACTCTTGGATATATCGGTTGGATGGTCTTTCTTGTTCTTCATGTTCTGCAAGCTTATACTCTATTGCCAGGAGATATATTTAGAAAGGAGGAACCCGTTCGCCAGAAATCTAAAACAGGAAAAGTAATGTCTATGTAAGCTTAATCTCTTTTAAACTTACTTTTAACGACAGAGGAAAAATAATAAATGAAAACAAATGGAAATGTTTTTCATGAGTTTTATGAAGTTTGAAGCCAAAATGCCTTGTGGTAATTTAGTTTCTTAAAAAATTACCTTACATTTCAAAGCTGACAACAACTACTTGGTTCTATTAGTTGTGCTCCTAGTTTCCTTGCAGATACCTACTTTTTTTCAGTTATGCTTAGTTTACAATATTTATATCATGTTTGTTTGCTTTCCTTGCTCATTTTTGTATTATTTTTCATCAAATGTGCATTTTCTGAATAGTGAATAAATTATTTGTTTCTTCCAGTTAGATGCTACATTCTCACATATATCATCCTATATGGCAGGCTCAGCTAAGTGGCTGTCTTTTTATGGCAGTAGTCAGTGTTCTGCTATTTCTGGAGCGCTCCCCTCCACTTTACCATGCATACTTTGCCATGACGGTATTTCTCTGGACGCAAATACTAAATGAATATACGTTTATAAAAGCACTTTGGAGATACTTACATGGGAGAAAATCCGACTATGTCATTAAACTTCTGGCCCTTGGTGTGGTCTCAGTGATCATTCTTGAGCTCCTGGTATGCTAGTACAACATTCTGTTGTTTTTGTGATTATTTAAGTGATATTTTAATGTTCTCAAGCTTGTTTTATTGTACCTTGTACAGGTGCATAGCTTCACTGAGAGAAAACTCTACACTTGGTGCTTCCTCATAGTTGGAGCCATAGCTTCTATATATCTTTACAAATCAATTCCATGGAGATCTGGAATTCCAGTTTTTGTTTGTCTCACTTGTTGGTTCTTGTCTCTATTTACTTTAATGCCTGCTGAAATTCCTGATAATAATAAGTTGGTGTGAGTTGCCTTCCTTGTTCCTCCTTTATCTTGAATTTTCCTTTTATTTAAAGATAGGTGAAATGGTTCGACAATAGAAATACAAACACATTCTAACCTCTATCATTCCCAAGAGTTAATGTTTCTTAAAATTATTGTTTGTTGATAAAGTTTAATTCCTTAGACTGATGGAAAATTATAGTATCAGTTCCCTTTACATAATTCTATCATCTATAATGTTTTAATTGGTTATACTTGTGCCTCATGAACGTGTGCAGAAATGCAAGTGGAGTGATGGTTATTGTAATAGGATTAACTGGAAAGTGGCTTGACCTAAAAGCTGGTGTGCATAAATTCTGGTTTGGCATTTGTAATCATGAAAAGAGACAACCCAGGTTTCCGATGCTCTTTCAATTACAGGTAGGCAACATATTTCTCTACCTTTTTCTGGAATGATAAGCTCGTGTATCTTGTTAACACAATTGAATGTAACTGCTTTCTTCCTGCTTGAAATCAGGCTCTTTTGGTTGGATTATCATCAATAATGGTGTTTTTATCTACATCTCACAGAACAGAGAAGCAAGAATTACACACAATACACCAGTTGATGAACTGGTTCATTGCTGGTATACTTTTATAGTCTTCTGTTTTCACTATATTTTCAGGCTCTTCAATGAAGCTGTTTTAAGGCATTAACCCTTTATAATGTACAAAAGAAACTATGTTTCTTAACCTGAATTGGAGACTTTTAAAACCATCTTCCTCACATTCTGATGCTAATTTTATGTTTCTTAATTTCTGTTTGAAATACATCAAAATGCTACCTCGTTCTTGGTCAAATGTTGTTTCCACGTCAAACTTGTGCATTTGATGTATATGGGCATTTGATTAAATGGCTGTAGTTACTGAAAACAATAGATTTTTGTTAAATTCCCAAAACAAAAAACTGTGGCTTTTGTAATATTTATAATCTTCATGTGTTACTTGGTCTCAAGTGTGAATGTCAGATATAGGTATGTGTCCGACACAGGTATGTTCAATTTTTTCTTTCATGTTTTTTTATTTTTGTGTATTGGGAGGCTTATATCCTTGTACCTCATGTCCAGATATGCATCAAAGATGGGTGTTGGACATACATGAGTACTCCAACATCAAAGAGTCGGAGTAACATGCACCCACATATATGTCTATTGAGGGCTTCACTCCTCTTCCATAGATCTTGTTCTTGCCAATGGCTGCTCTTTATATAATATTGCCAGTTGTAACTGCTGATTCTAAGTCATAACGACACAAATTACATTGAATCATGCATTAGTAAAAGCTTACATTATCTTCCATCAATTGTTTCCCTAAAATATTTGTTTTTTTTTAGGTTTCTCGATGATTCTGCCATTGTTTTCAGAAAATGGCCTTTTGTCCAGGCTCAATTCTATATTTCTTGGTTTTGCACCACCATTTCTTCTATTATCTATTGGGTAGATCTCATCTTAGACTTATGTCATCATAGTGCTCAACTGAGGCATGTTATGATTTATTGCCCTTTGTTTTCAAACCCGTGCAGATATGAAGCTGTCTTCTATGGTGCGCTTGGTCTTGTGCTAATTGCATGGATACTATTTGAAAACTCGCTTCTCTACGTGCGTAAGGTGAACAAATCTTCTGCTTCTGGAAAGAACTTGGGGGAACATGCCTTTATTGAAAACGATACTAGATATTTGCAGCTGTCTGATATGAGAATACCCTTAACCTTTGTAAGTCATCTTTCTCTATCTGTTTTATTGTTCTTCCGTATTTCTTTTAAGGAGCTGATTGCTATAGGCAGTTTATGTTACTCATACTTGGGTGTGAGTGTCGACTATGATATGTGCTCAACATGGGTATGGTTAAGTTTTTTATAGTTATTTTCTATATATTTAGAGGGTCTTGGAGGTTGTGTCCCCGTACCCATATATCAGACACAAGTCATAAACATGGGTACTTAAAGAAAAATAAAGAGTCGGAGCAACATAGATTTGCATGGTTTAGAGGATTTTACAGTTTGTAATTTACACAGTGCTGATGAACTGTCTTTGGTAGATGGTTTTATTTAACGTGGCCTTCTTTGGGACGGGAAATTTCGCAAGTATTGCTAGTTTCGAGATTTCATCAGTCTACAGGTTCATCACTGTTTTCAGTGTAAGTAACGGTTAAACTGCCTATATATCTTTTACTGTTTCTTCTTGTAAGCCAAACTGAATTACCTCCAATTGCAGCCCTTTCTGATGGCAGCACTCCTCATCTTCAAGTTATTCATACCATTCCTGCTTGTTATGTAAGTTTTTCGATTTTAAAAGAAATGTTAGAATGATCAATGATCCTTCAATGAAACCGGCTTGACCATCGGTTTTTTAGCCATGCATGTTCTGTGACTTTTGGATCTATGGGCTATTAATACATTCAATCACATTTTTATGAAGTTTCATTAACTATTGCACCTTAGCTTTAGAAACTTCATCGTGGTTTCAGAACTCCCTGAAACACTGATGAGTGAATCGTCTTTAATCTGCTATAAAGATGATCATCTGTTAAGGTGACATGCTTAGTCTCGGTTTCCCATTTTAAGTTAAGCTTATATAACAACGTCACTAGTAAAGAATGCAAGTTCATATCGATATATGCTGGAATATAGTAGTTAACTATAAACGTGGTTCTATTTGTTCTTTGAGAAACACAGATGTGCATTCAGTGCAATTACCAAACTACTTGAAGTTCCAAGGATAGGATGCTACTTCCTCGTCATTCTTTGTTCAGACGTGATGACAGTCCACTTCTTCTTTCTGGTATTAAACTTTTTTAGAAATAAAGTTTGGCCCAGCCGATTCTATTGATTGATATTTTAGACACTTTTGAACCTTGCTTTGCTTGAAAGTAAGGAAATTATGTGAAATCACCTCTGGTTATAGTTATTTCCTGAGGGCCTCACTGGTTTGGTAATCGGGTTTTTAACAGGTGAAGAACACAGGGAGCTGGATGGAAATTGGTAATAGCATTAGCCATTTCGGAATCATGAGTGCCCAAGTTGTGTTTGTGTTGCTACTTTTTGCTCTCACAAATATATACACGAAAGACATTGAAATCAGATCAGGGAGTCGAGATTTCCGAAAAGCAATGTGATTCAGGAGAAACCAGAAGTGATTAGCATTATAATTAGCTAACCAAATTTATTTGCAAGGTAAAAGCATTTAGTTTCTGAGATTCTATGGCTTTCAAGGCCTTTGGTTCGTGAGCCATGGATGAAAATTTTGTTTCTTCCGTTTCACAGAAAATAAGATTCATGGGATTTTCCAAGTTCTTCCCAATCATTGATATTGGATCATTTTTATTTTTTAAATTGAAGTTAGCTTGCGATTGTGAAGCAGTTTACCTCGAGACTTTTTCCTTTGGTTTCGGCAATTTGAACCATATGACTTGCATCTACCAATACTACCTATCACTTTGAGTTTATTGATATTTTTAAATTTATTTTCAAATATATATATAGAGAGAGAGAGAGAGAGTCTAAATTTTAAGAAGGTATATTACATATAGATGCAAGTATATTTCAATTACATATATACATATAAATTTTAAAATTATCAGTTAAGTTGGAATTAGATCTGTTCATGGGTTGGGTTATTTGTTCAAAATTTGAGAGAGTTTAGACAAAAAAAAAGATCTGTTTAAAATATTGGTCAGGCTCGGATCAATCCATTTTAAGTTTATAATAATTTATATTGTGTAATTTAAAACACATAAAAATATAAATCTATATTACATATAATGTTATTTTAATGTAAACATTAAAAATGTTGAGATGATAAATGTATAAAATTATTAAATATTAAAATAATATAATATAAAAATTTTAAAAAAAATAATATGAGCGAGTTTAAAATAGGTTTGATTAGATTTTATAAATACAAACGAGTTTGGATAGAATTTTAGATCCAAATTTTGATCTGAATTGATTTGGACAAGCGTAAAATGTGTTAATATTATGTTTAGATTTGGCTCGAATGCGGCTTGACCTGACCCTTGAGCACTTTTAGTTGGAATATATTGATATAACTCACTATTGATCGAGTTAGTTTAGTATTGAAATGTTATCTATTGACTCGGAGTATCAACTACCATGACTAATATTCATATCAATAAGACATTGACTGCCATAACTTTTACCTAAGAGATTGGTTGACTTATATGTGAAAGGATTTAGGTTGGTAGAAGTATTATGAGGTTTCTAAATAAAGAGTTGAATTGTATTTTGTTCTCACTACTTAAAAAATGGGTAAATTAATTTTTGTACATTAGATCAAAGAGTAAATTGGTTCTTCTGTTAAAAGTTTCATATATTTTTGTTGTTAAAAATTAATCATTGTACGTCAGCATGAGATACATGTGGCATGATATGTGTAATTGTCTAGTTATTTTATTAATCGCGTCAATTTTTAATGGTATAAATTGATGAAATTTTTAATAAAAAGAACTTGGTCTAATACATAAAAGCTTATTAGTTTCTTTTTAAATAAAAAAGGTATTTGACAGTGAGTACAAAGGTTTTCACGATATTTTTATTGTTTTAGGCAAAAACAGGGAACCAGTAAAAAATTGGTGTTATATTATATATTTAGTTTATGAATTTAATTAAACGGTGTTTTTTTTGGTGGATAGAAAATTTGGAATCTTTGATTTCATAAAGCAGACCATGTGAAAATGCTCATATGGACATACATCAACGATAGTGAATTTGATTGATTTTATCTTTATGATTAAACATAAAAATTCATCAACTTCAACCTGTTATTATATCAAGAGTTGAATTATATTTTGATCTCTTAATCTAAAGGACAACAAATTATTAATTAGGCTCTATGTATGTTAAATAGAAAAGTAAATCGGTACACATCACATATAATTTTTAATTATTGAATTGCTGTTTAAATTTTTATTAGTAAAATACTTTTACTGCTCCATCTCTACCAAACAACAACAAAGTTGAATTCAAATTTTTTTTAAATCGAACTGGAAGACCATAAAGTACATCAATCTGAAACTTATAGTGCATGTACGAAAAGTCCTGGTATCAAAATTATGACCCTCAAAAGCAACTTGAATGGAAAACAAACCTTTATTGCAGAATATATAAATTCCATAGCAGTTTCATTGATGGGGACATTCCCAGGCTTTAACATCCAGGAAGCTGCTCAACTTTGACCACGAAAACCCCAAAAGCACAAGACCCATAGTATTTTATTTACTCACTCAAATAAAGCTCTCTCTTCCCATTATACTAACCACAAGGACCAAGTCAATGGCAAGCAAGATGAACCAACTGTAAGTCCATTTTCCTTCCTTTTTCTTTTCCTTGTGTTGTTTTTGATGGATTGTTTAACTTTATTTTATGTTCTGAAACTGCAGATTCTGCAGTGGATTAGAGGTTGCTAATTTCATGGTCAGCTCTGGGTTGCTCCAACTTTCATGGGCTAAAATCTTAGACTGTTATGGTGGATTCAATGTAAATGAGCTCCAAAATTTGGGGTTCTCAATAAAATGGAAAGCTTATCAACAGGCTAATATTAACATCCTTGTTTTCACTACTTCTCCTATTTGTACCAAATCTCATCTTCAAGATTCAAAACAACTGGTTTCTTCTACAGCTTTTAGGGAGAGTTTTCCAGTCTTTGAATTCCTCTGCAACAATGGCAACTCTTTCTCTATTCATAAAGCAGCAATTACTCTCTTTGCTGATCACTTTCATGAGCTCTTGCAATTGAAAGCTGAGGTTAGTGTCTTTCTAATTCCTTAATTCTTGCTCTATATAGTCCTTTTTTAAAATTGGATAAACCCCAAAGTTTGGGAGTATGTATCCAACATGGTTAGATTTTTCTAAATGTACTTCAAGAAAAATCAAGAGTCAATCTAGCTAGCATGTTATAAGTTGCTAAAAGTACTATGGAGCTCTTTTATTAAGAGTTAGGTTGCATTTTGCCTCTTTTACTCAAACATGGGTAAATTAGTCCCTATACTTAGATCAAAGAACAGTATGCTCATTTTTATTAAAAACTTATGTTGCTGATAGAATAACCAAACAGTTACAGGTGACGTTGCTGATGGACCAATTTTTAACTGTAGAAATGGATGAAATTTTTAATAGAAAGGGACTAATTTGCTCATTTTTTGAGTAGAGGGACCAAAATGCAACCTGACCATAGATATGGTATAGTTGAGTGTGAATATGAATCTGTTGTAGAGGTAGAGGAACTACATGATCATAGATCAAAGTTTTGCCATCTATTTTAGGCTTTAATTATTTCCAAGTTAAATTACTATCTCTAATTGATGCAGTGTGGAAGGAATTCCAATAGCTTAATTGTAGCCGGACATTCTTTAGGAGGATCAGTTGCTTCGCTCTTCACCTTATGGCTGCTCGAAAGCCTCGATATATCGTTGGCTAAACGACCCCTTTGTCTCACGTTCGGCTCACCGCTAGTCGGTGATAAAGGGTTTCAACAAGCCATTTCACGACATCCTGCATGGAATTCTTGTTTCCTCCATGTTGCTGCAACAAGCACAGATTCCATTCCAAGACTTTTCATTGCTCCCCATGATCTTAACTCCATGGATTTAGATTCAAAACCTGATGATTATAAGCCTTTTGGTACCTTTCTTTTATGTTGTGAAAATGGATGTACTTGGTCTGAGAACCCTGAAGCTGTCTCTGAGCTACTAATGGCAGTAGAAACGGAAGATGCCGGTAATGAAGAATGGACAATTAATGTTTACAGCAGGATTATTGAACAACTCGAGTTGATGATAGTCCGGAAAGGTATCTCACAGGTTAATGAATCAATTCTGAATTCACTTCGAGCTGGAACAACTTTGCAAATAGAAGCAATTAGAATCCGAAATGAACAGGTAGATCAAACTTGTTTCGATCTTCATGCATATCTTTATATATTACGTATACACTAGTCCGAGTAACATACTGTCTATGATCTGAACTTGCATTGAATTCGAGTAGCTGTTGATGAAGAAACTGGAGGAATTGGAAGAGATATGTATGTTCAACAAGGGAAAAGCATTTGACCCTGCAAAGAAATTAAATGTCATAAAAATTAAAATGGCTGAACTAGAATGGTATAAGAAGTTAGCGAAGGCTAATGAAACAGGTTACTATGATTGTTACAAGAAGCAACTCAGTCGACGGGATCGCGATATCATCAAGCACAAGAAGTTCCTCACAAACTACTGGAAAGAAGTCGTTGCACAAAACGAGAGGAAACCTCAGAGACAACTGGTTTACCTCCGATCACGGTGGTTGTATGCTGGTACGACTTATCGGAGAATGGTCGAGCCACTCGACATAGCTGACTACTACAGAGATGGTGGAAGCAACTATGTGACTAATGGCAGATCACATCATTATATCAAGTTAGAGCAATGGCTTGAAGAAGACGAGAAACAAAGAAGATATCGGATCGATACCATGAAGAAACAAAATGTGGATGTTACTCTAACAGATGATTCTTGCTTTTGGGCTCATGTGGAAGAAGCTCGGCTATGTTGCAAATCATTGAAGACAGCTGATGTTGGTATGATCTCAGAGAGGGTGTGTTTGAGGCAGAAACTGATGGAGTTTGAGGTTTATGTTATGGAGCAAATCAAGAAATATGCAGTGTCTTCTGAAATTTTCTTGAAAGGTAGCAGTTTTATGCAATGGTGGAAAGAGTATGAGATGATTATTGAGCCATACCATAATTCACCATTGACAGATTTCATTAGGAACTGTAAATTTCAGCAGCATGCTAGTGGGTGTTTGCTACTCAATTAACTTATACCAGTAAATATGATAACTTTGCAAATACCACAATGCATTGCAGTGAATAATCCAAAATGTAATTCCTCTTTTCACTTAGATTTTAGTAAATTTCTGAGTGAAGTTTCCTGCATTTAACCTAATTTGCATCGATCTTCTCTATAACAGTTTTATTTATTTGTCAAAATTTTTATTGTTCTAGAAAAGCGGTTGTTACACGCTCTGATACACCAATAATAACATTTAAAATTCAGATCATATTTGAAACTTTTAAAATTTCAATTAAAAACTATAATATGTTAATGATAATATTAATTAATAAATATAATTTTATTCTTTAAATATTATTTTCATTCAATAAAATATGATTAATAAATATTTTATATAAAATTAAAAAAACAATATCTTTATTAAAATGGTTATATGTACGTGAAAACACTAATGCTTAATTTTGGTGAAAACTTGCTTCCAACTTAAAGAAAATCAATTTGAATAACTCATTGAAAAACGTATCAATGTCGAAACCCGTGAATACTTTGATGAAAATCGCATTTAATTAGTTTTACTACATAAATCCAACTTACTTAATTCATTTACGAGATAAAACAATCTAGTAAAATTCAATAAAACTTAGTAGCGGAAATCTTTATAGCAAATCAAACTTGTAACCCTTGTTTATTTTAATTGTCTTGACTTACGCACCGATTAAAGTTATAACTTTTGCAAAACAAATATCAAAATAAATTTTAACGTCCCAAACAAATTTAAAATGTCCAAAAGTTTGAAAGTCCAAAAAAAATCCAAAATATACTTAAACCAATATTTGTGAAATCTGAGCTCCAGAGTCGTTGTCCAATCCTAAACTTGAAAATCACCTGAATGAAACAAACAAACGCATGAGCTTTACACCCTGTGTGTGATTTGACCCATATATTGTAGTATATGTCAGAATATATCATATTTCATATTGGTGCATATCTTACAACATATCATAGCATATCAAATTTCATAATGGCACAAATCTTATAACATATAATAACATATCAGATTTCATAACGGAGCATAATTTATAACATATCATAGCATATCAGATTTCATATCGGAGCATATCTTATAACATAGCATAACTACTACCCCATCCGCTACATACTATCTCCATCCAACCAATCACACCGATTAGGACTATAAAAGTCCATCCATCTAATCACGTCAATATGTGACAGTGTGCCACTCATAATATGCAGTTGAACTGCCAAATAGAAATTTGCAATGTAACCGCTATAATTACAATAATAACTGTCATATCACACTTCCTCCATCAAATCAGAACCCATCCCAATGCATATACATAAACAAAATAACATATATATATAACATGCATAGCTCACGTACATACGTATAGAGCATATCATATCATATTATTATAGTTATCGAAACTTGCTTAACATGCTTCTTACACTTACCTATATTTATTTATTGAAACTTACGTTTTACTGGGCCTACATAATGCTCATTGATCCGGTCAATTTTCAAATCCTTTAATCAACCCTTAAACTTGGCCAAAAAACCCCCCACACAATTCAAAAAGTCAACTCGTGTGGTCCACATGGCCTATGCGTTCAAGCCATGTAATCACACACGGCTGTGTGGCATTGGGTAATTTCGAAAACAGCTCTTGTTTCGTAAGTTTCTTGAGTTTCGAATGAGCTTTTGGGTTAATTTCACACACCTAATGCGAGTTTTGCCCAAACACACAGTCGGACACTTTGAATCCTACAAAGTGCACCAAAACACATCGATTAAAACCTCGATTTTGTACAAAAATTTCAGTTTTTCATAAGGGAAAACAGTCCCAAATTTCATATACGCACACTTACCACGAGATTAACAGCAACCCAAGCCGTTAACAGAACCTAGTTCGGTGGAGGCTCGTCTACTGCCACACCTTCCTCTCCTAAAATGAAAGACTTCACAATAAATAAAACTTCATCACAAAGAAAAATCCAAATCAAACCCCAAAGCCTTTTATAACAACTCAGTACACAACACTTCATGCAAAATCGATCGACAGACTAACGGCACCACGAAGTGTAGAGCAACAGAACACAAGAACAAAATCTCAAGAACAAGAGGAGGAGAAGGGAAACAAAAATAACGTGAAAACGGCGAAGGGGGCACAATTTTTGGATAAAATTTGAAAAATAAAATCTAAGAACACCCACAACCAACCATTCAATCGCATACACATCCCTAAAGAAATTAAAAGATAAGCCCAAAGACTCTAATTGGGCATAATTCAAAATTAAATCAGAAAATCTCCCAACCTCATAATTGAACTCAGAATCTAAAGCAGACCTTCGAGGCATTTACCAACTCACCAAATCAAATTATTTTACATGCTTGCACGGTAAAAAAATATAAGAATTCTTTTGTCACCCAATTATAAAAAAATTACAAAATAATCATCCAATTATTCTATTTTTCCTTTTTGGTTACCATTCGTTTAATGACTACTGGGAAATTGACATGGTGGCTTTCTAAATTGGCATAATAATAATTTTAACCTTCAATATTTATAAATTGTATCAATTTAATCTTGATTCTAAAAAAAATGAGCCATCAAGATTTGCACACTGCATTATTTGATCTTTTTTCAATTTTGCTTTTCTTTGTGACCCTTCCTAACATTGTCCTTACATTTAATTCAATGAAAAACATGAACAACAACAAGAAGAAGAAACAAAATGACCCAAATTTTGAAAATTAGTCAATTTAAATTGCTTGAAAAATAATAATTGCTTCATTAATTTAATCCAATTGTAAGTCAAACAACTTAAAAAAGTAATTAACTTTTTGAGCTTTGATTTGCTTCATCAATTACTTAAGCTCAAGCTAACAAAAAATGAATTAATTATCATTGAGAGATATTAAGTTCTTAGTGATTTGAAATATAAGAAAAATAGTAGCTCTGAGGATTATCTAGTTTAATAATAAACAAAATTTAAGAAAAAAAACTTTTTGCTTATATAACTAATTTGCACTTGTATTAAATTATATTTTCATGTAAAAAGTAGGAAAAAATTAGGTATTGCGTAATTATTGATGGTTAAAATTTTAAAAATTAAAATTAAATTGACACAATATGTAAATATTGAGAGCTAAATTTATTATTATGCTAATTTTAAAAGTTGTCACAACATCTTTTGTTAACCATTTAACCGCGGTGACTAAAAAAAAAGAAAAAATTGAATGATTGGACGATATTTTTGTAATTTTTTTTAATTGAGTGATAAAAAAGAAATTTATTGATAATTGAATAACTACTTTACCCTTAAATATTTAAAATTGAAATTTATTGACTTAGTAGGATAGTTCACAATTAAGTTTACATAGCATTTTCTTTAGATTCCAAATCATTGTTGAAATAAAAAGGGATAATATCATATTTGGTATTTGTATTTTTATAAAATATTCAACGTGATATTTATACTTTGAAAATGTTCAATATAGTACCCGAATCATCAATATGCGTTTCATAATGGTACACATACTTTCATAAAATGTTCAATGTGATACTTGTACTTTGAAAATTTTTAATGTGGTACTTGAATTATCAATATGTGTTTTATTATGGTACCTAATATTGGCACTGTTAGTGAATTGCTAAACCAACGATTGAAAATAAGACACATAATTATGTTTTTCCAAATCATCAAGTTCACATGGATATATGATATAACATCATGTGAAAAAACAAATAAAACAAAAAAATCAAATTAAATTTTAAAAAATAACTAAATATATGATTAATAAAAAAAAAGTAAATATTAAACTTACATGAGCAAAAACACCATCTTCTCCATTTAAGTGGTTATCTTCTCCAATGAGTTTTCAATTTGAAATGATATTTTTAATTGATTTTTAAATAATATTTTTTATTATCCATGACAGTATAGGTATTTTTCATGTAACTTTAATATTTAATTTTTTTATTAACCATAGTTGGTTTTTTTTTTTCACATAATGTTATGTTATTCCTGTAAATTTTTATGAATTGAAAAAAAATTATACGTGTCGAATTTTCATTAGTTAATTTAGCAATTAATTGATATTGTTAACACTAGATATTATAATAAAACATACATTGATAGTTCGGATGCTACATTAAACATTTTATGAAAGTACATGTTAATAATCCAGATACTACATTGATCATTTGCGAAATACGAATGTTACAGAAAACATTTTATGAAAATAATGTAAATTATCCCAAATAAAAATTCATGGGAGTTTTGAACCAAAATGAAATCTATAAGAGTGATATGAAAAATGTGAAGAGGAAGGTAGGCTACTATTTCTCTTTGCTTCTCTATGAATTCAGATCGAAAGTCTTGAAACTTTGCTAAAAACCCATTATTTTAGTACCTAAAACATTGAAAGTTGATCATCAGGAATGAGGTGGGGGCCATGCCATGCCATGCCATGCCCATTGGACAACATCTTAGCTGTGATTTGAATGGCAGAGATGGGAATATGAGCTGTGATCTTCAACGTCCACATCAACTAAACCCAGCTTTCTTCTGTAGGGACCCACTCCCACATGCACCTGATTTTCGTTTTTCTTTTCTATTCTAGTTTAGGGCCTCACTGGAATATTTGGGGTTTTGATCTTTATTTGTACTACTTTTTCATGGCAACACACACACATTATTATTAAACAAGATGTTGTGTGACGACGACATCGTTTCTATTTTAAAACACAATATTTGGCATTGAACCCGTTGAGAAGGGGAATTCAGTGGTGAAGATTTGAATTTCTTTCCAAGAAATGGAAACTTGGAGTTACTGCCTCAATTATTGTTTGCAGTGTGTCCATCTGCCTTTATCTTATTTCTTCTTTTGTATATATAGCAAAGAAATTCGGAATTCAACCTCAAATCCTATTTAAATTCGCATCAACAACTCAAACTCCCTTCACTTTATTTTTATCATTTGTTATCAATTAAATTGTATATTTTTATTATAATAAAAATATAATTTTATCATCTTAATAGTTTATTTATTTATAATTTTTGAAGCATTAAATCAAAATTTTACCATTTTAGAGCGCCAAACTGTAATTTTATCATTACAAATTATTATTTTTTTAAATTATAAAGAAGTCTAAATGAAAAAAAAATTTCATTTTAGAAGAGGTCAGAGCCCCTGCCAGCCCTTGGCTCTGCCACTGGTTCACGTACTAATTTAATTTAGGTATAGTTATTTGTAATTATATAGACGTAGCATGTTTAGGTAATTACTATAATCGATGGATCTCACTGAATTGAGTGTAATTAATTACACTCTCCGATTCTTAAGGAGAGGATGAGAATTGAAATAATTAAAAACAATTACACTCAAATTCATTTACCCTATGACTTCCTAACTATGTTCAACACATGATTCGAGATTTAAAAATTATATTCATATAATAATATTTCAAATTTTTAGATATACATTTTATTTTTTAAAAATTATAATTATATGTTTTTTTTACTAATTTCGGTTAAATAATTTAAAAATTTTTATCAACAAGAATAACTCAATAAATATGAAATACTCGAGCCATTAGATAAAATTGAATATTACGTTTATTTTTCAGTAATCGTAATGTTGGTGATTTGGTCGAGGATTGTGTTATTGTACAATGTTGATGGTACTCTTTTAATACCTTTCTTTCATAAAATTTATTTTTTGAGAAAAATATTAGTTTAATAATATGATTTTTAAATAAATTAATTTAGAAACCAATTTTAAATATGGTAAAATTATACAAATTATGGAGTGAATTGAGAAAAAATAAAACGAATATTGAAAATATTAAAATATGTTATTGTTGGAAAAGGTCGATTTAAAAATCGATTTTGTTGCATAGTGAAAGTTATTATTTTTTTAAATCGAGTGGTTGTGGTATTTATAGCAATATATTTTAATTAAATAATATATGTGTTTTGAGTTAGACAATCCCATATCTCAACTTTCAAACAAATATCTTTTTCACTATTCCTAAACTTCGATCTGCTTAGAGTGTGCGCTCTAATTTTATAAACCGATTACACAGAATGAAAATTTTATTAATATTCAATAGAAATATTAATATATCTCAAATGCTAAAAATCGAAAAGACGAAACTCTCGCAAAATATAGAATTTATTTAGGAAAATAAATCACGCTGGATTTTGACAGAGTTTCGACACTTAATTGATGTCTCTTTTACCTAACTAATGATCTCTCTCTATATATAAAGAAAATCTCAATAGTATCAATTGAACAAGTAGAAACAAAATATTTTAATAGAAAAATACAAGTATTTCCTATTAGGAATACATAGGGGGCGGCGAAACCCCTTTTATGAGAATTAGGGTTGTTGCCCCTTCTGTGTAAATGGACTCATTGGACCTATTTCTCGTATTTGATATAATTATATGTGTTATTTTATCTTTAAATTAATTCATATAATTTTATTAACCTAATAATTATTTTTCCATTCTAAATTTTTTTATTTATTTAAAATAAATTTAATTAATTTTCTATTGAATTATTTCTTTAACCCAATTCTATTTCTGTATAGGTCATGTCGTTTTTACTGTACTAGAATCTATGAGTAATGAATTTAATCATTTTGTTCACTAAAACAGTGACAACTAATTAAAATAATTTTTAGTTCGAATTCTAGTTATTTAATAATAATCAATTAAATAATAATTCAAAGAAGTTAATTTAATTTCTAAGTTAAGTTTTTCTGTACTGTAAGAAAATGTATTTATTGGACAAAAAAAATTAACATTATTGCCTTGAAGTACAAAAATGTATAACTTTTATTAAATACATGTACCACATTGAACAAAAAATATAAAAAAAAAATGCCAAACTCAAATACCAAATTAAGTATTAATCCTATAAATAAAATTTATAATTACTCAATTAAAAGATGAAATATTATATAAAATCTTTTTAACTTCAATAAAATATAAATAAACTCTCAAATTAATTATCATATTTAGTTTGACCATAAATACTCTTATAAAAGCTTTAATGACATTGATGATTTGGCTTCAATTAAGTTATCCCACCCATTGGCATAGTTTTAAGTACTGTTATAAAATATAAATAAACTCTCAAATTAATTATCATATTCATTTTTATCATAAATACCCTTATTTACTTCCACAAAGCGACCTCAGGATAATTTTTAAGTATTTTATATAGTCAATTCTCTTTATAACAACATCATTTATTTATCTAGATTTTTATTGTTATAGAGATGTGGCTGTTATAAAGTGATAATTGTTGTAAGTTTACAATAAAATTTATATCGTGAATTTTCATAAAAAAAGAGATAGAAAATAAGAACTATGTTCAAATAAAAAGTGTGAATTAAATCAACAAAAGTAAAAGACGCACAACAAATGCATGTATTATTACTTTTATGCATATTTTATTTTACATTTTTTCACATGATTAATTATAAAGTTTATAAATCTAATAAGTTCGGTTAATCAACATGAGTGATCAAATTAAATTAATTAATTTATCACGAGTTATTAAATTCAAGTAATGAATTTATAAGTTTATGATATTCCAAATTCATAGTAAAATATTCAATCAGGGAACTTAATAATTTCTTAAATTGATGTATTTAATTTCACTCATTGAAAATTATTTTCATTTAATAAAATATGATTAATAAATTTTATCCATGAAATTTAATCATTTTATTGAAATAATATTTTAATTGAGATAATTTTCATTTAATAAATGATAATTAGACTTACTTATATGAAGTAACTATAATTTCAGTTAAAAATTTAAATCATATGTTGTTATGGAAAACTAATTTAATAAAGAATGTACTTCATAATTATAAATGTTGTCATGAGTGAAAAGTTGTTATAGAGGGTTAAAATAAAGAGAAATGATTGTATGAAACTGTGATTTCATGTCATCCCTATCCCTTTCCAACAAGGGAATGATAAATCAGATTTTTTCTTCTGATTTTCAATTTTTCTCCTGAAAAAATTCAAATTCAACTGAAAAAAAAAACTGAAAATCCAGAAAAATCTGAGTTGTCAACAATCCTTCCTCTAAAATAAAATATAAACAATTGGTTCTTCTAGAAATTTAGCAGTTGTAGTGAAATGTTGTTATAGCGAGTGATTGTTATAGAGAAGATTGATTGTAGATATTATATGTTTATTCAATTTAATATAAATAAATATTAAAATATTTTTCTAAATTGAAGGAGTGATCAAAATAATTTATATTATTATTTAAACTTTAAATTAAATTAGTATCACTAGTAACCAGACTTAAATTTGATTGGGTATATTACTAAACTACCCTTACAAATTTGAAATAAGTTATATTATTACAAAGATGTGTTTATCTTTTTACATTTTAAATAAAATTAATAAAAAATTACAAATAATGAGATTTGAACTCATACCATCGACATACATAAAACCTTAATTTTATCCTTTCAACCAAAACAATATGATAACATTTTAATATTCTATAAAAAAAAAGGACAATATGAGTTAGAAAGCAATTGAAATACATTTAATAGTCTTAATCACATGTATTTGCTTATTTAAATTTATTTTCACTCACAATTTTGATTAATTTGTTTGATTTCAATTTCGTACATATTGCATATGTGTTGTTATTATTATTAGTTTCAAATAATATGTCTCAGTGTTTATTAGATGTTACTTGTAAAAGCATATATGTATTTTAAATATGTGGTTTCCACACATATACATGTGATAGAATTACTAGTATTATCCAAGTATTTAATTATCTATAAAAGCATTATTTTTTATTAATTTTATGTGCAAAAAATTTAATAAATCCGCTTGAGAGTTGAGACATTAAAGTACAATAAAAACCAAGGTTAACATAAATTTTGACCTTTGGATTTGATAATTAGATCCATTTTTATATTTGTATTTTTTTTATCCATTTTGATACTTAAACTTAGTAGATAAGTCAATTTTGATTTCTAAACTTAGATTCTGTAAAATGCGATGTCACGTCATCACTCGAAACTTAAACTTGGATTTGATAATATTGATCTTGGATGGCGGTTCTTCGACGACCACTAAATGATCAATATCAACACTAATTATCTTGGCTAGGCGATCCGCCACTTTATTATTTGTTCTATGAATACTCCCGAAATTTACTTTCCAATCTTTGAAACACAAGTTGTTAATCATCTGAATTTTAACACCATTGCTAACCGTTGTAAGTCCGGTTTGAAGAATCTCAATAAGCAAAGCATTGTTACTCTCCAATTTGACTTGTCTAAAACCTTTATCCCAAGCTAATCTCAAGCCTTCAAGAACTACTTTGGCTTCAATTTGGAAAACATATGTTATACCTATTGCCATCTTGAAACCAAACAACCAGCCACCGCTTGGTCCCCTTGCCACACCATCGATTGCTGCCCCTAAACCGCATCTTGATAACGATCCACCAACATTAATTTTGATCCATTCGACAGTCATATTTTACCAACTATTCTCCGTCATACATTTGCATCCTCATCTTTCAAAGGCTCCTCCTATTTGCAAAGTTTTAGTCCAAGTGATAACTGAAGAAATAATATTTTTACCATTCAAATTCTATATAACCACGTAATGTTTTAATCAAAAGGTTAAATATATTAACTATTTTAATTAATTAATAGCATTATAAAAATAATATTTTAAATTTAGGTATAATAAAAGAAGTAAAATTAAAAATTAAGATTTTCCTATATTGCGAAGGAAAAAACATCAAAACCTTCAAAATTAAAAATTAAGAAATTACAGGTGTGTCATTGCAAATGCCATGAACATTCTTTAAATGTATGAACATCATTGCAAAAGTTAAGGGATTCACCTTAAAAAATAAAACAAAAATTTGGAGGGTTTGAAATAGGCAGTGCGCCGCGTTGAAAGGAATTTGATTGGTCATGTGATGGGCGAGAGATGCGGCAAATACAGCGTTGCTTTGCCTACGCTTTCCTGTCCTTTTCGTTTCACTTTTGCTTAGTTTTATTTTGTGTTTTTCAAAATCATCAATCACAAATCTCTATAGAATCCAGTTGTATGATAACCGGTTTGATGGCGACTGTTCGGCCACACCGCCAACACATTTCAATTCCATACCAAACTTTCTTTTCTGAAAGCAACCATATTCATTAACCATTAAAAAGTCCAAGGTTGTATAGATATTAAAGAAATTAAAAGATAAACCCAACTGGAAACTACTCCTTAACCAACCAAGTGCATCAGCGCATGCATTTGTTCCCTTTTCGAAAAACATTTTGCAAAGGTCTAGTAGTCAAAGACTGTCGGAGCCTCCTATGCTCATCAATTAAGGGAGACAAAATCAAATTAATAGAATTATTGTTTGACATGAAGGGAATAACAGTCTTCAATCTCAAGGTCATTGAGGTTGAGCGATCTAGCTAGCTGGCTGGAGCCCGTCTCTGAGTGCCCATAGCTCGGCTTGGACATTGCTAGCATAAAGGATGTGCCTATAGGAGCCAATCACCCGATGATCACGAATAATTGCTCCCGCTCCTACCTCTCCTAGTTTGAAACGGTTTCTATCTGGGGGTTTCCAAGAAATCGAGGTAAAGGTGGAAGAGGAATCTGATGAATCACAGAGGAATAAGCAACAAATTCCCCTACCGCTGGTAGTACTCTACGAGCAAAAATCTCTTTGGGACGGCAACAATGTTACGAGTCAACCAAAATTCTCAAAGCGCAGAAAGCAAAAACCGCATACCAAGGGAGATTAGGAGAAGAAGTTAATTCCTTAAATCACATCAGTTTTAATACGACTAGGAGAATTTAAACCCATGCCTTTTTAATTTTTCATATTTATACTTTATCCTTAAACAAAAATCTCGTTATTTTCTAGATCTTAAATTTAAACCAATAAAAATTTCTACCATTCAAAATAATTTTAATAATCACTCCTAGCCTATTTTTTTTTAAGTTCATAAATCAAGAAAAGATTAAAATGTGCCACAAGTCCATGTACCTCTCAAAAATTAGAAAATTATAATTTCCGTAGTTTTATTTCAAAAAATTTAGTCTCTCCATATTTCACATCTTAAAATACAAATATAGCAGTTAATACTATTAAATTTTTTTATTAATCCAAATGAATTACAAAGCTATTTTTTCAATTACATGTCTATCAAATAGAATTTTTTTTTCAAAAATATCACAATAATAAATTTAATAAAAAATTTAATAATTAGATTTAAAATTTACAATCTAAAAAGATAAAAGATTAGATTCCATAAAATAGATCTACACAAACTAAATTTTTAATTTTCGAAAAAGACATATTTTAACATTAAGAATACAATGATGTATAAATCTCTTAAAAATTAAATAACTTTACAGAACAAATATTCGATAATAATCCATAATGTATTTTTTCTGGCAAAATCCATAAATTAATAAGAAACAAAACATGGCAACCACATCCATCGTTTATTGAAGAAAGGATATATATTAAAATTATACGTGAATTGTAATTTAATATATAAATTTTAATTTGATTTAATTATATATTTAAAATTTTGATTTTAGTTTAAATAAATACATAAAATTTTAATTGCGATTAAATTTTATATATTTAAAGAAATAATTACATCACTTTCATTTTATATTGGATAGATATAATTATTTGTGTATGCAATATGTAAATGTAAAATAATGTCACATTGATAATTGTGTTATTGATTTGTGAAAATTGAATCAAACCAAAATCAATAATAGTTCATGTATAACATTGTACATTAGATCAAAGTTCATGTATAATTTTGAGATTTATACCATTTTAAAAAATAAAGTAACATTTGGTTCTAAATTTGATAATTTTTCTCAACTTAGTCCTTAAACTATTTTTTAGCTCACATTAGCCTTTGAAATTAGCAAATTTTTCCAATTTTAATCAATTTGATGATGGGATACTTTAATATTGTATCAAGTTATTACTTAAAAAATTATAATTTTTTTTTATAAAAAGATGATGTGATGACGTGACATAATTTTAAAGTGCGACATCATTAGAGAGACCAAAATTGAGATAAATTGTCAGATTATAGGATTAATTTGAAAAAAATTATGAAAAAAGTTATCAAATTTAAGGAGTAAATGTTGTTATCCTAAGAAAACCTGTAACACCCCAAACCCGCTTAAAAGTTTGAACGAATTTGGCTTAGTTACATTAACACTTTGAAAATTGGTTTTGCGTTTAGACATTTTTAGTTATTTATGACTTAAGTAAAAACCAAAATGAGTGCAAGTCAGTTTCAAACCCGAAATATATAGTCATAGTCAACTCAATGCAAAATAATCCGAGCTCCCGTACGCCGTCAGATTCCATGTCAGATATCTACCTGAACAGATAAGACAATTGGTGAGCTACCAATCTCAGTATATAACCAAAATCAAATACAATCAAGTTATAATAACATAGGTAAACTTAATGACATTTACACAACCAGTACCGAACCATTCCAGAGTATTGCAGAGTTGTCAAATTACAAATCAAAGGAATCTTACATGAAGTTGGACTCGATATCACTTCACGTCTCAATAAACAAACACAACACATAACCACTAGTTCATGGACGAATTCAGTTCGGTCACATAACATAAGGTCAGCCAATACAAATTCAAGATCTCAGTATAGAAATAATACAAATACAGTTACAGATGCAGTCATGTCACAGATATAGTTACGGATGCAGACATGATACAGATACAGTTACAGATGCAGACATGATTACCCCATCCGTTATACGCCATCTCTATCCAACCCAGCATACCATATAGTATCGGTATGACACGTTGTAGTGTTTACAGTGTCACTGCCAGTTCAATGGTAACCTTGCAGTGTTTACAGTGTCATTGTCGGTTCAGTTAAATATTCTCAAATGGTTTAACCACTGAATCAGTTCAGTTCAGTTACTTCCTTCACTTCACAGTCCCAAGCCATGCAGATGCCGAAAATATATGACATATATGTATAATCTATCAATAGACGTGATCATACAATCCTAGTATAACAGTGTGCTAAGATTATTCGTAATCATTTCGTGCAGTTATCCACATACAACATATCCTTAACCAAAACAATAACACAAAAGCGTACCTATATGCTTAATAGAACACAAGTCGTACCTGAACGGAATGCAAACTATAATGCATCCAAACAAAGTCACATTACACATTATCAATTCGCTATTAAGTTTCTTATATCAGTGTAACCTTCGTACATATAGCACATTGTAAACAAATAGATCACAATTATCAAGTTTAAAGCTTACTATAGACCATGTGTCTCAAAACTATGTACCCACACCTATGTGTCAGCCCATGTTCTCCAAAACAGTATACATACACCTTGATACACGCCCATGTGCCAGCTTCTGTGCCACACACACCCTGACACACGCCCGTGTGCCAGCCCGTATGCCTCCAAACAGTATACACACACACACACACCCTGGACACACCCTAGTGTTCCAGCCCGTGTGCCTTCTAACAGCCCCATTTCGACGGGAAAAATGCAAAAAAACACGAGAATTCTAAAGGGGTTTTGATACCTACCTGTTACATGACGATATAGGAGCAACCAATCACGTTCTCGAAACCTAAAATGCATAAACGAAACCAAAAACACTATTATTTCCAACAATTACTAACTTATATATAATGTGGTTTCGTCAAGACCTTCAACACAAAAACCAACAACTCGAACTCAATTACCTTCGCGCGAAGAGACCAATTTACATATTAAGAGCGTCAGGGGAGGTCCTACTCTCGAGATCGTCTCCTAAACCTCAACAATCAAGCGCAACACAAGAAATTCACACAAATTAGGAACAGTTCCCAAACTTGCCAAAAAGAAAACATTAATTAACATAACAACACTCAACGAAAGTTAGCACGATTCCAATACAACAAAGTTACACACCCTACGGTTTCATTAGCGAACAGTAACAAGCACAAACAGTCACCAGTATTCATCGGAGGAAGAACATATAAAAAGAAAGAAGAACCTTGTGAGGATGAGAAAGGACGTAAAAGGAGAGAAGTTATTTAATTAACTTCAAAATCAATTTTCCGGAGAGGAGCAAAAATATATTTCCTCAACACATATGCAAAAATTCGAACATATGACCAGAGAATAGAAAAATGCTTAACCATTAAACCACTAGGCTCATCGTTAATATCAATTGATCGCAATATCTTATAACACACATGTTCAAAGGTAACAGTTTAATAAATGGACGAAAACAAAAAAAAATTCAAGAAATAAGATTCGAACTCAAAACCTTACACACATAATCAGAACACTTAACCACTAAACCATATCAACTCACTTGTCAAAATTTCTCAAAATCTAGCTCCAAAATTGAGAGATAACCACTCATGATTTCAGTAACCTGATTTTTCCTAACTCGATTTTTGAGATGTTACAAAACTTATATGAGAAAAAAATATTTAATTTCCCTGACCTTTCCACATTCAAACCGCTAAACATCGTAGCATCACATACTTATTAACGGCTGAGATTTCATCTTATCGTGTGCTTAAGACTAACGGTATCATTTTCCGCAAGCTACGCGTCCACATCATATATCCCGTGACTTCTACCGCATTGTATCACTCTCTCACTAAATATCAATAAAAAAAGAAAGAAAAATCCAGTGGGCAGTCCGTCCCAGCTCAAAGCTTAAAAGTAGCCTTTCCCATCTCTCTCCTCCTTTACTCTTTTTCTTTCAAAACCTCAGCTTAATTAAGCTGAAAATGGCCCCTTCATCTCCGCCACAAACACCGCCGTCCGCCGTTGTTATTGTCCTCCTCGTACTCTCTTCCACCGCATTGCTTTGTGAATCAAGGTTAAGCTTAGATTACTACTCCAAAACCTGTCCCAGTTTTACCAAAATCATGCAAGACACCATAACCAACAAGCAAATCACCAGCCCCACAACCGCCGCCGGTACACTTCGTCTTTTTTTCCACGACTGTCTTCCCAATGGTTGCGATGGTTCCATCCTCATATCTTCCACCGCATTCAACAAAGCCGAACGTGATGCCGACATCAACTTATCTCTCCCTGGAGATCCATTTGACCTCATTGTTCGAACCAAAACAGCCCTTGAACTCGCTTGTCCCAACACCGTCTCTTGCTCCGACATCCTCTCCGTCGCTACTCGTGACTTAGTCACCATGCTTGGTGGACCGTACTATAATGTTTATCTGGGTCGCAAAGATTCACGAGTTTCATCAGCTTCTTCACTAGAAGGGAAGTTACCTAAACCCACCATGAGTATGTCACAACTTATAAATCTTTTCTCTTCAAGTGGGTTCACTGTTCAAGAAATGGTGGCTTTAAGTGGAGCGCATACAATTGGGTTTTCTCATTGCAAAGAGTTTAGCTCAAATATAAGCAATGATACCCATTACAATCCTAGATTTGCTCAAGCATTGAAACAAGCTTGTTCAGATTATCCAAATAACCCAACATTATCAGTTTTTAATGATATCATGACCCCCAACAAGTTTGATAACTTGTATTATCAAAATCTACCAAATGGTTTGGGGCTTTTGGAATCAGATCATGGATTGTATGGTGATCCCAGAACAAAACCGTTTGTGGAATTGTATGCAAGGGATCAAAATAAGTTCTTTCAAGATTTCGCTAAAGCTATGCAAAAGCTAAGTGTTTATGGGATCAAAACTGGGAGAAGAGGAGAGATTAGACACAGGTGTGATGCTGTAAACTGAGATTTTTTTCATCTTTGTTCATTTTGGTTTGTTCTTTTGAGATATATTTATTATACCCTTGTCTTTGTTTGTATCAATTGTCACATCAGGCTTAAAATTTATACGTATTTACATATTCTGTGTTCTGGGTTTCAAAGTTCCAATCTCTTCTTTTTGTTCTTCTTCACTGCTTCTGGTTCTGTACTTTTACCTATGTCTATCTATGATTAACACCATGAAATCAGCTAGAAAGATGGCTTTTTTTTGGGGGGGGGGGTTTTGGAGTTTGATTCTCATTGATTGTTTAATTTATTTTTGAGTTTACTTTTGTCTCTTCTCTTTGTTTTCTTCAAGAATCAAATATATATATATATATATATATGATGCCTTTATCCATGCACTTAATCTATTACTCAACTTGGGCAATCACTATGTTTGCAGCAGGGTATAATATTCATTTATTTAACTTCTTTTTGTGTAGTTGAAAGATTTTGCGTTGAATCAGCATAGTGTAAGGTGGATATGTTTTTTTTTCTTTAAACTATTTGATGCATTTGAAGTGTTCTTGAAAAATTAAGGGAGTTGAAGCAACATGTTGACCACCTGCTACCATGTGGGGTGGTTCATTTTCTGTACTTGCCCTGTATGTTCCCAGAATTCAACTGCCAATGAAAGAAACCTTTTTCCAAGAAATCAATTTGATTTTAAAACTATTTTGAGGATTGGAACTTGATTGAAATATGAAACTTTATCAATCCAATTTCTTCAAGGTTTGAGCTTCAAGTTATGAACTGGAAATGCCTTATTATCATCCCACCTAGGTTTGATTAGGCTTGTTTATCAAATAAAATCAATTTTCATGCTAGACTTTAAATTCAATTATTTGTAGTTTGAATTTGAACTAAAGCTTGGCTCAGCAATTACCTAGCTGAATTAGATTATTTTATTGGACAATACTATATGATATTGAAGATTACAACTGTCATGAGCCTAGAGTGCCTTAGGCATAGGGGTGAATCCTGTAATCTTTTTGAAGGGTCGAAATTGAAAAATCTTGTTTTTTGGCGTTTTGATAAATCATAAAAGAAAGACAAAATCATAACAGCAAGACAATTAGTGCGATTCGAATCTAGATCATTTTTAGGATTATGAACACTAGTTATCAGACTACCATACGAGATTTAATGTTGTTAAACCTTTGCTATTATGCACTGCCGCATATATCATTGAATTGGCTGTTCCTTGATAAAACTTGTAAGAGCAAAATAGGGCTGCACTGCACCAACAACCAATTAAAGCACTCTCGCTGACCTGACCACTGCTGTTTCCTCTAGAGATAAAAAATTTTGCTGCAAATCCTTTTGATGCTAATGCTAGTGGCTATTATACATTTGCCGACGATATATTCTACAATTTGAGGTCCTTAATTTATACCTCAATAGTAAATAGCCATTACTCACTGTGGCAAAATTATTTACATTTTTTTTTAATGTTTTATGCTAGTGGCTATTATACATTTACTATTTCACACAAGGCTTCTCTTGACTTTTTTTTTTCTTAAAGATATTTTATATTTCACATTTTTATTCAATATATTATCATATATTTACAAAAATACGACATCTGATAAATGTTTCATTAGGAGTTAAATTGTATTTTGATCATTTTACTCAAAAAAATGGGTAAATTAATTTTTATACGTTAAATTAAAGAGCAAATTGATTTTTTATGTTAAAAATTTTATCTATTTTTACTGTTAAAAACTTGTGTATCACATGTACCTCATGTTGACGTATAAGAATCAATTTTTAATAGTAGAAATAGATGAGATTTTTAATAGAAAGATTTGCTTTTTGATCTAAGGTATAGGATTTAACTTGCCAATTTTTTTAATATAAAAATCAAAATGCAATCTAACTCACAGTATAAAGATCTTATATATATACATATTAAACATATATCAATATTCAACACTTACACCTAAGTTGAAATAATATATAAGACATGTTCATCAGCCCCACAATTTTGGATTGTTGGCCATATATTGTCTTTTGCCCTTCGTTTCTACTTGAAGACATAGAAAACATCTAATCTAACTGATACATATATATCTATATATATAAAAGTAAAAGAAACAATGTTTATGAGAGTTTCATGTAGTGATCAAAAGCAATATTGGTTCAATTTGGTCAAAAAGAAAACACTGATATGCAACTTTCTGTTCATGGATGATGCCAAAAAAACACTGATATGCAATTTTTTTATGAGATATTGTGCAACAAATTTCACTATTATTGTTGAAGATATTTAGTCAAGCAAGATCATTTTGAAGAGTTCTACCGTGATTTACTTTTTTATGGATAACCATCTCAGGTTTATTTTATTTTATGATAAGTGATTTTATTGGGAAAAAAATTAGATTCATTATGATAACACTTGTTCATTTGTAAAGAACTACAATGCCTATTTAAAGAAGACTTGTGTTTCAACTTTGAGACAAAGATTAAGAAACTTTTATGAGTGCAAATTACTTGTGTGCATACTATTTTATCAATAGTTTCTGAGCTTTCATTGGGGAAAATCTTAGTGACTTCATTGTAGTTGTATGCAAGCGAGGCTCCGAAGAGTGTGAGTAAGGTTAGCTTAAATCAGCTCTTACATTGTTGAATTATAGTTATTTACTCACTGGGCAAGGCCCTATAAACATATGAAAGGGTTTTGAATTGCGTAATCAACTCTTGTGTTCATTATTTTACTTTTCAATTTCAGTTGTATATTCAACTGCAACTCACATAACTATTGGACCAACGATTCAACATTTACAATTGGCACTACTTGGTGGGATTCCATTGTAGAATTGCTAAATCATGGAAGGAGGCTCAATCTCTATTGGCCACCTACGTTAAATGGGTCGAATTAAGCCTATCGAAAGGCACATATGAGAGCCTTTATAAAGTTAATTGGTGAGAAGGCTTGAAAAGTCATTTTATCTCATTGGGAGAAACCTGCTAAATGATCTAATGGAGTTTAAACCATCAAACTTGAAACCACCTAGTCAAGAAATGAGGACAAAGCAACTGGTTACAACTCCCAAGGCTTTGAACGCTATCTTTAACGGTTTAGATTCTGAAGAATTCATGTGCATCTCCAAAGGTATTTCTGCTAATGAAACTTGGACCATTCTAAAACAACATGTAAAGGCACTAGTTATGTGAAGCAGTCCGTCCAAGCTCCAAACATTAACAACTAGGTTTTGAAATTTTGAGAATGCTAGAAGAAGAAACTCTTTCAGATTTTATGCTGAATTGTGTGACATTTTTAACCAAGCTTTTGTTATTGGTGAGAAGTATTCAAATACAAAACTACTTCGTAGAGTCCCTTCCAGAAAGATTCTCCATTAAAGTGTCCACCATTGAGGAGACCAAAACATCAACACTCTGAGAATAATCGAGTCAATTGGATCTTTTGTTTAAGAAAATAATAACAGTCATGTTGCTCTTGTTGTTAAAACTAGAAATGTTGCAACTAACTCAAACATTGACCGTGACAGTGATGCTAAATCAACAAAAGACTTTATGGACACATTCAAGACCATGTTATGCAAATAAAGCTTGTTATGAAAAGTTAATGAAGAATTAACTAGAGAAAATTCTACTCTTAAATAGGAAAATCACAACCTTTTGAAGAATATCAAAAAGAAAGACTACTCCTTAGTAGAAAAAGAAGCCAACCTTAGTGATGCTCTAAAGGAGCTTGCAGCATCCCAACCTTTTGACGAATATCTAAAAGAAAGACTACTCCTTAGTAGAAAAAGAAGCCAACCTTACTGATGCTCTAAAAGAGCTTGTAGCATCCCAATTTATCTTGAAAAAGATAGGATTGAGAAGCGAGAAATTAGACAATTGAGATATTACAACTCAATCTACAAGTACCATGAGATATAGGAGGAAATAATATGTATCGAGATGTAAAGGAACTGTACTTGTGGCCTAGACTAAATTGAGATATTACAGACTTCGTAGCTAAGTGCGTAATGTGTCAGCAATCGAAAGCTGAACACCAGTTCCCTTCAAGCCTTTTGCAACTTATCGATATACTTCAGTGGAAGTGGGAGCGAATAACTATGAACTTTTTTAGTGGGTTACCCTTGACACTCACTAAGAAAGTTTCAATTTGGGTGATAGTAGACTGATTAACTAAGTCAACTCATTTCTTACCTATCCGTATGGACTATTCTTTACAAAAGCTAGATAAGTTATATATTTCAAAGATTGTAAGGTTGCATGGAGTACTAGTGTACAAGCCCAATTTTCGTCCGGGCCTCGAAACCCAAAGTCAAAGTCTTCAAATTCTTGAAAATCAGTCCTTAAAGTCCTCTCAAATCTCATTCAAACCCCTCTACTTTTGGTGCCTTTATGGATTTGCCCCAAGCTAGTTTCAAGCAAACTTTGAACTAGTCAAAGTGCTCAAAAGGTGATCGGCCATGGATTGAGTGGCTGAAATTCATTTTCTAAAAATAGCCTCTAACTTCCACCTATAAATACCCCCCTAAGCTACTCATTCTAATCACGAATTCACCAACACATTCTCTTCTTTATCTCATTTTCTCTCTAGCTTTTCTCTTCCATTTCTTTGCCGATTTTTCCCTCTTGGGAAAGAGTGGTCTTCAGCCTTGGAAATAGCTTCATTGGGTGTTCATCAGAGACCTCGATCTGGGAAGAATCGAGCAAGAAAGACGAAGAACGTGACAACAGTTCTTGAGAATTGTACTATTAATTGCATTTATTACATTTTTATTCTTTTTTTATATTTGTAAGTTATGTGCATATTTATATTTGCATAACATGGTAATTCATTTTTTTTTTTAAAAATACATAAATTGTTTTTAAAAATCAAGGCAATATCCTTTATCTCGGGAATTTAAAAAATCATGCCCTAACTCACTCGGTGTCGGTTTTTTTTAACCGGGACAATTGAATATCCTTTTAAAAATTTAAATACGAGATTTTTTTTGAAAAGTTTGTTATTTTTGAATATTCAAATTGTTATATCCTAACTTACTGGATGTAACTTTTTCTCGATTTATTCGAAATAATGAGCTTTCTTCGAAAATAATTTTTTTTTCAAAATAAAATCAATATGACATTCATGCATTTAAGGATCGCAATTTAAATTTTTCTCGAACTTTTAATTTTCAACAAATAAGATTTTGAATAATCGATTAGGTACCAATTTTGGGCGTGTAAGGGTGCTAATCCTTCCTTATGCATAACTAACTCTCAAACTCGTTTTATGGTTTCAAAGACCAAAATTATTTTAATAATTTTTTTTAAATCTCAAAAGGTGACCCAATTACACCTGCTTTAAAAATTATTGATGGCGACTCCATTTTCATTTTCCAAAATATAAATCGAGACTTATTTTTGTTTTTTTCAAAAAATAGTTTCGACAGCTTGGCGACTCCACTGGAGACAAATAAGAGAGTCAAGCCGCAAGTCGATTATTCTTTGTTTTTTTTGTTGAAAATTTCAAAGTTGATTTAATTTAATTTGCGATCCTATACATTTTTTTTGTGTTTTATATGTTTGTTGTGATAATAGCATGTGGATATTATATGTATATATTTTTGCATACATGCATTTGTTACTACACCGCTTAAGTGGAAATGAGAAGCTACTCCTTCGTGAGGTTTTCACCTCCGTACAGGATAGTGAATCGCTTTCGGGATACATCCGTACCTATGTTTTCGTGAAGTTTTCACTTCCGTGCAAACATATGGGAAATGTGTCCCCTTGAACCGAACTCGTCTATATGAGCCTATAATGGGTGAGGATTGAGGAATTTACTGGTTTGGGTACCATTACTTTAGAACCGAAAATCGCATATAATGAGTCCTAAGTGCCCACCCTAGGTAGAACTATACCGAATCTTTAGAAACCACTCAATAGATGCGTAGGTTCTCTGTGGTATATTTGTTGATACATTTTATAGTTGTTGGTACTAACTTGGTTTTTTGTCTTATTTTGCATTTGCATCCTCATATTAGGAAATGTATTGACTTGAGTTTGATTACTAAATAGAAAATTGGTCATAAGAAAATGGACTTCTTGATAAAGTAGAATACAATATAGTCATGCGTCTATGGTCAAAAGAAGGACAGATGAGTAAGACGGAAACGAAGATCGCACAACGAGTCACTTTGATCGAGTACGAGAAGTGAATGATCACTTAACCATTCAAGCTGACATTTTGGACCAAAAATCAGAGACAAACCAGGACGAAATTGGATGATTTCCTATGAAGATTAAGGCTTTTGAACACTAAGGCACGACCATATACGTATCTGCCTTATGTAAAGAAGTCTGTTTTCTAGTAAAGTTATTCTAATAGAATCGAGCTATGAGTCAATACTTTTCTTATGCATACATGCACTCATAAGCATCACATTTTTTTAACTTGCATTTAACTCCATGAAAGCCTACCTTAAGTGGAACTGTGCCAGACCTTAGTGGTTACCAAGTTAAGAAATACAATTATATTCTTTGCTTCTTTGCTTTTAATTGCAAGTTATTTCCAAGTTTTATTCCTGAACCTGTTTGCATTACATTTTCATCAAAGAAAATGTGTTGATTTAAGCCCAATTACCAAATAGAGAACTTAACATGGAAAACGGGTTTTTTGATAAAGTGGAAGACAATATGGCCGTGTGTATATGGTCAAAGAGAAGACAAATAGAGAATGATGACATCCTGCTAGAGGTGCATATATCAGAGTCTTGGAATTTCACCTAGATAAGCATGATTCAGAATAATTCGTAAAAGCTAAAAGAAATATGAGATCAATGGGATAATGAGACAAGGTAGACATTCTACCGAATATGGTGATTTGCTTTATTTACTCAAGATTAAGAAGCTGATAAGCATAATCGGGGAGTGAGCATTAAGTTACGATCGAGATTAAGAAAAAAGGATAATAAGTGCATCACTTGGAAGAGTTTGTGAAACTTAAATTTGGTGCACCTTGACGCAAAGAAAAGGTCGACGTATTCACTTTAAGAGTTTATGGATCAGTCATCTTCCCCAAGGCATCAGTGCATATAGAGGATGTGGTCTCGAATTAGTGACTAAGCTAAAAGGCAAGCCAAGCCAGGAATGAAGAATTCAAAGGTAGAAGAACTTGAGGTCTCATTGTGAACTACAAGTTGACCTTTTCAAAGAAACTATAGAAACAAACAGTGAATGTTGGAAAACAACTTCAACGCTTTCACAGGAAAGTCAAAGATAAAGATTATATTGCGAACGAAGCTTTGTTCCAAATGCGAGAAGTAACTAACCACTTGTAGACCTTAGCCATTCAAGATCGACATTTTGAGCTGGAAGTAAGAGTTAAACCGGAGCAAAAATTAGCTTGGAAGATTAAGGCTTTGAGAATTAAGGCGCGACCATATATGTATCTGCATTATGTAAAGAAATTTGTTTTCTAGTAAAGTTGTTCTAATGGAATTAAACTAGAATCAACGCCTTTTTGCATGCATTTTACCATTCATTTACATTGCACTGCATGCATTAAATTTTAATAAAAACCCCCCACATCTGAAACATTTGTGTGTGAGAGAGTCATCAACCCTAAATGAAAACTAAGAGGAAATAGGTTAAATCAAGATAATGAGGGAATTTGAGCAAAAGTCATATGGAGAGTAGAACCCATCGAGAGTACATCCCTATGCCTTTGGAAGTGTTCTAGACAACTAGACTGTGGAGGAGCTTCCTGTAGTTTTTAGGATTTTTCCAGGGTAATATTCAGAATACACTTATTGCACTAAGTCCGACAGTAATAGGGATCCTTTTGTAAAGGGTACATGATCACTATCTGTTATTCCAAAACTGATGCATTGTTGTCCTGTTTGGCAAACATCTTACATTTCTTCTCATTCGATCATACCAAAATTAACCATTCTTTGATTTAATTATTCTTTGGATCCCATTTTGTCTCTATGCTATGCGTATGAGAGACGTTGCTGTTAACTTGAAGCCTCATTTTGAGAAGGACATGTGTCCAGAAAAACTTCAGGACTTTGAAAATGATCAAGAATGTAACTTGTCTCTCGATCTGTTACGGATGGTTGAGCAAAACAAGAAACGAATATCACCTCGAAGAGTTGTGATTTTAAGTGAGAATTGAGGCATGTGTCTTTGCAGAAACAAGGCAAGATGCTTTGAGAATCCAAAGGTCTTTGTATGGTCCTATCAAATCATGACGGATTTAAGAAATTGATGTCATGACACACAGGCTCCCATAAAGGAAGAATCCAATCCAATTCAATAGAAACTTTGAAGAATGAGGATTGACTTGTTATCAAAAATAAGGTAAAAAAAGGGTCAAGATCTAAAACCCGCAAAGGGCATCTTGAAACCTAAGAAAAAAAAAGAAAATAGAAAGAAAAAGTCAAGATGAAAAACCGCAAAGGGCATTTTGAAAATCTATATATCTCATTCACCTCTTCACGTTAAGCCTTTTTTCTATGTGGGGCATGGACCTCACCGAGCAAATTTTGCTAAAAGTTTCTAATGGGTTTCGATTCATTACTTCATCAAGTGAGTAGAAGCTGATTTCTATGCCAATCGGCGGTTAAGCAAATTCTTGAAAAAGAGAGATTATATGTCGATATCGAAGGCCAAAAAGGATCATATCTGACAACGATTTGAATTTGAACAACAGCACGATAGCGAAAGTCTGCAGCTAATTTAAGATCAAGTATCACGATTTAGCACCATGTCGCCAAAAGACGGATAGGGCAGTGGAGGCAACCAATAAAGACACCAAAGGATTGATTAGAAAATAGCAGAGACTTACAACGGCTTGACATGAGAAATCACCAATTTACCCTCGATGCTTATCGGACTTTTGTCAGAACGTCCACCGAGGCAACACCTTTCTAACTAGAATGAAAGTAGTCTTACCCATTAGAGTCGAGTTTCCTTCCCTCCAGATTTTGTTAGAACTGATGAAGCATAATGGATCCAATCCAGATGTAGTCAGCTAAGCTTGATTGAAGAAAAGATAATAAAAGTCATCAGTCATGAGCAGGTGATAAGGGCTTACGACAAAGAAGGATTCGCTCTATAGAATTCCACGAGAGAGCTTTGGTTTTGAAAAGGATCTTGCTTACAAAAGACTTCCAAAGAAAATGGATGTCGAACTGGGAAAGGCCTCATGATGTGAAGAAAACCTTTTCTAGAGGAGCTTTGATTTTGTCTGAGATAAACGGTAAAGACCTGCTCAACCCTGTGAACTCGGATTCGGTGAGGAAGAAATTTCACAAAAAAGGAAAAAAGAGAAAAAGAGAAAAAGAAAAGGAAAAAAATAAGAAAAGAAAAAAGGGGAGGTCGAGGTGAAAACCCGTAAAGGGCATCTCGAAACCTAAGGAGATTTAAGTTGAAAACCTGAAAAGGCGGCTCAAATTTGAATAAAAGAGAGATGTATGAAACGGTTTTCTCTCTTCAAAGAAACAAGGTGGAGAAACTTTACACCTTGAAGCATCGACGAAGTACTTCAAGTTTCATGGACACATGTTAAGCTCAGAATGGTTCTCATCAAGTTTGCTCAGCGAAGCTCAGACTTTGATATCTGGGGCACCTAACTTCATTCTTTGCTCACTTGATATTTTGGCAACTTTTGATCAATGTTTGTCATTTTTAATCTTTTCACTTCATAATCATGTTCAAGCATTTTTGTATTGAAATTACAGTTAGTAGATTAGTGATTTTTAATCTTTTCATTCATGCAAGCTTTGCCTCCAATCAAATTCAAATTCATACATTTTTTGCATTTGAAATAACAGTTAGTGATCTAACGATATAAGGAATAAAAGGATTTCTGCATATTGCTCTGGAAAATTCTTAAATAGTACAGAAACCTGAAACAGGATCACTAGTTGGAAATAATCAAACTCGAGGGTTAGAAGGATCTTGAAACAAATAATTTAAATTACAACTACCTCTTTAGATTTCATGTAAAAAATATCATACCAAAAGAAGAACATGATAACACATCTGCGATAGGACTTAGACAAACGACAAACAATGTCGACCTAAGGACTAAAAATAAAATCGTTCTCAAAGATGACATTTTTGCATTCATCATTCATACTCATTTGGTTAGGACCATTTGACTCATTCCAATCATGACATCTTAATAATCTGGCCTACATAGAGGTCCATAAAAGCATATTCTACAGGTTTGAAGGGAAAATTTGAACCCGCAACAACAAATCTAATACCCTAGAGATATGATGAGAAAGGTTAAAGCCGCAACGGCGAACCCTGTATCTTCGGGACATGATAGGAAAGATTGAAGCCGCGACGGTGAATCTTGTACCCTAGAGTTATGGAGGGAAAGATTGAAGCTGCAACGGTGAACCTTGTACCCTAAAGATGTGAAGGGAAAGATTGGGGCCGCAACAACGAATCTTACACCCTGAAGATGAGGAAAAGTAGATTGAAGCTGCAAAGGTGAATCTTACGTCTCTAAAGTTGAAGAGGAGCAAATTGAACGGTGAATCTTCTACCTCAAAGTTGCAGTGAAGCAGATTGAAACAAGTAGTAGATCTCAACGTCCCTAAGGTTACAGTAGAGTGGAGTAAAAAACCAGAATCTTATACCCCTATAGCTGTAAAGAGGAGGATTAAAACAAGTAACGAACCTCAATCTCCCTGAAATTGTAATGAAATGGAGCAAGTTACAATCATCCAATCTTTTACCCTAATCAGAGGGCAGATTGAAGACCATCAAATCTTTGACCCTAACTAGAGAACATATTGAAGACCATCCAATCTCTTACCCCGATCATGGGGCAAATTGAAGCACTCCAATCTTTTACCCCAACCATGAGGCAGATTGAAGTAATTCAGATCTTTTACCCTAACCAGAGGGTAGATTGAAGTAATTCAATCTTTTACCCCTAAAGATATGAAGGTGCAAATTGAAACCGCAATGGCAAATTTCATACACCTAAAGTTGTAGAAGGGAAGAATGAAGCCGCAATGGCAAATCTCATTCACCTAAAGCTGTAGAGGGGCATATTGAAGTCTCAAGGACGAATCTTATACTCCTGAAGCTGAAATGAAGTGAAGTTACAACCTCCAATCTCTTACCCTAACCAGAGGGTAGATTGAAGACCATCCGATCTCTTACCCCAATCATAGGGCAGATTGAAAACTATCCAATCTTTTACCCTAATCAAAGGGTATATTGAAGACCATCTAATCTTTTACCCTAATTAGAGGGTAAATTGAAAGCAATCTAATCTCTTACCTCAACCATGAGACAGATTAAAACAATCTAATCTTTTACCTTAACCAAAGGGCATATTGAAGCAATCCAGTCTTTTACCCTAACCAGAGGGCAGATTAAAGACTATCAAATTTCTTACCTCGACCATGAGGCAGATTAAAACAATTCAATCTTTTACCTTTAAAGTTATAGAGGGGCAGATTAAAATTATAAAAGCAAATCCTATACCCCTAAAGTTGTAAAGGGGCGGATTAAAACTCACAGTAGTAGACCTCGATCTTCACTGAAGTTGCAAAGAAATAGAGTGAAGCTACGAAAGCGAATCCTTATCTCTCTGAAGTTGCAGTAGAGCAAGATGAAGCTACAGAAGCAAATCTTATACCCCTAAAGTTGTAGAAAGGTGGATTAAAACTCACAATAGTAGACCTCGATCTTCACTGAAGTTGCAAAGAAATAGAGTGAAGCTACGAAGGTGAATCGTTATCTCTTTGAAGTTGTAGTAGAGCAAAGATGTAACTACAAGAACAAATCCTATACCCTTGAAGTTAAGTGGGTCGGATTAAAGTCATTAACAAATTCTATCTCCCTAAAGATGAAGTGGAGTAAGATAAGATTACAACATTAAATCCTATCTTCTTGAGATTGCAATGAAGCGAATACCATGGAATAGAGTAGCTAATAAAGTGAAAGGACGGATGGCTGAAAATAAGAAACATCAAAAGGATCGGACGAAACTGGTATTCTTTTTCTTTGCTCCATTCTTGTTACACGACAACGAGCAAAGAGGGGCAGCTCTACAAGCCCAATTTCGCTCGGGCCTCGAAACCTAATGTCAAAGTCCTTAAATCCTTGAAAATCAGTCCTCAAATTTCTCTCAAATCTCATTCAAACCCCTCCACTTTTGGTGCCTTTATGGATTTGCCTTAAGCTAGTTTCAAGCAAACTTTGAACTAGTCAAAGTGCTCAAAAGGTGGCCGGCCATGGGATTGAGTGGCTGAAATTCATTTTCTAAAAATAGCCTCAAACTCCCACCTATAAATACCTCCTAAGCTACCTATTCTAATCACGAATTCACCAACACATTCTCTTCTTTATCTCATTTTCTCTCTAGCTTTTCTCTTCCATTCCTTTGTCGATTTTCCCTCTTGGGAGAGAGTGGTCTTCAGCCTTGGAAGTAGCTTCATTGGGTGTTCATCAGAGACCTCGATCTGGGAAGAATCGAGCAAGAAAGACGAAGAACGTGACAACAGTTCTTGAGAATTGTACTATTAATTGCATTTATTGCATTTTTATTCTTTGATTTATATTTATAAGTTATGTGCATATTTATGTTTGCATAACATGGTAATTCATTTTTTTTTAAAAAAATACGTAAATTGTTTTTAAAAATCAAGGCAATGTCTTTCGTCTTGGGAATTTGAAAAATCATGCCCTAACTCACTGAGTGTCGATTTTTTTTGAACCGGGATAATTGAATATCCTTTTAAAAATTTAAATACGATAATTTTTTTGAAAAGTTTGTTATTATTGAATATTCGAATTGTTATATCCTAACTTACTGGATGTAACTTTTTCTCGATTTATTCGAAATAACGAGCTTTCTTCGAAAACAATTTTTTTTTTCAAAATAAAATAAATATAACATTCATGCATTTAAGGATCGCAATTTAAATTTTTCTCGAACTTTTAATTTTCAACAGATAAGATTTTGAATAATCGATTAGGTACAAATTTTGAGCGTGTAAGGGTGCTAATCCTTCGTTATGCGTAACCGACTCCCGAACTCGTTTTATGGTTTCAAAGACTAAAATATTTTAATAATTTTTTTAAATCTCAAAAGGTGGCCCAATTACACCTACTTTAAAAATTATTGGTGGCGACTCCATTTTTATTTTCTAAAATATAAATCGAGACTTATTTTTGTTTTTTTCAAAAAATAGTTTCGACAATTAGTATCAATCATTTTCAGATCGAGATCCCCATTTTACATCTTGATTCTGGAAAAAAGCTTCACGAGGCACTGGATACTCGTTTGGATTTTAGTACTGCCTTCCATCCGCAAACTAACAAACAATCCGAACAGGTCATTCAAATATTGGAAGATATGCTAAAAGGTTGCATTATTGAATTCTGAGGTAGTTGGGAAAAGCATTTGCCTCTAGCTGAATTTGCCAAATAGCTTCCATTCGACTACACAAATGGCACCTTATGAAGTCTTTTATGGTCGAAAGTGTCGAACACCACTGTGTTGGCCAAACTTAGAGAAAGGAAAATTTTGGGTCCCAAAGTGGTACAGGAATCTAAAAGGGAAATAAGGTTAATTCACGATAAACTGAAAGCGACTTCAGATAGGCAAAAGTCATATACAAACTTAAAAAGGAAAGACATTGAATATAGTGTCAGAGATCAAGTATTCCTGAAAGTGTCCTCATGGCGAAAGGTGTTGAGGTTATTAAGAAATGGCAAGTTAAGTCTTATGTTCATCGAACCTTATAGAATCCTTAACAGAGTCGGTCCAGTGTCGTGCCAATTAGAATTACCATCAGAATTGAATCGCATCCATGATGTCTTCTATGCTTCCATGTTGAGGCGATACGAATTTGACCCTTCCTATATTGTTCCAATCGAGAAAATCGAGGTGAGATTGGACTTTTCCTTTGAGAAGGATATAAATTTTAGATTGTGAGGTAAAGGTTCTAAGAAGGAAACAAATCTCATTTGTTAAGGTTTTATGGTGGAACCATGGAACTAAAGAGGTCACATGGGAATCGAAAGAGATGTTTCGTCAACAGTATCCTCATCTGTTCGAATCAAGTAAATTTTGAGGATGAAATTTTTTTAAGGAGGGGAGTGTTGTCATGCCTCAAAATAGAGGGGTTAATTGAAACAATTAACGAATGAATGAATTAGGCTGGATGGTTAAATAGTTAGTGCACTCCCTAAAGGTTTTAGGTTTAAACCACTCCTCTCACATTTCTTTCCCTTTCTATTTTCAACAACTTTGGATGAAAGTGACAATAAATTAAATATTGTCAAGAATAAAAACTAATAAGAAATGGGCAGCAGCCTAATGGTTAAGCATTAGTCTCTTCCCCTCTCTCCACCTTAATAACCTAAGTTTGAGCCACACCATCCCAAATTAATTTGTTTTTGGCAATTGAGAAAAATTACTATACCGCCTATAGAGTTTCCCAAACATTAGGTATTTAGTCCAAACTTTTCCCAACTAGATTAGAAATTTGCTTCTTTTCAAATCCTTTTAGAATTTTGCCTCAATTTTTACATCTTTTTTTCCCTTTGTTGTTAAGTTTTTTTGCTTTCTCGAATTAAATCATTCCCCATTACTTGTTTTTTTACCATATTCATAATTGCCAATAATAGAATCCCGAACCCTACCAAGAAATGATAAGTACATCTCATTTCAAGGTTTGTAATCTAAACTTTCGTAATATTTTTTTTTGAAGCTAATCTTTCATTCAATCTAATGAATCTTTTACGAATCTTGTTGAAACTTTCAATAATCTTGATAAATCTTGAACTCAATCATTAACTCGTTTATAAATGTCATTTGAAGGACCTGACTTAGGTGAATCAGATCAGAATCGGGCTTGAGGAATGTCGATCGATCTCTCAGTGAAAGGTGTATGTTCTTTACCAAGCGAATCAAGGCAAATCGTGCTTAGGATTAGGGCCACACGAGCGTGTGGACCACACAACCATGTACCCTAGAAACCTTAGGCTAGTTCGTGAACCATATGGCCAAGATCCTTCCACACGGCCTGCCACATTATCGTGTCTCCCATGGAAGTTAATTTTTGCAATTTTCACACAATCATAGTTTGTTACACGGCCTGGCCACACGATCGTGTAACCCTTTCCATGACCTATAGTGTAACGCCCCTTTCTTGGTCCAGTACCCGGAATCGAGCCAGAGGATGTTACAACTATTTAGGATCCCCTATGAATTAGATTTTAAAACTAAAATTTCATTTTAGTTCCATTATTGAATTATTAATTTTACCCACCTATGTAAGATATTAGAAAATATTATTCTTGTATTTAATTATCTATTTAATTGATGAAAGTATACTTCTACTGATGCTTATGAGATCAGGTACCGGTAGAAGAAAAGGCAGTAAAGAATCTGAGAATCTTACAGAATTCTACTGGTAGTCTCTAATGATCTACCGATACAACTTTAATGTCTACCGAAGCATCTTGACCTTTTACCAATACTAAAAGTTCCAGTAAACAAAATAAATTTAGCCTGAAACTTCTATCAAAACCACTATACAACTATCAATACTAATGGGACTTCTTCCGACCCCAAATAAGTCAGTAACAAATCTACCTATTCCCCTGCACTTCTACTGAAACTTTGTGAAGTTCTATGAAACCCTGAAATTCAACAGAGTTCTACCGATAGATGATTTATAACTACCGAAACAAAATACCAGTTTTTATATTATAACCATACCTACAAGCAGATTTCAACAATCACCTCAATCAGCATTCCTCCCAATAATACAATGAATATCCATTACACTTCAAAATGCAAAATACCTGACATTCTATACACTAATTCCAATTGGGTACACCCGACCCTACTTAGGTACATGCCACTTCAAAAATAAAGCAAACTCACAGAAGCTTGAGTACGAGATTTGTCTTTGGATGCTGAGCGAAGTGATTAACAAAAGGTTTCTAACCTGTGCATATAACATAATCATATGCTTAGTATAATACGGTGGTATACTAATAACCTAAACATATTAATCAATTATAACAAGTTTTAAAGATCAAATTTAATTTTTATTCAACCATACCAATATCATTTCTCATGCCATTTTTTTTACATAATGTTAATCATATTTCTCATCTTCATTAATAATTGTATATATATAATATTGATATTCATAAATCATTTCATCTTTGTCACACAGAATAAGTTTAGTTTCTTGTTCACTTTATTTCCATCTTTTACATTTTCATTACCATACATCATATGCATATTTTATATGCAACTTAATATTCCACATATATCTCATGGCATTTTCATTCCATTTATTCATATAATTCACCATTTCAATCCCCTATTAACACGACTCGGACACTGACGGATACACGGATCCAACCAATATATCAGTTTGGCACCCCGTGCCTCATCGGATATATCCGAAGTAATAAAACTCGCTCAACGCTATAATAAAATTGACACCCAGTGTCTCATCGATTAAATCGAAGAAAAATTGGCACCCAGTGCCTCATGGACTCGTGGTTGAAGTAACCCTTAACTCTTTCTATCCTATGGCATGTCATTTATATTCGACTTAGCCCAAACAGTTAATAGGGTAATCATATCACTTTAACCTCAACAACATATTTTTACATTTCATCTTTATTCACCACATGAATGTTTTAAAATTCAATGTACTAATCAAGATATAGTTATTCACATCATCAACCAAATACACACATTCAATTTCATATATATAAATTCAAATCGACTCATTTGGGTATAGAATTCCATACCTCAATTTCTTTGCTTTGTTCAATTAATTTATATGTATGACAATTTATAATTAGTTTAGGTTTTAGAAATACCAACAGTAGATTCCGAACTATTCGTCGACGACTTTGTCTTTACCCTTCCTTTTCGAAGAGTTCGGGTCAACGTTAGCTATGGAAGTAAACATACACATAATCATTAACTTACAAACAATTTAACTCTAATTAAATTTAACCTTCTATTTCACATTCTTACTCTAATTCCATAAATTTCTCAATTTGATCCTCACTACTTAAACTAATAACTAATTTCATCTTTTTGTCTCTTTTCTCTTCTAACCCAAGTCAAGCATATCCAAATAATCCCCAAAAGCTCCATTTGCTCAACAATGGTAACATTTAAATCTCTTCACCAAGTTGAAATATATAACATGGATTTGATAGCTTAAGGTGTTAGAATTCTAGAAACATAAAAATTATAAGAAAATGACTTGATTTCACTTACCAAATTTGAAGCTTAACTCAACCTAAATTCAAAGGTTTTCTCCCTTTTTCTTTACCCTTGGTGCTGCCGAAATTCTCATCTAAGAGAAGAAGAAAATAGTTTTTCTTCTCTTTCATCCCAACCCATACCTTTTATTATCATTACCCACCTTTTCCTTATTTATTTAATTACCCAAAATTTCTCAAACCACAATTCTCTTTATATTACCAAATTTTAAACAAATTTTTGGAGTCACTCACTTGTACCTAACGGCACTAAGGTTTCCAAAGGGGAAATTTCCCCTTTGGTCCTTTCCTTTTTATTTCATACTTTTGCCCATTATGCAATTTAGTCTCTATATCTAATTTTCACCACACATCCAAATTTACTTATCCAATAAACAATTACTCTACGACTTAATTTTGTAAATATTTATTATTTATTTTTTATTAAATATTTATGGGTCTAAGTATTAAATACAAAATCCCAAAATACCCTTTACTAACAACCCCAAATTCGAGTTATTACATATAGCACCTCACACGGCCATTTGGTCCTATTTATAGTTTTATCCAGAATTTTATGATTTGTTCAATTTAGCCCCTAAATAGCCCCCAAACTATTTTTAAAGTTTTATTTCTTTCAATTGAACCCCTGATAATATGAGTATTGGAATTCATGATTTGAGTGAATGAATTATTATTGAATATGCACGTTGCATCTATATTACTACTTGTATGTTCAGCATGTCGTATGATACCGTTAAACTGAACATGGGATAAGCATGTCTTTTACTATTGTATTGATTTGTTATAAACATATTAATTGTTACTGTATTGATCCGTTATAAGAATATTATTTACTACCGTATTGATCTGTTATAAGCATATTAACTGTCACTATATTAATCCATTATAAGCATATTATTTGCTACTGTATTGAGCTATTATAAGCATGTTAATTGCTACTGTATTGATCTGTGATAAGCATGCCACAATGTATTGCATGAGGTGGGACGATATGTACGGAGGAAGAATTGGCAGTTTATCTACAAATTTGTTGTGCACTCCACAACCATTGGCAATATTTTTCTTTTAACTACAACTATGTTGTACATGCACAACCCATCGGCAACATTTACTTGCAAATATGTTGTGCATTTACAGCCTAGTGGCAGATTTTATTTGTGATATTTTGTTGTGTATCCACAGCCCAGTGGTAATTCTCATCTGCAAATTCTGCTATGTGTCCACAGCCATTGGTAGTTTATCTGCAAAACCATTGGTGGTTAAACCACAACCCGATGTGAAGGTTCTTGGAGTTTAGGGGAACTCCCATTATGGTGTGTAGCAGAGTTGGGTAGGATCTTTCTTTAATATACTGAAATTGCATTGTCATTTACAAACACATGCATACATAAACTGTGAATCTGAGATATTACGTTGATGGTTGATTCCTAAAATCGATACTCTGAATTGATAATTATTTGTGATCGTCCTATGCATTGTTATTTAGTATGGGTTATTGACTGATTGCACTGATTTTCTTGTGATTGAACTCAAACTGAGCTTCATAGCTCACTCCCTTTTTATTTCCATCTCTACAGATAACCCACCAGGTTAGGACACAGACATGACATTCGGATGGCCTCGACTCGAATTTGTTTTTCTTTATAAAGTATTTTAGTTTTATTTGATATTTTATTATTCAGAGACTGTTTTGTTTTGTTTTTTAATTGTAGCATGAGACTTAGGGTTTGGATTTTTATAGCATGCATGATATTTAATTTGATTTTAGGTTATTGAAATATTAATATTGATTAATTATGTATGAACTTCAGTCTTAATTAAAAAATAAATAGATATCATTTTTTCACTATTAAATTATAAATGAAATTTGAATAATAAATAAATGAAAAAATTATCTAAATTTTTAAAAGTAGTCTTCGTTACATAGAAGATTATAACTGAAACAGTTTTGTAATACTTACGAGTATTTTTGAAATTAAATTAAATTTTCTTCTAAAATAAACAAATATTTTAATATGACTGTTTCAAAAAACTCGACAACTTTTTAGGTAATTTTAGTGGCGAATATAATCTTCTAAATTTGGGTCTAAATTCTAGACCAAGTTGGAGAGGTTACAGAGGTGCTGATTTTTACACCTAACAACTCCATTTGTTTTGGTGCATTGTCAGTTACATATACTAATTCAAAAATACGTTATGTTTGATGTATAATTATATTAAAATATAATGCAATTTATAATTTAACTTAATAGTAATTAAAATATTTTATAATTAATTATTTATTTTTTTAATGAAAAATTGTTAAATATAAAGATTGAAAATAAAAAATAATTATAATAATTAATAAGGGTAAAGTAATACTTATTATTTAAAATTCATTTATCTTTAGAGGGTTAATGAATTTTATATTTTTGAATTTTTCATCAAATCTTGAAGTTTTAGAATTTTTTTTTGGGATAAATCTCAAAATTATACATGAATTATGGTTTAATGTGCAATTGTATACATAAACTTTGAGTTTGCGTAATTTTATATATGAAATTTTAACTTGATCAAATTCTTGTAAATTGTTAACACAATTATTGATATAACATCATTTTATGTTTATATATTGCATACATAAATAATTATATTTATCCGATATAAAAATAAATTAATGTATTTATTTTTTTAAATATGTATGATTAAATCAAAATTAAAATTTCAAGTATATATTTGAATCACAATTAAAGTTTCAAGTTTCACATGTATAATTGCACTAAATTAAAGTTTACGTATACAATTACACATTAAATCAAATTTCATGTATAATTTTAAGATTTATTTTTTTTGTTTTTATTTAAATTTGGTAGGTTAAGTTTATCCTTGATCGTTTTTATGATAAGATACCTATGCTGACAAAATTTTATTATCATTATTTTGACATTTTTATTTTGTTGTATCATAAATTTGTAATTATTCAACAATAATAAAAATATACATTAATTCGAATATACTTCAAGTTCATTTTAAATTTAATTTTATCTAAAATATCCTTTATCAATTTATTTTTTAAATTTCAAGTATTTAGTTTTGTAATTGAAATTATCTTAAATTTATATCTGGTTTATATAATGACATCAAATCTTTTTTTTAAATTGAAATTACTATCAATTTTATAAATATAAACCTATTATCTATAAAAAAAAAACTTAAATATTCCAATTTAAAAGGAATACAATTCAGGGTCCAGCTAAGAAAAAAAGTTTGCCTTTCGTTTTGGGAATCAATTCTTTTCTAAGCCATCAATTATTTACACACTGTGTAAACCGTCCATCAGCTTTTGAAAAGAACATACAATTAAAAAGCAAAAAGCAAAAAAAAAAAAAGTCACAAGGAAAAAAGCGAGAAAACTAGGGAAAAAATTCCACCAATAATTACAAACCCGAATGATATATATTTAAAAGAAAAAACCCATAGAAATTAGAAAGAATTAATAAAAAGAAAAACAAAGATTCTCAGAACTCGGATGAGTTCACACATGACCCGTCTTTTCCACCACCGAATCGGAACCGAGTCCGAGTCATGAATCCCGAGTCAAGCAATGCCTCCCAGTCCACTTCCTCTTGCTCCTCCTCACCCCCCCTTTTCAACATCTCCGACATCTTCCTTGCTTTCTCCCTGGTCAGACCATCTGTCATCCGCTCCACCTTCGCCAATTCCTCCACCGCACCGGCCGCCTTAGCCAGTCCCTTAAACCTCAACCCTGCTTGACTCAGTCCATATAAAACCGCTACACAACCTTCCCGAGTCGACTCATCCAACTCCCTCCCTTTCAACAATTTCACCAAACAATCCACCGCACCCGAATCCAACATCGCAGCCCGCCCGTCCGAACCCGAAGCCAAGTTACACAGGATAAGGAATATCCGACCCGTCATATGACCCGATTTAACCATACTTAATAAAACCGGAACCGACCCGATTTTAACCAGTTTAGTCCTATTGCTCTGAACGAGTGAGAGGTGGTAAAGCGCCAAAGCCGAGTCATGCCGAGTCCGCTCACTCCCTGATCTTAACATGTGCATGAGAGGTTGCAAAGCTCCTAAAACTCCAATGGCGGTCTTGTTATGATCATCAAGTGCTAAGCTAAAGAGTGCACCACAAGCATGTTCCTGCGCTTCAGGGGATCCCGATTTCAACACATCGATCAAATCAGGAACCAACCCTGACCGTACGATCTTAACCTTGTTGGTTTTTTCCAATGACAAGTTGACCAAAACTGCGACCGAGTTCACTTGAATGTTGACGTACCGAGAAACGATCAAAGACCTGAAAGCAGAAAGTACACGTGGCGTGCAAAGAACAACCCTGGAACTCTCTTGTGTTCTTGTTCTCTTCCTTAACGCAATCAATGCTTCTTCAATGTCGAAAACTTGATGACTTTTCAGTTTTGTAAGAAAAGACTCTTCTTCTTCGTTGATGTTTGGGGTCGTTAAGATCTCGATATCGGAGGAAGATGAAGCTGATGAGTAGCAACTCGGACTATCAGAGAGTTGCAATGGCTGAGTTGGTGTAGTAGTGACAGCAGAAACCGATTCCTCCGAGCTAGAACGAATTAACTCAGTCACCGCATGATCCAACTTCACCGAAGGAACATCTTTTTCGATTTGGGTTTTTGGGTTTTTGGACGATAATGAACGAACAAGTTCCTCGGCTTTAGAAAAATCAAAGGGTTTAGGAGGGTTTACAAGATGAGTTTGACACCAGTTAACAATGGTGGATTTAAGAGCAAGGTTAGGGATAACAGTGGAGAAATCAGGGACTGAACCATCATTAAGAATGGGTGCGAAGTCTATTTTCTTACAAGCTTCAACACAAACTCTTTCAAAAGTATGACCTGATGAAACTATAACAGGATCAGCCATTAAAGACCCTGAAATGGGACAAAAAAATTCCTCAGGGATTGACTTGGATTGAACCTGATGACCAGATTGAGATGTTTTGGCAGATGATAATCTGAGAAACGAAATCTTCCATTTTGGTTTCTTTGATACAACTTTCTCATCTTTCCCAGAAATTGAATGAAGGAAATCTTTATGATGATGAGTTGGTGTTTTATGGATCACCAGTTTCATCAAAGCTTCTTGAAACTCCATGGTTGAAGTTGTTGGATCAAAGCACCATTTCAGGAAAATTGAAAAGAAGACATGATGAATGAGAGAAGAAAAGGAAAAGTGGTAGAGCCGACTAAGTCTTATCTTCTAAATCTAAACGAAACAGAAAAGCTTTGAAATTGATTTTGGTTGATAAAATGATGATTTGGGATTGAGGTTTCAGTTTCCAGTTAGGATTCTGATTTTTTTAGAGACCAAATAAAAAAGTTGGTATTAAAGAAGCTCTCAAACTCTCACTAAGCTTTTTACTTGCTTTCAAACTTTTATCACTTTCATTTTTAAGTTGATTAAATAATATATTTCTCTAATTGGTTTGATTTAAAATAAAATTTATTAACTTTGAAAAATTATTAAGAGAATAAAATATATTTTAAAATTATAGTTCAATATTAAGTAACCGGATAAAATAACTCCTCATTCGAATACGAGTCAAAATTTCAATTACAAAGAGCCATTACTTTAATTATTTATTGCTTTTGATATAATATTTCACATCTCAATAACAAACAATATTCATAATTATGTAAATAATATCAAAATCATATTTTTTTTACGATGAAAACAAAGCCTATTAAATAATGTTAAAATACGATTTTTTTTATAATTCTTTAGACATTATTTTTTAATGAAAATATCTTCCTAATGCATATATTTATAGTGATAAATATTAATTTTAATTGATATATAACTCTAAAATTAATCATGTGAGAATTAATATAATTTAATATTAATCTAAGTCTAATTAAGTGATAATTATTATTATATTGATAATAAAAACATTATTAAAAAATAAATTTATAAATTATCACTTATAAATATCTTTAAATAAAGTTAATTTTTGAGAATTGATATTAGAGTTGAATTTAATTTCTATTTGTACACCAAAAATAGATAAAATTAATTTTTATTTTAATTTTTATTAAAAAATACCAATTAACTATTAATTTTTAAATTTAAAGTCAAAATATTAATTTCAATTGTTTAGTTTTAATATTCAAAACTAAGTTCTTTAAAATTTTATATCCTGAAGACATCTTCAATTTAAAATCAAATGAAAATTGTATTGATTTAAAAGTAATTTTAAATTAAATTAAATACAGTAAAATTAAACTTTATGAATGTTATTCAAAATCTCCTTACCTAATTGAGATAAGATTATCTTAACATATTCTAACTATTGTATAATATTTTTCTCATAAGTGAAACAACTATTGAAATTAAATAATCTAATTGAATTATAAAAAATTATAAAAGAATACTAAAAAATAAATTAAAGATTGAAAACAACTTAAAAATATTAATTTCTTGAACCTAACGAGTGGCTCCAGTAGATAAGAGGATGATGTTCATCCTAGGAAATCCGGGTTTGAGCACCTGTGTGTGCAAGGTGTGTATGCCTTGTCAAAGGGTTAAGAAAGTATGATCAGATACTATCATGTAATCACACTAGTATATTCAAAAAAAATATTAACTTCCTAAAAATAATTAAAATAAAATTATATTCATACCAAGTTTAAAAATAATTAAAATAAAATTTAATTAAAACTAAGTACTAATACTATTACAAAATATTTAAATGTTTTAAGAGTTGATTTTCTTCTTCAATCTACTAGTTTTTTTTTGTATAATTAATGTTAGTAATCATTATTAATATATAAGTGAAATATATATAATTTTATAAAAAAAAATTTGCATATAATGTTTAAAAGATGAACATGTTGCAAATGCATGCTTTCTTCTCTTTTATATTCATTGTTTTTATTTGTAAAAATTTAATGTTAATAAATTAGTTATATTATAAATGCATTATTTAGTATTGTTATTTTGAGTTCTAAAATAAATAATTTGTATGTTGTAAGTACTAGATAATATTTTGACTTTGATAGAGTCATATATAAATTATTTTTCAATATGCTATTTTAATTTATATTATTAATAAAATAATTATATCTAATTATAGTTTAAATACTACATTGATAATATTTTATCATATTTACTAACAAAAAAAAAACATGAAAGTAAAAACTCCAAGCATGATTAGATTATATATGTTTAGCAGTTTATTTTTTAATTTGTTACTATGGTTCTAGTTTGACCAAATATCTAAAATATGGTTTTAAATTATCATTGTTTTTTTTGTTAAGTTTGTTAGTCATGTTTACCTATTGTTCTTTTATTTTAGTTGAGATTGATGGTGTAATTACCTATAAAAGACATTATTTTTATGGAATAAATACAATTCAGCTAATTATTTTTTCTACATTTAATAGTGATATCAGAGTTAGATTGTTGGAGTGAGTGTCTTTTAGTTGTGAGTTATAATGTTTTTTGAGAGTTTTGTTCAACCTATTGTTCGACAATTTGATGGTCATTATGATCATTGGAGCATATTTATGAAAAAAATTTAAGATCCAATGAATATTGGTCAATTGTTGACGAGGGCATTCGGGAACCAAACGTTGATGATGTTTTAACATATGCTCAAAAGGTAGAGCTTGAGGCACCAAACTTGAAATATTTAAAGGTGATGAATTATCTTTTTCAAGTCATTGATCATTAAATCATTGAAACAATTCTTTGTAAAGACACGTCAAAAAAATATTGGGGTTCCATGAAGAAGTATCTCGAGAATGTTGGAAAAATTTGATTATGAAAATGATTTTATTGTATAGTGAAAGTTTAAAAAAAATTCAAAATCAATCTGATTTGTGATATTTATAGTAATAAATATTCTACTAAAAAGTGCATGTGTTTTATGTGCGACGGGTAAAAAACGATCCTAACTTTCAACTGAACGGTCTTCTCTATTATCCTCGTATCCCGAATTGTATCGATTATGAGCTCAAATAACAAATAACCAAAAATGATTTACTTTCAGTAGGAAAGTAATTCTCTCAATAGAAGCTGGTAGGAATTATTATTCTCAAAAAATAAAATTTATTCTAAGAAAATAAATTTTGACCATTTTTTGGTAGAATAACAATATATGAAACTTACATGTAAAACTTTTCTAGCAATAGTTTTACCAGTGTCATCTATTTACTGGAAGAGATAGGAGAATTTTGGTTGAATTAGAATAGCACAAATAATATTTATTTAATAGAAAATACTTCCCTAATCTAATTAGAAGAGAAGGGGCAACACATCCTAAATAGCACTTTAAAATTTAATTCAACACAAGATTTGTTTTTTATTTCTCAAACCAAATCTTGTTTATTTAATTAATTTAATTAATATTTTCAAAAAAATTAATTTAATTAATTAAATTAATTTTCTAATAAAATAATTTTCTTAACCAATTCTAATTCTGTTAATGTCATGACAATTTTACCGTAGAAAAATTTATGAGAAAATATATTTAATTTTCATATTCAGTAGATTCATAAAGACTAATTAATTTAATTCCATTTTTGAACTTTAATTCGAAAACCTTAAATTAATTTTCTATGTCATTTTTTTTTGGTGAATATTCTGATGTCATTTTTATACATAGTGAAAAAACAATTTCTCTTGTTAAATTTGTTAGTTATGTTTCTAGTTTAACCGAGTCTTCAAAATATGGTTTAAAATAGTAATTATTTTCTTGTTATGTTTGTTAGTCATGTTTACTTATTGTTTATTTATGTTAGTCGAGGTTGTTGGTGTAATTTGCCTATAAAAGTATTGCTTTAATAGAATAAACACAATTCAACTTATTATTATTTTTTCTACCTCTAATATCCATAATAATAACGGTTCATAAAAGTATTCATATTTATTTAAAATTCATTTAATAACATGGAATTTCAGGGGTTTGAAATGTTTTTCCCTAATCATGGACTGTTAATGCAGCTTCTAAAAATCATGGACGAAATTAAATTGTTGTGAAATGATTATGGATCATTCATAAATCTTTCTGTTTTTAATGAACCTGCTTTTAGTACATCAAGAAATTATTTTAAGCCGTCTCAAATACGTTGAGGCAATGATTAATGCTGTTGCTTCACAGCTTTACCCTTTTGGGGGGGGCTTAAACATGGTTTGATTCCATTACTTGCTCTACCAAATTATTAAAAGATAAATCTTAAAATCTGAAATTAAAACATGCGTAGATATAACTCGGTATTATCTTTGATGAAATTGGAGTTTTATCTCCTGAATTTACGAAGAGTCTAAATGTATTGAGAGATTTGTTTAAAGAGATGGTAAGTTCAACATGATGATCTGATCTGATCTGATCTGATAATGCTTTGTGAATTTGTCGTCTTTTCAATTAAAAGACATGTTTAGTATTGTTTCTAATAAGTACTTTTAAAATAAGCAGCACTTTTGGATAAACTCATTCTTAAACAAATTGGTTTTTGAGAGAAAAAGTGATTCTCTCCGAAAATATATTTTTCTTCAAAATTTTTTTGAGAAACATTCCTACGTTAGGCCTTAATTTATTAAGAAATATGAACTCTTTGTAAAGTTCAGAAGCAAAATCCCATTTCCTCTAATAACAACATCGATTCAACCAAATAAACAACCCATATTAATAAAGAAAAGAGAGAACTTTATTTCCCCTCAAAATGTAGGTTTGTGGTGAGGCAATGGGCAATACACCCTTACTAAATTTATTAATGAAATCTTAAGTGCTAAGTTGTTGTAGCATTTGAAAGTGTTCTTTATTTGACTTTTGTGAAGTGCTGTAGGCTGGATGACATCTCTTTTCTTTATCAGAGTGTTTCATTACCCATATATTTAATATTTATTTTATTACATGTATTCTTTCTTACACTATACCTTTATTGCCACTCCTTTTTAGACTTAGTTATGTCCTCTTCCTTTTTCTCCCTCTCCCTTTCGTGATTTCTTTTCAATATTTAAGACAATGAAAATGGGTTGGAATTCACTCTAGAATGTTTTATCTTTTTCCAATTTATTTATGATAAAAAAAAAGATTTTAGGAGTGAATTAAATTAAAAGATATTGATTGTGAAGGAGAAGGATGTCCAAAATGAAGACAAGGAAGGGTCCCCATGATATTGATATGTATTGGATTGGACATTGGGTTTTGGCTCTACTAATTGATCTTATGTTACCATCTTTACTTTTATTAAAGTAGATTCCATGCCTTTACAATTTGTCATCATTTACCCTTTTTGTTTGTATATAAGTCAAAGAATGATACAGAAGTTAGTTCATGGTTTTGCTAGATCTCTAATGTAAATACTTATTTATTTGAAGATTTGAATTTTAAAAATATTATAATATGGGTCATTATTCAAAGTAAAAATAATAATAATTCACAAACAGATTTAAAATGATATTATTTGGGTTAGAATGATATATTTACAATGTGGTGACAAAAATTTTATATAAAAAATTATGTAAAAATTAAATGAAATTTTGATTGGAATGGTGAAGTTAAAAGTTTGAAAATTATAACGGTTTAGGTTTAAATCTTATCATTTGTTGATTTTTCTTATTGATTATATACATATAAAGACAAAAAATATTTTCATAATAATATAATTTAATTTATAAAAAATATTTTAATTATTATCTTTCTAAATTAATGTTTAATAAACTCATGAACCTGGATTTACTATATAGAATAGATTAATAAACTAACCAAAAAAGTCAAAATTTGTTTTCAATTAAAAAAAGCTAAAAGTTTCTTTTTTGAAAGTTGAATGAAAAAAAATATGTTCTAAGAAATGTCCCCTAAACATTGATAAAACAAAGATATAAAAGAAGTGATAAAACAAAAATATGTTTAAAAAGGAAAAATTGAAACTTTGAATTTATTCATTAAATTTGTTAGAAAAAGAATATTGAAAACTTTGATGAAAAAAAATTTAAAAATATAATTAAGTTCATTTTAACAAAACATGCAAATGGTAGTGACCAAATTTATCATTAAACCTTTTATTTATCAATACTTTTAATAATAATTTAAAACATGTATTGTTTTTAATTTTCATTCATAAAAATAAAAAACTTTTTTTATATAAAAAAAGAAGGCAATCAAATATCTTTAATTTAAAAATATATTACAAAAGAATCATCCAGTTTATCTTCTAATAATAGTTTCCTAGCATGAAATGTAGGGAAATCACTCAAAATCCCCTTTTGAACAAGTTTTAGCTATTCAATCAACAATCATATTCCCCTCTCTTCAAATGAATTGAAAGCACCTCTTAACTGCAATAATCTTTTGTACCAATGTCATCCAATAAATGTCTCCAGATCTGTCCGTAAGACACTCCACTGCTTCCAAACAATCACTTTCCACAGTGGCTTTCCTACAATCTCTTAGCCGAACAACCTCAAGTCCGCACAGAATAGCCCATAATTCAGCGATGAAAATAGAACATCTACCCAATTTCCCAATGAACCTCATATAACTCCTTCAACTGCCGACCAATTATTAATCATACTTGTGGACCCATCAGTATTAATCTTTACCCAACCATGACTCGGAGAGAACCCCTCTTCATGCCTCCCATTGACTAAATCGCCTTTTGTCATGGCCTCCCTAATATTAACAACAAAACAGTTTGCCCTCCCCAAAAAAATAACTTTTTAATATACTAAGATGAACTACTTTAAGGCCTACCATATTTCGCCCAAATCAAGTGTGAAATTTTTTAATTTTGCAAATGGGTTAGTATTTATTTTTAAATTATTTTTTTATATTTTTTAAATTGTAGTCATTACGGTCATAAATATAAAAAAAAGAACTTAAAATAATTTCGATTCAATTTTTTATTTTGTATTGATATCTGATTCGGTTCTGAAAATAGTAGGAGTAATTTAGAAATCATATGTAAAAGTTTTTTGGGCTGAAATGGGCTCCCAAATAACTTCCCGATGGGCCTGAACTCAACTACGGAAGTGATTACGAAATCATAGGCGACGCGTTCTTCTTAAACAATACGTGGCGTCTTATAATTGGAGAGTTTTACCCTCACTGTATCTCTTTCCCACCCAAAATTATAAAGGCCGATTTCAACACGGAATTCATTCGTATTCAATACACGACTTGGCTTAGCCCCCAAGGCACCCTTTCTATATAACAAGGAAGTCATCCCCCTCCTCCGGCCTCTCAATAATTAAGAAACATCATCCATGGCCGGAGGAACCGAAGCTTTTCCTGATTTGGGTAAACATTGTCAATTTTCAGGTTGTCATCAATTAGATTTTCTTCCTTTCAAATGCCAAGCTTGTCATAAGGTACATTCTCTTCTCTCATATCATCATTCGTAGTTCGATTTGTGTGAAGTTTAAAACAATTCGATTTTTTATTACGGATTTATATTCAAAATCTGTTGAATATCAACTCTTAAAGGGTACGACTTTATGAATCAATTTTGTTAAGACTTTATTACGTTAATGTTTTCTTTTCATAGGTAACAAGTTTGGATTCAAAATCTGTTGAATATCAAATCTTAAAAGTATACGACTTCATGAGTCAATTTTATTAAGATTAGGAAAATAGGGTTTATGCGTTTTCTAATATTTTCTTTTCGTAGGTAAGAGATTTGGATTCTGAATGTCAATTCTTAAAAGACTCAAACTTTTTGAGTGCATTCTTGTTAAGATATTATTGTGTTAGGAAAATAGGGTTTAAGCTTTTTCAAATGTTTATCTCAAACTCTTATGGATGACTGCAAAAATTGGATGAAGATCGGTTTTTATATTTCTTCTATTGACTTTTGTCGGTATTAACTTTTTGTACAACCTATGTAGGTGTTTTGTGTGGAACATAGATCGTGTAAGTCTCATGAATGTCCGAAACCGGAATATAACAGTAGGAAGGTGATTATTTGCGAAATCTGTTCGACGTCGATCGAAATAACAGGCAAAGAAGATCAAGAGAAGATGATATTGGAGAAACATGAGAAGTCTGGGAATTGTGATCCAAGGAAGAAGAAGAAACCAACTTGCCCTGTTAAGAGATGTAAAGAAACGTTGACATTCTCTAATAGAACCGTTTGCAAGACATGTCGATTGGAGGTTTGTTTGAAACACCGGTTTCCAGCTGACCATGCTTGCAAACAGGCTTCTTCCTCCACCATTCCAGCGGCAGCCGCTGGAGGAAGCTGGAACGAGAAGTTCTTGGTGGCTTTTGGTTTAAGGAATGGGAAAGATTGTGGCAAGAGTGGGCGACCTTCATCATCGACTACTCCATCTTTAAAGGCCTGTTAGGACTTTTATGGTTTATGATCGCTATTGTAAATGCTAATTCTTTGGCTCATCTATAAGACTTCAATATTTACAAAGGGTCGAATTGTATTTTTCCTCTTTTACTTAAAAAAATGAGTAAATCAATCTTTGATTTTTAGATTAAAGAGCAAATTTATTCTTTCATACAAAATTTTATTCATTTCTATTGTTAAAAATTGATTTGTATACCTTATGCGTATTTTTAATCGTACAATGAATGATCTAAAATAGAAGATAAATTTATCCATTTTTGAATAGAGAGAGTAAAATACAATTCATGGTACTATTTACCGTATCTCAATAATTGCATTGTATAACTCACAAGTTTTATAGCTAAAAGAATTCCAAAATCAATGGCAGCAATTAGAAGGTTGATACAAAGAGTTAATAACCACAAATATACATAATAATAGCATATGATAGGAGGTGAAACAAAAAAAAATTATCCCCCTATTGACATACAAATATACATATAAAATTCGCCTCTGCTCTGTTCTGTTCTTCTTTTATCGAGGGCCAAAAAAAAAGTTATGACTGTTTAAGAAGTAAAATTTGAAACCGTCAAGTGTTACATGTTTGCTGTTGTTTCCTTGATTTCTTCCAATGTGATGGTCTGCACACAAAGAAGAAAAATATGCATGTTGTTAGAGCAAACTCCACAAGAAAACTTCTGATATATATATATATATATATATATATGATACTCGTAAGAGTAAAAGTATCATGGAGGATCCTATATTAGAAATCGGATTGCATTTTGCCTCCTCTACTCAAAAAATAGACAAATTAATCCCTATACATTAGATTAAAGTGCAAATTGATCTTCTTTATTAAAACTTCCATCCATTTGTACCCTTAAAAACTAGCATATTTGACGGAATGACTAGATAGTGACATGTGACGTGTCACGTGTACCTCAAACTGACGTATAGAGACCCCTTTTTAATAGCAAAAATGTATAGAACTTTTGACAGAAAGACCAGTTTGCTCTTTAATCTAATGTACAGGGACTAATTTGCCAATTTTTTGAGCACAAGGGGCATAATGCAATCCAGCTCCTAGTACAGGGGCCTCCATGGTACTTTTACCTGCTCGTAACCTATGTTGCTCCAACTCTTCATTTTTCTTCAAGCATCTGTATTTGACATCTGTGTATGAAGTATATCTGGACTTGGATATGAGGACTGACCCTCCAAATACATGGAAAAACTTCTTGAACACGTAACACTCATATCTAAGTCCGAGTAACATAGCTTGTAAGTACAGATAAAAAAGACTTAGTAGCCCAAATATAAACCTGATCTTGGCCAGCAAAGTCGTTATCCGGAGTGAGAAAGAGCATGCAGTGACATTCTTTCCTGCCAAATAGTTGTAGAAAGTGAAGAACTTGGATTAGATTGAAAAGATCAAGTATCATTGTTTCTCGAGCTAATACATGTTTTAACTGACATCCTAGATATAAGGAAACCGTAAACTTTCAAGTTTCAACCCATAAAAGAGCTTGAATTTTTTCATTGTACAACTACAAATGCAGGAACTGTCAGTATGCAAACATGAATTGGAACTCCGAGCCAAACACTGTTACACACCCTTTGTCGTGATATTAAAGACAACACAACAGGGAATCTTATCATCTAAGGACATTATCAACTCTAAGATACATATGCTTTACTTAGCAGCAAGTTTTTTGTTCAATTATTCATACAGTAGATGTAATTTGGAGATATCCTTGCATGTTAATTTGATATCATATGATGAGTTCAAAAGATTACTAGCTAGTTCTTCAGGACAGTGATCTCAGTTCAGAAGTTTCCATTAGTTAAATAATCAGCATGACAATGCAGCCATTATTTATAAGGCTTGAAAGTGTTTATACCATACCTGGACAACTCGTTTTAGATAGGCAATTTATTGCGTGTGCTTTTCTAGGATGAAACGAAAGACGTTACTACTTACAACACTTGCAGGTGCACCACATAATACAAGGAATATACATCAAATTTATTGCGACAATATTTACCTCTCTCTCATAGGAACGCATGGACAATTCCAAAATCCCTGACTGACCTCGGTAGCTTTGTCATCATAATGCCTGTAATATATTGGATTTTTAAATGGTTGTTAAATCTGATATAGCTATAAATATCAAAATAAGTGAGTATGATAGGAGTAATAGTTCCAAACAAGAGTTAGTGATCATAGTGAAAACACTTACCTACAAGGGCAAAGTGGTGCAGCCAACGAATCTTTATGCTCCGCCAATCCCTGTTCAAATATCCAAAATGAGATTTTTATTCCCCTTTTCGATTTTTTTTTATCCCGTGTATAATATATTCATATTTTGAACAGTTGAGTGAACCAACATCACACTTGATAAAACTCAATCAAGGCATAGATAGTTGGGAAAATCAAGTATAGGAATATATTTGCTTTTCAATCTATCTTATCATTTATGAATGAACTGGTCTTGATCCTTCCATCCATTGTTTGCAGTTTGCATGCAAACAACTAAAAAATTTTTAACATAACTTCTCGAGTACAACAACTACTAAAAATGTGGAGCTCTAAATTCTCCGATAGAACAAAAACTGTTGTTGAACTGAAGATTTCATCACCAATTAAAAATTAAAAGTTTGTACTCAATTCCTTCAATTACAACCTAGGTTCACCAACCCCACATAAGCTTTCTGCTAGGAAAGTTCTAGGATAAAATACTAAAGAATGCAGCACTTTTTTCAAATTACCCTTCCCAAGACCTTACTTAAATGAAGCCATAACAGGTAATATAAATAAAAACTATAACAAAATCTCTTTGCTCTAACAAGACTGGTTTGATTTCCCTCGTTACTTTTGTGTCTGTTACTATCTAATACAAGTTTAACCCCGTTGACAAGTACGACTTTCACAATTCCTTGATAGATTTAATAGTATGAAACTTCACATAGGCCTGAACTCAACTATGAAAGCCGAATTCACTTTAACAATACATTGAGCGCTAAGATTGTGAAGCATTTTGAGCTTCCATATTAGCAGAAATACTAAAGGGCTTACGCTTTTGCATTTCAGTCCTTTGAATATCTTATTTAGGTGGGATGAAAACTGGATAAGGACTCATATGTGAAGGTTTTCAGAAACTGAAATTCAAACCAAACCATAAGCAGATCCTAAAGCCCCATGTTACTTGAATTGTCAGGTATGTACTTGGTTCGGCACTAGACCAAGCGTAACCTGTAGAATGTAGATCGCAAGGAGGCTACCAAGCGACTTTGTATCAAGATATTCGTGCCAACTTCAAGACCCTCCGGCCCTCTCTCGGGGTTTGAGATTTACACCCCCAAGTCATATCCGGATATGCAGATACTTGGATAGAAATGAAGAATGGGAGGAATACCTTGATTACAACAGAAGTAACTCCCTTATCCATACAGAAATAGGTTCCTGAGCGACGTGCATATTGTTCTGAGAACTTCCTCATGATTTCCACAGATTTCTCTGATGGTTCCACTGAAATAGAAATTCATCAAAAACAAGAGGCAAAAAACTCACGAAACCGATATCATTGAAACCCAATGAATTATATCAAATTCACGAAAAACAGCGTCAAATTCAAGCTATAAGAACAAAAAGGAAGCAACTTTAATCCACATAATCACATAATTTTCAAACCCCAGACCAAAAACGCAACTCGAATCCATAAAATTCAAGATAAAAATGAAGATACGAAACTTGGGTATTCAAAAAATGAAGGAAAAAAAAAGCTTTTTACCTTTAGCTCTGATCACGAAACGATGAGGGGAAATTTTAGGAGGAGGAAGCAGAGATGAAATGGCTCCAAAGTTGCAGGAAGTTGCTTGAACTGTCATCGCTTTGCTTTGGCTAACTGCAAATCAAACTCAAATCACCACCCCTTTTTTTCTTTTTATCTTTATTGTTGCTTTATAAAATTTCAGATTTTTTAATATTAAATTTCAATTGGTTCTGTTTCAATCGAAACAGAGGATTATTTGATCTTTTGTCGTCTGTTTACCACTCGTTGTCAAATTACGTGCCATCAAATTACCATAACTTTGCACATATAATACAAAGAAAATCCACCAAATATATATAATATTTATTTATTTAACTTCAGCACTAAATGGAACTTCGATTTGGGATTAATTTGAATTTTATCTTTAAGGGAAGGATTAATTTATTATTATTATTATTAGGGTAAACTGCATAAATAGTCACCCCATTATTAGTAAGTTTTTAATTAGATCACATGCTTGCCATGGACACATCAGTTTCCCCTTCTTCACCATTGATGGCAACCTTGGAAGAAAATGGAAAGGACCCTTTATTTTAGACAACAAATGAAAGCTCAAAAAAAATCCAAAAGCTTCCATGTCAGTGAAGATATCCAAAAATCAGGTAAAGGATCTGAAAATTTGTTCTCATGTAACCATACCTATGTCAAAGAAGAGATGTTTGGAATCACTTCAAGTGTCCCCATTTACCCATAAAGATTGAATGATTCAAGCAGAAAACTCAGCAGGCAATTCTCCATTAAGATGGTTTAAATCCAAATGAAGTTGAGTCAAAGATGGGGTAAAAAAAAACTTGGGAATTTGCCTTTGATATTGGCATTGTTAGCTGAGAAAGCTTTCAAAGAAAATTCTTCCTTTAAGCTCACTGGGATTATGAGTGTAAATGAATAGAATATTCGATAAACTGTTCGTAAACCGTTTGTATAATGTTCGTTTATTAAGTTGAATAAATGAGTATGAACAAAATTTTTATGTTCGTTAACGAACACGAACAAAACTGTGTTCGATTCGTTTATATTCACGAATAAGCTCGTTTAAAAGCTCATTTATTGGTTCGTTTATTAACTTGTTTATGACTCATTTATTTATTAATGATATTTTATTATAAAAATATTAAAATAATATCTATGTGTATGTATTTATTATTTGTTTGTTTGTTTATTATTCATTAACATTGTTCGTGAACATGTTCAATTATATGTTCATGAACATGTTCGTTTAATGCTCGTGAACATGTTTGATTAAGTTAAATGAACATGTTCGTGAACATTAAGCAAACGAACATGAACACACATAATTTTAAATTATTAACGAACACGAACTGAAATGAATAACTTCAAAAATAAACAAATGAACACGGACAAAAATTTATTCGTTAAAACTCGATTCATTAACAGCCCTAATTGGGATCACCCATGGTTCAAAAGGGTTGTTGTTAAGGTGATTAGAAGCCAATGAAGTTGAACCAGAGAAGAAATCTGAAGGGAAAGAGAAGAAATTATACTTATGGATTTTATTAATATTATTACTTAATTAGGAGTTAGATGAACTAGTATTATTTTATATACATATATTATTATTTTCTTAAAATAAATTAGATTAATTTTATACCAATAGCTTTTAATGTAAACTACACCCATTATCACTTTTATTTATCTCAAATTGCATTTTAATCACTTATGTTTGAAATATTACAATTTTTATCACTGAACCATTAACAGATATTGTTGGGTTTGCCATTATAGACTCTATAAATGGGACTAAAAGGCAAGTGCAAGTGACTAAAATTATAAAGACAAAAGCTTTCAATAGAGAAAGTCTTAGTGACTAAAATTATAAAGACTTTCTCTATTGAAAGCTTAGCTCAAATTGATAAAATAGTTTGATTAAACATAAATAGCACTCAAATACGTTCTTCTAATGAATAGGTTTGTGCTCTCTAAAACTCATACATAAACAGCACATATAGACTTCAGATAAAAAAATCTGTCATAAGTATCAACACCTATATCCGACAACACTGTCGTAAATATCCGACAACATGCGTATGAGGATACAATACTCAAACCGGAGTCTCGGTAAGTCGATAACATAGATATCAAGCAATAGCTCAAACTTTACTTTCAAACACTAAAAGGTAAACTCTCACCTGTTACACATTTGCCATAAAAGATTTAGAGGTAACCATAGAAAACTGCAACCTATTGATTCTAAAGAACATACAACTTCATCATTTACTTTCAAAGATTTCAAAACAATAATCAAATAACCTTTTTTCTTTTTTGCTTCGGATTATTTCTTACTTCTATAGCACGAACCATAAACAATAGTTCAATTTATTTACAAGTTTTCATTGAACACAGTTTACATTCACTTACAATATAACCATGTACAAGAATGGAGTACAGCATTGTATTTCACTTTTTTCACTTATCGATGGCAAATTTGTTCCTGTAGATAGCAAAGATCCATATCAACCAGACAAAAGAATTAATTAGCATACGATCGTAAAAGCAAACAGCTTTGATACTCACAGTTTGTATTTGAGGTATTGATCAACTGTGAGCGGTTTAGGGCCGCCAAACCAGTTAATCATAAAAATGTCTTCGATCTCCAATTTGAAAAGCTGGAAATTGTGACCTTTAGGCCACCCTGTATGGTCCAAACAATTCAAACTTTGATCAGTAGAATATTGGTATGTGTTACCAAGTTTTTCCATGTATTTAGAGGATCATATCCTCATATTGATATACGGATATTGTTGGATATGGATATTTGGGTTAAGAATTACCCTTCATTTCCGGATGCTTTGTGAACAGCGCAGTTCGAGCGAATTCTGCTTCTTTGGAGTTTGCTTCAACTAGTACCAACTAAAACAAGACAAGACACAATTAAATTAGCTTAACAATTATTAAAAAGGTCATTTTGTTCTTCTTTACACTCTTTCTTTTCCTTCTAACAGTTCGAGTAGTAAAAAGGCTTGGGAGTTTATTTATATCCACATACAAAATGAGACAAAATAAGCTCAATCGAGATAAAACAAAGCTGGATTTAGCGACATACCCTTCCCGTGAGTGTTATTTTTGCACACACAGGGCTTTCTGGGTCGGCATTGCTGCAAGTTCCAAGCGGATACTCACTGATTGCAAGTGAGGACCGATGGTCTTTTAATGCATTTCTTGCTGTTGGATCAAGGGTTGTCAAATAGAAATACGGGACACCAGTACCTTTTCCAGGTACCCCATCACTAAACGAAACGACATTCCTGCAGCAAATGTTAAAAGCTCTTGACATCTTCAGACAAGTAGATTTGAATACTGTATGTTTAATACAAAAAACAGGGAACCTACTATATAGTTGTGAGCTATGACATACAGGTAAATAACTATACATCTATGTCCTAACTCCGGATTTAAAGCATTCTTATGCTTTCTTGCCATGCTGGTGAATTGTATATGAAAGCTCCTAATATTCTGAAAAATGTAATCAGATATCATCAAACTCGACTTTTGCCCTAAAGTGCCTATGTCCACCATATATTTGACAAAAGCAACGAGAGTATAATCCTCCAAATATATGTAAAACTGTGGATATACACCTATATCCGACACTCATCGAGTCCAAATAACATAGGTTACCACCAAAAATACAAAATACAAGCTTAAGCCAAAGACAGGAACAAAATGCATTGAGCTTAAACATGAGGACTATCTTCAATTCATAACAACAAGTATATATATATATACATAAATACATATGTGTGTGTGTGTGCAAGAGAGTGAGAAACTTACCCAAATGGTGACCCTTCCAACTCAATTGATAATGTACTGCAAAATTAAAATGACAATAAGTTAATAACAATAATAATAATAAAGGTAAAAGGACCCCTCCAATCCCAGCAATTTAATCTTGTCAATGAAAATTAATCACCATTTTTTGAGGGACAAATTTGCTCAAATTCGAAATTGAGTTAAACAAAAAAAAAACTGTCAAACAACAAATATTATCAATGGAACAACAAGAATGAAGGAAGTCAAAGCTTCATCTTTTAACAATTGCAACTCAGAATTTAACAATAACAGTCAATTGAGTCATTTAATCAAACAATTAAAGAACAAGAAAACAAAATACAGAATCCAAATAACAACCCCAAACCAAGAATCAGAACAGCAATTGATTGTTTTGTAATAACGAGTCAAAAGGGAGAAAAAAAGAAGAAGAGGTGGTAATTACGTTAAAATCCCCCAAGAATTCAGAGACACCAACCAACGTGCATAAGCAGCAGTATCATCTCTATCAGGTTTTGATTCTACTAATAGTCTTGCATCAACATAATCCTGAAAACCCAGAAAAAACAAGACCAAACAACAGTAAAAGACTTTGGTTTTCATGTTTTTTTTTTCTGACAAACAAGATGAATATGAGTTTACTCGAATCGACAGTATCCGTACGTTTATTATATACCAAGCTTTGGACTTTAAAGAGGAGTATGGGCAAAGGCAGTGATTGAAGATGGGCAATGGGTGTTTTAATCCACTGCAGGCAAGCACACGCTATGACAACAATCTTTTGTCTTCTTACGATTGTACCTTTTGTCAAAGCCATCAACTTTGCCCAACATGTACAATAAGTATAGTCTGATATAACAATCTTATAATGTATTGAATCATAGAAGATTTGGGCACTTGAAAATGGATAGATTTCAGGGTCCCAACAAGGCGACGATCATTATGGCAATGAAGATCCCCAACTCTATTGATGTTGGCTTTTCGATCTTTATTTATTTATGGATAGATTCAAGTAATGATGTTGTATAATTTTAGAATGTCATTGTAATATTTTACATTTGATTCGATTATCAAGTCTGAATTATAATTTATATCATTAAACATGCAAATTACAAGAATTATAAGTAAATAATACGATAAATAATCATTTTCGAAGTTTATAGGAGCTTATGAAAACTCTAATGCTGATACGAGATCAAATTGTAAGAGATTCAAAGTACAGGATTGACATCATGATGTTAAATATTATTTTGGTCTCATCGGAACAATGGAGTTCCTCGTCTTGCTGTGACATTATAAGTCATTTCTTATCGTGATGTAGTACTTTTGACGTCACGATGTCACATATTGTTTCTATAATTTTAGTGTGCACAAAGTTGCAAATTTTATAGGCATCATCACATGCACACTCACCTTAATAGTGAGCTATATTATAAGCAACATTTCAACACCACTCTAAACATATCAATTACCTTAACTATACTAGGCTAATGCCCTAGTCTTACAAGCATGGATAAATAAACCATCAATCCTCCTACCATTACCTTCTGCCATTACCCTTATTAGTTCGGATTCAAACCTAAATCCAACAAAAGCAAAGGTAGAAGAGCTACGAAGCCTCTTACAATTTTTATAGGCGATTTACAAATAAATGATTTTGTCATATTGATCGAAAGTCTCTTGAAGAGCTGAAACCAGAACTCTCTTACTCAGATTGTCCACAAAAGCAGTAAACAACCCTTGACTCCTAACCTTTCACTTTTTTCTATCCCGTGTATCTGTTCTTGGATAGGGGATAAAAATCTTTACTTATGAATATTGTGTTGATGCATATTTGATCGAATGAGTTGTTGGTAATGCATGAAGTTCTAATGCCAAATTATGATACATTATATTCTTACTTGCTTAATATTCTTATATTACGGATCTTCGATTTTGTTAGCATCATAAGTTTCATTATTCAATGTACGGTTTTGTTTGTTACTGTGCATAAACTTGAAGTCGATTAAAAGTTTATTCGAGTGCCCGCAGCATCTGAGAAGATCTTAGAAATCATCTTCATTTGATTTTGAAGTGATTCTTTATGTTAGAGTAGTAAATGACATGCAGCTAGGTGTTTTAGGATGTTTTCCATTCTAGTGCTTAGTGATTTTGAATATTAATTTATGTGGTTTGAGTATCTTGGTATTGCTCTTAAGGTCATTTGATTTACGTTTGATGAATTTTGTAATTGATTTACAATTTGCTAAATGACATGCATTGTTGTTAGCTAACAATTTACATGCCATATATGATATTTCTATACAATAAGTTATTCGTTATGAAAATTCATGTTATGTGATTTCAGTATGTGTAACTTGTGCATGATAGCTTCGGTGTATGTTAGAGTCCTTTAAACACTTTTTATAGGTCCAATTGTATACTTTTAAACTGTCAAATATGCGCTTCTGAACTAATGTTATTTTTTACCATTTTGCACATTTCTAGGTAAAGGTTTTGAGACAAACCAAGCTTGTCTCGAGACATTGGGTGCCTGATCTTGAGACATAGCAGCCTTTATCTCAAGGCACCAAATATCGAACCTAAACTAGGAGAAAATAGCTTCAGGGTCTCGAGATAAATGGTTCTGTCTCGAGACATAGAGGTCATTATTTTGAGACAATCGACAAGTTGTCTCGAGACACCAATCTTAGAAGCTAAATTGATTTTTTAAGGGAGGCATGTTTCGAGACACGACTTCATGGTCTCAAAACATGGCTACACAATTTGATAAATTGGCCCAAGATTTGTATCTTGGCCTTGTTTTTAGTACCTATGACCTTGGTGTTTCGTGAGTGAGCCCCATCCATCATGTTTGCATGCATCCACAATACTAATTCAATTATCCTGAGAATTCACTGTGCGAGTGTTCATTTGTTTGAGTTGCTTCGGCAATGAATATGATATCCTATATTAGGATCCGTCGTCCGAGTCAAGTGTAAAGTGTTACATAACAAATTACAAATTAATTAAGTTTACATATATGCTATCATATTTGGCTCAGAGACGAAGCAAAAAAAAACTATAGGAGCCCAAGATTAAATTTTATATTTTTATTAGAGTTAAAATATAATTTCATCATTGTATCGGCTTACATCTTTATAATTTTGATAGGACTAAATCAAAATTTTATTATTTTTGAGAAGTTAAACTATAATTTCATGATTATTAAGTTAATATATAATTTCATCAATATTAAATTTTATATTTTTCTTATTATGTTACTATTGTTCTACTGTGGTTATCGACTTTTATTATAACATGTGTAATAATGTTCTTCAAACGTTATATAAAGCCTTGATTCCTTGAATGTCATCCTCATGCAGATCCTTGCTTTCTCCAAGCGAGAAAGTGGGATACATGATGGCTGCTTCAATGGAGCTGTGATCTAAACCAAGAAGATGTCCAATTTCATGCAATGCCAGAGTCTCCAAATGATACGCACTAGGGTCTGGAGTCACAGACCATGATTCATCTGCATCATAATGGAACCTCCCATCGGTTGGTGCAAAAGCATGAGCCAAGGTTCCATTAGGTCTGTCGAAAGGGAACCCATCTCCATGATCACCACGTTCAAAGCTAACTTTTATATCAGCATTTACAGAGTCTTCAGTCATTGAAAAGCTGAAACGTGTGATTTCGGACCATGTTTGAAAAGCTTTTGAAACTGGGTTAATGGCATCCACTCGAGTCCCCGGAAGAAATGTGTACGTCAGATTGTACTTTGAAGCCGGCCATCTCGGTTCTTGGGGGAAAAACGACTAGCGTGACACCGTATGAACTAATTTCGACCCTGAACGGCGGTGCCATTTTTGACCATACCGCATCCTCGAAGTTCCATTGACGATATCTGCGACGGCGCATCGTGGTCTTATCATCTTCGATACAGTATTGGCGTCCAACCTTCCGGTTGCTTTCAGATTATAATTCAACTGATAAGTTCTAATGGCAGACTCCAACAGCTCATCGAAATCATCGTCACTGACATGAGTGTTGTTCTTATAACTCAAATACCCGAAGTTTTGGAGGTAATTTTTGAGTTTATGTAGGTCTTTAACGCGGTCTCCCTTATGGCATCCTTGAAGATGCTGAAGGAACACAAATGGCGATGGATTTTTGTGTTGGAAATGTGCAAAAGCAGCCTTAAACATGAAGAAAAGGAGGGTTGAATGAGAAGAATTGAAGAGCTTTGGATCCCATGATGGTTATATATGATTAATCAATAGCTAATGGGATATTATGTTTAATGGTGGGTGAAATTACCTGCCTATTTATACCCATAGCTATTCCTTAAAAAGTCTCAAAACATCAACTTTGAGCTTAGTTTGTAATTTAGGGTTTTACCAGGTCTTGCAACATAAAGACAACCTTAAACGTGTTCAGACATGGCTAACCGGCCTGGACTAGACTTTTTGTGTTTATTTATTCATAAATATAAAATATTTTTTTGTTTACTTCTTTTCATATGAGTGTATACAATATCTAGAATTACCCATAATCTCTTTCCAATCCTTAAATGAGAGGATAATGCACTCAAACACACTCGAACTCACACAACAATACTGTATCAACTGAGCTAAAGACTCAATTGACAAATATAAAATATTTATATAAGTTGCACTTAATGACCATTGATCTATTATTAAGCTTTAATAAAAAAAATCATGGGTTGACGGATTCTTCAAACTATAAATAATGGCTAATGGTAGTTTAATTATGCACGCATATACATTTTAAATGAGGCAATTTAGAAGGGGAAATTGCCCCCTTTGAAAATTCAACTAAATTTTATTTATTCCAATCCTTGGAAATGGGTGGAAGAGAGAGTAGAAAGCTTTAATTTCTACGAGGAATTTAGGTTAAGATAATGGAACATAAGAGGGGCCTGGTAGAAAAGAGAAAAGAAGAGTTATCTAGATGTTGAAAAATCAGTGGGAGCCAAAGGTGTTGTTTCTCCAAGAAACCAAATTGGAGATGGTGTTAACTCCAACTACTGTTCAACGTCCGTCAGTTGGTGCATTTGGGATCCAAATTTCTGTGAGGTGGAGAACTGCATCAATAAGCCCAAGTATATCTGTCTCTTTGGTTGCTTCAAGCGACACAATTTTAAATGTGGTATCGTTACTGTGTATTGTGGGGAACTTCAATGCCATTCGGCATATGAGGGGAAAGATTGGTGTTTCTTTTTATTTTCATTCCATGGATACTTTCTCTTTCTTTAGTGAGGAATTCCTCTCCCTCGTGGCCTCTATACATAGAGTAATAACAGGGATAGTCCAAACATGTTGCGGACTTGATGACCTTCTAGTGTTCTGCGATGCTAGCAAACGTTGATCAGGGCCTCGTTGATGAGTGGGCATCTAGGATTTCCTTCCAATTATCTTGGTTTTCTGCTTGGTTGTCCTAAAAACTCAACTTTCAAGGTAGAAGTCGAAGATGTGGTCACCTCATGTTGCTTAAATTCGTGTTTTCTAGCATGCCTTTCCACTTCTTGTCGATCTTCAATATGCCTGCGGCTGCCCATGTTGGTGATATTCTTAATAAGTTAGCGTCTAACTCCCAATGGGGAGGTTCCTGGGATGGGAGAAAAGTGCATTGGGTTAATATTTGCGAACCAAACCAAGTAAGAGGTCTCAACAGTTACGAGTTTCAAAACTTTAACAGTTTTACAATTTAGTCCTTTTTTAATCTAAGTTTAACTCCTAACAATTTCATACCAATTCTCAACCGCCAACTTTCAAAACTTTAACAATTTTATAAACCGGTATATGGGACCTTAAATCTATAAAAATTACAAAATTGTACTTGCCAATTTAATAGCCGAAAGCTTGAATGTACAAAATCGTGCTTTTCTTTTTCTTTTCTTCTTGGCCGGTTGGAGAAATGAATCTTTCATCTCTCCTTCCACTAATTTCTAGTTATGCTATATGATTTTACTTTAATTAAACTAGACCTTAATTATTTTAGCTTAATCACTAATTAAATTAAGTAAATGGCACCATCCATCACCGCCTAGAAATTGTTTACTTTGGCCCTTTTGATAATTGCAATTCAAGTCCCCAAGTCTAATCTTAATTAAAAATCTATAGTGATTAAAATTTTATAATTTAGTCCTTAAGCCTTAATTATTCATAATTTCGGCTAAATCACTTAACCAATTTTCAATTCATTAGTACACTAACTCCGAAAATATCCCTATTTAATATTTATGAACTCGGTTTACAAAAATGAGATTTCAAAACCGCAATTTTAGACACCATTAAATTTCGAATTGTTACACAAGCCTACCCAAAATGAGTCAAGACAATCAAGTTGGCTAGGATACAAGTCCAATGTGATAAAATATCAAATGTGGTAATTATACTTTGAAAACACCCAATTTGGTACTTGAACTATTAATATGTGTTTTTATTACAATACCTGATGTAAACATTATTAGTGAATTGCTAAATCATCCAATGAAAATTCAACATAGAATTTTTTTCCAAATTACTAAGTCCACATGGACGATATAAAATTATGTAGAAAAATAAAAAATTAAATTAAATTAAAAAATAAATAACTAAATATATTATTAATACGTATCAAATTGTCATTGATTGGTTTAGTAATTCACTGACGATATTAACTTTAGGTATCATAATAAAATATATATTAATAATTCATATCACATTGAACATTTTTAAAGTACATATACCACATCAACAATTTATGAAAGTACAAGTCCATATAATAATACACACATTATGTACTATATTGATATTTTCAAAGTACAAGTACCATAATGAACATTTTATGAAAGTTCAGGTACAAAATGTGACTTTATTCCAATATTAAATTATAAAAATTGTCTTCCTGGTGCGACCCAGTCCAAGTCATAATTTTCAGCCTCGGCAGATCGGGGCAAATTTACATACAGTTCATTAAATCCTTTCCGTAATCCAATGAAATAGCGACACCTGTCCTGTTTTCACTTTCGACTTATAGCGTTGGAGTTGTAATTTGAGACGTGCCACTATTTCATTGGGTGATTTTAGGAAATGCATATCGAAGGAAATTAACTAGATTTAAAGTTTGGCCCCGATAAGTATCTCTTTATCCCAAAATCAGAGTCGGGAAAATTGAACCCAAAATCACCGAAGGAAAAGAAAAATCAAAATGGCGGATCACCACCACCATCACCACCGTCCCAACCGTCTGTCCGTCCCTCCGCGCGCCAATGCTTTCACAACCCCAACCCAAACCACCCCAAGATCTTATCCTTCGTATTCATACCCTCCTTCCATCACAACCCCAACTGCAACTCCATCAAAACACCGCCTTTCCCTCCAATCTTCCTCTTTTTCGTCTTCCTCCCAAAAGAAATCCTCCATTTCTTTCCTTCTCCTCCTCCTTTCCCTTCGCTCTCTTTACACTCTCCTTCCTTTCATCCGCTCTTCCCCTCCTTCTTTCTCACTTTTCCCTTTCTCTTTCCTCCTTTCCTTCCTCTCTTTCCTCCTCTCTCTCTCTTTTACCCTCTTCTCCAAAAGGAACCCCAGAAACCATCCAATTTTCCCCATTAATTCTCTCTCCACCTCTCAACTCAAACTCCTACTCTCTAAGTCCTTCCTTTTGTCCATTGTATTACTTCTCAGGTTCCAAGCTCTTAGATACTGCGGTACAGCTGCTATGATCTTAGCTGAACTCTCGGGAAACCTTGCTGGCAGGCTATTTTCCAAAGAGAATAATAACCCCAAGAAAAGGTCGGTTTTTTGGTCTCAGATTATTGGGTTTTGCTTTTTATTTATTGGGTTAATGCTATTATCTTTAAGTTGGGATAGAGTAGATTGTTTTCCTTTGAATAAGACCGGATTTTCGATGTATCCTAGGGAAGGTTGTGTTAGAATTTGGCCAATGTTATTGCCCTTTTTATCAGGGTTTTTAGGTTGTTATGAAAAGGTTTCCATGAATTGGGGGAGCATTAGACAGCTTGGTCGAAAAAGGGTTCGATTGATTTCATCGTTTTTCACCACTGCTATGCTTTTTGTTCCTGCTGCTGTTAGTTTCTTTGTTTATGAAAGTCAAGGAGGAGGAAATATTTCTATTGATAATTTAGGTTGGCCTTTGATGAATATTGTAGTTTTTGGAGTGATTTTGAGTGAGAATTTCAATGATGATGATAAGTTAATGAGTTCTAAAGATTTTCAGAGGGAGTTTATGGTTACTTTTGTTTGTACCATTGTTTTGGAGTTGTTTTATTTCAAGGAGTTATCGCTTTTGGGATTGTTGTTGTGCGGTTTGTTGTTGTACTTTGCTGTTCGAGAGCTTGATCCGGTTTATACGAGTTATATTGAATTGGGGATAGAATCATCGGATTCTTTTAGCATGTCGATAATGAAACCAATTCAACATATATTGAGTGAGCGAAAGTCTCGGAAGATTGCATTGTTTCTATTGATTAATACTGCATACATGGTTGTGGAATTTGCTGCTGGCTTCATGAGTAATAGTCTTGGGTTGATATCGGATGCGTGTCACATGTTGTTCGATTGTGCGGCGTTGGCTATTGGGCTTTATGCTTCGTATATTTCACGGTTGCCTGCTAATAGTCAATTCAATTACGGTAGAGGCAGATTTGAGATTCTATCAGGGTATGCTAATGCAGTTTTCCTAGTTCTAGTCGGGGCATTAATTGTGTTGGAATCCTTCGAGAGGATTTTGGATCCTCAAGAAATATCAACCAACAGTCTCTTAACTGTCTCGATTGGAGGGCTTATTGTCAATGTGGTTGGTTTGATATTCTTTCATGAGGAGCATCATCATGCACATGGCGGATCATGTTCACACTCCCATTCTCATTCTGATTCCCACTCACACGACCGCCATCATCAGCATTTACATGATCATGAGAGTCATGTTGAACACCATGAATTTATAAATGTTTCCGATGGATGCCAAGATTCTTGGTCTGGGCATGAACATCATCACGGGAACAAACATCACAGCAACAATTACCATGCTGAAGATCACAAGAAACACGAATTTCATGTCCACCATGACCATGATCACAATCAAGCCCCGCATGATTGTGCCCACCATCATGATCACCACAGCCATGGACATCAACATGACCATGCTCATGGTCATGACCACCATGATTGTGCCCATCATCATGATCACAATGATCATCATCATGATCTAGGCGTGCACCATGGGAAGTTACCCCTACAGAACCAACTTCTATCAGAGGGGAAGTTGCCCCAGAAGCATCAGCATCGACACATTGACCACAATATGGAAGGGATTTTCTTGCATGTTCTGGCAGACACCATGGGAAGTGTTGGAGTTGTTTTGTCGACTCTCTTAATTAAGTACAAGGGGTGGCTAGTTGCTGATCCTGCATGTTCAATATTCATTTCGGTTTTAATTATATCATCAGTTATCCCATTGCTTAGAAACTCCTCCGAAATTTTGCTTCAAAGAGTTCCAAGGGCTCAAGAGCCAGTTTTGAAGAAGGCCATAAGTGATATTACGAACATGAAAGGGGTATGTCGTGTTCAGAATTTGCATGTTTGGAACTTTACAAACATGGATATCGTTGGAACAGTCCACCTTCATATATCAGCAGAAACTGACAAGGCTGCTATGAAATCACAAGTGTCGCGCATCTTACATGATGCCGGAATCAAGGATTTGACGTTGCAAGTGGAATGTGTGGAACTATAGTAACTGATCTTAGGTTACACTGTCGAGAATAGAGAGTAGCTCATTCATCTTTAGGACTGAGTCTTATTATGATCAAAAGCAACAGATAGCTCCAATCTATATGCTGTGTTGTAAGGAGTACATCTTTGTCAGTTCTACCTGGAGCATGTATATACTCGTAAGAGTTGAGTTCAGCATCGATGTTTTCTGCGAAACAGTGGAAAAGGGCGAAAAAGGGGAAATGTTTATTTTTGTTACACGTGAGATCAGTGTCAATTTCTCGGTAGGTTCAGGTGAGTGAAATCCAAACAAGAATATTTAATATGTTATGTGATGAAACAAACAGTGGTACATTATTTTGTTGTATGACCTTTCTGCTTATAATGTAAAAAGAACTTGTTTTTGTGGTCCATAAATATTTATTGGCATGTTTATTGAAGTATAGTTTGAGTAGAAGTTAAAAGAATGTTGAAATTCTTGTTTTGGAAAGCTGCATGCTGGATATGGCAATTGAGCAGGTTTAGATGGGTTTGATTTGTTTCGGTTTTCGTTAAAAGTATTATGGGGGTCTTTATATTAGAAGTTAGCTTACATTTTGCTCCATTTACTCAAAGTTTCATGTACATTAGATCAAAAACAAATTGATCCATCTATTTTTATTGCTAAAAATTAGCCGTTGTATGTTAGCATGAGGATGTGTAACTATTTGGTTATTTCATTAACTACACTAGTTTTTAAGTAGGAGAAATATATGGAATTTTTAATGGAAATGCAGTTTGTTTTTTTATCTTATGTACGAGAATTAGTTTATTAAAGAAATAAAATACAATCTGACTCTTAATATGGAAGCTTTCATAATACTTTCATAATACTTTTACATGCAAATCTATATAGAGAAATAATCATCAATGTTGCATAAAGATCATCTTAGTGTAACAGATGCATATTCAAGATGTAAATGGTTAAAAAATCAATTCAGATCATGGTGTTTAGAAAACAAATTAAAAAAAATTCTGAATTAAATTGAATTTTTTTATTTAATTCTAATTTTATTATATAAAAATAAATATTTTATATTTAAAATAATGAAAATAATTTAATTTTTTTATAAAAATAATTTTTTAAAATACTACATAAGATAAAAGTTATTTATTATTTTTATTTACTTAAAAAATAGAAAAAATATGAAAAGATTTTAAAACTTTACGAAAGTCATAATTGATTCATATAATTAATTTTAAAATGCTGCATTAAGTAGAGTACAACATTTAATTTCATTCTTTCTTTAATATGACATTGCAACAACCTTTATTACAAAAAATATGGTTTACTTAATGACATTTTAGCCCTCTATTGTCGCAGTCTTCAACAACTTTCATAACAGAGAAATTAATTTCTAGACTTTTGTTCGGTATCTACTCAACTTATTAATAACAGGCATAATAATTTTTTTGTTCTTTTAATTTCAAAAAAATATATTTTAGCCATTCATTTTATTTTTTACTTTTTTAGTCATTGAATTTGTATTTTTCTTATCAAATTACTTCAAATTTTAATTTTACTGACATGACATTCATATGAATGACATATCAACATTTGAAATATTTTTAAAATTTAAAAATATTAAAAAAATATTTTTTATGATTTTTAAAAATAATTAAAAAGTTTAATTAAATGCCGCGTGTATGCTACGTCAGCAAAGTTAAAAAATATTAATTTTTCAATTCATTTTAAGGTAATTTGACAAAAACACATAAATTTAAATAATAAAAAAGATAAAAAATTAAATAAAGAATTAATTTTTTTTATAAAATTAAAAGGCCAAACAAATCATTATACCTTTATAACAATACAATGTTGTTAATGCCAATCAAATGAAAATTCGAAGTTTTGTGAAATCAGCCCTTGTTTCATGGAATGGCTGCTGTAAACCGATGGATTGTGGTGGTCTTGGTACTCAAAGTTTGGGATGCAGAACAAAATTTGCCTACTTAAATTGGGTTCCAAATTTTGACTAAGGAAGATGCCTGGTGGGTGCAGATTGTAAGGAACAAATACAAGATGATTGGTGTATTACCTATGTCCATTACTCGAAGTAACTGCTCTTATTTATGGCGGTCGCTGTCCAATGTTTGGCAGGATGTTATTAACAACGTCTACTGGTCTTTGGGGATGGTCGTTTGGTTAATTTCTGGAACGACTGCTGGGTACCTTAGATGGGGCATCTTCAGACTTTCTTTTTGGGTCACGGCCAACCTGATGATCGATTGAGGGTGTGTGACTTGGTAACTGCATCTGGAGCTTGGGATTGGGTCCAGTTAAACAAGCTTCTTCCTAGTTCTATTGTCTCTCGTATCACTTCCACGGTCACTGCCTCTACTGCATCAGTTATGGACAGACTTGCTTGGAAGTGGATGCACAATTCTTATTTTTTGATTGCGGATACTTACAAGAACATCTCTCATCTAGCGAATGCGGAATCTTCTAATAATTGGAAGTTGATATGGGGAATTCAAGCACCCCGAAGGATTTGCTCCTTCTTTGGTTATTCTGGCAGCAGAGGTTGTTAACAAATGTTGAGAGGATGAGATGCCACATGTCTATTGAAAGTGTATGTACTAGATGTGGCAATCTAATGGAGACTAATTTGCATGCCATACGGGATTGCTTCTTTTCGAAATTAGTTTGGACTTCTATTCTACCATTTTCCAACCGCAGTTTGTTTTTCTCCTTGCCTCATGATAGATGGTTATTGGCAAATTTGCGAAACACTGCCAAATGGAGAGAGGCGTTCGAATGGCGATCTCTATTCGCCATAGTTTGTTGGCTATTATGGAAAAATCGTAACTCCTATATTTTTTTTGGTAATAACAGTTGCGCCTAGGATATTGTTGTTACAGGTGCCACATGGGCACGGGGGTATCTCTCGCAAACCATGCAAGGAATCCTTCCTTTCCAATCGACACCAGCCAATTGTTGGATGCCTTCAGATCTAGGTTGGGTTCGACTGAATATAGATGGTGCTGCGTCCCTTTTGGAGGATATTGCTTCAATAGAAGGAGTTTTTAGAGACTCAAATGGACACTGGTTAGGGGGTATTCATGGAGGTTGCACAAGGAGACAATTTTTCATATTAAAGCTCGAGCCATCCTAGAAAGCCTTCACATAACATGGGAGAAAGGTTTTAGACAACTTGAGATTGAATGTGATAATTCTTTGTTAGTGGAATATTTGCTTGCAAGAAGTGCTACTAATAGTAATATAGCAGAACTACGACTAATTCATGCTTACCTTGCGAGGGATTGGAAGACAAGAATTCAACATATACCGAGATGTTAGAACATGATTGCTGATCAAATGGAAAAGTATATCTACGACAACGCACTAGGACTAATGTTATTTTAGCATCCACCAAGCTCGGTCCAAGAGATCTTAGTGTCTGATATTTCATCTTCCTTTAGGGATATGTAATTTTTATATTTTCGCGTAATGCTATTATTATCTACTAAAAAATTTTAACTTTTTAATTTTTTATAAAAAAATTATATGCACTTAATCAAATACATATTTTTAATATTTATTATATTTAATTATATTTTATAATTTAACAGTTTTTAATATAATTGACTGGTTAAACTAATTCTATCAATTGATAATATTTAAACTAATATTTTTAGAATCGAACTGAATCAATTGGTTCGATCGATTGAACCAAAAATCGAGCAATACATCCATCCAAAAGAAGGTAAAAAATTAATCGATCTATGAAATGTACGAGCCAAGTGATGATTGGAATATTTTTTAATAATTTATTTTATTTTAATTAATTAAACCAAGAATGAGTGATTTAACCTACTTTGATCACCTATTTACCATTAAATCATTTATTTAATTAAATTTTAATAAATAATATAAACAGATATTACTATATAAAAAAAATAAATTAAAACGCACCTTATCATCAATCCAAAATCACCCTTAAACATCGACGAAGACTCGAGTCTGCGAAACAGTTGAAACAGTTGTAAATTGAACGGTGGCAGACAACATCGTATTTGGTCTAAGCAAAGTGTGAGTCAAATCTAACTCAACAACCAAATAAAAAACAAAAACTCCTTTCACTGTCCAAACTAAAATCCCAGAATTCAACTGAAATCCGATCTCTCACTTCCCTAGGTTTTGATTTCAGAAGATCTAGGGTTTTCGGACATGGAGAAAGTGGTTGCTGTGATCATGGTTGGTGGACCCACCAAAGGTAACAACAACACCCTTAGCCTTTGTCTTCTTGGTTGAGTTTGGATTTTGGTTTTTAATGTTTGATGATTGGATTCATTTTCCAGGGACTAGATTTAGACCTCTTTCATTCAATACTCCCAAACCCTTATTCCCTTTAGCAGGTCAGCCGATGGTTCATCACCCAATTTCTGCTTGTAAACGGGTACTTTTTTAATTAATTTCTTTCAAAATTTCCATACTATTGTATTTTCATTCTCGTTTTGATCTTTTGTTCCATGATTCAAACACTTCATTCTATGTTTTTCTTACATGTTTGAAGCCCTGAGTTAGATTGCATTTAGCCCCTTCACTCAAACAATGGACACCTCCGTGGATTAGATCAAAAGTAAATTGATCATTCCCATTAAAAATTGCATTTATTTTTACTGTTAAAACCCGAAAAAATAATAAGATGGTGACATGTGGCGTGTCATGTGTAGCACGTGTAGGGACAAGTTTTTAACAGCAAAAATTGATGGAAATTTTAACAAAAGGATCAGTTTGCTCTTTGATTTAAGGTATAGGGATTAGTTTGTCCATTTTTTTTTTAGTAGAAGGGGCAAAATGCAATCCAACTCTTAATACAGGGCCTCTACGATACTTTTACCTTTCTCGATGTATTGAGACCTACCCTTAGACATTATTATGTTTATGTTCATTGATTTCCTATACCTTTCTCTTGTTTGTTGTATAGATACCGAATTTGGCTCAAATTTTTCTAATTGGATTTTACGACGAAAGAGAGTTCACATTATATGTCTCTTCGATCTCGAACGAGCTGAAAATACCAGTGAGGTGATTAGTGCACTGATTTATTATATTGTTCTCATTTTAGTTTTCTATCCTACGGTGGATCTCACTTTTGTTTTTCCGGTTTTTAAATCGAGTTAGATACTTGAAAGAGGATAAACCCCATGGTTCAGCTGGTGGCCTCTATTACTTCAGAAATATTATAATGGAAGACAATCCGGTTCAAATTCTGCTTTCCTTTTTTTCATATTCATTTGTGTTCGTTTTGATAAGTTGATATGCGGATGGTTTGATTTACTTCTCATATCGATTTCGTTTCGTACAGTCACATCTCTTCCTGCTAAACTGTGATGTTTGTTGCAGTTTTCCGTTGACAGACATGCTCGGTAACTTTCCTGTTCCTTGTATAATTTTATATACTTATGAATATGTTTCCCCAAATATTAATCAGATGCTGGTTTCTGTAGAGGCTCACAAAAGATATGGTGGGATGGGAACTGTGTTAGTAATCAAGGAAAGTTCTTTTCTTTTTCGCTTTTTCGGTCTTTGTTGCGGACCTGCGGTCGTCTTTTCACATTTTCTTGTTTCCCATTCAGGTATCTGCTGAGTCCGCTAATCAGTTTGGTGAGTTGGTTGCTGACCCAATCACAAAAGAGCTATTGCACTACACCGAGAAGCCTGAGACTTTTGTATGTTCATGGTGCTATTTTAATCTTTCCCTTATAGCTTGATTAATAGTCCTAAGCCGGCTTTTCCAGCTGATTGCAGGTAAGCGATTTAATTAACTGTGGAGTTTACGTCTTTACTCCTGATATCTTTACTGCCATTCAAGAAGTCTCCGCACACCGAGAAGACCAAGGTTGTATCGTCTTCGTGCTTTTACAATATTTTTGTTGCTAATATATGAGGAAAATTTTCTCTCTTTATCGGTAAATGACCTTTTTATTGTCATATTGCAGCTAATTTACGCCATTTGTCAAGCTTTGAAACGCTGCAGTCTCCAACAAGGTTGTCCTCTCTCCCTAGCGTTACTGTGTTTAAACAGTTCTGATCTTAATGCCGATATCTATTTCCTCTCAGTAGGGCTCTTCCCCAAGATTTTGTTAGATTGGATCAAGATATCTTGTCCCCTTTTGCTGGAAAGAAGCAATTATATACATACGAAACTATGGATTTCTGGGAACAGATCAAGACTCCAGGGTAAAAATGTTTCGGATTGATGTTGCATTTTCTTCTTATGAATTATCATTGTATTTAAACCTGTTATTATCCACACAGGATGTCTTTAAAATGTTCTGGTCTTTATCTTGCTCAATTCCGGTATACCTCCCCTGATCTATTAGCTGATGGAGATGGAACTAAAAGTGCTTCGATTGTTGGTGATGTCTATGTGCATCCCTCGGCCAAAGTACATCCGACCGCAAAGGTACTCCCAGTTCTCGGTATTTGTTACCCAAATGTGGAACTATGTTCTAAGTCATTCTCATGAACAGATCGGTCCCAATGTATCTATTTCGGCAAATGTTCGTATAGGAGCTGGGGTGAGACTTATAGGTTGCATCATCTTGGATGATGTTGAAGTTCAGGTAAGGAAGTGAAAGCTTGAAAATAAAATACTTCCACGGTTTTCATTGTATTAAACTGGTGCTGGTTTCTATTCGGTCGAGAAAAATATAATTTGATGTTTCTTCCGGCAGGAAAATGCAGTTGTTATTAATTCTATTGTTGGATGGAAGTCGTCTATAGGAAAGTGGTCTCGTGTCCAGGCAAGTCCCCATGTATCAATGCAATATTATATATGTAAACTGACACACGCGCACACATATATAGAATCGAACAAATTTGTGTTCAGTCAGTCTTGTTTATGAATGTAGCATGCATGATCAGATAACAGCTCGACAAATTTTAGGAAGAAACTAGTAAAATTTGCCATAATGAAAGGTCATACTCGAACATCGGTACATTAGGCAGATTTATTTTGCTTGGTTGGCTGATGCTCAACCTTATTTTTCCAGGCCGATGGAGGCTACAACGCAAAGCTCGGAATTACTATCCTTGGTACGTTTTTCTTACTAATAAATTTCTAGACAGTTTGGTAAAATATAACATTAGCGGATAAAATCTCTGATGCAGTCGAAGAAATGTTGAGCGTTAGTTTACTTTGTGTTGTGTTGCAGGAGAGGCTGTAATGGTAGAAGATGAAGTTGTTGTGATCAATAGTATCGTTCTTCCGAATAAGACCCTTAATGTGAGCGTGCAAGATGAGATCATTTTATGACAATTGAAACGCTGCTCCACAAGGCTTTTTGTCACTGCAGTCCTGAGTTTTGGCCTCGGGAAAAGAAAAGGGACCGGCAAGAATATTGGAAATGGTAAGTAAGAGCATAATCGAGATCAAAGTACAGCCGCGGTATAGTTTTACAACGAAAGCCTTGTGATGTAAGATATTAGTGTATGATTATCAATTTGAAATTTCCAAGTTTTCAAATCCAGAATGCATAAACGACAATTCTTTTATTGCCTTTCGTTTGGTCCTCTGTTTTTTTTTTTTTTTTTTTTGCAATATGGAGTTTTGTTGATTGAAACACGATTTGGAATTAGAAAAAAATTACTTATTTGAATGTCATTTTATGAATTGTTAGTTCAACCGATTGGTCTGATCCGAGCTTTTCTTATCGTTACTATTTGCTGTAAGAGTTTGTTAATTAGATTGTATTTTTCTAAATCGTAAAGCTATTAGATAAATTAAAAAGTAAACTACAAAAATAGTCACTTTTGTTTGTCTCAGGTTACATTTTAGTCATTTATGTTTGAAATGTTACGTTTTAGTCGCTTATGTTATTATTTTGTTACGAAATGATCATTTTACCGTTCAGTTCCGTTATCTCCCTAACGGTAATTTTACGTGACAGTCAAATTAGATTTTAAGTGTCAACTTGAATTTTCAAATGGAATGAAAATAAATATTTAATTAATAAATTTTATTAATTAAAATTTTTAAATCCTAAACCTTAACTAAAAAAATTTTAAACCCATTTTCACACGTTTTTCTTCTTCATATTCATTTTTTTCCTTTTTGATTTCAATATCTTTAATTACAAATCTGTCTCAAAGCTTGAATCTTTAAAATCTATTAACCAAATGATTCAATATCTTTGGTATATTTAAGCTTTGAGACAGATTTATAATTAAAGACGTTGGAATCAAAAGAGATGAAGATGAAGATGGAGATGAAGAAGAGAGGTGTGTGAAAATAGGTTTAGGATTTTTTCAGTTAAGATTTAGGTTTAAAAATTTTAATTAATTAAAAATCTATTCTCATCTCATTTGAAAAATCAAAGTTGGCACTTACAATCTAGTTGGACTACCATGTAGGATTAACGTTAGGGAGATAACGGAACTTAACGACAGAGTGATCACTTCGTAACAAAATAATAATATAAGTGACTAAAATGTAATTTGAGGTAAATAAAAATGACTATTTTTGAATTTACCTTAAATTAAATTGTAAGAGCATCTTTTAAGGTTTTTTTTTAATCACAAGGTAAAATTTTAACAACAACGTGATTGGTGCGACTTCAATCCAGATCACATCTGAGATAATGAATAGCTTTGACTATCAAACTAATACACGGATTCATCTCTTAAGGTTTTTCATTTTCACAATTAATTTACAAGAAAAGATTGGCGACTGCTTTAATCAACCTATCATTGGGTAAGAAGATATTTACAATTTATGATAAGTTTCGACACTAAAATTGATATTACATTTGAGATTGAAAATCTTGTCAATTTATTTTTATTTTTTATTTTTGCATTCTATGTTTTTGGTTATTTATATTTATTACGAATTTACCATCACAATTTTGGTTGTTATATATTTAGGGTTAGTGTTTAGTATGCTCGTAGTGCATTTTTGTTTCACAAATAGTTTTAAATTGACATAGTTTTTTTATATTTAAATATTTATTTTTTAAAATATTTTACCATACACCTACAGAATATTTGTTAACCTCTTAACATTTTTTTTTCGAAGTATATAAACTTCATTAGCAATATATCAAATATTTTTTCATACTTTATTTTATTCACCACTCAACACAATCGTATGAAATTTAATGTTTTTAACCGTAAAATTAAATTGGTGAATTCGACAACCATCAATGAAATTAAACTATCGCATGTAAAATAAAAAATATCATAGTAGCTCTTGTACTAGGAGTCGGATTACAATTTGCCCCACTACTTAAAAAAAAAACAAATTAATCCCTATATATTAGATCAAAGAGCAAATTGATCTTTCTGTTAAAAATTTATTTATTTCTATTGTTAAAAATTAGTCATTGTACATCAATATGAGGCATATATGCACACCACGTGTTAATGTTTGGTTATTCCATCAACCGCACTAGTTTTTATTAGTACAAATGGATAAATTTTTTAGAGAAAATGACCAATTTACTATATAGTCTAATGAATAAGAACTAATTTGCCTATTTATTGAGTAGTGAGAATAAAATACAATCCAATTTTTAGTATAGAGACCGGCATAACACTTTTACCTCCGCATAAAATATCATCTTTCTCAAACACAAGAAGCAAGAATCTGCAACTTTATGTGTAATATATATATATATATATATTGGAACTATGAACTAATGCTAGCATATGCTTCTTAATATTCACTTCTGAGAACACAAACTTCATATATCATCTCTATATATATAAGCCTAAACTACAAATTAACTAAGCAAAATCTGAAGTTGACTATGGTCCGACAGTTGATTCGAAATAACCTCTGTTCTCGAAACAAATACAGAAAAATGAATTTCTCAGTGTTACAAAACTATCCTGTAATCATAGATCGATGAAGGAAAACCTTACCGTTCCATGAAACCACTCACTCCTATGCCATACACTTCCGGATATTTCTTGAAATAGCAGCACAGAGTAAATAGCCAGTGATTGTAATTGTGTTGACAGTGGGACACGAGAGATCTGCTCTTTTCTGCTATGAACTTGATTCAATCCGGATCATTAGGGTACGCAGTAGTTAAATCGACTCACTGCATTTACTGGCGTGGCCTTATTTCAACCTTGTATGCTTGTATTTCCATGGGAGGGATAATTACATGTCCATCTCGAGCAACATCACCGAATTGCTCGGTGTACCCTAGCATTTCCGTGTCGTCGTGCAGAAGATTTAAAGAAGTTGCTCTTGCATTCAGCACTGTAAGATCTTGAAACATGTTGAATAGATTTACAGGCTCATCAGCCACGGCTGTACATTGAGATCGGGCCTTCTTGCAGTAAGAAGAATCCCAGTTTCGCCTATGCAACATTAAAACAAGCCGAGGATCTCCAAGCTGCTGCTGAGAATATTTTGATGGTCGGGGGACTTTGAAACTCATGATATGCAGATCACACGGTAAGGGAGCAGCTAAAGGAGAAAAGGATCTTGAGTGTGTCGGTGCAGAAATTTCTTGTGGTTTCTTAGCAATGAATGCATGTAAAGGATAGTTTAATTGAGCATTAACACGATGAGAAAGAAGAGATGGATTCAGTGGAAGAGGGTTTGAAACAGGATCTGAAGTTGAAGAAATGTTGGATTCCATCAGGATATGGAAAACAACATTCATTACACGATTGTCCATCACTCCTTGCCCAAGACCACGTCCATCATCTCTCACCAAACGACGGTCAAGCATAATCTCCAGCCACCCTTCTTTAAGGCTTGCAGCACCCAGAGCTTGTCGAGAATGAACTGAAAACCTCTGGCCATTTGACCCTTGCATGAAAGCAAGAGAGGGCATGGGATAGTAGTTTCCCTGCAACGGAATCTTATCGTATGTTTCTCTCCGGCTCATTTGAAAGCCATTCAAGTCGGAGTAGAAAATTCTTTTATTATTGGTATCTGTCTTATATCGAACAATTAACTCTCTGTCATTAAAATCCTTGCCAAGAAGCTCAACATGATATTCCTTCTCAATCAAAAAGTCCTGTACTGTATTGCCTCCATTGTAAATGCGAGTGCTATGGGAAACAGGTGTTTTCTCCCATGAAGTTTTCGGGTAAGAGTACACCTCTTGCATCAAGGGACCCTCGGAGATAACCAAATGCCCACCTGACTTAATTATAGGCTGAGCATCCCCATCCGGTAAGAAAAGGTATGCGCCTCCCGAACTTGAGTAAAGGGCTATCTCTTCAACCACAACATTTTGCGGACCATTTTTGTGGATTATTTTTTGCAACAATCCATGCTTAACATCAAAGGTGAGAACTTGATGCCGGTTCACGATTTCAACTGTATCTCCTTCTACTTTTGAGCAAGCATAAGGCGCAAGGCATGGAATCGAACTCAGCTTTGAAAAGAATTTGAGTTTTGCCGGCTTAGCTTTTTCGCATCCGGCAAAGCCATTAGCAATATAATATGTCTGCAAACCCATGGCAGGAATTGAAGCTTTCCAGTGAATGCGATGCCTGCCTGTAAAAATCTTGCTTTCGTCATGCTGAAATTCAGGAGAAACCTGGCTCTGCACACAAGTCCAATTTGAGTCCAAAACACTAACATCCGGTCTGCTAACAACTACCATCACAACCTCTTCTCGTGTTTGCTCAAGAGGATTAAAGAGTACAACTGACTGCACAGTTCCTTTGCGAGCACTGATTGCTCTATGCATAGGTAGAGCATCATATTTAGATCTCAGCTGTTCAGGATCAAACAGCGCAGGGGTCTGATCATATTTCTCTTGGCGAATTCCGAGCAACACTTCAATTGCTTTGGACATGAAAATCTGCAGGTCCTGCAAAGAAGTGTGCATCCGAGTTCCATAATCAAGAACAACATGATCCTTAGCAGTTCCCGTCACCCCGTCATGATGCTGAAAAAGAGCTAAATTTCTTCTTGCAGCCGTCAACTTATAAGCATACCTCATTGGCAGCTTTTCACATTGTGGTCTCTGGCAATGACCAAGTAAGAATGCCATCAACATTTCTGATGCACGGAGCGTTTGTTCTAGTACCCGATCGACAGCTTTAAAGAAAGGTCTTGACACATAATAGCCGCTCCAATAATCTTTCTGCCTATCAGCATAAGTAAAGAAGTCACCTGATAAAGAAGGAAAACCACTGATCTGACCAGAGCCGATTTCTCTGGGAACGGAATAGTTTATTCTGTCAGCCTCCTCCCGAAGGGTCTGGAAATAGTCATCCAAAGTACCAAATTTCGCTTCCGCATTTAAACTGGGAGTGGAGTTGATGTAGTCAAATATCATTTGATAATTTCTAAACTGAGCTTCTGCTTCCTCAGCAGTAACATAGCGGAAATCATCTCCAAGAGGTACAAGAAGTGTATTGGTCCGGTACAGGGTCGATTTCTTCCTATATTGATCTAATAGTTTTAGTGCCCTCTCCTGCACATTTTCTGGGTTAGTCTCTACAGGATATTGTCCCCACGGACAGAGTTCATAAGAGAAACCATGTGAACGAGCAAAATCAAACTGACAACAAATTGCAGGCTCCGGTCCACAAGTATGTGGAATATCATATGAATAGAATGGCATCATATGAACAAAAATGTCAGTTGTTTCATTAGCATCCCAGCTCTGACGCCAGACATATTCCAAGTTTTTATTCGAAGCAAGTTCCTTCTTCAGCTCATAATGAGTCCTTTGAATAAGCATATTCTCGAACCCCATACGACGGAAGAGATAAGCCATGGTAGGTGAGTAACCAAATGGATCAATTGCCCAAGAATTTTTCGGAACAAACCCAATGGTGTCATTCAACCACATATTTCCCTCAGTTATCTGCATTTGCAAATATATAGGAAATTCAACATAAAGAACAAGGTTTCAAAGAATTTTTATGGATAAAAACTACGAGAAACAGACAATCCCTTTTCATCATTGATGTGAATTTGAGGATGCAAAGGAAGAAAGAGACAAAGCAATTTAATGGATTTCACAAATGCAGGAGTAACCCTGGATTTTATAGGAGCTTTTCAAGTGAGAACCCAAAAATATATGAAAAGTTGATATTTTCACACATGATATCAAGGATCATAATCATTGACATGAACATAAAATCACAAGACAACTTTCTGAAAAGATGATCATAAAGCCAAATACAATCATCAAGAAACCGGGGATTCAAGATTTACCTGCTCGATTATGGCAAAATAATGTGAATTTGCCTGTATCAAGACAAGAAAATAACGTTGTTAAAGTCCAAATGAATGTTGGTCTGACTCTATATTTCTTAAAGTACTCATGTTCGACGCCCTTGTCTAATGCATATTCAGACGAGAGGTATTGGATATATATTGAACATATTCATGAGGGACACATCCATATCCAATACAGACAACGCAGTCCAAGTAATGTAAGAAATAGCTACACTGAAGTATAATGCATGAATTTCTAGGATAACATAAGCTTCTAGGCAAACCTCATCATTCATAACCCAGCCGCCTCCTACTATTTCTAACTGGCCATTCTTCACCAATTTTGTGAAAGTCTCCCTTTTATCCTCCGAGGCATCTCTCCACCACCTTTCCAAATATGACATCTCTTCCCATATGAACTTCCGCCGACGGTCCTGCAAAACATTGGATTTGGGGTTTCATTTGCCATATAAATTGTCAGAACTAAATGCATACTTCATACATAAATTGGTCGAGATTCAATATGATTCATATTTGAAAGTCACAAGGAACATGAATCTCAAAATCACAAATACCTATAGGTTTTTCAATTTCAAGACTAAATAGGCACCCAACAAATCCATGATAGAGAACTAAAAGGGTAAAACGACATTGAAAACCATTGAATTCGCCGAAATTAACTTCCAACAATGAACCCCATATCTACTTCACTGATATGTTATGTTATTTGGACAAGTCACTTTTCTAAGAGTGTCCTTGTCTATCTACGGTCAACACATGTTCAAACATGATTATGAGCATATGATCTTTGAAATATATATATCCTACACTTACCATGAGCTAAGGTAACATATCTCCAATAAACATCAAACTTTACTTTCCCAAAGGAATCGGAAGGATAACTGGAATTCTATATTTATACAAAGGCTAAGAAAGATAATAAATATTCCCACAATTTCATTGAGATTCACTTTACTTCAGGACCATCCATCAACAAAAAAAACAAAAAAGCTCAAAAATCCCAAACAAATCTCTAAATTCCATTTAACTCTAAATATATATACACGATAAACTAGCCAACTCCAGACCTGTTAGATACCATCTATTACAAATAAATACATGAATCAATCTAGCTAAGCTTTGATCAAATTCGAATTGTTTTCAAACATTTCACCATCTTAACAAAAACCCATCAAAATTTAACCAAAAAAAAAAAAGTTACCTTTGATAAGGTGTGAACAATGGTATCAAGTATAAGCCTTGACTGCCTCTGATAATACTCTTCCACAGTAAACTTCCAGCCTGGATCATTATGAGAATGAGGTACAACAAAGATCTTCAATTTTTCACTGTCCCATTCATCTCCTTTATAGTTAACTTTCCACCCTTGAGTCCAGGCCCCTCCAGGTTTATCCAAGAACTCAATTTTATCATACAAATCTTTAGTGGTTATATCAACTGCGGCACCGGTTTGGTTTGGATTCAACCAGGGTTGTTTCCGGGTGACGGGTTTCCGGGATGTGAGCCTTCGGGTCGAGGATGGGGGCTTGAAATGGGATGAAATGGGCTTTGGGATTCCAAAGAAAAAGAGAGTTAAGATGAAGAAGATGAAGGAAAGGGAAAGAGCTATGGTGAAGAAGTTGGTGAGGAGGAAGTTGATGAGAAGCGTACGTTTTCGTGACTTTCGAGTGGGGTGGACTTTGAGGGTTGATTTGACGGTGGGTGATGAAGAAGGGAGTAATGACTGAGCCCATCCTCCTCCACGGCGGGCGTTGCTGCCAAGGTAGGAAGAGAAAGGCATGGTTTGGACTTTTCAACACAGCTTCTTCCTATGTCTTTCTATCTATGCTTAAGTCTTCATTTAGTGGGATCTAGCATCAAAGCAAGAAATTCGTGACTATAACTTGTGCTTTGGTGAAGACTTTTAAGATGTAAGAAAATTTTGGCCTTTTTCTTTCAAGTGTAGATCTATAGCATTAACAAGACAATGATTTGTGCCATTACAACCTACCACTAACCTGCAATTTTATTGCTATTTCATTGTCTAAATATTAGTTTTTTTAACCCTCAAAACTATATATTTCTTACACCTTATTATAGTAAAAATTTACTGGTTTTTTTTTTTTTTAAATTGACAGTTAAAAAAGATAAAAATATGGAGATTGTAATCGTTTGTTTTTCTTTAGAAATCAGTTTCCATACCAAGTACCAAGGTAAAATTTAAGTGGCATGACCAATGGTAAATTGGTGTTTTTTTTTCTCCCTTTTTATTTTAACAGTTAATTTAAAAAGATCTCATGAATGAAGGTGTTCAAATTTCGGTTAAAATCGAATTGATCGATTGAATTGATCTGATTCGATTAATCGATCGGTTAATTGATCTAGTTCGGTCGGTGATCAGTTAAAGATTTTTTGAAATTTCGGTTAATGGATAATTCGATTCGAAATCGGGTAATTAACCGAATTAATCGAACTTAATAAAAATATTATATATTATATGTATTAAACTATTACTATTTCAATTAATTCGGATAATTCAGTCAAATGGATATTATCAATTTATTTATTTTGACATGTTTTATATTTGTTTTAACAAAAACAAAACAAGACATCTTGTTGAGGAATTTGACACTTCAAGAACATTTAGAACTGTTGAAAGGGATGATTATGTCAAGCACCTTAGAATTGTGGTAAGAGTGCTTGGGGAGAGGGAGCATAATTTTACAAGCATAAATTTTTGTGGTCCAACAAATAGGCGTGTAAGTACATTGCAATGGATCACAACGGTAATTGTAATACCCTTATATCTGAATTGATTGTAGGGTCAAGGCATCAAGACGGATCAATTTATCATTTTATATGGTTTATGGAAATCATTTTATAGTTATAATACTAATTAAACTCATGCCGAAATTATTTTTGAAATTAATTCAGTTTATTTGATCACCAATGATTGGTCAGAGACTAACTTGTAAAAAAATTTAGAAATTTCGAACGGACGTTGCGACATTGAGAGCTTCAAGTAGCGACGTCACCTACTGACTTCAAGTCGTTGCGACATGGGAGGGATGTCGTCGCAACTGGACTCTGTTTTTCATATAATTTTTGTACTTCAATTTTTTACGGCTTAAACCATTTCATATACCATTTATGCTTCACATTATCTCATTGGAGACTTGTAACAAAATAGTGGAGATAGCATACTCATCTCCAAACTCTTTGGATGTGTTGGATATGAAGAAACTAGTTTGCAACACTTTTTTACTTCATGTATTTACCTACACGTTAAAATAACGCGATAAACTTGTAAAAGCTTATTAATACAACGGAAATTAAGCTTAACATTTTATTTTATTATTATGTTTTTTTTTATAAAAGAAAGCATAATTCAATAGCTTTAAACTAATTAAGTTTAGTATCTATCATTTTTTGGTTGTATCATCATACCATTTCTCAATCAATATAGCTTCTTTCTCTCCCATTCTATTTTTTTAACACCTAACTTTGCCATTTTATTCAAAGCTTTACTTTTGTCTTGTATTGGTTAATAGGGGCCAATCGTAAACTTAATAGAACACATAAGATATACGAAAATAGTACAGAGATGCACCTAACTGCATTAATAGAAAACAAAGTAGCACCAAAATGCTACGGTAGAACAAAGCTGTAACATCCTATACCGGATCCGATTTTCTAGACCCGAATATAGGATGTCACAATACTTAACTACTTAACAAAAATTTTACAACTAGTGAAAACTATACTAAACATACTTCTTAATTCTTTTCTAGGTCAAAAGATTTTGAAGGAAACATTTATTAATCACAACAGATTCTCAAAAGCAAAATAAAACATTACAACTTAAATCTTTGTTAAACTAGACTTATTCATGGCGTAGAGTAATATTTTCCATATTCCTAAGAGTGTCCTTCTGTATGCATAATGTCGCTGTACAAACTACCACCATGGCACAATCTTGGCTTGATCCCTACTGGCGAACTGGATCAATTCCAAGAACCTGCATTGCAAATAGATGCTTGTAAGTTCAACGAAATTTAGTGAGTTGCAACCAATATTACCTTTAAACATTATTATTAAATTCCTCGACTTAAAGATACTGGACTTCCTTTCAAACTTTGGCGGATACTTTTATGATCTCTGGTGGATAACTATATGCTAACCTTTGCATTTGACCCCCTTATGCACATTCCGCTCGACCAGCGGATCACAGACTTCACACGGATCCTATTTCACAATCTCTTTGAAGATAGAAGTTGGATACATCCCTCAAAATGATATACATATGGATAACACTCTTGGCAGATTCTTATATTGGTTATGGCGGGCTGTAAAAACACTAGTTATATTGTATCTTCAAGTTGATCCATACACACGAACTTGGTCCGATGAATGCAATATTTTAGATCATCCGAAAGAAAAACTCAGATGACTTCAATACATAATATGAAAATTCCCAGGTTTGGCAAACACTTGTAGCACTCATAATTTCAAATACGCCAAGCTCTTTGTCCTAGTGGATTACTATGGATGATTCATCAGTCGGGTACACTATCGAGAATTCTTTTTGAAAATGTCTTAATGGCATACTCAAATCTCGCCACAAAGGCGGACTAACAACTCGCCACTTAGGCATTACAAAATTCACCATGCGGGCTTTCTAGATCACTTGCTACAAAGGCTTTCCAAATAACTTCTCCACTAAGGCTTCCCAAATAACATGTCACATAGGCTTTGTTTGGTTTGCCACCAATGCACCACATAAACTGTCGTGTTTGACGATATTTGCCTAAACTCAACATCACTTAAGGTTTGTCCATCATTGTCCTCGGGACACAAAGAAACCCTAATAGAAAAATACGGCTAATGTACCATTTCTAGAATATGACATGGCCATGGTCTTTCCACATATCTGCCACACTGGCTTTTTCTCGTGTTTATTGTCCTGATGGACCTCGTGTTTATGGTCCCGACGAACTACATTTTTTCCATATTAGCCTTCGTGTTTACTATCCCTACGGACGTCATCAAAACACCATCATGAGGTCTATTATCATATCACATATTTTCTCGACACTCCACCCGAACCCCCTTATCACCAACCATACTTTATCATACATCATTCAATTAACATAATGGAGACATTTATATAGATTTCACTCATACTCATAACATAATCATACTTTCCAACATATAATTTCCCATGCACACTTACCACGCATTGTCATATTCATACAACACATCGTACACTTCATTACATGCATACAGATGCTTCACAGAACACACACACACACACGACAACAACAACAACTCCTTAAGAAGATATGCACATCTACATGGACATCAACCATACAAAGAATCATCATAAAATAATGTGCTGGAATCGAGTCTAGAGACTCACCAAAGACCCACATTTACCTCGGCCCAGAGCTGCTGTTTCGATCGTCCTTCCCAATCCAGCAACAGCAGTAACTACTTAAAAGATCATGGAATTTCCATTAGAATCCCCAATTACAAATAATTTACTAAAGTTTCAACTATATATGACCCCCCATGTAGGGTCTTCTACTCACACCCTACTATTCTTACGTATTTTATCATCCCTACTCTTCAAAAATCGTAATATGCAAAGCTATAAGACTTACCATAATATTGAGTCATCCACTAGTTAAACAAAATCTTAGCTCTAACTTAACGAAGAAGAAGAGAACATTTAGGTTAGAAAGAGGGACCAAAACGTAGAGCAGAAAGAAAACTATCTAGAATGCCCTCTTTTTACTATATATATGTTCCCAATCCCCCTTTTGTGGATTTTGACAAGTGGTGATGCTTATTGAAATTGTCCCCTGATTTCCCTACAAAATCTAGAGGAAGGTAAAATAAAATCTAGCAAAGATCTATGCTATTGTTTGACCAGTCATGGGGAGGGTCAAATTAATCCAGTTGACTCCCAACTAATCCTGTTATAAGAACCAACTTGAATAGTGCTCATGCAAATCGAGCGTACTATACTTTGGTGGTGACTCGCTTATGGCGTGGTTTTAAAGACAATTAAGTCTCTTACAACTTTCTTATACACTTGATAGGATCTTCATGCTCAATCAGAAGTCTGGGCATACACTTTCTTGTGCGTATTCTTTCTTCACTTGAAGATACCTTGTAATTAAATCCATAGATACCGCCAACGGGCGGATACTTTAATGATAGTATGCACCAATATTCTAATTCACTAGCAAGCCAGTAGAGTGGTAGATTATGCTACCATAGTGCGCCAAAACAATTAACATGCATACCTCACTCGCCTTTTTGGATCCGTTGTTTTTAGGGTGTGACAAGAACAGAGAGCACCAAAATGCAAATTTTAAAACAGAGAACATGCTAGGTGTTTCCTTAATGGCATGTCATTTATATCCTAATAGTTGTCATATTGTCTACTTTGGGCAATTATGACGAAAATCACTTCACTTTTACATTTTAGAATGTAATTTGCATATTTTGAATTTACTTCAATTTAGTCATTATTGCAATGACACAATAAATAGGACTATCACTTTCTTTGACACCTTAAACATAATCCAATATCTTATAAAAGATTCATATTCACAAATAAAATCTACCATAGCTTCCTACATGCCACTTTTGCATATTTTACAATTTAATCCTTTTTCTTTTTCATAATTCTTTCATTTTACTATAATAATTCACATAACAAATATAATCTAATAAATATTTCCATCATTCACTATTCATTTCTTAAATAAATATATCACAAAGATTAGTAAATAAAATCATATGATAACTATTTTATCTTATTTACATTTTAGAGCAAAATTTATATACTTTTAAATTATTTTCAATTTAATCCCTATTGTAAAAGTTTGATAGTATATGAACTAAATTGTAAATTTACCATTTTTGTTGAGAAAAATGTAAATGTAAACTTTTCAGTACCCAAGGATATGAATTCAGTATGAAAATAGAATTATTGAATTTTGGTTGTTTAATAACTATTTGTTGTGAAGAGATTGTGTTTAATTAGTAAAAACACACATCTAGTGTCATGGGCCGTGAATTAAAGCTTGTGACTAATGCACAAAGAGCGTACCATGAAGGTCAATTGATTAAATGGGGCTTATTCGACCCACTTGAACTGATCTGATTCGTGGAATATGTGGAGAAGCCCATCTATTTAAAGCCTTGGTGGCCTAGTGAAGCACTTAAGGAAAATAAGGGTTACTTTGGTAAATATGAAAGTAATCTTAAAAGATTTGTAATATGATAAAATTTGATTTTTTAATCTTAAAGGACTGTGTCAATCTTTTAAGAATCTCAATTGTAGATAAGCTTTAATCTTGATCGTCGATGTAAAGCAAACTTTACTGTTGGATCTAGGGAAGCTCAATTATAAATAGATGCTTTCCTACTCATTTGTAATTACTCAGTCGTAATCCTTCATAGTAATTGAATACTATTGAAAACATTTACTCAAACACTTGATGTGGTTTTGCTTTCTTGTGGCTTTTTTGTTCTTTAGTTGCTTTTTTGTCTTTAAGTTGCTTCCACTCTATTTTTAGAGCCTTAGAGATAGGGGCGAAGCCAAAAAATTTTATAGGGGTTGAAGTTAAATTGTAATTTTATGATAGTAAAAATGGATTTTTTAAAGGATTAAATGAAAATTTATCATTTTTAGGGGGCCAAAGAGAAATTTTACCTTTACTAATTTAAAATTTTAAAAAATTTGAAAGGGCTAAACAGAAAATTTTCCATTTTAAGGGGGTCAAAGCCCCTACTAGCCCCCTGGGTTCACCCCTGCTTAGAGAATTTCTATAGGGAATTCTCACTTTGAGAAAGTTAGGTTGATTTAGGCAGATTTTAAACAAAAAAATCACCTAAGGCCATACGGATTTTGAGACTAAAATTTTAGCCCCGTGACACTAGAATGAACTTGGACAACTGGTTGTCCAAGTTTTCATTTGTCTAGATTCATTTTAAACATAAATTTTGAAGCTTGTAAAAATGTAAAAAAATATTTAAAATGGTAAAATTACAAATAATTATAAATAATTATGATTATTATTTTTATTATTATTATTTTGAAATAAAACTTAGACTAGATTAGTAAAGTAGAAAAAAGAAAAAGTGGGCTAATGCATCATGAGTCCAAAAGCAAAGCCCGTTATGTAGACAAAAAACAACCTATGAAATTAAAAGTAAAAAGAAAAGATAAAAGATAAAAAAGAAACTCTCCAATCCTTTCATAATAGTTGGCTTCCACAAATATCGGTAATAGTACCTCATGACAGAACCCTAGCCAGCATTAAAGACAGATAGCAGTTTCCAAAAAGGAGAAATGATTCATTTTCTGCTACCCTTTCGTCTTTTTAGACGACTCCAGATAATGCCCCTTCAGTCAGGCTCTCTTGGTCTTCTTCTTCCCATCTCTCTTCTTGCAAACTCCGGGATCCTTCTGATCAGGTAAAACTCTTCACCTTTCTTTAAGCTTTCCGTAGCAAGTTTGTGGGCAAGTGCATTTATTGTTCTTGGGATATGTTGAAAGATGATGGTTCTAAATTGGTGTTTGTAATCTTTTATGTCTCTGATGATAGCGTCGATTTTTGAAATATCCGATGAGTTATTTTGACATTTTTTGATAACTATCATGGAGTTGCCCTCAATCATCACCGCTTCATAACCCAACGAAATCCCTAAATTAACTGCTACATTACACGCATATGCTTCCGCGGAAAAAGGAGATCTAACATCGGAATGAAACTGCTACAGAAACCAGAATCTTGCATTCTTCATCTCGAACCACAACTCCAGATCCAGATTGATTACGTTCTGAACTGAATGCTCTATCGAAATTTATCTTGACGAACGGAGGGGAAGGAGACTCCCAACATTCCATAATTATTAGAATAATATATAATGCATTTATATTTTTTTAAAATGAAATTTAATATTTATACTTCAATAATTAATGATAATTTACTTCTATAATGTAGGCTTATTAAGTTTACAATAATTTAATTTTAAATATTAAAATAGAAGAAAATTAGGAATAAATCTTAAATTTTATTCAACATATTTTTTAGATTTTTTAAATAACTAATAATTTTTATTTATTTATTTTTTAATAATTTCTATAATATTTGAAATCCATGTCCAGAATGAATTTGGACAAGTGGTTATAACAAGTTCAAAATGACCCTAGACAACCATATATAGATATAAATTCATTTTGAATGTGTATTTTTTGTAATTTTTATATTATTTTACGATTTTTTTTATTTTTTAATGATTATTTATAATTTTAATATTTTAATAATTTATATATATATATTACAATATTCAGAATTTACATCTAGAGTAAATTAGGATAAATAGTTGTTCAAATTCAAATGAAACGAGAGAATATTTTGTCTTCTAGATGTAAATGTTTTAGTAATCTTTTAAATATTTTTTAGGATTTTATTTTTTCCAAATATACGCTAATGTGGCATGGCAGGTCAACAATTTTTTCATGTGGTATGTCATGTGTCAATTTTCGTCAACTATATCAATATATGTTAAACTATAAAATCGATCAACAAGAAAAACCATTAATGAAAGGGCTTAATTGATTTTTTTCATAATGAGTACTTAATTGGGTGCAATTTTGTTCACAATAACTCAATTTTAATGGTTTTAGAATATTTTTTTCATAATTTAGTAATAATTTATAATTACTATTAAAGTATTAATTACTTTTGACCTTTAAACTAAGCTAGGTGACTGCTAATTAGAAGAAGTTGAAACCTTAGGACTAATGGACTATGTAAACTAGGCTAGGAGTTGAAAATGGGCCTCACTGAATTTGAACGGAATTATACCTTGGGCTTGAATTGGAATTGGGTTGGGCCTTTTGACTTTGATTGTGGACTGGATGTGCTTTGGCTTACCTTTAAATGTCGGGCTTGGATCAGCGTATTCAAATTCTCATCCTCTTGTATTAATAAAAAATTTGATCGAATTTTTTTTTCTGATTTTTTAAAATTAAAGACACACATTCCCCTTCAAGTTTGATTTATTTAAAATTAACCCTAATTGAAATGAATCTAAATTAGTCTCAACCCAATCAAAATAAAATTCGATTATAAACTCAATCAATGGGAATACAATCAATAATTTAATCAAATCAAATCTTAATTTAATCTTAGTGCTGAATCAAAATTTTTGCCTAATCCCCAAAATCAAATTAAAATTCATTTTAATTCCTTATTAAATCAAAATTTTAATTTAATTTTAAAATTATATCCAAATTCTATTATCTCAAAATTAAATTTAGCCCAAAATTAGTATAAAACGCAATTTCCATTCGTATGTGCGCCCAACATTGCTCAACTCAAATAAAATAACCCCCCAAAAAAAATATCTACACAGGAAATGATGGGTGATTAGAATGTTGTGTGGACATAAACCAGCCTCCATGAAATGATTAAGCTCGTAGTGAAGGCTAAAAGCTAACCCACTAAAGCATAAAAATGATCTATTAACAGTAATGTTTTTCATAGTATAAAAAATTCTTGACTCCAACTATCATCTAAAATACAGACGACATAAATAAAATCCATATAAAAATATATTTCTTCTATTTGATATTATTTAAAATAAAGTGTTTCGACATTAGTATTTTTTTTTTGTTCATAATTTTTTTTCGAAAGAGTTTCCCTGTATATTCATTTTCTCTTTCGTTTTTTTTTTTGGAATATTTTTTGATTGCCATTATCGCGTTGAATTTTAACAATCAAAGAGTAGTAAGCTCCTGCTGTTCCCTTGGCTAACAAAGATGAATGGTTGCCTTTCTCCACCACCTTCCCTTTGTCTAACACAGCAATAAGATCACAGTTTTTAATGGTGCTTAGCCTATGTGCTACAACAACACTAGTTCTTCCCACCATCACTTGCTCCACTTTCTCAGATTTACTGTCAAGTGCAGCGGTCTAATATCGCAAATAAAGATCTAACTACCTCAGCGCTCTTGGCCATGTCCGATGTCATGCGCATGCAGTTTGAGCAATGAAAATGCGGGTGCTAACCAAAATGAGCAATGTACTTAAGGCTTTGAGTTTTCCACCAAGCCAAAAATCAAAGGCTATAACACAACCAGTAATCAATTGAGCTGAACCAAGTCCAAGACCTGCAGTCTCTTTTCTTGGACCTTCGTGGGCTGTTTGCAGCATTTTCAAGATTTGGTCTTGAGATGAAAAGGCAGTAATGGCCGGGTGGTTGGAAACTGCCTCTGCAGCAAGCTTACTGCTCTCTTGTTGTGCTTTGATGGCTTTCTCAGACATTCTTTTAAGTATAACAATTCGAGTGTACATGCGGAGGATGATGAGCGGTTGGAGAAGGATCATGACAACGGCAAGTCTCCATGCAATGATAGAATGTGTCTTGGGTTTGGAGATGAATTTGGGATTTAGGTGACTAAATTTTTTTTATCAATAATAACAAATATCATTTTTTTTGTTACTAAATTAATTAATCTATCAAAAAAAAATTCTTCCAAATTTTTTCTCATCTATTTTTTACAGATTGTGCATGGACTCATTCTAATTAAAATTTCTTTATTTTTTTTGAGTTTTTGTAAAAAATTATATATATATATATATTTGAATTTTTACAATATGTATCAGACTGATAGAATGTATAAATAATATGGACTAATTTCATTAATATTTTTAAAATTAGAGTCAAATAGTCAAATATTAAAATATTAATGGCTAAAATTATTATTATACCAATGAAAAAACCTCATTTAGTGGTGGAGTGATTAAATTTAGAAAATTGACCTAATGAGCTAATGGAATTAGCAAAAGAAAGTTAGTGACCAGAACAAGAACACCCTAAAATTGGACTGATTATCTAGATAACTTAAAGGTAAAAATTGAGATTAAGTTCCGATATTATTGAAATATTTGAAGTTGCTACAATGTGTTAAGGGAAGTCCTATTTCTTTCACCACCACGACAATAATAATTTGTCATATTTGGAAGATTGAAAATTTATTAAATCAAATTTTTGGGTTGTGCTGATATCATGGATTAATTCTAAACAATCATTGAAGATCAAATTACTTGGAGAAACATATCGAAAAGATCGGATTAGATCTAATCGTTTATATAAAATCCATTGGATGGAGGAAGTTGGATCGAATTGAAACGTGGAGTCTTATCTGCCAACAATCGATGTTACCTTGGTTTTTAATTTTATATTGTATTTAGCTATTTTAGCAATTGTTTAAAAGAGCTTGTGATTGATTTTCATTATGTTAGCATGTCTCAAAAACTCTATATAATTGAGAGACTTGTATAGTTTGATGTAGTGATTATTGAGAGCACTTATATGTTCAAGTTTTATGATCCCTATTAACCAGATATAGACTCAAAATAGATTCATGGATTATCCAATTATCACACCAATATATCTGGCGACTAATGCCTCATCGGAACGTCCAAAGGATAAATTGCACTCTGTGCCTCATTGGTATAATCGAAGTAAAATGTGCTCCACACCTCATCGGATGTCCAAAGTATAGTATGCACTCTGCGCTTCATCGATATAAATCGAAGTAAATCTTATACACTAATCCTATGGCATGCCAACTATACCCGATTTTGCCCGAGACAACTAATAGGATAACCAATGATTTAATTACATATGTATTCATGATCACATATCATAATTTCATATATATTTCGTTTTACCATACTCATCTCTATCAAATTCACAACATTTCATATCATTGCATATAATCTGAATTATGAGACACGTAGAATGCTTACCTCAAATAGTTAGATTGTAACAAATCATGTATATTTGTATATTGAACTCAAATCATAAAAGTACAAACCGTATTTTCGTTACTTGTTTATGACTCTCGCCTTTCCTCTCTCTATGGACGGCTCGACATTGTCTTTAGCTACATTCGATAATTCAATTATAAAAACGATATTAGTTCTCATCCAAATTACATTCAAACACATAATCAACATATTTTGCATTTTATTCATTTTAGTCCCTATATTCGAAGTACTCATAATTTTTCTTTATCTAACATTGGATCAAAATCTGATCTCATATTCATTCATTAGGGACCCTATACTTTTTATCTATAACATAATTTTATGATAACTTTTATTTTATTCAATTTAATCATCAATGTCACAAAATTATCTAATCAGTTTAACTTAATTTCTAACTTAATCCCTAACATGATTCAAGCTTTCTAACTAGCAATCTCCTCAAATTCAAGCTTAAATTCATTAATTTCACTTTAATGGAAACTTGCTAATCATCTAACAATTGAAGAAATTGACACATGAATTAGCTGAATCAAACTCTCATGATAAAAAATCAATAAATTTTTTACATAAATGGCTTGTTTAACTTAAAGATTTCAATGGGCGAATGAACTAGGAGAGCTTGAATTCTTTTTTCTTCTTTCACTAAGTTGGACGGTTAAAAGCTTAAGGGAAAAGATGACAATCTTGTCATCTCCCACTTAACTTTATATTTATAATTAACTCCTAATTTAACTTAATTGATAGTAACTTTTAACCTTTAATCATACTTATGAAACTGATTAACTTAATTAATTATAGGCAAGTGAATATCCACCAACATCCTCAAATTCAATTCACAATTATGGTTAAATAACCATCTAAGCTTTTTGGTTAATTGCTAATTAGGTCCTCAAACATTTTAAATTAAAATTTAATAGTGATTAGACTTTTACAATTTAGTCCATGAGCTTTAATTAACTATTTTCTCGATTAAATTACTTAATCAATATTTAATATATTTTTATATTAATTCCATATATCTTTCTATTTTATTCTTACAAATTTGGTTTATGAGAATAGGGTTTTTGGAATCACATTTTCTGGCACCGACAAAAGTAAGATAGGTATATACTCTATATCCATAATTGAACATGTATACATGAGACACATTTTAAATGTGACAATTTTAGAAAAAAAAAAGTCCAGGTAATAGGTTAAGTACCTTACCAGACTGAACAAATTGTTATGGTGAATATAGGGAAGGTGATGGGGAAATGGAAATCATTAAGTATTTATGGTAAAAGGACCAACTGTAGCTTATATTTCATTAGTTTGCTTCCCATAGGAACCCCATCACATGTTTACTTATTAATTGTTACAAGCCAACGACTTCTTTTGTCTTTTCCTACATGCATTTGTTCATTTTCTGCTTGGAATCTGAAATGAAAGATGCCGTTCCAGGTTATTGCTTAAACCAACATTACTAGCAGTTTATTGCTTAAACCAGTATATTTTAAAAAAATGCTACAAGTTGTTGATTACCTGTCAACATTCATATAAAATTAGCCAAGTTATTTAATTAATTTATAAATGTTATGACTGATGAGTTACGATGACGGCACTTTATATTGAATAAAAAGAATAAATCTGTATCTCTATACCTGCCCTTATAACATCAACTGGTATACATAATGGAGGAAGGAAAACGAAAGGCCATTATGGCAGAAAAGAAAATGAGTGGTAAAGATGTTGGAAGCATTGTTAAGAAGAATAAAAATGGATCTATAAGCTCCATTTTCATGCATGCCGATGGTGTAGATATGTGTTTGATGGTTGTAGGCTTCATTGGAGCTGTTGCAGATGGCACTGTTGCACCCTTGATTATATATTTGACTGGTCGTATGTTTAACAGTGTTGGTGGAACTAATGAAGCTTCATCTGTTGGTTTTCTCGTCCACAACGTTCGCCAAGTATGTTATTACTTACAAACTTACAACATAATGATATAGTATGTTTGCTTATAATCTGATAAGATACAACTTGGTTTGTCTTCTTTGGTTGACAGGTTGCTCTGTATCTTGTTGTGAGTGCATGTGGGGGATGGGTTGGGTCCTTCCTAGGTGAGCTTGAAAGTTAATACAAAGTTCTACAGCCACATATAATTCTTATTTTGTTATCTAAAATTTTTAAAAAAATTTCAGAAGGATTTTGTTGGACAAGAACAGGTGAAAGACAAGCTACAAGAATGAGAACAAGGTATTTGAAAGCTGTTCTAAGGCAAGATGTAGGCTACTTTGATTTGAATGTAACAAGCACAGCTGAAGTAGTCACAAGTGTTTCCAATGACAGTCTCATAATTCAAGAAGTTATTAGTGAGAAGGTTAGTTCAACTAAAATCTTCAACAATCAAAATAAAAAGGGAAAAAAAAAAGAACTACTTTCCTTCAGGTTGTAAGTTGATTAACTGGTTCGAATATGCATCAGGTCCCAAACTTAATAGCAAGAGGTACTACATTTATTGGAACTTACGTAGCAGCTTTTCTGATCCTATGGAGATTAGCCATTGTGGTTTTCCCTTTTGTTTTGTTGCTGGTGGTTCCTAGTTTAATATATGGGAAGATTTTACTAAGTCTTGCAAGGAAGATTAGGGTGGAGTACAATAAGGCCAGCACAATAGTAGAACAGGCAATATCTTCTGTAAGGACAGTTTATGCCTTTGTTGGTGAAGACAAAACCACAACTGAATTCTCTGAAGCTCTACAAGGATCCTTGAAGTTAGGGTTGAGGCAAGGGCTGGCTAAAGGCTTGGCCATTGGAAGCAATGGCATTACTTTTGCTATTTGGGCTTTCATTACCTACTATGGTAGCAGAATGGTCATGTACCATGGAGCTCAGGGAGGAACTATTTTCATAGTAGGCACCTGCATTGCTACTGGTGGACAGTAAGAGTTTTGAACTTCAAGTTCTATTAGGAGTAGGACTGTAAATTCTTATGGCATTTTTATATAATTAGATAAAAAAAAAATTTCATTGATATTTGTGGTGTTATTTTCCCTTTTATTGAACAGACAGCTTGGTACTAGTTTATCCAACCTGAAGCCTTTATCTGAAGCATGTTCAGCTGCCGAACGAATAAATGAAGTGATAAAAAGAACCCCAAAAATAGATGTAGATAACATGGAAGGGGAAATTTTGGATAATATTTTAGGAGAAGTTGAATTCAAGCAAGTAGAGTTTGCATACCCTTCAAGGCCCGAGAGCATAATTTTCAAGAACTTTTGTCTCAAAATTCCTGCAGGAAAGACTGTGGCCTTGGTGGGTAGTAGTGGATCAGGAAAATCAACTGTGATATCATTGTTGGAAAGGTTTTATGACCCACTTGAAGGGGAAATACTTGTTGATGGGGTTTCTATTAATAAATTGCAGCTCAAGTGGTTAAGGTCACAAATGGGGTTGGTGAGTCAAGAGCCTACATTGTTTGCAACAACCATTAAAGAGAACATACTTTTTGGAAAGGAGGATGCTGGAATGGAAGAGGTTATTGAAGCTGCTAAAGCTTCCAATGCCCATAACTTCATTTCTCAGTTGCCTCAAGGATATGACACCCAGGTTTGTCTGCTTACCTTTTGTGTTTATTAGATTATATCAACTATAATTCACAAACTTAATTATACAAGCATCATATATGGATTAAAGATTAATATTAAACAGGTTGGCGAAAGAGGGGTTCAAATGTCTGGTGGACAGAAACAACGAATTGCTATAGCAAGAGCCATGATTAAAGCACCCAAAATCCTCCTACTAGACGAGGCAACAAGTGCATTAGACTCTGAATCTGAACGTATTGTGCAACAAGCTCTTGACGAGGCCTCCGTTGGACGTACAACTATCATCGTTGCACACCGTCTTTCCACCATTAGACATGCAGATTTAATTGTTGTCGTCAAAGATGGTCAGGTCATGGAAATGGGGTCACATGATGAATTGATGGTCAACGAAAATGGCTTCTATCCCATGCTAGTGCAACTTCAACAAACAGAACAAGTCCAAGACAAAGGAAATAAAGATTTATCTACGAATAACTCGGCTTACATAACAAACACAGAAATCAATATTACAAGCAGTCGTAAACTTTCTTTACCCAGTCGGACAAGTTCAGCCAACTCTGTAGCACCAGACCATGCTTCACTAGGTGGAGAAATGAATGTTGAGGATAAAAAAACATCTGCACCATCTTTCAGGAGATTGTTGGCCTTGACTTTACCAGAGTGGAAACAAGCTACTCTGGGATGCTTAAGTGCAATTTTATTTGGTGCAGTGCAACCACTTTCAGCCTTCACAATGGCGTCAATGATATCAATATTTTTTCTCACAGATCATGGTGAAATTAAAGAAAAGATAAAGGTTTATGCTCTAAGTTTCCTTGGGCTTTCGTTGTTTTCTTTGATAATTAATATCATCCAGCATTACAATTTTTCTTACATGGGAGAGCACTTGACAAAGAGGATAAGAGAGAAGATGCTTTCAAAGGTGTTGACTTTTGAAGTTGGGTGGTTTGACCAAGATGAGAATTCCAGTGGCACTGTTTGTGCTAGGTTAGAGAAAGATGCTACTGTGGTATGTTCTGCATTTTCTAACCTTCTTTATGACTATATATAATTGATTATGGACATCACCTAACTATATGGTCTTGTATGTTTCCAGCTGAGATCTTTATTTGGTGATGTAGTGTCTCTTCTTGTGCAAACCATCTCGGGTGTAACTATAGCTTGTGCGATGGGCCTATTCATTGCGTGGAGACTTGCCATTGTCATGATTGTTGTCCAACCGCTCATCATCCTTAGCATGTACACTCGAATGGTTGTACTTAAAAAAATGACTGTGAAAGCCATAAAAGCACAAGAAGAGAGTAGCAAACTTGCTGCAGAGGCAGTTTCCAACCACAGAACTATTACTGCCTTCTCATCTCAAGACCAAATCATGAAAATGTTGCAAGCAGCCCAAGAAGTTCCAAGAAGAGAGAATGTTAGACAATCTTGGTTTGCAGGTCTAGGACTTGGTTCAGCTCAATTGCTTACTGCTTGTATCATGGCCTTTGATTTTTGGTATGGTGGAAAACTCATATCTCAAGGATATATCACTGCTAAAGCCCTTATTGAAACATTCCTCATTTTGGTTAGCACCGGCGTTGTCATTGCTCACACTGCAAGCATGACATCGGACATGGCGAAGAGCTCTGAGGTTGTTAGATCTTTATTTGCGATAATAGACCGCTGCACAAGGATTGAACCTGATGAACCTAATGGTTACCTTGCACAAGAAATTACAGGATGTGTAGAAATCTGTGATGTTGAGTTTGCATATCCGGCTCGACCTAATGTGAGCATTTTGAAAGATTTCTCAATTAGCATAGAAGCCGGGAAATCAACAGCATTGGTGGGACAAAGTGGATCTGGTAAATCAACCATCATTAGTTTAATTGAGAGATTTTATGATCCTGTAAAAGGAGTTGTGAAGATTGATGGTCGAGATATAAAGTCATACAACCTAAGGTCATTGAGGAAACACGTAGCACTTGTTAGTCAAGAACCAACACTATTTTCTGGCACAATAAGGGAAAACATTCTATACGGAGCACCTGATAGAATAGATGAGTCCGAAATCATTGAAGCAGCCAAAGCAGCAAATGCACATGAGTTCATAGCAGGTCTAGTAGATGGTTATCATACCTGGTGTGGAAACAGAGGCGTGCAACTATCTGGGGGCCAGAAGCAACGGATCGCCATAGCCAGAGCCATATTGAGGAACCCAGCAATTTTATTGTTAGATGAAGCAACCAGTGCACTTGACAGTAAATCTGAGAAAGTGGTGCAAGAGGCATTAGAGCGAGTGATGGTGGGAAGAACTAGTGTTGTTGTTGCACATAGGCTAAGCACCATTAAAAACTGTGATCTTATTGCTGTGTTAGACAAAGGGAAGGTGGTGGAGAAAGGCAACCATTCATCTTTGTTAGCCAAGGGGCCAACGGGAGCTTACTACTCTTTGGTTAGTCTTCAAAGTTGTTGAAAGTTGGCTAGCAATGCAGCAGCATGAAGTTTCTTTTGTATGTAACTTGGTCGTTTTTGTAACAAGTTAACCATGTTAGTTTAAATGTAATTTTGTTGTTTTTAAGGAAAGTCAGCTACTTAGCTGATTTAGTAGACTTTTAGGTTATCATTAAGCTTAGTCATTTGTACAAGCAATGTTTGTTTTCTCCCAATGTTGTGGAGCTGTTTTAAGTAATGTATTCAGTTTTTCCTCTCATCCCAATTGCATTTGCTTCTGTTTTTCTTCTTTCAACACCATTTTTCTTTGTGTTTTGATCTTTGGTAGCTGATAAACTCAACAAAAGTAGAGCACATAATTCTACTTAGCCCTTCAAATGGGTTGGTGTAAGATGAAAGTTCGAATCAAGAATTTATGATATTATGAAAATCATTATTGTTAATAGTTTATTTTTGTGCTTTAGTGGGTGATAAAATGCCCCTTAGCTTTTAGCTTTCACTATGAGCTTAATCATTTCATGGAGACTAGTCCATGTGTTGGCGATTTTGGGAGGAGCAAAGGAAGAAAATTACAGAATACAGAACAAGACAGCAAGATGCAAAAAATATTTTTACTTGCTCACAAGGAAATTAATGGCTAATAGCTCATTTTTTTCAATAAAAAAAAAATACATTTATAACCAAATACTCAACTATTCCCACTAATCATTAAGCAAGACTTAACTTGCACTCAAGCTGATTATGTCAATCAGCACCTAAAAACATCAAAACATTACCAACTTAGTTCATTTTCAACTAAGTAACTTAACGAAGTACGTAAACAACAACCTTGATGCGAAGCAATCATACGTGCTGCAGCATGTTTACAATCTGCATGCATTTCACCCAAAAATATCACAGCAGCATGATTGGCCAGTTTTCAACACCATATCCTGCTAACATTCGGCAAAAGTATCATATACGATCTTATCCTAAGAATCGAATTGCATTTTGCCCCCTTTACTAAAAGAATGACCAAATTAATCATTACACATTAAATTAAAAAGCAAATTGATTTTTTTGTTAAAAAAATTCATCCGTTTCTACCGTTAAAAATTAGTCTATGTCTGTTAAAATGAGGCACATATGGCACACCATGCGTAACTGTTTGGTTATTATGTCAAAAAGGTAAGTTTTTAACAATAAAAATAAATGAAATTTTTAATAGAAATTACTAATTTATTCTATAACTTAAACGTACAAATATTAATTTACACATTCTTAAAGTTTAAAGAGCAAAATTAAATTTAACTCTTACTATAGAGAAATGATTGTAACAAATATAATAAAGTTGTCAATTGACATGATAAAATTACTTTTTTAAGGAAGAAAAAGTAGCATGTTTTTTCTAAATAATCTAAAATCCATCCTATTTTTTAAGATAATTTTTAAAATATGATATTTTTATAATAAATTGTAATATATTAGAAAGTGATTCTCATGTAATTATTTGAAAACTTAGTTCCCCACGTAAATGTAATTTTAATGAGTTATTTGTTGAATGAGGTCCAAACTTTAGTTTATTTGTTCGACACGTTTCGGTATGTAGCCTAAATGAGCAATCATTTCGGTCTGTAGTCAATTGAGCTTAGCTAGGGGTGTGTTATTTGCTTCCGTTGATACTATCCATCCGACCTTCATCACGTTTTAATTCATGATGCGTAAAACTATCATTAAAATTTCGTATTAAAAGTTAGATTGTATTTTATTTTTTTCCTCAAAACATAAATAAATTAATTTCTATATGTTAGATCAAAGAACAATTAAAAATTCTACCTATTTTCTCATTTTAAAAATAGTTAAAATATATTTCAAGTCTTTTTGTACTCTTAGTATATTTGAAATTTAATTTCATTAGTTTTATTTATACAAATTTAGTCCCTTTTCCTTTCAAATTTTAAAATTTAGGTCTACTTGTTAACATCATTAAAATTTGTCTATTAAATTCGCTAGTGTAATATTGTGAAATTAAAAAAACTCACTTAGTAATTATGTAACAAAAAAATGATGTTGTAATGAACTTGAATTTAACAAAAGATTTTAAATAAACGTAAGGAGAGTAAATTTCAAATGTATGAAAGGTACAAGGACTTGAAGCATATTTTAACCTTTTAAAATATAAAAATTAAATTATTCACTTTTTTTTCCTTCAAATCATTTAAAACAGTTCTAACTATTTGATTAAAACTTAGATTAAATTACTCATTTTATAGTAGAATTCCTTATTTACTCCTAAATAGCTTTCCATATTTTTACACATAAAGATAGGACTCCTTGTAAAACCAAAAAGTTGATATTAAAAAAAAAAAATTATTTTGAATTCAACAAGTGACTCCAGTGGAAGAAAAGGATGTTGTTCATCTTAGAGGTTACGGGCTCGAGCACTTGTATGTGCAAGATGTGTGTGTCTTGTCAAAAGATTAAAAAAGTATGAACAAATACTTACACGATGATTAAGTTGGAAGGAATTCACCTTGTTTGATTTATTTTTGTCTTATTACTTCTTTTGAACAAAAAAAAAAAAGGAATTTCTTCACCATTTAAAAGAGACATTTAAAGACATAGAAATAGGCATTTATTGAAAAATCAAAGTTGACATTACAGTGATCGCAGATCTCCCTTTGAGCATAGGGAAAAGTTGGGGAGAGAATATTGTAAATAAGTTAGGCCTTTCACCATCAAAGTTTGGATGGTTTGGTTTAAATAAAAAGCCTAATCTAACAATATTTTAGTTGATTGAGTGAGCAGTGTTGTTGTGGGGTCTCCTTTGGAGATTAACCAATGAGAAGTAAGCTCCAGTGGGTCCTTTAGCCAACAAAGATTGATGGGTCCCTTTCTCTATAACCTTGCCTTTATCTAACACTGCAATTTGGTCACAGTTTTGAATGGTGCTTAACCTATGTGCCACAATCACACTGGTTCTCCCCACCATTACTCTTTCAAGTGCATCTTGTACTGCTTTCTCTGATTGACTGTCAAGGGCACTGGTTGCCTCATCTAAGAGTAAAATTGCAGGGTTTCTCAATATGGCTCTTGCTATTGCAATGCGTTGCTTTTGGCCACCAGATAGCTGAACTCCCCTTTCACCACACCATGTATGATACCCATCTTTTAACCCTGAAATGAAATCATGGGCATTGGCTGCTCTAGCTGCCTCAATGATCTCTGCTTCATCTGTCTCCTCAGACGCACCATATGCTATGTTTTCTCTGATTGTACCAGCAAATAATGTGGGCTCTTGGCTAACAAGTGCAATGTGTTTCCTTAGCGACCTAAGGTGGTATGATCTTATATCTCTACCATCAATCTTCACTGCTCCCTCAAGAGGATCATAAAATCTCTCGATTAATCCGATGATGGTTGACTTACCAGACCCGCTTTGTCCTACCAATGCTGTTGATTTACCTGCTTCAATTTTGAGTGAGAAGCCTTTAAAGATCATAATATCTGGTCGGGCAGGGTATGCGAAGTCTATGTCGCGAAGTTCTACATGGCCTGTTATCTTTTCGGGTTTGTAACCGTCAGGGTCTTCGGGTTCGATTCTACTATATCGATCCAATATAGCAAAGACTGATCCAACTGAATCTGAGCCCTTCGCAAGGTCAGAAGTCATGCTTCCTGCATCGGCTATTACTCGACCTGTGCTTACTAAGATCATGAAGGTTTCAAACAAAGCCTTTGAAGTGATGTAGCCATGTGACATAAGTTTACCACCATACCAGAAGTCTAAGGCCCAAGTACAAGTTGTTAGGCTTGTTGATGTGCCAAGGCCAATACCAGCGAACCATGATTGGCGAATGCTCTCTCTTTGTGGGCCTTCTTGGGCTTTGTCGAGCATTTTCAGGATTCGGTCTTGGGAGGAGAAGGCAGTGATGGTTCGGAGGTTGGAAACTGCCTCTGCAGCTAGCTTGCTGCTTTCCTCTTGGGCTTTGATAGCCTTCTGAGACATGCTTTTAAGCAAGACACGTCTCGCGTAGAAACAAACGATGATGATCGGTTGGACCGCTATCATCACAAGTGCAAGCCTCCAAGCTATGACCAGCCCCATGGTGAAAGCTATGGTTACTGCTGAAATGGTTTGAACAACTAGTGCCATTCTGTCACCAACCAAAGATCTCACCTTCAAAAACAAAAAGAACAATTAAAACCACAATGCAGGATAGTCATCAAAACCATCTTACTTACCGACCATTGATGAAGTGGTCTAGATTATTGGCCCTTCAAATCCTGCAAATCATTGTCACAAGTTGGAAAATTCAACCTAATCAAAGATCAGCATAAGAAAATACATACCACATTGGCATCCTTGTCAAGTCTAGAGCAAATAGCCCCACTTGAATTCTCATCTTGATCAAGCCAGCCTACTTCGAAAGTGAGTATCTTCGAAAGCATGCGCTCTCTAATCCTCTTTGTCAAGTACTCTCCCATGTATGCAAAATTATAATGTTGGCCAACATTAATCAGAAATGAAAACACCGCCAACCCGAGAAAGCATAAGGCGTAGATCTTAGTCTTTTCCTTGATCTCATCATGATTAGTCAGAAAATATACTGATACCATAGATCCTAGTGAGAATGCATAAACAGGTTGAACTGCACCAAATAGGATTGCACATGAACATCCCATCATTGCTTGTTTCCATTCTGGTAAGTTCAATACCAACAATCTTCTAAAAGAGGGGACTGGCAATTTTTCTTCATCTTCCACCACAGAATCGCCATCCAGTGGAGCACGGTTTTGAGAAAAAGAATTGGCAGAACTTGATGCACTAACCAATGAAAGTCTTCTACTACTTGTGTTGTTGATATCCATATTTGTGATTGAAGATGAAGCATTAGTAGATAAAGTTGAGTTAGTTTCTTCAGGGTTCTTTTCTTTCTCTGTTTGTTGAAGGTGAACTAAAGAAGTGTAGTGACCATTTTGATTTTCTATCAGCTCATCATGTGATCCAATTTCCATAACCTGGCCATTTTGGAAAACTGCTATAAGGTCAGCGTTGCGGATGGTAGAGAGGCGGTGGGCGATTACTATGGTGGTTCGGCCAATGGAGGCTTGGTCTATTGCTTCTTGCACCACTCGTTCAGATTCCGAGTCTAGTGCACTTGTTGCCTCATCTAAAAGAAGGATTTGGGGTGCTTTTATAATTGCTCTTGCTATAGCTATTCTTTGCTTTTGTCCTCCTGACATTTGAACCCCTCTTTCACCAACCTATTCAGACAACAGATCTTCATTATTTAGCATGTCCAAGCTCATTCAAATCTATGGTTCTAATATGTGATCACAGGAGGGGTCAACCTTCGGCCGAATCGAGTGAAAAGATTTCAAATTAACCGAGATAACAAGTCCAATTTCATCCTTCTAACTCGATTTAAAGTTTTTTCAAATTGAGCGGAGTGAAATGAAATTCGAGTCGAACTGCTCGAGTTAAATTAAAAAAAATCCAACATATGTCAAATTGACATCTTATTACCATATGACTAATTCTTCTATCCTATAATATATAAATATGAAACCATATATATTTATAAATTCTTTCAAAGCAAAATAAGAGAAAAAAACATAAATAATTGAAATTTTAAAAATTATTTTGAATTATTTTAGAACTTTTTTTAATTTTTTATTGAGAGATCAGCTTGCTCATTTTTAAAATTGAGCAAGGATCAAAAACACCAATATATTATTTGAATTATTCGAATTTTTAAGTTCCAACTCGATTCAAATTCGAAACTTGAATTATTTATTTGAAAAGTCGAAATTTTTTTTAAACTTTTGCCTACCTAAATGAAAATGAAATGAAGATGTGAAGGATGATCCAAGAATCTTTATCATGTTGTAATTGTTCTTGAACAATTTTATGCAACATATGCAAAGATTTCATTGGCCAATTATGTGTAAGAAGTGTTCAATAAACAATACTTTGGTCCAGCTGAGGGAGAATGGTGATCTAAGGCCCCATATAATAATATTGTTGCCATAGCCTTTGAGCCCAAGAGTTGTGATTTACATAATATGGTTAAAATTTGTTATTAGTCCCTTCACTTGTATAAAATTTGAGATTTGGTCCTTGTACTTTAAAAGTTAAAAGTTCAATCCTCCTACTTTTTTAATTTAAAAATTCTAGTCCAATCATTATTTTCATTAATAATTTCCGTCAAAATTTGTTAACTTAACATATTTATTTTCTATCAATCATACACCACATCATATGTGGATAACCTAATCATATACTTACAATTTTAATGACTAATTTCGGTGGTGAAGAATTTTTTTATTATTATTTTTAGCTCTTCTAAGAATGAAAGTAATGGTTAATTTTTCATTGCTTAGTGAGTAGTTAGAGGGGCAAGGACTAACCTGAGTGTCATAACCCTGTGGCAATTGGCAGATGAAATTGTGGGCATTTGAGGCTTTGGCAGCTTCAATAATCTCTTCCATGGTAGCATCTTCCTTGCCAAAAAGTATGTTCTCCTTTATGGTTGTTGCAAAAAGTGCTGGCTCCTGACTCACCAAACCCATTTGTGACCTTAGCCACTTGATCTGCAACTTATCAATGGCGACCCCACCAAGGAGTATCTCTCCCCCTAGTGGGTCATAAAACCTTTGCAGTAGTGCTATGACTGTGGATTTCCCCGAGCCACTCCCACCCACTAATGCCACAGTCTTTCCAGCTGGAATGGTGAGGGAAAAATCTTTGAGAACCATGGTTTCAGGCCTTGATGGATATGCAAATTCAACATGCTTGAATTCCACGGATCCTGAAAATTTTTCCATGATTTCACCTTCTAAACTGTCTGAATCAATCTTAGGGACCCTTCTTATCACATCCATTATCCTCTCCCCAGCTGAACATGCTTCAGAGAAATACTTGACGTTTGACAAACTAGCCCCCAATGCCCTGATGATTCCATCAAAACCAGACAAAAAGATCATCATATTTGAATGTATTTATTTTATAAAGCATAAAATAATCCAAAAAAAGGTTCAAAGAAATTTACAAGCCTCCCATGGCAATGGCTGCACCGACAATGAAAACAGTCCCTCCTTTAGCACCCTGGTACATGACCATCCTACTACCATAATAAGCCATGAATGACCAAGTTGCAAAAACCACCCCATTGCTTCCAATTGCTAGACCTTTGGCCAAACCTTGCTTTAACCCCAACTTGATTGACCCTTGTAAAGCTGCTGAGAATTCTGCAATGGTTTTGGTCTCACCAACAAAGGCATAAACTGTTCTTATAGAAGATATTGCCTGTTCTGCTATTGTACCAGCTTTGTTATATTCCTCCCTTATCTTTCTAGCTATTCCTATCAATCCCCTTCCATACATTAAACCAGGAATCACCAAAAGCGCAGCAAAAGGAAAACCTACTATTGCTAGTCTCCACAGCATTATAAATGCTACCATGTAGCACCCCACGAATATTGCAACATTCATCAGAAAATTTGGTACCTACATAACATTAATTTCCCGTCGTTAGCTTCTTGTTTATGAATGTCTAAATTTGGAAATAAAAATAAAAAGACCTTTTCACTGAGAACATCTTGGATTACTAGGCTGTCATTCGAAACACTAGTGATAACTTCAGCCGTGCTGCTAACATGCAAATCAAAGTACCCCACATCTTGTCTTAAAACTGCTTTCAGATATCTGGCTCTCATTCTTGTTGCTTGTCTTTCACCTGTTCTTGACCAGCAGAACCCCTCTGAAAACACAAAAATCAATGAAAATGAATCATGTCTTCCATTTATAATTCCTTGGGAAAAACAAACATTGAAAAAAAAACCCTACCTAGAAAACAAGCAAACCATGACCCACAAGCCAAATACAAAAGAGTCACCGAGTTCTGCCACCCATAAAATAAAACCTGTTAGCTTTCTGCTTGAGACAACGTGCCCTGTCAGGCGTGTTTGCATGTGTGTCTTAAAAGAAAGGAAGGAAAAACAAAATTACAAAGTGAAAAAAAAAGAAAAAGAGAGACCTTGTTGATACTTTGAATGAACGTGTCTGAAGTGAAATCTGAAGCCTCACCAAAATTGTTCATTAACTTGCCAGTAACAAGCAAAACAAGAGGTGTACTGAAACCATCACCGACGGCGCCGATGAAGCCGAGAGTCATCAACCACAAATCCACAGCGTCGGCATGCATGAATATGGACCTTATAGGCGCATTTACTTTCATGACTGCACCAGTTTTCAGCTTCTCTCTCTGATCATCATCCATATATTAAAACAAACCCCAAGATTCTCGACAACCTAAGATCAGCGCAACTTGTTTTGTTTTGTTTCAAACAGCTTTGGTTTTTTTTTTTTTTTGCTTGCCTCAAAATAGTATCGTCTTGTAAGGCAAGTGAGATAGCAAACAAGAGAAGAGAGATGTTTTTGGCTAAGCAGCAAACATGGGAAACGTCTTGTATATATAGGTGTTATCTGGTGGGGTAGTTCGAACCAGAGATGACTTGTGCTACCCACATGGGTACCATCAAATCGACAAATATGATGCATAATTTCCTTTTATATTTCGCCATTTTCTTTTTCATTTTTTGTTCTAGCCATTAAAAACTTGTATTAAATCCAAGCATTCTATTATACAATATGTATTATGTATAATACATAACATCATAAGCTATAACAACATTTGTTATCAAGTCTTAACTTGAATGGAGTTGTGATTAAAATTTTATCAAACACTCATTTGGTACAGGTTCAAACCGTGTTACTCTTATCTCCTAATTTTGAATCAATTAAAAATATTAATTTTGGTTATAAAAAAAATTAAATTATCATTCACTAATTCCCTCCTCGCAGTTGTTTTCTAAAGAGGTAATTGACTTATCACAAAATGTGCCACATTTCTATGAGTAAGGATCAAACTCTCCGCCTCATGGTTAATGAATGAGGTGAACAACTACCACACCAAACCACACATCATGATTTCTATATATTAGTTAAGACACATAATCATAGACACCACGACACCATGATTTGCAAACCCTAAATCTAGAAAAGGAAAAGAGATTAACAAAAAATTGATTTCACAACTTTTACATCTCGTTTGGTTACTAGTATACTAATATAAAAAAAAAAACTTATTTAATAGATATGTTTTAACATGAGGAAAAATTAGTGTATTAACATAATGAATAAATAGCCCATAGTTTGGTAGGGAAATTGCTAATCATTTATTAAACATATATTACTTTATTTGGTTGAAGTGTTAACAAGTAAAACATAAGTGTTATTCTATAAAATATCAATTTTGCCCATAAACTCATTACCTATTTAAAGAATTATGAAGCAACAAATGAATCGGTACACCATAAATTTCAATTCAAGAATTCAATTGCTGGCATAAAAATGTTTGCTCCAAGGCATAAAAATGAATGTGTACACCAAAAAAAATTTTTGGTAGAAAATAACAGCGTATAGGAAAACAATAATCAATTACATTTTAATCTGTGGCATCGATAGAGTTAAATCAATTAACAGTAAATTTTTCACTGTATTTGGGGGATCATCGTAAACTTGCAAACTTGAAACTCCATAAGTATAACATTTAATCATATGATCGACAACTTCATTATGAAATATTGGAATATGACGAATTCTTACTCTCCAACTCCATCTCAGAATTTGATGCAACAATCGTAACTCAACCAAATTGTTATATTCTCTCCCACAAGCTAAAAGTAACTTCACCAGTAGTCCATTGTCACATTCAACCTCTAACTATTTAAAACCCTTCTCCCAAGAGATAAAAAGAGCTTCCAAGACTGCCCTTGCTTATATTTTGAAACAAAATCCTTGCCAAAAGCTATCGAGAAACCACACGACTAGTTAACATTTGAATCTCTAAACACACCTTCAATGGATGAAGAAAGATTGGTGGATGAGATCGCACCATCCGTATTAAGTTTTATTCAATTCCTCTTCGGCTGAGACCAATGCAACAGCATGCACATAAGACTTTTATCTAATTTGATTTTAGCTATCAATTTATCTCTCAATTGCTCTAAAAAAGTTTAGTTCAAACACAACTTTTAAAGATCTAAATATGAGTAAACTAATATTTAAATTTAATAATAATTTATTAGAAAGAAATTGATGAATAACAAAAGAAAGAAAGAAAAAACCAAAATAAAAGATGAGAGTGTTAAACACGTATTTATAATAGAAAATAAAGAGAATTAATAAAATGATTGTTTAAAGAAATGATTATATTATAAATATCAAATAATTAATACAAAAAAACATTGGGATGAACATGCAAAGGTAATGACAGAAGGTATCGTGTTGACTTTTATTTCTTCTAACATAGCGTCATTAGTGACGATAACTCATGTATTTGAATGAGATACCAAAACAACAAATTTAATTTCTCGATTAATGATCTTAAAATTCATGTCTATAGGATCCTAAATTCTATCCCATAAATAAGTTTAATTACCATCTCAAATTTCATTTTTTTAATTAAAAATAAAGAAAATAGTGAATCCCGTGTGCTAGCTTGATGGTCCGAGTTCACCATCTCAAGTGTTGCCCAGATTCGAGTAGTTCTAATTATTTTATTGTTAAGATTTTGTCTTCCTCTTATAATTCATCAAAAGAAAAAAAGAAAAAAGTCATCTAAATTTAAGTCTAGACATAAGCTACCCATGGTGGGAATTAAGCTGAGAATAATATGGAGGAGAACACATACATGACATTTATGAACGGTGAGACTCAAATCTAGACAATCAAGATCTCATGACCTCTTTAGTCAACACTACTAAAGCCAATTGTCACATTAAATAGGTTTAATATATCATTTGGTACTTGAGTTAGATAATTTTATTTTGATTTAAGTTTGATCATGCCTTGTCTAGATATATTTTTGCTTATTAATCTATTCATTTTGTGTATCGTAATAATTAATTTCGATTACAGTTATACAAATGCAATAATTGTAATTTTGTTTATTCATTTAATAATTGATTATAATTATAGTTATACAAATATATTAATTGTATTTGTATTTGTAAAAACTCTATAATATTTTTCTTTGTGTTTAAAGAAACATGAGAATTGTAATATTAGACACATAAGTACAATATGAAAAACTATATATAAAACATGACAATATGTAAATAAATAATTTGCACACAACATGAAAATTCCAATATTTCAAAATGTATTTAATACAATTTATTACCGTATGATTTTTTATAAATATAAAAATTGATAACATAACTTGCCTTAAAAAATCAATCCTAATAATTCATAGCTTAGGTGGTTTCAATGATTTGGCAAACCATGAGCTTGTGCTTCTTGTTTTCCTCTTCAAAATCGACATTTGCTTTCATTTACCATGTTCTTAAATAATGAACTTCATCACCATTATCATAAAAAAGAACATATAAAAATAAATGTATGTTTTGAACCCAACAAGTGGTTCCAGTGGAAAAGAGGATGTTGTTCATCCTAGGGGTCTCGGGTTCGAGCGCCTGTGAGTGCAAGGTGTGTGTCTTGTCAAAGGGTTAAGAAAATATGAACAGATACTACCATGTAATCACACCAATATATTCAAAAAAATAAATTTATTCTTTTCATCAATTTATATCTAACACATTATCGACGTAATGCATGGAGCATGATTACTGAATCACATAATAATACCTATTAATAAAAAAAAAATTGTCAATTGAGTTTTAGCTCGATTAAAATTGATATTGTTGCTAATGTAGAAAGATGTAGGTTCAAGTATACTGAAGTATATTATTCTCCTATTTATGAGTTGAAGAGGGGTTATGAGTAATTTTAGGTATTGTATCTGAAAGAGCATATATGATCAAAGCCTATAATTTACTACTTTTAAATATATTTGTTATTTTACGTGGAAAACTCTTTCGAGAAAAACCATTGGTAAAGGAGAAGAAAATTCACTATTAAGGTTGAAAAAAAATTATTTTAATTAATGTCAAATAGATGAAGTGCAGCAATATTGAAAAACCTTATTCTAATCAATATCAAATAAAATAAGTGTAATTCTATACGGATTCTACTTGTGCAACAGAACAGACCCCTAATTTTACCATTTGTATTTTTTTTAACAAAAATTCGGATCACACAAGTCTAATAATATTTTTTAATTAATTTATATGTAATCTATTATTTCGGTTTTGAATATTTTGGAGGAATCGGTTTTGATAATTTATATACTAAAGCTTTATATTTTTATTAGTAAATGATATAATATGATTTATTGTAATTAATTAAAATTATATGCGATTTCACATCAATATTATTTTATGTGGATGATGTCTTCTCTTACCTCATTTAACATGAAACATGCTCGTCTTTTCCACCAATGACAATACTTTCTTCCTCAAGTTTTTATCATTGCCAACCTTTTAAGTTATTCCCTAAAAATATGGCTTTTCTAAGTTTGATTTCATTTATTAAGGAAATTAATTTAACATATAATAGTAGAAAATGAGCATCGAAAATTGGTATTCTCATATTTTAAAACTAAAAACTTTCAAGCTTGGGAATTGTGCAATAGGAATGGATAGATGACCTTGACCATATTGTTTTCATCAATCTTCATCCAAATATAAAACCCCTTGAATTCGATATAATTTTTATTTTTTTAGTTGGTATGATTCTCGATGCGAGATACAATAAGGGAGAAGAGTAGGTAAAGTAAATGGTGGTTTTTTGGATATCGATTCATTTAAAAAAGTGAAAAGTCGGGAAGGAATAAGAGGACAAATTGATTATTAAAAGAGAAGATAATTGCTCAGAGTAACTTAAGGGTTGGAAAATCAATCCGTTATTCATGGGTATTGTTGTCAATACAGGAAGGTGTGGGTTTGAGTGCATTAAAATGCATTATTCTCTTATTTATGAGTTGGAGAGAGGTTATGAGTAGTACTTAGTTTTGTGTCAAAAGATCAGAACCTATAATAAGATTATTTAAAAACAAATAAACTTATACTATATATATAGTACTACTCTAATGTAAACATTAAAATAATGTTAAGATAATTATATAAAAATTTTCAATAAATAAAAATATTAAATTAAAATAACATAACTTTTAAAAATAAAAATAAAAAAAACTATGGGCGGACTTAAAATGAGTTTGGATTAGCATTTTGCAAATATAGGTAGGTTTGTGCAAAATTTTAGGCTCATATTTTGGATTGAATTAGACTTGGGCAAACATAAAATATATTAATATTATGTTTAGATCCGGCCCGACTTAGCCCATGAGCAACTTTACTCAACACCCACCAGATGCGTAAAAGACATTCATGGAGGGCCCCATTATATTATTTATTCTATCCGTACAAGATTGTTATGTCCAAGTGGGTCTCAATAAGTTCAAGAATACATTTACATTTGAGAAGTGTTTACACTTAAAAACGGATGCCTAGCCTTTGTAGGGAGAGCTAGGGTTGATACTTTCTTGATCATGGTGTATGATCCAACAACCAAAGGCATAGCCAGGGGTTGGCAGGGCTTAAACCACCTTAAAACGAAAAAAAGTTTTATTTAGGCTTTTTAAATTTTTTAAAATTTTAAATCAGTAAAAATGAAATTATACTCTGATCCCTTTAAAAATGACAAAAATTTGATTTAATTTTTTAAAAATTACAAAAATATAAACTATTCAAATGATAAATTATCGTTAATTTGAACCCAAATTTTTTTTTCTACCTTCACCCTGCCAACAAAACGTCTTCTCAAGTAGAGCCTACAACAAAATTAACGTTGTTTATGCTACTGACATGTGTGTAAATGGAGGAGAATGAAAAATATATTTGGTCCTAATAAGTTGACATTTTCGAAATATATTTACATGTAATAAGTTGATACATATGTTGTGATAAGACTAACCATAGGAGGAAGTACAAAATATATTATAGTTGTATTTGTAGGGAAAAGAAGCACTTGAATATAGGCTTTGCTAACAAGAAGACCACTTCACTATTATTACGTAATATATTAATTTGATCATTCAAAAAATTTGATTAAATTAATTATTTTATTATTAAATGACAACAGAAGATTAATAATGTATTTATATAAACAAAATTTGAATAACTATTTATATAATTTACCTATTTTGACATAATTTTATGTTTTTGTTTTTATATTGTTATTAATTAATTTAAATAGTTATACTTTTAACTATTCCGATTAAAAATTACGCATATCTTTTGTTAAAAACACCCTTTCTATCTACATCATGGCTTAATCACCTTATAATTGATCATACTAACATATAAATTTTTTTTTGTTGGAATGATAATTTTAAGGAAATAAATTCACTTTACTATATTTTAACTAAAATTGTTAGCCGCGTTATTTATATGTGCTAACTAATTGTAGTATAAATGCAAATTATTTTAAATTATATTATAAGAATTAAATTTCAAATTTAAATCATAATAAAACAACCAAACCTATAATTTGACATTTTTTGTCTTATAAAATCGATTTTAATGATAGTCTACGATTATATTCTAATATTTTGTCCAATTTCCGTCGGTATTTATTGATTGACTTGTGTTTCAAGTGTTGCATAGGCTGAGAAAAAGAAACATAGAAAATTGATTTGACTTATTTGGGTTTAATGATTTATTTAATCTTTTAATTTTATAAAAAATTATTTTAATCATTATTTTAATTTTTTTATTTCTTTTAATCCTTGAACTATTTGTAAAATTATTTTAAAAAATGGTGATTTTTTTTTACTATATTTGGGGAAAACACATCTTTAAAGTTACTCAAATAAAACGTTTTAACTTTTAGTGTATACCAAATAGGCTCATACATCAGATTTTACAGAGAAATTAGGAGACACGACTCCGACATATATCGAAGACTGCTAATGATGTTGCGGATGCCATGGCAAAACTTGTGGTGGATGGAGATTCCATGCTTCATTTCTTTGTCGATTCTCCTACCACAGTGTTTCCATTTATTCAAAAAGATGTTTGTGTCGATAAAACTATTATGTCTTAGTTTTTTATTTGTGTTCGCTTAATGCTGTTTTTTTCTATCAAAAAAAAAAAAGGCTCATAACGTTTAATTTATACCGAAATTAGCCCTCAACATAAATCAACCTTTTTAACTTCAAATATGGATTTTTTTTGAATAATTTCATTATTGGCTTTGATCATATCTGTTCTTTTTTACACAATGTCTAAAACTATCTATAACCCCTGTTGGAGCCCAATTTTGATCGGGCTTTGAATTTTGGGTCAATTTTAATTTAAGTTAAAAATAATTTTTAAATTTATTTCTAAAATTAAATTTACTTTAAATTTAAATTTAAATTCATTTTTAAATTTAAATTTATTTTAAATTTAAATTTAGTTTAAATTTGAAATAATTTTAAAATTAAAATTAAAAAGCCCAAAATAAAATTTACAAAGTCCAAAACAAAGGCCCAATTGGCCCAACTCATCTACACCCCAAACCCATTACACTTAGCCCAATTAACCCAACTAAACAGTAGCCCAAAGCAGAGAAAAATCTGCCCACTTGTGCTGTTGCCACCTCAAGCTTGGCCAATGGGAGTTCGCCACATCAGCAGCCAACTTGCTCCTGCCACAGCCGGCTGCCAACTGCTCCTAACCGCCACTGTTGAGCACCTGCAAAAGAAAAGAAAGATTAGAAATGCATTTAATTGTAAGAAACAAAAGAAGATCATTGTACATTTGGCTATAAAAGCCGAATTGATTTCATTGTAAAGGGGTTACAAACCCTATTCTAAAAGAACCCAGCTTTGAAATCAATACACATAAGGACCCTTTTTGAAATCAATAGACACGAATCCAATTCTGGAAATCAAAAAACCCTTTTGAACATTCAAAAATCAATACCAAAAACAGAGGTTCGAAACCGATAGTAGAATAACACAGAGCATTGAATACTTGTAAGGTACATTGAATATACATGCTGGTTATTTGTTGGTTTCATTTATTATTTAAGTTTGAAACGTTTCACTATTAATGCCCTCATTAAGCACCCCATTATTATCTTTCATTGTACATTTATATACATGTATGTATGTGTATTAATTATCATTTTAAATTTCATCTCTTTTTTAAGAATGCATTCAATGCATACTTGATTTACTTAATAATTAATAATAATAATATTGATAACAGTTATAATAAATATTAATATTAAATTAATAAAATATTAATTATAAGATAGTAAAAAGAAACCGAAAGGTCAAGACTTATCTGATCATCCACGTCGTTACCGTCGTCGGAGCAACAACCGGGGTCTGCCTCGGAGTTCAATGATTTGCCGCCCACCATCATGCTTCGGCCCTTGCTAATCTACAAAGAAGAACATTGAAGGAGATTAACATGGATTCTTAAAGTTGTAAATTGTAGAAAAAATGAAAAACAACAGCAAAACGTTTTAAAAAAAAAGGAATGGTTTTAAAACTTTCAGATCTGGTTTGAAACAAGATCTGATTTTGGATGAGAATAGGAAGAAAATCAGATTAAAAATAAAATTTTTAAAATAAAGAATAAAGAGAATGAATAAAAGAAGGAAAAAGAAGGAAAGAAGGAGTCTTTACCTTCAAACCACCACGGACGGCGATCGGAGTTGGGGCGCATGGACGACGAGCGCTGTTGCGCGTCGGACGGCGAGCGTCGTGGGCCGACGCGTGTGGCAGTCGCCGGAGGTCGGAGCTCGGCCGGAGCATGGCCGGCCATGGGGCAAGGGGAGAAGGATGAGAGAGAAGAGAGAAAAGAAAGGAGAGGGGGGCTGTTTTTTTAAGAAAATGAAAAAAATGAAATAAAAAAACCTAAAAATGATATTTATAGGACCCTTAGACCCGACCCGACCCGACCCGAACCCGCCTCCAGGATCCGCGCGTTTTCAATAAATGGGTTATTTACGTGTTTGGTCCTTACGTATTTTTTAATTGTTTCAATTTAGTCCTTTTCATACTTTTAATTATTTTTAACTTGGCTTAGTAATTTTGTTTACTTTTCATTTTAATCCTTTGACATTTTGAATGCACCAGAGGTTGCCACGTGTCGTTGTTTTGGCTTATTTATGAAATTAATCCCTTTTATTTTTAATTTATTTTAATTTGGTCCTTAAATCAATTTCTGTTTAACTATAAAATTGACCTAGGAATTTTTCAAGCTTTACAGATTAGTCCTTTGACTTCTGGATGCCTGTGGGGCTGCCACGTGTCACACTTTCTTGGTTTTATTATTTTATAGGTCCTTAGACTATCCAAAAATTACTATTTTACCCCCGAACTTTCCAAAATCATATTTTTAGCCTCGATTTCACCAAAAATTACCATTTTACCCTCGAACTTTCCAAAATTCTATTTTTAACCCCGATTTCACCAAAAATTACCATTTTACCCTCGAACTTTCCAAAATTCAATTTTTAACCTCGATTTCACCAAAAAATTACCATTTTACCCCTAAACTTTCCAAAATTCCATTTTTGACCTCGATTTCACCAAAAATTACTATGTTACCCTCGAATTTTCCAAAATTCCCTTTTTGACCTCGATTTCACCGAAAAGTACCATTTTGCCCCGTAAGTCCAAAATTACCATTTTGCCCTCGGGTATCCAAAAGCCCTGTTTTCAACCCCGATTTCGTCGTTTCTTCTTCCTTACCAATGTTTGTATTTATTTGCTCCTGCCTTTTATATTTTCGCATATTATTTATTTGCTTATTATATTGCTTCGTATTTAACTTCTCTTATTAATCGCTATTCATCTTTTAAACTTACGCATTCATTTACAAGTTATTTTAAAAAATCGAGGTAATATTCCGTCCGAGCGTAAACTTCGAAAAACCACGCCCTAACGTGTCGGGTGTGATTTCTTCATATAACTCGCGCGAACCGGATATCCTTTTCAAGTTTTTACGTCCGTTCACTTCGAGGCTCCGAGAATGTCGTGTCCTAACGTGTTGGCCGCGACTTTAATTCTTCGTAAAAATCGAAGTAAACGGGTAATCTTTTTTAAATCCTTCCAATCATATGTTCGAGGATTGTATTTTAAACTTAATACGAATTTTTCAAATTCTCAAAATATATCTATATGCATATGTCACAAATAATTTTAAAACGAGGCAATGTCCTTTGTGTGAAAACTTCGAAAAATCGTGCTTTAACGTGTTAAGTGTGATTTTCGTAATTCATGCAAATCGGATATCCTTTTCAAAAGTTTTCCAAAATATTCTTCAATCTTATATATTTACAAAGGATTTTAAGACCAAAAAAGAAACAATATTCTTTCGTGTGAAAACCTCGAAACACCGTGTCCTAACGTGCTGGGTGTGAGTTTCGTATAATTCACGCGATAGAATACTCTCTTTAAAATTTCCCGAAACATCCTTCAATTTTGAAACTCCGAGAATATAGTGCCCCAAAGTGTTGGACACGATTTCTAGTTCTCATAAGAGATTCGAAACACGAGGATGAAATTTCTTAAAAGAATTTGCTATGAGATTACAGAGCCTTTTAAAATAAACATCGCATTTTAAACTTGACTCGAGTTTTCATTGTTTTCATAAGAATAAGACCCGAAAATAATCATGTGGTACCAATTCTAGGCGTATGAGGGTGCTAATCCTTCCTCGTGCGTAACCAACTCCCGAACCTGTTTCTCTGGATTTCGAAGACCAACTTTCTAAAACGTTTTCAAACGTTTTGTAGTGATCCAATCACACCCGAAATAAAAGATTGGTGGCGACTTCCTTTTTATTCCCATTTTAAACAAATTTATAGAATTTTTTCGAAGCCCCGTTCTCGAGGTGGTTTCGACAACCCCTCTCCGATCCGTAAATAGGTGGATAATGCGTTTTTGCGTACTCGAACCCACACCATCTTACATTAGTAACAATATTCATACTAATCGAGCTAAGATTTAATCAACCAAACACAAACTTTTTTAAATATAAATCAAAACACATCAATTTAGATTTTACTTATATTATATAAATAAAAAAAAGTGAGGACTTATTTAAATAAAATAATAAAAATTAGAGATTTTTTTAATATTTTAACCTACACAAATTATATTCTAACGTGAGATTAGATTAGAGATTATAAATATAGGACCCAATAACATATTGGCTCATCCCCACAAACAATTTTACGTATGGCATGACGTTAATGATCTACATGACATATGTATGTATACGTTGTGTATATATATATATTATTAATAATTTTATATTGAAAAAATTGAGTTTTATAATCAATAATCAAATAGTTAATTCTAGTGTCTAGACAATAATGAAGGACAATATCAACTTTATAAAATTAATACTTGGTATTATGGGTGAAGTCAGTATTTTTTTTGAAAAAAAGTCAAAATTAAATTATAATTTTTACAATGGTAAAAATATAATTTAATAATTTAAGTAGTTTATATTTTTATAATTTTTTAAAAATTAAGTAAAAATTTTATCAATATTAGAAGATTAAAATGTAATTTTACTTTTACTAATTTAAAATTTTAAAAAATTAAATAAAAAAATTATTTTAAGAAAGGTTCTAAATATGCCAGTGCTTGGTATAGAGTTGATTTATTTGTGAGATTTATTCTAATAAATAGTTATTATTTTTAAAATGATGTGATAACGTACCGACAATGATTTTATTTTTGCTATATAATTATAGATTTTCATTTTCATATAGTTGATTGATTTGGAAAGTTTATAAGCAAATACATTTGATTTATATATATATATATATATATATATATATATATATATATATATATATATATATATATATGTTTTAAGTAAAGCTAATATTTGACTTTGGGAGGTTTGTTGTTTAGTGTGAACTTCTATCACACTGTGAGTTACAATAATCTAACCATTATTGTAATATAGCAGTGATATGATGATATTGTGAATTTTGACTTATATTTTTTTAATATGTATTTCGAAATTTGTTATACCAAACGAAGGATTTGATTTGTAGTGGAAATTTATTAGGGATATGTATTCGGCCAGTTCAATTTTTATATATCAATAATTAGATAAATCAATTAACACCTCTAAATCGAATTGAACTAATTAATTTCATGTCAAAATCGAATAAATCGAATCAAATTTTTTTAATTCAATTTGATTTTTGGGTTTTTTAAAACTTTTTAACATTTATTTATTTATAAAATAAAGAAAAAAAAGTTATCCTTTAGATAAAATTTTAAATTTTATTTTGTTGAGGCATTTTTCGAGGAGTGCTTGCACTAGTGTCTAAATAAGTGTCAATTGGGTATAGTATAGCACTGACCACTCAAAAATTTGCCATGTTCTTTGGATTGTGATTTCTTTAGTTGATTGGGATATTTATCAATTCATCTTGGATATCCAAATTACACTGAGTAAAAGATTTTGAAGTTTTGTTTGGTTTGGATTCGAAGCAATTATCATCCCTTGATTCATGAAATGAATCAAATCGGTCCATAGAAGTATATCCGGATGATTCGAGCCTTATCTAATGTTGTTTAGAGGATATCATTTGTGCAAATTATCTTGCTTATTTGAAGGGATGATTGATTGTAAAAGATATAGTATGTTAACAAGTCTTTTTCACTTATATATTGTGAAAGATTGTATAGGTTTTGTACTGATTTGGAGAGCACTTTATTTGTTTAGTTAGGAATCTTCTGTGAGTGCATAAAAGTGTAATAATCAAGTGTGTGACTTGGTTAAAGTTTTGAAAACTTAGAGGGGAGATGCTTAGATCATTGGTACAAAAGTGTGAAGTCTAAATTGGTGAGTATTGGAGCTTGGAAACATTTAGTGTATGAGCTGCTAAGATAGTGAATATTTTCTCTGAGCAAGGGCCGTGGATGTGGGGAAATTTAATTGCATAAGCATCTCTTGTCTTCATTAGTAGTATTGGGTACCATTACTAATCTTTAAATAAACTCATATAATTTATCCAACCCAACAATCATTTTTATATTCTCAAAATATTATTTATTTAATTAATTAAAATATATTTCGTTAGCTCTATCAATTAAATTATTTTTTCAACCCAATTCTAATTCTGTTTGAGTCATGAAATTTTATTGTACTAAAATTTATGATTAAATAAATTTAATTTTCTCATTCTATAAAACATGACCACTTAATTTAATTTTCACTTTGAACTCATTTATTTAATTACAATCAATAAAATAATAATTTAAATAAATAAAATTAATTCCAAATTCATCTCTTGTCTTTTTGCGAGAAATTGCATTTATTGTAGATAGTAATACATATAATTCATTTCTCTTTTTATCGTTTTCATTCATTCAACATATTGGTTCTAATATGCATTCTGTAAGAATTGTGTTGAGCTACCGATTAGAGATATATAATTAAGGCTCAAATAATTAGTAATTACGTTCTAACCCTTCACTTATTAATTACAACATTATTTTCTCATGGAGCTAATCTACTAAATGTATGATGACCAAACTCTCCATTATTATATATCATTACGAAAGCAACTTATAATTTTGTTTGTCCAATTACTTTGTCATTAATGTATTACCCTATAGGATATTACCCTATAGGATATCTTTAATATCTTTGGGTAAATTTGTTTACTAATATGATCTTATTTAATCTCATGCTGTCCATTGCATCTTCTACAATGAAAAAGTCTATTACTAACAAATAGTAATAAATCATTTATCCCAGACAAATGACTTGTGGCCATGTCTCTTTTTCATAATCATACAATGTTAGTGAGAGAATATTGTTTACACTTTACTGAAATTTGAATTCCTCTATTGTAAGTGAAGACATGCCATACATAGGTCATATATCCAACATATTAGCTTTTAGCTTTGATGTCCATTGAGCTCGAGCTTCCACTATATTGAAGTATATGAGCTATATACACATAGTCAATTACTTAAGATTAAAGTAAGTCACACCATGAACGTCACAAGTGAATAAATTAATAAACAAATTTAAGATGAATTCAACTAGAACCCTTTCAATGTATTGTCAACCTAGACAATCACATTTATGTCTCTATCTTGCTGGGAATCATCCACTCCGATACTCAAGATAATGTATCTCCTTAATTGAATTTAATATTTAATATAATACTCATCCACATTTGGGTTTGTGGTTTTCTTCTTAACCCTTTGTCATTTCAGCCTAATGCCTCAAGCACGGCCATTTTGGCTTTCTTTTATATAAAAAAAAAATAGAATCTCGAAAAAATGATTTTCTGGCATGCTCGATTATTTTTCCGTTTAGGAAAAAAATAATACACTAACTATTTTGAACAATTTAATTAATGTTAATATTAAAATAGGAACGAATATATTTTAAAGTAATTAACATGATAATTTATTTTATTTAATTTTAGACTAAGTATTTAATGATATTTAAGATCTAACTCTTAATATTTAGATTTACCCACCAAAGATTAATTCAACTGATAAAAAGAAACAAATTAAACCCAAATAAAAGAATGGAATATCACCCTATTTGAATCATGAGCCAAATGGCAATTTTCATCGTATATTTCACAAATTATAAAGGTTGTATTTTTTGAACTTCATAAAATAATATGATAATCAAAATATTTACTGTCTTAAATTTAATCTGAATTCGAATATTATTAATTATGTTTGTTATTCGAATTTTACCTAATTATTATAATTTATCAAAAAAAAATGTTGTACGCATTAAACTTTTAGTAAGTAAATGAGCATATGCAAGAAAAGCATCCTTCCAAGCACTCTGCCAGCTACCTAATAAAGTGTCGAGATTTTAAGGCCTCTATCAAATTATTTGAAAAGAAAAAAGAAAATTCAATCAATCAATCAGGAAAGGAAAATCATAGAATACTTTGGAAATCACAAATATCTCCGGTTAGTTTTCATGTATAGTTAGTTGCACTCTTAAGTTATTTAAGGAGTAATTAGGATGAGAAAGCATAATGATAAATTTAATTTTTGGTGTTTATATTTTTTGTTGATTTTATTTTTAGTTAAATTTGATCTTTAATTTTTTATAGATAGTCGAATTTAATCATCAACTTTTCAAAAAGAATTAATTTATTATTTTTAATGAAAATATTGACAAAAATGTTAAACTTTTAAACATAACAATTCGCATGGCAATCCACATGTGCTTCATATTATTTTTTGAATTTTGTGTTATTTTCTTTTTTTGAATATTTTTATAATTATTAAATTGTTATTGATGTGACATATAAGATAAATAGTATCATATCAACATGAAGCACACGTGAACTGTCACACTAACCCTGTGAAAAAATTAATGTTTTAAAATCAACATGTTCGTTAAAAAAAGCAATTTGACTATTTTTTAAAAAGTTGATTGTCAAATTTAACTCTAGAATAAGAGATAAATTGAAATTGAATATTAAATTTATCATTATGTAATATGAAAATAATAAATAAAATAAAAAAAACCCGTAGCCATTAACAGTTATAGATAGGATTAGATTGAATTTTGATCTGAAAATTTTGGAACTTCTCTACTCAAGTATGGCTCAAATTGGGTAAATTCAAACTTAGAATCACTTTTTATAAATTAATAAAATGTTTAAATTTTTTTTTATATTTTTAAAATTTAAATTTTAATAAAAAATTATATCCAATGCATTATATAATTTTTCAAGCACCATTAGCTATAATAATCATGTTATCCAAGTTCATATAAGTCTGGAATATAAATATATAATATAAGCATATTCATTCTTTTTCAAGTTTTTTTCCACATATTTGAAAATTGATAACATTGTATAGCAAAGCTGCTCCCACATGGTTTATGGCGGAGCGTAATAAACATCTAATGGTTATGGTCTTTTAAAGTGATAAATTTTTAATTTAATTTCTTTATAATTTATAAAATTTTAAATTAATAATAGTAAAATTATATTTTGCTCCTTTTAAAAAATGATAAAAATTTAATTTTTTTTTAAAAAATTATAATATTTAAACTATTAAAATGATGAAAATGAATTTTTACCATCATAAATATATATAACTTAATTTTCACCTAAAAAAGTTTCAAGTTCTGCCACTACACATAATGGTACAGATTTATGAACAAATATCCTTCATTGGAGAAGTTGATTAGGCTTATTGCTTTTATGACACCATCTGCACTTTGTTTGTTTAAAAGAATTAGAGGTCTTCGAAGTAATGATAATAAATGTCGAAAAAATTATGTAAAATTATCTTAGGTTTTTTTTTTAAAGATTAATAAATTATCCATTCAATTTAGTAATATAAGTGTATTTATTATGCATGAAAAATTTAGCATCGATTAACTTTTTCTATCTCGTTGGACGATAAAATTGTTTTCTATCAATATACATTAAAATTTGAAACATACAATGTACTCAAATAAAAATGGAATGTGATAGAACTTAACAAGTGACTCCAGTGGTAAAGAGAATCTTATTTATTCTAAGACACCTGAGTTCGAGTACCTGTGTGTGCAAAGTGTGTGTGTCTTATCAAAGGATTAAGAAAGTATAAACAGATACTACTATGTAGTCACATCATTGGTTACTAACTATGGGTAAGTTTTCATTTTGGTCAACTAACAAAGTTACAATTTGGTCATTAAACTATTCAAAAGTTTTTATTTATGTCATTGGGATGTTATGTTTTTTTAAAAAAAAATAAGTTTCACTAGCGAGCTTCAAGCAACGATTTGATGATCGGTACGATGGATCAATACCTAGAATAGAAGAACATATCTTAGATCCAAGTAAATTTTACAGTCGGTGTTGAATATAGAGTGAAAAGTTGTTTGAATTTTTGTTTTCATATTCGTGATGTCCAAAGTTGTAACTAAAACTTTCGATTGGTGAAGACAACGCTAACATAGAAAGTCATATAGCATCAATTTTAAGTTTTTAATAGTCCAGTGACTTAAATGAAAATTTTCGAATAATTTAATATCCAAATTGTGACTTTTTTAATTAAGTAACTAAAAAGAAAAACTTACCCGTAATTTATTAACTAATGATATAATTTACCCTTAATTTATTCCTCTCCCACATTATTTATACATATAAAAGTGTGAATAGAAAAAGTAGAGGTCCTTGTTGGAGTATAGATGTTTGCCAGTTGTGGTTGTCTAGTCTCAACAATGAGAAATCTTTGTTGAAGGAACGTGGAGGGATTTTTATGCTCCCAATGTTAAGCGTACAAGATTGATTTCATTTGAGAAAAAGGGTCTCCTTTCCGGGGAAAATCATTAGCACATTGATTAGGTTTTCCCTCATCTTTTTTCTGTCATGTTTTAGTTGGTATCAGCCAGGATTCCCAATAAAAAGCACCACCACTCCATCAATTTCAATGTGCTTTTATCTTATCAAGTGGTTGTAATTAACAGTGCAAATTATGTAAGCCCAAAACTTAAAGCACCACCACTCCATCAATTTCAATGTGCTTTTATCTTATCAATTGGTTGTAATTAACAGTGCAAATTATGTAAGCCCAAAACTTATTTTAGGAAAGTAGAAAAGAATAGAATTTGGGGTAAAATGCAAATTAATTATTATAATAATATTTTATTACCTAAAAAGTAGATGGATTATATGATAAATTTTGCATTTTGGGGGTCAATACCATTGCTTGCCTCTCTCTCCACCTTTGTGAGTTCATATAGTTCACCAATTGAGTGGATCGAATTTAAGTGTACTAATACTTCACTTGCTCAGTTAAAAGTAAATTTATTTTGTTCCTTTTTGTGTTATTTTTCAATTTGAAATTGAATTCAAGTTCTAAACCCATCGCATACATGAGAATTTAACTAATTTATAATAAGTGAACTATTTAAAATAAATTTAATTTATAATATTATAGAGATCCTTGTACTATAAGTAGAATTGTATTTTATCTCATTTACTAAAAATAAGTAAATCAATTCTTGGACATTATATAAAAAAGCAAACAGATCCTTTTTGTTAAAAATTTCGCCTATTTTTACTGTTAAAAATGGTGTGGTTGATAGAATAAGAAAATAGTTATACGTGGCATTCATGTGTACCTCATTGTAACAATAAGGAACAGTTTTTAACGGTAGAAATGAATAAAATTTTAGAAAAAAGATCAATTTACTTTTTTATCTAATATACATAAATTAACTTATCTATTTTTATAGTAAAAGGGTCAAAATGTAATTTATCTTCTAATACAAAAACTTTTGCGATAGTTTTACCAAATTGAAGCAACATAGAATCTTAGTTTGGTTTAGTCCAGAAGAGAAACCATTATTTGGTGGGTCATTGGGGGCATGTTCCTGCAAGAAAAACCTTTCTTTTATTTTTCTGATAAGGTCAAACTCTCTGCATGAATAATGGACAGGAATGTGAAAGTACTACTGTCTATGTTATACTTTCTTTTGTTGTTTTAGAAACTGATGATGGCGGTGGTGCTGATGGTGGGGATTGGGAAAGAGTGGTGGTTGTGATATATATATATATATATATATATATATATATATATATTGAAAGCTCAACAATCAAAAGCTAAAATTCAAAAAAATAAAAATGATGGGTTTTCCTGAAAATGGGAAAAGATTCGGCCAAAAGCTATGGGAGCTGTTCTCACGGATATCAGAAATCGTGATAAGAAAAAGCTGTGGTGGAGCTTTTGATTTGCTTCACAATGGCCAAGCCCAGTCTTGTCCCGTTCTTTTGCTTGTTGTAAAGGACTCCTACCACCACATTAAATGAATCACATTCAACCACATTAAGTGGATCTAAGGTATGTCTTTTTATTTGTGGTTGAGTATTTATTTATCGTATCGATTATTGAATTGTCACTTGAAATTTGTTGACGAAACTTTTAAAAAATAATTTTAACAGCTCAATGACTTAATAAGAATTTTTGAATAGTTTAGTAACTTAAATGAAAACTTACAAATAATTCAATGACCAAAATGTAACTTTTTTGTTATGATGGAAACAAAAATTTACCCATAATATAGTGACTAATAATGTAGTTGACTCTTCCTTTATTTAGGATTTCTCCATGTTTAATATTCATGAAGTATTGATTATATAAAAGTCGAGTTGGTTTTAATATAAAAGAAAGAAAAATTCTCTAAACTACATATGACAATTTTGAACTATTTGATGGATTCCGAAATGATTCGCTCCAAATAGAGCAATTTTTTTCAGATAATAGGTATGAAAAAATTATGATAATTATTTATCTTGTCTCGAATCATCTTCACTATATGAAATTATTATTTTATCTTTTTTTATATATAAACTACTAAAAGGGTAAAAATATAAAAATATATATATTTTTTAAAATTTATATTTAATGTTTAAATAATTTTTGAAGAAGTATATTTAAATATTTATTTCACTTTTAAAAGATTGAAAATATTAAGAAAATAGCAAAAATAAAATTGAAATAGAGTATGATGGGTGGAGATGGAAACATCGAAATCCATGAAAGTGATAGTGATTTTCAAAATTATACATTCATAATGAAACAAGACGGGTGGTGGAGCTGAACGTATCAACTATGGAACGGTAGTGGATTTAAGAAAATCCACCCTGCCTTGTAAGTTTGTTTTTTTTTTTTGCTTATAAAATTTAAAATCGAGATCATAATTTAAAAAATGGAATTTTTATCAGCAATTAGAGAGTTAATGTTGTTTGAACCGAATCCGATTGGTTGATCGGACTGGTTGAATCAGGAACTCACCAAGGTACCAGTTCGAAGAGTGGTTTTTAACCAATTAAATCGAGAACCGATATAGATTGATGGAACCGACTAAAAAACTGATTAAATTTAATTTTCTAATTTTATTTAAATTTTTAATAATTTTTAAATGAACTGACAAACTAATGATCTTATCAATTCGACAAACAATCCGATTTGAAAAACATGGTAAAGAGCAGATACTAATTTTTTTAATAAATCGGTAGATGAGCATAGTTGAAATGCTAAAAAAAAGGGGCCAAAATTTGTCAAGTGGGACAGTTGGGCTAAATATGTGAATTAAAACTATGCACTTTTTAATGAGTTAGTACTTAAAAGAGAAAAAGAAATCATAATCAAAATACTTGAGATCTATGGGCACATTACCTAATGGACTAACGCCATTATATAGATGTTGAAACCCAATTTTGATCGGGCATAACATTTAAATCCAATTTTAACTTTTAATTTTTTTTAAATTGTAATTCATGATTAAATTTTAATTTAGTTTAAGTTTAAACTTTTCTTTTAAGTTTAAATTTTAATTAAGTTTAAATTTAATTTGAATTTAAATTTAAAATTAATTAAAAAATCCAATTACAGCCTTTTGACCCAATTGGGCCCAATTCTAATGTCCAATACAAAGGCCCAATTGACCCAACTCATTTACACCCCATAAATCAAATGACCCAAACCCTTAAACCAAATTACATTTTCAACCCAAATGACACAGTCAAACCCTAAAGTCAAAATCAAATTTTCACCCACGTGCCTCTGCTGATCTGCTGCCCACCAGCTCCATCTACCACCATCAGCTTCACCATGTCCTGCCATCGCTGCTGCCAAGAGAAATCTGCAACAAGCAAAGAAGTTAGGCAGACATTTAATTACAAGCAACCAAAAAACCATTATTTATAAACTGGCTATAAAGCCAGAATAAAATCACTTGAAAAGGGGGACCTTTTTTTGGAAAAATCAATATACGACCTCTTTTTAAATCAATACCAAAAAACTTTCAACCCCAGAATCAATATTCGTAGAGGATACTTAAATCACAGTCACGAAAAGGCAGAGCAGTTATCAGACCATCAAAATTCACAGGTTTGCTTCTCAAGATAATTAATACATATTCAAGTATATACGTTTATTCATGTATGACAGTAGTATTCATTTATTATCTGTTCAGGCAATAAAGATGTTTAAAATATATATATATATATATATATATATATATATATATATATATATATATATATATATATATATACAGTTATTAATAGCAGTGATAATAGTATTATTAATAATAAATACGATGCAGATGACATTAATAACTTTGATGATGGTTGTTTAATAATATCATTAATGACAATAATAATAGTGATAATAATAACGATAACAATAATAAATATTTCATAAATAAAAAAAATGAAAAAAGAAAAATGAAGGGACACTTCCCTGGTCGCGTCGCTGCCGGAGTAGCCATCGAAACCTCGATTCGTCGTCCGCAGCCGTGAGAATGTCCGTCGGTGACAAATCTACAAGAAACCAGCAACCAAACACGAGGGTTTTTTTTAAAAGGAACGCATAGTTTGAAATAAAACGAAACAGATCTGATTTGATTAAAAAAGGGATTTCCTTTTTTGAAGATTGAAGATAAAAAATGATGAAATGTTCAAACCATTTAAAAAAATATATGAAAAAAACTGAAAAGAAAGGGATAGGGATTTTGGAAATTTTCAGATCTAGTTTGAAACCAGATCTGACTTTGAATGAAAAACCAAAAGAACTATGGAAGAAGAGATCTTACCCGTGAACGTCGGCGCGTGAGCACGTTTACGTGGTCGGAGGCGCGTGGAAGTCCAATGTGGGCTGAGCACGACCGGAGGCGGAGGTGCGTGACCGGGGGCGTTGACGACGCGCCCCACGGGCGGCTTTGGTGGCTGTCGGAGTTGGCCGGAGCTATGGCCGGCCATGGGGCAAAAGGGGGGGAGAGAGAAGAGAGAAAATGAAAAAAGGCTTGAATTTTAAAAAATGAAAAAATGAATTAAAAACCCTAAAAAATGATATTTATAGTACCCACGGACCCACCCGACCCGATCCGATCCGAACCCGCCTCTAAGATCTACGCGTTTTCGATAATTGGATTATTTGCGCGTTTGGTCCTTCCGCATTTTTTAATGTTTTAATTTAGTCCTTTTCATACTTTTAATTATTTTTAATTTGGCCCAGTAATTTTGTTTACTTTTCAGTTTAATCCTTTGACATTTTGACTGCACCAGAAGCTGCCACGTGGCACTATTTTGGCTTATTTGTGTAATTAGTCCCTTTTATTTTTAATGTGTTTTAATTTGGTCCTTAAATTAATTTCTGTTTAATTACAAAATTGACCCAAGAATTTTTCAAGATTTACAGATAGGTCCTTTGACTTCTGGATGCCCGTGAGGCTGCCACGTGTCACTCTCTTTTTGGTTTTATTGTTTATAGGTCCCTAGACTGTTCAAAAATTACCATTTTACCCCAAAACTGTCCAAATCCCATTTTTAACCTCGATTTCACCAAAAATTACCATTTTACCCCAAAACTTTCCAAAATTCCATTTTTAATCCCGTTTTCACCAAAAATTACCATTTTACCCCTAAACTTTCCAAAATCCCATTTTTAACCCTAATTTCACCAAAAATTATCATTTTACCCCCGAACTTTCTAAAATCCCATTTTTAACCCCGATTTTACCAAAATTACCATTTTGCCCTTGAACTTCCAAAATTCCATTTTTAACCTTGATTTCACCAAAAATTACTATTTTACCCCTGAACTTTCTAAAATCCCATTTTTAACCCCGATTTCACCAAAAATTACCATTTTGCCCCCGGGTATCTAAAAAGTCTTATTTTCAATCCCGATCATGTCATTTTTTCGTTGATATTTGTATTTAATTTAAATTATCACGCATTCGTATTTTTGCTTACCATTTGATCGTTTTGTTTCATGTCACAATATCCATCATTAATTGCTTACTCATATTAAATTCGCATATTCATTTTTAAAATCGTTTTCATAAAAACTTTAAAATCGAGGTAATATTCCTTTTTTCGAGTTTCAAAATTTTGCGCCTTAACTTACTAGGTGCGATTTTTATTCAAACCGAAATAATCGAATACCCTTAATCAAGATGATATTTCTTATCTTTGATTCTGAAAATTTGCGCCACTAGGTGCAACTCTTCTTTAAATCAAGATAATTGAATATCCCTTTCTCAAAATTAAAAATTTTGCAAAGGAAAGCTCGTTGTTTCTGGATCCTGAAATATTATGTCCTAACTCACTGGACGTAATTTTTCCTCCTCGATCACTTTGAAATAGTGAGATTTCCAAACAAAAAAGGTTGATTCCTTTAAAACATAACTCATGCATTCGAGGATCGTATTTTAAACTTTATTCGAGTTTTTAAGGTTTACAAATTACAAAAATAATCAAAACGGTACCAATTTTGGGCGTATGAGGGTGCTAATCCTTCCTCATACGTAACCAACTCCCGAACCTGTTTTCTTGGATTTCAAAGACCAACATTTTTAAAACGTATTTTAAACGTTTTGCGGTGATCCAATCACACCCAAATAAAATATTGGTGGCGACTCCTCTATTTTCAATTTCAAAATAATTTTTCGAAATATCGTCGCCCGAGGTGATTTCGACAATAGATAGGTTTTTTTATTAATGATATGACTATGATCTTACACCACTTATTTCATTAAGCAAGCCAAATCATTTTGTACAAGCATTATTCCATTCAATTATGTTGATGAAATAAAATTTAGATAGTTAATGTCAAATTGTTAAAATGATGTAGAATTAATTATGAGTTTATAGATCAACTTAATATCTAATATCTAGCAACACTTGTCAGACAAAAAATAATTGTAGCTAGACTTGAGCATGGGTCGGGTTACCCGTCCGAAATTCAGGAAGGTTTGAGTAAAAATATTAAGTTCAAAAAATGGGTTTGGGCAAAAAAAATTAGGTCCGTTTAAAATATGAGTTAAGTTGCGGTTGAACATTTAAGGCCCGACCCGTTTTAAATTTATAATACTTTATATTATGTTATTTTTACATATTATATAATTTAGAACACACTAAAAAAATAAATCTATACTAATATATAATATTACTTTAATGTAAACATTAAAACTATTAAAATGACTATATAAAAATTTTTAATAAATAAAAAATATATAAAATTATTAAATATTAAAATAAAACAATATAAATATTTTTTTAAAAATAAAATGGGCAGGCCTAAAATGAGTTTGGGTTATTCTTTTGTAAATATGGACGTGTTTGGGCAAAATTTTAGGTTCAGATTTCGGGTCGGGCCGAACTTGGGCAACCATAAAGTATGTTAATATCATGCTTAGGCCCGACTTGAACTCGACCCTACCCGACCTATGAACACATCTAATTGTAGCACACCACTTTTTTTTTTTTAAATTTATTATAGGTTCTGATTATATCTACTCTTTATGATCCAATGTCTAGCACTACTCATAACCCCTCCCAACCTATAAATAGGAGGAATAATTACCTACAAAATTTAGTCCTTAAATATTAAAATCATCCAAAATTACTTTACAAAATAATTCTATCTAACAACCGAACTCTATAATATTTTATAAAACTTCAAGAATAACTCAAATTTATCAATAACATAATTTACAATATTTGACAGTTTCACAAATTAATTCTCAAATTAACTAGATTAAACTAATATGAACTTAAAAATATAAAAATTACTAAAAAGGGGCAAAAATTACCTAACCAAATTGAAGCCCTAGCTTGGCGAATCTTCTTCGCTTCTCTATTGACTATGTCGGTTTTGTTTTGGCTTAATAAAGAAGATGGTTCTTTTATTTTAGTTTTAATCTTTACCTTTATTTTGCTATTTACAATCCTACCCTTTAAAATCAAATGGAATTTCATGATTTCACCACTTACATACTGTCCATTAGTGCCTTACTAGGTATATTTACTATTCAAGACATTTAACTATCCTTTCTATAGCAATTTGACCACTTTAACTAATGATGCAAATTTTAATAGTTTTTACAATTTGGTCCTTTTTACATAATTAACTAACTAAACGATAATTTTTTTAATCAAAATTTAATGCGACACTAATAACCTCATGAATTTTAAATAATTAACATTTACAGACCGACACGTCAGAGTTGTGGTCCCGAAACCATTATTTTCGACACCACTAAAAAATGAACTGTTACATATCAAATCTCCATGAAAATACTGTAAAGGAAATCTAGTGGTTTATGCTTTAAGTGTTGCGTGGAGCATCGATTTAGCTGATCCTTCGAATTATTCAAATGCAGTTCGGGTTTTAGATTCCAGCAAGTGGCCTTTTGCTATGGAAGAATATATGGAGTCTTTTAATAAGAATAAGACATGACAACTCATTAAACTACCCATTGGGAAGAAAATAGTTGGTTGCAAGTGGGTGTTCAAAAATAAGAAAAGATCGAGTCAAGGTGACACGAGATATAAGGCGAGGTTGGTCACAAAGGGCTATAGTCAAGTGGAGAAAGTTGATTTTCATGAAGTGTTCAATCATATTGTGAAGCATATGTCCATTCGGGCACTGTTAGCTCTTGTTGCATTACACAATCTCGAATTAGAACAATTTGATATGAAAACAATCTTCCTTCATAACGATTTAAAGGATGACATTTACATGCAGTAACCTGAAGGCTTCAGGATCGAAGGCAAGGAAGATCATGTATGCCCTCTACAAAAATCTTTGTAAGGCATGAAACAGTCTCATTGGCAGCGGTACAAGAAATTTGATTCCTTCATGTTAAGTATTGCTTTTGTTCGGAATAAGTACGACTATTGTGTGTATCTACAACGTTTAGATGACGGATCATTTATTTATTTACTATTTTATGTAGAGGATATGTTAATTACGACTAAGGATCCATTGGAAATAAATCGACTTAAAACCATGCTTAACTCAAAGTTTGAGTTGAAAGATCTTGGTGTAGCCAAGAAAATTTTAAGGATGGAAATTTTGAGAGATAGACACTCCGAGAAGCTATTTCTGTCACAATAGAGATACATTAAAAGAATTCTCGAGAGATTTGAAATGCAAGATTCCAAACCAGTTAATAATCCCTTAGCTACACACTTCAGGCTTTCGACCACAAACCGAAGACGAGGAAATGTACATGTCCTCAGTTCCTTATTCTAGTGTAGTTGAAAGTTTAATGTGTGCAATGGTTTGTACTCGTCCAGATGTTTCAGATGATGTTAGTTTAGCAATTAGATACATGGCCAAACCCGACAAATTATAGTGGCAAGCTGTTAACTGGATTCTTAGATATTTGAGGGGGACATCCAATACTTGTTTGGAATTCGAAAGATGTCTAGAAGGTCTAGTCAACTATGTAGACTCGGACTATGCAAGAGACTTAGACAAAAGAATATCTCCCACGGGTTTTATGTTTGCTTTCGACAATTGCACAATTAGTTGAAAAGCCATCCTTCGAGCCATTGTGGTATTATCAAATACAGAGGTAGAATATATGGCTAGCATAGAGGCTATGAAAGAGGTCATTTGGTTGAGAGGTCTATTCGAAAAGTTGATTGATAAAAATGACAAGACTATTGTATATTGCGATAGTTAATGTGCCATACATCTCATGAAAGATTAGATGCATTACGAAAGAAAAAACCATATATATATTCGATACCACTTTGTTCAAGAGGTGATCGCTCAAGGAGATGTTGAGATCCACAAAATCGGCACAGAAAACAAATCCAGCCGATATGATGACAAAAAGTATTCCAATTTCCAAGTTCAAGCATTGCTTAGACTTGGTATTTATCCGAAAAAGATCAAGTTAAGCCTAGAACAGGGCTCGACAAAGAAGACATTTTGGAAATACGAGTCAAGGTGGAGATTTATAGAGTGTGCTTCGCGTTTCGACCGAACAGATAGTGACGTCGTGACAAGGAAGAGCCGACGTCACGATGACACAAGAACGATGTCCCGACGAGAAGAGTCACCTCGTCCAACAACGTCAAGGATGGTGTCTCGACGAGGCAATATGCCATGTCATGACGTGGCAACGTGTACTCAACTTAATCACACTTCTTCTCCTCGTTAAACACTATTATCTTTTCCCATTTGAACTCTAATAACTCTAAGATATTTCTAATTAGATTAGTGACGAATTTCAGCCTATAAATAGGCTTTTAGTAATCCTAGAGGGGGAGATTTAACAACATAATTAAGAGAGAGAGTTTGTGGGAGTTTTGAAGGAACTTTGTATTATTTCGGGTTTCAGGTTTATTGTTTCTCCATCTTGTATTCCTCTTTCGATTTTCTTCGTTTTAGTAAAGTTTTCTTTGTCCCTGGTATTTTTTATCTTTTTTGGAGGGATTTTTCCACGTAAATATTTGTGTATAATTTTCTCGTTTTTCATTCTTGTTTACCGTATAACTCGAGTTTACCCTTACGGCTTTTATATTTTTATTTAATTTTAATATTTTAATATATTTAATTTAATTTTTTAAGTTTTAAGATTTTTTTAGAAACTTTAATTATAAGAAAATTTTTAAGAGTATAAAAATGATATTTTAACTATAGTTTAGAGAATCAAAATAGTTATTGACCACGACATCCCTTAACAAAAATTAATGGACGGGTGACCAAAATGTAACAATTCAATAATGTTAATAACTTTTAAAAATTAGGTGATTAAAACATAATTTTAAATAAAATATTTAGAATCAATTTTAAATGAACCCGAGCCGGAGGTTTAATTTTGAAATACTTTTTATCTTTTTCTAGTATAAAAAGTATCAGAAAGAAGAAATACAAAAATTCGAAAAAAGAAATCATAAATTTGATTGACGCACATCTTACAAGTAATAGCCTTGGATTCGAAATGACAGTATAGTTATTCTCTCACTAAACATTGCATCTTTGCCAAAAGTGTTGGTGCCTAAAGGTGCTTTCTCATCACAAGATTTTGGATCCTGAAATCTCTTTGAAGACAACAAGAATATGAAATTTCATTTCATAAAAACTGATGATGATTTAATCGACTCGCAATTTTAGCGTAAATATATATATACAAAAGCTTTACCAGAAAAGATTGGCTGATTGCACTGCAACTACAAGTTGTGTTATTTCATCACCTATAAAAGTTGGTGGAATTCAATGTATTTTGTGATTTAAAATCCAATTGAAACTTTAATATAGTGGAAGAGTTCTTCACTTTTGCTTCTTACTGTCACTAATGAATCATGAATTAATAATATTCCTTCTCCATTGAAATCTGCAACTTTTTCTTTTAATTATTTCTATTGTTCACTTTTTATGTTCTTCAACTAAGAACATACCGTATATTTTTGCCAAGGGTGCAACGTGATGTTGTGATTGTGATAGATTCAATTCTATCTGCAATTACATACAGTTTGGAATCATGTAATAGGAAAAGGGTTTTGATATTTCCATATTATATGGCTTCTGGTCTGCCAATATTACAAATATCAGATTATTTTCACCAATCAAAACTAAGATAAATGTCAAGTGAGGTATGCCATGATCACTGCTAGAGCTTTTAAGAATGGAAGAAAACTGGTTAAAAAAGAATAGGAATATAAAGAAAAAAGAAGAAAAAATCTCAACATAGTGTAATATTGCACTAGGATAGCTCAAGTCGCCATCTTCCATCATTTCCTTTCATTCATTTCTCCACAAACTGAAAGAAAAGTTCGATGAAGACACAAAGTTTTAGCCAAGAAAAGCTACCTCCAAGTGGTGTTTGTCGGGTTCCCAGGTGCTCCGGGTGGATCGAGTTGTCAATTAGGAGGGGGGAGGGGGATCCTTTCAAAAAAAGGTCACATGGAAGTTGATTTCTTTGGATGTGACAAACAAGTTCATTCCATTTAGATCACTAAGAACACAAGTTTTCTTTCTTAGCAATGAATGGTATTCTTTTTAATTACTTTTTGAGTTATTTTGATGAAAAAATGATGCATGATTTTTCATAGCATATAATGAGATTGTTGAAAAGAATTTTTTGATGAATTATGAGGAATGTGATGAGGATACAACCATGGAGTTTGTGCTTTAAAATGCTTGCTTTTCAAGCATGCTTAATTGTGTCCAAACTAGCAGCAAATACTTTGCTTCACACTTCAAATCGAGGAATAACGGACATCGCGCATTTATAAAAAAACTAATCCATAAATATATAAGATTATGATTAAGTAATTGAGAATTCAATTAAATCAAAATATTTGACCTAAAAATTATGATGTCATAATCTCATAAAACATTTATAAATTTTGTTTTGAAAATAAGTCTGGAGATATATAGTAATCTAAAAAAAATTCAAATTATAACTTAAACTTTTAATGGTATAATGGTATAGTAATCTTTTTTAGGGTTAGTTTCTCCCAATTTGCCAAAACCAACCTTTAAGAAATATATCATAAGTGACTCTTCCCTTCTTTTTTGTTATATTCTTTTATTAAAATACTATTGTGACATCCTTAAAATCTCTTTGATCGTAAAAAATGTAAATTCAAGAATATATGTGTTAAGATTTCTTAGAGTAAATAAAATGTGAATTATCAATGTTAGTAGAAAAGAGTATCGAATATTGAAGGAAGTTGAAACAGGTAATATGTTGTGAGATAATGATTTAAAGCAAGGATTAAACCATAAAGAAGTGAGAAGTAATTGGGATAACTCGTATATACTCAAAACTTGAGGGTTTAAAGTGAAAAGTGGAAAAGTTTAAGGACTAAAGTTGAATTTTTCCAAATGTGTGAGTGGTGAAATTATAAATATTAAAAACTTTAATGGTCATTTTGCAAGAAAGATAGTTTTGGTAAAATTACTAAAATGTCCTTGAGTGTATACATGAATCATGATCATTGGATTTACTTGAAGATTAAGGAAAAGAATATGAACCCTTGGATTATAATTATGATGTTGGTGATATTTTATTATTTTAATTAATATATATGATAATTATAAAGGAAGTATGAAGAAAATTCTTCATGCTTTCAAAAAGCTCCCAACATCCATGAAAGGGAGAAGAAAAAAATTTGCACTTTATGCAATTTAGTCTTTTTCTATTGAATCCACCAAGATTTATTTAAGTTTATCCCTAGCTACTTACTAAACTTTTTAAGTTCACGTGTTAATTGTTTAAGATGTATAGGTTTGGACTTATCGAGAAGTCATGATGTTGGCTTGGGAGCATCGCATCATCCATCGAGTTGCTAAGGTTGTAATACAAGTGTTCAAATATCATTTGTATTGAATTATTGGCATGCATATAAAGGTTTAGATTACTCGAGCAATTGTAAAGTTAAATGATGAACTTGAGCCTCTTTTGCCTTTCTCTTGAACAAACATATATATTTTGTTTCGGATGTGTTCATGCTAAGTTTTCAATCATAAATGAAATAAAGTTTTGATTTATAGCGACATGATTTATGTTGGAATGATATGATGATGTTTGAGATGTGTTTTATAGTGATTTTTAAGTGTTTTGGGCGAACTTTGTGTGTCACGTCGCAACCACGAAGTTGCAACGTCACGACCTCGATGCTCGATGTCACAGCTTTACTTTTCTCATGTCGCGACCTCATTAACTTAATTAGTCACATCATGATATCAAATTTTCCCCGTCGCTACGTCATGCATGTTTCAGCACTGCACTATTTCAAGTAGTTTTGACTTTTCGAAAATCGTTTTGAGTTCTGATCACCTCCATTCACTCGAAATATATCCTAAATGATTTTAAATTGTTTTTAAAACCTTAAATCTTGTCTAAAACATATTTTAATTATTTTCTAAAAATGTTTTAAACTTTCAATTCTTAAATAAATTCAAGATTTTTTACTCGTACATGTTTTGGTGGCATCACCCATCCGTACTAATTGTCTGAAATGGGTGAGAGGTGTTACACAAGTGCTGATTCGATCTAGGGTTTATTGTTATAAATAACACAATGTTCAATTTTTTTTTAAAAAAAATGAATTTTAACTGTGCAATAAAATCTATTTCTAAACCAAAATTTTCCAACATGGTCTCCCACTCTCCTTAAGATCACCTTTAGAAGAAGCACATGGCATGACAGAGAGTTTAAGCCATAATGAACTCCTCTAAGTTGTAATGGGAGGAGGTGTACGATGGAGCAGGGCGCTTGGGCCTCGATCGACTTCTTTAGGATGTCTTAGGATGAAGCACATGACCAGGAAGGGAGCTTGGGTCGTCATTGACTCCTCTAGGTCATCTTGGGATGAGGCATATGACTCTAGGACATATTGAACGCAACTGGAAAAGGAGCTTCAATCTATGCGGTCTCCTTTAAGATGTCTTAGGACGAGGCACATTATCAAGTAGAGAGCTTAGGTCTCTGTAGACTTCTCTAAAATGTCTTGGGATGAAGCACATGATCGGGCAAGGAGCTTGGCCTTCAGGGATTCCTCCAAGATAATCTTACGTGAACAAACACTAGTTAATTTACATCAGAACATCTTTTTCTAAAGCACCATCCAATGATCAAGTCAACTTGACTCCAATAAGCATATTTGAAAAAATTATCTTAGAGTGAGATTTAGTTGTAAGGAACTCCTCTTTTCTCTAACTCATTCACTAAGAGACTTGTGATGCGTCTCCAAATGGCATAAGTCTTCTTTATCTATAGGGAATTTGAAGCGTTAAGTGGCACCCGTAGCACATCCCTATAAGCTACCTATGTGGTTGCCCTTCAACTACATTGTCCATCATGCGCAGTTGTTGCACCTGATTGAGACCCTAGAAGGCCTTTTTAAGATTTGTACGATTTTGTTTTTTTTTTTTTCATTATAAAATTTGATCATATTTGTTATTTTTGATATAATTTTTAAAATTATTTATTTGTCTTTTTAATTCATAAATAAAAAAATAATGTATTTTAGTGCACTCGCATCCAAATCTTCCTGCATTGACAACAATATTCATATCAATAGAATTAAGGTTCAATCAATATATTATTTATTTTGCAAGTATATGTTTTATCTCGTTAAAATGATATAATTTCTCGGTTTTTAAATAGTTCCCATAAATTTATTGTGGAAATATTAAATTTCAATTGGGCTTCAACCTAATATGGATGACCTTTCTGCATATTGAGCTAAGCGTTTTACTAATATAGGCCCAATATTTCACCTCAAATATATTAATATTATTTTTTGAATATATAATATTATTTATTTTTTAAATTAACTTCATTGCTATATAAAACCTTTTTAGTTTAAAAAAGCTCTTCATTTCTTCAAATTTCTTTAAACCAAAAAACAGGAAGCAAGAGCAAAACTGGCGGGAATTGATCCACCAAAAAATCTCCTCTCTCTAATCCGAGATTTCGCTTCTGAGAAATCTCAAGGAGGTAATAATTTTCTTTCCATTTATCTTATATGTTTCTGTTTGTTTCGTGAGAAAAATGCTGGAAATGAAATGAGAACAGAATTGAAATTTCCGGTCGAATCAAAGCTTTTTTTCACTCTTATATTTTCTTTTCAAAGTCGACGGTGATTTTGACTTGATATGTTTGGACTTTGACACGTATAGAGAGAAGAGTCGTTGGCTTGAAGAAGCAAATCGAAGAGCTCCGATCAGAGCTTGAAGCAGCGAACTCTGAGCTTGAAGAAGCGAAACGTTTAAAAGAAACAACTGAGCAAGAGCTTAAAGGCTTCGAAGTTGAATTAGCTTTGAACGAAGCTTCGATTCAAGCCCTAGAGGTTCTTGTTTTTTGCTTTATTTTTAAACTTTTGACTTGTTTATTTTAAAACTTCCCTTTTTATTTTTCAAATTACTAGCAGGCCAGGATTGCTTTGATTCAAGATGAAGTATCCAACGTTGGATCTGAAATTGAGGAGCTTAAGGTGCTAAATCGACTTTGTTATTTTGATTTGTTATATCTGAAATATATATATTGTTTCTATACTTAATTAAATAAATGATTTTATTTATAAATTTTGCATGGATTATTTGAAGAATAAAGAAGCAACATCAAGGTAAAGAGATCATCTTTTTTAGTTTTTTTAGCTTCTGAAAGAAGAACTGCTGATCCTGTTTCTTGTCAATTCTTTGCAGAGATGAGTTTATTTGTCTGATGCTTGAGTTCAATACTAAGATAAGGTTCGGTATAAATTATCTGAATCCTTTCATAAGCTTATGATTATATTCTTCTCTTCATAGATATGCTGTAGCTATGATCGAGCCATTCCATGAATAGATCATCAGTAATTATGACTATTTATTTCTTACCATGAACTAGTATGTAGTTGTTGTTGAAAATGCCAATATGCTCATGAAATAGGTTTACCTTTTTATGTACGGAAAAGAGATCAACGGAGCGCTAAAACAAGGATGGCGGGAGCCTAATAACAAAAATTTTAGTTGGGGGATTTAGAGCATTGCTATTATAAATTGTTCATTTTTTATACCGATATTTAAGGATCTTTGATTTGCTTGCTTACTCCTTAAAGATGATTTATTTATGAGATGCTAAATACTTGTTACGCAGGAAATTCCAAGAGACAATAGCTTCTGGTTCTGAGAACAAGAATATTATTGGCAATGCAACAGGTTATAGCCTTTAAATTCATCCTGTTTTTCACTCTCCCTTGTTTTCCCGACTATCTTAAAAGGTTTTCCTTTATCATTTTTTCCCATCTATACTGATCTTATTAAGGGCATCAGATTTGTTTTACCTTCATTTAGTAAAATATAAATCATATCAGTTCATGACCATGTGGCGTTAATTTGAACAGGTTGATTTTCCCTTTATAATGATACGTTTTTATGTTTATTTTACAAAACTACAACTCTATGCTTCTTATTGCATGACCTATTTCAAGTCAATACCCAAAATCTTGTTTTCTATTAATAGTATATCAAAGATACCTCTGGCTTCTTTAAGGCAGTTAAGCTTAAGCAAAATTTTGTGAAAGCTGTGGCAAACAATAAGTTCCTTATATGGATTGGTTATCTTGGCAATTCACCATCAATAGAGTGACTGTGTTTTAGATATAAAATTGTCATATGAACATAAAATTACATGTTCATTGTGGGATTGCTACAAAACGAGTAGTGTGTCTCAAATTTTAACTGATTTCTCCAGCTTCTGACCTCTTTATTTTTCTCCCTGTCCTTTCCATGGTAGAAAAGATTGAGTAAACGTTTTCTTTTTTTCTTTTATTTCCTTTTCCCAGAAGAGGGTCATAAATTCGTAAAGGAGGCCACTGAAATTGCTTCAATTAAGGATCAGTTTACCCATGTTGTTTCTCAAATAGCTAATGAGGAGGAAGAATACCTTGCTGAACAGAATATCCAAAAGCAGGTAACTAGTCTTTGGTGCACTAGAAATATCAGTAATAAGATGCACTGTAAAAAATTTAGATGCTTTTAACTTTGTTGCTGAAATTATGGGAGTCTCAGTTAAAGGTATCTGCCAAAGTTTTACTAAAAAGTATGGTCTGAAAACCATGCAGCTTCAGCTGGAATTGATTGACATTGAAAGGAAGGCATATCTGATGGATGTCATAATGCGAGAAACAAAAGCTTTAGAGGACTTGACAAGATATCCTAATCAAATTTGAATATGGAACTACTTATTGAAGTGTCATCAACTAAACGTTAAGTCTTGATACAAAAGAAGTACGATGTGAAAGCAAAAATGTGATGTGCATGTTTTGCAATAAATCATACATTAGCATTTCTCTACGTGTGACTAATGCATCCAAACACAGATAGGATTTTTTTTTTGAACATGAAAGACAGATTGAGTTGAGTGCTTCAGATGTCAGCAAACTATAATGCTTTCCTTACTAATTAATTCTCTGTTTCATTATCAGGAAAATAACTGGAAATAGAAGTTGAAATCTTTTATTTATTTTTTACATTAGCATAGGCTTAAGAGTCAAGTAGAATATTCATCTTTGGATCTTTCCATTGCTGGAAATATAGATTTTATAAATCTAAATACAAGCAAGGTTAGGCGAAGTATATATTTGAATATTTATGCTGGCTTTTATAATCTTTTTCATTAACATCTTCTGTGGATGAAAACTATTACTTGCAAATACCTCCTTGACTGGAAACAAGCAGACTTCTGAGCTGAACACGACGTGTGCTTCCTTCAGTGAAGAGTTGCAGAAGAGGTGTATATGTCCCAGTTGTCAATCAGTTAATGTGGAGAAATTGGGTGGAATTCTTCAAGCAAATGATGCAAATTGATCTGTTGTAAGTCTTTGACATGCCAACATTGCAACCATGGTGTTGATATTTCTGAATTTTACTTGCACACAAACTTTTGGACTAAACATTTATGATAAAGTCAAGATAAGGATGAAGACATAATATTTGTTATTCGTTAGTGCACAAGGTGCGAAAGATTATGCCATTTTTTAACTCATTTTTACATGACAAAATTTCATATATAACTATTTCAGCTTCTTATTGACAAAATCTGAGAATGATTGCAATGTTCGAACCTTTAATATTCTCTTTCAAAAATCTCTCATCGTACTGAATAAGAGGTTTGATGTGTCACAGTTCTTATTCAATGTTCAATTCATTAGGAACTTCTCTTTGCATTTATAGTATTATAAACACTAGGTTACATCTCTGCATCCAACTCATAGCCAATTCATATAATCATGTCTGACAAAAAGTAAGAGATGTAAGAAGATTACGAAATAATGGAGCCTCCTCAAAGCCGACCTACAGTAAAACAATTTAGCTGAAGGCCAGCTGAATCTTCTTTAATAATGTGTATCTACTTGCATATGTGTTGAAGATGATTCTGTATCCTTTACAATCAAAGATAGTAATGTACATTTGCCTTCTTCTTTGTTTATGCTTGGTCCCTGCAATGAAAACACTATCTATCATGCCATGATGTTATATGCAGATTTACCAAACTTAATTCAAAGCTTACTGAAGTATGCATGCATTAGTGTTACTATGTAGGAAGACATAGAATGTCATTCTATGGTAAGAATGAGGAGAACTTACAATCTGTTCTGGAGGCATAATATTATTAAAATTGGTTTCCTTGTCTAGAAATCTTGAATTGGTGGATTTCATGACTTCTATCTGTGTTGAGAATTGGGCAGAGACAGGCCGATGATCAGAAAACTTACTTTCACTGCGAAAGTAAGATAAAAGTTTCACTCCTTTTCCATACCACAGAATTCTATCACACCTGCGACCAGACACATACATCGATCATGCTAGTAAGCTTATCATAAATCCAGGTCTTATATATTATGTTTCAAGAACTCTTCATTTTTCTTAACTATTCATGTCTAGCACCTATGTCTAACAGGCATTCTTACGACATATTCAGACATATATGAAAAAAACTTGGAAATAGCTTATATATGGTGACTAGGTGCCTGATTGCCTATTTTAGTAGTGATAAGAATTCAATTCTGTAAAAGGTAGTTGATTGCAAAACATATACCATGCTGGAGTCCTTTGTTTCTCTCCTGATCTGTTGGGAAGGCCACCCGAGTAACGATTGCAATTTGATGAAGAATACTTGTATGTTGGTGCAAATTTGATGTTCCCCTCTCTCCAACCTTCATACACTCCTCCATCTTCTTGTTCCTTTCGAAGCTGATCAAAACCCTGCAGTGCTTTCCAGTCTTGCTTCTTTATCAGATCCCTAGCTAAATTGTCTTCCAAGTCTAGCCTATAGTTGAGATCTCCAAACCAGAATATCTGACTGTCTCCACAAGAATTATGATAATTGAATTAGGATTTTTCATTTAACTAATTTGCATAAAGTTTACATAATCACCTTTACGTAACTGTTTTGCATTTAGAGCCAAAGTGTACTGTAAAAACCTGTTGAAACTAGACAAAGATATTGTATGAAACAAACCATTGAAGTCTTCTTGAAATTTTAGAATATGTTAGGTGTAGGACCAATTAACTACATACAAATAGAAATTTTCGTAAGACTGAAAGGTTATCAGATTATGTAAAAGTTAGGATTATTGCTATCCCTAATGATATTAAAGGTTAGCATTGTTCATTGTTGTGATGAATAATGATCTTTTGTTGGAATTCAGAATAGTTTTGAGCTATGTTACCTGAACTGCACTCTTCATTTTTACCTAAAGTATTCATCCAACATCTGTGTCCAACACATACATTCCGACATGGTTTAGGAATATGATTCCCTAAATATATAAAGAATTTAGAACAAATGAACGCTAGAGGATTTAGATTACGAATTGCTACTGTATGATCATTTCTCCTCCATAGGTCAGTATCTCTTGTTCTTTTTGTGAAAGAAGTGAAGAAAACTCATTAGCATTTTTAGGGGATGATTTAATATGTTGAAAATTTTGGTTAACACAGGTATCTATTTGGGCCCAGTCTCATTCATCCTTATATTTTTGGTTTATATTTTTGTTTGCCTTGTTGAAGTACTTACTCATGTCCTAAGATGGTGAGAGGATGTGGATTGTCATCATCTTTGGCTGATCGAGGAAAAGAAGTTCGCTTGAAAATCTCGGAAACTTGACGGTTCCTTCGACCTTCATCACCGTTCTTCTCACCTGAAGCTAAGTGAGCAGCAATGAAGCAAAAGCTGGTACCTTCAATTGACATGCTAACAGACACTGAACCTTTGTTTCCCAAATAGCCCATGATTCCACAGGCCACTGAACTAACTTTCACATTTGAAACACAGTATTTCTTGAGCAATTCCTTCTTCATCCATACACTAATAAAAACTCCAACCATTTTCTTGCTTGCCATTAGCTTGTATTTGCTGCCACCAAGAAATGGTTGCTGATGGTACTGAGTTATCCACCTCCCTCTCATCAGTGTGCTATCAATTACGCCACTGAAACTTGCTCTTCTTTCACAGTCAGGAACTTTGACATACTGATAGTTGTCACTTGAGATTGGATTCAACATGGGAGTCAAGCAAGGGCAACCAAAGTTTTCATTAAGTGTTTTTCCTATTAACAAGTTCCAATTTGTTGCTTCAGTCGGATCTTCCGCTCCGATCACCGTTCGAGTTTTCAATGGTACGATCTCTTGAAATCTGAAGGTCAGCAATTTTCTATGTCAACTTAGTGAGTTAACTCTTTCTTTTGATTATGAATAGACTATAGCATTACATGATTCTTAATTATTCTGACTTATTTCATACCCGAGAACGTAGATATCAGCAGCATCCTGGGGTTTCAACCACTCTTCTAAATCAACAGCTAAACTTCCTACAGGAGATCTTCCAGCAACATTCCAAGTTCCCACAAAAATTCTGAAACACGAAGGAAAAGGTTAGCGAATTGATCTTCAACTCTCTCTCTTTTTTCCCTTAACTACCTTAAGCCTTTAAAACTCACCTTAACTCATTGGTCGAAGTGCATGGATCCATTTCAAACGAACTAATGTAAACATCTTCAATGATATGATCACCTTCATCTTCTCCATCTGCAAGAAAAAACTAGCATTTGAAACTCGAATCCAATAGAAAACGCCCAAACTGATGATGAGTAAATAGAAATTACTTAGAAACCTGAAAGTCCATCCAGGTAGTTGTAAGGATCAGGTTGCTTGTGCTTCTGCTTGTTCTTGTGCTTCCTTTTGAACCATTTTCGAAATCTCCCAGAGCTTGACTTTGGGCTCATATCATCCATTATAACTCTTAAAGAAACCAAAGTCCATAAGAAAAAAATAAAATAAAACTACAAGAAAATGGGAAGAAATGTCAATTTAGGATAGAAATTAGAAACTTTTTTATCCAACTTCTTCAAGTACTTTTTTCCAGGTTTCATCAATCTCTATAATAGAACATTAAAAAGAATGTAGTTATTTTTTTTCCCTGTTAAATATCATTGGGTTCATCGCCTGGTAGCAAGGAGATGAGCTTGAAACAACTTAAATATGAAGCTTAAAAATGGCATAAAGCGATAACCCCAAGAGATTGAAGTTCACCAGTGAGGGACAAAAAAAAAAAAGAAAAGTACAAAGAAAAGTCAAGGTTTGGAAGGACAACGATATCTTTGAGTATATGCTTGAATTATTTCCAATCTTAATAAAAATGGGACAGATCTATAGGATTTTTTTTAACTTAACTTGTTAATAGGTGGATAATATTAAACTTCTCTTTAATGTAAAAACAAGTCTAAATAAATATTAAAATATAATTAGTAAATAAACAGACAACTAAATAAACTTTTTTTTTTCTTTGATTATTTGAGTTGTTAGGTGGTGGTGGTGGTCATGTATGTCGTGTATTTGTTACTTCAAGTCCAACTCAAACCATCTAAGTTTAATAATGTTAATTATGTCTTTTATTAAAATAGTTGAAATTACTTCAGAATAATATTAATTTTGATATTGAAAATCTGAAACAAATAAATAAAAATAGGTTGTTTACTTTTTTGAGGGGAAGCTTCATAATGGAATCCTCGTGTATCTAAGATTAGCTTCATTGAAAATTGATCCTTAAAAAGAAAAAAGAGAACAGAACTGAACTGAAAACCAATCCTCCAATTTCTTTTTAGAGCAGAAATGGGGAATTGGTGATTTTCTTTGCTTAGCTAAGCCTAGTTCTTTTTTGACTTTTCATAGTTCATTAAGATTGATTGACTATTAACAAAGAAAATATGATATGATGCTTTGATGTTCGATCAGCTCTTAAATTTGGCTTTTATTAATGTAAAGGCCACGTTTATGCAACTAGCGTGTATTAACAACAGCTTCCACACCCCCCCCCCCCCGGTCAAAAAAAAAAAAAAAGAGAAAGGTTTGTCTCCTTTACAGAAAAGAGTTAGTTAGAGATTGTATCATTTACTTTATACCTCCTCCTCATCAAACAAATGTGTTTTTAAGAGATTCTTAAAGGGTAAATATGTAGTTTATTTAAGAATTTGTTCAAAATTATTTAGTTGATACTTGATTTTTTTATTTAGTTGATATCAGGATTTTTATTTCATCACACACATTTTCTCAATTTGTTAACAACCTTATTTTTAAGGGTTAACATATAGTTTGTCCTTTGAATTTATTCAAAAGTATTTAGTTAGTACTTGAATTTGTTTAAAAAGTATCTAGTTGATACTTGAGCTTATCTAAAAACAATTATACTTTTTAAAATTAATTTATATATATTTTAAAAAATATTAATTTATGTTTGTTATGTGTCATACTAAAAGGCCACCACGTGTTACTATAGGATTGATTATCAATGCCATGTTAGTACAAATTAACAGTGTTAATGCGAAGATATCAACTTGAGCGACAGAATACAAATATGCTAACTAGACAAAAAAATTTTAAATACCAATTAAATATTTGTGGACAAATTCAGAGAATTTTTAAAACAAATGTTGAATGACCAATAAATTTTATTTTTCTTTAAAAGATATTTAAAACTAATTTTAAATGGAGGAAACAACCAATAAATTTTCCAAAGGTGTGTTTGTTTGGCTGTAATAGATTTTTCAGAAAAAATTTTCAACCTTTTTCAATGTTTGATTGGATGAAAACGATTTTTTCATGTAAAAGATTTTACAAAATACGAAAAAAAAAAAGCTTGATTTTACTGAAAATATCTTAGTCTTTTATTTTCCATAAGAGATTTTCAGATCTCTTTGGTTTGTTCTTATGACGCATCGCTCTGCTTGTGCATCCAAAAAAACGGGTCAACCTAATTCAACCAACCCGATTTCCTGTTCTCCCTCCGATCTCTTTCGCACCGGTACTTCCCTCTTTCTCTTCTTTCTTTAATTCTAAATTTTGTTGGGCTTGGATTCGGCTTTTGATTTCTTTTTTCTCAGAGGAAAACCACATCAGGTTGCTCAGAATCTTCATCAGTTATTACCACTTCCACCTCCTCTTTCTTCTTAGCTTTCTATTTTTTTTTATTTGTTTTGGGTTTAGGGGAAATTTTTTTTTGTAAGTTTTGATATAATGAGGGTCTGGGGGGAGTTGGGTGCAATGTCTTTCCTTCTTTTTTTTTTCTTTCATGTTTTTATTAATCACTCTTGGTCTTCTAATAAAAGATAATCTTTACAATATTAGAAAAAAAAAAACTCTGTTATGACTGGCCTTCTTCTGGTTTTGTTTATTGCTTTATATGCTCTTCATCAGCTTGCTTAGGGGCTATTTTCATCACGTTCTTATTACCGTTATTATTATTTCGGGGTTAGTTAATTTTTCTGGAATTGGCCTTGATTGTGTAGATGGATCTAGATTTAGCCTTAGTAGAGAATTGTTGTAAACAAAAAGGGGAATGGATGCCTTATCTCTGTCTGTCGATTATCTTATCCTGGAGGGGGCTGAATGTAAAAAGTGAAAATTCCAAATCTTGTTTTTGGAAATCTTGTGTTGTTCTTTGGATACCCTTTTTTGTTGTTGCGAAAATTGTGCATTAGTGGCCCCTCCTCTATTAGCCTATCTATCTTGTGAAGGCATGCTCATTAATTATATGTCATATAGGCAAATGAGTGAGCGGGGTTAATTAGGTGGATTCCAGGTTTTTATTGTTAATGATGTTTTAAGCTTGTTCCACTTATGGAAAGATGTGAATGGTACTGCCTTTTGTTCACAGCTAGATTTGTCTAATTTGCAATTCCTCCATTGACCTTTTTGTAAGTTATTACTTTACATGGAAGGTATGATTAGTGATTTTGTTGTGGTTTTTAATTTGGGATTTCTTTCTTAACTTTGCTTGTTTATTCTGTTAGTCAATTCATACATTGCAACAATGATGGATTATAGAGTTCTAAGATGCATGCATTTGTGTGATTGGGTCTGAGGAAGAGCAATGCACAAATAACATTGCATGTGTGTTTTATTTAGGTTACTATTGTTTGTTTGAACTTTTGAGAAGGTTAATGTTTTATCAATTTTGATTTTTTTTTCTTAACATGCTCTTAATCTGGCAAGTTTGTTTGGATGTGGTGGTTTGGTTTGATGTCTGGTTTTGTTTAGATTCTTTTGCTGTTCCAAAATTTGGACAACCTGCCTCAAAGTGTCTCTCTGTAGACTGTAGCCCTCTGATTAGGACTCCAGAGGTTTATTATTTAAAGGAGTTTTATATTTAATTATTAGAAATATATTGTAAATAAAACTATTTAATCATTATTTATTTGGCTAATTTAATTAGAAATTTATCTTAATTTGAAGTTTATCCTAAATATGGACAAATACATGGAGAAGTTTCTTGTTATGAACTTCAAGTTCTGAATCCAATGAATACACTGAAATGAACCAGACATGTTTCTTTTAAACTATTTTTCTTTCTTTGTTCTTTTTGGTTGAAATCGTCTGATTTATGGGGCAAATTCATTGGTATAATGTAGGTTTCACTTGTTACTGAATTATTCATATTGCTGAACGGTGTAGTGGTATGTTTTCTGCCCATATATTGGGAAATATTTCATGTTAAATCTATGTTGAACCCTTCATTTTTCTTTGGATGATTGGATAACATGTTTGCTTGATGCTTGAGTTGTTCCTAAGTTGTTATTTCTGTTGTTTAATTCCCGTTTTTATTTTTTGTAATGATCAAATATTTGTGTGGTATTATTTTGTGTAGATGAATCGTAATCAAGATCATAATGCAATTGTTGAAGTTGTGTTGTTGAAGTTGTGGCTTCAATTTTAGCTTTTGGGGCTCTTTGGATTAAAAAATTAAAAACTAGGAATGAAATCGCTCCTTACCCTCGTGTGAATCGAGATTATGAAAGAGAAAAGTATATTAACAGTATTTTATATAGAGGTGACCAACATTGTATTGATGTGATAAGAATGAGACCAGTTGCCTTTTTTAATTTGTGTAACATTTTTAGTAGGAACAATTTGTTACAATCAACTAAATCGGTGGATATTAGGGAGCAAGTAGTTATATTTTTACATATAATTGGTCATAATGTAAGGTTTCGAGTGATTGGATCTAGATATTATAGATCAATTAAGACAGTTCACCGTTATTTTAGGATTGTATTGAGAGCTATTTTGAAATTGTATAAACTAGTTATTAGCTTACCCGATGAGTCAACTCCTAGTGAAATTAGAAATAATCCAAGGTTTTATCCTTATTTTAAAGATTGTATTGGAGCATTAGATGGAATTCATGTTCGTGCATCCATTCCACTTAGCATTCAAGGAAGATTTCGTAGCCGTAAAGAGGGGACGACACAAAATATATTAGCTGCCATTACATTTGATTTGAAATTTTCCTATGTTCTAGCTGGTTGGGAAGGTAGTGCACATGATTCTCGTATTTTAAGTGATGCACTTTCTCGTCCAAGAGGATTAAGAATTCCGAAAGGTAAGAATTAACATTAAAAGAGTTTAGTGATAGTTCAAGTAAGCTCATAATTTATTAATAAAAATTATGTTTTTTAATATTGTAGGTAAATATTATCTTGCTAATGCTGGATATGGCATCCGAAATGGATATATTACACCAGATCATGGTGTCCGATATCATTTAAAAGAGTTTAATGATCAGGGGCCAGAAAATGCAAAGGAACTCTTTAATTTTCGTCATTCATCATAGCGAATCACTATTGAACGTGTTTTTAAGATTTTGAAGAAACAGTTTCGTGTGTTAGATGCTGAACCATTTTGGAATTTTCAAACTCAAGTAGATATAGTTTTGGCTTGTTGTATCATTCATAATCATATAATGGGAGTTGATCCTAATGATTTACTTAATCAGAGATTATATGAGAAGCTTGAGCCTGATTTGATAATATCAACTCTTACGGAGCGGCAAGAAAGAGAGGAAGCAAGAGAATGGTCTGTTAAGAGAGAGGAGATTGCACAAGTTATGTGGACTGATTATATGATTAGAAATATTAGGTAGGTTTAGGGCTTAGGGATATTGTTTCTATGTAGTGTACTACTAATTTGTAATATTAGTTATGTGCTTGGACGATGTTGTAGTTATCATGTGGTGTAATACTAGTTATACACTTGGAAAATATTGTAGTTATCATCAATTCGCTTTGGTTATTTTCAATTTATGATTATTAATATATTTAATTTGATTTATTTATTTATAAATAAATTATTGCAATATATGTAAAAATAATATAAAATATAAATTTAATAGATATAAAATAAAATCAATTAAATAATAAAAAATAATAAATTTTCAAATGTATGTTTGTTTCATTTAAAATAGTTTTCCTAAAATATTTTCAGAAAATCTGCCAAACAATAGAAAATATTTACACATATTGATCTAAACATCAAAAAATATTAACTTTTCCAGAAAAGTATTTTATTTTTCAGAAATTATTTTCCGAAAATTATTTTCAATCAAACAAATGGAGCCTAAGTTATGAGTTATATCTTAAAGTATATCAAGATATAAAATATTATATATTAATTGGAGTTACCATAGTTGCGTTGCTTAAGGAGGTGATTGAAGATGGTGCCCAAGAATGGTAGAATTCTCTAGTTCCCCAATTCCTTGATAAATCTCCTAATTTCGGTGCTTGGCAAAAATTAGTTAGCATGTTATGGGGCAAGATGAGATCACTAGAGATTAAACTTATTGGTCAAAATGGCTATATAACACAGTTTTCGATGGAGGCCAGAGATTGGGTGCTTGTGTCATGTGTTGCACATGGGAATCCGCAATCATGGCACATCTGGTTGATCCATATTGTTTACGAGGGGTTATATGGTTCAATAGGATTGGTTTATTGCTTGGAGAGATTGAAGTCCATCTACAAAGCATGACAAATATGGTATGCAATCTTGAATGACTTGTAATCTTAGAAGATATGATTTTGTAAATTTTAGAGATTTAATTTTATAGATAGTTTTTAATTTTAACTGTTGATGTACTTTAATTTGTACCGTTGAATTTGGAGAATTTCAACTATAAATAAAGGTATCTCCTCATTGTAAATCACTTCTTTGAGTAATAGAATTCTAAGCACATTTACTCAAATTATTGTGCTTTTGCTTTTCTCTTCTTTCAAATATTTTCATCTTTTGAGTTGCTTTCGCTTTGTGTGGTGCCTTAAGAGGAATTCTATGTGAATCCTCAATTGTTAGGAGTTAGGTTGATTTAGGTGTTTTTTAAGTGAAAATCGCCTAAGATCGCACAGATTGGGAGACTAAAGTTTTAGCTTTGTGACACTTGAGCAGGGGACAATTGTTATACCTTACCTCAACACGACACGTGACAAGTTATTGGGCAGTTCACAAATGACTTTATGCCAGGAGTGGTTTGCATACAACATTTCAAGAGGAATTGCTCATACTAACCGATAGTGTGGGATGGTTTGCAAGCAACATTTCAAGGTCAATTGTTATACCTTACCTCAACACACGAATAATGTTGCACACAATTATTTTATAACCTAGAAAAAATTGTCTCTCAAACAAGCTCGTTGACAGGCTTTCCAAGCAAAATTTGATTTAAATATGGAGTATAAGTTGCGGCAAGCAAACACTATGGCTAATGCACTTAGTCAGAAGGTAGAGTTTGCGACAATCAACCAACCTAATAGCCCCCTTTTAAAGCACATTCGAAAGGGATTGCCCCTTGATCCCACAACCAAAAATTTGATCAATTTTGTCATGAAAGGGAAAACGGGGAGATTTTGGCTTGAGGGAGAGTTATTGTACACTCAAGGGCATTGCCTTTATGTGCCTCAATACGAAAAATTACGCAAGGAAGTCATGAAGAAGTGCCATGACTCGAGATACGTTGGTCATCCAGGTATGCACTGCACTTTGCCCTAATAGAGGATTGTTATTGTTGGCCTCACATGGGTGATGATGTAGAGCCCTATGTGAAAGCTTATCTGGTGTGTCAACAAGACAAGGTAGAGTTAAAGATTCTAATCGAAATGCTACAACCTTTGTCCATTTCAGAACGTCCATGAGAGAGTGTATCCATGGACTTTATTGTGGGTTTGCGAGTATTTTTGTTGTAGTGGAATAGTTTTTTAAGTACTGAACTTTTATTCCAACGATTAAAGAGTTCCTTTTGGAGGAGGTAGTTCGTTTGTTCCTTAAACATGTGATGAAATATTGGGGAGTGTCACGGTTTATTATCAATGATCAAGACGGGTGGATCACGGGCAAGTTCTGGATAGATTTGTTCAAGCTAATAGACTCATACTTGAACTTTTTCACTAGCATGCATACATAAACTAATGGGAAAACCGAAAGAGTGAATGCGTTGTTGGAGACATACCTTTGCCATTATGTGAGTGTCACCTAGAAGAACTGGCCAAAGTTGTTAGATGTGGCCCAATTTTCTTACAATTTGTAGTGAAGTGGGGCCACAAATTAGATTTTGTTCGAGATAGTGATAACAACCACTCAAACTCAATGCTTTTGCGACCGGTTATGCAAGACCAAATCTAACATCTTATTGATTTGTGAAGGATTGGTAAGAGCAGAATGACTTAGCCAAAACTTGTCTACACAAAGGAAATAAGCGCAACAAGAAGTGAGCTAATCAAAGTCGTAGGGATGTAGAATTTCTGCTGGTAATTCAATCTTTGCGAAGTTACACTTGATTTTGCACCATAATGGCTTGCATAAGGGGCTTGATGAGGGACCTTTTCGAGTTGTGATGAGAGTAGGGAAGGTAGCTTTCAAACTAAAGTTACTAATAAAACTCAAGCTTCATTCAGTGTTCTATGTTATTATGCTTAAGACATTCAATGAGGATCAAGAGGATCTAGATCAAGACAAATCCGAACGAGTGCCAATAGGGGTAAAAGACTCCTATGATCATGAAGTCGAACGCCTCATGGCAGACCGAGTGATCAGATGAAAGTACTATCGATAGAGGCATGAGTACTTAGTGTAATGGAAGGGACTTCCTGACAGTGAAGAAATTTGGGAACCTTCCGAGACCTTATGACAGTTTCAAGACAACATAGGCCAATTCAATTCAGAGGACGCGACGAGGGAGTCGCTATAACAAGTGAGGAAGAATGTCATGGGTTACGCATGGGAGCTCGTAACCTTGCATATTTAGTTGTTCCATCTTATTCGTGAAGGGTTATATGGCCTAGTAGGACTGGTCCGTTGCTTGGAGAGATTAAAGGCCCATCTACAAAGCATGTCAAAAATAAATTGGAATCTTTGAAGATATGCAATCTTGGATGACTTGTAATATTAGAAGATATGATTCTGTAAATCTTAGAGATTTGATTTTGTAGATAGCTTTTAATATTAACCGTTGATATACTTTAATTTGTACCGTTGAATTTGGGAAAGCTCTACTATAAATAAAGATCTCTTCCCCTCATTGTATATCACTTCATTAAGTAATAGAATTTTGAGAGCATTCACTCAAACTCTTGTGCTTTTGCTTTTTTGTAGCTTTTCTTTTCTTTCAAATCCTTTCATCTTTTGAATTGCTTCCACTTTGCATAGTGCCTTAGAGGAATTCTGTGTGAATTATCAATTGTTGGGAGTTAAGCTGACTTGGGCGTTTTTGAAGTTAAGAAGTCTCCTAAGGCCGCACGGATTGTGAGACTAAAGTTCTAGCCTCGTGATACTTGAGCAAGAGGCAATTGTTATACCTTACCTCAACACGACACCTGACAAGTTATTAGGCAGTTCACAGATGACTCTCTGCTAAGAGTGGTTTGCATACAACATTTCAAGAGGAATTGCTCGTACCAATCGACAGTGTGGGGCAGTCCGCAAGCAACCCTCCACGAATCTTGTTTAAGTCAGCCTAGAGACAATCCAATACACACTCTTCGTGGGAACCATCAATGCATAATAACCTCGTACAACCTTAAGGACGAGAATGTTAGAATAGGACCATACAATACACTGTATGGCAACAATTGACTTTTAACGATCCTACCTAGTCAACACACACAGTCATGCATGATACCGTACTGTCAGCTACGTGGCACTACAAGATAAAGGGTGACCCTTCCTATATAAGTTTGAGTACACAAGAGACTAAATATTGGTTCTTATGTATTGTAAACTCTACTTTTGAAAATAATCTCAAACTATTTTTATTAACGAAAAGATAGAAAGATTTTGATTCAAAATTTTTTTGAACGGAAAATAGTTGGTTTCCAATTAATAAAAGAGGAGGTAAACAAGCCATGTGTCTAACAGTCCCATCATCGGGAAACAACAAAACCAAAGCAATTAAAATTGAAATAAAGAAATAAAAAAAAACAAAATGATCATGAAATGCCAAGAGTCAGAACCTCCTAGAAATAACTATCCTAGAAAATCAGTAACTTCTCTAATACCAAAAACAAAGAAACCCACATGTTGAAAGCTAACAGAAACAAAGAAACCCATTTGGTGTTTTATGTGCATGACGATTGAACTCAAAATTGATCTATATGGTTTATCTGATTGCAGCTTTTTGATGATCGTAAGGGAGTCTCCTTCTATCTGAACATTCTAGAAACCAAGCTCCTTTGCAAACCATATCGCCTTTTCACAAGCCCAAGCCTCTACCACGAATGCATCTTAAGAATTAGGACCATGTGTGTGCTATTAATTTCCTCCACCGCAACATCTCCTCGTAAAATTGCTAGAAAATAAGAATCTTTTGGTCTCAAAATATGCCAATATTGCTGATAAGTGCCAAAAGTAACATGTTTTAACCTCATTTTTAATGCGTTTTTGGATGATCAATTTATTTAAAATAATGAATTTTATGTTCATAATCCTTTAAATTCATATTTCTATACTTAGGAAAGCATTTGAGAGTGAAAGGAGCGAAAAATAAGAGAAAACCAGGCAGAAAGAGCAGATTTTAGGAGTCACACGAGCTGGACACATGACCTTGGACTAAATCAAAGATAAAAAGGAAAATTTGGGGCTAAAGTGTGAATGTGAAAGAGTTAGGAAGAGATATATTGGACATCAGATTTTATTTAAATTTAAATTTTATTTCTTAGGATTAATATTTAGGATTATTATTGTTATATTGTTTATATTTAATTTTAATTTATCTTTTAGGTTTTTAGAGTTTAAGTTGAATCCAATTAGGGAATTATTGTTTAGATTTAATTCTAATTATTTTTGTAGAATTTAATTTGAATCCAACTAGAGATTTTCATGTATTATAAATAAGGGATAGAGTGATATGAATTAACACTTCCAATTTTCTACAAAATCCTCCATTCCCAAACCCTAGCCATCAGAGATTATTGAAGGAAACAACTGAAGAAACACCATAGAAGCCGTCTTTGAAGCAGATCTCCACAAATATTGAAGACCTCTTTCTAAATTCTTTTGATTTTACTATGAGTTTTTCCTCATCTTGTTGTTATATTGTTTCTGAGATGTTTCCATTTATTAACATGAACTAAATTCCTAAATACCTAGGGGAGATGAACCCTAGGATGAATTTTGTCATTTGATTTCTGATTTTACGCAATAAATACTTAGATTTTACTCTCAATTATGTGTTCTTAATTCTTGATTTAGTATTCTTGATATATTAATTCTTGTTTGATGTGCTTAAATCAGAGAAGGAATAGACCTTATTTAAGAGTAGATCTAGCATAATTGAGTGGAGTTGCATGCATTCCTAGAAATAAGACGACATAAATCTACCGGATTAGAGTCAAATCTAATAGGGGAATCCATAGATCGAATTAATGCGATAATAGTGGTTTTAATTAGAAAGAAATTTCAATTAATCAACCTAGAGTCAGTTGCTTTTATGCTTGAATAGAGGTATTAGCATAATTTAGGGATTTCTACGGAACAAAAATACTAAGTGAATAAATTGCTTAATTTAGAATGATAATGGCAGATGAAATCTAGGTGGAATCTTTCCTGGGTATTGTTTGCTTCTTGGTATAAAAACACTTATTATTTCTCGTTTTAATCTTTGACGCACTTTTTATTAATTTAGTTAAATTAATTTAGAACAATCATTTTATTCGACCGGTTAGATAATAAAAAAACAGTTATTACTAGTACTTTTGGTCCTCGTGGGAACAATATCTGTGTTTACCGTAACTATACTATTAATTGATAGGTGCACTTACCTCAGTCATATTTTTAGTTAAGTTTCGATTGCATCAAGTTTTTGGCGCCGTTGTCGGGGACTGAAATATTATGAAAACTTTATTTTTATTACTTTAGCCATTTTTTTTATTTATTTTTGTTTTATTTGCATTTTTAATTTAATTTTTCTATTTTAATTTTTTTCCCTTTTGCTTCTGGTAGGTTCTTTTGGTTTATGACTAGAGAAAACCCGTCGAGACCACTTCTTCACGACTCTGAACTTGAAAAGACTACTCGCAAAAATCGTAAAGAGGTTAGATTAGCTAAGCAAAGTAAAAAAAAACCTTAATAGACAGTAAAAAAAGGATATTACTGTGGAGATGTGTGACAATCGAAATAACCAGGTTCCTCCTGCTCTCCTTGTTGCTCTTCCTGATCCTCCTGCTCGTCAAACTTTGTATGATTTTGCTAAGCTTACTTTGATTGGGGCTGAAACGAGTATTGTCAAGCCGAATGTTAATGCTAACAATTTTGAAATCAAACCGAGTATAATTCAGATGGTACAACAATATGTTCAGTTTGATAGTTTGCAAGATGAAGATCCGAATGCTCATTTAGCAAATTTTCTTGAGATTTGCGACACTTTCAAAATTAATGGTGTTACTGATGACGCCATACGCTTACAGTTGTTCCCGTTTTCGTTGAGGAACAAGGCAAAAATGTGGTTAAATGCTTTACCACGAGGTTCTATCACTACTTAGGATCAAATGACTAAGAAGTTCTTATTAAAATATTTTTCGCCGGCAAAGACAGCTAAGTTGAGGAATGACATCTCTTCTTTTGCTCAATTTGATATTGAGACACTTTATGAAGCATGGGAAAGGTTCAAAGATTTATTAAGAAGGTGTCCTCATCATGAGTTACCTTTATGGCTCCAAGTTTAAACTTTCTACAATGGTTTGAATTTCTCGACTAGACAGATGGTTGATTCAGCAGCTGGGGGAACTTTAAATAACAAGACACCGGAAGAAGCTCAAGAATTTATTGAAGAGATGGCATTAAATAATTATCAGTGGCAAGTTACAAGAGTAAAACCTGTGAAGGCAGTAGGGATTTATGATGTTGATGTTGTTTCTATGTTGGCTCATCAGGTTGAAACTCTTAATAAAAAAATTGATGGTTTGAATTTTTCTAAGCAGATACATCTGGTGATGCAGTGCAATCAAAATGGAGCAGGGATTATGAGTTCGGAATATCTCCATGAGCAAGCAGACTTTTTAGGTAATAATTTTAAACCTCAAAATAATCCCTATAGTAATACTTATAATGCAGGTTGGAGAAGTCACCCAAATTTTTCATGGGGTGGTCAAGGAAATCAAAGATCACAAATTCCTCCAAGTTTTTAGTAGCCACATCAACAAGAGCAGAAATCGAATCTTGAAAAAATGCTTACTAAATTCATTTCGATTTCTGAAGCGAGATTTCAAAGCAATGAGACAGCTTTAAAAAATCAGCAAGCATCAATCCATGGTCTCGAAAATCAAATCGGACAGCTCACCAAACTAGTTTCGAAAAAACCACAAGGTAGCTTACCTAGTAACACTGAAACTAACCCAAAAGAGCAGATCCATGCAATCACTATTCAAAATGTGAAAGGGTTAGTCGAGCCTAAACAGAAGCCGAAGCTAGAAGTTGTTGTGAAAAATAATGCGGCTGAGGAAAACAAGAAAGAGTATAAGTCGGTGCTTAGAGAATACAAACATTGAATTCCATATCCAAAAGCATTGAAGAGAGACCATAGAGAAGAAACATATGGTAAATTTCTAGAACTTTTTAAAAAATTTCATATTAGCTTACCTTTTGTTGAAGCTCTTTCGCAGATGCCGGAGTATGTAAAATTCTTAAAGGAGCTGTTAACAAATAAGAGGAAGTTAGACGACTTGTCGACTATAGAGTTTAATGCAGTTTGCTATACCATTCTCCAAAACAAACTACCCAACAAACTTAAAGATCCAGGGAGTTTTACTATTCCTTGTCTCATTGGAAGTTTACATATTGATAAAGCTTTGGCTGATTTGGGTGCTAGTATAAATGTTATGTCTTATAAACTGTTCAAACAACTTAGTCTTGGGGAATCTAAACCGACTAGGATGAGTATTCAGTTAGCTGACAGATCAATTAGATATCTTAGGGGTATTATTGAGGATGTGCTTGTAAAAGTGGATAAATTTATATTCCCTGTTGATTTTGTTGTATTGGACATGGATGAGGATGTTGAGATACCTATAATCTTAGGTAGACCCTTTTTAGCCACTGCTAGAGCTATCATTGATGTGGGTACTAGTGAACTTGTGCTTCGTGTAGGTGATGAAAAGATTACTCTTAAAGCACATGATTTTGTTATAGTCCTGAATGAGTATAATGATGATAATTATTCTGTTAATGTTAGTAACCATGTGACTCAACACTTTTTGCAGGAAATCACTAATGAAAACATGATGGATTCAATTTTGATTTAAAGTGATAGAACTCGAGTGGTAAATGAAGATCGAATGTTGCAACTCGAGGAACTAGATGAATAGCGGACGAAGTTCGACGAAATCCGAGGAAACCCAAGGAAGAACCAATGCAAAATCATGAAGTGCATGTGAAGAGAATGAACATATTTAAAGTGGGAGACAAAGTGTTATTAGACAAATCGGATCCACAAATTTTTCCTTCAAAATTCAAGTCAAGAGGGTCCGATCCTTTTGTGGTAAAAATCGTTTTCCTTTATGGTATAATTGAGGTAACACATGCTGATTACGGCACATTCAAGGTAAACAATCAGCGTCACAAATTTTATTGTGTTGGTAATATTGATGATAAGAGAGAATAACTTCAGGTTCATGATCCACCATAACTACGAGTTTAAACAGGAAAGTCGAGCTTAGACTTTAAACAAGCGCTTTTCGGGAGGCAACTCGAGTGTTTTTATTTTTATTTATTTATTTTACTTTCATATTTTTTTAAAAAAATGGAAAAAAATTATTAAAAATTTTTGAAAAATTCAAAAAAAATTAGTATATTTATATTTATTTTCATTTTTAGTTTTATTTTATTTTATTTTATTTTAATTATGCAATATTTTTATTCCTATGTTTTTTTAGTTATTATCTCCCTCTCTTAATTGTCTTTATCTATTTTCTTTTTATTTTGCTAGAAAAATTGCACTTCCTTTAGACTCGCTGCATTCATATTTTTTTTCAATTCCGATGAAATCATCCTAATTCAGGAAAGTTTTAGTTCCTTTCCTCTTTATGATATTGTGCTTATTCTGCTTATATCTGTTTGTACACTGAGGACAATGTACATCTTAAGTGTGGGGAGATTGATTGTGTATTAATTATGATAAAATCCCTGAATTATTTATTGTGTTTAAAGTAATTTTCTCATACCCCATTAGAGTGAATTTTTGCTATTTGGAATTTTTATTGATTTTGTTTTGATATTGATTTGTGAATCTTTTATGTATTAGATGATTTAATCTTTAGGATATTAGAGAGTTAAGCATGATGAGTTATCTTCAGAATTAAATATTTTAGATTGTCTTCCTGAATTGAAATATTATCTTCAAATTTTAATATTACAGATTTGACATCAAAACCATAATTTTTGTGAGCCTATAGAGCATATATTTTATTTCGTGCTTATGCTATTTTTGGTTGTGTGTTTGTCAACTTGATTTGTTATTCTAGAACTTGCTTTGAGATCACATTATTGATTTGATATGCTAAGATGATAGAGACACTTGAGATTTAAACCCCCTTTACCTTTAAAAAGCGTATCTAATAAATTAACCATTAGTGAACCTCATTGAGCCTAACATTGTTTTATTCATTAAACTCATAATATTAACCCATGATCCATATATTTGTAGTATATTTTCCCTTTTATTGACTCTCTTTTTGTCGAGATTTGATTTGGTTAAGTTGCTTAACTATATTCCACTATATGAATTGCTAAATTTTATTATTAAAAAAAACAAAAAAATTAAAAAAAATTAAAAAATTTGAAAAAAAAAGAAAAAGAAAAAAAAAACAAAAGTGTGTTTAAACTAGAATCATTAGTTCCATATATTGTTGAAAAGCTCACATTTATTCTTTATTATTTGTGTTGATTTATTTTCTTTCAATTCAGCAACTGATTGTTTTTTTTTTTAGTTTGGTAGTTTATCAACTTGATCTTAATTTTAACCAATTCTTCTAGCCTTTTTCATACCCTTAACCTTGGCTTCATTACAACCTTGAAAAGACCTCTTGATTGGTGTGTCATGTCATTTTACAGTGGTGGAGATTTGATTTTCAAGCAAGCTTATGGTAATAACATTTTGTGTTTGACAATTGAGAGCTTATTTAATAAACCTTGAACACTTTGAGTGCTTTGAGTGCTTTGAGTGAATCTTTAGTGAAGATGTCAAGTCTTGTTGATTTTGAATTTAAGATAATTATTTAGATAAGGGGAGACACCTATATTTTTGTGCTAAAAATTTTGTAGCTTAGATTGCTTAAATCTTTAGTGTTCTTTTAGATGAATTTCCAATGCATGATTGTTTGCAATTTATCCTGAAACATTATTGATAAAAATGAATAATTAAGAAAGTTAACTTGAATGTGGGTTGAGAATTTTGCTTGAGGACAAGCAAATGCTTAAGTGCGGGGATATTTGATAAGTGCCAAAAGTAACATGTTTTAGCCTCATTCTTAATGCGTTTTTGGATGATTAATCTATTTAAAATAATGAATTTTATGTTCATAATCATTTAAATTCATGTTTCTATACTTAGGAAAGCATTTGGGAGTGAAAGGAGCGAAAAATAAGAGAAAACCAGACAAAAAGAGCAGATTTTAGGAGCCACACGAGCTGGACACATGGCCATGGACTAAATCGAAGATAAAAAGGAAAATTTGAGGCAAAAGTGTGAATGTGGAAGAGTTAGGAAGAGATATATTGGACATCAGACTTTATTTAAATTTAAATTTTATTTCTTAGGATTAATATTTAGGATTATTATTGTTATATTGTTTATATTTAATTTTAATTTATCTTTTAGGCTTTTAGAGTTTAAGTTGGATCCAATTAGGGAATTATTGTTTAGATTTAATTCTAATTATCTTTTTAGAATTTAATTTGGATCTAACTAGAGATTTTCATGCATTATAAATAGGGGATAGAGTGATATGAATTAACACTTCCAATTTTCTACAAAATCCTTCATTCCTCAAACCCTAACCGTCAGAGATTATTGAAGGAAACAACTGAAGAAACACCATAGAAGCCGTCTTTGAAGCAGATCTCCACAAAGATTGAAGACCTCTTTCTAAATTCTTTTGATTTTACCATGAGTTTTTCCTCATCTTGTGGTTATATTGTTTCTGAGATGTTTCCATTTATTAGCATGAACTAAATTCCTAAATACCTATGGGAGATGAACCCTAGGATGAATTTTGTCATTTGATTTCTGATTTTACGCAATAAATACTTAGATTTTGCTCTCAATTATGTGTGCTTAATTTTTGATTTAGTATTCTTGATATATTAATTCTTGTTTGATGTGCTTAAATCAGAGGAGGAATAGACCCTGTTTAAGAGTAGATCTAGCATAATTGAGTGGAGTTGCATGCAATCCTAAAAATAGGACGACATAAATCTACCGGATTAGAGTCAAATCTAATAGGGGAATCCATAGATCGAATTAATGCGATAATAGAGATTTTAATTAGAAAGAAATTTCAATTAATCAACCTAGAGTCAGTTGCTTTTATGCTTGAATAGAGGTATTAGCATAATTTAGGGATTTCTATGGAACAAAAATACTAAGTGAATAAATTGCTTAATTTAGAATGATAATGGCAGATGAAATCTAGGTGGAATCTTTCCTGAGTATTGTTTGCTTCTTGGTATAAAAACACTTATTATTTCTCGCTTTAATCTTTGATGCATTTTTTATTAATTTAGTTAAATTAGTTTAGAACAATCATTTTATTCGGCCGGTTAGATAATAGGAAGACAGTTATTACTAGAACTTTTGGTCCTCGTGGGAACGATATCTGTGCTTACCGTAACTATACTATTAATTGATAGGTGCACTTGCCTTAGTCATATTTTTAGTTAAGTTTCGACTGCATCAATTGCTGATAAAATAAAGGTAGGAATCCATAATCTTGGAAGCTTTGAGGGGGGTCATACCTTTCACTGCAGCCCAAATTTCCTCATCAATAAATGGTTTCAGCAATTCACCATTCATCTCATGCGAAATACATTATTGGACTTTCTCAAAATGGCCCATGTTTCTCCTTCCTCAGATGTCGTGAAAATACCTTGGAAATAGTTTGAAACAATATTCATGACTCCATTTCATCCTCGATCCATCTTCCAGTATCATCCTCGAGACCCATAATGAAGTTATGTCGCTTTCTTCTTGTTGTTGAGTTATGGAAAAACATAGTATTACGATCCCCATGTTTCAGCCAGTCAATACGTGCCCTTTGCTCCCAATACATTTCCTCTTTGTCCGCCTCAAAATTCAAATCTAACTGGATATTCGACAACTTTGATAGCGTTTCATCAGTTGGGTCCTGATTTGCTAGTACACGTAGTCTATCTTCCAAATGATTCTTTCGGTGCTTATGTTCTCGTTTTAGTTTTAAATTCCAATACCTAAGACGATTGCCTAATTCATTTAACTTGGGTACATTTTCTGTATTAGAGTCCCAAAAATCCTGAATTACCTTCTCAAACTCACCCTCTAAACACCAATCAGTATCAAATTTGAAACTCGCCTGACTCCTCCCAAAATTTCTTTTATCCGAGTTCTTGGTTGACACTAAAATCAGACAGTGGTCTGCGATTGAGTGTAATAAGTGATTTATCAAAAAATTAGGGAACTGACACCACCATGTCGCATTCGCTACGGTAGATTCCAGGTTGTTCCCCCTCCAACTCGTTCCCGAATGTTTGTAAATGCAAATTTACCCTTTTCTCAAGTGTACCATTTCCCATTATAACCCAAATCACTAAGATCACAATCAGCCAAAGTAAGCGAAATGTTTCCATTTGTCTTTCTTCCCGATTTTACCACCTGATTTTTGAAAAGAGAAACCAATTTCATTGAAGTCACCTACCATCAACCATGGTAAACTTTGATCTTGGCCCAATCTACGAAGTAGATTCTAGGTAGAATCATGTAATCGTTCCTTTGGATGCCCATAAAACCCAGTAAAGCGCCATTTAGTATCGCAATGCTCCTCATGTACCTCCATATCAATATAATGGTTTGGAAAACTTTGTAAAATCACCACTTCATGATGCCTCCACCCTAAACATAAACCACCTTTCGAATCGTCAACTTCAATTTCTATCCCATTTATAAAACCGCATTTCCTATGTATACTCTCCATCTTTCGCACACTTAATTTTGTCTCCATGAGAAACAAAATATGTGGACAAACAACTCTTAGTTTATTCCTGAGACGGTAAACTTCCTGTGGATTCTTCAATCCACGGACATTCTAGCTTTGTATTTTCATAATGCTCGGTTGTTCTGCCCAGTAGAGCCAATTGATAAATCATCAATAACTTCGGACACATTTGTTGCTCGAACTGTCCTTTGGCGTTTCTTCCCATCATCAGATTGAATAGGGGTTATTTTCACTAACAGAGCCAAAATCCATGGGGCTAGTAACCCCAACCTTTCCCTCACTAGGGCTAATTCCCTCATTAAGTTCTTATTAAAACCAAAAAAAATCTCCGTATTTATATTTAGATTCCTATTATTGATATTTCCCCTCAAATTAGGGCCTGGACCAACACAAATTAGGGCTATTATTAATATTAAGAAGACCAAAAGTCCATTTCATCCGGTTGCCGCAGCCAACGACTAATGCTTGCTATTCCTCCCCTTGTCATGTCACATAAGGTTGCATCTCACCCAAACACAATTTTTAATGGATCAACACAAACCCTTATCGAGCAAAAGCTTTCCCCATGTCCAAGCTTACCATAGATAAAGCAAAAGAGACTGAACTTCTCGTATTGAAAACGAGTATAATAAGATTGATCTCCCACCTAAACCTTTTTCCTCCGTTTAAGGGCCAATCTCACATCAAGTCTCACTTTTATTCTCATATACCATTGCAAACCCAAAGACGAAATACGCATATAATATTTCATGAATTCACCCAAAAATGCACCAAAATGCTTAGCCATAGTTTTAGACATAAGCTCCGGAGGCAGATCATGGATTTGGATCCAAAAAAACAACATAGTTTAATGGGACTATAAGAGGATCTTCTTTCATTTGCAATTTATGCAATAATAACAAATGGCTATTAAAGAACCATGGAGGACCTTCTAGAACTCTGTTCATATCAACCGCATGGAAGAACTTAAATAAGTAACATTTCTCAACTATATCAATTATAACAATACCTCCAATTGGGTGCCATAAATCAGCCATGGTTTTCCAAAGAGACGGAAAATGAACCACACTCTCTGTTAGGTAGGGTCCAACCAACAAAAACTCCCAATCCCGTTCCATCACACTTGCATCCTCTTGGAAAGCATCCTCTTCCTCATATGAGAGATGAAGATTCACCAGATCTTCCTCCATAAATCACCAATCGAACCAAAATAGGTAGACCAAAAGAGAAACCATAACAAAACCCCAAGAAAAACTAGAACATAACAAAGACCGTGTCAACGAGGATAGTCAAAGACCGTTCTAGGTAGCAGACTTATAAAAAATATGATTTTTTATCAATAAAATTTTTAAACTCTATAAATAAATTTTGATTCAAAACTTTAAGTAGTTTAAAAATGCATATTTTAATTAAACTTTTAAACAAATATAGGAATATCATTTTATAATATAACATAATTTAAAAAAATTAAAACATTCAAATCAAATTTAATGTAGTAAACATTTTTTTTAAAATTTTTAAATATATTTTTATAAAAATTATCATTGAATTAATATATATTTAAAAAAATCAATAATTACACGTGACAGATCATTATCATAATAACTAATAGCTTATAAAATGTGTCACATTGATATTATTTCCTTTAACCGAACTTTAAATTACTATAATATATATATAATTTATATATGCACGTTAGTTACACTATTCAAAAATTAAATTTGGTTAGTTCATTATAACTTTATATATTGTTTGTAATCTTAGTATCATAAATAAGAAATAAATTTAATATTTCCATAGTCAAGTTGTTATGCCTAGATCAAGCAAATCATGGTTAGCAAAAAATTCTACCCAAAGCTTAATCTAGCTTGTAGTGTTTGGAACATTCTAATATATTTTTTTTGAATATTGGAACATTCTAATATTAATAAAGTATTTTTGTGTTTTTAAATATTTTTTTAATTAAAGTTAAAGTTTTTTTTGTTGACGTTGTTTATAAGTACAAACAATTACAAATACAAATTTATAACTATTACATATCTAATAAAATAGAATTAGAATTAATCTAATATATATCTCAAGATTAAATTTAAAAAATTTAAATAAAATCTACACCTTATGAGACTTAAACTAGAATAATTCAAAAGAATTTGTGCGAGACTCAAATATAAACTATAAAATTTAGAGGGCCTTAACCTTGTAAACACAACCAAGGCATCATTGACAAAATTAAATTATATACAAATCTTTTATAATTTGAGAGAGAACACACAAGACATTTTCACATGGTATGATTCAGACCTCGCCTTAGTAATACAAATAAGATATTATTGACAAAATTAAATTATATTTTACAAATATTTTATAATAAATTTTTTTTTTATACTTGCAGTTCGACAGTATTTTTTTTTTTATCACAAATATCCTAATAAAATTATTGGAACATCCCATATTGTGATTAAAACGATGAATGTGACAGTGGTCTCAGAATACGATATGCTGCTAACTAACCCTTCAAAAGGGTAGATAGAAATTAAGAGTTTGAGAAGAGGGAAGGTATATATTTAATAGATGTGGGGAAGAAATCGATATGGAATTTCTTTTTACAACTTATATATATATATAAACAATGGTTTGGGACATAAATAACTTTCATAGGTTGCGACATTCTAACCACCGCCATATGGAGTTTCTGCTCTTTTCGGATATCTGTCTCTCTCATTTCTTTATTCTTGGGTCTGTGAGTGCCATTTCACATTGCCACCAATTATTTTACAATTTAAGCTGATATAAAAACCATTTTTAAGCTTTTGTGTATATTTTTTACGTGGGAATTATTAAAAAACTTGCATGTAGATTTAAGTATAAAAGAAAAAGTACAGACTGAAGAGAAATTAAAATAAGTTTCGTAAACAACCAACGCCTATTCCGATGAACAATATAAGAATTGTCAATAAAAATATGCAATATAAGAATTGTTGTTATTTGTTTTTAAAATTTGTCAATAAAAATTTATTTTACTCAATTTTAATAAATTTTCATTTCATCACTGATTTTATTTTTTTAAAATTAATTTTATTTTCTTACTAAGAAAAAAACATGGGGTTTTACTGGAATTTATGAAAAACTTAGATTTGTTTAATATCAACGCCAACCTATTGAAAAATATATTTTGTCAATATTTATATTTTAAAATTAAAATTAATTTTGATGAGTAGTCTTTAGCAACTAAGTTTAGTGAATGAATCCCATATTATTTAGAGAAAAAAAAAGTAAGCCATTGTGAATTTATATAAAAACTCATATCTCACATTGTTTAAAAAAACGAAGGTAGTGAGACCTTGAGTCTATATAAAGATTTATGTAGTTAATGTTAAATATGCCAAATCAAATATTGAAGCTTCAATTTGGTTATTTAAATTTCTCCCTTATTTTAGAATTTTTAAGAAGTGTTGCTAAATTTTAGTTTGATGGTGTTGTGAGCTTGGGTGTTTTATAAGGAAAATTATTTTATCATTTTAATTTCTTTTATTTTTTTCTTTTTTCGAATTAAATTTAATTTTTTTAGTAAAACAGAAAAATATGGGGTTTTACAGGGGATTACCTGGTTTGTTACAAAGAAAAACAAATTTAAAAAACATTCTGTGTTAGTTTTTGTTTTTAATTTCAATTTTTTTTAAACTTTTAGTTTCTTTACTTTTTTAAGTTTTTGCTTTTAAATTTTTTTAGTGAATTACAAAATAAATATAAAGTCTTAATAACAATTTGATTAGCGATTCAAATTCAGACTACATCTGAACGGTAAATATCTTGACCATCTTACTAGCACACAAGGTTCTAAATATATACAAAATTTACTAATGCCAGCAAACCGTTAAGATTTATTGAAAATCATTTTATTTTGATACAGCAAACCGTTCCCCAAATTTCTTTAATTCTATATTTCCCATTTCTAGCTTCTCTAGTTAAAATTTCACCACTTTAATTTCTTTAGGAAGATAGATGTGTTATGCCATGTGATTACACCAATTCACGCTAAGAAATAAAATCAATGAGGTTCTGTTTGGTAATTCAATTAAAATAGAAAAGATTTGAATTTAAAATTAGTGTAAACAATGAGATAAAACAAACATGCATATATATATATATATATATACTTTCATGATTAATTTCTAAAATTCATGTATTTAGGGTGAATTTGAATCCAAATTCATGGTTCCAAACGTAGTATAAAAATTATGCTCAACACAAAAATTGAAGCCATGGTTTATCAATCATTTTCACAAGTATTACTAGATCAAAATTTGTGGTTTGGATTGTAAATCATATATTGCAGGATATTAGAATTAACAGATTAGTTAACAGCAGTTGATATAGTTAGCTAAGTAGTTAAAAGAGATTATTAAACAAATTAGCAGTTGTAGGAGTTGTGAAACAGTTTAGCAGCTATATTGTTACATATCAGTTGAGTAGTGAATGTATATATACATGTACGTGAGCAGAAATACAGAGAGAATGAATTTTCAGAATTACACTGATTGAAAAAAATAATCATTTAGTTTTACCTTCTCTGTTTCTTCTTCTAATATCCTCTGTTCATGTTGTTTTAGTTTGTTCTTCTTTGAGTTTTTGTAATCTTTTCACAGGACACCAAAAAAAAAAAAAACTATGGGCTATGGCATTTTTTGAGATTGGGGTTCAATCCCTAAAATCATATATCAGACTATAGCAGCAAGATGTTATACATTTTTGGTAGTAATGGCCACATGACATTAATAGACCTTGAGACTCTAAAGAGCAGAATCCAAACTCGTGAGTTAGGAGACTTGGGGTTTCGAAAATCCAAACTTATGAATGAGACACTATTATGCAAACTTGTTAACCCAATTCATGCTTCTAAGAAAACAATGTTGGCCTCCACATTTTTAGAGGTGTAAGCCAAAGGATCAGACTTGTAGATATGTTAATATTGATCGAAGATTAATATTTAACAAAATTACATGTGCAACTGTGGTGATAAACATGTGAAGATTATTTAGTTTCACATGTGAGTAATAAATCGGCTCGAAAGAAGATTTATTGTTCAACATATTCTCATTGTTAATATTTAATTACTACATCAAAATATCACTTACAAGATAATATTTTATTCAAAGATGAAATATTAATAGAGTGTCTGATATATTGAGATAGGCTTTACCTTTATTCGAATTCATTATTTTGGTTTATATTTGAAGTCTTATGTGAGTTTGTTTTATTTTATTCAACTACTATTATATCGGTCAACATAATTGCATGTATTGAAACATTTGTCCGATAATACTCAGGGCATTTAAAATTGATCGGATGTACCTCACTGCAAAAAGGTCTAACATCTTACATATTGTTAGTATTTTATCTCATTTCATGCACTGTGCAAGCAAAGTACACATAAATTTTGCAGAAAGGGTGATCAAAATATGTCAAAGGAACCACCGGTTATGGTGTATAGTTCAACAAGTATCAAAATTTTAATTTGCCTGGGTTTTCCTACAGTAATGGGCAGGGTTTTTAGATGACATGAAGAGTAGTTCTAGGTATTGTTTGTATTGGCTCAAGCATTTTCTCTTAGTGTTCCAAGAAAGGAGACCGTGACAAATCAACTATAGAAGCTGAATGGATAGCTGCAACATCAACTATCAATCAATCCTTATAGTTGAGAAAAAATTATGCTTGATTTGCATATGGACCAAGTCAGAAACATTGAAATGTTTGTGGGCAATCAGGCCTCAATATCCATTTCACAAAATCCACTCTTTCATGGAAAGACTAAACGTTTCAACATTAAATTGTTTTTTTAAGGGAGGTGCAGAAAAGTGGTGATGTTATGCTTTACTGCAATATTGAAAATCAAATTGCTAAAATTTTAACTAAGCCACTTCCTATTAGCCGGTCTGAGTTTCTAAGAAAGCAACTAGGAATCTACTACTTTCAATGCAATGAGTGTTGTTGCATGCATTAAGGAGCACTAATGCATGCATTTGCTAACATTCTCATGTCTTTTCATGGTTAATTTAGTGGATAACTTAATTGTTAGGCATGGTTATTTTAGTGGTAGTTAGTCATGTTACATGTAGATGGCTTAATCATTACAAGTGATGAATCAAATGAAATAGACATGCTGGTGAAGTAGTTGAAGGATGCTTTCTCATTTAAAAGATTCAGTTGACCTCAGTTTCTTCTTGGGAGTTGAAGTTCAAAGGGTGAACCAAAGTCTAGTACTTCATCAAAACAAGTCCATTCTTGATCTGTTATCCAAGCCAAACATGGTAGAGGCCAATCCAACACCTACACTAATGGTTGGATTTTCAAAGTTGACACAAGGTGAGGGAGAACCATTTGTAGATGTTCATCTCTATAAACAGATTGTTGGGGCACCGCAATATGTATGTTTGACCAGGCCAGACATAGCATATAGTGTTAACAAAGTGAGCTAGTTTACAAATGCTTTTTTGGAAATTCATTGGAGGGTTGTGAAGTGTATACTCAAGTATTTGAAAGACAGTTGAGCATGGTTTGGTGTATAAAAAGTCAGGGTCAACCATCTTGGAATGCTATACTGATGCATACTAGGCATCATGCTTTGAAGACAGGAAATCTATTTCTGGTTATGTCATTTTCCAAGAAGGTGTATTATATATATATATATGAATGAACGAATGATAGCAGGCAAATATGTGTGAAACTTGATGATCAAGAAACATTTTACAAATAGCAAGAACATTGGTAATGTATCTTATTAGTTCACTTGGAAAATTCAGAACAATAAAGATGGACGGCCAAATAGATTGCAAATAGTCATAATAGTGAGACAAACCTATAAGGGGATATCTTTGATACCAAAGTACCACAATTTTGTCCCATTTTATGGCATCTCGTAAATATGGATTTAGACCTTTTGCATGTATATCGTGGCAGATCTCACCATTTCTCGACAAGGGCTTTAATGGATGACTCCATTGTCTTTCACTTCTTTGGCTGATATTGCATCTTGTGTGACATCCTCTTTAACAGGTTGTTCCTTTTCTGCTTCTTCCTTTTCCTTCTGTTCTTTCTCTGCCTTTAAACTAGCATCTTCCTCAGCTTTCTTTCTTGCTTCCTCTTTTGCAGTCTTAAGTGCTTCAATCAAATTCTTCAAACAAGTTTCACCTTCATCATCATCATCATCATCATCAGATTTCAACATCAAGTTCTCGGCAACATCAGCAGGTGTCATATCTGTTTCTTCTAACAAATTGCCAATTTCTCCAAAAAGTGGATGAGAATCCATGTCCAAATAGTTCTTTGCTAACACCTTGAATGCTTCGAACCTACAATATGACATTTCAATGTGTTTATCCATTCTCCCTCTCCTGATTAAAGCTGGATCAAGCTTCTCAACATGGTTGGTGGTGAAAACAATGATTCTTTCACCCCCACAAGCCGACCAAATTCCATCAATGAAGTTCAGCAGCCCTGATAATGTTACCTCACTCTCTTTTCTCTCCTCATTTTTCGACATTGCACTAATTGGATCGCCCTCTTCATTCTTATCATCTTTCTTCTTCTTCTTCTTTTCTTCCCTTTGACCTGTAAGATCAAGAGAACAATCAATGTCCTCTATCACTATGATAGACTTGTTTGATGTCTCAATCAAAAGCCTTCTCAATTCCACATTGTTCTTAACTGTCGTAAGCTCAAGATCATACACATCATAGTTCAAAAAGTTAGCCATGGCAGCAACCATGGTGGATTTGCCAGTTCCTGGAGGACCATAAAGTAGATAACCACGTTTCCAAGCTCTCCCAATCTTAGCATAATAGTCTTTCCCATTACTGAACTTTACTAGATCTTTCTTGATCTCCCTTTTCTTCTTTTCATCCATTGCTAATGTATCAAACGTTGCAGGATGTTCAAAGGCCACATGTGTCCATGTTGTGCTACTTCGGTTACCAGCCCAGCCTTGGCCTGCACCATTTGAGTAGAGCTTCCGTTGCCGGTTATCGGCGGCAATAGCCTTCCCTTGTTTCAACACATGGCTAAGATAAGTTCCGGTGATGACTTGCCGGTCTCGTTTATGGAACTTGAGAGTGTAAAACCTCTTCTCATCTGCGCCTGGATAAAATGAAAACTGTTGTGTTTTGGGAGTCGTTCGATTAGCAGACCACCAAAGCTTGACTCCATTAAACTCATCAGTGATTTCTTCGTTATAATCCATGCTAAGAACTAAAGACTGACTATCTTTAACAACATCAGCCTTGAGTCGCTTAGCGTTTGAAGAAGATTTGTCACTGAGATAGTTCTGAATTGCTGAGAAGGCTTCACTTTTCTTCATCCTCTCGCCGGTGAATTCATCAAAGGTTACATGAATGTAAGGATACATGAAATTCGACAGCTTTTTACCATATCGAAAGATATAGTCCTGAAGTTGTGGAGGGAAATACTGTCGGAACATGGCATACACGAACATAAAGGCCGCCATCATTGAGCCTAGATTAGACCACTGTTCTCCCTTCATCATCATCATCATTTTGGCTCAATTTCGCTCTAAAATTCCCCCCGCCCCAGAATTACTGAAATTTTGTGATATAAGAGTGAAGTTATAGAAAAGTGATGACTGTTTGTTGAAACTTCTAACAAGCTTCCATTGTTATTGCTTGTTCCGAAAAGACGATGAATCTAAAGTCAAGGGTCGCTAGTTTGCTCCAGTTTTCTATGTTTTTATTATTTAAAAACTGAAGAGCCGGTCCCATTCTTCTTTCCATGCTTCAATAATGTTAATAAAGAAAGACTCAAAAGTTGGATCATTGACTTGCTAAAAGCTTAACTTGTCGGCGAGCTTCCACATTATGTAATGACAAGAAATTTTTTTATTAATTATATATTATAATAATTAAACATAAAATAAAAATAATTAGTATGAATTTTTTTCCTTTACTATTATACCTGTAACTCAATTATTAATTAAATTTTTATAAATATAATTTTAATATTACTTTTTTTTCACCCACATCATGATGTAACAAAATCTAGATTTATACTAATATTTAACCAAAAATTATTTGGTACATTATTAGTAAAGTTTTTAGAATATTAAAAAAATATATGTCAAAATTTTAAGACTACTTGTAAAATAAAAAATATTCTATCAATGTACCAAATAGTCACTCTTATTTACAATGGCGGAGCCAAGGATTGGCAGGTTTGCTCTTTATAATGGAAAATTTTTCATTTGGATTATTTATATTTTATAAAATTTTAAATTAATAATGATAAAATTGTACTTTTGTCTCAAAAAAATTCTAAAAATTTGATTTAATCTTTTAAAAATTATAAAGAATTACTACTAAAATATAAAATTGTATTTTTACTATCGTAAAAATATACAATTTAATTTCGACCCCCAAAAATATTTTTTTGGCTCTACCACTACTTACTTAATATGCTTACTAAATCGGCGTTACCCTTCAACCAGATCCCAACGTAGTGGAAAATTACTAAAAGCCCCCTTTTTTTTTTACAGAGCGCAATATATTATTTCGAGGAAAATTTTATCTTTTCATATAAAATCTAGAAAAATACTTCCACATTATGATATTCGAACCTAAAACGTTATTATTTTTAAAAATTCAACTTTACCATTTCAACCAAAGTTATTATATCAATTCACTACAGGAAAATAGTTTTTTAAAATTTAGCGGCGCTTTCTAAATCGCCGTAAAAAATGCTGCTAAAGATAACGCCGCAAAAAATAGCGGCATTTATGCGAAAAAGCGCCACTAAAGAACATGGCCTTCAGCGGCGCTTACCCATAAGCGCCGCTGAAGGCCATGTTCTTTAACGGGGTAGGATTAACAAGCACCGCTAAGGCTATGTTCTTTAGCGGCGCTTTCTCCAGAAGCGCCGCTGAAGGCCATGTTCTTTAGCGGCGCTTTTTCCACAAGTGCCGTTGAAGGCCATGTTCTTTAGCGGCGCTTTTTCCACAAGCGCCGCTAATATAACAGTTTTTGCCAGCCCTTTTTAATTCACATAGAACCCGAATTTCAGCATTTTTCCTGTAAATATAAAATCCAACCAATGCAAATCCAACCAATAACTTCAAATCTTAAAGGTAAATGATAAATGATAGAAATATACATATGATTTAAATTAATAAATCAATGAAAAATAAATTTCAAATGTAGTATATTCTTTTCAAATAAAAAAACAAAAGTCTAAGAGGACGGATTCTGCTGAAACATTTTCATCATATTTTGAAGCTGCAGCTGCAATTCGTCATACTTTCTTGTAGCCTCTGCTTCCTTCGCTTGCCTCGCTGCTGCCTCCGCTTTAAGTTGTATGTGGAGTTCTTCATATTTTTTTTGAGACTCTGCTTCTCTCACTGCAACCTCCTCTTTAAGTTTTAGATGGAGTTCATCATATTTTTTTTGAGCCTCTGCTTCTCTCGTTGCAGCCTCCTCTTTAAGTTGAGCAATTTGCTCAACTGTGCTCGCTTGTACCTGAGCCAATTGATCTTTTAACCTCTGAACTTCAGCTTGATCTTGACTCCTCGAAGGCATGTATCTCTGCGAGTTGGATCCAAAATATCGGGATGGGCTAACAAAAGATCCTTGAAATTGAACCCGACCATACTTTTCAAGACCCAAAACTTCAGTAATAACTCGGTTATCAATGTCCTCTAAATTAACCGAACTATCACTTGAAGTCATCGCTTCATACTCCGCCTTCTTATCTTTTAATTTATCCTAATAAGTCAATCAAAAAGTTAGAAACGAAATATATAATCAAACAAATGCAACATAACTTGACATTATTTGTATTATAAACGACAAATTAAACTATTATAATTAAATATGATAAATATTTAAAATAATTCAAATTTTATTAAGTTAATATACCATAATTTCTGCAGCTTCAGAAGTCATAGGAGATCCATCTTTTTTTCTATGTGTAATGTCAAAAAGCTGAAGTCGTCCAATTTTTTGACCTGACAATTGTTCCTACATTATAGTAGGAAAAATATTAATTACTTAGTAAAAAGTAATTAATATTTGACACAATAAATAAACTCAAAATACCTCATTAGCAGCTACACAAGCAAAACTTTTCGATCCAGCTGTGTGCGTGAATTTTTGTTTTTGCCTACTTGTATTTCCAACACGCTCACGATCCTACATTAATTATTATTACATATATAATAAATACTATAAACCGAAATAATTATAAGCGTTTTGTAGTACATAATACCTCTCCTTTCTTTGAGTTCCAAAATCTAACTTGTTCTTCCCATTGGTACCTCAGCATTCCCGGCGGAACATTTTTCAATTTATCTTCGAGACTCATATTATTCTTAAAATAATTTTTCTTTATAGAACTTTTATGGTCTCTCCATTTTCTTTCCTAATGATTTCTTTATATAATTGTCTGAGAGCTCTAAAACAAATCTTTCCTGCAAATAACACAAGTTTAGAAAGTAAATATAAATTAAAATAAATCAAAGTATTATAAATTATATTCACTTTATTACCTTAATATTATCGAGAGCTTGATTTTTATTACTATCAGGCATATGATGCCATGACTCGTAGTTGATTGGCAACAAACTGCCATTTCGTGCTACTATGCCCAAGTATCCTCCCAGAAGTCGAGCTTCTGATCCAACAAGCTGACCATGACTATTTGCAGATACTTTGACACGCTCCTCAGGATTTAGGCTGTATAAATCCTTTAATACGGTACGTCCTCGAGTTCTGCGCCCCTCAAAATATTCAACTAAAAAAATTGTATATGTTAATATTAGAATTTGAAACGAAAATAAAAAAAGAAAAGTAAACATGCATGAAAATTATACCTAACATACCTTCAATTTCTACAGTTTCTGGAACATTCGAAGATCCAATGCCAGTCTGTTGTTCACTATTTGTTCCTTCCGAATTTGGAGAATTTTGGATAATACTTAGCTCTCGAAATTTTCTTCTAGGCATATTATCTGCAATACGCATAAAATAGTTAGAATATTAGTAACTAATTACAACAATAATAGTAATGGATATATTTAACAAGATCAATATTTAAATTATAATATACATATTATTAAAAAAACGTAAAATCTTACTACATTATGATTCGTAAATATCTTCATCCACATCCTGGCGAACCCATTGAGATTGTGTACTAGTACTAGGAATAGTTTCATTTAAGTCTTGTTCTGGAAAAGGCAAAGTTTCTGATCTTTCGTCCATGTCATCTCTACTCCCACTGCCCATGTCAAACAAGTCTCTAGGGGTGTTACGAAGTACAACGTACCAACCCTCATCAGTTGAATCTCTTGAGTAAAAAACTTGTTTGACTTGAGAAGAAAATACATACGGCTCGTCCATCAATTGTTGCCCAGTGTGAATTAATCGAGAGAAGTTCACCATTGTAAAACCAAATTGATCTTTTCTAATTCCTCGAGCAGTATTAACATCAGCCCAATCACATCGAAATAAAACAACCTTCCATTTTCCATAGTAATCCAACTCAATAATGTCCGAAAGAAGTCCGTAATACTCCACATTTCCTTCAATAGGATTATTGTCCTTAGCACTAGCATAGCTTGTAATTGAAGAATTAACAACTATTCCAGAATTTTGAGTTCTCCTTAATCTTTCGCGAGATTTTGTATGAAACCTGAATCCATTAATCAAGAAGGCATTATATCTTTTTACTACTCTATTAGGACCTTGGGAAAACCATTTAACTTCTTCACTGACGTCCTTCCCACTCCAAACCTATCGAATTGAAAGTAAATTGATTAATTATAATGTTATACGAAAACATTATTATTTATCATTGAAAGCTTCAGTTGCATACCATCTGCCCTAACCATTCATGAAAAGATTCTGTGAATAACTTATGAATCTCTCGATGTTGTAATCTTCGGGAGCGTGAACGAGATCTCAAGAGTTGTTTATACTCACTATGTTAAAAAGTTAATAAATTAGTTAGCAAAAAAAAATAAACAGATGAAAAGGATGAATATTTATGAAATTCTAAAACTTACTTGCGTAATGGTTCAATTGAATCGTGGTGAAAAAGAACATATCGATGTGCTTGTACCCAAGATATATCATCTAAGTGTGCGATTTCAACTTTCCCGATTGGTTGTCCACAAGTTTGAAATAGATAAGTTTCAGCTAAGCTATGATCATTATTGAGCCCAGCATTTCTACTTGGTCTATTCAATCTTGTTTCAACATCTTCTAAATATCTAGAGCAGAAAGTCATACACTCCTCAGCTAAGTAACCTTCAGCAATTGATCCTTCTGGATAACGCTTATTACGACAATAAGACTTCAATTTGCATAGAAACCTAAACACGATATCCAACATTATCAAAAAGTGTAACTAAAGATATATTAATCAATGAATGAAAGCTTTGCAAATTAATTAGCACCTCTCTATAGGATACATCCACCGATAGAAAATCGGTCCACCAACTTTTGCTTCATGAGGGAGATGGATTAACAAGTGCACCATAATAGTGAAGAATGAAGGTGGAAAGATCTTCTCCAAGTTGCATAACGTCAAGGTGACTCGATCTTGTACTTTCTCAAGTTCTTCAACATCCAAAACTTTGCCACAAATAACTTTCATTATATTGGACAGTTCAATTATACAAGACGTCACCTTTTTTGACATACAACACCGCAAAGCAACTGGCAGTAAATCTTGCATCAAGATGTGATAATCATGTGATTTTAAGGAATATAGTCTTCGATCTTTAAGACTCACACATCGAGATATATTTGATGCATACGTATCTGGGACCTTTACATCCTTCAACACTGTGCAGAACAATTCTTTTTCTTTCTTCGACATTGTAAAAATAGAAGGCGGCAACCGACATTTTCCATTCGAAAGTAATTGGGGTGAAGATCATGCCGAATTCCCATATCAACTAGATCAAGTCGACTCTTAAGATTGTCTTTCGATTTTCTATCGACATGGAGAATTGTCCCGATTATGTTCTCGCAAATATTCTTTTCAATATGCATGACATCAAGATTGTGTCTCAAAATATGATGCTCCCAATAAGGCAAATCAAAAAAAATACTTCTTTTTTTCCACAACTCCGCCTCATTAGGATCATCCTCTTCATCAGATTCATCATCACTCTCCCGATCGACATCGCCAACATATGCCTCCCTCGGCCTTCTGTTTCTTTGCGTGTTGGATGGTTGATTCATCTTCCCATAACTGAAATCTACATCTTTCAACATGAATAAGATTTCAGATCCAATGGTCTGCTCAGGAGCTTCTCTCAACTCTTCAGTACCATCAAATTGAGTTCTTTGAAATCTAAATCTATGATTTCTATCTAACCACCGACGATGCCCCATATAAGAGAACTTCTTCCCATTATATAACCACTTTGAACATGTTTGCGTTGCACAACAAGGACAAGCGTAACGTCCTTTGGTACTCCAACCAGATAAATTGGCATAAGCTGGGAAGTCATTAATAGTCCACAACAGAGCTGCACGTAAATAAAAATTCTCCTTTTTGGAAACATCATATGTTTCAACACCGACCCACAACTGTTTCAACTCTTCAATAAGTGGCTGCATATAAATATCAATATCATTCCCGGGACCTTTCTCTCCAGGGATAATCATAGATAAGATAAAAGAAGATTGCTTCATGCAAATCCACGGAGGCAAATTGTAAGGAACAAGCACGACAGGCCAAGTACTGTACGAAGTACTCATGAGTTTAAATGGATTAAATCCATCAGATGCTAGCCCAAGCCTCACATTCCGAGGATCACTTGCAAAACTTGGAAATTTATTATCAAATGATTTCCAAGCTAAAGAATCCGCGGGATGCCTTAATAATCCATCATCGGTTCGTTCATCATGATGCCACCTCATAGACTCGATCGTCTTTGACGACATGAAAAGCCTTTGAAGCCTTGGTATTAGTGGAAAATATCGTAGAATCTTCACTGGCTTCTTTCTTGGCTGTGCCTCACCTTGATCCTCATTCACATTTTCTGCATTCTTATTCATCCAACGAGACGTACCGCAAACATGACAAGACTGTTGGCTTCTCCGATCACCCCAATACAACATGCAGTCATTTGGGCAACTATGAATTTTTTCATACTCAAGGCCTAAATCCTTTATCAGTTTCTTCATATCTTTGCATGAATGAGGGATTTTTGCAAACGAAAATATCTCTGCCAAAAGCTCTAACAGCAGCGTAAAAGAGTTTCCGGTCCACCCTCCCAAACATTTTAAGTGAAAAAGACGAATGCAAAAAGACAATTTTGAGAATTTTGATCCCTCATAGAGTTCTTCATTCATTTCATTAAGTAACTTGTAGAACTTCGCCGCTTCTCCATTTGGCTCTTCATCAGGTGCACTTGTTCCCGTTTCGTTAAAAGCATTATCACCAATATCACAATCATCGGATGCAATAAATTCAGATGGAAATGATTGCAAACCATGATTGTGTATATTAAATGCATCCCGCAACATACCTTCCATGTCATCTTCTCTAGCATACTGATGATCAGCATAATGAGGATAACTTGGATTAATTGTTGAAGAGGTTCTACTAGGTGTACACTCTCCATGAAAAATCCATTTTTTATACCCCCGAATAAAGCCATCAACAACTAGATGTTCGTAGACAACTTCACGAATATGCCAATTGATGTTGCCACATTTCTTACACGGGCAAAGAATCATATTCTCTTCGCTTGCATCTTGAAATGCAAAATTTAGAAAAGTTTGCACTCCATTCCGATAGTCGTTGGTTACCCTTGACAATTGCATCCAACTCTTATCCATTTCGTAGTTCTTGAAGTCTAAAGTTGAGAATAAATTATGATTACTTTAATATAATTAAATAATTAGTTACTTTAATATCATTAAATAATTAAATCTTTTAACTTAATATAATTATTTACTTTAATATAATTAAATAATTAAATATTTAATTTAATATAATTATTTACTTTAGTATAATTAAATGATTAAATCTTTTAACTTAATATAATCATTTACTTTAATATAATTAAATAATTAAATCTTTTAACTTAAATATTTAATTAATCCATAGTGTTTATAATTAAATACATAATTAAACATGATTAAATAATTTAATATAATCATTTAATTTAATATAATTAAATAATTATATCTTTTAAATTAATATACCTATTTACTTTAATATAATTAAATAATTAAATATTTAATTTAATATAATTATTTACTTTAGTATAATAAAATGATTAAATCTTTTAACTTAAATATTTAATTAATCGATAGTGTTTATAATTAAATACATAATTAAACATGATTAAATAACTTAATATAATTATTTAGTTTAATATAATTAAATAATTATATCTTTTAAATTAATATAATTATTTAATTTAATATAATTATTTACTTTAATATAATTAAATAATTAAATCTTTTAACTTAATATAATCATTTACTTTAATATAATTAAATAATTAAATCTTTTAACTTAATATAATCATTTACTTTAATATAATTAAATAATTAAATCTTTTAACTTAATATAATCATTTACTTTAATATAATTAAATAATTAAATCTTTTACCTTAAATATTTAATTAATCAATAGTGTTTATAATTAAATACATAATTAAACATGATTAAATAATTTAATATAATTATTTAGTTTAATATAATTAAATAATTAAATATTTAATTTAATATAATCATAAAATTTAATATCATTAAAAATTAAATCTTTTAACTTAAATATTTAATTAATCGATAGTGTTTATAATTAAATACATAATTAAACATGATTAAATAATTTAATATAATTATTTAGTTTAATATAATTAAATAATTATAATCAAGCTGATATAATCAAACTGCATACAAATGGTATATTATATAATTAAATAATTAAACTAGAATTTATTTCGCACACTGCATGTTGAGTCCTGAACATTAACTCCATCAATAAATTAAGAAAAATATCATAAAAGTGCCATTTATCTTTTAGATTACTATGCAAAGAATATGTCACTCCGTTAACTAATCTAGCTTTGTGAACTTTAGAAGCATAGATACTTTCGCAAGTTGGATAGTTCGGATATGTTTGAATTGAAAATTTATAGAGAATTGCTTTGGTGAAAGACTTTAAATTAATTGAATCACAAATCAGTACCCACCCACCCTATAAAAAGGCAAGGAAAACCAAATGGTGGTGATCAACTCGAGGGTGACTATTACAGTTCCTTTAGCATTACTATACATTTTTAACCTTTCTATATAAGTGCATTTTCCATTGCTTTGATGTAAAACTTTTAAGATATCTTTGCCTTATGTATCTGCTTCTCAGGTTGGTGTTGTCTTGTGGTTTGTTTCTTTCATTGGTAGTTTCTTTAGCTTCCTCACCGTGGTCTATATCGGTGAGCTTTATTAGATCCTATTCATTTCTATAACAGTGATGAGTCCTTTAATTTTATTCATACATGTTTATTTCACTCGGTATGTTCTGCAGGAGTTATTCTTAGTCTATCAATTCCCGTGTTATATGATAAGTATCAACACCACATTGATGAAAAGCTTTCTGTAACAAACAAAATCATACAGATGCGATACAGGAAAATCGATGAAACAGTATTAAGGAAGCTTCCATTGCCCTCTAAGAAAGAAAAGAAGATGCAGTAGGTAAGTTTGTTTTTCAGTGTCTTCTGATTATACCACTTTAGAGTTTAGCCTACATGACTAAGATGCAAGCCTATTCTACATTGTTTGGGTTGCATTAATTTGAGTTAGGCAATCAATTAACCTGTGTTGCAAGGAATTGCTTTTACCTCATAAATACATATTTATGCAACCAATAAATGTGTATTCAACAACCAATGTTCCTGAAGAAGTTACTTGATGGCCAAATCAGAGAATTATCCCTAGTTTATTAAGAATGTAATGATTCTCTGATGTTCATCATTCAAGCATGGTATGCTATCTAGATTATTTACTCTGTTACAATTTAAGATTATATTTTGTTGTAGCATTTGGGGCTTATGACTTGCCTTGATATCTTCCTCCTGCTATAAATTTTGTTTTTATGGAATGAGTATGAACATGATTAAGCAAAGAGATTCTATTCTATTTTCAATACAAGAATCTGCTTTGTTCTGAACTATGTTCAGGAAAACAAGTCATTTTCCAAATATCATGTGTTCCATACAAGTTTTTAGTTGTAGAATATCATTATTCTAACCTTAAAGAATTTATAAATGTTATCTATGGGTTTGGGATGTGATCCCTATATGATAAAAGCTGTAATGCCACCTTGAGCAAACTTAGCCGAAAAATAGTTTAGCCATTTGGAAAAAAAACCTATCCAAGAGAGCTTTGATTAAACCATTTAACCAGATCTGCTTTTGAGGCTAGTTGGGATGAGATTATAAAATTAATGTGACCAAAACATTTAACCAGGAGTCGTTTTGTAGGTAAATTGGTAAGTTATGAATGGTTTTTTCAGTCTAATGATCGGATGTTGCTTCTGTGATCTACATGCTGTGTGCACTGAGTGAGAATCATGTACTTCCATTGATTCAACATTGAATAAATATAATTAGTTGAGAACAAAATGTGAAATTGTTGAAGCCAGACCGTCTTGTTTGGATTCAGTTGTTGGTCCCTGAAGCATCTGCACTTATTTTATGCAGGCTATTCAGGTGAAACGTGAACAGGGGCTTAGAATTTGGTTTTCAAGATGTGAAGCTATTGATTCAACTATTTGGGTTAGCAAATCATTGGGAGCAGGGATAACCTTGATTAACTTTTTTTACTTTCAGGAGAAGATTAAACCATATATTATTTTTCCCCTTGTGGGGATCTCTATATTCTTGATTAAGTCTTTGGCCTGCAGTTTATACATTTATGATTTTCTTTCTATATGAGCTTTTTATCATCCCTGTCTGAAAGGAGATGTAGAGTACTAGTGTGGTGCTTTTTTTTTTTTTTTACTAGGGAGAGCTATTTATGTAATAGACATATATAGGAATCTGTATCATTCTAAATTCCAAAGTTTGTCATTTTTGTATTGCATGATAAACCCCTACGTTTAGGTGAATTTCCAGGGCTTGGTATATTCCAAACAAACCTTGGAAATCAGATCAAAGACAAGCTGGTTTTGATATATTCTAAGGCATTCGTTAACCAAGCATACCATTTACTCTTGTCCTCAATGATCATAACATTTTCATTACTATACATTTTTGAGTGATCCTATAAACAAATTAAATCATAGCAGTAAGAGCAGAACAAGGGTTTAAAATTCAATCAACTATAGCAGTAAGAGCAGAACAACGGTTTAAAATTTTCCAGTCCTAACATTCATAAAAGTGAAATTAAACCAGCATAGATGTAACGAAGCTTTGGTTAATTACCTAAAACTGCAGGCGTCATGCAAACTATAGTATTATGCAGTAAAGAGAAATAAATGTAAAACAAGTGGTCTCCAATCAGTATATATATTTAATAAAAACACACAAAATTAAGTAGTAATTCTAAAGAACACAAATAAAAATCAATACCCATAAAAATTAACCCTAAACCCAAAAAACCCAAGGAGGTTGAAGCCTAAATCGAAGAATACCTTAGTGAATCTGAAAGAGGGAGACAGAACGGTAAGATCGAAAGGAGAATGAACGGGGAGACTAGAAAGAATCTGATCGATGAGAACTGAGGTGAATGAGTCGTCGGTGCCGGTGCCGGTGCCAGTGCCACCGCTTGCTTTGACAGTGAGAACGAACTAGAAAGATTAACCGAACTACTGATCGTGGTGGTTTTAGGGGAAGGGATTTTCGAATAGCAATTTTTAGTAGATAATAATTTGGGTTTAGTTATAGATATTTTAATATTTAGATTAATTTGGGTTGGGTTAATTTATTGGGTTAGGTTTAATTGAGTTATTGGTATAAAACCCATTTCATTTTATTGGAATTTGGGTTTCTATTATTGGGCTTAATTTATTAATAATTATATATATCAACTATCAATACCATTTTTTCGATCGAATTTTGGTTTAATCGGTATGGATATTGTTGTCAATATAGGAGGACGTGGGTGCACTGAAGTGCATTATTTTCTATTTATGGGTTGGGAATAGGTTATATATAATTATAGATATTATATCAAAAAAATAAATATAATCAAAATTTATAATAAAATTGTTAAAAAAAAATCCAAATCATTTTAACGACAAGTAACTTATCTGAATTGGTTGATTAAATTGCAAATAATAAACATATTAATTTTTAATTTTTATAATTTATATCTTTCCCAAAAAAAATTAAAATTATTACAAGTTTAAAGGAAAAGGGAAAAAAAAGAACATATAGGCATGGGTTAAGAGCTTGTGCAAAGCCCTTAGACCTAGTTTTCCATCAAAGCTTCTCCAATGGGCTCCAATACTTTATCACATTTTATATTTTTATTACAAAAATGAAATAAATATAATAAAGTTTAATTAAATATTATGTTTAATTTTTTTTAAAAATTATTAATGATATTTTATTAAATTAAAATAATATTTAATAAACAGAATTAAATTATATAATTTACTAAAGATATGAGGTAAATTTTAAATAATTCTATTACTAATATATTATAATTTTTTAATTTAAATTTATTTTTTATAACATTCGAAATTTTAACAAACAAACACACGCAATAATTTATCCCTTTTTGAGATGAAGCATTACTAAAAATCTATGTTATATTTGATCTATATGGCTATATGTAATCTTTAAACAAAATCCCTATCCCTAGTTGCTGTTGGGCAATCCATGCATGGAACATGTGCACGTATGGGTATATAAACAGGCCATGATATATACACGTGCTTTTTTCTTTTTTTCATTCGTGATGGTGTGCTCGGCTAGCTTTTCCTTTTCAAAACCCTTCCTGGATCAACTTAATTCAAATGATCAAGCAAAGGTCCAAAGTTTGAGCTTGACGATGATGACAGGTTAGGGATGATAATGGAATAGGGCAAGACCGAACCCACATATAATGTTAATATATGATATAATCTAAGAATGGCTGAAAATCCAAAGTATAACCAAAAGCAGGTGATAGAAATCTCAAGTGTTTGATATATTAGGTCTAGGAAGGTCCTACACATAAGTATAAATATATTGGAAAGAGGATATTGTTCATCCTTGGGGTCTCGGATTCGAGTGCCTGTGTGTGCATTGTCAAAGGATAATAAAGTATAAGTAGATACTACCATAAGTAATCACACCACTATAAATTTAATTTAATTTTAAGATATATAAAATTTAAATAAATTAGCGGCGCTTATGGGAAAGTGCCGCTAATTCACACCTTTAGCGACGCTTATTAGAAAAGTGCCGCTAATGACCTGACCTTTAGCGGCGCTTTATATATAAGCGCCGCTAATGACCCGAACTTTAGCGGCACTTGAGGAAAAGTGCCGCTAATGACCCGACCTTTTAGCGGCGCTTGAATGAAAGCGTCGCTAAATGATCCTACCTTTAGCGGCGCTTGAGGGAAAGCGCCGCTAATGACCCGAACTTTTTGTGGCGCTTGAGGGAAAGCGCCGCTAATGATCATACCTTTAGCGGCGCTTGAGTTAAAGCGCCGCTAATTACCTGGCCTTTAGCGGCGTATTAGAGAAAGCGCCGCTAATGACTTGAACTTTAGCGGCGCTTGTGATAAAGCGCCGCTAATGACCCCACCTTTAGCGGCGCTTGTGGGTAAAGCGCCGCTAATGACACCACCTTTAGCGCCGCTTTTGTTAAGCGCCGCTAATGCTTTACCTTTTGCGGCGCATTAAGAAAAGCGCCGCTAATGTTTTATCTTTTGCTGCGCTTTGTTTCCAAACGCCGCGAAAAGTGCCGCTAATGACCTGTTTTGCTGTGGTGATTTTCTTATAAGTTTGTTACATAAATTTTTTACCCACATTGTGGGTATGCCATAATCTAATTTATATTAAGCTCTTAACTGAGTCGGTATTACGAGTCAATCAAATACCAACTCAACTAAAAAAATTATTAAAATATCCTTTTATATACAAAGTAATAAATATTAATATGATGTGCTTTTATACAAAGTAAAAAAAAATTAACATTTCTCAGATAAAATATTTTAAAATTAATTTAAATCTTTTTTTAATAGCTGTGGAGTTAATTATGTAAACTTTTTTTTACATTATATTTTTAAGGCGGATTGATATTGTAATAGTAAAGTAGTTTTTTTATTGGTTTAATATAACATTTGATATCTGAACTTGTCACTTTTTGTAATTTGGTACTTAAACTTTTTTTGGTCCAATTTGGCACTCAAACTTGACACTTTTTCCTAATTTAGTACCTAAACTTGACACTTTTTTTTAAGTTGGTACTTAAACTTTTTGGGGTCCAATTTGGTACTTAAACTTGACTTTTTTTCCTAATTTGATATCTTTTCTTTAAAAATATTAATTAATTAAGCATAGCTTAATACCTATTTTTAACATGGATTTTCTCGAAAACTGATAAAATTTTTGTAGCATAACAAAAAAAAAAAATCAACACAATTATTGTTTTGCCTAATTTTTATAATAAATTAGAGAGTATTTAGAGTTAATAAATTAGAGAGTATTCAACACCATTATTGTACCAAAATGGGTCCCAAAAAAATTTAGGTGTCAAATTAGAAAAAAATGTAACATCCGTATTTTTAAATCGAAGTTAGAATAGTATTTGGATCGGGTCAAGAGTTAGTGTACGTGATTGGAAATGAATGATAGAATTTGAGTAATAAATTAGAGAGTATTTAGAATTAATAAAAAATAGAAAATTGTTGTGGTCAAAGTAGGAAAAATAATAAAATAGGTGTTAATTAGTAATAGTGAAAAGGAAGGAAAGATTAAGTAGAAATTTGACCAAAATAAATTATGAGCCGTCATAGGAATTATGGTGATTAAGGAGGGATAAAAAAGTAAATAGTCTAGTAAGTATTTTAGGTGTAATAATTAAGGGTAAAAGTATAAAGATGAATGGTCAAAGGATTTATAAGCAAATATACCATCTTTAATTAAATGAAAAGAAAATGGGTGAGATATTTTAAATGGGTGGTGTAGAAAATTTAGAAGAAAAGAAAGAAAAATAAATGAAATTATATCATCATTTCCTCCCCACCCAAAACGTGAAACACCCCCATTTTTCATCCGATTTCTTCTTTTTATTTTTCTCATAACCTTCCACCATTGTTGTGTTCTTCAAGCTCCAAAACCACTATTTCTTTGAAATTTCTTTAAGAAGATCATAAAAGGAAGCTAGTAGATATCTTACTCTCTTCAGAAAATCCACATAAAAGTGTTAAAGAGAAAGAAGCTTGAGTTTTAAGTACCAAGGTAAGAGATGGAGAAATTGACATGACATCCATATTTATTTTTATATTTTAGCATAGAAAAATCATTTGATTTTAGATTTAATTTATATTTGGTATATGTTTTGTGTCATATTGAAGAGAGAAAAGAAGGGAAAAGATCAAATTGAAGATGAAGGGAAAGAGAATGTTAAGGGGTGAGAAGAAATTATCACTTTCATCTTTTGTTGCAAGTATTACAAGAGTTTAAAATTTATTTTTTTTAATTGCTTATAATTTCTAGTATAGAAGTTGATTATGTTAGAAATGTCGCATATAGTATATATATATAATTGTGGTTTTGGTAGAAAAAGTAAAGGTGGGGGGGGGGGGGGGGGTAAATGTGATGATATATACGTGAATATATATCGTGTGATATGGCAATTGTGAGTGATGATGCTTAATTAGATTTTACTGTTCAAGTAGACAAGTTAAAACTATTAGGATGTTAGTGGCATGTCATTAAGGGATCTTAGCGTACTTTCCGTTATTTAGCACGTTTGTGTTATTCGATATTTAGCACGTATTGTGCTTTTCGATTACCATATTTGTGCTCTCCGTTTAGCACCTCGGTGCTCTTCGTTCATTTGTGTATTGTAATGCACCTCCATATTTGTTCCGTATATTCGATAAGTTCTAAGGTAATGTACTATGGGCTAAAGTTGTGATGTGAGATAGAAAGTGCAATACTATGATATTAAGGTAAGTATTTTAATTACCAAAGGTAAGTAGATTTTACTCATGATGATGTTAATTGTGAGCTCGTATATAGGTGGATGAATTTATATTTCTTGATTAAGTTGAGTATTATGTATATAAATTTATTTATTTACTTTTGTAGTACTTATTAAGCTTTCATCGGCTAAACGTATTTATTTCAACGCGTAGGTATAGATTAATTCGAGAAGCTAAGGTCGGACTAAGGACTTCTCCTCTCATCACATCATTTTTGGAAGGCTTCAAGTTTAGGTACTTTATTTTGAATAAAATAGCATGTACATAGTTTGCTCCATTGTGTCTCTAAATTATAAGGCTTAAATGATATTTTTAAAATCTCATATTTTGGCGAAATTGTAATGGAATGTTTTGTTTTCATACATGATTTTCAATGTTAATCTAATTATGTTTGAACAAGTAATATGTTGGTATTATGGTTGTGATTAATTTGGAGTTATTTAAGCAATTTTTGATGATTTTTAGTTGATTTAAAATGTTGATTTGAGTTTAAATTGTGCAGGAAGTTTTTGCTAAACTTTTGAACTGAATTCTATGAAAATTAAGCAAAAGTATCGATACCATTGAGGGTGGTATCGATACCTAAGTGACAGACTGCTTGTATGGTATCGTTTTCATTTTCGGTATCAATATTCGAGTAAAAATATCGATACCTAACTTTAAGGTATCGATATTTTCTTTAAAATTTGAAATTTTTGAACTTCCAGAATGTTGTTTTGGTATCGATTTTGTTACTCGATACAGATGTCATCCATAAAATATCGATACCATTAGATAAGGTATCGATATTTTTCCCTATTTTGAGCAAAAACCATATTTTTACTATTTTTAAGTTTGTTTTAAGACCCGATACTAATTCCACATGATTGTTTTAATATATTTTGGTTTAAATGGTTTAAAACTACTTTGTTTTCATGAAAAATTATTTGATACTCTGATGGGTGTCGAATCTAACAAATATAAATATTTCTACGATAAATAATACAAAACAGTAGTATAAGGCAGTAGGATCGATTCTATAGGGATTGGTTGCTGTAATTTACTGTCGTGTCTTCCTCTTGAATGTCGTGTGAAAGGGAGTGCCCACGACTCGTGACTGTCTCTTAAAAAAATAAAATAAAAATAAAAGAGTGGGGGTTTAGACGTCAAACTAAAATAAAACTAAAATAAAATAAATAAGTGAAATAAATCTTAATGTTAAATAATTAATCGAGATAAAGAAATGAGAAAAACGATATTTAATAAGCTTAGCCTTAGCCTCGATTTCTTCTGATCTTGAATCAATCCTTGAAAATTAATCTTTTCTTTTTAATCGATAAGCTGGTTATGGGGCTCGAGTACGTCCCAACAGTCAGCTTTTCCTCTAGTAGCCGGTTCCGGATACGACCTGCAAATCGACCCTTTCCGAATGTCTAACCACGTCGCACGTGCTTGCGATTTAAGATTTCAACAGCTTTGCATTCTAAAAAGTCCAACTCGAATTAACAACCTCAACCGCGTGGGTCATTTAAATCCGATCTCTACCACTCTTGAAGAAATCCAACTAGCTTTTCCCACTTGGACACGTTAATTTGTTCGCGTGAACTCGAATACCGCACGGTCGATTTGACTTCCCAACTATACGCCAACCTATGTCGATCTAATATGCACTTTTCGAATCGAAAGTAGAATTAACTTTAGGGGCGAATTTGTACTACCCCATAAACCGGAGTGATAGCAAGTACTGATAAAAAGGTTTTTAACACGATCTCGTAACTCACGATTATTTCTTGACGAAGTGATAATCGGACTAAGGCTAAAATGAATTAAGTGACGCATGATTTTAATCATGCTTGATGGATGAATATGATGATAGATTGCTTATGAATATGAATGATGGAAAGGGGAGGGGTTAATGTAGCAATTGAACAAATTTATGAAATGAAATGAAATGGAGATGGAAATGGTAGACTAATCCGACGCAAAAAGACAAGAAAAATAGGAAAGGGATAATTGCTCAATTGCTTCCAAAGATATTCAAGTACATTCAATTGAATCTTAAGTAATCCTTATTTATATACAATTGGATTACTAAATATAGCCTAAGTCCTATTAAACTAAATTACTCATTTGCTAAAAATAAATAATTTAGTCAAAAGAAAATAGCAACTTAAAAAAATAAAAACAAAAATAAAAAAATAAATTTTTTTGATTAAGTCTTATTTGACCATTTCAACCAAGAATTCCTGTTGTAATTTAGCCCTCAATGTCCCTTAAATTTGAATATAGCCTATTTCTTCACACATGTCTTCAATTTAATCCACTTTTGCTTTCTTTTAGGTAGAGAAACATCAATTTGTGTACCTGATAAGAAATTGTAGGAAATTAGAAGTACTTTCCTCATAATTAATCCAAAATATACAAATAAATTGCTTAAATAATTCACTTATCAAAATCCTCCTACTTAGCCTATGCTTGGCCTCAAATATAATGTTTATTTTATGTTAAAACTATTTGATAGAAAATTTAATGAATCCAAATTTCTTTCCTTAACTAAGTGTCATGCGACAATTAGAGAAATCAAAAATAAATAATTACTTATGTCTACTCAAACCATATTTTATTAACTTTCAAATACTATGAAATAGAATCAAACACTTCACAAAATTGCAACTTAATTTCACTTGCTAAATAATTGTACCCAACTTTATTTAATATGTACACATTTTTTCTAGTTTTTTATTATTATTATTTTTTATTTGAGACCTAATCAAATCTTTTTACGTGAATTGAAATGACAAGCCGAGCACCTCAACCTGGTTACTCAATTTGAAAAGTCGATAGCTATTTTCAAGGTAGCTCGATTAGTGGAGTGTTACAAGCTTCGGTTCGTCACTCGAATCTTTTTACGCGAATTGAGATGACAAGTCAAGTACCTCAATCCGGTTACTCAATTCGGTCACATTTTTTATTCTTCACTCATAGCCAAGCCTAACTTATTTATTCACAATTAAATTTTATTTATTCACATGATTTGGGTACATTCTTAGGCAAGTCTAAAACGTCTTTAATATTGTGAAAATGTTTGACTTTTTCCATAATATTCTCAAGTTTATAAAATGCATGTTTGATTAAAATAAGCAACCATTTATTCATGATTTTTAAATTATTTAAATGAACTTAGCAATAAAAGAAAAATGCATTTGCAAAACCAATTATCAAATAGAATTAATATAAAATAAACATATTGCAAGAAACAATATGGCATGGCATACGTAATGAATCCCCCTACTTAATCCCACATTGCCCTCAATGTGTAAATGTAAATAATGGAAAAAGATTGGGCAAAGTGTACTCCCTGTATTTTTTAAGAGGCGAAGGATGGTTTGGGCAGTTCGGGTTGGTTCTGACTGGTTCCATCTTAGGTGTATGTTCAACACATGGCAACACTGAAATTTGACAAGGCATGCCCACGCCACAACTGATACTGGATTTTCGTAAAATGTCACGATACACCCTGAAAATAACACATGAAATGGATTAAACGACAATCTTTATTCAACTGAAATTAAACTTGAAAATTAAAAATTAAAAATAAAAATGAATTTGGGTTGCCTCCCAAACAGCGCTTTTGTTTAATGTCGCTAGCTCGATGAAATTAAATGTTATTCGTTTGACGTGTTGCGGGTCAATCCTTCCATTACGTGCACTTGAAAGTTATCGTAGAAAGGTTTCGATTTTTGCCCCTTGGTCTCGAATCCCTTCTTGAGTTCTTCCAATTTTTTCATAGTTTCGAGGTTTAAACTCCTGCATAAGACAGTTTGTAACCCATCTACCTCATAATATTCAAAATGCAATTTCGTCAGTGGTTCAACAATATCAACATAAAAAATATTCGACATTGTACTAGGTCGGCCCATTGTTTCATAATCATTAAATTTTACAACCTCACCGTCGAATTCCATAGTGAGTGTCCTACTATGAACATCAATCTTTGTACGCGCAGAGCTGAGGAACGGTCTTCCAAGTAGAATATCAAAAGAGTTTTTTGAGTTACCATCCTCCATGTCAATGATATAAAAATCTGCAGGAAAAATTAACTCGTTTACCTTGACAAGAACATCCTCCAATACTCCTTTCGGATACCCCACGGATCGATCTGCAAGCAGAATAATTACACCTGTTTTTTTCAAAGGACCCGCATTAAGTAGTTTGTAAATAGACAAAGGCATAACGTTAATTGATGCACCTAAGTAGCACATGGCCTTTTTAATACCTACACTACCTATTTTGCATGATATGGAAAACATACCTTGGTCCTTGCATTTTGGAGGTATCTTTTTTTGCAACAAAGCGGAAACATTTTCTCCAACGCTTACCTTCTCATATCGAGGAGCTTCTTCTTACTTGTGCATATTTTCTTTAAGATTTTGCGTAGCGTGGTATCTGTTTGATCGCATCGAGAAGGGGAATGTTTATCTCTACTTTTCGAAAAGTGTCTAGAATCTCCTTCTCTTCTCGCTCCTTCTTATGGTTAACGAACCTTCTAAGAAATGGAGGTGGCACTGTAAATGATTTATGTGGTGTTGACTCGGTTAGAGTCTCTAAATTGGGTTCCTTCTTTTCGCGTTCAACGTCGTGGGCACGACTCGTGCTAGTCACGGGTTCTAAGATTGTACTACTATTTAACGTAATAGCACTTGCATTATGTCGAGGGTTTGGTTCCGTTTGGGATGGTAGCCTTCCTTGAGACTCCAAACGGCTAACTGTAAGTGTCAGCTTGTTCATCTGCTTGTCTATCTCCTGTAAATGCAAGTTAGTCTTTTCTTGAAATTTTTCAATACTAGTGGCTAACCTTTCGACAATAGTTTCTAACGACGTCTTTAGGGGCGATTGTTGTTGATTTAGATGCGACCTTTGCTAATACAGCTGATTGAATCGAGGATTCAATTCATAGCTTAGATTTGGATAGTCTCTTCACCCCATATTGTATGTGTTCGAATAGGGATCGTACCTTCTTTGGGGTGGACTTGGAAAATTTTCGACAGCATTTGCTTGCTCTGTCAGATCCTCGTGTAGGATAGGACAAGAGTCCTTCGGATGATCTGACATGGTATAAATTATGCATAGCTTCGCTGGGTTTGGCTTATCTGCAAGCAAACTCTGAACAATATTAGTGAGTTTATCTATTTTATTTCTAAAGTCAGAGTACTTAACCCATGAACCCGTCTCGTGAGTTCAGTAGTTGATCGAAATTGTTGAGAGTTTGCAGCCATCGTCGAAATCAGCTCCCTAGCTCTTTGAGGGGTCATGTTGACAAGTGCTCCTCCACTGGCTCGTCGATCATTTTCATCTCCACAGGAAGTAGTCCTTCGTAGAAATACTGCAACAGTGACTATTCAGAAAGTCCGTGTTGTGAGCAACTTGCGCACAACTTTTTATACCGCTCTTAGTAGTCGTAGAGCGTTTCGGTCTCCTTTTGTCGAATTCCCACTATGTCTCGTCTCAGCTCGGCTGCTCGTGCTGCTGGTCAAGGAATAAACGAGACATATCAGCCCATGTGTTAACAGATCCTGGAGGTAAATAAAACAGACATTCTCTAGCAAAGTCGACTAATGAAAAAGGAAATGCACGAAGTTTAATTTGGTCTTCTGTTACTCCCTGAGGTTTCATGCGCGTCCACACCATGTGGAATTCCTTCAAGTGCTTATGCAGATTCTCGTTTTGAATCCCATGAAAAGTGGGCAATAGATAGATTAAACCCGACTTTAACTCGGATAGTGTTCCTCTCGTTGGGTAAGTTATACACAACGGCTGTTGTTCATCCAGTGCTGTTGCAAGTTGTCGAATAGTCTGATTCTGATCTTCCATTTTCTTTGCTTCCTTGTCTCTGAATATTTCTTTAGTGAAAGCTTATTCTTCAAACTCTGTCTGTAGGCGTTTTCTGTGAGCTTCTTTTCTCAACCTTCGGGCTAATTTCTCCATCTTCGGTTCAAAGTCGTTGAGAGGTGTCTGCTCAAATCTTATCATAAAGAAAACAAACGAAAGATAGAAAAATGTTACCTATCCCCGGCAATGACGCCAAAATTTGATGGGTGTCGAATCCAACAAATATAAATATTCCTACGACAAACAATACAAAACAGCAGTATAAGGCAGTAGGGTCGATTCCATAGGGACTGGTTGCTGTAATCTACTCTCGTGTCTTCCTCTTGAACGTTGTGTCAAAGGGCGTGCCCACGACTCGTGTCTGTCTCTTAAAAAAATAAAATAAAAATAAAAGAGTGGGGGTTTAGAGATGAAACGCAAACTAAAATAAAACTAAAATAAAATAAATGAGTGAAATAAATCTTACTGCTAAATAATTAATCGAGATAAAGAAATGAAAAAAACGATATTTAATAAGCTTAGTCTCAGCCTCGGTTTCCTCCAATCTTGAATCGATCATTGAAAATTAATCTTCCATTTTTAATCGATAAGCTGGTTATAACGCTCGAGAACATCCCAACCGCCAACTTTACCTCTAGTAGCCAGTTCCGGATATGACCTGTAAACCGATCCTTGCCGAATGTCTAACCACGTCGCACGTGCTTGCGATTTAAGATTTCAACAGCTTTGCGTTCTGAAAAGCCCAACTCGAATTAACAACCTCAACCGCACAGATCATTTAAATCCAGTCTCTACCACCCTTGACGGAGTCCAACTAGCTTTTCCCACTTGGATACGCCAATTTGTTCGCGGGAACTCGAATACAGCACGGTCGATTTGACTTCCCAACTGTACGCCAACCTATCTATTTCCAACGTGCACTTTTCGAATCGAAAGTAGAATTAACTTTAAGGGGCGAATTTGTACTACCCCATAAACCGGAGTGATAGCGAGTACCGATAAAAAGGTTTTTTGCACGGTCTCGTAACTCACGATTATTTCTTGACGGAGTGATAACCGGACTAAGGCTAAAATGAATTTAGTGACGCATGATTTTAATCATGCTTGATGGATGGATATGATGATAGATTGCTTATGAATATGAATGATGGAAAGGGGAGGGGTTAATGTAGCAATTGAATAAATTTATGAAATGAAATAAAATGGAGATGGAAATGGCAGACTAATCTAACGTAAAAAGACAAGAAAAATAGGAAAGGGATAATTACTCAATTGCTTCCAAAGATATTCAAGTACATTCAATTGAATCCTAAGTAATCCCTATTTATATACAATTGAATTACTAAATGTAGCCTAAGCCCTATTAAACTAAATTACCCATTTGCTAAAAATAAATAATTTAGTCAAAAGAAAATAGCAACTTAAAAAAATAAAAACAAAAATAAGAAAATAATAATTTTTGACTAAGTCTTATTTGACCATTTCAACCAAGAATTCCTTTTACAATTCAGCCCTCAATGTCCCTCAAATTCGAATATAGTCCATTTCTTCACACATGTCTTCAATTTAATCTACTTTTGCTTTCTTTTAGGTAGAGAAACATCAATTTGTGTACCTGATAAGAAATTGTAGGAAATTAGAAGTACTTTCCTCATAATTAATCCAAAATACATAAATAAATTGCTTAAATAATTCACTTATCATACTCGTTTACATCGTTCTGGCACCGTGTGTAATAGTTTTATACTAGGTTTATACGGATGAACCGGATATAGGGGTATTACAAAAAAGTGTCAAGTTTAAGTATTAAATTGGATAAAAAATTTAAATATCAAATTAAAAAAAAAGTTATGTTTGGATATTAAATATTATATTAATCTTTTTTATTATGTGATTCAAATAATTTAACCATTACTTTTTCAACAATGGTGTCACATTAATTTAACGTAAAAGATGGTGATATGTAAAGCAAAGCAGAGTGCAATTCTTTTATATTGGATTCAATTTCGTGGGGACAATAACTTTTAATTTCAGCAGTATAGATAGCATAATTAAAAGCCTTAAATTTCAAAAATTATGAGTTGATTTGATGATCAGAATATTTATTATTTCAGGTATAATTTGGATTTAAATTGTGTTAATTTATATCGTATTTATATCATTTTTTTTATTATAATCATATTCTACAATATTATATGTTTTTATAGGCTCTACCATTGCTCCAACAAAATCTTAGCTATAATAAAAGGTATTTATGGATTAGATGGGATTTTTGTTAACTTTAAATATAATTTTAAAATATTTTAAGTTTGTTTAGGCCTAGAATAGCTCAAACTAGAGCTTAAAAATTTGTTGACGTCCACTTATATTTGTAAATAGTTAACCCAAATTTATTTTAAACTCACTCATTTTTTTTATTTTTTAAATATTATTATAATATATATTAATCTTTAGATTTTTTTTTCTGCATGATCTTCCTATATGTCCAAAATTACTAAACTCATAGAACTACAATTTCTCACCATTCTTTGGACCCCAATTGGCTTCCTCCTTGCTTGCCTCCGTCTCGCCGCCGGCACCCTCCTTCCGGTGCCATTAGTCTACTATGCTATATGGGCAGTAGGTGTAAGAGTTTACATCAAAGGCACCCCACCATCAGCAGCTAAAAAATGAATAGGTGAACATGTAGGGAACCCTTCGTACTAAGGTTTTCAGCTTTATTTGCTGAATTAACCAATAAACTTGTTCCGGTGGCTATGGCGATTCGGATGAGCATGTTCCATGGAACAACAAGTAGAGGATGGAAAGCAATGGTCCCTTTTTACTTCTTAATGAACCTTAGCCCTGCTTATGAAGGAACATTCTTAAACAAGTTGCCCTGTGGTGCTGGGAAATCAAGAGGGCCGATTATATTCGAAGCATGATTGCTAAAACCTTATCTTATGGTTATGAATGTACAAATTTTACTAGGAAAGATAAGTATAGAATGTTGGCAGGAAATGATGGATTTGTGATTTAAAAAACCAACCTTTTCAAGGTCATGGGGTGGTAGGTTATATATATTCATTTTCAACTATCCAATTCTCACCATTTATGATTCAATGTCTATGCTGTGAGTGCTAAGAGGAAGTGAAAGCGACTATGTATATGGAGACTTAAGAAATGTATTAAAAATAGAGAGAGGTGGGAGTTCTAGAATTTGGATAAGCATCATAGGTTCTTCAAGATTCAAACAATATATGGATAAGTATAGATTTTCATAAGGCAGCAACAAATTGAAGCTTTTAAGTTGGTTAATATCAGCAACAAATAAAAGAGAAGCCACGGTTTCCATTATAAAGAAGAAATAAATAAATATATGTTCTTTTTATAGTTGTGTAATAGTTTTTCATGAGTAATAAGTTTATTGTAGTGGTCACTATGCTTCCAACAATTGGTATTTGAGCTAGATTCATGTCCACATTATGAGATAGGGTGAACATGATTCAACCGCAAATCATAATTAATGAAGATAAATTATGGTAACTAGAACATCTAGATGAAGGTTTTGTTCGACTCTTAAAATTGTTGGGATATTGTTAAAAAATTATATGTTGAGCTTGAAAATGCAATTATCAAATAAAGAGAAAAAGACATTGAAGGAAGCTCGCAAAAAAGTCAACAAGGCATTGTTCTTTATTTTTCAAGGAGTTGACGAATCAACCATTGAAAAAAATTTAGATGCAATGCATCAAACGAAGCATGGGGCATTTTGCAAAATCCCTTCAAAGAGTTGAAAAGGCAAAAAAAAAAAAAAGGGTATGTTTTTGAACAATTAGAGATGATTTTGAGATCTTGAAGATGAAAATTTTAGAAAATATAGATAATTATGTAATCCGAGTAAATGCGGTGGTGAATGAAAAGAAAATAAATGGAAAAACTCTCAATGAAGTTAGAATACTGGAAAATATTTTGCAATCGTTGACACTCAAATTTTATTATGTGGTTGTCCCTATTGATGGATCAAAAGATTTGTCACAAATATTTATCGATGAGTTTATAGGTCCATGAGTAGAAAATGAAGCAAAATGGAGATATTAGAGATCTGTAGCAAGTCATGCAAGGCAAGGTATATATTAGTGTGAGTGAAGTTAGCAATGGTTCTGGATAATGCAGAAACAATCATGGAAGAAATCGTAAAAAATACAGAGGTGGCAACAACGATGGACGAGAAATACGTGGACATGACAATCAATCATATGATAGAGGTAAAAAAAAGTGAAGAGCATCAAACAAACTAGTCAATTTAATAAGACTATTTATAGAGTTAAAGCATAGATGAACTGAAATTTGGATAGTCAATTTAGTTGAAATTGTGGTTAATTAGGGTCCCGGACTATTATATGCACGAATCAGTCTAATTTTATTTTTTTGAATGCCCCTAAAATTTTACATTTTATTTAAATTAGTCTTTAAAATCGAAATTGCCATAACTTACAATTTTGAGCTTCAGTTTAAAAATCAATTTCAATTACATACTTTTAGGACCTTTTACTATCAATAAATACAAAAATTTTACATCAAATATTCAATTTATACACTTTAATCCTTTTTGACAAAACTAACAATTAAACTTTACAATCCAGTCTTTTTTCTCATCTAAGCTTAAATTATATCAATTTAACACCAATTTCTTCAAGAAATCAAAAATGAAAATTTTTTAAAAACTTTAACAATTTTACAAATTAGTACACGGGCTAGCTAAATCAAGCTCCCATGACCTCAAAAACAAAAAAATAATTACAAGAAAATGACTTGAATCATTTTAAAATTTAGAGATCGAAAGCTTTGAAGCTTTAACAATGGCTTCTAAGTTTTCTTTTGTTTTCATTCGGTGGAAAAGAAAAGAAATAAAAGATGACAATCAACATTTTCTTTATATAGTTTGTTTAACTTTTAATAATCACAATGAACTTAATTAATCTTTAATTAATTATTTTTTAATATTAATTAAGCAAAGTTAGTGATGGCAACATCCATTTCCACTATTGAATAAAATAAAATGGTTTAATTACCATTTTGATCCCTTTGCGATTTAAAAATCTATAACGATTTAAATTTTTACAATTTAATCCTTGTACCTTAATTAACTATTAATTCGATAAAATTACTAGACCAAACTTTAATATGTTTCTATATTAACGTCGTAAATAGTATTATTTAATATTTACAAACTCAAACTACAGAAATGGGGTTTCAAAACCACTGTTTCCTACACCACTAAAAATCGAACTATTACATCATTTTTTTATTGAAATAAACATCTACAATTCAAAAAGGGTTTTAACTCTTCTCCCTGTAACTAGATGACATTGGTAGGGCTAAAAAGAGAACTTTGAGATATTCTTATTTTGCCCAAAAATAGTGAGAGTTTATTCTCTAAGTATTAATTTTATTTTTTGGAATAATAATTTTACCGATTTCTATTGAGAGAGATTTTTCTTTCACACTAAAAATAAAGAAAACTATTTCTGGTTCTGCGGTTGACTTGAACTGTTCAAGTCCACACTTGAAGCAATTTGTGGTACGAGCATAACGGAGAAGGTCGTTCGATTGAAAGCCAAGAACGACAAGAACTTGTCTAGCCGAAAACACAAGTGCAATTTCGGTAAAGGGTTTATTGCTATAAGTATCACAAACTGATTTCAAATTTTTTATTTTTTGCTGTGCAAGAAAATTATTCAAACCAGATTTTTTCCAATAGCTCCGATACCCAAATAACTGAGAAGCTCTAAAAGATGAGTTCTCCTCTCTATGCTTTTTTCTTTTTATTATTTCTCTAATTTTTGTTTTGCTTTTTTTTTTCATTCTTCCTCTACTACAGAGGCTTTTTTATTTTTTATTTGCTCTTTTTGGTTTGTGGTTTGATGGTTGTCGATGTGAGGATTGCTCGCAATATGGGTTTTTAATTCTTCCCAAGTAGGTCATGCTTTGCTTCTTCGAGCTTCATCTTGCTTTCTAGAAAATTAGCTTCTTATTGGAGAATTGCTCACGAGACTTAGCAAAGGTGATGGATTTTAATGAAGTTGGAGATGGTGGCCATTCAATTTTGAGTGTTTATTAGGATCGTCGCCACCACCCTCGACATTATACCATTAAATTTAATAGATGTTTATAGAGAAGTGAAGGAATTGATTGAGTTGGTATTGAAGCAAGCAAAAAAGGTGAGAACCGAAACCGACCCCAACATGGACGAGCCATGAGATGGATTCTTTAGATTTTGGACTAAAATGATAATGTATTACTAAAATTTTTAGGGTTTACCTCATTTAAATTGAATTAAAAGTTTGAGGGACTAAAATGATAAATATTTTAATGAAGAACAATGACATGAAAAATCAAAATTTAAAAGAAAATACCATGTCAAATTTCCGTTAGAGTTTTTAATGGGGGCAGTGACTAAAATGAATGAGCTATATAATGTAGGTGTTTAAATTGTAAATTTTTTATTTTAAGTGCCTAAAATAACAATTTTTTAATAGTTAGGTTACTAGTTTACCCTTTATTTTAATAATTAAAATATTTTTTATCTAATTTTTCAAAAAAAAAAAAAAGAAAAAGAAAAAGAAAAATCTAAAAATTGCCAAAGCTTGCTGTTTTCCACTATACCCGGGAGAAAAAAGAAAAAACAATGGTAAACCTTGCTTATCCCCTAGGAACCCATGGTCAGTGACTATTGAAACCGAAAACTCAAAGCACCATAAAAGAAATGGCTGTTTCATCCTCTCTAATTCTCTCTCCATTACACTTCAGCTTCATCTCTAACAACAAAGACATCAACAAAAAGCTCTCTTTTCTATCTGCAAATCCTTTTTTCTTCAACTTCTCCTCCAAACCCACCAACACCAATAAGGGCTCCTCCATTGTCCTCTGTTCTTACAGTTAAAAGAAACCCAATTTTTCTTTTATTCTCTTCCTTTTAACAAATAAACTTGACTTACCCTTTGTTGTCTTATTTATGCAGAATCTGGAAGTGGTTTGACAGCTGAAGACAAGAGAGTTTTGCGTGAAAGATATGGTTTTGATCCCAATGAGTACATCTCTGAGGCAAAGGTGGGGTTTTTTCCCTTTGTTTTCGATTGAGTTGTTAATAATTGATTAATTTTTGTAAATATTTTTATTCTTTTTAATTGGGTTTTATAGAATAAAAGGATAAAGGAAGGGAAAAAGCAAGGAAAAGGAAAGGAAGTAGTAGCAGAGGACGAAGATAAGGTCCCTAGAACCACTCATAAATTGCTTCAGGTACCAATTTCATGCCATTGTTCTAATCATGATTTGATTTGGATTTGGATTTTTATGTAAAGGATGAAAACACTGATTTTAGATGTTATTCTACTCTTGAAAAACTGTAATCGCTTTCTTTGACACAAAGGCATTACACAAATGGTTGTATATGTTGGTGATTTGATGCTCTGACTAGAATTTAGAATCAATTTGACTGACACCATTTGAGGAGCAGTCAAAGTCTTTATGGTTCTATAGGAATTAGGATTTCTCATGGAATTTGAGTGTGAAAATGGTGTTCCAGTTGAAGCTAGTTTTATAGCCTCGATATGTTTATATGATTGTTTGCTTGTCCATTTTAGCTGGACTAATCCTAGATAGTTAATTCAAACAAGCATATTAAACGTTGTAGGTTCTCGGAGGAAAGGCTAAAAGAAAGAAGTTGCTCTCACCTAAAGGCATGGAAGTTAGACCAATGATGGAAGTTGTAAAAGGTGCTGCCTTTGATATACTGCAGGTCGTATATCTTATTTGTAATTTCCTAAATCCTATTCATTTGCTTCTATAAATAGCTTAAGTTGTTCGGATGCATTTTTCTTCTGTTGATGCTTTATGATGATTGTAGATTAGATTTTAGGGAATTTTAAGGTTTTCCCTGATATTTTGAAAGAATGATTTATTCTAGTGTAATTTAGGCAGCTGATGGCTGTCCTGCCTCTTTACGCCCGGGTCGCTGGTTAGACCTTTACAGTGGTACAGGCTCTGTCGGTATTGAAGCTATCAGCCGAGGATGTTCTGAGGTGCAATTTTTGACTTGTTACTCATTATCTTGTTCTATTGTTAGCTTTGAATGATTTTTAAGCTGAGAAAGCCTGAAAAAGACTTCAAATGTAATTTGACATTTTTGTCTAGACTTAAGAATCTGCTACGGTAAATAATAATTTTTCATTGTTATGATGTATATTTTCTTAATATAAAGCTTCATTTGTGATTTTATAGGTGCATTTTGTTGAGATGGATCCTTGGGTTGTTTCAAATGTTCTGAAACCAAACCTGGAATGGACTGGATTTCTTGATGTCTCAGTCATACATCCTGTTCGTGTTGAAACTTTCTTAGAACAGGCAGACCGATTTGCAGGTTTGTTTTATTCTTTGATTTCTTATGATGAGTTTTAGATAATTGAAATTTCAATGTGGTTACTAATTTGCAAATCGAATTCTGTATGTAACTAAGAGGAGAGACATCCAAGAAATCAATTCTGCAGAACTCTGTATGTCGATGTAGAGACATAAAACCGATATATTTCAAACGAATGAATGCAAGAGCTTGACACTGAAAGGGCATATAAGTCAACTGTGTATTCGTGATAGTGTCTTATATTTCTACTGGTTAATGGTTTCCTTTCGTTTTAGATGTTAGAAACTAACTTTTTGATTGTTTTATAGGCAATGGACCATTTGATTACATTAGTGTAACACCTCCATACACACAAGTTGATTATGGAATGCTAATGTCTCAAATTTCAAAGTCACCTATCGTTGGAGAAGGCACCTTTATTGTGAGTGGCAATTTGTTGTTTGTTCAAAGATCGGGTTTATATGAGTACCATTTGCCTTGTTTCTCAACATATTTTCATGGTCTAGGTAGTGGAATACCCTTTGAGGACGGACATGCTGGATTCCTGTGGATGCCTTGTAAAGGTATTTCCATTAATTACTTGTTTGTTACTTTGCATTGAGCTTCCTGTAGGAAGTGGAAGTTAATGAACCTCTGGTCTGAGTTACTACAGATTTTAGCATGCCAAGCAACTTAAGGGCAGCACATCAGCAAGTCTTATTGTATTTATTTGTTAATGTTGGAAGCGTAGTGGGCACTCGATAAACTTTACAACTCGTACGATATTATTAATACGAAACAAAATACGATTACAACAAGAACACTAGCTGCAGCTAATTTTACAAGCACCACTAACTAAAGCTTTTCAAAGCTTTCTTCTATCTCTTTTATTTTCTAGCTTTTTCTTATATATCATTCAAAAAACTAACAATACATATATATAAGATAGTAAACCGCCTTAATTGCTGTCACTTGTTGCTAATTTTTTTACATTTGCTTGATCATTTTTCTGCCACGCATTTCTTGCTAATGATTCAATTTTTGGCACTTTAAAATGCTGCCACTTCATCCTTATATTACAGCCTTAATCTTTCTTAATTGCTAAGCATCTATGTGCTGCCATACACTTTTTGCTGCTGCCATATATTCTTTAGTTGCTGCCAAGTGTTACCTTCATCACCAAACTTTTGCCACATGTAAAATCAAGTTTGATTCTAACACTCCCCCTCAAACATGATTTTTCATTTCGAGCTTATCTTTGAGTTTATTGAATACTTTCGCTTTCAAAGGCTTCGTAAAAATATCTGCTAATTGATCTTCAATTCGGCAATAGATTAACTCCACATTTTTGTTCTTCACCTGCTCTCGTATAAAGTGATATTTTGTATCAATATGCTTGCTTCGACTATGGGAGACTGGATTCTTAGCAAAAGAAATTATGGACTTGTTGTCGACATAAATTGTAGTTGGTTCTTCTTGTGCCAAGTTTAGCTCATCCAAAATATTCTTCAACCAGATTGCTTGACAAGAGCACGCTGCAGCGGCTATGTATTCTGCTTCACATGTCGAGAGAGCTACCGTTTGTTGCTTCTTTGATGACCATGAAAATGTTGCGGAGCCAATATGAAATAGATATCCAGAAGTGCTTTTTCGATCATCTATGTCTCCCCCGTAATCACTGTCGGAATATCCAACTAACTTCGAATTTTGTGGATGTGTGTAGAATAAACCATGATCCAACGTACTTTTGACGTATCTTAAAATTCTCTTTGCTACAATCCAATGATCTTGCTTTGGATTCTCCATGAATCTGCTTACCAGTCCCACAGCATATGTTATGTTTGGTTGCGTGATAGTTAAATACCTTAGACTTCCAACGATGCTTTTGAATAACGTTGGATTCACTTGCTCTCTTGTTGAATCAACACTTAATTTCATGCTTATTTCTGTTGGAGTGGCTACCGGCTTGCAATCCTTCATTCTGAATTTGCTTAAGATTTGCTCCGCGTACTTCTTTTGGGATATAAATATCCCATCTTTCATTTGCTTCACCTCGACTCCAAAAAAGTATGACATCTCACCGATATCTGTCATTTCAAATTCTTCAGTCATTGCTTTCTTGAAATCATGGAACATACCTGGATTGTTTCCGGTGAAGATCATATCGTCCACATATAAGCACACGATCATAGTATCACCGTCGTCATTTTTCTTTGTATATAATGTATGCTCGTACGAACTCTTTATGAACCCATTCTTCTGGAAATATTCATCTATTCTTGTGTTCCATGCTCTTGGTGCTTGCTTTAATCCATGCAAGGCTTTCTTCAAGCGATAGACTTTATCTTCATGTCCTTGTTTGATGTACCCAGGTGGTTGCTCGATATAAACTTCTTCTTTTAGGTAGCCATTCAGGAATGTTGACTTCACGTCCATCTGATAAATCTTCCATTTGTTTTGTGCTGCAATTATTGTGAGAAGTTTGATGGTGTCGATTCTTGCTACTGGAGCGAATACTTCATCGTAGTCAATTCCTTGTCTTTACTTGTAGCCTTTGGCAACTAGTCTTGCCTTGTATTTCTCTACTTGTCCTTCTTTATTTGTCTTCATCTTGTACACCCACTTGACTCCAATCGGATTTTGTCCTTCTGGTAGGCTTGTGAGCTCCCACGTATCATTTCTTTCTATCGATGCAATTTCTTCATTCATGGCATTCTTCCATTTGTCATCTTCAATTGCTTCTTCATATGTTATTGGATCACTGCTTGCAAATAAACAGAAAAGTGAAATATTTTTAGTTTCATAATCCTTGTACCTTTCTAGTACTCTTCTCTCCCTTGTAGATCTTCGAACACCAATTGGGTGTTCTTCAATATTTTCTGTTCTAGTGCTATTGTTGTTGCTGCAACTACTTGATGACGATGGTTCATTCAGATTTTGTTGAGGACCTTGATCATCACCTTGTTCATCTTTGTTGATGAAGTCGTCATCGTGTTTATCTTCATTAAAGAATAGTCTACCAATTTTCTTTTCATCTTGGCTCCATTTCCAGTGTTCTGCTTCATCGAACTCAACGTCTCTCGAAATTATCATCTTCTTGGTTAGGGGATTATAGAGTCTGTAGGCTTTACTACTTTCATCGTAGCTAATGAATATACACTTCTCTCCTCTATCATCGAGTTTTTTTCTTGTTTGCTCAGGTACATGGGCATGTGCGATGCATCCAAAAATCTTGAGGTGGCTAACTCTTGGTTTTTTACCGCTCCATGCTTCGTTCGGCGTCATGTTCCTCACGCTCTTTGTTGGACATCGATTCAACAGGTAAACGGCACATCGAACTGCTTTGGCCCAAAAATTTCTTGGTAGATGCTTGCCTTTTACCATGCTTCTTGTCATGTCAAGAATGGTGCGATTCTTTCTTTTTGCTACTTTATTTTGTTAAGGCGTATATCTGACTGTTAACTGATGAATGATACCATGCTCCTTGCAAAATTCTTCAAATAAATTTGCTGTATACTCGCCTCCTCTGTCAGATCTAAGTACCTTTAAGTATTGGCCGCTTTGCTTTTTCGCCATTGCTTTGAATTCTTTGAATTTATCCCATGCTTCTAATTTTTCTTTTAGAACAAATACCCAACATTTTCTACTATAATCATCAATAAAGGTCAGGTAGTACTTGTTTCCTCCAAGTGATGGTATGTCGAAAGGACCGGCTATGTCAGTGTGGACTATCTCCAATGCTCTTCTAGCTCTCCAAGATTTGCCAACTTCAAAGTTTTGTTTGTGTTGTTTTCCTTTGATGCAGGCCTCACACAATTGATTTGGAGGGTTGATTTCTGGCAATCCATTCACCATCTTTGCTTTTGATAATAGCTTCAGGCCAGAAAATCCAAGATGCCCATACCTTAAATGCCACAGCCACGAATCGTCTTTGCTTGCAATCTTCATGCACTTCCCTTCTCCTGACTTGATGTCAATGGTGAAGAGACGACTCTGCGTCATATCTACTTAGGCAATTAATTCTCCATTTCTATTCTTGATGGAAAGTGAGCGATTCTTCATCTACACTTCATATCCTTTTTCGAGAAGCTGGCCAAGACTGATGATGTTGCTTTTCATAGCTGGTGCATAATAAACATTTGATATGTATTTCTTTTCTCTATTCTTTTGAGTAATCATGATTTTACCTTTGCCTTTAACCTCTGGCTGTGAGTCATCTCCAAAAGTTACTCGTCTACGGATTCTTTCATCTAGCTCCACAAACAATTCTTTTCGGCCACACATATGATTACTAGCAAAATTGTCGAGATACCAAATATTTTTCTTTGATTCTTCATTTTCTTTGTAAGTGAGGAATACATAAGATTCTTCGTTTTTTTCTTCTTCACCTGCTGTTGCATTATTTCTTTCTTCATGCTGTGGAGCCGATCTACACTCGTAACTAAAGTGACCATACTTATTGCAATTATAGCATTGTATCTAGGATTTATCTCCTTGTCGATATCCGCCTCTGCCTTGGCCTCTATATCTTCGTCCACGACTTGGTGTCTGGTAGTTCTCACTTGTTTGGTTGTTGACATATGGGCGACCGCCACGTCCACGTGTTCCTTGTCCACTTCTATATCTTCCGTGATATCCACCAAGGTTTCCTCTGCCTCGTGTATAGCTGCTGCTAGCTTCACCTTGGTTGATATTTAATTTGCTTTGAAGAACATGCTCCAAATTTTCAGTCTCTTCATTTTGCTTCATTTTATACTCATGGGCTTGGAGTGATCCCAGAAGCACGTTGATAGTTATTTGAGTCAAATCTTTTGATTCTTCAATCGCTACAACCACGTAATCAAATTTACATGTCAGCGATCGTAAAATTTTTTCGATCACCTTGACCTCGCCGAGTGTTTCGCCATTTCTTTTCATTTCATTTGCTACAGCTTTCACACGGCTAACATAGTCATCAATGTTTTCCGTGCTTTTCATTTTCAGCATCTCAAACTCGGCTCTGAGTGATTGTAAACGCACTTTTTTGGCTTTATCAACTCCTTGAAGTGATTTCTGCAGATTCTCCCATGCTTCCTTTGCAATTGTTGCTTCTGAAATTTTTTCAAAAGTAGATTCATCTACCGCTTGAAAAATATAATATAATGCCCTTTTATCTCTTTTACGAGCCTCCCTTAGTGCTCTTTTCTCTTCATTGTTTAGAGTCGCTTCTGCTGCTGCATTTTCAGGTTCGGCGTATCCTTTCTCCACGATATCCCAGCAATCTTGCGAACCGAGTAGTGCTTTCATTTGAATACTCCAGTTGCCATAATTTGTCTTTGTCAATCTCGGGATTTGTGGCTGGATCATGTGTTCCATCTTTTTGTGACGTGAATTCGAACTTAGCTCGGATACCATTGTTAGAAGCGTAGTGGGCACTCGATAAACTTTACAACTCGTACGATATTATTAATACGAAACAAAATATGATTACAACAAGAACACTAGCTGCAGCTAATTTTACAAGCACCACTAACTAAAGCTTTTCAAAGCTTTCTTCTATCTCTTATTTTATAGCTTTTTCTCATATATCATTCAAAAAACTAACAATACATATATATAAGATAGTAAACCGCCTTAATTGCTGTCACTTGTTGCTAATTTTTTTACATTTGCTTGATCATTTTTCTGCCACTCATTTCTTGCTAATGATTCAATTTTTGGCACTTTAAAATGCTGCCACTTCATACTTATATTACAGCCTTAATCTTTCTTAATTGCTAAGCATCTATGTGCTGCCATACACGTTTAGCTGCTGCCATATATTCTTTAGTTGCTGCCAAGTGTTACCTTCATCACCAAACTTTTGCCACATGTAAAATCAAGTTTGATTCTAACAGTTAATATAAAATGCAGATCAAGGATCGAAGATTTGGTCGGACACATTTAGCAATATATGGACCCAAATGGGCACAGAAGAAAAGAAAATCCGACAAGACCCTTCAAAATACAACATAGAAGTTTACCTACCAGTTTTCTAGTCGAAGGTGGAATGTCTTTCAATTATATCCAAGTTTTGCCATCATCAAGACATATCGAGTGTTGAAGGTAATTTTCTGTATAACCAATGCCATCATTTGTCAAATGCCAGCATATGCATTGGAATCATTTGTATCGCTCTGTTGTTTCTGAAAGGGTTGTATGTTGAAATTGCTAATTTATCGCTTCAGTGGTATTATCAAGCTTCGTTTACTGCTTGATCAGTGTGAGTCAAATCCCATGTATATAAATCAAGTTGATCATCTATATAAATCTTGCAGTTTGAAGTTGATTTGGTGCTGCTTGTTGCTTTGACTGCCCAGTTTTATATGTATTTTGCACATATCCTTGTAGTTGCTCTTATACAATGTTACTCGGGTTTAGGTGGGAGTGTTGGACCATACCTATGTTTCTATGCTCGTTTTTCATTGCAGTTTTCCATTAAAAAGCAGATTGAAAGCATCTCAACTTACCCTACATGTTGTACAATTTCAATGCTGAGGAGCTTTGGTTATTTTTGAACCTAGAATCTGTTGGTCTCTCCAGCAGGGATCCCCATAAAGAGAAGCCATTTTTTATTCAACAGGGAAAGTGCGGTCCACTTTTTCATTTTGTCTGAAATTTTTGTGTCCAACACGTCTTGGATGCATGAAAAAATTGAACATTCCTGACCTGTATTAAACTTAATTATTTTATTCAAAGATGGTGTGTTCTTTCTTTACCTTTTTCTTTTATCTTTTTTAAAGGAAGATGATTATTTTGCAACACAAGCATGCAGTATGGAAATGAAAACATCGTAAAGGGCATAATGTAATACATGTATTCACAAAATCATTTTTGTGCCTACTGAAAATGACTGCATTCTCATTGATTCATGTACCCTTTGACTAAAGTTACTAATCAGGCTTTCGAAAACCCAATCTTCAAAGATATGATTTGAGGAACCCTTAGGCTACTACTTGCATTACTTTGACTGTCAAGGATTTTTTAAATACATAAAAAAATAATTGAGAATGTGAAATATATTCGTGTCAGACACACTTACTCTGTATATTGTCATAATAATATGAACTTGAATAGCTTACTTGTCATTTTCTTTTTTTAGATTTGGGTTTTTAATGAATATTCTTATTAAAAGTTCATTACATTTAAGTAGATAAAGTTATATAAAAATAAAAGGGTTTGAAGCAACATATGAGAATGAATGAAGAGAATGTGGATAACATAAAGATTTGTGATAATTGGGCAATGGTGTTTTTCAATATGCAACAAAGCAGGGAGCAGGATGTGCTTAATGGTCCAATTTTAGAATTAAACTCATCTTAATTCTCTAATTGCCTCTTTCTCTTCTTCTTTCTGTACTCATGATTGTACTATATTTTTGTGGGATTCTCAACACCTTTATTATTTGTGAAAATGAAAATGAGAAAAAAAATTAATATTTGTGACATTATGCTTAGTCCCCAAGATAGCTCCTGCTTCGCAATTTTACTATCTTAACAGTTACCATTATCAATATTACAGTACAACAATTTTAAAATTCAAATTTAATTTTTATTTACATTAAATCCAAATATTACTATTTAAATCAAATTCGTTAATATTTAAATTTAATAAATTGAAAGAAATTAAAACATTCATTTAAAAATGATTAGTTAATGAATTCAGATATCCAAATTTGAATTAATCATCTACAATAATAAAACAAATTAAAATATTTAATATTCGAGGTTAATATTTAAATCTGCATTGCACACTTATTAATTTCACTTTCTAACATATAGCTATTACATTAGCATACATTATTCATGTTTAAGATATTCGTATTCTTTTTACAATTGAGAATCAAACATAAGTTATTCCTGAAAAAAATGACCATCAATTAATAGGCTACAACTTAAAGTTTACTAAGAAACTATGTTTAAATACACTCAAAATCACGTCTTTTAATTATTGTAATAATGTCAGTTAACAATAATATTTCCTACTTGAGATACTTAGAGAGTAAGGAAACCCCTTTTAATACATATAATTACTTCTATAATCTTCTTTACTTAGATTCTTCCTCTTTCTTTTGTTTTTATATCTGGTTTTGAGAGCACCTTCTTTTCTGATTTAATGGAAAAGCTCACAAATGATACGATCGGTTGCTCTCATTTTATATAATTAGGGTTAAATAACTTTTTAGCTTAAAATTTGGTAACTTTTTTCATTCTACCTAAACTTTTTTTTTGGTCAAGTTAAGCTTTGAGTTTGACAATTGTTTTCATATTGAACTTGATAGGTCTTGAACTTAGTAATTGTTCCTACATTGGGACTTGAACCGTTTTTTTTTTTTTTAAGTTAACCATTGAAAACCTTAAAGTTCATGTTTTAATGTAAGAATAATTTCTAAGTTCAAGCCTTAATATGAGAACATTCAATGACTAATTTGAAAAAAAAATTCAAGCCCCAATATAGGAACAATTGCCTCGTTCAAGCACTAATGTGAAAACAATTGTCAAGTTCAACACCAATTTGAGAATAGTTGCTGAGTTTAGGCCTCAAATATTTAACCCTTTTAATTTTAAGCATTCCTATCCTATATTCATATCTAATACATATTTGAACATGAGTACGAGTATTTGACTGTCTAAATACACAAAAGAATGAGAAAATAAAATACATTTATATTAGAGATATATCCGAATCTAATACTCATGTTTAGGGTTTGTTTAGTATTATTTTTAAAAAATATTTTTGGGACAAAATCATTTTTGGATAAAAGCATTCTTAAACAAATTGTTTTTTGAGAGAAAGAAATGTTTCTCCCAAAAAAAAATTGACCCAAAAACACTTTTTGTTCAGCAGTTATTCCCCAAGAACATTTTTTTTTTTTCAAAAACACTTTTGAAAAACATTTTTAAATTAGGCCTAACTAGGATTCCAACACATTAGAATTGAGGGAGATAAGGAGGCCCCCTTTGTCTGGCTTGCTTGTTGCATGAAAATCCACGAAAACAAAGCAAAGAAAGAGAGCTCCCATGGGCCCATTTCATTATAAAGCAACAATGGCAAGACAACGACCTTTTCTGTTTTTAATTCCCCAAACCACACTGTTGCTTTCATCTTTTAAGTAACACAAAAATTGCTTCTTAAACCATTGCTCTTTTATATGCTGCTTTCTCACCCCTTCCCTTGAACCTCAACATGTTTGCTCTTACTTCTCTATTCAATGGCTTCCAATTCTTTGTTCAAAACTTTTAAACACAATAGAAAGATTATGGGGAAGAGTGGTAGAGCTTTGAGGTGTTTGTTTGCAGTTGCCATGCTTGTGGGAGTTGTTTGGTTATTGTTTGTCGGTATTGCAGCGAACCGAGCAACCGTCACAACAAAATCGATAACGGTTTCCTCGACCGGAGAATTGAAACATTGGGAATTTGTTGTCGAGGATTTCCATTTCAATTATGTCAGCAAGAGAAGAGTTCCTAGTGGACCTGATCCCATTCACAACAGGTATATGTTCTTGTCTCAAATATGATAAACTACATATCTATGATTTTGGCTAGGCATAATAAAGCACTAACAGTAATGCGACTAACATGACTCGCTCTCAAGTCATATCTGGAGCAGTAAATACCTTGATCATTAAGTCAACACAGGGTTCGGTTTCTTTTTTATATAATAATCTACAAATGTAAATTAAAGAAAAAAAAATCACTAAAATCATATTTAAAATGCATGAAAGGTGGTGATGGTGTGTTATTCTTTTAGAAAAGCGTCTTTAAACCAATCTCTCTTATTTTGATACGGAAACAAGAAAAAAAAAAAGACATAGGGTGAAGCACTTTATCATGCATTTGACAGTCCACTCTCCTTTACAGTCAATTTCAATTTTATGTATTTCAGGAGAGTATCAAAGTCTAGGCAACCACCAGGACGAGCCTAATTGTGAAAGGCCTCAAGCTTTCTGCACATCATCATCATCATCATCATCATTGTAGAATTTTGTTTACATATGTGTTCCTTTTTACGATGAGAATTTCATAAACCATGTACTTCAAAATTTTCTGAACAACAAATTCAATTTTCTTAGTGTTTATTCTGTTTTGCTGCTATTTAAATATTCGTAACTTCTTCGGGGTTTTGTCAAGTTCAAATCACAAAACTATAAAGAATGTGTAGATATAAGAACGCTAATTCCGAATTATGTTTATCGTCTAGTAAAAGTATCATGAAGATCTTTGTACTAAAAGTTAAATTGTATTTTGTCCTCTCTACTAAAAAAAATTAATGTTAAATCAAAAGGCAAACAGATCATTTTGTTAAATCTTTCATCTATTTTTATGGTTAAAAATTAATTTATGTACATCAAGATAAGGTATACATGACATGTCAAGTATCACTATATAATCCACATCAGTTTTTAATACAAATAGATGAAATTTTTAATAAAAATGACCAATAAGCTATTTGAACTAACAAAAAAGGATTAATTTATCTATTTTTAAATAAAAAATACAAAATATAATCTAACTTTTAATATATAAATCTCTATGATACTTTTACCTCCTAAAGGCTAGTTTCTCGTTATTTTTGGAAAGAGCTTATGAAAAATACTTTTGAGAGTGTTTAATATTACCGTCAAATTGTATTTTTAAAAAATAAAATGTTTATTTTTAACATAATGTTGTGAAGTAAAAAAATATGTATTTAAATAATGTTCAAATTCATAAATATTATGATATTTTAATAAAAATATAAAAAATAATTTATTGTAACTCATTATTAATATTTTAAAATATAAAATATAAATTTAAAATATTTATAAGTAATTAATATTAATTATTTGTAAAATTATAAGTAATTTAAATATATAATCTACATTTTAATTATTATTCAAATATAATGATTATAAATTTAAATATATAATTTTATATATTTAAAATAAATTTCAATAAAAAATAATATTTAAAATTTACATAAAATATATTAAAGTATAAATAAAGTTAAAAGATGTCATTTTGGCTTCAAAAGTGCTCTTGAAAAAACAAAAGCTAAAACTTATGCTTTTGTTTTTTTAATTTAAAAGCACTTTTAAATTAAAAAATTATTTATTTAATATTACTTATAGTTGAAAAAACATTTTTGAAAAACAATAATAAATAAAGTTTAAGAGTGAGTTTAGACAAGTAATACGATATATTTAACTTACTTTTTATCTTATGTAATAATATTTAATTTTACTACTACTAATATTTTTATACTAATAAAAAATAAACATATCATCCATTTAAATTATACTAAGTAAATTGAATGGACGATAAAATTGGAAAAACAAAAGAAAGCCAGAACTTTTGGAGGTGTCCCCACCACCATTTTTGCTTGTCCTTTATTGAATCCTTTTAAGACAAGGAGATTCATGGATAGGGTTTTTTGTTCAAGAATGAGGCCAATCAAACAAAACATGTATGTTTACTGTTTAAGAAAGAATGGAGCAGATTCCAATAAAGCTTATTGTTCTACGTACATGATGTTTAACTTTTTATGTAATATAATCTGATGATAATAATAATAATAATAATAATATAAATTAATCACTTTTTGTTTTGGATTTTCTAAGATTTGTCTCGTGTTTCCTTCTGCTAAATAAAGTAAAAGCCAATCACTAAAGTTTGCTCACTTCTCAAAAAACCTTTTCTTCCTTCAATTCTGCATTAAAATATGACAATTTGTTTATTGTTCAATAATTCGGAGGTTGAAATTATTTATAAATTAATAACCCGTATTTTATCAACTTAATTTCAGCTTCTGCAATTATTTTCTGTTGAGTGATGATCTCTTTTGACAGAAAATTTCCAAGTATTGTTTGATTAGTCTAAGTGGTACCAATTTTAACCTATATATTATAGATTAAAGTGTTTAGACCTTAACATGGATCACGTCCTTTTGATGGTGGTCGTATACTTACATACAATCATGACGTTTTTAATTCTGTGAATTAAGCTCTCAGAACTGATTCTTGATAAAGTACTGGAGACAAAAAAAATTTTTGGGAAATATTACCTTCTGTTATTGGGGGTTTCATAAACTATTTGACAAACGATACTTCAAAAGTTTATCTCAAAAGAGTCAACCTCAACAATGATCAGTATTATCTCTGGTGGAGTTTTTGTCTCCCACTTTCGTGGAAAGCTTTGAAGGATTCACAGAAAGAGAATGTCCCGATTGATGAAGATACAATCTGCAAAGCTCATAGATAAATATCAGCATAGCACATAACCTTAATCATTTAAATCAATTGCATGCGGAAGATTCAAATCACTACCTACGAAATATGCAAGTACGTTTAATATAGCTATGAATACTATGTTATTTGGACAGGAAAAAGAATGAAGGTATGGAATGTATCATGCTTGTACGAATATATAATATAAATATATAGGGAACACATTAGCACTAATTTCGCAGACATTGAAATCTTGCTTTAGAAAAATAAAAGCAGGAAGGTAAATGGAGAAGATTGTTAATCAGAGATTTAGATAACCACAAAGTGACAAACATTGTGAGTAAAAACATCTAATTCCTTTTATTACAGCTCCAGTTGAAATTGAAGCAAGCAACACAGTTCTGTTTCTGTTTTATTTTTGGTTGTACATGTTCTGTTTCAACCACAATCTGGGTTTTTATTTTTGTTAGACTTTTATCAATTAAACTGTTTCTTTTATCAGGATTTGTCAGACCCACTAGTTTTCAACTTAAACTGATTCAGTAGGCTGATTCCATCTTTATTTGGCAACAATATTTCCTACCCACAAATTATGGAGCTCAAACATAGATACGTAACACGAGTTTTACACAATAATATAATAATAAATCTTCATTTTGGTCATTCATTTTCTTTTTAAATTAATTTTACTTATTCTAGAAAAACATGAGTAGTAAATTCTAAGAATAGTTACTTAATTATTCAGTTAATTTTATGGATCAGCCCTTGCAATCATAAAATTAATATAATAATAAGATGTTTAAAATTGAAGAGTGGAAACATCATAAATCATCAGTATTGATTTGAGTAAAAACAGATACAATCCAACAAGTTGATTGTATTATTCAATCCATATATAAGAAAGAGAGGCAATTGAATTGGAGATTTGCATGATCTTCTATCAAAAGCCTTTAGATATGCATTAACATGTCCTACATTGATTCATTATCTTGCTTAGTGAAAATCAGAGGGAAATCATCATCATCCATTTCTGGGAAACCATTTTCCTCACCCATGGTTTTCAATGACTGATAAACCTGAAACATTGACCATCTATCCTTTGGCCGACCAACCACACAATTACATGCAATTTTGAGCAACTCTGAGATTTGCTCATCATGCCCTTTTCCCATGACATCCTTGTCAATGGCGTCCTCGATTCTTCCCGAGTTCGACAGATGATTTATCCAATCCACCAAATGACCTTTGAATCCTTCTTCACCTGTATTGACTTGTACTGGTTTTTGCCTAGTTACCAATTCGAGAAGAATGACACCGAATCCGTAGACATCGCCTTTAAGTGAAGAAACCATCGTGCTTGAATACTCCGGTGCTATGTAACCGAATTCGCCTATATCGGATTTCATAAAACTAGTCTCGTTAACATCTGATGAAGTCATGAGCCCCGCTAATCCAAAGTCCATTAACCGAGCATCCAAGTCCTCGTCCACGAGAATCACATTGGAGCAGATGTTCTGCTGCAGAAATGGAGGATGACATCCATGGTGTAACCAAGCAAGACCCCTAGCTGCACCCAAACCAATCTTGAACCTAGTTGGCCAATCTATGTCACCACCCCTACCATGCAACAAAGAATAAAGAGTCCCATTGGACATATGTTTATAAACAAGTAGTTTTTCGTCTTCTACGACACAAAATCCCAAAAGGGGTGTTAAATTTGGATGCCTGAGTTGGCCTAATCTATTCATCTCCCAATGAAACTGTTCCTCACTAAGTTTACAAGTTGTAAGTCTCTTGATTGCAAGGGCTGATCCATCAGGAAGCATTGCTTTATATGTAGTTCCCATCCTGGTTGAAACTAATATGTTTTCTGCATTGAAATTGTTTGTGGCAGCCATTAAATCACCCAACTTAAGTTTCACAAGTGGCTTTTGAAACAGTGAAACTTGAGTCAATTTATGAGCTCTCAATCTCTCAGCCCAATTCCTATCATCAGATCCTCCAGTATACCCTTTCTTCTTCCTCTTGATCCATCTCATATGCTGCCACCACCAAACCCCAAACCCAACAACATTGAACCAGCAGCACCAAAAACCCCAGCTGCAATTATGATCGCTAAATTTTTCTTACTCAAACCCCCACACTTTCTAAGAGGACCTCCACAAAGACCATTGTTCCCAACAAAATCTGCCTTACCGAAATTCTCAAAAGATGAAGGAATAGCACCTGAGAGATCATTATCTGCTACTGAAAACTTTTTCAGCCTATCTAAACCAGATAATTGATATGGAATTGACCCTGAAAGTCTATTATTTGATAGTTTCAAATTATTCAAATAAGCACAGTTTGATAACTCAGGAGGGATGGTACCTGATAGATCATTGCTAGATAGATCAAGGGTCACTAAATAAGGTAACCAAGAACATATCTGTGCAGGGATGGATCCAGAAAGCTTGTTAGCTGACAGGTCTAAACTTTGCAAACTACGACAGTACTGTAAAGATTGAGGTAACTGTCCTGAAAGCTTCATATCACGAAGTCCAAGGCTTAACAGGCGATTTTCTCGTTCATTCCAGCAAGAAACTCCAACAAATTTGCAGATAAAACCTACTGAATTATTGTTGAAAGTCCAAGAGCTTAATTTCCCATCTGGGTCTTCTAGAGAGTTCTTGACACCTTCAAGGCACTTCATGTCATCTTCGGTTACAGCTGATAATACAAGTCCAGGGAAAAACATCCAGGCTAAAACAAAGATGAAGATCTTTAAACTATTGAGCAAAGATCCCTTCATATATTCCACAAAATGGAAGCCTTCTCTTTGTGGCTTTGATCACAAATTTGGTCTTTTTTGTGTGTTGATATGCTGCAATGACTTGGAAACAAAAAAAATGGGGCTTAAAATGAGTGGAATGGTGTAAATTGTTAAGTGGAAGAGCCTGTAAAGCACCATTGACTTGGATTATATTTGAGAAATTACCAAACAATTGCTTAATAGTTACTAGGGTATACTATTTCCCCCTAGTGAGTGCTTTTTATGTGTTTGAAGAAAAGGGAAAATTTGTCTTGTGAATTTCAAAGTGTTTGGGTTGATCATCATAACTTGTTTGACTAACAATAATGTTCATTTCAAAGCACTAAGATTTTGTTGACAGATACATATTGGTTTTGTTTAGATATAAAATCTTAAAATTAACTTCGTCGCTCTGAATATATATATATATATATTTGCTGACTGGGAAATTATCTTTGGTGTAGTGTGGAAAAACAGGAATCTCGTTATTTTCCAAAAAAAGGCAGTAACTCATGAACCAAATCTTATGTATGGCAAAAAACATTCTCTAGTATTACCAAGATTGTGATGCAGGTGAAATGGGAGCCGCCCCTGCGAGTAGGATGAGGTGGTACAGCTGATGGAAGGAGTGCTTAGAGACAACTGGATTTTTGGTTTTCAAAGATGTCTGGGTAAAAGTACGATTCTGAATGCTAATATCTTTGAAGGGTTGTAAGCTTGTTGGAACTGTGATAGCAAAATGGTGGTGGAGCTGCTGCACGCGCGAGAAGAAGATCGTAATGCCACATAAGGAAAGACCCTTAATATCTTACCTTACTCCCGTAATAGAAAAATGTAATTTTTTTCAGACCATAAACTATTTTCCCTTAAATTAATATTATATATCTATCAAAAGGAAATTTGATTTTGCAGACAAACCAATCAAGTTCTTAAGATTTGGATCTGCCCATAATTTGTCTGCTTCCATTCATTGGATTCCGATCATATTTTTATTAAATGAAAGTGGAAGGTAATTGCTCCAAGGGCCCCATTATCCATTACAAGCAGTGTTAATTTGTTTAGCAACAATGACATTTTCAAGAAATTTTGTATATGTATCCTTTGAAAACAAATTAATAAATAGAGAATTAATTTTGGATTAAAAAACTACACATTGTATTTCTAGAATGTCTTACAAGCAAAACTTTTCTAAGAAATTGAAAAAATAATAATTAAATAATTATCTATACCTAGATTCGAATTTTGATTAAATTAATATCACGAATCAATTTTTTTCAATATTATGGATATATTTCATGAAGTTGATGGATCATCACTAGTGCGACATCCCTCCAATTTTTTTCATAACTATTCGTTATTAATTCATGTTATTTATATTATTTTTTTTAAAAAAAAATTGTTCATTTGAAATATTTTGTTAGAATTCATGTAAGCATTATTTGTTATTTTATTATTAAAAATATTGAGATTTACTACAAATTATTAAAATTGAAATAAATATTGATTTTTACACAATTCTTTATTTCTTTCCATACTCAAAATAATTATATTATATTAATAACACTTTCTATAATTTGCCATTTTGTTAATTTACAATTAAAAAAAATCAAAATTTACTACAAATTGTAAAATGTCGACTGAAGATGATTTTTTACCGAATTCTTTATTTCTTTCCATACCCAAAATAATTATATTATATTAGTAAAACATTTTGTAGTTTGCCCATTCTTTGTGTAGTAATCCCATCCCGGCCCAAGCTGGATTATACTTACACCATAAAATAAATGAGGATAGTTGTGATTATAAAAAAAAGGATAAATGTCAATATTATATATCAACATTGATTTAATGGGTAATTATATACATGAACTTTAATTTAGTGTAATTATACACGTGAATTTTTAATTGTGGTTCACAAGTATACATAAAACTTTAATTTTGATTTAATCATACACATTTAAAGAAATAAATACATCAATTTATTTTTATATTGGATAAATATAATTATTTATATATGCAATATATAAAAATAAAATGATGTTATAACAATAATTGTGTTATAATTTACAAGAATCAAATCAAATCAAATTTTCATGTATAAAAATGTACAAAATCAAAGTTTTTGTATACAATTGTACATTAAACCGTAGTTCATGTATAATTTTGATATTTATCCCTAAAAAAAATCAATTTTTGTATAAAAGTATCAGGATTCCATGCTCATTAATATTTTTGGAAAATATTCGGTACACTGCCAATAAAACTTAAAATTTCTATAAATAGAGGCTTTCCTTTCATTTATAATCACTTCGTTCTTTCTGAGCTAAAGAATTTTAAGACCATTTACTCAAATATTGTGTGTGCATTATTTTCCTTTGGCTTTTTTTTGTTGCGTTTTCGTTCGAGTTTGCTTTCGCAATAATTCGATATCTTAGAGAAATTCTGTGAAGACTCACCTTTACGAGAGTGAAGCTGATTTACACATATTCAGAACAAAAAAATTATCTAAAACCATGCAATTTGCGAGATTAAAATTATACCCAACAATAATTGTGCTGTTTTCCTAATTTAATTAAAACTTAAACTCTAGCAATTTGATTTTTATTTTGAATGAAGGCTCAGCTTTAGTATTGAAACATCAACTTCAAAACTCCAATTTCGACATGCAATGTAATGATAAAATATTTATTTCATAAATTTATTGGACCAACAAAAAATAAGAAAATCAACTTTATAGAATAGTCGTAGGATTCCACCATATACAGTAAAATATGGGTGAGTTATAAAATATTAAAATAAGGTGATAAACATTGAAAAAAAATGACACCAAAATTTATGTATAGTGTTTGTCCAACTCTACATGATGGGTTTGCAAACATTACAACACATTTTCTACACCACATTTGTGTGTCAACAAAAATTGGTGGCTATAAATTATAATGCTTAATCATAAGATGTTGGACAAGGTAAATTGTAATTAGGTGATGGGTGTCGAATCCAATAAATATAAATATTTTTACGATAAATAATACAAAATAGTAGTATAAGGCAGTAGGATCGATTCCACAAGGACTGATTCCTGTAATCTACTCTCGTGTCTTTCTCTTGAACGTCATGTCAAAGGGCGTGCCCACGACACGTGACTGTCTCCTAAATAAAAATAAAAATGGGGGATTAGAGAAACGTTAAATTAAAATAAAATAAAAATGAAATAAAAACAGTAAAATAAATCTTGACGAAAAATAATCAATCGAGAATAAAAGATGAGAAAAACTATATATTTTAATAAGCTTAGCCTCAGCCTCGGTTCCCTCCGATCTTGAATCGATCCTTAAAATTTAATCCTCCCTTTTTAGTCGATAAGCTAGTTATAGCGCTCGAGAACGTCCCAACCACCAACTTTCCCTCTAGTAGTCGGCTCCGGATACGACCTGCAAATCGACCCTTGCCGAATGTCTAACCATGTCGCACGTGCTCGTGATTTAGGATTTCAACAGCTTTGCGTTCTGAAAAGCCCAACTCGGATTAACAACCTTGACCGCGCGGGTCATTTAAATCCGGACTCTACCACCCTTGACGGAATCCAACTAGCTTTTCCCACTTGGACACGCCAATTTGTTCGCGGGAACTTGAATACAACACGGTCGATTTGACTTACCAACTGTACGCCAATCTATTTCGATCCAACGTGCTCTTTTCGAATCGAAAATAGAATTAACGTTACGGGACGAATTTGTACTACCCCATAAACCGGAGTGATAGCTAGTACCAAAAAAAAGGTCTTTAGCACGGTTTCGTAACTCACGATTATTTCTTGACGGAGCAATAACCGGACTAAGGCTAAAATGAATTTAGTGACACATGATTTTACTCATGCTTGGTGGATGAAATGGTTATGGATTTCTTGTGAATACGAAAGATGGAAAGGGAAGGGGCTAAAGTAGCAATTGGACAAATTTATGAAAAGAAATAAAATTGAAATGGAAATGGCAGCAATTTGGACTGACGAAATGGAAGAGAAAGTAATAATTGCTCAATTGCTTCAATAGCTTATCAAAATCAAAAGTACATTCAATTGAGTCCAAGTAGCCCCTATTTATATACAATTGGATTACTAAATTTAGCCTAAGTCTTATTCAACTAAATTACCCATTTGCTAAAAATAAGTAGTTTAGTCAAAATAAAATAACAAATTATAAAAATAAACAAAAAATAAAAAGAAAATAACAAATTGACTAAGTCTTTATTTGACCATTTCTCACTAAAAGTTTCTTTTCTTGCAATTCAATCATCAAATGTCCTCCAAATTCGAATTTAGCCAATCTCTTCACACATGTCTTCAATTTAATCCTTCTTTTGCTTGCTTTTAAGTAAAGAAGCATCAATTTGTGTACCTGATAAAAAATGAAAGAAACTAGAAGTATTTTTTTCTCAAAATTAATCAAAATACACAAATAAATTGCTCAAATAATTTACTTATCAAAATCCCCCCTGCTTAGCCTATGCTTGTCCTCAAGCATAATGTTTATTTTATATTAAGACTATTTGACAAAAAATCTAACAAATCCAAATTTCTTTCATTGATTAAGTGTCATGCAATAATTAAAGAAATCAGAAATAAATAATTGCTTATATCTACTCAAACCACATTTTATAAACTTTCAAATACTATGAAATAAAATCAATCAGTTCACAAAATTGCAACTTAATTACACTTGCTAAATTTGTACCCAATTTTATTAATATGTACATACATTATTTATTTATTTTTATTTTTATTTTTTGATTTTATTTTGGACCTAATCAAATTTTTTTACGCGAATTGAGATGACAAGCCAAGCACCTCAACCCGGTTACTCAATTTGAAAGGTCGATACCTTATTTTTCAAGGTAACTTGGTTAGTGGAGTGTTACAAGTTTCGGTTCGTCACTCGAATCTTTTTACGCGAGTTGAGATAATAAGCCAAGCACCTCAACCCAATTACTCAATTCAGTCACATTTCCGAGTCTTCACTCATAACCAACTCTAATTTATTTATTTACAATTAAATTTATTTATGCACATGATATGGGTACATACTTGGACAAGTTTGAAAAAGTCCCTAGTATTGTGAAGATGTCTGACTTTTTCCATAATATATTCAAGTTTATAGAATGTATATATGATTAAAAATAAGCAACCATTTATTCATAATTTCTTAATTATTTAAATGAACCTAGCAACAAAAGAAAGATGTTTTTGCAAAATAAATTATCAAATAAAATTAACACAAAATAAGCATATTAGCAAGAAAGAGCATGGCATGCAAATAAGTCCCCTCCCCCCTACTTAATTCACATTGCCCTCAATGTGTGATATAAAATAATAGAAAAAGAAAGGGCAAAGTGTATTCCCCGTGTAGTTTAATGCGGTGGAGAGCGACGTCGGTGCTCATGCTCTAGTATCGAAAGGATGCGTTCGATGTTAGCTTCCATTGTGTCCAAGCGAGCTTCCAAACAGTCCATTCTTTCCTCCATGGTGGAATGGGGCTGTTCATCTCGATCTCTCGGAGCAAAATTTCGTGTTCGTCGGAACACTCTATTATTCCAAGGTGTGTATGTACCTGGAGGAACAAAATGAAAAGAAGAAGGGGTGCCGGCAAGCAATCCCATAGAATCCAAGCAATATGTATCTAATGGATCCATGTTAAAAGCATGTGTAAGAGACGAAAAATTGAATGAGGGAAACAAGTTCATAGCTAAATGCGAGATGTATGCACCTAAGATTAGAGGTCTACGTGCTCTAATTACCGTATGAAAATTGCGTGCAAACCAATATCCGAGGTTGACTCTATAACCAAAGAACATGCACCATAAAAAATATAATTCAATTCTAGTTAAAACAACAGAAGAATCATTACGGCCCAGAAAAATTGAAAGCTAGAAATCGATGGATATATCTAAGGGCCGGTTCATGTACCAACAAAGGTTTCGCAGTTTTAGAATTATATGTTCGATCACTTGAGTTGGTTAGAGCCGAGTAAGCTTCATTGGCATCAAAATCTCGAGGTATGTCTAACAATGCACGATGGTATGCATTGGTGCCAATATCTACATTACTAGCAAATCCCATTGCAACGTTAAAATCAGAAACAGACATATTGAATGTTTTACCAAGTAGTCGAAAGTAAATAGTGTTTGGAGTTTCAACTGTTCGAATGGCATACATGTTAAAATTAAACATGGCATAGAATTCATATACTAGTTCATAAAATGTACCACATTTAATTTCAGCATATGACGACCAACCAATAGACTCAAAATATCCCTCTACGTCGTCATGCAAGTGAAGTGTTTCAAGAGTGCTTACATGAATGAACTTACATACAGGCATGGGTCGGTGTTGAATCTCCTCATATCTCGATTAATGCTCTGGTATCATAAAATTTAGAAAGCCCCAAAATCTCGATTCCGGAGGCATCGTACGAGTGCGCCTTCACTGTCCGCTTCTATTTTGTAGATATTGTTCTGCTGGTGAACTGTTTGATGGGCTTGGCATATCAGCGGCATCAGTACCACTGTCCTGTTTCGGTTCATCTTTTTGCTGATTTCTTGACGTCCATCTAGGACGTTTCATTCTGTTCGATGGTGGCTCATTCCGGATTGAAGGTCCTGCTTCTTCAAGAGGCGAGAAGCTTGTCTCGTCCGATACATCTGCATGAAGTGTTATCAATGTTAAAACCGAACGAGAAGTGAAAGTGTTATACCTTATTGTTTCGGGTGCATCCGAATGACTTTCTAGCTCATTGAGTTCGACTAGAGTTGGACTCCTACATCGTCGTCGTCAGGTTGGTCTAGTATTACGTACTGGTGGCGGTGGTGATGGTGAAGAAGAGTCGGAATCATCGTCATTAATGTTGATGACCGGAGGCGCTGTGAATCTGTTTCAACCTCGATTTATGGATATTGGAAATTGGTCAGCCAAGTAGCTTCGTGTTCGACCCATTTTATGTCTGACCTTGAGGCGGTACACGATTTAGGACGATGGTGGCTACGACGGTGGTCAATGGTAAGCACGATGGTGAATGACGGGTACAGCGGTGAACGACGGTAGGTACGGCAGTGGTGTTCGATAATGGGGTGTAGGTGGTTTTAGGTGGGTGTAAAATAAAAATAAATAAATAGATAAAATAGAGAGAAAAAGAAAATATGGTGGCTTGAAGGTGAAGAAGAGTAAATGTGGTGGTGGTGCGGCGGCAGTCAAAAGATGTGCACGATGGTGGTACGACGTCGGCCTTCTATGGGGATGAGGGAACCGACGGTGGCGGTTTGATGACGATGGCCGGTGATTTGGGGTTCAAAAATAGAAAATAGAAGATAGGAGGGGAAAATGAAGGTGTACCTAGGTGTAAAGAAGAAGAAGGGAGAGAATATGATGGAGTGGTGGTCGACGGTGTGTGAATGGTGGTCGACTTTTGTGTTCGGGGCTAAGGTACGTCGGTCATCTATGGGGGCTAGGAAATTATCGGTGGTAGTCCTTTAGCAATGGTGGTACAGCGGTGTTGCTTGCGGCTGTGGTCAGACAACGAATAGTGGGCTGGCCGACGGCTGCTGTGTTTTGAAAAAAAATGGGAGAGGTATGGTTTGAGGTAGAAAAAGACAAAGGGAAAAAAATGTTATTTTTTAAGGGTTTTGAAAACCAAATAAAAAAATTCCTTTCTTTTCCCTCCTTTTTCCTTTGACCGATTAGGCTTCATTCTCTGCCCATTTTTCCTTTTTTTATTTGTTTGGGCTAAGCATGCCCAATTTCCTTCCTCTTCATTTTTTTTTCATTTAATTGGGTTGGTTGGGAATTGGGTAATTTAGTTGGGTTTGGGTTATAGTGCTGGTTAAGGGTTGGTTTTGTTTGGATGGTGAATTTAAAGGTTATGGGTTTTTAATGGTTATTGGGTTGACTTAGGAAAATGGGTTTGGCAATTTGGGTGTTTAAATTTAAGGGCATGGGTTGTTTTATTTGGTTTGGGTATTTAATTTTGGGTTAAATTTTAGGAAATGGGTCTTTGGAAATTTGGGTATTTTTCGTTGCCCACCGTATGCCCATACCTTGACTCGTACAATTTTTCCCGAGAATAAAATAACAGCTTCCACAAATGGTCCTGAAAATAACAAGTGAAAATTGGATCAAATAGCTTTTATTAAAAATTAAAATACGAAATTAAATTCAAAAATTTGGGTTGCCTCCCAAAAGCGCTTTTGTTTAACGTCGTTAACTCGACGACCTGAGAATTTATTCTACTGGTTCTTCAAGCACCAACTCTTCAACCACATGGACTTGGAAGTTTTTGTAAAATGGTTTTAGGCGTTGACCATTCACTTTAAAAATTTTCCCGGATTCTTCGCTTTTAACCTCTACTGCACCATGTGGGAAAATGTGAGTAACAATAAAAGGTCCTAACCACTTGGTTCGAATCTTACCTACGAAAATTCTCAGTGTTGGGTCATAAAGTAGTACTTTTTGACCTACTGAAAATTGTTTCCGAGAAATTTTCTGGTCATGAAACGCTTTGGTCTTCGCCTTATAAATTTGAGCGTTCTCATACGCGTCTTGCCGAATTTCTTCCAACTCCTAAATACTTAGTTTCCGAAAATCACCTGCAATGTCTAACTCCATAATGCACCGTTTCACCGCCCAAAATGCCTTGTGCTCTAATTCCACTAGGAGGTGACACGGTTTACCAAAAATGAATCGGTAATGAGACATACCTAATGGTCCCTTGAATGCCGTGCGATATGCCCATAATGCGTCATTCAAGCGTAGGCTCCAGTCTTTATGGTCTGGTTTCACGGTTTTTTCAAGAATTGACTTTATTTCACGATTCAAAATTTTCGCTTGACCATTTGTTTGCGGGTGATATGCCGTGGCCACGCGCTGTGTCACCCCATATTTTTTCAACAAGGCAGTGATCACTTTGTTGCAAAAATGCGTTCCTCGATCACTAATCAGTACTCGTGGTGTGTCGAACCTGAAAAAAATAAAATTCTTTAAAAATTCCACAACGATTTTTGCATCATCGCATCGGGTAGCTTTAGCTTCTACCCATTTAAAAACGTAATCAACAGAAAGTATTATGTAGATATTACCAAATGATGACACAAACGGGTCCATAAAATCAATGCCCCATGCATCAAAAATTTCGCATACATGTACAGGATTTAAGAGCATTTCATTTCGTCAACCTAAATTTCCTACCTTCTGGCATCTTTCGCAAGTCTTACAAAACAAATAAGCATCACGAAAAATGTGTGGCCAAAATAATCCGCATTTTAATACTTTATGTGCAGTGCGCTTCGGACCGAAATGACCTCCACAAGCATAAGTATGACAAAAAGTTAAGACAGATTGTACCTCAGTTTCAACAATACACCATCTGATTACCTGATTTGAGCAATGCTTCCAAAAGTATGGATCATCCCAAATGTAGTACCTAGAATCTTGCTTAAGTTTCTCTTTTTCGGAACGAGTTAAGTCAGAAGGGATTTTACCTGCTGCGAGATAATTTACCATGTTCGCGTACCATGGATAGGCTGATTGGGCTGCAAGTAGATATTCACTCGAAAAATCATCTTTAAGAGGCGTGCCTTCTTTCGAAATCGTTAATCGACTTAAATGATCCGCTACTAAATTTTCACACCCCTTTTTATCCTTAATTTCGAGGTCAAATTCTTGTAGAAGCAAAATCCACCTGATCAGCCTCAGCTTTGCCTTTTTCTTTTCGACTAAGTATTTTAATGCTGCATTATCAGAATAAATGATTATTTTAGTTCCTAACAGATATGATCTAAATTTTTCCAAAGCAAAAATAATACCCAAAAGTACTTTCTCAGTTGTTGAATAATTGCTTTGGGCAGCATCCAAAGTTTTAGAGGCATAAGCAATGAGGTGTGGCTCCTTCTTTATTTTCTATCCAAGAACAACTCCGACGCTATGATCGCTTGCATCGCACATAAGCTCGAAAGGGTGGTCTCAATTTAGTGGTTGTACTATTGGAGCTGAGACTAGCTTGTGTTTAAGAGTGTCGAATGCATCTTTACATGCTTTATGAAACTCGAACTCTTTTTTTTCTGGAGAAGGTTACAAAGCGGTTGAGAAATTTTTGAGAAATCCTTTATAAAGCACCTGTAGAAACCTGCATGACCAAGGAAAGATCAAACTTCCCTCATAGTTGTGGGGTACAAGAGTGAGTTAATAATATCGGTCTTAACTTTATCCACTGCAATCCCTTTGGCTGAAACGATGTGACCTAGAATTAATCCCTTATCAACCATGAAATGACATTTTTCATAATTTAACACAAGATTAAATTCTAAACATCTTTCTAAAATTTTTGCAAGGTTTGACAAGCATTCATCGAAGGAATTTCCATAAACCGTAAAGTCATCCATGAATACCTCTATTATTTTCTCGACATAATCGGAAAATATGCTTACCATGCATCTCTGGAACGTTACCGGTGTGTTGCATAGTCCGAATGACATTCTTTGGTAGACAAAAGTACCAAAGGGGCACGTAAACGTCGTCTTTTCTTGGTCCTCCGGTGCTACTGGTATTTGAAAGAAACCTAAGTAACCATCGAGACAACAATAGTGAGATTTTCCTGCTAATCGTTCTAACATCTGATCTATAAAAGGAAGTGGAAAATGATCTTTTCGAGTTAAAGAGTTCAACTTCCTGTAGTCTATAAAGACCCTTCACCCGTATTGGACTCGAGTGGGAACCATCTCACCTGTCGAATTTTTTATGACGGTAACCCCAGTTTTCTTAGGTACCACGTGAATCGGGCTGACCCAGTTACTATCGGATATTGGGTAGATCATCCCAGCATCAAGCGGTTTTTGAATTTCTTTCTTTACGACCTCCATCATCGGTGGATTGAGGCGTCTTTGTGTTTCCCTCTTCGGACTTGCATTTTCTTCAATTGGTATTCTGTGCATGCAAGTTGAGGGACTTAATCCTTTGATATCAGCAATCGACCATCTAATCGTTTCCTTGTAATCCCTTAAGACTCGGACTAGATTTTCCTCCTCTAACTTTGAAAGTTTACTCGAAACAATTACTGGTAAGGTGTTTCCGTCTCTCAAAAAGGCGTACTTAAGATGCTCAAGTAGCGACTTGAGTTCTAAATTCGGAGCCTGTAAAATTTAAGGCAACAATTTAGTTTCAGAAGGAGTTAGCTCGAAATTTTTACCTTGACTTTGTAAAAACTTCGGAGCTTCCATAAGAAAAATGACTTCACGAACCTGATCCTCGATTGTCACTAGTTCTTCTAATTTTTCCATATTTTCAAGATCCAAACTCTTGCACAGAACGGTTTGTAATCTGTCTACCTTAGAATATTCAAAATGCAAATTCGTTAGTGGTTCAAAAATGTCAACACAAGAAACATTCGACGTTGCATTAAGTCGGTCCATGGCTTTTTTAATGCCAACATTACCTATTTTACAAGAAATCGAGAACATACCTTGATCCTTACACTTTGGCGAAAATTTTCTCTATAACACGATAGATACGTTTTCTCCCATATTCACCCACTCATTTCCTTGAAGCTTCTTCTTCCCGGTACATAGTTCCTTCAAGAACTTTGCATAGCGAGGAATTTGTTTGATTGCGTCGAGTAAGGGAATATTGATTTCCACCTTCCGAAATGTCTCTAAAATTTCTTTATCCTCTCGCTCCTTCTTACTTTGGGCTAGCCTTCTTGGAAATAGGGGTTGCACAACAAGTGGTTTTGATGGTGACGACTCTGTTGAAGTTTCTGATTTCTGGTCTTCACGTTCAACGTCGTGGCCATGGCTCGTGCCAATCAAGGGTTCTAAGATTTTACCACTCCTTAACGTTATAGCGCTTGCATTATGCCGAGGGTTTGGTTCCGTCTTGGATGGTAGCCTTCCTTGAGACTCCAATCAACTAACCGTGAGTGCTAACTTGCCTATCTGCTTGTCTATTTCCTGTAAATGCAAGTTAGTCTTTTCTTGAAATTTTTCAATGTTAGTGGCTAGCCTTTCGACAATATCCTATAACAATGTCTTTGGAGGTGGTTGTTGCTGATTTAGAGACGGCCTTTACTGATACGGTTGATTGAACCAAGGATTTGATCCATAACTTAAATTCGGATGGTCCCTCTACCCCGTATTGTGTGTGTTCAAATAAGGATTGTATCGTCTCTGGGGTGGACCTGGAAAATTTTCGACAGCACTTGCTTGCTCTGCCGATTCCTCATGTAAAATTGGACATGAGTCTGTCGGATGGTCTGGCATAGTACAGATTCCGCATAGCTTCGCTGAGCCTGACTTATCTGCAAGCAAGTTTTGCACAATATTAGTGAGCTTATCTATTTTATTTTCCAAAGTCAGAGTACTTAACCCATGAACCCGTCTCGTGGGTTCTGTAGCCGATCGAAACTGTTGAGAGTTTGTAGACATCGTTGAAATATTCCTACGACAAATAATACAAAATAGTAGTATAAGGCAGTAGGGTCGATTCCACAGGGACTGGTTGCTGTAATCTACTCTCGTGTCTTTCTCTTGAACGTCGTGTCAAAGGGTGTGCCCACGACACGTGACTGTCTTCTAAATAAAAATAAAAATGGAGGATTAGAGAAACGTTAAATTAAAATAAAATAAAAATGAAATAAAAACAGTAAAATAAATATTGACGAAAAATAATCAATCGAGAATAAAAGATGAGAAAAACTATATATTTTAATAAGCTTAGCCTCAGCCTCGGTTCCCTCCGATCTTGAATCGATCCTTGAAATTTAATCCTCCCTTTTTGGTTGATAAGCTGGTTATAGTGCTCGAGAACATCCCAACCGTCAACTTTTCCTCTAGTAGCCGGCTCCGGATACGACCTGCAAACCGACCCTTGCCGAATGTTTAACCACGTCGCACGTGCTCGTGATTTAAGATTTCAACAGCTTTGCATTCTGAAAAGCCCAACTCGGATTAATAACCTTGATCGCGCGGGTCGTTTAAATCCAGTCTCTACCATCCTTGACGGAATCCAACTAGCTTTTCCCATTTGGACACGCCAATTTGTTCGCGGGAACTCGAAAACAGCACGGCCGATTTGACTTCCCAACTGTACGCCAATCTATTTCGATCCAACGTGCACTTTTCGAATCGAAAATAGAATTAACTTTAAGGGGGGAATTTGTACTACCCCATAAACCGGAGTGATAGCTAGTACCGAAAAAAAAGGTCTTTAGCACGGTTTCGTAACTCACGATTATTTCTTGACGGAGCGATAACCGGACTAAGGCTAAAATGAATTTAGTGACACATGATTTTACACATGCTTGGTGGATGAAATGGTTATGAATTTCTTGTGAATATGAAAGATGGAAAGGGAAGGGGCTAAAGTAGGAATTGGACAAATTTATGAAAAGAAATAAAATTGAAATGGAAATGGCAACAATTTTGACTGACGAAATGGAAGAGAAAGTAATAATTGCTCAATTGCTTCAATAGCTTATCAAAATCAAAAGTACATTCAATTGAGTCCAAGTAGCCCTTATTTATATACAATTGGATTACTAAATTTAGCCTAAGTCCTATTCAACTAAATTACTCATTTGCTAAAAATAAGTAGTTTAGTCAAAATAAAATAACAAATTATAAAAATAAACAAAAAATAAAAAGAAAATAACAAATTGACTAAGTCTTTATTTGACCATTTCTCATTAAAAGTTTCTTTTCTTGCAATTCAATCCTCAATGTCCTCCAAATTCAAATTTAGCCAATCTCTTCACACATGTCTTCAATTTAATCCTTCTTTTGCTTGCTTTTAAGTAAAGAAGCATCAATTTGTGTACCTGATAAAAAATGAAAGAAATTAGAAGTATTTTTTCCTCAAAATTAATCAAAATACACAAATAAATTGCTCAAATAATTTACTTATCATTAGGGTTAGGCTGAATTAGCTTCAATTATGCTTAGTAATGATAATATTATCTTTAATTAAATTAAGTTATAAATTATATAAATATTAATATAATTCTTGGGTGAATTACACCCAAGATCACTGTACTATTAATAAGTTTACATTCTGGTCACTTAATTTCAAAAAGTTACAAAATGACCACTGAATTACTATTCAAAAGTTTTATTTATGTTATTGAGCTATTAAGTTTTTTTTTTTAAATATCCAGCTAGCGAGCTCTAAGCGACTATTCGACGATCGATATGGTGGATCAATACTCATTAATGAGTAGAAGAACATACCTTAGATCCAAGCTCATCTAATGGTCAATGTTTGAGATCAAAGAAAAAAAGTTGTTTGGGTTTTGGTTTGTAGATTCATAATGCTCAAAATTGTTTCATGAAAAAATTGAACCGTAAAAGGAATGGGAAGAAGAGCTTTTGATTGGTGCAGGCAGTGCAAGCAACGAAGGCTATACAATAATGATTTTAATAGCTGAGTGATTTAAATGAAAATCTTTAGATAGTTTAATGATTATTTTGTAACTTTTTAAAATTGAATAATCAAAATGTAAATTTACTAATAGTTTAATAATTTCGATTACAGTTTACCCGTAATTTTAAGTAAATTGTAATTGTGTATGCATTTACTATTTGAATCTAACAATTTGTTTTTGAAGAAGAATCAACAAGCCCGTTCCCCATTTTTATGACAAAAAATAAAAATAAAAACTTTAGTTCAGTGAATCAACGTCATTGATTACGCTTATATTTGAAACTAATTTGTTCCTGCCATGGAAACGACAAGTTCATTACTGTTGGGGCTCCACAAATCATTTACTTTTTAATAATTATACTTAAATTCAATGTCCACGATTTGCTTTTCATCCTCACTTCTTGCCTTTCACTAGAAAAGTAACAAAATCTGAAACAGACAAAATTTGCGAAAATGGCAGCTTTTTGAAATGAGATTAGTGATTTATTTTGTATTATTTAAGGAAATACGTGGTTTTTAATTAATAAGCATGCTATTTCAAGTTTTTAATTAATAAATATGTTTTTAATTTTTATTTTTAATTAAGAATTTTTTATTTATATAGATAAAATAATAAATATGTAATTATATAATGAAAGTAAATTTTTTTTATATATTTTTATTTTTAAAAACATCAATTAATTTTTTTTGATATATTTTTTTATATGTCAAATATTTATTTTTTTCATTATATTGTGGGTATGATAAATTCTAATATAAAAAATCAAATACTCTTTTCAACTATCATTATTTTTAATAAATATGTTTTTATTCGTGAAATATTTATTTGTGAGTATAGTAAATTTAATACTATAAAAAAATCATTTAAATATCATTGTTTTATATGTAAAATATTTTAAATATTTATTTAAAATACATATACAAAAACATATATTATTAAAATTTGGATGAAAAAAATAAACATTTCATATATAAAGAAAAATATATAAAAAAATCGTTGTTATTTTTAAAAAATAAAATATATTTAACATGATATATATAATTACATATTTATTTATTTTTTGAAAATGATAATTACATATTTATTAATCTGTCTATATAAATAAAGAAATATTGTTAATTAAAAACTTGAAAATAACATCCTTACTAATTAAAATTAAAAAAAAAATATTTAACATGATATATATATAATTACATATTTATTTATTTTTTGAAAATGATAATTACATATTTATTAATCTGTCTATATAAATAAAGAAATATTTGTTAATTAAAAACTTGAAAATAACATCCTTACTAATTAAAATTAAAAAAAATATGGGAATGGATTTGAACGTGAGACCAAATAAATATTCTGGATTAATTCGGCTTTTGTCTGATTCGTATATTATATTTGTCTTGTATTTTTGGTGTTCTATGAGATTGAAATTTGGTGGAAAGAGAGTTGTAGTAGGGAGGAAATTGCAGTACCTATCTGCTTTTTCTCTCTCCTCTCTATAAATTAAGCTGGCAGCTCATAACAACAACTTAATTACTAGAAAAGAAGATGGATGATTTGTTATCTAATCTTAGCTCAGCCATGGCAACATTTAGTTTCTTTTATTCCACGGCAACTTTGGTGTTCATTTATGCCTTGTTCCGTGAACACTTCCCTCAACACCTACAAGATGATATCCAGAAATATGGCAGAACACTAGTGAATTTTGCTTATCCTTATTCTCAAATCACCTTCGATGAATTTACCGGCGAATATATGCGGCGTAGCGAAGCCTTCACAGCCATTCAAAACTATCTCAGTGTCAAATCCGTTGTATCTGCTAAGAGGCTTAAGGCTGATGCTGTCAAAGATGGTCAGTCTTTGGTGCTTACCATGGATTATCATGAAGAAGTTGCTGATGAGTACAATGGGATCAAAGTTTGGTGGAGTTCAAACAGGACTACCCCAAGATCGATGCAGTTCTCGGTGTTTCCGGCCGTCGATGAGAAACGGTATTACAAGTTGACATTCCACAATCGCCACAAGCAAATCATTACCGACTCTTACCTACCTTGGGTGATGATTAAAGGGAAAGCAATCAAGCAAAACAACCGGCTGCGTAAGCTTTATACCAACAATCCAAGCAAGGACTGGAATGGACTCAATCAAAAATGGAGCTATGTTACTTTTGAACATCCTGCATCATTTGATACTTTGGCAATGGATGCCAACAAGAAACAAGAAATCATCAATGATCTCAATAAGTTCAAAATGGGGAGGGATTATTATCAAAGCATTGGAAAAGCTTGGAAACGAGGTTATTTGCTTTATGGTCCTCCAGGCACTGGTAAATCAACCATGATTGCTGCTATGGCTAATCATTTGGAGTACGATGTTTATGATCTAGAACTCACTGCAATCAAAGATAACACGGAGTTGAGGAGGCTTTTGATCGATACGTCAGGTAAATCGATCTTAGTCATCGAGGATATTGACTGCTCTCTCGATCTTTTGGGTGAAAGAGAGAGCAAGAAGAGGAAGATCAAGGAAGATTCAGACATGGATCCAATCAGTAAGATGGTTAAAAAGGAAAAGGAAGAGACAACAGATAGTAAAGTTACTTTATCAGGTGTTCTTAATTGTGTTGATGGACTTTGGTCATCATGTGGGGGTGAAAGAATCATTGTTTTCACCACAAATTACATTGAAAACCTTGATCCAGCACTAATTAGGAGAGGAAGAATGGACCAACACATAGAAATGTCATTTTGTTGCTTTGAAGCATTCAAGGAGTTAGCAAAGAATTATCTAACAATCAATTCTCATATACTCTTTGAACAAATTGGTGAACTGTTGGGTAAAACCAATATGACACCTGCAGATGTTGCAGAGAATTTGATCCCCAAGTTTGAAGGCGAGAACGTCGAACTGCGTTTAAACCGACTAATCGAAGCTCTCAAGGCTACTAAAAACGGAGGAGCATGTAGGGCAAACCAAAAGAGAAAGAGAAGAAACAGCAATCTAATAAGCAAGATCAAGAAGAAATGAAAACATGATAAGAGAATTATGATGTCATTAAGATGGGGTTTAGGGTAGCTTAATTTCTAAATCAGTTGTAGCTATTACCAAGTGGTACAACTCCAAGTTAATTTATGTCAAGTAATAGATGAAGTACATCTGTCTGTGTGTGAAATAATAGTACAAGTTACCTTAATTAAGGAGTAGTTATGTGTTGGAATATGTTTGTACTTGGTTTGTTTGCCTTTATCTGCTTGACTTGTTTACTTGGAGTTAGGGAAAACAAGTCATCAATGGAAGAAATATGTTTAAGAATAAATGATGTATGCATACATTATTTTTTTATTAAGATTAAGATGAGCAAGATGTCATAGATGGTGACTCAATTGAATAAAAAGTGAAGTTGGAGCTTTTTAAAAGTATCGAATGCATGAGAATTTTAAAACTAATCCACAAGCTCGTCACACTCGAAAAAATTAAATTGTTCAAAATAATAAAAGTATAAGGACTAATTTTAACAAATGAAAAACATAAAAAAATTACGTTAAAATAAATAGAGAAGGGAGGAAAGTAGAGGAAGAGCAGAAAAGAATGGAAAATAAAGAAAAAGAAAGAGAAAGTTAAAAGAACATAAAAGAAAAAAATTAAATTGTTCAAAATGAAAAAATATGGGGACCGATTGTATAAATTAACCTAAAATTTTTGTTTGAAATGATGATTTAACGTGCCATGTCAGCTTACCATTATACCGTTAACGATAATTAACGGCTCAATGACTAAAATGTTACAACGCGATAATATAAGTGACTTAAACGTAACATTTCAAATATAAGTGACTAAAATGTAATTTGAGGTAAACAAGAGTGACTATTTTTAACAGTTTACCCTTTATTTTTTTATAGATATTAAAATTTAAATTTTAGGTTATAACCCCAATTAACAAAGATTGTAACAACATTCTCATTACATCTTGTGGACCAACCTTATGCTTGCCTGACCAGTTTTTGTTGTTTTCAAGTCAGGGGTCCAACTTTGAATTCCTGTTTATTTTTAGGTTAAAATATGTAACACCATAAACTCGGCCTAGATGAAAAGATTAAGTATAGAATGTCATCCAACACAATAGAGAAAACCATATTACAGTAGAAGTAATTCATAGCAACCAACTATTAGAATCATCCACAACTAGCAATAATAATAAGGAAACACAGTCGAAAATAAACATCAGGGTTAAAACCACACACATATATGTAAAAGTAGTCCTAGACTTAAGTTCAAAAGTAGCAAAGTGGAAGTCACTTATAATAGACGAAATAGATACTAATGATGACCGAGTCCCCTGTCTATCGACCGTCAATCTTGAGAAGGTCCTGAAATTTAAGTAATCTAGTTAGTACAATGTATAGTGACATTTTGCAAAGATTTATAAAGTTCTACGTACAAAAATAATTCAGATATCATTAACAGTTTAGTTGATATAATCAGCAAACTTAATCAGATTAATAACTTTCCACAATTCAAATTCATAGTCAAACAGACCCAAAGATTGTTCTAGATTCAAGTATAGTTACCTGTGTGTCTCTTGTACCTTAATTAACAAAACAGTATACACACACGGTTTGGCACATTCCCGTGTGCCTTGCCCGTGTGTGCTCTGTAGTTTATTTTAATGGCACACGGCCTGGACACATACCTGTGTGCCTTTGAACAGTCTCGTTTCTTGGAAAAATTGCAAGAAAAATGTAGGAATTTGAAAGGATTTCAATACCCACCTGATAAGAAGACGTTTCTGCACTATCTAAAGCCTAAACAAAATATTAATTGACTAAATTAACAACAATTTCAATAATCCGTTAATTTACATTCAAATCGCTTCGTCGAAAACTTCAACGTAATAACCTAATTCAAGAACGTGCTTACCTCTGCACAACACCGAAATCATGGAACTAATGCGCCAAGGAAGTGTTAACATTACAATCCTCGCCTAAAGAAAAATCAATCACACTCTTAAACGACAATTTCGACTTACTTCAAGAATAAACAACTTACTACAATGACTAGAACCACATTTCAAAATTCAACAATAAACTTACGTAATAGAGCTTCAATTTGCAGAATAACGAAACAGACGATCACTTCGATGAAATTTCAAAACATTTAAATAGAGAAATTCCAAAAATTTAAGAAGGATTTTACAGTAGAACACCAAGCAACAAAAGGAAAAAAAAAGAAAGGAAAGAACGAACGAAATAAAAACTAAAGAGAGAAAACCATTTAATTTGAATTAAATTCAGTTTGACGGAAAAGTGCAAAAAATATACTAGTCACGTACACAAAAATAAACAAACAAAGTTTATAACCACAGAAGCAAAGATAAATTTATTAACACTACTCGAATGAAAAGATCAAATTTTTTGGGCGTTACAAAATATGTCATAGCTCCTTGTATTTTTTTTAAATTTGGAATTTAGTCTCTGTATTTTTATTTTCAAGAATTTAATTTCTTTATATTTTAGGTTTTAAAATTCAGATTTAGTTGTTAACACCGTCCTATTTGTTGGTGTAACATTTTAAAATATAAAAAATATTCACTTGATAGCAATGTAATTAAAAAAAATATTATAATGAACTTAAATTTAATAAAATAATCTTAACTGTGTTATAAGTTGATCCTATGTTTTGAAATCTAAAAAATAAAGGGATTAAATTTTTAGAAATAAAAGTAGAGATTAACTTTTAAATTTGAGAAGAATAAGGGACCTATGGGCACATTTTAACCTTATTTTTACTATTAATGATGCATGCCAAACATATTTATCATTCATGCATTGCATGGAAGGAAGAAGCTTCCCAGAAGTTTCAACAACCAATCATCTCTTCTCTATAACATCACACTTCTAATTCATTGGGAAAAATTTAAGAGAGAAATTGAGCCCAAATGATGATGATGAAAGGAGAACTGTGGTCTAATCTAGGCTCAACAATGGCGGCCATTATGTTCGTGTATGCCATGTTCCGACAGTATTTCCCTCCACAGCTTCAGGACTATATCTTTCAATATAGTAAAAAGTTGTCGAATTTCATGTATCCTTACATTCATATAACCTTCGATGAATTCACCGGCAAAAAGATGAAGAAAAGTGAAGCCTTCTCAGCAATTCAGAACTATCTCAGTGACAAATCTTCTGCAAACGCTAAACGACTCAAGGCTGATTTTGTTAAAGATAGTCAGTCTTTAGTTCTTAGCATGGATTATAACGAAGAAATCACTGATGAGTTCAATGAAGTCAAGCTTTGGTGGTCTGCTAATCGAACTACCCCCAAAACACAACAGTTTTCATTTTATCCGGTCGCCGATGAGAAGAGGTTTTACACTCTCAAGTTCCATAAACGTCACCTGGAAGTCATCACCGGAACTTATCTTAGCCATGTGTTGAAACAAAGGAAGGCTATCGCTGCAAATAACCAATAACGGAAGCTCTACTCAAACGGTGCAGGCCAAGGCAACTGAAGTAGTACTACATGGACACATGTGGCCTTTGAACATCCTTCAACATTTGATACATTAGCAATGGATGGAAAGAAGAAAAGGGAGATCAAGAAAGATCTAGTGAAGTTCAGTAATGGGAAAGAGTATTATGCTAAGATTGGGAGAGCTTGGAAACGTGGTTATACTTTATGGTCCTCGAGGAACTGGCAAATCCATCATGGTTGCTGCCATGGCTAACTTTTTGAACTATATATGATGTGTATGATGTTGAGCTTACAACAGTTAAGAACAATGTGGAATTGAGAAGGCTTTTGATTGAGACATCAAACAAGTCTATCATAGTGATAGAGGACATGGATTGTTCTCTTGATCTTACAGGTCAAAGGGGAAAAAAGAAGGAGAAGAAAGATGATAAGAATGAAGACGGCGATCCAATTAGTGCAATGTCGAAAAATGAGGAGAGAAAAGAGAGTGAAGTAACATTATCAGGGCTGTTGAACTTCATTGATGGAATTTGGTCAGCTTGTGGGGGGTGAAAGAATCATTGTTTTCACCACCAACCATGTTGAGAAGCTTGGTCAAGCTTTAATTAGGAGAGGGAGAATGGATAAACACATAGAAATGTCATATTGTAGGTTCGAAGCATTCAAGGTGTTAACAAAGTACAATTTGGACATGGATTCTCATCCACTTTTCGAATAAATTTGCAATTTGTTGGAAGAAACAGATATGACACCTGCTGATGTTGCTGAGAACTTGATGTTGACATGTGATGATGAAGAAGAAGGTGAAACTTGTTTGAAGAATTTGATTGAAGCAGTTAAGGCTGCTAAAGGGGAAGCAAGAAAGAAAGGTGAGAAAGATCATGCTCGTTTAGAGGCAGAGAAAGAAGAAAAGGAAAAGGAACGATCTGTTGAAGATAATGTTAAACGAGATGCAATTTTAGCCAAACAGATGAAAGACAATGGAATCATCCTGTAACACCTCTGTCCCACATCGAAACAATTATACTATGTACAAGTTTCAAATCCGCATTTAAGAGGCGCTGTTTTGTTAGTCAAGGGTTATTACGTTTTATCATAAGGTGTCTGCTCCAATTAGATATTCCGTTTCCGTAAATTTTTCAGTAATATGTTTATTGGTTGGCTGGGTTAGAGCTTAATATATTATGGGCTTCAAATTTTGTGTATTCAAATTTTTAAACTTATGTTTTCTATGAAAATGAATGAAAAAAAATTAATATTTGTTAATTTTAATAATTTATGTGTATATCATATTAATAAAATTGTGCATATCATATTAACAATTGTTTAATTTTTTAAATTAAAAATTAGTTAATTTTAATAATAATTTCTTAATTTTTTAAATTAAAAATTAATTAATTTTAATGTGATATTTATGTGGATGTGTCACGTCAACAAATTCACGTCAATAACTTTTTCATTTATCTTAATATAAAAATTAAAATAATTTTTTTTAAATTAAGAGTACAAAGCGAGAATAAAACAGTGTTGATTTGATTGGAGAATTAATGTTATGAGATATAAAACGATTTTGAATGTATAATTTCGCTCTCCATCAACATCAAATTTTCGAATTATCCAATATATTTAATTCTGTAATAATCCTGTATGCAAATTTATGGGTAGAATTGATATACAAAAATAAATATTTTTTAGAATTTCTTGGAAAAGGATTTAAGCTCACTAATCTGATTTACATGAGAAAAAGGGTTTTGTGTCCCATGCAAAGCTCATGTGGGCATCTTTTTCTTATTGAATGAATATGGTCAAATATACGCACCTACATATTAGAACAAAAGTTGATGAATATAATATGAAAAAACCCACTATATATTTACATCCATTTAACTAAAACAAAAGGTATGAATGGAACTGTGGGGGTAGTAGTCATTATTGGTATTCAAAGTAATGAGAACTTAGGACTCAATTTTCAAAAGCCAAAAAAGTTGGATGAAAAAGGAAAATGGCTGGAAAAGTTGATGAACCTTCTAACCCAAATTTCAGTTGCATAAAAACAACTTAGCCAAAGGAGTATAGCATTCCAATTCCTCATAGTAGCATAAACAAAGATGATGATTGGAGAATCATGGGCTCAAATTGGTTCAACCATTGCTGGTTTGATCTTTACTTTAGCTACGTTACAACAATTCTTTCCTCACCAACTTAGACTTTCTTTACAACAATTTGTTTTAGCCTCACTTCAGCAGTTCTCTTTGGTCCAAAAGTTATGTGATAAATTTGTTAACCTTTTCTCACCCTATGTTCACATCACATTCCCTGAATACTCTGGTTATTGGAGTAATCAAGCCTTTAACGCCATTGAAACATATGTTGGAGCTTTATCCACCACTAAAGCTTCATTGCTCAAAGGCAGTCTTGTACAAAACAGCAAAGCTCTTGTTCTTACAAGGGATGACAGAAAAGTGTGTGATGAATTTAATGGAGTTCAAGCTTGGTGGGTTTTGGATCCTTCAACAAGTTCTTCTCAGGACGACGACGACAAGTATTTTCAACTCATCTTCCATAGACAACACCGTGATTTGATTACAGGGTCATATTTGGAGCATGTTCTTGAACAAGGGAAAGCAATTCAAGCCAAGAATCAGCAGAGAAGGCTTTTTACAAACAATCCTAGTGAGAATTGGAGTTCTTACAGGAAGAACTTGTGGAGTGACATTGCCTTTGAGAGCTCTGCAACTTCCCAAACAATAGCAATGGATCCCAACAAAAAAGAAGAAATCATCAATGATTTGGTGAGTTTTATTAAAGGAAAAGAGTATTATATGAAGCTTGGGAAGCCATGGAAAAGAGGGTATCTCCTTTATGGTCCACCTGGAACTGGTAAGTCCACTATGATTGCTGCCATGGCTAACTTTTTAAACTATGATATCTATGATCTTGAGCTAACCACTGTCAAAAACAACACTGAACTTAGAAAACTATTGACTGAAACATCAAGTAAGTCAATAATTGTGATAGAAGACATTGATTGCTCTTTAGATGTAACTGGTGAAAGGAAGAAAGAAAGGTCAAAATGCAATGAAAAAGAGAAAGAAGCTGAAAATGAAAAAACCAGTAAAGTAACACTTTCAGGGATATTGAATTTCATTGATGGGACTTGGTCAGCATGTGGAACTGGGAGGATCTTTGCATTCACTACAAACCATATAAACAAACTCGATCCGGCTTTAATACGACAAGGGCGGATGGATATGCACATTGAGCTTTCATATTGTAGCTTTGAAGCATTTAAGATACTAGCCAAGAACTATTTGGATGTTGATTCACATGATTTGTTTGAAAAGATTGGGATTTTGTTGAAGGAAAAAGAGATGACTCCAGCTGATGTTGCAGAGAATTTGATGCCAAAACGTGAGAAGAAAGACCCAGATGCTTGTTTAAACAGCCTGATTGAAGCTCTTGAAGATGCTAAAGAAAAGGCTAAGTTGAAAGATGAGAAGGAAAAAAAATACCAAGATCAACAAAGGAAAAAACAAGAAATTTTATGCTAAAAGATGGTTGTCTAGGCTTAGTTTAAGAAGCCCAATGGATTACAATGTATGAATTTATATTAATGATTTCTCAGTATCTACAATTTACTCCTCTTTCACCTGGGGTGACTAAAGAATATGTATACTATGGCATTCTATTATTAAGTTTTTTTAAAAGATTTGTCATATTTGAATATAAACATGTTGTGTATCTTCCAACAAAACAAACATTTATAACTAATATATTCTTATTTAGCTGAAAAAATATAATTAGTTTGACGATACGATGATGAATCAATTTTGCTTAATGTTCGTTGTAACAATAGTTAGAATAAAAACATACAACAAAAAAATTAAAGCAAAAAAGAATCGACGCAATCGATCTTTGTTAACACAGTTCATAAACAACGGTTTTATGTTTGCGGAACCTCGTCCAGTGAATGGTTTCATTCAATAATTATTCGGATCACCCGTTGGCTTAAACCCAATCAATCATTACACAAAGAAGTAATTCTAGCCCCAATATTGATCCCAATTGTCACAAATCTCTTCAAATAATAGCCTATTTGAAGGCTTCTTCAAGTGGTCAATCAATAGTGTTTTGATAGGCTTTAAACTTTTATTTAAAAGCTGAAATTATCTCATTAATTATTTTGAGTACTTATGACATAAAAGTCTTCACAATTTAGTCTTTCAACAAAACTCTCTTGAAAAAAATATAATATGGAGTCTTAGCATTTTAATAATAAGACTTTCATGCTTAACCAATCACCTCAAGCAATTTGATTGGGAGTCTTAACACCTTAGTCAACCCATGCTTCTAATTTTGTCAAATATGTTACATTCAAGTGAAATGAACTCAGTACAAACAAAACCTATTCAAGGTCAAGTCGATGGTCCAATTAGAAAAAAAAATTTCATTATAATAGGACATGGAATGAGCAACAGTTAGGGATAGCAAAATCCGAACCGCCCAATGGATTCCGAACCAATCCATTCCATGTAAAATGAATTTTTTAAAAGTGGATGTGAGGCAAGGAAAGGCAGGGCAGGATGAATTTTTTCTTTTAGACAATGGGTATTGAGCGATTATGGTAATTGCTTGCCTCACCCCAGTCTACTATATAAAATTATCATTTTATTATTGTATATATATAACTATTAAAATGATAAAAATCATTTTTATGTTGAAATATTTACTTGACTTTAAAAATATTAAAAATGAGTAGCAAAAATTAAATTAAAGTGGAATAAGGATGGATGCATCCAACATCCATGGTGATGGTAATGAATTTCAAGATTATACATCAACAGTGTAGCGGGACGGATGGTGGAGCAAAACGTGCCAACTGTGGAGTGGTGATGAATTTGGTAACATCCACTCTCGTCCCATTCCATTGCCATCCCTAGCAACAACAACTTTCCCAACATTGGCAAATCTAATTAATGTTAAGAGGGTCGAATCCTTTTGGAGAAGATTTCAAAGTGTTATCCACCGGGCAATCGATCAATCACTCAACAATCAATAGTGTTTTGGGGTAATTTGTATAACATTTGACAAGATTTGGTGCAAAATTAGAGAAAAAAGCTTAAGTATCAAATTAGAAGAAAACGCGAAGTTTAAGTATCAAATTAAAAAATGTTTAAGTATGAAATTAAGAAAAAGAATATAACGTAAGTTGGAAATTAAGAAAAAAAAAACAATATCAAGTTCCCATTCCAAGATTCACGCCATCTGAACCCAAAACCCAATAGAAATTATTTGTAAACCCCAATTGATCCAAGCATTTGAAACCAAAGGCTAACTGATCAATCATCATATGTTATTTCAGTAGTATTATGTTTTATAAAAGAATTAGTTTGTATACCCCTACAATAGCTTTAACCAAATGAATCAACTACTAACTGAAGCAATTCCGCTATATGAAAACAATATTCTCAAATCAAGTAAAATATTTTAGATTATTATGATAGGGATATCGAATCGAATTAAATTATATGTTTGAAATTATGTTGTTGTTTTGTTATTATTTAGTCATTTTATTCTGTTGTTATTGTTTGGATATTGTATAATGCTTGTTTTATTGTTAATTTTGTTACTATTTTAAAGGCGTTTGATTGTTAAGTTGCAACTATGTTAGTGTTATTTAAGTATAAGACTTTTTTTCATATGTATTTTCAATTTGTTGGGAATCATTTACTTTAATGTTTTTACACTATTTGATATATTATGTTTTTTAAATTTTTATATAAAAAGAATCTAAAAAATTTAATACGGATGGGTCGGGTTGAGTTTGGCTTGAGTATAACATTTTTATACAGATAGGGATTAGACAAAACTTTAAGCCATTTTTCGGGTCTGGCCGAACCCAAACCTACAAAATAGATCTTATTTTTTGCACTGACCCGATCCTACCCATGATCAACTTTGTCGCATATATAGCCTATGTACATTGTTTATATACATACATACATATATATATATATATATTATTCTTAACAAACAAAGTATGTCAATTTGTGTTATTAGTGCCTGTACTATGCATAAATTGTGTATTTAATCCTTATACTCTAATTTATTCAATTATAGTTCATGTATTCTGCAAACCTATCAATTTTAATTCTTATACTCTAATGTCATCATTTTTAGTCCTTTGCCTTTTGAATTTAGAAATTTGAATCCTAACTCAAACAATGCTGATAAATTGATTAACTAAAATAATGTAGCTTTTTTGTAAGTATTGTGTGAAAACAATAAGTTGACATGGCATTCAATAAGTAATAATATGTTTGTTATATAAGATTTTGGAAATAGTAGATTTAACTTAACAAATTTAAAAGTTATCGTTTAGGTGTACTTAAATTTCAAATTTTGAAAAGCACATGGACTAAAAATGACCATATGAAATACATGAACAAAATCCACAACCTATGCATAATACATGGACAAATAGCTAGATTTTACCAAGTAAAATATGCATATACCATAATTTTAAGAGTTAATTGCACTAAACAACTCCAAACTATTACCCTCATTCTAAATTGGTTCCTAAACTTCAAAATGTTCTAATTACATCTCCAAACTATTGATGCTATATCAATCAGGTCCTTCCATTATTATAATCATTAAGTGACATGTAAAATCTTATGTGACATAATTTAAAAAAATAAAAAAAGGTAAAATGTTGACGCATAACTTTAAAATTAAAAACTAAAACTAAAGTAAAAAAAATAGAGAGTGAATGACAGTTTCTGTAAAAACTTTGAAAACTTCAAAACTGTTATGAATATTATTAAATGGATGTTTAACCTTTAACCTCCCTTGACTTTTAACCTTCCATCTACCTTAACCTCCCTTGACTTTTAACCTTCTATTTTCTTTAACCTTTCATATTCTTGTAACTATTTTTTACTATTTATGTACTAGAATATGAAGAGTCCAATCTCTTTATATATATAGAGGAGTATATTACTTGTAAATTGGATGAAATATATAGAATACAATACATATTCTCTCTTTATTATCATCTATTATCCTTGTGTTCTTTACATCATTATTATTATTTTATGATATGTTATCAGCACGAGCTTGCTAGATTGTATTCAATATTTTGTTGGACAACAAGTAATCTAGACGTACAACATTCTTGTTAAAGCAACAAGGTTAAGGTATGTGAATTTCTCTGTGTGCTTGAAAGATTTTTTAGATTTCAATATTCTTAATAAAAAAAGTTAAAATGATGCTCATTTTTTTCCCGTATTTAAATATGAATTTATGTTTTATATATTCCATGATATGTTTGTTTATGATCTAAGACTTTCAATAAGATTGAAGAATCAACAACTTGAATATTTTTTTCTTAAATATGTATATCTTTCATAACATATATCATTGACATGATTAATCATTTTTAAAAAAATTATTTTATTTGGTGACCTTTACCAAATGTACTACGTTGCCTATTAGATTATTATTTTTGACACTAGAAGCTCATATCCAAATGCATATGATAGCTTATGGCTATTTGTTTTTTTGCGGATGAAATTTTCTATGGAAACCTTATTATAGTAAATAAAATAATGTGATGTCTTTAGCTAGTATTCCATAAAACGTTTTTTGGAGTATTCTATTGTAATGTTGATTAAATTGTAAGGTTGACCTTAGTTATCATAAGATTTTAATAGATCTAGATGATCATATTTCTATACTTAAGTTTGAATAGGCATGAATAATAATGCTTTCTCGCTTTAGTTGTTAGCTTAAAATATATAACTTGTCACAAATAATTATGAGAAAGTTACCATTGTGAAAGTTCAATGATTATCATCTACATGAAGAATTAAAAGTGTGAAACATCTAACTGTGAAAGATCCTCTTGATTCTTAAATAATGTACTAATTTGAAAAAATGATTTTACCATTAGAAAACAATAATACTCTCTAAAACTTGCTATGATTGAAATATCTTATGTGCTCCTGTAGCAGCAATATTGTGAAAAAAGGCTTTAAAAAGTATTTTGGAACAATCTCATGCCTTTTAGTGAAAAAGACTACATTTCCTAAAGTGAATGTTACAACACATTACAATTATGAAAAATCAGAATATAGAGATCATGATTATCATTGTAATTAAGGATGTGGTTGGAGACATCCTAATTATTGTTATCATGGTTGTTATAATAGTGGTACTTCTAACCACTAGAAAAAGAATAATAAGAAAAATCAAGGAAATAGAGGTTAAAAATATTTGAAGGTTATTGAAAATTCATGCTACCAATGTTGTATGAAAATGCATTGGTCACATACTTGTCGTATGTTTAAGCATCTAGTAAAATTTTATCAAAGCATCCATTAAAAAAAAGAAAAAAATATTGAGATAAATTTTATCCAAAATGATGAAATGGAGGATAATTTTTTCATAAAAAGATAAAAAATTTCAATATGATGCTAAAGTTGGCAATGCATACAAGGATGATTAGTATGTTTTTAGTTTGTGTCAAAATTTTGTTGAGATCCAAGCATTGAAATTTAATTATTTGATTTAAGAATCATTAGAATCAATGTCTACTTGATATTTGCTTGGGGATGATCTATTTCTTTTCATTACAAAGGATGCTCATAATCATTATTTCTCATCCATGGTAACCTAAGTTAGTCTAATAAACTTCTTTTGAAATTTGATTTGATTTTTATTAAGAAGTTTAATTTATATAATTCTCTATCCATAATTCTATGAATTTTTAAATTTCTTCACGTATTTAGTTATTGAGATTTTTATGTGGAGATAAATACTTTTTATTTTTATTGGTTCATTTTAAATAGAATTGATTGGTTTAATTTTGATTTTGATTAAGATATATGATTATTGGAGGAAAAAATGATTGTCATGAATTTTGAGATATTCACCTTGTTTGGATAGTTTCATAATTGAGGTGAAGATTAAAAAATGTTTATGTTGTTTAAAACTTTATAGTTGTAAAGTTACTTTAATATGACATTATAGTATTTTGTATTTTATTGTGTTATAGTATATATAAAAATATATATTATCTAACCACAGTGATTTATTAATAACATGAATTTATTACTTATTATGTTTAATATATGTTTGATTTAAACCTATTCATTTTATTTTTATATAAATAAATTAAGTATTCATTAAGGATATATAATAAAATGATTGCATGCTTCTGAAGAGCTAATATTGAATCAAACTATAAAAAGCTCTTGAAGAGCTAATATTTTACCTCCTTGAGATGCAAAATTTTGTAAAACATAAGATTATTTTTAAAATAAAAAAAATATATGTTGAAGGAAATTTTTATGTGTTTTACATTAAAAACATGGATAGAAATGACATGAGATACTCATGTTTTTGTATTATAAATATTCCCAGAAGGAATATATTACACTTATATGAATAACATATAATATAGTAAAAAGAAGTTCATAGTGTTGGTATGACCGGTTAGACCATCCTGAGTCAATGTTGATGCAAAATAATTTGATGAAATTTTATATGAGTTCACTGAAGAATTAGAAGTTATATTTTAAAAATTTTCATCATGCTAGTTATTTGGGCAACATATTGATCTAACACTAGCTAAAGTTAGTGGTCGATTGCATTTTTCAATGATAACCAAATAATATATGAGCTCATGTATTACATGTGTGCAACCCGAAGTTTGTGATACTATTTCTTGAAATAATTTGATTGTGCACAATCTCTATAGAATGTAATTTGTGCTAACAACGCTGGTGCATTATATCCCTAGCATGATTTTCGTAGTTTTAACTGGGATAATTTTAAGTTGTCTATTGCATATATATGTTATATTTAATGGTTAGCAAAATTATGGCTCCATTTAGTTACTTAACCATTAATATAAGAATTGATTTACAATAAGCATGTAATTTTATTTGCATCAAGCCAACATGTAAGAAATATTTGTCTCCTGAGAATTGACTTTCATTTATAAGTCAAATGGATTCCATCTAAGAATATCTGGATGTGCAATATCTATTACATATTCCGCAATAATGCACTAAGATGGACCATCTAATATGATGTTGAGAACTTTTAGAATTTTCATTAGTTATTGAAGGGAGATATATTTATAATTTTGAAAAAAAAGTATTGTCATGTTGCAAATTTTCTCGACATTAAGGGGAGACAAATTAGTTAAATAATTTTGTCATCATTTTTCTTTTGTGATCCTCACTAATATTATGTGCATAAAGTTTAAATGATAAAAAAATTATTTGCTAGATATGTTTAGTGATGACATTTAGAGATTCTATATACTAGTTGATACATATACGAGTTAAATTGCTCCAAATAATTATATGTTCCAGAAGGACAATGTGATAAAAAATAAGTCTTGAGCATGCTAGAAGCATGGCAAGTTAGTCGACTCCATAAAACAAAAAAAAAATCATTGAAAGAAAGGAGAAAGAAATGAAGATGGTCACATACTAAAAGGAGGCCGGTACTCATGAAGAGACCCATGACATAACTTTTGATAAAACCCTAGAAGAGGTTCAGGTACCTGAAATTATAAATACAATGAGATATATCAGTTAGTTATGTCATAACTAAATATGATGGAGTTAAAAAAAATAAAATTGTTGACGACAACGATAATATACATAAAACACTTCAATATTATGGAAAAGTGAGGATCTTGAATGAAAATATACTTGAAAGCATTAAGATGAGAACAAGTCATCAACAATAAATAAGTGTTTTTATTATAACTTATAAAATGTCTCTCGGACAAAAGTCCAAACACCCAGAAGGTGTAAAGCTAAGGAGAGTACATGTTAGCATAATAGCAAAAAAAAAAAAAATCATAATATATAGAATTGACTTGTAACAAGAACGTTCACAAGAGACCTGATATTGATTATGAATTGACATACTCTCTTGTTGTGGATGCAACTACTTTTAGGTTCTTGATTACTTTGACAATAAGAGAAGGGCTTGATTTACGCCTAATGGATATAGTTACAGCCTATTTATATGACCACTTGATAATAACATTTACATGAAACTCCCAGAAGGTTTTAATCTGCCAGAAGCAGCTAATTCAAGTTCTCGAGAACATTACTTAATCAAATTAAACGGATCCCTTTATGGATTGAAACAATCTAGGCGCATGTGGTATAATCACCTTAATGAATACTTATTGAGGGACGACTATAAGAATGATCCCATTTCTCCATGCATTTTTATAAAGATGTTTAGTTTAGGATTTGTTATAATTGTTGTGTACGTTGATGATTTAAATATCATTAAGACTCCTGAAGAGAATTTAGTGATATTGAAGTACTCAAAGAAAGAATTTGATTGGAAAAACAAGATTTTGTCTAGGGTTAGAATTACAAATTGAGTAGTTAAAGGATGGAATCCTTATGCATCAAACAACATATATAGAAAAAGTGCTAAGAATATTTTACATGTATAATGCACATCTGTTGAGCACCCCAATGGTTGTTAGGTCAATTGATGTAAATAAAGACCCTTTTTATCTTCGAGAAAATGATGGAGATTTTCTTGGTCCTGAAGTACTATATTTAAGTGTTATTGGTGCATTGATGTATCTTGCTAGTCATACACGACCTGATATATCATTTGCTATCAATTTATTAGCAAGATTTAACTTTTGTCTAACCCGAAGATATTGGAATAGGGTTAAGCATGTTTTTTGTTATCTTCAAGATACAAGAGATATGAGTTTATTTTTCTCTAACTTATTAGCATCACTTTTTTGATCCTCACAATGCTTAATCACAAACTGATTATGCTTTCACATATTGTGGTACTGCAATTTCTTAGCGCTCTATGAAACAAACAATTACTGCTACATTTGAGAAATTAATTTTCAACATTGGATTTCATTGTTTCAAAGATCTTAAGTGATGCTTACTTGAGGGGGAGTAAATTCACACTATATATATATATGGTTGTGATATACTATGTATCAAAAGATTATGTACTCTTTTTTCCTTCACTAGGTTTTTGTCCCACAGGGTTTTTCCTAATAAGGTTTTTAACGAGGCATATCTTTTATACAATGAACATCCAAGGGGGAGTGTTATGAATATTATTAAATAGATGTTCAACTTTTAACCTCCCTTGACTTTTAACCTTCCATCTTCCTTAACCACCTTTAACCTTCTATCTTCCTTAACCTTTCATATTATTGTAACTACTTTTTACTATTTATGTACTAAAATATGAAGAGTTCAATCTCCCTATATATATATATAGATGAATATGTTACTTGTAAATGAGATGAAATATATAGAATACAATATATATTTTTTCTTTATTCTCATCTATTATCTTTGTGTTCTTTACATTATTATTATTATTTTATGACAAAAACTAATAATTTTATAATATTTATTTTTTTAATTTTTCATTTTAAATTATATGACATAAGATATGATGTCTCATCTAACGTTAAATTAATAATTTTAATAACCGAAAGACCTTATTGATATAACATCATTAATTTAAATATGTAATTAAAATACGAGAGTTTTTAATGCAATTAACTTGAACTTTAATTTTGTTTACCAAATATTGGATTTATTATTCCTTATGTTATGAAGCTCGTAATGAATAAACTTTTTCTTATATATATTAATACACTAGTAAGTAAACGAGCGTAAGGCTATTGCCAAATATTTAAGTGCGAAAATATCGGAGTAAATAAAACAATATAAATAACACATGCATATGATAAAAATAAGCTTCAAAGGAGAAGAGTTTTACCATAAGGCCCTTTGGTCTAAGGATCAACCACAATTATCATTGTCAGCAGGAATTCAGTACAAGCATTCCTCCATTGGAGCTATTCAAGTTACAGACAGTAAAACAGTACGTAGCTTTTATTTATAAAAGATAATTAATTTAATGTTTGTGTCGTCACTCAAGCTATGCAAAAAGCGAAGAGTGTATTTCCAGCGGTGAAGTTTGGATTGAAGATACCAAAGCTAACCCTATATCCATGCCCTACATAAATACACCCATCGCTAACTGACATACCACCAAAAACAGTGGCCCCTGTGTTACATGACCATAGGATTTCCCCACTCTTCCCATCCATTGCATACACTGGTCCTTCTTTGTATGTCGAACCACCAAATACCACCCCATTTGCTACTGTCACCGGTCCACCTGCAGTACCGTTAGCAGGGTCGGCTGTTGACCAAAGGATTTGGCCATTAGTACCATCCATTGCCACCCATCCACCGCTAGTGGTGTTCCTTGCTGATGGTTTCAGAGTGAAGGTTTTAGCGTCGGAGTTGGCTATGTTGGTGTAGACCCTCTTTTCATCCGTGGCGGCCCCCCATGTTCCGCCTCCTGTGAGACCCCCAGGTCCAGCTTCCTACATTACCATTTAAAGCCTAATGTAATCATTGTTTTCACGACTAGAACAATGGAACATATAATGTTGTGATAAGGAGTCAGATATCTTACAGTAGACCATATAATTTTGCCATCATCACGATCCAAAGCCCACGCAAATCCACTTTTTTGAACTGCAGCAATAATGTCTTTTTTAGTTTCATTGACGTATATGGTGAGCATCATGGGTGCTTCACCAAAATCAGCATCAGGGTTTGGTCCAGGAGGACAATCAGGGACTGAGAGATTATTACATGCGAAAAACCAAACATCATAGCCCCCAAGTTGATGGAACCACTTGATGTTTCCAGTGTCTAAATCAAGGGCCAGGAATGAATCTGAGTGGTTGTCAGGCTCCACACACTCATCGGAATGAGTAGGAGCAACTTGGGTTTGGTTGTTTTGTCTCTCTTGGCAATCAGTTATGTTTTGGGGTGCGGAATAGAGGTTTCCAGTGGCAATGTAGACGAGGTTCCTCGTGACGTCGATCGGCGGGCTGCTGCCCCAGATGGCAGCGCCGGCATATTGGCCTCGATTGCCGAAATTGTCGGGTAACATGAAGGTTTGCCACAAGATTTTTCCAGTTTTTGCGTTTAGTTTGACCAGGCTTCCTCGAAAGACGCAACATTGTTCAATGCTTAACTCTTCTTCTTGTGAAGATGTGCCCACGTAGAAGTTCCTGAGTTTAAATCAAATCAACGCCACATTTAAAAAACTAAAATATTAATATCAAATATTATTAAACATATACATATTTTTATTTATATTTAATAATATAATAAAATATTAATATATGATTTTAATAAATTATTTAATATCACAATTTTATTTCTATAATAAAATTTAACTATAATGGTTTTAAATTTTAAATAATATTACTAATATATTATTATAAAATATTATGTTAATATTGTAATAATAAATATATATTACAATTTATAAATATTTCCTAATATAAAATATCAAAAACTAATTACAGGAACCTAAATATGCCCCACCAAGGGGATGTTTCAAACATACATAAATCAAGAGATCTATGATGAGACAATGTAACCAAATGGTCAACTTCGTCATTTTCTTCTTTAAGGATGCGTTAAATGTTTTACTGATTGAACCGTGATAGCATCATAAGTATTATTCGGACCAAAGCAGAGTTGCATCCTTCAATTATTCAATTTTATTTTTTTTATCATAGGTTGGCTAATGGTGATAACTTTTAAAATTAGCATTAAGAACTTTAACCTTCAACATTTATAAATTATGTCAATTTAGTTTTTATTTTAAACAATTTAACCCTCAACATTTACTCATTGTTTAATTTTGTTTTTTTTTCTTTTGCAGTTTTGCTTTTTTTTTTTTGTGACTTTTTTACTTAAAAAGCTATACAAATAAATTCATCAACTAAATTTGATAAAAAAAATATACAAAAAAATGAAAGCACCCAAAAATCCAAGATTGGGTGAGCGTTTGATCGAATCGAGTGAAAAAAATTTCGAGTTAACAAGTCTTATTTTATCATTCTAACTTGATTTGATTTTTTTTAATTGAGTCGAGTAAAATTGTTTGAGTTAAATTAAAAAAGTAAACATATCAAATTAAAATCTTGTTACAATATAACTAATTCCATGTTAGAGCACATAAATTTGAAACAGTATACATTTAAAATCTTTCTCAAAGGAAAATAATAAAATAAATATTTGAGTATGATAAAAAAATTATTTTTTAACTTATTTAGGTCCCAAAATTATTATTCTAGAAAATTTTTAATTTTTTAACTTTCTTTATATATATTTTGGATTTTTTTTATAATTTTTTAAAAATATAAATTTTGGATTTTTTATAAATATTTTGAATTTTAAAAATTATTTTGAATTATTTTGTAATTTTTGTTGAGAGAGAGACCAATTTGCTCAATTTTCAAACTTGACAAGGACCAAAAGAGTATTTACATCAATATGTTATTCGAATTATTTGAGTTGTTCGAATTGTGAAATTCAACTCAATTCGAACTAGAAATTCAAATTACTTATTCGAGTTGAATTGAATAATTCGAATAACTTGATTCGATTAACTGAAAATGTAAACTATTTTTATCTTTTCTCATTCTTTTAAAATTAACCTCCAATTTCACCAAATAAAAAAATACTGCATAAAAAAAGGCCAAATTACATAATATGTACATATTGAGGGTTAAAGTTACTATTATTCCAATTTAAAAGCTCACCGTTAGTCAATCATAACCAAAAAAGATAAAATGAAATAATTGGATGATTATTTGATAATTTTTCATAATCGGATAAACAAAAAAATTACTATTAATTAGATGATTACTAATATAGTTTACCATAAAAATATTGGAAAATTAAGATACAATAGTACAACCGACTAAAATAGTTGGGCAAAGAAAATAAAAGATAGCCTTACAATTTGACGTTTGGATGATTTATGAACACATAACATCCACTTATTCATGTTGTGCCTAAAATGTCAAATTATATATTAAATGCAAATATTGCAGGCCAAGTACTAATAAAGAAAGCAAAGCTCAGAATTCTATTGTTCAGATAATGGAATGTTTCTATTTTAATTCTCAACAATGATTGAGATTCTTTATAAAATCACAACATCATGTCATCTCAATATTATAAAATTATGTCAACAGAGATTTAAAATCTATGCCCCTGTATGTTTATTTTAGGTGAAAGTATTTATTATTGGATACTATTATTAAATGAATCAATTTAATCGTTGTATTATTAAAATCTATCAAATAATAAAAAATTTGTTGAATGAAAGAGCCAGTTGTACCCATAAAGAGAGAATATGGTTGAATCTTGGAGTGCAATATTGTTAAGAGGTCAGATGAACATGAACTGTAAACTGTAAATGGAATGGAGATAAAAGAATACGAAAACAAAAATAGAAAGTTAAAAGAACTAACCCATTGTAATAAGTTCCAGACATGGTGATACAAGCAGTTGGATTATCATCGAGCTGGGTGGACCAAACAAGCTCCCCATTGGATTGCTTGACTGCAACAACAAAAGCTGGTCCACTGATCCCAATGATCAACAAATCATCAGCAATTGTGGGTGTAGTTCTAGAAGCTGTGACATTAACATCGAAAATAACTCTAGTTGAATTAATGCCGGTCAACTGCTGTAAATTTTGTTTCCAAATAAGAGAACCGTCGGATTGTTTCAGAGCATAAAGATAACCATCCCAACTTGGGAAATAAACTCTTCCTTTAAAAACCGATGGTGTTGCTGTTATGTCCCTTTCTGCTTCGAATTTCCATTTCAATCTCAGCTTTGATACTGTTTTGGGGCTTATTTTGGTTTCTTTATCTGCAAATCTCCTGTTCAGTAGGTTCCCACCATGGCTTAACCAGTCCTACACCAAGTGATTCCAACTATAACACATTAAGTTTTGGGGTTTGATTAAAATTTCCGAGTTAAGAAAATTAACGATAATTTTTTGAAAACTTTAGAGGGTTTTAGTGAAAGTTTAGTAGCACTAATTTTGAAGGCCTCTAATCAATCTAACATGCAAAATTTTGCAAAGCATGCGAAGCAAATGAATGTAACACTAATAGGCAATTATTGAGAAAAAACTTGATTCAAATACAAAACTATAGATATAACGCTATGTGTATCTTTTTTTTTATATATATGTATGCATATGCCTGTATATATGATTAAGAAAGAAAAAGAGAAGAGGTTTGAGACTTACATTTGAATAAGCTGGTGTAAAAACCAGTGAAGAAAGAAGGCATAGTAAGAGAACAAACTCCATTAATTTTGAGACTTTATGGTGCTTTTATTATCAAAATCTTTTTTTATACTAGAATGTTAGGATACAAAAGAGGATCTGACCATTGATATCTTGATGTTTACAAGATTTTATTTTAATTTTTTTTCATATATTAAAAAAAATGAAAATTTGACTTTATAATATTTTTACGCATGTATTTGGTTGAATAGAAAAGTAGAGGAAAAATTGGAAAAATTTTGAGTGTATTTGGTGGGGAAGAAAAGTAAAACGAAAAATAAAAATAATAATAGGAGAGAAAATGAGAGAGATGTATGCTAATTAAAAATTTTGCAATTTTCAAACGGTTTATTTTCTTTCTAATCATTTTTTAACTCTACCAAGCAATTAACGAAAAATAAATTATTATTATTTTTCAGTTTTTCCATCTTTTCTAGCAAGTACACTTATGGAAAGAAAAATTTCATTTTCTATCCTTCTATTTTTCTTCTATTTCAATTCCTTCTCTTTCTAATTTCTTTCCACCCATGCCAAACAAAGCTTTAAAGTTATATAAAGGGCATAATGTCCAATTTAGCTCTCAATGTTTACATCTGTTACCTATTTGACCCTTATTATTTTTTTGAACTAAAATTGATCCTCGACCTTCTAAAAAAAAGAGTTAAATTGCTTTTTTCTAACAATAATGCTAATTAAAACATCATTTTTTTAATGATATTAGTGTGACATCTCACGTGACAATCCACATGTATTTTATGTTGACATGACACATAAAAAAATTTAAAATTTCAAAAAATATATAAAAATTCATAAAAAAACAAAAAGTAAATGTAAATTGCCATATGGATTGTCATGTTTAAAGATTTAATGTTTTAGTAAGTATTTTTATTTAAAAAACAATTTGACTAAAAGTCAAATTTAACTAAAAAGTTAAATTGACAAAAAATTATAAACATTAAGGACTAAATTTGACATTATTTTTTTACATTAAATTAAAAAGAATTAATTTCTTGTTTACTTTTTAAATTACAAGTCACCTTAGTTAATTATAACTTTAATTTGCGTGCTTTGATAAAGTCAACCCTTTACCCTACTTTCCCCATTCTTAGCAATGCCATAGATTTTAATAAAACCCCACCATATAAAATATTAAAATAAATAAATTATCATATTTACACTCCTAAAAAGAAAATATCGATTTCAACAATGAAAACAACATTGTTAGGAGAGCAACCACAAACTTTGAACATAAATCATAACAGTTTATTATATTTTTTTAGACCAATTATCATATTTATCAATGTTATTTATTTGAACCATGCAGGTTTGAAAAATGACTTTGAATCAGTTAAATTAAATATTTTATTTTTTGAATCGATGACTTGATTGATTTTGATCATCGATCTAATTTAAAAAACATTGATATTTATTCGAATTCTAGTTTGTAATATACTTCTTTGAATCTTTTTTTTTTTAATCTAATAATGTTTAAAATGTTTAGTATACGAAAATGGTCAAATTAATAATTCATTTTTTATATAAAACAAGCAGATTTGTTCAGATGATACATTAATTTTTTTGAATATACTAGTGTGATTACATGTGTAACACCCCTACACCCGGTTTACATGTATAAACCTAGTATAAGAGTATTACATACAATGTTAGAGAATTAAAAACGAGTATAACAAAATTTTTCTTTCAGTTCATGTGAATTTTTAAAACAATATTAATAACTCATTCATTAGAGACACATAGGTATACCATTTATACATGCCATTTCACACAAAATAAATATACATTGTCTTGCAATCTTCCGATGTTGATGTGATTTGGTGAGAGACACCTAATCCAACCTTAACTTCTCGGAGGTCTTATACCTACGCGTTGAAATAAACGCGTTAAGCCGGTGAAGGCTTAGTAAGTACTACAAGTGTCATTAATCATTCATCTTTTAATCACTCATTTCAAACTCATTCATATAATTATTTATTAATGTAAAATACATAGCTTTTATGTATATAACATTTAACTTACAGTAGTGTTATGAATTCACATGTTCTTCCTCATTTTACATTTTAACCATTCCAATCTCTTAGTTTACTTAGTTTTATCATTATTTAATTTCTTATACATATATTACACTTAACTTTCAATGCGATTATCATTTCATTTACTTTAATGTCATAATTTGCATATTCTTTCTTTTTCACATTATTTACCCTATTAACAAGACTCGGACCTTTGAGGATACACGGATCCAGCCAAACACACCAGAATGGCACCCAGTGCCTCATCGGACAGTTCGAAGCAATTAAAGTGACATCCAGTGTCTCATCGGCCTAGCCGAAGTAAAGTGGTACCCAGTACCTCATCGAATCTATTCGAAGTAAAATAATGACACCCAGTGTCTCATCGACTCGAGGTCGAAGTATCCCTGAACTCTTCCAATCCCATGGCATGCCAACTATATCCGACTTAGCTCGACTAGTTAATAGGGATTTTCAATTACAATTCATATAACTTTCAATTTCACTTTCAATTTCACTTTCAATTTTGATCACAAATCATTCACAACTCATACATCATATATACATTTTTCATCACATATACATAATCACGTATTTCTTACATTCATTTCCTCAATGGCTTTCACAATATCACTATTTTATCATATAATCAATATTTATAATTAAACACATAATATTTCACATATACATTGTTCATCACATATATATCATTATATACCTCTTTATTCTTATTTTCATATTAATTTTTAAAACTATCCACTTGTGTCACAGTCACTAAATTATTTATATCTTGAACTACAAAATTCGAAATTAATATCTGCTTAATTTTCTTGAAACTAGAATCAAATATATTTTTGCCATAAAAATTTCAGAATTTTTAATTTAGCCAATTTGCATAGTAAATTATTTAAATTTACCCCTTCTCTACTGTCTAACAATTTCGACCTTTCTTTACTAAAAATTATTTATATTTTAGTACAGAGATCCAATAATGTTCTTGTCTATTTGTTTTGAAAAAAGACTCATTAAGGATTCAACCATATAAATTTCAGTCTCTACTAATTTTTATACATTTTTCTATGATTTTTCAAAGTCAGAACAGGGGAACTCGAATCTATTCTGACCTTGTTACACAAAAACTAGTATATCTCGAAATATACAATTTCTTTTATTTCACTGTTTCTTCCATATGAAACTACGCTTAATAAGCTTTAATTACATATTTAATTCAACTCTTAACTCTTTTTATACAGTTTTTGGTGAATTTTCGAAGTTAGTCATCTGTTCTGTCCAAACTGTTTCAATGAGATTAATTCCTTTCTCATGCTTCTTTACACTAAATTTCATTCAATCATGCATAATTAGTACATATAATTAAACATATCATTTTATCATAATTAACCATATATATTAAGATTATAAACACTTTAACTTAATTAATTCTAAACCTTTTAATACTTGTAGTACTTACGACTCTTGTAGATAATCCCTTTTTCACTCCTTGGCTTTCTCCTTTCCTTTTTCCTTCAATTTGGTCCTTCTCCTTATTTTCTTTCTCTTAATCACTTGTATTCAAGACTAATGTCCATTTTCTTTCTCCTCCAAGACAAGTATGGATGCATTTCTATTAACAATTGGATAGCTACTACACTTCTCTATGAATTTTATTCACTAATCTTGAAGAAATTTGGAAGAAACTAGCTTAATTGGTTTGTATTTGGTGAAAAAAGACTAATTTATAAGAAAAACAAAAGTTGAAATAGTGGAAAATGGTGGCCAACGTTAAGCACAATGGCTGATGGCTTTTATAGCCTTTTCATCATTTCTTTTCTTCATTTCTCTAGATATTTCTATCAATTTCTCTTTATAAAAATATCTTTCTTTAATAATGGTAAAATTGCACTTTTAGTCCTTGGGCTTTCCAACTTTACACTTTGACTCAAAACTTTGCCTCCAAAAATATCTTCCACCAAATTACTCTTTTGCCCCTCCTTAATCAATCTAATTCCCATGATGACTCATAATTCAACTTGGATAAATTACTATTTAGTCTCTTATGCTTTGACACAATTACTAATTAATCCTTGAATTTTCTTAACCTTTCTTATTTAGACTACACATTCTAATTCTTAATTTTTCCTAATCTTCTTATTTTAACCACATATTCTAACTCTTAACTCGACACTATTACTGTTCCAACTCCGGTTCAAAAACGGAGATGTTACAACATGGTAGTATCTGTACATACTTTCTTAATCCTTTGACAACGTACACACACCTTCACACACAAAGGGCTCGAACCCGGGACTCCTAGGATAAACAACATTTTCTTTTCTACTAGAGTCACTTGTTGAGTTCATACATTAATTTTTTTTAAACTAGTATCATTTTGTGTTGGGTTGGTTAATTTTTTTAATAAATTATACAGTAAAATTTTAAAGGTTACAATATGCTCAAAGTTTTTGTATTATTCATATATTTAACATTTAATCTTTATACTTTTATTTTCAGAAATCTAATCCTTCTACTTTTTGAATTTTAAAATTTAAGCCCATTAGTTAATGTCATTAAAATCCTTAAGTTAAATTTGCTGGTCGAACATATTGAAATTAAAAAAAAAATACTCCCTTCGTATCCATGAAACAAAGAATTGACATTATAATCAACTTAAATTTAATAGAGAATATAACAGTGTTAACAGTTTTTAAAAATTCACCTCAACATTTTAATTAATAAAATATTTAAACTAACAAATGATACTATAATTAAAAGTTTAGGCATCATGTTATGTCAAAATTAAAGTATAAAAATTAAATCTCAAATTTAAGCGAAATATAGAAATGAAAACTGAAATTTAATAATATTTGTTAAAAAATATGGAACTTCCTTGACCATTGCCATAGACTTTGCAATTCAAGTTATTCAAGTTACAAACTAAAAATAGCAACATGTACTTATTACAGATAATTAATTTGATGTTTGGTTGGTAACTCAAGATATGCAAAAAAAACAAAGAGTGAGCTCCTAGCAGTGATGTTCGAATTAGTAGCATCCATTGCCACCCATCCATCGCCTGTGATGTTCCTTGTTGATGGTTTCAAAGAGAAGTTTTTACCGTCGGAGTTGACTATGTTGGTGTAGACCTTCTTTTCATTGTTTGTCGCCCGCTGCCCCCCATGTTCCGCCTCCTGTGAGACCACCAAGTCCAACTTTCTACATCACCGATACGTGCATGGGAAAAAGAAGCATTAAGATTCCCTTACCTAACTCATTGGAGACATTGCAAGTACTTATAGGACCACTCACGCGATCTAAGCCTAGAAAACTTAAAGAGGCCCTTTCTGGATTCGTGCAAGATGCCCTTGCATGGGAATGTTCAAGGCACCCTCAAAATAAATGCATTTTCAAGTACATGTTTTTTGGCCAAAGGGGATTGAACGACTCTATTCATGCATTGCAAAAGGAGGAGCATTTCAACTATGCATGGACATCATTTACAAGGTGCATGGATATTCATTATGAGGAATAAGACCATTCAACTCTCACATTGAACTATCAACATACATGTGATAAGCGTCAAAACCACTAAATAAATATTCCTACGACAAAATAATACAAAATAGTAGTATAAGACAGTAGGGTCAATTCCACAGGGACTAGTTGTTGTAATCAACTTTCGTGTTTTTCTCTAGAATAGGATTTCCGTCGTGTCAACAGTCGTGCCCGTGATTTGAAATAGACTTGTTTGTATTCAAAATTAATTAACCTTAGTCTTAGACTCGGTGAGCTCCGGCTTTCAATTTGATCCTTGAAATGGTGTTTTCTCCTTCAAACAAGAAGCTAGTTATAACAGCTAAGAATGTCCAAATCGCCCATTCTTCCTTTCGTAGTTGGTTCTGGTACGACCTGTCAAACCAACCCTTACCGATTGTCTAACCGTGATACATGGATTCGTAATTCAAGATCTCGATAGCCTTGCACTCTGAAGAACCCAACTCGAATTAACGACCTCAACCGCGTGGGACATTTAAACCCGACCATTGTCTCCCTTGACGAAAATCCCACTAGTATGTCCTTGCTAGGATACGCCAATTTGTTCTCGTGAATCTGAATATAGCACTGTCGATTCGTCTTCTTAACTATATGCCAAACGACTCCAACCCAACGTGCAGCTCGTGTGCTTCTTATTCCAAAGAAAGATGGAACTTGGCAAATGTGTCTAGATTGTCGAGCTATTAACAAAGATAACCATTTAGTATCGACATCCCATTCCTAGGTTAGATGACATGCTCGATGAGTTACATGGCTCAAGTATGCTTTCCTAAATCGATCTTAAGAGTGGGTACCATTAAAACAGGATGCGAGAGGGGGATGAATGGAAAACTTCTTTTAAAACTAAGCACAGTTTGTATGAATGGTTACTGATGCCATTTGGCTTAACAATGCTCCTAGTACCTTCATATGACTTATTAATCATGTCTTACGAGCATTCATCGGCAAATTTTGTGTGGAATATTTCGATGATATTTTGTTATATAGTAAGAGCATTGATTAACATGTCACTAATTTAAAACTTGTCCTTGAAGAATTGCGGAAAGCGAGTCTATTTGCTAATATTAAGAAGTGTTCTTTCTATACTAATAAGCTTGTATTTCTAGGTTTTGCTGTAAGCTCCAAAGGGATTGAAGTGAACGTTGAGAAAATTAACGTGATACGAGATTGGTCAACTCGCACAAGCGTAAGTCAAGTTAGGAGTTTTCATGGTTTGGCAAGCTACTATCAAAGGTTTGAAAAAGAATTTAGTAGTATAGCTGCACCATTAACCGAAATCATAAAGAAAAATGTTGGTTTCAAATGGGAAGAATCTCAAGAAAAAGCGTTTACAATGATTAAGGAAAAACTTATGAATGCGCCTATAATTGCGTTGCTTGATTTTGGTAAAACCTTTGAAGTTGAGTGTGATGCATCAAGTGTAGGCGTTAGGGCTATGTTAATTCAAGATGGATGACCAATCGCTTACTTTAGTGAAAAGTTGAATGGAGTCACCCTGAATTACCCCACATACGATAAAGAGTTGTAGCATTGGTGAGAGCTCTTGAAACTTGGCAACATTATTTGTGGCTGAAAGAATTTTTGATTCATATCAATCATGAGTCCCTTAAACATTTGAAAGGCCAATAAAAACTCAATAAATGTCATCTAAGTGGGTCGAATTTATAGAGACTTTTCCATATGTCATCAATAATAAACAAGGTAAGGAAAATGTGGTGGCGGAGGCACTTTTACGAAGGTATGTACTACTCTTTGTTGGAGATTTTGAGAGAAGATAGATACGGAGATGATATTGAATTAAATAGTAAACTTCGAGGCACGGGTGACGCTTTCCAAAGAGAACTATTTGCTCCTACACAAAGTTACTAATGGGTTAAGGCAAAGTTCCTCCTAGGATAAAACGAAGTTTTGAATTTCCTTTGATTAGCAAAATCACGGAATTCCCTAACTCTTACTTTAATTTCTAAAAATTGGAATTGATTACAAAAGAAAAATGTTAATTTGTGAGTAACATAGTCCATTTGTTTATATGCATTCAATGGACACCTTTTGAAGAGTCACAACCCTTTCATATTGGACATACCTTTTGGAAGAGACTTGTCCCATGGAAATGTATCCATTGGATGACAAGTCATCACTTTTTAATTAAATTTGAAAGATGATAAATTCTCACTTTTAATTTGAATAGTGCTTCTTAATTTGCAATCTATAAATTTCCAACAATCCCCCACTAGATTGTTAATTTTAGAAAATAAGTACATAACAATTAAGCATAAAGAATGGTGTCCACAGATTGAACCTTTCTTTAGTGCAAGCTTCTCAAAGTATCAAAAAATTGAATGGTGGTTAGTTGCTTGAACCATCACTCTTAAAGTCAATACCAGAAAAATTTCACACATAATTGTAAAGAAATAGAGTAAGAGTTTAATTTGTTTTAGCACCATTATGGTCGTGTGCTCATCCCGTTTCATGAACATGTACGAGAGAAAACCATAAATAAAATTCGTGGTTTTTAGTGCACATTATTATTCAATAACTTTAAGGTAGGGTTTCCATTATCCAGGACGCAATTAGAATGGTTTTAATCCCTTGACAAACCTTTTGTCAATGGAACAGCTAAATTGTCAATTGACTTAACATAGGTAACAGTTATCACACCGTCCCTAATCAATTGTCTTACATACTCATGTCTCAAACTTATATGTCTAGACTTTCCATTGTACACCTTATTGTACGCTCGAGACATGGTGGATTTACTATCATAATATATAGAAATCGCGAATCTACATTGTGGCCACAACTTTATATCTAGCAATAGATTTCTTAACCATTCTGCTTCCTTTTCAGTAGCTGGCAAGGCTATAAATTCAACCTCCATAGTTGAATATGAGATGCAAGTTTGTTTCTTAAGGCCCAACTAATGGCTCCACCTCTGATCGTAAAAATCCATCCAGGTGTGGACTTATTGTCACTTAAACTTGTAATCCAACTTGCATCCGAGTAACCTTTTAGTACCGCAGGATAATCACTATAGAATAATCCTAAATTTTTTGTTTTCTTAAGATAACCAAAAATCCTACAAATTCCTTTCCAATGATCGATACTAGGACAATTTGTAAATCTTACCAATTTGTCCACAACAAATGCGATATCGGGTTTAGTGCAATACATTGCATACATTAGACTTCCAATTGCACTGTCATACTCAAGTTGCATTATAGTCTTACCATTATTCTCACTTAACTTGAAGTTCAAATCGTATAGAGTGTTCAAATCCTTGATATTGAAGTGTTTGAACTTTTCCAATACTTTCTCAATGTAGTGAGATTGGCTTTAATGCAAAGCCCCTTTCATGCTTTTTCACCTTTATACCTAGAATTGTATCTACCTCGTTAAGATCCTTCATCTTAAAATTCGAGGCTAGATACTCTTTGGTCTCACGAACACCTTTCATGTTCGTCCCAAAAATCAACAAATAATCTACATAGAGGCAAATAATAGACCTTACCGACTAGCCTATCCAGAATCTAGTCAATGAAAGGTAGTGAGAAATGGACCTTCTTTGTGCCTGCATTCAATCGACGATAATCCATGTATACTCGCCAACCAGTCATAATGCGAGTAGAGATCAACTCATTCTTTTCATTGCTCACAACTTTGAAACCACTTTTCTTGGGCACACATTGGATGGGGCTCACCCAATTGCTATCAGAAATAGGGTAAATGATGCCCGCATCCAACCACTTGTTAATCTCTTTCTTCAATACTTCCTTCATTTTCTCGTTAAGTTTTCCTTGTTGCTCAATTGATTGCTTCCCCTCATCTTTCAACCTGATCTTGTGCATGCAAAAAGAGGGACTAATGTCTCTAATATCAGTAATGCTCCAAGCTCTGGCTCTCTTATGCTGTTTCAAAATAGCGATGAGCTTAACTTCCTGCGTTGCGTCGAGGGTTGCATTGACAATAACTAGTATTGTATCATTATCACCTAAAAAGACATATTTCAAGTATGTTGGCAATGGCTTCAACTCCAAGGTAAGAGCTTGCTCAATAGATAGTTTAAACACCAAGATTATCCTATTCGACAAATCCAAAACTCTAATTGCCAATTTTGTCTCAGCTCACAATTATGAACTTCCTCTTTGTGGTCACATTTCGCTAGGATTTCATCAACAGATGTCACCGCATCTTCATCTAGGACTGCTGAACTCCTTGCATTGAACTATTCCATAATGATTTTGTTTAGCACGTCAATGTGATAACACTACTCTTTACTTCTGAACAAAGATGCTTCAAACACACTAAAGGTCACATGCTCGTCTTTATGACACATGATAAGTTCTCCCTTGAAAACGTCGATAAGTATGTGTCCCATTACTAAAAATGGTCGCCTCAAGATAATGGAAACCTCCTTATCTGCTTCGTAGTCTAGGATTATGAAATCAGTAGGAAACACGAGCTTATCTACTCGAATAAGAACATCTTTGATTTGGCCTTCAGGTTGTGCTAAGGATCTGTCCACAAGTTACAATGTCACCGTAATGGACTTCATTGATCCTATTCCTAACTTTTTAAAAGTAGATAAAGGTATAAGGTTAATACTTGCTCCCAAATCATATAAAGCTTTACTTAAATAATGGTTCATAATGGAGCATGGAATTATGAAGCTGCTAAGATCTTTCATTTTAGGTGGCAACTTGTTTGTAAGCACAAAGCGCAATCGTCTTGATTTCGAACAATTTCCTCTTCTTTGATAATAGCTCTTTCATAAATTTCCCATAATTGGGTATCTACGCAAGAGCATCTACAAGAAGTGTGTTAATGTGTAATTGTTTCAGAGTAGAAACAAACGGTTGATACTATTTATCATGGACTTTCTATTAAATCTTTGCGAAAATGGCAAAGGTATCGTAACAGTGGGTTGTTGCGAAAAACTCAGTGGTGTCGGCATTGGCAGTTGCGTCGATAACTTTATTGAGCAAACTGTAGGCATAAATGGTACTACAGATGGTTCCTCTTCATTTACTTCTGCTTGGCTTCCTTCATCTATAACCTCTCCTTATTGCTATAGTTCAGATGCATCGACATGGTCTTAGTTAGAATTGCTTGGTTCAGCCGTCTGCTTCCCACTTCTTAGTGTGATAGCCTTGCAATGCTTTTTCCCTCTCTGCGTTGGGTTCTCAGTATCACTAGGTAGAGTACCTGGTGACCTTGTAGTCAAATTAGAAGTCAACTATCCTAGTTGAGCTTCCAACGCTCGGATAGAAGAATATTTGCCTTGCACAATTGCTTCAGTTCGCGTGATATACTCTCTCATCAATGCTTCAAGAGTAGCCATCGGATCTAACCTTTGCTGAGAAAACTACTGTTGTTATTGATGTTGTCATTGCATATGTGGCAATACAAACTGTTGTAATGGCATTTGAGACTGTGGTTGCATCTGGCTATGTACTTGTATCTGATCAGGATGCAAATGAACTTGCGAGTTCTGATTAAAATTCTACTATTGATGGTTGTTATAACTCCTTTGTCTATAACTTCCTTGATTTGAGGAATTTCTATATCTGTATGTCGAAGCATTTTGATTCCTCTAAGGTTGTTGAGTTCTGTTATTGTATGAGTTATCATATGAATTTCCTTTGATGTTATTGGCATAAAAAGCATTTTTAGCATGTTGTGGGCAATCCTCGTAATTATGATCGTCACCACAAATTTCACAAGAAAATGTCGGTGCATCCATTTGTTGAAACACTTGAATAGGGGCAACATCATTTGTCCCTTCATATTCTTTAAGATATTGGTCAATGAAGACACCTACGCACTCAAAGCAGAAATAACATCTAATTCAAGAACATCAAGGTTAGTCTTTACCTGCGCAGAATAAGACATTGGATACTGATAATCGTTCTGAGCAATCCTCTCCAGAATTCTTATAGTTTCATTGTAGGTGCAATCCAACAAAGGACCATTAGCCGATGTGTCGACAAGATTCCTTATCTGGGCATTCAAACCATTATAAAAGATTTCTATCTAGGTCTCTTGCTAAATTCCATGCATTGGGCAACGTCGAAACAATGTCTTGTAAAGCTCCCATGTTGTATGTAACATAATTTAAAAAGAAAATTAAAAAAAAAAGAGAGGGTAAAATGTTGACGCATAACATTAAAATTAAAAACTAAAACTAAAGTTAAACAAAAATAGAGAGTGAACGACAGTTTTTGTAAAAACTTTGAAAACCTCAAAACCAAGATTTTTACAATATTTATTTTAATTTTAATTTTTTATTTTAAATTATATGACATAAGATCTGATGTCTCATCTAACGTTAAATTAATAATTTTAGTAACAGAAGGAAATTATTGATATAACATTAATAGTTTAAAGATGTAATTAGAATGCCAAAATTTTTAGTGCAATTAACTTGAACTTTAATTTTGTTTACCAAATATTGGATTTATTATTCCATATGTTATGAAGCTCGTAATGAATAAACTTTTTCTTACATATATTAATACACTAGTAAGTAAACGAGAGTAAGGCTATTGCCAAATATTTAAGTGCGAAAATATCGGAGTAAATAAAACAATATAAATAACACATGCATATGATAAAAATAAGTTTCAAAGGAGAAGAGTTTTACCATAAGGCCCTTTGGTCTAAGGATCAACCACAATTATCATTGTCAGCAGGAATTCAGTACAAGCATTCCTCCATTGGAGCTATTCAAGTTACAGACAGTAAAACAGTACGTAGCTTTTATTTATTACAGATAATTAATTTAATGTTTGTGTCGTCACTCAAGATATGCAAAAAGCGAAGAGTGTATTTCCAGCAGTGAAGTTTGGGTTTAAGATACCCAAGCTAACCCTATATCCATGCCCTACATAAATACACCCATCGCTAACTGACATACCACCAAAAACAGTGGCCCCTGTATTACATGACCATAAGATTTCCCCACTCTTCCCATCCATTGCATACACTGGTCCTTCTTTGTATGTCGAACCCCCAAATACCACCCCATTTGCAACTGTCACCGGTCCACATGCAGTACCGTTAGCAGGGTCGGCTGTTGACCAAAGGATTTGGCCATTAGTACCATCCATTGCCACCCATCCACCGCTAGTGGTGTTCCTTGCTGATGGTTTCAGAGTGAAGGTTTTAGCGTCGGAGTTGGCTATGTTGGTGTAGACCCTCTTTTCATCCGTGGCGGCCCCCCATGTTCCGCCTCCTGAGAGACCCCCAGGTCCAGCTTCCTACATCACCATTTAAAGCCTAATGTAATCGTTGTTTTAACTACTAGAACAATGGAACATATAATGTTGTGATAAGGAGTCAGATATCTTACAGTAGACCATATAATATTGCCATCATCACGATCCAAAGCCCACACAAATCCACTTTTTTGAACTGCAGCAATAATGTCTTTTTTAGTTCCATTGACGTATATGGTGAGCATCATGGGTGCTTCACCAAAATCAGCATCAGGGTTTGGTCCAGGAGGACAATCAGGGACTGAGAGATTATTACATGCGAAAAACCAAACATCATAGCCCCCAAGTTGATGGAACCACTTGATGTTTCCAGTGTCCAAATCAAGGGCCAGGAATGAATCTGAGTGGTTGTCAGGCTCCACACACTCATCGGAATGAGTAGGAGCAACTTGGGTTTGGTTGTTTTGTCTCTCTTGGCAATCAGTTATGTTTTGGGGTGCGGAATAGAGGTTTCCAGTGGCAATGTAGACGAGGTTCCTCGTGACGTCGATCGGCGGGCTGCTGCCCCAGATGGCAGCGCCGGCATATTGGCCTCGATTGCCGAAATTTTCGGGTAACATGAAGGTTTGCCACAAGATTTTTCCAGTTTTTGCGTTTAGTTTGACCATGCTTCCTCGAAAGATGCAACATTGTTCAATGCTTAAATCTTCTTCTTGTGAAGATGTGCCCACGTAGAAGTTCCTGAGTTTAAATCAAATCAACGCCACATTTAAAAAACTAAAATATTAATATCAAATATTATTAAACATGTACATTTAATTATTTATATTTAATAATATAATAAAATATTAATATATTATTTTAATAAATTGTTTAATATCGCAATTTTATTTCTATAATAAAATTTAACTATAATAATTTTAAATTTTAAATAATATTATTAATAATTATTAAAAAATATTTGTTAAAAGTCTGTGAAAAATTTATCTTATTCATGCTTTACAATAAACAAACTCTTATACTAATAGACCTAACTACCTGCTAACAAACTAACTGTTAAAAGACTAACTAATAACCACTGCTAACTAACTTTTAAATACAAAGAACTAAACACTTCTAACACTCTCCCTCAAGTTGGTGGTTTAAAAATATCTTTGAACCCCAACTTGGAAACCAAATATTCATGTTGTTGTACCCCCAGAGCCTTGGTCATTATGCCAGCAAGTTGTTCTGATCGAACATGTTCAGCTTGTATAAGCCCTTCATTGATTTTTTCCCTAACAAAATGGCAATCAATTTCTATATGTTTTGTTATTTCATGATAAACCGGGTTGGCTGCAATTTGTAATGCTGCTTTACTATCACACATCAATCTGACTGAACTTCCATCTTTCATACCAAGTTCTGTTAACAGCCCTTTTAACCACACTATCTTAGTTGTAGTGACTGCCATGCTTCTATACTCTGCTTCTGCTGAGGACCTTGCAACTGTATTATGCTTTTTTACTTCCAAGAAATCAATGAACTTCCTAACAGTATGCAAAAGCCTGTAACTGATCTTCTTGTAACTGGACATGCTGCCCAATCTGAGTCACAAAAAGCTGTTAGCTGACATGCAGTTGAAGAACTTAGAAAGATCCCTTGGCCTGGATTTTTCTTAATGCATCTCACCACCCTTAAAGCAACATCAAGATGTGATCTTTTTGGATACTGCATAAACTGACTCAAGGAATGTATTGCAAAGGTGATATCTGGTCTTGTGTGTGTCAAATAAATTAGTCTTCCTATTAGTCTCTGGAAGATTGACTTATCAGTCAGTAGCTCATCCTTTTACTGACAATTCTTATTCATGCCTTCATCAAACTCTACTGTAGTTAACCTTTTGTTTTGTTCCAAAGGAGTCAAAGCTAGTTTAGCTCCTCCTACTCCTGCATCCTCGACCAACTCCAAGGTATACTTTCTCTGATTCAAAACAATCCCTTCTTTTGATCTTAGCACTTCCAAGCCTAAAAAGTACTTCAATTCTCCAAGATCTTTCATCTTGAAGTTCCTGTTTAGAATAGTTTTGAGCTCTCTAATTATTTGCTCGTCATTCCCAGCAATCAAAAGATCATCAACATAGATTAGCACAATGACAATCTTACTCCTTTGGTGTTTGGTAAACAATGAGTAATCATATTTACTCTGATGATAACCAGCTTTTAACAAAGCTTCTGTCAACTTTAAATTCCATTGCCTCGAGGCTTGCTTAAGCCCATAGAGTGACTTTTGCAGCCTACATACCTTAGACTCCCCCTGGCTGCAAAAACCTTCTAGTAATGTCATAAAGACCTCCTCATACAGATCACCCTGTAGAAAGCATTGTAGACATCCATTTGGTACAAAAACCAACCAAAGATAGCTGCTAAAGCCAAAACCACACGAACAGTAACCAATTTAGCAACAGGAGAAAAAGTATCAACATAATCCACCCCCTCCTGTTGAGTATACCCTTTGGCTACCAAACGAGCCTTATATCTCTCTACAGCACCATTAGCATGGTACTTGATTTTATACACCCACTTACACCCAATTGGAGTTTTTCCTGGAGGCAAATCAACCACTTTCCAAGTGTTATGTGATTCCAAAGCTGAGATTTCTTCCTTCATGGCTTGAATCCAAAGTGGATCATGAATGGCATCTTTATAAGTATTTGGTTCAAGTAATTGAGAAGTGGAGGACAAACAAACCTGAGTATGTAATGGTAAATGGGAATAGGAAACACTAGAAAAAATAGGATACTTACTTGGAAGTGAAGAAGATTGTAACACTTCTAACAATATTATGTTAATATTGTAATAATAAATATATATTACAATTTATAAATGTTTTCTAGTATAAAATATGATATTTTTTGGAAAAAAAATAATATCAAAAACTAATTACAGGAACCTAAACACACCCCTCTAAGGGGATGTTTCAAACATACATAAATCAAGAGATCTATGATGAGACAGTTTAACCAAATAGTCAACTTCGTGATTTTCTTCTTTAGGAATGTGTCGAATGTTCCACTGATTGAATCATGATAATGTCATAAGTATTCTTCAGATCAAAGAAGAGTTGGATCCTTCAATTACTCAATTTCATCTTTTTTGGTCATCGGCTGGTTAATGATGATAACTTTTAAAATTGGCATAATAGCAACTTTAGCCTTCAACATCTATACATTGTGTCAATTTAGTTTTGATTCTAGACAATCTAACTCTCAACATTTACTCATTGTTTAATTTTTTTTGTGACCCTTTACCTAAAAAGCTATACAAATAAATTTATCAACTAAATTTGATAAAAATACACGAAATAAAAATAAAAATAAAAGCACCCAAAAATCCAAGACTAGGGGTGAACGTTTGATCGAATTTAGTGAAAAAAATTTCGAATTAACAAGTCTTATTTTATCATTCTAACTTGATTTGATTTTTTTAATCGAGTTGAGTAAAATTATTTGAGTTAAATTAAAAAGTAAACATATCAAATTAAAATCTTGTTACAATATAACTAATTCCATGTTAGAGTACATAAATTTGAAGCCATATATGTTTAAAAACTTTCTCAAAGGAAAATAATAAAAATATTTGAGTATGATAAACAAATTGTTTTTTAACTTATTTAGGTCCCAAAATTATTATTCTAAATTTTTTTTAATTTTTTAACTTTCTTTATATATATTTTGGATTTTTTTGAATTTTTATAATTTTTTAAAAAGTATAAATTTTGGATTTTTTTATAAATATTTTGAATTTTAGAAATTATTTTGAATTATTTTGTAGCTTTTGTTGAGAGAGAGACCAATTTGTTCAATTTTCAAACTTGACAGAGGCCAAAAGTGTATTTATATCAATCTGTTGTTCGAATTATTTGAGTTATTCGAATTGTGAAATTCAACTCAATTCGAACTCAAAACTCGAATTATTTATTCGAGTTGACTCGAATAATTCGAATAACTCGATTCTATTAACTCGAAATTCAAATTTTTTATCTTTTCTCATTCTTTTAAAATTAACCTCAAATGTCACCAAATAAAAAAAATAAAACTGCAAAAAAGGAGGGACCAAATTACACAATGTGTAAATATTGAGAATTAAAGTTATTATTATGCTAATTTAAAAATCCGCCGTTAATCAATCATGATCAAAAAAGACAAAATGAGATAGTTGGATAACCATTTGATAATTTTTCATAATCGAATAAACAAAAAAATTACTATTAATTAGATGATTACTAATATAGTTTACCATAAAAATATTGGAAAATTAAGATACAATAATACAACCGACTAAAACAGTTGGGCAAAGAAAATAAAAGATAGCCTTACAATTTGACGTTTGGATGATTTATGAACACATAACATCCACTTATTCATGTTGTGCCTAAAATGTCAAATTATATATTAAATGCAAATATTGCAGGCCAAGTACTAATAAAGAAAGCAAAGCTCAGAATTCTATTGTTCAGATAATGGAATGTTTCTATTTTAATTCTCAACAATGATTGAGATTCTTTATAAAATCACAACATCATGTCATCTCAATATTATAAAATTATGTCAACAGAGATTTAAAATCTATGCCCCTGTATGTTTATTTTAGGTGAAAGTATTTATTATTGGATACTATTATTAAATGAATCAATTTAATCGTTGTATTATTAAAATCTATCAAATAATAAAAAATTTGTTGAATGAAAGAGCCAGTTGTACCCATAAAGAGAGAATATGGTTGAATCTTGGAGTGCAATATTGTTAAGAGGTCAGATGAACATGAACTGTAAACTGTAAATGGAATGGAGATAAAAGAATACGAAAACAAAAATAGAAAGTTAAAAGAACTAACCCATTGTAATAAGTTCCAGACATGGTGATACAAGCAGTTGGATTATCATCGAGCTGGGTGGACCAAACAAGCTCCCCATTGGATTGCTTGACTGCAACAACAAAAGCTGGTCCACTGATCCCAATGATCAACAAATCATCAGCAATTGTGGGTGTAGTTCTAGAAGCTGTGACATTAACATCGAAAATAACTCTAGTTGAATTAATGCCGGTCAACTGCTGTAAATTTTGTTTCCAAATAAGAGAACCGTCGGATTGTTTCAGAGCATAAAGATAACCATCCCAACTTGGGAAATAAACTCTTCCTTTAAAAACCGATGGTGTTGCTGTTATGTCCCTTTCTGCTTCGAATTTCCATTTCAATCTCAGCTTTGATACTGTTTTGGGGCTTATTTTGGTTTCTTTATCTGCAAATCTCCTGTTCAGTAGGTTCCCACCATGGCTTAACCAGTCCTACACCAAGTGATTCCAACTATAACACATTAAGTTTTGGGGTTTGATTAAAATTTCCGAGTTAAGAAAATTAACGAGAATTTTTTGAAAACTTTAGAGGGTTTTAGTGAAAGTTTAGTAGCACTAATTTTGAAGGCCTCTAATCAATCTAACATGCAAAATTTTGCAAAGCATGCGAAGCAAATGAATGTAACACTAATAGGCAATTATTGAGAAAAAACTTGATTCAAATACAAAACTATAGATATAATGCTATGTGTATCTTTTTTTTTATATGTATATATGTATGCATATGCCTGTATATATGATTAAGAAAGAAAAAGAGAAGAGGTTTTGAGACTTACATTTGAATAAGCTGATGTAAAAACCAGTGAAGAAAGAAGGCATAGTAAGAGAACAAACTCCATTAATTTTGAGACTTTATGGTGTTTTTATTATCAAAATCTTTTTTTATACTAGAATGTTAGGATACAAAAGAGGATCTGACCATTGATATCTTGATGTTTACAAGATTTTATTTTAATTTTTTTTCATATATTAAAAAAAATGAAAATTTGACTTTATAATATTTTTACGCATGTATTTGGTTGAATAGAAAAGTAGAGGAAAAATTAGAAAAATTTTGGGTGTATTTGATAGGGAAGAAAAGTAAAACGAAAAAAAAAAAATCTAATAACAGGAGAGAAAATGAGAGAGATGTATGCTAATTGAAAATAAATTTTGTAATTTTCAAACTGTTAATTTTCTTTCTAATCATTTTTCAACTCTACCAAACAATTAAGGAAAAAGGAAATTATTCTTTTTTTCAGTTTTTCCATCTTTTCTAGCAAGTATACTTATGGAAAGAAAAATTATATTTTTCATCCTTCTATTTTTCTTCTATTTCAATTCCTTCTCTTTCTAATTTCTTTCCGCCCATGCCAAACAAAGCTTTAAAGTTATATAAAGGGCATAATGTCCAATTTAGCTCTCAATGTTTACATCTGTTACCTATTTGACCCTTATTATTTTTTTGAACTAAAATTGGACCTCGACCATTTATAAAAAAGAGTGAAATCGCTTTTTTCTATCAAAAATGCTAATTAAAACATCATTTTTTTAAAGATGTTAATGTGACATCTTACGTGACAAGTCACATGTATTTTATGTTGACATGACACATAAAAAATTTTAAAATTTCAAAAAATATATAAAAAGTTCATAAAAAACAAAAAGTAAATGTAAATTGCCATATGAATTGTCATGTTTAAAGATTTAATGTTTTAGTAAGTATGTTTGTTTAAAAAACAATTTGACTAAAAGTCAAATTTAACTAAAAAATTAAATTGACAAAAATTGTCAACATTAAAGACTATATTTAACATTATTTTTTTACATTAAATTAACAAGAATTAATTTCTTGTTTCCTTTTTAAATTACAAGTCACCTTAGTTAATTATAACTTTAATTTGCGTGCTTTGATAAAGTCAACCCTTTACCCTACTTTCCCCATTCTTAGCAATGCCATAGATTTTAATAAAACCCAACCATATAAAATATTAAAAATAAATAAATTATCATATTTACACTCCTAAAAAGAAAATGTATTGTTAGGAGAACAATCAAAAACTTTGAACATAAATCATAACAGTTTATTATATTCCTTTAGATCAATTATCATATTTATCAATGTTATTTGAACCATGTCAGTTCAAAAAATGACTTTGAATCAGTCAAATTAATAATTCGTTTTTATATAAAACAAGCAGATTTGTTCAGATGATACATTAATTTTTTTGAATATACTAGTGTGATTACATGGTAGTATCTATACATACTTTCTTAATCCTTTGACAATGCACACACACCTTGCACACACAAGCGCTCGAACCCGAGACTCCTAGGATGAACAACATCTTCTTTTCCACTGGAGTTACTTGTTGGGTTCATACATTAAATTTTTTTAAACTAGTATCGTTTTGTGTTGGGTTGGTTAATTTTTTTAATAAATTATACAATAAAATTTTAAAGGTTACAATATGCTCAAAGTTTTTGTATTTTTCATATATTTAAAATTTAATCTCTATACTTTTATTTTCAAAAATCTAATCCTTCTACTTTTTGAATTTAAAATTTAAGCCCATTTGTTAATGTCATTAAAATCCCTATGTTAAATTTGCTGGTGGGACATATAGAAATTAAAAAAAAATACTCCCTTCATATCCATGAAACAAAGAATTGTCATTATAATGAACTTAAATTAATAGAGAATTTAATAGTGTTAACAACTTTTAAAATTTCACTTCAACATTTTAATCAATAAAATATTTAAACTAACTAATGATACTATAATTAAAAGTTTAGGCATCAAGTTATGTCAAAATTAAAGTATAAACATTAAATCTCAAATTTGATTGAAATATAAGGATCAAAACTAAAATTTAACCATTATTTTCCCATGTCAAAAGAAAAGAAGAAAAATGGTTATGTGTCTAAATTATATCAAAATTAAAATATAAAGATTAAATCTCAAATTTAAGCAAAATATAGAAATGAAAACTGAAATTTAATAATATTTGTTAAAAAATATGAAACTTCCTTGACATTGCCTTAGACCCTGCAATTCAAGTTATTCAAGTTACAAACTAAAAATAGCAGCATGTATTTATTACAGATAATTAATTTGATGTTTGGTTGGTAACTCAAGATATGCAAAAAAACAAAGAGTGAGCTCCCAGCAATGATGTTCGGATTAGTAGCATCCATTGCCACCCATCCACCGCCTGTGGTGTTCCTTGTTGATGGTTTCAAAGTGAAGTTTTTACCGTCGGAGTTGACTATGTTGGTGTAGACCTTCTTTTCATTCTTTGTCACTTGCTGCCCTTCATGTTCCACCTCCTGTGAGACCACTAGGTCCAGCTTTCTACATCATTGATACGTGCATGGGAAAAACAAGCATTAAGATTCCCTTACCTAACTCATTGGAGACATTGCAAGTACTTATAGGACCACTCACGAGATCTAAGCCTAGAAAACTTAAGGAGGCCCTTTCTGGATTCGTTTAAGATGCCCTTGCATGGGAATGTTCAAGGAACCCTCAAAATAAATTCATTTTCAAGTACATGCTTTTTGGCCAAAGGGGATTGAACGACTATTCATGCATTGCAAAAGAAGGAGCATTTCAACTATGCATGGACATCATTTACAAGGAGCATGGATATTCATTATGAGGAATAAGACCATTCAACTCTTACATTGAACTATCGGCATACATTTGATAAGCGTCGAAACCACTAAATAAATATTCTTACGACAAAATAATACAAAATAGTAGTATAAGATAGTAGGGTCAGTTCCACAGGAACTAGTTGTTGTAATCAACTTTCGTGTTTTTCTCTAGAATAGGATTTTCGTCGTGTCAACAGTCGTGCCCACGACTTGAAACAGACTTGTTTGTATTTAGAATTAATAAACCTTAGTCTTAGACTCGGTGAGCTCCGGTTTTCAATTTGATCCTTGAAATAGTGTTTTCTCCTTCAAACAATAAGCAAGTTATAACAGCTAAGAACGTCCAAACCGCCCATTCTTCCTTTCGTAGTTGGTTTTGGAATGACCAGTCAAACTAACCCTTACTGATTGTCTAACCGTGATACACAGATTCATAATTCAAAACCTCGATAGCCTTGCGCTCTGAAGAACCCAACTCGAATTAATGACCTCAATCGCACGAGACATTTAAACCCGACCACTATCTCCCTTAACGAGAATCCCACTAGTATGACCTTGCTCGGATACGCCAATTTGTTCGCGAGAATCTGAATACAGCACAATCGATTCATCTTCTTAACTATACGCCAAAACGACTCCAACCCAACGTGCAGTTCATGTGCTTCTTATTCCAAAGAAAGATGGAACTTGGCAAATGTGTCTAGATTGTCGAGCTATTAACAAGCTAACCATTTAGTATCGACATCCCATTCCTAGGTTAGACGACATGCTCGATGAGTTACATGGCTCAAGTATGTTTTCCAAAATCGATCTTAAGAGTGGGTACCATCAAAACAGGATGCGAGAGGGGGATGAATTGAAAACTTCTTTTAAAACTAAGCACAGTTTGTATGAATGGTTAGTGATGCCATTTGGCTTAACCAATGCTCCTAGAACCTTCATATGACTTATTAATCATGTCATACAAGCATTTATCGGTAAATTTTGTGTGGTATATTTCGATGATATTTTGTTATATAGTAAGAGCGTTGATTAACATGTCACTAATTTAAAACTTGTCCTTAAAGAATTGCGGAAATCGAGTCTATTTGCTAATATTAAGAAGTGTTCTTTCTATACTAATAAGCTTGTGTTTCTAGGTTTTGTTGTAAGCTCCAAAGGGATTGAAGTGGACGTTGAGAAAATTAATGCGATACGAGATTGGTCAACTTGCACAAGTGTAAGTCAAGTTAGGAGTTTTCATGGTTTGGAAAGCTTCTATTGAAGGTTTGAAAAAGAATTTAGTAGTATAGATGCACCATTAACTGAAATCATAAAGAAAAACGTTGGTTTCAAATGGGAAGAATCTCAAGAAAAAGCGTTTACAATGATTAAGGAAAAACTTATGAATGCGCCTATACTTGTGTTGCTTAATTTTGGTAAAACCTTTGAAGTTGAGTGTGATGCATCAGGTGTAGGCATTGGGGCTGTGTTAATTCAAGATGGATGACCAATCGCTTACTTTAGCGAAAAGTTGAATGGAGCCACCCTGAATTACCCCACATACAATAAAGAGTTGTAGCATTGGTGAGAGCTCTTGAAACTTGGCAACATTATTTGTGACTGAAAGAATTTTTTATTCATATCGATCATGAGTCCCTTAAACATTTGAAAGGACAACAAAAACTCAATAAATGTCATCTAAGTGGGTCGAATTTATAGAGACTTTTCCATATGTCATCAAGTATAAACAAGGTAAGGAAAATGTGGTATGTATTACTTTCTGTTGGTGATTTTGAGAAAAGATAGATCCAGAGATGATATTGAATTGAATAGTAAACTTCGAGGCACGGGTGAAGCTTTCCAAAGAGAACTATTTGCCCCCACACAAAGTTGCTAGAGGGTTATCCTTCCAGGATATAACGAAGTTTTGAATTTCCTTTGATTAGCAAAATCACGGAATTTCCTAACTCTTACTTTAATTTCTGAAAATTGGAATTGATTACAAAAGAAAAATGTGAATTGTGAGCATCATAGTCCATTTATTTATATGCATTCAATGGACACCTTTTGAAGAGTCACAATCCTTTCATATTGGACATTCCTTTTGGAAGAGACTTGTCCCATGAAAATGTATCCATTGGATGATAAGTAATCACTTTTCAATTAAATTTGAAAGATGATAAATTATCACTTTAATTTGAATAGTGCTCATTAATTTGCAATCTACAAATTTCTAACAATCCCCCACTAGATTGCTAATTTCAGAAAATAAGTACATAACAACTAAGCATAAAGAAGGGTGTCCGCAAATTGAACCTTTCTTTAGTGCAAGCTTCTCAAAGTATTAAAAAAGTGAATGGTGGCTAGTGGCTTGAACCATCACTCTTAAAGTCAATACCAAAAAAAAATTCACACATAATCATAAAGAAATAGAGTAAGAGTTTAATTTGTTTTAGCACCGTTATGGTCGTGTGCTCATCCCGTTTCATGAACATGTACAAGAAAAAACCATAAATAAAATTCATTGAAGCGACACCACTTCATGTCCATATAGGTGGATTTCATGACAATTAATGTCCATCCATTAAGAGTAAAACTCATTCTCTTAAAATTTTATCACTAAATCATGGTTTTTAGTGCACATTATCATTCGATAACTTGTTATTACTGTAACATCCGCGTTTTTGAACCGGAGTTGGAATAGTATTAGAGTTGAATTAAGAATTAGAATGTGTAGTCTAAATAAGAAAGGTTAAGAAAATTCAAAGATTAATTAGTAATTGTGTGAAAGCATAAAGGACTAAATAGCAATTTAGCTAAAATAAATTATGAGTCATCATGAAAATTATAGTGATTTAGGAGGGGCAAAAGAGTAATTTGATGGAAGATATTTTTGGAGGCAATGTTTTGGGCCAAAGTGTAAAGTTGGAAGGCCCAATGACTAAAAGTGCAATTTTACCATTTTTATTATGAGATATTTTAAGAGAAAATTCTAGAGAATTTGAGAGAGAGAAAAAATCAATTAAAAAGCAAATATATCAGCTCTCTCTATAAGCTAGCCGTCCAAGCCTTTATCTCTCATTTCTAACTTTTGCTTTTATTCCAATTAAGTCCTTCCACCATTGTTAAGGCCTCCAAGCTTCAAAATCCTCCATTTTCTTTAAAATTTCTTAAGGAAAGACATAGAAGGAAGCTATTAGACACCTTAATTTCCTTATAGAGTCCACTTTGAAGTGTTAAAGTGGATAGGGATTGAATTAGAATTTTGGAAATTCAAGAACAAAGATAAGAGATGATTCAATTTTCATGACATACATGTATATTTACATGATCTAGCATGAAAAGTATTGAATTTTAGTCTTAAGCTTATATGTGTTCGTATGAAATTAAAGAAAGAGGGAAGAAGGAGAAGGACCAAATTGAAGAAAAAGGAAAGGAGAAAGCTAAGGTGTGAGAAGAAATTATCTACAAGTGAGGTAAGTACTACAAGTATTAAAAGACTTAGTAACAATTAAATTAATGTGTTTATAATTTTAGTATATGATTAATGATGGTAAAAATGAGTAAAGTGATATGTTTAGTTATAAGTATGGTGATTATGTGTGATTTAATGAAATTTAGTGCAAAGAGACATGAAAAAGGAAGCATGTCCATTAAAACAGTTTGGACAGAACAGAGGATTAACTTTGAAAATTCACCAAAAAATTTATAAAAAGAGTTATAGGTTGAATTATATATTTAATTAAATCTTATTTAGTTTAGTTTCATATGGAAGAAACAGTTAATTAAAAGAAATTTTATATTTCGAGATACACTAGTTTTTGTGTAACAAGGTCAGAATAGGTTCGGATTCCCCTGTTCTAAATTTGAAAAATCATAGAAAAATGTAGAAAACTTATTATAGACTGAAATTTATATGATTGAATCCTTAATGAGTCTATTGTCAAAAGAAATAGATGGTAACATTATTGGATTCCTGTACTAAAAGATAGATAATTTTTAGTAAAGAAAGGTCAAAACTGTCAGGCAGCAGAGAAGGGGTAAATTGAAAGAATTTACTGTAAAAATTGGCTAAAGTAAAAATTCTGAAAATTTTATGGTAAAAATATGATTGAGTCTAGTTTCAGAAACATCAAGCGGATTAAAATTTTGAATTCTGTAGCTCAAGATATAAATAATTTAGTGACTGCGACTCAAATGTACAGCTTTGAAAATTAATGTTAAAAAAAAAAGAAAAATTGAATAGAAATGAAAAATTGAGCATATAAAGTGATATGTGATGAAATTGAATTAATAGTTTATTTGAATTGAATTTGAATGATTTTGTGATCAAAATTGAAAGTGAAAGTGAAAGTGAAATTGGAATTGAAAGTGATATGAATTGTAAATTGAAAATCCCTATTAACTAGTCGGGCTGAATCGGATATAGTTGGCATGCCATAGGATTGGAAGAGTTTAGGGATACTTCGACCTTAAGTCGATGAGACACTAGGTGTCATTATTTTACTTCGTATAGATTCGATGAGGTATTGGGTACCATTTTACTTCGGCTAGGCCGATGAGACATTGGGTGTCACTTTATTGGTTCGAACTATCCGATGAGACACTGAGTGCCATTTTGGTGTGTTTGGTTGGATCCGTGCATCTGCCAAGGTCCGAGTCTTGTTAATAGGGTAAATAATCTGAAAAAGAAAGAATGTGCAAATTGTGACATTGAGGTAAGTGAAATGATAATCACATGAAAGGTAAGTACAATATATGTATAAGAAATTAAAGAATGATAAAACTAAGTAAACTAAGAGATTGGAATGGCTAAAATGTGAAATGAGGAAGAATATGTGAATTCATAACACTACTGTAAGTTAAATGTTATATACATAAAAGGTATGTATTTTACATGAATAAATAATTATATGAATGAGTTTGAAATGTGTGATTAATAGATAAATGATTAATGACTCTTGTAGTACTTACTAAGCCTTCACCGGCTTAACACATTTAACTCAACGCGTAGGTACAAGATTATTGAGAAGCTAAGGTTGGATTAGGTGCCTCTCATCAAATCACATCAACATTGGAAGATTATAAGACAAGGTATACTTATTTTGAGGCAAAATGGTATATACAAATGGTACTTATATGTCCTCAATGAATGGGTTTTAAGTCTCGATTTTGATTATACTTAATTATTTTGTGATATTTTGAGTAAAACGATTCAATTACACAGTATTTGAAAGAAAATTTTGTTATACTCATTTTTAATTCTCTGACACTATATGTAATACTCTTATACATGGGATTATACCTATGAACCGGGTGTAGGGGTATTACAATTACCCTTTGAACCTTGAAACCAACTTTAAGGTAGGGTTTCCATTATCAATGATGCAATTAGAATGGTTTTAATCTCATCTTAGTGGTGGTACTTTTAACTAAATCCCTTGACAAACCTTTTGTTAGTGGAACCGCTAAATTATCAATTGACTTAACATAGGTAACAGTTATCACACCATCCCTAATTACTTGTCTTACATACTCATGTCTCAAACTTATATGTCTAGACTTTCCATTGTACACCTTATTGTATGCTCGAAACATGGTGGATTTATTATCACAATATACGGAAATGGAGAATCTACATTGTGGTCACAACTTTATATCTAGCAATAGGTTTCTTAACCATTCCGCTTCCTTTCCAGTAGCCGCCAAGGCTATAAATTCAACCTCCATAGTTGAATGTGAGATGCAAGTTTGTTTCTTAAAGCCTAACTAATGGCTCCACCCCCGATCGTAAAAATCCATCCAGATGTGGACTTATTGTCACTTAAACTTGTAATCCAACTTGCATCCGAGTAACCTTCTAGTGCCGCAAGATAATCACTATAGAATAATCCTAATTTTTTTGTTTTCTTAAGATAACCAAAAATCCTACAAATTCTTTTCCAATGATCGGTATCAGGAAAATTTGTAAATCTCGCCCATTTGCTTTCAGCAAATACAATATCGAGTCTAGTGCAATTGTCACGTCCCTAAAACTTGATACGTGGGGCGTGCAGCCTTAGACGCTTCTTTGATCGCACAACGCCTAAGTAAGCCTGATTTTCACATTTGAGGATTCACCAAGAGAATTTCTCCAAGGCACCAAATTTGTATAGCGGAAGCGACTAGCCAAAAAAAGGCTCAAAAAACAACAGAAAGGCCACAAGAATAAGAACAAGAGAGAAGAGTTTGAGTAAATGCTCTCTATTGTATTCATAAAGAAACAATACAAGAATGGAGTATTTTTGGAGTGTGTTTTACAAATGAGGGGAGGCTCCCTATTTATAGTTGAGCTCCCCCACAATAGACGATCAAGATCGAATTACATCGACGGATGAGATTGGCCTATCCCTTAAATTATGAGATTTATAAGATTATATTCAAATCAAATCCTATCTAATCTTAAAGATATGATTCTCTCTTATCTTCTAGGATTAGTTCCTATATTTGCCAAGATGTCTTAAGTTGACAAAGCTTCATTATTGGGCCACCCAAGTTTCAATCTGATAGGCTTGACCAACAGCTCTCTGAATCGGGCCAGCTCATGTGGGCTAAATGATCCCAATGTCAATGATAGACCTCCATGAGACTCATTGTGTGCGATGGTTATGGGCTGCGAACTTTGGCCCGTGACATTCTCCCCCACCCATTCTTGGAACGCCCTCGTTGTGGCTCCAGAATGGCACTGACTTGATTCACCTCGGTCTCATCTCGTTGCCTTAGCATTATCCCGATTAGTCTCACCTCGGTCTCATCTCGGTCTCATCCCCTCTTTCGAAACTTTCGCATCGGCTTTTGTCGCCTCCTAACTCAAACCGTCTCACATGTTGGTACATCAGGTTGGCAAGAACTCTTTGTACTCACTTGCCCACATTCTGACTCGCTTTGATCGGAATCCACTTGATTCACATCACTTGGCCTCGAATTGCCCATAGTCCCTTGGCATTCTTGCTTAAGAACTCTAAAAGGGCCTCTACATTCTTTCCAAGCAACCAAGTTAGAATGCAAAACACTATCAAAGTGTTCCGAATGTACCTTACTCGTCTCATTTACTCTAGTCAACTGTCCAGCTTGCATCGTCATTCTCGCAAACTTTGATATACCACCTACTTTTCCCATAAGTGGAAGCTCCTCCGATGTGTCAACAGAAATGAGCCTCATTGAACCTAGCTTCCAAGTTTGCATCGCAACTTCTTCCTCTGAGTTCGATGCCAAACTCACCCCTTCAATGGGTTGAAGCCTCGTCGATGACTCGGTCAACTCCGTCGCTTTTCTAAAATTGAGCCTCATTGGTCCCAGCTTCACTGTTTTCAACGGTGCTTTCTTCATTAAATCCGATGACAAACTCATCTCTTCTTTAGTTGGAAACCCCTTTGATGACTCAACAAGATCCGATGTTGCCTTTTCTTTAACCCTCAAGGATTGTTGCTTCGGACAGTTCTGCAACTCCTGCGGACCACGGCACAAGAAGCACTTGACTCGCTTCTTTTTGCTCCTCTTTACCCCCTTGGCTTCACTCGAACCAAGCTTCATGGGCACTTTGTCTGTCTCATCAGTGGTAGACTTTTTCGGATATTTTCGTAACCTATGCGGACCATGACACAAGAAGCACTCGACTGGCTTCTTCTCGTTTTCGGCCTTCTTGGCTTCGACACCCTTTGCGCTTGAACCAAGTCTCGCGGCCTTACCTTCCGACTTGTCCCTTTTAGACAACTCGGATCTCCTTGGACATTTCTTCAGCAAATGTGGATCATTGCAAAGAAAACATTTTAACTTGCCTTACTTTTTGTTGGGTTTCTTCTTTCCAACTCATGGTTTCCCATTACCATCATTGTCGCCGTTGCCTTCGCTATTATCATCTTCCTTGTGATTCCCTTCACATGGCCCCTTTCATCGGACTTGGAAGATCCAAGCTTATCTTTCCCTAGACCAAGCTTGACCACGGATTTCGCTACCGTCATGGCTTTTGACAGCTCTTGGATACCTCCTTGTTCCAATTCCTGTCTGACCCATGACTTTAATCCATTCTTGAAGACAAGTAATGCTTCTTTCTCGGTCACATCTTTAACTCGGAGCATAAGTTCCTTGAACTCTCGAACATACTCTTCAACTGTGCCTCGTTGCGTTAGCCATCGTAACCTTACTCGAGCTTCGTCCTCAACATCATCCGGGTAATATTGTCCCTTCAATTCATCTTGAAACTCTTGCCACGTTCCAATCTCACTATGCCTTTTATTTGTGGTCCTGTCTCGCCACCATAAAAGTGCACTACCAGTAAGAAACATTGAAGCAATATTTACCTTACTTGCATCATCCTCGATGCCTTTGGCACGGAAGTAGTTCTGCATTCTCCACAAGAAGTTGTTCATATCGCATGCAGACTTTGTCCCCGTAAACTCCTTCGGCTTTAGGACATCACTGAGTGCTGCACTTGACACTCATCCATTCCCCACGGTTACTCTACACAAGGCAAGCTCTCCCTCGAGCTTCTCTAGTCTTGTGCTCAAAGTCTTCATCGTGGACATTGTTTCCTCCTTCAAAGCCACCAGCATGGGTTCGAGAGCATCGCTCCTTTCTGTCGTTTGAACCTATGGGAATTGAGTAACTCTTGTACCTCATCCCTAGTCCTGTTGAGTTTTATGGTCACATAGTCCCTCGATTGTTCCCTCAATTCATCTATGAGATCATAAACTCCATTGATGGACTCCTTCGCGTCCCCCCATGGACTCGTCAAGTTTTTCCACTCGATCCTCTAAAACTGAAAGCATGTCCCTCATTGATCTCCAAGGCAACTTCTGTTTAGAATCTTCTTTTGACATCACAAACAGTGCCTTCACAACACTAGCTCTGATACCACTTGTCACGTCCCTAAAACTTGATACGTGGCGTGTGTGGCCTTAGACGTTTCTTTGATCGCACAACGCCTAAGTAAGCTTGATTTTCACGTTTGAGGATTCATTAATAGAATTCCTCCAAGGCACCAAATTTGTATAGCGAAAGCAACTAGCCAAAAAAAAGCTCAAAAGACAACAGAAAGGCCGCAAGAACAAGAACAAGAGAGAAGAGTTTGAGTAAATGCTCTCTATTGTATTCACAAAGAAACAATACAAGAATGAATTATTTTTGGAGTGTGTTGTACAAATGAGGGGAGGCTCCTATTTATAGTTGAGCTCCCCCATAATAGATGATCAAGATCGAATTACATCGACGGATGAGATTGGCCTATCCCTTAAATTATGGGATTTACAAGATAATGTTCAAATCAAATCCTATCTAATCCTAAAGATATGATTCTATCTTATCTTCTAGGATTAGTTCCCATATTTGCCAAGATGCCTTAAGTTGACAAAGCTTCATTATTGGGCCACCCAAGCTTCAATCTGATAGGCTTGACCAACAGCTCTCTGAATCGGGCCAACTCATGTGGGCTAAATGATCCCAATGTCAATGATAGACCTCCATGAGACTCATTGTGTGCGATGGTCATGGGCTGCGAACTTTGACCCGTGACATTCTCTCCTACCCATTCTTGGAACGCCCTCGTTGTGGCTCCAGAATGGCACTGACTTGATTCACCTTGGTCTCATCTCGTTGCCTTAGCATTATCCCGATTAGTCTCACTATCGGGTCATCCCCTCTTTCGAAACTTTCGCCTCAGCTTTTGTCGCCTCTTAACTCGAACCGTCTCACATGTTGGTACATTAGGTTGGCAAGAACTCTTTGTACTCACTTGCCCACATTCTGACTCGCTTTGATCGGAATCCACTTGATTCACATCACTTGGCCTCGAATTGCCCATAGTCGCTTGGCATTCTTGCTTAAGAACTCTGAAAGGGCCTTTACATTCTTGCCAAGCAACCAAGTTAGAATGCAAAACACTATCAAAGTGTTCCGAATGTACCTTACTCGTCTCATTTACTCTAGTCAACTGTCCAGCTTGCATCGTCATTCTCGCAAACTTTGATGTACCACCTACTTTTTCCATAAGTGGAAGCTCCTCCGATGTGTCAACAGAAATGAGCCTCATTGAACCTAGCTTCCAAGTTTGCATCGCAACTTCTTCCTCTGAGTTCGATGCCAAACTCACCCTTTCAATGGGTTGAACCCTCGCCGATGACTCGGTCAACTCCGTCGCTTTTCTAAAATCGAGCCTCATTGGTCCCAGCTTCACAGTTTTCATCGCGGCTTTCTTCATTAAATCCGATGACAAACTCATCTCTTCTTTAGTTGGAAGCCCCTTTGATGACTCAACAAGATCCGATATTGCCTTTTCTTTAACCCTTAGGAATTATTGCTTCGGACAGTTCTGCAACTCATGCAGACCACGGCACAAGAATCACTTGACTCACTTCTTTTTGCTCCTCTTTACCCCATTGGCTTCACTCGAACCAAGCTTCATGGGCACTTTGTTTGTCTCATCAGTGGCAGACTTTTTCGGATATTTTCGTAACCTATGCGGACCATGACACAAGAAGCACTCGACTGGCTTCTTCTAGTTTTCGGCCTTCTTGGCTTCGACACCCTTTGCGCTTGAACCAAGTCTCGCGGCCTTACCTTCCGACTTGCCCCTTTTAGACAACTCGGATCTCCTTGGACATTTCTTCAGCAAATGTGGATCATTGTAAAGAAAACATTTTAACTTGTCTTGCTTTTTGTTGGGTTTCTTCTTTCTAACTCGTGGTTTCCCATTACCACCATTGTCGCCGTTGCCTTCGCTATTATCATCTTCCTTGTGATTCCCTTCACATGCGCCCTTTTCATTGGACTTGGAAGATCCAAGCTTATCTTTCCCTAGACCAAGCTTGACCACGGATTTCGCTACCGTCATGGCTTTTGACAGCTCTTGGATACCTCCTTGTTTCAATTCCTGTCTGACCCACGACTTTAATCCATTCTTGAAGACAAGTAATGCTTCTTTCTCGATCACATCTTTAACTCGGAGCATGAGTTCCTTGAACTCTCGAACATACTCTTCAACTGTGCCTCGTTGCGTTAGCCATCGTAACCTTGCTCGAGCTTCGTCCTCAATATCATCCGGGTAATATTGTCCCTTCAATTCATCTTGGAACTCTTGCCACGTTCCAATCTCACTATGCCTTTTATTTGTGGTCCTGTCTCGCCACCATAAAAGCGCACTATCAGTAAGAAACATTGAAGCAATATTTACCTTACTTGCATCATCCTCGATGCCTTTGGCATGGAAGTAGTTCTGTATTCTCCACAAGAAGTTATTCATATCGCATGCAGACTTTGTCCTCGTAAACTCCTTCGGCTTTGGGACATCACTGAGTACTGCACTTGACACTCCTCCATTCCCCACGGTTACTCTACACAAGGTAAGCTCTCTCTCGAGCTTCTCTAGTCTTGTGCTCAAAGTCTTCGTCGTGGACATTGTTTCCTCCTTCAAAGCCACCAGCATGGGTTCGAGAGCATCGCTCCTTTCTATCGTTTGGACCTATGGGAATTGAGTAACTCTTGTACCTCATCCCTAGTCCTGTTGAGTTTTATGGTCACATAGTCCCTCGATTATTCCCTCAATTCATCTATGAGATCATAAACTCCATTGATGGACTCCTTCGCGTCCCCCATGGACTCGTCAAGTTTGTCCACTCGATCCTCTATAACTGACAGCATGTCCCTCATTGATCTCCAAGGTAACTTCTGTTTAGAATCTTCTTTTGACATCACAAACGGTGCCTTCACAACACTAGCTCTGATACCACTTATCATGTCCCTAAAACTTGATACGTGGGGCGTGCGGCCTTAGACGCTTCTTTGATCACACAACGCCTAAGTAAGCTTGATTTTCACGTTTGAGGATTCATCAAGAGAATTCTTCCAAGGCACCAAATTTGTATAGCGGAAGCAACTAGCCAAAAAAAGGCTCAAAAGATAACAGAAAGGCCACAAGAACAAGAACAAGAGAGAAGAGTTTGAGTAAATGCTCTCTATTGTATTCACAAAGAAATAATACAAGAATGGAGTATTTTTGGAGTGTGTTGTACAAATGAGGGGAGGCTCCCTATTTATAGTTGAGCTCCCCCACGATAGACTATCAAGATCGAATTACATCGACGGATGAGATTGGCCTATCCCTTAAATTATGGGATTTACAAAATTATATTCAAATCAAATCCTATCTAATCCTAAAGATATGATTCTCTCTTATCTTCTAGGATTAGTTCCCATATTTGCCAAGATGCCTTAAGTTGACAAAGCTTCATCGTTGGGCCACCTAGGCTTCAATCTGATAGGCTTGACCAACAGCTCTCTGAATCGGGCCAGCTCATGTGGGCTAAATGATCCCAATGTCAATGATAGACCTCCATGGGACTCATTATGTGCGATGGTCACGGGCTACGAACTTTGGCCCGTGACACAATGCATTGCATACATTAGACTTCCAATTACACTGCCATACTCAAGTTGCATTGTAGCCCTGCCATTATTCTTACTTAACTTGAAGTTCGAATCGTATGAAATGTTCAAATCCTTGATATTCAAGTGTTTGAACCTTTCCAATACATTCTCGATATAGTGAGATTGGCTTTAATGTAAAGCCATTTTCATGCTTTTTCACCATTATACCTATAATTGTATCTACCTCGTTAAGATCTTTCATCTTAAAATTCGAGGCTAGATACTCTTTGGTCTCACGAACACCTTTCATGTTCATCCCAAAAATCAACAAATCATCTACATAGAGGCAAATAATAGACCTTACCAGCTAGCCTATCCACCATCTAGTAAATGAAAGGTAGTGAGAAATGGTCCTTCTTTGTGGCCGCATTCAATCGATGATAATCCATGTATACTTGCCAGCCAGTTGTAATGCGTGTAGGGATCAACTCATTCTTTTCATTGCTCAAAACTGTGAAACCACTTTTCTTGGGTACATATTGGATGGGGCTCACCCAATAGCTATCAGAAATAAGGTAGATGATGCCCGCATCTAACCACTTGATAATCTTTTTCTTCAATACTTCATTCATTTTCTCGTTAAGTCTTCTTTGTTGCTCAATTGATTGCTTCCCCTTATCTTTCAACCTAATCTTGTACATGCAAAAAGATGGACTAATGCCTCTAATATCAGTAATGCTCCAAGCTATAGCTCCCTTATGTTGTTTCAAAATGGCAATGAGCTTAACTTTCTGCGTTGCGTCGTGGGATGTGTTGACAATAACAGGTAATGTATCATTATCACCTAAAAAGACATATTTCAGGTACGTTAGTAATGGCTTCAACTCGAAGGTAAGAGTTTGCTCAAACATCGGGATTATCCTATTCGACAAATCCAAATACTCCAATTGTTAATTCTGTCTCAGCTCACAATTATAAACCTTCTCTTTGTGGTCACATTTAGCTAGGATTTCATCAACAGATGTCACCGCATCTTCATTTTAGACTGCTAAACTCTTGCATTGAACTATTCCATAATGATTTCGTCTAGCACGTCGATGTGGTGACACTACTCTTTACTTTTGAACGAAGATGCTTCAAACACACTAAAGGTCACATGCTCGTCATTTTAACACATGATAAGTTCTCCCTTGAAAACGTCGATAAGTGTGCGTCCCGTTGCTAAAAATGCTCGCCCCAAGATAATAGGAACCTCCTTATTTGCTTCGCAGACTAGGATTATGAAATTAGCAGGAAACACGAGCTTATCTACTTGACCAAGAACATCTTTGATTTGGCCTTCAGGTTGTGCTAAAGATCTGTCCGCAAGTTGTAATGTCACCGTAGTGGACTTCATTGATCCTATTTCTAACTTTTTAAAAGTAGATAAAGGCATAAGGTTAATATTTGCTCCCAAATCACATAAAGCTTTACCTAAATAATAATTCATAATGGAGCATGAAATTATGAAGCTGCTAGGATATTTCATTTTAGATGACAACTTGTTTGTAAGCATAACGCTGCACCCTTCTATGAGCGCAATCGTCTCGATTTCGGATAATTTCTTCTTCTTTTATAATAGCTCCTTCATAAATTTCCCATAATTGGGTATCTACATAAGAGCATCAACAAGAAATGTGTTAATGTGTAATTATTTCAGAGTAGAAACAAACTGTTGATACCTTTTATCATGGACTTTCTCTTTAAATCTTTGCGAAAATGACAAAGGTATCGTAACAGTGGGTTGTTGCGAAAAACTCAGTGATGTCAGCATTGGCAGTTGCGTCAACAACTTTATTGGGTAAATTGTAGGCATAGATGGTGCTACAGTTGGTTTCTCTTCATCTGCTGCTTGGCTTCCTTCATCTGCAACCTCTCCTTATTTCTATAGTTCAGATGCATCGACATGGTCCTGGTTAGAATTGCTTGGTTTAGCCGTCTGCTTCCCACTTCTTAATGTGATACCCTTTCAATGCTCTTTCCCTCTTTACGTTGGGTTCTTAGTATCACTAGGTAGAGTACCTGGAGACCTTGTACTCAAATTAGAAGTTAATTGTCCTAGTTGAGCTTCCAACGCTCGGATAGAAGAAGATTTGCCTTACACAATTGCTTCAGCTCGTGTGATATACTCTCTCATCAGTGCTTCAAGAGTAGCCATCTGATCTGACCTTTGCTGAGAAAACTGCTGCTATTATTGATGCCGTCATTGCATATGTGGCAATACAGATTATTGTAATTAAATTCGAGATTGTGGTTGCATCTGGCTATGTACTTGCATCTGATCAGAATGCAAATGTATTTGTGAATTATGATTAAAATTCCACTGTTGATGGTTGTTTTAACTCCATTGTCTATAACTTCCTTGATTTGAGGAATTTTCATATCTGTATGTAGAAGCATTTTGATTCCCACAAGGTTATTGAGTTCTGTTATTGTATAAGTTATCAAATGAATTTTCTCTGATGTTATTGACATAAAAATCATTTTCAGCATGTTGTGGGCAATCCTCGTAATTATGGTTTTCACTACAAATTTCATAAGAAAATGTCGGTGCATCCATTTGTTGAGCCACTTGAATAGGGGCAACATCACTTGTCCCTTCGTATTTTTTAAGATATTGGCCAATGAAGACACCTGCGCACTCAAAGCAGAAATAACATCTAATTCAAGAACACCAAGGTTAGTCTTTACCTGTGCAGAATAAGAGATTGGATACTAATAATTGTTCTGAGCAATCCTCTCCAAAATTCTTACAGTTTCATTGTAGATGCAATCCAACAAATGACCATTAGCCGATATGTCGACAAGATTCCTTGTCTGGGCATTCAAACCATTTTAAAAGAATTCTATCTGGGTCTCTTGCTGAATTTCATGCATTGGGCAACGTTGAAGCAATGTCTTGTAAAGCTCCCATGTTATATGTAAGTTCTTATCATCCAGCTGATGATAAACTGTAATATCATTGCGCAACCTTGCTTTCATTGCCAGTGGATTGAAACACAAAACAAACTGCATTGCTAATGCATTCTAAGATGTAGTGGATCTAGCTGGCAATCCCAAGAACCATGTTCTCGCTTTACCCTGCAACGAATAAGGAAATAATTGCATTTTTAAGGCATCATCAAGGACACCATGTTGACTAAAAGATGCACAAATAAGCAGAAATGATTTTAAATGTTCTCTTGCGTCTTTATGAGCCAAACCAGAATATTACCCATTTGAGTCAAGCATCTAAAACATCATCGGTTTCAGCTCAAAATTTCCAGCTTGAATAGCTGGTCTTACAACCCCTGGTTGTAAATCATCAAGAATAGGAACAACAAAATCTTGAATTGTCCTATTTTGCACTTGTTCAACTTGTGAAGGCAGTGGTGGTAGATTATTAATAACTTGTGTTTGTATTGGAGGAATTACATCTTGTGGTAACAATGGCGGTAAGTTGTTGATGTTATTGTTACCAGCCATTTTCTTTTGTTCTTGCCTTTTCCTCCTTAATGTCCTTTCAATCTCTAGATCAAAGCTCACAATGTCCTTAGGATTTCTCCTTGTGGACATGCAACACCTAGAAAATTGAAAAAGAAAACAACAGAAAAGTAAACAGATTAGTAGAGATTAAAAGTTAAATAAGTAAAATTAAATGCAACTACAAAAGCATAAAAGAGGGATTAACGAATACAATTGAAACTTACTATCTCTAGACTACTAGGACTATTTCTTAACCGATCCTCTTGCTTTGCATCGAGCACCTCTCGTCAGAAGTGGTTACTCCCTTGCTCCTTCAGTTCACCATTTTCAGCTTAAATCCAAATACACAAAGTAATTGCAATATTTAATTCCTTCACCGCTTGATGATTTCTTCCATCTTCTTTTCTCTATTTATAGCCCTCAAAAGTTACAGGTTTCATCCTCCTCTATTATCAAATCTAGATCTAATTTTTGTAGCTGTCAAAGTTAGTTAGAGTATAGTTGTGCACTCATGCATATTTGATGTTTCCTTTAGATATCTGCAGGTTGTTGCTGCATTGCTAAGCACAATCTGAAATCGTTAATTGCGGCTACAACGTGTGATTTTCTCGCGCTGATGCTTCCAGTTGTATTTTCAGCTTGAATTTACTTGTTAGAAGTTCAGGTTTTGTGCAGCGACATCTCTAGTGGTAATTCTAAGCTGATCTTGTAGTTGCATTCTTCTTCCAACATTGATCTTCTGAGATGAGCTCCTGCGCTGACAATTCTAAGCACAATATATCGGCTACTTGTGATGACATTAATACAAAAAGAGATAAAAATAACAAGAATTTAAACTAAACTACAATGAGTTAGAAAATATGAAAATTAAGTATGAAATGCTTATAATGCATGCTAAATAAGATACAAAAGAGTTAATTAAAACATCAATTTAGGGAGAAAATATATGTCATTTGTAATGCTATCACTCACCTACGAGTTCTTCACTTGCAAGTTGTCAACTTGCTAACTTGCATTGAAACAATGATAAAGTTTTTATTAGACATATTGGTAGGTGATTAGACAAAAATCACCTGTACTAAATTTACAACTGTATAGGAGTTCAAAATGATCCAATTAGAGAATACGAACTAAATTTACAACTGTACATATAGTACAAAACTAGTAATTGAATTTAACCAAACAATTTTAAATGTTACTATTTGAGTTAGAACTAGAATGTCAAAATTCGAAAAGTACAAAAATTAAAATTGACCCATTCGAAAAGTAAGACTAAAAAGTTAAATTAAAATATAAGAACTAAATCCATAAATTTTATTAACCTACTGACCGCCTCCGAACGTACTCCTATTCGGTGTGTATTTTTGGGTTTCCATAAGTATATGGGTCAGGTGTTTACAACGAAACACTTGGTAAGTATTCCGACTATCGTACCGAAGGGAAGTGAAGCAATAGTAATTCAAGGTTCGTAACTTGTTATAGAAATTGGGTCAAGGTCCTTATACCTCTAGTTCGTTTCATGATATAGTTATTGGGTCAAAGTCCTTTTTCTTTTATTTCGATCATTTTTTAGATGAATGGACAACAGACTGTGTTCTAATAATTCGACTTTGGGTTTTGTTGTTCTTTGCAAGGTTCAACACGATTAGAGGTCGCATCAGAATGTAAGTTTAAAAGTTAAAAAAAGCGAAAAATTAAATAAAGAACTCAAATAACCTTTTTATAGAGTTAAAAAAAGCAAAAAATTTATTCTTATTTTTATTATTATAGATATATATGAGTATGTATAGATACTATTAGAATTGGGTGACTATAATTCTTGTTAAAATAAAATTCAATGGTAAAATAAAATAAAAGTAAAGTCCAATAGGTCATCTATTTAATTTAATTAAAATAAAGTGTTTCAATCTTACTACGTTACTTTTATTAGTTGTTGATTGGAATAAAGTTTTTAAACCTATAAATAGGCATAGTCATCTCCTATAATTATGGGATTTTTGACATTAGTGAATCTTCTTCTCCTCTGCCTGTGATTTTTTTTTCTGAAAAAGTTTTCACATAAAATCTATGAATTTTTTCTTTTCATTTTCTTTGCGATATTCCTTCATTGTCGACATTTAATTTTATCTAATTGGTATTAGAACTTTTCGGGTTACTAGTCTCAATTAAGATAATGGTGGCATTGAAGTATGATATTTTGTTGTTGGATCGCAACACCAGATTCACGTTGTGGCAAGTAAAGATGCAAGCAGTTCTTGTGCAGATGGATTTAGAGGATGCCCTGTTAGGGCTAGATAAGATGCCTTCGAATTTGACAGATGAAGAGAAGAAGCGTAAAGATCGGAAGGCTTTGACGCAATTACAGCTGCATCTGTCGAATGAAATTCTATAACATGTGTTAAAAGAGAAGACTGATGCTGCATTATGGGCAAAATTACAGTAGTTATGTATGTTAAAAACTCTAACCAGTAAATTGCATATGAAGCAGCATCTGTATTCTCATCGTTTGAAAGAAGATGCGTCTGTGCATGAACACTTGAATGTGTTTAAAGAAATTGTCTAAGATTTGGAGGCCATGGAGGTTCAGTATGATAAAGAGGATTTAGGGTTAATTCTCCTTTGTTCGTTGCCACCGTCGTATTCAACCTTTAGAGATACAATTTTGTATAGTCGTGAATCTCTCACAGTTGATAAAGTCTATGCTTCCTTAGCCTCGTATAACAAGATGAAGCATCTTGTGGTTGGATCTGACTGTCAAGGAAAGGGTCTTATTGTTCATAGAAGATAAGATCGAAACAATGATGATAATCGTGGGAGGACACAAGAAAAAAATCCCCGCAGTAAATCTAAAGGTAGATCAAGATCTTCAAACAGAGGTAAAACTTGCAACTTCTACAAGAAGAAAGGGCACATTAAGAAAGAGTGCTACAAATTACAAAATAAAATCGAAAGGGAGGCAAAGAATCAAAAGAGAAAACAACCAGAACAATCCGGTGAAGTTGATGTAGTACAAGACTACAGTGATAGTGAACTCCTACTTACTTTTATTGACAATTCTAAAGTGAGCGAGGAGTGGATCCTCGATTCTAGTCGCACCTTTCATATGAGTCCCAATCGGGATTGGTTTATAACATATGAAGTTGTGTCTGGAGGTGTTATTTTAATGGGGAGTAATGCTTCATGTAAAATCGCAGGTGTTGACATAATCAAAATAAAGATGTTTGATGGGGTCGTTAGAACTCTTAGTGGCGTGCGACATGTACCAGAATTAAAAAAGGAATTTGATTTCGTTGAGTACTCTTGATTCAAAAGAACAAAAGTACACAGCTGAAAGTGGGGTTCTAAAGATTAGAAAGGGTTCCCTCGTTGTGATGAAAGGGTAGAGAAAGACTGCCAAATTATATGTTTTGCAAGATTCAACTATTACTGGTGATGCTGTAGTCGCTTCCTCTTCCTTGTCAGATAATGATATTACTAGACTTTGGCATATGTCTAAGGCATATGAGTGAGAATGGCCTGGTAGAGTTAAGTAAAAGAGGACTTCTTGATGGGCAAGGTATTAGCAAACTGAAGTTCTCTCAGCATTGCATTTTTGGGAAGCAAAAGAGAGTTCGATTCACTAGAGGAATCCATAACATGAAGGGTACATTGGATTATATTCATTCTGATCTTTGGGGACCGTCTAGAGTACCTTCGAGAGGTGGAGTTAATTATATGCTAACTCTTATTGATGATTTTTCCAGAAAAGTTTGGGCATTCTTTCTGAAGCAGAAAAGTGATGTGTTTTCCGCATTCAAGTCTTGGAAAACTATGGTTGAAAAATAGACAGGAAAACAGATAAAACATCTCCGCACAGATAATGACTTGGAGTTCTGTTTTGATGAGTTTAATGAATTGTGCAAATCAGAAGGGATTGTGAGACATTTGACAGTTCGTCATAATTCACAGCAAAACGTCATTGCAGAACGAATGAACAAAATGATCATGAAGAAGGTTCGATATATGTTGTCGAATTCTAATTTATCGAAGTCATTTTGGGCTGAAGCAGCCTCTACTGCATGTTTTTTGATCAACCGATCTCATTTGTTGCCATTGAGAAAAGACTCCACAAGAGATATGGTCTGGTAAGCCTGTTGATTATTCTGATATAAAGATTTTTGGGTGTCCTGCATATGCTCATGTTGATAATGAAAAATTGAAACCAAGATCCATTAAATGTGTTTTTCTTGGTTTTAAGGTTGGTGTAAAAGGGTATAAGTTATGGTGTCCTGAAAATAGAAAAGTTGCGATTAGGAAAGATATTGTTTTTGATGAAACTGTCTCTTAAAGACTCTTCCAGTAAAGAACAACAAAAACAGGTGGAGTTTTAGATTGATCCAGTATCTACAACAGAGTCAACTTCTCAAGTTAGTATAGAAGTTCATAATAGAGTCACTTCTTCACCACAATATTCTATTGCCAAGAATAGACCTAGAAGGGAAATTAAACCTCCGAAGAGGTATGTCGAGGCTGATCTAGTGGCTTATGCTTTAAACGTGACTGAAGATATTGGTGCAATAATTTGTGACAGTCAAAGTGTCATTTTTCTTACAAAAGATCAAATGTTTCATGAGAGAACAAATCACTTTGATGTTCGGTATCATTTTGTGCGTGATATTATTGCTCGAGGGGATATTGTTATGAGCAAAGTTAGTACTATGAAAATCCTACAGATATGATGACTGAGTCACTTCTTATAACCAAGTTTGAGTATTGCTTGAACTTGGTTGGTGTTCATTGTTGAAGAATACCCCTCAAGGGGTTTTGTGGAAGAGGTGGTGAACTTGTTCGTTGAGAGTTCTTATTCGTAGAGAATTCTTGTTAAGGTGGAGATTGTTAGAATTGGGTGACTAGAATTCTTGTTAAAATAAAATTTAGTGGTAAAATAAAATAAAAGTAAAGTCCAAATAAACTAAACTTATTTTATTTTATTTTAATTAGAATAGGTCATCTATTTTATTTTAATTAGAATAAGGTGTTTCAACCTTACTACGTTACTTCTATTAGTTGTTGATTGGAATAAGGTTTTTCAACCTACAAATAGGCATAGTCATCTCCTCTTGTAATTATGAGATTTTCGACATTAGTGAATCTTCTTCTCATCTACTCGTGATTTTTTTTTTTCGAAAGGGTTTCCACATAAAATCTGTGTTTTTTTTCTTTCCGTTTTCTTTACGATATTCTTTCATTGTCGGCATTTAATTTTATCAGATACAAATATGAAATACTATGAAAAAAATAAAAACAAGATAATCATTTTCATATGATACATTGTTGAAGATCAAAAGATGTAGAAGATGGAGGATGTTGGTCTACACAGTGGCATAGTGTAGAGAGTTGCTAGAAGGAGAGCGGTGTATGAAACATGAGGTTCCAAGCTTGAAAAACCCTCTTGAAGTAAAAGATGTGTATTTATAGATGGGACCGGCCATCCTTGACATATAGTCTTCTAAATGAGCAGCAATGGGATTAATATGAACTAAGTGAGATCTATTATTGAATTAATATATAGAAAGATTCAACACATGTCTTTGATAAGGCAAATAAACTTTTTAACTAAATCTTGAAAGTTAAAAGTTTTGAGTTCGAATAATCAAACTAGAATCCAAAAATTAATTAAAAACAATTAAAACTGAATTAATTTGGTTTGAAAGTTAAATGATATAAAATAGAAAGAAAGTGGTTACCTCTAAAGATCAAATTTCAAAGCGATTTAAGCATAGTAGAGTCATCTTGGGAAGAAATTGAAAAGGACTTCAGTCGAGGAGAGATGAAGCTTACCAATGGAACAACAATGGCTCATTGATGGTAGTAGGCGCCATCTCTTCTGCGACAGGAGTCCCTGTCTATCTCTCTTGCTGTAATTATCCACATAATCTCTTTGAACTATATATACCAGTCCTTCATATTGGAGAATATATGCAAATAGATAGTGGCAATTGAACGGCTGATTCTTGGTTTTTGGATTTTCTTTTCTATTGCTTCAAGAGTTGATGAAAAGATCCTAGTATATGTCACATTGTAATAAACTACAATAAAAAGCCTGCAAATATAGGACAGCTGATTATTTATATTGATTTCTTTATTATTGTCAACCCTAAACAGCTAGACATAACAATAATTGAAGCTACCAAAGCAGCTTAATCATATCATAAATTGATGTCATAGGATGATAATAATTATTTTGTTAATTTGTTATTGCATGTGAATCATCCGTTTTTTTTATACAATGATTAAAATTATTTATAGTCCTTCCCTGACTCTTAAATAGGAGAATAATGTATTTTATCACACTCGAATCCTTATTCTTTTGCATTAAGAATAATATTTATACCAATCAAATTATGAATCATTATTTTGTATAATCTAGTCCTCTCTTAGACATATCCGATAAAATAACGTTAAAAATGAATTTGGTGGTAATCCATATACCATAGCTAAGGTAGTCGGTGCCATGAGCGCTATTTTGCGTCAGGAGAAAGGATTGTATGAAACAGGGATATTATCCATTTCTAATAGTTTTATGACACATCAACAATTTCATCCTAAATTTCAGGATTTTAATTGTAATTTGATTTTTTTCAGGATGAAAATGTTGAAATTAAGAATGAAAATATTGATGTGGTATAAAACTATTGGAAAAGGGACACAAATGACGTGGTGTCACTGTTTCATTCAATCATTTTCCTTTGCGTCAGAAAGTTTTGAATTTGAGAGGTATTTAAGCTAAAAAGAAATTTGGATTTGAGATTTAAGTTGGTAATATCATTAATTAAATTTATGTTCAAATTTTGTATTATAATTTGAGCGGACCAAATCTTTACTTATTTCAATTTAATCATAAATTACTTTTAGTTGAAATCAAGATATTTATGGTCAAGGGAAAAGTAGTAATCCTCTCATCAAAGATGGCAATTATTATTTTATGACACATGTGGTTGAATTTTATAATTAAGATTAGCTAATTAATGGAAGTGGTGGATTAAAGAGAAAACAATTAGATAGGTATCTTTTTAAGGGTCCTCACTGATAATTGAGCTTTTACTTTATTACCTCTTTTTTTTTTTTTCCATCTATTGTTGTTAAATTAAAAAATATAATTTTTTTTGCTTCAAACATCTGTTTATGTAAAATGTGTATGCGTTATCAAAAGATACTATCATATAATTACACCAATATATTAAAAAAAACATAATTTTTTGGCGAGGATATGTTTGAAACGATTATTAAAACCTTGTCTTCTTAATATTTATGATCTCTTTTATTTCTTTGGTCTTTAATTTTTGAATTTTAATTAAATTTCGTTTTACGATTGAATCATTAGAATTATTTTAAAAATTCAAATTTTTTTATAAAACCTTTTAAAAAAATTATCCATACTAATAATAAAGTACACATGGAGTATCATCTAAGTTGCTATATGACATTATTAAAAATTTAACAAAAATACGAGCTAAAATATTAGTTCTTTAAAGATGTTGGCATAGTAACTCAAGTGGCAGTTAATGTATATTTTATGTTGACATGACATTATTTATCTTATATGACATGTCAACAAATAATTTAAAAAATAAAAAATTCTTAAAAATTCAAAAAACATAGTATAAAGTATATGTGAATTATCATGCAGGCTGTCATGTTTAAAATTTTAACATTTTAGTCAATATTTTCGTTTAAAAAAATAATTAAACTCTTTTTGAAAGGTTGATAGTCAAATTCAATTTTTTTTAAAAGGTTAATGGCCAAATTTAAAAAAAAGAATAAAACTTAAATTAAGAGAAAACATAAATATTGAGAGTTAAATTTGATATTATAGCAAATTTTGTCTCTTTTACGATTATAATCTTATGCATGTTATCCTCCAATTTTGTATCACTATTTAGGGGTTCTTATTTTTATTAAAATTTTATCTGCTTAACAAAAAAATGAAATTGCTTTTCAGGGGCAGGTAGAGACCTAGTTTTCTCTAAAATAGAATTTTTTTTTTAATTTTTTTATAATTTATATAATTTTAAATTAGTAATGATAAAATTATATTTTCTATCTCTCAAAAATGATAAAAACTTGATTTAATCATTTAAATATTATAAAGATATAAACTATTTAAATGATAAAATTACATTTTTACTATCGTAAAAATATATAATTTAATTCTAACCCCAAATAATTTTTTTTTACTCCGCCACTATTATTCTCACATATCAAACAACTCTAAAATCCTTGTAAGAAAAACTTGAAACACAAATGAAAACTAAGTACATTTATTGGGGAATGTAGGTTTTAAACTCTTGAAATCATCCATCCTTATTTTATTTTTTTTTTATTCAATCAAGATATTACAAAATAAAATTCATTGATACCACCAAATCAAATCAAAACAAAATAGAGTTGCAAATTGCATCAAATACAAAGACCATAATCCACCTATCAAAATCAATGCACCTTATACCAAGCCTAACACCTAACCAAAGAAAGATATTCCAAATTGAGAGAATGGGGTTCAACTGGAAGGCCTAGGTAAAGGAATTCCATTGACAAATGAATGGAACAATGTGAGGGCCTGTGAAGGTGAAGTGAAAGGTACTTCATGAGCTGCACCCCTCACTGTTGCAAATGTTAGATATGTTACATTCTTCCCATTTGCATCTGCTCCACCAAATGATTCTGTCCATCCTCCAACCTACAATAATTCAATGTTGCAAATAATCAAATTATTATTAAGCATTGAGATCAAGAGAGATGTAGGATAGGATATAATACCTGTTTTTGGTCATACCAAGTCCCATAGTTTGAAAAGGGACTTAGATTCAATTCCTTTGCAATGTTATTAGCAATTATCCTTGTTTGAGTAAGTGGGATCTTTGCATCTTGGTCCCCGCTATTTTAATATTTTAAAAAAGAATAAGAAAAAAACATCACAGTTATTAAAATATGAAGCAGCATTTGAAGAGTTATAAACAATGTAAATAGCATTGAATATACCTATATAATAAGACAGGAATACCCTCCTTGATAAGATTTGAGACAAGAGGAATAAGGTTCATGTCTATGTTGTCTTCTTGGTAGACAAGAGGCCTGCAAAACCCTAGTTTTACTCTCTATATAGCATTCAATATTAAATAATTAGCCCTAAATGTGTATATATAGGTTAAAAAAATCGAATTAAAAATCAAACCGATAAAATTTATTATCATTGGCCTAATTGATTGCATGGATCAAGTCAATTAAAATTTTAAATAACTCATAAAAATATGCATTTAAAAAACTTTTTTAAATTTTATCATCTATATTCTAGAAAAGGTAATAATACAAATAAAAAATTAAAGTTTTATTATTTAAAGTTTAAATTGAATCAATTAGAGAGTATAAAAGAGAAAGAAAATTACCCTAAACAAAAATCCCAATGGAAAGGGAGGTGAGTTGTATTGGCATGGAGTGCCTTTTGAACTTGAGGCTTATTAAGGTAGGTAAATATTCTTCCTGCAAGGCATGGATCACCCTTCTTTTCTCTCCTACCAACCTTCACAAGTGTTATAAAAGCAAAATTATTACTTGGTTCAATTTATTTTTATTTAAAAGTTAAAAATAGTACTTATTTAGAGAGGCTAAGATAAAATTATAATTTTTTGGAGAGACTAAAACTAAATAATTTAGTATCTGAGAGGGGCTCAAAAAAATTTTCCCAAAATGAAGAGGAAGAGACATACAGCTGAATATATGCTTCTAAGTTTAAATTGCTGGGCGTTGCTGGAAGATGTGCAAACCGGCAAGAGAAGATCATCGAATCCCACATCGGGACCAACTTCATCTGCAACTCTATTGAACACATCATTGCATCCTTGAGACCATTGTGAATGAACGTATTCCCGCAAATGCTTGGAATCATTGCAAACCGTCTTCTCCAAGAACAGGGTTTCATCTGAGATAGCACCATGAGACCATAAGTAGTCCCCGGCCAGCACACTGATGTCCAGGTCCAAAAGTGGATTCCCAAGCTATAAATTGAAGAAAATAATCGAATTTTAAGTTTTGAAACTAATGAATTTTGATAGGTTTAAAGTTGATAACGATATCATTTGTATGTTACAGCAATGGCTTTGAGGTTGACTGGTTCCACGTTACGCTTCTTGTTGTGCTCCACTAACAAGGCTGCCAGTTGTGGGATATAGTGGCCTGCATAGCTCTCACCGGCTAAGAAAAAGTCACATTCTTTGAATTGGGGAAATTCTTCCAACCACTTCAAAATAAACCTATAGTTATCTTCAGCTGCCACAATTAAAACAATCATCATCACATCAGGATCAGCCCAGAGTTATTTGCTTCACTCCAAGTCTTCATAGATTTCTAAATATGAAGTAGGATTAAGGATAAATAGGAAAATACAGACCTGTCTGTGTATCATTCCAATCGATGTAATCATTGCTAGTATTGGAGTACGAAAATCCAACTCCAATTGGCGATTCCAGGTATAACATGTGGGATTCTATCATAATAGGAAAATCTTTAATGGATAATAAGGAATTTAATATGTAAAATTTTCACACTAAAAGTTAGATTACATTTTGTTTTTCTACTTAAAAATGTGTAAATTAGTCCATGTACGTTAAATCAAAGAGTAAATTAATTTTTTTAGTTAAAAACTTTATTCATTTGTACCCTTAAAAACAGACGTGGTTGATGGAGTAATCAGATACGTGTACTTTATGCTAGCGTATAAAAATTAGTTTTTAACATTAAAAATTAATGTAATTTTTAACAGAAGAATCAATTTATTTTTTATTTAAAATACAAAGATTATTTTATTTATTTTTAATAGAAAAATAAAATATAATTCGAATCTTAATAAATAGCCTAATATATATATATATACAACTGTAAAGTTGATGTACCCATATTCCATGAATAAGGATTGTTGATAAGAGTTCCATTTTCTCCTGGTTGGAATGGACCATTTTCCATGAATGCACCATATCCAAGTGATGAACAACCAGGGCCTAAATCAAACAATTAATGACATCAATTTCTTATTAAAATAATATTCATTATTCAGTAATTGAATTCATTAAACTAATAAACTTATATATACACATATAATTTTATATTTTTAATACTAATTTATGCAAAATAAATATAAAATATATAGTAAACAAAAAAATTGCATTCAACACTAATTTGTTATAAATAAAAATTTAAAAACATAAAAATACAATTTAACTCTAGATGATATCCGATTTTTCGTTGGTTTCAATTGTTACTCAATTTTTTATATAATTTTTAGACTAAACATATCACTAATCTATATAATCTAGATTTTATTCAATGCAAAAAAGAGAGAGAGAGAGAGAGAGAGAGAGAGAGAAATGGAAATAAAATAATTGTTTAAAAACCTCCATTGAGCCACAATGTTAAAGGGTGGAGTACATCTTCATTGGATGAACATTCGACAAAGTAATAGAAAAGTGCTCGGCCATGTTCTGCATCTGTTACAATGTAACCTGAATACTGCCTAAATGAAAGGTGGTCGGGTTGTCCTGGCAACGATGGTATCAGTTCTGCCCTCACCTTTGAACATAAAAAGAAGAAGAACAAAGACAAGAACCAAACACCCATGATTGAGTTGATTCAGACAATTTCCAATACATTGATTTGATCTATAGATATATATATATAAGGCCTAGGCTTAAAGTGCCGGCTTCTTGCGTTTCTTGTTTTCGTAAGTTTCTAGGAAATGGCATGTTGTCTCATATCTGAATTAAATTGATATGCTTCTTGTAATACAAGGTAGATTAGATAATTTTGATTCTATTTACTGCAGGGGAGGATGGTACTTAGACCCTCAAGGGCCTATGGCCCCCAAGAATTTTGAGGAGTCTTTTGCTATATATATTTAATTGATATCTCCAAAATTTACATTTTTATTTTATCTTTGTTCGAAATTAAAAATGTGATACGAGAATTTTGATTTGATTTTCTTATATGTATGAAACTTTGATATTAATTCTATTTTAATCATTTAACATAAATAAATTAAGTGTTACGATAAAATGTTGCAACAATTTGAACAATATGTGAATATCATTACAAGTCTCATTTCTATGTTAACAATTTTAAACTATTTTGATTTGTAAAGGACGGTGATAAAACTCTTGTTAAACACTCATTTAATATGGACTCATTTAATATGGGTTTAAGTCGTACAATGTTTTTTTTTTGATGAATAGTTAATTTTTTTTTAATATACTGGTGTGATTATATAGTAGTATCTATTCATACTTTCTTAATCCTTTGACAATGCACGCACACTTTATACACACAGGTGCTCAAACCCGGGACCTCTAGAGTGAACAACATCTTGTTTTCCACTAAAACCACTTATTGGATTCATGAATAGATAAATTTAACAAAATCACACAAAAATAAAACAAATATAAAGTTTAGACATAAATTTCAATGCTTTGCACATTAACTATGAGACTATCCAGAGAGGATGTAAGAACCCTTTGGCATTAATTTCTGCAACAATTACAACATTGTTGAATCTCCACCTTGTTTTTGTCTACATATGTTATTTAATTTAACATAAATGAGCTGATAAATTGATGCCAATAATACAAATTTTGTCCCCACCAATTTTACTTTTTAAATATTTTATATTTTAAAAACCATAAACTATTTTTTAAATGCATTAAATATATCTTATATTATAATTATAATTTAATTATTCTGCTTTGCAACAAGATATGGGAATTGAAAATGAAAATTATTTTTTAAGAAAATATATCAATTTATTTTTATATTAGATAAATATAATTATTTTTGTATGCAATATATAAATATAAAATGATGTTATATGAATAATTGTGTTAATAATTTGTGAGAATCGAATCAAATTAAATTTTCATATGTAAATTTACACAAAATCAAAATTCATGTATTAAACTAAAGTTTATATATAATTTTTAGATTTACCATAAAAATATATCACAAATAAATTGCAATCAAAATATATACTAAAGGCTTGAACTTATCTATCACTTACGCATTTAAAACAAATTTATTAAGCGACATAAATAATTTAATAAATACTCAATTGAATTCAATTTCACCATTTTTATATATATACAATTTAAATAAATTTTTAATAACATTTATTCATATAGTTTCTTTCATTAACATACTTAAACTTCTAAATCATTTCCAAAATATAAAATCATTTAAATAACTTTATCACTTATAATTTTTACTTTAACACATATAGTCACTAATCAACTTTCACATTCACATATCAAAATCTTTTTTTCATATCACAAACTTAACATAAACACTTAATTCATATATTTCATTTAACATTTAATTCACTTGTATTATTGAAACACATATATTGCTATAACAATTTTACTTTCACTTACCGCTTTTACGGTCCTTAGTGAATCTTAGAGGAGTTCAATAGTTTCAATACATTGTAGAGATTCAGGCCAAACACAAACTCTTGGCCTATAACGGAACTCTAGTAACCACATCACATAACCCAATGCTCCTCTCCTAATCCCCTTCGAACCCCTGTATCACCAACCCAATTCTCATCTGTTCCAATCCCTCTCAACTCCAAAATCATTTCATTATCATATATCATATTTCCTCTAAGTCCACCAAGGCATTTATTCACATATCACTATCATATAACATACTTAGATATATCACACATATATCACTTTGTATCATATTACTTATTCATTATGAATCACATAAACACATTCACTACATTTTTATTTCACATATTCACTTTATCCACAATTCATAAAAATACAAACAAAACATATATTGGCAACACTTAACACTTTAGATTCCATTTCACTATTATTAATCAATTTACTTTCTTATAACACTTTACTTAAATAATTTATTTCACTATTTTAGCACGTATAATAACTTTTGAACGTTTTATAATTTAATCCTTATAAATTCAATAATTATTATTATTATTATCCTCTGCACATTATAAATATCATGTAACACTTTATTTAAGTCTTTAATGACAATATTGGTTTTACATAACACATTTTACACACTTTACAATTTCTTCATTCCTCTCTATAGTAATTTCGCTATTCTAGATCTATTCACTAATCAATTAATGAAAAATAAATACTTTCACTCTTTATAATTTAATCCTTATTTTCATAAAATTCACTAATTACTAAATTATCACTTTATCATTTTTTACATTACAAACATACCTTTAATTACGTATTCGTTACTGAATTCAATATACATATTCAATAATCTTAATCATATCTTATTTAATTATTTTATATTAAATTTTAAATACTCAAATATTCAAATTAAAATAAGTTAACTGAATTCAGTTAATCACTTACCTTCATTTTAGTCAAAACCTCACTTTCGTTGCGTCTCTTCTCTTCCTTTCTCACCCTAATCACAATCTTTCAATTTGCTTCCACGTTCTTTACTTCTAAATTCTTATCTCTTCGTTATACAAGCTCTTTGATGGCTATGGAAATTTTCAAGGTTTTGTGGTGAAATGGTGAAATTTTATGACAAAAAGACCAAATTGTATAAAAATTAAAGTTTCTCTCTCCTTTTTTTCTTTCCTTGAAAGTGGTGTGAACCACTTACATAAAAAATGAAGAAGTTTCTTAATCTTTCCATCAAAATATCAAAACTAATAAAATATTATTATTATTTATATAAAAATCTAACTTTAATATTTTAATCAAATGGCTAAGATAATAAGATTTCATCTTAGTTTTCAATCTCATCCAGTGGCCCATATTTTATCAACAATCATGATATTTTTCTCATAATTATCTTATTTAAGAAATGACTATTTTGCACTTGACTTTCTCTACAATTTCATTCTTGATTCATGACATTTTCTTTCTATAATTACACTCTTAGTCCTTCTTTTTTTCCTTTCCTATCTTTCCCTTTTATTTTTGTTGCCCCAAGCTGTTGCCTTTCAGCCTTCCAATTGTGTAGAAATCCCCTTTTTTTTAGTGTATTTATTCTATCAGCGGTTCAAATTTCAACACTTTTCAACTTTAATTTCCATAAATTTTAACAAATTTTCCACCTCATCAACTATGGGATTTTAATGCCATCATTTTGTCTCTAAGTACCAATTAAAAATGGAATATTATCATTTAGTTCCCTCCTCCATAAAATGAGAATATTGCACTTTACTCCCTATATTTTCCACTTTATTCAATTTAGTATTTATCTCAATTTTCCATTCCCACATATCAATATATCTCCATGTAACATTCATAAAAAATATTTCTTGAATTTTCTCCCCTTTTCTCAAAAGGTAAATTTACGTTTTAGTCTTTCAACTTTTAAATTTTTGCAATTTAGTCCTTACTAAATTTCATTATTCATACTTCCTCTTCAAATAATTAACTCACATTTAAAATACTTATCCTATCTTAGAAACCAAAGTTTTAGAGTATTACAATAACATCGTGTTATGGAAAAATAATTGTTGTAAATGTATAATAGAATTTATATCGGGAATTTCTATCAGATAAAAAAAGTAGGAATTATGTTTAAAAAAGTAACTGAGAATTAAATCAAAAAAATTTCAAATCACACTTGAGGTGATGAATACTCTTACCCATCAAGCCATCACATAGGGTTCATGTAGTATTGCTTTAATGCATCTTTTCTTACACTCTTTCTCAAGATTAATTATGGAATTCATAAATCTAACATGTTCAATTAATTGGTAAAAGTTCTCAAATTAGAATAATTAATTTATCATGAGTTATTAATTCAAATAATCAATTCATAAAATTTTATTTTAGATTTTTTTAGTGCATCTATTGTATTATATTTTCTAAAAAAAATTAATTTTAAATAAAAATTAATCAAACAAATCAAATATGGGCGGATCAGGTCAGGCTTGAGTTTACTTTTCTTAAATCAATCTAAGCTTGAGCAAAAAAATAAGCTCATTTTTTGGGCCAGACCCAAGCTTAGAAAAGTGATCTAAATACCTTGCATAAGCCCAACTCAAACCTAACCCAACTCATGAGCACCTTTAGTGATTGTTATAGAGAAGGCTAACTGTACAATCAATCTCAAATCTCAAAACTCAAAAGGTCATTCAAAGAAAGGGAAGTCCTTGCAGAAAAATGTTGTCCGTCTGAAATCTCAAAATCAAAGTCAAGGTTTTCAAAACCGAATCGATAGTTGAACCGATCAAATCATTGCTTCTTGATTTGATTGAATCAATTGGTTTAACCAGTTTATTGGATTTATTTGAATAACTTATAAAAAAATTAAAAAAATTAAAAAGATAGAAAAAATTGATTCAACTGGTCCAACGGACCAATTCAACCTATTCGATGGCAACCGATCCAACCCCTTCTTTCAAACCAGTACCTCAATCGATTCTCTGTCTGGTCGGTCATGATACTTCATTATCATCCTTAGGCTCCCTTTAGATGGATGACGAGATGATTCTAGTGATATTAAAAATAACGTTGATGGTGAGATTAATTATTGTAGTAGAGAACTTAAAATTAGTAATAAGATGTGTTTGAATTCAATCGCAACAATAGCGGTGAAATAAAAGTATGAAATGTGCATTAAGAACATATTAAAATATGCATGTATATAATTTTAAACATAACAGCTCGCATGACAAGCAACGTATATACCATGCTAATTTTGTTTTGGAATATTTTTATATTTTTAAATTTCGAATTTTTATTTTTTAAATTTTTTTATAATTTTTAAATTATTTATTGACGAACAAATGATTTCATGTCAACACAAAATATATGTGAATGATCACACCAACATCATTAAAAAATTGATTTTTTTTTGAAAAGTTAAATCTTCAAGTTTAACTAAAAATAACAATAATCAAATTTTAAAAAAAGAACGTTAAAATCGAGTGGATGGTAGGACATTAGCCTCAATAAAAAAAGTCACTAGAACCATTATGCGGTAAAAACAAAATTTAAGGCAAAACATTATCACCCTGTTTGGTTAGTTGTAATAGTCATTCCATTACACCACAATTCAATGAGCCCACCATTAAACCTTTGTTTGGTTGAATGGAATACCATTACGAGTGTATTCCATTACAGCCTTATGCAGAAAAAAACACCCATTTCTATTCCCTTCCCTTCCCACAGAATCCTCATTCGTTGTTTAACCTCTCCAATTTTACCCTCACTCTCCCTTTCAGACTTCTCAATTTTTTTCTTTCATTTTCATCGACAGAAGCTTGCTTTCCTCCTAATCTTTGTGTTTTTTATTTTAGGTCTCTGCAAAATTTACACTTCTTTTGCTTTCATTTTCAAGCTCTGCTCTCTTTGCTTTTTCATTTTGCTCAGTTTCAAGGCATAGGTAAGCTTCCTTCTTCTTTTATTCTTCGTTCACTTGTTAATGCTGGAAGCCATCTTTCTAATTTCCACTCTTTTTCTTCTTCTTCTAACACCATTTCTACCCACATCGAAGCCTTAAGTAAGAAACCCATGCCTATGTCTATTAGAGGAAAGGGCAAAATAGATTATCGCTTCAATAATGTTGATCATGCTCTGCTTTTGTTCAATAAGATGATAGGCAAGTATCCAAAGCCTTCAATTGTGGAATTTAATAAACTATTAGGAGCTATTGTTAGGATGAAACATTGTGCCATTGTTGTTTCTAAGTATAGATAGATCGAATTATTGGGAGTTTCCTATAATGTTTATTCTTTGAACATCTTGATTAATTGCTTTTGTCAATTAGGTCGAATTGATTTTGGGTTTTCTGTTTTGGGTAAAATGCTGAAATTAGGTGTTGAACTTGATATTGTAACTTTGATTCAAATCATTTTCTTTCCTCTTTTCATCTTCTCATGTTCTGCCTGGGAAACTCTTTAATGATACCAGTGAATGATGATATTTGTTTGGTTATGTTTATTGTACATGATCTTTATGGTTAGTACATAGTGGATTAGGAAATTACTCGTTTGTCCAATGCTCAAATTGTACTTTGCTTACATCTATGGAAAAGTGGTTTTAAATTGATTTAGTCATTAGTCATTCTTGAACTGAAACAAAATACTCAAGATTATGGTCACAGTAAGAGAAACTTCATTATCCTTTTGTTTACAGGTTTACTACTGGATTATTGTGTATATTCTTGAGTACTGCACTTTAAGCAGATGTTATGCTATGCAGAAACTGCCATAGTCAAAACCATACTTGTAGAATTCAACAGTCTTTGTTTTCTTCTGAATTGATTGTACCAATCCTTCTACCCTGGAATTTAACAGCTTTCTGAATACGTTGGCTTTCTCTAAAATAATAAAGAAGTATGATAAGATCATTTCCAGAAGTGCATCAAAATCTTACATGAAAATGGTGGATAACTCCTACCTCGGTAGATTTGAAGAGGTAATGTTTCTTCATCACAAAATTTATAGTAGGACACAGCTAATGCAGCATCATTGGTTTCCTTCCAATCAATGCAGCTACTCTGTTTAACGCCTTAATTTTTATTTTACAAGTAGCCTAATCTAGAAGCTTTCATCACTAAGTAACAAAGCTAATGGAAAGGGTTGAAGCAACATTCATCAAGCACTTTTCAAATGCAAATCTTTCTAAGGGAATGAGGATTTTAAGACCAAAAGTCAAACAAGAAAGGCATAGGACAATGTTTACAACAGGTAAGATTTCTGTATAATTGGAACTTCTAGTCGAGGCTGTAAACATATGATCATACTTGTCTTGGCGGGTTCACGCAATTACCTTTAAAGGTTATTAAGATCATTTTCTCACGTGTTGGATCTCTTTATGGCCTTTCCCTAATCATGTCTTCAAAAATATTTCAGGTTTTTTCGTTGGCTGCGCAGCCTCTCTTTTACTAGCACTTATTCTGATGATTCGTGCCCGTAATATTATGGATAGTGAAGGAAGGACTCAATACATGGAAACCATGTTTCCTATTTACAGGTACTTTTAGTTCTTTCTTTTTCAGGTTTACCACTGCATAAACTTGACAATTCAAGCATAGACCTGATCCAAGTAGTAACATTGTTTAACAAGTTATGCTAACTGATAACCCTCTTTGCCTCTGCAGTTTGTTCGGCTTCATTATTCTACACATGTTAATGTATGCCATCAATATATTCTACTGGTGGAAGTACAGAGTCAATTATAACTTCTTATTTGGTTTCAAGCCAGGAACTGAACTGGGTTATAAACAAGTTTTGCCTGTGAGTTTTGGTCTTGGGGCATTGGCATTAGCCAGTGTGCTCGCCAACCTTGATATGAAGATGGATCCCAAAACAAAAGACTATCATTGAACTTGTTCCTCTAATATTGGTTGTGGTAAGATATCGTTTATTCAATATCAATATATATATTGGTCCCATTCATTTTCCAACAACAATTATTAACTCACATCCTTTTGCTATGTTGCAGTTTATATTTATCGTCTTGTTCCTGCCATTCAACGTCTTGTATAGATCTAGTTCATTTTTCCTCCTCACATGTTTGTTCCATTGTATATGCACTTCTCTATACAAGGTAAATTGAAAAGATATTGAGGAAATTTATATAAAGTTGATCAAACAAATCGAAGCTTAACTCAATTGTAAAGAATGATTTGGTAGTAGGAGTTTTGAGATTTGGAAGTGTACAAAATCCAAGCTTATTGTTAAAAATGTGGCTTATGCACAAATATAGTGGAATTCAATTTAGCATATTTTAACTTTCTTTGACATACATTTTCTTTGCAACTTGAAGATTAAAGAGAGAGCCGCCAGACAGTCCTACATGGGGTTGATAAGTAGGATAAAATAAAAGAATCATTAACTCCAAAAAGAACACTACCGTTGAGGCTATGGATCCATTGGTTCAAAACATTGCTACCGGACACGTGATTTGTGTCCAGGACCAATGCCCATTAATTAGTATTGGACAAAGTCAATGATGCTTCATAAGGTAAGTTCCAAGTATTCATCTAAAAAGAAAAACGATCTACTTGATTAAGAAGGAGATGAACCATAGGGATTGTATTTGGAGGAGGATGAATGGGACTTTTACAAGACAAAATAAAAATTTTGGGGACATGATCAACCATGATTTAACCAAAAGAATGTAAGGAAATCTCTGAGTAGGTGACCATGAAAATCAACATAGCTAAATATTTATATTATGACCTTTTGGTGTTTCAAGGCTATTGATTAGTAAAATATTTAAAAAAAATGTTATTTTTAAAAATTATTTATAAAATAAACTATATGTACCGTCAGTGTACTGAGAAATCCCATTGCAATTTATAAATTAGTTAGAAAATTAATATTATCAAATTGGAAATTCCTTCTGAATGTATGACCTAGTCAATGTGTATAATGCTCCTTATACTTTCAACCCATTTCCTGATTCCTCTGTACTAAAAATGGGCATTCTTTGCTTGAGTGAAATGCTTTAAATTAATCAAAACTAATTGCTCATAATTATCACTACAAACTAATCACCTGATCAACACTTCAATTTTTTTTATTTTATTAAATTATTTGTTTCGTCAATAATATTTAAGCACATTATATATGCATTGTAGTTTAAAACTAATAAATTAGGTTATATATTAATTTTCTAATATTATATATTATGATTTTTATTAATTCATATTTTAATAATAATTATATTAAAAATATTATTAAATTATTTATTATTTTTATTAAATTATATTTAATAATAATCTTATTAAAATTTAATAACAATAATCATCGATTTAAAAAAATTCTGCAAAAGATACTTTAGTCATTTAAGCCTTTTTTCTTGTGCTATTACAGTATCACTCCATTCAACCAAACACAAGAATACTATTACAGTTTTATTCCATTCCATTTAACCAAACAACTGAATTATTGATTACAAGCCTATTCTATTACAGCTCTATTCCATTACATCCCTATTCCATTACAGCGAACCAAACGTAATGTAGAGCCCACCCAACCACAACAGTCATCCAATCCTTCTATAATAAGTAACCATCAACTCTAACTCAGACCATACATACATACGTATCAGAACTTGAAATTTCCTAGAAACTTCATCATTTAATTATTGAAAACAACCTCAAAGCCAAGACAATAATACATTTTAATCAATCTGAATACAACATTTTATCCCCAAAAAACCATATCAAACATATATATATATATAATAATCATATGGAATTTATTCTTTAACAACACAATGTTTAGAAACAGAGCAGCTAAACCACTCCAATTATAATATGGGATGTTGATAAATTAAGAAGAAAAACGAAAATTTACAGCTGATTCAACCCGATTAATTATTCCTTCTCAACTACTGGATCATCTAAAATATGAAGACCACACTGTCATGAACCCGAGACTTTTGGTTTTGAGCCACACATTCAGAGATCCACATCAGGTTCCTGATCTCTTGCTCTCTTAATCTCATGTATGCAAAGAAAACACCATAATGGAACTGCAGGAGAAATTTGATGCATTATTTATTTAATGAAGAAAATATGAAATATAAAGAAACAAAATCAATCATATGCCGCCGTTGTGCTTTTCTCTGATTATTTGTTATAAACAAAGATAATTTGATGCCTGAGAAATAAAATATAAACCTGTTGCTCAAAAGCTAGGCAAAGCCTTTTCACTTCCTCCTCGTAAAATGCCTTGTCAAGCATCTGGCTCTCTCCGTAAGATAGTTTGGAGAAAATTGATTGGTAGGGAGGATATTTTTCCATCGCAGCACGGACCTAGACAACAAACGAAGCAAAAGACTAAGAACTCGACGTAACTTCATCTAAGAATAATACGTGAAACAAACCTGGTCAATATCCTCACACACAGCAAGTTCCTCATGGCCATAGGGATAACTGTTTAACACGAAGTACCATTTCAGATATAACACTGAAAGAAACCTAATACCCAAAATAAAGGAGCATAGTCAGGCCAGAGAGAATGAGCTTACAGCAGACCAAAATTCGAGTATAATTTCCTCCGATCATCACGCGTAAGTTCAGTGCCAATGCTGCAAAAAGTAAACCACGCCAAACATGTTTATTAGAAAATACATGGTAAGAAAGTATATAGAGTAAAACTCGAAAACCACATGAAGTAAACCTTTTACTTAATTAATAGTACCTGTTAATGGTGATATTTACAGCCCTTCTGTCAGCCTCAAAGGCAAGGAGATCGGACATGATCTCTGCTGTCGCACCACCAAGTTTCTATATGAAAAAGGAATGTTTAACTTAACCAGTAGGGAAATGAAAACAAGAAGCATAATCCATATGCGAAAAGAAATGCCATCTTTCTTCTGTATTAAAAGTTTACTTGGCAAAATTTGTTGAAGTCTTCAAGATATGCTTTGTAGAGAGTGTTCCTCATGATTTCAATGTTCATGTCATCAAGATCCTGGAGAAAGTCCAAGATAAATGAAGCCAAAATAAAAGGTCCAAAGATTACATCGTTCAACACAATCAACACCCCAACACAGCTATTAACAATCGGACATGTTTGCTTATACACAGATAAGCAGGAAAGTTGTTAGAAGCATGTACCTCAGAGGTAATACACTCAGAGAAGTATGGAGCCAGAGGAGTGTCAACAAGAACCAATCTGTAGAGTTCACGCATGTTCTGAGCAACTGCCAGGGTTGCGATACTGAAGCAGCAAAACAGAAAAGTGAGCATACATATCAGGTGAGGTTAGATAATAACTTGATCTCAATCAACAGGTTAAATTACCTGTCAAACATGCCCAAAGGATGGCACTTCTCCAAGAGCTCCTGAACATCTCTCTCATGCAAGGTTCCAGTAACAATCAAGACAACATTGTCTATCATGTGACCATACCTAAATGGAATAATAAAAAAAGTTAGTTTTTCTTGGGAGCCGCTAAATCAACAAAAACCTATTAATCAATCTGCATATTTACACCATCTTAACAGACATCTTTCCTTAGATCACTGAGAACTCAAGAAAGCCCAACCGAAGTCAGCAACCCTACAATGCCCCCCCCCCCCCCCAACAAAACAATCTAATAAGTTAAATAGTTAAGAAAAGTCCATTAGCAGCATAAAGATGTAAACAATTCACACCACCATATCAAAAAACACCCGTAGATGATACTGAACAAGCTCAGCACTGCTAATATTCAATTAAATCAAACCCATGTCATTAGATGTGAAATAAATCAATTACCATTGTCTAATGGAAGGATAATTCGATATCTCACAAGCAATTCACAGAAAGAATCATTACATACGTGATATATTCTAAGAAAGTGGACAATGGCTCCGTAGCTTGGCATAACATATGCTTATACTCATCAACAAGTTTAAGAGTGCATTTCTCCACAATTGTAGTCGTATGCAATGGTGAAGGTTCTGCAAAGCATATAATCAAATTAAAATGAGATCCCATAATACATAATATTAATCAGATATTCCTTGAATTAACAGCATGAAGTTGTAGTTAATATCAATTTCGACTCAATTCACACCAAAATCAAAGAATTACCTTAGCAGATTTGAAATTGAAAAAAGGAATTAAATTGAAGATCATGAAAGAGAAGTACCGTTTTGGAGATAAGGGCCGTACTCGGTGGCGGAGAGATGCATCTTGATATCATCAAGGGTTTCGCATTGGCAAAGATTGTTGTAATCGGCGGCGGTTAAGAGTCCGGCCCTGTGACCTCTCACGATCGCTTCCAAGTAACCGCCGTGGATGTTGAATGTCATAGCTTCGAATCCGTACATTTTGCACCTTTTTTGGCTTATTTGAGAAAATTAAGATCTGAATTTGGAAATTTGAAGTTAAAAACGGAACCCTAAAGAAGCAGATTCGGGAAATTGGGGAGAATTATGTTTCTTTGAGGGGATTTGTGGGAAGGGAAGGAAGTGTGGATACGAGAGTTTAGATGAGATCTGCGTCGTTACAAGTGTTTTGTTTTTGTATATATTTTTGTGAAATTGAGAAAGAGTCCTCCAAAATTAGATAATGTCAGATTTAGTTCTAAATGATTTAGTTTTTTAGTTAAATTTGACTGTCAATCTAAGTTTAATTTCATCATCTACTTTTTAAAAATACTTTGTTTTTTTCGTAAGTATTTCATGTAAAAAAAATTGAAATTTTTATAATTTTTAAAGTTTTGAATCTTTTAAATTTTTTATAATTTTTTAAATTATTTATTGATGTGACAAATAAAATAAATAATTTCATACTATGTTACACCAATATCATTGAAAAAGTTAATGTTTTAGTTAACATTTTTGTTAAAAAATTGTTGGAAATATATTACTGCAAAACAAAATTGGTAATGCTGACAGGAAACCAAATTGAGCGTGAATAAAATAACAATCACTGTGTCGTGAAAGAACCACTACCTTAGAAGCAAATTCGCCCTGATCGATGTAATCGTGTAGTGGACGTTACTCCCCAAGGTTAACACAGTACTTCAATATTCGTACACCCGAATAAAGAAAGTGAACACAATTGGCATTACTCTTCCCGGGAAATCATAATAGGAACAATTTCCACCAAAAATTGAAGGGGTCACGGACGGTCCCGCTTAAAACCCAATCTCCTAGACAGAATTTTCTTCTTGTGTAATTTTGTAAAACACCAGAATTTAGAGAATAGAGAGAAATTATTTTTCTCTTGCTGTGTTCTATATAAAATGAGGAGAATGACCTCTTATTTATATAGTTTCAATTTCCAAAAATAGAAAAGGATTTTTCTCAACTGAAAATATTTTTTGTCAGAGGATTTTCCTCAACTGAAAATATTATGAAGATATTATTTTGCATTACCAACAATCCTCCACTAATGCAAAAAAATTGAAATTTTGTAAACATGAGAAGAGCAATAGCGAAATTAGCCGCTTAAGCACTAATATCTTGTGGATTTGAACTAGTACATAGTGAAATAAGTGATTCTTCTCTTTAACAAGTGCACGAATCTTGAACTTATAAAGATAAGGGTTAACTCATGACACACAACTAATCTCAGAGCCAATTTATGTTTCGTGATAATTCACCTCGGGATTCTGGTAAGTGCTCTAGAAAGATGGCCCAATATCTTTCATAGAAGGTGACTAATTCTTCACACTTACGTAGGTAATTTCATCAAGTCTATATCAATATAGACCACCCAAAATAAGGACCATGAAATCATTAAGAGCATTTTATTAAGCTCATTCTCTCAAATTTAAGTTCAGTAAATTCATCAAGTCCATCTCAACAGGACCACCTAAACTCTGGGATATGAATTCATTAAGAGTAATAAACTCAACCTCTCATGTCGATGAATTCATCAAGTCTCTCTCAATAGGACCACCTAAATCTTGGAATATGAACTCATTAAGAGTGAGAACTCATTAAGAGTGAGAACTCAACTCTATGCATGTACATCGTTCATCAAAGGGATAGGTAGAATGTATACTATGAGCCTTTCCATGGTTTCGTTTGACCACATTGAACTTAGAGAACTAAGTTGGGTATCCACCATGAATTCCTCAACCATTGGGCTTAAGACCCATCCTCCTCGATGAACTAAGAATCACTTTTCTACTTAACCCTTTAGCTAGTAGATCAGCCAGGATCCTTCAGGTCTCACGTACTTCAAAGCAAGTACTTTATTTTTCGATGAAGAAATCTCCGTAAGTAGATTTCTAAGCCACTCGACCTTTTTCCCAACTCAGTCAAGAGTTATAAATTAGATTCCATAGTGGAGTGAGTAATACACACCTGTTTAACAAACTTACAAGAAATAACTGATCCACCCAAGGTGAAGACATACCCACTTGTAAGACCAACTTTATCAATTACCTAATTTGCATCATAACATCCTTCTAAGACTGTAGGGTATCTTATAAATTCCAACTTCTATGTTATTGTATTTTAATTTCAATCAAGACCATTTGGAGAAGCTCAAACTTGATAACTAAATTACGGACCATGTTACACCCCCACTTATTGTGTCGATTCCCTCAATAACATGAAGTCACTTTTTGTAACCTTGTTTCACCGAGTTGGCATTTTAATCTCAAGTTTATCTTGAGCCTTCAAGGTATAATGTTATGATCCATTTAACGTGTATCAGACATAGACTCGAACTTGGTCTAATCTCAACCGTTGGTGCAATCTTGTCTATGCCCATTCCTCTAGCTAACATTCGAGCTCAATGCCACAACACATAATTATTAGGTTACAACCTTTAAGAACCCTTAATGGCATGACTCTTTGTAGACTAAATATTACCATGTCTTTGATACTCAAAAGGCATCCCTTTGAATGTGGCACCAACCGCACTCTTGCGGCATCCCATTGGATGTGTCCCTCTGGACGTGGTTTATGCCAACAATCTCTTGCGACACCAAAAGTTCTCAATATGAGAAATTTAGACACATTGACCATCCACAATCTAAGCCCTTTTGGCCCCTCCATGGTCACCCCATTAGGTGTGGCCAAGTTGGCCAATCGCAACACATGCGACACCATATCAATCTCAATTTCGGACTTTAATATCCATGCCAATCGAGCTACGACTCAATTGACTCAGTCTTGCTAGGCATTCCAAGCCCATTTTGATTGCAATAGCCCATTGGCCAACATAGATAGAGCTTGCAACCACTCCAATGCTACTTAGGGACATTCTTGCACTACTTAGGTGCTTTCAAACTGATTGCCTCAATATCTTACCAACATATTTATAAATCCAAATTTCATTGTGTATATATATATATATATTTCTCTTTCGAGATTCAAACCTTAAGCCCCTTTAGGATTTCACGATATCCATGATTTAAAATTAAGTCCCAAAGGCTCAACTCTCAACTTGAAACAGGCAAGCCAGAATTAAACCACTCGAGATATGAATCAACAAAGACAAACCAGCATTCCAACACCTTAAAGCCCCCACTTAGGTTACAATCTCGCGTTACCAAGCTTGGCTTCTAAATTGCCTGTGGGAGCATTGTTGGTTCCAGCAGCGGAACCGAAAATGATTCTCATGTTTAAATAGTAGTATAATTTGCTTCTAAATTGTTAGAAATATACTATTGCAAAACAAAATTGTTAACGGTGACAGGAAACCAAATTGAGCGTGAATAAAATAGCAAACACTGTGCCGTGGAAGAACCACTGCCTTAGAAGCAAATTCGCCGTGATCGGTGTAATCGTGTCGTGGACGTTACTCCCTAAGGTTAACACAGTATTTCAATATTCGTACACCCAAATAAAGAATGTGGAAGACAATTGGCATTGCTCTTCTCGGGAAATCACAATAAGAACAATTCCCAAGAAAGATTGGAGGGGTCACAGACGGTCCCGCTTTGATGGGTGTCGAATCCAACAAATATAAATATTCCTACGACGAATAATACAAAATAGTAGTATAAGGCAGTAGGGTCGATTCCACAGGGACTAGTTGCTGTAACCTACTCTCGTGTCTCTCTCTTGAACGTCGTGTCAAAGGGCGTGCCCACGACACATGACTGTCTCCTAAATAAAAATAAAAATGGGGGATTAGAGAAACGTTAAATTAAAATAAAATAAAAATGAAATAAAAATAATAAAATAAATCTTGACGAAAAATAATCAATCGAGAATAAAAGATGGGAAAAACTATATATTTTAATAAGCTTAGACTCAGCCTCGGTTCCCTCCGATCTTGAATCAATCCTTGAAATTTAATCCTCCATTTTTAGTCGATAAGCTGGTTATAGCACTCGAGAACGTCCCAACCGCCAACTTTTTCTCTAGTAGCCAGCTCCGGATACGACCTACAAACCGACCCTTGTCGAATGTCTAACCACGTTGCACGTGCTCGTGATTTAAGATTTCAACAGCTTTGCGTTCTGAAAAGCCAAACTCGGATTAACAACCTCGACCGCACGGGTCATTTAAATCCGGTCTCTACCACCCTTGACGGAATCCAACTAGCTTTTCCCACTTGGACACGCCAAATTGTTCGCAGGAACTCGAATACAGCACGGTCGATTTGACTTTCCAACTGTACGCCAATCTATTTCGATCCAACGTGCACTTTTCGAATCGAAAATAGAATTAACTTTAAGGGCGAATTTGTACTACCCCATAAACCAAAGTGATAGCTAGTACCGAAAAAAAAGGTCTTTAGCACGGTTTCGTAACTCACGATTATTTTTTGACGGAGCGATAACCGGACTAAGACTAAAATGAATTTAGTGACACATGATTTTACTCATGCTTGGTGGATGAAATGGTTATGGATTTCTTGTGAATATGAAAGATGGAAAGAGAAGGGGCTAAAGTAGCAATTGGACAAATTTATGAAAAGAAATAAAATTGAAATGGAAATGGCAGCAATTTGGACTGACGAAATGGAAGAGAAAGTAATAACTGCTCAATTGTTTCAATAGCTTATCAAAATCAAAAGCACATTCAATTGAGTCCAAGTAACCCCTATTTATATACATTTGGATTACTAAATTTAGCCTAAGTCCTATTCAACTAAATTACCCATTTGCTAAAAATAAGTAGTTTAGTCAAAATAAAATAACAAATTATAAAAATAAACAAAAAGAAAAAGAAAATAACAAATTGACTAAGTCTTTATTTGACCATTTCTCACTAAAAGTTTCTTTTCTTGCAATCCAATCCTCAATGTCCTCCAAATTCGAATTTAGCCAATCTCTTCACACATGTCTTCAATTTAATCCTTCTTTTGCTTGCTTTTAAGTAAAGAAGTATTAATTTGTGTACCTGATAAAAAATGAAAGAAATTAGAAGTATTTTTTCCTCAAAATTAATCAAAATATACAAATAAATTGCTCAAATAATTTACTTATCACGCTTAAAACACAATCTCCTAGATAAAATTTTTCTCTCGTGTAATTTTGTAAAACATCAGAATTTAGAGAATAGAGAGAAATTATTTTTCTCTTGTTGTGTATTATATAAAATGAGGAGAATGACCTCCTATTTATATAATTTCAATTTCCAAAAATAAAAAGGATTTTTCTCATCTGAAAATATTTTTAAAATATTTTCTACAACAGTCAAAAAATTTTTCGAAAATATTATGAAGATATTATTTTGCATTACCAACAAAAATGATTTAACTTTATTTAAAATATTAAAAATTAAATTTAACTAAAAAATAAGTATTAAATTGATAAAAAATATAAACTAAATTTATCATTACGCTTTATTATATGCACAAAAGGGGAGATTACATAATCCCAAATTCCTCTCACTATTTCCACCTAAACCTATGCTACACTATGTACCAACATATAGAAAAAAAAAAGTCAAATTTTACAGCAAATTCTACATTTTACGACTAATCTATTTACAAAAGTAACTACAATGGAAGGAATTATACATGTTTCAATTCAATTCTACCTTTGGTAGAAGAGCACATACATGGAAAATCACCAATGCCATCATAAAACAGCCTACTAAACTCATCATCAGCATCAACCCCATCTCCTCCTTGCTGGTTCTTAGATTCATCATCCCCATCGGCAACACTGCTTCCGTCTTCAGACGACACGTTCGAATTCTTTTTTACCAGTTCTCGGAATATCGATGATCGAAGGAGAAGATCTAGTGCTGTAGGTGATGACGACGATGATGATGATGGGGTTTTGGTTTTGAAAACTTCCTGTTTTTCTGGAGACTTCAAGTAATCTGTTGGTAAAGAATGGTTAAATGAAGGCTTAGATTCTGGCTCTATCATTGTTCCTGGATTTAACCATCTGAAATATGTGCTCAAATCGAAGTTGGTCACTGCATTTATCCCTCTATATTCAATTGCTGCTATATCGTAAGCCCGAGCTGCTTCCTCTTGGGTGCCTGGAATGTCATAAGCACTTGGACAATACTGATATTGGACACAAATGCTTCAAAGCAACATAGATATATAAACTTACTGTAAGTGCCTAGGTAGAGATATTTGTTTCCAAAGACTCTCCCTATTCTTGCTTCCCATCTCCCATTGTGATGGTGCCTGCATGATTATTCAATATCCAAAGAAAAATCTTTACTTCATTTGTGCATTTGCATAAAATTTTCATTTATTCATGTGTCACGTTCAGTTTGACTTAAGTCAACATTGCCTAAGTGCACTCGACTTCGTGACACATGCATGTAATCCAACACTTATATCTGTACCTTGCAACTCCCCTATACTTGGACACACCCCTTGAAAACCCACTGCTCCTTCTGAAAACAAAGAAATTGGAATTCACATTTATTATTTTTAGAATTTAGTTTGAGTATATATGAATTTTGTGATTTGATATATAGAGTTTTACCTTCTTAATGAGGCCAAGTACTCTTCTTTTGTCACTGTTTGCATGATTTCAATCTCTTTTTCGTAATCTGATATCTGCAGAAATCATCAAAGGGAGTTATTACATCATTTCTTGAATGTATATTCAAACTTATGAATTCGGGTATAAGCAATCTTCATACATGCAGCTTTTTCTTACCGAGAAATTAGTGAAAGTCGATGTTCCCCAATACTTAAGTGCAGCTAAATCATATGCTCTTGCAGCAGCTTCTTCATCATCATAAGCTCCTGAAAATTTAGTAAAAATGATTCATTTCTCTATAAGATGAGAGTAGTTTTTGTTTTAGAAAAAGAAAAGAGTAACTTGTATGCACTCACCAAGATAAACTGCAGGATCCCCAAGGGCGAAATCCACAGCAGGAACCAATGGAAGAACATAAAATCATAAGCATCGATAAACCCCAAAAATCGAAACAAAGAAAGAAAAAGAGATTACCTTGTTTCCCTTTCTTCTTCTGTGTAACATTCCAAGAGAGTTTATCCCACAAGTGTGCTTCATACCTTCCAGTCCATCTATGTCTATAATTTTCCATTATTAATTACAGTCAAACAACCTTAAAAACGTAATATCACGGTTTCGACTTTAGAAAGGCCTAGTTCGTACCTGCTGACACCTCGAAACCTTGAACTTCTTTTCACAGTAGTAGCAGCAATGGGTTGTTGATCATTTTGTTTCTGGGCTTGAACTTGAACCAGTCCTTGATTCCCATCAAATCCGACCGCAACCGAACCTGGAGTTCTTCGCCGTCTCTTCACACACCTTACGGCTTGAACCTCACCATCGACAACTGAGCACAACCGGCGACGGTGGCTTCCTAGGCATTGTGCTTTGTTAACCATCATCATTTCCATCTCTTGTCACCTTGATATTCTATTCTTCTTTTATCTGTTTTGGAGCTTTACTTTTTTTCCTTTCAATGGCTGCTTGATCTCTATAGAGAATCAAGAGTTGATGTGTGTATATATATAATGTGATTATGAAATTTGGAATTGTTATGTTTCGTTATTGCTGTTGAAAATATTTCCTTAATCCAAAACAAGTGTGCCGATGATCACTATGAACAAATTAAGACAATTTTGCAATGTCCTGACCAAGTTCAGATGTCCCTACTTGGTTTGTCAATGTCATCTTCCTTATTCAAAAATTAAATAAATTAATTTTTATACGTCAAATTAAAGAGTAAATTTTATTTATTTTTATCATTAAAATTGACGTAATTGACAGAATAATTAAACAATAAAAGATTAATTTACATATTTTTTAATAAAATTAAAATACATTCCAACTCTTAATGTAAAAATTTTCATAAAACTTTTACCGATATGGAAAATACCTATGTCAAACAATTTAAAAAAGATGAAAAAAGGAGATGAGGTATATTTACAAGAAATAGAACGGAAATTCCATTGAGCATTTTGTTTTGTACGAAAGAGTTAAAAAGATGTTAATCAAGTACAAAACATGGTGTAATTCAATATTTTATGGTATTTGGAACAGGCTGCCTATCGGTACCTTATTTCACGGTAGCTACTAGGAAGCTGCAATTGACTGAGTTCCCTATGGAATCAAACACCAAAACTATTCTAGTAATTAAACAATTTGAAGTTATTATTTAATTATAGTTTAATTATATTGTCTAGGGAGGTTTACATTCGGACACGTGTATGTAAAAATATCATGGAAGTTTAGAAAACATAAAATTGAATAATTTGATGTTATTTTTGTAACTTTTTATAATTGATAACCAAAAAAGAATTTTTCTAACAATTGAGTGACAATTAAAGGGTAATATATCAAAAAAACTCTTGAACTATTACACTTTATTTAAACAAGCACTTAATTTATTTTTGTAATCCCTAACCTATAATTTTTACTTATAAAAACTTAGATTTTAATATTAAAGAGCTCGTAATTGTAATATGATGGATATTGACATCCGTATTATTGACATTCCTAATTTTTATCTTTATACTTTGTTGTCTAAAGACTCTCTAGCTTTTTCTGAAGTTTGAGTATGAATAAAAGGCATTGCAATGCCTCTTTTCCTATCAAAAATAAAAATTATATACTTTTTAACATCAATATAAAAATTAAAAGAGTAATCAAAATTTTCAAAAGAATATTTAATATAATATTTAAAAGAGTAATCAAAATTTAAATCCAACTATAAATGCTAAAAATCAAGGAAAAAATTTGATTTGTCATTTCCCTATTAGAAAGAGATAAGAATGACGTGGAATCACAAGTTCATATAATCACTTCTCGATATTCTTTTGTCTTTGGATGATTCTCAGTAAATCATTTTTCATTATTTGACAAATTTCCCTGAAATCATTTTCTAAAAAGTAGTTCTTAGTAAAATGAATACAACATGAATATATTTATTACAAAATATTATAGTGCAATTTTCTTTTGACAATCAAAAATTATTTTATAATAATTAGTATCATATATAAACTTAATAATGAATAATGCTTAATTAAAACTTAATTTAGTATAGTTTGGTAAAAGTTTGTACATACTATATAAGGCATTTCATCCATTATGTAGCATACTATATAAGTCTGTACATACTATTCATAGTTATGAAAATAGTTGTATAACGGTCTAATATTGATCTGGTAGTATTTACTGTGTCACTACATATTTAGTACAGTACTCGGTGTTTACAATGTCACCGTCAGCTCAGTATTTCTTTGCAGTGTTTTCAGTATCACTGCCAGTTCAGTAGCGTGTTACAGTGTTTACAATGTTACTGCCAGTTCAATAGCTTATTGCAGTGTTTACAGTATCACTGTCAGTTTAGTAAATTGATAACTTTCGGTAAGCCGCGAATATACACGTGAAAATACACCATATACGGTCAGACACACGGTCATGTATTAGGCCGTGTGTGTCACACGGTCTGGCACACGCTCGTGTGTCTAAGCCGTGTAACTCACAGTTTCTGTTTGCATAAAATAGTATGGGCAAACGGTCAAGCACACACCCGTATGTCCAGCCCATGTAACTCACTATTTCTGATTTCATAAACAAAATATCCACACGGTCCGGCACATGTCCGTGTGTCCAAGCCATGTAACTCACTATTTTTATACTTTCAAAACAGTATGGGTACACAGTCTGACACACGTCCGTGGGCGTAACCCGTGTGTCTCCTATAGTCTATTTATGTGGCACACGACCTGGCCACACGCCCGTGTGTCCTGGCCGTGTAACTCACTATTTCTTAACTTTTAAAATAGTATGGGCACACGGTCTGGCACACGCCCATGGGAGTAGCCCATGTGCTCTCAAATAGAGGCAAAACTAGTTTCGTTGCCCTACCTTGGAATGACGAAATCTCACATGTGAGTACTCCCGTAGCCTAAATTAGCAACCAAATCCCACCTTCGGGAAGTGCCTAACACAGTCAAAACAAAAGTCAAATACCTTTATTCAAACAATTCGCGCTTTACGTTCTTTGAAGAAATCGCCCTCGACAGATTGCCCTCCTAAAACATTACAGTCAACATTTAGGCATAAAATTCACAAAGGAGTTCCAAATTCAACAGTAGCAACAATTAACTTAAGTTGTCTTGCTCGTTAAGCAAAAAAAAGAAACGTATATTTCAAGAAGTAAAACTCTGTAATTCCTTTCTCTTTAAAGAAGGAAGAACGATAAAAAAATGATGGTTTCTTTTAAAACTAATTAAATAAAAATAAAAATAATTAACCAATGCACAACAGAGTGCAAAAATTACTCTTATCGACTTATGTAAGGGTTCAAACACACAACCCTAAAGACAATTAAACAAATGCATGACCATTAAACCATTAAATTCATCGTTGACACAACCTAGATACAAGAGTTTAAATTTTGGGGGCGTTACAAAGCATGATTTTTAAAAATATTCATATTTATATAATTAAAATATCCATATTCTATACTATATTAAAATATGTCATAAGTTTAAATAAATATTTTTCAAGAAGAATATTATTTAAAATGTATTATTAAAATAAAATTGTAATATTAAATAATTTATTACAATAATAAATTCTATTAATTATACTAATAATTTATTATATTATTAAATATAAATGATTAAAAATATATGTTTTATAATATTAAAAATTATAATATTTGATGTAGAGGTCCATTTTCATCTGGTTTGAAATAAAATAAACAAAAAAAACCAAAAACATAAATAAAAAATAACATTAAAAATCTTTTTATTTAAAATGTTCAAATTACATACCCAAAATAGCCAAATTAAAACCTAATTACTCACTATAAGCCTAAACATTACCCAAAGCCCAAATTACAACCCTAAGTCCACTAAATCTAAACCTTTCAAGAAACCCTAATTTACCTAATTACCCTCGACACCGCTCCTTGGCTACATCAACCACCACGTCAGTTGGCACACGAACCAAGACCCATGCCTCGAGGCTCGACCTCTGCTGCTCCCTTGCACCAAAACGGTAAGTTCTTCGTTGTTGACCCCTGCTATTACCTAAAGCCTTTGTTACTTGCAAGAAGAGAGCAAAGACGAAAGAAAAAAACAAAGCGAAGAATAATATTTTGTAAATCGACTATAAAGGCCATGATCGATCCTGTTGTATTTTCGGATAGGAACAAGTGAAATAAAAACAAAGAAATTTTGAGAGTATATTATTTTTTTTATATATTTTTTTATTTTCATTTTTATTTCGAAAAAAATACAAAAATGAAAAAGAAAAACTAGGGTTTTACCTTGTTGGTGCAACCGTCGTGGGAGGAGAGACACCGTTCTCATTGATTGACAGATGCATCTTTGGCTCACTTGGGGTTTCGTCGAAGGAGAAAAGTAAAGATTTAAAAAACTAGGAAAGCTGAGGGCCTTCTCTTTTTTTAGGGTTTCAAAATCATATTTAAGGGATTAAGCTCAAGATCTGAATTTAGATTTAAAAAGGAAAAGAGGGGTGACTTTTGGTGTTTTTCGACCACCAAAGGCAGCGATCGCCGTCGTCGATGATCGGCGGCCATGGTAGGGATGATGGCTTTAAGGGACGGCCCTAGGGTTTTGGGTTTGAGAGAAAAGAAAGTGTTTGAAGTGTTTTTTTAAGAGAGTTTAAAAACTAGTTTTTTAATGATTTTTTTAACTGATATGATACTCTTTAAACGACATCGTTTGGGGCTTGTGTCAGTGGCCTCAAAATGACACCGTTTAGGTGTCACAACCCGAACCCGATCAAATCTCCCTGGAATCCGCATGTTTTGGAAAAAGGGGGCATTTTCTTCTGCAGTCCTTCCGCATTTTGAATGCTTGCAATTGTGTCCTTTTTCTATTTTTTTTCTTTTTTTTTAAATTTACCACTCAATTTTATGTTATTTTCAATTAGGTCCTTTAATTGTGGACCCTTTTTAGAGGATAACACGTGGACCTGATATCTGAAAAATTATCCAATCAGTCCTTGATTTTGCCAATTGTTCCACTATAGCCCATATTTCTTTTATTATTTTTATTTTAGCCTTAAACTTTATTTCTATTCTAATTTAACACCTAAATTTTTCCCTTTTTAAATTTGACCCTTTTATTCTTTTTTTAGTTATTTAAATCCTTTTATTTTTCATTTAAATTTTTTTAAACCCTTTACTTTGCTTTTTTTTTTGTGTAATTAAATCTTTTATTCTTTTCTAAAATTACCCCTTTTATTTTTGTCTCTTTCAAAACAACTATTTTATTCTATTTTTTATCCTTTTAAATTTAATCCTTTTTTTTAAATTTTAATCATTTTATCACTTTATTTGTTTTACTTCAATTTGCATTTATTTATTCATTTTATGTTATTTGTATATGTTTGTTTATCGTTTTCATCATTTTTTGTTAAAAATTACATGAATATTTATCAATCTTTTGCAAAATATTTTAACAAAATAAATTGTATATTATTTTTTAAAAATACATAAATTGTTAAAAAAAATATCAAGGCAATGTTCTTTTATTTTAGGGAATTCAAGAAATTGTACCCTAACGTGTTGGGTACGGGTTTTTTTTAACCTAAATAATAGAGCATCCTATTTAAAATCGATAAACGCTTAATGTTCTTTTATTTTAGGGAGCTCGAAAAATTGTGCCCTAACGTATTGAGTATGGTTTTTCATGGAACCTAAGTAATTGAACATCCAACTTTAAAATCGATAAGTGTTCTTTATTTTCGAATATTCGAAATGTTATGGCCTAACTGATATGATTTTTCTTGATTAATTCAAAATAAATGAGCTTCTTCCACAAAGTTTGATTTTTTTAAAATGACATTAAAACATCTTATTCGTGCATTTATGGATCGCATTTTAAATTTTAATCGATTTTCAAAATTTCAACAATTAAGACTTTAAATAATCGACTAGGTACCAATTTTGGGCATGTGAGGGTGCTAATCCTTCCCTACATGTAACCGACTCCCGAACCTATTTTTCTGGATTTTGAAGATCAAAACTTTTGTTTAAATAAACATAAGTATTTTACGGTGATCTAATCACACCAAATTAAAAAGATTGTTGGCGACTCCATTTTCTGTTTTAAAATAAAAGTCGATACTTTTTTTCAAAAAATTGTTTCAATAGCTTGGTTATAGAGGCCCATTTTCGTCCGGCTCCAAATTACATACCCAAAATACCCAAATTAAAACCCAATTACTCAATATAAGCTTAAACACTACCCAAATCCCAAATTACAACCCTAAGCCCATTAAACCTAAACTTTTCAAGAAACCCTAATTTACCTAACCACCCTTCGCGCCGCTCCTTGGCCACATTAACCACCACGTCAGCGGGCACACGAACCAAGACTCATGCCCCGAGGCTTGACCTCTGCTACCCCCTTGCACCAAAACGGTAAGTTCTTCGTCATTAACCCCTATTATTACCGAAAGCCTCTGTTACCTACAAGAAGATAGCAGAGACAGAAGAAAGAAAAAGCAAAGCAAAGAATAATATTTTGTAAATCGACTATAAAGGCCATGATCGATCCCGTTGTATTCTCGGACAGGAACAAGTGAAATAAAAACAAATAAATTTTGAGAGTATATTACTGTTTTTTATATTTTTTTATTTTTTTTATTTCAGAAAAAAATACAAAAATGAAAAACATAAACTAGGGTTTTACCTTGTTGGTGCCACCACCGTGGGAGGGGAGGTACCGTTCTCGTTGATGTACGAACACATTTTTGGCTCACTTGGGGTTTCGTCGGAGGGGAAAAATAAAGATTTAAAAAACTAGGAAAGCCAAAGGCCTTCTCTTTTTTGGGGTTTCAAAACCAGATTTAAGGGATTAAGCTTTAGATCTGGATTTAGATTTTAAAAAAAGAAAAAGGGGGTGTCTTTTGGTGTTTTTCGACCACCGGAGGCGACGGTCCCCGTCCTTGATGACCGGTGGCCATGGCAGCGATGACAGCTTTAAGGGGTGACCCTAGGATTTTGGATTTGAGAGAAAAATAAAGGGTTTGAAGTGTTATTTTTAAGAGAGTTTAAAAATGATTTTTTAATGATTTTTTTACTTATACGATACCCTTTAAACGACATCGTTTAGAGCCTGTGTCAGTGGCCTCAAAACAATATCGTTTAGGTGCCACAACCCGAACCCGATCGAATCCTCCTAGGATCCGCGTGTTTTGGAAAAAGGGGGATTTGCTTTCGCAGTCCTATCGCATTTTGAATGCTTGCAATTTGGTCATTTTTCTATTTTTTGTTTTTTTTAATTTACCACTCAATTTTATTTTATTTTCAATTAGGTCCTTTAATCGTGGACCCTTTTTAAGGGATGACACGTGGACTTGAGATTTGGAAAATTATCCAATCAATCCTTTATTTTTCCAATTGTTTCACTATAGACCGTATTTCTTTTATTATTTTTATTTTGGCCTTAAACTTTATTTCTATTCTATTTAACACCTAAATTTTTTCCTTTTTAAACTTGGCCCTTTTATTCTTTTTTTATTTATTTAAATCCTTTTATTTTTCATTTAAATTTTTTAAACCCTTTTACTTTGCTTTTTTATTGTGTAATTAAATCTTTTATTCTTTTCTAAAATTACTCCTTTTATTTTTGTCTCTTTTAAAATTACTCTTTTATTTTGTTTTTTATCCTTTTAAATTTAATCTTTTTTTTTAATTTAATCATTTTACCACTTTATTTATTTTACTTTGATTTGTATTTATTTATTCATTTTATGTTATTTGTATATATTTGTTTATTGTTTTCATTATTTTTTGTTAAAAATTTCATGAATATTTATTAATTTTTTGTAAAATATTTTAACAAAATAAATTGTATATTATTTTTTAAAAATACATAAACTATTTTAAAAAAAATATCAAGGCAATGTTCTTTTATTTTAGGAAATTCGAGAAATTGTGCCCTAACGTGTTGGGTACGATTTTTTTTAACCTAAATAGTTAAGTTTCTTCCACAAAGTCTGATTTTTTTTTTTAAATGACATTAAAACATCTCATTCGTTTATTTATGGATAGCATTTTAAATTTTAATCTAGTTTTCAAATTTTCAACAATTAAGACTTTAAATAATCAACTAGGTACCAATTTTGGACGTGTGAGGGTGTCAATCCTTCCTCACATGTAACCGACTCTCGAACCTATTTTTTTGGATTTCGAAGACCAAAAATTTTGTTTAAATAAACTTAAGTATTTTACGGTGGTCCAATCACATCAGATTAAAAAGATTGGTGGCGACTCCTTTTTCGGTTTTAAAATAAAATTCGAGACCTTTTTCAAAAATGGTTTCGACAGCTTGACGACTCCACAGGGGAGAATAAGAAAGTCAAGCCGCAAGTCGATTATTTTTTGTCTTTTATTGAAAATTGAGAACTCGGTTTAAATTTAATTTACGATCCTTTCTCGCATTTTTATATTCAAATATGATTCACTTTGATTGTTAATTTATTTTTGAGTCGAATTCGCATTGCATTGATCGGCTAGTTTACCCTTTTAAGTAGAAGTGATAAACTATGCCTTCGTGAGGTCTTCACCTCCGTGCAGGATAGTGGATTGCTTTTGGAAATACATCCGTACCTATGTTTTCGTGATGTTTTCACTTCCGTGCAAACATATGGGAAATGTATCCCTTGAACTGAACTCGTCCGCATGAGTCTATAATGGGTGAGGATCGAGGAATCTGCTAGTTCAGGTATCTTTACTTTGGAACTCAAACCGTATATAGTCGACCTTAGGAGCCTACCCTAAGACTACGCAAAACCTTTAGTGGTCATCCAAATGATCGTAGGAGAGAGATGTTTTACGCTTTGATTTTTATCTTCAATTGTAATTTTGTTTTTGTGTTGATTATTCTAACTTATTCCATCTTGTCTTTGTTTTTCTTCTCGCATTGCATTTTTATCAAAGAGAGATATTTATTTATATTTGATTACCAAAATAGAAAATTTAACATTGAAAACGAGTTTCTTAATAAGGTAAAAGATAATATGGTCATGCATATATGGTCAAAAGAAGGACGAAAAAAGGAACCGATGGCTTACTAGATGATTAAGATGGAAACGAAGACCGCACAACAAGCCAAACTTTGACCTAAGTACAAGAAATGACTAATCACTTGACCATTCAAGATTGACATTTTGGACCTAAAATCGGAGTCAAACCAAGGCGAAGTTAAATGAATTCCCTGCGAAGATTAAGCCTTTTGAACACTAAGGCACGACCATATACGCATCTGTCTTATGTAAAAAATTGTTTTCTAGTAAAGTTGTTCTAGTTGAATTGAATTATGTGTCAATACCTTTCTTATGCATACATGTATTCATAAGCATCACATTTTAACTTGCATTTAATTCCATGAAATGAGCCCTAAGGGCCTACTTCAAGTTTTATTCCTATATTAATCATACTAATTTATTTATTTTGAATCTTTTTGCATTGCATTTTCATCTAAAAAAAGTGTTGATTCATGTTCTATTGCTAAATAGAGAACTAGTCATAAGAAACGGGTTCCTTGAAAAGGTAGAAGTCAACGTGACCATACGTGTATGGTCAAAGAAAAATAACGCGAAAAGGGTGATAGCATGCCAAAGGGGCACATATCAGAGTTTTGGGATTACACCCAAATAAACGTAACCCATAATAGTTTGCAAGAGCTGAAATAAATATGGATGAAGAAACGAGGCAAATGTTCTACTTCGCATATGGTGATCTGCCTTACCTACTCAAGGTTAAAGTAGGTACACACTTTTTTCGAGCCCTAACACTACATTAGGAACCAACTTAGTTGCTTCACTTTCAAAAACATGGACATACGGTAGAAGAATACGCTACGTCTCTCTATTGCTTGAGGATTCAGAATAATAAGGCTTACTCTAGATGAGCGAGCATTGGGTTGTAGCCCTGATCAAGGAAAAGGGGGATAACAAATGCATTGCTTTGAAAAACCTGCATGACATAGTACACTCCAATGCAAGAAAGAATGTCGACATCTTCCCCTCAAACATGTATAAGTTAGTCCTTTTCCCTAAAGTGTTGGGCACATAGAGGATGCGGTTGTAGATTTGTTTGACCAACTTGACAAGAGAATAACTCATGTTCTAGCAATCTTACCCATTAAATGCCTGTTGAAGAGAGGGAAAAAGAAGGTTTATGGGTGCACAACTTTTTCTAGTTTGGTTCCATAGCCATTTTTGGAAAGTAGAAAAGGTCTCTTATTGAGTATTCTCTGAGGACTACTCTCTGTTGAAGGAATTTATGGCTATCCAAAGACGAGAAAATATCACCAAAGAAAATTAGAAATAAACGAGGAACAACTCCAACGATTTGACAAGCAGGTCAAAAATAGGGACTATGTTACAAACGAAGCTTTATTCCAAAGACGAGAAGTAACTAACCACTTGCAAACCTTAGCCATTTAAGACAAACATTTTGAGCTTGAAATCAGAGTCAAACCAAAGAAAAAAATTAGCTTGGAAGATTAAGACTTTGAGCATTAGGGCACGACCATATATGTATATGCCTTATGTAAAGAAATTTGTTTTCTAGTAAAGTTGTTCTAATGGAATTGAACCAAGAATCAACGCCTTTTTGCATGCATTTTACTATTCATTAGCATTTCACTTCATGCATTAAATTTCAAAAAAATCCACACATATCTAAACTAAAATTGAGAGAAAACATGATAAATTGAGATAATGAGGGAATGCAAAAATATATATATATATTGAAAATTCATATCCGAAGATAAGAACGGAGAGTGGAACCTATCGAGAGTTCGTCCCTATATCCTTGAAAGTGTTTTGGACAACTAGACTGTAGAGGAGCTTCTTGTAGTTTTAAGACTTTTCTAGAGTAATATTCAGGACATACTTATTACTTTAAGCCTGAGAGCAGTATGGATCCTTTTATAAAGGGCACATGACCACAGTCTTTTATTTCAATAATAAAATGCATTGTTTTTATCCAATTTGGAAAACATCTTACAATTCTTCTCATTCAATCGTACCACAATTAATCATTCTTTAATTCAATTATTCTTTGGATCTCATTTGTTTCTATCCAACTTGGAGCCTCATTTTGAGAAGGACATGTGTCCAGAAAAACCTCAGAACTTTAAAACTAATCTAGAATGTAACTTGTCTCCCGATCTGCTACGATTGGTTGAGCAAGATAGGAAACGAATATCACCTCGAGGAGTTGTGATTTTAAGTGAGAATTGAGGCATGTATATTTGCGGAGACAAGACAAGCTATTTCGAGAATCCAAAAGTATTTGCATGGTCTTATCAAAGCATGTCGGATTTAAAGAATTGACGTCGTGACACACAAGCCTCCATAAAGGAAGAATGCAATCTAATTCAATGGAAACTTCAAAGAATGAGGCTTGACGTACTATTAAAAAGGAAACTTAAAGAAAAAAAAAGGGGGAAAGAAAAAGTTAAGATGAAAACCCGCAAAGGGCATTTTGAAGATCTATATATCTCCTTCACCTCTTCACTTCAGGGCCTTTTTCTATGTGGGGCATGAACGTCATTGAGCAAATTTTGCCAAAAGATTCTAATGGGTATCAATTCATTACTTCACCAAAGGGGTAGAAGCTGTTTCATATGCCAATTAGCAATTAAGCAAATTCTTGAAAAAGAGATTATATGTCGATATGGAATGCCAACAAGGGTTATATCTAACGACAACTTGAACAATGACACGATAGCAAAAGTCTGCGACCAATTCAAGATCAAGTATCACAACTTAGTACCACATCGCCAAAAAGTGAATGGGACGATGGAGGCAACCAATAAGAACATCAAAGGATTGATTGGAGAATAGAAGAAACCTACAAAGACTTGGCATGAGAAGTCAACATTTACTCTCTATGCTTATTTGAACGTCTATTGGGACCTACACCGGGGCAACACCTCTTTCAAAGGCAGTTTTACCTCTTTGAAGTCAAGATTCCCTCCATCCAAAGCATAATGAAGCCTATTTAAATTTGATTAGTTAAACATTGATTGAGGAAAGGAGGCTAAAAACTATCCGTCATTATCAGATGAACCAAAAATGAATAACAATGGCTTATAACAAAGAAGGATCCACTCTAGAGAATTCCACAATGGAGCTCTGGTTTTAAAAATGATCTTACCTACAAAAGACCTCCGAAGAAAATGGATGTTGAATTGGGAAGGGCCCTATGAGGTGAAGAAAGCCTTTTCTAGAAGAGATTTAACTTTGAGCAAGATGAAAGACAAATACATGCCCAACCCCGTGAACTCAGGTTCGGTGAGGAACAAATTTCACCCAAAAAAAGAAAAAAGAAAATAAAAAAGAAGAAAAGAAAAAAGAGCTCGAGGTGATAACCCGTAAAGGACATTTCAAAATCTAAAGAGATTTGAGTTGAAAACCTGAAAGGGCGGCTCAAATTTGAATAAAAGAAATGGGCATGAAACAGTCATCTCTCTCAAAAATAACAATGTGGAGAAACTTTACATCTTGAGGTAACGATGAAGTACTCCGGGTCTCATAGACACATATCAGGCTCAGAATGGTCCTCATCAAGTTTGCTCAGCTAAGCTCATACTTTGATATCTGGGGCACCTAACTTCATTCTTGGCTCACTTTATATTTGACAACTTTTGACTAATATTTATTATTTTTACTCTTTTTATTCATGCGAGTTTTGCCTATAATAAAATTCAATTTTATCCGCCTTACGACTCTATTCAAGAATTTTTGCATCAAAATAACGGTTAGCGGACCGCTGATTTTTAATTTTTTTCATGCGAGTTTTTTCTCTAATAAAATTCAATTTTATCCACCTTATAACCCTGTTCAAGCATTTTTGCATTGAAATGACGGTTAGTGGTCTAACAATATAATAAATAAAAGGATTTCTACATATCGCTCTGGAAATTTCTAAATAGTATAGAGACCTGAAAAAGGACCACTAGTTGGAAATAACCAAACTCGAGGGTTAAAAGGGTCTTGAAACAAATAGTTCAAATTAAGACTACCTCTTTAGGTTTAATGTCAAAGATACCATACCAAAAGGAGAACATGATAACACATCAGTGATAGGACTTAGACAAATGGCGAACGATGTCGACCTAAGGACTAAAAATAAAATCATCCTCAAAGATGACAATTTTTCATTCATCATTCATACACATCTGGTTAGAAGCATTTACCTCATTCTGATCATGGCATCCTAATAATCTAGCCTACACAGAGGTTCTAGGTTTGAAGGGAAATATTGAAGCCACAATGGCAAATCTAATACCCTAGAGATATGGAGGGAAAGGTTGAAGCCGCAACGACAAACCTTGAACCTTAGAGACATGATGGGAAAGATTGAAGCCGCAACGACGAATCTTGTACCATAGAGATGTGGAGGGAAAGGTTGAAGCAGCAACAAAGAACCTTGTACCTTATACATGTGATGGCAAAGATTGAAGCCACAACAACGAATCTTGTACCATGGAGATGTTGAGGGAAAGGTTGAAGCTGCAACGGTAAACCTCGTACCTTGGAGATGCGATGGGAAAGATTGAAACAACAATGATAAATCTTATACCCTAAAGATGTGGAGGGAAAAGTTGAAGCCACAACGACGAACCTTATACCTTAGAGATGTGAAGGGAAAGATTGAGGCCACAACGGCGAATCTTATACCCTAAGGATGAGAAAAAGCAAATTGAAACCATAAAAATGAATCTCAAGATTGTAAAAAAACAGATTGAAGCCACAAATGCTAATCTCAAAGCTGTAAAGGGCTAAATTCAAGTTGCAAAGGTGAATCTTACGTCCCTAAAGCTAAAGAGAAGCAGATTGAAGCTGCAATGATGAATCTTCTACCTTAAAGTTGCAGTGGATCATATCAAAGCTGGAGTAGTAAGTTTTTTTATCTCTCTGAAGTTACAGTAGAGCAAAGCGAAGCTACCATCCAATCTCTTACCCCGATCATGGGGCAGATTAAAGCATCCAATCTTTTACACTAATTAGAAGGCTGATTGAAGACACACCAATCTCTTACCCCGATCATAGGGAAGATTGAAGTATTCAATCTTTTACCCTAATCAGAGGGCAGATTGAAGACACACCAATCTCTTACCTCAATCATGGGTAGATTGAAAAATCCAATCTTTTACCTTAATCAGAAGGTCGATTGAAGACACACCAATCTCATACCCCGATTATGGAGCAGATTGAAGCATCTAATCATTTACCCTAAACAGAGGGCAGATTGAAGACACATCAATCTTTTACCCTGATCATGGGGTAGATTGAAGCATTTAATCTTTTACCCTAATCAGATGGTAGATTGAAGAGACACCAATCTCTTACCCAGATCATGGGCCAAATTGCAGTCGTCCAATCTCTTACCCCGATCATGGGGAAAATTGAAATCAATCTAATCTTTTAGCCAGTAATGGAGCAGACTGAAGCCATCCAATCTTTAACCCCAATCATAGGGCAGATTGAAGACATTATCCAACCTCTTACCCCGATCATCGGGCAGATTGAAGACATCATCCAATCTCTTACCCCGTTCATAGGGCATATTGAAGCTTCCGTCCAATCTCTTACCCCGATCATGAGGTAGATTGAAGCCACTATCCAATCTTTTACCCCTAAACCAAGAGGAGCAGATTGAAACTACCATATCACATAAGTTAATCTCAATCTCACTGAAGTTACAGTGAAATGTAGTGAAGCTTCAACACCAAATCCTATATCCCTGAAGTGTCAATGGATTAAACCAAAGACTACAATAGCGAATCTCAATCTCTCTAAAGTTGCAGTGGAATGGAGTGAAGTTAGAATAGTAAAATTTATCTCTTGAAAGTTGCCTTGGGGTAAGATAAAGTCATAATGCTAAATCTTACCTTCCTAGAGTTGAATAACCAATAGAGCGACAAAGTAAGTCACTTGAAGAAAAGAAGCATCAAAGAAGCCGAATTCAGCGGGACCGAATGAAATTGACCCTCCTTGGAGTCTTTGTAGAACATTCAAAACCTAAAATCGTCGCTGATTAGGGTCCCGATGCCTTACTGTTCATCTATCACTGTTCATCTTTTTTTTTCATTCAACGTATTTAATAAATATATGCACCCAACATATCATAAATCATCAATCGATTATAATCATAACTCAACATGGGCAAAAAGGAAATTTTCATGATTTTTGAAGACTTTTCCCGATACTTGTTGGACAAGTATCGGTAGTTGTCAAGTCAGAAAATAGTTCAAAAATAGTGCAGAGTTCTATTGATACTCAAGCTGGTTCTACCAATACATGCGACACTGCTACCGAAACAAGTCATGCTTCTACCGATACTAGTTCACAAGCAAGCGATACTTCTATGGGTATAACTATCGATACCTATCTTTCATCTACCGATACAAATCAGGTCAATGAACAACCTCTCTCCTATTTTGTACTTCTATCGATACAACCCTAGGTTCTACCGAAACAAGTATGCATATGTCAATTATATACATAAATTTCTAAGTTTGCACAAGAGTCCACAACACTTACCAATTTCTCAAAATCATACGTATATAGACATTTCATATTGGTATTTAATTATACACATAACAACAAAGAATAGATATCAAAACATTTATCAAAATGTTATCATGCTATCTAACCATTACCCCAAAATAATTCAATTAACACAATCCTAATACATGTCATAAAGCAATATAAAGACTACCGACCGAGCTCCCGGGATAGTGTGATTTTTTTTAAGGATCCAATCTTCAATAGTAGATGATTCTACAAATAGTAAACAGATACACAAGTAAGCTTACAAAGCTTAGTAAGTTTGTAAAAACAATTAACTTACAGAATAACATATTTGGTTATGGAAAGAGTAATGAAATATCTCTGTATCTCGTGGCATTAGCATCAGGTTGATCTCACTAAGTCTTTCAAAAATTTAGCTTATACGAGCCTAAACAAAATTAGCTCATACAAGCCTAGATAGGTTAGCTCTTATGAGCCCAGAATGTTAGCTCTTACGAGCCTAGAATGGTTAGCTCTTACGAGCCCAAAATGTTAGCTCTTACGAGCCTAGAATGGTTGCTCTTACGAGCCCAAAATTAGAATAATGCTCTTTCAAGCCAGAATCAGAATAACCCTCTTTCGAGCCAGAATTAGAATAACGCTTTTTCGAGCCAGAATCAGATTACTCCTCAATCCTTCAGTCTCGATCTGCCATTAGGAATATATTCAAAATAAATATATAACTGTAAATATCAAATTTGAAAGTTAATAGTATGAACTTACCGAATGAAATTACAGTTTGGCTAAACTTTAGGGACTACTCTACTAATTTCCCATTTTTCGCAACCCACGTCACGATCGTCATCTAAATAAAAAATTCATTCAGATTTCACATTAAAAGACATAATCAAAGCATTTAACATAATTTGATCCTTTTTGGGAAAATTATGATTTTACCCCTAATACTTTCCTTTTATTCAATTTAGTCCTTTAGCATCAAACTTGCAAATTAACCATTTTTAAACAAAAATCAAGTTTAGCAGAATATTATAGTACTTCAATATAGCCCACTTTTGCAATTATTTCACCTTAAGTCCTTGCAAATTTATCACTTTAACATTTTAGTCCTTAAACATTAAAATCATCAAAAAACTACTTTACAAAATAATCAAATCTAACAACCAAGCTTATAAATCTTCCATAATATTTGAAGAGCAAGCTTATTCATTAATGGAAAAATTTATAACATTTGACATAATCACAAATTAGTCCTTGAGCTAGCTAGATTAAACTAATACAAACTCAAAAACATAAAAATTACTAAAAACGAACATGATTTGCTTACCCAAATCAAAGCTTCAAAAGAGCACAAATGAAAGCCCTAAAATCCCTATTCGACCGTGAAGAAGAAGAGACAAGATGAAGAAAAATGTCATCCTTTCTTTCTTTAATTCTATTTATATACTTAAGGTATTTTTGTAATTATACTTAAAGTACACCTTTTTCAACCTTAATTAAAGTCATTTTAAATCACTTTATCTAATAAAAATCCACTAACTTAACTTCTTTGGTTATTTACTCATTTGACCCCTCAAATTAAATAATTCAACTTTTACATCCTTTACGATTTAGCATTTCCACTTAATTAATTATCTAACGATGAAATTCCTTAATCAAAATTTCAGACAATACTAATGACCTTGTAAATTTTAAATAATTAATATTTATGGTCTAACACATCGAATTTGTTTCCTCGAAACCATCATTTCTGAGCATACTAAATTAAAATAATTAGTAAATCATCATTTTATTAGGATTTAATTGTAATTTATCACAATCTAAAGAGTTTCACATCATTTCTATTTTTAGGCCATTTAAAGAGGGTCCAATTTCATAACTAGTTCTTCAATTATATTAAATTCCAACTAAATAAACTTTATTTGAATTTAATCTTAAACTACTTAGGACTAAAGGAATAAATATTCCAAAAGTTAGTGGAAGGTAATCATATCCTCCACCGGTTAGACTTTTTGACCATGGTGTAATTATCACTTTGGTCTTTTTTATTTTTAATCAATAGCAATTAACTTTTACCCCTTTTACAATTTACTCATCTTTCCTTAATTAAGCAATTAATCGTCAAAATTACCTAACCGAACTTAAATTCATATATAATAAGACTCTGTAAATATTTAATAATAATATTTACAGCCCTTAATTTTAGAGACGAGATCTCGATACCTCATTTTCGAAAATCACTTGACTTTTTGAACCAAACCACTTATACTAACTTTTAATTTAATAATTAAAATTTTCCAATTCAAAATTCCATATAAAATTAATATTGACTTATTTAATTTAATTACTCATTATAAAAAAATTTGTCGTGTTTGTAGGCCCAAAACCACTATTTCTGACACCATTGAAAAACGGGTTGTTACATTTTACTCTATTCCCGTTTCACGACAATAAGCAAAGAAGGCCAGCTGTAGAGGCCCGTTTTCGTCCGGCTCAAAATAAAATAAACACAAAAACCAAAAAAATAAATAAAAAATAACATTAAAAATCCTTTTATTTAAAAATTTCAAATTACATACCAAAAATACCCAAATTAAAACTCAATTACTCACTATAAGCTTAAACACTACCCAAAGCCCAAATTACAATCCTAAGCCCACCAAACCTAAACTTTTCAAGGAACCCTAATTTGCCTAACCACCCTCGACGTCTCTCCTTGGCCACATCAACCACCACGTCAGTGGACACACGAACCAAGACCCATGCCTCGAGGTCTAACCTCTATTGCCTCATTGCACCAAAACGGTAAGTTCTTCATCGTTAACCCCTGCTATTACCGAAAGCCTCTGTTACCTACAAGAAGAGAGCAAAGATAGAAGAAACAAAAAGCAAAGCAAAGAATAATATTTTGTAAATCAACTATAAAGGCCATGATCAATCTCGTTGTATTTTCGGACAGGAACAAGTGAAATAAAAACAAAGAAATTTTAAGAGTATATTACTGTTTTTTTATATATTTTTTATTTTCTTTATTTCGAAAGTAAAATACAAAAAAGAAAAAGAAAAACTAGGGCTTTACCTTGTTGGTGCCACCGCCGTGGGAGGAGAGGCACCGTTCTCGTTGATGGACTAATGTATTTTAGGCTCACTTGAGGTTTCGTTTGAGGGGAAAAACAAAGATTTAAAAAACTAGAAAAGTCGAAGGCCTTCTCTTTTTTTGGGGTTTCAAAACCATATTTAAGAGATTAAGCTCTAGATCTGGATTTAGATTTTAAAAAAAAGGAAAAGAGGGTGACTTTTGGTGTTTTTCGGCCACCGGAGGCTACGGTCCTCGTCGTCGATGATGATTGGTGGCCATGGCAAGGACGACGGCTTTAAAAGGTGACCCTAGACTTTTGGATTTGAGAGAAAAAGAAAGGGTTTGAAGTGTTTTTTTTAAGAGAGTTTAAAAATGATTTTTAATGATTTTTTTTACTTATATGATACCCTTTAAACGACGTCGTTTAGGGCCTGTTTTAGTGGCCTCAAAACGACACCGTTTAGATGCCACAACCCGAACCCGATCGAATCCTCTTTGGGATCCGCGTGTTTTGAAAAAAGGGGGATTTGCTTCAGCAGTTCTTCCACATTTTGAATGCTTGCAATTTGGTCCTTTTTCTATTTATTTCGTTTTTTTAATTTACCACTCAATTTTATTTTATTTTCAATTTGGTCCTTTAATCGTGGACCCTTTTTAGGGATGACACATGGACCTAAGATTTGGAAAATTATCCAATCAGTCCTTGATTTTTCCAATTATTTCACTATAGACTGTATTTCTTTTAATATTTTTATTTTGACCTTAAAGTTTATTTCTATTCTGATTTATCACCTAAATTTTTTTCCATTTTAAATTTGGCCCTTTTATTCTTTTATTTATTTATTTAAATCCTTTTATTTTTCATTAAATTTTTTAAACCCTTTTACTTTGTTTTTTTTGTGTGTAATTAAATCTTTTATTCTTTTCTAAAATTACCCTTTTATTTTTATCTCTTTTATTCTGTTTTTTTATCCTTTTATATCCTTTTAAATTTAATCCTTTTTTTAAAAATTTAGTCATTTTATCACTTTATTTGTTTTACTTCGATTTGCATTTATTTATTCATTTTATGTTATTTGTATATATTTTTTTTATTGTTTTCATCATTTTTTGTTAAAAATTACATGAATTATCAATCTTTTGTAAAATATTTTAATAAAATAAATTGTATATTATTTTTTTAGAACACATAAATTGTTTTAAAAAAAATCAACGCAATGTTATTTTATTTTAGGGAATTCGAAAAATTGTGTCCTAACATGTTAGGTACGATTTTTTTTTGAACCTAAATAATTGAGTATCCCATTTAAAATCGATAAGCACTTAATGTTCTTTTATTTTAGGGAGCTCGAGAAATTGTGCCTTAACGTATTGAGTATGATTTTTCTTAGAACCTAAGTGTTCTTTATTTTCGAAGATTCGAAATGTTATCCCCTAACTTACTGGACATTATTTTTCTCGATTAATTCAAAATAAATGAGCTTCTTCCACAAAGTCTGATTTTTATAAAATGACATTAAAACATCACATCCGTGTATTTATGGATCGCATTTTAATTTTTAATCGAGTTTTCAAATTTTTAACAATTAAGACTTTAAATAATCGACTATGTACCAATTTTGAGCGTATGAGGGTGCTAATCTTTTCTCACATGTAATCGACCCCCGAACCTATTTTTCTGAATTTCGAAGACCAAAACTTTTGTTTAAATAAACTTAAGCATTTTACGGTGATCCAATCACACAAAATTAAAAAGATTGCTGGCAACTTCATTTTCTGTTTTAAAATAAAGTCGAGACCTTTTTCAAAAAATAGTTTTGATATTTGATATTAATGTTTTGATTTTTTTATAGTTAAAATAAAAAATTTACAATCAATATAATAAAATCAAGCTTAATTGAAGTTAATTTTTTATATATAAATAAAAATATTTATAAATGAGTTAATTTTTCAAAAAATAACTTATGTTGTTTAAAATAGTAAGTTATCTTACTAATTTCTAAGTTTTTTTTTTCCATCAAGAGCTCCAAGATTGTTCCATCAGATAAACCTTCTCTTTTGCGTTCGGTATGCATGAAAAAAACATATAACCCTGATAGTTTTCGGGCACAGATGAGGAGTATTTGGAAGAGTAAAAAAAAGTTCGAGATTTAGTTGGAAGGGCAGAACCTATTTTTAATTGTTTTTTACGACGAGGACGTTATAGAATCCGTCTTAGATGGTAGGCCATGGCTTTTTCGGTGCAAGGTGATTCTTTTTGAAAGAATTAAGGAGCCAATTGAACGAAAGAAAATACGCTTGCTCATGTCCCCATTTGGATAAAGGTAGAGCCATATCCTCCATAATGTGATCCGAAAGATCTGATGCACGCAGTTGGTTCTACCTTTGGAGTTTTGTTGAGATCCAAAGTTAAAGGTGATTGTCGAATTCAAGTTATGCTTAATGTTAAAAAATTTCTGTGACGGGGTATATTTGTGATCTCGGATGTAGGGGTTAAAACTTGGGTCCCGTTCAAGTATGAAAATCTACTAGTTTTTTTGTTATGGCTGTAGTACCATGGGTCAATATCTACAATAATGTGTGACTGTTTCCCCGTCCTTGAAAGATTCATTGGAAGAAGAATTTCCTTTTTCTCTTGCATTAAAAGCCGAATCCAATATGATGGGTCGGGAAAGTCTTCGCCTCGGAGTCTCAAACTGAAGGTTGATGGAACAGTGTTCGTAAGATGGCGATGAGGAACCCAAGGAGGATGTAGTGATTGAATCCACATTAGTTACTACTGCTTTAGTCCCAGTTAAGGTTGAATTCTAAAAATCTAGGGATGAGGGTCAGGTAGTTGAGTTTATTGAGGATTCAAATGTGGATTTGAGTAACGTGAAAAGCAATGATAAGGACACGTCTCCTAGAATTTCTAATGCTACTTGGCCGCATAAAGATAATAATATTTTGAGTGAATCTGAGGGGCCTACAAAGGAACTAAAGCTTGTGGCGATGGATCAAAAGCTTAATAAGCTTACAAAGACGTCAAAAGAAGGGAGACGGTAACGTCGTTTTGTTCGGATTGCATCTAATGATTTTTACATGGTCCAGTCTTATGGATGGAAAAGGAAAGTTCCTGCAGATGCTGTTGAATCTGATTATTTCGATTATGAACATAGGAGGGTAGGAAAGAAATTTAGATTGAATGAGGAAAGCGGGGCAGAGAGAAGTGTTCCCTTGTTAAAAAGAGTCAACTCAATCGAATCGGTATCTCCAACTAAATTAGGATCAGTAGCTGCCAAATGGTCAATCGACTGGACGCAATGAAATCTTAAGTTAGAATGTTCGTGGGTTGGGAGGCTTACGAATGGTTCGAAACTTCGGCATTTGCTAAGGCTTCATAAACCCTGATTGGTCTTCTTTTTGAAGACTAAGGTAGATAACAAGAGAATGGAGATTATTCGTTGAAAGTGTGATTTTTCCTTTTGTTTTGAAGTGAGTGCTGATGGATCGAAAGGGGGTATTTGTCTCGCATAGATGAGTGATGACTCAATTACTTTACGATAATTTTCCTCTAATTTTATTGATGGCACTATTAATGACAATGATGGCGTTGGAGTTTGGCTACCCACAAGGATATCCCTTGGCTTGTTTGTGGTGATTTTAATGAAATGAGTATGCCTCGAAAAAAAGAGGAGGGCTCCCTTGAGAGGATAGACGTATGGAGCAATTTCGTTCGGCATTAGAATTGTTTCAATTATTTGATATGAGATACATTGGATGTTGGTTTACTTGGGAATGTGACAAATCCGCAAAAAATAATATTTGATAAATGGCTATGCCTATTCCCAAATGCTACAGTTCATCACTTTCCTCACTCCTTCTCTGACCATTGCCATTTTTTAATTTCATTAGATAAAGGGACAAAAAATTTCGAGCAAGGATCTTTTAGATTCGAAGCTTGGTAGGCAATGGAATAATCATTCGAAGATGAGGTGCACTCTTTATGGAAAATGGATAGTGATGACATTATGGGTCGATTGGAAAAAGTTCGAATGGGATTGCTAGAGTGGTCCAAACAAATTCGACAAAGGCACCATAAAGAGAAAAAGAGGCTTGAGACGTAATTGATAAAAATTCCTGAGGGAGAAAGGGATTCGAATACCATCACTAGTCTCATTGATACAAAGTTATAGTTGAATTGGAAAATTGAAAAATATGAGATTTATTGGGAATAGAGGGATCGGGCTAATTGGATAAGATCTGGGGACAAAAATACTAGTTTTTTCCATAGATTCGCTTTTCAAAGGAAATGATGAATAGGTTAAACCCCTTGAGTGCGAAGATGGTTCTATGACTGACTCGAGTACGGTGATGGTGGAGGTTGTTAAACGGTACTTTAAGAATCTTTTTTCATCTCACTTTGGTGGAGGTAATTTGAATTCCCTCTTGGAAGGCATGAAGGAATGAATTTCGACCGCTGATAATGAGTTTCTTTCGGCAATTTATACCAAAGAAGAGGTGATAAGGGCTCTAAAAGAGATGAGACCTTTAAAAGCTCCAGGATGTGATGGTTTCCTGAATTTCTTTTTCAGAAATATTGGCATATTGTTGGTAAGGAAGTCTTTTAGTTTTATCTTGATGTTCTTAATAGTGAAATAGAGATTGCTGGCTTAAATGAGACAAATATTGTTTTAATTCCCAAAGTTCCTTCCCCAACCAACATGTCAAAATTCAGGTTGATTAGCTTGTGTAATGTTTTATCCAAGTTGATTCTAAGGTGACTGCGAATCGTTTCTGAAAAGTCCTAGATGCTTGTATTGATCCTGTACAGAGCGTATTCATGCCCGGTAGGTTGATTTCTGATAACATTTTATTGGCATATGAGATGTTTCACACTTTTGACAGGAAAAGAGGTAGACGTAAGGGATTAATGACTTTAAAACTCAACATGAGTAAGGCATACGACTGGGTAAAATAGAGCTTTCTTCGATTAGTGATGCTGAAAATGGGTTTTGGGGTTAAATGGGTGAATACTTTAATGCGATGCGTTTCAATGATTTCATACTCAATTACCATTAACGAGTGTAAAAGCTCAACGTTCAACCAGGACGAGGACTTAAACAAGGTGACCCCCTAAGCCCTTTTTTGTTTTTAATTTGTAGTGAAGGCTTCTCTTCCCTTTTGCGTATTAGTGTGAGGAATGGTTTATTAAAAAGAATCAAAGCTAGTCGGAATAGCCCTCTTATTTCACACCTCCTTTTTGTCGATAATAGTATATTGTTTGGTGAAGCCTACTTGCAATGTGCTCAGATATTAAGTAATTTACAAAAGGAGTATGAATTGCTTTCAAGGCAATGTGTGAATTTTGAAAAATATGTAATCTTTTTTAGCAAAAATACTTTGGATACAACTCTTAATCAAATTGTTGATGAACTTGGGGTACGTTGTTCTAATAATCCCAAACATTATCTAAGATTACCAAATATGGTTAGAAGGAATAGAAAGGCCTCTTTTCAATATCCCAAGGATAGAATGAAATGTCGAGTTGATGGATGGAACATGAGATGGCTATCCCAAGGAGGTAAAGAAGTTTTCATCAAATCGATTTTGCAAGCCATACCCACCTATGCGATGACCTGCTTCTTACTCCCTAATTCCTTATGCATGAACTTTGAACGAATAGTAGCCAACTTTTGGTAGCATAAGGGACAGGGGCAAAGGGTTATTCATTGGTGTGATTGGGTTAAATTTGCGATTTTAAGGAAAATTGAGGATTAGGTTTCTGAAGGTTTGGTATGTTTAATATTTCCCTCCTCATAAAACACGGGTTACGTTAGATTTAGAATCCTAATTCACTTCTAGCTAGAGTTCTTAAAGCCAAATATTTCCCTAACTCTAATTTCTTAGATTCTACGTTAAAAAATGATGCTTCATATGCATGGAGAAGCATTTGGTCGGCCAAAAAAGTATTAGTCAAAGTCTTTTGTTGGCGAGTTGGTTCAGGTAATCGTATTTCAATTGTTAATGATGAGTGGATTCCATGTTCATTAAACTTTAGATTATTCATTCTAATTAGATCTGGTAATTTAGAGTTAGTTACTATTTAATTGACTCTACATCTAGAGCATGAAAAGTAGAGATTATTACCGATTTATTTGACGAGGCTGATGCAAAGCACATATTACGAATCCCCCTTACTGTCGAATCATGTGAAGACGAATTGGTGTGGCTGGATGACTCGTTAGGTGAGTTTTCTGTTAAGAGCTCATACAAACTATTACATAGCTGGTACTACCCTTCTACCCCAAATTATTTATAACACAGCTATGGTAATTTCTACAAACAACTATGGAATACAGAACTCCCCTAAAAAATACACATTACAGTTTGGTGTATATCTAAAGAATTTATTCCAACAATGGCCAACGTAGCTAAGCGTCGACTATATGCTAACCCGCAATGTCCTAGATGCCAAGTAGGGGTGGAAACAATTGAGCATGTATTCTGGTTTTGCCCAATAGCAATAGAGGTTTGGATGTTAATTGAAATGTAATGGATTTTAGATTCCTTAATAGATAATTGGTTAGAATGGCTTACATGGGTTTTGTTCGCCAGCAATGTTTCCCAATTTAAGAGTTTCTGTTGTGCAGTCTGGGTCTTATGAACATCTCGAAACAAATGGGTCCATACAAGAACAACACAAAATAGCAAAGACCTGGTTAAATTCATACAAGGCTATCTTGCAGAACTAGATGATCTAAAAACGAAGAAAAGTACTTACTTGTCGATTGTGACTTCATGGAAACCTCATTTGTTCCCTTATATCAAGATCAATTTCGACATAGCATTCCAAAACACCAATCATACGGTTGCAGTAGGGGTGATTGCAATAAATGAAACAGGAAGGGTTCTAGCCTCTAGCTCAAAAGTCATAATGAACGTCGCCTCTCTATTTGTCGCAGAAGCCCTCGCATGTTATGATGCAGTAAAACTAGGGCTAAATCTGGGATTATCAAGGGTCATTATCGAAGGAGATGTATTAACTATAGTTAAAAAATGCACTAGTTCTTTACCGGACAGATCAGTGTTAGATTTTCATATGAACAATGATGGAAAATCTTTATTCATTGAACTTAAACTCTCTTGAAACCTTAACAGTACATATATACAAAGTAAGAAGTAACTGTTGTTAACTGATAATAATAGCTAATAACAACTAACAATAACTGCTGATAACTGATAACTAATAAATCTGTTATCAGTTATACATTAATTCTAATATTCTCCCTGCTTTCTTCTGTTAAGAAATCTGCTAAAGCTATGACATTTAGCTAGAACCAAAAGGGAGTTTATGACACTTCCCTAGTTCACAAGCATTACACAAAGTTTTAACTGTCTCCCTAGGTACAGACAAATGACAAGTTTTCAAACATTGAATTAAAACCTCTGTTGAAGGGTGCCCAAGCCTTTTGTTCCATAGTCCAAGAGAAGACACATTTAAGTCATCATCAGCAACATGATCAGCCAACATCCCTAAAGAAGAAGATACTGGTTTCAACTGGTACAGGCCACTACATTCAGTTCCTTGCAGCAGAATCTTGTGAGTGTGTAGATCCTTCACATAGCAACATGTGGGATGAAACTAAAAAAAACATCATTATCTTTAGTAAATTTAGAAACAGGTAATAGATTTTTTTGAATATGAGGAACATGATGGACATCCTGAATAGTTAAAGAACCCAAAACAGAAGAACCAATATGTGTGATAGCAAGTGACCTACCATCTTCAATTACAACTCTACCTAAACCTTCATAGTTCTGAGCATGCACCAGCTTATTGACATCATTTGTCATATGTGCAGATGCCCCGCTATCAGGATACCAAGCCTAATCAGCAACAGTATGAGAAGTGGCTATCATTGTAGGAAGATGAGCAACATTCCCTTGATATCGAGGGCTTCCTTGAACAACCTGCCTCTCACTATGGTCTCTATAAGTCACTTGAGACTGCTGACTATCTTCAACCCCTTCATCATCATATCTATAAAAGCACCTACGAGCCACATGTCCTACTCGATCACAAATCTGGCATTGTGAATGAGTAGCTTGGACAAACCTTCCTCGTGCACGTCCTCGACTAAAACATGCTCTCCCAGATCGATATGATTGAAAAACAGGAACAGATTGCACTTGAGGTACCTGAGATACAGCAGCAACAGGTGTTTGTAAAGCAAGGTTAGCAGCAACAATTACATGACTAAGATGTGCCTGTTGTCGAGCCTCTGCATCAAGCAAGGCAGTCGAGATTCCTTGTAAGTCAAAAGGAGTTCGACTTATGGTAATGATAGAGATGACATGCTCATACTCTTGAGGAAGACCATTCAAGATAGCAGATTGTTGTTCTTGAGGAAGAATATCCTGACCGCAACCAGCTAAACAATCGCACAAATGCTTTATACCTACCAAGTAATCTGACATACTTAGATCATTCTTGCAAAAGTTATGTAACAAAGATCGATGCCTCAACGCCTTTGATGTTGATTGACTACCAAACACCATGTTCAACGCTGACCATAAGGTTGAAGCAGAAGTATAGTCACCTATCAGTCTATTATGTAGAACAAGACTGACTGTAGAAAGCAACCATGTTGAAATTGCTCATATCGCACAAATTCAGGGTTCTTGATTGAAACCCCTGCACTATCAAGAACCGTAGCAGGAGGAACCACCACTAAACCATCAAGATATTTTTGAAGTCGATGAGTCTTGAACACCAAAAGAACATGTTATCTCCAGGCGAGGAAATTACCATCATCCACTAGAGTAGCAACCTTCTGTGACGCCAAAGCGATCGGATTTACCTCTGATACCATGTTAGATTTTCATATGAACAATGGTAGAAAATCTTTATTCATTGAATTTAAACTCTCTTGAAACCTTAGCAGTACATATATACAAAGTAAGAAGTAACTGCTGTTAACTAACAATAACAGTTAATAACAACTAACAGTAACTGCTGATAACTGATAACTAATAAATTTGTTATCAATTATACATTAACTCTAATAATAAAAATTTGGGGCGATTATACGAAATATTAGAAGCATGTCAATAACATTTCAAGAACTATCTTTCAATCACATTCCCAGATCTGGGAACTCTGTAGCCCATTCTTTAGCATTTGAGTGTTTAAAGAAAAATGAAGATTCGTACCTGTTAAACGCGGTTCCTGCCTTCGTTCAGATTGCGATGGCCGATGAGTTTGTGCGAGAACCAGATTGAACCTATTTCGTTTTGTCTGTCTCCCATCTTCCTTTGATTTTTAAAGTTAAACAAGAGGATAGATTTGCGTTCTCTGGAAAGGAGTAGAAGGGGGAGTATAGTTTTTGGGAAATGATATCATCTGCACTATAATAATGGTATCTGAAAGGGCGAGTTTTAATTTCCCGAGGGGGTGAAGTAGGGTAATTTAGTTTCATTTACATTTCATTTCATTTTATGTCAGTTGATTTGCTTAGGTGAGTTTTTAAGTTTGTGAGTCTTTGATCTGCTTTCAATTAGGTCATTTTTTGGGCCTTTGTTTTGGATTGCCCCATCTAAGGCTCTCAATCTGTATTTTTGAACTTTATTTATTTTTAATTAATAAATTCATCCTTGTATTACTAAAAAAAAAGTCATTTTACTAGATAAAGATTTATAAAATATTTTTTATAAGTTATTTTCTATATATAAATAGTTTAAATTTTATTTTATTTACTTTTAAAAAATTATTTTATTTTATTTAATATATTATTATCATTAAAATCACATATTAAATACAAATTAGTTTAACAATTTTAAAATATTTTTGTTTCTATATTAAAACCAACAGCTTCTTTTGATATAAAATTCATTTAACTACAAAAATAATGTATTAGTTTTAATATAAAAAAAAATTCAACAAGTGATTTCAGTGAAAAAGAGAATGTTGATCATCTTAAGGTCATAGGTTCAAGCACTTGTGTGTACAAAGTGTGTGTGCGTTGTCAAAAAATTAAAAAGTATGAATATATACTATCATATAATAATATAAAAAAAATTGAAGAGTAACCAGTAATGTTGAAAATAAAAAAATAAAAAAATTCAAAATAATATAACTTGTGATGAATTATAATATTAGTAACACAATTAAACTCATATCACATTTAAAATAGTAAACCACTTTACGTCATGGGATTCAAAATAAAATATTTAATACTAATATAAAAACTTTGAAAAAGGTATCAACGGTGAAAGCAGCGAGAAACCGACTCACCTCTACCATCCAACGGTTCACATTTTTCATAAAACAATATTTTTTTAAACCAGAAACCCCCAATCCCCGAAATGGATGGTGAAAGTTAGGGTTTTTGGATTCTCCTATTTATTTTATCCACCTCTGTGGTTATGAGCTTCATTTCTTTTTCCTTTCTTTATCACTGAAATTCCTAGCAAAATATCATGGGCAAGGGTCCTGGTCTCTACACTGAAATCGGCAAGAAAACCAGAGGTATAAAAATACTTTTTTTAAAACAACAAAGCTTTAAAGCTGTAATATTTATGTCTAATTTTTAAATTTTTGGGATTTTATAGATCTTCTTTACAAGGATTATCAGACTGACCAAAAGTTCACTTTGACCACTAGCTCTCCAACTGGTGTTGTAAGTTTGGTTCTTATTTTCTGGGTTTGTTTAATTTTTTTTCTCTAGATTATGTTTTCTTTAATTATTATTAAAGAACTGATTTGAACCTAAGTTGTGATTTTTGTCATATTTAATTTTATATAAAATGCATGTGTTCTTTATTCCAGTGAACCTAAATGCTATTTCTGTTTACATTTTTTAGATAGTTTTTGTTTAGCTTTTTAAGAATAAAATTATGTTATTTACAAAAAATGAATGTTTAATTTAAACTGAAATTAAAGGTTAGGTGTATGCTTTTCAAACATGTGTGTGTATTCAATTTTTGAAGTATAATAGCAGCTATTTTTCTTGAATTTCATCACGGTTATCTCAATCTTTTAACTGCAATGTATCATGGAAGATGTTCGATTTCTCAATCTGCAATGAGAACTTGAATTAATTTGGCCTTGTTTTGTTGTTTTTCCCTCCTTTATTTTCAGGCAATTACCTCTGCCGGAACGAAGAAAGGTGATCTTTTCTTGGCTGATGTTAATACCCAGCTGAAGTCTAGGAATGTTACAACTGATATCAAAGTGGACACCAGCTCCAATGTAAGTACTTCTTGTTTTATGTATAAATTTGAATTCTTGGTCGAAATTTCTCTTTTGCAAGTTAGATACGATGCTCTTTCCTCCATTATATATTCTTTGGCCTTCATCCGACTTCTATTATAATAAAATTAGTAATCATGTCTTGTCCCCTCTATGTTTGAAACCCAAGCTTTACCTATTTGGCGGAAATGCTTTTCAATTGAAGGATCTCTTTGGTTGAGTTCGTAGTTCCTTTTTTACCTTCTTATTTTCGTTTGTTGATATATGTCTTTGCTAAGCCTTTTTGAAAATCGCTTGTTGTACTAAAGTAAATTATGTTTATCAGCTATTTACCACCATAACAGTTGATGAACCTGCACCCGGGCTAAAGGCAACCTTTGGCTTCAGAGTCCCTGATCAGAGGTCTGGCAAGGTACAAAATTCTGTCTCCAGATTTAAATTTCTATCCTTCGAAATTCCTTCTTGTTTTGGCTTTTGGCGTGAGAACGTGTTACTTAGAATGTGTTTTGACATGCTGTTGGACATGTCTGTTTTTTCGCTTTTGTGTATACCAGATTGAACTCCAGTATTTGCATGAGTATGCTGGGATAAGCTCAAGCATTGGATTGACTGCCAACCCGATAGTTAACTTCTCTGGTGTGCTTGGAACAAATGTTCTTGCACTAGGTACCGATATCTCATTTGACACGAAGACTGGGAATTTCATCAAATGCAACGCGGGATTCAGCTTCACCAATGCAGACCTCATTGCTTCTTTGGCTCTGTATGTGGTTATGTTCTATATACCTATCTACAGTTGAATATTCCAAATGAGATATAATCTCAAGTTTAATACCTTGTTTGTTGATGCAGGAATGAAAAGGGTGATTCAGTTAACGCATCTTACTACCATATTGTGAATCCATTGACCAACACTGCTGTTGGTGCTGAGTTGACCCATAGCTTCTCTACCAATGTGAACACCATCACGGTGGGTACACAACATGCATTGGATCCATTAACCACAATCAAGGCACGGGTGAACAATGCCGGCAAGGCAAGCGCACTCATCCAGCATGAGTGGCGTCCGAAATCCCTCTTTACCATTTCTGGAGAGGTGGATACCAAGTCAATCGATAAGAGCCCCAAGTTTGGACTTGCTTTGGCACTCAAGCCTTGAGAGCTTAAAGAAAAGCCCATTTTGGTGAAGAGTATGGTTGACTTAAAAAGAGTTTTGAAGTTTTAGTCTGTTGTTGACTTTCATGGTGTTGCCATCTTCCCTTTTATGTCAATGGTTTTTCATTTTAAAGAAGAATAAAGCGAAAAAAAATATGATAACTGTTTTTAGTCATTCCTTGTTTAATTGAGGTGAAGTACCTTTGATTTGCCCCATAATTTCTTTAGAGGCGCTCTTTGTTTTTTCATGGAATTTGCTAATAAAGGAAAGTAAGGGATGTACATTTTCTTTGTTGAGGACAATTTTTACTTGGTAACAGGTATAGGCATAAGCCTAACGTTGGACCAGCTTGTAAAGCTCGGCCATGGAAAGCTTTCATTACTGGTGGTGAGATGCCTGAAGGTAGAAGTATCATGGAGGCTTGCATTTTGATCATTTTACTTCAGAAATAGACAAACTAGTCCATTTATATTAAAGTAAATAGATATTTCTAACTTGAGCAGTAAGAGCAAAAACGAGATTAGTCTTCAACACTCAAAGGACTCCATGAAAGCAACCAAAAGCTTCCCAGTTTAACAGGGCAGCAACAAAACTTGATTCGCTTTAGAAACAAAGAACATAAAAGAAAAATAGCTCACACCATTTTCAAGCAAAACTCAAAAAAAAAATTGATCAATTATGGAAAACTGCAACTTAGATCACTAGTCTTTCATGCTATTATCTTCTTCCTCTTCGCTCAACTTGAGATCAGCAAGCAACTCTTCCAACGGAACGTAAGGCACATCATCGCCATCCGACACAGATGCCATTTGATGGATAGTAATCTTTGTGCGGTACAGCGATAAGTTGAACCGTAATTCAGGGTTCTCTTCCAAATCTCTCAAGAACTCTTCGTACTCCGTGTTCATCTTTTCTTCGTAACCTCTACCTTTGGATTCATCGAGTTCCATATCAAGAGATTTAAGCTTCCAAGGATGAGGCTTTCCACGTTTCCTCTGCCGTTTCTCTTCGTAGCTCTTCTTTATCAAAATCACTTCGGGAATTACAAGATTCTGATACTTGTCTAGCTCATTATCGTTATTGTTGGCACCATATAGGTCATAACCAAGAGCACGATCTCCGGGTTTTAATATATGGCCCAGATGAGTTCTTACGTAGAACAACTTACCGTAATCAGTAACACGAGCCACCTCAACATCGGCCATGACGTATTTGGAGCCCCCAACGTTAAATTCTGGAGAAACAACTTGCACATTAAAGACATCATATTCAACCAACTGCCTGCTATCGAGTAGAGACTTAAAGGAATACCTCCAATACTGGTCAGGGTCCAAGAAACATTGAGTAAGTGGATCGAGCAATGTAATGTTGTTTGTCACTTTTGTGCAGATAACGAGCGGTCCGAGATTCCCCAAACTAACAGCAACTTTAGGAGGCAAAGAAATCAAATCCTCACGGGAAATCGGGGATATTTCAACCGAGAAAGTATACTTATAATTGTAGCTATTATTCTTAGGATCGTGAGAAACAAGCTGTTTGCTCTCTCTACGCTTTGTTGGACCAACTTTATCCCAAAACTCCACGAATTTTGAGGCATGACTCTTACTGGCAAAGAAAAAATCGATACCCTGATCCATCTGCTTGATTTTAATAGCATGGACTGCAGCATCCTGCTTTAGGATGAAAGAAAGTCCGTCTGTGTGAAACTCGTTGTCTTAGCTGCACGGAAGCCACCCATTGATCCGGGTTTGCTTGAAACCTTGTACAAGATTCGCACATGTGATCTTGCAAAACATACTCCACAACATAAGATTGCTCTAGAATCGCTCCGTTAAGAACCTCTTTTTGAACTTTCAGCTTGACCTTGATTCTCTTAGAATGGGGTTCGGTCCAAATAAACTCGGCATTTACTAGCCTAACCTTTTTCAAATCAGTCTCAAGTCGTTTCACGCAATAAGTCAATAACTCCTTCGATTCGAGCTGAGCTTTTAACCAAGTTCTAGGTGGCTGCAAGTCGTTATCACACTCAGGACAATGCATAATAATGGCATGTTTTCGTAAACCTTCCGTGATGTCAACTTCAGACCTCAAACAGGTCACGCACATATTGGCAAGATTCGGAGCCATAAAACTACCACATTTGCAACACAAGACAGTGCCTTTTGTCTGAGGAACCACAAACATATTTGCAGCCATAGCTACCAATTCATGAAGAAACATAAATAAGTGCATAACATTACAATGTGCAGAAAAGACTTCGAATGAACTATTAATGTTTACGTTGTTCCAACAAAAGGGTTAACTCAAAAGAAAATCTTAAGTTAAAACAAGAAAAACCCAGATTAAAATAAGTGTAAAATAACAAGGAAAATCCACAAACTTCAATAATCATTCAACAAATAGGACAGGAAACAGCAAAAAAAAAATTGCAGAGAACAGAAAAAAAAAACTTAGCCATTACCTAAAATCTCATTACTCAAGTACAAACAGAGTTAAAAAAATTACCTGATTTTGATTTGATTTGCTGATATTTTAGAATCCAAAAGTCAAGATGCTGCAGTTTAGCGGCGGGATGTTTGAGGAGAACTAAGAACTGAGGGTGGGTCGGCAAATTTTGGGTTTTTTACAATATATAAAAAAAAATTTAATACCAAAATAATATACTCCCAATATTATTTACCAAAATAATACATTTGAAGGAGTGTGACTCATAGATAGACGACATTATTTTAAAATTCTGATAATTTTTTTATTTAATAAAATATTGAGAGATTTGAGATATAATTTTTTTACTTTTTAATGGCTGTTGAAAAAGTGTGAAAACGTGCCGCCTGACAGTTTGACAGCACTAAATTTTAAATTTTGATTAATTACCTTTTAAGTCATTCTTATTTAATATTTTATTTTATTCACCTTCAACACAAAAAATAAAAAGATCTATTATCAATTAGTTCAAAAAAAATTCTATCAAAAAATATTTTTATACAAAATTTAATTTCAACCGGAAATATAGTTAATCCAAAGAATTCAAAAAATATTATCATTTAAATTATTTAGGTATATATAATTACCTTATATATAATATTAAAAAACTCTCAAATAATGTATCAAATAATTACTCACAAATAATTTTTTTTATGAATCTATGTTATTTTTGACAAAGATAAATCTTCGACCAAAATAGACCATAACATAAGGCTATGTTTTTATAATTTGTATATTTAAATTATTACATTTATAATTTTATTAGTTGTTATAATCGTATTTGAAAATAAATTAAAAGGTTATTTAAATATGCATTTAATTTATAATTGTTAATTTTATTTATTATTTTATATTACGTTGAAAGTTCATAATTATTATAGATAAATTAATAGAATTTAGAGGTTTGATTCCAACAGTTTTAATTTAATTATTTCGAGTTTAGATTTTTTGGGTTCGAGTTTTATTGGGTGTATTTTTTTTAGGTTGAAGCATTTTCAGGGTTGAGTTTTTTTTGAATTATTTCAGGTTTAATCTTGATATAGTTTGATTTGGATTTTTTATATACAAGGTAATTATATATACCTAAATAATTTAAATGTTAATATTTTTTAAATTTTTTGGATTAACCACATTTCGGGTTGAAATTGAATTTTTTACAAAAATATTTTGATAGAAATTTTTTTAGACTAATTGGTAATAGGCCTCTTTATTTTTTATGTTGAAGGAGAATAAAAGAAAATAGTAAATAAAAAAGGCTTAATAGGCAATTAATCAAATTTTGAAATTTGATGCCGCTACACTGTAAGGCGGCACCCTTTTACACTTTTTCAACAACCACTAAAAAATAGAAAAATTGCATCTCAAGTTCCTCAACGTTTTATTAAATAAAAAATAAATTATCAGAATTTTAAAGTGGTGTCGCCTATCTAAGAGGCCTCACTCCTCCAAATGTACCATTTTGGTAAATAATAGGGGAGTGTGTTATTTTGGTATTTAAATTTTTTTATATTATTATTGTAAAAAATCAGCAAATTTTAAAGGAAATTTGGAAAAAAAAAACTTTTTTCCCCAGAGTTTCAGTACTAATATTAGTATATTGAAATAATAAATTAGTAATATAATATAACAATTACAATTATTTTATAAAAAATTTATTTTTCTTTTTGATGAATTATAATACCAAAATAAAATCCGAACAATAAATATGATTAATACGATTTGAATCCAGATTATACCTGAAATGATGAATACCTCTAACAATCAAACTATAACATGAGATTTTTTTTATTTTTTTTTAAGTTCAAGTGTTTCTTGCACTAAAATTCTAAACTAATTTATTAATATCTTATAAATTTATTCATCATTAAAAATTAAAATAAAATATTTGAAATAATATTTTTCCTCATAAATTTTGTTAATCATCAAAGGTAAAATTTAATTAAACAAATCAAATTTAGTGGTAAAATTCAGCAAATTTTAATATTTAATGACAAATTCAATAACATAAAGTTGAATGATAAATTTATGCATATTCTTAAGGCATAATGGAAAATTTCAATTAAAATAAAATATAAGGATAAATTTTAGTATTATCCTATAATATAGTGATAAATTTACACTTTAACTTTAAATATAAATTTTATTATATGTCTGACTTTACTTTTTAGTCCTCGTCAAATTTATCGAGGGTTAGACATTATTTTCGCTCAGAATTACCAAACCAATAATTCTTACTCTGAACTAACTTCTCACTTAATTGATTTTTTTATTATTTTACGAGGGCTTAATTGATTCTTTTTATTATTTAATGAGGATTTATTTGATTATTTAAGTAAAAATTATTAAATTTCTAAAAAAATTATTTTTTTGGTGAATAAAAAAGACTAAAAATTACATCAACTTAAAGAAATTCAATCACAATCTAAAATATGTTGACGAGCCCCAAGCCCTTCATTAGGAGGTGTGTCGAAAGTTTGAAGGCTTGCCATCCAAGACAGGCCAAGCTTAGCCAAGAGGTCCGCGACGGAGTTCTCATCTCTGACAATGTAACAAATACGCCAAAGGCCTTCTGATTTTAAGAATCTTTGCACTCTTCTGAGAATCGTGATTCTCAAGTTTTTCATATTGGAATTATTTAGTGCCTTTACAACCTCTAAATTGTCAGTATTAATTATGTCCTTTTTGAATCCTCGTTCAAGCAAAAGCATGATTCCATAAAAAAATGCCCCAAAATTCTGCTACAAATTTTATATTGGAATCATTTAGTGCCTTTACAACCTTTAAATTGCCAGTATTAATTATGTCTTTTTTGAATCCTTGTTCAAGCAAAAGCATGATTCCATAAAAAATGCCCCAAAATTCTGTTACAAAAGGATTGCTCGTGCCCAAGAAATGATTGAATCCTAAAATCCAATTATCGTCCTTGTCTCGAATCACTCCACCAACCACCGCTTTCCCAATTTCTCATTCCACTACTCCATCAGTGAATAGGTGTGTCCATTGTCCTTCGCTACCCACTTTGGATGGAGGACTCATCGAAGTAACCTTTGCAGCTTCTTGGTTTGCCAGCAAATTGATGATCCCAGCTTAAGGAAACCTTAATGATTTCAGGAGTTGGCCAAGTGACATTTTGAAATATGTGAAGGTTTTTATTATTCCAAATCCGCCAAACAATCAAACCAAAGACACTCGCCCATGTAATTCTATGTTCCTGCAAGATCACATTACAACCAACATTAGTTGAGAACCAAATGTGAAAAGGGTCAGAGAAGAATCTATTTTGTTGGCCACTGAGAATTTTGAGTTTCCACACTTTTTTAATAGCCATACAATCACGTAACATGTGAACGATATCTTCTTCGTCATGTCAACATAAAGCACAAGCAATTTTTAAAAAATATAAATTATAAAATTCATAAAAATATTAAAAATTTATAAATAATTTTAAAAATTATTAAAAATATAGAAATTATAGAAATTTTTTAGATGCTATAAGAAATTTTAGAAAAAAACATTATACAACTTTTTATAAAAATATAGAAAAAAAAAATCACACATCAACCGATTCTTATAACTTCTCTTTCAACATCCTTCCTCAACTAAAATATTACCTATCACTAGAAGTATTCATGCATCGGATTGAGCTTAGACCCAATTTCAAAAAATTTCTGGGCACAAGCCCAACTAGACTTAACTTGCCAAAATAATTTAGTTTCACTATTTTAAAAATAATAAATATATTTTTATTTAAATTTAATTATAAAATATTAATATATATTTATTTTCTATATATTTTTAATTGTTGAATAGATTATCAGATTAGTTCATGAATACCTCTATCCATTACCCACTTTAAACCATTAAGCATTGAATTCGTAGTCACTCAAACTCTTCACTCGACACTCCACAAAAGTTTAAAGATGACAATTCAATTTCCCCTTTTACTTATTCCCGAAAGCAAACACTCCAAACTAGCAAGTAACAAAATTCTCCTATAAATTTTATAACTTTTCAATAATTTTTATTTTATAAACTTTTATTAATTTTTAATAATTTTATCTATTTTATTTGTAATTTTTAATAATTTTAAAATTCATACTATTTTATAATATTTAATGATGTCTCAAAAAATTATAAAAATTTTATAATATTCTTCTAAATTTTTTTATAACATCTAAATTTTTTTATTTTTTTATAAATTTATAATAATTTTTTATGAATTTTATAATTTATATATAAAAATATGGTTTTTAGAATTTTAATAATTTTTTATTTAAATAATCAATTAAACTCTCGACATCACTATTTTTCATGTCAGCTTGCCATGTCACTGGCCACATCATCTGCCACATCAGCTTTCTATGTCATCTTCCATGTCAGTAGTTAATGGTCGTCAAAGACTTCAACGGAAATAATGAATTGAAGGGCTTAATTGAGTATCAATCATGATTCAAAGAGTTCAATTGAGTGCTTTGTGACAAACGACTTAATTAATTTTTTTAATTATTTTTATAAGCTTATTTGACATTTTAGCCTACAATAAATGATGAATTCAAGGTTAAACTAATAATAATAACAACTCATAAGTAATATGTATGAAGTTAAAATAAAAAAATAATTTAAATTAGGAGTAAAAGAAAATTGAAATAGGTATATAATATATACATCATATTAAGAATATTAAAAGCAACCCCATTGTTTATCACTATATTATCATTTTTCTCGAGTTAATTTGTGAGATCAATTTAATCAACAACGTTATTTATATATATACAAACAATGTGAGTGAAATAATTTGTGTAATAATTTTGAAATGTATAAAGATATTAAAATAAAGATTTGGTTAAAGTGATAAAAAAAATTTTATAATTGTTGACATGAGTTAAAATTTCAAAATCTCTAATTTTTTATATATAATTTTTTAAAAAAGGAATAAAGTACTTTAATAATAATATTTTAGTAATAATATAAATTATTTAAAACATGTAAGGTTATTTTGTAATTTTCTCAATTATTTAAAATGTGTAAAGTTATTTTCGTGATTTTTTCGTCTTAGTTAACAAACTCAATCAAGGCTTAAATAATAGTAGAGATTTAAATTTGGTTGATTTTTTTTTTAATTTGGTATTCATATTTTTAGACTGACTTTATATTTATTATTTTATGGTAATTAAATCATGCTACAAAAATGTTATATTTTAATAAAGAGATAAATCTTGAAATTATATATAAATTTTGGTTTAATATGTAAATACACATGAATTTTGATTTTGTATAATTTTATACATATAATTTTATACACAATTACTTATATAAAATCTTTTATATATATATATATTATATACATAAATAGTTATATTTATCTAATAAAAATAAATTAATGTATTTTTTTTTTGAAAAAAGAAACAACTAATATTTATTAAAAGAAGAAAAAAGTAATTACACCCTGCCTTGACTACCATCTGTCAAATATTTGTTGATTTGGATCATCGGTGGAAATAAAGTCTAAACGACTAAAAAAATAAAAAAAAACTTAAAAAAAGGAAATTGGCTGTCCCTAAAACTTCCCAGCATAGCACAAAACCTATGAAAAAGAAAAACCTAAAAGACAAAGGCTAAAGGGTGTGCTCTTGTTCCTCCTCTATCTCGAGCTAAATCATTATCAGTCATTTTACTTGGAAAGGATCTATCACCATCCATGGCATGTTGTTTATTAGCAGTTTTGATCCTTGGTTTCCTATTATCATCTGAGTAGATCACTTCTATCAACATAGACCTTCGTCTAAATGATCTCAAATTCTTGTAGCCAAAATTTCAAGTCCCAAAGAATCTCTTTATTGATCTATTATTCTCATCACCTTCAAGGGTGCTTCTTCAATCCAGTACCTAGATTCGGCCAATGATTTTCTTTCTTGTGCCATCTCATGTGCCGCGACATTGATTGTACGAGGTACAAAATTCAGGGTAATCATTTCAAAATGTTTTAATCTCTCTCGACATTCTTTGATTATTGCTGCGTTGACTGATACATCTTCTTCAACTTCTTTAATTTTTTTTATCACTATGAGAGAGTCCCCTTCCACCGCTAGATGTATTTATTTCTTTAAATGTGCATGATTGAATCAAAATTAAATTTTCTTGTATACATTTAAACCACCATTAAAATTCATGTATAATTTTAAAATTTATCTCTTATATTGATTATTATAGAACATGCAATTCAATAATATTTTTATATTTAATAACAAAAGATTCTCATCATTTCAATAATATGTTTTTTTTTGAACAATCTTATTATAAGTTCTGATCATATCTGTTTTTTTTTAGACAACGTCTAGAACTACACATAGTTCCTTCTCAAATCATAACTAGGAGGATAATGTGTTTTAGCGCACTTGAACCCACTTCTTCCTGATAATAATACTTATACAAGAGGACGGTAAAGCCCTAACAGCAACACGATTTGTGCGACTTAAACTCAGACCACACCTGAAACGGTAAACACCCTGACCATCAGGCCAACATACGGAATGATAATATGTTATATTTATTCACGCTTTTTACACAAAATTTCCAATCTAACCCAATTTTTTCAATTAAAACCTTTCCCGGGTAGACCTATCCTTCTTGGGTTTGAACAAATTTTTTTTTCATGAGTTGGTGCATTTCGGTTGGAATTTAAATAAAATGATTTTGAAAATAATTTTTATTTAAATTTAATTATAAAAATATATTTTATTATTTTAAATAATAATATAAATTTTTTGGACGAGCCAAACTTGAATTCTTTTTTAAATTCGACTTTAACCCAACTTATAAATACTTTTAAAATATTGCATTGCAATAGTATATTTTTGTTTTTCTAAAGGAAGAGGAGAATATTATTCTGGATGAAAGAATTACAGGGAAATTGAATTTCATTTAATATCTAACAAAAGAAAGCCAAAAACAATTAAAATTTGGAAGCATTTCAATCACCATATATCTGCCAACTGTTTGAAGAAATGTCCTTCGTTGAAATATCTTCAAATAGATATTAAAATGGCAGAAGTAAATACACAACACTTCTTTAACTTCTTCCTTCTAGGCATGAAGGCTCATTGGTAGCATGTCACAGGTGCTTCATTTGCTGCACAGTCGGGTGAAATTGCCGTAAAGGCTCAATGACTCTCAAGTTCATTTGCCACTGGCAAACATTCCACAAAACAATGATAATCAGTTTATGGAAAAATCGCAAATTGAGGTAACAACATGGGTTTAGAATTTGTTGAGCATGGATTGGCTTTGTCGTGAGAAATCTTTTAAGTGTCATCTTTCAAGCAGACGGTTTCCCAACATCTGAAGGTGTTGTCTCTCGGTGGAAGGTTTTGTCCCCTGTGCTTTGCCAAGAACTAGCATGCCATGAGCAGTTGCCTTGAGGGCCTACTTTACAAGGTCAGGAGTGCCTCGAATGTACGACCATCCACCAAGAGGTAACATGAGTGTCTCGTCGGTAGGGTTTGAACTCCTCTTCTTGGAGGGTGGTCGTATGTCTACATATGATTGAGGCGCCCTTGACTCTGTGAATTAGGCCCTCTAAGTAGCTGGTCACGACAAGTTGGCTCTTGGAAGAGCACGAGAGACAAACTCTTTCGAGAGACAATACCTTCGATTAATTGGTTGGATTCAATTGACTGCTTAGTGGATGATACTTCAAAAATATTTCTTGAGAAAGTCAACTAACCCTTAACAAAATCATAATCCTCTAAACATATAACAAAAACTTAAAAAGAAATGAATGTATCATATCAGACACATATTAATGTATAACGCTCATCCCGTATTTGTATTTTTAAGATCTATGATATCTCATTGCCTTGATCTTATTATTCTGTTAACCAAATTTTTTATTTTTATATTGAAATATTTTTATCTAAAACCTATTTAGGCATATAATTCTAATAATTAAAGAATTTGGGAAAAGAAAAGTAAATTATATTCATGTATGACGCATACCTATTCATACTCAATCCAAACCTAAACAACATATATGTATTTTCTACTAACATTGTATCATAATTAATTATTTTTAGTTATTCATTCTCAAAAATATCAAGGATTAAATAGCTCTAATTTTTTTAAAGCGGTTAATTTACTTAATTTTAAAATTAAGAAAAATTAAAAAAAAAAATTTACCAATATTTTTCGAATCAAACCAGATCAAGAAATGTAAAATCAAATTGAAAACATGGAAGGGGATTATAATTATAGAATAAAAAAAACCTTTAGATGATTGAGGAACAACAACAACATGCATGGCTGCATTGTTGGGAGGAAGATGTAATCGAAGTGGAGAAAGCTTGCCATTCAAAGGGTTACGTGAACAAATCCAAATGTCCTCATTCACCCCCGTCTCCACCTTCATAGTTTTTTTCAATTCCTCAACCCCACTGCCTTTAAATGTGAAGGTTCGTTCCCCAATTTTCTTATCAACATCACCATTTTCATCAACTACTTCATACCTAATTTTCCTTCCTTCAAACGCCACGGCTGAACCCTTAGTTGAGTCACCACTCTACATATGAAAAAACAAAAACAATTCAATAAAAAAAAAAACTATGACGTAAGAAAAATGCATGGATTTCCAATCACGCCACTGATTCAGTGACAAACTTATGTAATTTCAAGTTTATTGACATGAGATTTAGGATTCGATCCTTGTGTTTGTAAATCCTTTCTCCCTTCCTCTATTGCAACGTAATTGTTCACTTATATAAAAAAATGCATGGATTAAATGAAAAACATGCATGTTTATGAAACCTCAAGTCTAGGGCCCCTAAGTGAGATTTCTGTCGGTGAACCAGGATCATCCGAATTTGAGTTATTATCCTCTTCATTATCCAAATGCTGCTCCGAAGTTGTTGTTTCCAAAGGAGGAGGAGGCGGCGGCGGCAGAGGCAAAGCTTCTTCTTGTGGCCGATTTACTATAACATCAACCGTCCAAAGAACCCAATCTTGGGTCACCGTTCGATGCGGAATATCATGTGTAATGTGACCCCTCCACGGTGGGAGCTTCGCGTTGGCTCGCAAATACCTGCCGTAACGTGTCATGAACCTAACTTGAACGCCTTCCCTAATGGGTTCCCATTCCACCGAAGAATCCAGTCTTCTCGGCAACGTTTGCAGCACTTTTTTCCCTCTCATTCCGATAAGAAACGGCATGTTCGAAGCCGTCAAGTATTTCCCAAAACAGCTTTTGAGACGAATATGGACTGGGCTTGAATCGACGAACTCCACTGCCCACCGTGCGTTCCTCGACGACCCATCTCGGTCTTGTCCAACTGTTTCCTGATCATTTTCAGCGATTAAGTATTTGTCATGGTGGCTACACAAACGAACAACGCTAGCTTTCTGAAAGATTTCCATGGCCACCACTCTAAATCAAATTTACAAAAATCTATTTGTAAGCAAATGGTAGAACCCAAAGTTATAATGTGTGATTGATGAAAAATATGGTCAAAGTTTCTTAACTGAATCTAAGATGATCAAGAACTCACCGAGAATAGATATTGTTTGGCAGAAAGGATATTGAGGAAGCTTGATGGCCTAACAAGTTTTATAATGTTGACGAAGAGACAGGAGAGACCGAAATTTAATGGAAAATAGGCATACCGTATTGTTTCTCATGTCTCAAACCTGTCCATTAATTTCGGTATATATCTTTACTATATATAACGATAGTTTACAGCCCACGCCATGGCATTTCAATACCGCTAATAATACCTTTCGAAACTTTAAAATCTCATTTTCATTCAATTCTTTTTACTTTTTTTTTGTTATAATTCAATTTAATCAATTCAATGTTCTTATAATAGATAATTCTAATTAAAATTGCTAACAAAATTATAAAAGAAATTATAGAATCGTACAATTCAAAAGATACTAATGAAGCATTTTTTGACTAACATGATATCTACATGTAAACATAGTTGGTTAGAAATATACTATGCAAAACGAAAATTATTAGCATTGACAGGAAAAAAATTATTTGAGCGTATATAATAAAAGAATCATTGTGCCATGGAAGAATCAATACCTTAGAAGCAAATCCATCTTGATCAGTGTAATCGTATAGTGAATATCGTCCTTCAAGGTTAACTCAATAATTCAATATTCGTACACTCGAATAAGGAATGTGAAACACATTTGGTATTACTCTTTTTACATAGGAATCGAGGCCGGAAAACAAAAGCTTTGAAAGAAGTAGAGGAGTTGTGAGAAGAAAGATTGCTTGTTATTAAAAATGAGAAGAATGACTTGCTATTTATAATGTGTTACCTTTGAATAAAGTATTTTTGTCTTTAAATTTTCTCAATCTAAAAAAGTAGAGTTTAGAGAACTTGCCCTAAATTGCTAAACTCGATTCTAGATATAATCAAAATTTAGTGATATATACTATCAAATATTAAACGATCTAAGACAAAAAAAAAAAGCTTTATATTAGGTGTTCATCTTTCTCAAACTTTCATAGGCATGTGAGATTGAAATCTATGATATGTTTTTTTTTAGTATACTGATGTGATTACATGGTAATATCTGTTTATACTTTCTTAACTCTTTGTCAATGCACACACACCTTGCACACACAGACGCTTGAACTCGAGACTCATAGGATGAACAATATATCTTTTTTTCCACTGGAAACACTGTTAGATTCAAATCTATATATGACATGTTTAAATACGCATTTGTGATGAGGTTAATATTATATGGACCAAAACATAATATTGCATAAATAATATTATTTATGTATCTTAGAATAAAATGATTTGTACAATAATAAAGTTACATGAGGCAGAAGTGGAAGGAGAAATCATTAAAGGAGAACATCATGATGACTTGATTACTCCATCGTTCGTTCTGCATGCCCTTCATGACAGTGACTACAATTTTTTATTTAATTTTTTAAATTATAACTCTAATAGTTATATGGAGGATGAATTTTTCAATAATATTATCTTAAAAGTTTGAATTTATGTTTTTTTTTGAAAGTGTAATATATTTTATTATTGTATCAAACTATTTATTTTAATTAGGAATGCAATGAGCAAACATAGGCCTTGACTTATAGATAAATAGATAAATTATATATTTTTTAATATGTTGATGTGATTATATGTTTATATTTATTTATACGTTTTAAATTTTTTTATAATATATATACAAATATTCGAATCTAGATCTCTTAAGATGTATATCTCTTTAACTATTAAAACCACTTATTGAGTTCTAAATTACACTTTTTTTAATGCAAAAGTAAAGATCAATTTCTGGATCACTAGAAAAACTTGAATAATGGGTAGTGATAGTAAATTACATCCTTCTTCATCACTATTACAAATTTTAAAGGCATAATTGTCAAAATAACTCTCAAATTTTGAGAGTTTTTAGATATATGTCATTAACTTTTTCTTATTAAAACCTTTAATGTTATAATTTTTCATAAATCAACTCAATTTTAATGGACAAACGTGAGTTAATTGATAAAAAAATTACAGATCAATATAATAATCATGTGACATGTCACATAAACGCATGACATCATAGATGACATCATTTATTTATTTTTTTTCATTTTGTTTTATCTTCTTCTTCTCTCTTCTTCTTTTTCATATGTTTTTTTTTTCTCTTGTCAAATACCTTTTTTTTTTTCAAAACATCATTTATAAAATTTATGAGCAGACTTTCGATACTTAAACTATCAATCCCCACCAACACTAACACTCTACTGATAAATGAATCGATTCGGTCCGATAATTCAGACCCGGTTAGACGGAAACCATTATAAAACTGTGGCCCATAACATCGACTCTCCCTCTGCATGTGATATGACGACTTCATCTTTCTCTTCCATGCAATCGGAAGCCATAGCTGCATCTTCTTTCTTTTCTATTCCATTTCTACCCCTCCTCAAACCTCAAATTCACACAACCATACACTTAACAGTGAAAACCCGAAACCATTTCATCCTCCAGGCACTCTCTTCTTCTTCACCAGCCAAAGACGTATGGAGAAGACCCGGAACGACCCGGTTTCACCGACCCAAAGCGCCTCAAAACAGGAAATTTTTGGACCACAGCGTCGACATGGACGAGCTTTTGGCTTCAATCTCCAAAACCCAAAACGAAAATGATCTTTTTATCCTTCTATCCCCATACAAAACCCGGCAACTCTCCATTCGTTTCATGGTTTCACTCCTTTCCCGCGAAAGAGACTGGCAAAGATCATTAGCTTTACTCGATTGGATCAACGAAGAAGCCCGTTACTCACCTTCACTCTTCGCCTACAACGTTGTTATTAGAAACGTTGTGAAAGCTAAAGAATGGGCTGTTGCGCATGGACTGTTTGAAGAAATGCGTGAGAAAGGGTTAACACCCGACAGGTTTACTTATTCCACATTGATAACCTATTTTGGGAAAGAGGGTATGTTTGATTTGGCTTTCTCTTGGCTTCAAAAGATGGAGAACGATGGTGTTTCTGGTGATCTTGTTTTGTTTAGTAATTTGATTGAATTATCAAGGAAGTTACGTGATTATTCCAAAGCCATTTCGATTTTTAATAAGTTGAAGAGATCAGGGATTGTGCCTGATCTTGTTTGTTATAATTCCATGATTAATGTCTTTGGGAAGGCTAAATTGTTTAGAGAAGCAAGGTTGCTAGTGAAAGAAATGAGGGAAATTGGGGTAATGCCAGATACTGTTAGCTATTCAACTATGTTGAATATGTTCGTAGAGAATTCTAAGTTTGTTCAGGCATTATCAGTGTTTTCTGAGATGAATGAAGTGAAATGTCCCTTAGATCTTACTACTTGTAATATCATGATTGATGTTTATGGTCAGCTTGATATGGCTAGGGAGGCAGATAGGCTGTTTTGGAGTATGAGGAAGATGGGGATTGAGCCTAATGTTGTTAGTTATAATACCCTTCTGAAAGTTTACGGTGAGGCCGAGCTTTTCGGGGAAGCGATTCATCTTTTCAGGTTGATGCAGAGGAAGGATATCGAACAGAATGTTGTTACCTATAACACAATGATTAAGATTTATGGGAAGTCGTTGGAGCATGAAAAGGCGAATAATCTTGTGCAAGAGATGCAAAATAGAGGGATTGAGCCGAATGCCATTACGTATTCGACTATAATATCGATATGGGGTAAGGCAGGGAAGTTAGATAGGGCTGCAATGTTGTTTCAGAAGTTGAGGAGCTCCGGGGTTGAGATTGATCAAGTGCTTTATCAAACAATGATCGTGGCTTACGAACGAGCTGGATTGGTTGCTCATGCGAAACGCTTACTTCACGAGCTTAAGCAACCAGACAATCTCCCTAGGGATACCGCAATCACCATCCTTGCTCATGCTGGTCGAATCGAAGAAGCTACATGGGTTTTCAGGCAAGCATGTGAAGCTGGTGAAGTAAACGATATATCTGTGTTTGGATTGATGATTGATCTTTACTCAAGGAACAAGAAGCATGCAAACATCATCGAGGTGTTCGACAAGATGAGGAGTGCCGGGTATTTCCCTGACTCTAATGTGATTGCATTGGTGCTAAACGCGTACGGGAAGCTACGAGAGTTCGATAAAGCAGATGCTGTATATAAAGAGATGCAGGAAGAAGGTTGTGTTTATCCTGATGAAGTTCATTTCCAAATGCTTAGTCTGTATGGTGCCAGAAAAGACTTTAAGATGATTGAAACAGTATTTGAAAAGCTTGATTCGGATCCAAACGTCAATAAAAAAGAGCTGCACCTTGTTGTTGCTAGTATTTATGAAAGAGGAAACAGATTAAATGATGCATCAGAAATCATGAACAGAATGAATGAAAGGGGAATCCTTTCTTAATCAACTCTTTTTCTGTTTTCCAGCAAATCTCTCAATTGTTGCTTTTGTAAATTATGTTGCTCTTAGAGCACTGATTGTATTCTCATTACTTTGCAATGCAATACTTTAATTCTAGCTCTGTAATCTTCCTTCTTGTGAATTTAAATGTATGAAAATATGCTGAAGTCAAAAATAAGAAAAAAGTTAGATATTTTTTCCTGGCTAAATTTGATGAATATGCCAAACATAAAAAAAATATTAGGGAAATCAGTCACTTTATATGATATTTAAGGAAATAGGCCGATTTTGGAGAGAAAGATAAATGTTTGTGGTTTTGTGATTTTGTCCAAGTCCCAGATTTGATTCCTCTCCTACTTACATTTGTGTAGAGTTTGGGTCTGGCAACATTCACTGGTGGCTCAATTTTTGTGGAAGCCTCCAAATCTCAGCAATTTAGAAAGGTTAGTTAGTGTCCATGCTCTGGGGAAAAAAGAGTGCGGTAGAGGTTAAAATGGCAGGTGAAAATTTGTATATTGTTCAATTTGCAAATATTGAGGCTAGGGATTGGGTGCTGGAAAATTGTCCTTGGCATATTCAAAATAAGCCAGTGGTTATACGGAAATGGGAACCAAATCTTTAAGAGTTTGGATTTTAGTATGAATCAGATACCTGTTTGGGATCATTTAAGCAATATTCCGCTTGAATTGTTTACTTCTAAAGGTCTTAGCTACATCGCTAGTTCGTTGGGAAATCCATTGTATATGGATAGCATACGGCTAATTGGCAGAGATTAGCCTATGCTAAAATGTGTTTTGAGATGAATGCGAATTTGGTTGTGGCTCGATTTGTTGAGGTTGAATTGCAGGATGGATCTGTTGCTTTTATTACTGTGGAGATGCCATGGATGCCTCATAGATGTTTGCAGTGTAATGTTTTTGGGCATCTTGACAAGTTTTGCCCAAAAAAGAAGGGGATTTCTAAGAAAGAGTGGATTCCAAAGAGATTTATAGAGGAAAATTCTTCTGGTAAGATTGAAGAACCTTTGAATGAACAAATTGAGAAAGAATTAGAAGTTGTAATGGCTGTGAATGAGTTACAGGAGAGTGCTTCAAGTATGGTTAAGAGGAAATCTTCCAAGGGTAAAGGGAAAGCTGTTATTTCTGGTTCTAAAAACAGGTTTGAGATTTTGAATGATGAATGTGAATTGGAACAGATTGATCAAGGTCAACTGGGAGAAGATTTGGGAGAAGATTTAGTTAATCCTTTGGAAAAAGGAAACCATGCCAGATTCTCCAAGGAGACCAAGGGCAGCAGCTAAGGGGTTGCACAACTTGTGATGGTTACGAAAAATAAGGAGAGATCTCAAATTGACAGTGGGAAACAGAAGTTTATGGTGGGGATTACCCCAAATGGAGGTGTGGCTTCCACTTCATCTTCATGAAGTTTCTTTTTTGGAGTAACAATCCCCTCAAACAGATTAGTGTTATGAATAGAAGAATAAAGGACTTGAGAGTTGATATAGTTTGTTTGATTGAAACTAGAGTGAAGGGAAATAATGTGACTGCTGTTTGGAAAAGTGGTTTCAGGGTTGGAGGGGCGTTAACAACTACAATGATGCTGAGAATGGAAGATATTATGGTTTTTATGGATGGACTTTTTTGGAGGTTACAGAGGTTGCTAACGCAGATCAGACTATCACATGCATGATTAAAAGCTCTAATCAATTCTGGTATGTTTCTGAGGTTTATGGAAGTCCTGATGGTTGTGAAAGGAGGAGGTTATGGACTCATTTGGAGACTAAGCACAATGTTGGTGATTCTCCTTGGTTAGTAGCTGGGATTTCAACGTGATTGCCAATCCTCAGGCGAGCTTGGATTTTTCTGGAGTTTATAATTGGAGTACTGACATTAAAGAGCTAGAAGTTGCTTGGAAGAGCTTGAGTTAGATGATCATATGTTTAGTGGGCCACTTTTCACTTGGAGTAACAATCAGCAGCAGAGCTTCTTGGCAAGGAAACTTGACAGAGTGCTTGTTACTTCTGCTTGGTTGCAGGGGTTACCAAATTATTTTGTTGAGTTTCTTGCGCCTGGTGTATCTGACCACTGTTGTTCCATTATTAAATTGGACAGGCTTAGTCACTCACCTCCTAAGCCTTTTTTATTCTTCAACATTTGGTCTAAGCATCCTGATTTCCTATGCATTGTTGAGAATTCATGGCAGCAGCATGTTTAGGGAGATCCTATGGTATTTTTGTTTCTCAAGCTCAAGAGGCTGAAAAAGGAGCTTAGGAAATTTAACTTGAAGTGTTACAGACATATTACTGGAAAGGATCAGAAAAAAAAGAAAGGAGTTGGAGGAGATACAACTAGCTGCCCTTTCTGGTAGTGTGAATGGTGGATTACTGGAAATGGAGAAGTGTTTATTCAAGGAGTATAAAAGTCTACTTGATGCTGAGGAAAGTTTTTATAGGCAAAAATCAAGGATAAGTTGGATCCAGGAGGGTGATCAAAATACAAGGTTTTTTCATAGTATGGTGGCAGTTAGGCATAGTAGGCATACTATCAAGCTGCTTATTGATGACAATGGTAACAGACTTGAATTTTTAAAAAAAGTTTCTTGGCTCTCCTGACAAGAATATTTTTGATTGTTCGCTTGATCTTCTTAAAGAACTGCTACCTAAAACTTTTTCTACTGATGCTCAAATTGATCTGGCAAAGCCTATTTCTATAGAAGAGATTAAGGTAGCTATGTTTGAGCAAAATGGTGATAAGGCTCCTGATCCGGATGGGTACACTGCCCATTTTTTCGAAGCTGCATGGCATATCGTAGGGGCTGATGTGATTAGAGCAGTGTTGTTTTTTTTTTTTTAAGTACTCTAAGTTGCTTCCTGCTTTTAATACAACCACAATTGTATTGGTTTCCAAGGTTAAAAATCCTGGTCATATGAGGGAGTTTTGGCTAATCTCATGCTGCTCTGTTTTTTTATGTGTATCACTAGGATTTTGGTTAAAAGACTTACAAAGCACTTACCTGATGTGATCTCAAGAAGTCAAAGTGCTTTTGTTAAAGGTAGAAGCATAACAGATAATATCCTTATGGCCCAAGAACTTGTAAAAGGCTATGGAAGGAAATCTTTATCTCCTCGATGTTCCCTCAAAATTGATTTACAGAAGGCCTTTGACTCCATTAATTTGGATTTTATTATTGTTGTACTAGAAGCATTGGAGGTTCCTGAGTTGGTGTTTAGGTGGATTAGAGTGTGTTACCACACCAAGGTTTTCAATTTCTATAAGTGGAGGACTGGTTGGTTATTTTAAGGGAGCTAGGGGTATAAGATAGGGAGACCCACTGTCTCCCTATCTTTTTGTTATTTCGATGTATGTTCTTTCAAGCTTGCTGGATTTAGCAGTTCAGAAGGGGGTTTTCTAATTTCACCCTAAATGCCATAGGATTCATCTCACACATCTTTGTTTTGCTGATTATCTTTTAATCTGTTCAAAGGGTACTTTGGATTCTGTTGTGGGCATTAAGGGTGTGCTTCAAAAGTTTTATGAATTTTCTGGTTTAAAGCTTAACCCTGCAAAGGCTGAAATTTTTTATTCTGGGATTCTTGGAGAGGAAACGGAGGATATTCTTAGAATCACTGGGGTTAAAATGGGAAGGCTGCCTGTTAGGTACCTGGGTGTTCCTTTAGGGACCAGGAGGATGACAGTTAAGGCTTGTGCTCCTTGGTTTGTTGGGTTGTCAAGAAACTTTCTTATGCAGGGCGTTTGCAACTTATTCAATCACTGATTTTTAATGTGCAAAAACACTGGTATAGACATTTCTTCTTACATAAATCCGTTATTCATGGGATCAATCAAATGTGTTTAAGATTCTTTTGGAAGGGCAAGGATCGTCCTGCAAAGGGAGAAAGGGTAGGATGGAGTTTCATCTGTCTTCCTAAGTCTGGGGATAAAGAATTTAATCACATGGAATCAGGCTTGTATGGTGAAACTTATTCGAGAGATTCTTGTAAGAGTTGTCTTTATGGAATACATGGTTACATGATTATGTTTTAAAGGGGGGCTTCATTTTCGACTAATGGGAGCTGGCTGTGTAGGAAAAGGTTGAAGATTAGGGATATCTCTATGAGTGTCTCTGGTGTTGAATCAATGACCAGGATTTGTGGCTATGAGCTTGAGTCTAGGAACCATCTATCTTTTGAGTGTGTGGCAGAAGGTACTGAAACTTGGTTATTGGGGAACATTGGCTCCAATGGGCATTGACAAGGTTAAAAGGAAAGTCCGTTCTTACTATTATTTTGAAACTTGCATGGAATGCTTTTGTCTATCTTATTTGGGCAGAAAGAACTAGGAGGCAGGATATTGTAAATAGTATAAAAAGTATTGTACAGATGAGATTGATAGGAATGATGGTTAATATTAGGTTGTGTAGGAGTTGGGGATTTCTTCACTCATTCTTTTACTTTTGAACCAGCTACTGAGTAGCTTTGTTTTTGATGTTGCACATTACTGCTTTCTTTGGATAATACAAAATCATTTATCCAAAAAAACAAGTGTAAACGAAATTCAAAACTTTTATTTTGATTAAATTTGATTCTTACAGTTTTAATTTAATTAATTAATTAATTAATTAATTTGAATTTAAAAGTATCACGTCACACAAAATAATTGACTAAGAGAATTTTTTTTACTCTCAGGATAATTTGGATAACTGAGTACAGTTTAAGTACCCGTTAGAGTGACAAAGTATAGTTTAGCTATTACTTGTGACAAAAAACGAGTTAAATCACTTTTTTTAAGTCCTGAACTTGACAACTATTCTAACATTGAATTTTTTTTGTCTAATTTAAACTTTGAACTTGATAATTGTTATCGCATAGGGGCATGAATTTTTTTTGTTGAAGTTAAGCCCCGAACTTGATAATTATTTCAGCATTTTGATTTTTAGCTTTTTTTTATCCAAGTTAATCTTTGACATGTCTTTGAAAATCTTAGAGTGCGTTTGGTTCGTTGTAATGGAATAGAAGTGTAATGGAATAAAGCTGTAATGGAATAGAACTGTAATCAGTAATTCAATTGTTTGGTTGATTGGAATGGAATAGAGCTGTAATAATATTTTTGTGTTTGGTTGAATGGAATGATGCTGTAATAGCATAAGAAAAAATGCTTAAATGATTAAAGTACCCTTAACAGAATTTTTTTAGTTAGATGATTATTGTTATTAAATTTTAATGATTATTATTAAATATAATTTAATAAAAATATTAATTAATTTAATTATATTTTAACATAATTATTATTAAATACAATTTAAAAAATAATATATAATTTAATAATATTTTTAATATAATTATTATTAAAATATGAATTAGTAAAAATTATAATATATAATATTAGAAAAATAATATATAATCTATTTTTTTTAGTTTTAAATTATGATGCATATATAATATGCTTAAATATCATTAACAAAATAAATAATTTAATTATCTTCTAAACTAAAAAATAAAAGATTAGAAATATAAATAGCTTGATAATTATATTTTACATTCAAACATAATCTACACGCCATAATCAATATGTTAAATTTTATAACATCAAAAAGTTACAACAGTCTGCGATATTCTATTAATGGCATCTTACGATCCAAATATTACATATACAAAAAGTTAACAAAACAACACGAACACAACAATTTTTAATGGTCAGAAAGAAATCTTCTTACCCATTCCAATCGCACAGAAGAAGGTAGACTAAAGAAAACGATCATTTGCGTTGGATTGTCTGGGATTTTGCTCAACGCACAATATCATTCATCCTCAGTTAATCCTTCTACATAGCATAAATCAGGATATAATTTTTGAGCACTTTCTTAAATGATCATTTCTGACTTTTGTTGAATTAGCACTTCGGAGACAATGCTTCTACTTATTTCAAGGCCAACAGTCTGTATATTTTTCCCTAATAATGTGGCAGCCTCAAGAAATGAAGTACAAGAAATTTGTTCACTTGCATCAGAAATCTTTTTTTTCTTCTTTGAAAACCTAGAATCATCTTCATTTCTAGATTGTTGCGGTTGTGTACCTGAGAGATCCATCTCATCTAAAGAAACATCAGCTTCACACTCATGGTAATTGTTTCTTTCTTCATGAGTATTTGCAGTAGCTACATCTTCAGCATCTATTTCTTCAATAATATCAGTGACTGTTTGAGCATCTTTCCCAGTGGCACGATCTTTTGCGTAGATGGCAGTAAGTTTGTCATAATAAGGGAAACTGCGATGTCTGAATTGACCGGCTTCTTTATGACTCTATAAAAAAAGGAGAAATTCATATTAAATATAAGTTTGGTCAAAGTAAGATAATAAAGACATGAAATAATTCTTACACTTATATACGAGTTCCACACAGCATCTTCGGCAACAACAAGATGTCTATGCTCATCCCAACCAAAGCCGCTATTGTCTTTTCCACTGAGCATGTCATAAACGATTGCCCAATCCCTTTTCAATGTCCTAATCCTCGATTCAAGATTAGGTTTAGCCTTCAACTTTTATGAAGTAAAACTTTTTCTAACATCTTTTCTAGCTCATTTAAATAACCGGCCTTGAACCCCGTATCTGCGTTAAAGGTTCCGACATTGTGCAAGTCAACCATACAAGCAACCAACGCAGTATCTTCTTCTGGAACTCATTTCCTTTTAATTCCTCGAGAATTTTGACAAGAAGCAATTGATTGTGAAAAGCCTAACATAACTGATTGTTCTTCATCTATCAAATTACTAGATAATTGTTCTTCCAACTCCGCTTCAATAGGATCAAGACTCATATAGGTTCAATAAAATTATGGAGCAAACAACATGCAATAATGATTCTATTGTGCACTCTCACAGGATAGAATGATGGACTCCTAAGTATTCCCCATCTAAGTTTTAATAACCCAAAGCATCTTTCAATAACATTGCGTGCTGAAGCATGTTTCATATTGAAAAATTCTTCTGGAGTACTTGGTTGGTAACCTTGACGCCACTCATTCAAATGATATCTTTGTCCTCTAAAAGGCGTAAGAAATCTTTCACAATTTGTATAACTAGCATCAACTAGATAATAACAACCTATAAAAAAAGAAAAAAAAACTAATTATCATGGTCAGTTTTTCCAAAAAAGTATGATCTTAAAAATTAATTCAAATTCCTCTAATTCTGCACTTTACCATGAGGAACCTTCAGTCCATGTCTCCTACTAATGGCATCTCGAAGAACCCGTCCATCAGCAACAGAACCTTCCCAACCGGGAAGAACATAAACAAAATGCATATCAGGTGTACAAACACCTAACATATTTGTTGCTATGTCACCCTTTCGCGTTCGATATCTAGGTTTATCAATTGTTGAAACCTTAATCTTGATGTGGGTTCCATCTAAAGCACCTAAGCAATTCTACACGAAATGTATAAAACCTCGAGTTAGGATACTATATTTAAATCTAAATCAACTAAATGATTTACGAGCTATATTGAAACTCACTCCAATACCTTGAACCATTTCCACCTTGGGTTTGTAAAATTAGCCATAATTGGCTCTACCTTTTTAAATAGCACATCTTGTAAGCGTATGACAGCATTTAAAACATTGTGAAATGATCTGCTAACGGTTTCCCCAGACCTATTAAAGTGATGCTTGATAACTCGATTTTTAAGGTGATGAGAAATAATATGTAAAAGCATTGCCACTTGCTCATCAACAAGCATGTTCCTTGACGACTTCAATTCTCCTAAAGTTTGTAACATCTCACATAGTTTAAAAAAAGTAATTCTATTAATCTTAACTTGTTCAATACAAGTCTCATCACTAGCATATACAAGTCTTTTCACATAATCTCGTTTTGCATAAAAATCTATATATGATCTAATCCTTGGTCTATAAGTATATAGGCTATAGACAGTAGCCAATGAAACTAAGAACCAACTTGCAACTGTGCACATTTGCAGTCATACTGTCACAGCAAGACCAATTCTTCTACGCCTTTCACTTTGTACTATTAAAGGTAAACGAGCCATTACTACAAGATATTAAAGTGTTATAAATCTTCAAATCATATACTTAATACAATTCCAAATATAAATCATTGTTAACAGATAATGTTATAATTTATGAGCTATGATTAATCATTGTCATCATTCGTACTCAGCCAACCGTTTTTGAATTATTGTTCTTTATCTCTTTTTTAATATTATTTTTATAAAGTATTTTACATGGTTTAAAACTTCATATTAATAAAATAAAACTTCATATTAATATAAAGAAGATCTGTTAAGGGCAATTTCAATATCTCGACGGCCTATTACAGGAACAGAATACATTACTAAGCTAACCAAATGTCAAAATTATCATTAACCTTTACTTGCATTTGATTTATATGAAGCACAAAGTAGGTGTTTTGCTGAACCTCCTTCTATTACAAGCTTGTGCATTTACAAATATATATATATATATAGGAAATGCATGGAGCGTGGTGTGTGGACAGCACATTCATTGCATTGATTCCCAACACAACCAAAGAAACTCTATAAGCAAAAGAACTAACTTGGATAAAAAAAAACTTTAAGCCCCAATGTGGGAACAATTACCTAATTCAAGCCCTAATGTGAAAACAATTGTCAAGTTTAAAGGCTAACTTGAAGAAAAAAAATTCAATACTCAATTTGGATATCAAGTTAAGCTTCAAAATAGCGATTTAACCTAAAAAAAATTGGTGACTAGTTGTTTGGTTTCAAGATGTCAGTAAGTATCACATATATTTTCCAGATTGAAGCCAAAGTTATCCTCGAAGGTTTGCGACTAGCTTGAAATAAAGAGTTTAGGCAAGTGGAATTGGAGAGTGATAACGCTTTGCTTACTGAAATTCTTCAAATGAGACTTGCATCGGTGAGCAATGTTGTTGAAATCCAACTGATTCATGACTTATGTCTCAAATATTGGAAAGTAAAACTCAGAAGTACTCAAAGAACAAATAATAAAGTGGCGGATCGTTTAGCCAAGATGACTAGTAATGATATTGAGCATTTTGTGGTACTTGAGTAGCCGCCGCATGAAATCAAGACCTTATTAGAAGAGGATACTCGTTTGAGTATTCTTGAGGAATCAATTAGTAATTAGCATATTTTCTTGTATCTAGACTTGACTTATGTTTCCTTCTACCAAAAAAAGAAAAGGCACAATGATAAATTTAACTTCTAACATTTACTTATTTTGGTAGTTATTATTTTTTAGGTCATTTTAGCCTTCAACTTTTAAAATTTAGTTAAATTATTTGCTTTTGGACAAAAAATTGGTTGAACTATTAAAAAATTAACGAAATTGATGTGATCAATCATGTGGCGGTCCACGTATAATTTATAAAAAAAATTAAATACTAATAATAAACAATATTTAAAAAATTCATAAAACTTTTTTAAAAAATTATCCATATTAACAATGAAGTATATGTAAAATATCATATGAGCTACTGCGTTAATGCCATTAAGATTTTTACATGGTCATATAGTTTTTCTATCCAAAAACAAACAGTTTAACTAAATTTTAAAGATTGAGAGTCAAAATGACCTAAAAAAAATTAAAATGATAAAATAAATAAAAGTTGAGTATGCAAAAAAAACCAAAAATTTTGCAGATCTAAGTGAAACTGTGAAAGCCCACTCCAATTTGGACCGATCCCTGCAATCAAGTCCAAATTCGACCCCAAAATCAAAATTCACTTCATCACTCCAAAGTCGAAACATAAGGACGTAATGGCTTCGCTGTCCTCTGCTTCTGCCTCTCTTGTCAGAACCCCAACTCACCTCCCCTGCTTCAGGTTCTCATATCTTCACTTATACTCTCTCTTACAAACCCTTCTGAGTGTCATTTCTTATCTTAATTGAGCCAATGAGATAAAAGTTGGAAAATTTGCAGATCAAATCATGGAAAGGTACAGTCTTTGAACAGATATAGCAAAACCAAGACAACCCATTTGAGTATTAATTCAAGTCTTCGAATGTGTTCCATTGCTGCTTCTGATTCGCCACTCTCTACTTCAATGTATGAACTATCATCCAAGAAGGTATGGATTTGGACTGAAAACAGTCAAGTAATGACTGCTGCAGTGGAAAGAGGATGGGATACCTTCATCTTTTCTTCACAGAATCAAGGGCTTGCCAATGAATGGTCAAGTAAAGTAATTCCAAACTTAATCATCTTTGTTCCCTTTTTGTAATTTTTGCATTAAAATTGAATTTGATTGATGTTCTTTTAAAGATATGGTTTGTTTCATACTATGTTACTTGGACTGCGGATAGAAATGGTCAAATTTTGTAAGTTCTCAATGCATTTTGGTGGTAAAAGTATAATGAAGGCCCCTTGCTAGAAGTCGGATCCCTATATTAATTTATTTTTTCATTTTTATTGTAAAAATTGGCCCCATGACATACGATGTGTCATTGTCCGATTATTATGTCAGCTTCATCGGTTTTTAACAGTATAAATGATGAAATTTGTAAAGAAATGACCAATTTGCTCATTGATGTGACGGACATTGGACTAATTTTTCCATTTTTTAAGTAGAGAGGGTAAAATGTAATCCGACTCTTAGTAGAGGGGTTTCCATAGTACTTTTACCCATTTGGTGCAGCTTGGAGTTGATATCCCTATATTCATAGAATTGAAGTGACATGGATTTCATATAGTGATAATGAAGTAAATGGTGTGGGGTTTTGGTTAAAGACTTTTATTGATTGATTTTCTGGGAGTTTGGTTGTTGAATTTACAGAAATTGCATTGATTGATCCTCTTTTCATTAAAGAAGGAGAGATTTTTGATAATGCCGGCGAAAGAGTTGCTACGATTTTTCAGGTTTCAACTCCCTCAGAGTTAAAGAAGCTCCACCCTGAGGCTCATCATGTAGGGAATGTTGTTATTGATTTACTAAATTGGCAGGTATGAGTGTGAGTGTTTGATATGAGTATGCATCATTCGAAACTTGTCTTGAAGTAATTTATTTGAACTACCTGTTTGAATTTGCGTCCATTATGATGTGTTTTGCTCTTTATGCTTGGCTAAAGTTTAGTTCTATTTCGTTCTTCGTAGACGTAACTAAATTTGCATCTCATCTATATATCCACTTGCAAAATGTCGTAATCTTGTTTATTTTTCTAGGTGATTCCTGCAGAAAATATTGTGGCAGAGTTCCAAGGCAGTAAAACGACTGTGTTTGCTGTCTCGAAATCACCTGCTGAAGCACAACTATTTCTCGAGGTATACTCGAGTTATCTTAGAAAATACGAGTATATCTTTGCAGTATTTGTGTTCCTTGTAGATAGTCAAGTTGGATTTTTTATTGCATTTTCCATTCTGTAACTCTCTTTTCGTTATAGGCCTTGGAACATGGACTTGGTGGGGTTGTTTTAAAAGTTGAGGATGTTAAAGCTGTTCTTGATTTGAAGGTAATCTGCTCTAGTTTCACATATTTGAGTTTATCGACAGTTGTTCCTTAACATGCTTTAAATTATCAGGAGTATTTCAATAGAAGGAATGAAGTTCACAACAGATTGAGCTTGACAAAAGCTACTATAACTCAGGTTCATGCAGTCGGAATGGGTGATCGGGTTTGTGTGGACCTTTGTAGTCTCATGAGGCCCGGTGAGGGACTTTTGGTACGCACGTAATCTTTCTTATCCATAAACTATCTTGGGATTTAGATGTTTCTGCTCTTATTAAGTGTAAGAACTACCATTTGACAGGTTGGGTCATTTGCTAGAGGACTTTTTCTTGTTCACTCAGAATGTTTGGAGTCGAGTTACATTGCAAGTAGACCTTTCCGAGTCAATGCCGTAAGCTTTGCCTTCACGCTGGTTACAACTGTAAAAGAGATCTCTTTAGCTTACACTAGAAATTCCAAAAATGTCATGGCAGAAAGCAATCAATCATTTATCAGAGCAATTCACTTAGTTTTCATCTTTTCTTCCGAGTTAGGATATATCCAGAGGAGTTTTCATGCCTTGATTATCATGAAGTGTTCCTTCTATAATGCAAATTCTTTGAACAAGATCTCATGGAAATATGCAGGGGCCTGTCCATGCCTATGTAGCTACCCCTGGAGGTAAAACAAGCTATCTTTCCGAGTTAAAAGCAGGCAAAGAGGTGATTGTGGTCGATCAAACAGGCAAAATGCGAACAGCAATTGTTGGCCGTGTTAAGATTGAGACCCGACCACTTATCCTCATTGAAGCAAAGGTTTGTTATCTCATACTTTTGGGTTTTCAACAATTAGAATTTTTATATCAAACTCGATATTCAGTATCTGAGATGCTACTCTATTTATTCTTTTGCTGCAGATAGATGCAAATGATCAAAACGCATACAGCATTCTTCTGCAGACTGCTGAAACAGTTGCGTTAGTTTGTCCACATGAAGGTTTGTTTCGAAAGTCCATTTAGTTTCCATTGGATGTTACCGATAGTGCATATCATACCAGTTTAAGCTTTTCTGATCTATGATTCACAGGTAATAGAACACAAAAGACTGTGATTCCTGTGACCTCCCTGAAAGCTGGGGATGAAGTTTTGCTAAAGCTACAAGGTGGGGCTCGACATACCGGAATAGAGATCAAAGAATTCATTGTCGAAAATTGAATGAACGAACAAAATGATGTTGATGGTGTAACTTGTCCATTTTCCAGGATTGTTTCCATCCATTTGAAGGCCTTCAGATGAATTATAAATGTCAACAAGTTTTTCAACAGCATATGATATGTTTGATTATTGTTTCTTTCCTTATTCTTTTTTGGGTTGAATTATTCATCAACCAAAGATTTTGGAAGGCATTGGACCATAAGGGTGAACATTATCGAGCTCGATTAAGTTTCATAAATTTAAATTTTGGACACCGAAAATAAAAAAAATTACAAATTGGGCATTGCCATTAACACAACCATTTTCATTTTAGTCCCAAACTTTGATGAAATTCCATTTTGACGCTCATTTACCTTTTAAAAAAAACTTGGATTTTACAGGAAATTGAATTATTCATACAAGAAACCCAAAATTTTCAGGTTGAACATTTTTAAAAAACTAAAAATTAATTTTAAAAAAGGAAATAAAAATGGTTTTTTCCTGGTTTTCCTAAGAAAAAAAATGAAAACTCATTATTATTTTTTTAAATAATAAGACCGAATTCTTATTAAAACATCAAATAACATAATTACAAGCCTAAGTCCAATGAAAGCTAGGCCCAACGTAAAAGAACTAGAAGCATAAAAAATAAATGAAAAACTCATTAAAGTTAGTTAACTAAAATAAGTGTACAATAATATTAAATTAATGACAGTTGACTAAAACGAAAATTTATTAAAATTAAGAAATTAAAATAAAAATAATTGTTAACGATAATGATTAATTTGTAGTTTTTTTTATTTTCAGTGTCCAAAATGAAAATTTATGAAAATAGTGTGACTAACATAGTAATTTATCTTAAAAACTGAGCTTTGCTTTCGTGTTTGACTTTAAACTTAATTATTTGTTCTCAAGTTCGATTTTTAATTTAAAATTGAATATTAATTAAAATTAAAAATCTACATTAACAATAAAAATTTTGATCGGTCTCATGAATCATTTGAGTCCAGCATTAAAATACTTGAATTTCTGTGGGTATCTTATTTATTTTAGTAAACATATTTTTTTTATAATAGAAACATGAAATATAAAATAAAATAAATATATTTTTATGTATTCAAACTAGAGTATTACCGTTACAAATTTTTTTTTTTTGCACTTATATAGGTTTGAACCAGAGTTAATTAATTTAATGTTAAAAACCTTATTTTCATCCTTTTCAGTTCCACAAAGCATCTTTAGTGAAAGTAATGACTTTGTATTATTTTCTAACATTCATATATTTACATTGTCAATTTTTATTGAAAGTAACTTCAGACTTATTAATAATTTCTAACATTCATATATCTTCAGTGAAAGTAATGAAAATTTGATATTTTATGATTGTATGTTGTAAAATGTACAGTTGATTGCTTCGTTTCAAAATAACATTAATGATCAGAAAAAATGGTGAATACTCAACAGAGTAAATTCGAAGGTTTATTGAACTTAATAATTTACAATGTACTTGAGCCTAAATTCATATACAAATGTTAAGTCTGTTAACCAACTAACCAACTAACTGTTCTAAAAACTACTCTAATAAATCTTTAACCACTAACTACTCTAACAGATTAACTTAAGAGAGCTTGCAGCTGTGGCGAGCTTGCATCCACAATGAGCTAGCAGTTGTGGTGAGCTCGCACATTCAGTGAACTCGTTGTCATCCACAAGAAGCCGAGGGATTATAAGGTCCCCATAAATCAAAATGTAGTAATTCAAAAATTCCATATGCTTTATTATTACTCAAAGGAAAAAAAAATCTATAGGTTGCTTAGCACGATGACACACTTCACATGCTTTATTTAAATTTTCACTATGTAACGCCCAAATCCCGAACACCATCGTCGGTTAGGATTTCGATGTTACTATTCATTTAATGTTGTTTATTTTTTAAAATATTCAAATATTTTAATCTTTATTCTTTACGAAATTCACCTATCATATTTAGATCAATATTTAATCATAACACAATTTCATCAAGGGTAAAATGACATTTCCAATAATTTAGGAGACTTCTACCGGTACCTAATGGTCAAGTATTGGTAGTAGTCACGTCAGTGAATAATTTAGAGATTGTGCAGATTTCTACCAGTATCTGTGCTAGTTCTACCGATATAAGTATGATTTCTACCGATATAAATCATGCAACTACTAATACCAAAAACTCCAAAGAGTAAAAATCCTTACCCTGCAACTTCTACCGATGTATGCATACATACTACCGATACATCAATGCTAAAAACTATTGATACTTGATATTCAACTACCGATACAACTCAAGTCAAAAGACAACCTCCCTCCTACCCTGTACTTCTACCAATACATGTATAAGTTCTACCGAAACAAGTATGCAGAATTTCAAGAATTACCTAGACACAAGTTTAATATCTCAAACACATCCATTTCGAGTTATACATTAAGTCATCACACAATATGCAAAACTTCTAAGTGTTTACAAGCATCTTAAGCTTAAACATCTAAGTTGTACTTCATGCATTTACATGATCAAAATAGTAAAATTTCAGCATCTTTAATTCAACAACAAAGGTTAATATCATCCTAGTACATTCCAAATAACCGAGTGATGTAAATACTACCGAACGAGCTCCCAGGATAGTGTGTTGTCTTCAAGATGATTTGATCTTCAAGTCACAAAACGAAATCCACAAAACAACAACAAGTTCACTAGTAAGCTTCATAGCTTAATAAGTTCACAAGTTCATCAATTTACCAAGTCTTATGTGATAAACAACTCTATAAATCTGTCAAGCCAACACAATTGAACTTCAAAGGTCGATATTCATTTAACTCCCTATTGACACGAAGGTTATGAAGCTCATTTTCTCCCTATTGACCTAGGGGTCATGCCTGTTACTAGTATACAATGTTATTCTTAACTATCGATACAGTATATTTGTTCCCTACGATGCTGCTCACACTAAGCTGACGAGAAAATGCAATAAACATATTCTCAGCCATCGTAGGGCCTGTAATTCATTCATGGATTATATTCACCTTTTGGTGACTCACGATGCTGAAGAGAATCCACAACAAACGCAGGATATCAGGCATCGGACCATTTTCTATCTTTGGCACAAGGCCGGGAAATTTTCATCTCATAGCTACTGTCTTTCACATTCCCAATCGTCGTTTCACATTTCCAACATTCATTAGAAGGGCAGTTATAAGCATTCACTAATAATAATTTAACATTACGAACTTACTGGACTGGATTGCAGTTGTTAATAGATTCTAAGGACTACTCCACAAATTTTCCTTTTCCTCGATCGTTGGCACTATCGTAGGCACTATCGTAGTCTACATCCATAAATCATTCAATTCTCACATTAAGTTACATAATTTAGTCATTCAACACAATTTAGTCCTTTTTGGGAAAATTAAGGTTTTACTCATACTATTTTCCTTTTATTCAATCTAGTCCTTTCAACACAAAACATGCAAAATAACTATTTTATCCCACAACCAACCATAGCCGAATTTTCTTAGGTGTCCATTCAACCCATTCACACATTTATTTTCATAACAATACATGTAATTTCACCATTTTCACATTTTAATCCTTAAACCCTATTTTCATCAAAAATCACTTTACAAAAAGATTTAACCCAAGTATCAAACATTCAAATACATCAAAAGCTTCCAAGAATAAGCAATTTCAACAATGGTAAGTTTCCCAAATTAAAACTCAAATATTTGAATTGAAACCCTAACTTTTCTCTCCTTGTTATCGTGTAAAGAAGAAAGAAGAAGAAAAATGGGATGAAAATCAATTTCTTTTCTTTTAATTTTCATATATATAGTAATGACATTTTTGTAATTCTTGAGACTTTCATCATTAAGCTTTAATTAATCATTTTTAATCTTAATTAAATCTATTTACAATTAATATAAACCATGTCAATCCACTAACTAATATTCATTTGGTTATTTTATTCATTTAGTCCTTCTAATTAAACATCTATACTTTTACCTTTTTTATGATTTAGTCCTTTCTATTCAATCGACTATTTAATCTATGAAATTTTCAAATCCTAATTTCATATGATGCATATATCACCAGAAATATTCAAAATAAATAATTTCATACGACTCTTTTTATAATATAAGGGCCAAACCTTTACAAAAGTGCTTAAATAATGGCTTTCCACCCACTTGAATCTTAGTTTGTAATAAAAATTAGCTGAATGCTTATGTGTTTAGGATAGAACAGATTACAATTGAGTCAAATATTACTTGAAAAGAAAATAAATGAAAAATTAAAGCATAATTTGAAATATGATATATAGCATTTGAAAAGTTCTTATTTGAGCACTTTCGAAAATGTTTGATCCTTATTTGATCATTTTGAAAAGTTTGATTTGTCTTTAATTACATATGAAAAGGTTTAGCTTTTATTTGATCATTTTGAAAATTTTGACCCTTACATAAAAAATCCATAAAAAATTGAGTCCAACTTGAGCATTTAACCAATGACTGAATCGACCAATTAGATCGGTTGGATCGGGAATCATTTAGGGTATCGATTCAAAGAGTGATTTTAAGCTGGTTAGATTGTGAATTAATACGAACATTTTAAAAAAATCGATTGAATCAATGATTGAACCGAATTTTTAATATATTTTTATTAATTTTTAAAATTTCATTGATTTTTAATTGAATTGATCAAACTAATAAATTAATCACTTATCTAATTTAATGATTCTAAAAATACTGAAAGAATTGATGCCAACTCTAAATTGATATTGGAGTTTAGTGACGGGTACCAACAATCTGTTTTCACCATTCACTTTTGTAGATTACGGTAGTTAACGATGATTCTCTAAACCCACTTATCCATAACTTTAATGCAATGGATGGTATTATAACGAATTATATTAAATTCCGAGAAACTAGAAGAAAAAGAAAGTAGTTCACATGATTTCTTGCACATGGGGTTTCCCCACTTTCATACTTTCCTCTCACTTAGAAAATATATCTTCATCCCTTTTTAATAATATAAACGTATATAAATTAATTTATTCTTTTTATAAATAAAAGTTAGACTCTTAATAAAATACTTTTATCATTGCAATATGATTTTATAGATTTCTATGGTTTTGGTATTATCATATATTATATTTATATACTAATAACAGTTAATTGTGATGATAAGAGAAGTAAAATTGGAATATTAACCCTCTTCATTTTTTATAACAATTTCTTGAATATTCAATCACGTGTGATTCCCAAGCAACAACAATAATTTGGAGAGAATCTAATTTTTATTTCATGGCCCATGTTACTTGCCAGAGATGGAAGAACATGTACCTTAATACAATTTATTCTTTTCCTTATATTATATTATGATTCTATAATACAGATTTGAACGTAAATGTCTTTTATTAAAATTCATATATTTATAGAATTTGGGTCACATCAATATTCATCCCATTCAAATATAAACATTAATATTAAAAAAATCCGAATAACATAGTAAAGATACAACTTATTAAATATTTATCAAAATTCATTGAAAGCATGGGAAGAAAAATGTATTATATATTCAGAGACAAACAACCCCTACATGATGGATGTTAATACAAATATGTTCGATCTATATATATAACCAAAACAAGAACGTGAAAATCGACACAAAAACTGGCAATTAAACCAAAGCTGAAGTACATAATTAAGAACAATGTGGCACTGGTTCTTAATTCAATGGAAATTTGATTGATTGGTCAGCCCAAGGCCAGAAACCTTGCTGTTCATCACCATCTTGGTTAAACATATGGCAAGCCAAGCTCTGATCTTGTTGAACCACTTGGTCAAGTTTTAGGCAATGGAGGTTTGGTTTCGATGAACCATGAAGAAGTTGAGTCATTGTTGTTGCAGGCCTTATGGCTAAGTTCACCTCATAATTGTTTTCGCTTCCATTGCTGCACCATGAACCCTCGTTTTCGTTCTTGATCCTGGTTCATTTGAACCTTTGGTTTTCAAAGACAATAGCTGCATCAAAACAATTTACCCTTGAATTCAATCTGAATTTATACCCAAATTTCCTCATCTTCAAAACCCTAAATATGGATTACTGTGTTAAATTTTAATTTTACCTGTGCAGTAAGTTTCTTATTTTGAGCTTGAAGGGCATCATTGTCAGCTTTGGCTGTTTGATAAAGTCTCTTCAAGGCATCATAATCTTTTTCCAATTTCTTGTTTTTCCATCTAGCCCTCCTGTTTTGAAACCAGATCGCTATCTGTCTTGGTTTTAACCCTAAATCCTTAGCCAACTGCAATTTTCTTCCAGGTTCAAGCTTGTTTCCCAGCTCAAAGCTCTTCTCCAAAGCCTTCACTTGGTCCATGTTCAGCCTCTTCTTCTTCTCCCCACCATGCGGTCCATCATCATCAGAGAATTCATCATCACCTCCATGGCCATGCACTTCCTGATGAGACTTTCCAACACCTGAGAAAGAGAAGACACATTGGTTTAATTTGTTCATCATGAACATACACACATGGATTAATATAAACGAAAAAGATGGAAGGAGAAACATACCACCATGGAAGAGTTGAGAAGGGCATGGAAGGAGAGAATAAGGGGAAGGGAGATGATTTTGATCTTCATGGAGGGTTTGAAACATGAAAGCATGAGGAGGAAAAGCCATGTCAAAAGCTCATTCATGCACTTGGGTTCTGAGAGGGAGACAGAGGGTGGGGTATGGATTATATTGGACTGACACTCTCATGGTTGACAGGTTATAAGAAGAAGACATGGGAAGGGCGGTGATGGGGTTCAGACTGACTGAAAGACAGCGATTTTTAGGGTGAAAAAATTGAGAGACATGCAGAGTTAAAACATCACAAGTTTTGGATTGGAATGCCATGGCAACAGTTTTATATATAGTAATATTTTAATTCAGATTTGTATAACTTATTTTAAAACTTTAAAGTATTTTCAAATATTGGATGACATAACAATTTAAAATTTTCAAAATGTTTATTATTTTTTCAATATTATTTTTCAAATTCCAATTCCAATCAAATAATATTATTTATTCTAAATTCAAATATGTTAAATATCCAAGTTTAGTATGTTGTTTTTGAAAATATAAAAAATTTAAGTATTGAGTTTTTATAATAGATAAAATATTAAATTTAATTTTTTTATCAATGTTGAATTTATTTAATTTTTTATTTGTAACTATTTGTGGAAAAATTGATTTTAAATTTACTTTTTGTATGCTAATTTAGTATGTTGTTCTTGCCTATTTCATTAAATAAGGGTTCAATTTTGTAATCAAACTCTAGAACCATGCTTTTTTTCAAAATTATAAATTAGTGTTTCTTAAACAAATTCTAGAGTTTAAAGAAGTCGAAAATTGGCAACCTCTTAATCCGAGGCTTAATAATTTTCCATGAACTTAGGGTTATGGATAAAATGGATTTTAGAATGTTGTTTTTGGAAAAATAAAAAATTTAAGTATTGAATTTTTATAATAGATAAAATATTAAATTTAATTTTTTGTATCAATGTTGAATTTATTTATTTTTGTTTGCAATTATTTGTGAAAAAATTGATATTAAATTTATTTTTTTGGTATGTGAATTTAGTAAGTTGTTCTTGTCTATTTCATTAAATAATGGTTCAATTTTGGAATCAAACTCTAGAACCATACCTTTTTTCAAAACCATAAATTAGTGTTTCTTAAACAAATTCTAGGGTTTAAGGAAGTCGACAATTGGTACCCTCTTAATCTGAGTTCTAATAATTTTCCATGAACTTAAGGTTATGGAGAAAATGGATTTTAGAATGTTATTTTTGGAAAAAATAAAAAATTTAAGTATTGAATTTTTATAATAGATAAAATATTAAATTTAATTTTTTTTATCAAAGTTGAATTTATTTATTTTTTGTTTGCAATTATTTGTGGAAAAATTGATATTAAATTTAATTTTTTGGTATGTGAATTTAGTATGTTGTTCTTGCCTATTTCATTAAATAATGGTTCAATTTTGTAATCAAACTCTAGAACCATACTTTTTTTTTTCAAAATCATAAATTACTGTTTCTTAAACAAATTCTAGGGTGTAAGGAAGTCGACAATTGACAACCTCTTAATCCGAGTTCTAATAATTTTCCTTGAACTTAAGGTTATGAAGAAAATGGATATTAGAATGTTGTTTTGAAAAAATAAAAAATTTAAGTATTGAATTTTTATAATAGATAAAATATTAAATTTAATTTTTTGTATCAATGTTGAATTTATTTATTTTTTGTTTGCAACTATTGGTGGAAAATTGATATTAAATTTATTTTTTTGGTATGTGAATTTAGTGTGTTATTCTCGCCAATTTCATTAAATAATGGTTCAATTTTGTAATCAAACTCTAGAATCACACTTTTTTTTCAAAAACCATAAATTAGTGTTTCTTAAACAAATTATAGGGTTTAAGGAAGTCGACAATTGACAACCTCTTAATTCAAGTTCTAATAATTTTTCATGAACTTAAGGCTATGGAGAAAATGGATTTTAGAATGTTTGAGATAAGCTCATGTGGTTTCATGACCTTAAATAGTGAGTTCACTTCAAATTTACCTAAGTTTACTTCAACCCTCGCATTTGAGAATCTCAAAGAGAATTCTCTATCACATTGATGATAAAAAGCACTAAGCGAAGCAAGCAAAAAGAAAAGAATGTAGAAGGCACAAAAGAGCTTTTAGAGGAAATGCTTTTAAATTGATTACTTTTTTTTTAATATACTGGTGTGATTACATGGTGGCGCTCGAACTCGGGACCCCTAAGATGAACAACATCTTCTTTTTCACTGAAACCGCTTGTTGGGTTCCTCAAATTGATAACTACGTAAATAATGAATACAAGATTGAATGATTGACTACAAATGAGGCAGGGAAGATCTCTATTTATAGTTGAATTCCCCTACATCCAACAATACAAATCAAATTACATCAACAATTTACATTCAAAGTTATCTACAATATGGAGTCTTAAGGAATTTAAACTCTCAGTGATCTTTATCCTTAGGATTATAAAGTTCCCTGGTAAATACAAGTTACTAGAGTGTTTACAAGTTCTCTAGACTTCAAGTACATGGGCCTTGAATCTTCCAAACATTAGGCCAATCCTGGTGAGACAAGTGACCTTAAATCATTTATGAGAGCAACTAGGGTCATTAGTTCAAGCTCTAGTCATGGGCTTTTGTGCACGACCTATGACATTCTCCCCCACTTGTTCTAATGATGTCTTCATTGTGTTTTCAGAATGGAACTGTCTAGCTTATCTTGGAATTATCACAAGCTTCAATTAGTTCCCAATTGGCCTCACTGTCAGGAAGTCCTTTCCATCGAATAAAATACTCATGCCTTGGTTTATAACTTTGCCATCAAATAGTTCAATTTACATGATGCACTCAATATCTTGATCATAATAGAACTTTACTCCTACCGAAACTCGTTGTGATTTGCCTCGATCTAGATCCTCTTGATCTTCATAACAAGGCTTAAGCATACTGACATGAAACATTAAGGGAACCTTGAGTTTTATTGGCAACTAAAGTTTGTAGGCAATCTTGCCTACTCACTTTAGAACTTTGAAAGGATCCTCGTATCATCGCACAAGCCCCTTGTGCAAGTTAGGGTTGTGCAAAATCAAGTGCAATTTGGTAAAGACTAAGTCACCAACCTGAGATTGAACATCCGCGTGCTTTTAATCAATCTACTACTTGGAGCGCTTGCTTTCCTTATGTAGACTCATGCCAAACCTAATCAAATTGGTAAGTTGTTGGATTAGGTCCTATGTAATTGGTAGTAACAACGTTAGCTGTTAGTGGTTGCTGTCGATCACTATCTTCAACTGACTCTGATTTCTTGCTTCACTTTACTACAAGTTAAAAGAAAATTGGGTCACATCCAATAACTTATACTAGTCATGTTTTGTGGCACTCATATAGTGCCGAAAATATATTGTAATGCTCCAAAATTTTGGTACGATGAATAATACTATTTCGAGAAAATACATTATGAAAATTTGAGGAAATTTTAAAAGATATATTTAGTGAACATTCTTATTGAGTTAATTCAAAATTGGTAGTGAGTATGAGTAAGAACTTGAAATAATGAAAAAAAAATATTAAATTGAAAATTATTTTAAAGTAACAATCAAAATTAAATACCCAAGTGGCCTTTAAAATGGCCCAAAACAAATGGAGCCCAATTAAGAAGCAAATTTGGGTTGGATTTCTCTGCTTCCTTGAACTGTGTCAGTCTTTTTACTTATGTTTTTTTGTTTTTATTATTATTTAGTTTCTATTTGTATTAAATGAGGTTTTGCAAGGATTGAGAGCCTTTTTCACATCCCCTTCCTTCCATAGCTCTCCCAGGTGATTCCCTCGCTCTCTTTCGGTCTCTTTTTAATTTTTTCCTCATTCTTTTATTAGATTTGGGTAACCACGGGCCAAAATAAATCCACACACGCTACAGCAGGAACAAAGAGTGGGAGCAACCCAAAATTTTTCTCTGCCGTTTCTGGTTTTTTATTAATATTTTAATATATAAAATATAAATTTTAAATATTTTTAAGCAATTAATCAAAGAAAAGAAAGTACCATGTGTTGAAAGGGTGAAAACGTAATTGAGTTGTTAAAAGTGCTTTTGGGATGAAAAAACTAAAAATTTTAACTTCTCCTTATGAAGAAAAATACTTTTGAAACGTCAAAAATTTCTTTCAAAAGTTACTTATTTAGCATTGCTTTTAGTCAAAAAATACTTTTACAGTGAAAAGTACTTTTTTAAAGCATTGGTGAATGGGGCCTAAGACGGTTCGTTTAGGTTGGATATAGAACTCCAAGGTGGGTTGGTTATCTTAGGTTAATGTCGGTTAAATACAAATAACCGACCAACCGCTCACCCTTACAACTCACTCATTTGGCATTTGAATTGAGTAAAAAGCTTTTGGACAATCTCTGTCTCTGCTACTGTCACTTAAAGTTGCCAGATTTTCAAACTAACTGACAGCCAATTTTTCATTTTCTACCATTATCATTATTTCAAACACTATTATATCAGGTAAGAATAATAAGATTATTTTAACATTGAACGAACAAACAATTGATTGATTTGTACATACCAATGTTTATTAATGTTCTTTTCTCTCTGTACTAACAACGGATTATGACTCTTGCTCTTTCTAGATCAATTAGTTATGTTTTACTCAAGTCTCAATGTTTCCATTTCTTCATTAATTCGATTGAAAATCTATCTTAGGTTTTTAGAGCTTAATCAAAATTGTAGGCTTATTTGCTCTATCTGAATCTCAGCTATTCTGTTACGTTTTTTTTTTTATGATTTTCAAGTATTTGAAGAGAGGGCGTGAAAAATGGTGCAACGAATAAGGGTTTCAAGACAGAAAGTCACAATTGTAAGTGTTATCTAAACTGAATTTCACTTTTTGACTAGACTCATTTATTCACTAAAAAGTTTTTATTTGTTACTTGCTACACTCTTCACAATTTTTCTCCCTAGGTTAGTACTTTTATAACGATTTACATGAACATCTAGTATTTTTGTTCCACCATCCCAACCCAACCAAGCGCACTACTTGCTTTATTCAACTATATAAAATATTATATTCCGCCACATTTTGTATTATCACATAGTGATAAAAAAACTACACCGCTACTTTTAGAGTATTACTATGACTATGACTATGGCAATCTCATTTTCAACTGCCATTTGGTGTCTCCAAATAATACCATGACCATCACGGTGATCATGAAGAAAGCGGTGGTGAACATCATCGGAAACTGTTTTCATATGATGATGATGACGACGATGATGTGCATAGATTTTTAGTCGGTGATGGTGGCGCTTCGGCGTGCAAGCACGTAAGTAATTACATCTTGAATGATATTAAATGGTTAATTATAAGACCTAAGCATTATTGTTGGATGATCACAAATTATATACATTTTATTAGAATTTCATTTCTCAACATCAATTAAAATACAACAAAATAACAAAAGGAATTTGTGACTAAAGCAGTTATAAATGATGTTATTATTGTAGGGGCACGTGCCACTTATATCTGTGCATGGATTACATCAGTTGCACACTTTCATCTTATTTTTGGCAATTTTTCATGTGGCATATGGCGCCACGACAATGATGCTGGGAAGATTAAAGGTGGCTATTTATCCTTCAGTTTCTTAACTTCATTCATTTATGATAGATGGAGTATATGTGTGTTCATGAATCTCTTATCATATGCATTGCAGACACGAGCCTCAAAGGAGTGCGAACGGGAGTGTGTCAATAGTGTTACTAAACTCAACAGTATAACATCGTTTAATCATCAGTTTCTTAATAATTAAGGCAATTAAAGTGCAATTTTTCTAAATTAATATGCATTCACATTTATTTCGTTGATGTCTTTTCATGTTTTAATTTCTTCACTTGTTTGTTAATTTAGATCTTTCAAGATTTAGGTTCACTCATGAGACATCATTTGTGAGAGACACATCACTAGGGCTTGGACAAAAACAAAATTCTCCTTTTATTTCGTAAGGATTAATATATATTTTCAATTCTTATTTTTTATTTTTTAAATAAAAAAATGCTGTCGGTGAAATTATTGAAGTGAAATTTCTCTTTAAAATGCATGTGGCGACAATTCTTCAGGTTTGTTCGCAAAATCGATTATTGTACGATTCGCTAGGGATAAGATTTCTTTTAGGCGTAAATTTAAAGTTTAGAGTTTAGGATTTAAGATCTTTATTTTTTGGGGGAGGATTGGACCTAAAAGGCTAACATCAAATTGGTGTCTAATTAGGGGATTCTCTGGTTTTAGGTAGGGATTTAAAGGTGTTTTTAAAGTGGGTTTAGTGGCTTTTCTTCTTCTTCTTCTTCTTCTTCTTCTTCTTCTTCTTCTCAAATATGGTATATGTAATGAATCTGGTGATGGATTTCAAGCAATTTTTTTTTTTGTGATTTACATGTTAAAGAAGAAGCTACATTTGGGTTAATTTTCAAGGTTAGTCATTGTGAGAAAAAGCTGGGTTGAGCACTTCAGCTTTGGTGCGTGTTTTTTGTGCGAGGGTTAAAGTAAAACAGGGGTTTTCGTTTTAGATTTAGAAAGAGCCTTTGTTTTTAGGCCACTTCTGGTATATTACCATAAACTTAAAGGGTTTTCTTGAGTTTCCTATTTTGATGTAGGGTTAAAGTTTTTGTCTTTTGGATTTTGGAGTAGCCTTGTTTAGAGTTCTGTTGCTGAAACTGTTTCTGTTTCCACCGCGAGAAAATGGCTTGCATGAAACTTGGATCCAAAATCGAAACCTTAAACCCAACCCCAAACTCATCAAACCCGAACCCTCAACCAAAAACCCTAAAAAAATTACCATTGCATTAAAGAAAGAAATGACCATTACATTAGTAATAAATGCTATTAAATAAAAAGTGATCCTTATAACTCTTTTCAGATTCCTCCCCAAATATTCAAATCATGCCCCATTTCTTTCCCATTTCTCTCTCTCTCTCTCTCTCTCTCTTGTTCCCTTTTCAAAATTTGCTCTCAAATTTCAGGTATGTCTTTTTAGCTTTGAGTTTTTCTATGTTTTTATTTGTGATTTTCTGTTTCTCTGCCGTGAGGCCAGCAACTGCAACTATTAAATCCTTCTCTGGTGTCACCAATATACAAAGTGGGACATATGGAGCAGTTAGAGACATCTGAGTAAGCAAAAGCTAGGGGTGCAAATTCTGTAAGTTTCTAATTTTGCATGTTTGGAGATGCATTTTCGAACCTAAACTTTTTAAAATATTATTGTTATATTATTGTTATTCTTTGGTATGTCATCCTTTATGTGCCTTGATATTGTATTTCTTTAAGGCTAACAAGCAAGAGTCATGTTTTGAAGAGAAATGTTCCAAAATTTTCCTACTTCGAAAATGCTAGATGTATCTAAAACTACAACACTTTCTAGTTTCATCAAATTAGATTCTCCAACAAAGCTCCTTTACATGCTTATTGAATAAAAATTTTGCTACTTATGTTGACCTTCCTTGGTGGTTTTATGTCTTTAATTTTACACCATGGTTGTGCTCAGTAACTTTATTGATGCAGGTAGGTTCTTGTATTTACCTATGAAAGATTTTTATGTTTGGAAAATAAGTCTAATGTATTGGTTGGAATCTGATTTAGGTGTCTCCTAAGGAAGTCATATATAAAAGTAGAGGTGAACTTTTCTTTCAATTTTTCTTCTTTTGAATTCTAATTTTATAAAAGTTCTGCCTTTTAATTCGAAGTTTATGTTCAAATATTTCAGGGCTGTCCAGAGAAGCTCATAAAGCACTCAAGAAGTACTCATTTAGCGGTGAGCATTTTATCAACTCTTTTATCTACTAATTGAACATTATCTCTCTTTGTGTGCATGAGTCTGTATGTCTTTAATCATGGTTAGTCAAATTGCATATTATTGTTGTTTATCTAGCATGAAGTACTGCAATGCAACTGAGTCCTGCATTCTTTATTGATTTTAAGGTCTAGGGGGTTAGAGTTAAGGGTTATAATTTGAGGTTTAAAGGTTATAGATTATGAGGTTTAGGGTTTAAAGTGTCGAGTTTAGGGTTTAAAGTGTCAGGTTTGGGGTTTAAGGATTAGGGCTTGGAGTGTATGGTTTAAGGTTTAAGATTTTAGGTTTTGGATTTGGGTTAAGGGTTAGGGTTTTGGTTCGGAGTAGGGGTTCTGGTTTTGGGCTAGAGTTTTTCATTTGAGGTTTTGAGTTTTGAGCTTCGAGTTAAGATTTAAGGTTTTGATTTAGGTTCGAGATTAGGGGTTAGGGTTTGGGTTCGGGGTTCGGGGTTCGGGGTTCGGGGTTCGGGGTTCGGGGTTCGGGGTTCGGGGTTCGGGGTTCGGGGTTTAGGGTTTAGGGTTTAGGGTTTAGGGTTTAGGGTTTAGGGTCTCGGGTCTCGGGTCTCGGGTCTCGGGTCTCGGGTCTCGGGTCTCGGGTCTCGGGTCTCGGGTCTCGGGTCTCGGGTCTCGGGTCTGGGGTCTGGGGTCTGGGGTCTGGGGTCTGGGGTCTGGGGTCTGGGGTCTGGGGTCTGGGGTCAGGGTTCGGGGTTCGGGGTTCGGGGTTCGGGGTTCGGGGTTCGGGGTTCGGGGTTCGGGGTTCGGGGTTCGGGGTTCGGGGTTCGGGGTTCGGGGTTCGGGGTTCGGGGTTCGGGGTTCGGGGTTCGGGGTTCGGGGTTCGGGGTTCGGGGTTCGGGGTTCGGGGTTCGGGGTTCGGGGTTCGGGGTTGGGGTTCGGGGTTCGGGGTTCGGGGTTCGGGGTTCGGGGTTCGGG